>CM065298.1:81850912-84430912 GCA_032871835.1 Dipteronia dyeriana
TAGGACATTGATGTTCTCTCAATCGATGAGTTATAAAGCTCATTGATTGTACATGAAAAAATGTTTCATAAAAGCAGTGGGGAAGAACAAGCCCTAAAGGTGACATCTAAAGATAGGTTTTGGAGGTAGAGGTAAATGCAGAAGTGGTTTTAGAGGAAGGGGAAGAGGCAGAGGGCGTCAAGCCTTTGACAAATCCACCGTGGAGTGTTATAAGTTCCATAAGCTTGGTCATTTCCAGTATGAATGTCCTACGTTCGACAATGAGGCAAATTATACTGAATTGAATGAGGAAGAAGAGATATTGTTAATGTCTCATGTGGAGTTGCATGAAGCTAGGCGTGAGGATGCATGGTTCTTGGATTTCGGGTGCTCAAATCATATGTGTGGAGACAAGGCTATGTTCTGTGAGCTGAATGAGGGGTTTAGACAACTGGTGAAACTTGGAACAACACAAGATTGACAGTGCTCGGGAAAGGAAATGTCAAGTTGTATTTGGATGGTTTTCATCATATTGTCACAGATGTGTTCTATGTACTTGAATTGAAGAATAATCTTCTGAGTGTAGGACAGTTACAAGAAAAAGGTCTAGCTATTCTTATCAAATCAGGGATGTGCAAGATCTACCACCCTATGAGAGGTATGATTATTCAAACCAGGATGACAGCTAATAGAATGTTTGTACTGTTGGCAAGGGCTCAAGTCAAGACACTTCCTGTTTTCATGTTCCTGTATAAGACCTTTCACATCTAAGGCATTGTAGGTATGAACATCTTAGTCATAAAGAACTAAGAACCTTGCAATACAAGAAAATGGTTCGAGGATTACCAGAGCTTCCTACACCAACTATTATGTGTACTGCTTGTGTTATTGGTAAACATCACAGAGATCCTATCCGAAAGAAAAGCTAGTAGAGAGCATCTCAAAGGCTATAACTCATTCATGCTGACATCTGTGGCCCAATCACACCAACCTCAAATAGCAAGAAAAGGTATTCCTTGTGCGTTATTGATGACTATAGCAGAAAAACATGGGTTTATTTTTTGGTAGAAAAATCAGAAGCGTTGTAGTCTTTCAAGTATTTTAAAAAGCTTGTTGAAACAGAAACTGATCAGTTTATTAAATGTTTAAGAATTGATAAAGGTGGCGAGTTCAACTCTGTGGAATTCAATGAGTATTGTAAGCAGAATGGAATCAATAGGCAGCTCACCACAACCTACACTCATCAGCAGAATGGAGTGGCTGAGAGGAAGAATCGAACTGTGGTGAACATGGTGAGGTAAATGCTTACAGACAAGAAGATTCCTAAAACCTTCTGGCTTGAGGCAGTGAACTGGACTATGTATGTGTTGAATAGGTGTCCCACTCTTGCAGTTAAAGATATGACTCTAGAAGAAGCATGGAGTGGAGTGAATCCCTCAGTTGAACACTTTAGAGTGTTTGGATATATGGCACATGTCCATGTGCCTGATGTAAGAAGAACCAAATTGGAAAACAAGAGCTTTTGTTATGTGCTACTATGTGTGAGTGAAGAATCCAAATGTTACAGGTTGTATGATCCTGTTGCAAAGAAAGTTGTGATTAGCGGGGATGTAATTTTTGAAGAAGAGACAAAATGGGACTGAGATATGAGTTACAGGGAGCAGTTACTAATGGATTTGGAATGAGGAGAAAAAAAGAGTGGCACCGATGAAGATGAAGTAGAAGAAAACGACAGTGAAATTGATGAGACCAATAGAAATGATATTGAAGACTCAGGAAATGCTTCTTCAAATACAATAAGTGAAAAAGATGTTAATCTGAATGAGAGAAGAGAAATACATGATCCTGTTTGGATGAGAGACTATGTATCTGGAGAAGGACTATCTGAGGAAGAAAATGAGTTGAATATGACACTTGTAGCTCCTACTGATCCACTAAGCTATGAAAAGGCAGTGAAGAGTTCAAAATGGAGGCAAGCTATGAATGTTGAAATAAGGTCAATTGAGAAGAATGAGACATGGAGTTTGACTAAATTACTAGTTGGAGCTAAGAAGATTGGAGTGAAATGGATATATAAGACTAAACTTAATGAGCTTGGTGAGGTGGATAAGTTCAAGGCCCGGTTAGTTGCAAAGGGTTATGCTCAACAACATGGTGTGGACTATACAGAGGTATTTTCCCCAGTTGCAAGAATGGACATTGTAGGTATGATCATTGCTCTAACTGCACAGAGAAGTTGGCCTATCTATCAACTCGATGTTAAATCTGCTTTTCTCCATGGAGAATTAAGTGAGGATGTGTTTGTCGAGCAAACCAAGAGGCTATGAGCAGAAGGGAGATGAGGACAAGGTTTATAAGCTGCATAATGCCTTGTATGGACTAAAACAAGCTCCTTGAGCTTGGTTTAGTCACATTTAGACTCGCTTTACTCATGAAGGGTTGCAGAGGTGCATCAGTGAGCAAACCTTATTTTTCAAGTAAAACAGTTGAGGTAAAATTTTAATTGTCAGTGTTTATATTGATGACTTGATTTTTACTCGTAAAGATGAACAAATGATGTTAGAGCTTAAGGAGTCAATGATGAAGGTATTTAATATGACTGATCTGGGAAAGACGAGGTTTTTCTTTGGGTATAGAAGTGTTACAGAAGGATGATGGAATTTATGTTTGTCAAAGAAAATATGCACAAGGGTTCTTGTCAGTTTAGCAAAATTATGTTAACTTATATATCATAATATTAAATCCAAAAACTTCAGATTCTTGTCAATCGGCCCTGCCGAGCTCAATTCATAAATTGCTTATACATGCAAATAAATAAATCTTAAACTTCATATTTTGATCAATTGGTCTAGTTAGGCTCAACTCATAACTTGCATATAAATACATATATGCAAATCCAAAAGCTTCAGGTTTTGGTCAACTGGCCAAGTCATGCTCATAAATTGTATAAAGGTATATAAATATTTCCCAATTTTAACACCAAGAACAATAGGGATTCATCACTGCATTACTCTCTCCCATTTCTCAGAACCTCTTGTGCATATTTTCTTTGAAAAACATAAATTCCAACATCCTTCTGTAACACTTCTATACCCAAGAAAAACCTCGTCTTTCCCAGATCAGTCATATCAAATACCTTCATCATTGACTCCTTAAACTCTAACATCATTTGTTCATCTTTACGAGTAAAAATCAAGTCATCAACATAAACACTGACAATTAAAATTTTACCTCTACTGTTTTACTTGAAAAACAAGGTTTGCTCACTGATGCACCTCTAGGACCCTTCATGAGTAAAGTGAGTCTCAATGCGACTAAACCAAGCTCAAGGAGTTTGTTTTAGTCCATACAAGGTCTTATGCAGCTTATAAACATTGTCCTCATCTCCCTTCTGCTCATAGCCTCTTGGTTGCTCGACAAACACATCCTCACTTAATTCTCCATGGAGAAAAGCAGATTTAACATCGAGTTGATAGATAGGCCAACTTCTCTGTGCAGTTAGAGCAATGATCATACCTACAGTGTCCATTCTTGCAACTGGGGCAGATACCTCTGTATAGTCCACACCATGTTGTTGAGCATAACCCTTTGCAACTAACCGGGCCTTGAACTTATCCACCTCACCAAGCTCATTAAGTTTAGTCTTATATATCCATTTCACTCCAATCTTCTTAGCACCAACTGGTAATTTAGTCAAACTCCATGTCTCATTCTTCTCAATTGACCTTATTTCAACATCCATAGCTTGCCTCCATTTTGAACTCTTCACTGCCTTTTCATAGCTTAGTGGATCAGTAGGAGCTACAAGTGTCATATTCAACTCATTTTCTTCCTCAGATAGTCCTTCTCCAGATACATAGTCTCTCATCCAAACAGGATCATGTATTTCTCTTCTCTCATTCAGATTAACATCTTTTTCACTTATTGTATTTGAAGAAGCATTTCCTGAGCCTTCATTGTCATTCCTATTGGTCTCATCAATTTCACTGTCGTTTTCTTCTACTTCATCTTCATCGGTGCCACTCTTTTTTTCTCCTCATTCCAAATCCATTAGTAACTGCTCCCTGTAACTCATATCTCAGTCCCATTTTGTCTCTTCTTCAAAAATTACATCCCCGCTAATCACAACTTTCTTTGCAACAGGATCATACAACCTGTAACATTTGGATTCTTCACTCACACATAGTAGCACATAACAAAAGCTCTTGTTTTCCAATTTGGTTCTTCTTACATCAGGCACATGGACATGTGCCATATATCCAAACACTCTAAAGTGTTCAACTGAGGGATTCACTCCACTCCATGCTTCTTCTAGAGTCATATCTTTAACTGCAAGAGTGGGACACCTATTCAACACATACATAGTCCAGTTCACTGCCTCAAGCCAGAAGGTTTTAGGAATCTTCTTGTCTGTAAGCATTTACCTCACCATGTTCACCACAGTTCGATTCTTCCTCTCAGCCACTCCATTCTGCTGATGAGTGTAGGTTGTGGTGAGCTGGCTATTGATTCCATTCTGCTTACAATACTCATTGAATTCCACAGAGTTGAACTCGCCACCTCTATCAGTTCTTAAACATTTAATAAACTGATCAGTTTCTGTTTCAACAAGCTTCTTAAAATACTTGAAAGACTATAACGCTTCTGATTTTTCTACCAAAAAATAAACCCATGTTTTTCTGCTATAGTCATCAATAAAGCACAAGGAATACCTTTTCTTGCTATTTGAGGTTGGTGTGATTGGGCCACAGATGTCAGCATGAATGAGTTATAGCCTTTGAGATGCTCTTTACTAGCTTTTCTTTGGGATAGGATATCTGTGATGTTTACCAATAACACAAGCAGTACACATAATAGTTGGTGTAGGAAGCTCTGGTAATCCTCGAACCATTTTCTTGTATTGCAAGGTTCTTAGTTCTTTATGACTAAGATGTCCATACCTACAATGCCTTAGATGTGAAAGGTCTTATACAGGAACACGAAAACAGGGAGTGTCTTGACTTGAGCCCTTGCCAACAGTACAAACATTCTATTAGCTGTCATCCTGGTTTGAATAATCATACCTCTCATAGGGTGGTAGATCTTGCACATCCCTGATTTGATAAGAATAGCTAGACATTTTTCTTGTAATTTTCCTACACTCAGAAGATTATTCTTCAATTCAAGTACATAGAACACATCTGTGACAATATGATGAAAACCATCCAAATACAACTTGACATTTCCTTTCCCGAGCACTGTCAATCTTGTGTTGTTTCCAAGTTTCACCAGTTGTCTAAACCCCTCATTTAGCTCACAGAACATAGCCTTGTCTCCACACATGATTTGAGCACCCGAAATCCAAGAACCATGCATCCTCACGCCTAGCTTCATGCAACTCCACATGAGACATTAACAATATCTCTTCTTCCTCATTCAATTCAGCATAATTTGCCTCCTTGTCGAACGTAGGACATTCATACTGGAAATGACCAAGCTTATGGAACTTATAACACTCCACGGTGGATTTTTCAAAGGCTTGACGCCTTCTGCCTCTTCCCCTTCCTCTAAAACCACTTCTGCCTTGACCTCTACCTCCAAACCTATCTTTAGATGTTACCTTTAGGGCTTGTTCTTCCCCACTGCTTTTCTGAAACTTTTTTTTCATGTACAATCAATAAGCTTTACAACTCATCGATTGAGAGTGCATTAACATCCTTGGATTCTTTGATTTGATATTACTCTAGCATTTATCCCTACCATGTCTTCATGAGTCCAGGCGAACACATCTTTATATTCTCTGAGTAGATTAATAAGGTTTTGTTAGGATTATGCTCGATAGCAAGAGTGTAATATTGTAATTAACAATCTTTTCATATGAATAAAGTGATTTCTAGTTTAACAAATCTTTTAGCATTTATAGTTTAATTATTATAATTGTCAAAAGTAAATAATCATAAGGTCAAAAGACTATGAGAAAAGAAGAATTGTTCATACATCTAGATATGTATGAGGTAGATACAATTCTTTAGTTAGTCTTGAATAATTTTCACAACTTAAGATAGAAGGTTGAGCGCCTTTATCTTGTCAAAGTTATAGATTCTTTTTCTAGCATTTGAGTGGGATCAAATGTGTTATGATGAGTCTAAAATCATCAAAGTGTGGTGTCTTTCGGCAAAAGAATCTAGTGCACTGGGTGCATTGAATAGGATCAAAATGAAATATTTTATCTAGAACCGTCAATGGATAAAAGTTTTAATTTGAAGACAATCGGAGAGTCGATCTTAATCCTGAGATAAATGATGGACTTATGGTTGTAAATGTTAACATTTGAGCTATCAATGAGTATGATTATATAGCATAGTCTATCCTCAATAGTTTGGTGGTATTCATTTGTTAATCGATAGAGGACTTCATTTATAGATATGGACATCGTGGCTCCATTTATTGAATGAGAGTAGAATACCATCATATGGATGTTTTGAGGTATTGGATATTAAATCTTAACGTTAAATTTTCAATAGTGTCTATTGAAACATGGCTTCTTGACAAATCAAAATATCCAAGTTCAAAATGTGGTAATATGAGTAAATATGGTAACTTGGAGAGCTATAGGCGGTCTATGAGCTCTTGGCGGTTACTGGTATTCTTCACGAGGATACATTTTCTCCAATAAGGTTGTCTAGAGTATGAATGAGTAACATCAACTTATTCTATCTTTATTTAAGAGTTCAATTTTAGTTCTTTAGTGGAATGAACTAAAATTAAATAGTTCGGACCTAAGTGAATCATTTGTTGATTGTGATTGTGTTGTGTCTATTGTAGCTTAAATTTAGATAGTCCCCCAAGATCCCCAATCCACACGAACTTGCATGGATCACTTGATATATTCTACCGGACCAATATGGGTCCATCTAGAATTGTAGTAAGGCATGCGAACTTGTTTCTTTTTGTAAGAATATGTCTAGTTCACATGTGGACTTTTTATTAAGGTCCAATGAATTTAATAAAATGAGAAAAATAATATATGGCCTTTATACTAGGTATGGACGGCAAAGGCTATAGTGAATAACTTTAATATATTATTTTGATTTTATTATTATTTAATTAAATGGAAATTAATTAATTTGTTGATTAATTAATTATTTAATTAAAAGTTAAAATCTTTTCCTATTAGGAGATGGTCTCCTAAAACTATACTATTGTTAGTAGTATAGTTAATGTTAAAGACTATATTTGATAAGTAGATAAATAAAAAGAGTTATTTATCTAATCAAATTAGGAAGTCTTTAATATGATTATAAATACACTATTGAGTAGGATTAGAAGTCTTGGTGTAGGAAAGAATTCTTTTTGAAAAATGATTTTTGGTCACCAAGTAAAACTACTTAGTGGTAGAATTCTTATTTGAAAAGGATTCATAACCGCCAAGTTAATCTACCTGAGGATAGGATTCTTGTCCATTAAGTAATCTTTCTTAGATAAGATTAAACTCTCCTAAACTACATCAAAGAAGGGAATTTCGTTCATCACATGTATAATATAGGATATGATAGATGTCCTTTTAGATAAGGATTCTAACTACCAAATAAATCCACCTAAGGAAAGGATTCTTGTCAACCAAGTGAATCCTTCTTAGGAAATGATTTATGATCCTATATATATGAGCATGATGAATTCGGCCAGCCCTAAGGCAATTAGAGGTAATTTCGACCAAGCTTTATTTGAGAAATAAAAAGTTTCAGCCATCATAGGAATTTTGAGGGAGAAAAATCTGATTTTACTCTAGACAAAATTCGATCATCTCTAATCAATAGTGTGTATAGTGTGTGAATTCGGTCAAGTAGAGAAAAAAGGGGAACGTTTTTGTATTCGATAGTATACTAATATCCTTTACATCAAAATGGTTTTGTGTACAACATCGAATCAAGGTTCACGTGAGTTACAATCAAATTGATTGATAATTCACAAGTGACCAGACATTCTTGAATTTTTTCTCTTGGAGGATATTTGTAACTAACAAAGAAAAGATATTTGCTTTGTCTCCATCCTCAGGAATACAATTTAAAGAAAGGGAGCCCACACTTCTAGGTGATTCACATTCGTGATTGGATTGGAAGATCTTGCGGAATTAATTCGACGCTTGTTCAATCGTCACGCGAAAAGGTACGATACTTTTATATACATAAATTAATCTAGGGTTAAGGTTCTCGTTGCATAAAAGGGAAATTTTTTTATTTATACGCAAACCTTATATCTCGATTTTAACACGCTTCCGCTGCGTCTCTAAACCGTTTTTTTCCCTACAGGTTTTGCTTAACCTTTCCTTATAAACTAGCCTGATTTTGATCTTTTTTTTGTTCATCTTCCTTTAAGACTATTTCCTATGTTGGTTCACTTTTAGACACTTTCGGCTCTTCCCTCGGATCGAACTCGAACAAGAGTGTTTCTTGCTCGACGTGATCTGACTGTGTTATGGTACATACTTGCTCACTATCGTCCCTGTCTTTATAGACCGAGAGATTAGCTCTTCTGGCCATCTCTTGGGATCCTTTGACTACTCTTACCCATTGTTCAGTTAGGAATTTGATCATCAGAGCATAGGTAGTTGTTACTGCCTTAGTTTTATTCAGGAATGGTCGTCCTAACAGCGCGTTATAAGGCCAATTGTTCAGATCTACCACTATAAAATTGAGCAACACTGTTCTCTGACATGGTGCTACTTCGATTTTTATGGGAAGCTTTGCTGTCCCGAGAGACCTGACCTCGACTCTCCCGAATCCTCTAAGTGGGGTATGGAAAGGTTACAGATCATTCGGTCCAACCTGAGTTGATCGTAGACAGCTATATTAAGAATATCGGTTGAACTACCATTGTCTATTAAAATTATCCTAACTTCTCTGTGGCCAATTTGGGCACTTATGACGAGGGCGTCATTCGATCGTACATGACCCTATGTGAGTCGGCTTCTGTGAATATTATTGGATCCCATCCTTTCTTTATTCTTTTTGGGTTTGGTTCTACGGAGTTAACATCAAAATTCTACCTTGCCTCCACCGTTTCTAGGATTTCCTGAGTTCGCTCCCGATTGATGGTCTTCTGAAGATTGCTTGTATTACTTCTTTGACCTCGGGACTGGCCCTCTTGTTCCGACCAGAAATATGATCGGCCTTGGTCTCTTTCTTTGTCTCTGACCTCTCATCTTTCTTCAGGATTATATCTTGGAGGTGTCCTTCCCGAATGAGTGTCTCTATGTAGTCTCTAAGCTGGTAACATTTTGAAGTCTCATGACTGGTTTCCTTGTGGAATCTGTAGTATTTTGTTGTATCTCACCGAGCAAATTGAGACTGTTGGCGTGGCTCCTTCACCAGATTTTTTTCTTCTAATATGACTATGATTTCTTCCTGTTTTTTTCGGAGAAGGGTGTAGTTTATGTACTTTCCTCGATACTTTTATGTGGTCTGGTCAACATTACGCCTACTTCCCCCATCCTTGCTTCTTTCTTTACTGTTCCCTTTTTGTTTTCCTTTGTGGTTCTGTTCTTTTGACTAGACATGTTTTTATTCGGGTCTTCCTCCATGCATGTAACAGCCTCCTGTTGCTAACTCTTCTTCCTCGGTTAATGCATATCCTCCAGCCATGTCCATCATGTCTGCATATCTGGTTAAACGGGTCCTTCTTAGGTCAAAAGATAACCGTACATTTTGTAAGTTGTCTATGAAGGCAACAATTATTGCTTCATCATTTGCACTTCCGATTTCTGAGACTGGCTGACCGAATCTCCCCAGGTATTTTGTCAATGGCTCATATTTCTCTTGTTTCAACTGAGAAAGGTAAGCTACTAATTTTTTTCCTATGTACATTGCCCATAAATTGTCTTGAGAAACTTCTGCTCAACTCACCGAAACTCCCGATGCTTGCTGGGGGTAATCTTCAGAACCATCTTGAGCCTGCGTCTCCCAGAGTTTGTGGAAAGTTGAGATATAATAAAGGGTCGTTGTGGGCATACTGAGCCATAACGCTTTTATACCGTCTGATGTGTTCTTTAGGATCTGTATCCTTCTTGAATTGCTCCACATGTGGCATCCTGAATTTTTATAAGAATGTGATTCGCATGATAACTTTGGTAAAAAGACTGTCAGAATCATCATCAGATAACTCGTTATATCCATATCGCCTAACCAATTCATCCATTTTACGCCTGTTAGTTTTGACTTCTCAGGTCAAGCTCTGAATCATAACATCTTTGTCACCCAACGGTTCTTCATGATGGTTAAACTGTCGGGTGATCGTTATGCCTGTTTCCAGCCCCTCTTCACTTCGTTGCCGAGTCTCATGGGTCGATCCTTGCAGGCGTATGGTTCCATGACGACACTTGCGATGGTATCGATCACTATCCTCTGATGATGATGACTGATCCCTAAGCCGGTCATACTTATGGTGTCTATCATGGGCTTTCTGTCTATGACTTGGCTTTTGGCGTGGTCGTTCTTCTTCGGCTGTTTCACGTCCCTTACCCTGATTGCCTGTTACACCTCTAGCTTGATTGATTTGAACAGAGTTCCTACCAGTTTTGGGTGCATCTGGTTCTGGCCCAACTATAACCGACCGAAGCCTTGTAAGTGGGGGATTGGGAGGCTGCGTTTCTTCTGTAGCTAATAGATCAACCCCTTATTTTTTCGCTTCTGCTAACATCTGTTACAGTGCCTCACAGAAGCGTCGTGTCATGTCTTTACTGGTTAGAGGGATTTGTTGGATCCCCGCCAGAGATGTTGGTTGGTTCTCGGTGGTTGTGGCGAGATCTCGTAAAGTCTCGCCTATATGAGCATTATCTGGAGATTTTCGGACATCCCCAGAACTGTTTCTGCTTCCACTTCCAGCCATTACTTTTAATTAAATCGGAGGTTCGGCCCCTCGGCCCCCCTTCTAGCGCCAATTGTTGATGTCGATTTCTCGATTGATGAGAAAGTCAACAAGATTGGATTTTAGCCATAACCCGTCAAAGAGAAAGAGAAAGAGAAAGAGAAAGAGAATGCAGTTTGAAGCTAGTTAGACACAAGTTTACGTGGTAAAACGTCAGTGATCGAAGAAACATCCACGGGTGGTTGAACAAGCAACCAAGCCAAAACCCACTATCGAAATAAAGATTTACACCACCCGATCTCTTTTTTTTTTCTCTCTGTCCGGTATTCTGTGTCTTTCCAATGAGATTATGGGTCTATTTATATATGCATAGAACCCTAATCCTTTTTGTAAAAGTAATGTATGTAATTATAATTGGTTACTTGTTGGAATAGTCTTTATCTTTTTTCCTATTTTGGAGATTGTATGGAGATCAAATGAGACTCTGGTGATATAGTCCATTTAGGACTTATTTCCTTATAAATACGTAGTCATCTTGAAGAAAAAAAAGTTGTTGCCTGATCTGGAACCTTTTTCCTGTTTGGTATTTTATTTTTCTAGGAATTCTCCTCGATATGGATATGTTTATGTATTTTAGTGTGACTCTTGGTTCATATGCGAGTTATGTACTGGACTTCTTTATTCGGGTGTCTTCATATTTGTCCCGAGCAGAACATGACATCACTTGGTCCCGAGCAGGTTATGGCTTTTCGAATACTCGTGTTCACACTTACTCGGGTTTTCATTCCTTAGTGTTGTTTTGAAGGGCATTTTCTGGATGCCTACTCGAATGTCTGGCAATATTTAAGGGATTGTCCACCTTGTCAGTGACGTGTACATTCGGTAAAAATATACATATAACAATTATAGTTTGTAAATCTTCTTTTATTCGGTTTTCAAAATATCATATGTATATAACATATAGTTTTAACTTTTTAAAAAACCTGATCAAATCTTTATTTGATTTTCAATAATTTTCAAACAAAAATATCTCATATATTTTATTTTAAAAATAATTTAAAAATAATTTAAATTTAAACATTTTAAATTTTATTTCAAATATTTAATAAAATATAATAATCATATTTTTTTTATCAAATATCAACTAATACCCTCCATTTAGTGATTAATAATATAATTAAATAATCTTAATATTTAATTTATATAATCACCATTATTCATTGATTAAATAATCTCACTATTCAATTAATTCCTAAATAAATACGTGTCACTTTCATAACACAATTAATTTGGACAATCCAATTAACTGTGACCCTTTTTACCTAAATCGATCGGGCTAGTAAGGGGACCTAATGGACTCACAGTATTTTGAACTCCAATAATCCTCGGAATCACTAATTAAACTCTTTAATTAATATTCCTTGATTATTAACTCAGGTGTTATTCCACTAAAAACCCGAAGCTGTACTTTCTCAACTGCAGACACTTTTACACACGGTGTGATCCTCCACAATAGTTCATAATTAGAGATGGGTCATAATATCTGTTATACCCCTATAAGTACATATATCTTTTAAGTACCATTGATTCTCTAATGGACAATAAATCATATTTCCTCACGGAATTAGGAGAACGATCATATTGTCCAAGCCACGAATCAACCCTTAAGGGAACTACCATATACTTATCACAAGAATGAGTGGATTCCACTATCGTGTACAAACTTCCCAGTCACAAATCAATCCGCAATCCCAACATACGGAGTACATTGATCTGGAACTGTATCCGTCCACACCCATGGTATTTCAAAGACCACAATCTAACTTGAAGGAGTTGATAAGACACTCAGGATTAAGATCACCCATATATAGCATCATTAGTTGATATATATGAATCTCATCGGTAAACGGATATTGGTGAGAGTTTCATATAGATCATTGCCCATTCCTATAGGATCACATCATATAAGGTGTCTCCATTCCCATATCTCATATGAATGATTCAGGATAGAATCATCATACATTACGGAATAGACCGCTGATATAGATTAACCGTAAATAAAGTACCTAGCTTTAATTACTATTTATTGACTATTTGGATTGCACGTCTTTTAATGTATCCATCTGTATATGACACTTATATACACAGTTTGAGATTACATCCGGCAATCTAAGATGTTAATATGCAATAGTTATAAAATAAACAACACAACAAGAATGGATTGAACTTTTCTTTTATTTATTTCATAAAACCATTTACAAATTACATCTTTAGGGCATAAACCCCAACAATTTCCCACTTGCTCTAAAGCATGTGAGGCATGTTGAGCAGTGTAGTATGTATTAACGGTCTTAACACATACAAATTGACCCCACACGTATTGAGAAGGCTTGCTCATCTAGCTGTGTCCAAGAATCAGTCTATTTTAAAGAAGAACAAACATGGTTAGTGGCCCCTGAATTAACTATCTAGGGTGAAGAATCATCTTCCACTAAACATAACTCAAGAACAAGAAAATCATATTTACCTTTCTTGGACTTCTTCTTTCTTTGGGTTTTCTTGGGTTTTCTTGGGTTTTCTTGGGTTTGGGCTTACCCTTCGCTTTCCCAGCAGACCTCTTCCTCATCTTATTATTGGAGGAAAATGGTTTGACAACATTTGCTTCACCGGTCTTGCCCTTGTTGTCCTTAGTCAAGGACTCAAAGGTAGAGAGTTCATTGAGCAACTGTGTGAGATTGAACCTTAACTTGTTCATCTCGTAGTTACTCTTAAACTGATCAAAACTCTTTGAAAAAGTCGTCAGTATGATGCTCACTTGACTGGGTTCATCTATGACCCTACCATTGACTTCTGCCTTGTTGAAGTAGGACATCATGCTCAGGACATGTTCCCGAACTGACGTACCTTTCTTCATGCGAGCGAGCATAGCGGAACGAACAACTTCGTGTCGCTTTTGCTCGGAAGGTTGCCCGAACATAGCTTGCAATGATTCCATGATTTCGAATGCTGAAATCATTGCTTCGTACTTTGTGACAAGTACGTCTGTCATTGAAGCCAATAGATATGTTCGGGCCTTCTCATCATATGAGAACCATCGCTCGTATGCTTCACAAACAGTTCTTATGGTATTGGCAGCAAGCGCTGGAGGACATTCCTCCGTAAGCACAAACTTGAGGTCTTTGGTGACCAATATTGCATTAATGTTAAGTTTCCACTTAATGTAATTATCACCAGTTAATTTGTCGTTTGCGAGAATTTAAAGTAATGCACAAGACATAATTGCTGAAATAAAATAAAACATTCATTCAGCCATTTTTTTAAAACAAGTGTGAGTGCTTTGGCATAAATTTAAACATGATACATGCACATGTTTAACGAACTAGAACTACCCTAAAACTAGTTACTATACCACGACAATGCATTATACCACAAAGAAGTGCCGCCTTAGGGTCGGTCAAGTCTTTGCATGTTGGACCGAGACATTCTCAATCAAATGATATTCTAGAATAACTCTTATTCCATATCATTCAACCATCGTTCATTCAGTCAGGTTTTTAATTATCAAAACTTAATCAAAACCTTCGTGAGTGTAACCCACCATTTCAGATCTCACGAGCTTAACTCGATAATTGCCGCCTTTGGGTCGGTCAATCCCGAAATACCCTCAGAAATCCTATCCGTTAGGAAGTTAACCTTGGTATTAACATTTATGGAAACCCTCCTTAGGGAGAACGAAAGCAAAGCCGTCACGAGGCCCCACTCGGATCTCAGGTGTTGAACTAATGATGGAGACCACGGGATATATATTTCATATATCCCTCTCCCACTCACAATTTTAAAATTAGGGTTTTCTATTAACCGTTAATGCGCCTATATTCTACAGAATTAAAAGACTAACTTTAATCAAGTTATCTAGCGCATTAACTAATTAGAACCAATTCTAATTAACTAATAAATTATTAATGATTTTTAACAATTAAAAAATCTAATCTATTAGTGAACAATCTAAGATTCAGTAAACTATTTACTAATGTCAGATTATTATGATAATGTTTACCAAGTTTTAACAATTAAAACTCTAACACTTTATTCAGTTCATTTATTATTAGGTAATTAATCATATTAATCATAATTACAATAAATGACTATATTAATCTAACTTATTAAACTCTTTAATAACTAGATTAATATTAATGAGAATTACCAAGTTTTCTAACCATTAAAAACTAATCTCATTATTCATAGCCATTTATATATTTACCCATTTTAATCACATTAAAAAAATACATAAAGTATAAACTATGATGCATGTATGACATATCAAATATATTTGTGTAGGCACATCTATTCTAAATGACATACGTATGCATGACAATGCTTTTATCATCGCATAATATAAAGCATACATGATATTGACCGAGTACTGTGAATTATTTAACCTAAAAAAATGGAATCTAAAAGTACAAAAAATTTCCCAAGGCATTCATTGGTCTTCTAGTAACTTCAGATATTTTCCAGTCTCTTCAGGTCACTCCGATTCATCACATGAATCCTTCTTCGCGATTTTTCCATGTCTTCAAATATAGGTTACAATTTTTTTTTTACAATACAATAACAGTAAAAAAAGAATATAAACAAATAATAATAATAATACAATCCATAAACCCTAAATTCACAGTAACATATAATTAACGATCAATCATGTTTTTGTAAATTAAAAAAAATAATGTACATACAAAAACAACATACAGTCAATTTAAATTGTGCATACACAATCATACATACAAGAGCATCAAAAACAATTTACTGTTCCCAAAATAATTTTGGCTCTGATACCAATTGTTGGAACCCCGTTCACCGGTCACGCAACGGAACTAGGTTTTAATTTTTTTAATACATATCATAATCTGTATCTGGGACGAGTGAACTTGGAATCGTAATTATTTTTTGAAACTAATACATACAATATGTAAACACAAGAAATTGAAATCGATATAATCAAGAAGAAAATCTTACCAACGTTTGGAGGCTCCTTCACTTTACGATATGCTCATGTCCGAACCACTCTTACCAATGTTTGGAGACTCCTTCACTTTATGATGTGTTCCTGTCTGAACCACTCAATCTTCCTCGCTATCTACCGGAACTGATAGCTGTGTGTGGGCGCGTCACGGTCTCAGGAATTTGAATGGAGGATAATGGTGTCCACGGTTCGGTTTCGGTTTCGGTTCGGTTTTGGTTTCGAACCGTCGGTTTCGGTTCTGTGGAAAGGCCGAACCGTAACCGTAACCGGAATAGGACGGTTTTGGGCGGTTTCGGAACCGACGGTTTTCGGTTTGGTTCGTTCGTTTTTTTTTTTTTTTTTTTACAAAAATTAATATATATATTATTTTATATACATTTAATTTATATATATATATATATATATATATATATACATATGTTTTTTTTAAATGAAACTATACAACTAATATTTGTACTTTTATATACACATAAATGTGATTTTGTTTTTAATGGAACTATACAAGTATATACAACTAATAGTCTAATTACTAATACAAAATTACAAATTGATAAACTTAAAATTTAAAAAATGGCCAAACATTTTTATTTGTAATCAAATTTCATTTACAATGTCTATATTTTAAATATTCACATAAAATATGAAATACAATTAAATATACAATTGAACCGTTGAACTATTTAACAATGAATGTGTAAAAATAAAAGAAATTGACATTAATTAATAAGTAAAAATTTACAATTGCATCTAAATTTTATATAAAAAAATTATAAGTTAGCCTTAATTGAATATAAAATCTAACAAAGTTCAAATAACACATTGAAAAAAGAAAAAAATAGCCTTGCACTTAATGTTGACCACAATTAAGCTGCATACGTATCCTCCGCCAATGTAGAGGAATCAAAGGCCACGTAGTTCTTTTACCTGTAGTGGGATAGTCGGTGTTAGTGGTTGGAAGATTTGAACAAAATCTATTCGCTGCCTTCTGTTCCCGTGGTTTGATCATCTTCGAAGAAATCATTCACTATTTCTGGCTCGAGTTCTTGTTGTCTAAATTTCGCCTTTGTCCAATCATCAACACATGCTTGGGCTTCAAGTGATTGTGGACACAGAACCGACCGTCTTGGATCCAAAATATTTCCACCTGCACTAAATTCTTGTTCCACAGCAACGGTAGAAATCGGTGTTCTAAGAATTTGTTTGGCAATAATAACCAAAATTGGATATTCTTGTTCATAATCCTTCCACCAACCCTGAATACTAAATTTATCTTCTAAAAATACATGATTGGCTTCTAAAAATCGGTCAAGCTCAGAATGTGTGTTAGAGGATGAAGAAGATGCTCGTAACTTTTTGGCTCTTTGGGAAAACAATCGATCCCCTAAACCCTTTAATTTAAATTGTGAGGAACTGGTAGTACCATCAGATGTGGGTTGGGGTTGTGAAACCGATATGTTCAAAGACGGACCATATATTTTAAGATATTCATCATATAATTCATATAGTAAAGTCTTAACGGAATTACAACAACTAAGAACATCAGTTTCTATTCCTACACTATTGTAGTAATGAGTTAAATAATCTTGCAACCATTCTAATTTAAAGCGGGGATCAAAACAAGATGCAAGCAAATAAATATTTGGAATATCCTTATAATACTGTATCCATTTTTTTTTCATTGCAGCAACACATTGACTCAATTGAACATCTAATTCACAGTCACTGAATGCACCAGCAATATTAACACTTTGAACAAGAAATAAATGAGTAGTGGGATAGTAAATACCAGATAAAGCATTGGTAGCATCATTAAAAACACGTAACAATTCAAGAATTTTTATACATACATCCCAATGCTTCAATTGAAGCGAAATTGAAGGAACGTTATAAGTAATAAAAGAAACGAATATTTCCTTATATTTAACACTTTCATTAAACAACTTATAAGTAGAATTCCAACGAGAACTAATATCTCGAGAAAATTTTATGGGACGCCTATTATTTTGAGAACAAAATTTCAACCATTGTTTTTGGATTTTGTTATGCGTCCAGATATAATTAATACTATATCTAATTGGTCTAATATAAACAGAAAGAATTTGTAATCCAGCTTGAACACACAAATTTAAAACATGACATGCACATCGTTGATGAAATAATTTACCCCTAAAATAGGGATTGCATAATTCCTTTAACATAGGAATAGATGCGGTATTGCTCGCCGCATTATGAAAACCAATTGCAAAAATTTTGTTTTGGATATGAACTCTTCAAAAATAATTTTAAGGTGTCGAAAAATATTATGAGCTGTATGTGACTCATCGAAAACACGAAATGCAATAATTCTTTTTTGCATGTTCCAATTATTATCAATATAATGACATGTCACACCCATGTAATGGTGGCTACCAAAATTATCGATTCATATGTCAGCACATACGGAAACGCGATCTTGATATTGGAAAAAAAATGATTTCAATTTGTGTTTTTCTTTTTTGTAAATGGAAAACAGTGCACATGTGAGAGTGACTCTAGGAACACGTTGCATTGTAGGATTTAATGCAGTTTGACAATAATTAACAAAACCAACTTTCTCACCAAAACTAAAAGGTAAGTGTTCTACTGCAACCGTTGTTGCTAATTCTTCCTTTTTTTTTCAGACGTATAATGAAATAATTGATTGGTAGAGGTACCATACCTGGATATTTACCCTTGGTTACTAGCTTTCACCAATTCGGATGGATGATTTCTTTTAACATGGTTCCAATATGTGCCACATCCAAAGGACTTAACGGCCTTGTATGTTTTGGGGCAGTAGTTGCACATGATTTTGATTGTTCCATCATCTAACTCAATTTTCTTCATATGCACTCTGAAGAGATCGGACTTCAATGGCTTTTCTTCTTCATCTGCATCAAATTCATCTGAAGGGGGTGGTATAGTAGAAGGGGTAGATATATTTTCATTACTAATAGGGATATTGGGATTTGGCTCAGCAACAAAAAGGGGGGGGATTAGGATTAAGAGGGGGATCGGATTCAAAACGACTTTGAAGGAACTCGTGGTAAAGTCGGTCATTGTAATTGACGTCTTCACCTTCGTGTTCCAACAAATTTTGCAATAGACCCTTTCCTCTGTCCAAATTTGTAGGACCTGAACCTTCTCCTCCACTTGCCATTAAAAAATTAATTATAAATACTAATTGAAAAAAAAGAAGATAATTGTAAGTAAATAATATATTATTAAAAAAAATGGAAGAAATATATGTTTTTTAATTTATATGAGAAATGAGAATAAAATAAAATTGTTGAATGTAAAGAGAATTTAGAATTTGAGATTGAGAGAGATTGAGAGAAGGTGGGAGTGGTGTGAAGAAGAATGAATTGTGGGGGGGGGGGGGGGGGGGGGGGGGGGGGGGTTATTTATAGAATTGGTGTGGAGGGGTAATTTGGAAAATAAAAGATGATTTTTTTTTTCTGAAATGCTGCCACGTGTCAGCATTTCATTGGTTGTTTTTTTTAATTAACTATTAAAATTCTTATATATTAGTGAATAATCTAAGCCTTTGTAAACTACTTACTAAGGTCAGATTATTATGTTAGTGTTTACAAAGTTTTAACTATTAAAACTCTAACACTTTATTCGGTTCATTTATTATTAGGTAATTAATCATATTAATCCTAATTACAATAAATGACCATATTAATCTAATTTTATTAAACTCTTTAATAACTAAACTAATATTAACGAGAATGACCAAGCTTTCTAACCATTAAAAACTAATCTCGTTTTCATAGCCAATTATGTATATTGCCCATTTTATCACATTAAAAATATATATAAAATATCAGGCTATGATCCATGTATGACATATCAAATATATTTGTTTATGCACATCTAATTTAAATGACATAGTATAGATGACAATGCTTTTATCATCACATAATTTATAACATACATGAATTGACCGAGTACTGTGAATTATTTAATCTAAAAAAATTATAATCTAAAATTATAAAAATACCCCCAGGGTATTCCCTGGTCTTCTTGTCTTATAAGGTCACTCTGGTTCATCTCATGAATACAAACTAGGAAATCCACACGGAATTGCTCTTCACGTTTTTCTAGGTCTTCGTTTACAGGTTACAATTATTTTTATTTACAATACAATAATAGAAAAAAAAATATACAATCCATAAACCCTAAATCCACAGTACCATAAAAAATTGCGATCAACCATGTTTAAATTAAACAATTTAATTATAAATTTCAAACAATCATATAGATAGTGCCTATACATTCATACATACAGGAGCATCGAAAACAATTTCCGATTAAAAAAAAATTAGTTCTGATATCATTTGTTGGAACCCTTGGAACCCCGTTCACTGGTAATATAACGGAAATTAGTTTTAAATTTTTTATACAAATCGTAATTGATCTCGAACCAGTGAACTTAAGATTGTAATTATTTTCAGAACTCATACATATCAATTATTACAATAATAAATAAATATGCATACACAGAAATTGTAATTAATATTAAAAAGAAGAAAATAGAACCTTACCAACGTTTGGAGGCTTCTTCACTTTACGATATGCTCCTGGTATGTAACAATGATCTTCCTCGCTATATTATCATTTGTTACCATTTTAACAAATATATATTATATTTTGTAAATTTTTTTAGTTGTAATCTTTGATTCGGTTTTCAAAATATAATATATATCATATATATTTTTAACTTTTTAAAAAACCTGATCTAATCTTTATTTGATTTTCAAAATCTTTCAAATAAAAAATATCTCATCTCTTTTATTTAAAAAATAATTCTGAATTTAAACATTCTAAATTCAATTTCAAATATTTTAAAAAATAAAATAATCAAATTATCTTGTTCTATCAAATATCAACTAACACCCTCAATTTAGTGATTAATAACATAATTAAATAATATTATTATTTAGTTTAATAATCATTATTCATTAATTAAATAATCTCATTATGCAATTAATTCCCAAATATGTATGTGTCACTTTCGTAGCCCAATTAATTTGGACAATCCAATTAACTAACCGTGACCCTTGTTACCTAAATCGATCGGGCTAGCAACGAGACATAATGGACCAACGGTATTTTGAGCTCAAATAATCCTCAAAATCATTAATTAAACTCTTTAATTAAATTCCTCGATTATTAACTCAAGTGTAATTCCCCTAAAAACCCGAAGTTATACTTTCTCAACTATAGACGCTTTTACACAAACCGATACAACTCGGTGTCCATCGATATAGCTATTATATATGGTGTGATCCTCCACAGTGGTTCATAATTAGAGCTTGTTCATAATTAGAGCTGGGTCATATTGTCCATTATACCCCTCTAATTACATAGATCCTTTAAGTACCGTTGATTCTCTAATAAACAATAAATCTTATTTTCTCACGGAATTAAGATAGCACTCATATTATCCAAACTTCGAATCAACCCTTAAGGGAACTACCATATACTTCTCACAAGAAGGAGTGGATTCCACTATTATGTACAAATCTTCCTAACCATAAGCCAAACCGCAATCCCAACATACAGAGTATATTGATATAGAACTGCATCCGACCTCACCCATGGTATATCAAAGACCACGATCTAACCTGAATGAGTCGGTAAGATCCTCAGGATTAAGATCGTCTATATGTAGCCATCATTAGTTGATATATATCAATCTCATCGGTAAACGGATATTGGTGAGAGATTCATATAGATCTTGGCCTAGTCATATATGATCACATCATACAAGGTGACTCTATTCCCTTATCTCATATGAATGATTCAAGATAGAATCATCATACATTACGGAATGGACCGCAACTACAGATTAACCGTAAATAAAGTAACCAACTTTATTTTCTTTCTATGGACTCTTTAGATTCCATGTCTCTTACTGTATCCTACTATATATGACACTCATATACATAATTCGAGATTACCTCTGGCAATCTAGGATGTTAATATGCAAAAGTAATAAAATAAACAATACAACAAGAATGAATTGAACTTTTCTTTTATTTATTTCATAACATCACTTACAAATTACATCTTTAGGGCAAAAACCCTAACACTCGGCTATGCTCGGACTTCACTGGGTGTTACCCATTGTAATGCCAGTCTGGTCATCTTCTTCGAGCTATCTTGCTAACATGGTTTAGTGTTGGCGGATGACATGTACCTTTGGTGAGATTTTTGTACAACAACGCCCCTTTAAATACTTAAGCTGAGTAAAACTTATCTAATTATTACTCAGCGAAAATGTTTAACTCATTCTGGCTAATCATACCAGTTTCGCTCAATTAGTCTTTTTTCTCATAAATACCTCATAAATTCAGGAATTATCATTCTTCATTAGTTCGAAGCATTAATGATGTATCTTAATGACATCCATATACACATAATTTGTTTCTTATGAAAGCCTTCTGATAGTGACATTTGCAAGTTTTGACGGCTCGAAGCATTCTTCTTTCGCCACTTGTCCTCCATTAATTTGGTATTCCTTGTGACATTAATAAGACACGACCTTTTGATCAACTGGTGTGTCACCCACGTCACTTATCACACCTTTTTCTTTACCCGTTTCTCCATGATCATGACTCATGGTTTCGAATTTTAAAACCGTTACCTCGCCTATTTAAACCGATATTTTTGGTTACTTTCTTTTTCTTGCTTTGTTCTAACCCAGAGAAAAAACCCTAGATTTTTTTATCAAAGATATTTTTCGTTCACGTCTTTCTTCATTTGTCTTTCCATCTTCTATTTTGCAGATCCAAAGCTTCCTATCCTAAGTTTGTTTCTGGCTGAAGATCCTTATCAGTTCACCGACTCATTCAAACTATGACATCTCAAGGTTAGTTTTCATGGATCCCATAGCTAGACACAGTCTTTTTGTTGTTGCGATAAAGGCCCTTGAACATGGTGACACTTTCACCGTTTCACGTATCTATAAGTTGTTGGAGGATACACCTCATGATCAACCTTACCTTTTGAACGCCGATGTTTTGGGACTCTTTCGTGAAGTTTCCCTTTCCCTTGATTCTGAGTCTTCCCACATAGAGGCCCAATCTGACCCTCCTTTTCTGCTTACAGTAATTCTCATCCTTGGAGGAAAATGGGAAAGCATAAGAGCAAGTGTCCCGTAAACAGACATCCTCATGATATTTGGGTGGGGGTTCAGGTACTGAATGAAAATGATGTGGACGATGAGCATTGAGCATCCCGTATTTGTTTCTCTACCGAGCGAATATGCATTTATAATGTTGAGCCGAATGTGGTCGATGTTACAGAGATTAAGAAGTATATCCGTCGATTTGATTTGGATTATGTCCTTGCTCTGCTGAAGCCAAAGCTGAAGCGAGACCAGGCTTCAAGGAATCCCCCTCCTTTGATGGTGGCTATTTATGGGGCGATGCTTAGTTGCGGTGTGACTCTCCCTCTCCAACCCTTCATAACTTTATACTTGGCCGAAACAAGGATTGCTCTAGCCCAACTTGTTCTGAATAGTTATAGGATCTCGATGTGCATGTAGCGCATATAGAGCCGGATGAATTTGCCCCCGCCCACTTCTCACGAGATCAGACATTTTTATATTTTAAGGCAATCTGGTTAGTCTGGGACTTACTTTCTTCTATCTAGTTAGCCTGAGAGCTGGATCCTGAAAGGAATAGAAATTGATGGGGAAGTTGAGACTTCAACAGATGACTAGAAAAAAATTTTCATATCGGGTTTTCCAACCTCCAATTTTTTTTAGAAAAATAGTTGGTTCTTTGTTGGGGGTGGTTAGGGTCGATCGATCGATTTTGACCTTGATGGCATTCAGGTTACGTGGAGGGTTCCTCACTATTTTTGTTCTCCTGATTCATAGAACTGGACGCCGCTTGTTTTTTCATCTGGCGAGTTGGCCAATGTGGCTAGGGCGGTTGTGCAGTTCTTAGAGAAACGAAGTAAATCCTATCTATTTGACGAGAAGAAAATTATAAAAGTTAGACTTTTTCGTCAAATCTCTGCTCGTCGTACATGCTGTAAGCTACCTTTTTTTGTTTTTTTTTTAAATAGGTGTTTGCCCGTGCATCAATTGATTGGGTTAACTATTAGTTGATACAGATATCATCTACGAGGCTCAAGCTTGTCAAGTGAAGTCTGTAATAGAGATGAGCCATAAGGAAGCTTCTCGTCAAGAGGCTGTAGGGATCGCTCCGCCAGATGGGTTTGACGGGAGCTTTGACGGCGTTGGCGATATTGATAGGGGAGCACCCGAGTATACTCCTATAGAGATTCCTCACAATGAAGGTGAATCAAGCAAGAGAGAGAATCCTGCTAATTCAAGTAGCCTTGTTTCGGTTCAACAAAGCGAATAAAGAGTACATAGTGGCCCTGGCGGGCATGATAACTTTGCTACAGATGAAGCAGCCGTTGAGAGAAATTTTGATGCTTAGGGAAAACAGAAATTTGGGGAGCCTTCAACTTCTGTTGAGTCGATCATGCTTCATCATCCTATTGATTTTTAACCTTCCTCCGTTGTGGTTAGAGAGGTCGATGAGGATCCTGCCTCTTACCTCAACACTCGTAATAGACAATCTGGGATGAGAAAGGCTCATTTTTCACTAGACCTCCCTCCCTCCCTCTAAGATTCCAAGGGTCGTGGCGTATATTGATTCTTCCCCGGGTGATGAGGGTACTGGTGCTGAGGACAAAAAAGGGGTTTTTTCAGAAGTTCAAACACAGAAGCCTGCTGAAGATTTATCCAGTCCATATTCCCGGGAGTATCCACATGGGGATTCGGGTAAAGCGGGTCCTACCTCCATCCCCCTTGCTAATGTTGTCGATACGGAGCCATCGGGGCCAGTCTGTAGACCCATCTCCCTTAAACATGTTGAGGGACATGTCTTCAGGCAATGCCTTTATCGGAGATGATCACTTGAGCCATTTCTAGAGTGGGACAACATCATGTCGACTTCATAATTTCTTGAACAACACCACTTATATATGTTTCGATTGTCTTGTCTTATCTTGCTCTTCTTTCTTAGATTGGTATTTCATGATTCTTTTCCTTGCAAGTGGTGTCCGAGGTATTTGAGGCTTTTCAAACCCAACAATCCCAAGCAGACTGTATCAAGTGTTTGGAAGCTCAACTGAAGGAAAGTGAAGATAACCATTCTCGGGTTGAGGTGGCCTATCAAAATAAAATCGAGTCGAACCAAAAGCTCATAGATAGTTGCTTAGAGAGGTAACTGGAGGACGAATAGAGAGAGCTACTTGTTGAGGAAAATGGCAAGTAAGGTTGCTTTCTAATACTCATGAGTCAATGCTCAAGGTCGAACATGAAGCTGAAGAGACCAAATTGTCTGATACGTGCAAAATCGAGGATCTTAAGCGTCAGGCTTTGATACTTTTTGGACAATCTTTGTGCCCGACCCAAGTCTAGGCGGCAGTAGTTCTCAACCCCCAGCGCCCTCTTCTTGATTGTATCAGTCACAATTTTATACAGTCATAATTTTTGGACAATCTTTACACATTTGTCCGATTGATAAATTATTCACTTTTTCTCATCTCACAAATAATGGCTTTACTCTTTCTTGCACAATGCAATAAAAACTAAAGAATAATGAAGGCAATTACTATTACGTTTAAGCCGAATTAACCCAGCATTATTTAACCATCATGCTTTCTTCTTGAGTAATATTTTTTTTATAATGCATAGTATATTTAGCAGGCAACTTAAGATTTTCGAGTAATCATAAAGCCAAGTATCTTATTAACTGACTAGATTTTAGTTCTGTGATGCAGATAAAGCTAAGTATATCATTAACTTGTGACTGGGTTTACTTCAGCTGGGTAATCAGAGCCGTGTATCTTATTAACTCAGTCGAGTATCTTACTAACTCGTAATTATTCTTATATATTGTTTTTACCCAAGTGTTGTGTCGAGGCTCACCACGACCATACACTTGGGTCCTTGCAAAAGTCACAGAGGACGTCTTCTGGTTTCATCTGTACAAGGTTGTGTTGGATCGTTGGTTAGTGAACTAACCAACACAACTGTGTAACTCACCAGGTCTGCCCTAGCGATGCCTCGAGTAGTTTTTCAGGTGTTCTGGTGCTTCGAGTTTGCCTTTATGCTAAGGTTTCATATTTTTAACATTGCTCGACTAACATGCTCACTTAATCTTCTTCGCCCATTCGGGTGTTTCTTACCAATCTAATGGTGCCCAAGCATTTTATTTTTATAGTGCTTTTCTTATGTTCGTATTACCAAATGTTTGAATGCTTTTCCATAATGGTTTCCCGGAGGAATTTTATTTCTCTCTTTTCCTGGAGGGTTTCTCGAATGAATTTTATTCATTTCTACAAAGACTAAACAAAAAAATAGAAACAAATTCAAACTGAAATGACTATCCAAAAAGAAAAAGTTACACTAATTGAGGTTGTCCCACAGGGGTCCCTCAAAGGTAGAAAATCTTCAGGTATTGGGCGTTACAGGGTCGGGATAAAACTCCTCTTCCTAGTCGGGCAATCCAGTATACTCTATGTTCGGCTATCCCATCAATCTTGTATGGTCCTTCCTATTTGACAGTGAGAGATCCTACCATTCTATCCTTTGTATTCGGAGATATCCTTTTAAGTACTACGTCTCCCAGCTGAAACCTTATAATTCGAACATGCGAGTTATAATACCTGGCTACTCTTTGTTGGTAAGCCGTATTTCGTACCCGAGGCCTTTCTCTTGCTTCTTCCAATTCATCTAGGTTTTCCAACAATATACCATCATTATGCCCTTTGTCGTATAATTGGACCTTCGAGGAAATAGAAGCCGTTTCTGTAGGGGAAAAATGCTTCAATCCCATATCCCAATGAGAACGGAGTTTCCCCGATGGAGGTTCTTGCAGTTGTCCGGCATGCCCATAATACCCCAGGTAGTTTCTCTGCCCAACTTCCCTTCTTTGCGTCCAGTTTTGCTTTAAAGGTGTGCTTGATCACCTTATTTACTGCTTCCGCCTACCCATTCATCTGTGGATGAGCAGGTGTGGCGTAGTAATTAGAAGTTTTATACTCCATGTAAAGTTGTTTAAATTTTTGATTGTCAAATTGAGTGTCATTATAAGTGATGATAGTGTTCGGGACTCCAAATCGGTAGAGTATATTCATTTTTATAAAGTTCGCGGTATTTTCTTCTGTGATGTGAACTAGTGCTTCCACCTACACCCAGTTAGTGAAGTGGTCGACCGATACAATGACATGTTTTACACATCCTTTCACTCTCGTCGGCATATGTCCAATCAAATCTAAACCCCAAAGGCAACGTGAGACTTCTAAGAAGCTTAGGAGGTTGACAAATGTCATTGGCAACTCTTTGACAGGTGTCACAACTGTCCAAGAATCGTTGAGCATCGTAAAATAAAGTACCCTTGCCTGAGTATTTTATGTGCTAGGCTCCTACCCCTACTATGATTTTGCACACACCACTGTGGATATCTATTAGAATTTGTACAGCTTCATCTTCTACAACACATCGTTGAAGTGCCCTGGATAATCCTCTCCTGTACAATTCCCCTCCGGTAATGGTGTACCAGGTTGATTTTTACTTGATGCGCTTTGCCTCTAGAGGATCCTCTAGGAGCTCGTCCTCTTCCAAGTATTTCCTAAGTTGGTTCATCCATCCACCTGGTTATGCTCGAATCTCTGCTACATCAAGTTTCTTCAGTTTAGATATATTTGGCCTGAGCATATGCGCCACTAGGATAGTTTTAGATCTGATGCAAGTTGTGACTGATGCTAACTTGGATAGGGTATCCGCCTTCTCGTTCTTTTCTTACTGGATATGAGTGATCTTAAACTCTTTGAAACTCTTGAGAAGTTACTTTGTAGTGTCCAGATAAGAGATCATGCCTCCGTCTCTGGCTTGGTATTCATCTAGAACCTGATTAACTATAACCAGTGAATCGCTGAAGACCTCAACCTCATCTGCTCATAGAGTAATACATACCCTGAGGCCCGCCAGCAATGCCTCGTATTGGACCTGATTGTTTGTTGCTTTGAAGTCAAATCTCATGGCATATTCTATATCATCATTTTCTGGAGTGGACACCACTATTCCTGCCCCGCTGCCATGAGTGTTTGATGATCCTTCAACATGCAACTTCCATGGAAAATACTTCCCTTCTAACATTTTTCTGACCTCTAGATTGAGTTCATGAACTCAGCCATAAAGTCTGCTACAGCCTGGCCTTTGATTGGTGCTCTGGGTACATACTTAATGTTAAACTCGCTCAGCTCGATCGCCCATTTAGTTAATCTCCCCTAATAATTCTGGCATTGCAGGATTTGTTTAAGGGGACAGTCAGTGTATACTTCCACCGTGTGTGCATGAAAGTAGGCCTCAAATTCTAGCCGCTGAAACTAGCGTTAAGGCCATTTTTTTTGCTAGTGAGTACCTTTTTTCTATTGGAAGTAGAGACTTGCTAGTATAGTACACTGGTTTATGTACCCCGTCTTCTAATCTGACCAAAACCAAGCTCGTTGCCAATTCTGTGAGAGATAAGTACATGTATAAAGTTTCTCTAGTCTTAGGCTTGGAGAGGATTGTGCTCGACCTAAGTACTCTTTTATCTTTTAGAATGCTTCCTCGTAATCTCTGGTCCACTCGAGTCCCTTTCTTTTTTTTTACTGCTCTGAAATATGGCATACATTTATCGGTTTATTTAGAGATGAACTGATTGAGTGAAGCGACGCATCCTGTCAATTATAGTATGTCTTTCAAAGTCTTAGGCGAAGCCATTTCAGCGAGGGCCTTAATATTTTTCGGGTTTACTTCAATCCCCCTTTGGTGGACCTGAAATCCCAAGAACCTTCCAGATGGCACGCCGAACACGCACTTATTCGGGTTGAGCTTCATCTCGTACTGCCTTAACACATCAAAGGTTTCTCTTAGGTCTACAGCGTGTCTCGATGCCGTGATGCTTATAGTTAGCACATCATCCACATAGACTTCCACGTTCTTCCCTATCTATCGAGCAAATATTTTGTTAAACAGTTTCTGGTAAGTTGCCCTAGCGTTCTGTAGTCCGAAGGGCATCACCCTGTAACAGTATAGTCCTTGGTCGGTTATGAATGCCATTTTATCTTTGTACACCTTGTTCATTCAGATATGGTTGTATCCCCGAATAGTCATCTATATAACTCAACAACTCATGACCAGACGTGGCTTCTACTAATTGGTCTATTCTCGGTAAGGGGAAACTATCCTTCGGACAAGCTTTGTTCAGGTCTGTGAAGTCTATGTATATTCTCCACCGGCTATTCTTCTTTTTCACCAGAACAACATTGGCCACCCACTAGGGGTATTTCACTTCTCTGATGGATCATGCGACAAGTAGTTTTTCCACCTCTTTTTTGATCGCTAGACTCTTTTTAGGGTTAAACAATCTTCTCTTATGGATTATTGGTTTGACCTCCGAATCAACGGCCAGTTAGTGTGACATCACTTGTGCATCCCTATCCTTGTAGACTGAGAGGTTTGCCCTTCTTACCATCTCTTGCGACCATTTGACTGTTCCTACCCCTATTTCTGTTGGGAATTTTATCAACAAAGTGTAGATAGTAGTTACCGCTTTGGTTTTATTCAGGAATGGTCGACCTAACAAGACGTTGTAAGTCCAATTCTCAACGTCTACCACAACAAAGTTGAGTAACATTGTTTTGGGTTATCTAACCTTCACTAGTAACTTCAGTTCCCAACGATTTGACTTCGACCTCACCAAATCCTCGAAGTGGAGCATGAAAGGGTTGCAAGTCCTTCTGGTCCAACCTTAGTTAATCGTATACCCAAGTATTTAGAATTTTTGTTGAACCCCCGTTGTCAATCAGTACTCGGTGGACTTTTTTATGGCAAATCCGGGCACTTATAACTAAAGCATCGTTTCGGTGAACATCTACCCCACGCAAGTCAGCTTCGGTAAACACTGTTGGGTCTCATCCTTCTTTGATCCCTTTTGGATCGGGCTCAACAGAGTTTACATCGAGGTTTTCTCTTGTCTCCGTTGCTTCTCGGATTTCTTAAGTTCGTTCTCTATTGGTTTTCCCGATCGAAGGTCCTTCAAAGATGTTATTTATTGCTTCTTCTTCTATCTTTTTCAGAATCTTTTTCCTTTTCCGATCTCCTAACTTGCTGTCCTGCTGGGTATCCATCTTCTCACTCTTATTTAAAACAATTTCTTATAAATGCCCCTCCTGGATGAGAGTTTCGATGTGATCTTTGAGCCTGTAACACTTGGAAGTTTCATGACCATTTTCTTTGTGAAAACAACAATACTTCAATGTGTCTCTTCGGGCAAACTGTGACTGTCTTCGGGGCTCTTTGAACAGGTTCATTTCTTCTAAAATAGCTAAGATTTCATCTTGTCTTTTTCTTAGGGGAGTATAGTTTGTACACTTACACTGAAACATGTCCTTTACTTGGTTAGTGTTCCTATGTCTACTACTTCCACCTTTGTTCCTGTCGTCTTTGTTGTTCCCTTTTTGCTTACCTGTTACTGGTTATGTGACCTAAACTCAGCTTCCTTGGTCGTGGGTTCTTCGAGGCACCCTCCATGTATGAAGTGGCCCCCTGTTACAGCTTCTTCTTCTTCCTCCTTGGCCAGTGCATATCCACATGTTATGTCCATCATATTTACATACCTGGTCAGACAGGCTTTCCTCAAATCAAAGGATAGTTAGCCACTCTGTAAGTTGTTTATAAATGCGGTGATGATTCTTCGTCATTTGCGCTTCCGATCTTCGACATTGCCTTAATGAATCTCCCTAGGTAATTTTTCAATGACTCATCCTTTCCTTACTTTAGTCGGGAGAGGTGATCTACTGACTTCTTCCTATGCATATTCCCGGAAAATTATCTTGAGAAAGCTCTGCTTAATTCACCAAAGCTTCCAATGCTTGCTGGAGGTAGTCTACCAAACCATCGTGACCCCAAATCTCCTAGGGTCTGGGGGAAATGGAGGCATAACAAGGCATCACTTTAGGCATACTGGGCCATGGTACTCTTGTATCGCCTGATGTGTCCTTTTAGGTCCGTGTCTTTCTTGAACTGCTTCACATGCGACATTCTAAAAATCTCTGGAAACGGTGTTTGGAGGATGTCATTGGTAAAAGGTTTATCAAAGTAATCGTCTGTCAATTCATTACGCCCATAGCGCCTAACCAGCCCATCCATCTGTCGCCTGTTGTTTTGAACCTCTCAGGTCAAACTTTGTATCAGAACATCTCTTTCACCAACCGGATCCCATTTGCAGTTAAATACTTGGGGAATCATTAGGCTGGTCATTTGTTCCTTTTCATCTTGCCTCTGAATTTCTCGGTTTAAGCCATGCAAGCAGAAAGTTCCCCCATGGCACTTTTGGTGATGATGGTCGATGCCCTCTCATGACGACGACTGATCCCTTCGTCGGGAGTATCTATGACTCCGTCCGTGCCCTATTTCCTCAAGACTGTGCCTTCAATGATGTCGATCTTCTTTGGGTGCCTCACAGATCCTTTCTTATTCTTCTAGTGCAACTCCGAGTTGGGTGGTTGGATTCATATTTGTGTCTGTTGCTGGTTCGACTGGTGTTGGTCCAATTACAATCGATTGTAGCCTTTCTTACTGGTGATTCAGGAGAGGGGTTTGGTTGGGTGAAATCAATCCTTCCGTGGTGAGGAGGTCAACTCTTTTTTTAGTTGTATCAGACACCAACTGTTACATCATCTCCTGGAATCACCATACGATATCCTCACTGGTTGGAGGAGACCGTTGGATACCTGCTATAGGTACCGACTGATACTCAGTTGTAAGCGTAACGCTTGTGAGATCCTGATGAGTGTTAACTCTCTATATATCATTTGGTGATTCCTGGATGCTCATGGAACCGCCTTTGTTTCCATCGCTAGTCACTGTCTCAAGGGTTTTAGATGAATCTAACGTACAGAGGTTCATGCCCCCTCTTTCAAGCGCCAATTGTTGACTACGGTTTCTTGATTGTCAACCTACGAGAGAAGATATAATGAAAGAAGAGTAGCATATTAACTCGAAGATACGTGGTAAAACTCCGATGACTGGAGAAACGTCCATGAGTGGCTGCGTACGCAACCAAGTCAAATCCAGTAATGAAATATAATAATTACAGTGTTCTACCCCTCTCTAGCCTCCCTCTTGTTGGTATATCTTTACAATACAGTCTATGGATGTATTTATACATGGTTTTATTAGGGTTTCGCATCTTGGCAAGCAAGTCAAAGATTATTTGTTCTTCTTTTCCTATTTGGACTTGTTTACTTAATTATGTAAATTCTGGAATGTTGGTTTGTGACGTATATCTCAGAAGAATATGTTTGTTTCCCTTTGTAACTCTTTTCGCTTGTGGTTGAGTACGTGTGTAGTATTGTTGTTGTCTTGGAAGTCTCTTATGATTTAAACTGAAACGGAACCCTAAATAGGGTTTTCCCTTTGTTGGTGCCGAGTAAGCCCGAGCAGGTAAATGTATTTTATTCTTCCATACTCGGCTCTACTCGAACTTCACTAGGTATTGCCTATTGCGATGCCAGTTTGGCCATATTCTTTGAGATATCTTGCTTACGTAGTTTAGTGCTGGCAGATGACGTGTACCTTTGATGAGATTTATGTACAACAATATGTATATATCATAATTAAAAGTTATGAGTAGTATAAATGTGTTAAGGATGCAGTGGCTTCCACCATCCACTAGAAAGACACGTGTCACTTATGTATTAGATGGTAGCAACCTATTAGTGAGGATGCAAAGCTATGCGTGAGAGTTTGGGACATCAATGCATACACAAAGAAAATGGTTATAACCCCCCTCCCTTTTGGCTAATTGCAATGGCTTTTCTATTGTAATTGTAATAATGAGCAGAAGCTATCAGAGTATCAGTAAAGCATTTGCAATTTAGAGTGTTACATATTCGCTTTATCTGTGAGTATTTTATTATATTTTTATTTATGGTTTTCTAACATGTTATTAGGACAATTATATGTAAGTAAAAGAATCTCTAGAAGAGTAACTAACTTACAGCTCAGTATTGTATTGATTACAACTTAAAGATTGTAAAATATATATAAAAAACGGAATTAGAAGTTCTGAATTTCAATCCATCATAACTTGAAGTTTTTGATTTCATTCCAGTCAGAACTTGAATTTCTGAATTTTTGTCTGAAGCTGCTGGATTTATTTAATGTTATGCAAATTTTTTATTATTACACATTAATTTATTTATTCTTGTTTATTTATTTATTTGTACGTAATTTGTAAGATTGGCTAATGCGGAACCTATATTTTCTGGATTTATTTAATATTACACATGTATTTACCAATATTTATTTATTTATACGCCGTATATGATATTGGATAGTGCCACCTAGCAGAACTTGCAGTTTCTGGATTAATTTAATATGGTATTTATTTATTTATTTATGTAAGAACCTCTATTTTTGTGATTGACTTATTTCATGACATACCACATTAAGGATGATTGTGTAATGGGTAGCTTAGGTCTTCTTGATGATTATTAAGGTAAGTTTCCAAGTTTCTCCATGACTTTAAGATCAAGAGCTTCAAAATGTATATCACTTAACTTTGATTCTTGAAGAGATTAGGTGCACACACACACACTTTAATGCATTTCTATGATTGTATGCATATATGTCTTAACTCACATGAGCACTTCTTTGTTTGTCTTTACGTGCGGTTATTGTTTATTTCGTTTTCCGTTTGTTGATCGAAAGTGTCCGCGCTTGCATAAGGGTGTGCTTATTTTAGAGTATTGAGTGACCATTTGAGAATGCATCATTCTTTTCTTGTTTTGGTTTTTGGGCACATGGTTCTTTTCATGAGTTTGGGCATTCTCTTTATTATCCAAATATAACCTTTGATCACTCATTTGACTATAATTCTTTCTACAATCATCCAAATTATGTTTTGTTAATTAGAGTAGAAAGTAGACTTTCTATATCTTTCCAATGGTATATTATACGAAATGTTTGGATATTGTTTGGTCATGTTTTGAGACTCTTGAAGGTCTCTTCTGCACGGGTTGTGTACGGGTCTCTACCCGTGCAGTACCCCGTGCACTGAGGATGGTATCCTCAGGTTTGTCTACTGCATGGGTTGTACGCGGGTCCTTTACCCATGCAATACCTGTGCACTGGGTATCATTTTTTTCAAAACGTCGTTGTTTCGTTTTAGTCATATATATACTTTATATTCTTCCCCATTTCGACCTAAAGCTCAAATATTCAGACCCTAGTGAGAGAAAGTGCTCTCCTAGCTAGAGAAAGCACTAAGATTGCTTCTTTAACTCTCCAAACCCAAAACCTATCTCCATCTTGTATCATTCAACAACATTTGAGCATGGGTTTTCTTGGTTTCATGACTAGGTAAGTAAGAACTTCATTAAATATAATTTATTATTCTTCTTATTATAGATTAGGTATTTATTACTTGATTAAATACCTTGACTCCTCTTTATTGTATATTTTTATGAGTCTTGATAACCTGATTGAGTTTATTTGTTGATAGCTATAATTAGGACCATATTGCCCTTCTAGCTAAGTCTTTATGCCTTGTATCTAGACAATGATATTTATGTCTCATTAATTTCATTTCTTGATTGCATATTATTGCCCTTGTGATATGTTGTGACAACTTGTGTTGGTTGGAATTTATTTGACAATTAGGTTGTTAGAATCCCTTTGCATCTAATTGAGTCTTTATGTATGGGCATATATGCATTGTTTGATAACTAGGTTATTGATTTGCATTATAACATCTAGTTAGACATTTTGTGTGTGGTCTTACACATTATTGCATTTTGTATATTATCATATATTCACTTAGACCTTTAATTCTCTTCAATGAAGTCGCACAAGCAAGTGAAGTCTTGCAACTAAAGGTTGGTTGGCAAGCATTGGTTGCCCAGAGCCACTGTAAAAGGCCTGTGGGATAGATAAGGATATCACTAGGGATTGAACCAAGAGTGATAAGTGGTAGTGTCCATAGCCTGAGGTTATCGAGAGTGAGAGTCCCAGTATCGCTTGAAGGAGTAATTTCCTTTTCATATAGTGGATTCCTGTGGCTCAATTGGCTAGCGTGGCCAGTCCCGTGGTTTTTTTCCTTTATAGGGTTTCCATATAAAAATCAAGTGTTCTTTATATTTCCGTATTTTACATTTGATTTTGTATGTTTGTTTATGGGGTGATGTTTTAATATTGCCTAATCAAGAAAAGTTGGTAATTAACTTGATTAAAACCTATTCACACCCTCTCCCTCCCCCTCCTCCTCCCCCTGTTGATAGACACACGGCTTAGTTTTATTTTAAATTTATATGCAATATATGAGAATGAATAGTGCTAAGTACCATAACATGAAGTTTATTGATTTATTTAATATTACGCATTTATTTACTTTTATACAATTGTCACAAGTGCGGTTTGGTCGCCCATAAGAACCTAAAGGATTTATTTAATATTAAGAATTTATTTACTTTTACGCAATGTTTACTTGAGCGGTTTGGTCGCCCATCCATAATCTAAATTTTTTTATTTAGATAATATTATGCAATTTATGAGCCAGACTATGCCAATTGACCAGAACCATAAATTATAAATTTCAATTTCATTAAAGAACCTGAAGTTTTGGATTCATTGTTATATACATGAATGGCCATAATTTATTATTTGGAACCTAAAGTTTCAAATTCGAATACAATATAGAACTTGAAGTTTTGTATATTGATTCAATTAGAGCATAACGTTCTCAATTTTAAACTACCCATACTTGCACTTGAAGCTCTGAATTCAATTTAAATTGTCATATTAAAATTTTTAATATCAAAGTTTATCAAAACTAGAAGTTCTGAATCTGGTCAAGTTATGATTATTTCATCTAGAAAGTCCAATTGTAATTTTCATTCAAAACCTAAATTTTTCTAAATTTTATGTATGAACCTACAGTTCATTATTGAATCGGAAGTTCAAAAAATCAATATGATTAATAATTTTATTTTTTTCTCATATTTATGTAGTGATATGTTTCTATGTCATTCATTTAAGGAAGAAATCTACACATCTTAGCAAGATGTTGTGAATATCATATAAGATTTCAAAGCTCAGTATCGCACAGTTGAAACTTAATGGTAAAATGAAAATGATAAGGATATTTTATTTTGAAGTTGCAATATCAAGAAATTAAATTTGAATGTATTTATATCTTGATTTATGAGATATCAAAACATACCCCGGAAGTGAATGCTTATACATAACAAAAGAAAATGTTTACAAAATAAATCTATTGAAAAAAAAATTATCATTTCAAATGAATTATAAAATGGCATTACACCAAATTTCCAAAAATAAAAATATGTCTCTACTAAATAATTCAGTTTAGGACCAACTCAACGACATTGGAATGGGTTCAAATATCTTTTTCATTACCATCTTGGAACGAAAGATTTAAAATTATTTACTACAAAATCAATCAATTTTTATGGTTTACTTGGTTAAGTTGATATTGGATATCTATTTGATCTACATAAAACTCATTCATAATCAGGGTATGTTTTACCTATAATGACACAACAATTTCATAGCGCTTCATGAAGCAAGAATTTTGCTTCTACATCCTCTAATCATTTATGATGTTGTTGCATTTCATCAAATAAACATTAGTATGCCCTAACCCAACAATCTATAAGATTTTTTCTTTCAAAATAATATTTTATCAAGGGGAGCGTTTCATCAGGATGAATATATCGAATGAAGTATATTAGTTATTTTGGACATATTTGTATTGTACTATTTTTTCTTTCGATCAAGTTTTTGTTTCATTGAGTTTTTCTGATAAGGTTTTTAAATAAGACAATTCTTTAAGCACATTCAAAAATCATTTGATCTAGAAGATCATTATAAATATTAGTTTGATCGAGCATATCATCGTATATATGTTGTCTCAATCTAGAAGATCATTATACATTGATCTAGCAGATTAATAGATATCTTTACTCATGTTTTTGTTTCACTGAGTTTTTCTTAACAAAGTATAAATGTGAGTAAAGATCTGACGAAAACATTAATTATGGACATATATGTAATGTACATATTTTTTATTCGATTAGGATTTTATCCCATCACATTTTTCTAACAAGATTTATAATGAGATAATTATAATCACGTCCAACATCAATGGATTCAGAAGATAATTATATATATATATACCATTAGGCTTTTCTAGCAAATTTAGATATAAATGGTGGAATCTAACGAGGACTGTCACGGATGTAGCGGCTTCCACCATCCACGAGAAAGTACATGCCATTTATGTGTTAGATGGTGGCAATCTACTAGTGAGATGCAAAGCTAAGCGTGAGAGTTTCAGGGATTAAGATCCTCTATCCATCTTTTTTATACTCATCTTTTCCATATTTATTGACTTGTGGTAACTTAACAAATGGATGGACCAGATTAGATTTCCATCTCTCTCCTCCAAACGACAACGTTTACATCAGACTCCAGTACTCCACTCTCGCTCTCTCTCCTCCAAACGGCATATGAGTTTTTTTTCTCTCATCTTCTTCTGATTCCACTCTCTCTTCTTCAAAGTCCAAACGGTTTGAGTTTTCTCCTTCATCTGGTTCCGATAGTCTTTTCTTTCCAGTTCTCCTTCTCGTCTCCATCTTCTTTCTTTTGACAGAAGTTTGGGTGTTATTGGGTTGTGGGATGGTGGTGGACCGGTGGTTTCTGGGTAGTTTTGGTTATTTAGTTTAATTTTTTTTTTTAAATTTCCTTGATTTCCTTAATTGACAATGATGCTTGAAAAGACAAAAGTGTTGATGATGATTGAGAAAATGAATATGAAAATCTGAGCTTCCATATCTTCAAAAAAGAAGTTTTTTTTTTTTTTTATTTAATTGATGTTATTAATGAATAAAGAACTTTGTTATTTCCATGCTTTTCTTTGATTTTTTTTCTTTTAAGAAAGAAGAAGAGGAAGATCTGGTTCCCAATCTCTTAAAAAAAATTATTTTTCTTTGATTTTCTTAATTGACAATGAGATAATGATTGAGAAAGAAGAATACGAAGATTTGAGTACACATCATTTTCGTGTACTTGTTATACCCAAAGATTCACTGCGACTCTACAAGAAAAATCTGAAAAGTTGTGTTTGCTCCACCATTTTCCAGATTTTTTTTAAGATGAAGTATTGTTGTGTTTGGATTTGGATTGATAGAGATATATGTGTTTGATTTTTCTTTTATGCAATTTGATTGAAAAGATGGAATTTTTTTCTTACTGATTTTGTTTTTTTGTTTTTTTTGTTTTTTTTAATGATGATTGGATTTCTGGGTTTGCTCTACCATTGTCCAGAATTTTTTTTTTATGAGAAGTAGAAGTGTTTGGATTTGACTAGATGAATCATGAAATTAAGAAGAAGGAAATAAACAAAGTCGTTTGTATTGCAGTAGAGAAAAACAAAAAACAAAAAACAAAATAATCCTACCGATCCATTTGTTTGGGTGCCACATATCAATAGATGTGTAAAAGACTAAAAGATGAGTTGGAGATCTGAATCCATCAAATAGCAATGCGCGCATAAACCAAGAAAAATTATAATAAACATCCCTTTGTCTGTCATATATATTTATTGCTTTTCTATTGTATATGCAATAACGAACTGAAGGTATCAGATTCAGAGTCTCAGTAAAGCATCTGAAATTTAAAGTGTTACATATTCTCTTATTATATATATATATATATATATATATAATTTATGGTTTTACAATAAAATGCATGCATTTGGTAGATGAAAAACACGTAGTATATATATATATATATTTTGGTTTAAATCATTCGGTTTTCGGATGGGATAAATCCGATATGATATAATCAGTTCTGACCATATTTCGATTAATTCAGACTCGCACTGAATCGGTCCATTAAGAGATAAAGTGCTTTTAATATATATAATTCCGTTTGAACCCACTACTTTATTTAAGAATAAGAACGTTGAACCATTCATACCAACACATAATCGGTAGTAAATATATTAATTTTGAAGGAAAGCAAGAGTAATGAAGTAATGTCGAATCATCTTTATTATATATAAAACAAAATCTCTATGCATATAAGGAAAAACTTTTCTACTTTGACTACTTGTCTCAAGTCCAATGTCTACAGGATTTGTTTAATCAGCTTAATAAGTAAAATTCTATCCGATTTCCAAGTGATCATATCAGTTGCCAAAAAAGTTGAAAAAATGTTAAAAAAAAAAAAAATTAGTCTGACGTCTGAACCATGCTTCATGTGATGTCATTAGGGCAGACATGCATTGATCTTTTTGTTAACATTTAATTGCATGTTTTGATCACGAGTTAACTAAATAATGGATAAGTACTAATCTTACGTGATCTATTAGCTTGATCATCATTTGACCGGAAAGGATCGAGTATTTATGGGTTTTATTATGATCACTTGATACATTATCATTTATCATTTATCATTGATCCACCACACCCATTTTATAAATTCAAATGGGTAGTAATTTTCCCCGTTAGGAAATTATACATTTGAAACCGTATGTTGTATGATCCTGATAAATGTTAATAAACCCCTAATCTAATAATATTTTATCGTAATACATAAAAAAAAAAAAACATTATACCGATTTTAATTTATTATTAAAAGGTGAAAATGGTGAAAAATGTCACATTTTTTTTATGAGTTGTAGTGACCGGTTTAATAAGTTAAGTTTAAAAGACATATATTATGATGTACTACCCATATTGTCCTTAAATAATCAATTTTTAATTCTCTTTGTACTTTCATCTTCACACTTTGATCACTGAAAGTAGTAACTTCTCTCTCTCATAAAAAACTTGTCTAAAAATCGATATACAATTTTTCTGAACATGATCCAGTTTTTTTGATAATTTTACGAGCTATTGTATATTTTTGTTATATTGGTTCAAGCTTTTTTTGATATGTTTACTGTTGTATGTGAATTTTACCAAGCATACACGTCATTGACAGGAAGGAGAAAATAGCCAGGTGGACGCCCAAATGGGCACTCAGGAAATATCCTACGAGACATCATTAAAAAGAAGAAAATCCTGAGTACGCATATGTAGAATGAAACCTACTCGGGATCAGTTAACAACACTCAGGACTATTAAAACAACGCTTCCACTCGAGCTCAAATGACGCTACTCGAGACCATCAGGTATTATTCTTACTCGGGAATAAATACAACTCGAGTAAGAACTTGGTGCTTATTTCACACGGATTAAATCATTAAATACGCGAAGACATCCATCAGGAAGGAATCCCAAATAATGGAACTTTAAGTTAGAAGAGTCCCTCAATTAGGAAATAACTTGATTTCTTTACGAAGACTACATTCTTATAAGGAAACAAGTCCAAATTGAACTACACTACTAGAATCTCACTCGATTTCCATAAAAGACTCCGAAACAGGAAAGAAGACAAATCAACCTCAAGCAAGTAACCAAATCACAATTAAATACAAATATCTTGTATTACTTGTACAAAGCAGATTAGGGTTCTATAAGCATATAAATAGACCCATAATCTGGCTCCAAAAGATATAGGCAATATAGCATACAGCAATCATAGCGAATACAGAGAGAAAAAAGAGAGATCGAGAGCTTGTAAACATCATATTTTCATAGTGGATTTTGGCTTGGTTGATCCTTCAACCACCCGTGGACGTTTCTCCGATCATCGGAGTTTTACCACGTAAAACTTTTGTCTTCGTTACTCTCTCTGAATCTCTTTCTCTTTGAATTAATAGCCAAAATCCGATCTTTGTTGGCTTTTATGACGTAATCCAGAAATCGACGTCAACATTTACGAGCTATTTTGTAATTGGTTTGAGTATTTTTTTTTAATTTTTCTAAGCTTTTTTACATTGGTATAAGCATTTTTAAACTGCTGCAAACAAGTTATAATCTTAGACAAAAAAGCTCAAACCTCTAAGAAAAAAGCTTGAGCCCTTAATAAAAAAGCTCGATCTCTTTAAAAAAAAGCTCGACCCTTTTAAAAAAAGCTCGATCGTTTTAAAAAAAAACTTCTATCCCTTAATAAAAAAAGCTCGATCATGTTAAAAAAAAGCTAGATCCTTAACAAAAAAAAGCTCGATCACTTACAAAAAAAGCTCGATTATGTACAATAAAAGCTTGATCCCCTTAAAAAAAAGCTCGATATATCATAAAAAAACTCGATCAATTACAAAAAAAGCTCGATTATGTAAAAAAAAAAACTCGATCCTTAACAAAAAAAACTCGATTATGTACAAAAAAAGCTCGATCATGTACAAAAAAGCTTGATCTCTTACAAAAAAAAGCTTGATCATGTAAAAAAAAACTCGATCATTAACAAAAAAAGCTCAATCATGTATAAAAAAAGCTCGATCATGTATAAAAAAGCTCGATCCCTTTTTAAAAAGCTCGATCCCTCACAAAAAAGCTCGATCCCTGACAAAAAAAGCTCGATCATGTAAAAAAAAAAGCTCGATCATGTAAAAAAAAAACTCGATCCTGTAAAAAAAAAGCTCGACCCCTTACAAAAAAGCTCGATCATATACAAAAAAAGCTCGATTATATACAAAAAAACTCGATCCCCTTAAAAAAAGCTCGATCTATCATAAAAAAGCTCGATCACTTACAAAAAAAACTCGATTGTGTAAAAAAAAAAAAGATTGATCCTTAACCAAAAAAGCTCGATCCCTTACAAAAAAAACTTGATCCTTAACAGAAAAAACTCGATCCCTTACAAAAAAGCTCGGTCATGTACAAAAAAAAACTCGATCATATACTAAAAAGATCGATCCCTAAAAAAAAAAACTCGATTCCTTACAAAAAAAACTCTATCCCTTTAACAAAAAAAGCTCGGAAATGTTTCAAAAGTCTCAAAAACCAAGATATTCATCTTTATCAACACACAACAGATCAAATAATAAAAAAACTCCGGGGGCGCTGCCGCTGCCCGCTGCCCGCTGCCCCCCGCTAGCTGACCGAGCAGCTCGACCACCGCGAGATCAACCCCCGAATGAGTCTGCGTAGCGCCTGAGTTTCAGTGAAACTTTCTCTCTCTATTTCATAACTCTCACTGTAAAAAAATGAATAAAAAATTCTGATGAAACAACTATTGGAGATATTTTTATCCGTTCACCATAATAAGTACCTTTTAAACATAAGTTATAAAAGCAATGATAGTGTTGAAACGTCACCTCTAAAAAGTACTATTTATTTTGTGAGCCCTATCAAAAGACCAGCATGTAGTTGCATGCAAAGTAAACTTTCGTTTCTTTCTTGATACAAGTTATCTGCTAATTTGAAACAGAATTTAATCGTTTCTACTTATTAAAAGGTGTGTGCTCAAGCAGGATAAATTTATGTTATTAATAGTTTTAATAATTAAAGGGGTTCTCTTCATATGATCAATTATATGACAAGTTGGATAAAAAAGATAAATATATAAATAAGAAGAAACTAAAAAAACTACTCAATTGTGCTCAGGCCGGTGTCCTAATAAATTCATGGATATATTGTACTTGGCCCACTCCAAACATGTAAGGTTCACGAATTAAAATGAAAAATAGATGACTATATAAATATAAATTAGATTTATTTTTTTATGGGGTGACTTTTAAAGTGGTAATTTCTGTTGCAATTACCCACCTTTGCTTGCTGGTTTCGCTAAACAACATGTTGGTTTCTACCGTTTGTCATTTTGTGATCTCTTTTACAACAAATCAATACAAACTCAAAATTAAACCTTATTCATTTTACGAGTCATGTCTAAACAGGCCAAAAATTTATTAAAAAACATCAATAAAAAATCAAAAAAATTCTATAAATTAAGAGAGCCTTTACATAGCTAAACATTTCCGTGTATGGTGTATATATATAATAGCAGAATCATCAACTTTTATATATATATGGGGGGAAGAAGTCAGAAAGTTATGTTTGGACCTTTGGAGGGCATTAGACTAAAACAAAATATTTTAAGAGGGGCTAAAGTGAAAATAAATAATAATGTAATAATAAGAATATAGCTAGAGAATGAAACAACAAGATATACCAAAACTGTCAACAAATAAAAAGAATTTCAAACCAAAAAAACTTTGAACACACTTAGAATGTTTATACAAAACTGCGTAAACGTATGAGGTAGTTATGCTTAGAATATAATTAAAATGAGATAATCAACATATAAGAAACACCACAAAAACCCATATAAACAAAAATTGAACTTTTGCTTAATTATAGCAACGTTTAACTCAGACTGGCAAAATTGTCACCAAACAAGTTACCAAAATTGAAAATGATATATAAAAAAAAAACTAATTCAATTATCCAATAGAAATCTAAACAAACCTTAAACTTAAACCGTCACCAAACAAATTACAAAAAATTAAAATGATAAAAAAGAGAAAACCTAATTCAATTATCGAATAGAAATCGAAACAAATCTTAAACTTAAACTGGAAATTGAAAGCACAAAAGTGGGGAGTTGTTGCGCCTTTATGAGGGAAATCGGTCGCTAACGTGTGTTTTAGTTTGGGCTTTAGTTAGGGATTTGGATGAATGTGAGATTTTGTTAGGGATTAATTGGATGAATTTGAGATTTTTTTTAGGGGGGTTGGATGATTGCACGTGTATCAATTTAATTTCCAAGAATGATTTGAAGCATCGGATTTATGTGCATGATTTGCTATGGTTTGAGGATGTAATTGTAATTGACATACTTGCTTTTGTAATAAATGGCAGCTAAGTCAAAGTTTGTTAGAATTCATGACAGGTGGAACTTGACACGGCTAAGGTTAATATTATTTTATTCATATTTGGTGATTAAATCTACTACCCAAATGATTTGTTATTACTGAAATCAATTCAGATTATTTATTTGATACTAGATTTTAGATACCAAATTTAGACAAACTAACATTATTGCATGACAAAGAGTTATAGAGTTTCTTCAATGAGATTTTGTCAAAGATTCCCTATCCATATTTTTTAGTTTGAGAGTGATTTAAAAGATAATTACTAACTTGTTTGTGAGAAAAATAGGAGAGATTGAGAGTGTTTGATGATGTGTTTGAAGGGTGAGATAGTTGAATTGGGACTATTCGAGATTTTTTATTTTTATTTTTTAAAAGATTATAATAACTCTGAGTTTGAGGGAAAGAGATATGACTCGAACCCACAACCTCTTAATGTAAATTTGAAGAGCATACCACTAAACTAATATCATCTTGTCGACTTGAGAATTGATGTAGGACAACTAGGATTGGAGTTTGAAGAAGAGTTAAATAGAAAAGTGGCAAAGAAAGAAATAGGCATGGCTAAAAGAGCTGATTCGAAGAAACGGGCATAACTTTTAGCTCAGTTGTCCGATTGTCTATTATAATATGTTTTCGGAAAGGGATTTTGACGATCTACATCGTTGAACCTGGGGTTCCCCGGTTGAGGTCGTTTACACCCTCAAAATATCTGAGTTAGACAGACTATTGGGCATTTGAAGTTTTATTTTAATTTTTTAGTTTTTTCGTTTTAGCTTTTATTTGTTTAGTGAATGTCCAATTTGGTCTTTTTGCTTTTAGTTAGGGTTTTCAGAGGCTATTTAAACCTCTTGTTCTTTGTTTTGAGAAATAGAATATAATTTTTAGTCGAATTTCTAGTTCTTTCTGGTGGATTCCAGTTTTGCGTTCTTAGGGTTTACGTTGGTAATCCCTTTTATTTCCGTTCTGTGTCAAGTGGTATCAAAGCAAGGATTTTTGCCTTGATCGATGTCAAACAACGAAGCCGGAAGAGGTAACCCTGAAGACGCTGGTCATAGGGATGACGATGTTTGGGCAGCGATTGATGAGCAACGACGATCGATAGCGAGGTTGGAAGCCATGTTTCAACAACTGTTGGAGCAGCAACCTAATCTCAACACCCATACTGCCAACATTCCTGCCTCTGCCAACAGAGATGGAGTCGAGGGAATTGCCCTTGGCCACCCTGGAGGTTGACGTCCACCTAGAGCGGCGAGACATGAGTAGTTCGAAGATCTGAGTGATGAAGAATCTGATGAGGATTTTACGGGTTTCCAAGGGTTTCGCCAACCAAACCGGAACCAAAATCAACCTGATTATAGAATACAGACAGATATACCGTTGTTCCATGGTAAACTGCAGATCAAAGAGTTTCTGGACTGAATTTCTGAGGTTGAGAGGTTCTTTGAGATGACTGAAGTTACGGCAGATCGACAAGTCAAACTGGTAGTGTATAAGTTGAGAAGCAGGGCTGCTGTTTGGTGGGAGAAGTTGCAGATGGATAGAAGACGGCAAGATAAGACTCCTATACGAACCTCCAGATTATGACCAATTTATTTTTCAGAATTATCAGAATTGTGTGCAAGGTAATAAGACTGTCGCGGATTATACTGAGGAATAATCAAGGTTGTCGGTTCGTAACAACCTGAATGAGACGGAGGGACAGCAGGTTTCGAGATATTTGGTGGGATTGAAATTTACCATTCGAGATAAAATTGGACTGCAAGTTGTTTGGATAGTGGATGAAGCGCATAATATGGCCTTGAAGGCTGAGTTAATGGAGAAAACATCCAATCGATTTTCCCACAACAAGAGGGATATGGCTGAGACGTCCAATGCAGTTACGAACAGAAGCAGGTTTTCACCGAACGATGGACATAATCAGTCTAAAACTGTTGCAGATCAAACTCAAATGGGCTTGATTCCTAGTAATAACCCTGTTGGGAGAAACTTAAAGGGGCTTGATTATTGGATGGTGCAGAAATTGCAGAAATTGGATGTTGTCGAACGTGTCCCAACAGGGTTATTACTTAAAGGTAGGTGTGGATGAATTATTGGATGGTGCAGAAATTATAGAGGAACATGGAGAGTATGTAAATTATGTGATTCAGCGAGTCATGTGTTCAACGAAACTTGAGGATTTCTCTCAAAGAAGTAATATTTTTAAGGCTTGCTGCAGCGTCCAAGGGAAGGTCCGTGATTTAATCGTTGACAGTGGGAGTTGTGAGAATTTTATATCCAGAAAACTGGTAGAACATCTGAAGCTACGGGTAGACATACATCCAAAGCCTTATGCGATTAGGTGGATTCAAAAAGGGCCAAAGGCGAATGTGACAGAAGTTTGCAAAGTTCCTATTTCAATCGGGCAGTACTACCAAGATAAGGTTGTCTACGATGTAGTCGATATGGATGCTAGTCACGTGTTATTGGGACGCCTATGGCAGTTTGATGTGGATGTCACCTACATGGGGCGCGACAATGTTTGTGTTTTTAATTGGCAAGGTAAAAAAATGCAGTGGTTCCGAAACGGATTGCAGGTGGTGACTCAACTAAGGCCACGGTAGGAGAACAGTCTTTAGTTTCTTTAGTCACATCAGAAACTGATTTGGAATATAAGGTTAAGGTGGCACAAGAGGTACATGTTGTGGTTGTACGTGCTCTAGTGATAGAAGGCAAGGAAGAGCAAAGAGTTGAGATACCTGAGAAGGTGCAGTCCTTGTTGGCTGAATTCAGAGAGTTGGTGTCAGAAGATTTACCAGATGACCTTCCACCATTAAGAGATATTCATCACCATATTGATTTAGTTCCGGGAGCAAGCTTACCAAATCTACCACACTATCGGATGAGTCCTAAAAAGAATCAGATTTTACAGGAAAATGTGGAGGAATTAATGAAGAAGGGGGTGACGAATGGAAGACAGCTTTCAAAACAAAGGATGGGCTCTACGAGTGGATGGTAATGCCTTTCGGATTGTCCAACGCACCTAGCTCATTTATACGGCTCATGAATCAGGTATTGCGACCTTTCATTGGAAAATTTGTAGTCATTTATTTCCATGACATACTGGTTTACAGTTAGAGTGAGAAAGAACATATGGGGCATCTTCGAGCTGTGTTGGAAGTGTTGTCCGAAAATAAGTTGTTTATTAATTTTAAAAAGTGCAGTTGGATGACGGGAAGATTGTTATTTCTTGGGTATGTGGTCAGTTCGAAAGGAATAATGGTTAATGATGAAAAGGTAAGGGCCATTCGTGATTGACCTACACCAAAGACGGTAGGAGAGGTAAGGAGTTTCCTTGGTTTGGCGATGTTTTACCGTCGATTTATTAGGGATTTCAGCAGTATTGTGGCTCCCATTACTGAGTGTTTAAAGAAGGGTCAATTTCAATGGGGTGAAGCAGCTGACACAACTTTTACAGTAATTAAAGAAAAACTGTGCACTACTCATGTTTTGGCTTTACCTAGCTTTGAGAAATTATTCGAGGTGGAGTGTGATGCCAGTGGAATTGGGATTGGAGCAGTTTTGTCACAAGAGAAGAAACCAGTGGCATTTTTCAGTGAGAAACTCAGTGATGCACGTCGAAAGTGGAGTACCTATGACCAAGAATTTTATGCTATTGTCCGTGCTCTGAAGCATTGGGAGTATTATCTGATTCAACGAGAATTTATCCTGTACACTTATCACCAAGCTTTGAAGTATCTGAACAGTCATAGGAGTTTAAGTAATATGCATGCTCGTTGGGCAACCTATTTGTAAAAGTTTCATTTTGTTCTGAAACATAAATCTAGGGTTCTAAAAAAGGTGGCAGATGCATTGAGTCGGCACGTAAATTTACTGGTCACTATACAGCAAGAGATTGTTGGGTTTGAGTTCCTGAAAGAGTTGTATTCAGAAGATGAAGAATTCGCTGAAGTATGGGAGAAGTGTATTCGTAAACAAATAGAGAGAGAATTTCATGTGATCGATAACTATTTGTTCCACGGAAATCAATTATGTATTCCTCGGAGTTCTTTGAGGGAGAAACTTATTCGAGAGTTGCATGGTGGAGGTTTGAGTGGTCACTTAGGACGTGACAAGACTATCAGTGGGGTAGCGGAGCGGTATTACTGGCCTCAGTTGAAACACGACGTGGGTAATTTTATCCGCAAGTGTTATGTTTGTCAGACTGCTAAGGGGCAAGCTCAGAATACTGGTCTTTACATGCCTCTTCCTGTACCGAGTGCCATATGGAAGGATTTGTCGATGGATTTTGTTTTGGGTCTTCCACGGACTCAGCGTGGAGTAGATTCTGTGTTTGTTGTGGTTGACAGGTTCTCTAAAATGGGACATTTTATACCTTGTCGGAAGACATCGGATGCGTCACATGTTGCTCAATTGTTCATTCGTGAGGTGGTTCGTTTACATGTAGTACCTCAGTCTATCACTTTTGACAGGGATTCGAAATTTCTTAGTCATTTTTGGGTTACTTTGTGGCGGCGGATGGATACTACTCTAAAGTTCAGTAGCACTGCGCACCCGCAGACTGATGGGCAGACTGAGAATCTAAATCGAACACTGGGAAATTTAATTCAGAGCATTTGTGGTGATAAGTCTAAACAGTGGGATGTGGCACTAGCACAAGCCGAGTTCGTATATAATAATGCAGTTCATACTGCTACAGGCATATCTCCTTTTACTTTAGTGTATCGGCAACCTCCTAAGCATGTGTTAGACCTTGCACATCTTCCCAAGGTTGTAGGAGCAAGTGTTGCAGACGAGAATTTGGCTGAGCAGGTCCGAGATGTTCAGGCTGAGGTGAAAGCTCGGTTGGAGGAGAAGAATGCGAAGTATAAAGCCACAGCTGATGTCAAGAGGCGTGAGAAATTGTTTGTCGAGGGTGATCAGGTTATGGTGTTTTTGCGTAAGGAAAGGTTCCCAGTTGGTTCCTATAACAAGTTAAAACCAAGGAAGTATGGGCCGTACAAGGTGATCAAGAAGATCAATGATAACGCCTATGTGATCGACTTGCCTACTGATATGAATATCTCACGAACTTTCAATGTAGCTGATCTATATGAGTTTCATGACGATTTTCCGCTTTATCCAGAATAGAACTCGAGGTCAAGTTTTTCACAGGTGGGAATGACTGATGTAGGACAACTAGCTTTGGAGTTTGAAGAAGAGTTGGATAGAAAATTGGCAAAGAAAGAAATAGGCACGGCTAAAAGAGCTGATTCGAAGAAATAGGCATAACTTTTAGCTTGGTTGTCCGATTGCCTATTATAATATGTTTTTGGAAAGAGAATTTGACGATCTACATCGTGGTAACCGAGGTTCCCCGGTTGAGGTTGTTTGCACCCTCAAAATAGCTGATTAAGGTAGGCTGTCGGGCATTTGAAGTTTTATTTTAATTTTTTAGTTTTTTTGTTTTAGCTTTTATTTGTTTAGTGAATGTCCAATTTGGTCTTTTTGCTTTTAGTTAGGGTTTTCAGAGGCTATTTAAACCTCTTGTTCTTTGTTTTGAGAAATAGAATATAATTTTTAGTCGAATTTCGAGTTCTTTTTGATGGATTCCAGTTTTGCGTTCTTAGGGTTTACGTTGGTAATCCGAGAATTGAGACTTGATAGTGTTATGATTTCTAATTTTAAAAATCATAAGGGTAATACCCTCCTTTGACTATACAAAATGAGTTAGATCTGTAAAATTTCTAAATTTGGATTAGGTTTTAACTTGAGTCTTCTAATCGGTTTAGTTTTCAATAAAACCCAAAAATATAATTCTAAGAGAACTTTATATCCCTTTATTTTGAATTAAGAACCGCTACAAGAAAATTGCTCGATCGTTACGGATGAAATTATTCATCCCAAAAGGTAAAATCAAGTATAGGTCTAGTATATCAACAAACTTACTTTGTATCAATCGTAAAATGATATCGACCGATATTGGTTTTAGTCCCCGTAATATATAAATAGTGTAAAAAGCTTATTTCTTCTGTTTATAAATTTGTATTAATAAAGTTTTTGACGATTTTTTTTTTTGATAAATCATTTACAGTAACGATGATTCGAACCAGAGACATTGATAGATCAGATGAACGCTCGTATTACTGAATCACGTTAAGTTGCGATAGTTTTTGACGAATTTTAAGATGACTAAGAAAGATAAAAGAAAATTTGATAATATCCATGTATGTTAAGTATTGTGGTCTAAATGTCTAATCAAAATTAACAAGAGTGTATGGAGCAAAAGTCAAGAGATTGGCCTGGAAATCATTTCGTCTCAATCTCTCGTATCTCACTCCATACCTCTATAATATCAAAACAAGTGAACAACAAAGACACCTAATCCAACCCTTTAATCTGTGGTCTCGATCTATAAATATGGAAGTTCATCATTACATTTTCTTCACTTCTATGTCAAGTTACCTATACCATTATTCATACCCAATACACACTAAAATAAAAAATCCCAAACCTTTCCAATATTCAATCTACGAATTTCTCTCTATTGGGAAAAAGAAAAGAAAATAATGGCTGAACAAAGACATATTGATCATGTTGTTTTTCCAATAATTTCCATTATTTTTATCTCTTTAGTTTCATGTTACCTCTGTTTGCCCGATCAAGGCTCACCTTATTATAATAATAATTACCTTGATCAAGAAGGAGGAGCGTATGGGTTTGATTCTCCTGCCTATCCTTCATATTTTTCCACCATTGAAGATGACAAGTTCAAGCTCAGAGCACAAATCTTGAGCTTCGAAAAACTTGGCCTCACTTCATCATCATCATCATCAGCCACTGTTACAACTGTTAGTGTTGATGATTTTGGAGGCCTAGGTGACGGAAGGTCTGATGACACTCAGGTACGTACACAAAATAATGAGTTAAAACTTTTGGTTTTTTATATGAGCATATATAAAATTCTTCTTATATATTTCAGGCCATTTAAGAATTTTGTGGTTATAATATTTGAAACTAGTCTGCAAATGGGAATGTTTCTGTATATATATATATATATATATATATATAATTTAAAATTCTTATTGGGTGCAATTAATGCATGAAAATAAATTATAATTTGATAATATGGGCTGTTGCAGGCATTCATGAAGGCTTGGAAACAAGTTTGTAATTCATTTCCGGGAGCTGTGATGGTGGTGCCTGAGGAAAAGACTTATCGTGTTAAGCCGATACGATTCTCGGGTCCTTGCAAAGCTAATAATCTTACTGTGCAGGTGAATTTATATATAATTGGAATTGGAGAATAGTGTTTTTGAATTGTTAATTTTATATATTAATTAATTCACCAAGCTGAGTATTTAATTTCCAGATATATGGGACCATAGAAGCATCTGATGACCGTAAAGATTACAAGAAAGATAGCAGTCTCTGGCTCGTCTTCGACAATGTTGACAATTTAATGGTTCAAGGTGGTGGAATTGGAACCATTAATGGAAATGGAAATATTTGGTGGCAAAACTCTTGCAAAATCCATAAATCTCTTGTAAGCCATTATATCAAAAATATTGAATTAATTCTCAATTTTTATTTCATTACTTATCAAAGGCTGACTTAATTAATTATCTTTTCTTTCATTTTTCTTTTTATTGTTCCGTTTTTGCAGCCGTGCAAGCATGCCCCAACGGTATGTCTACCTATTTTTATGTCAATGTGCACTCTATTTTATTTATCTTATCTAAGCATATTTTTGCCCGCATGTGTTTGGTTGTTACAATACGAAATAATTAATTCTAATAATCTATGATTAATAATGTTTATCATGTAATATTACGAGATTTTTCAATAGATTCTTTTTTTTTTAGAATTGGGACAATGCAGGCATGTTGTATTTTATATAATTTTGGAATTGAAACAATTGTTTTTGGGTGCAGGCTCTGACCTTCCACCAAAACAACAATTTGATAGTGGAGAATCTGACTATCCAAGATGCACAGCAAATGCATGTTTCTTTTCAAAAATGCACATACGTATGGGCTTCTAATCTCACCATAACTGCCCCACAGTACAGCCCTAACACTGATGGAATTCATGTCACTGACACCAAGCATATTTACATTACAAGCTCCACCATTCGAACAGGTTAAAAAAATTAATTCATGAATCAAAACTATGTTGTTTTGGGAAAAAAAAAATTGACGGAGTTAACTCCTACTAGCACGCCTAGGAAGGCCGGCCAATTAAGACCTAGACCGCTATCTAGACCGATGACTACTATTAGATGGCAAATGAATTTTCGATTTTTTTATTCTCCTAAAATTTATCATAAACCTATCGAAATTTAATAAGAAAAAAAAAATCGATAGCAATCATTAATCTTTGCTGCTGTATTTATAATTTGTATTGAAGGTGATGATTGCATTTCAATTGTAAGTGGTTCCCAAAACGTGCAAGTTGAAGACATAACTTGTGGACCAGGCCATGGAATCAGGTGATCTCCTAAAACCATATACTATAATTACGAAAATAATAATAATTAAATTAATCATCCCTACAACGAATGTATGTATATTTATCAATCCAACGGACTGATGCTAATACGTGGCATAATTGTGTTGGATGGATTTACATACATACATGATCTCCAACATTTAACTACTTGAAACTTCCCAATTATTAATGTAAAATATATGAAATATTTATTTTATTAATTTAAAATTCTTGATGTTGTGAGCTCAGTATTGGAAGCCTAGGAGCTGGAAAATCAAAGGCTACTGTTTCAGGAGTGTTAGTGAATGGAGCTAAGCTTTCTGGAACCACAAATGGAGTTAGAATCAAGACATGGCAGGTAATTATTTCTAATTATATATAAATTATAAAAAAAATACATCTAATTAAATTAATAAATCATTATTGATGCATGCTTTTAACATATACATGTATGCAGGGAGGGTCAGGATATGCAAGTAACATCAAGTTTCAAAATATTGAAATGTCGAATGTGACATATCCCATCATTGTAGATCAGAGCTATTGTGACCAAGATAAACCTTGCAAAGAACAGGTCATTGTTCAACACATTAATATTGGTCCATTTTTTATATCATTTAAAAAAAAAAAGATTATCTGGTTGAATAATACAAAAACTTTGTTAATTTGTTGCCTGCAGAGCTCTGCAGTTCAAGTGAAGAATGTAGTGTACCAAAACATAAAAGGAACAAGTTCTTCGAAAGTAGCAGTGAAATTTGATTGCAGTAAAAATTATCCATGTCAGGGAGTTATTTTACAAAACATAAATCTGGAAGCAGAAGCTAGTGGGGAATCAGTGGAAGCTTCATGCAACAATGTTCAAGAGACTCAAATTGGAGTTGTTACTCCAAGCTGTACATGAGCATCATCATCAAGAGATTAATCATATTGTATATATATATATATGCCAAATAACACACACTATACACGATTATTATTTTTTTCTTCTTTCTTGGTTCATTTTGGAGTTCAGGTGGGTCAATTTAATTAGGCTGCTCTGGACATCAGAGAATACCAAATTGAGGTAAGAAAAATGACCCGTTTGAAACAAACACTACTGGAACGTAAAGCTGTAAAGAATATTTTGAAACTTCGAATTACAATTCCATGCATTTTATTAATAACTGATTTTATGATTTCAGGTATTTCTGGTGTTACAGCTGCCAGAAGAAGGAGTGGACCCAGTGGACTGGTTAATATATATAAAGGATGATTGGTGTATATATTTCACAGAAGAATAAAACGATTTGTTTTTTGTTTCCAACTAATAATAATAGGTTGATCATTCATCATTGCATTTATTTATTATCGTTATTTCATCAATAAAATTAAATACACATTCAAGTGTAGCAAAGAAATGAGTTAATTTATCTCTTACATTTTCTGAAATTTTGAAATTCATTTGGACTCCAGAATGGACAACAGAGTTGGCCCAAATACTGTTCACCTCGAGCCGGGCCAGACCTAAGAGTGTTGAGCTCAACCCATAGGATTAAGTTTTTTATTTTATTTATTATTATAAAAAAGGAGTAAATAACTGCAAATAACCAAAACAAAATGTTTTTTTTATCCAACTCCAAAAAAATTATATTTCTAGATCAAACTTAGCCATTGAAGTAAAAAAAAAAAAAAAATACCCCTCTTATATCTCATATTCTCATTCCTTAACTTGAGAAGCTAAAATGAAGGAATCGAATTATGTCCTATATGCTTTAGGTCCACTGAAATGTGTTCAAGCTCATTAAATTTAACGGTTTTTTTATTATTTATATTCTACTTCTGTTGACGTTCGTTTCTGGTTTTTTGTCAGAAAAGCCAACAATGACCGGATTTTAGCTAAAAATCAAAGAGGAGAGAAAAATGAAGTAATAAGACACAAGTTTTACGTGGTAAAACTCCCGTAATCGGAGAAACATCCACGGGTGGTTATATGATCCACCTAGCCAAAATCCACTATGAAGAAAGTAATTACAGCCCTCGATCTCTCTTTCTCTCTTTTTATCTTTTTTTTGTATGACTTGCTGCTGTCCCTTTGTGTGATGAGATTATGGGTATATTTATATGTTTATAGAACCCTAATCTTCTTTGTACAAGTAATAAATATATCTTTGTATTTAATTACAATTGTTTGCTTGTTCAAAGTAGTTTGTCTTTTTTCCTGTTTCAACGGCTTGTTATTGAGATCGAATGGGATTCTAGTAATGTAATCCAATTAGGACTTATTTCCTTATGAGATTGTAGTCTTTTTGAAGAAATAAAATTGTTGTCTGATTAGGAACTCTTCCTGTTTGATAATTCTGCTCTTCTAGGAATTCCTCTTTGATATGGATACCTTCGTGTATTTCAATGACTTGATTTGTGTGAGCTACGCGCTGGGCTTCTTTGCTCAGTTTTCTTCATGTTTGTCCCGAGTAGAAAACGAAATCTGCTGGTCCCGAGTGGCGTCATCTGATCCCGAGTAGACAATGTCATCAATTCACCCCGAGTATGTTTAACTGACTCCGATTAGTATATGTCGCCAATTAACCCTGAGTACGTCTTGTTCAGTACTTGTTTTTTCGGGTTTCTCTTCTTTGGTGATGCCTTGCAGGATGCCTATTCGGACGTCCACCTGGAAAATTTATCCTCTTTGTTAATGACGTGTATGCTTGGTGAAATTCACATACAACAATACCCCCTTAAAATATTTTTGCCTAGTAAATTTCATTTCGGGCAAGAGTATTTTAATCATCTTAATTTTTACTCGTGTCAGAATAGCCATCTTGTCATAATGGCGTGTCTTAATGGTGACCCTGTAATTTCGATTCGCTTCATTACGCGAGATTAATGATGGCGACGTTTTGAAGTTCCGACGGTTGAGGGTTAGTTCTTGTTTTGACACGTGTCCCTAGTCTCTTCGTTTTTAGATATCATTTATGAGAAATGATTTTTGCGTGTCCCCAAAGCCACCTACGTCATCAAGCTTTATCATAAATTTTTTCACCTCGAGGCCCTAGAGTTTCGTGTCACCACCCCTTTAAATTCTTTACCGAATTTGTGGTAGTTTATTCTTATTTGAGAAAACCAGAATTTTCCTATCAGTCCGGATTTCGTTGCAGATTGCTTTCTTCATCAAAGGTTTTTTGCTCCAGTTTTCCATTCTTTTTAAGGTTAGTTTCAATGGAGCCTTCATCTCGCCTTCGTCTTTGTAATATAACTCTTGATGTTCTAAATCGTGGGGATTATCAGTTAGTTTCCTGTGTTCGAAGATCGTTGGGGGAAACTCCTCCTGATGAACCTTCATTTTTAGAAGTCGACGTTTCTGGGCTTTACCCTGACGTCGTTTTTAATCCTATAGCCAGTTCTGATTCATCTGATACTTCATCTAGTTCTGATTCTGACGTTTCTGACCACAGGGTATCTTTTCGAAGGATGGGTAAACATCAGAGCAGAAGTGAGGTGCACAAGCATGGCTCAAGCAATGTTCAGATCATGGAACAGGCTGTTAACGAGAATGATGTTGATGAGGTGTCCAGGGTGTCTCGTCTTTCATTTTTTGATGCTCGCCCGAGTGGTTTTGATACTGAACCGAATATTGTCGGGCCAACTGAAATAGAAAGTACGGCTCCCGATTCGACTTGCTGGACTCCGTCACCCTGGTTCCTGCGGGGGATATAGCCGCATAGAATCCTCCTGAGGGTATGGTCGCGATTTATTGATCAATGCTATGCTGTGGCGTCACGCTTCATTTTCAACCATTTATTGCCTAGTTTTTGGCTGAAGCAGGGATAGCCCCAGCTCAGTTGGCCCTGAATAGTTATAAAGTATTGATATGTATGTGGCATATGTTCAGCAGAATGAACCTTTCGCCGCCTTCCCTAAATGAAATCAGACATTTCTTTACGTTGAGGCAGGTTAACAAGACGGGGACATATTTTCGTACATCTACTCCATCGGACGGCTGGGTCCCCAAAGGAGCAAAGGTGAATCGGGAGGTCGACATCTCTGATGACCCAAAAAAGAAGGGTTTTGTATGGGGATTCCCTACATCCAATAAATTTTGGAAGAACGGTTGGTTTTTCGCTGGAGGGGCTCTAGGGCTCAACGTCACTGTTGGATCTGGGGATTCCCGAACGGTGTTGAGTGTTCCCCGTTTCTTCTGTTCCCCCGAAGTGTGGAACAGAAAAATAATTGATTATAATGATTCTGAGCTGAAGAGGTTGACTCGGGCAGCTGTTCGTACTCTAGAGAAGAGGAGCAAGAGCTACATTTTTAAAGAGAAGGATTTGATAAAGCTCGGCTTCTTCAGACAGATTTCGGGCCATCGCAAGCGATGTAAGTGACCCGGCGCCCTTTCTATTGTATTTTTTTGCTTTTTATTTTCTTTTCTGACATGAATCTCTTTTTTTTTACAAGTGTTCGATACGGACGTCGTCAGCGATCTTCAGGCTCGCCAGGTGAAGGCGATTCTGCAGGTGAGTAGAAAAGAAGCTTCCCGTTAGGGCGATGAAGGTATTGCTCCACCCGAGTCTGATGAGGAAACCGACATTGCAGAGGAACAGATCCCCGAGTACGTTCATCAGGGTGCTCAACCTTCTACTTATGATTCTGCTGGTCCGAGTGGCCAATGTGAGCCAACTGACACCCAATTTCCTGTTAATAGGGAGAGGCAATGTGAAGGCTCGGGTGAAAAGCCTGTTGAGCGGTTTGAAACTGGCGATGGTGGTGAGATTTTTACGGATCAAGTGCCTGCGGGCCCCGAATTCTTCGAGTCCTTTCGGGACGATCTGTAGGAAGATCCTACTGTCAACCTTAACTTTCATCGTTCTCGGGGTGAGAAGCGAAAGACAGTTAGTTCGCCGAATCGTCCTCTTAAAGTTCCTCGGGTAGTCTCATTCATCGACTCCAGCGATGAAGATGTTGCGGATGAGATTGCTCCGAGTGTTGGCATTGAAGCATCAGAAGATGCAGTGACCTCTGATCGAACAAGGCTTTTTCTATCCCCGAGGTTGGGAATACAGGTGCTGAACCTTCGGGGGCCCCTTTAAATCCTTCTCCCCCGGATATGCTACGGGAGATGTCCTCCAGCCGGGCTTTCATCAGGGAGGACCGCTGGAGCGGCTTTAGAGATGGTTCACTGTCCGAACGTCTTCAAAACGTTTGCAACGGTGTATCTTATGTAAGTTAAATCTAACTTCTTTACTGTTTTGCTTCTGCCAGATTTCTAAATATATTCCTTTGCAGATGGTGGCCGAATTTGCTGAGCTAATTTTGACATAGCAACATCAAGCCGATCGAATAAGGCGTCTAGAGGCTCAGCTGAAGGCGAGTGAGGAAGGTCCTGCTCGAGCTGAGAAAGCCTATCAGCAGGAGGTTGGTTCTGTACAAATATTCGCCGACCATTGTCTGGCGAAGCAGGTTGAAGCCGAGGAGAATGCATCTTTGGCAGAGGAAAAGGTTGCATCACTTCAAAATCTTCTATCTCCTGCTGAAGAACCCATGCTTAAGGTCGAGCAAGAGGCGGAGCAGTCGAGGTCGGCGTATGACCAAAAAATCGAAGATCTGGAGCGCCAAGTGTTGACAGTTGAATCCCTATCCCGAGAGGCCAGGTTGGAACTTGAAGTCCAAGGGGTGGATCCTTTTAAAAGATCCACTGCCTACGATGCCCTACTTCTTTGGGAATTTCAACACGGGCTAGTTTCGGCTGGTGAATTCTTCAAAGTTAAGAATAGGGCGACTGAGAAAGCTCGAGCTAATTGGGAGCGGTCAATCAAATATCACGTGGACCGGTCCTTAGAGTCTCTCTGGTTTCAGATGAAGGAATGGAGAGCCTACTGTCGTAGTCAAGGCAAAGAGCCTCATCCCATGCATTTAGAGATTTCGTCCGTGCATTCTCTCTCAACCTTTTACGCCAGTCAAGAGTCGGTCGAGGGTGCGGTCTCAGATGTCGGGCCGATCCCGGGTAAGGATTACAGCCAGTGGATGGATGATACTGTCGACCCTATCGTTTGGCCGTCTAACGAAAGCCTGCTCTGTGAATACGAGATGGTGCCAGACCCGAATATCGGCAAAGGCTCGAAATCCTCACAGCCTTGACTTTTGTAAATTTGTAGAAGATTCCTTTATATTTTTTGTAAGGTTCTTTAAATTGTAACCGTTCTTTTTAAGAGCAATAAAATTCTATTTTATTCTGAATTGAATGGTCTTGATCTGTTTATTGATGATTGTTGCCGAGTGCGGTATTTAAACTGGCTGATGTTCGGGTAACTCAATCGAGTATCCTATTAAAACGATTGTCATCCGAATATCTTTAATTGCCAAGTATCTTATTTAACTGACTCTTCAATGTTCGGGTGACTTAACCGAGTATCTTATTTAACTGGTTGTTACCCGAATGTCTTTAATTGCCAAGTATCTTATTTAACTGGCTCTTCAATGTTCGGGTGACTTAACCGAGTATCTTATTAAACCGGTTGTTACCCGAATGCCTTTAATTGCCAAGTATTTTATTAAACTGGCTCTTTATTATTAACCGAGTTATCTTGAAACAGGCAAGTTTACACGTGTTTCATACCCAGTTATTACCCGAACATTACATCAAGGCTCACCATGATCATATGTTCGAGTCCTTGCACAATACCAAGGACGTCTCCCCAGTTTTTATGCACAAGGGTTTGCCGAATCGTTGAGCTCTCTTTAAAACTGCTCAACACAGCTACGCATTTCATCTGAACTTCTTCCGATAGCGTCCCGAGTATTTTTCCAAAATCTGGTGCACCGGGTTTGCCTTTTTGCTAAGATCGATTTGACCTTGCTCGGCTGGTATGCTCCTACGAGCTTTTCAGCCCATTCGGGATTTGATGGTCTCGAGTATTCTATTTACATGTTCTTATTATCATGATGTTCCATATGCTCTTATTATGATATGCTTCTTTTCGGAATTCCCGAATAATTTTTATTTATCACTGCAAAATCAACACATTTAAATTCCATGACGATAACAGTTTGCATTTATCGCAACTAATATCCCTGACTAAGAAAACAAAAAGGGAAAAACAATTTAAGGATAGAAAATCTTTAGATATTTAGCATTGCATGGTCGGAGTAAAACCCCTCCGTTGGGTCGTGCAATCCAATATGTTCCATGGCCTGCTATTCCCTCGACCTTGTATGGGCCCTCCCATTTATCTGCTAGGGAACCTGCAACTTTATTTTTTGTGTTTAGTGATACCCTCCTGAGCACTAGGTCTCCAAGCTGGAATTTTCTGATCCGAACACGAGAATTGTAGTGGCGGGCCACTCTTTGTTGATATGTTGTATTTCTTATTCTGGACTTCTCCCTTTTTTTTCTATCTCATCCAAACTTTGTAGTAGCATATCAATATTTGGCTCTTCATCGTATAGCCTGACCCGGGGGGACGCATACGATGTTTCTATGGGGATGACAACTTCTGTTCCGAACGCTAAGGTGAACGGAGTTTCTCCTGTTAAAGTCTTTGCTGTCGTCCGGTATGCCCATAATACTTCAGGAAGATTTTCAACCCAGCTTCCTTTTTTGGCATCCAACTTTGCTTAGATGGTGTGCTTGATAATTTTATTTACTGCTTCTACTTGCCCGTTTGTTTGAGGATGAGCTGGTGTCGCATAGTAGTAAGCAATCTGATACTTCTCGCACAACTGTCTGAACTTCTGGTTATCAAACTGGGTGCCATTGTCGGTGATTATAGTGTCCGAAACTCCAAACCTATAATGTATGTTCTTCTTTACAAAATTTATGGTGTTGGCTTCTGTGATATGCACCAGCGTTTCAGCTTCTGCCCATTTTGTGAAATAGTAGACAGCTACTATGGCATGCTTTGCTCCACCCCTGTTTCAGCTGGCATTAGGCCGATCAGGTCTAGGCCCCACATGGCGAATGGCCATGGGGCAATGAGGTTTTTGAGCTTTTCTGGAGGTTGTCGGATATCGTTAGCAATCCTTTGACAGGTATTGCAACTTTCTGACCACTGCTGTGCATCTGAGAAAAGCGTAGGCCAGTAATAGCCTTGCCTGAGCACCTTATGCGCTAGACTTCTACCCTCAGTGTGGTTTCTGCAAACTCCTCTGTGGATCTCTTGAAGTATTCGATGTGCATCTTCTTCCGGTACACATCTCTGGAGAGCTCGGGGAAACCCCCTTCTGTATAATTCTCCTCCGATCATGGTATACCTAGCCGATCGATACCTGATGCGCTTTGCTAGTATCGGATCTTTCGGGAGCACGCCTTCTTCCAGGAACCTTCTCAGCTGGACCATCCAACAGTCTTGCGGTGTTCGAACTTCTGAAATTTCCAAATGCTTAGGTTCAGTTGTACTCGGTTTAAGGAGGTGTGCAACCGGAATGGTCTTTGGTCAGATTGTGGTTGTTGCTGACCCTAATTTAGACAATGCGTCAGACTTCTCATTTTCTTCCCCGGGGATCTGAGCGATCTTGTATTCTTTAAATTTTTGGAGGAGCTGTTTCGCGATGTCACAGTAGGCTATCATACCTTCATCTTTGGCCTGGTACTCGTCCATAACCTGGTTGACAACTACCTGTGAATCGCTGAATATCTCAACTTCATTTGCCCCGAGAGCTATGCAGACTCTGAGTCCAGCTAACAATGCCTCGTACTCGGCTTGATTATTAGTTGCTTTGAAATCAAATCTCATGGCACATTGAACATCATCTCCTTCTAGGGTGCGAAATACGATCCCTGCCCCGCTGCCATGAGTGTTTGAAGAACCATCAACATATAGTTTCCATGGTAAACTTTTATCCAGCAGTCTTTTTGCTTCCAGGTTTGGTTCTGTGAATTCGGTTATGAAGTCTGCCACATCTTGTCCTTTGAGGGAGGTTCTGGGGATATAATGAATATCGAATTCACTTAGCTCGATTGCCATTTGGTAAGTCTTCCTGATATTTTCGGCTTTTGTAAAATTTGTCTTAATGGGCAATTGGTGAGAACCTGGATTGTATGGGCCTGAAAGTATGGTCTCAGCTTTTTTACTGCTGAAACCAATGCTAAGGCCATCTTTTCTGCCTTTGAGTACCTGGTCTCAGCCGGTAAGAGTGTCTTGCTGGTATAATACACTGGTTTCTGCACTCCATCTTCTGTTCTGACTAAGACTGAACTTGCTGCAAGCTCGGTTATTGACAGATATAGCTGAAGTATTTCCCCTTTTTACGGTTTTGAGAGAACTGGTGTCTGTCCAAGATACTCTTTTATTTTTAAGAATGTCTGCTCGCACTCTTTATTCCACTCGAGTCTTTTCCCTTTTTTGATTATCTTGAAAAAGGGTGCACACCTATCTGTAGCCCTCGAGATGAATCTTCCCAAGGAAGCTAAACACCCTGTTAAGCGTTGTACTTCTTTCAATGTTTTGGGTGAGGTCATTTTTTGCAAGGCCTGGATCTTCTCGGGATTAACTTCGATTCCTCGTTGGTGGACTTGAAAACCCAAGAATCTCCCAGAAGAGACTCTGAATAAACATTTTTTCGGGTTTAATTTCATCTGGTATCTTCTCAGGACATCAAATGTCACTCGGAGGTCCTGGGCATGCTCATCTGCCGAGACACTTTTAGTCAACATGTCATCAATGTACACTTCCATGTTCCTTCTTATTTGCCGAGTGAAGATTTTGTTGACCAACCTTTGATACGTAGCACCTGTATTTTTTAAACTGAAGGGCATTACTGTGTAGCAATATAAACCCTGATCCGTTGTGAAAGCTGTTTTTTCTTCATCAGCTTTGCTCATCCGGATCTGATTGTAGCCCGAGTAAGCGTCCATGAATCTAAGCAATTCGTGACCTGCTGTGGCATCCACCAGCTGGTCTATCCTTGAAAGTGGGAAGCTATCCTTTGGGCATGTCTTGTTCAGATCCGTGAAATCTACGCACATCATCCATTGTCTGTTTTTCTTTTGGACGAGGACTACGTTGGCGACCCACTGAGGGTAGTTGACTTCTCTGATTGATCCAGTTGCCAGTAGCTTTTCCACCTCTTGTTTGATTGCTTGACTTCTTTCAGGATTGAACGATCTTCTCTTTTGTATCACTGGTTTTGCATTCGGGTAAACTGTGAGGTAGTGAGATATTACTCGGGCATCTATTCCGACCATATCTTCGTGACTCCAAGCGAACACATCTTTGTACTCTCTAAGCAGATTGGTTAGGTCATGCTTGACTTTTCCATTCAAGTTAGCCCCGATCTTGATTTTCTTATCCGGTTCGTCTTCTTTAAGTACTACTTCAACAAATTCTATTTTGGACTCATTCGAGTCCTCCCTCGGGTCTAGCTCGAATGACAAGGACTCTTTACACTGATTTGGTTGCATTATGGTGCACACTTGTTCAGCATCATGCTTGTCTTTGTATACTGACAGGTTTGCTCTTCGGGCCATCTCTTGGGATCTTTTGACTATCCCAACCTCTTATTCTGTTGGGAACTTGATCATTAATGCATAAGTGGCCGTCACGGCCCTTGTTTTATTCAGGAATGGCTGACCTAATAATGCATTATATGGCCAATTGTCCAAGTCAACTACCACGAAGTCGAGCAGGACAGTCCTCTGGCATGGCGCCGTTCCAATCTTTACGGGTAGTTTTACCGTCCCGAGTGACCTGACCTCTATCCCTCCAAATCCTTTTAATGGAGTATGGAAAGGCTGTAAATCTTTTCGGTCTAGTCTTAGCTGGTCGTATACGGCCACACTTAGGATGTCTGCCGAACTCCCATTATCTATTAGAATTCTCCGGACTTCCCTATGGCAAATCCGGGCACTTATAACCAAAGCGTCATTAGGCCGAACATCGACGCCATGGGAATCTACCTCTGTAAAGACTATCGGGTCCTATCCCATCTTTGCCCTTTTCGGGTCTGACTCAACTGAGTTTACGTCAAAGTTATTCCTTGCTTCTATTGCTTCTCTGATTTCCTGAGTTCGCTCTCGGTTGCTTTTCCCAGTAGAGAGTCCTCCGAAAATTGTATGTATTACTTGATTGGCTTCAGGACTGGCCTTTTGATTTCGTCCAGAATGATCAACTTTAACTTCCTTCTTAGCTTCTGATTTCTCATCTTTTTTCAAGATTATATCCCGTGGCTGTCCTTCCCGAATGAAAGTCTCTATGTAATCTCTGAGCAGGTAACACTTTGAAGTCTCGTGCCCGGTTTCCTTGTGAAATCTGCAATACTTGGTTGTATCTCTTTGGGCGAACTGAGATTGTCGCCGCGGTTCTTGTACCATATTCTTCTCTTACAAGATGGCTAAAATTTCTTCTTATTTTTTTTCAGAGAGGGGTGTAATTGGTATATCTGCCTCGGTATTTTTTTTCAAACATGAAGAAAACTGAGCTACGCACTGGGCTTTTTTACTCAGTTTTCTTCATGTTTGTTCCGAGTAGAAAAAGAAATCTGTTGGTCCCGAGTGGCGTCATCTGATCCCGAGTAGACAATGTCATCAATTCACCCCGAGTATGTTTAACTGACCCCGAGTAGTATATGTCGCCAGTTAACCCTGAGTACGTCTTGTTCAATATTTGTTTTTTCGGGTTTCTCTTCTTTGGTGATGCCTTGCAGGATGCCTATTCGGACGTCCACCTGAAAAATTTATCCTCTTTGTTAATGACGTGTATACTTGGTGAAATTCACATACAACAACTTCACTTGCAACCTATATAAATACATCTTGATATTCTACTTCACTTGTTACCTGTATAAATACAATTGTTTAAATATATATTTTTAAACAAGCAAACAATTACAAATATTATATCAATACTTTGTCATGCAACAATGTATATGCATGATAATTTTCATCTTGCAACCATTGACAAACAAACGATTAATTAAAGTGTTATATCAATATTTTATCATGCAACAATGTTTATGCATGATAATTTTCATTGTGCAACCACTGTAATGGTTTAGATTGGTAGAGAAATTTTCATTTCAACCACCTCATATGTTCACTATCCAATTAATATGTTAAAATTATAAGTATATTATAATTGTTTTCCCATGAAAATAATGATAAATAAAAATTTTGAATAGAAAGAATGATACATAAATGAACTTCAATTGTATTATATATATTGTGCTTAAACTATTTTGCCACCGTTGGTTTTAATATTGGGTACACTCAAGATGGGTCCAAACCCAATGTCATGGACTTGATCCATGAATCCCAACCCAATACATTTTAATAAGTACACTAGCAGTTATCAGTAAAATAATTGTCATTGTCTTATATATATGTTTGCAGTTAACACCTGAGAAGTTAAGTGTCAGTGAAACAATTGTGTTTTACGTTTTAACATTATTGCAAACAATAGAAACAGAGAAAAAGGGTATAGATTCTTATACTGTAATTTGAGTTAAGGGTCCTTTTTGGTGACTCTATCCAACCCGTGATACATTCGTTTTTTGATATAAAGAAAGGTACATTATTTTGTTAACCTTCTTCTCATATTGTATAATTTCTAAATTGCTATCAGAGCTTACTTGAATGTATTTAGGTTTATAAAAAAAATTATGACATTTTCTTAGAAGTATGAAAGTAGATTTCTTGTATAAATCATTTACGGGAATCATTTTTTTTTTACTGTTATTTACTTGATCACATGTGAATCATGCAAAGGATTTTTGGATTTATGTTGAAATCCATGAATATGTATGTATATGCCATGAAATCAGTTTGCTTATCGTTAAGAAAATGCCATTATATAATCAATTTTTTTTTACTGCCTCTAATAAATTTAGGGTTAATATCATTCGGGTCCCTATGTTATACTAAGAGATCAATTATTTAAACAAGTTTGATTTTTTAGCAACTTTTTCCCTGACTTTTAAATTAAAAGTATATCACCTAGATCCATCCGTCAGTTAAAAGTTAATCAACGTTAACGATCATATGGTTATTTTTGTCATTTCATTATGACATGATAAGTTGTGCACTTTTCAACACCAAATAATAAATAAATATTTTTTAAATATTTGTATAATTTTAAAAATATTCGTTTAATAAAAATAAGATACCCTTAATTTGATAAAATTAAAATTAAAATGAGTAAATTAAACAAAGAAAATTTAAATAAAAATATATGGAATCCACAAAAATGTTGGAGATTCATTCTCTTCTTCATCAACGCCACCACCTCCAAACAAAATACAGAACACAACCACCATCATCAACACCACCACCACCAAACCACAACCGTTCATCATCAACAACAACACCAAACCCATAACCCCAGAACACCACCATACCAGAACCCGAACCCAGAAGGCCAGAACACAAAACCCATAACCCAGAACACCACCACACCAGACCCGAACCCAGAAGGCAAGAACACAGAACCCATAACCCAAAACACCACCACACCAGAACTAGAACTGGACCACCGTACCACACCCAAACGCAAAACCGAACCACACCACCACATCCAATAAAAAACCCAGAAATTTCAGCTAAAACCCCCAAAATCAAACAAAAAAAATTCATTCAAAAACCCCAATAGTCCTAGCCGCCACCCTCCGACGAATCCATTGATCGTTATCCAAACGAGAAGATCGACGTGTGATCTCCTCTCGGACATAAAGAACGACACTCTATCTCCTTCCAAACGAGGCTCGATCTCCTCTCAAATCCATCGATCATCATCCAAACGAGAAGATCGACATTCACCGCCGATCATCTATTTCATTCTTTTTCTCCTTCTCTTCTCCATTTGCTTTCCTTTGAAAAAGATTTGGATGTTATTGGGTTGTGGGATGGTAGTGGTTTCTGGATTTTGGTGGTTTGGGTATGCACCGACGAGATTGAGGGATGGTGGTTGTGGTTTATAGATTTTGGTCGTTTTGGTTGTTGAATATGTTGTGATTGGGTTTGGTTGTGAAGTTGTTGTTGATTGGGTTGGGTTTGAAGGTGGTGAATGAATTTCTAGTTTTTGGAATTAATTTCTATATTTGTGGAATTTTTTGTGTATGGAGAGACCAAGAAAGTGTAAGAAAAAAATATTTTCGGTTGAGGATAACTTTTTTGTTTATGGCTTGATGACTATGTTTGAAAATTTTGAAAAATATGTTGGATTTTGGAGGATGAATGATGAACTGAGAGAAGATGATGTTAAAACAAATCTGGAAATTTTGAGTTTGAAAATTCTGGAAATTTTGAGTTAAAATAAATCTGAAAATTTTGAGTTAAAAAAATATCTTGAATTTTTGTGTGGAGAATGGACATGATGGTTGTTTCAATTTGAGAGTTGGTGAGAAAATGATAGAAAGAATTTGTATTTTCAAAAAATTTCATGGCCATTTTTTATTTTTTGGGTTTGATGAATGGTTTTAAATTTTTTGTTTTACAATTTTTTTATCTTTTTTTTTTTAAAAAAGGATGTCGGTGGGATTATATCAAATTGAATTGTAAAATTTAAGATGTTAGAAAATAAAATTGTATTTTTGAACTCTTTAATTAAAGTGGAGGGTAAGATGGTCATTTTATATATTCTGTCATGTTTGACCGTTAAAAATAATATCAAAGGGACCTATTTGATATACTTTTTAAAAGTATGGGAAAAAGTTGTTAAAAAATTAAACTCGTTTAAATAATTGATTTTTCAGTATAATATAGGGACCTAGATGATATTAACCCATAAATATATATTTTACAATGATTTTTGTTTTTGAGTATGTAAAACATATTATTTATTTTGAATTTATTATGCAGTATCTTATGTAATCATTATCTGTTTCATTTGTGTTAATATGCCATGAGACTTAAATTTATGCATATGAACATTAAGAAATAGAACCCTAAAACTGAGACTTTGAGAGAGTCGTAAAGGGTAAAAATGGTCGTAATTTGTTATCAAAATGGTATCGTTAGAAACTAGAGATCCCAAGCTTTCTATAGATACTGAAATCGTTAAATTTGGTTTAGTAACGAGTGAGAACGAATCGATTGAACATCGGATCGGAACTTTTTTTTTCTTCCAAAAATTGGTTCTTTAGGTTGAAGATGGTGAATAGTGACGCACGCCTTAGAGGCGGCGAGTGCAATTCACCTTAGATCCAATTTTCATATTTAAGGGCATTAGTGGAATTAAAACATAATGGTGGTAGTCCGATGACTGGATATTGATGACTGGAAGATGAATGGTATGTGGCGCGTGGGTTACACACGCAACTGAAGTGAGTGGTTAAGTACTAAACAACACTGCTCTGTTGAAATGTGAACCACTCAGAATGTGACACGTGTCAAAGGGTAGGTAGACTTTGGCAAATGGTCCTATCATTAGATGACAAGTGGCATTGATGTGGTTACTTGGTAACCTGTTTTCAGCTATGAGCAAATTCCGACGATGGTTTTCGATGACGGTTGTCGCAGTGGTTTCTAACAACGGTTTTTGGTGACGGTTTCTGACAGTGGTTTTCGATGACGGTTCCGACAACAGTTTTCGGTATGAATTCTGACAGCGTTTTTCGGTGACGGTTTTCGACTATTTTATGGCAATTTTGCCTGGCATCCTTTAAGCGGTTTTCTGGACACAAATATACAGCTTTTCGGTGACCAAAAGTGTTTTTCGGACGACTATGATAGGTTTTCGACAAATTCAAAATAAAATATATTAAAATAAAATAAAATTATTATTATGATTAATTCCATTGATTAAATTTTTGTTCCAGTGGGAGTTGAAAATGCCTTATGAATTTTTATAAGTTCTCTAAATTTTACTAACAAAGTATTAATGGTATCTATTTTTCATTTTCTTTAGATTGAGGAAATGTATAACCACAACTCATCTGACACTGATTCTCAAGAGGAGTACTCACCACTGTCGGTGGATCAATATTCACCACAATTGGTAGAAGATAATCCACCATTGTCGGATGACTCTGATCCTCAAGAGGAGTACTCACCCCTCTCGATGGAGGAATATTCGCCTCAATTGGTAGAAGAAAACCCACAATTGTCAGATGAAATGTCCATAGAGGAAAATACTATTGATGAGTATATACTTGGGATACTTGAGGACGATGAAAGTCAATAGTCTCCAATAATGGAGATAGATAAAGCAGATATTGAAAGATATAGGAATTTCGAAATGTCCCTTGCTAAGTTCATAAACAGACTAGAAGATCATAGAATGGATTTTAGCACTAGTTTAATTGAACAGTTGTTAAGGTTTGGGGATCTCATAGTTTCTGAATTGCCTTGGAGTGATGGTGGAATAGAGTTTATATGGAAAGACTTAATTCACGCACTCCTTAAGGTTCTACCAGATGAACTACAACATAATAACATTGAGATGTTAGCTTCTCTAGAAGCAGATAAATTTACCATCTTTAGTGTAGCATTAACAGCTATATTATAATATCGAGATATTCAAGTGTATGGAAACCTCAAAAGGCATGTGGCCTATAGCACGAGTGCTAATTTGAGATCACAAAGACATTGTAAAGTTAGTAAAGGATGGTATGCAATATCTGCATTTAGAAGGTTTAGGGTAGATGAGAATTACTACCTATTTGTAAATGATAAGCAAAGTATCTTTACACACTTTGAGCAAATCTTGTATGAAATCTCAGAGAGTTTTAGAATTACTGATTGAGATTATAATTCTTAGGATGTATATATTTGTAAATACTCCTAGTTTGTATAAACTCTTTATTATTAATGTAATGGGATATTAGTGCACATGATTATGAAAAGTTTTATTTACTTGTGCTTATTCAATATGGGTGTTCTAAATTGTAAGAAACAATGTTAGAACTGTTTTGTGCAAAGGACACTAATAAATATAAAGTAGTGAACATTGTGGACTTGAATGATGATCAAGAGCTTTGACTCTTGTTTCGATTCCTATCCTAATATTCTTCTTAATATATTTTTTAAGTGTAAGTTTGCTGCATAACATTTACGCTAAGTGTGAAATTATTAGAAAAACATGTTAAAATAACTATTAATTAGACTGTGTGTTACATAAAATTTCAAGAAATGACTTCTACATCTAAGTCAATTGTTGCTGAGTTGAACAAGGGAGAGAAGCTGAACGATGATAACTATAAGATGTGGCACCGAAAAATTCAGCTAATCTTTAAAGACCAAGAGGCTCTGGAAACTCTTACGAACACTATGGTAGAACCACCAGATGGTAGCACTGCCCAACACAGAAGAGAGATGGAAACATATCAGACCTAGAAACGGAAGAACAATCTAGCTCGTATAACGATGCTAATCAGTATGACTGATGCTCTCATGAGTGAATATGAAGAGTATGACATACGCAAGACATGTGGATTGCGTTGAAGGACAAGTTTGGTGGTACTTTCACTACCAAACTTAGGAAACTTACAATTAAGTTTGACACCTACAAGAAGTTCCATAATCATGATATGAGGCAGCACCTAAGAACGATGTCAAACATGATACGTGAATTGATGTCTGCAGGTCATACTTTAACTGATGAGCAACAAATTCAAGCAGTGATCTGGTCTCTTCCTAATAGCTGGGAAAATATGAAGATCAACATGACCCACAATGATAACATCAAGACTTTTGATGATATATCACGTCATGTTGAACTGGAAGAAGAGCGCCTAGAGGCAACTAAGGCTTCCGGTCAGCTTTATATGGTTGAGTCTAGCAAGCGTAAGGCTAAGAACTTTAAGCACAAATGAAAGAAAGAGAACTTCCAAAAGGAAAAAGGGAAGGGTTCTAAACAGAATTTCAACAAGAATAAGACCGAAAATCTGAAAAGAGGTAAGAGTGCTGGTGTTAAGAAGGATAAAGCCATATTGAAGTATTTTAATTGTGGCAAACTTAGTCATTTTGCTCGTGAGTGCACTGAGCCGAAAAAGGTACGGCCCAACTTAATAACTGATAACTATGCTTTGGTTTCTAGTTATGTTTTACTTACTGAATCTCGCCCTTTGTGGACTGTAGACTCATGAGCCACATACCTTGTAACTAGAGACAAAGCAGCGTTTGTAGAATATTGTAAGATTAGTCAGGGGACTAGATGGATTTACGTGGGGAACAACATGAGAGTTGAAGTGAAGGGTATTGACATTTGCAAATTAATGTTGCATGGTGGTCAAGTACTTTTTCTCCATGATGCTTTATATGCTCCTGAGATTCGATAAAATTTAGTTTCAATTATTGTCCTTTTAAGTTTAGGTTATGAACTTAATTTTTATGGTGGTTGTATGGATATTGTTTTTAATTCTGTTCGTATTGGTACTGGATATTTGTTGAATGGTTTTGTTGTATTAATTACCAAGTTGGACAGTTTTAATTATGATTATGGTTGTTTTTCATTAATTGCTTCCGTTAATGATGTCAATATTGATGTGAAATGTGAACGTTTGACATGCTAGACTATGTCATATTGGCCAAGATAAGATGAACAGATTGGCTAGAGAGGGCTTCCTAGGTTCATTTAATAAAATAGAGTTACCTATCTGTGAAAATTGTCTAGCTAGAAAAAACACTAGAAAACCATTTGTAAAAGGAACTAGAGCTAAAAATCCATTACAATTAATTCACTCTCACATTTGTGGTCCAATGAGTGTAAAAGCAAGGCATAGTGCCTCATACTTATTACATTCTTAGATGACTTTGCCCGCTTTGGTTATGTCTATTTGATTTCTCGTAAGTCTGAAGCATTAGATTGTTTCAAATCATTCTTGAACTTAGTAGAGAATCAATTAGATAAAAGGGCTAAAGTATTTCATACTGACAGGGGACGTGAATACCTATCAGATCAATTGAAGGAATTGTGTGATGAAAAAGATATTTAAAGACAGTTAACTATTCCTAGGACTTCGCAACAAAATGATGTAGCGGAAAGAAGGAATAGAACATTACTTGAAATGGTTAGGTCTATGATGGCTCAAGCAAATTTACCAGTACAATATTGGGGAGATGCTTTGCTAATTGCCACATATGTACTTAATTGAGTCCCCATAATTTTTTTTCAATTCCACACCTTATGAGTTATGGACAGGTAGAAAACCTGACTTTACTTATCTGTGACCTTAAGGGTGTGTGAATTACGTATATGATCCATCTGACAAATATGGAAAATTTGGTGCAAGAGGAAAGAAATGTATCTTTGTTAAATACTCTGAGCATTCAAAAGGATATGTACTCATAGGTGAAACCTCAGATGGAAGTGTGACTAAGATAGAATCATGAGATGTGAATTTTTTAGAGAGTGAATTTCATAATAGAGGTGAATTTGATAGAGATATTCGATTCTACAAATTGGGAAATCAAATCTAAATACTCCACTGGAAGTTAATGTGGATCTATTTGGGACTTTTGTCCCTAGTGAGGGTGATACTCCACTTGAAGTAAATCCAGATCTACCTGGACTTTCTGATCCTAGAGGAAGTAATAAAGTTGTTGAAACAACATTTTTGGATTTACCAACTTGTAGAAGCAATCATGGAAATGTTCCTCATCGTCGTGTTGAGATTGAAGAGGAAATATTTATGATCGCTTCATATGATGTTGATGAGCCTAAAAATGTTAATAAGGATCTCAACTCACCTAAAAAGGAATTATGGATAAAAGCTATGCAAGAGGAGATGGAATCAATGAAAAGTAACCATGTTTGGGGCTTGTTTGACTTACCCCTAGAAGAAAAACCATTGGAAATAAATGGGTTCTTCGTATTAAACGAAAGACGGATGGCACAGTAGAGAGACACAAAGTGCGTTTAGTCATAAAAGGTTATACTCAACAAGAGGGTTTTGACTATGAATAAACCTTTTCTCATGTGGTTAGGTTTGCTTCAATACGTCTTATTTTGGCAATCATCACACATATGGACCTAGAATTGCATCAAATGAATGTAAAAAAAACATTTCTCAATGGAGAACTGGATGAAAAAATTTACATGGAACAGCCTGTAAATTTTGTTTCAAAAGGCCAGGAGCCTAAAGTTTGTAAGCTCAAAAGGTCAATATATGGTTTGAAACAATCATCCAGACAATGGTACCTACGGTTTCATCAGGCTGTTATGTCTTATGGGTTCAAAATGAAGAAGATCATTGTGTGTATATAAAACGAAATAAAGATAAGTATGTGATACTATCTTTATATGTGAACGATATTTTATTTCCTGGAAATTGTAAAGAGTTTGTTTTGACCATTAAGAAATGATTATCTTCAAAATTTGAGATGAAAGATATGGGTGAGGCTACCTATATTTTAGGAGTCAAAATGACAAGAGATTGTTTGAAGAAACTTCTTGCTCTGTCACAAGAGCCTTATATAAGGAAAATTCTTGAACGTTTTAACATGGTTGAATGTAAGCCTATGGATACGCCTATATCAAAGGGACAAACTCTTAGTCTCGACATGTGTCCTAAAACTCCTCAAGAAATTGAAAGAATGAAAAATATCCCTTATTCTAGTGCTATTGACAGTCTCATGTATGTTATGATATATACAAGACCTGATATCTACTATGCGGTAGGTTTCGTAAGTAGATATCAATCCAATCCTGGAAAGAAGCATTGGGTTGCCTTGAAGATAATATTGGTGAATCTTAAAGGTACTGTTGATTACTCCCTTTGTTACCATGGTGGAGATTTACATATCATTGGATATACATATACCGATTGAAGAGGTAATCTGGATGAACGAAAATCAATATCAGGGTATGCTTTCCTACTCAATAATGGAGCTATCTCTTAAAGTAGCAAGAAACAGACATGTATTGCTTTGTTAACTAAGGATGCCAAATTTATGGCTTGTTCAGCAGTAGTACAGGAAGCCGCCTGGCTCAAAAGATTTATAGAAAATTTGGATGTCTCTAAGGACAAAGGGAAACCAGTAATCAGTGACTGTGATAGTCAAACAACAATTTCTTATACTAAAGACTCCAAGTATCACAGTAAATCTAAACATATAAAGACAAAATATAATTTTGTTAGGGACATCGTGTTGAAGAAAAAAGTAATGATTTAATATATTTCAACCCATGAGATGGTAGTTGATCATCTTACTAAAGCTATGACTAAAGATGTTTATGAGTCACATGCCAAATCATTAGGGTTGCGTAAATTGTAATGATAGATTGAATCATTGTACTAAATGATGTTATTATAGTTATAAATAAAATTGATTTATTTTTAAAATTGTACTAGCATGTTGAATTTCACAAATAAATATATCATCAGGTTGAGCCATCATTCTTACAGGTGCGGTCGCCTCAGTTGTTTAGAGAAACAAGCTGAGATGAGACATATATATATTAAAGGATATATGAGAACTATATTCTTAAATGAGCTTATATATATGAAAATGTCGCATTGACTATGTCAAGATGAGGTTCTTAACAAATATACATATAAATATTTTAAAACTGATCATGATAGACACCACTGTCATTGATGTCTGATTAAGCCAAATGTGAGATCTTAATATGACGCTAAAAGGTGACGAGTTTTTAAGAACTGAGGGTTGGAAACTTTTTTTTAATTAATCATGATTTATTTGATAGGATATTTGATATCTCCTTTGATTTTTTTTTTGGATATTTATGGATGAAAACTCTCCCATATATTTTGAGATTTTTTTTTATTGGAGTCATGGATGATGGATTATAATTTAAAAAAAAATATATTTGATTGATTATGAATACTTTGAGTTTTTTATTATATTAATTTGAATTAAGAATTAAGTTTATTTATGTAGACAGTATATTCGTTTACTGTTTGTTTATTTGTTTTTATGACTTTATATTTTATATTTAATTATTTTTATCATAATACAGAAAAAAAAAGAATTTTAAGTTCAAATTTAATCTGACAAACCTACCCAAACCAACCCGACTTTTTTTTTGTTTGGTTTGGTTTGAAACAGTTTGAAAAATTGCATTGATTTAGTTTAGGTTGAAATATAACAAAACCGATTTATATTGGTTTGGTTTGACGTGACGTTGAGCTTCAACCCAAACCAAACCAAACCGAAAATGAACACCCCTAATACTATCAAGTAAAAATGTAAAATTTAGAGGAATTATAGGGTCGTATGTTACCTCTACCGTTGTTTTTGATATTAGAATTATACTAACGTTCAAAAGGTTTTTGATCTTTTCAAGGACCTTACGCTTCCTGTACGGGCATGCAAGACCTACCAACCAGGGACTTACGTGAGTAACTGACCATTTACAATACTTCAATTATTTTTTATAGATTAAATTATGAATAAATTGTCATTCTAAAAAATTGTTGCAGATCAAATTTTATAAATCACAATGTTTTTTCTTCCTTTTACGCGTCTTTCTGTTTGTTTAAATGCCTCATCCCATGATTTTTTCTTTGTATTAAAGGTTGCCGATATTATTATTTTTTGTTAAAAAGTGTTGAAAAATGAAATATGATTTGATGAAGTGAATCTGTAAATGATATTTGTCTTCAAACGCATGGCTCTTATTAATATCTATAATAACTTGTTTTGTTCTACTTTTGTTGTACTATATCTTGGTTTGATGATAAGCATTTGCTGAATTGTTATCTAGAATTGTCATCGAATGAGGACGGATTGGAGTTTTGTATAAATTGTCTGCTTTTGTTTGGAAGACGCTTAAGATGTTTAGAATTGACTGTTGTCGGTGACTGAGGTTTAAGAATGAGCTTTTAGGGTTTGGTTAGTGTATTTATTGTCGGGAATGGTCAGGGAAGATTTGTGATCTGAAGCAGTAAGGTATGGTTCTGAGGCTACTTAAGAGCTAGTTTGGTTTAGACATGTCGGCGGTTCGGTTTAAACTGGTGAACCGAACTGTCGAAAACCAAAAAATGAACCGTTTGGAAAGGTTTGGAATCGGAACCGATACTATAGCGGTTCCAGTTCCGGTTCCAGATTTGTTAGAACCATCTGGTTTGAACCGGAACGGAACCGACGGTTCTAGTCCGGTTCGAATGGGACGGTTCCAACAAATCTGTTTTTTTTTTTCATTGTTGCAACACAACGGTCAGCTGTTGTCAGCAGACCGTTGGGCTGCAGTCCTACGTTTATTTTATTTTTTTTTTGCTTTCTATAAATATCCTCTCATACCCTTCATTTCTCCTCACTCCAATTTCCTCCTAATTCTCTCTAATTCTCAATTCTGCAATTTTCCAAATTTTCAATTCTCTCTCAATGACTAAGTTAGTAAGTTCCCAATTTATTTAATTTGCAAGTACTAAGTTTCCAATTTTATTTATTTACAATTTATTTTATTTGCTATTAAGCAAATAATTTGTTTTATTTACAATTAAGTTTTCAATTTATTTTATTTACATTATTTAAAATTTAATTTGAAATTACTATTTACTAATTTATTTTATTTGCAATAACTAAACTAATTACTAAGTTTCCAAATTACAATTATCTACGAAATTTATTTCCAACAATTTATTTTCCTCAATTTTTTAATATTTTTTTTAAAGAATTTTACATTTCAATTTTTAAAATGGCAAGTGGAAGTGGAAGTCGTGATGGCCCTAGGCGTTCAATTTCAATGAAAGGTAAGGGTCGTATGACCGATAATCTCGGTTCCAATGATAGGGCATATCACAAGTATCTGTAACGCCAAGTCTATGCTGAAGACTTAGGGCCTAAACCCCTATCAATCTCAACCCTCTTTAATAATTTTTGAACCCGATCCCGATCGACCCAATTCTATCCCCAATTTCACAAGCCAATCAGAAAATATGCCTGAAGAATAACCTGCAGATTTTGAATTTCACCCAGTTTTGCAAGAGAATGTATCGAAGAAGGTCAAATCTAATCTCTTCGTACACCATATGAAGAAAGTTTTGTAAAAAGATGGAACCATTAAAGTGGTTTGCAATTACTGGAAAAAAAAATTAAGTGGAACAAATCCGGAGGATATGACAAATATCAGAAGCATATAACGAACAGTCATTCAGACGCAGATGCCTTGTCTAGTTCACAATCCCAAATGCCCAGGTACGTTACCCTAACCACCAATTCTTTAAATATAGTGATGAAAACAATATAGAAGAATTATCTAGAATGGTTGCAACAGAACATTTGTCATTTAGTTTTTGTGAAAATGTTGGTTTTATTAACTTTGTAGATGAGCATTAAATCCCGCTGCATGTCGTGTTCCAAGAGTCACGCTCACAGAAACACTTGAAAAAATTTATGATAGAGAAAAAAGAAAGTTGGAAAAATATTTTGAAAAATATAATGGTCGTGTTTCCGTATATGCCGACATATGGAGTGACCATTGGAGAATGCATTCATATTTGGGTGTCACTTGCCATTATATGGATAATGCATGGACTCTCCAAAAAATGATTCTTGCATTTAGAGTTTTTGATGAGAAACACACCACTGCTAATATTTTTAGACATCTTAGAATTATTTTTACAAGTATAATATTGAAAACAAAATTTTCGCAATTGGTTTTGATAATGCTTCTAACAATACTGTTGTTGTTCCTGCTTTAATTGAGTTATGCAAACTTTATCTTGGTGGTAAGTTTTTTTCATCTACGATGTTCATGCCATGTGTTAAATTTATGTGTTCAAAAAGGATTAGAAACTCTTCAACGGTTTTTTCAACCTATTAAAAATGTCCTTTGTTGTTTATGGAGAAATCCTTCTGCAATAAAAGCATGGGCAACATATTGTAAATAAAATGGTAGACGTATAGTTAGATTTTCTCATGATGTTCCAATACGTTGGAATTCTACATATAAATTACTTGCTAAAAGTTATGATTATAGAGATTTAATAGTTACTTTTATTCAATTTAATGTTAGTCACATTAATCTTTATCATAGTCATTGGGATGTTTGTAACAATGTTTATAGTTTGTTAAAAGTTTTTAATACTAATACTAACAATTTATTTGGTGTTTATTATCCTACAACTAATTTATTTATTATTGAAAGTCTTAATATTGTCGGTGTCGTAGCTCATTGTGAAACCGACCCACAATTACTGGAGTCTGTTACTGCTATGAAGGCTAAATGGTTAGAATATTATAAAGAGTTTCCAAATATTTATTTGATTGCCATGTGTTTTGATCCACGTTGTCGATTAGAAAGTTTGTCTGATTATCTATATGCTTATTATGAACAAAGTTTAAAAATAGAGTATGATGTTGATAAATGTTGTGATAGAGTTAATGCATTACTGTATGAGTTATATGATGAATATCTTAGAGTTTAAAGTTCATCATTGAACATAGATGTTCCACAAACTCAAAATGTATCTTAGTCCTCATCATCCTCTGGATTTATGAATTTAGGGTATAATCTGTTATCCAAAAAAACCAAAAAGTTACGAGGTTCTTCTTTATCAAGCTCCAACACGTATTTCGAGCTTGAATCTTATCTAGGTACCTCTTTTAATTTTATAGAAGACGCTGAGGATAAAAAATTTGATATCCTACACTGGTGGAATAAGCATGAAAAATACTTTCCAATCTTGGCTATGATAGCGAAACAAATCTTTTCAACCCCAGTTTCTACAGTAACGGATGAACAACAATTTAGCACCGGTGGAATATTTTGGACTCCAGACGTTGGCTTTTAAGTCCAAAATCAATTCAGATATAAACTTGTGTAGATGATTGGACGAAAGCAGAATATATACAACAAGAAATCGATCAGGAGGAACCTTACGATTTCTTCAAATATGACCAACCTGACGCCGGAAGTGGAACGGATGATCAGAACAACGTTTAGTTCTTGTCTCTATTTATTTAGTTTTATTTTAATTTTTTAATTTGTTATTTATTTTAGTTCAAAAAAAAATTATACGACCCAATAGCATGCATTTACAAATAAATTTACATTTAGTCTTTAGAAATATGTAATATTTTGTAGGAAAAAAAAAACCGGACCACCGGATCTGACTGGAACCGGCGACATCTCTAGTTTGGTTGGGCTTTTGAAAAACCTATATTGGTAAAAGATCTACTACAAGTAGATCTATTAGAAATAGAGTTTTTGAAAAAAAAATGTTTGGTTGATAGATTTTTTTTTTTTTAAATGTCTATTTGGAGAAGTACCTCCGCATGAGATTTTGTCTAGTAAAGGTTTAAACTCTACTAACCTCTATTCAATTAAAAATAGATATTCTTAAAAACTCAAAAACAACTCTAAAAATTTTATATAGACGTTCGTAGACCTTTTGAGCCAGTAGAAAGCTCTACCAAACGAACACTAAGTTATGTTTGAGATTGCTTTTACTTGAGAAATAAGTAAGTTTTTAGTAAATAGGTGTTTGGTAAACTTTTCAAACACAGTTATTTTTCAAGTTGCTCATTCAATAAGCAACTTTTGAGAAGTTAGGTGAGGATTGCTTTTTGAAGCAGAAACTAGCTTATTGCTATGCAATATCGATAATACCCTCACTATTTATAATACCCTTACTATTTAAATAGAAATACAATAACGAGTTGATTCAAGTTTTGAATGAGTTGATTCAGTGGCTGAATTTCAAATGTGAAGAGACTGAGTTGATTCGGATTTTTGAGCGAGTTGACTCAGTCATAATTTGTTATTTTTTTCTACTTAAATTTCTTATTTATTTATTTTTATATGCTTTATATTTATATTGTTAATGATGTCTATTTTAGTAATTTTATTCAATACATTTTTCATCCTTTCAAAATTAAGTACTTATACAATTTAATTTATCAAATACTTACCAACTTTTTTCTAAAGTTGATTATTTCTTAAATTAAGCTATAATCAGATTTTTTTTAAAGAAAAACAATCTCAAACATAGTCTTAGTTGATAAATTTGGGATACTGAATATATATATATATAAGAGGATTTTGTATACAGTATTAGGTTTTGTGATTGATTGAGTATTTACTAGGCAAGCTTTAGAGATGGAAAATTCATAGTTAGTTGTGAGTATAATTAATAACCTTAACCAATAAAAACGCAACATAAATCAATTAAGAACCTATTGAACACCTATGAAGACAACTAGACTCAAATAACACTTCACGTTTGTAAGACTGTAAGCACAGTCCATTAGGATAAAAAAAAATATTTTATCAAAATTAAAGCACCGATAGTAAACATTCTAATGACTCATTCAACTCCTCATTATTCCCAACAAACCTCTTGTCTTGATCATCTCTATCACTAAATACGAATCAAACACCCCATGGAACATCACCGGGTCTAAAACACCCCATCATACGAACCAATGAATGAAAGCTAGCTTTCATTCACTCTTCCATTAGGAAAAAATGACTAAAGTGTTGTTGCTAATACTGACAATACTTTTGGTGGCTCAACATGCTTGTGGAAACACTAATGTAGTTAATAACAATCTTTCGATCTGGGATGATTAGCACGATACTGCTAATGATACTGATCATCTAGTTCTTCCACTAAAAATCAGGGGGTGGTCGAGGATGAGGTCAAACATGTATGGAAAAAGAATACAATACATAATAATAATAATAATAATAATAAATGGTGCACATCACCTCTTAGTAGAGATGATTGTGCAACTCCCTTCCATACCTACTGGTCAGGGGTTCGAGTCTCACCATGCGTATTCCCTCTATTCGAATGTAAGAATTGTAGTACATATGTAACATCTCCTCAATAGTGGGAGTTATATTTCGGACCATGCTTGTATAGTTAATCTCGTCAGGTCCTGACAGTAATTGTATTTCAAAAAATAATAATCAAAAAATGGAAGAAAGAATATGATATGATACATTATACTAATAATAATAATTGATTTTTATTCAAATATATATAATGATATACATGAGACTCGTATATAACAATTTTTTTTTTTGATGAAATTGGATTGACCTAAAGGTAAAAATCAAAAGTATTACAAGTGATCATATACTAAAAAAGCCCATAGACAATATCCGGAAATTTATAATAAAGAAAAAGAGTAACAAAAGTAATAGTAATACATCACAAATCAGATGACGCAACCCCAAAATAACCATAGGCACATAAGCCACACAAGAAAAACAAAGCTAGGAAAATCTAAACGACTCTCAACCCATACAATCATAACCAACTCATGAAGAACAGAACGAAGGAGTGGAAGACCACTAGGAATCAGAAGATGTGGAAATAGTGAGATATGTCACCTTTTTGAAGGTGTGTTGTGATGATGTCACCATTTTAATAAGTTAAGTTTAAAAGGCACCTATTATGGTGAACTACTCAAATTGCCCATAAACTTTAATTTTTTAAAAACAACTTTCTGAACTCGTTGGTATCTCCCCAAAACAGTTGTCTGAAAAACTTGACTCTCTCTCCAGATTCTGCAGTAGAAGGTAACAAATATTTATGATCTTCACTTAAATTTCTTTTATGCATTTCAGATATTTTGCATTCATTTCTGTGTGGGTTAACAATGTATCCATTCCTCGATATCAATGTATCCATTTCAGATTCTGCACTAGAATGTATGAAAATAGAAAACATCCGTGCTTTTTTCTTGTGTGACCGAGAATATTTAAAGATGAATCGAACTTATTTTATAATTAATGACATGTTGTTTAGTTTGAAAAAAGCTCGATTATTTCAAAAAAATGCTCGACAAAAAAATGTTCGATCCCTTAGGAAAAGTTCTCGATCCATTAGGAAAAGTTCTCGATCCCTGGACAAAAGTTCTCGATCCGTTATAAAAGTTCTCGATAATTTGACAAATAATCTCGATCCCTTAGAACAAGTTCTCGGTCCCTTAGAAAAAGTTCTCGGTCTCTTAGAAAATGTTCTCGATCCCTTGATAAAAGTTCTCGATCATTTGACAAATATTCTCGATCCCTTAGAACAAGTTCTCGGTCCCTTAGAAAAAGTTCTCGGTCTCTTAGAAAATGTTCTCGATCCCTTGATAAAAGTTCTCGATCATTTGACAAATATTCTCGATCCCTTAAAAAAAGTTCTCGAACTGTTAGAAATGTTCTCGACCCCTTAGAAAAAGTTCTCGTTTCCTTGTTAAAAGTTCTCGATCCCTTGATAAAAGTTCTCGATAATTTGACAAATATTCTCGATAAAAGTTCTCGAATCGAACCGTTATAAAAGTTCTCGATCCGTTGTTAATTATTCTCGATCCCTTATAAAAAGTTCTCCATCCCTTATAAAAAGTACTCGATCCATTTGAAAAAAGCTCGATGACTTAGAAAATGTTCTCGTTCGATCCGCTTGCAAATGTTGTCGATCCATTACTAAAGAAGCTTGATTCCGAAGAACATGTGGTCGATCTGTTACAGTTGAGAAATTTTTATAATTCTTAGTACTTGTAAAAGTTTTTTTTTATTTGTTAATAATTATTTGTGATGATGATTTTCAAAGGACAATGGATCAGGTTAGATTAGTAATATCTTACAATGGTCGATGGGAGCAACTACCTGATAGAAGTCAGAGGTTTATTAGTTCCGATAACCAAGGAATGTATGTGTCTAGAAATATGACTTACGAAGAGTTGGTGTCGATCGTACAAACCGTTGTGAAGTACGATGTGAACAAATACATTGCTGATCTACAATCTATATCAATCATTACCGGGACAACATGTCGCACATTTATAAGAAATGACGATGATGTTTTGTTTATGCTAGGGGAAAATAAGGTGATCCCTCAAGTATGTGTAAGTTTAATTGAGAGGGCTGCATGAGGCGTCGTAGGTAAAGACATCCCTCCTCATGATAACACCTAATATTTTTGAACTTTAGGCGGAAGCAACCAGTTGTTCACAGAAAGAAGTGGGATTGACGGTAGGGAAAACCTATGTGGTGTCCCACAGGAAGCAGCCGACCATGATTATATAGTTGGAGCTCAATTGGACGATAATTTCAGTTGTCATATTGAAATGAATGCTGGGCAGTACAACCACCAATACAATGAGATGTACAATGACATGAACAATGAGCAGAACAATGAACCTCATAACTTACCAATCCATGAGGTGGCTAATGAGGCAAATTTGCATCCGGTACATAATGTAGAGAACAATGAGGAAGATGAAGAACTGTTCGAAAGGGAAAGACGTGCAAGACGTGTACACAGATGTAGTTCCACTGCAGTACATATAGCTAGGACATCTGAGGTCCGATCTGATGTAACTGCAGCTGATTCTGAGAATGCCAGAACGTGGGTTATTCTAGGAGCAGAATCATACTCGTTTGGTATGGGTGGAAGCAGGAACTTGGTAGAAGATGAACCTATGAGCATGATATATAAAGGTTAATTTTGTCATACTAAAAAGGATTTGAAGAGATTGGCTGGGCATTTTGCAATGCGACACAACTTCGAGTGGAAGGTCAAAAGGTCGAATAAGACAACATTAGATCTGGTTTGTTTGATGGACAACTGTACGTGGAATTTAAGAGCGGTTAGGAGAGATGAAGCGATATAATTTCAAGTAAGAAGTTTTATCAACGAACACACGTGTCCGTTGGAGGAGATCCACCATCGTCATCGACAAGCTAGTGCAGTCATAATTGGAAAAGTGGTTGCACCTAGATTGCAGCAACAAGATGGTCGACTAATGCGTCCGAAGGACATAATCGCCGACATGAAAATAATGTATGGCATCCAAATAATGTACAGTAAGGCATATCAAACCCTTGATTATGCATTGTCATTGACCTATGGAACGCATGAGGAAAGCTTCCAACTGCTGCCATCATTCGGTTACGTGTTGGAACAATAAAATTCTAAAACGATTACTGACTTACAGTACGATGAAAATGGTAAATTCCTATACTTTTTCATATCGTTGAGTGCCTTAGTCAGAGGATTCCAGAGGTGTATGTGTCCAGTTATTGCCGTTGATGGTACCCATTTAAAGGGTAGATTCGGGGGCACAATGTTTGTTGTAACTGCACAATATGGGAATGAACAGGTTTATCCAATTGCTTTTGGGTACGGTGACTCGGAAAACAACCTATCATGGGAGTGGTTTTTGGATTGCTTGAAAGGTGTCTGACACGTCCTAAAGAAGTGTTCATACTCTCAAGTATAAGAGTGTCAAAGTAATAAATTAACCGGTAAGACCGGGTCGAACCACATGGAGGTTGTTCACTTGTCCTTGTAGAATTAATTATCTAGATTAATTAATAGGCTTGTTATAAAATGTAAAACAATTAAAATTAATATTGGGGCTAAGGGATCCACTGTTGGTAATTCGAATATGATCCAATTATAAATATTTAATCCAGATTAATGGGAGGGTATTCCACTCCACTGACCACTCTTTAATAGTTGTGGGTAAAAGTACTCACTGTGCTAGACAATATCTGTCAATCTACAGTGAGTCAAAAACTCCACAAATATTAGAGGGGATAAAGCATAAAATTAATAAACTTACCAAAATTGGATCATATTTTCCATATCAACAGTATCACCTTTGGCCCCAGCTATATAAAATTAGCCATACATAATTTAACTAGAAAAAAACTATTTTATTTAAACTGAGAATTTGAGAACAAAGGAGAGAGAATTTCACAAATCTAACATCATATTTGGATTCAGAACATCAAAAATAGGGGGGAGAGGTCCCTTATTTATACAAAATACGGATGGAAATTGACCATTGGATGAATTTAGAATGGAGCGTCCAGATTTTGCCACGTCATCAGTGAACAGTGATTGTGAACAGTAACCCCCCATGAGTGAACAGTAACGCATCCGAGAGTGAACAGTAACGCATCGTGAGTGAACAGTAAAAGTCAACTGTGAACAGTGAATAGTCAAAATTATGAAAATGCCCTTCGTGGTCTTCTTAAGGTTTTTTGACGTTCTAAACTTGAAAACGATGTTTGTTTTGCCATCTGACTTTTCCATGATTCTGAATTGATCGAATTACCTCTGAAATATAAAGAAAAATACACTGATTACTACACAACACATTTATTTAAGTGAACGAATGAAATTATGTCTGAATTGGGGAATTAATCATATTGGAAGTGTAAAACGATGATATTATCCCTTAGTAAACATACACTTTTCAGTGTTAATCATACCCCCCAACCAGCTTATTGCTAGTCCCTAGCAATTAAAGCGAAAATAGTAAAAACTCAAATTCAAATCTCTAAACTACCAAATAGACAAACTCTCCCATACCTCTTTTCTCACCCTTTGACAACCAGTCATCAATTGAGTTATCAATCAAACTTTCTTGTGCTCAATAAAAATCAACACGATAACTATGAGATTCAATTGAAATCAAACAACATTTTCATTTCGAAATCTCACCAGGGATTTTTCCTTAGGCAGCAGTTTTATTCTTTTATTTTTTTTAATACAACAAAATTGGAAACAAACATTCCATCTTTAATCCATCTAGCGAGCTTTAGGCCAATGACTCTCAAAACAGTTGGCTTTAGGGCATTAAGTGTTAAAACACTCCTACGGGCTTAGTTACTTGGATTGCAGATGTTTTATTTTTAGCACAATTCCCTTAAGCTTTCTTTTTAACCCGTGTAACAAGCTTTGGGTCAATGACTCCCAAACCAGTTGGTCTTAAGGCATTAGGTGTTAAAGCACCCCTCTGACTTGATTGCTCGAGTTAAAGAGGCTACGGAACTGCACTTTATTCTTATCCAGACTCCACCGTTTTACGCGAACACTCTATGCTTACTAAGGCATGAGGCCCGACTACTAAGTAAGAGTTTTGGTCACAACACACAAAATTATTATTATTATTATTATTACTATATAAATTTTTTAACAAGACCACTGCCTTCGGTTGTTACCCTTGAATGATGTTTCAGAACTCAATATTGTAAAATCTCAACTTACTGCACATAATCACGTGTCAATATGCGTGTGTGTCTAGAATAGTTCGAAAAATTTCTCAAGATGACTTAATGAACAAAAGAATTAGTCAATGATATCACAATGAAGAGTTTATAAATTTGAATAGTCAAAAGAGAGGAAAAAAATGCACCAGAACTACAAAGATGCGTCTCAGAAGTATCTAAAAGATCTCTTTACTCGGCCATCTTTACAAAAAAAAAAGGTCAGAAGTTAGGATTTTTTTTTTGAAAAATAAAGGTTATTGAATCAACTATCCCCTTCTCCCAACCAGAATGAGAAATTATCCCCAATGTCTTTAGAAAAGTTAAGGTTTAGAAGATATCACCTGAACAACTTGAAAGACAACAAAATCCTACAAAACAATAAAAGAAATACAAAATATAGAAAAATAAAATGCATAAAAACCATGGGACAATCACAAACTGAGATTCAGATCAATTTTGCATTACTTGTTCTCTTCAAAAATCAAAAGTAAACAACAATAATTACAAAAGACTTTAAATGCGGAAGGAAAAAGATAATAAAAATAAAAGGATATTTACTGGTAGTTATGATTGTGGCTCACATCTTCCTCTGGTTTTACGTCCAGAAACGGCTTCAACGCCCTCTATAGGTCGGGGATATGCTTCCCATCCATTTTTCTTATAAATTGGCAAACAAGGTCTTTTAAAGTCAGATTCCCAAGACTATATTGTGCATGTTTTCGGCATAGTTTCCTGCTGGATATCTAAGTGGATTTTCAGCCATGTTGTAAGTGAATGTGGGTGATTGGAATCTCCTAATTAATCTACCACTAGATGTTCGAGACCAATGTCTCATGCAAATTTAATGAGGGTTCATAGAGGTGAAATACTCAAAAAATAAAGAAAATAAAAGATAAAGTGATAAAAATAAAATGATGCAAAATTCTAGGGGTGTAAATGCATATATGTACAAGTATTGGGGTAAAAGTGCAAATAATTAAAAATATAAGGACTAAAGTAAAAATATGATAATTACAAGGACTGATATGCAAAAATAAAAATAAAATGACCTATATGCAAATACAAACTAGATCTAAACTAAAATGCAAATAAAAAAAATTAAAGGACTAAAATGCAAAAATGTGATTAAAGATAACAATTTTTTTTTTTTCAAAATGGATGAAGTTTATGATTAAGATGGGTGATGCTAAATTAAATATAAAATAATAACAAAGATGAACTACAGTAAAACTAAAATAAAATTAAAAAGAAATTACTTCTACAAAGAAAAGGCGGACTTACCTCCCCGGCAGCGGTGCCAAAAACTTGACACATCCTAAAGAAGTATTCATACTCTCAAGTATAAGAGTGTCAAAGTAATAAATTAACCGGTAAGACCGGGTCAAACCACAGGGAGGTTGTTCACTTGTCCTTGTAGAATTAATTATCTAGATTAATTAATAAGCTTGTTATAAAATGTAAAACAATTAAAATTAATACTGGGGCTAAGGGATCCACTGTTGGTAATTCGAATATGATCCAATTATAAATATTTAATCCAGATTAATGGGAGGGTATTCCACTCCACTGACCACTCTCTAATAGATGTGGGTAAAGGTACTCACTGTGTTAGACAATATCTGTCTATCTACAGTGAGTCAAAAACTCCACAAAAATTAGAGGGGATAAACCACTCTCTGATAAATATGGCTAAAAGTACTCACTGTGCTAGACAATATCTGTCTATATACAGTGAGTCAAAAACTCCACAAATATTAGAGGGGATAAAGCATAAAATTAATAAACTTACCAAAATTGGGTCATATTTTCCATACCAACAGTATCACATTTGGCCCAAGCTATATAAAATTATCCAAACATAATTTAACTAGAAAATAGCTATTTTATTTAAGCTGAAAATTTGAGAACAAAGGAGAGAGAATTTCACAAAGCTAACATCAGATTTGGATTCAGAACATCAAAAATAGGGGGAGAGGTCCCTTATTTATACAAAATACGGATGAAAATTGATCATCGGATGAATTTAGAATGTAGCGTCTAGATTCGCCACGTCATCAGTGAACAGTAACGCATCCGAGAGTGAACAGTAACGCATCCGAGAGTGAACAGTAACCCATCCGAGAGTGAACAGTGAAAGTCAACTGTGAACAGTAAAAGTCACCTGTAAACAGTGAAAGTCAAATGTGAACAGTGAATAGACAAAATTATGAAAATGCCCTTCGTGGTCTTCTTAAGGTTTTTTAATGTTCTAAACTTGAAAACGATGTTTGTTTTGCCATCTGACTTCTCCATGATTCTGAATTGACCGAATTACCTCTGAAATACAAAGAAAAATACACTGATTACTATACAACACATTTATTTAAGCGAACGAACGAAATTATGTCTGAATTGGGGAATTAATCATATTTGAAGTGTAAAACGATGATATTATCCCTTAGTAAACATATACTTTTCAGTGTTAATCAGTGCCCTCGCCCATATAGATGATTTGATTTTAATTTCTGATCGACATGCAAGCATTGAAGTAGAGATTTCTAAAGTGTTCCCTTATGCCACCCATACCATATGTTGCTGGCACTTTTATGAAAATATTAAGAAGCGATATCATAGAAATGATGTTGCCGCAATAATGGATAAAGCAGCTCGAGCGTACACCGAGTTGCAATATAACTGGCACATGGAAGAGTTACGAAACTTGCACCCGAATGTATATGATTATGTAATTGATGCCGGTCTACAGAAGTGGTCCCGTGTACACTGCCCCGACAAAAGGTATAGGGTCATGACAACAAATGCTGCATAATGCATAAAATCATGCCTTAAATTTGTACGGCAACTGCCTATGTTGACTTTGGCAGAGTTCATTAGGAATATGCTACAACATTGGTTTCACGATCGGCATAGGGCTGCACAATCCATGCGTCATCAGTTGACCGACGCAGTACATCTTGTGATCCTCAAACGTGTTGATAAGTAAAGTTTTATGACCGTTAATCCAGTTGACTGGAACATATTCTCGGTGAAACGGACTGGCAAACAGTGGACCGTTGACTTAGCCCGAAAGATCTGCACATGCAACAAATTCCAAATGGACATTCTTCCATGTTCTCACGCTCTCGCTGCCTCAAGGTACATTAATTGCTTTTGTGTACGGCTAATATTACTGAAACGTGAATCCGTTCGTTTTCAATGTTTTTACAGGGACCGAAACATGGATTTCACATCTCTCTGTGCGGACTACTACAAGCGACAAACACTTATTGATGCCTACTCGGTTCTTATTATGCCGGTTGGACATCTTTCCACTTGGATTATGCCATCTGACATCACTGAGAGAGTTGTTTTGAATCCAAGCTCAATGAGACAAGCTAGCCGACCGAGGGCTTCACGCTTTACCTCGTCTTCGGAGAGAACAACTACATAGAATTGTAGACGTTGTCGACAACAGGGCATAATTCGAGGAGATGTTCTAACCCATCTTTGAGTAATGAAGGTCCGAGCACAGTTATTCCTGAGGAATACTGACACAAGTGTAGTATCTATCATACAGTTGGTCACAACAGACAGACGTGCCCTAATAGAGACTCCACCGTGGAATGATTTGAGACGTTATCATGATGACATTGTGATAATTTGAACTCGTATGACTTGTTCATTAACTAAAAAGCAATTGTATTTCAATTTGATGGCCGACTGAAATGCAATTGTATTTAAATATGATTTGTATATATACATATGTAAACAATTTTATACAAAAGAATTGGTAAATATACAAAAGAATTGGGACATATACAAAATAATTGGGACATATAAAAAATAATTGGAACATATACAAAAGAATTGGTAAATATACAAAAGAATTTGTAAATATACAAAATATTTGGTACATATAGAAAATAATTGGTACGTATACAAATGAATAAATACATAAATCTAAACGGGCCGGGAGTTTACAAATATTTCAACGGCCATCTTCTCCCGAATGATCCCCATATCGTCTTCCGACCAATCGAAATCCTTTATGTCCACCAGTAAGTACTCGATCAATCTAAACGTGTGGGGACCACAGTCACCTTTGCAGTTGGACACATTAAAAAGTGTTAATAAAACATTAGGTTTATAATAATATAATCTTAAAGTTACTATTATGAAACGTCTTACGATTTCTTCTACTGGGGGGCATGTTTTTCCGACACCAGGCTGACTTCAAATGGCTTACTTGCCTTCTCAAATTTCTTAAGTCCATCAGGTGGTGCAGTATGAAACCTAGCCTAATTCAACATCGAGAGCACAAAGTAGAGCAACGGGGGTACCTGCTGCTTCCAGATATGAGTTGGGACCCCCTGTCTCCACTTCCCGCATGTGAGGTCCACAGTCACTAGTAGCCAATGTTGCTGCCCAATGTTGCACGGTATCAGGACCTATAAACGTAAACAACATGTGTTAGGATGTACAAAGACAACTATATACAATTGCAAACCATGTCAATTATCACTTACCATATCAACCTCGTGCCACGGACGACATCCATTCGGGGCACCCCAAGCACCGTCGTAAGGTCGTCATCCTTCCACCACGACCTTAAAATATTCTAACGCCTCAGGGTGATCTACCCGCGAGAATCACGAGGCATCATTTTCATGTACTGGTGCTTCAGAAATGACTGTAGAAACAAAACTCAAAGTTATTATTATTTTCCATAAAAATGTACAAACATGCGTAATCATTACTAATTTCAATACTTACAAAAAATTACGAGTCCAATATGTTGACCATCTGACTGTACACATTTGGGAAAGTCCTTTGACGCTTCCGAAGAATATGGAGGTATGCGTCTATATGCTGGGAATATAAACACGTAAAGATATGTTAGGAGTCTTACACATCTAAAATAAATACTATACACAAGATTTACGGTACGGTCTCACGTACCTCATCATCAACATCCATGAAGTTGGTCTGCAACCGATGGAACCATGTAGCATCAACCGGTTCGAGCAAATCAACATCACGTCTGCATTAATATTCCATCAGCTATACATTTATATAATGCATTAGAAGAAAAACTGCCACCTAAATAACAAAGAAATTTACTTAAAGTTCCCCGTTTACGTTCTTCTTGAAGGCTCGATAAGCATTCAACCGATCACCGTCCACCAATCCCTTGGGATTAAATACGTGATCAGGTCCCTCTAGTATTACCCTCGCCCTCTTAGGTCGGCACGGATCTGTGTACGAGCTCAGCAACTGCCAACCGTGCTTCAGTACACACATCTGCTGTCAAACTCCCCCCGCCGGGGTATGCTGAGAAGAGGACGGGGAAGGGGGATCCTGCTGCTCGAGGGGATGTGGTGGAGGGGGTACCTATTCCTCCCCCCGAAGGGGATGAAGGGTCGGCTCCTCGCTCGGAGGTGGAGGGGGATGGGAAGCTGCTGCTCGCTCGTTGATGAAGGAGGAGGGGTAACCTGCTGCTCTGTCATCGGTGAAAGAGGAGCCTACATATGGCTCATAGCGGGAGGGGGACCGGCTGCTCGCTAGGTGGTAGAGGGGGAGCCTGCTGCTTGATGTGTGGTGGAGGGGGGGCATACTGCTCGCTCCGAGGTGGAGGGGGAGCCTGCGAATCGCTATGTGCGGGATGGGGGGCCGACTGCTCGCTCGGAGAGGGAGAGGGAGAGGGAGAGGGAGAGGGAGGGGGAGGGGGAGGGGGATGGGGAGACTGAGCCCCACTCTTCAGATCTGCTCCTTCGGTAAGTGGATCTTGTGTGTGCTCATACATATGCGGCCTGAAGCCCTGAAAGCCCCCGATCAATACAAGCAACTCCCTTTGTTGCTGTTGTCGGTCCTCCTTGCTTTTCCTGATCAACTCCAGCAACTCCCGGTGTTGTTGTTGTCGATCATCCTCACTCTTTCGGAGGCTTCACGCAACTCATTGAACTGCTGTTCTAAATGGGCCTGAAATCATGCAACATTGTTAATACTAAAACAATCATGGGTCATCCGGTAAAAACAAGATACCATCTCAACTTACCTCCCCATCAAGTGCAACGCATGCACGGGAATCCCCTGTATCAGCACCATTTCCTGGCATGGTAAACCAAACCTTTCTACGCCTCACTCGCCTAGAAGACGGAGAAGATGCGCCAGTGTTCATGCCACTAAAATCTGTTCTTGCACTTGTAGTCGGACCCTCACCCTTCTCATCGGGATGAACTGCACTTGTAGTTGGATCAGGGACAGAAAGGTGAACCCTGTCGTCCTGCACATACGGGCTCCCCCCTAGCTTAGGCTTGCAAAGTACGGTGCCATCGCCTCAGCTGCTGTGGGCACAATTTTCATCCTCACAGACATTTGAAAGCGTAGTTAGATGAATGTCATTGTTACTTATAGTAAGCAATATAACATATGATTAACAAATAAATTAATTACCCTAGCACTAAAAATCTTGTCAAGCTTCTTCCCTCTGGGTTGTTTCGTCAACTCCCACTTCAACATACGAGGACAAAGGTCTGTAACTCTTCGAGTCCCGAAAGCGACGCCCAGTTGGGAGATCACCTCGAAAGCAAATATCTGCATCAAAGATAAGTACAGTTATAATAAAAAAAATTGGATTATAAATGTAATGTACATGATGGAAATCACATTTCTTACCAAAAGGGCGTGTGATAGACCGTAGATGTTGTACCCCTCCACGGAATGTCCAACATCGCCCTAGGACTGCTGGCGTCTTTCCTCACTACGTCGCGGTAACGCATGCTTGAATGAAAATATAGAATGCCTATAGACGTGGGCACCCCACGGGAACACATCGAAGGCATTGAGGTCTTCTACCAAGTGAAACTGCCAAACCGGAATCTTCAATCTCTCGTCCACCCCCATCAAAATCCAGTTCAACATGTAAATGAGGCACAAATTCACAGCATCGTATGCTTGTTCAAACTCTCTACGGGTAAGAACAACCCTCAAGTCATCCAACGATACCTCATCATGTGCAGGAAAGTACCGTTGATGTATGCCATTCTCAACTGCAACATACATACTCGTGTCCGGTACGACTCCAAAATGTAATCTGGTGATGAGGCTAAATTCCACCTTCAAAAACCAGACCACATGGTTTCCTAACAAGAACCGCATCTTATCTGTCGGCCCGTCATAGTCCAACTCCCGCAACAGCAGCTGATGAAAAACACCACCCGAAAACTTCAGCTCCCGGTGCATTGACATGAAATGCCCAAAACAGGAGGCCATGAACCGACGCCGATCCTCAACCACAAACTCTTCAGGGACCCGATTAAGTGCATCTTCTATACGGGCGAGGGCGTCAAAATGATCTTGTCGGGTCAATTTTCCCTTGAACCAATCTCCCTCTAGAGTTTTAAGCAATTCCTTCAAACTACTCGTCATCTGCAATGTCACAGAAACAATACATCAGTAAACTGCAAAACAATTCTAAAGTATTCTCGATCAATTGAAACAAAATCTCGATACTTTAAAAATATTCTCGATCCTTTGCAAAAGTTCTCGATCCTTTGCAAAGGTTCTCGATCCTTTGAAAAAGTTCTTAATCATTTGCAAATAGTCTCGATCCTTTCAAATTATTCTCGGTCGTTAGAAAAAATTCTTGATCCTTTTAAAATAGTCTCAATCCTTTGAAAAACCTCTCGATTCTTTGAAAAATCTTTTCGATCATTTTATAAAATCTGGACCCTTTCAAAAACATTCTCGATCGTTTATAAACATTCTCGATTGTTTGAAAAAATTCTCGATCATTTGAAAAAATTCTCGATCCTTTGAAAATAGTCTCGACACTTTTATAAACCTCTCGATTCTTTGATAAATCTTCTCGATTCGATAAAAACATTTCTCTTCTCGATCATTTTAAAAAATCTCGATCCTTTGAAAAATATTCTCGATCTTTACAAAAATATTCTCGATCGTTTTAAAAAATTCTCGATCCATTGAAAAAAGTCTCGATCCTTTGAAAAACCTCTCGATTCTTGGAAAACTCTTCTCGATCATTTAACAAAAGCTCGATCACTTTGAAAAACATTCTCGATCGTTAGGAAAATATGCTCGATCGTTTAAAATAATTTCTCAATGCTTTAAAAATATTCTTGATGCTTTTAAAATGTTATCGATCCTTTGAGAAATTATCTCGATCGTTTGAAAAATTTCCTCGAATCTTTCATTAAAATTTCCTCGATTTCGCTTGAAATATTCTCGATTTATTATGTTTTTTTTTAAATGCTCGATACCACAATTTCATCTTACTCATAACATATTCAACCTCATTTCAAACCCAAACCAAAACCACGACCATTGTAAACCCTAATCTACAATTTCAATCAACAAAACAATTCTAAAATGCAATGATAAGTTATCAACAACAAATCGATAAATAAAACAAACTGAACTTACCTCTGTCAATCGCTGCGAAATGTGTTGTATTTCCGTTCCGGTCAATAACCTATCGATTTCCTCACCGTCGATTCGTTGTCGTCTGTTTCTTTCTCACTGTTGTTTTTCTTAAACTCACAAAACGACAACTTTCTCTCTTTTTCAATTTTGTCGGGGTATTCTCGTCTCTTTACGTTAAATGGTGCATTTTAAACTTACATTACTAAACTGATGATATTTGCACAACACCCCTCTCAAATGGTGCCATTTATTTTTCGAGCCCATCAGAAGATAGACCCAAAACGTGCTTAGAGAGAGCATCCGCCACTTGATTACCTTCCCTAAATATATGAGAAACCTAAAAACTCTATATGCGAGATCTGATGAAGGCAATGCTGCCAAGCTTGACGAACACGCTAGGTAACCTAATCTGACCTAACCAAAAGAAGCTATGCAATATAAGAAGAATCATTCTCAATCCAGATCCTATGCTAACCCAAATTCCAAGCATAATTGATGGCTAAAAAAAGTAAAAACCTAACCAAGGGGACAGTAAACAGGCCTTAACAAAAGATCTGCAAGTCCAAAAAACACCACCATAACCTCCCACACCTAGCGAACCCAAGGCTGCACCATCTTTGTTAACCTTGATCCATCCCGAAGTCGGAGGTGACCAAACCACAATCCTAATAACTGGAGCTTTACCGGGACGACCACATAGATCAAACCGGTGAAGAATCAGCAGATCATCAACACAGTTACACATACAACCGATCCCCAAATGATTCACATCATAAACAAAACTCCACACTGGAGATAAAGCAGCCCTAAAATCAAAATATTTTCCTTCAAAAATCCACTGGTTACGGGAATACAACACACTCCAAACCATCGCATGAATAGAAGCTTTCCATAAAATCCTAATCTAAGCACTGAAAGAAACAGACATGGTCTGCTTGAAAAATGAACCCAAAGTGTCAGCAGAGACACGTCTCTGAAATGTGAAGAAAACCGTCTCTCAAAGAGCTGATGCAAGAGGGTATTTTAGAAAAAGATGATCCACAAATCCGAACTAGCTCCACAAATACTACATCTGGAAGCTAAATTAAAACTGGACCTGCATAAATGATCATCTGTGGGGAGCCTATCAAGCAAAAGCCACAAAGTCAGAACTGAACGGGAGGGAGGGATATAGCAAGACCAGACGTCCCTCCACCATGGGACCTGCGGAATGTCATGAAACATCTTAGAGCGCCTTACAAGAGACAATACCGTCTCTAGAGTGAGGCCACACCAAATAATCTATCACAAGAGAAATCGTTATCCTATCAATCCGAAAGCAGAGATCCGGAAACTGAGCTAGAAGTGATCATCCAAAATCCATTTAGCATCTCGAATGAAGTCAGAAAGCCTAGCCTGAAGATACGTAGCCAGAAAATCAGGTGTTGATGGGAAATTTACATGGGATGAGAAATTCCAACTAACACCCTTGAGACCACTACCACGAAAGTGGTGGCCGAGGTCGGTATCATTGACACCTGACATGTTGAGATGTAAACGAGAGGCTGGATCGTAGTAACAATAAATGAGAGCTTTTATTATTGATACTTGCTTTAAAATACAACTCACTCTCTTATATGTTCACAATCTCTCTGAGATCTAGGATGGTGGCAACTCTGTGCCTGTCGAATAGTGGAAACAAAGGTGGCCGTGTTCTGAATACAGAATTTAGGTATTCCCCTCTTCTTTTTTTTTTCTCTTCTCTCTGCTTCTATGTATGTTTTTTCTCTCTGTTGCTATCTATATCTTTTTTTGTCTATTTTTTGTCTATTCCTTGTGCATCTATTTATTTTTGATCCAGATAGGTTTGAATTGGCTGATATCCCACCACGATCCTATCAATCCGTCCTCTCCTTATCGAGCGGGATCCCTTATTTAAAAGTGGTTGACCCCGAGTGAATAGCGAAAATGATGATATTTTGAAAGAGTTTGTTTCCTTTCTGGAATCAAACTCTTGGCTCGCACATATACGGAATTAATTGTTGGTTACCATATAGATATGATCTTGTATGTTGTCGAGGCATGGTTTTTTCATGGAGGTTACCAAGCTAGCTGCCTATCGCCCCGTAGAGCGAGGTAGATCCCTGCTCCAACCTTGTTCTTAGAAGCTTGAGATGGATTTCCCCTGGCCTTTAGACATTCCTGAGAGGTAGCCGGGGTAGTGTAGATTTAGGCGTGATTCCTCTTTTATGCCCAGTAGGGACAACAGTCTTCTGGAGAGGTTAACGGGCTTCTCTCAAATGTCTCTTGAGATTGGAGACTTCTCCTGGAATTCACAGGGCGGTTGAGGAGCTTGACCTCAGAGCCGATGTTCCCCGATAGATGGCCTAGAGAAGCCTGGGTTCCAGTATTCTTGTGGGAGCTCGTCCTGGTTACGCCTAGCTTGTTTTCTGTTAGTGGTGAAGTCGAGCCGGCCTTCCCTGCTTCTACGGGGTGGCTTTATGGTCTATCCGGGATTCATGATTGTCGATTATGGGTGTCAACTTGTGGCAGGAAAATGGGAAATTTCTCTTTGACCCCTGGCCAAATTCCACTATTAACAGAAGTCCCCTCTGACTTGAACACCGGTAGTAGAATTGGGGTTGGAGTCAGATTCCTTGTTAAATTGAGAAAGTTTTTCGCAATAAAGATAATTAATGAAAGCAAAATCTTCTCATTAATTACCCAATATTTGAATTTGAAACAGTGTGTTATTCGAAGAAAAACGGCTACAATGCGGCTCCAGATGATCTTCCCGAGGATATCGCCGATAATCCTCTATTTAAACCCAGCCTTACCGTCACTTTCTTCATTCTTTCTCAAATCTCAAATTTTCATATTTCTTCTTTCCTGCTTTCTCTGCCGATTTCCCTCTATCTTCCGCTTGCTTTCAAGTTCTTCTTACCCATTAATGTCGACTTCCTCAGACAGTATTGACGCATTGGTTGAGGGCACAGAAGGCCCTAACCTAGTTCCTCGAAAACAAATGCGAGGAATTTTGAGCGATGAGGAATCTTCCCCGCTCCGTCAGCGCCGTCATACTAGCAGAAACATCTCTATTGGCTCTGGCTTCTCGAACCAGCCCAACAACCCTCTAAACCTAGTTGACAAGGATTTCGATGTCGAGGAGAGTGTCAACGCGGTCGGAAAGGTTCAGGTCACAGTGGCGGAGCTTCCTTCAGCGGTGATCCCTCATTTCAAACCCAAAGTCATCCCTGATTCCACTATCGACCCTCAGTCGATTAGCCATCTTCGGGACAAATACCGTATTCCTGACACTGTTTCCCTCACTGTCCCCCATAAGAATTATGATATTTTTAGCCCGCCCAAAGGCGTACTTCCTATCCACATCGCAGCTTTTGAAAGCAGGGTGAGGCTCCCTCTTCACCCAACCCTTCGGTGAGCTCTTAATGCCCTTTAGATGGCTCCGTTCCAACTGACGCTCGGCTTCTGGAGGCATCTAGTCGGCTTTCTTGTGTTACGGAGGGAGGAATGTGAGATGAGCGATGTAACTAGGGAGCTTGGGGCTGAAGAGCTCGCCTTCCTTTTCCAGATATGTAGTCTGGCTGGGGTTCCTCGAGGCCAACTCTATACCAAGGTAAAAAACAAGTTTAATTTTATCATCCCCGGGGCTTCAAAGAAAGACCCCGCTTGGAAAGAGGAGTGGTTACTGGCGGGGGGAGACTGAGAAGCTCTGTCTTCGTTGGTGGAAATGAGCTCGAGGTTCCTACCGCTTTTAGTGATAAACTCTCATAGGATCGGGGATTCCTTGCCCACTGAGTCTGAAGCGGTGCTAAAGACCATCCTGGCCCGAAATTACTTAAATTTGAAGTTTCCAACCGCTGACTCCTTCGATCCCCGCAGGGTGAACAAGTACCTGCGGATCTCCGATGTTACTCCTCGCAAGTATCTTGCTTTATTATGTTTTTAAATTGTTGGATGGTTCAATTCTGATGACCTTGACCTCTTTTTTTTAACAGTGTTTGTTGTTGCTCCAGCTTCTCGTGAAGCCTGGTAAGAAATGACCCCTCATCCCCCTCCCAGATCATTATAGAGAGCTCTCTCGGCCTTTTCAAAGAATGGGGGTCAACCTTTAAGGCTGCTACCTTGCTTACTCCTGCTTCATCGCCTTCTCAGGTGAAGTCTAAGATGGCTATCCTTGCGTCTCGGGTGGCAAAAGCTCTAAACCGAGAAGGGCCCGCTTCCCAGGCCGCTGATAAGTTCATTATTGCCCCCTCACCAGTAGTTTTTGCTTCAAGCAATGCTTTCCCAGCAACATTACCCACTTCTATTGATCTGGTTGTATCCCGGGCAGTCGAGGTTCCTAGGGAGCCCGATGCAGATACTCCTGAGGTCGCCCTTTCTCTCTCCCACCAGCAATCGAGCTCGGTGAGTCAGGACGAGGTCCTAAAGCAATTCGTTGCATCCTGTCCAGGCGGCGGGCTTTCTAGGATGACCTCGATGCCTGTGGATATCATGATTACCAAAGGGTCTGCTCATCTAGCCGAGGTAATCGTCGCTTTTACTTCCTCATTCAGCAGCTTGATTTATCATTTTCTAACATGAATTTTCTTTGCAGGCTTTCAAGTTTCAGGTAGCCAAGGGGCATCATGTGGCCTTCCTCCATGATCGGGCAGCCAAGGCTGAGGCTGAGGCTGTGCGATCCATGAGGTTGCTTGCGCGGACCCAAACCCTTGTCCAGGAGAAGACCTTCAGCCAACAGGGAATGGAAACACAGCTAGCCGAGCTTCAGTGCGACCATGAGAGGTTGAAGTGGGCTTTTGATCAGGAAAATTTTCGGTCGAAGCGACGAGCTAGCCAGCGGGATGACTGGAAGGGAGAGGCGAAGGCTCTGGATGTCGAGAACCAAGCTTTGCAGGCTCAAATTACCAAGCTCCAAGCCGAGGTGGAAGCCTTTTTTAATTATGGGTATTTATATGCCTCATATCATGTTGCAGAGGCCCTTCCTCCCCCATTTGATCTCTCCAGCATCACTGGCTGGGACAGGGAAGAGGTTATGTCACGGGCTGCAGAGATGTCTCGCCCCAAAAATGATGGAGTTGGTCATTCTACTGGGGAGGGAGCTGGGAAGCGGCTGGAGGTGCCAGATATGCCTCCTCCTATTCCAACCTTTCCAGCATCTGGTCCTGGCGAATCTTAGAGGGGGGTCCAAGCCGAGGAGCCAGAAGGAGGCTTTGCTGAAGCCCTAGATCCCCCCATAATGCTCTCAAGAGTGGAGTCAACTGAAGGCGGGATTATGCCTGAGTCAATGGCCAGCCTTCTTGATACAGCCATACCGTATGAGGTTATAGCGGTGATTAATGAAGTTGTGGAGGAGGATCCTGTTGACCCGGAAGCAGCAGAGGCCGATCCCCATGAGGAGGAGGCGGTGGAGGCGGTAGACGCAGCTGACCAGGAAGAGCTACCACTAGAGATGGGAGCAGGGGGCGAGGTTCATTATATGGAGGAGGAGGCTAAAAGCCATCATGAGGACGAAGAAGTTTGAATTCTCTCTTTTGTGATTCATTTTGAATGCCCGGAAATGGGGGTGGGCATCCTATCTTTAAACGTGTTTGACCCTTTATTTTTTTTCTTTTTTGTAGCCCAGAATCAGGGGTTGGGCTCCTTACCTGATGTAGCCTTATTGGGGAATAGACTCCCCCGTACATTAATAAATTCCAACTTTAGATCCAGTTCATTCCCCGACTTGCATGTACTTCCTCGATCTCCCTCTAGGTCCGGCGTTCACATCACATTGACTTATCCCGGGGGAAATAACAAGATAAGAACACTCAAAGTCTTTGGTTGGTAGTCCCCTAGTTTGACCGTATGCCTGTTATAGTGAGTGACCACATATCGAGGAAAAAATAGTGAACAACAATAACTGAAATATTTAGAGTTTAAGTAAATCGAGCCCTCCATCCCCGAGTCCCTTTGGGGGGCTGTATCCCGAGTAGGGCATTAAGTAAAGAACTGTTTAGCCTCTTCTTAGGCTCGGGATCAGGAGGGCTTCCGCGCTTTCAAACTCGAATCCTTCTTAAGGGGTGGTAGCCCGACCAAGACATCAGGAGAGCTATCTAGCTATTTCCTGGTCTCGAGATCTGGATGGTAGCTATGCTCTTACACTCAGATCCTTCTTGGGGGTGGTAGCCCGACCAAGGCATCAGGAATGCTATCTAGATATTTCCTGGTCACGAGATCTGGATGGCAACTATGCTCTTACACTCAGACCCTCCTTGGCGGGGGGTAGTGCTCGACCGAGGCATCAAGAGTGGCTGGAGCTTCCCCGGCTTACCCCTGGTCTTGAGGTGATAATGTCGATGTTTCCATATAGATCCAAATCATTGTAGGACATAGTTGAAGAAGGATTAAACAAGAAAATCAAGCTTTATTGATATGGAGGATGGAGTACATTATTGTCGGGAAAAAAAACTAGTCGGAGGCCGTCTGCTCCCGAGTCCCCTGTTCAAGGGTAGAATTTCCTTAGGTGATCCGTATTCCAAGTATGGTCGATGAGTCGGCCATTCATATCCTCGAGCTTGTACGCCCCATTACGGATCACCATCTTTATTAGGTATGGTCCTTCCCAATTGGGCCCTAGGACCTCGTCTGACCTCTCCCTGGTATTCAACGTTACTTTCCTGAGAACTAGGTACCCTTCTGTTGAAATACCTGGCAATCCTGCTTTGGTATATTACTAACTTCTCGGCTATTCGATCTTGTTTTTCCTCCAGCAGGTCTAAGCTAGCTCGGAGCTTACTTTCATTGTTCCCTGGTTCGAAATGTTGGACTCTAAAGGAGGTCAACTTGTGCTCGATAGGTAGAACTACTTCAACCCCGAAGGCCAGCGAGTAGGGTGTTTCCCCGGTAGTTGTTCTCCTTGTAGTGCGGTAAGCCCAGAGGACCTCGAGAAGCTCCTTTACCCATCTACATTTCTTCTGCTGTAGCTTTTTCTTCAACAATTTCTTAATGGTTTTATTCGTGGATTCCACCAGGCCATTGGTCTGAGGGTGGGCTACCGAAGCAAACCGAAGGTTGATTCCCAAGCCTTCGCAGAAATCTCTAAATCGGTCATTATCGAACTGTTTTTTGAGGTCAGTTACAATGGCAATGGGGTTATGAACCTGTAAACTACATTAGTCTTGATGAACCTTGTTATGTTTTCTTCTGATATCTGAGAGTGTGGTCCGGATTTGACCCACTTTGTGAAATAGTCAATCGCTCCGATAACATGATTGGCCTAACCCGGAGCTGTAGGAAGCAGTCCAATCAAGTCGACTCCCCACATAGCAAATGGGTATGGTGAGCTAAGGGACGATAGGCTCTCTGGAGGGAGGTGACTCAAGTTTACGGCCTTCTGGCATGCCTTGCAGGTTTGCACCAAGTTCTTCACATCTTGATGGACGGTCGACCAATAATACCTCATGTTGAGAACTTGATATGCCAAGGCTTCTCTACCAATATGGTTCCCCGCATTCCTAGGAATGAACCTTTCTTAAAGCCCACTTGGTGTATTCAGGGTGTAGACATCGGAGCAGAGGAAGGGATTTTCTCCTTCGGTATATATGCCTATCCACCATACAATACCGAACCGAGAGCCTTTTAACCCTCCTTGCTTGGTCGGGCTCCCCGGGAAGTTTCCCGTCATGTAGATACTCCACTATTGGATCCATCCAGCATGGTTGTCGGTCCAAGGTATAAGCTTCCTCACCTGTCATAATGCTAGGTAGGTGGATTACTTGAAGAGGGACTCCGTGAGGTAAGGTTTGGCCACCATATGCAGCTATCTTGGTGAGGACGTCAGCTCGATGATTCAGTTGTCGAGGTATCTGCTCGATTCTGAACCCTTAAATCTGCTCTTGAATTGCTGAACCAATTTCAGGTACGCGATCATATTATCCCTTTTTGCCTGATAATCTCCGGAGACTTGGTTGACCACGAGTGAAGAGTCGCTCTTGATACTCAAGTAATCAACCCCGAGTTCTATGGCTGCCTTTATTCCAGCTAGCAGGGCTTCGTACTCCGCCTCATTGTTCGTGGCTTTAAATTCAAACCTGAAACAGTGGCAGCACTCAGTTCCTTCTAGGTCGATAAGGACTATGCCCGCTCCTCCCCCAGATTGCCAGGAAGCTCCGTCAGTGTAGAGAGTCCACGACTCGCAGCCTTCCGGCCAGTTGTCAGATTCTGGAATCCTCTCAAATGTTACATTTATTACCGTGGTTACCTGGCCTAAAGGTATTGAGAGCTCGGCTACAAAGTCTGCTAGTGTCTGAGCTTTTATCACGGTCCTAGGCTTATACTTTAAATCAAACTGGGTAAGCTCTAGAGCACAAAGGACCAGCCTTTCGGAAACATCCGACCTTTGTAAGAATTGACGGAGGGGTTGGTCTGTCACCACTGCTATCGAATAAGCATGAAAGTAGGGACGGAGTTTCCTTGCCAAGGTCACAAAGGCGTAAGCGAGCTTCTCCAATAGAGTATAGTTCTTCTCGGGCTTGGTTAGAGCGTGACTCATATAGTAAATAGGTCGCTGGATCCTATCCCCGCATTCCTTGACCAAAGCCCCACTTACGGCGGTCTCTGAAACGGCTAAGTATATTTGGAGCTCTTCTCTAGGATTTGGCTTGACCAGTAGTGGAGGGCTTGTTAGGTATCTTTTCAAAGCTTGGAAAGCTTGTTCTCTCTCCTGATCCCATTTCATGTTTCTTCCCTACTTGATAGCTTTGAAAAATGGTAGGCACTTATCGGTAGACAGAGAGATGAACCTGTTGAGCACTGTTTCCTGTCCGGTCAAGGCTTGAACCTGTTTAAGAGATGTGGGCGATTCTAGATCCAGGATAGCCATGATTTTTTCTGGGTTAGCCTCTATGCCTCTATTATAGACCATGAAGCCCAGAAACTTCTCTGCAGTTACACCAAATGCGTATTTGGAAGGGTTCAACCTCATTTGGTTTACCCTTAGGATCATGAAGGTCCTAGGAAAGTCGTCCAGGTGGCCTCTTGAGGTTGAAGATTTAGTGATCATGTCGTCGATATACACCTCCATCGACCTTCCAATTTCGGGCTTGAACAACCGATTGACTAACCGTTGGTAAGTAGCTCCAGCGTTTTTGAGCCCGAAATGCATCACCTTATAGCAGTACAGGCCTTGTGCGGTGATGAAACTGGTTTTTTCCCGGTCCGCGGGATGCATCATAATCTGATTATAGTCGAAAAATACGTCCATGAAGCCCGGGAGCTTGTTACATGAGGTGGAATCGACCAACTGATCAATTTTTGGCAAAGGGAAACTGTCTTTCGAGCATGCTCGTTAGAGGTCGGTGTAGTCTACACACATGCACCACTTTTCATTTGCCTTTGTGACCATGACCACGTTGGCGATCCATTCGAGGTAACGGGCTTCTCGAATGAAGCCTGCCTGGATTAGTTTATCCACCTCTTCCTGAACCGCCACATTTATTTCGGTGTTGAAGTGGCACCTTTTCTGTTTGATGGGCTTGAAGGTCGGATCCACCTCCAGTCGATGTGCAGCTAATGTCATCGGGATCCCCGGTATATCAGCATGACTCTAAGCAAAAATGTCGTTGAACTCTGTGAAGAGCCTAATCAAACCCTCTTTCATTCCTGGCTTAAAGGTAGCTTCGATCTTGACGACCTTTGAGGGGTCGCTTATTCGGATAAGAATCTTTTCTAACCTATCCACTGAATGGCCACAGGCCCATTTCCTTCTCTATTCTTCCATGTCAGGCACCACAAGGTCTTCTTCGGGGTATTTGGTGGAACCCACGTCTTCCAGGTTTAGTACAGGGGTTATCCTATCTTGGATTGTCGTCACCTGGGCGAGTTGGTTTACTAGAGCTGCTGGGTTGGTCGAAACTGTGTAGCATCTCCTAGCTGCTTGCTGATCACCCAGAACTTCCCCCACTTTGTCTCCTACCAGGAACTTCAGGACGTTGTGGTAAATAGAAAAGACCCATTTCAAGGATGATAGAAATTGCCTCCTTAATATTGCATTGTAGGCCGATGGGGTATCTACCACCACGAAGTCGGTCATGATATTTTACTGGAGCAGAGCGGCTCCAATGATCACTGGTAGGATTTTTGATCCTACTGGTGTGATTGAGTCCCCAGTGAACCCATATAATAGAGTGGTGCAACTATTGTAACACCACTGCTTCAAGTTTAGCTTTTCCAAGGAATCTTTGAACAGGACGTCGACGTTGCTGCCTGTGTCGACGAGCACGCGGTGCACCATGAAGTTGGCAATTTGTACCGTGATGACCATAGGGTCATCATGAGGCTGCATGGTGTTATAGACATCTGTTTCGATGAAAATGATCTGTGACAGTTGGGAGGGGTTGATCGGTCTTTGGTCGACCTTAAAGATATCCCGCCCCTCATCCGTAAGAGGGACCTTCCTAGCATGGTTTTTCTTGGAACTATTGGAGGTACCGGCCAGAGTGGGCCCCCCATTGATAGTATGTATTATCTGAATCTGTTGCATCAGATCCGTCTGCTCTCTCTTCCTTTTCTCGGCATATTCTCGGATCTCGGCTTGCACCTCCCTTCCAGTCTGAATGTTCTCCCTGACTTGTTGTAAGAATTCTATCAAGCATCCTCCTCTTATCAAAGCCTCAATCTGGTTCTGCAAGTTGTATCATTCTGAAGTGTTGTGCTCTACGTCCTAGTGAAAGTCGCAATATTTATAACGATTTCTCTTATCGACTGGGGTTTTCATGGGAACGGGCTTCTATAACAAACCCTTGTCCCGAATGACGAGGTAGAATATTTGTCGGGATGTATTTAATGGAGTGTAATGGTCGTACCTTCTCTCATCGCGAGCTATAGGTGCCACTGTTCTGGGAGGTGGTAAAGCTTGAGGAGGAGCTCGTTTATCTGGATACCTTTCCGGTCTGGGTTGAGGAAGAGGAAAACCGTATGTTGATTTATTAGGCGGTTTGTTCTGGCTTTTCTGAGCTTGCTCGGGTCTGGGAGCTTCTTTCTTTTGTCATTTTAGGCTCTCATGTCGTCATGTTCCATCTTGACCTTGAGCTGTTCGTCGACCTCAATCTGCTCTAGAGCCCGATCATAAGCTTCTTGGTAGGTTTCTGAAGGTCTTTTAGCGAAAGACCGAAAAACTTTCCCTCCCACAGGTTTTTTCTGAAGTTGGCGAGGGTTTCTTTCTCGGTGAAGACCCCCATCTGAATGACTTCCTTATAGAAACACTCGACATAAGCCCGGAGGGTTTCACCTCTCTCCTGAATAACGTATTGTAGATGGATCGGGTCCTTCAATCTGGGCTTAACTCCCTGGAATTGTGAGCAAAAACTTGGTGAAGGAATCCACGCTACCGGCATGTAGTTTCCTAAACCATGTTTTAGCGTAATCCGTGAGTGTAGTGGGGAACATTCGACACATAGCGGCCCTGGTTGTGTTCTGAACCTCCATTTGTTGAACGAAGCTCTCTAAGTGGCTTAAGAGATCCTCAGTCTCAGATAACCTATCAGTTAGCATTTTGAACTTAGGCGGGAGCTCTGCCTCCCGGACCCTTCTGGTGAAAGGGGAATTCATTTCACTTAAAGGATCTTTCTTGTCCTCCTGGTATTTTCCCTTCTTCATCAATTGGACCTTCTTCTAAAGTTCTGCCAACTGGTCCTTTAGACGCTTGCTTTCGGATTTCCTTGAGTTGATCTCGGATTCCTCACCATCGGATCCCTTTGACGAACTGGCGACCTCTACCCGGTTCCTTCTTCGGAGAGGATCTACTTGGGGGCTTTGCTGACTTTCTTCTCCCCTACTCCGGGCTTTTCTCCTTAAAGTCATTAGGTGGAGAAACTCTCCCCGTTCCCAGGGAAGGACATCTGCCGCAGATTTGACTTGTCTTGGTTGGTAGCGTGGCAGCGCTTCGGGGATGGGGGGCATGAGCCCTAGCCTATCCCAGATCGAGGTTGGGAGACCCGCTCTGTTACGAGCTGATTCTCGAGGGGCAGGTCCCAAGCGATGGAAGGCGGGTTGCCTAACCCCAAGCCTGTATGACTCCCCCTGATTCCAGAGATCCGCTTGTTGGATAGCGATACCCTCAGCAAGCAGTCGAAGGTGGATGTTCTCTATGAAGGCCGCCGCTTGTTGGTCAAGCTCGACCTGATTTCCCAGTTGGGGATCCAGAGCCCACACAGTGGCTGGCTGGGTGGGAACCTGACTATGGAGCCTGATTTTCTCCCTTTAATCAGGACCTTTTGTGTCAATGTAGCAGAAGGTTGTCCCGATGTGCCCTGCTGCCCCTGTGAGGAACGGAGCCTCATGATTATTATGAAATAACAAACTTTTCAAATGTAAATGTGGTGATGTGGGAGTTCCCCACAGACGGCGCCAGAAAGTGTTGACGGAAAATTTGCTCGGGATGAGAAATTCCTACTAACACCCTCTAGACCACTACCACGAAAGTGGTGGCCGGGGTCGGTATCGTTGACACCTGACCTGTTGACATGTAAACGAGAGGCTGGATCATAGTAACAATAAATGAGAGCTTTAATTATTGATACTTGCTTTAAAATACAACTCACTCTCTTATATGTTCGCAGTCTCTCTAAGATCTAGGATGGGTGGCAACTCTGTGCCTGCCGAATAGTGGAAACAAAGGTGGTCGTGTTCTGAATACAGAATTTAGGTCTTCCCCACTTCTTTTCTTTTTCTCTTCTCTCTGCTTTTATTTATGTTTTTTCTCTCTGTTGCTATCTATATCTTTTTCTGTCTATTTTCTGTCTATTCCTTGTGCATCTATTTATATTTGATCCAGATATGTTTGAATTGGCTGATATCCAGCCACGATCCTATCAATCTGTCCCCTTATCGAGCGGGATCCCTTCTTTAAAAGTGCCCGAGTGAATAGCGAAAATGATGATATTTTGAATGAGTTTTTTTCCTTTCTGGAATCAAACTCTTGGCTCACACGTATACGGAATTAATTGTTGGTTACCACATAGATATGATCTTGTATGTTGTCGCGGCATGGCTTTTTCATGGATGTTGCCCAGCTAGTTTCCTGTCGCCCTATAGAGCGAGGTAGATCCCTGCTCCGACCCTGTTCTTAGAAGTTTGAGATGGATTTTCCCTGGTCCTTAGACATTCCTGGGAGGTAGTCGGGGTAGTGTAGATTTAGGCGTGATTCCTCTTTTATGCCCAGCAGAGACAGAATGCTTCCAAAGAGGTTGGCGAGCTTCTCTCAAATGTCTCTTGAGCTTGGAGACTTCTCCTGACATTCACAGGGCGGTTAAGAAGCTTGACCTCAAAGCCGAGGGTCCCCGATAGATGGCCTGGAGAAGCCCGAGTTCCAGTATTCTTATGGGGGCTCATCCTGGTTGCGCCTAGCTTGTTTTTTGTTAGTGGTGAAGCCAAGCCGGCATTCCCTGCTCCTGCTGGGTGGCTTTATGGTCTATCCATGCTTCATGATTGTCGATTATGGGTGTCGACTTGTGGCGAGAAAATGGAAAATTTCTCTTTGACCCCTGGCCAAATTCCACTATTAACATCATGAATCCCAAGTAAATCCAAAATGGGCACCCCAAGCCAATTATCATGCCAAAAATCCCTATTAGAGTCTTCAACGATTAGCCAGATACCATCATTGATGAGCTCAACACAGTTGGTCCTAAAATAAGACCAGATGGAAAAGGTGATATAACCTCCCTGAGGTTTCTACAGCTGTCTAATATACCTCTCGCATAAAAAAGTAAAAGCAAAATTGTTCGAAGTTATAAACTTTCAAGTGAGCTTCCGAAGTAATGAATCGTTCAATAAGGTCAGATCTTTCAAACCAAGTCCACCAAGAGCATAAGAGACAACAACGGTTCCAGGCAACACAGACCAACTTGGACTCCTCACAAGAACCAGTCCATAAGAAATTTCTGATCTTCTTAGTAACCATCTTAGTTAAGGAAACCAACCACTTATAAACCATAAAAGAGTGAACAAAGGATTCAGTAATCACCGAGCGAATCAAAGTAGCCTGACCAGCCAAAGAAAGGGACTTACCTTTCCACTTGGCAAATTTAGACAAAATTTTATCTACAATGGCCATTAAAATAGCTTTCATGGGCTTACCCCGGAAAAGAGGAACCCCCAGGTAAGAAAATGGAAGCCGGCCAATATGCATCCCAACTAAGAACTGAAGAGAACTAATCCGAGCTGGAGAAATCAAAGACCCAAAAAATATGGAAGACCCAAAAAATATGGAGGACCCAAAAAATATGGAAGACTTACTTCAATTAACAAGTTAACCTGAAATGTTGCCATAACCTTTGAAAGCAAGCATAACACTCCTCAGGTTTTTTACTGTGCTCCTGTAAAACATCATCGGCATACAACAAATGAGTGGGAGTGGAAAAACCCCTCGGAGAAGAGATAGGAAAAAGTTGATCCGACGCCTCCATCCTCGAATGTAACCTACTGAGAAAATCCTCAGCTATACCAAAAAGAAGATGAGAGAGAGGATCCCCCTGCCTAACCCCTCTCGAGCAACTAAAATAACCAGTCGGCGATCCATTAATCAAAACAGACAGTCTTGAAGAGGACATATGCTAACAATCCAATCCATGAAGGTTTGAGAAAAACCAAAAGCTCTCAGAGCTCGACAAAGGAACTTCCAATCAAGAGTATCAAAAGCCTTACAGATGTCTATTTTCATAGCCATATTACCCCTATAGCATTTCTTATGAAGCACATTAACACAATTAGTGTTGGGTTGGGTTTCCTCCAAATGTGGAGATGGCCCAAAAAGAGTTTACCATGCATTCATGGTAAAGTTTGTGATTGTTATTTGTGCGTTTTATCCTATCAATTAGAAGCGAGGGCAATACAATCATCAATGTGCCGATCCTTGATGAAACCAAATTGTTGCGAAGAGACAATCCTAGCAGCAATCTGAGCTAACCTGTCAGCCAGGATTTTGGAAGAAATCTTGAAAAGAAAATTACCAAGCACAATAGGATGAAACTGATCAATCGTAAATAACATAAAAACCGATTTTGGCATTTCATGGCATGATTTAATTGGTTAACCATAGTAAGAATATCTTTGCAAAAATCTAGTGCTATAATATGCTCATTAATTTCCACTAGACAAATCAAAAAATTTGTTGAAATTGTGAACAAGTAAGCCCATTAAGTGAAATTCAAACACAGCATGATCTCTAACAAACCCCATTTTACGACCATTTTCATCACTAAATACGAATCAAACAAAACCATGGAACATAACAAGGTCTCAAACACCCCATCATACGTAACAATTTGCTAATATTTGTAATATAAATAGTTGTAAGGGATTGAAAGCTAATCATCATTGATCACTCACTATATCATTGGGAAAAAAATGACTAAGTTGCTATTGTGCTGCTAATGCTCACAATATTTTTGGTGGTTCAACGTGCTTGTTAACATCATTTTATTGTTTCATCATAATGATGATATTTATCAAGAAATCTAATACTATAATATTGGTCATTAATTTCCGCTAGAAATATCAAAAGCATCTGTTGAAATTGTTAATAAAAACAGTGGAACATCAAACATACCATCACTATATATATATATATATATAAATACCTATTAGTGACGAACTATTTCCAACGGCGTTAATCGTTGTCGATAATGGTACCTTTTCCGATGGCCATATTAGAGCAGTTGGAAGTGAGTTAAAATGTAATACCATATTTCTAAAGGCTCAATAACCGTCGAAAATAGTCTTTACACCGTCAGAAATGTCAGAAATGATGAAAAAGTAATACAACCTTTCTGACGGTCTAATGGGCGTCGAAAATAGTTCACATTTCCGACAGGTATTTTTTGTGCCGCGGAAATAATGAAAAAAAACAATCAATATTACCTACGTTTTTTACGGCATAAAAAGTGTCATCGGAAATGATAAAATTTAATTCAAATTAATTTTAAGGGCAATTACGCTATTGAAAATGTAGCACCGTTGAAAAAAATAATTAATTTATTATTATTATATTAATTAAAAAATTATATTGAATTGTATTTGATAATTTATACTCTATAAAAAAAAGGTGACTTGTAGGTCAAAATTTTAAATATATCGTTACATGTGTTATTTTTTATTGATCACTATTTTTTTTAACGAAATCACTCTTTTCATCAAATATTTTGATTTAATTTAAAAAAATTCAAATAATATATTATAGATAATGTAAAATAAAATTAAAATTAAAATTTATGACGATCACTAGAAGAAAATTAGATAATAGGGAACAGACTATAGGGACAAAACAATGGTGTTAATAAGAAATCTACGTTATGTGTACATCTAACTAAATTAAATAAATATAAAGTATACTAAAAGTATTAGTAATTACAAGAATATTTAGTTATTTATAATTATGTATAATGACACTACTATATCATTTTTTTTAAAATAAAAACTCAAATATTTTTTTTAATATATATTTGTTTATCATACAAAATAATTATAAATTTTAGTGAAATATGTTTAAATTATTAAAAAAAATTAGTAAAATGTTGATTATAAAAAATAATATTCACAAGGATATAATATACGTATCATATTTCAAGATAAAGTAGTAAATTGTAATTTCTTATCAGATATGGGAAATATTATAATAAAAATATTATTTAAAAAAAGGTAATGCTACACTTCCCAACAAATTGTTCTAAAAATATGTACAATCCAATGTGGCAGTCCAGTAAAAGAGATAATGAGATAAAAAACATGGCAATTCATTAAATGCGTTGGACTACCACATTGGATTGTATATATTTTTTGGACAATTTATTGAGAAGAGTGGCATTTCCCTTTAAAAAAAAAAACAATATCGGTAGTTATATTTAAATATTATACAAAAAATATATTTAAATAGATAGTATGCAAATATGTCAATAGCTTATATATAAATTATATCATATATAAATTTATAGCATAATGGCAAGAGTAACATTTACTATCAATCATTCATGTCACGGGTTCGAACCATATATGATGCATGGAATTAGCTTGGGTGATAGGGTGATGTGGCGCTGTCTAGTCGACAGTGCGTCATTTTTTTTTCGGTAAATAATTATTTACAATGAGCGTATTTGTGATGGTCTTCAATGGTTTTTTCCATCGAAAAACGCATCCAATGGAAAATCGTCTTTTTCAACGTACAGTATTTAGATGTCGGAAAATACCCTTTTTTTTTTTTTGTAATGCATGGAACATCACCTGGTATCAAACAAACCTCACAATCTCCAACAAATCCCAAGAAACCTCATGATCCCCAGCAAACCTAGTACTACTATATTGAATAAAAAAAAATTGAGTACCTCATGAACCCTAACAAACTCACTGGCTTGTAAAGCCTTGAACGCTGATAATAACACTTTTTCTTCCAGCTACTTATATTAATCATCTGTTTCTTCAACACAAAGTCAATGTTGGTCGAGGTTGTGGGCAAATTGTTGATTGGTTATATATATATATAAAAAAAAAAAGTGAGTTCCGTAATATTTTTAACCCTTTTATTTTGTTACGATCTTTTTAAAATAGTAAAAAGGCTTATATACCTTTACTCTTATAAGTATTTTCAAATTAATTATGAATAGTTAATTCGGTACCAGGGTGAAAAAGTAATTTATAAATTTAAAATTATTTTACTGATTTTATAACAGTAAAAAGACAACAAACTCCTTTACATGATCAAAAATTATATGAAACTTATATAGAATAACTAATTAAAAAGGATAACAATGTCATTTTCTGATTATAGCTTACATGGAACCCACATTATCAAACAATTTTTTTAAAAAAATAACACATGATAGCAGCTTTGGAGCTGACAAAACGTTCTTATCTTTTTCCAGCTTGCACATTATCGCTACATGCATAGTCTACCTATAGATTATGTTTAGGTGCATCGATGAAAAAAAAAGTTTACAAATAAGTATTAGATTAATTGAAAGAAGAAGCGAAAGAAAAAAAATATATTAGTTTGGTTGAAAGAAATAGAAATAGAAAAACAAGAGGGAGAAATATTGAGCTTTTCAAATTTCTACTTCGAATCTAGGTATGTTGTTTTCTAATGGTGTATTATTTTGTTAAAATATAGATATAATTCTAAAAAAAATGATCTTTATGAGAGAAAATGATAGATAACAGGGAAACAAAATAAAATCTAGAAACACTGAATCAAGAATTTGAATCTCAGAATCATCGTACAATACAACGCACCAATCACTTCACCCCACTCCACTAAAACACACCACACAGACAACACTAGAGATTAAAAAAAAAAAAGAAATAAAATTTATGGGTTAAAACAACAAATCATCGTAACACTAAAATCAAAATCAAGATATCAGATTAAGCTTTGTAGATATAATTCTATAGTAAAATTTCCGAGCTCTATGTTGACGTGTTAGGCCAAATAAAATTACCTCAAATAGTTGATTTAAAAATAATAATAATAATAATAGGTTTTTTATGAAGGAGTGTTTAAAAGAGGGATGTCAAAAAATAAAAAGGATAATTTTGAATCAAATTGGAGTGTCTTTAGAATTATTTAAAATTTAGGGGTATTATCATTTTAGTCCCTAAGTATCGGTGAAAGCTCGACTTTTTAAATGTGCTTGCTTTTTTAGGACCATTGGTCCCTCTTTTCTTAAATACATCAATTTGGTTCATCTATTGGTCAACAGTCAGTCAAACTTAACAGTTGTAGGGATAATGTTGTCTTTAAACTTAAAATATAACATGTGTCACAAAAATAGAAATAAAAACAATATATATTTTACAATTATATTTTTACAATTGTATATAAATAGAAATATTAAATTTAATATTTAATTATAAATATTTTTATTTTTGTTTTTTAAAAACAATCGAATTTTAAAATTAAAAATCAAAATGGATCAAAACCTAAAACTTAAAATGTATAAAAATCCTTATTGTTACACCAGTTACATCAAATTCATCATTTATATCAAACAACATCTTCATTATCAATCTCAAGCAACAACAGTGTAACAAAAAAAAAAATCGAAATTGAAAAAGAAAATATCATGGCAAACCAAACTCAGTTGTCTTCACACTACCATCTCACGAAAAAAAAACCAACAAATCTGCTCACTCCATTTCAATCACATCCTATACCCATACCCATCACCTTCACAAATCGGTTCTTCTTCTTCTACTACTTCCTTCAACGACCACCTACCCAGCTCTTCGACTTCGACTTCGACTTCTTCTACATACCCAACCCAACTCACCGTCGTAACCTCTCATCCCCACCAAACCCTCTCCAATCGAAGAACCCACCTCAACCTCTCAACTCGATCATGGAGATCTCCACCTTCCGCCAAACCAGTGGCCTCAATCTGAAGACTAGTCTTCATCCATCTGGTTCTCTATCGATTGAATCTCGGCCAGTTTTTTCCTTTTTTTTTTTATTTTGGTTATTGAATTGATTTTTTTTTAATTGCTGGTGATAAATGTAAATTTATTTTTTGTTTGAGTGTTTCTGGATATGTGATTTTGTTTGAGTAATAGATTCAAGGGTTTCAATCCCAAAGAAAGTCTTTATAATTTTTTTTATAAAAATTATGAACTCTGGTGGAACATGGTCTCTAATTTCTAGTGGGTGGTGGTGAACATGATCATGTGACTGTTGTTTAATTTATGTTGGGTGGTGGTGGTGGAGATGGTGAAAGAAGAATCTGATGGTGGATGTTGGTGTTGGGTGAATGAATAATCTGGTAGTGGTGATGGGTGTGTAAGTGTTAGTGAGCGAAAATTCTAGACAAGTTCAACTTCCAAACCACCACTTAATACTCCAGTACTCACCGATCAAATAACAAATTCAAGTTCGTTGGTGAAAGAAAATAGTGGGAAAACACTGAAAAATAGGGCAGAGAAGGGAATGAAATCCAATTACACATCTTCATTGTCAAATAAACAGAGCAATGAGAGTAATTCAGGGGTTCCAGTGAAGCAGGGTATGGAGAATATGATGGAGACATTGATGAACTGTGATTTGTTTGTTTTTGTTTTGGTTTTGATTTTGGTTTCGGTTTCGATTGAGATTTTGATTTTGATTTTTGGTTTCTGCATTTCTAGGTATGAAGGTGCTGATGATGAGTTTTTTTCTTCATTGATATTGTTCTTCTAAAAAAAATTAAAATTGATTTAAATTTTATATTTTAACAGTTTTTTATTTTTCTTTTCATTTTAGTTTTAATTTTTTTAATAATTATATTATATTTAATAATTAATTATAATCAATTTATATTTTCTATTAGGGTTGACTGTTAAAATTAGGGTTAGATGGTATTTATAAAAAGTGAGGGGCCAAGGGTCCTAAAAAAACAAACACGCTTAAAAAGTTGAGCTTTCACCAATACTTAGGAACTAAAATGATAATACCCCTAAAATTTAAGTGTTTAGAATGAGGTGTATTTAGTAAGTGAGTGTAAGAAGATAAAAATGAATTGTAAGGAGACAATCTCATTTTCCTCTTCTTCCACAACAAAACAATTCAATTTTTCTTTCCCATTGTTGTTAACTTTTTAACTACCAATAATTTGTGATTACTTAATTCAATTTTAATTTATAGTAAATTATCTATCGTTATTTTAATTTTGTATTGTTTCCGGTAGTTTTAGATTGGCATGTTTAACCCATCCAAATCTATAAACTCTAAAATCTAAAATTTTAAATTATATTAAAATAGTCAATCTGGTATTATAATTCATTTTATTTTATCTTTAGTATTTTTCTTGTTTTATATTTTTAATTTATTTAGAATAAATAATTTAACAACAATTATAAGAATAAAAAAATAAAAAACATGTCTAGTAATATTTTTAATCAATTATTTTTCTATAAATTTAAAGTAAATTCATTATAAATACAAAACAAAATTTCTTATTATAAAATTAGATTGTAATTTATTTTTGTAAGAATAAATATTATAAGTTTCCATTGTTTATATTGTTTTTATTGTATTTTTTTTAATATTTTTGAATATAAAATTATTTAATTTATCTTGAATAATGAGTCATTTATTTTTTCCACTTAAAACATAACGGATCTGAATCATAATTATTAAGTTGTTTTATTTATTTTTTTAAGTGATCAAACAATTTAAAAATAAGAAAAAACAACTTAAAATAAAAAGTAAAAAACCATGACTTTTCACTTAATTGTATTAAATGCATTTCAAAATCTTTTCTTTGATCTTATCCCTCATATATAACATATTTCTTATTTCATCATAAATATATATATGATATATAATTCTTTATTTTAATATATTGTTTATTTTAAATAGCTTTCAAAATAGAAAAGAACCCTAATAACTTCTTATATTGGTGTTTAATATAAATACTTTATTATGATATTATTGGTGTATATATATATATATATATATATATAGAGAGAGAGAGAGAGAGAATATTTTGTGTGAGTTTTTTTACAGTCCTTTTTTTTTAAAAAAAAACTTTTTATTTTCTTAGTAAAAATGAAATTTGTTAGTAATTTTATTCCGTATTATATGTATAATTGTTTAACATGAGTATAAATATAAAATTACTTATTTTCAGACAATTTTACTTTTAAAAAATAAATATGTTGACAATACATTCAGATGTAAGTTAAAAAACAAACAAATATATCATTCAATTTCAGATTTCAGTTCATATTCAGTCTTTAGAAAAATTAAAAACTATTTAGTCTTCAAATAAAAAAACAAACGATCAATCAGTATTCTATTTGTTTTATTTTATCTAAACTTCATTACACCATCAATTTTTTTAATTAAAAAACTCATTTTTTTAATGTATATCCGCTTACCTTTTAACACCGTAACTGTCACATGAGTTAAGACGAAAAAGTTAAGATTTCAAATAAGATGTGTAGCGTTGCTGATATATAAATAAACGAATAAATTACCAAATTAATTCAGCTAACTTTTGCATGCATCCACACTCCTACAATCTTAGTAGCCTTATCTATTATTACTATTCAATGATTTCAAGTCAAAATCTTACTCTTACAAGTGCATTTCACGTTCAAAATAGGGATGAAAATTTAACCCGCATACGCAGACGTTCTTCCGAATCCGACCCTCCACAATCTTGTTTGGATATGTAAAATATCCAAACGGGTTTGGGGGTGTTAAAATAGATCTTGAAACGGGTTTGGGTGTGGGCTCTATTTTAGTACCGCGAGTTTTGGATTTTGTATATCCAATCCTAACCGTTAAGGGTCGAATTCAAACGAATGCCCACTAGTTAATGTTAAATTGTCATCATTAGGTATGAGTGTTCATAATACGCAGACGTCCTTCCGAATCCGACCCTCAACAATCGTGTTTGGATATGTAAAATATCCAAACGGGTTTGGGGGTGCTAAAATAGATCTTGAAGCGGGTTTGGGTGTGAGTTCCATTTTAGTACCGCGAGTTTTGGATTTTGTATATCCAATCCTAACCGTTAAGGGTCGAATTCAAACGAATGTTCACTAGCGAATGTTAAATTGTCATCATTAGGTATGAGTGTTCCTAAAACCCATGGATGAAACTCACACCGAACCTGTTTAACTTTCACGAGTTCACGATTAGGTTTTAGTGATGAGATATTTTATGGATTCAGGATGAGTTTGATAAAATTTGTTCGAACTCAATTCATTATCATTTTTAATTCAAAGTCAAACGAACAAAAATTTAAGTACAATACATGAGAAAATCCAATACAGCCAAAGCACGTTGTGAGATCTAGGACTAATGGAGAATTTAAATGCACATTAAGATTTGAAATCTTATCCAATGAAAACCTAATGTGTTTTATTTTTGAATTTCACATTTGATTGGATGACTAAATCCAATCTTCTCTCGTATAAGGTGGATCAATGATCTTAATTCTAGGATTACAAGTACGGAGATCGTTTGGAATACTGCAAGAGCCCAAGGGTAAGAACAAAGTTATCTGCCGCTCCAAACACCTATTAATATTTGAAAATAAAATAATATTTTATAATATAGACGTCTCTAGAAGTATACTCGCTATAAATATAAAAATATAAAAATCTTGAATGCAGCGGATGCAATAAAAGTCTAAAATCTCTCATCTCTTTGATGGAGTAAACACAATACACACCTATCATTTCAATTTTAAAGCGATCCTTTTTGTTTCCTTCCCTTATATAGGTACGTCGAAATCACTCCGTCGTATTGATATATTTTTAAGCTTTTATTAAAAGAGAATTACAATTCTGGCAAACGGACTGGAGGCTTGTTCTCAGAAACAAAATAGCCCTCAGATCTATTTAGAAGAACACAGACACACACGCATATACACACAATTAAATCACATCACATGACAAGCATATGCGTTTTACCAATATGGTAGCCACAGTTTCATTTGTCAGAGTTGTGATTCTCTTTTGATGGCGTAAAAATGATAACAGTCGATAAGAGGGTTTCTATGTGTCTATGTTTGGGAATGAGACGCGAGTTTGATCGAACTTCGAATAGTAACTCTTAGCCTTTGGAAAACCCTAATTTTTCTGATTGGCTTTTCGCATTGGAGGAGGTTTCATGGTCTGATTTCATTTAATTTTAATTCTTTTTATTATTTTGTTTAGGTTTATGCTTCTGATGTTCAGATCTGGTACGACCGTTCTGTATTTGTGTTTTTTTATTGGTTTCTTTTAGTTTATCGTAGTATCAAGGGTCTCTTTGTTATGCGAGTATTCATAGTGATGTTCTAATGGACCTTGATCAGATCTTTTTTTTTTTTTTTTTTGAAATATTACAATAAGCTCACGGTACAGGCCGGGTCAACCCCATCTTGTCAATCAGATCTTCTATTTGATTTATGGTTTTTATATGTTGTGTGGGTGGAGTGAACTGTATTGCTTACTTCAATTCTTTGTTTACTGTTTGGTTGTTCTATAAGAAAAAGGAACAAAAGGAAACAAGAGAGATGCTATTTTATGTTTTGAGTTCGTCATTCCTTGTAAAACCCAGTGCTTTTTATGTAGGCTATGTTTGGGTGGTTTACCTGTTGGTGATTTGGATTTGGTCGTTTTAATTTTTGTTATGTATGCATATTTCTGATCTATTTTCAGTTTGATGATTGAAAGTATGGTATTTTAAAAAGGTTAATCGAAGAGATGCGTCGCAGAAGAGAAACTAGATATACGAACATTAGCCGGTAAACAAATTTGGTGCTTGGAAGTTGGGTTTGAAGTGGGGGAGCATGGGCTCAAGCAGGGGAGGTCCAGTTAGTTAGTCAGTCTTGAAAAAACTTGATGAAAATGCTTTTGGATGGTCATTTTGGGCATCTCTGAAAGTGGCTGTGGGATCAAGGCCTGTGAGTTGTGGGAGCATCGTAAACATGAAGATGGGTCAGAAGGTTAGATTGAATTTTCAGAGCTCAAACGTTAAGATATTTTTGAGCAAGGGAGTTTTGACTTTTGGGGTTATGATTTTGGGTAAGAATATTTGTTTCGACATGCATTGTTTTGCATTAATAGAATATTTAATTAATGGTGCGGTAAGAGTTCAATATAATAGCTGAACAGATAGTTGACAAGCAGATAGCAGTTTGACAGAGTTTGGGCGCATAATTAAGTATTTAACTAGCATCATTAATGGTTGATTTTAGATTGGAGAAAAGATTGAGACAAAGCTTAAGAAAGGAAAAGAAATATTCTATTATGAGAATTCGCTTCCCCTACTCTCCTAATAAATAAGCAATCAACTATAAATAGGTAGGTCATTTCTAAGGTAAGCAAATTGAAATTCTAACCTCTCTTAATCATGTTGGCTGACTTAAGCATCGGAAGGTTTTGACTAACACATTGTTAGTGTCTTTAATAACAATTTAGCAATTTAGTCATCTTTATCTGGTCTTTCATTTCATTTCATTTTTATAATGTTGTATGCTTTGGAAATTCAGGTATTAGAAGGATGGACCTAATCTAAGAAATTTCCAAGTTGTAATCTTATGATTTGAGAGATCTTTTGAGTTTGATAGCTAATGTCATTGAAGCAGCTTTAAATGTGTTGTAGATCAAATCTGTGCTCAATTATAAATGATACAAACTAACACACCAAAAACTATAAAACTTTTCCATGCAATGTGGACTCTTCAAATGTCTCTTTCTATTGTTCAAAACATCAAGAAGCATTGAAACAGATGCCTATGATTTGTTTTCTCCATTCCAAAATAATGATTGTTGACATGAGGTCAATAGCTGCTCAATCAAAGGTAGCTATATCACAGTTGATATCAAGATGTGAGATGTCACTTTTAAGCATTAAAGTCGAACTTCCTAGTATTGATGCAGAAATCTGGATTAATTGTTAGGTAATGATATGTCCTACACAAAAGCAAATAAGAGAACTAATTGTTAGGGACGTTGGTAGTATGTTGGCCTAACCCCTTCAATGCTCAAGTTAGTCAATATTAATCTCGAGAGAAAATCAATATAGATTAGCAGAGAGTGGTTGATGTTTCTATGATGCTATTTGAGTACATTGTTGCATGAATGCCTTACCTATTACAGCCTTTTTTTTTTCTTATTTGTTGTAGAGTCTGATTATAATTAGGGTCGTACTAGTTACTAGGAATATAATTTTCAGAATAAAGCTTTTGTTATTTTAATTGAGTGTATACATGTTATGACTATTTTTCATGTGGAGCACTATTCTGTTGCTCCTTGAATATTTTTTAATTTCATTTCTCTTTCCCTTCTTTAGGGTCTTAGGGGTGAGGGAGCCTAGTGGGTTGTTTTTGGAGTGAAAAATACATGTCTTTTCTAATGGAAACCTTCCCCCTAAATCCTAACTTTAGAGCTGATGTTGGGAAGGTTTCCTCTAGAAAAAGACAGATGTATTGAAGGCATTAGGATTTAGGAAAAGTGCACAGGGATCAGAGGCTTGGTTCTTGTGGGATGATTACAGCTTTCCATAAGAGTGTTAGCTGTTGTGAGGCAAAATGAAGAAGATGATGGTAGAATTTTTGAAATTTGAGGTATTTAAAGTAATGCTTTAATTTCATATTGATCTTATTGAATCCATAGGACTATAGGAGGTGATCTGGATTTCTGATTTGCATTAGTTACAGTTCAAAGTAGTTATGAAATTGTTATATGTTGAGGGTAAGTTGAGTTTTAGATTACTCTATAATTTGTTTCTAGAAAAGCTTATGACTGAGCTATTAAGTTTTTCCTTTTTGTGTGCTGACAAGATTTAGTTGTGGGCTTATAGCCGTTTGCCCATTGGGAATGTTGAAATGTCACGATAATCTTGTCATTTTTATCAGACTTGGTATTTCGATATATATATAGGAGAGAGAGCATTTAGAGGTCGAGGCGAAAATTCTGAATTGGACCCATTTGATATGTTAGTCACTAATTTTTTTTTTTCTTCATTTGTATCTTTTAGTAAGTTAGGTTGCGAGTCTGAGACAGTAAAGTTCAAAAATATGTCTATGAACTAATTTTTCAATAAATCATATTTAGCTTGTTATTTTATATAAAAAAAATAAAAAAATTGAGCCCATTTGGTTGTTGCACTTGCTCAGGACCGGCACTTGATGTGTATGTAGACAATGTAGTTATATACAGGGCCGGCCTCACGCTAGTGCAGCAGGTGCCACCGCTCTGGGTCCAAATGTTTTTTATTTTTGTTTAGGTTGAATTCCATTTTAATCCCTCTAGATTGATCTAATATACAAATTGGTCCTCCGGTTTTGAGTTTTCTCATGGAAGGTCCCTATAGTTTCAATAAACCTCAATTTAAGTTCCGACTGTCCAATTCTGTTAGGGTTCGTGAAGATTCCGTCCAAGTGGTAAGGGTAAAATAGTAACTTACCTAACAAATATAAAAATCTAATTAAAATTTAATTATTAATTAATTTAATTAAAAAATATAAAATAAAATAAAAATCAACAAATACTTTCTCTCTCATGAAATTATCAAATTATCTCTCTCCTCTCTTTCCTTTCTCTCTCAAGATCTCCATGATCTCCACACCCATGCCAATCTTCTTATTCTTCTTCTTTTCGCGGATCTACTTCTCATAGATCTTTTTCTTATTCTTCATCGGTGATTGGGTTTGGGTGTGTTGGGAATGGCGTTCGATGGTGGGTTTGGGCATTAAATGTGGGTTTGGGTAATTGGGTGTGGTTTTAGGTGGTAGGTGGTCGGTGGCTTGGACTAGGGTTTTGGATTTGGTGGTGGTGGTGGTTGCTCCGGTTTAGTATGGTAGCCGTGGTTGGAGGTTGATTTCGATTTAGGTTTAGGTGTGTTGTGAATGGCGTTCGATGGTGGCTTTGGGTGTGGGTTTGGGAGTTCGGTGTTTTGGATTTGGCTGAAATGGTGTTGGGTGTTTGACTGGTTGGATTCACGATTTCTCTCTTTCTATTTTTGAAGTGGTTAGAGTTGATTTGGTTTCGGTTGGTGGTAGTGTTGGTTTGGTTTCTGGCTGTGGTGGTGCTGGTGGTGTTTCGATTCAAGGTCTGGTGTTGGTGGTCTGGTAGTGTTCTGATTCATGTTTGGGTGGTGCAAGTGGTATGGTTTGGTGTTTTGGGTTTTGAGTTTGGTGTTTACGATAATGGGGGTTTGATGATGATCTGGGTTCTAGCCATCTGGGACTGGTTGTTGTGGTAATATGAGTTTTTTTTTTTTAAGCAGATATGGGTTATGGGTTTAGAGTTTGGTGATGATGATGATGATTGTGTTGGTGTTAATCAGTTAATTGACGGTGATGATGATGAATGATTTAGGTTTGTGTGGTGGCGGTGGTATAAGGAGGGAGATTGAATCATTTGATTTTTTTTTTTTGAATGTAAAATCTAAGGTTCCGTCCTGCAGCTGTTTTTTAGTCCGTTTTCGTTTTTATTTTTCAAAAACGATTTCGAAAACGCTTTCGTTAACCGTTTTTCATTTTATTTTCAAAAAACGAAAAAAAAAATGAAAAGCAAAATCAGTGTTAAAAGTGAAAGATTTAAAAAACATAAAATACTTGTTTTTCGTTTTTTGTTTTTGTTTTTCATTTTGTTTCACTTTTTTATATATAAAAAAATTATTTTGTTTTTCATTTTGTTTTTCATTTTGTTTCATTTAGTTCTATTATGCGTTTCATATGACTGAGATAAGACGGGACAAGATTTTTAAATGACCAAAGTGTCTATATATATATATTATAATATTATATATTATATAATATATATTAATATTATAAATATTATATAAAATATTATATATTAATATTCTATGATATATATATATATATATTATTGTATGAATGGTTTTAGTTCTATTCTGGAATAAATTATTCTGGTATATATATATATATATATATATATATATATATATATATATATATATATATATATATGTATGTATATATATATATAAATTAATATTATAAATATTATATAAATTTATATATTATTATATATAATTATAACTATATAATATATATGCAATAATATATATATATATATATTAATACTATATATATTATGATATATATATTTATAATGTTATACAGTATATAATGTAATATATTATACATAAAAATATAATATAAATAATAATATAAATTATAATATATGTAATAATATTTGATATATATTTGATATATTATTATAATATGTATATATATACAGTTATATTTTTATTATATAGTATATATATATATATATATATATATATATATATATATATATATATATATATATATATATATATATTGTAATTATTTATTTATAATTTAAGAATTTAGTTTTGATTAATTCATTTTTTGATATGTTTTTTTGAATTGATTTTTGATGTGTTACTTTTGTTTAATTTAAAAAGTATAATACAAAAATTATATTGTTTAATTATGTAATCAAATTTTGATAGTTTTCAGTTTACCTATCAGACGAGTTTTTTCTGTTTTTATTTTAAAAATACAGCTTTCAGTATATGCTAGTAGATGTGTTTTCGGAATTCGATACTGAAACTAAAAACACTGTTTTCATTTTCATTTTTGAAAAACAGCAATTGAAAAACGCTTACAGGACGAGCCCTATTTTTTTTCTAGATCTCCAGATTTCCACATCTGCAAATGGTGTTTGATGTTGAATAGAAAATGAAGATGATGTTAGGCTTTGATAAATTGTCTTTATTTTTTATTTTATATGATAATTATTCTTTTTTTTCTTTTAATTAAAACAAAAGTCAGGGGCAGCAGGGTCATTTGCCCCTCTGTCTTGTCAGATTTCACTTTTTCAACGGAAAATTTAATAGAAAGACTAAACGAGATAATTCTCAAAACCTGGGGATCAGTTTGTGTATTAGGTCAAACTAAATGGACTAAAATAGAATTCACCTTTCTATGTATAATAGAAATCCTAATATGTTGTAATTGTGTAATTCTAGATCAGGTCATGCCCATTAGGCACGACCTGTCGAGGCATGTTTACGAAAATGGAGGCACGACATGGCCCGGTGGCCTGCTTCAGGCGAGCCATGCCTACAGGCCGTGTCTGGCCAGTCCACATGCCTAGTCTACGGGTCTGGTCCATAATCATTTTTGAAACCAATTTTTAAAAATCAAGTTTTTTTTGGAATTTGGGTTTAGGGTTTACGGAATATAAAGTAACATACAAAAAAATTGCCTGTTCAGTCAATTTAACAATTCAATTGTATAAATGTAATTTTGAAATTAATTTGTTTATCTCTTGAAATAATTAATATGAAAAATAATAATTCAGTAAAGATAAAGTAATACAAAATAATAAAAATAGATGTAATTCCGAAAGTATGAAATGAACAATTATTTATTTATTTAATTATTTTTCATTTATGGAATTCAGTATTACATATTTACATGATTGTCTCATTAAAAGCTTTACTAAGAAAAATCCAGTGGGATAAAAACTTGGTAAGGGAAAAAAATGCAATCATATTTCAATTTACAAGTAAATACTAAATACATATGTAAAAGTATAACCTAGTTCTGGCTCTAGCCATTACCTGTAGGTTCATCAATTTATAGATTGTTGAAATTTAGAATAAGCTCTTTATCTACAGTTTGATTTTGCAACCTTTTTTTAGCACACTCCCAATCCCGAAGGCATGTTAATATCTCCACCATCTCCGGAAACATACAACTTCTTCTTGGTTCAATTATGTGTCCATTAGTGTTGAAAGCTTGTTCTGAAGACACTGTTGACACGGGAATAACCAGTACGTCACGTACTAAATGTGATAGAACTAGATACCTGTACATATAGGTTTTCCGCCATAACAACAAATCAAACTCTTCCTTGTCTTCAACAGCATCGAACTGTGCTTCAAGGTACCTAATCAGTTCGGTACAAGAAGATGAGCCAGATCTTTGCCTTGAAGAAGTACTTGCTGATTTGTCATTTTTCACCGTTTCAGAAGGCTCCAACTTGTTTGCTTCGGCCCTGTCTCCGGTTGTGTTGATGGGGGGTGTCAATGTTATCTAACCTGCTTTCATAAATACGAAAAATCTCGAACAACTTGGTTCGAATGTCAGTAATTTGTTCTGAATAATCTATTGATAAATTAGTACCAATAAACTCAAGCAAAACTTCTAAACCAGATAATTTAACCATAGGATCTACTATAACACTTAAGGCATAAATTAGAGGAATGTTAGTCCAATATTTTTTCAACTTTGTCTTCATGGCAATAACTGCAGCGTCTAGATGTTCATCTTCTCTATAATTGTTTAACACTTCAGACATTTCCACTATCCGATTGATTGTCTGGGAAGATGTGGGGTAATAGACCCCGGAAAGAGTTACAGTGCCATTGTAAAAAATCTTTAAAAATTGAACAAAAACCCTTGCTACATACCAATCGTCTATGGTAAGTGTTTTTGCTTCAGGATGACCTGTTTCGGTTAATTTCATGTTATAAAAACATGTAATGGTTGTATCATATTCCAAACAATTTTTCAACACTAAATAAGTAGAGTTCCACCTTACCGGCATATCAGTTTGGAATCGTCGGAGTTTGATACCGTTTAATTTATAGTGTCTCTAGCATTCACTGAATCTATGATTAGAATTGCAAATCCAAGAAATGACATCTCTGATGCGATCTATTTGATCGCTTACCTACTTTAAATCAGCATGTACAACTAAATTTATAATATTATATGCACACCGTTGATGGAAGAAATATCCTCCATCTTGCGGGAATTTCTTACAACAAATAATGCAATAGAGCTAGTATTTGTAGATGCATTATCTAATGTGATCGAAAGGATGTGATGCGTGATTTCATAAGTTTCTAAAATAGAAATAATGATATTAAAAATGTTTTCTGCGGTATGTGTAAAATCCCTAGGATGAAAACCAATATTTCTTTTTGTTATCCTCCAGTCATAATCTAAATAATGTCCCGTGACATATAAATAGTCCTGTTTGGAACATGCATTTCAAATATCAGAAGTTAATGCAACAGAGACACTTAAATGTTGTATTTCAACAATCAAGTCATCTCCTTGGATTTCAAACTATCAATCATTTCTAGTAGTGGTTTTAGAAACAGATTCAAATTGGGGGTTATATGCAGATGTGATAAATTCTTTATAAAATGAACTCTTACCAACATTGATCGGTTGATCAGTTTGTGTAATGTATCGTGCCAAGCACTCTTTAGCGTGCATGGCGTCGAACTGCCACGTCGTAACAGATCTGTCTGGGTGCCGTTGTAGTTGTGTCTGGGTTGTAGTGTCTACCTGTCCATGTGCAGGCATACATTTGTACATATGCCGTCTCAAATGTCTGGTTCCCTTCTTACTTGTGGTATAATCCTTATGACAAAACTTACATTTAGCTCTGGGCCCGGAAGTCCTGCATGGGAGTGTCATTTGGACTATGTTGAAACACTGCCACACATCTGATGTTAATTTTCTGGGACGTGATGTTGGTGTAACGGTGGAACCAGAAGGTCCCGTTTGAATATGGGTCAGCTCCGAAATATCAAATTTATCGTTGAGCATGTTCAAACCGTCCGGAAAATAAGACTGCTAATTATGATCCATTTTCTAAAATAAAAATATGAGCACTGTAGTCATTAATAGTCAAATTAAAAATCAATATTTACTAAAAAATTAATTTTAAATTAATTACTATCCTTAACGATCTTAATTTACTATCAGTAACTAATAAAAATAATACGACACTTAAAAATATTAGTTTACTTCAAAAAAATATAAAAAATAAACAACTACACTAAAAAATCATAATCTACTAACAAAAAATATTAAATTCACTACTACAAATTAAATTGATAAATTTACTAACAACAAATATTAAATTAAATACTACACATAAAAATCTTAATTTACTAATAAAACTTATTCAAATTAACCACTACACATAAAATTCATAATATACTCACAAAAAATATTAAAATAAACAACTACACTAAAAAATCATAATTTATTAACAAAAAATATTAAACTTAACTACTACACTTAACATTCATAATTTACTTATTAAAAAAATTAAATTCAATAATACAAATTAAATTTCTAAATTTACTAATAACAAATATTAATATTACTACTAAACTTAAAAATCTTAATATACTAAACAAATAATATTGACATTAGTGCACAAAAATTGATAAACTAACTAACTAAATAAAAATGTTATCATTTAGTAACTACAGTCTAAACATAAAATTATAAATTTACTATCAAAAAATGTTTCAACAAAAGTAATAAGAAAATTGTACCTTTAAAATTTGGTGTGTTGGTGGAAAATTTAGAGAATTTTGTAGAGAGAGTAATAATGAAATTGAATGAAAAAGTATAGAGAATTGGAGAATGTAGTGATTGAGATTTGAGAGAATGAGAGATTGAAAGAATGATTGAGAAAGTGAATAGAAAATGAAATGGATGGAAGTATTTATAGAAAAATTTGATTTGTGGGTCAAAATTAAATTTGGAAGACTTCAGAGCCTCCAACGGTTGGAATTCAAAATCCAGCCATTGGCTAATGTCATTAGTGACGTTAGCCAACGACTGGATTTTGAATTCCAACCGTTGGAGGAATTTTTTTTTTTTTAAAAAAAACAAACGGTTGAATACGTCGGACTGGCGTACCGGTCCACTGGCCTAGCACACTGGCTAGACGTGTCGTGGCGGGCTGGCCCACCGGACCTGGTACCAGCAGCCCGGCACGTGGCCTATCACAGATCGGGTTTCGGCAGCACGACCTGTTTTTTTTTCGGGAACCACACGGACCGACCTGTCTTGGGCCAGTTCATAATTACAACACTAATATGTTTTATTGAAATATTGATTCATAGACATACATTTGGGCCTTACTGTCACAGTGCAATTTATTAAGATCAAAGGAGCCCAATATGTTTATTTATATATTGATCATGTGCGAGATCATATGTGTTCTTTTTGACCGTTGGATTGATTCAATCCAATGGCAAAGATTGGGATCCCGGATTTTAAAAAAAAAAATCCGGGATCCTATATATATAGACTATTCAACAACAGTTGATACTAAAGTTAACCTCTATTTATGCTTTTTGCTTACTCAGCTTGTTTGCTGGTGTGTGTGCATGTCAAAGATATTAATATAGTTGCTTATAATTATGAGTGTGGATACTCTTCTAGCCTGGTTTTTTGTTGGCCTTTTGCTTAGTCAGCTTGTGTGCGCTAGTGTGTGCTTATGTGTCCATGCCCAAGAGTTATTTATGTAGTTGCTTATAATTATGAGTTTTGGTCTGATTTTTTTATTTTAAGAGTAATTGAGTTTGAATGAAATAATTGTCTGCATGAGAGAAAAAATGGTAATAAATCTTTATCTTCTTAGGTGTCATTAAATAAGAAAAAGTCCAATAAAAAACCAGATCAGAAGAGAATCCAAACTCGTTCATTTAAACCGGTGAGTTAATATAAGTGGCAGCAATGTTTGTATTCCGTTACTTTTCAATCTGAAATGCCAACTCTTTTGGGAAAATAGTCTACCGTCTCTTTTGTTTTATTATTCACCTGTCTCGTACTTTTTTAAGACTTTGGTCTATCCCTATGGATCCTGGGTTGTACTAAAGAAAGATCAAATCTATGATTAAGCTCCTTATTATATGCCCAACTAACCAAGTATGCAGAAGATATAATCTTTTCAGGTAATTTCTTTCTTTGAGATGCATCTTGTGATTTTTTTGTCACTGTTTGTGGCATCTTGGGTTTGAAGAAGTTAATGCCAAGAGCTTCAGGACACGGAGCATTGGAGTTGTAGTTGCGCTGCATTTATGTGCCAAACCTTGGAAAGCAGCACTCATCAACATCATCATCATCTGGCAATCTAGTTTGATACAATGTAATACTGATCTACTCTCGTCAGCTTCCCCAACTACTATATAAAATCTCACGATTCATACTTAATCACTCAAAATCTTGATGCCTTGTAGTTGGATCATAAGAGGTAAAGCTGCTGATGAAAAATGGTGTGAAGGTTATTTGATCAATCTTGTATTTATTGAGCAGTTACAGGATTCTAAGAATAATATATACCTCTGGGACCTTCATCTCTATCATTGATGTTGTAATGTCAGTTTGTTTATTAGAAGTTAGAACCACAAGAAATGTCGTAACAATGCTGGCATTTCTGTTAAATTATATCTGAAATTCCTTGCATAAATTCTTTAATCTCCTATAAAATTCTATTGTATACCCACGTGCAATCTAGAAAATATGATAGCTGTTGGGAAAAGTGAAATATTTGAAAAATAAAAATACTTGTTTTTTTTTTTCATTTTGTTTTTCACTTTTTTTATATAAAAAAATCATTTTTTTAAACTATTAATTGTACTTTTATGTGTTTGATATACTTAGAACAAGACAAGATAAGATTTTCAAATGACCAAATTATCCGTCTTATAATATTAATATTATAATATTTACATAATTAATTATAATATTATATATAAAATATATATTTATATTACATAATATATATATATATATATATATTAATATATATATATATATATATCCTATTATATATAAAAATATAATATAATATAATATAAAAATATGTTATAATATGTTATTTATTAATATAATATATATATAATAATATATTTATATATATATATATTATAATTATTTATTTATAATTTTAAAGTTTAGTTTTGATTAATTCATTTTTTGATATGTTTTTTGAATTATTTTTTTATGTGTTACCTTTGTTTAATTTAAAAATTGCAATACAAAAATTATATTGGTTAATTATTAATCAATTTGTTTATAGTTTTAATAATATTAAACAAAATGCCAAAATTGATATTTCAATTTTTGATAGTTTTCGGTTAACCTACCAAACGCGTTTTTTCAGTTTTCATTTTCAAAATACAACTTTCAGTATATGCTACAAGACGCTTTTTTCAGAATTCGAAATTGAAACAAAATATACTGTTTTCATTTTCATTTTTATTTTCAACAAACAACAATTGAAAAACGCTTACAGGACGGACCCGTAGATTCATCAAAATCTATGGTAACTTAGATTGTTTTTAGGCCGAGGGTTAAAATTGAAACTAATAACATAATTAGTAGAGTTTTTATTTTTATCCAGGTTGAAGAAGAATAGGAAATTTTTATATTTTTTTTCAAATATGGTAAAAAAAAAATATAGATATGGAAAGAAATCCAAATTTCTTTAATTAAATACGTTATTCTTTTTTTTCTCAAAAAACAAAAAACAAAATACATTAGTCTTTTTAAATTAAACACATCAGTAATCTTCTTCAATTAAACATTTCGGTTTTCTTCAATTAAGCACACCACAGTTCTTCTTCAATTAAACATATCATCAATTAAACACTCGGTTTTTTTTTTGTGTGAGGCAAATGACTTCCATTGGAGGTCCGAATGGAGGTCACTTGCCTCCATCGGAGGTTGTGACCTCCATCAAAGGTCATGCGGACTTCCATTGGAGGTTTATTGGAGGTAAACCTCCATTGGAGGTGCTCCAATAATTTAAAAAAAAAAATTAAGAGTTTTTTTTTAAAAAAAGAAAATTAGTTTTATAAAAATAAAAATAAATAGAAAAGTTGGGATAAATTTGTCTCTTCAATGGAAAATTTGGTAAAAACAATGAAAACACTAATTCAGGGTAAAAATAGAAACCTCCTTATTTTTTTTGGTTAAAAAAGTGATATCTCCCCTTAGGCCAATGTATAATTTCATGTATCATAGGCACCTTCAACTTCACATAATTTATATAGATTTAAAAATATATATATATTATCAAAGTTCAAGGTTTTGGGGGAAGGGGGAGACTCGAACCTATAACCTTGTGATGTAAGTATGATAGACATACCACTGAACTAACCTCATTTTATAATTTATTTTATGCATTACAATTAATACTAGGTTTGGAAAAGTGACTAGTGAGACTAGATTCGAATTCAAGTACGAGGGTATTGTACATATAAAATATTAGGACGTGTTTGATATCATTTTTAAATGTTTTTTTTAAAACGATTTTTAAAAATAAAAATTATGTTTTAAAAACGTATGCCTGGTATACATTAACATTAATAATTAATGTTAAGATAAAATCTAAAGTAATGAGTAATGCTACAAATCTCACCTACAATCACACCATTTCTATTCCAACACATGTTACAACTGATATGTCACTTGATAAGTGTATACATATTAATTGTTGAGTGAATATATAGATAAGTGAGATAAATTACAATTAATGTGTATCCACTCACCAAGTGACACATCAACTGTCACATGTGTTGAGATGAAAATTATGAGATTATAGGTGAGATGTTTAGCATTACTCTTAATATAATATAAAATATAAGATAAAATCTGTAATTAAAAAAATTAATAAGATAAAAGATAATGCCCGTATTTACAAATGTAGATATTTTTTTTCTTTATCTGGATTTTTTTATATCGAAGGAAGAAGAATAATTTTTTTTTCTTAACGGCCTTTGAAGAAGAAAATATTTGTTTTTCTTTCTTTGTTCATTTGTTTTTTTATTGGAAGAATTTGTTTTCCCCGGTCTGTGTTTGAAGAAGAAGAACAAATATTTTTTTCCTGATCTGGTTTATTAAAATTGGATGAAAAAAAGAAATAATTTTTTCTAGTTAGTGTTTGAAAAAAGAGCAATTAATTTTTTCATGATTTGTGTTTAAATCAGAAGTAGAAGAAAAGAAAGAAGAGATTTTCGTGGTTAAATCGGTGTTGCCTAGGTGACCTCCTCATGCGTTGGAGGAACAAATCGGCTGTTCTTCCAAATGTTTGTTCATGGAGTCGTGGTAGGAGGAAGAAGAAAAACATCGAGCGAAAAAGAAGAAAAAGAAGAAAAAAAATATTTTATTGTTAATTTTTTGAAAAAAAAAAGACGTCTTTTGTAATTTTTTAATATTTTACTATTAACACTGATTTTAATTTTCATGTTATTTTTTGTTTTTTAAAATAAAATGAAAAAAGGTTAATAAATGTGAATTCGAAATCATTTTTAAAAAATAAAAATGAAAACAAACTGAAAAACAGTTATAGGACAAGATCTTTAGTTGATTTTAAAAACAATGGAAAACAGTAAATTGTTGTTTTCTACATTTTTGTTTGTCTTATAGATTTAAAAGCACTATATGTATTTCATTTTCAAAACAATTTTTAAAAAGTAAATTAACAAACAAGCGATGAACTTACAAGCGATTTCCACATGTCAAGCAGACAAGCACGATATGGTAATGAATAAGGCAAATGAGAGATAGTGTAATATGCCTATATATATATGTTCTCACTGTTGGGGTTTATATTCTAAAGATGTAATTTGTAAATGGATTTATGAAATAAATAAAAGAAAAGTTAAATTCATTCTTGTTGTGTTGTTTATTTTATAACTTGTACATATATTTAACATCCAAGATTGTCGGATATAATCTCGAACAGTATATATGAGTGTCATATACAGATGGATACTGTAAGAGACGTGCAATCTAAAGAGTCCATAGATAGCAAATAAAGTTGGGTACTTTATTTGTAGTTAATCTATAGTTACAGTCCATTTCGTAATGTACGGTAATTCTATCCTGAGGTACTTTGTATGATGTGATCATATAGGACTGTGTCATGATCTATATAAATCTCTCACCAATATCCGTTTACCGATGAGATTCATATGTATTAACTAATGATGGCTATATGTGGGTGATCTTAATCCTGAGTGTCTTATCGACTCCTTCAGGCTAAATCGTGGTCTTTGATATATCTTGGGTAAGGTCAGATGCATTTCCTGATCAATATACTCCGTATGTTGGGATTACGGTTTGACTTGTGGCTGGGAAGGTTTGTACACAATAGTGGAATCCACTCCGTCTTGTGAGAAGTATAAGGTAGTTCCCTTAAGGGTTGATTCGAGGCTTGGACAATATGAGTGCTCTCCTAATTCTATGAGGAAATAGGATTTATTTTCCATTAGAGAATCAGTGGTACTTAAAGGATATATGTAAACGGATATTATGACCCAACTCTAATTATGAACTATTGTGGAGGATCACACAATGTGTAATAACTATATCGATGGACACCGAGTTGCATCGGTCTGTGTAAAAGCGTCTGCAGTTGAGAGAGTGTAGCTTCTGGTTTTTAGTGGAACAACACCGGAGTTAATGATCAAGGAATATTTAATTAAAAGTTTAATTAATTATTCCGATGATTATTGGAACTCAAAATATTGTGGGTTCATTTGATCATCTTGCTAGCCCGATCGATTTAGATAACAATGGTCACGATTAATTAATTGGATTGTCCAATTATTTGTGTTACAAAAGTGACACATTTATTCAAAAAATAATTGAATAATGAGATTATTTAATTAATGAATGTTAATAGTTAAATCAATTAAATAATTAGATTATTTAATTGTATTGATAATTATAAATTATTAAGTAACTATTAATTGGAGGGTGCTAGTTGATATTGGATTTAGGTGAAGATAAAATAACAGGATTTTTTTTTTACTAAATCATTTATCTAAGTATTTGAATTTGAATTTAAATTTAAAATACTTATTATTACTTTTAATATATTAGATATATTTGAAAGAATAATTAAAAGATATATATATCATATATTAACACAAGAGTTTGTTTAAAATATAAATTGATGTGTACAAATAAAATAATTGATATGCAATATATAACACATATAAGTGTTTGTATAGGATACAAATAAGGTTATAGGTAAATCAATAATAAAAAGAGAATTTGTATATGATGCAAATAAGGGTGGCGTTGAAAAACTCACCTGATAAACAAAAGAGAAAAAAAAACCGCATGTGAATGAATTGCATAAGATGCAATTTTAACGAGTGTGTTAAAGTGAAAAGAGACTATTTGTTTCACTTAGAAGAAATAGTTTCTTCCTCTTTTCCCTACATTTTCTATTCAAGTTCTTAAGATTGTGATACACCTATACACAGTTATCAGTCCTGGAAAATAGCGAAGAAGATCGAGTGGTTCAAACAGGAGCACATTATAAAATGAAGGAGTCTCTAAACGTTGGTAAGATTTTATTCTTCTGATTATATCGATTTCAACTTCTTGTGTTTACATATTGTATGTATTAGTTCCAAAAAATAATTACAATCTCAAGTTCACTGATCTCAGATACAGATTATGATCTGTTTTAAAAATTTTAAAACCTAATTTCGTTGTGTAACCGGTGAATAGGGTTCCAACACTCATTTCATTTGTAAAACGAGTAGATCTGTTGAAGCTTAGGCCCCGTCCTGTAACTGTTTTTCAGTCCGTTTTTGTTTTTATTTTTCAAAAACAATTTCGAAAACGTATTCGTTAATCTTTTTTCATTTTATTTTCGCAAAACAAAAACAAAAAAACATAAAACAAAACCAGTGTTAAAAGTGAAAGATTTGAAAAACACAAAATATTTGTTTTTCGTTTTTCGTTTTTCATTTTTGTTTTTCATTTTGTTTTTCATTTTTTTTTTATATTAAAAAAAAATCTTAAACTATTAATTGTACTGTTATGCGTTTGATATAACTAGAACAAGACGGAACAAGATTTTTAAATTACCAAAGTGCCTCTCTTATATATATATTATAATATTATATATATAATATATATATATATATATATATATATTATATAATATAGTTTATGTATATTATAATATAAAATATTATAAAAGAAAATTAATATATAATATATATTAATATATTTTATATAAATATTAGGAAATAATATTCTATTATATAAATATATTATATAATAATAAAATATTATATATAATATATATGTAATAATACTATATATATTATGATATATATATATATATAATTATAAATATAATAATATATTATATAATATTATATATATAATATAAAATATTATATATTTACATAGGATATAATGTCATATATTACGTATTATTATATATAAAAATGTAATATAAAAATATAATAATATTTCATATATAAAAAATATAATAATTTTTAATATATAAAATAATATATATTATTATAATATAAATTATAATATATTATATATTATATTTTTATTATATAATAATATAATAATATATATATTATAATTATTTATTTATAATTTAAGAGTTTAGTTTTGATTAATTCATTTTTTTGATATGTTTTTTTTGAATTAATTTTTGATGTGTTACTTTTGTTTAATTTAAAAATTACAATATAAAAATTATATTGGTTAATTATTTAATCAATTTGTTTATAGTTGTAATAATATTAAACAAAATACTAAAATTGATATTTCAATTTTTGATAGTTTTCGGTTAACCTATCAGATGCGTTTTTTCCGTTTTCATTTTCAAAATACAGCTTTCAGTATTTGCTACCATACGCGTTTTCAGAAATCGAAAATGAAACCAAAAATACTGTTCTGATTTTCATTTTTATTTTCGAAAAACAGCAACTGAAAAACGCTTACAGGACGGGCCCTTAATAAATCAACAAAAGCTCTCTCATATCTCTCGTCTCTCTCTTGCTCTAATTTTATTTTATTATTTTTTTCATCTACTATTTCATTTAATTTATAACACGTTATCAACACGATACTGTTATTTACAGAACCTGAAGTTTCTGAATTTTATTTCCATTGGAACCTAAAGTTCTTAAATTTATTTTCTGAATCTGAAGCTTCTGAATTTTATTTCCACTAGAACCTGAAGTTCCTAAATTTATTTTCAAAACCCGAAGCTTCTAAATTTATTGTTACTATAACCTGAAGCTTTTAGATTTTTATTTATCAATACTAGAACCTGTAGTTTTGGACTTCGTTTCTCGTATTTTATTTACTTTTCGCAATTTACTTTCTCATAATTTATTTACTTTTAGGTAATTTTTATTTAAACAGTTTGGTCACTCATCCAAAAACCTGAAGTTTGTGGATTTATTTATCATTATTGGAATCTGAAACTTCTGGATTTATTTATTTACAAATATTTCTATATATATCTGAAGATTTAAAATCATCGGGTCTTTATCAGACCAGAAGTTCTGATCCCGATTGTAATTTTTAGATAACCAGAAGCTATAAAAATGTTAAAACTTGCAAGCTTGAAATTTGTTGCACTAGAAGTATCTGGGGACAATTACATTTCCTGGGTGATTGACACCAAATTATTATTAAAAACAGAAGGCTTGTATTACTCTATTGAAGAAGGGGCTGAGGCAACTGAACAAGACAAGTCCATTGCTATGGTCATTATCTGTTGCCATCTACATGAAGATCTAAATATTTACAACATTTCATGCCTCAAACATGATATTACAACAGCAATATCGAGAACGTCGATTCTTAAAATATTCAGAGTTAATCTTATGTCTCTTGGTTGCAGAGAAAAATAACGGGCTGTTAATAAAAAATTATGAATCACGCCCAACCGGCTCTACAACATTCCTAGAAGTGAATGTTAATACTATTGGGGGACATAATCGCAATCGCGGTTGTGGTCGTGGTCGCGGCCCTTACCGTGGTCGTGGCCGTGTTCAGGGTCGTGGAAGAGCATATGATTAGTTATAATCAAAACATTCCCTAGAAGCAGAATGTTAATAAGGTTAGACTAGATAAAGGAAATAGTATCAAAAAGGGGCCTAAGAATGATGATGGTGTATGTTTCAGATGTGGTTGTCATAATCATTGGTCATGTACATGCCGCACACCCAAACATTTGGTTGAGCTTTATCAGGCATCGATCAAAGGAAAGGAAAATAGGAAGAATCCTGAAACCAACTTCATGGATTCGGATTTTATGGATATTACCTAGTTTAACATTTCTGATTTTCTAAATGATCCAAATGACAAAGTAACCACTTCAATTGGTGATGGAAATATCCATACCGATTAAGTACTATTTGTAATATTTTTGTTATCATATGAAATGCTTCTGTAAATATTCCTTGTATAATATATACTTTTGATCACTCCATCTAATATGCATTTTATTTTTTTCTTTGTGAAGCACAACAAATATGTCTCTAAATGATAAATTGAATGATATTGAATAGTAAGGTACAAGAGATATATGTTTAGCCGATAGTGCAACGACACATACGAGTTTACAGAATCAGAAATACTTTCTAAATTTAACTTTGCTTAAGGCAAATGTTAATACAATATCAGGTCAAGGAGATTTGATAGAAGGCTCCGGTAGAGCCATGATATTGTTACCAAACAATACTAAAATATGTAGCAATAATTCTTTATATTCAAGCAGATCCAGAAGAAATCTACTAAGTTTCAAGGATACACGGTGTAAAGGATTTCACATAGAAGTCATAAATGATAAGAATATCGAATATCGAATATCTATACATTACTTCCCATAATTTAGACCAAAAACTCATTATGGAAAAGCTATGTGTTCTAACATCTGGATTATATTACACTCCTATAAGAGGTGTAGACGTTTATGCAGTTATGAACCAGAAGTTCTCAGACCCAAAAACATTTATGCTCTAGCATGACTGTCTTGGTCATCCAGGATCTATAATGATGCGAAGAATCATTGAAAATTCTCATGGGCATCCATTAAAGAACCAGAAGATTCCTTTATCCTATGAAAGTTTATGTATTGCATGTTCACAAGGGAAATTAGTAATAAAAACATCACAATCTAAGGTTGGTTTTGAATCCCCATCATTCCTACAAATGATTCAAGAGGATATATATGGACCTATTCATCCACCAAGTGGACCGTTCCGATATTTTATGGTCCTAGTTGATGCATCCATCAGATGGTCACACATTTGTTTATTATCAACACATAATGTTGCTTTTGCAAGATTACTTACACAGATTATCAGGCTTCGGACATATTTTCTCGATCATCCGATTAAATCCATACGCCTTGATAATGCTGATTATTTACTTCCAAAACATTTGATGAATATTGCCGATCAGTTGGGATTGATGTTGAACATCCAGTTCCACATGTTCATACCCAGAATGGATTAGAAGAATCACTTATCAAGCGTCTCCAGTTAATTGTAAGAACTTTATTATTGCGAACACAATTACCAATTTCTGTTTGGGAACATGCTATTTTACATACTACTGCATTAATTCGTCTTCATTTCACTGCTTATCATCAATATTCACCAGTGCAACTTGTATTTTGCCATCAACCAAATATTTCTTATCTACGTAATTTTGGTTGTGCAGTATATATCCCAATTGCACCTACACATAAAACTAAAATGGGACCCCAACGGCATTTTGGAATATATGTGGGTTTAGATTCACCATCAATTATTAGATATCTACAATCTTTAACTGATGATCTTTTTACTGCACGATTTTTTTATTGTCATTTTGATGATTGAAATTTCTCATCATTAGGAAAAACTTCTCATGAGAGAAGCGTGAACTTTCAAGGAAAGTGCCAAGTCTAATTCATCGTGACCCATACACATCTCAATGTAAGAATGAAGTCTGCAAGATAGTCCATCTTCAAACAGTAGCAAATCAGTTACTAGATGTGTTTACTGATGCTACTAGGGTAACAAAATCATACATCCCAGTTGTTAATGTACCGGTACGGGTGATTGTTCCAAAAGAACGATCTAAACAAATGATAGAAAAATAATCATCTACTGCATGCCAGAAGCGTGGTAGGCCACTCGGTTCAAAAGATATTGTTCCTCGAAAAAGGAAAAGAAATTATCAGGATCATGTTCCTAAGATTATAAATAAATCCACTTTCTCAAAATCACTGACACAAGAGTTAGATATCCCTGAAAGGACACAAGTCGCTAAAGTGACAGAAACCTCTACAGAGGAAGGAATCCCTGAAGAGATTCAAGAATATAGAAATGAGGAAATTTCTATAATTTATACAAGAGAAATGTGGAATCGTGAGGAAGCAATCATCGATGATATATTTTCATATACAGTGGCCACTAAAATTATAATTGATGATTATAAGTCTTATAGTGTTGATGATTGTAGGAAAATGTCTGATTGGCCTAAATGGAGAGAAGCAATTCAAACAGAATTGAATTCATTAACCAAGCGTAAAGTATTTGGATCAAAAATCCAGACGTCTGAAGACGTCAAACCTGTTGGATACAAATGGGTTTTTGAACGAAAACGTAATGAGAAAAATGAGGTAGTGTGATATAAGGCACGACTCGTAGCACATGGTTTCTTACAGATACCTGGTATTGATTTTGATGAGACATACTCACCAGCAATGGATACAATTACGTTTCGATTTCTAATAAGTTTGGTTGTCTTGGAAAGACTTGAAATGCGTCTTATGGACGTAGTAACTGCCTATCTATATGACTCACTCAATTCAGATATTTATATGAAAATCCCTAAAGGATTTAGAATGCTGGAAACATATAACTCAAGACCTCGCAATTTATACTCGATTAAATTACAAAGATCCTTGTATGGATTAAAGCAATCTGGGCGCATGTGGTATAACTGCCTTAGTGAATATTTGATTAAAGAAGGATATATTTATAATCTTATATGTCCATGTGTCTTCATAAAGAAATCAAAATCTGGATTTGCTATCATAGCAGTTTATATTGACGATATGAATTTAATTGGAACTCTAAAAGAGCTCATAAAAACCGCTGAATATTTGAAAAAAGGAATTCGAAATGAAAGACTTAGGAAAGATGAAATATTGTCTCGGTCTAGAGATTGAACATAAATCAAATGGAATACTTATCCATCAATCAACATATGTTGAAAAGATCCTAAAAAGATTCCATATGGATAATGATCTCCTATTGAGTGCTCCTATGGTTGTTAGAACTCTTGATTTTAAGAAAGATCCATTCCGACCACTTGAAGATAGTGAAAAGAAACTTGGTCCTGAAGTACCATATCTTAATGCAATTGGTGTTTTGTTGTATCTGGCCCAATGTACTAGACCAGACATTGCATTTTTAGTAAATTTGCTTGTCATATGTAGTTTAACACCAACTCGAAGGCATTGGAATGGGGTTAAACATCTTTTTCGTTACCTTCGTGGCACGAAAGATTTAGGATTATTTTATTCGAAATCTAACAATTTTTCAGGTTTACTTTGTTATACTGATGCCAGATATCGGTCTGATCCCCATAAAGCTTATTCACAAACAAGATATGTTTTTACATATAATGACACAACAATCTCTTGACGCTCTACAAAAAAATATATTGTTGCTACATCCTCCAATCTTTCGGAGATCCTTATACTTCATGAAACAAATCGAGAATGTGTTTGGCTAAGGTCAGTTATTCATCATATTCAAAGGACATGTGGATTCTCATTATCTATAGAAATGCTGACATTGATATTTGAAGATAATGCAGCTTGTATTGCTCAAGTTAGAGGAGGATATATCAAAGGAGATGGAACCAAACATATTTATCCTAAATTCTTCTATACTCTTGAACTTCAACAGAACCGACAGATTGATTTTAAACAAATTCGGTCTACAGATAATCTTATAGATTTGTTTACCAAGACATTGCCTGTATCAACTTTTGAGAAACTGGTATATGGAATTAGCATATGTCATCTTTGTAAATTACAGGATTGATATTGAAATTTTGTTCAAGGGGAACTCTCAATCGGGGCGAGCAAAATTTGAATGGACATATTGTACTATTTTTCCTTTACCGGATTTTGTTCCATTGGGTTTTACCGGAAAGGTTTTAATGAGACAATTCTGAACATGTCTAATATAACTTGATCCAGAAGATCATTGTATATATTTTTACTAAGGTTTTTGTCACACTGGATTTTTCCTAAGAAATTAAAAATACAAATTATGGAATCCAAAGGGGAGTGTTATAGAAATAGTGGCTTCCACAATGAACTTACAAGTGGATTCATGCAAGCACAATATGGTGATGACTAAGGCAAATGACAGATAATGTAATAAACCTATATATATATATGTTCTCATTTCATTTGTAAAGCAAGTATATCAGTTGAAGCTTAATAAATCAACAAAAGCTCTCTCATATCTCTCGTCTCTCTCTTGCTCTCACTTTATTTTATTATTTATTTCATCTATTATTTCATTTAATTTATAACATTTATGATTTTTTTTTGTTTGTTTCTCGAAATAGAAGATTGTTTTACCCTCGAACCGTGTGGAAATGGTGAGATATGTCACTTTTTTTGTCGCAATGATGTCACTTCTTTAATAACTTAAGTTTAAAAGGTATATATTATGATGAACTACCCAAATTGCCCTTAAATAATCTACTTTTTAGTCTCATTGTACTTCCATCTACACTTTGAAAACGATAACTCATCTCTCTCCAGATTCTGCACAAGAAAATATCATATATTTATGATCTTCGTTTATATATTTTCATATATTTTTGTGCGGTTTAACAATGTATCCATTCGTTATGATTTGTTGTCCAGTCTTTATATGAACATTTTATTTATCAAAGGATCGATCATTTTATTTTTGAAAATAAGGTTCAGTTAAATCGGGCATATTTGTAGCCAAATCGATCTTTTTTTTAATATGATTAAGCTTATTTTTGAAAGAATCGAGCATTTGTCAAATGATCGAGAATTTTTTTCAAAGGATTAAGAATAATTTTTAAAGGATCGAGAATAGTGTTTAAAGAATCGAGAATATTTTTCAAAGGATCGAGATTTTTATCAAAAAATAAATATTTTTTTTCAAAGAATCGAGAATTTTTTTCAAAGGATCAAGAATATTTTTTAAAGGATCTAGAATTTTTTTCAAAGGATCTAGAATTTTTTTCAAAGGATCGAGAATTTTTTTCAAAGGATCGAATTTTTTTTCAAAGGATCGAGATTCTTTTTCAATTGATCGAGATTTTTTTTTTCAAAGGATTGAGAATATTTTTCAGAGGATCGAGATTTATTTTTAGAAAATTTGGTTTGGTTAAATCGAGTATATTTGTAGCGAAATCGAGTATATATTAGAAAGAATCAAGGATTTAAAAAAAAAAAAAAGAATAGAACATTTTTTTAAAGAATCGAGAATATTTTTTTTGAAAAATTGGTTTAGTTAAATCGAGCAAGCTTTTTAGTAAAGGTTTTGAACCTTTTAAGTACTGTCCAGAAAAAAAGAAGCTCAGGGGGCGCTGCCCCCCTGCACCCCCCTAATCTCAACCACCGCAAACTCGACCTCCGGATGCCTCTGCGTAGCGTCTGAATTTCAACGAAACTTTCTCTCTCTATTTCACAACTCTCACTCTACAAAAAGGAATGAAAGAAATCTGATGGAACAACTATTGGAGACATTTTTATCCGTTCACCATAATAGGTGATATGAACCTCACCAAGAGCAGTGAGACCCGGAACCAATATATGGTAACGAAATATTGTTTTCTAATTCAAGTTTTTAAACAAAGAAAATAAAAAGGACTGCGACCCATTATCTATATGGAGATAAGAACCAACGGTATCAAGAAAGTTGTAGACGCCACACTTAAGAATAGGAAAGAATGTGAGTGATAAGTCAAGGTTTGAACGCCACAAGGTAGAACCTTGATAAGTTCACAAGTTCTATGAAGAACCAAAGAGAAAATTCTCTCAAATTTATTTCAATTCAAACTCTTTTCTCCAAAATTACATCAATTGGTCCATTTTATACTAAAATATCTAAGTCCTAAAAAGGGAATAATATTCGGCCATTAATGCCTTACAATCAGAAAAATAAATACAAACAAATTTAGGAAAATACTAAAAACTAAAAACTAGCAACTAGTTGATTTGTCCATGATTTGGAAAGTTGAATTTGGGAAACAAATCAACTATTTATTTTAGGAAACACATCTACTATTTATTTGAGAAATAAATAAAATATGGAATATGCTGAAATTGGATTCTCCTCCAACCATACGTCGCCCAAAATATAGGAAATATATTGAAATTCGGACTCCTCAGCTCAAGTCTTCGTGCAATAAGATAGATGACCAAATTTGGATTTGTTTTGATCTGTTTCGGAGAACAAAGTCTTCATAACATTTGTAGGGCTCGTCTTGGGCTTTTCGAAAACATATTATAATAAATGATCCGACCTCAGATGCTTTCTATAGAGGCCCACGAAGTTCAGCCCAGATTTGGTCTTCATGTGGGCCGAACTTGGACTTCAGCAACTCATAATCAGCCTATCATTAAATGCTTCTTTGATCCTCTTGGCCCTTGTAATTGGCCCAAATGGAAACATGCAATGGATCCTTTTGTGAAGCTTCTTGATTCTCATCAATAAGTATCTTTTAAACATAAGTTATTAAAGCAGTGACAATGTTGAAATGTCACTTCCAAAAAATGCTATTTAATTTTTAAACATCTCGAACCATTAGGCATTCCGTTAGTCAAGTACTTTGACAGTAAAAAAATAAATTAAATAACCTTATTATCGTTGAACACATGAGTTATGCCTCCTATGAAATCATTAATTGTTTTTAAATAAAAAAAATCAAAAATCAAAAATCAAAAAATCAAAAATCAAAAAAGCAAATTAAAAAAGCAGAATTGAAAATAAAAAATTAAAAAATAATTAATATAAAGAACTAAATGTAAAACTAAAAAAAATATTTAAAAAACATTAATATAAAAAATGAAATAAAAAAATAAAAAATTCATTTAAAAACATTAATAAAATTAATAATAAAATAATATATTGTAAAAATACTGAAATAATATTAAAATTTATTTTGAAATATTGAATTGTTTTTTTTTAATTCAAAACTTTTTTGTTGCTAATTTTTTGTTTTTAATTTTCAATTCAATTTTTTTAAAATACTTTTATTAGTTTTTATTTTTTATATTTCTGATTCTTTTTAGAAAAAAATAATTAGTGATGTCATTAGATGACATAACTCATGTATTCAAGTGTAATAAGGTTATTTAATTGATTTTTTAAAAGTCAAAGTATTTGACTAATGGAATTCCTAACGATTAGAGAGCAAAATGTCTAATATTTTGGTTTTTCAGGGGGGAGAATGACCATTATTGAAACTAGATGTGGTAAAGTGTCTAATATTTATTTTCTCAGGATGAAGAATGATCATTACTGAAACTATAGGGGGTAAAGTATCTAATATGACAAACTACGGAAGAGAAAATGATTATATCCTCTCTCCTTTTTTTCCCTTCTTTATTAAATGGAATAATAAAGGGAATAAATTAATAAAACCACCTAGGGGAAGGGATGCCCAAAATCATTAAAGGTGTGTCAGTATGGCTTTTCAAATAGAGCTTATAGAGTATATATTTTTTTTGTAGCAGAGCTTCTAACTTATAAAAAAAAACTTTTGGTTATGTAAATTATAAAAAAAGTGTTGACAACGTATTTTTAAAAATAGCTTTTGGTTGTGTGAATTACAAAAAGGGTGTTGACAATATATTTATAATGAAAGACTTGTACAGTGGAATATCTAAAATTTATAAAGGGTAATTGATACAATTCATGTGTTTTAAAAAAGCTCAAAAAAAACTTTTTGGAAAAGCCCAAATTTTAGGCTTCTCCAAGTAAACATAAAATGACTTTTATAAAGGGTAATTGAAACAATTCATATATTAGAAAAGCCGTTTTGAGTTTCACCAAACAACTGAAAAAAACTTGAAAGTAGTTTCTAGTATTAAAAAAGTGTTTTTGATCCTTATAAAAGTCATATCAAACATACTAAATTTAGAATAAAAAAGCTTTTAAAGGTAGGCAAAGCAAGAGAAAAACTTGGGTGCAATCGATGCACCACCGCAGAATCCGATGGTGGTGCATAGGTTCCACTAAGTTGATGACACATGTCACTCGCAAGTCAAAAAATTATAATTTTCTTTTACATTTTTCCTCAACACTAAGCCACAAACAGACTCACAGCTAAAGCCCAATTTCCCTCTGTCTTTCTCTCTGTCCTCAAATTTCGACGTCGATTTGCCATGACCGTTGTCATTTCCTGTCCTCACCGTCTTCCGGTGACCATAATATTAGTGAAAGAAAGAAAGTCGAGAAAAACAATTGGAATTTTAGGATAACCAAACCTTTCCTCAACAATCGATTTCATTAAACGAAATCCAATCGATTTAAAGTCGGTGAAGGACTTGTGTCAGAGCTCTTACCTTCACAATCGACTGCCGTTATTAAGATCTGAGGCCGCTGATATGCTTTACGCCCAGTTGTCAATGAAGAAATCTGTTCTTGGCATCATGATTTTTTTTTCTTTCTATTTTGCTTCTAAGTTTTCCCGTGAAAGCATGTTCAATTGCTAATATATTTTTGTAATTTGTTTGAAAGCTTTTTATTTCTGAGACCCTCTTAAGGACAGTCAAAGTTTGGTTTGACATAAAATATCAATCTGAAAATTTAGTATTGCATCAGTTGGCTTGTCTATTTGAAAGATGAGAAGATGGTGAGGATCCGAAACGACGACAGTCACAGCAAGTCAACGTCGAGATATGGGGACTGGGGCCGAAGAGGGAGATAGAGGGAAATTGGGCTTCAGCTGGTGTCTTGCTTCTCTGGGTGTTAGTATATTTTGGTATGGGTTGGAGACCCATTATACACCCAAGTGGGCCAAGAACACAAGTAATACATGGAGAGCCCAAAATCCATGTAATCCAAACCCAAGCTCAAGCCCATGCCTATGACATTTATGCAAAGCACAAACATAAGCCCAATGAGCAGTTTTATGCTATATATATACATCAGTGTTAGAGACTGATTAAGACACACATAACAAGACACATAATAAAGTGAATGTGTGTGTGGTTGTGTCTAAACATTATGAGTATGCAGGGGAAATGCAAGGCATGTATGTGCGTTGTGCAATGCAAAAGCATATATGTATGCAAGAGAGTATTGCATGAAATAATGCATATGTGCATGTGTTCATTAGCGAACAAAATACAGAGAATAAAAACACAAGAGAGATGTGGAGAAAATCTATAGAATTTTCTCCCATCTATAATCAAAGTGTGGGTAACATGCTTTGTGATCAGAGGGGACTTTCCGATGATGCGATGATGTGATCGTCCTCCGACCGTTGATTCAGTTCCAGGTGTTAGATCCCGCTTCTGCTGGAATTCAGATTTTCGTATGGTGAACGGTAATAATCCAAATTCGTTTTATTTATATCGAATATTATTTATATTGGTATCAGAGCATGATTGAGACTGTATTCTGGTAAAAATGCCATGTTTAGGAATTGTTATTCACGTTTTGAATACTTCACAATTCAATAATGGCATAACACCACACACTTGTTATATTTTGTTTTAGATGGCATGATTGTATACATATATATGTGATTATATGTTCTAGATTTTATTGCCATGTTATATCTTCAAAATTAAGAGAATTTTGAAGAATTAAAAAAGAAACCAGTGACTGTTATGGGGTTTTAATTTTATTGTCATTTTTTTGTTTCTATGCGATCATGGTACCATTAGATAGAGCATTTCGATAGCTTTCCAACGATATGTCATTTTCATAATTTGGTTAAGAAACAAGGGAGAAAAACGATTTCGGATATTTATGTTCGAAATCAAAATCTGGAAACTTATTTTGTTCTTGAATGTGGGTGAAGAACATGAAGAACATGTTCCACCCTCCTATGATCGGAGAGTGTGTGTCACCCTTAACCAAAATGTCGTAATTAAGGACATAAATGGAATTACAATTAAATTCGGAGTCGGATGGTGGTGGTCCCATGATCGGAAAAGTATGGGAAGACGGCGAGTACGACTCACTCTCCTCCGGCGTGAGTGGGTGTTGGAATACCATGAATAAGTGGTTCGGTGTTGACACGTGGACACACCAGAAGAAGACACGTGGTGGTTTTCGTCTTTTGTGACAAGTGGCATATTCGCACTTTGACATGTGGCGTCGATTTGTGAAAGAAACCGTTGACTGTTTTCGACCACCGGGGAAGTTTCCGGTGATGGTTTTAGACATCCGGAATAGTTACCGGTTGCCATATCATCATGTCATGTCATGTCATCACCGACCGGACCGGTACTTTGGTCGGCAAGCTTACTGGCGGCCGATGACTTTTTTCGATGATTTTTTTTTGACATTTTTTTTTTCTTTTTCAATTTTTTTTATTTATTAATTCCATCGATTTGTTTCACTCCAATGGGAGCTGAATTAATGCGATATAAATTCCGGATGGGATTCTTTTTTAATAAATCAGATTAAAGTGACAATTTTTTGGTGTGGATTCCAATGACAGTTTTCAGTATGATTTTCGGTGACGGTTTCTGGCACGGTTTTTGATGACAGTCTCCGGTGTGGTTTTCGATAATAGTTTTCGATACGGATATCAAAGATGGTTTCCGGTGGTATTTTCAACCACCGTGGATTTTTCCAGCAAGACTTTTAGCACTGTTTTCTAATGGTCATGAAATTTTCCTGTGAAAAATTTGCCACCGAAATTTAGCTTCAGTAGGAACTATTTATATTGAAAGGCCTTCGTTTAAAATTCTCTTTCTAATTAATTATGCAATCAGGAAAATAATTTTTATTAGAATGTACATTGAAAATGTACAGGGTTATTAAAAGACAATTTTTTCTAAATGAGTTAGAAATTTTTGGAATAAATTTGCATTATCTTATATGTCTTAATGGAGAAGATTTCATGAATCTTATTAGTTGACATATAGTCACAGTCAATGACTCATGTTTTTATATGGAGAGATGCAGTGGATAGTCTTTTAATGAAATTTTCTGAAGAGTTAATATATCTATAAGGTTGGAAAAGCTAGAGTAAGGTACCATGATGTATTTTGGTCATAGAGCGCGTAAATTAGAAATCGTAGAGGAGCATTACATTCTTAGGAATGTGAGACGATCTACTACATCCGCAGTGAATATTCATAGTGCTAGGCACATGAGTTACTGCACACGCGATAGATGACCAAAATTCTTGAGAAAATGACAATTAGATGAGTTTTGAAGACTTAGAGAGTCTTTCTCACTGATGATCGATATAAATATGAAACGTATAGAGTGAATAGCATGCAAAGTCACGTATTTTGAGAAAATATTGTGGTTTTAATAAACCATTCTATAGTAAATAATTTTGATTTATTTACTTTGTAGTAAAAACGGTTTGACCCATAAAATATTTTGTTGGGACTTGTGCATTGTATTCTTCTTTATTTATATGATCACTTGTTTTGGAAGTTCTAAATTGTTGAGTACAATATTAGAATTATAATTTTGCGCAAAGTACTAAATTAATGATGATTAAATTTTTGGAAACGGATGGTAATTAGACACTTTGACGACTTTTTCGATTCTGTTCCTTAAATTGTTTCATCATTTGTTCGGTCAGCGTTTGCATAACACCACACACTTGTTATATTTCATTTTAGATGGCATGATTGTATACATATATATGTGATGATATGTTCTAGAGATTATTGTCATGTTATAACTTCAAAATTGAGAGAATTTTGAAGAATTAAAAACGAAACCCGTGACTGTTATGGGGTTCGAGTTTTATTGTCATTTTTTTATTTCTCTATGATCATGATATCATTAGATAGAGCCTTTCGATATCTTTCCAACGATAGGTCATTTGCATAATTTGGTTAAGAAACGATGGAGAAAAACGATTTCGAATATTTACGTTTGAAATCAAAATCTGGAAACTTATTTTGTTCTTGAATGCGGGTGAAGAACATGAAGAACATGTTCCACTCTCCTATGATCGGAGAGTGTGTTTCACCCCTAACCCGAATGTCGTTTTCAAGGGCATATATGGAATTAAAATTAAATTTGGAGTCGAATGGTGGTGATCCTGTGATCGGAAAGGTCTGGGAAGAAGGCGAGTGCGTCTCACTCTCCTCTGACGTGAGTGGGCGTTGGCATTCCATACATAAGTGGCTCTGGTGTTGACACGTGGACGCACCAGAAGATGACACATGGCGGGTTTTTGTCTTTTTGTGACGAATGGCCCATTCTCACTTTGACATGTGGTGTCGATTTGTGTAAAAGAAACCGTTGACGGTTTTCGACCACCGGGGAAGTTTTCGGCAAAGTTTTCAAACGTCCAGAACAGTTACCAGTGCCACGTCATCATGCCATGTCATCACCGATTGGACAGGTTCTCTATTTCGGTACTCCAACCGGTACGTTTTCCGGTGACTAGTGATTTTTCCGATGATATTTCCGGTGTCCAATAAATGGTTTTTCGGTGACCAAAGGCGGTTTTTCGACGATCATAAGTGATTTTCTGGTGACCGATGGGGTTTTCCGGTGATAAAAAAATATAATTTTTTAAGAAAAATTCAAAAAAAAAATATTTATTAATTCCATCGATGTGTTTCATTCCAATATGAGCTGAATTAATGCCCTATAAATTCCGGATGTGATTTTTTTTAATAAATCATATTCAAGTGACAAAATTTTGGTGTGGATTCCAATGAAAGTTTCCAGTATGATTTTCGATGACGGTTTCTGGTTACGGTTTCTGATGACAGTCTTCGGTGTGGTTTCCGGTAACAGTTTCCAATACGGATGTCAAAGATGGTCTCAGGTGGCATTTTCGGCCACCATGGATTTTTCCAGTAGGATTTTTAGCACTGTTTTCTAACGGTCATGGAATTTTCCTTTAGAAAAAAATTTGGCCACCAAAATTTAGCTTCAGTGGGAGCTATGTATATTAAACGGCCTTCGTTTAAAATTCCCTATCTAATTAATCATGCAATCGGGAAAAAGAAGTTTGATTAGAATATACATTGGAAATGTATAAGGTTATTAAAAGACAAATTTTTCAAAATGAGTTAGATTTTTTTTTTTAATAAATATGCATTATCTCATATATCTTGATGGAGAAGATTTCATGAATCTTTTATTGACATATAGTCGCAGTCAATGACTCATGTTTTTATGTGGAGAGATGCATCGGATAGTCTTTTAATGAAATTTTCTGAAGAGTTAATAGATCTATAAGGTTGGAAAAGCTAGAGTAAGGTACCACGATATATTTTGGTCATATAACGTGTGAACTAGAAATCGTAGAGAAGCGTTACATTATTGAGAATGTGAGGCGATCTACTACATCCGTAATGAATATTCATAGTGTTAGGCACATGAGTTATTGCACACGCGAAATATGACCAAAATTCTTGAAAAAATGACAATTAAATGAGTTGTGAAGACTTAAAGAGTCTTTCTCAGTGGTGATCGATATAAATATGAAATGTATAGAATGAATAGCATGCAAAGTTACTTATTTTGAGAAAATATTGTGTTTTTAATAAACCGTTCTATAATAAATAATTTTGGTTTATTTACTTTGTAATAAAAACGGTTTGAACCATAAAATATTTTGTTGGGACTTGTACATTGTATTTTTCTGTTATTTATATGATCATTTGTTTTGGAAATTCTAAATTGTTGAGTACAATATTAGAATTAGAATTTTACGTAAAGTACTAAATTAATGATGATTAAATTTTTGGAAACGAATGGTAATTAGACGCTTTGACGAATTTTTCGAATATGTTCCTTAAATTGTTTCATCATTTGTTAATGTCAGCATTTGTAGCAAAATTAAATGTGTGTGTTTTTTTTTGAAATTAATATACTTGCATAGTAGATTGTATGTCTCTACATAGATTAGCATAAAATATAGATTATATATCTATAATATTGTGGTCAGTTTGATAGCGATAAACTAAATCGTGTAATCTAGAAAATAGATACAAAAAAGGATTTAGTGTCTTTTAAGAGTAAGAAGCTCTTGAGACTATAACATGAATCATGACTGAACTTCAACATAGTACTTATTGCTCGATATACAAGATGTGAAGGCTTATCAAGCCAGAAGTTAAATTACTCACATCATATTGTGGAGTAAGTTAAACAGAAATTTCACAAATATGTTTTACAAGTACAGTGAGATTTAAGTAAGGTGGTTTACCTTTCAGAGTTTGGCATGAAGGGAAAATTTTAGTAGTATTTTCAGTACTAAAATTTTAGTAGGTACGGTATCAAGGTTTGATTACTTATAAGGAGCGCCAAAATTAGTGGCAGCATCCAATAAGAATATAAAACATGATACACCAACTAAACGATCTGATTTCTTTTGATAGTTGAAATATATAAAATTAATATGACACGTTTCGATCGCGTCATTTCGGTAGCAGAAGATCAGTGCTTAAAGGCGGCTTAGGCTTCTAGACAATTTTATATGAAAGATTTCAATTTGTACAAAACTTTTAGTTTTGAGCATATTAGTGGAAATAGTTATTTCCAAAAGGAGAAGAGAATCTAGTTATAACCACTTAATCTTATATCGGAATATGCAAGAAGTTGAGGGATAACGAATTGAGGAATAGCTAAACTCAAATAACTTGTTACAGTTGTGACAAGTTGGGACATTTTCACTCATAAATGCGTTGAGTCAAAACGAGAAAAACCCAAACTTAACAATTTGTTAAGTTATGCTTAAGTTTCTGGTTAGGTATTTTCTTTTTGAATCTCGTCCATTGTGGATGGTGGATAAGTAAAGACATACCATCCAACAAGAAACTGTAAAGCACACTTTGAGTATAGTTAGATTATTTGAGACAAGATGTATATGTGTTAGAACTTTTTTTTTGGAGTTTAGTACTAACAAACTGAGTTTGCATGGTAGCTTAAATTTAGACTCCATGATGTTCTAATATACACTTGAGATCTAACTGGGTTTTAATGTCCGTGGTTATCCTCATTGATTCGGGTTATCATTAATGATCACGATGGTTATATGAATGTTATTTTTGCAAATTATATTCATATGGTACTTGATAGTTTAATCGTTTTATGGAATTATACGTCAGTAGAGACGGTTATAACTTTGTTGTTTTTTTCAATCATTACAGTGGTAATGGTGCGGATATTTTGTCATGCTAGATTAAGTCATGTTAAAAGAGATAAAATGAGTATATCAGTCAAGTAGAACTAATTTGACTCATTTATCTTAAATGTCATACAAATTATCTAGCAAGAAAAACAACTAGAAAACCATCTAATAAAGAACTATATCAGAAATTTCATTGCAACTAATTCATTATTACATTTGTGATTGAATCAGTGTAAAGACTAGATTGAAATTTCTTATCTAGTTACATTCATTAATATCTTTAGATATATTGGTCATATCTATTTGATCTCTCATAAATCGAAAGTATTGGATTGCATTCAGATTGTTTGGTTGAGGATCATATTAGAAGATAAACTTTTTTGAGTTTTAAAGAATAAACCGAGTACGTAAATATCTTTCTGAACAGTTCAAGGAATTGTTTAGTAAGAAAGATATAAAAAGATCTTTATTTATTCCTAGGACTCCGTAACAAAATAGTGTAGCGGAAAGAAGGAAATAAATAATATTGGAAATAGTTAATTCTGCGATGGCGCAAATGAATTATTTAGTATCTTACTAAAAGATATGTTTATTGTTGCCTACTTACTTAATCATGTTCCATTTTAATCAAACGGTTATATACCATATAAATTTTGGACAGGTAGGTAGCCTAGTCTAACTAATCTACAACTCTAAGGGTATGCAGATTATGTTTATAATCCATCTTATAGAAATGAGAAATTGGAAGTAAGAAGAGAAGTTGTATCTTTATTTGATACTCTGTGCATTCCAAAGGATTAAATAAACGATGGTGTATAATTAGATAGAAGTGTGACTGAATTTGAATCACAAGATGTCATTATTAGAGAATGGTTTTCTTAGTAGAAGTGAATTTAATATGGATATCTAATTTTAGAATTAGATGATCTGTGTTAATATGCGAGTGGCGGTAAATTAAAATTTAACTTGATCCTCCATCCCTAGTGGGAGTGGAATTCTAAATGGATCTTTCATCTTTAGAGGGAGTGAAAGTGGAAATCTACACCCTAGTAGGAGTAGAAATCCTTATAGATTTTTCATCCTTAGTGGGAGTGAAACAGCTGTTAAATCAGCCACTGTAATAATTTACCTACTCATGGACATAATCAACAAATTATCCCATTTCGTCTTTCGAAGATTGAAAGGGAATTTTTGATGATTACTTCACTTGACAGTGATGAGCCAAAGATTTTAGAATTGAGCTATCACTTATATCTACTAAGTGAATATATGAATAAAAGCAATGGAAGGGGAGATGGAGTATAGAAAAGTGATCATGTCTGGGACTTGATTCACTTACCGCCTGGTCATTAGACCGTTATGAACGTATGGATTCCATATATATCATATGTAAGGCGGAAAGTACTAATGAGAGGTATAAGGCGCGATTAATTGCAAATGGAGAAACTTATTCTTTGGAAGTAAATTTTTCTTCTATACGTCTTATTCTAGCACTAGTCACATATTTGAACCTGAAAATACATCAGATGGATGTAATGATTGTACTTCTCGATAGTGAACTAGAGGAAGTGATTTATATGGAGTTGCCTATAAAATTTTCTTTTCAAAAGATCAACAGAGTATAAGTGTGCCTGCTTGATTAATGTATGGTTTGAAACAATCTTCTAGAAAGTGGTATATTTTATTTCATCAAGTTGTAATGTCTTACAGATTATTGATGACTAAAGATAGCCATGGTAAGTACACTAAATAGGTTAAGGATAATTTTTATATTATCTATATTTGTAGACTATATGTCTTGGCTAGAAATAATGAAGAGTTTTTAAAACCATTATGAAATGGTAATTCTCAAATTTCTTTGAGATTTTATATGAGCAATGTGGTTTATATATATTATGAGTAATAGTTGATTCGAAATGAGCAATTATAGGCTCATAGATACTCCTATTGTGAAATTACAAACTCTTATCCTCAATGTGTACATTGAAACTCCATAAGATCAAGTTATTAATTACAATTTCCTCATGTTAGTATCATACAGAGTCTCATGTACATTGTTATATGTACAAAGTCTATTATTAGTTACGTCGTAAGATTGGTGAGTGGACACCAATATAATCCTTGATTACATCATTGAGATGTTGTCAAGAGGACATTGACATACCATGAAAGTACGACTAACTAATAAGTGTACATTGTGATATGTACAAGGCCCAATAGAAATTATGCTACAAGATTGGTAAATTTATATCAATATAATCCTAGATTGAGAGGATTATGATAAACTTTAATGGTAAGGGAATTTACCGTTAATGCTAGCATATTTACACATATAATGTAATAGAAATATGTCATCAGGTTGAGACCATCATTCTTACATGTGCGGTCGCCTCAGTTGCTGAGATTGCAAGCTGAGATGAGACATATATATTAGAGAATATGTAGGATATATTCTTGTGGAGCTAGTATATATGAATATGTCACCTTGAATTTGCCAAGATGAGGTTCACAATAAATATACTAATATATTTTAGAACCGATCATGATAGACCCCACTATCATTGATACCTGATTTAAGCCAAATATAAGATCTTAATGTGGCATCAGAGAGAGGAGAGCTTTTAAGAACTCAGGTTAGTCACAAGAGTTGTGGCTAGACTAAGATTTGTACATTGAATAATATAAAAACATATGCATTCTTATTTAGAATGAAATTCACTGTAACACGTGTTTCATACCACGTGTGCTATTTGTGACCGATGTGGAAAATGAGAAAATGAATTCCTGCTTCCTCATTGTGTAAGTTCCACTGAAGTTTTACGTTAACTTCAAACGGTGTCCTTATGACCATTCACTTTATCTTGAAGCGACAGGATAATGTTAGCACCTTTAGCGTGTTATTTCTATGGCTATGATAATTCAGCCTATGGGGCACGTCTAGGGTAGTAGTTGTTCTGGAGACGGAGAGATAGAGATGAAATGGGAAGATTTAATGAATTTTTCTCTGACTTATGTATTCACTGGTCGACCAATTGTATTTGTTACAATTGTGAATTCATGAAATGTGATAAAGTCAAGCATATCTTTTGAGGGATCAAATATGCTTTAGACGGATAAAATTTATAAATTAAATCTAGGATACAATAATGAACAAAATTATCTCTTGTAAATAGAGAATTTACATTTGAGATTGTTAGCTCCCTTATATATATATATATATATATATATTGATTGTTCATAGGTCACACAATGCACTTACCCGTATGAACATTTTTGATAATGATGATAATACTTGTGTTTGAATGTATAACTAACTAATAAGTGTACATTGTGATATGTACAAGGCCCAATAGAAATTATGCTACAAGATTGGTAAATGTATACCAATATAATCATAGATTGAGAGGATTATGATATAATTTTAATAGTAAGGAAAATTACCCTTAATAGTAGCATAATTACACACATAATGTAATAGAAATATGTCGTCAGTAATTACACACATAATGTAATAGAAATATGTCGTCAGGTTGAGATCAACATTCTTACATGTGCGGTCGCCTCAGTTGCCGAGATAGCAAGCTGAGATGAGACACATATATATTAGAGAATATGTAGGATATATTCATGCGGAGCTATTATATATGAATATGTCGCCTTGACTTTATCAAGATGAGGTTCACAATAAATATAATAATATATTTTAGAACCGATCATGATAGACCCCACTTTCATTGATACCTGATTCAAGCCAAATTTGAGATCTTAATGTGGCGTCAGAGAGAGGCGAATACTGTGGTTTTAATGAATAGCATGCAAATTCACGTATTTTGTGAAAATATTGTGGTTTCAATAAACCGTTCTATAGTAAATAATTTTGGATTATTTACTTTGTAGTAAAAACAGTTTGCCCCATAAAATATTTTTTTGGGACTTGTGTATTGTATTCTTCTTTATTTATATGATCACTTGTATTGGGAATTCTAAATAGTTGAGTACAATATTAGAATTAGAATTTTGCACAAAGTACAAAATTAATGATGATTAATTTTTGAAACGGATGGTAATTAGACGCTTTGACGACTTTTTCGATTATGTTCCTTAAATTGTTTCATCATTTGTTCGGTCAGCGTTTGCAGCAAAATTAAATGTGTGTATTTTTTTAAAAATTAATATTCTTGCATAGTAGATTATATGTCTCTACATAGATTAGCATAAAATAAAGATTATATATCTATAATATTGTAGCCGGTTTGATAGCGATAAACTAAATCGTGTAATATAGGAAATAGATACAAAAAGGATTTAGTGTATTTTAAGAGTATCTTGAGACTATAACATGAATCATGATTAAACTTTGGCATAGTACTTATTGTTTGACATACAAGATGTGAAGGCTTATCAAGCCAGAAGTTAAATTACTCGCATCATGTTGCAGAGTAAGTTAAATAGTAATTTCACATGTATGTTTTTTAAGTACAGTAGGACTTAAGTAAAGTGGTTTACCTTTCAGAGTTTTGGTTTGAAAGGAAAATTTTAGTAGTATTTTCCGTACTAAAATTTTAGTAGGTACGGTATCAAGGTTTGATTACTTATAAGAAGTGCCAAAATTAGTGGCAGCCTTCAATAAGAATATAAAACATGATACACCGACTAAACGATCTGATCTCTTTTGATAGTTGGAATATATAAAATTAATATGACACGTTTTGATCTCGTCATTTCAGTAGTAGAACCGATCGCGTCATTTCGGTAGTAGAAGATGAACGCTTAAAGGCGGCTTAGGCTTCTAGCCAATTTTATATGAAAGATTTCAACATGTACAAAAGTTTTAGTTTTGAGCATATTAGTGGAAATAGTTATTTCCAAAAGGAGAAGAGAATCTAGTCTTAACCACTTAATCTTAGATCGAAATATGCAAGAAGTTGAGGGATAACGAATTGAGGAAGGGCTAAACTCAAATAACTTGTTGCAGTTGTGACAAGCTGGGACATTTTCACTCATAAATGCGTTGAGTCAAAAAGAGAAAAACCCAAACTCAACAATTTGTTAAGTTATGCTTAAGTTTCTGGCTAGGTATTTTCTTTTTGAATCTCGTCCATTGTGGACGGTGGATAAGTAAAGACATACCATCCGACAAGAAACTGTAAAGCACACTTTGAGTATAGTTAGATTATCAGAGACAAGATGTATATGTATTAGAACATTTTTTTTGGAGTATAGTACCAATAAACTGGGTTTGCATGGTAGCCTAAATTTAGACTCCATGATGTTCTAATATACATTAGAGATCTAACTGGGTTTTAATGTCTGTGGTTATCCTCATTGATTTGGGTTATCATTAATGATTATGATGGTTATATGAATATTATTTAGCAAATTATATTCATATGGTACTTGATAGTTTAATGGTTTATAGATAACGTCAGTAGAGATGGTTATAATTTTGTTTGTTTTTCAATCATTACAACGGTAATGGTGCAGATATTTTGGCATGCTAGATTAAGTCATGTTGAACTAGATAAAATAAGTATATCAGTCAAGTATGACTAATTTGACTCATTTATCTTAAAGGTCATGCAAATTATCTAGCAAGAAAAACAACTAGAAAACCATCTAATAAAGAACTAGATCAGAAATTTCATTGCAACTAATTCATTATTACATTTGTGATTGAATCAGTGTAAATACTAGATTGAAATTTCTTATCTAGTTACATTCATTAATATCTTTAGATGTCACGGTCATATCTATTTGATCTCTCATAAATCGAAAGCATTGGATTGCATTCAGATTGTTTGGTTGTGGATCATATTAGATGATAAACTTTTTTGAGTTTTAAAGAATAAACCGAGTACGTAAATATCTTTCTAAACAGTTCAAGGAATTGTTTAGTAAGAAAAATACAAAAAGATATTTATTTATTCCTAGAACTCCGTAACAAAATAGTGTAGCGGAAAGAAGGAATTAAATAATATTGGAAATAGTTAAGTCTGCGATGGCGCAAATGAATTATTTAGTATCTTACTATATAGAAGTGTGACTGAATTTGAATCACAAGATGTCATTATTAGAGAATGGATTTCTTAGTAGAAGTGAATTTAATATAGTTATCTAATTTTAGAATTGGATGATCTGTGTTAATATGCGAGTGGCGGTAAATTAAAATTTAATTTGATCCTCCATCCCTAGTGGGAATGGAATTCTAAATGGATCTTTCATCTTTAGTGGGAGTGAAAGTGGAAATCTACACCCTAGTAAAAGTAGAAATCCTCATAGATCTTTCATCATTAGTGGGAATGAAACAGCTATTAAATCAGCCACTGTAATAATTTACCAACTCGTTGACATAATCAACAAATTATCCCATTTCGTCTTTCGGAGATTGAAAGAGAATTTTTGATGATTACTTCACTTGACAGTGATGAGCCAAAGATTTTAGAATTGAGCTATCACTTATATCTACTAAGTGAATATATGAATGAAAGCAATGGAAGGGGAGATGGAGTATAGAAAAGTGATCATGTCTGGGACTTGATTCACTTACCGCCTGGTCATTAGACCGTTATGAACGTATGGATTCCATATATATCATATGTAAGGCGGAAAGTACTAATGAGAGGTATAAGGCGCGATTAATCGCAAATGAGAAACTTATTCTTTGGAAGTAAAGTTTTCTTCTATACGCCTTATTCTAGCACTAGTCACATATTTGAACCTGAAATTACATCAGATGAATGTAATGATTGTACTTCTCGATAGTGAACTAGAGGAAGAGATTTACATGGAGTTGCCTGTAAAATTTTCGTTTCAAAAGATCAAGAGCGCATAAGTGTGTCTGCTTGATTAATGTATGGTTTGAAACAATCTTCTAGAAAGTGGTATATTTTATTTCATCAAGTTGTAATGTCTTACAGATTATTGATGACTAAAGATAGCCATGGTAAGTACACTAAATAGGTCAAGGATAATTTTTATATTATCTATATATGTAGACTATATGTCTTGGCTCGAAATAATGTAGAGTTTGTAAAACCATAATAAAATGGTAATTCTCAAATTTCTTTGAGATTTTATATGAGTAATGTGGCTTATATATATTATGAGTATTAGTTGATTCAAAATGAGCAATTATAGGCTCATAGATACTCCTATTGTGAAATTACAAACTCTTATCCTCAATGTGTACATTGAAACTCCATAAGATCAAGTTATTAATTACAAGTTCCTCATGTTTGTACCATACAGAGTCTCATGTACATTGTTATATGTACAAAGTCTATCATTAGTTACGTCGTAAGATTGGTGAGTGGACACCAATATAATCCTTGATTACATCATTGAGATGTTGTCAAGAGGATATTGACATACCATGAAAGCACGACTAACTAATTAGTGTACATTGTGATATGTACAAGGCCCAATATAAATTATGCTACAAAATTGGTAAATGTATATCAATATAATCCTAGATTGAGAGGATTATGATATAACTTTAATAGTAAGGAAATTTACCGTTAATGCTAGCATAATGTAATAAAAATATGTCGTCAGGTTGAGACTAGCATTCTTACACGTGCGGTCGCCTCAGTTGCTGAGATAGTAAGCTGAGATGAGACACATATATATTAGAGAATATCTAGTATATATTCTCGCAAAGCTAGTATATATGAATATGTCGCTTTGACTTTATCAAGATGAGGTTCACTATAAATATAATAATATATTTTAGAACTGATCATGATAGGCCCCACTATCATTGATACCTGATTCAAGCCAAATTTGAGATCTAAATGTGACGTCAGAGAGAGTCGAGCTTTTAAGAACTCAGGTTAATCACGAGAGTTGTGACTAGACTAAGATCTGTACAGTGAATAATATAAAGAATATGCATTCTTATTTAAAATGAAATTCACTGTAACACGTGTTTCATACCACGTGTGCTATTTGTGACCGATGTGGAAAATGAGAAAATGAATCCCTGCTTCCTCATTGTGTAAGTTCCATTGAAGTTTTACGTTAACTTCAAACAGTGTCCTTATGACCATTCACTCTATCTTGAAGTGACAGGATAATGTTAGCATCTTTAGCGTGTTATTTCTATGGTTTTGACAATTCAGCCTATGGGGCATGTTTAGGGTAGCAGTTATTCTGGAGACGGAGAGATATAGATGAAATGGGAGAATTTAATGAATTTTTATCTTACTTATGTATTCACCGGTCAACCAATTGTATTTGTTACAATTGTGAATACATGAAATGTGATAAAGTCAAGCATAGCTTTTGAGGTATCAAGTATGCTTTAGACTGATAAAATTTATAAATTAAATCTAGGATACAATAATGAACAAAATTATCTTGTAAATAGAGAATTTACATTTGAGATTGTTAGCTCTATATATATATATATATATATATATTGATTGTTCATAGGTCACACGATGCACTTAAACGTATGAACATTTTTGATGATGATAATAATACTTGTGTTTAAATGTTTTAAAGACTCCTCTGTATATATCACATCTTACGCCATTTGGGGAGTGGCAGATGTTGATTAATAAGGTTGCACCTATGATGGGCTTGTGGTAACTTAATTGTGTTGACCCCATAGTGCGAGTGGGAGATGTTAGTATATTTGGGTATGGGTTGGAGACCCATTATACACCCAAGTGGGTCAAGAACACAAGTAATACATGGAGAGCCCAAAATCCATGTAATCCAAACCCAAGCTCAAGCTCATGCCTATGACATATATGCAAAGCACAAACATAAGCCCAATGAGCAGTTTTATGCTATACATATACATCAGTGAGAGACTAATTAAGACACACATAACAAGACACATAATAATGTGAATGTGTGTGTGGTTGTCTCTAAACATTATGAGTATGCATGGGAAATGCAAGGCATGTGTGTGTGTGCTGTGCAATGCAAAAGCATATGTGTATGCAAGAGAGTATTGCATGTAATAATGCATATGTGCATGTGTTCATCAGAGAACAAAATACAGAGAATAAAAACACAATAGAGATGTGGAGAAAATCTGTAGGATTTTCTCCCATCTATAATCAAAGTGTGGGTAACATGCATTGTAATCAGAGGGGACTTTCCGATGATGTGATCGTCCTCCGACCGGTGATTCAGTTCCAGGTGTTCGATCCCGCTTCCGTTGGAATTCGAATTTCCGTATAGTTAACGGTAATAATCCGAATTCGTTTTATTTATATCGAATATTATTTACACTGAGATCTCTCTCTTCATCACCCATATAACGATGTCGTCTCAACAATTTTCTAATTTGTGTTGACTGGTGGAATCAATATAGATTTGAAAGATTTTTGAAACTTCAAAGTTTAGTTAGTTGTACTTCTTTTTTTGAGTTATAATATATGTACTTTATGTTCTTGGATTTGCATATCGAAAGAGATGGGTTATATTCCACATTCTGTAGACATTTCTAAAGAGATGGGATTGTTTAATTTCTAGATTTTATAAGCTTCGTATTTCACAAAACAGTTCAAACAAGACAACTAAAACTATAAAATAGACTTAGAAACCATTTGAACGTAGAAAAAAAGTAAAGAGAAAAAATAAATTGCAGTTACAGATCTGCAACTCTGTAAGAGCAAAGAATCCAAAATGGACGTTGGAAAAGAGAAAGAAAAAAACAGAACCAGAGTGATCGAGAGAGAGGGAGAAATAGAGAGATTGGTCGATAGAGACTAATCTCAGACTAAGAGATTCGGTGATGAGGGAAACAATGGAGAGAGAAAGAAAAGTTTTAACTAACTCATAAATTTTCGTTTTCAAAATCAGAAACACGTGTTATTTGATGAATGGATCCGATCTACGGTGATACATCGGATGAAACTAAGTTTTTCTCTGCAAAGTAGAGACATCAAGATTGTTCCATGTCAGCGGTATCAGTAGACTCCACATCCGCTCTGATCACGAAAAAGAACAATTTAAATATCTGCCTCAAGAATCAGAACTCTTGTCTTTTTCTTTGTTGGTCAAGGTCGCTGTGTGTGGTTTAAGCCAAGCCTTTTTTTTTTTCTTTTTTTTTTTTAAAAAAAAACTAACAGCCTCGCTTTAAAGTTGTTTACATTGGCATTTTGCAGGAATGTAGATTCTCAGCTTTAGTGCAGCTTATAGGGTATTTGAGATTGAGCTGTTTTGAAGTGGGTTTGGTTAATGGTTTCAAATTGTGACGATGGAGTTAGAAGCAGATACAGGGGTCAGTGCACTTTTAAGCCACATCATTTCTAGTTGATGTTCCTTTTTTTGTTATAACGATAGTTCAGCGATTGTAATTGTTAATAAATGTTATTCTTTCTTTAATTGCTTTTGTCTTGTGTATGTCGTTAATTTGGATATGGTTAATGGCACAAAAGAGGGAAATTTAGTTTGGATAGAATAATTTGGTCATGACTTGCTTCATCACGTTAATAGTTAAATTAATTAAATAATTAGATTATTTAATTATATTGATAATTATAAATTATTAAATAACTACTAATTGGAAGGTGCTAGTTGATATTTGATTTAGGTGAAGATTATTTTATTTTTATTAAATTATTTATCTAAGTATTTGAATTTGAATTTAAATTTAAAATATTTATTATTACTTTTAATATATTAGATATATTTAAAAGGATAATTAAAAGATGTATATATCAATTATTAACATAAGAGTTTACATAAGATATAAATTGATATGTACTGATGAAACAATTGATATGCAACATATAACACATATAAGTGTTTATATAGAATACAAATAATGTTATACGTAAATCAATAATAAAAAGAGAGAATTTACATGTGATGAATAAGGGTGGCTTTAAAAAACTCACCTGATAGACAAAAGAGAAAAAAAAAACACATGCGAATGAATTGCATAAGATGCAATTTTAGTGAGTGTGTTAAAGTGAAAAGAGACTATTTGTTTTTTGCATGTGGTCACGCACAGTGATATGAAAAAAAAAAATTATTTTAAAAACCGGAATTGTTCTAGTTTTTTGTTTCACTTATAAGAAATAGTTTTTTTTCTCTTTTCTCTGTATCTTTCATTTAAGTTTCTAACATTGTGACGCGTCCACATGTAGTTACCAGTCCTGGAGGATAGCGAGAAAGATCGAGTGGTTTAAACAGGAGAACATCATAAAGTGAAGGAGCCTCTAAACGTTGGTAAGATTTTATTCTTCTGATTATATCGATTTCAATTTTTTGTGTTTACATATTGTATGTATTAGTTCCAAAAAATAATTACAATATCAAGTTCACTGATCCCAGATACAGGTTATGATCTGTTTTAAAATTTTTAAAACCTAATTCCGCTACGTAACCGGTGAATAGGGTTCCAACACTCATTTCATTTGTAAAACGAGTAGATATGATGAAGCTTAATAAATCAACAAAAGCTCTCTCATATCTCTCGTCTCTCTCTTGCTAGCATTTTATTTTATTAATTATTTCATCTATTATTTCATTTAATTTATAACACGTTATCAACACGATACTGTTATTTACAGAACCTGAAGTTTCTGAATTTTATTTCCATTGGAACCTAAAGTTCTTAAATTTATTTTCCGAATCTGAAGCTTCTGAATTTTATTTCCACTAGAACCTGAAGTTCCTAAATTTATTTTCAAAACCCGAAGCTTTTGAATTTATTGTTACTATAACCTGAAGCTTTTAAATTTTTATTTATCAATACTAGAACATGTAGTTCTGGACTTCGTTTCTCGTATTTTATTTACTTTTACGCAATTTACTTTCTCGTAATTTATTTACTTTTACGTAATTTTTATTTAAACAGTTTGGTCACTCATCTAAAAACCTGAAGTTTGTGGATTTATTTATCATTATTGGAATTTGAAATTTCTGGATTTATTTGCCTGTTTTGATAAATCATAGTTTTTCATAATATACTACAACGTTTTGGTTTATTTTGAAGTGAGATAACGCCATGGCGGTGTGCTTAATTTTTTTTTTATGGCATTATACCTTTTTAATACTGTGTCTGGAAGACAGGAATTGAACATCTTAAAACCTGATAAAAATATCCCTATCATGCAAGAAAGTAGATATTGGGTTGATGAAAATACCGGGAGTCCAAATTTATGGAAACATTGGAATATAACCAATATTCTTAAAATATCGAAAATATTTAAGGATACTTTTTATATCAATAACCATAAAATATAGAAAATATCGTGGATATACAGGAATGAATTCGATATCTACTCCCATTTGTTTTTGCTTGAGTTGTTAATATCATATGTGTTTATTGTAAGACCAGAATTTTGTTTCCTTTTATTATTATTATTATTATTATTATTATTATATAGAAACACATTCATTCAGTTGTTTTTGTTAAGACAACTAAATAATACAGTATTAAACCAGAGTATATTGGCAGTAAACCAAACCAGTGATCGATTCTCTAACATTATTACAAGTCGATTCCATAAGATTTGAAATGAGTCAATTTCAACATTTAGAGTTATTTGAAATAAATCAATTTCCAAATTTAAAATGATTTGAAATAAGTCAAATCCACATGTAAAAGGATTTGAATATTTTAGTAAAATCAGTCAAATTATATATCTTCATTATTTTAATAAATATTCATGTGTATATTTACACAATATCAACTAACGGTAATGTTTTTATACAAAAACTGTCATTTTACTACACTTGGTTCCCTACTAAAAGATCATAGCAAAATGATATCTCATAGATTGAATCAGAATATTTTAAAGGTATGATTTCTTAAACTTAGATTTTATTTTAAATTTTTATTTACAGCATTAGTCATTCGCAAACTAATTGTTTTTAACATCAAAATATTTTATTAACAAAGATTGAGCCTCTAACAATTGTTCAATTTGGTTTTTGGATGGAGATGTTTTAATGTATGGATTTTGGAGTAATTGAAATAGATATATACATGAAGCTCAATAATAAATTGTTGAAATTTTGGAGTCCATTAAAGGGTTCAAGTTTGAGTGTTAATGTAGGTTGAAATTTTGATTTGTTTTAATACCGGTGAACAACTTACCATTTTGTTTATTTTAGTTATATTCGTAGGATGCATTGATCATGAATTTTGGTATGAGAATAGTAGACATGTATACCAACTTGTGTTATTATTTTCGGAATTTTTTGTGGTGTTTATCTTAGGAAGATTTTATTTCTAAATCGGTTATATATGTAGATTTTCTGAATCATGAAACGGACCTTATTGTATTGGAGTAATTTTAATAGAAATTGGGAATGTATTTAGGTCTGATTTTTGGCAATATGGTTTTAGAGACATAATTAAATCTGAATATAAAATTTCTTGAATTTTAGTGATATATAAGTATTTTAATTATTTGGGTATATTTGATGTTTAAACAATAATATTTAGGCTGCAATCATGAGCTCTTGGTGTTGTAAGAATTTTAATTCTCAAAAGGAGATAGATAAAATTTTGATTTTCTGTATATAGATATATTACCGGTGTATTAGTCTATAAATGAAGTTTTGGAATTTTTCGTGGTCTATAGAATAGTTAAACTTTTATACAAATTCTGATTGAAGGATCAAAATTTGCACTATCAGATTAACCCTCGAGTGTTTAGAAAATTCTAGAAACTTGTAGATGTTTGCTAAAATTATGATATTTTGATGAGAGTTAGTAATCTGATTTTTGGATTTATTGACTAAGTTTTTCAATTTTTTTGCGGCCCTTAAGATTATCGAATCACTAACGTTTAAGCATTAAAATCTGTTGTTCTGAATTCTCTTTATGAAAATGAGTAAAAATGTATAATAAAGTTGAGTTAAATTTCTTTTATTTGGCTGGTTTAATTGAGAGATTATATTCTATATGTTTAGGTTCCTTTCGTGATTTTCCAATATCGTTAGTGAAACCTTAAACTTGCTATCATCGAAGGTAAGTAGATTTTTTTTTTTTTTGTATAATATGTAATTGTGCAAATGTTTTCTTAGAAAATAAATTTATTTATTATATTATTATGTTCTAAAATATTTTATTATAAACCTTTATATAAGTATATAAACTCATTTTCCTACTTACGTAGTCTTTGCTTACATATTCATTACCTAATTCTTTTTAAATAAGTTTTACACGTACTAGAACTTTTTATTTAAATGCTAAATGTATGGTTCTTTTGTGCTATGGCATTGCAAATATATTATGATATACATATTTTGAAAGTAATGTTTTAGCTCAATGCCAGTAGAAAATGAAATGTTAAATTAAATGAAATGGTGATCACCAATGATAATGTAAATGCAACGCGCACGACGAACGAAATGTTATGATTTTAGTCTTATACCAATTTTTGAAATGTAAATGGTCGGGTCACCAGGGGTATTGGTGACACTACTTGACTTGAACTTATTTTTATGAAATGTTATTAATCGCTATCGTATATTAAAATGGTAATTTTGCAAGTTTACTTGTATTTGAAAATATTACTTTTGCAAGTTTACTTATATATTTGAAAATGTTACTTTTGTAAGTTTAATTGTATCTGAATATTTGAAAAGTTATGTACTCATTAAATGTTATTATAAATTTCATAAATATTTTCGATTATATATTATGCAATACTTACTGAGTTGATAGCTCACCTCTTGTCATTTAACATTTTACAGACTAAGTATCTTAAAAGTTGGCCGCTAGGGCAATAGACTTTTAGATGTTGGAAGTTATTGAGATTATATGTAGTGTTTTTCTTTGTTTTATTTCTTAGAATTTGAGGTTAAGTGCTCGGTATTGTTTTAATATCCTTTAGAGTGTTTTGAACCTTATTGCTGGAATTATTTGGATATATATTTACATTTTGGAATGGTTTATCTAGAGTTATTCGATGATTATTAGTTTCTTTGGGTGAAGTAATTGATAGTTTGTGTTTTTATATTCCATATCAAAGTGTTTAATCACTCTTTAATTTTTGGGGTGTTACAACTTGGTATCAGAGCATTAGGTTTAAGATTCTATGGACTTTTGGGTGTTAGTTATAGACAATTGATAGGTTCTAATGTTTTACAATCAGTATTTTGCTAGGTTTTAATATTCTTAGTTTCTTAGAATCTGTATTTTATGGTCCTTAATATTCTTAGTTGAAGTTGGCTAGTGAGTTGTCTTTAACTCTTATGGTTTTCTAAAGAAAAGTTGTAAGGCCTCCTTCATTGGCGATGATTGAATATGCCACTGAATTATTAGTTGGATAAAAGATGTATTAGAAATTCTTTAATAATATCTTATGATATCTTTTGGTGTTATCACAAGCACATATTACCTTCATTGATCTTATTAATCGAGTGATTAGAGATTTTTTATACGAATTGGTTTTGATGGTTGTGATGAGAAGAAAAGAGATTCAAAAGGCTAAATACTCGATTAATGGTTGCGCTAGTGTAGATCAATGCTCATTCAAGATAAAGTCAATTGTAATCTATAGTGATACTACTTGTAAATGAATTTTTCATAATGTGATACTTTAATTATTAGATAGCATATTCATAGTTTTATGACTAAGGATTGAATCATTTTCAACAAGTTTATTGCATAGTGTATATGGATTAAGAAAAAAAAAAGTATTTCATCAACTTATAAAAGATTTTTTTATATATATTCGACTCTTTGAAATGTTTTAATGAAAGTTGATATATTTGTTTATCGTTTACAGTCCAATATTTGCTTTGATATTACTCATTTTATTATTTGTAGTTATTTCTAATTTCTAATTGAGATTATTCATAGTTATCGTTTTGGTATGAAGATTTTTTATTTGATTATAGGAAAAAAAAACATCTATTGTCTTCAAACAATTGTCTCTTTCTTTCAAGTTATTTCTAAGTTTGACAGACTTTCAAGGTATATTATTGGTTTTATGATACAATTTTATTTATGACTAAAATTGATGAAAGTGAATTTGGTTTAATTAATTGTGTATTTTATTTTGTTTCCTCATGATTTATTTTCTTTAGTTACGGTGCTGTTAAACTTCTTTGTTTTGATGAGAGCTGATTTATGATATGACAGTTTTTCCGATTCTCTTGATTCGAAAATTTTGAAATGATTATCTCAATCTTCTTTAAATTATAATTTTCATTTGTCTTGATAATACCTTAATTTACATTCAACAATTTGAATTCATTATGTTAGTTATATACTTTATATACAATGAAATTTGAATGATCAATATTTATAACTTTTGTCTCTAAATGATTTGTATAAAATATTTTTTATCATTGTTTGAATTTTATATCCTATTTCGGTAATTATTCGATTGTTTTCTCCTTTTCAATCTTCTGATTAAATTTCGATCAAAACTTCTTAAACTTAAAAATTCATTATGCAAAGTGAAGTATTCTATATTTTTTTTCATATTTGAAAATTTTGATTTAACGTGTATGATCTTTATATTTTAATTATATTTACAACAGATTTTTTTTCGATTTAGGATCATATTTATAAATTTCAGAATTAAACTTCAATACTATTGATTTAAAACAAATGAATCGAATATATGTCTTTAATTATATCTCTTTTCATCTTATTCTGATTTTATCTTTTGAAGTTTTTCAATATATTTATGTTTTATTATATAAGTGAAATTCTTAAAATATTTAACTCCAAAATTTATAGATATATATGACTACTAAACAATTTTTATATCAATTGATTTTATTTAAAAGAATTTCATAAGTTGTTTTTAAATATTCACTCATTCATATTAAATCATGATGTGATAGTATTTGATCTAATGATTTTACTTTTATAGTATTTTAAATTTAATAAATTATTTTTCTAGATGAGGATTGTATCAAGTCATTTTAAAATATGAATCTTTATCATTTATTGTTTATTTTGTGTTTTTTATTTTCTTGTAAGGTTGTTTACGTCCTCTCTTGTATCCACTCTTTTGTAATATTAATAAATTAGTTTCTAATTAAAAATATATGTTTTATATGTCACATGCTATTTTTTTAATAATATATATATAGTATTTCAATATCATGAATGTATTGATTATTTCATTTATTGATTTACCTCTATAATTTATTTGTTAAAAACTAAATTTGAGCTCTGTTCATAATTTTAGTATCACTTTTTGGTAAAATCAAAGCACTTGTATTTTTTAGATTCCATACTCCTTGAGGTTTTATAACTATTTTAAAACGGATTTTGTTAATATAGTGTTTTTTTTATTTCGAGGTTGGAACCTACTGTTATCCAACATTATGAATTGATTTTTTTTTTAATTGTGATTGGCTTGTTTGTTTTAATATGTGTTAAACTCATACTTAAATCTCTTTCGAATTCTTTTCAAAATTCATCATCTGATTTTGACTTAACTTAAGTGTTCATATTTTTACCCCACCAATTTAGTTGTTGAGTTTGTTTATGTTCTATTCATCTTTTTCTATCATGTGCCGATACATGATTTGAATAACAATTGGTCATACTGTAGGTTCATTAGCTGTATTGATTTGAGATTGATGGATACTAAATTATTTCTTTTTACCTTAGTTTGATTTGTAATCTTTTGGATAGATAGGTTCTTGATATAGAATTTTCCATAGGAGATCATTAGCATGATTTTGGATTTGGAGATGACTTGATTGGGTAACGAGTGAAGGGAAACTTCAAGTATAAGAAAGGATTAATATGATTACATAATTTTTGAAATATGCCATAAATGAAAGGTGAATTCCTTAATATTTTGGAGTTCGAGAATCATACAAATTCCGAGGACAAAATTTTTTAGGGGGAAAGAATTGTAAGACAGGAATTTTGTTTCCTTTTTTATTAGTATTAATAATATATATATATATATAACACATTCAATCGGTTGTTTTTGTTAAGGCAACTAAATCATCCAGTATTAAACCAGAGTATTTTGGCAGAAACCAAACCAATGATTGATTCTACAAGTCAATACCATAAGATTTGAAATGAGTCAATTTCCACATTTAGAGTTGAACTAATTGGTTCGTGTCAATAATCGTGTCTAACCTATTTAACACGTTTAATAATAAGTGTTATGTTCGTGTTTAGCAATTGTGCTATGGGTTGACACTAAAGGTATAAATGTAATTTAAATTTTAAGGGTATACTTGTAATTTTGATTCTCAAGGTATAAAAACAATTTGAACCCTAAATTTAAAAAGATATCCTCCTCTTATACTTTACAAATTATATGTTTACACTTTGTTTTAATTTTATTTATCGATAATAATATTAACCTAAATTATAATTACCAACAAGACAAAAAAATTTATAAAGACACTCCAAACTGTTTTTGAACAATTTTTTTTCTTATGTGTTTTGTTTTTCTCTTTTTAATAAACCCTAAAATATATTCTTTTTTTCAATATTTTAAAGTTTTTCAGGGAGATATGACATTCCTAAATCTTCAGCTAAAAATCCTACAAATTAAAAGGTGAAAAATATATTATAACTTTACATACTACTAAGTCCTTGAAGTTCGTTATAAATTTCTTACCAGATTCGGTATTGACTTCCAAAGTATTTTCTCTTATATATATATATTTCTTTTCTTATCGGTATGCACTGATGTAATTATATAAGGACATTGAACGTGAGTCACTCATGTATGAAAAAGCTTTGATAAGTACATACATGTCAAGTCAAAGTAAGTAAAATGAGTTACACACATTCAATGTCCTTATATAATTGCATCAGTATGCACTTATGTGAAAATTTTCATATAATTGAACAAGAAAGGAATAGTTGAGTTGAGAAGAGAAGGAAAAAGTCGGAAACAAAGTAGAGAAGGGGATATTTGGATTAATTCGTTGATGTCTTTTATTGAATTCAAATGGCTAATAGCATCTCCAATGCAAATATACATTTTTGAGTTTCTAAATGGTCTCACATCAACATTTCTATTTATTATGGGCCCACTTTTATAAAAAAAAATTAAAGAAATGCATATTCAGATCTCCAATGCAATCATATAAAGTCAAATATGCATCCATTTTATGACTAATCATAATAAAACAATTATTACATTCTTTCATCTTTTAGTTTACAATTATATGAGCTTTAATATTATTGGTTAAATTATTTAGAAATCCTAGTCAGCATTTCTAGAAGAGTTTTTATAATTAGAAACTCAACTCCATAATTTTTAATTTTTTGTTTGCCACATCATCTCCATATTGAAGTTTGATAATTGCATTGGAGAGAGTTTTTCAATTTTTTTAACTATCTATCATATATGGCAATCAATTTTCTTCAAATGCATATTTGCATTGGAGATGCTCTAATATAGAACCTACAATGCGTTTAAAGAAAATGCAAAAGAATAGGAGAAATATGTGGCATTACTCCTAGTTATTATCTACTACTTACTGGTATCTGACCAATTCAACTAACAATAATAACTAAATAGAACAACCGGCATCCTTTTAATCTCCCACGATTACAACCTCTGACTTGGTCCTCACATGTACCCCGCTGCTACCTCTCCCATGTGATCGTGCAACTATTAACATACCTCGTATATCCTCAAGGACAAAATCAGGATAGGACCTAGAGAAACACCATAAATTCTCCCAGGTAGCATCTTCCCGAGGTGCCCTTTCCCATTGCACTAGAACCTTCGTCTTAGGCCTATATTTGCCTTTTTGAATGATCCACCTATCTAAGATGGATGCTGGCTATGGAACCAATTTGGAGTCTTTTGATATAGGTGGTAGAGCTACTCCGACTGAATCAATCGTACCAACTTTCTTCTTTAGTAAGCTTACATGGAAAATGTTATGTTTCTGAGAGCCAACAGGAAGCTCCAATTTATAGGCCACCATTCCGATCCTTGCCAAAACTTCGAAAGGTCCATAATAACGCGGTGCAAGCTTCAGAGAGCTTCAAAAAGCCACAGATGAATGGCGATAAGGCTGCAACCGTAAGTACACATAATCGCCCGCCTCAAACATAATATCTCGGCGGTGTTGATCAGCATGAGATTTCATTCGGCTTCGTGCAGCCATAAGATTCTTTCTCAGTTCAATCAAAATTTCCTCTCGCGATCATAAAAGTTCACCCACTGCCTGTACATTGGTGGTGCCCGGTATGTAAGACAAAAGATAGGGTGGCGATACTCCATACACAACCTTAAAAGGAGTATTTTGGTGGTTGAATGTGTGGTTGTGTTATAACTATACTCTGCCCAAGGCAGCCAATCCATCCACCGTTTTGGTTGGTCACTCGTGAAACATCGAAAGTATTGTTCAAGAGTTCGATTCACCCCTTCTGTTTGCCCATCGATTTGTGAATGGCAGCTTGAACTTAAAAGCAACTTGGTACTCTGTAACTGAAATAGTGATTTACAAAAAGAACTAATAAATATTTATCACGATCACTTACAATTGATACCGGAAGGCCATATAACTTCACCACATTGTGAATGAAGGCGTCCACTATAGCCAAGGCTGAAAACGGATGCTTCAAGGGAATAAAATGGGCATATTTAGACAAGCGATCTACCACTACCATGATCACGTCATGCCTCTGTGACACCGGTAAACCCTATACGAAATCCATGGAAATTTCTATCTAAACCTTTCCGAGAATTGGCAACGGGATGAAGCAACCCTACTGGCTGTAAGGTGTCATATTTACATCTCTGGCAGACATCACCAGAACGGACAAACAACTTTATTGTTGTCCTCAGTCCCGACCAATTGAAATCGATACTGATCCGTTAGTAGGTTTTAAAGAATCCAAAATGTCCTTCGGAAGGCGAGACATGCCCTTCTTCAAGTATATGAAAAATCAGGTTGGAAAAGGTGCTCAACAAAACACGCCCATGCTGCAGCCAGACGCCGTCTCACTGAACACATTGAGGATATCGACCATTAGGAAATGATTCATAATATGGATCAGAGAGTACCTCTTGCTGCAACGTAGACCACCACTCGTTACCGGCAGAGAAATTCCCAAAAACTGAAATGTTGCCACTCGTGAAAGTGCATCGACACCTTGGTTTTCCTTGCCATATCCTAACAATTTTGGAAGCCAACGAGCCTGTGATGGAGTTGTAATTCGTTGTTCCAACATGAACTTCAAACTGCATTGATCCGTCTGAATTACGAACGGCCTTTCTAATAGATAGGGTCTCCATATTCACACTGCCTTAACGACTGCTAACATTTCCTTCTCATAGGTGAACAAATTGAGTGTCGTTCCCTTGAATGCCTCACTGAAAAAGGCCATCGGATGTTGTTCTTGAGAGAGGATTGTGCCTAGCCCGACTCCACAAGCATCACACTCTACCACAAATTGTTTCGAAAAGTCTGAAGGTGCAACACTTGAGGAGAACTAAGCATTGTCTTGAGCTGCATAAATGCGGCTTCTGCTTCCTTTGTCCACTGAAACCCATCCTTAGTCAAAAGTCAGGTTAAAGAAGCTGCCACCACGCCGAAACCTCACACAAACTTCCTATAATATCCGGCCAATCCTAGGAACCCTCTTACTCCCTTTTGCGTGATTAGAATAGGTCAATCTTGTATGGACTTGATTTTTTCAGGATCCACAGCTACACCCGTTGCGAAAATAATATGACCGAGATACTCCACCTGTAAAACACCAAACCGACACTCGGAGTGCTTGGCAAAGAAGCTGTTATCAGACAAAATAACCAAAACTTGTTGTATATGATGTAAATGGTCAATCCATGATTGACAGTAAATGAGTATGTCGTAAAAAAAAACAAGGACAAATTTCCTGAGATACAGCTTGAACAGATCATCCATGAGACTTTGGAAAGTCGTTGGGGCATTGGTTACAGCATTACAAAAAACTAGTAATGGTCGTCATATGTGCGAAACGCTATTTTGTGTATGTCAGTATCTCGCATTCGTATTCGGTGGTAGCCGGCTCGCAAGTCTAATTTGGAAAAATATTGTGCCCCATACAAATCGTCAAGCAATTCATCAATAACCAGTATCTGATACTTGTCCTTTACCATAATATTGTTCAATGCTCGGTAGTCCACGCAGAACCTCCACATTCCATCGATTTTTTTAGCTAACAACACCGAAGAAGAAAAAGAGTTGTTGCTTGGGCGAATAACACCTGAATCCAAGAACTCACGGACCAATTTTTTGATCTCCGCCTTCTGATAATGTGGCTACCGATACGACCGCACACTAGCTGGTCCATGATTTTCTTGAAGACGGATATGGTGATCATGTGATTGTGCGGGTGGAAGCACTGTCGATGCAGAGAACACATGTGCAAATTCCTCCGATAATTGTTGTAACTTGGTGGGGCAATTGGAGGAATTTGTTGTAGCTTCCTGTACTGATGTCTCATGCAAAAAAGTAACTTGCAAAAACAAAAAAAGAAACTCATACCATGCAAATGAAGCATTTCCTTCTCTGTCATTGATTGGAGGTTGGTACGTCGTGGCCCATGGAATGTGTAAGGTTTTCCCATTTGGTTGAAGGACATTGTAAAGCGTTTGTAATCGGTCTCAACTGGGCCAAGAGTCTCCAACTACTGTACCCCTAATATTGCCTGACAAGCCGCAACTGAAAGTACGTAAAAATCGGCTTAACCTGTATACCCTTGAATCGACAAACTGAGCCCCAAACATAGCATTGTACACTCGATTTTTTCCTTGTTTCTCACCATAACCTGGAATGTTCTATCTTTTACAACTGGTAATCCAAATTTTGTGACCAATGCTTGATCCACAAAATTATGTGTACTGCATCCGTCGATGAGTATTGTAATCTCCTTATAATTCACCCTTCCATTGACATTAAAAGTCTGTGGGTGTGTGGTTCCGGCCATCTCATGGAACGAAATTTCGGGCACAACTTCTTGAGTAGCTGAGTCACATTCCATCTCTACTTCTTCTATGTCGCCATCTGTTATCACATCTTCAAGCATAAACAGCTGTGTTCGGGTGTGTACCTTTCATCACAGTAGAAGCAGAGTCCCTTTTCTCTCCTTTCTCGAGCTTTCCGTCCTGTAATCCAACGTACAGGTCCAAAAAAAATCCCATTAGCCTGATTTGTTCGCTGAGAGGGAGGCGATCCTTAAAGTCCCACCGTGGAAATTGGAGGAGGTTTGTTTGGGTTCAGGGTTGTTGCTTCTGAAGTTGGTTCACTCCTCAATGAGATGAGAAACGCTAATGGCGGGGGACAGCAGTATTTTTGTTTGCTTCACTCGTACGTCCAACCGAATTTCATCTTTCAATCCTGCAAAAAAGAAACAACCAAGAAATTTTCCGAAAGATCATCTACCTCGTGGGAAAGTTTTCGAAGGCCTCCTAGTATGCGTTAACTGATGTTGTTTGTTTGAGATGTGGTAAGGCTTCAAACAAATCATCATAATCCGTTGGACCAAACCGATGAAGGACTGCTTTAGTGAATTCATTCCAGTGTAACGGACCCTTGTACTTCATATACCAACGATACCATTGAAGCGCGACATTCTCCAAATGAAATGAGGCAAATTGCACTTCTTTTTGCAGATCGATTCCCTTAAATTAGAAATACTGCTCCACTTTAAAAATCTACAATGTCGGATCATCCAAGCCACCGTAAGTTGGGAAATTTAATTTTAAATTGGTGTGGTTCCGTTCGTTGTTGGCATGGCGATAAATTGGTTAGATTGGCTGGCTGATGTGCAATGGCTCACCTGTTTCGAATGCATTTTCTATTGCCAATCGATTATGGTATGTGATAAGTTGGTTTTGCTGTAGTAGTAAGGTCTGAAGCTTGTTGATAACTTGGTCGAATCTTGCCCCTATCTGATTGAATTTTGTGCCATGGTTACCCAAGATTTCATGAATCTCGTTGCAAAATTATGTGCCTGATTTTGAGCGGGTCTCCATGGAACCAGCTCTGATACCAAATTGTTATGAACAAATTAGTAGGATTGAGAAAGTGAGAAGAAAGATCAGAGATCGGGAAGATTTTTTGTTACAATTTTAATCTATACTTTATTCAATTCAAAGAAAGCCTTATATAGGCATTACTATAGCAACTATTCTGAAAACTATGAAACAAAATACCCACCGACTAAAAGCAAGGAGCATTAACAACCATGCTCTAAAGAAAAGGAACCCACGTTCACTAAGTGGCCATGAATCCATCCATTACTAACTTATTTACTATAATATACCTAATTAGTAATAAATAATAATCTGCACACATCATTCCCTCCTCCTCAAATTATCCTTGTCCGTAAGGATAAAATCCGGATGGGTAATCGTCAACCTCCAAAACATCAACTGAATGGTTGAACATAATTACACCCATTGGCCTTGTAACACGAGCATAAGACCTTATAGGTATCGCGATGCTAAGATCGATTGGAACATGCGCTTTTCCTTTGGTCGGAACCTTGGTCTTTGTTGTACTGGAGAGATTGTAACAGGTAGCGAGAGGAGAGCCTCTATGAGGCAAAAGGCCTTTTCGGAGAGCTTTTTAACTCTCAAAATAGAGATGGTGTTGGAGTGGGAAGTGTTGGGTTGGTTTGGGGGGTGTACGGATTTTCCAAGAGCGAAGAGGTTGATTTCGGGTTCAGATGTGTTGTGAGAGAGGCATAAGGCTTGAAGTTCTGTCATGATAATTTAGATGGTAGAATGTATTTGAACAAAACAGGACTTGTGACGAGCTAGAATTTCATAAACCCTGTTACAGAATTCGGTGTCCATGATCGAAACCGCACTCTGATACCACTATTAAGGTTTAATTTTTAGAGATTAAACAAGAAAGGACTAGTTGAGTTGAGAAGAGAAGGAAGAAGTCAAAAACAGAGTAGAGAGGGGATATTTGGATTAATTCGTTAATGTCTTTTGTTGAATTCAAATGGCTAATATATAGCCTACAATGCGTTTAAAGAAAATGCAAAAGAAGAGGAGAAATACATGGCATTACTCCCAGTTATTGTCTACCACTTACTGGTACCTGACCAACTAAATAGAACAACTGGTGTCCTTTTAATCTCGCACGATTACAACCCCTGACTTGGTCCTCGCATGTACCCCACTGTTACCTCTCCGATGTGATCGTGCAGCTATTAACATACCTCGTACCATATATATATATAGGATAATCTTTTTGTTTGATTTTGGAACCATGTTTTGTTTTGCTTTAACGTGAGTGGGAGGTGTTATCATGGGTTGCTTTTTGTGCATTTGATCTACATTTCTTTGAGTTTGTTCTCTTGTTAGTCTATTGCAACTCTTGTCTCAATGTTGTTCACTTGTTTGCTTGTTGAAAAAACTAGGGAAAAAATAAAATATAAATTACTAGTCTTTATATTTGTTTGCTGATTGGTGATTCGAGATTCTACGACGAACTCGATAAGTTACTTGAATCTGTGAAGAATAAAAATTCTAAAAAAAATTGTTGTCACAATGAATATGTCTGGTTTTGCTATATGTTAAATTAAAATTAAATTTAAAAATAATAATAGGTAATATTAAAATAGAAATGCCAATAGATAAACGAGATAATTAAAAAAAAAAAGAAGTATTTTTAGCATTCTTTTTAAATTTAAATGTTTAGAATGGAGTGTTTGTATAAGTAGAAAAGAAAATTGAATTGTCAAAAAATGCTCTCATTCAAAAACCGAAATATAGAGTTAGACGTTCCCCTAAGGTGGGTCAAGGTGGAGCATCCGCCCCGGGCCCTTTATGTTTAGGAGCCACAAATATATGATATGAGTTTTTGTTATAGGTTAAGGTGTAAAAAAAATCTTAAATAAAAAACCTCAAACAATACTAAAAAAATTTAAAATCTAGTCTAATTCGTTTTATTTTAGTATAAAACCCAATTTTTTAAAGTTTCATACTTCCTATCAGCTATTACATGTATATTCTTCCTTTCTTCTCCACCCACTAAAGAAAAAAAAAATGGTAACCAGAGATATAAAAGTCATGGAATTTTTATTCTTTAATTCAATTTTAGGAAAAAATGAAAATGATTTTGTCAGTATGAGATCCATTTTTTAGATTCGTCCAAGGATCTCAAAATAATTATGACCAGCACAGCTGTTAAGTTTCCCATTTATCTTTTGAAAAAAAAAATGAATTTGCAACGGTAAGGTTTTAAAGCCTTGAAAAATCAATAAATATATTGGCAAAACGTTAGGCCCCGTCCTGCAGCTGTTTTTAGTATGTTTTCGTTTAAATTTTTAAAAAACGATTTCGAAAACGCGTTCGTTAACTGTTTTTCATTTTATTTTCGGAAAACAAAAAAAAAATGAAAAACAAAACTTGTGTTAAGAGTGAAAGATTTAGGGTCCGTCTTGTAAGTGTTTTTCAGTTGTTGTTTTTCGAAAATAAAAATAAAAATAAAAATGAAAACAGTATTTTTTGTTTCATTTTCGAATTCTGAAAACGCGTCTGGTTGGTTAACCGAAAACTATCAAAAATTGAAATATCAATTTTAGTATTTTGTTTAATATTATTACAACTATAAACAAATTGATTAAATAATTAACCAATCTAATTTTTTGTATTGTAATTTTTATATTAAACAAAAGTAACACATCAAAAATTAATTCAAAAAAACATATCAAAAAAATGAATTAATCAAAACTAAACTCTTAAATTATAAATAAATAATTATAATATATATATATATGTTATTATATAATAAAAATATAATTGTATATCTTATATTTATATAATATATTATTATATATTTATAAATATATATATATATATATATCATGATATATATACAAAATAATATTATATATATATAATATATTATTATATAATATATATTAATATTTATATGTATTTTATAAATATATTATATATTATAATATACATAAAATATTATATATATAATATTATAATATATATATATATCATAATATATATAGTTTTAATATATATACATAATAATATTATATATATTATTACATATATTATATACTATATATTATTATTTTACAATATTATATATTAATTTACTAATTTTGTAAATATTATAATATATAATATTTTATATATAAATAATATATTTTATAAATATATTATATATTAATATTCGATAATATTATATATTAATATTCGATAATATTATATATTATAATATATATAAACTATATTATAGAATATTAATATTCTATAATATTATATATTATAATATACATAAAATATTATATATATAATAATAATTATTATTATTATTATATATATATTATTTTATGAATACTTTTAGTCTAGTTGGAGATAAATTATTCTGGAATATATATATATATATATATATATATATATATATATATATATATATATATATATGGCACTTTGGTAATTTAAAAATTTTGTTCCTTCTTGTTCTAGTCATATCAAACGCATAACAGTACAATTAATAATTTAAGATTTTTTTTAATATAAAAAAAGTGAAAAATAAAATGAAAAACAAAAACGAAAAATGAAAAATAAGTATTTTGTGTTTTTCAAATCTTTCACTTTTAACACTGGTTTTGTTTTTCATTTTTTTTTTTTGAAAATAAAATTAAAAACGGTTAACGAACGTGTTTTCGAAATCGTTTTTGAAAAATAAAAACGAAAACGGACTGAAAAACAGCTACAGGTTGGGGCCTTGAAAAACATAAAAAAATACTTGTTTTTGTTTTTCATTTCGTTTTTCACTTTTTTTATATATAAAAAAATCATTTTTTTAAACTATTAATTGTATTGTTATGCGTTTAATATGACTATGACAAGACGATATAAGATTTTCAAATGATCAAAGTGCCTCGTATATATATACATTATAATAATAATTATTATATATATATATATCATAATATTATATAATAATATTATAATATTTACATATATATTATATAATCATATATAATATATATGTAATAATATATATAATGTTATAATATATCTATATATATATATCAAATATTATATATTTATATAGGATATTATATAATATGTATATATATATATATATATATATATATATATATATTAATATAATATATAGAATTATAATTTTATTATATAATAATTCTTTTTTTGATTTGTTTTTTTGAATTAATTTTTAATGTGTTACTTTTGTTTAATTTAAAAATTACAATATAAAAGTTATATTGGTTAATTATTTAATCAATTTTATTTATAGTTGTAATAATATTAAACAAAATGCCAAAATTGAAATTTCAATTTTTGATAGTTTTAAGTTAACCTACCAGACGTGTTTTTTCCGTTTTCATTTTCAAAATACAACTTTCAGTATATGCTACCAGACGCGTTTACAGAATTCGAAATTGAAACTAAAAACACTGTTTTCAGTTTCATTTCTATTTTCGAAAAACAACAGTTGAAAAAAGCTTACAGGACGGACCCTTAGTTTTTGAAAAAGCAACGGTTGGATTGTGCAAAATCAAAAGGCATAGCCTGTTAGTACCTTGCTTTTTCATTGTGATGATTTGAAGGATCCTCTATGATTCTGCTTTACTACCTTTACCACCGTTGAGGTAATGAACACCACTAAATGCTGGCATGTCTCACGTCAGTTAGATGTATTGTCGGACGTTAACATTGGTTGAAGTTAAGACTAATAAGTCGTATAAATAAACAAATATTAGCCTCACAAGGGCTCTTTTAAGTTTTAAGGATAAAATCGTGAGGTTCAATGGGCTAAACAAATAATACTTCGAAAGTGACGGTTTCATACATGCACGTTGTAAAAGTTTAAAAGGACCGGAAAAAGAAAACTAAAAGAAAGTGGAAACAAGATAAGATGAGGTTGGTCCGGTTGGTCTGGTGGTAAAACCCAGTGACGGTTTCATGCATACACGTTGTAAAAGTTCAAAAGGACCGGAAAAAGAAAACTAAAAGAAAGTGGAAACAAACTAATTCTCATCTGATAAGATGAGGTTGGTCCGGTTGGTCTGGTGGTAAAACCCATCACAACTCCACCACGATATCGTGAGTTCGAGTCTTCTCCCTTCCTCCCAAATTATGTAATAATATAATATTTAAAATTTTAAAAAACACTAAAAAAAAAAAAAAACTAATTCCCGGTTCATATGAAAGGCAAAGAAAGCTAGTAACAATGAACATATATGATTTAAGCTTCTAGTGAAATCAACAAGTACCCTTTAACAAGGAACACATGATGATGATATACCTATGCTATAATATGTCTATCTTCATCTTCACTTCTTTGTTTCCTCAGTTGGTGGCTTGGGCTCCTGTGGTGGTGGTGGTGGTGGTGGTGGTGGTGGTGGTGGTGGTGGTGGTGGTGGTGGTGGAGTCGCAGCAGGGACTCCACCATCAATGCAACTTCTACACTTCCTTTCTACCCAACCTTCAATGTCGTGCTCTCCGTTGCCACCGAAATGTCTTCCACCACACAGCCGAGCAATGATCCCTGAGATTACACCTATGATGGTGATGGCAGCTAGGACAACAGCCAGTGTTTCAATCGATCTGTGTGAATAGCGGCTAGAATCTTCTCCTGTATGTGGTGGTGGTGTCTCTACTACTGGTGTCAACTGGTCTTTCAAGGTTGCCTCTAAAATACCCATCAGCGCAAATAAGACCATCAACTTTAGATGGTTGTTTGCTTGGTGAAGAGAGACTGTGTTTGGGTAGATTGTGATGCAATTATGAAGCTAAAACAGAATGCTAAGAAAGAGATTACAACCAAGACATGGTTTCGGAGATTCTGATCAGGAGGAAGAATGCGGTATAAGAGGTGAGGATACAGAAATGAACTCAACTTCAAGCATCAATGTTTAGTATTAAGAAACAAGAAGAGAAGGTCCGAGCTAGGTTGAAGAAGTGAAAATGTTGAAACGAAAGATTCGGAGGAAGGAAACTAAGAAGCTGGTTCTGTAACACAACAGAGTGTGTTTATTATATGAGCTATTAAAGCAAATAAAATGAAGCCATGAAGAGAGAGAGAGAGAGAGAGAGAGAGAATAACAAGATGGAAAAATTGAAATAAGATTCCAAAATATAAAACATGTCCAATTTAACTTTGGAAACTTTGAATCCTCTTGTGACTTTTTCTATTTCTAATTATTACATAAAGCACATCATCTGGTAGTTGAGATAATAGTACACCTCCCTCCTATCCCGAATAGTTAAGGGTTTCAATCCCACTACACACATTTTACAAGTATGTGTATAGAGTTTTCTCTCGATTAGTGGAAACAGTTATTCGGATCACATATGTACTGTCTGATCTTAATAGGTTCTGACGACCCTATTATATATCTACGTAGCATCGTTTAGAGGAAAACTTTCCACGTAAACTTGTGTAATACGCATAATTGGACTCAACCCCCACCATTACCACGTATATTAAAAGTTGCTATGCTTTCTTCTGTCTTTTGATTGCTTTGTGTAGTACGTTTTGGATTTTTTTTTTAATGCTGTGAATGGGGTGCAATGTTAAACAAGGATGAAAAGCAATATTAAAAGCGGTTAGTTTTGGATGACTCTCTCTAATCTTTTGATTTCTCTTCCCAATCTGTCTTTATCACATGTCAATGTTTGGTACGAACCCCAAGAACAAAAACCCTATTCTTTTTCTTTTTGAAAGTTTCACATTTGTCACTAGTCATTTGCTATATATCTTGTCTCTCTGTAAGTGAACAGTTGGATCTTTTGTCAACTAGTAGGAATCATGGAGTATAAATCATCTAAATGAGTTACTTGACCGAGAAAGAACCATTTATGGTGGCCATTGACTGTAGAGAAAGCAAGCCCTGAGCCTGACCAGTGACCAGTGAACAGCCTGCCTGCACAGTGCACACACCATGTGTGACTGAGATTCAAGCTGGGGGACTTTCATGTTATACCGAAAAAAGATCACTGGGTCAGTGTCTGTCTTGGAAAAGGTTGCTTAAAAGTTGAAACAAATGAACAGTTTTGACCATCACATTGAATTTTTACTTGCACATTCATTTCTCCCAACAAATGTGAGTTATTATCGTGTTTTGAATTATATTTACAGATTTGCTTCAATACTTCACACTGCACTGGATGTAACATGGCAGAGTGCATTGCAATTACCATTGTAAAGCTCATATTTATCGGTTGCATGGGCTGCAAGGAGATCAATATCATTTCCTTCTCTCTCAATAGTTAAAGGGAAGTCTCAAGGAGTGAGCTATAAATTTACTGGAGAAAATGTTCGCCAATCGGTAAATTCATCCACTTGTGTTAGTTCTAAAAAGGAATTAAAATAATAAATGGGCAAAAGGGAGAAGAAAATAAGAGGAAAACTTAATTTATGGATGTGATTTTCAAGAACCAACACGGTCACGTGTCAAATCTTCAATAAATAGATGCACCAATCAACATGTGCACCTATTGGCGGTTGCACTATCCTATCGCATAAAACAACATTTAGGCACTGATGCCAAAGTTGTACATGATAAGTCGAGAGAATTATCTTATGTTACTGTGAAAAAAAAATGTAGACTACCCATCATGTTATTACCATTGAAAACTTGTCTATAACATAATAATGTGGCATGCCCGTGGCTTTTGCTGAATAGAAGTACACTATTATCATGATTATTTGTTCATGTTCTCATAACAAGAGATGAGGAGATTTGGTAGCAAATAACAACGAATATTAGCTCTTGAAGTTAAGATACTTTTTGAAACAAATTATGTAATTAGACCTTCAAAACAATGAACTTGAATGGAAAACATTATGCGGAATTGCTCACTAATTAAATTTTGATCTTCCGGTCTACCCAAAACTCCTCTTGATAGTGAACATTTAAGAATCATGGATGATAAGAAAGTATAGAGGGAATGTAATTAGGGTCCTTCCAGCAGGGAAGCCAATCAACAAGCAATAAATAACAAAAAATGCTGCACAACTATACTTCCTTTTCTGGTTGTTGGTGGGAAGAGCAAGATACAGAGGATATTACGTAACCTTCTAACTTGACATCAAGAAAAGTACACATTACTGATCTTCTTAACTACAAAGCACAAAAATAAGCATCTTGCAACAGCATATTCTAAGTGACCACAGAAGAAATGATCAATTACAGTTAGTACCATCGCCCATTAGGGAACATACCTGAAGGTGAGGTTGATTCGAGTAGCCTCTGCTTTTGCACGCTTTGGGACTGAGTGGACCCAATCTTGTTGAGTGTAGCCTCTCATCACCAATAGCGATCCATGCTTTAGTGTGAATGAATGATGATCAGGGTTACTGCTCTTTTTCAAACGCTTGCTCACAGGTTCATCATCAGATCTTCTCTCTAGCAAGCACAACCACAGAAATTCATATGCAAACAATTAATCAAAGCTTTGATGCTGAATAATTGCACAACACGATGAGAAACGAATAAATTGTTTCAGACAGAGGCAATAGACTTCTTCAACCAATGTAATTTAACCAACACTCAAAAGCAATGGTTGCAACTGTGGAACATCAAGGTGGATCCATGAATTGTGTGGTGCACCACCACCTAAACATAACAACCAACAACACAGAATAATCTGAAAATGAGAAAATACTCTATTGTACCTTGGGATGATTTACTATGTTTCTTTTTCATCAAGAATTCACGCTCACATCCAAAGGAAACTGATGCAATCTCTGGAGTGGGTCCGTAAAGCTTCTCATCATCTGCGTGCCATCCTACATACTCATTGCCACATTTATACCTATTTAGAAGTAAGCTGTTAAATGTACTTCCAGGAAGCGCTTTGTGGACCTTCAAGAAATAGGTAAAGACATTAGATCCATTGAAGTAGGTCACAGCATAATTAGCTAGGATAATGATGACAATATCCGACTGCAAGTATTCATACTGCCTCCAAGATGTCCTTAAGAGGAGGAAAATCATCCCAAGAAAAGGCATGAGGCTGGTATCCGCTGTAAATTAATTCTGGCAATCCTTTACTTGCAACATAACATGTGTCTCTAGGCTGCATAGAAAAGTATACCATTAGACAGTAGGATCGCCATGGAAGTATAACACCATGAACAGAAAAATATTTTACAGGTAGATGACAAATTTGAAAGGAGCATGGAGAGAGATCAAAATATAAACTATGCATTTTAATTTGCAAACAGCAACTTCACGTCCAAATATCCAACCAATCCAGAAATCACCATTGCTAGAACCTCATTTTGGAATCCAAAATCAACAATCAACTTACAATATAGTACTAGGATTCCACTCTCAACTTGACCCACATAAATTGTCGGTATGCAAAACTAAATAAACCAACAAGTATACATCTCAAGAAAGCAAGCAAATAACCACGTCCTAAAACTATAAGAATAGAACATATTATCCCATATCACTCCCATATAATTGTAATAAAAAGTGATTGCAGTCTATTCCGCAATAGGGGTTTTCAAGATTAAGGAAGGAAGTAGACTGTTCTCTCGGGGCAAAACACGCCTAAATTTGGTGAAAGTTACCGGTGTAAAGAGTTTCTCAACACCTTGTTGTTCAACAAACAAGTACAGCAACCTCAATCACCAATTTCTAAGGTAGTACTTACACCAAGATCAACAATCGGGCTGTCCAACTCCAACATGTTTTGTGCTAACCGAACCCAAAATCAACATTTAAGCTAACCAACATTCTAGCACAAACTCAAAGTAAATTTTGGGAGATTAAAATTTAAAGAAGAACAAAAAGCTGACAAACAAATCAACAAAGAAAATAGAATTCTTGACTTGTAAATGGAATCATTTGATAAATTAAAACAGCCGAATTCACATTCCGATTAAAGCTATCCATATGGGTATTAATTTGGTTATAAGCAACAAAAATGACTATGAATTCTTCGCCATACTACAATACATAATAAAAATCATGAATAAAAAAAAACAAAGAAATTGATGACATCTCTAACCTGAACGTGAGATCGACCAAAGACACGAATGGTAGGTCTGGTCCAAGGAATCTCCTTGTTCAGATAATCAAAGAATTTCCACGATTCATCAGACGACAACAACCTCGGAACATAAACAACTTCACTTCCATTTCCAAGATCCATTTTTTGTTCCTTCGAATTCGAACCACTCCCATCTGGATCAGAAATTGCTTTAAATCTCAAACTCATCGAAAAAAGAAATCAACTTAGAACAATTGCTAATATACGCGCCAACTCCACACACACTGTTATTTCTTCGTCGTTTCAGGGATTGGCTATGTTATTGGGAATAGAATCCCAGTGACATTACTTGGCAAAGTAAGTTCCGATATGGCAGCCATAATTGCAACCGGTTGGTACCTTAAAAATTTAATTATTTATATGAGGGGTAAAAAGGAATAAAAATAAAAATAACTTAATTCTAACAATTATGATGTAATTTTATTAATCATTCCTACATAAATGTTACAAGATAAATTGATATTACAACTTTGATATTATATGTATTTACAATTACGTTATATGCCGGTACAATGTAACATGTAACAATTTCATTTTAAAGTGTAAAAAATAAATCTTGTAACATATTCATCGTGACGTTGATCGTGACGTTGATCATAACCATTACAATGTAAATATTTTAAGTTAACATGATGTTGCAAGTAAAATGTTGAATTTACAATTATCACATTATTATTAATCATATAGACATAAAATTTCTAAGTTAATATGATGCTATAATTTTGATGTTATAGTTACTTAAATTCGTAATAGACATAGCCACTTCAATAACAAGCTTATTTTAGCATTTAAAATGGTATGATGTAGCCTTAATAATTCAAACATAAATATTACAAGTTGATTTGATGTTACAAATTATATTTACAAGTTGATTTGATGTTACAAATTAAATGTTGGGTTTTCCTATTATGACGTAAGCAGTAATCATATAGATATAAATATTGCAAATGGAAGTAATATTGCAAGTTAATATTACATTGCAAGTAAAATGTTAAATGTACCCATTATAATGTAGATCATAACTACTACAATGTAAATGTTGCAAATTAATATGATGTTACAAGTAAAATATTGAATTTACAATTATCACATAGTTATTAATCATACATACAAAAAGTAGCAAGTTAGTGTGAAATTGTAATTTCAACGTTATAGTTACTTAAATTCGTAACAAACATAACCACTCTAACATAGTATGTAACAAGTTCATTTTAACATTTAAAATCTTAATTCAAAATGTACCTAGTATGATGTAGCCCTAAACATTCAAATGTAAATATTACAAGTTGATTTGATATTGCAAATTAAATGTTGGGTTGTCCCATTATGGTGTAAGTAGTAATCAAATAGACATAAATATTGCAAGTGGAAGTAATATTGCAAGTTAATATTACGTTGCAAGTAAAATATGAAATATATTTATTATAACGTAGATCATTACCATTGCAATATAAATGTGTCAAGTTAAACGTTGAATTTACAATTATCACATAGTTATTAATTATACAAATATAAAAGTTGCAAGTTAATGGGATGTTACTATTTCGAAGTTATAGTTACTTAAATTCGTAATAAACTTAATCACTTCAACAAAGTATGTAACAAGTTCATTTTAACATTTACAAATTTAACTTGAAAAATGTAGGGGTGTTTCTATAGTCATCCATAAAAATTTTTGCTATACATATTTTATTTTTTACATCCCTATTAAAAAATTAAAATTTTTATCTTATTTACTACACCCTTCAAAATACCATAACTAACCTTAGGGGGGGACTTGAAATCTAGTTTCAAAAAAAAAAATGACTGAAAATCTTGTTTAAACAAAAAATATAAAAAAAATGAATTGGAGTCTGAAAATCTTTTGGAACCAAACATATTTTCTAAGGCATGTGTTGTCTAATCAACAAGTCTTGGAGCAAAAAGAATTCATGCACCTAACTTGGATAATCTCGCATATTCAGAATACACATATAATATACCCAATCCAATCCCTGAATGAGGAGATTTAAATTTAAACATATATTTTCCCATTAAACTCATTTTACTCATCAGGTTGTGACATCTCATAATTTTATTACTATTCAGGTTATTGTACCAAGTTTTTGATACGATTCTAAATGGGTTTTCATTTAGGCAATACTTCTTACTTCTTTTAAAAATGTTCATTGCCCTATCTCAGTATGTTTTCCTCCTCTTATTTAATTTTTATTTTTATGTTGGTTTTGATTATATATATATTGAAAATTGTGAGATATGTCACCTTTTTGTGTTGCAATGATATCATTGTTTTAATAACTAAAGTTAAAAAGACATATATTATGGTGAACTATTCAAGCTGCCATTAAATATATATTTTTTCTCATTGTGCTTCCATCTACACTTAGAAAACGATAACTCTCATCCCCGAATGTGTCTGCGTAGTGCCATTCGAGTGATTGTCTGAGTTTCAACGAGACTTTCTCTCTTTAATTCACAACTTTGTCACTGTAAAATGAATGAAAGAAATCTGATGTGGAACAACTATTTGGGGTATTTTTGTCCGTTCACCATAATAGGTGTCTTTTAAGCATAAGTTAGTAAATCAGTAATAGTGTTGAAATGTCATCTCCAAAAAGTGTCATTTTTTTTAAACCTTATATATATATATATATATATATATGTATGGCGTGGCCCAAAACCATTCGAATATAAATGCTACAAGTTAATGTGATGTTGTAAAAGAAAATTGAATGCATCCATTATATGTAAATAGTAATCAAACATATATTAATGTTACAATCTATTTTTACTTTTATATTTATTGATCTTACATTCAATTAAATTACATCATCAATTAAAGTTGTTACCAAAACAATGCACAAGACACCAAACATGTGCAATATTGTATTTTGTAATACAACCTTAGCTTATAATATAATATGAACTATCGAGTGTACATGTAAAAACTCTTATGTGGTAGGTAACAAATCAATTTTTAATCCTTAATCGAACAATTCTCATGTAATTTATTTTTATTTTTATAGTTATTGATCTTGCATTCAATTAAGCTACAAGATTGATGAAATTGTTAGCTTATACAAAGCACAAGGCAAACCAAACAAGTGCAAAATAGTATTATGTAATACAATCTTATCTTATAATAATATCTTACTTTATAATGTAATACAATCATACCTTATAATACAATATTCTGACTTGATCGTCGGAGAATCCCCCTAAAGGAACACCCCCTTCCATTGTTCAACCGCCACTCTTTTTCATTTCTTGTTTTAGATTGCCAGTGCCCACCTCGCCGACTCAAATTAATTGTAGTTCCAATCGACTACATTTGTTTAGTCGGTTTTCTTCTTCAATGATATCATAAGGCAGAATAATGATGGTGTAGTTGAGATAGATGATGATGATGACGATAGTCATGATGTACTTAAAAATTCTACAAGTAAGGCTGTGGAAATACTAAATTTTGATTAAAAATTTTGGGTACAACAAGAAGGTAATTACAATAACTTTTTGAGGAAAATTCAAAAGATGAAGGATGAAGTCAAAAATATTAAACATGGTAGCCTTGTGCAAACTAGCATCCTAAAGTACTTTTTTAGTTCTTGAATATTATGTAATATATTTGTACTTTTATGAAATTATTAATTTATGTAGCATTCGGAACCGAATTTTTACACTATGTTTTAAAAAGAAATTATTAATTATTATGATGCATGGGTTTATTAATTTTTTTACATTGGCTCGAGTCGGGACTGAGATTTTTTTATTAATTTAGAGAGATCATTAATGTTGGAGTTTAGGCTTTAAAGCTTGTAATTTGTAAATGTGAATGAAACATTAATAAAAGAAGTAGTTTATTCATTATATATATGTCTCATATATTTATATAATGTGCATTTAACATCCAAGATTGTTAGATGTAATCTCTAACTGAGTATATGAGTGTCATATACAGAGGTATTCAGTTTGAGATGAGCAATCTAAAGAGTCCGTAAATAACAAGTAGAGTTGGATACTTTATTTGTGGTTAATCTATAGTTGTGGTCCATTCCGTAATGTACAGTAGTCATAACCTATACTATTCATATGGTGATATGAGAATGGAGACACCTTATATGATGTTATCATATAGGACTGAGTCATGATCTATATGAATCTCTCACCAAGATCAATTACAAGATGAAATTCATATATATATATATATATATATATATATAAATAAATGATGGCTATATATGGGTGATCCTAATCCTAAGTGTCTTATCGGCTCCTTCAGGTTAGATTGTGATTTTTGATATACCATGAGAGAGATCAGAGTTGCATTCCTGGTCAATAACTTCGTATGCTGAAATCACGGTTTGACTTATGGCTAGAAAGGTCTTTGCATAATAGTGGAATCCACTCTTTCTTACAAGAAGTAGATGGTAGTTCGCTTAAGGGTTGATTCGGGGCTTGAACAATATGAGCGATCTCCTTCTTCCGTAAAGAAAATTAGGATTTATTGTTCATTAGAGAATCAATGATACTTAATGGAAAAGATATAATTAGAGGGGTATAACGAACTTTATGACCTAACTCTAATTATGAACTACTTGTGGAGGATTATACCGTATGTAATAGTTATATCGATGGTCAACTGTAATTTCGGTTTGTGTAATACATCTACAATTGCGAGTGCAACCTCGGATTTTAAGTGGAATAATTCTGAGATTAATAATCATGAAATATTAATTAAAGAGTTTAATTAATTATTTATAAGTATTATTGGAGCTCCAAATTGTGGGTCTATTAGGTCCCTTTGTTAGCCCGATTGATTAAAGATAACAAGGGTCACAATTAATTAGTTGGATTGTCTAATTAATTGTGTTATAAAAGTGATATGTATTTATTCATGGATTAATTGAATAATGATATTATTTAATAAATATATTATAAATTAAATTCATTAGATTATTTAATTAATAATTATAAATTATTAATTGGAGGTTGCATGTTCAAATCATGACTGAGACAAAGATTAAAATAATTAGATTATTTAATTCTTTACTTAGTCTAGTATTTAAGTTTAAATTAACTAGGGTTGTGTGGGAGTTAATTTCCTATTTTACCTATGACACTTAAATGCTAATATCCTTTAATATATGGAAATATATTTGGAAAAGGATTGTATCTAGTTTTACACACACACGGATATAGGGTTGGGCACGGTCCAGTTTGGTCCGGTTTCGACCAGAACCGGACCAAACCAAAAATTTCGATCTTTTAAAAATATATGACCAATTTAGACCATTATTTTTTTCAGATCAGACCTGACCAAATTATATTTATTCGGTTCGGTCTTACGGTTTTTGACTTGAAATCCAAATGCTTGACCATTTAAATATATATATGACATGATAAGGTGATCAAAACTAGACCTGATAAGGTGAGCAAAACTAGACATGCAAGTTATTGTTACGTATGGTTCATCAAACTAAAAAAAAGTTAAAAGAGTAATAAACAAAAAATAAAGTGTTGTGTTTGGAAGTAGAAAAAATATTAATAAATAAAATCATTTTTTAAAGGTTAATAAGTAAAATCATTTTCTATTGCTATAATCATGTCAATGCAATCAATTGCATTCAAAGTCAAATTTCTTTTATAGCTAAATCATGACAACAACACTAATTTAATTTAGTATTAATATTTTTTATTATTGTTGATAACTTCGTAAAATAATGGAAACAATTGAAATTTTTTACCATCCCATATTTGGAGTTTGTTTGTTAATGAAGGTTTTTACTTTGCACGAACTTGTCCGGTTGGTGATTGAAAAAACAAATATGAAATAATAAATTAGGGTTTTAATTTTAACTTTTTTTTTTTTTTAACTTTTTGTTAAAAAAATTTGGATATAACATATAGTAGTAATACTAAAAGTATTCGGTTTATAGTCCGGTCCGGGTTTGACATACTTGGACCATAGACCGGACCGGACCGGACCATACGGTTTTATTAAAATAAAACTATATGTTTTTTTTAAAGTACAAAACTATATATATATATATATATATATATATATCTGGAGGGATCGGGAGACACAATTTTTAACATAAAATTTGACACGATTTTTTAATCATTGGATCTATGAGATATGGATGGTTTAGATTTAATAAATTGATTTCTTTTTATTTCGTTCTCCTTTATCTATCATTAATTTCTTTTATTTTCTCTATTCTCTCTTATATTCATTTTTCTAATTAATATTTCATATTCCTTTTATGTATATTTTTCCTCTTATCAGTTAATTTTCTGTTTTTTTTTTTTTTAGTTTTCACGTTTTTCTGTTCTCTTTATAACAATGCACATCTTCATTCTTCAGTACGTTTTTGTGTTGTCAATTTTTTATTTTTTATTTTTTATTTTTTACTTTCAATTATCATACTAATGAAATAAGATTCAATTCTTGATTGATGTACCATCAATTAATTCTTTATATGCTTCTTAGGAACCCATATTAGTTCCTCAATAATTTTGCAATACCCGTAAAGTCTTGCACTATAATATAATCTCTGATTAGCTGAATATCTGACTTATTAAAATTAAAAAGGTTGCATGGACATAGTCATAGTCTTTGAACTTAAGGATGAAATGAATGGGATTCTTTTCTTTTTCAAAACATTTTCTTTCTTGTTTTTTTACTGAGGGGAAGTGAAATATTAATTATATTTTAATTAGGAAAATAAATCAATGAAAGAGAATATAGAAAATGAAAGAAAGTAATGATAGATAAAGGAGAATGAAATAAAAAAGAAATCAATTTGTTAAATTTAAGCCATCAATATCTCATAGATCCAATGGCTGAAATATCGTGTCAAATCTTGTATCAAAAATTGTGTCTCCTAATCCCTCTCGTGTATATATATATATATATATATACATACATAACAAGGATACAAGAGAGACTGATTGTGATTCTTTAAACCAAAAACAAAACAAAAAAATGCAAAACCCTAGAAAGTCTTGGGAGATTTCGGTAAACAGAAAAGAAAAGAAAAATTATTCTTACTTGTGGTGCCCGAATTTGATAAGATGGAAAGAAGGAGTTCTATTCTTCAAGCATATGCATCATCCAGTACGTTCATGAAAGATTATGACGTGTCCACACACAGTTACCGGATCTCAGGACATAGCGAAGAAGACTTGGTGGCTCGTAATCGGAATAAAGCTTAAAGAAACGAATGAGTTAGTATCAAGGGTATGATCTAAATCCATATTTAAATATTCTTATATGTTGTATATGGTTTACAAGTTGCATAAAAAATTTTAAAACTCCGTTTCTACTGCGCAACGTAAATTCAGGTTCCTACAATTAATTTTAAAAAGATTAATTTATAGGGGTTTTACTGTAATTCAATATAATATGTACTACTAAGTATACATGTAAAACTCTAATATAACAGTTAACGAATTAATTTTTAATCCTAAAAAAATCAATTCTTAATCTTTAATCTGACCATTCTCAATTATTTTATTTCTATTTTAAAATTTATTGATCTTGTATTAAATTAAATTAAATTATCTATTAAATTCCTCATCAGCTTTGGTTAAGTTGATGAGGTTTTTTTTTTCTCTATTTTATGTAAAGGAATGCCATTGCTCTCAATTCAGTACTTGGACGTCATCTTTTCAAAGTGATTGCTATTACCTTTTAGATTCACAACTGGACATCCATCAACGATACCCATTGTTTTTGTGAACATACTAGGGTTAAGTACTGTTTACGTCGTTTTTTGGATTATACCAAAAAAACCAACAAGGACTGGATTTTGGCTATTGATTCAAAGAGAAAGAGATGCAGAGAGAGTAACAAAGACAATGTTTACGTGGTAAAACTCCGATGGTCGGAGAAACATCCACGGGTGGTTGAAAGATCAACCAAACCAAAATCCACTAAGAGAATAAGATGTTTTTACAAGCTCTCGATCTCCCTTTTTCTCTCTGTATTATTTGTGATTACTGTATGCTATATTGCCTATATCTTTTCGAACCAGATTATGGGTCTATTTATATGCTTATAGAACCCTAATCTGCTTTGTACAAGTAATACAAGATATTTGTATTTAATTGTGATTTGGTTGCTTGCTTGAGGTTGATTTGTCTTCTTTCCTGTTTCGGAGTCTCTTATGGAAATTCAGTGGGATTCTAGTAGTGTAGTTCAATTTGACTTGTTTCCTTATAAGAATGTAGTTTTCGAAAAGAAATCAAGTTGTTTCCTGATTGGGGGACTATTCTAACTTAAAGGTCCATTATTTGGGATTCCTTCATGACGGATATCTTTGCGTATTTAACGACTTAACCCGTATGATAAGTTCTTATTCGAGTTGTATTTACTCCCGAGTAAGAATAATACCAGATGGTCCCGAGTAGTGCCGTATGAGCCCGAGTGGAAGCATTGTTTTAACCAGCCCAGAGTGTTGTTAACTGATCCCGAGTAGGTCTTTATTCAGTATATGCTTACTCGGGCTTGCTCCTCTTTAATGATGTCTTGTAGGATATTTCCCGGATGCCCATCTAAGCATACACCTGGCTATTTTTTTCCTTCCTGTCAATGACGTGTATGCTTGGTAAAATTTACATACAACAATACCCCCTTAAAATATTTTTGCCGAGAAGATTTTATTTTGGGCAAGAATATTTTAATCATTTTGATTTTCTTTCGTCAGAAAAACCGTCTTGCCATAATGATGTATTTTAATGGTGACTCTGTAATTTCGATTCGCTTTGTCACGCAGGATCTTAAATGATAGCGACGTTTCAAAGTTTTGATGGTTGAGGGCTACTTCTTGTCTTGACACGTGTCCTTGTCTCTTCGTTTTTCAATATTATTTATGAGAAGTGACTTTTACATTTGCCAAACGCCGCCCACGCTATCTGGTTTCGTCATAAAACTTTTTCCCATTTTGAAATCCTAGGGTTTCGTGCCGTGTCGCCTTTAAATTCTTCGTTGAGAGACTGTTGGTTTATTCTAAAAAATCCAGCAGAAATCTCTTGAAACTCAGATTTCTTCATCCAGAAGTTCGCGATTCTCCGCTTTGAGGATCTTGCATCAGTCTCAATTCAAGGTTAGTTTTAATGGGGTCATCTTCCCATCATCGTCTCTTTAAAATTGCTTTTGATGCATTAGAGCGTGGGGATTTCCAGTTAGTATCTTGCATTAAAGGATTACTGGGGGATATCCCAATAGATGAACCTCCATTTTTAGAGGTTGATGTTTCTAGGCTTCACCCTGACGTCACTTTCAGCCCCGTATCGAGTTCTCCATCTAGTTCTGATTCTGATATTTCTGATCCCAGGGTATCTTCTCGAAGGATGGGTAAACATCAAAGCACAAGCAAGGTATACAAGCACGGCTCGAGCAGCGTTCAGATTGGGGAACAAACTGTTAATGGGGGTGACGCTGATGTACACAGGGCGTCTCGCCTTTCGTTTTCTGACACTCGCCCGAGCGGCTTTGATATTGAACCGAATGTGGTCGGGCCAGCTGAGATAGAAAAATACCAATCCCGATTTGATTTGCCTGACTCAGTCACTTTGGTTCCTGCGGGGAATAGAGCCGTATGGAATCCTCCTGAGGGGATGATCGCGATTTACTGATCAATGCTTTGCTGCGGCGTCACACTTCCCCTTCAGCCTTTTATTGCCCGGTTTTTAGCTGAAGCAGGGATAGCCCCAGCTCAGTTGGCCCCGAATAGTTATAAAGTCTTTATGTGCATGTGGCACATGTTCAGCCGAATGAACCTTTCGCCGCCTTCCCCGAATGAAATCAGACATTTCTTTACGCTGAAGTAGGTTAGTAAAGCGGGGACCTATTTTCTTGCGTCCACTCCTTCGGACGGTTGGGTCCCTAAAGAAATGAAGGCGAATCGGGAGGTCGAGGCTTCTGATGACCCGAAAAAGAAAGGCTTTATATGGGGATTCCCTACATCCAACAAGTTCTGGAAGAACAGTTGGTTTTTTACTGGAGGGGCTCTCAGGCTCGACATCACTATTCGATTTGGGGATTCCCGAATGGTGCTGAATGTTCCCCGCTTCTTATGTTCCCCCGAAGCGTGGAATAAGAAAACAATTGATTATAACGATTAAGAGCTAGAGAGGCTGACCCGGGCTGCTATCCGTACTTGATCAAGCTCGGCTTCTTTAAACAGGTTTCGGGCCATTGCAGGCGTTGTAAGTTACCCAGCGCCTTTTCTGCTGTGTTTCTCCATTTTTCCATTTCCTTTTCTAACTTTTTTTTAGTGTTCGATACAGACGTTGTCTACGATCTTCAGGCTCGTCAGGTGAAGGCAATTCTTCAAGCGAGTAAGAAGGAGGCTTCCCGTCAGGGCGATGAGGGTATTGCTCCACCCGAGCCTGATGAGGAAATTGATACTGCTGAGCAAATTCCTGACTGCGTTGATCGGGGTGCTCAGCCTTCTGCTCAGGATCTCGCTGGTTCAAGTGGCCAAGGTGAGCCGACTGTGACACAACTGCTTAAAAATAGGGAGAGGCAGTGTGAGAGTTCAAGTGAAGAGCCTGTTGGACTGTCTGAAGCTGGCGATGGTGGTAACGTCTTGACGGATCAAATGCCTGTCATTACCGAGCTTTTTGAGTCTTTTCAGGATGATTTGCTGGAAGATCCTGATGCTGATCTCTTCCACCGTTCTCGGGGTGAGAAGCGAAAGGCAGTTAGTTGGCCTCCTCGTCCTCTCAAAGTTCCTCGGGTAGTCACATTCATCGACTCCAGCGACGAAGATGTTGCGGATGAGATTGCCCCTAGTGTAGGTGCTGGAGTATCGGCAGATGTAGTCACTTCAAGTCCAAGTAGGGCTTCCTTTACCCCCGAGGTTGGAGATATGAGGGCTGAACCTTCAGGGGTTCCCTCTCCATCCCTAGAGCCAAATAGAGCTTCTCCTGTCCCCGAGTCTGGAAATCTGGGAACTTAACCCTCTGGAGTTCCCTTATCCCTTTCTCCAAAAGATATGCTCCAGGAGATGTCCTATGGTCTGGCTTATATCGGGGAAGACCGCTAGAGCGGTTTTAGAGATGGTTCACTGCCTGAACGTCTCCAAAAAGTTTTCAATGGCGCATCTTATGTAAGTTTAGCTAATTCTGACTCCTTTACTGTTTTGCCTTCGTTGGATTTCTAAGTATATTCTTTTGCAGATGGTGGCCTAATTTGCTGAGCTTGTTCAAACCCAGCAATGTCAGGCTGATCGGATAAAGCGTCTGGATGCTCAGCTGAAGGCGAGTGAGGAGGGTCGTGCTCGAGCTGAGCAGGCTTACCAGCAGGAGGTCGGTTATGTGCAGGTATTTACCGATAATTGCCTGGAAAAGCAGGTTGAAGCTGAAGAAAAGGCATCTTTGGCAGAGGAGAAGGTTGCTTCGCTTCAAAACCTTCTTTCTTCTACTGAAGAGTCTATGCTCAAGGCCGAGCAGGAGGTGGAGCAGGCGAAGTAGGAGTATGTCCAAAAAATCGAAGATTTGGAGCGCCAAGTGCTAACAGTTGAATCCCTTTCCCGAGAGGCCAGGTTGGAGCTGGAAGTTCAAGGGGTGTATCGTTTTAAAAGATCCCCTGCTTACGATGCCCTACTTCTTCAGGAATTTCAACGTGGGCTAGTTTCGGCCAACAAATTCTTCAAAGTAAAGAGTAGGGCAACCGAGAAAACCCGTGCTAACTGAGAGCTGTCAATCAAACACCATGTGGACCGGTCCTTGGATTTTCTTCGGATTCAGATGAAGGAATGGAGAGCCTACTGTAGTAGTCAAGGCAAGGAGCCCCTTCCTATGCATTTAGAGATTCTGTCCGAGCACTCTCTCTCGACCTTTTACGCAAGTCGAGAGTCTGTCGAGGGTGTAATCCCGGATGTCGGGCCAACCCTGGGTAATGATTACAGCCAGTGGAGGGATGATATTGTTGATGATTTCACTTGGCCGTCTAATGAGAGCCTGTTTCGTGAATACGAGATGGTGCCAGACCCGAGTATTGGCAAACGCTCAAAATCCTCGCAACCTTAATCTTGTAGATTGGTAGAATATTCTGATACTGATTCTTTATTTTTTACTTGTGTAAAGAATCATTTCTTTGAATTGTAACCATCCTTTTTAAGAGCAATAGAATACGATTTTCTGAGTTGAATGGTTTCAGTCTTTATTTTTGTTGTCGGAGGTTGTATTAAACTGGCTGATGGTCGGACAACTTAACCGAGTATCTTATTTAACCGGTTATCCGAATAACTTCAATTGAGAAGTATCTTATTAAACTGGCTGGTGGTCGGGTAACTTAACCGAGTATCTTATTAAACCGGTTGTTACCCGAATAACTTCAATCGCCAAGTATCTTATTAAACTGGCTGGTGGTCGGGTAACTTAACCGAGTATCTTATTAAACCGGTTGTTACCCGAATAACTTCAATTGCCAAGTATCTTATTAAACTGGCTGGTGGGTAACTTAACCGAGTATCTTATTAAACCGGTTGTTACCCGAATAACTTCAATTGCCAAGTATCTTATTAAACTGGCTTCTTTATTATTAACCGAGTCATCTTGAAACAGGAAAATTTGCACTTATGTTTCATACCCGGTTGCTACCCGAACGATATATCAAAGCTCACCATGATTATGCATTCGATTACTTACGCAATACCAATGACGTCTCCCTAGTTTTTATGCGCAAGCGTTTGCCAAATCGCTGAACTCTTTTTTTTTTTAAGTTGCTTCAACACAGCTACGTATTTCACCGGAATTTCTCCCGATAGCGTCCCAAGCATTTTTCCAGTCTGGTGCATCAAGTTTGCCTTTTTGCTAAGGCCATTTTGACCCTGCTCGGTTGGCATGCTCCTACGAGCTTCTCCGCTCTTTCGGGATTTGATGGTCCCGAGAATTCTATTTGCATGTTTTTATTATCATGCTCTTCTTCCATTTCTTATTGTCATGCCTTTTGGAAATCTCGAGCTAGGTGCTTTCATATTGGAAATTCCTAGTTTTATTTATTACTGCGAAAAATCAACAAAGATTAATATTACAGTTTTAATATTTATTCTGACTAATACAGTCCTGACTAGAAAAAGAATAAAATATTTAATATAAATATATATTTTATGGATAGAAAATCTTCAGATATTGGGCATTGCACGGTCGAGGTAACACCCCTCCATTGGGTCGAGCAATCCAATAAGCTCCATGGCCAGCTATCCCCTCGATCTTGTATGGACCTTCCCATTTGTCAGCCAGGGATCTCGCGGCTCTATTCTTTGTGTTCAATGACACCTTTCTGAGTACCAGGTCTCCTAACTAAAATTTCCTGATCCGAACACGAGAGTTGTAGTGGCGTGCCACTCTTTGTTGATAAGCTGTATTTCTTATTCGGGACTTTTCCCTTTTTTCTTCTAGCTCATCCAAACTTTGTAGCAGTGTATCAATGTTTTGTTCTTCATCGTATAGCCTGACCCGAGGGGACGCATATGATGTTTCTATGGGGATGACAACTTCTGTTCCGAATGCTAGGCTGAATGGAGTTTCTCCTGTTGAAGTCCTTGCTGTCGTCCGATATGCCCACAATACTTCAGGAAGCTTTTCAACCCAGCTTCCTTTTTTGTCATCTAATTTTGCTTTGATAGTGTGCTTGATAATTTTATTTACTGCTTCTACTTGCCCGTTTGTTTGTGGATGAGCTGGTGTTGCATAGTAGTTAGCAATATGATACTTCTCGCACAATTGTCTGAACCTCTGGTTATCAAACTGAGTGCCATTGTAGGTGATTATAGTGTCCGGAATTCCAAACCTATAAAGTATGTTTTTCTTTACAAAATTTGTGGTGTTGGCTTCTGTGATATGCACCAACGCTTCAGCTTCGCCCCATTTTATGAAATAATCGAAAACTACTATGGCATGCTTCGCTCCACCCCTATTCCAGCTGGCATTGGCCCGATCAGATCTAGGCCCCACATGGCAAATGGCCACGGGGCAGTGAGATTTCTGAGCTTTTCTGGGGGTTATCGGATATCGTTGGCAATTCTTTGACAGGTATTGCAACTTTCCGACCATTGCTGTGCATCTGAGAAAAGTGTAGGCCAGTAATAGCCTTGTCTGAGCACCTTATACGCCAGACTCCTACCCCAGTATGGTTCCCGTAAAATCCTCCGTGGATCTCTTGAAGTACTCGATGTGCATCTTCTTCTAGTATACATATTTGGAGACCTCGAGAAAACCCCCTTCTGTATAATTCTCCTCCGATCATGGTGTACCTAGTCGATCGATACCTGATACGCTTTGCTAATACCGGATCTTCCGGGAGTATGCCTTCTTCCAGGAACCTTCTCAGCTAGACCATCCAATCGTATTGCGATGTTCGAATTTCTGAAATTTCCAAATGCTTAAGTTCAGCCGTACTCGGTTTAAGGAAGTGTGCAACTGGAATGGTTTTTGGTCTGATTGAGGTTGTTGCTGATGCTAATTTAGATAAAGCGTCTGCCTTTTCATTTTCTTCTCTGGGGATCTGAGCGATCTTGTATTCTTTAAATTTTTGGAGACGCTGTTTTGCGATGTCACGGTAGGCGACCATTCGTTCATCTTTAGCCTGGTATTCATTCATAACCTGGTTGACAACTACCTGTGAATCGCTGAATATCTCCACTTCATCTGCCCCAAGAGCTATGCAGACTCTGAGTCCAGCTAACAATGCCTCGTATTCGGCCTGATTATTGGTTGCTTTGAAATCAAATCTCATGGCACATTCAACATCATCTTCTTCTGGGGTGCGAACTATGATCCCTGCCCCGCTGCCATGAGTGTTTGGAAAACCATCAACATATAATTTCCATGGGAAATTTTTATCCAACAGTCTTTTTGCTTCCAGGTTCGGTTCTGTGAACTCGGCTATGAAGTCTGCCACCGCTTGTCCTTTGAGGAAAGTTCTGGGGACATAATGAATATCGAATTCACTCAACTCGATTGCCCATTTAGTAAGTCTTCCTGATATCTCTGGTTTTTGTAAGATTTGTCTTAATGGGCAATTGGTGAGAACCTGGATCGTATGAGCCTGAAAGTATGGTCTCAGCTTTTTTGCTGCTGAAACCAATGCTAAGGCTATCTTCTCTACCTGTGAGTAACTGGTCTCGGCCGGTAGGAGTGCCTTGCTTGTATAATACACTGGCTTCTGCACTCCATCTTCTATCCTGACTAGAACTGAACTTGCTGCGAGCTCGGTTATTGATAGATACAGTTAAAGTATTTCCCATTTTTGTGGTTTTGAGAGGATGGGAGCTTGCCCCAAGTATTCTTTTATTTTTAAGAATGCCTACTCGCACTCTTTATTCCACTCCAGGCCTTTCCCTTTTTTGATTACTTTGAAGAACGGCGCGCACCTGTCTGTAGCCTTTGAGATGAATCTTCCCAAGGAGGCTAAACACCCTGTTAAGCGTTGTACCTCTTTCAATGTTTTAGGTGAAGTCATTTGTTGCAAAGTCTGGATCTTCTCTGGATTAACTTCGATTCCTCTTTGATGGACTTGAAAACCCAAGAATCTTCCCGAGTGGACTCCAAATAAACATTTGCTTGGGTTTAATTTCATCTGATATCTTCTTAATACATCAAATGTCTCTCGGAGGTCGCGGGCATGGTCATCTGCTGAGACGCTTTTAGTCAACATGTCATCAATGTACACTTCCATGTTCCTTCCTATTTGCCGAGTGAAGATCTTATTGACCAACCTTTGGTACGTGGCTCCTGCATTTTTTAAATCGAAAGGCATTACTGTGTAGCAATATAAACCCTGATCCGTTGTGAAAGCTGTTTTTTCTTCATTTGCTTTGTTCATCCGGATCTGATTGTATCCCGAGTAAGCATCCATGAAGCTGAGTAATTCATGACCTGCTGTGGCATCCACCAGCTGATCTATTCTTGGGAGTGGAAAGCTGTCCTTTGGACATGCCTTGTTTAGATCCGTGAAATCTACGCACATCCTCCATTGTCCATTTTTCTTCTGGACGAGAACTACGTTGGCGACCCACTGGGGGTAGCTGACTTATCTGATTGATCCCATCGCTAGTAGCTTTTCCACATCTTGTTTGATTGCTTGACTTCTTTCAGGATTGAACGATCTTCTCTTTTGTACTACCGGTTTGGCATTCGGGCTAACTGCGAGGTGGTGGGATATTATTCGAGCATCTATTCCGATCATATCTTCGTGACTCCAGGCGAATACATCTTTGTATTCTCTGAGCAAATTTGTCAATTCTCGCTTGATTTTTTCTTCCAAGTTGGCCCCGATCTTGACTTTCCTGTCCGGTTTGTCTTCTTCGAGTAGTATTTTCGACCACTTCTGTCTTGTATTCATTCGAGCCCTCCCTTGGATCTAGTTCGAATGACAAGAATTCTTCACACTCATTTGGCTGCATTATGGTGCACACTTGTTCGGCATCATGCTTGTCTCTGTATACAGACAGGTTTGCTCTTCGGGCCATCTCTTGGGATCCCTTGACTATCCCAACCCCTTGTTCTGTTGGGAACTTGATCATTAATGCGTAAGTGGCCGTCACGGCTCTTGTTTTATTCAGGAATGGCCGACCCAATAACGCATTATACGGCCAATTATCCAAATCAACTACCACGAAGTCGAGCAGGACAGTCCTCTGGCATGGTGTCGTTCCGATCTTCACAGGTAATTTGGCCGTCCTGAGTGACCTGACCTCTATTCCCTCAAATCCTCGTAATGGAGTATGGAAAGACTGTAAATCTTTTCGGTCCAATCTTAGCTGGTCGTATACGGCCACGCTTAAGATGTCTGCTGAACTTCTATTATCTATTAAAATTTTTCGGACTTCCTTATGGCCAATCCGGGCGTTTATAACCAAAACGTCATTAGGTCGAACATCGACGCCGTGGGAATCTGCCTCTATGAAGACTATCGGGTCCCATCCTTCCTTTACCCTCTTCGGGTCTGGTTGAACCGAATTCACGTCGAAGTTATTCCTGGCTTCTACTGCTTCTCGGACTTCCTGAGTCCGTTCTCGGTTGCTCCTCCCAGTAGAAGGTGTTCCGAAGATTGTATGTATTACTTGATTGGCTTCGGGGCTGGCTCTTCGGTTTTGACCAGGGTTATGATCAGCCTTGGCTTTCTTGACTTCCGATCTCTCGTTTTTTTTTAAGATAACATCCCGCAGGTGCCCTTCCCGAATAAGGGTTTCTATGTAATCTCAGAGCTGAAAACATTTCGAAGTTTCATGCATGGTCTTTTTATGAAACCTGCAATACTTGGTTGTATCTCTCCGTGCGAACTGTGATTGTCGCCGCGGTTCTTGTACCATATTTTTTTCTTCTAGGATGACTAGAATTTCTTCTTGTTTCTTCCGAAGAGGGGTGTAATTGGTATATCTGCCGCGGTATTTCTCCGTGGACCGTTCGGCGTTGCGCCCATTACCCCTATCCTTATTTTTCTCCTTGCTGTTCCCTTTCTGTTTTTCATTTAGATTCTGCCCCTTGGATTCGGTATTCCTCTGTTCGGGATATCCTCCATGCATATAGCTTCCTCCTGTAACTAACTCTTCTTCCTCAGCCAGAGCGTATCCTCCCGCCATATCCATCATGTCGGCATACCTTGTCAGCCGTGCTCTTCTCAAATCGAAGGATAATCGTCCATTCTGCAAGTTATTGGTGAAGGCAGCAATAATGGCTTCATCATTAGCGCTGCCAATCTCTGATACTGCTTGGCCAAACCAGCCCAAGTATTTTTTTAATGACTCGTCCTTCCCCTGTTTTATTTGAGAGAGGTAGGCCACCGACTTCTTTCTGTGAACGTTGCTCAGAAATTGCCTTGAGAAGCTCCTGCTCAACTCGCTGAAATTTCCGATGCTTGCCGGGGGTAGTCTTCTGAACCATTTTGAGCCTGTATCCCCAGGTGTTTGTGGAAAGTTGAGACACAACAGGGGGTTACTGCGGGGCATATTGAGCAATGGCACTTTTATAGCGTCTAACGTGCTCCTTTGGATCTGTATCTTTTTTGAATTGTTCCACATGCGGCATCCTGAATCTTTCTGGGAAAGGGGTCCGCAAAATTTCCCTGGTAAATGGACTGTCGGAGTCATCGTCGGATAGATCGTTGCAACCGTAACGTCTGACAAGGACCTCCATCTGTCGCCTATTATTCTCTACTTCTCGAGTTAGGCTCGGGATTGTAATATCTCTGTCCCCTACCGGGCTTCTTTGACGGTTGAACCGTTGGGTGACTGTCATTCTTTCCTCAGATTCTTCACTCTGATGCCGGAACCCTCGTGTGACTCCATGATGACGTTTACGATGGTGTTGATCACTGTCTTCTGATGATGATCGTCCTCTGCGCCGATCGTATTTACGATGTCTGGCACGTACTGTTTGATTGAGATCCAGCTTTTGGTGATTCTCCTCCTCTAGTGTTTTCTGTCCAACCGGATTGATTGGGGAAGAGTTCCTTCTGGTTTCTGGCATAGTTATTCCAGGCCCTACCACCATTGAACGGAGCCTCGCCGGTGGAGGATTAGGAGTATTCTCTCCTGCGGCCAGTAGGCCAATCCCTTCCTTTGCTACGTCCGTCACCAATTGCTGTAGGGCCTCTTGGAAACGCAGCGTAAGATCTCTACTGGTTGGAGGAACTTGCTGGATCCCTACCAGGTGCGCAGGTAGGTTTTCTGTGTTTGCTGCAGGATTTTATGACGTATTGCCAGTATGGAAATCGCCTGGTGATCTTTGGCCATTCCCTGAACTACTTCTGCTTCTAGCCATTGCTTTCTAACAAGTTCGGAGGTTCAAGCCCCTCATTCTAGCGCCAATTATTGACGTCGTTTTCTAGATTATGCCAGAAAAGCCAACAAGGACTGGATTTTGGCTATTAATTCAAAGAGAAAGAGATGCAGAGAGAGTGACAAAGACAAGGTTTACGTGGTAAAACTCCGATGGTCGGAGAAACATCCACGGGTGGTTGAAAGATCAACCAAGCCAAAATCCACTAAGAGAATAATATGTTTTTACAAGCTCTCGATCTCCCTTTTTCTCTCTGTATTATTTGTGATTACTGTATGCTATATTGCCTATATCTTTTCGAACCAGATTATGGGTCTATTTATATGCTTATAGAACCCTAATCTGCTTTGTACAAGTAATACAAGATATTTGTATTTAATTTTGATTTGGTTGCTTGCATGAGGTTGATTTGTTTTCTTTCCTGTTTCGGAGTCTCTTATGGAAATTGAGTGGGATTCTAGAGTGTAGTTCAATTTGACTTGTTTCCTTATAAGAATGTAGTCTTCGAAAAGAAATCAAGTTGTTTCCTGATTGGGGGACTCTTCTAACTTAAAGGTCCATTATTTGGGATTCCTTCATGACGGATATCTTTGCGTATTTAACGACTTAACTCGTATGATAAGTTTTTATTCGAGTTGTATTTACTCCCGAGTAAGAATAATACCAGATGGTCCCGAGTAGTGCCGTATGAGCCAGAGTGGAAACGTTGTTTTAACCAGTCTCGAGTGTTGTTAACTGATCTCGAGTAGGTCTTTATTCAGTATATGCTTACTCGGGCTTGCTCCTCTTTAATGATGCCTTGTAGGATATTTCCCGGATGCCCATCTAAGCATACACCTGGCTATTTTTTTCCTTCCTGTCAATGACGTGTATGCTTGGTAAAATTTACATACAACAAGTACAATTTTGTTGTCATTAATGTTGAGAGAACGATTTGTAATATCAAAGTTATCGATAAGATATTTACATAACTCACAATGAATGCGGTCACAATACAACTCAAGCAAGCTTCCAAACTCTATCACTCTCATAGCATCTGATTGCTCCGTAGAAAGTTTTGACACAATAAATGAGAAACAATCGGGTATACACTGTGTGTGCTAAAGGTAGATTTTGTTAGGTTTTGGCTCGTATTATCAAGTGAACCAAATGTTAATCAAAGAAGACTCAACTGATGTGGAGCTTTCTGGAGACGTGTGATAACATTTGGAAGTTGAAAATGGTGTTTGAGGGAGGCTTGAAGACTGAAAGAACATATGAAAATAGGAAATGTGTTTTCTTCTGGAAGTTCTTGTGCTAATCTGATTAGGAAAGTCTTGTACTTAAAAGAAAATGATTTAAAAAAAGAAGATTTGTCATAAATAGGAAATGATATTTATGTGGAACAAGCAATTCTTATACGTTTAGGAGCAGAATTTCCTTTTGTGTTAAACTCTCTGTAACTAATATAAATATACCTTATATCTAGGTTATTTTGTGTGGAGCAAAAAAGAACACCATGTAACATCAGAGAGTAGTGGAGAGATCCGGGTGAGAGACCCGTGGGAATATCCTGGGAGGGATCAAAGGGAATATCAGTGGAGCAAGTTAGAGATCCGTGTGTGATATTCATGGGAGACTTAAGGGATATTGTGGGGTTCTTGGTGAGGATCTTATGAACGTGGTTTAGGGTTGTGGTGTGAGAGAGAATCTTGGAATATATGGTTATAACAATTTATCATATAGTGAAATTTTCTCTGTCGTCCTGATGGCCCTTGGTTTTTTACCCGATTTGGGTTTTCTATATATATCTTGTGTTGGATTGGTTTATTTTCTCTCATATATTTTTTCTACTATTGACGTTATTAATTGCAATGAGTTATGAGTATATATTAGGCACGACGATTCCGCGATCATCTATCCAAAATCTCCAACAATTGGTATTAGAGCCTTGGTTCGGCTATGACGTTTTTTCAAGTCTTTACGGGAGATTATATGGAGGACTTGGTGGTATTGGGATGATGATAATGGTTGCCTAGTAAGGTTTAGCAAAGGAGATACGTCTTGAAAGCGGTTTCGAACTTGGTGGGTTTGATGAAAAGGAAAAAAGAGATGGATGAGATTTTTTTTTTTGGCTTGTGGTGGCATTTAAGAGTCATGAAGATTCAATCTGGGTTACACAAGGCGCTAATTGAATATTAAAAAAAATTGAATTCTCGAAGTCTTTGGTGATGGTGTGGGGCTTATCCGGCAAAGCACTCCCCATACTGGTAGCAAGTCTTTCACCAGGTATGTGATGCAAGGACGGAAGGTCTTTCACAGGATTGGGTGTTGCAAGGACATGTTTATCCTTTTGGCAGTTTCCCCCACTGGCCATGGAAGAGGATATATTGCTGTTAGTGGTTCATAATTGTGCACAAAGCATTGGTCAGAAAGGTATGCAAGGTGTATGGTGGAGAAGGATGTCGATGACTGATGAACTCCTTGGTAATCTGACGTGAGGAGTTGCACCACAATTTCAGCAGGTTATTTTTCGACATGGTGCTGGAACAACGAACAAAAAACAAAAGGAAGAAAAAAAAATCTTAGGATGGTTCGTTCCTAAGTGGTTATACCTTGTGGTGGGGTATGTTGATTCTTGGTGATGAGAATCGTGGCTGTGGACAAAGGTCTTGAGAATTCAAGCCAAATGAGAGATTTGTTTGGTTTTGGCTCGTATTCTCAAGTGAACTCAATGTTAACCAAACAAGACTCAACCGATGTGGAGCTTCCTAGAGACGTGGGATAACGTTTGGAAGTTGAAGATGGTGTTTGAGGGAGGCTTGAAGACTGAAAGAACAAATGAAAATAGGAAAGGTGTTTTATTTTGGAAGTTCTTGTGCTAATCAGATTAGGAAAGTCATGTACTTAAAAGAAAAAGATTTCTTTTAAATAAGAAGATTTGTCATAAATAGGAAATAGTATTTATATGGAATAAACAATTCTTGTATGTTTAGGAGTAGGATTTCCTTTTATGTTAAACTCCCTGTAACTAATATAAATAGACCTTGTATCTAGGTTATTTTGTGTGGAGCGAAAAAGAACACCATGTAACATCAGAGAGTAGTGGAGAGATCCGGGTGAGAGACCTGTGGGAATATCCCGGGAGGGATCAAAGGGAATATCAGTGGATCAAGTTAGAGATCTGTGGGTGATATTCATGGGAGGCCTAGAGGATATTGTGAGGTTCTTGGTGAGGATCTTGTGAGCGTGGTTTAGGGTTTGGGTGTGAGAGAGAATCCTGAAATATATGGTTGTAACAATTTATCTTATAGTGAAATTTTTTCTGTCGTCCTGACGGCCCGTGGTTTTTTATCCGATTTGGGTTTTCCATGTATATCTTGCGTTGTGATTGGTTTATTTTATCTAATCTATTTTTTTTGCTATTGACGTTATTAATTGCTATGAGTTATATGTATATATTAGGTAAGAAGATTCCGCGATCATCGATCCAAAATCTCCAACAGATTTCTTATATATAACCTTACAATTAACTCTGCTTGAAGATTGTACGGTATCATGAAATTATCTTCATCTTCTTTCTTCTTTTCTTTACTCAAATTTTCTTACTCGCCTCCGTTAGTATTGTATATTTCATTGTTTATATATATAGAAAAGAAACATGAAGTTGTTGGAGTTAGATTTTTCATTAATAGATCAAAATGATATATAGTCAAAATCATTAGAAATTAAAACACAAGACCATAAGGCTAATAAAAATTACGAATGATAAAGAAGGTAATAGAAAATAATTATAATTCGACAAACTTTCTCTAGAATTAGGAGCGGCCGTAAACTAAAAAAAAAGAAAGAAAGATGACGTTGCAATTTTCTATTAACAAAACTTCTTTATGAATTAGAGAATAAAACATGTTTAGGAAATTTGTACTAAAGGACGGTAAGGTGGTGTGACCCTCCTAGGTGAAAAACAAGACAATTTATTAAAAGCTAATTAATGTGTGTATTTATGAGTATTCTATACCGACTTTTATCGTTTTTTCTACAGCTTTACTTGGACATAAAAAATAATGCTTTATGGGAACATTATCAAACAGTTGTCAAGCTAAACCTTTTGCAATGTTTTGTCTAAAAACAGATTTAATGTTAAAATTCTTAGAATACATTTTTTTTTCTCTAAAAATCTTAGAATCACATACATCTTTAAAATAAAAAACACTTTATATTGCCAAATATTATGAAAAAATATCCATGATATTGCCATTGCTCGACCTATTAAACAGGGATTACAGAAAACAAAGCATGAGTTGTAGATTTTTTTTTTTATAAAAAATATTTTATTGAACTTTGACATAATGACCTAATATTATAAAAGTTCAATGTATATATGACAATCATTTGTAACTTTCCAATTTCAATAATATTTAATTTTATATGATAATCCAAACTATCAATGATCTCCAATAATGCTGAAGCCGTTTTTGTTTCCATTCGTTAACGTTAAACACAAGGGATAAGTGATAACACATTATGTGTGAGAGATAATGCATGTTAAGGAGATTTTTGAAACAATCTAATTGTTTAACCTCTATTCATAAAAAAGAAGAAGTTAAACTCCTCTAATTAATTGTTTTTAAAATTCTCAAATAAGGACAGTCGTATATTTATGTGGTCACATTACCCAAACCAATCCCCATCGTTTCCGTGCCATTCAATATTACTTGGTAATTGACACCCCAAAGATGGTCTAAAAAACCCCTACCGGAGAATATTTAGCACCGCTGCTACGTGTAAATAGAATCAAAGCCAGCCCGACCCAGATCCAATTAACGATCCAAGCCCATCTCAAAGGCCCATCCTCTACAAACCCTACTTACCCACACATATAAGACTATCTGTATCTCGCAGTTCACTCTCTCAGAAAAAACCCTAGTCCCTAGTTTCAGCAGCAACCATTAACTAGCAATCATGGCTGAGCGAGGCGGGGACCGTGGATCTTTCGGCCGCGGATTCGGCCGCGGCGGACCACGTGGTGACCGTGGTGGTCCTCGTGGCCGCCGCCGCGCCGGACGTAGAGAGGAGGAGGAGAAATGGGTTCCAGTCACCAAGCTAGGGCGTTTGGTTAGAGAAGGCAAGATCAGAAGCCTCGAACAGATCTACCTTCACTCTCTTCCCATCAAGGAGCACCAAATCATAGACCAGCTCATCGGACCTTCTTTGAAAGACGAGGTCATGAAGATCATGCCCGTCCAGAAGCAGACGCGTGCTGGTCAGAGGACCCGTTTCAAGGCCTTCGTCGTCGTCGGCGACGGAAACGGCCACGTCGGTCTCGGTGTCAAGTGCTCCAAGGAGGTGGCCACTGCTATCCGCGGCGCCATTATATTGGCTAAGCTGTCGGTGATACCGGTCAGGAGAGGTTACTGGGGAAACAAGATCGGATTGCCTCACACCGTGCCCTGCAAGGTGACCGGAAAATGTGGTAGCGTGACGGTGAGGATGGTGCCTGCCCCACGTGGTGCCGGTATCGTGGCTGCTAGGGTTCCCAAGAAGGTACTGCAATTTGCAGGAATTATTGATGTTTATACTTCTTCTCGTGGTTCCACCAAAACCCTAGGAAATTTCGTAAAGGTAACTATGTTTTCCTTTTTAAATGTGATTGCATCTAATTTGTTGTTGTATTTAGTTTCTTTTGTTCAATTAGTATAACTACGAATATGTTATTGACTAGTATGGATATAAGATTATATTAGCTGTTTAATGTGAATTTCATGCTTATATTGTGTTGTACTTCTGTTGACAACTATGTTTACTTTTGGTTCTCAATTCATTGGATAGTAAACCCACTGGCGTATTATAATTCTATTGGTTGTGAATTTAAGTGTTGTTAATTGTTATATACTTATTTGAAAATTAAATACCCTTTTTGTAAAAAAATTATGCTTGAAATGGAATGGTTGATTAGAATAGTTTTTTTTTTTTTTTCTAATAAGAATCTTGAAATTTCAAAATTTGTTTGTCATGATTGAATTGTGAATTTCGTGCTTTGTAAATCTGTTGGCAATTTATGTATATCCTTGGCATGTGAAGCAAAAAGGGTTTTTTTTGGTACTCAATTCTCTGGTTTATTTTGAAAGTATTCATTGTGAATTTAAGTGTTTTAGTACATTTGTATGCTTGTAATGGAATGGCTTAGTATATTAGTTTTTTCTAATTAAAATTTTTTAAATTAAAAAATTAGTTGTCATGATTGAAATGTGTGTATTGAAGGTTCTGTTTGCATATTTGTTATTCTATCACTTTGCTTGTGTGTTTGTTTATGGTTCTTCCTGATGGGAGTCATTGTTGTAATGTAGGTTTGTTTCACTTGAATCACTTCTACTAATTATTTTTGTTGTATGAATTTATCTCTAGTTTTTTTTTGTTGCCACTGAACTGTTCTTTACACATTTTGTTTCTATCACTTTGCTTGTGTGTACATTATGTATAATTGTATTGTTCAAACTTTGTTGGTTTATACATCGCGTTTGACTTTTGTGGTGGGGCCCCTCTGTTGGCTAATTGTTATCAGAATTTACTTTTTGTGCTAAACAAACTGATATGAGAATTGAATGGTTTCATTTATAATTGCTGTAAAATTGTTCGTAAGTAAGAAGTTACTGGCTTGTTTATTGAAATGTGTGTATTGGGTGTCTGATGCTCCTCTCTCTATCTATATCTTTTTTTTTCATATCCACAGGCAACCTTTGAATGTCTGTTGAAAACCTATGGTTTCCTAACACCAGACTTCTGGAAAGAAACCCGCTTTGTCAAATCTCCTTTCCAGGAATATACCGATCTTTTGGCAAAGCCAACTGGCAAGGCGATCATTCCAGAGGACCATGGGATTGAAGCTTGAGTTTGAAGAGTAATAGGAAGTGAATGTTTTGTTTTATTAGTATAGCATATGGAGTTAAGGTTTTCCTTCTTAAATTTTGCAGGACATATGTATGTTATTATGTGTCGGACAGTTTTGTTTTTAAGTTTCAAATCAGATTATGTTGGAATTTGTATGAAGTTTATTTATTTCTATGATTATGTTTGATCACTTACTATTGTTTTTTGATCCTAGGGTTCTTTTGCTTGAATTTGTTGACTGGTATTGTTATAGTATAGGCGGTAATAACTGTTTTGTTGAAAACAATCTGTTTACATTTGGATTTTATTCAGTAACAGAACAGTTAGTTTAATCAAGTGTTAAAATCATTTTCGTCTATCTAGTTTAACCTGATAACAGTTCTGATCCATCTGATTCCAAAATTCCTCTGTTAGATTACCAATAATTGGTATTCGTCCTTGCTGTCCAATGCCGATAGGTCCCATTTGGTGTGTGAGATTAGATTGAATTATTTTATAGAATTATTTTATAGAATTGGATTGAATTAAGATGAGATTGAGTTTGGATAGGATTGGATTCGATTGGAATAAACTAAATTAATATTATATTGTATTTGGAGAAACTTTAGGTTGAACCGAATGAATATCATGTTTTGTTTGGTGAAACATATGATTGGATAAAATTTGATAATGTGGGATTACGGTAGGTTCAAGGAATTTGGATTTTTCAATCCCATTGAGAGATTAGGATTGAAATTATCTTGGTTTAATCAAGTGTTAAAATCATTTTCGTCTATCTAGTTTAACCTATTAACCGTTCTGGTTCTTCTAGTTTCAAAATTCCTCCGTTAGATTCAAATGATTATTAATAATTGTTATTTGTCCTTGTTGTCCAATTCCGTTAGGTCCCATTTGGTGTGTGGGATTAGAATGAATTATTTTATAGGATTGGATTGGATTAAGATGAGACTGAGATTGGATTAGATTAGATTAAACAAAATTAGTATTATATTCTATTTGGAGAAACGTTAGGTTGAACTGAATGAATATCATGTTTTGTTTGGTGAAACATATGATTTGACGAAATTTGATAATGTGGGATTACGGTAGGTTCAAGGAATTTAGATTTTTCAATCCCATTGAGAGAAATTAGGATTGAAATAATCTTGGTTCCTAATAATTGAATGAAAATTGAATAACATATTAGCATTTGTCATATGTTTGGTGCAATTTATGATTGGATTAAAATAATTATATACGTATCATATTATTACTTTTTTATTGGTGGAAATTGTTAAAAATAACACATGTAACATATAAAATTTGTTTTTAACTACAAACGAAAATTTATTACGTAATAACCATTTTGATGAGAAATTACTTGAATATCCTCGTATAAAAACCATTCATAAATACACATTTTTTTCTCTTTCTCTCTCCTCTCCTCTCCTTTCTATCCTCGACCTCAATGTCACAACCAAGTTATTCCAAATAAACAAAAGATGTGGAAAAAGGATGAACAGTCATGATTTCGATTAGACTTTTTCAATTCCCAGTGAAGCCCAGTGAAATCAAACACCAAAGAACTGCGTGAAAATCAGTGTGAACAAACTTCAAGTTGCCAGAAATGTTGTAAACCATGGCGAGGAAGAGGTTTCACAATGGTGTCTATGCTCAACACATACTAGTTGAAGAAACTGTATGAACAAGGATGAATTGAACTTGTCAACCAAATACACAAACTTTTATAAGTGCAAATCCACGAAAAAGGTAGGAATCAGACTTTAGTACCGAAGAAATAAAAAATGGAAAGAGGGTTGCAAACAGTATAGCAACTAAAATCTTAATCAGATGGTAATGAAACCATACGAGTTATTTTTTTGGAAAGGAATCAGACCATTTTGTGTTTTGACAACAGCAACGGTACAAAATAATTTATAATAATTCCTAACGAAGTATCTTCACTTGTTGAAAATTTTGGGCCAATTATTTTGAAGTTTTTAACACCTGTGATTTTCATTGAGTGTCACAGTGAAGAGTGCAAGTGTTGATGGCAATTAACTTAAGACCTTGAGGGTCCTTTTGATCCTCTACCACTCATTTAAAATGAACTACGGGCACACCATAAGACTCTGCAAAACATTAAACTGTGAAAGAAACCCTAATAAAGTACTCAGGAAATGGTATATTCAACTAGACTTGAAACATGTTATATTGTTTGTTGTCAAAATATGATGTCAACTCACAACATCACAAACCCTATGAGTCTGTAGAACTTTAGATTGCTAAAGAAGCCCTAATAAAATACTCAGGAAATTGTATATTGTCAAAATATGATGTCAACTCACAGCATCACAAACCTTATTGCCAACCGCATATTGGTCCAATATGCTTCAACATGCAGTAAAACTAAAGTGTCATCTCTCTCTCCTCTCTCTCTCTCTCCTCTCTTCTTTCCTTATGTCATTTTGCTGTCGTGTCATCGTCGTTGTCGTCTTTCGCTTGGGCAACAACCCCTGATCTCTCTCCTTCCTCTCCTCTCTCTCCCTGATCTTATTTCTCTCTCCTCCCCTCTCTCTCACGCGATATCATTGGTGTGTTGTCGTGCTTTGTTTGGGCTTCACAATAGTTCAGCAACGTCGTCGAGCTCCCCTCCGCCGGTGATGTGATCTGTAGAAAAAAGGGGAAGAAAAACCTAAAAATTTGAGGAAGAAGACGAAAGGAAACATTTCAAGTTTCAACATTTTAATTTAGTCAAGATTTCAAGTTTCAACATTTCAATTTAGTCAAGATTTCAAGTTTCAACATTTCAATTTAGTCAAGATTTCAAGTTTTAAAATGTTTTTATACAAAATTTCAAGTTTTAGTCGTGATTTCAAGTTTTTAGTCTTTGATTCAAGTTTGGTTCAAGATTTTAATCATGATTTCAAGTTTGTTTCCAGATTTTTAAAAATTAAACTAAGTTTAGGGGTACTTTTATAATTTATGGATATACACCAATTATTTTTAAAAAAGTGATTATTAACAATTAAAATTTCAATAGTGATTACTAACGAAAGTTTAATGTTTCTAATGACTATTTTTTATTTTCCCCCTTTTTATTTAAAGTAAATTTATATTAAAAAAAATATTCTTAAAAAAGTGAACAAAAATAAATGATTCTAAGAGTGAATTAAATTACCACTTATGTATGAAATAATTATAAATAAATAAAAAAGATAATGAAAAGAAAAGATATATAAAAATATCGTTTTAGTTCCGGGACTAGTAAACCCACCAATATATATGGGTTTATTTAGTCCCATGTTGATGAGACTATTGGATACTGTTGAGAGATAAAGTCTCAATCCCATACGGTTGCCAAACATTGGTTTAGGATTAACGTAGTCAATCCAATCCCAATCCTAGTCCTAGGCAACAAACATGGGTCTTAAGGTTTTCAAAATTTCTATCGATAGTGTGAGGGTAAAATGGTAAAGTTGTCGTGTGTGTTTCTAGAAACTTTTTAGTGAATGGCGAAATGGTAACTTTGGTAATTAATGGTGTTGACGATGATTTTTGGATCGAACAGAGTATATGTGAGATCACACAATAACTAATTATGAACGATTAAAGAATTAAAGAGAAACAAAGATTTTAGGTGGTAAACCCAAGATGGGGAAACATCCACGGTTGTCGGAAATCGACGAAGAAAGAATTCACTATCAATAATAGATTACACGCTCAATCTCTTAAGTTCTCTCTCTCTCTTGTTCTTAACCTTTTGTGGGTGCTATTATGGTCTATTTACACACGTATAGAACCCTAATTTATGCTATACAAGTAAGTGGAATTGACATCTTTGAGTCGTTTTATTCTTCTTTTCTGTTTCATGTTCTTCACGTATTGGACTTTTTACCTAATTTAGCCTCTGGCATTGATAAGGAAATTTGCTTCGTTATGAAAGTGTGCTTCGAGATATCTTATTGGAGTAAGACTCATTCTGCGTGCATATCCACATGTCAATCTGGCGAACATTTAATCAAACCCGACCAGGCCTTGTTCTCCCCGACCGTTGACTCAATCCCGACCTGGGGCTTTGGCCCAACTTGAGGTTTTATCCCGATCATCCTGATAATCCCGACCGGGTATTATGAGATCTTCTTTTGTTATTGTACATGGGTTCGAGGATGTTGTCTCTTGATGATGTGGTATCTTTAACTCCTTTGGTTTTCGGGTAGTTATGCTGACTCACCAATATTCAGATTTTACCAATAACAACACCCCCTTAAACACACGGGGTCAGATAAATGATAGTCACGAATAGGATGCATTCGGCTTTGTGTGTTTAATTTACCCTATCGTTTTTATCTTGCAGTTCATAAAAGCATTTTCAATGCGCTACAGTTACTCACCATGCAAATTTTGGCTGATGGAATCACTGTGCATCATTTTCAAATTTCAAACAGCGCGTGGTTTGAATTATGACGCACCTGCCTCCATTTTCGGCTGATGGCGCATGCCTTACCTGGTGACACCTGGTGATGTCACTAGTTGATATATGTAGGGAAAATCCGTGCAACGGAGGCGTGAAAAAATCAAAATTAGGGTTTTGGTATAAATAAAAAATTTCCCTTTTAATAACAAGAACCTTAACCCTAGATTAATTGATGTATATAAGAGTATCGTACATTTTTCTCGTGACGATTGAACTAGCGCCAGATTGAATCCGCAAGATCTTTCAATCCAATCACGAACGTGAATCACCTTGGAGTGTGTGCTCCATTTCTTTTAATTGTATACCTGAGGATGAAAACAAACAAAATCTTTCTCTTTGTTAGTCATAATAATCCTCCAAGAGAAAAATCTAAGAATGTCCGGTCACTTGTGAATTATCAATCTACTTGATTGAAACTCGGGTGAATCTGATTTAATTTTGTACACAAAACCCTTTTGATGTAAAGGATACTAGTGTACTATCGAAAACAAAAACGTTCCCCTTTTTTCTCTAGTTGGTCGAATTCACACCCTATATTATTATGAGTTGACAGAATTTTGTGTAGAGCAAAAAACTAATTTTTTTCCCTTAAGATTCTCTCTTACTTGGCCGAATTCTCTCTTAGAAAATAACCTTGCTTGGCCGAAATTTTACTCATAAAAACATAGGGCTGATCGAATTTCATGAGGTGGTATATATAGGATCATACATCCTCTCCTAAGAAGGATTTATTTGGTTGGTAAGAATCATTTCTTTAGGTGGATTTACTTAGTGATAAAGAATCATTTTTTAAAAGGAATTCTACTCTACACCAAGACTCCTAATCCAACTCATTAGAATATTTGTAACCATATTAAAGATTTCCTAATTTGACTAGATAAATAATTCCTTGTATTTATCTACTTATCAAATATAGTCTTTAATATTAATTATACTACCAACAATAGTATAATATTAGGAGACCATCTCCTACTAGGAAAAATATTTTGACTTTTAATTAAATAATTAATTAATTTTCATTTAATTAATATAATAAAATAAAAATAATATAATTAAGCTAAACTAGATAGCTTTGCCGCCCAACACATATTCATGGGCCAATATATTATTTTTCTTATTTTATTAAAACCATTGGACATTAATAAAAAGTCCACATGTGAACTAGACTCATTCTTATAAAAAGAAACAAGTCCACATGCCTCAATACAATTCTAGATGGACCCCTAAATTGGTCTTGTAGAATATATCAAGTGATCCATACAAGTTCGTGTGGATTGAGGATCTTGGCGGGCTATCTAAATTTAAGCTTCAATAGACACAACCCAATCACAATCAACAAATGATTCACTTAAGTCCGATCTATTAATTTTAGTTAATTCCACTAAAGAACTAAAATTGAACTCTTAAATAAAGATAGAATAAGTTAATATTTCTCATTCATACCCTAGACAACCTTATTGGAGAAAGTGTATCCTCGTGAAGAATATCAGTAATCGCCAAGAGCTCATAGACCGCCTATAGCTCTTCAAGTTACCATATTTACTCATACAACCACATTTTGAACTTGGATATATTGACTTGTCCAGAAGCCATGTTTCAATAGACACTATTGAAAACTTAACGTTAAGATTTAATATCCAATACCTCAAAACATCTATATGATGATATTCTACTCTCATTTATTAAATGGAGCCACGATGTCCATATCTATAAATGAAGTCATCTATCGATTAACAAATGAATACCACCAAACTATCAAGGATAGACTATGCTATATAATCGTACTCATTGATAGCTCAAATGATAACACTTGCAACAATAAGTCCATCATTTATCTCATAATTGAGATAGACTCTCCTATTGTCTTCAAGTGAAAACTTTTATCCACTGACGGTTTAGGATAAAGTAATTCACTGTGATCCTATTCAATGCACCTAATACACTAGATTCTTTTACCCAAAGACACCACACTTTGATGATTTTAGACTCATCATAACACATTTGATCTCACTCAAATGCTAGCAAAAGAATCTACAACTTTGACAAGATAAAGGCGCCCAACCTTTATCTTAAGTTGTGAATATTATTCAAGACTAATTAAAGAATTGTGTCTACCTCATACATATCTAGATGTATGAACAGTTCTTCTTTTCTCATAGTCTTTTGACCTTATGGTTATTTACTTTTGACAATTATAATAATTAAACTATAAATGCTATAAGTTTTTTTTAAACTAGAAATCACTTTATTAATATGAAAAGATTGTCAAATACATTATTATACTCTTGCTATCGAGCATACTCCCAACAATCTCCCACTTGCTCTATAGAAAATATGTCATATCTCTCATCCCCATATTCTATAGATGCCCATCAAAATTCTGTTGTGGAAGAGCCTCTGTAAAGGGATCTGTTAGATTTTCTGCTGACGCGATCTTGGTAATCGTCACGTCACCCCAATGCACAATTTCCCTCAGAAGATGATACTTTCTTTCAATGTGTTTTCCTCTCTTATGACTTCTTGGTTCTCTCGAATTAGCCACTGTTCCACTACTATCACAATAGATAGTGATCTGCTTATTCGCATAAGACACCACTTCCAAGTAAATCAAGAATTGTCGGAGCCAGACAGCCTCTTTAGCAGCCTCGCATGCAGCAACATACTCGACTTTCATGGTGGAATCAACAATACAAGATTGCTTGATACTCTTTCATATGACTGCCCCTCCTCCAATAGTAAACACAAATCCTAATGTTGATCTCTTGGAGTCAAAATCTGACTAAAAATCAGAATCTGTATACCCAACGAGAATTAAATCCCCTTCGGAGTATACAAGCATATAATCTCTCGTTCTCCTGAGATACTTGAAAATATGCTTGACTGCCGTCCAGTGATCAGGATTAGGTTTCGATTGAAACCTACTAACTGTGTCCACAACAAAACAAATATCTGGTCTAGTACAGAGCATTGCAAACATGAGACTTCCAACTGCCGAAGCATATGGAACCCTACTCATGAATTGCTCTTCATGCTCATTCTTAGGAACTTGTTCCTTCGAAAGTTTGATTCCATGTTTGAAAGGTAACATACCTTTCTTGGAATCTTGCATAGAAAACCTAGACAAGATTTTATTTATGTCTGAAGCTTAGGATAATACAATCGTTCTACTCTTTCTATCCCTTATAAATTGGATACCAAGAATATAACTTGCTTCTCCTAAGATTGTTTTGCTAACCATTATTTTATTGATGTCAATACACCTACATCGTTTCCGATGAGTATAAAGAACTAGGAAAACCAACTTGTCACCTTTAATCATTTTGTATACACAGGGTTCGTCAAGGTTTTGAATAAATCCAAAACTTTTCACGGCTTGATCGAATCTTATGTCCTAGGATCTAGATGCTTGCTTCAATCCATATATGGATCTTTGCAACTTGCATACTCTTTCCTCTTGACCTTTTTCAATGAATCCTTTTGGTTGCATCATATAGATGCTTTCGTCAAGACTTCCATTAAGGAAAGCTGTCTCGACGTCCATTTTCCAAATCTCTAGGTCTAGAGATGCCGCAATAGATAAGAGTATCCTAATGGATTTAAGCATGGCCACAAGAGAGAAGATTTCTTCATAATCGATACCTTTATTCTGTGTATAACCTTTATCTACCAATCTAAATTATAGGTTTTCCACCTTTCCATCCATTCCTCTTTTCCTCTTGTATACCCACTTGCATCCGATGGGTTTTATCCCTTTAGGCAAGTCTACAAGAGACCAGACTTTGTTTTTGAACGTATATTCAATTTTGGATTGCATTGCCTTTTACCAATGGTGACAATCAACATCTTCTATTGCTTCGTTGTACGTATAGGGATCAACATCGTCCTGGAGATTCTCTATAGATTCTCTATAGATTCTCTTAGACCGATATATCTCTCGAGTTGTCTACTAACCCTCCCACTACGACGAGGTATGGTAGATTGTTGATCTTGTGTTGGTGTGGAACTTTCAATTGGGCTAGGTTGTGAAACCTCTTGTGGAATTGTATCTCCTGAAAGCTCATTCAGGACAATTCTACTTTTAGGCATAAAATTATTCATATAGTCCTCTTCCAAAAGTTTAGCATTTGTCGAAACAAATACTTTAAGATCTGAAGGACTATAGAAATAATATCCTTTTGTTCCTTTTGGATACCCTACAAATATGCATGCTTCTGAACGAGACTCCATCTTTTTTGTCTTTCCTTTTAACATGTGCCCAGGACATCCAAATATCCTTAAGTGTTGTAAACTAGGCTTTCGCCCGGTCCACAACTCATGCGGTGTTTTAGGAACCGACTTAGATGGTACATTGTTTAGAATGTACATAGCGGTTTTTAGAGAATATCTCCACAAAGAATTAGGGAGCGTTGAATAACTCAACACAGACCTAACCATGTCCAAAAGAGTTCTATTTATTCTTTCTGCCACCCCATTTTGTTGAGGTGTACCTGGTGCAGAAAATTGAGAAATTATCCCATTATCAATAAGATATTGCTGAAACTCACCGAATAGATATTGTCCACCATGATCATACCTCAAGATTTTTATGCGTTTCTCAAGTCGATTTTCTACTTCAGCTTTAAATGCTTTGAACATGTCAAAAGCATCTGACTTATGTCTCATGAGATACACATAGCCAAATCTTGAGTGATCATCCATGAAAGTGATGAAGTACTCATATCCACCTCTAGATTGAATGCTTATAGGTCCACACACATCAATGTGTATCAATCCTAAACATTCGATGGCTTCTGTGCCTTTGGTTATAAATGACCTTTTGGTCATTATACCTTCCAAATAAGATTCACAACTTGGTAGATCATCAACCTTTAAGTCACTTAGAGGCATTTCACTTACCAATATTTTAATCATATTAAGGTTAATATGACCTAGGCGCAAATGCCATAGGTAGGTTTCATCTTTTGATAATTTTACTCTTTTATGATTAGGTTTCGTTGATTCCGTGTCTAACAAGCGAGGGATATTTCTATGCAAATAGAATAAACCATTTTCCAATGTATCTTTGCAAATAATTTTTTCATTCTTACTAATAATAAAAACTTTATTAAAAGTAACCGAATAACCAAATTTATTTATAAAAGAAACTGAAATTAAATTCCTCTTGAATTGAGGTACATAATAAACGTCTATTAAATCTAAATGCCTATAAGAATCTAAACTAATTCTAATATCTCCCACTGAACTAGCAGACACCAACGTTCCATTGCCTGAATGCAAGTTGAATTCGTTCTCATTAAGCCTTCTTTTTTCCTTGAACCTCTGTAAGGAAAAACAAACATGATTAGTGACTCCGGAGTCTATGATACAAGAATCCATATAATCCACCAAAAAACATGTTTCAAGATAATTAATATTACCTTCTTCCTTCTTGTCTTGAGACTTTAGGCAATTTATTTTCCAATGTCCCTTTTCACCACTAAGGAAACACTTCTCTTTGATCTTGGTTACTTTCTTTGTCTCCTTCTTAGTAGGTCCTAGTTGTTTTTTATTCTGTTGTTTCTTGACCTTCTTATGGGTCTTAACTGTAGCAACTTTATCTACGTTATGATTCTCTTGACCCTTGTCTTTCACAAGGATTTTTTCCACGCTTTGAACATCTTGCATCAGGCTTTGCAAGGTGTATTCCTTATTATTCAAGGTGTAGTCCAACTTGAATTGATCAAAGGAATCCAATAGTGAGTTGACAATCGTGTTAATTTTGGTCTCACCATCTATCTCAACACCATTCAGTTCAGTAATGTTGAGATAGACTATGACTTTCATCATGTGATCTTTCACACCCTGCCTAGGTTTCATCCCAAGATTCATAAAAGCAGTCACTGTCTCTCTCTTAGTCATTCTAGACCTCATAACAAACATCTCCTCTAGAGACATCATTATATCGGTAAAAGTCTCCATTCCTTCATGTTACTGTTGCAACACGTCGGAGATGGTGGCCATAATGTAACATTTAGCCATTTCATCAGAAGACTCCCACTGCTGATACTCATCTCTTTGCTCCTGAGTAGATTCATTAGTAGGAGTAGGTGGTTTAGGAGTGTACAGAACGAACTTATGCTTTTCGGATTGCAAAAAAAGCCCAATTTTTCTTTTCCATGTGATATAATTATCATCAGTTAAAGTATTGCCTTTTAGGATGTTGATTAGGGGGTCATGATTTCTGAACAATAACAAAAATTATATAAGTAAATAATCATGATAAAGCACTTTCGAATATTTATCTTGAATTGAATATAATAATTCAATCGAAAAAATTCAACGGTGATCCAACACCCATAAATGTTACGTCTCCTTTGGGAGTTCACAACATTTACTAGTTAGGCTAGGTCCCACCTAATTGTTAACATAATAACCAGCGTTTTCAATTTTAGCCTTGCAATTTTATTAACAAGAACTCTTGGGAGGATATTAATAAAATTACATTGAGTGTGTTACCAAGTTATCGACCTTCAATATAATCCCACACGAATATCCCTCCTTTGGGAGTAGATATCGTTTGGGCTAATTGTCTAGTCTATCATTGTTAGGAAGTATCTTGCTAAATTTCATTCATGAATACCTTTTGGGAGGTTATTGCACGAAACATAAAGCTCAACTAAACTTGGAGGCTGTAGGTATTCCAAAACACCTTCTCCCACTCAATTATTTAAGGCGTGTGATCGAATTCCAAATAATGATTTATCAAGTTATCTAGATGCCAATTTAGATACCTAAACCATTCTATGCATGTTCATTCCAAAATAGATATCTGAGTTACTCCTATTCTATATGACATGTTATCAAAAAATGACAAATATTGCAATATTTACAAAAAAATATAAATAGCAACAATTTTGGTCCATCCTAGAAAAGCAATTAAATTACATGTCTTGGAATACAAAAAAACTCCTTTCTTGGCTAAACAAGTCTTCATGCGACCTTCATCGTTTTGACTCCTTCGACTGCCTCTCATGGGCGTGCGCACCCTTGGCTTCCTTCTTATGGACGTGCACATGCCAGAACCCCATAAAGGGCTGCCATGCGCAGCCCATGGCTTCCTTAGGGCTGCCGTGCGCAGCCCATGCCACAACTATAATGGCCGAGTGCTCTTCGCACGCACGTTTGTTGCTATGGCTCGCACAGTCCCAAACTTGTTCCGGTTGCCTCCAATTCTTCAAACCTTTGAGTCTTCGATACTTGAATGTATTACAGAAGAATTTTAAATAAAAATAATACTGCAGTTTTTTATTATTATTACAATATAGTGCATTATTTTTATTACAATAGCAAAATAAATAAAAAATTAGCAACTATCAAGAAGGAAATTATGGCGATGATAGACCACCCTTCTTGTTACAATCCCAAAACAAAATACATTGAAATTCTAGGACCAAAATTGAGCAATAAAAATCCACATATAAAACATATATATATATATATATATATATATATATATACATACATTCCAATGTAAATATATATATGCGAATACCTAGAGTGTCATCTCATTCTAAAACATGCATATATACAATAAAATGAAAAAGATTCACGAACACATACACCAATTAATCAAGGGTACAACCTGGCTCGGATACCAATTATAGGGAAAATCTGTGCAACGGAGGCGTGAAAAAATCAAAATTAGGGTTTTGGTATAAATAAAAAATTTCCCTTTTAATAACAAGAACCTTAACCCTAGATTAATTGATGTATATAAGAGTATCATACCTTTTTCTCGTGACGATTGAACTAGCGCCAGATTGAATCCGCAAGATCTTTCAATCCAATCACGAACGTGAATCACCTTGGAGTGTGGGCTCCATTTCTTTAAATTGTATACCTGAGGATGAAAACAAACAAAATCTTTCTCTTTGTTAGTCACAATAATCCTCCAAGAGAAAAATCTAAGAATGTCCGGTCACTTGTGAATTATCAATCTACTTGATTGAAACTCGGGTGAACCTGATTTAATTTTGTACACAAAACCCTTTTGATGTAAAGGATACTAGTGTACTATCGAAAACAAAAACGTTCCCCTTTTTTCTCTAGTTGGTCGAATTCACACCCTATATTATTATGAGTTGACAGAATTTTGTGTAGAGCAAAAAACTAATTTTTTTCCCTTAAGATTCTCTCTTACTTGGCCGAATTCTCTCTTAGAAAATAACCTTGCTTGGCCGAAATTTTACTCATAAGTTGTGAATATTATTCAAGACTAACTAAAGAATTGTGTCTACCTCATACATATCTAGATGTATGAACAATTCTTCTTTTCTCATAGTCTTTTGACCCTATGATTATTTACTTTTGACAATTATAATAATTAAACTAGAAATGCTATAAGATTTGTTAAACTAGAAATCACTTTTTTAATATGAAAAGATTGTCAAATAGATTATTATGCTCTTTCTATCGAGCATAATCCCAACAATATATATATATTCTTGTGGCGTTTTACTTCTCTTTTTACAACTCGATATTCCGTTTTTATCAGATGACAATCCCTGACCCTTTTTTACTTTGAACATCTGTTCTTCCCATTTCTTTCATCCACTTTTCAAGGTATGGATCCCGCTCTTCGCCATCGATATTTTGAGCTTCTTCTTCGTGCCATTGAGGTTGGTGATAATGAGAATATCTCTAGGCTTGAGTCCATTCTTTGGGGGCAACTTCATTCTTCTTATCAGTCCACCACACTAAATGTGGATTATTCTATAGCTTGCCCAGAGTTTGCCCCCTTCCTTTCTGATCTCTCTAACTCAAATTCGGTTGATTTTTGTATAGATATGTCAAAGCAAAGCAGCTCCAGGCGGATTACCAGAGCCTCTTCCAAAGAGTCTGCGAGTGCAGCGATCGATTTAAAGATACCTTCATAACTCCTTAAAATGAAAGACGTACCACGGGAGCGACAAGCTCGGATGCTAAGGTTCAACACCGATCACCTCTGTCACTTCGATTCGGAGATAAAGGTTTTGCTTGAGGCTGAGCTAGCAAAATTTTAGGACAGTTTCGATCTGACTAGTGCACAAAAAATTATACTGTAGCAACGATCGGGATGTATGTAACCCTGCCCCTAGTACAGTTGCTATATACGGGGCTATGTTATCCTCAGGGGTTACTCTCCCCCTTCATCATTTCATCGCTCGATTCCTGGTGGAGGCTGGTGTTGCTCTTGCCTAATTGATCCCCAATTCTTACCGGGTGTTAGTCAGTTTAGGGCATTTATAGAAATAGCTTGGGGAAAAACAACCCTCGACCCCTTAAGAAATCCGCATCTTTTATACACTGAACCGATCTGATAGCGGAGGCACTTTTACCTTTAATCCACACCTCAAAGCCTGTGGATTCCTCATGGGTATATGGCCATGTACCCCCTTTCAGATAGAGATCATAAGGGATTTATCTCAAAGTGACCGTTGGGGCTGTTCCAAAGAGAGGGCCGGTCGGGTTAGGTCCAGTTTTGATGCATCTGACCGTGGAAGGTGTGATCATGATAGGTCTGACATGGAGCGTCGGGGAATGGAAGATTCACAAAGAGAGAAATCACATGAAGTAGACGTGACAATCAAGGCTTCAAGCCATTAAGTTGCTAAGAACGTTGAAGGGTCATCTACTCCCAATGACCTTCGCACGAGAGCAAGTCTTGCATCTGAGGTTCATCTGGCATTGCCTACCTCGGTGGTCGATCCAATCATCTTAGAGGAGAAAGAAGACCAGGAGATAGTTTTTGATCTTATATTGTGAGAATTACGATCCAAGAGAAGGATTGATCGGGGTACATTGAATCCGTCTTCCGCTCCATCTGAATCAAACAAGATTACAGACCAGGCTCTCTCCCCGAATGAGTCTTCCGAGGTTCCGGCTGTGCAACCCCCTTGCTGCCCTAATGACGCTTCTATGCAGTTTACTGTAAGGTGCCAAATCGTTTTCACGGATTCTAAAGATGATGATGGTGGTCCTGGCTAGGAAAAGATAGCTGATGAAAGCTTCCTTGATCTGTTTGAGGAGCGGTCCCTCTGTTTTATTTTTAAGCCAAGGGAAGTAGCAGCTATGCAGTTTGAGAGGGATATCGAGATGAGTGAGCCTATTGGTGCCCCTTCCATTAGGCATGTTGTTATCGAAGGTCAAACTCTTAATGGCGAAGCCGCCAGGTTGTTACACTAGATAATCTTCCTGGGAAATACGTTGGGATCTTAAAGACTTTAACCTCTGCTGATCGTACTATTCCCTCATCTTCTCAAGATTAATCTGCTCCTACTATTTCTGCTGTAGCAGTTCTCAGTCCGACCCCCTTTCCATGCTTCGCTTAATGTCATATGGGGTCGGATATATTGATGAAGGGTACTTGAAGGATGGCCAAGATGCTGCAGATTTTGAGCGGATCTGTATGATATTTAATAATGGTGTTTTTGTAAGTCTCTCCACCATTTATTTTTGTTTTTCTTCCAATCCTTCTATCTGTCTAACCCGCCTTTCGTTGATCTTTTACAGGGGGTGGAAGCGTTAACTTGGGCAATTTTTGAGGAAAAAAAATAGGCTGCTGAGATTTCTCAACTGAAGATGGCTCTCGCTGAGAAAGATGAGGCTTTGAAGTCTTCTACTGCCAGTGCTTTCAAAGCTAGCCAGTATGCGGAGAAGCTAAAGACACATACATCAACTGAGATTGCTCTAAGAAAAACACTCATGATTGTTTAAAATAAAGCCGCTGCATCTGATAAAGCTTTTAGGGAACTCACTAGAAGGAATGTTGGGCTAGAGAAGAGAGTTGCTAAGGCTGAATTGTGGAGTGTTGAACTTGAATCTGGCCATTTTGGCCGAGACAGCTACGAAGAAGGCTCTGGAAGAAGCTCAGGTTACCTGGGATTCCCTTACCACAGCTCAGCTGAAGACCTTAGAGGTCCAGCAGGGGTCTGAAAAGGCTAGGCTTCACTATGAGCATCTCACCAAAGACTTAGAGCAACAACAAGTCAGTATGGAAGTCTTTTTGCACGAAGCCAGGTTAGACCTCGAAGTCCAAAATTTTGACTGGTATAAGAGGTCCTCTGCTTTCGATGCTACACTGCTGAGGGAATTTGTGAGAGGTCTGGCAACTGCTAGGACGTTCTTTGGTGCAAAGGAGAGGTCTTCAAAAGAGGCCCGTTTGAAATGGGACTGGACAATATCTATGCACAATAGAGAGTCCCTGGAAGCTATCAAGAATCAACGGGTTCGGTGGAAGGCCTATTGCAGATCTATCAGAAAGGATCCTCTCCCCATGCATCGCGAGCTACCTTCAAAGATATCCCTTGCGTCTTTTCACGCCAGTCAGGATAGAGGCGCTTTGACCAAAGGGGTTGACGACGGTCCTTCCCCCGATGTAGATTATTCACCTTTCACATATGTCGATCCTGATGGCAACATTTCCTGGCCAGATTTTGGAAGTTTCAATGAAGATGATAATGTTCCTCCCTCAGGTTCCAGGGGTTCCTCTGTTGCTAGGAACAGTTGATGCATCTTTGATTTTACGGCTCTTTTTTTATATGTATTTACATTTGTAACACTTGACCGATTATGACAGTTAATGTATATTTTTCCTTATTCGCACATCTTCGAGATGCTTACCATTTTTGGGGTGTGGTTTCTTACGCTTGCATTCTTTCATTTTTTATCTCAGCCCGAACTGTGCATGCTAATCCATGCCAGGTTGATGATTATAAGTTAGGCTAAGCAGAACCACTTATATACCGATCGTTTTGGGATTGATAACTTAATTTTGAGTCCGCGTCGTTATGTTATGATCGACTTATTTTCCTCATTTTTGGTGATCAACCACCCTTGGGGAACTGAATCGTGCTCTGCAATGATTTCACGTTTTCCTAAGGTAGATCTATTGTATTTTTCGCTCGGGTTCTAGCTGGTCCCGACCTTTTACTGTATACCTTTCCGTTGAGCAGTGTCCGTCTGTAAACCAATCGTGTAGTTTATATTTATTAACTTTCGTCTTTTATCTGTTAACTAGGTCGTTGGGATGTCTCCCAACATTCCGTTGATCAAGATTCGTTGCGATAAGGTGTAACTTGTCTCACCATATTCTTAAGCATCTTATGGCAGTGTCTGCCTTATCTTATAGTTAGGATTCTTACCTTATCCAACTTTTGGCGCATCTCAACGAGTTTATGTACCCGAAGGTGCCCTAACAGTGCTTCAAATACACCCAGTTAGTTTCGGTGAGCGTGCATTATCTTAACGACTAATGCTTTCGGCCCCCTCACTGGGCCCCTCGGGATCCCTATCAGTCTTGACCGATTAACTGAGGTATCCTGTAAATGCTCTTATGAGCAAATGCTTGGTTTCGAACACTAATCTTGATATTTATAACCGCTCCCCCTATGGATTTTTATTAATTTCTCAAAAGATAAAAGACAATTAGCAAATAATAACTTAAAGCTTACACTGTGGAAATAAGTAATAAAAGAAAAAATAAGAATCTTCTTATGGATATAAGATCTTTAAATTTTGTGCATTGCATGGTCTGGGAAGCTCGGTTCCCTCTGGTCAAGAAAGTCGGTATAATCCATGTCCTGCTATCCCGACCACTTGGTATGGTCCTTCCCATTTGTTAGCTAGCGAGCCTGCAGACTTATCCTTTGTATTGAGCGTCACCCTCCTCAGAACTAGATCTCCGAGCTGGAATCTCCTGATCTTGACATGCAAATTATAATACTTTGCTACCCTCTGTTGGTAGGTGGCATTTCTCACCCTGGACATATCACTTCTCTCTTCCAACTCGTCCAAGTCTTGTTTTAACATCTCCACATTTCCTTCGGGATTGAAGAGTTGTACCCTAGGGGACTTATGAATTATCTCAACTGGAATCACCGCCTCCATCCCGAATGCCAACGAGTAGGGCATTTCCCCCGTTGAAGTCCTTTCTGTAGTCCGATAGGCCCATTAGACTTCGTGAAATTTATCTGCCCAATTTCCTTTCCTTTGCTCCAGCTTCGCCCTCAGATTATGCTTGATTATTTTGATTAACGCCTCCGTTTGGCCATTAGTCTGAGGGTGAGCTGGTGTGGCGTAGTAGTTCTTTATCCAGAGGTCTTAGCACAAATTTCTGAAATTTTCATTATCAAATTGAGTTCCATTGTTTGTGATTATAGTTTTGGGGATTTCGAAATGATAAATGATATTCTTCTTTACAAAATTGGTCATGTTAGCCTCGGTGATATGTACCAGTGCTTCCGCTTCGACCCATTTTGTAAAGTAGTCGACGGCCACTATAACATGCTTTGCCCCTCATTTAGTTGCAGTTGGCATCGGACCAATCAGATCTATTCCCCACATGATGAACAACCATGGCGATATCAAATTTTTCAACTGCTCAGGTGGTCTTCGGATGCCATTAGCTACCTTTTGACAGCCATCACATTGATTTGCAACACCTTGTGTATGTTCTAACAGAGTCGGCCAATAAAAACCTTGCCTGTGCGTTTTATGTGCCATGCTTTTGCCACATGAGTGGTTCCCATAGACTCCTTTGCGGATGCTTTTCAATATATGCTTACCTCTGATCGGGTCCACACATTTCTGAAGGGCTTTGGAGAACCTTTTTCTGTATAGCTCTTCTTTTATCATCGAATATCTTGTGGCTCTATATCTGAGATGCTTCGCCTCAGCTGTCTCCATCGGGAGAACCCGCTTCTCTAAATATTCTCTGATCGGGGTAATCCAGGTAATTTATTCCTCCTTGATTACTTCCACCCTCGATACTTTGGCTTGATTTTCATTCTCGATACTCGCATTTTGCATGCGGACGATCGAGATCATTTTTGACCATAAACTGGTAGCTGATGCCAATTTTGACAACGCGTCCGCTTTCTCATTTTCCTCCCCCAGGATCTGGGTGATTCTGTATGCTTTGAACCTTTCGAGGAGTGTCTTGGTTATTGTTAAATACGCGGCCATGTTGCTGTCTTTGGATTTTTATTCATTTAGAACATGATTGACTACCACATGTGAATCACTGAATATTTCCAACTCATCCGCACCTAGTGTCGTGCACACTCTAAGGCTTGCCAGGAGCGCATCATACTCTGCCATATTGTTAGTGGCTTTGAAGTCAAATCGCAAGGCACATTCCACATAGTCACATTTCGGTGTGGATATAACTATACCTGCCCCGCTGCCATACATGTTTGACTATCCATCTACATGCAGTTTCCAAGCAAACAAGTCTTTTTCTCTTAACATCCTGATCGCCTCACTTTTTGTCTCAGTGAACTCTGCAACCAGATCCGTTACAAATTGTCCCTTGATCGACGCTTTTGGTGAGTAGTCTATGTCGAACTCACTCAGTTCTACTTCCCATTTAGTCAGTCATCCCGACACCTCAGGCTTTGATAAAATCTGCTTCAAGGGACAATCAATATATACTTCAATTTTGTGAGCTTAAAAGTATGGTCTCAGCTTTCTCATTGTTGTTACCAGGCCAAAGCCATTTGTTTAGCTGGAGAGTATCTTTTCTCCGTAGGTAACAGAGCTTTCCTGGGATAGTATACAGGTTTCTGCATTCCCTCTTCCAATCTGAGCAATATCGATCTTGTCGCTACGTTTGTAACGGATAGGTAAAGATAGAGCATTTCCCCCTCAAGGGGTTTAGACAATATCGGAGCTTTTTCCAAATATTCTTTGATTTTTTTGAACGGTTGCTCGCACTCATCATTCAATTCCACCACCTTTCCTTGCTTAATTGCCTTGAAGAAGGGTAGGCATTTGTCCGTTGATTTACTTACGAATCGGTTCAGAGACGCTATGCAACCCGTCAGTCTTTAGATTTCTTCAATGTCTTAGGAGATCTCATTTCCTGCAAGGCTCTTATCTTCTCCGGGTTTATTTCGATTACTCTTTGGTGAACTTGACATCCTAGGAACCTGCCTGATGGTACTCCAAATACGTATTTCTTTGGGTTTAACTTCATCCCATATTTTTGTAGCACTTCAAACGTTTCCCTTAAGTCGGCTGGATGGTCTCATACGTTACACTTTTTCTTAACATATCGTCCACGTATACACCTCCATATTCCTGCCAATCTGTCGAGCGAACATTTTATTCACAAGCCTTTGGTAAGTCGCCTCATCATTCTTTAATCCAAATGAAATAACCTTATAGCAATACAATCCCTGGTCAGTTGTAAATGAATTTTTCTCCTTATATTGTTCAAACATTCTGATCTGGTTGTAACCTGAATATGCGTTCATGAAACTTAATAGTTCATGTCCGGCTGTTGCATCTACCAACTGGTCGATCCGAGGTAAAGGGAAGCTATCTTTCGGGCATGCTTTGTTTAGGTTGGTGAAATCCACACACATCCTCCATGGGCTGTTTTTTTTACCAGGCCTACGTTGGTGAACCAGTCGGTATATTTCACTTCCTGAATAGATCCTGTGGCTAATAGCTTGTCCATCTATTCCTTGACCGTCTTGCTTCTTTCCGGGTTAAAATGTCTCTTATTCTGGATAACTTGTTTCTGATCTGGATTTACTGCTAAGCAATGTGAGATCATTCTTGGATCGATCCCTGGCATGTCCGCGTGCTCCCAAGCTAACACGTCCTTGTATTCTTTTAGTAGTTTGACCATCTTGCCTTCATCGAGCTTCGTCAGTTGAGACCTCAACCTAACAGTCTTCTTCGGATCATCGTTGCTAATGGAAACATACATAGTTGTTTCCTTCGAGCCTTTGTCACTTTCTGGTGTTGCCTCCTTCTGGTCTAGGTCGAACCCGATCGGGTTTCAGCAATCGCCTTTGTTTGATCTACTTTTAGGTCTTCACCTTTTTCAACAGTCTCCACCTGTATTACCCCCGAATCCACCTTTTCTCTGTATAAGGCGAGATTTGCTTTCCTAGCCTATTCCTGTTAGCTTTTCATAATCCTTACACCAGCTTCGGTTGGAAATTTCACCATGAGCGCATATGTTGCAGTTACTACTTTTATTTTGTTTAGGAATGGTTGGCCCGGTAGAGCGTTATATGTCTAATTCTCAACATTTACGACCATGAAATCCAACAGTACTGTCTTTGTACAAGGAAAGCTTCCAGCTTCTACTGGTAGTTTAATAGTTCCCAACGCCCTGACTTCGGTTCCTTCAAAGTCCCTCATTGGGACTTTCAGTAGTTGGAGATCATTTCGTTGTAGCCCGAGCTGGTCGAACGCCTCTACGCTCAAAATGTCTACCGAACTACCATTGTCAATCAGGATTCGTCTTACTTGTCTGTGCCAAATGCGAGCTGACACAACAATCGCGTCGTTTGGTCTGACATCCGACTCGTATGCGTCTGCTCCAATAAAAGTTATTGTCCCCCCATCCTTGCTTTACTTTTTTCCGATCGGGACCTAGATGATTCACCTCAATACTTCTTTAGCTATTCATCGTTTCCCTAACTTCAAACATCCTTTCTCGGCTACTGCTTCCGGTATTGGGGCCACACAAAATGGTGTTGATTGCCCCGCTATCCGAGTATTTCTTCGGGCTTCTATAACTCCTATCCCGATCCCCTACGTGGGTATCCTTTTATCGATCCTCCCCTCATCTAAGGATGACGTCAGTGAGGTGACCTTCCCAGATTAGCTTCTCAATGTAATCCCTGAGTTGGTAACATTTGGCCGTTTCGTGGCCATTTTCTTGGTGAATCGGCAGTACTTTGTAGTATCTCTTCCGATGAAATTTGATTGTGTCAGAGGTTTTTTATATAAGTTTTTGTCTTCTATTATATTTAGGATTTCCTCTTGCTTTTTGGCTAACGGGGTATAGTTGGTGTACGGGTGCCTCGGATTCCTCCCTACTTTATCATCAACTTTTCGCACGTCTTTTCCTTTTCCTCAGTTGCCCTTGGGGTCATTCTTACCATTGTTTTTCGAACCATCTTCTTGGCTCTTTTAACTGCTGATGGGGTGACCCCCATGTATGAACTCTCCCCCGTGGGCAATTTGTTCTTCTTTTGCCATGGCGTATCCCCCGATATAATATACCATGCTCGCTTATATGGTCGGTCCCCATTGCCTTAGGTTCAAGGTTAGGTGGCTGTGTTGCAAGCTGTTTATGAATGCAGATACCATTGGATCATCGTTGGGATCCTAAACTTTCGATACCTCCTGCGAGAACCTGGTTAAGTAATCTTTTAGCTTTTCATCTTTTCTTTGCCTCAAGGTAGAAAGAGCTGACATTGACTTCCTCCATTGGATATTTCCCATAAATTGTCTGGTGAATTCTTGTGTCAATCCTTCGAAACTCTTGATGGACCCTGAATTTAATCCTCCGAACCACCTGGATCCCTAATCTCTCAATGTCTGAGGGAACATACGACACATGAGGGCATCATCATAATCGTACTAAGCCATGTCGCTTTGGTATATTCTAATATGTTTTTATGGATCGGTATTGGCTTTGAATTGTTCCACATGCGGCATCCAAAATTTAGTTGAAAAACAAGCCTGCCTTTTGGTATCAGTAGACGGACTCCCAAAATTCCTGACCAGAGGGTTGTCTTGACTTTACTTTTTTTCCAAGGTTTCTATCCTTTTAAGAAGAACTTCGCGCTCTCTTTCAGGTTTGCCATGCCTATCTAACCTTTGGTGGATTGTGAGCCCATATGGGTCCCTTCACCTTCGGGGAGCGCGTTCGTCTTCACTTACATCCGATCAAGGCTTCTTTCCCCGTCTTTCATACCTATCTTCTTGCTCATAGTATTGTCCTGCATCGTCGTACCTCGCGGTATTTGCGTGAGCTTGACCCCTCATGTTCCTCCGTTCTTCTTTCTTGATGTGGTCTGTTTCTTTTATATGAATGCTCTTTTTTGTCCCGCTTCTCCGCTCTATCTCTTTCGAATTTTTGGGAACGCCTGGAGCGGTTGCCACGATCTCAGAGCGCACTTTGGGTCCTTGAGCTACTACGAGTGTAGAGAACTGGTATGGTGAACTTAGATTTGCAGTTGCAGTTATGCTAATTCCCTGTCTAGCGGCATCATCAATGACTCTCTACAAGGCTTCATGAACTTGCTTAAACGCATCTGGAGATATTTCTACAGTCAAGCCTATGGTTGTGATGGCGTCCTGTCTGTTTGATAGAGGAGTTCTTGGAGGTGGATCAATTCCTAGTGCATTGGCGTCCATGATGTTTGCCTCCTGCAAACCACTAATATTGTGTGGGGATGAATCTTCATCAGTGCTGGAAGCCATGATTTTGCCTTATATGACTAAATCCCCGGCTAATCAAAACATCGAAGGTTCACACCCTCCTTCTAGTACAAGTTGTTGAAGGTGGTTTTTGGATCGATCACACATCGAACAGAGTATATGTGAGATCACACAATTACTAATTATGAAATTAAAGAATTAAATAGAAACAAAGATTTCACGTGGTAAAACCCTAAGGTGGGGAAACATCCACGGTTTCCAGAAATCGGCGAAGAAAGAATTTCACTATCAATAATAGATTACACGCACAATCTCTTAAGTTCTCTCTTTCTTGTTCTTAATCTTTTATGGGTGCTATTAGGATCTATTTACACATGTATAGAACCCTAATTTGTGCTATACAAGTAAGTGGAATTGACATGTTTGAGTCATTTTATTCTTCTTTCCTGTTTCATGTTCTTCACGTATTGGACTTTTTGCCTAATTTAGCCTCTGGCATTGATAAGAAAATTTGCTTTCTTATCAAAGTGTGCTTCGAGATAACTTATTGGAGTAAGACTCATTTTGCGTGCATATCCACGTGTCAATCTGGCTAACATCTAATCAAACCCGACCAGGCCTTGTTCTCCCTGACCATTGACTCAATCCCGACCTGGGGCTTTGGCCCCGACCTGAGGTTTTATCCCGATCATCCTGATAATCCCGACCGGGTATTATGAGATCTTCTTTTGTTATTGTAGGTGGGTTCGGGGATGTTGTCTCTTGATGACGTGGTATCTTTAACTCCCTTTGTTTTTGGGTAGTTATGCTTACTCACCATTCTTCAGATTTTACCAATAACAAATGGTATATTAATAATTGAAAAATCAAAAACCAATTAAAAAATTGATTTATAAAAAAAACTAACATTAAAAAAATTAAATTAAAATTTTTTAAATATCTCTCTCTCTCTCTCTCCCTCCTTGAAACAAGCATACCACCACCATATTTGCTCATTATCATTACATTTAACCCTAATCGTCAAAACCCTAGTCACCTAAAACCAAGTCCTCTACCATCGAGTATGTCGCCGAGAACGATATCTTCTCTCTCTCTCTCTGATCTCTTTCGATTCAAGTTGATTTGGTGGTCTCGATAAGGATTCGAGATGGGTTGGTAGCTCAGGTTCCAAGGCAGTAAGGGTGACTGGGTTTCGATTTGGTTACAGGGGTTGCAGGATATTGAGGTGTGTCGAAATTTAAGGGGTGTGAGGCCGACGTTTTTGGGGTTTCAATTTGGGTGGTCGTGTAGTCTTTTGGTTTTGGGTTGGGTTTTGTTGTGTTTGGTTTCTGGGTTTAGGTTTTGGGTATGTTGGTGATGATGGCGGTCTGATTCTAGGTTTAGGTGGTCCTGTGGTGGTGGTTGACGATGAGGGTGGATGGGTTTGATTTGTTTGGGTCTGGGTCTGGTCGGGCTTGAATCAAATGATTTATTTTTCGATTTTGTTTTTGGTTTTTTGGTTTAGTTTGAGATTACTATTGTTATTTATAATTGATGATGATGATGATATGGGATGGATTTTTGGTGATTATTAACTGGGGATGGATTTTGTTGTTTGGTGTTAATCTTCAACTGTAATTAGGATTTAGTGATTAGTAAATTTAAAATTTTAATTTTTTTCTCTGGATCTGGTGATTTCCGCCGTCCATCATCTCAAATGGATGGTGGAGATCTAACATTTTTTTTAAATGAAAAGAATTTTTGTTTTGTTTTTTTTTTTTGAATTAATAAAGAAAATATTTCTTGGACAATGAGATTTTTTTAGAGGGCAAAATTGTCCTTCCTCAATCTCAACCACTTTAAAGGGCAACATGGTCATTTTGTCCTTTGTCCAAGTCAGAAATCCAAATTTCAAGGGAAATGTTAATAGAATGATTTAACGAAGTAATATTGAAACGGGTTCGAAAATTTAGTGGCACCTTTTTGGGGGAATTTTGTGCAGATATCACCATATTAATAGTTCATGTTTAAAAGACATTAATTAACGAGTGGAGACCAAAATACCCCGAAATTCACCTTGTCGTTTTGAGCAGAGAAAGAAAAAGTGAGAAAAAGTGAAATTGCTTGAAACCGTTCGGAGTTGAATCGATGGCTTCGTATTCGACGGCGACGCAACCGAAACTTAGAGAGTTGAAAATAAGATTTGAATCGATGGAGGTTAGTTGACCTAGATTTTCTTTCGTTTTGGTTGTTGATTAAGTGAATGAAATGTTAGATTAGGTTTAATTTTTGGATCTGAGATTGATAATGGGTTAGGTTAGGGTTTTGGATTTGTTGAAAGTTGTTGAGGAAGATGATATTCTGGGTGTCCGAGCTTTTTGTTGATGAACCCGAGCATTTATTCGTTGTTTCCGAGCTTTTATTTTTGAATTTTGTTTGAGTTCATTCGAGCATTTTTGAGTTCATTTGAGCTTTTATAAAAGCTCGAAGGTTATATATAAAAGCTCGAACAGTCAAATAAAAGCTCAGAGATTATATATAAAAGCTCGAAGCTTTCATATAAAAGCTCAGAGCTTTTATATACAAGTTTCGAGCTTTTATATATAATCTCCGAGCTTTTATAAAGAAGCTCTGACCTTTTATTTAATTGTTCAAGCTTTTGTTAAAAAAGTCTGTGCTTTTACGCTTTAAGGTCTGGGCTTTTTTTTTTAAAAAAAATCTACTAGTTTTTAAATAAATGACCAGAGGTTATAATCTTCGAGTTTGTTATTTCTAGGGATTTGACAGTGTAAATAATGATTTTGTTGTTAAATTTTAGATGACGAATCGGTTAATGGCGTCACTTAAAACTCCGGAGGAAGAGTGGTACGAGGGCAAAGTCACCCGCCATGACCATTTTGATGCCCTTGGCCATATAGTGGACGCACTTAACCGGGTCCCTGCAGAATTGGTTGTAGAAGACTGTCATCGGTTCATGGCGTTCTGTTTTGGGTATTTCTTGACCATGCATCGACCGGTGAAGTTTTCGGGTGGTGTTATCCACCAGCTACTTTTGCGAGAGGTGGATCACAATGGTCCTTCAGATGAGATGCGGTTTATGTTAGGCACTCATGAGGTGAGATTCTCGAAGGTAGAATTCTGCCTGATCATTGGATCGCGGTTCAGAGTAGTACCGGATACGAGCCGCTATGTTAACCTGGACAATGGCCTACATCACCGGTAATTTGGTGGTAAGGATGAGATATCGTCCGTGGAGTTGAGAGATGTTCTGAGGCTCGACGAGTTTCAGCAGGCATACGATTCTGTGAAGCTATGCCTCGTCTATATGCTAAACTGGATACTTATGGGTAGGGGTGGGCACTAAGTTCGGAACCGAACCGAACCGAACCAAAAAAAGAGTGTTTGGTTTGGTTCACGGAATCAATTCGGTTTAAACCGGTTTAAAAAATTAAAAACCGAAAAGTTTTCGGTTCAAACCGGTGTGGTCAAACCGGTTTGATTTTTCAAAACCAGTTTAAACCGATTGAACTGTCTATAAAACTAAAAAAAACCCTAACCTTTTCTAATCTATTCTACTTCCTTATATTCTATTTTTTTATCTTTAAACGCCTACACCGATCTGCTCTCACCAGTCACCGATCTGCTCTCAACATCGATCTACATCGATCAACAACACCGACCTTTTTTCTCTCTACATCGATCAAAAACCCCAACCTTCTTTCTCTCTACATTGATTTATATGCCTACACCTCTTTCTCTCAACATTGATCAACAACCCTAACCTTTTCTGCCCAACACCGATATGCTCTCTTCTCTGAAACACCAATCAACATCGACTATCTTCGACCTAACATCGATCCACTCAACATCAATCTGATCTGCTCTGCGTCGATCGACTCTCATCTGCCTAAGGTTTGTCGATCACTTTCGCTTCTTATTTTTCTAATTTTATTGCTCTTTCTCTAATTTTCTTGTTGTCTTCTCGTTTGATATGTTATCCTTCTTCTCTAGCCAAAGCTTCACCGATATGCTTCTTCTTCAACTCATTCGATCTGCTTGTTCTTCAGCTCACCGGATCTGTGTTTCTTGATTGATTTGGTTAACAAAGGTTAGCCTTGATCTCTCTTTAGTTTCATTTCTGTTTCAGTCTCTGTTGTTGTCTTTGTTTTGTTTTTGTTTATATTTTCTAGGGTGTTTAGTTGGGATTGAACTATTAGCTAGGTTTATTATCTAATTTCAATTTCTACTGCTGATCTGATTGTATGCTTGGTTAATTTATTCTGTTTTAATCATCTTATCATATATATTGTGCCCTCTTCACGGTTTTTGTTCCCAAATTTAAATCTAAAAGATGTTATAGTAATTTTTATTCTATCAGTATATATAGCCTTTCTTTTGATCCCAGTTAGGATGCATGGCTGCTCTATTTACTTATTTTGCTCTATCTTTTTGATGTTTTAGCTGCTTTGTTCTGAGGGTTTTGGCTCTCTTGCGTTCTTTTCATTTTTGGGCCTCCCCTAGTGGTTGTTGTTCTGGTTTTAGACTCCTGCTGTTCTTACGCCATTTGATTAATATAATTTGCAGTTAAAAAAAAATATTACACATGGCCAAGCTATTTGATTAATATAATTATGATGTTCACTCTATATCTATCATCATGATAATAATACTTGAAGAATCTTGAATCTTTAGGTCAAGCCTTGCTACAATCTTGGAATGAGATAGAAATTTTTGAAGATACTTGAAGATTCTTGAATCTTTTGATTTAGAGTTTGGATTACTTATTTTTGTTGACTAGTTGTAAATTTTAATTTAGAATTATTTTATTTGTAATTTTAATTTGAAGTTTGGGTTATTTATTTTTGGATGTATTATTATGTTATGTACTTCTGTTATGAACTTATATTTTGTAGAATAGTTGTTTGGAATGTATTAAAATGTTTTTTTTTTTTTTTTGTATTTTGGAATGTATTTACTAGTTGTTTAAGTAGTTTGATTTGTGATGTTTTTTGGCTTTGGACTATTCCAATGGCAAAAATTAGTATCTAAAAACCATCAAGCCCATCAAGCCCATCAAGCCCATCAAGCCTATCAAGCCCATTAGGCCCAAAACCAAAATGAACCGAACCGGTTAAAATCAGTTCGATTACCATATCTTATTCGGCTTAAACCGGTTTAAATTTGGATGAACTGAAATATTTTCGGTTCAGTTCGGTTTTACCCAAAACCGAACCGAACCGAACCGAACCGAACCGCGCCCACCCCTATTTATGGGGTGGGACGAGAGATTAAAAATTCCAGTTTGGCAGCTGCGGCTGGTGGATGATCTCGATGCTTTTGACGCGTTCCTGTGGGGTGCACATGTCTATAGTCATTCCATATATTCTTTCAAGTATGCACTTGACGGGCGACATGAGCGGTTCCAGAGACGCCAACAAGCTAAGGGAGCTGACAAACACATGCAAGAGACCTACAACATTTATGGACTATCTTATGCCCTTCTGAAAAGAGTTTTGTGAATTACAAAATTTATGTTTGTAATCATCTATACAGATTTTTATCGTTACTTTTTTCAGATATTTGCTTTTGAGTTGATCCTTACGCTTGGGCCCCAGTTCGGGACTCGGATAGGTACCGATTTGTCTCCCCGTATTCTGAAGTGGGTGTTAAAGATACAACCAATGGGGGGATAAGCTACGGTTGGTGGATTATTGATTAACACTGAAAAGTGTATGTTTACTAAGGGATGATATCATCATTTTACACTTCCAATATGACTAATTCCTCAATTTAAACATAATTTCGTTCGTTCGCTTAAACAAATGTGTTGTGAAGTAATCAATATATTTTTCTTTGTATTTCAGAGGTAATTCGATCAATTCAGAATCATGGAGAAGTCAGATGGCAAAACAAACATTGTTTTCAAGTTTAGAACGTTAAAAAACCTTAAGAAGACCACAAAGGACATTTTCATAATTTTGACTTTTACTGTTCACAATTGACTTTCACTGTTCACTCACGGATGCGTACTGTTCACTCGTGGATATGTTACTGTTCACTGTCACTGTTCACTATTCACTTCACGGATGGGTTACTTTTCACTGTCACTTTTCACTGATGACGTGGCGAAATCTGGACGCTCCATTCTCAATTCATCCGATGGTCCATTTTCATCCGTATTTTGTATAAATATGGAGCCTCTCCCCCTTAATTTTGATGTTCTGAATCCAAATCTGACATTAGATTTGTGAAATTCTCTCTCTTTTGTTTTCAAATTCTCAGTTTAAATAAAATAATTGTTTTCTAATTAAATTATGTCTGGCTATTTTTATATAGCTGAGGCCAAAGGTGATACTGTTGGTATGGAAAATATGATCCAATTTTGGTAAGTTTATTATTTTTATGCTTTCTCCCCTCTAATATTTGTGGAGTTTTTGTCTCACTGTAGATATACAGATATTGTCTAGCACAGTGAGTACTTTTACCCATATCTATCAGAGAGTGGTTTATTCCCTCTAATCTTTGTGGAGTTTTTACTCACTGTAGATAGACAGATATTGTCTAGCACAGTGAGTACTTTTACCCACATCTATTAGAGAGTGGTCAGTGGAGTGGAATACCATCCCATTAATCTGGACTAAATATTTATAATTGGATCATATTCGAATTACCAACAGTGGATCCCTTAACCCCGTTTTAATTTTAATTGATTTACATTTTATAACAAGCCTAGTAATTAATCTAAGTAAATAATTCTATAAGGACAAGAGAATAACCTCCCTGTGGTTCGACCCAGTCTTACCGGTTAATTTATTACTTTGACACTCTTATACTTGAGAGTATGAACACTTCTTTAGGACGTGTCAAGTTTTTGGCGCCGCTGCCGGGAAGGTAAGTCCGCATTTTCTTTGTAGTAGTAATTTCTTTTTAATTTTATTTTAGTTTTGCTATTTTTTTTTCTATCTTCTTTATTTTTATTTTGTATTTAATTTTGCATCACTCATCTCAATCATAAACTTCATCAACTTGAAAAAAAAAACACTTGTTATCTTTAATCACATTTTTTCATTTTAGTTCTTGTATTTTTTATTTGCATTTTAGCTTAGATCTAGTTTTCATTTGCACATAGGTCATTTTATTTTTCATTTTTGCAAATCAATCCCTGTAATTATCACATTTTCTCTTTAGTCCCTATATTTATAATTATTTGCACTTTTACCCCAATACTTGCATATTTGCATTTACACCCATAGAATTTTGCATATTGTTATTTTTATCACTTTTTCTTTAATTTTATTCATTTTTGTGTATTTCACCTCCATGAATCTTCATTAAATTTGCATGAGACATTGGTCTCGAACATCTAGTGGTAGATTAATTATGAAATCCCAATCGCCCACATTTACCAACAACATGGCTGAAAACCCACTTAGACATCCTGCAAGAAACCAAGCCGGGAACCTTTTAGATAACCTTGACAACATATCTCAACACAGCAACCATCTGCCTTTTGTTGACCTTGACCAACACATTAACCCAAATCCACCTAGAACTCTTAGAGACTACATAAATTCCACACGTATTGGATCACCTTCATGCATAGCTTTCCCATCAAATGCGACACACTTTAATTTTAAACTTGGAATCATTCAACTTTTACCCAATTTTCACGGTCTTGATTTTAAAAACCCATATTTGCATCTTATGAAGTTTGAGGAAATCTGTAACACTTGCACTGACCAAAATGTTAGCATGGATATAATCAGGCTTAAGTTTTTTCCTTTTTTCTTAAAAGATAAAGCTAAAACTTGGTTACAAAACCTTAGGTCAGGATCAATCCAAACTTGGAATGATATGCAACAACAGTTCTTAAAGAAATTTTTCCCACCTCATAGAACAAACTCTCTTAAGAGGCAAATCACTTCATTTGCCCAAAAACCCGAGGAAACACTTTACCAATGTTGGGATAGGTTCAAAGAGTTGTTAAATGTCTGTCCACATCACGGTTTTGAAACATAGAGGATAGTGTCATATTTCTATGAGGGACTCACACCCCCAAGTAGACAAGTCATTGAAATGATGTGTAATGAGGAGTTGAGTGAAAAAAATCCTGAAGAAGCACTTGAATACCTTGACCATATCGCCGAAAGTGCTCAAAATTGAGACACCATTGGTTCCTATGAGCCCATGAGCAAACCACAACCATCTTCATCTAGTGGAGGCATTTACAATCGTAGGGATGATCATGACCTTCAAGCTAGATTCGCATCCCTATCTAGGAAAGTTGAAGCTTTAAAAACTAAAAAGAGTGAACATGTAAAACCTATACAAAAAATCACATGTCATGTATGTGATTCTGATGATCATATCACTCATAGTTGTCCAACTTAGCCAGCCATAAAAGATTGCCTTCATGAACAAGCCAATGTTTTGCACACTTTCAACAAGCCAAATTCCAACCCATATTCACAAACCTACAATCCTGGTTGGAGAAATCATCCAAACTTTAATTGGAAGAACCACAATCAAGCCCAATCTTCACAACCACCAAGTACATCACATCCACAAACGCACCAGAATTTCCAAAACCCACAAGGTTATGCACCTTATGTCCCACCATCTAGGAAAAACTTTGAAGACACTTTGTACTCATTCATTGAGAAGCAAGAATCCATTCACAGCCAAACTGCACAAACCTTGATAGATGTTAAAGATACCTTGGCAAAGATTGCTTCTACACTCACCACACACGAAAAAGGTAAGTTTCCATCTCAACCACAACCAAATCCCAAGAGTCAGTCAAGTTCCTATGATAATAACCAACGCCCACATCAAGTCAATTCAATTATCACTCTTCGTAGTGGTAAGGTCATCAAAAAACCTATTCTTGAATCTAGTAAAAATGATGATGAGTCATTTTCAAAGGGTAAGGAAGGGGTTGATGAAACAACTGTTGACGAAGAAATAATTGAATCCGCACCTACACTTCTATATCCTCTGGCTCTTAAAAATTCACAGAAATTGAAGCATCCCCCAGAGATTTTTGAAATTTTCAAATAGGTAAAGATCAATATCCCTCTGTTGGATGCAATCAAAGAGGTACCTTCCTATGCCAAAATTTTGAAGGATCTGTGCACTGTGATAAGGAAGCATCAGGTAAGAAAGAAAGCCTTTATGGCTGAACAGGTAAGTTCCATTCTTTAAAACAAAAATGTTTTGAAATATAAAGATCCTGGTTGTCCTACTATTTCTTGCATAATCGGTAACTGTAAAATTGAACATGCTTTACTTGACCTAGGTGCTAGTTTAAATTTGCTCCCATACTCAGTTTATCAGCTACTTAAACTGGGTGAGTTAAAGCCGACTTCAACCACACTTTGTCTTGCTGATAGGTCAATTAAAATACCAAAAGGAATAGTTGAAGATGTGTTAGTACAAGTCGATAAATTTATCTACCCAGTAGATTTTATTGTCTTGGAAACACAACCTGTTGTTAATGAGCACAAATCAATCCCTGTTATATTGGGTCAACCATTTTTGGCTACTGCTAATGCCTTGATTAATTGCAGGAATGGAATAATGAGCATGTCTTTTGGAAATATGGAAATTAAGCTTAATGTTTTCAACATGTCTAAAGAACCAGTTGATGATGAAAATGAAGATGAAGATGTAGACATTATTGAAACCATTGTTGAAGATCATGTTCAAAAGAATTCTTTTAACTCATCTGAAATTTGTTTGATCAATTTACCTGAGTCAAGCATGCATTCACATCTTGATGATTGTTTACAGGTTGTCGAATTAGAAGGAGACACTTCAGATTTTGAAGAATTGGAACAAACAGATGACGTGTCAGAAGAAAAAGTACCTCAACTGGATTTGGAGCCCTTACCAGAAGGACTTAAATATGCTTACCTTAGAGACCACCAGACCTACCCAATGGTAATCTCTTCTAACCTCATAGAAGAGCAAGAAGGTAAGTTGTTACATGTTTTAAAGAAAAATAAGAATGCAATTGGTTGGAATTTGAAAGATTTGAAAGGTATTAACCCATTGATTTGTTCACATCGAATAAATTTAGAGGAATATGCTAAAACATATCGACAACCCCAAAGAAGACTTAACCCACACATGAAAGAAGTTGTAAAGACCGAAGTCCTTAAATTACTTGACGTGGAAATTATCTACCCTATCTCTGATAGTAAGTGGGTGAGTTCTACACAAGTTGTGCAAAAAAAAAATTGGAATCACTGTTATTAAAAACGAAAAGGGTGAGTTAATTCCAACTCATATTCCATCTAGTTGGCGCATGTGCATTGATTATAGAAAATTAAATGATGCCACTAGAAAAGATCATTTTCCCCTTTCATTCCTTGACCAAATTTTAGAAAGAGTAGTAGGACATCCCTACTAGTGCTTTCTTGATGGGTATTCAGGATACTATCAAATTCCCATTGCACTAGAAGACCAAGAAAAAACCACATTCACATTTCTTTTTGGAACCTTTGCATTTAGAAGAATGCCATTTGGTTTATGTAATGCTCCGGCCACATTTCAACGATGCATGCTAAGCATTTTTAGTGACATGATTGAACATTGTTTAAAGGTCTTTATGGATGATTTAACTGTGTTTGGGAATTCTTTTGATGAAAGTCTAAATAATTTGGAAAGAGTCTTGAAACGTTGCATAGAAAAAGGACTTGTGCTTAACTGAGAAAAGTGTCATTATATGACCACATCTGGAATTGTTTTGGGTCATGTTGTGTCATCTAAAGGAATCGAGGTTGATAAGGTAAAAATTGAAGTAATTTCAAAGTTACCATCACCACAAACAGTCAAAGATGTTATCATGGATATAATCAGGCTTAAGTTTTTGCCTTTTTCCTTAAAATATAAAGCTAAAACTTGGTTACAAAACCTTAGGTCAGGATCAATCCAAACTTGGAATGATATGCAACAACAGTTCTTAAAGAAATTTTTCCCACCTCATAGAACAAACTCTCTTAAAATGCAAATAACTTCATTTGCCCAAAAACCTGGGGAAACACTTTACCAATGTTGGGATAGGTTCAAAGAGTTGTTAAATGTTTGTCCACATCATGGTTTTGAAACATGGAGGATAGTGTCACATTTATATGAGGGACTCACACCCCAAAGTAGACAAGTCATTGAAATGATGTGTAATGGGGAGTTCAGTGAAAAAAATACTGAAGAAGCACTTGAATACCTTGATCATATCGCCGAAAGTGCTCAAAATTGAGACACCATTGGTTCCTATGAGTCCATGAGCAAACCACAACCATTTCCCTCTAGTGGAGGCATTTACAATCTTAGGGAAGATCATGACCTTCAAGCTAGATTCACATCCCTAGCTAGGAAAGTTGAAGCTTTAGAAACTAAAAAGAGTAAACATGTAAAATCTATACAAGAAATTGCATGCCATGTTTGTAATTCTGATGATCATATCACTCATAGTTGACCAACTTAGCCAGCCATAAAAGATTGCCTTCATGAACAAGCCAATGTTTTGCACACTTTCAACAAGCCAAATTCTAACCCATATTCACAAACCTACAATCCTGGTTGGAGAAATCATCCAAACTTTAATTGGAAGAACCACAATCAAGCCCAATCTTCACAACCACCAAGTACATCACATCCACAAACGCACCAGAATTTCCAAAACCCACAAGGTTATGCACCTTATGTCCCACCATCTAGGAAAAACTTTGAAGACACTTTGTACTCATTCATTGAGAAGCAAGAATCCATTCACAGCCAAACTGCACAAACCTTGATAGATGTTAAAGATACCTTGGCAAAGATTGCTTCTACACTCACCACACACGAAAAAGGTAAGTTTCCATCTCAACCACAACCAAATCCCAAGAGTCAGTCAAGTTTCTATCCCCAGATCATGTCAAATCAATTATCACTCTTCGTAGTGGTAAGGTCATCGAAAAACCTATTCTTGAATCTTGTAAAAATGATGATGAGTCGTTTTTCAAGGGTAAGGAAGGGGTTGATGAAACCACTGTTAACGAAGAAACAATTGAATCCCCACCTACACTTCTATATCCTTTGGCTCTTAAAAATTCACAGAAATTGAAGCATCCTCTAGAGATTTTTGAAATTTTCAAACAGATAAAGATCAATATCCCTTTGTTGGTCGCAATCAAACAGGTACATTCCTATGCCAATTTTTTGAAGGATCTGTACACTGTGAAAAGAAAGCATCAGGTAAGAAAGAAAGCCTTTGTGGCTGAACAGGTAAGTTTCCTTCTTTGCAACAAAAATGTTTTTGAAATATAAAGATCCTGGTTGCCTTACTATTTCCTGCATAATCGGTAACTGTAAAATTGAGCATGCTTTACTTGACCTAGGTGCTAATATAAATTTGCTTCCATAATCAGTTTATCAGCTACTTAAACTTGGTGAGTTAAAGCCGACTTCAACCACACTTTGTCTTGCTGATAGGTCAATTAAAACACCAAAAGGAATAGTAGAAGATGTGTTAGTACAAGTCGATAAATTTATCTACCCAGTAGATTTTATTGTCTTGGAAACACAACCTGTTGTTAATAAGCACAAATCAATCCCTGTTATATTGGGCCGACCACTTTTGGCTACTACTAATGCTTTGATTAATTGCAGGAATGGAATAATGAGCGTGTCTTTTGGAAATATAAAAATTAAGCTTAATGTTTTCAACATGTCTAAAGAACCATTTGATGATGAAAATGAAGATGAAGATGTAAACATTATTGAAACCATTGTTGAAGATCATGTTCAAAAGGATTCTTTTAACTCATCTGAAATTTGTTTGATCGATTTACCTGAGTCAAGCATGCATTCACATCTTGATGATTGTTTGCAGGTTGTCGAAGATGAAGGATACACTTCAAATTTTGAAGAATTGGAACAAACAGATGACATGTTAGAAGAAAAAACACCTCAACTGGATTTGAAGCCCTTACCAGAAGGACTTAAAAATGCTAACCTTAGAGACAACCAGACCTACCCAGTGGTAATCTCTTCTAACCTCATAGAAGAGCAAGAAGGTAAGTTGTTATATGTTTTAAAGAAAAATAAGAATGCAATTGGTTGGAATTTGAAAGATTTGAAAGGTATCAACCCATTGATTTGTTCACATCGATTAAATTTAGAGGAAAATGCTAAAACATATCGACAACCCCAAAGAAGACTTAACCCACACATGAAAGAAGTTGTCAAGACCGAAGTCCTTAAATTACTTGACATGGGAATTATCTACCCTTTCTCTGATAATAATTGGGTGAGTCCTACACAAGTATTGCCAAAAAAATCTGGAATCACTGTTTTTAAAAATTAAAAGGGTGAGTTAATTCCAACTCGCATTCCATCTAGTTGGCGTATGTGCATTGATTGTAGAAAATTTATTGTTGTCACTAGAAAATATCATTTTCCCCTTCCATTCCTTGACCAAATTTTAGAAAGAGTAGCAGGACATCCTTACTACTGCTTTCAGGATACTATCAAATTCCCATTGTATTAGAAGACCAAGAAAAAACCACATTCACATGTCCCTTTGGAACCTTTGCATTTAGAAGAATGCCATTTGGTTTGTGTAATGCTCCGGCCACATTTCAACGATGCATGCTAAGCATTTTTAGTGACATGATTGAACATTGTTTAGAGGTCTTTATGGATGATTTAACTGTGTTTGGGATTTCTTTTGATGAATGTCTAAATAATTTGGAAAAAGTCTTGAAACGTTGCATAGAAAAAGGACTTGTGCTTAACTGGGAAAAGTATCATTATATGAACACATCTGGAATTGTTTTGGGTCATGTTGTGTCATCTAAAGAAATCGAGGTTGATAAGGCAAAAATTGAAGTCATTTTAAAGTTACCATCACCACAAACAGTCAAAGATGTACGGTCATTTTCAGGGCATGCAGGAATTTATAGGAGGTTTATTAAAGATTTCAGTGTCATATCTAAACCACTTTGTAACCTTTTATTAAAAGATGCAAAGTTTGAATGGACACAAGAGTGTCAAGAGTCCTTTAAAAAAATAATTGACCTTTTAACATCTGCTCCTATCATGCAATCCCCCGATTGGTCATTACCTTTTGAATTGATGTGTGATGCGAGTGATTTTGTTGTTGGAGCTGTCTTAGGATAGAGAAGAGAAGATAAGCCTTTTGTGATTTATTATGCAAGTAAAACTTTGAATAGTGCACAAATGAATTACACCACCAATGAGAAAGAATTACTTAAAGTGATATTTGCATTGGATAAATTTCGGTCATACTTGTTTGGCGCTTCAACCATTGTTTTTACTGATCACGCTGCTTTGAAGTATTTAATGTCTAAACAGGATGCAAAACCAAGATTGATTCGTTGGCTACAAGAATTCAAACTCACAATCAAGGATAAAAAGGATGTTGAAAATGTCGTTGCAGATCATTTATCACGACTCACCGCTGAGTCGTCATTTGATAAAGCAACCATCAATGATTCTTTTCCTGATGATCTTTTATTCTCTATCAAAACATGCACAATATAGTCTTGGGAATCTGACTTTAAAAGACCATGTTTGCCAATTTATAAAAAAAAATTGATGGAAGCATATCCCCGACCCATAGAGGGGGTTGAAGCCGTTTCTAGAGGTAAATCCAGAGGAAGATATGAGCCAGAATCACAACTACCAGTAAATATCCTTTTGTTGTTGTTATCTTTTTATCATCTTTATCTCTGCTTCAAGTCCTCATGAGTTGATTGACCAGTTACAAGCTTTCAATTATGAGCCAGATCCTTCAACCTCCAAAATTGATTGGTCCACTGATGAAGAGAACAAGAAACGCAGAATTGATCTGAATCTCAGTTTGTGATTGTCTCACGGTTTTTATGCATTTTATTTTCCTTTATTTTGTATTTCTTTTGTTGTTTTGTAGGATTTTGTTGTCTTTCAAGTTGTTCAGGTGATATCTTCTAAACCTTAACTCTTTCTAAAGACATTGGGGACAATGTCTTATTCTGGTTGGGGGGAGGGGATAGTTGATTCAATAACTTTTGTTTTTAGAAAAAAAAAATAACTTTTGACCATTTTTTTTTGTAAAGATGGCCGAGTAAGGAGATCTTTTAGATACTTTTGAGACACATCTTTGTAGTTCTGATGCATTTTTTTTCCTCCCTTCTGACTATTCAAATTTATAAACTCTTCATTGTGATATACTTGACTAATCCTCTTGTTTATTAAATCATCTTGAGAATTTTTTTGAACTATTCTAGACACACACGCACATTGACTTGTGATTCTGTGCAGTAAGTTGAGATTTTGCGATATTGAGTTCTGAAACATTTTTCAAAGGTAACAACCGAATGCAGTGGTCTTGTTTAAAAATTTATATAGCAATAATAATAATAATAATTTTGTGTGTTGTGATGAACACTCTTACTTAGTAGCCGGGCCTCATACCTCAGTAAGCATAGCGTGTTCGTGGAAAACGGTGGAGTCTGGATAAGAATAAAAGGCAGTTCCGTAGCCTCTTTAACTCAAGAAATTAAGTCTGAGGGGTGCTTTAACACCTAATGCCCTAAGACCAACTGGTTTGGGAGTCATTGACCCAAAGCTCGTTACGCGGGTTAAAGAGAAAGCTTAAGGGAATTGTACTAAAAAAAACATCTGCAATCCGAGTAATTAAGCCCGTAGGAGTGTTTTAACACTTAATACCCTAAAGCCAACTGGTTTGGGAGTCATTGACCTAAGGCTCGCTATATGGATTAAAGATGGAATGTTTGTTTCCAATTTTGTTGTATTAAAAAAAAAAAACTGCTACCTAAGGAAAAAGCCCTGGTGAGATTTTGGAATGAAAATGTTGTTTGATTTCAATTGAATCTCATAGTTATCGTGTTGATCTTTATTGAGCACAAGAAAGTTTGATTGATTACTCAATTGATGACTGGTTGTCAAAGGGTGAGAAAAGAGACATGGGAGAGTTTGTCTATTTGGTAGTTTAGAGATTTGAATTTGAGTTTTTACTATTTTCGTTTTAATTGCTAGGGACTAGCAATAAGCTGGTTGTGGGGTGTGATTAACACTGAAAAGTGTATGTTTACTAAGGGATAATATCATCATTTTACACTTCCAATATGATTAATTCCCCAATTTAGACATAATTTTGTTCGTTCGCTTAAATAAATGTGTTGTGTAGTAATCAATGCATTTTTCTTTGTATTTCAGAGGTAATTCGATCAATTCAGAATCATGGAGAATTCAGATGGCAAAACAAACATCGATTTCAAGGTTAGAACGTCAAAAAAACCTTATGAAGACCACGAAGGACATTTTCATAAATTTGACTATTCACTGTTTATAGTTGACTTTTACTGTTCATAGTTGACTTTCACGGATGCATTACCGTTCACTCATGGATGCATTACTGTTCACTGATGATGTGGCGAAATCTGGACGCTCCATTCTAAACTCATCTGATAGTCAATTTTCATCCATATTTTGCATAAATAGAGGGCCTCTCCCCCCTAATTTTGATGTTCTGAATCCAAATCTGATATTATATTTGTGAAATTCTCTCTCTTTTGTTCTCAAATTATCAGTTTAAATAATATAGTTGTTTTCTAGTTAAATTATGTCTGGCTAATTTTATATAGTTGGGGCCAAAGGTGATACTGTTGGTATGGAAAATATGATCCAATTATGGTAAGTTTATTATTTTTATGTTTTATCCCCTTTGATCTTTGTGGTATTTTTAACTCACTGTAGATAGACTTATATTGTCTAGCACAGTGAGTACTTTTACCCATATTTATCAGAGAGTGATTTATCCCCTCTAATCTTTATGGAGTTTTGACTCACTGTAGATAGACAGATATTGTTTAGCACGGTGAGTACTTTTACCCACATCTATTAGAGAGTGGTCAGTGAAGTGGAATACCATCCTATTAATCTGGACTAAATATTTATAATTGGATCATATTCGAATTACCAACAGTGGATCCCTTAGCCCCAGTATTAATTTTAATTGATTAACATTTTTATACAAGCTTATTAATTAATCTAGAAATTAATTCTACAAGAACAAGTGAACAACCTCACTGTGGTTCGACCCGGTCTTACTGGTTAAATCATTACTTTGACGCTCTTATACTTGAGAGCAAGAACACTTCTTTAGGACGTGTCAATATGATAAGCTGCGCCGCTGGTGGATGATTTCGATGCTTTTGACGCGTTCCTATGGGGTGCACATGTCTATAGTCATTCCATATATTCTTTCAAGTATGCGCTTGATGGGCGACATGAGCGGTTCCAGAGATGCCAACAAGCAAAGGGAGCTGACGAACACATGCAAGAGACCTACAACATTTATGGACTATCTTATGCCCTTCTTATAAGAGTTTTGTGAATTACAAAATTCACTTTTGTATTCATCTATATAGATTTTTATCGTTATTTTTTTAGATATTTGCTTTTGAGGTGATCCCCACACTTGGGCCCCAGTTCGGGACTCGGATGGGTACCGATTTGTCTCCCCATATTGTGAAGTGGGTGTTAAAGATACAACCGATTGGGGGATAAGCTGTCGAAGATATTCACATTGCGGGTATGTTTCTTATTTGTTAATGTTGAAAGTTATTATTACAATTTTCAAGGGTCTAACAACGGTTTCAGATGTCTGTGATGACGAAACTAGTGCCCACAACAACTGAGAGGGATGAACCATATTTTATGAAATTTGTGGTGGACATACCGGATCACGATTTTGTTGGGCGTACTAGTGCCGTACCCAATGATACCGTTGGTTCAGAGGCAAAGTTCGGTGATGAGAGGCCACAGATGCATGCAAAGGGTTCAGAGCCAAAGTTAGCTGTAGGGAGACAGCCGAGGCAGAGACAGGTTCGATTTAGGATGCCTGGTAGACATAACTCTGGAAAAGAAAATGGAGCAGAGCGTGAGGTACTTACAATTTGTTACTCTGCATGAATTACCATGTCAATGTTAAACGACTGACAAATATCATTTTGATTCAGGACCGTCTAGAGCGTAGAATCTAAGATTTGGAGGCTATCGTCGCTGCTTTACGGGGTGGTTTACTGAACAGTGAAGCGGAACGACAGAGGCAGCATCATGAGTTGATAGACTATCTCCAGAAGCGGTTAAGGTCGACATCACGGTCAGATAGAGATGGTCCATCATTTTCGGATCAAGACTCCAACCTCATAGGAAAAGACGGGCATCGAACTCATGTAGAGGAGACAGAGCCTTGCACCGTCCATCAGATGTAGGGTACCACACCTGAGGCTGAGGTTACTGGAACTGGAGTTACAGGAGCCGAGCAGAACACTGGAACTGCAGCTCTTCATGAGTTTCTCCTACTAATGGAGGTGCAGAAGACTTCGTCCGAGCGATCCTTTCATTACAGTGTTTCCCCTACCGGAGTTGTGTCAGCAGTTGGATAGTATGACACCCTTCCGCCTAGAGACATCTCCGGCCTATCCAGACGGACCCCTCTGATGAACATCTCTGGTCCATCCAGCTGGATCCCTCCTTCCTCCCATTCGATGGACATCTCTGGTCCATCCAGTCGGATCCCTCCTCCCTCCGACATATCGCTACCATCCCGACAGAGCTCCCTAGGGACATATCAAGATCATCCGGACGGAGCCTTTCTACCCACACCCCCACCCCCATTCCCACCCCCAAGGACCCCACAGGGCCATCCTTTCACATCCCTCGTATTCTCAGGACTCACAAGAGGGGATGGCAGTTGATGATCCCATACACTGATCCATGTCTACCGAAGAGGCCAAGGACAGCGCCGGCAGCTACTGAGCATGCATTCACGCCGAATGCTTTAGTGGATCGTGGCCAGTTGAAGGCATACAAGGCATACAAGAGGAACACCACTGGGGAATTGTAAGTATGAGACTGTTTAGTTTAATGAAATAACTACTTCATTTGGTTTACTTGTTTTAATGTTTTTTGTAAAAATATTACAGGCGCGATGTGGACTTATGTAGCCAGTAACGGTGACTTGGTTCCAGCGCTTCAAAGAGAACTACATGGATTTTTTTGACACAGTACGTACCTAACCTAAACTCTACAGGCAATCTTTACAATAAATTATTATAATCATGTTTTACAAAATCTTTGTCAGCATATGGCGCGTACCTGAACATCTTATGGAAGCGTCAGAGAGCATACCCCACTGTGTATAATCAGAGGATGAACGTTCTGAGCACTCAGTTCTTTGTAAGTTTTTTGTAATGTTCATTTCGATTTTATATTTGTTGTTTTCCGTGATCCTAACTCTGATTTAATTTTTATTTGAACAGTCATTGTTGGAATATCAGTAGGACAAAATCATGCCTCATGGTCCTAACGGGGAAGTATAGACGCTAGGGTGGAAAGTGTTGCAGTACAGATGGTCCACTGAGGACCTTCTCACCTTAGGTGCTTTGGCTCTGCTAGGAACCCCGGTCATGGCATGAGGTTGACATGGTAAGTGTTTTACAATTTAGGCCTAACAATGTTCCATTGTGAATGCGGTGTTAAGGAAAAGATTTAATCATATATATATATATATTTATATATATTGTATAAGTTCTTATTTTGTGCAACATCGGCCGGTAGCATTGGCTTTTAGCCAGCGTGGACCTTATTAGCGGGATCATACACATCCTAGACCCTTTCATACAGGAAGTCCCTATCAACATAAAGAAAGGCCAGGTAGGGCCATCGAGATGGTTTCTCCCCTCTATGTTGCATCAGTCCAGGTTCCAAGAGGATAGGAAACCTGACGAGTATAAGTTCCAAAGGTGGAATAGGCCTTTCAGGGTGAGCCTAGTGGCTAGATCTGCTGTGCCTCACTAGGAGAAATGGTATGAATTATCGAACATGAAATTCACTTCATGTATAATTGAGTAACATTCTAACGATTGTTGATGTTCTGAATTGCAACGGTAACTGTGGGGCGCATATGTTAGGATTGCTCGAGTATGTTCTGGCAGACTAGGTCCAGTTCGATTAAACTGAGGATGATATGCCCACCATCCAGGAAAAGATGGTTGTTGAGATCTTTTGTAATTCCGAGCCACAATTCGTATATAGTTATTGTACATCACAATTATTTTAATAAAATTAATCATTTAGTTCATTGAGATAATTATTTAAAAAAATCGCATTGCATACATACCGGTAATAACAAGAAAACCTAAACATATGAAGCCCATTTCAAATTAAAATGGTATTCACATACAAGTAGTACAAGTGCAACTAATGACAATGACATCCACCTAAACGCGTCCATTCATACTTCGGTACAGTCCTTTTCAGAGCACGTCTATTTGTTATGTCCAACTGAATGACAGATGCTACACTTGCGCCGATATTTCTGAGGAACAACTCTGCTCGGACCATCATTAATCAAAGGTGGGTTAGAACACCTCATGCTGTTATGACTTGATTGTCCATATCTTCTACACGATTGTGTGGTTGTTCTCTTCGAAGACAAGACATGTCTTCCGCCTCTCGGGCGTCCAACTTGTCTTCTGGATAATGGATTCAAGATCACTCGATCGACGATGTTGGCTGGCACCACCCATGAAGAAGGATGCCCGACAGGCATAATAAGAATTGAGTACGCATCAATTAGTGTTTGTCTTTTGTAGTATTCCGCACACAAAGTAGTGAAATGCAAGTTTCGGTCCCTGTAAGAACATTAAAAATTAGGTGTCAAACTCATTTGCAACAACCAGATAGATAGGAAATCAAAGTAATAGACCTTGCTACTACAAGCACGTGGGAACATGGAAACTTGTCCATTTGAAATTTGTTGCACGTGAAAGTCTTCCGGGCTAAGTCAACAGTCCATTGCTTGTCGGACCGTTTCTCAAAGAATATTTTCAATTAACTGGATTGACAGTCATATAACCACACCTGTCAATACGTTTGAGGACCACAAGATATGCTGCATCAGGTCAACTGATGACGTATGGACTGTGCAGTATGATGGCGATCTTGAAACCACCTCTGTAGCATATTCCCAATGAACTCTGCCATTGTCAGCATGGGCAGTTGCCGTGCGAATTTGAGGCATGAGTTTATTCATTCAACAACATTTGTTTTCATGACCCTATACTTCTTTCTGGACAATATACACGGGACCACTTGTGTGAACCAATTTCAATGACGTAATTGAATGCATTCTGGTGCAGGTTACGTAACTCTTCTATGTGGCGATTATATTTCAACTCAGTGTACGATCTAGCTGCTTTATCCATTATGGCTGCTACATCCATTCTGTGAAATCGCTTATTGACATTTTCAGAAAAATGCCAGTAACATATCGTATGGGTTGCATCGGGGAAAACTTTAGAAATCTCAGCTTCAATGCTTGCATGTCGATCAGAAATGAAAACCATATCATCAATATGGCCTAGGGCACCCTTCAAACAATCCAAAAACTACTCCCATGAAAGGTTGTTTTTTGAGTCACCGTACCCAAAAAACAATTAGATACATTTGTTCGTTCCCATCTAGTGCAGTTGCAACAAACATTGTATCCCCAAATCGTCCATTTAAATGGGTACCATTTACTGCAATAACTGGACGTATACACCTCAGAAATCCTCTGAGTGAGGCACCCAACGACATAAAAAAAATAGAGAAATTTACCATCTTCGTCGCACTGTAAATAAGTTATTGTGCCTGGATTTTGTTGCTCTAACATGTAACCAAATGATGGCAGTAGTTTGACGGTTTCCTCATACATTCCATAGGTCAGTGACAACGCATATTAAAGGGTTTGATGTGCCTTACTATACAAGATTTGGATGCCATACATTGTTTTCATGTTGACGATTGTGTCCTTTGGACGCATTAGTCGACCATCTTGTTGTTGAAGTCTAGGTACAACCACCTCTCCAATTATGACTAAACTAGCTTGTCGGTGACGACGGTGAATCTCCTCCAAAGGACATGTGTGTTCATTCACAAAAATTCTTACTTGGAAGTATGTCCCTTCATCTCTCCTCACCGCTCTTAATTTCCACGCACAATTGTCTATCAAACAAACCAAATGTAACGTTGTCTTATTCAACCTTTTCACCTTCCACTCAAAGTTCTGCCGCATTACAAAATGCCCAACTAGTCTCTTCAAATCCTTTTTGGCAGGAAAAACTTACCTTTTATATATCATGCTTGTAGGTTATTCTTCAACTAATTTCCTGCTTCCACCCATACCAAACGAGTATGATTGTGCTTCTCGAATAACCCATGTTGTGATATTATCATAATCAAATAGAGTTAGATTAGGCTGGACCTCGGAAGTCCCAGCTATATCTGATGCACTGTAACTAAATCTTTATACATATCTTGCACGTGTTTTCAGTTCGACAGCCTCTTCCTTTTCCTCATTGTTAGCTACATTATCAACTAGATGTAAATTTTCCTCATCATCCATCTGTTGTGTCGGCCCAACATTCGGTTCACTGTTCTGCTTATTGTTCATGTCATTGTAGAAGTCATTATAATGGTGGTTGAACTGCCCATCATTCATCTCAATTTGACATCCAAACACATTGTCAAATTGAGGTTCGACTAATTCAACGTGGTCGGCTACTTCAAGTGGGACACCACACAGGTTTTCCCTACCGTCAATCCTATTTTTTTCTGTGAACAACTAGTTGCTTCTGTCTGAAGATCAAATTTGTTGGGTGTTATCACCATGAGGGATTTATTCACCAATGACACCTCATGCTGCCTTCTCAATTAGACTGACACATACTTAAGGGATCACCCTATCTTCCCCTAGCATAACTGAACATCATCATCGTTTCTTATAAACGTGCGACATGTAGTCCCAAGAACCATTGATATAGACTGTAGATCTGCATTGTATTTGTCCACATCATACTTCACAACGGTTTGCACGATCGACATCAATTCTTGGTAAGTCATACTCTTTGACACATACGTTCCTTAGTTATCATAACCAAAAAACCTCTGACTTCCATCGGGTAACTGCTCTCATCGACCGTTGTAAGAGATGACTATTCTCACCCGATTCATTCTCTCCTGTAAAAATCATCATCACAAACCATTATTAACAATATCTATATTCAAATTAAAATAACAAAGAAAAAGCCTCGAATTGTAGAAAAAAAAACCTACCAAATTCATTTCAAACACATCGGCCAAAACTAACTTAAAGCTCGAGCCAATACAACATCTCGGAAAACCACAATAACAGCTCGACACAATACAACAATTTCTCGGAAATGCTTAATAAAACTTAGACAAATTCAACAATTTCTAGGAAAAACAAAATAAAAGCTCGAGCCAATACAACAAAATCTTGGAAAACCATTATAATAGCTCGACACAATACAACAATTTCTCGAAAATGCTTAATAAAAGCTCGACCCAGTACAACAATTTCTAGGAAAACTAAAAAAAAGCTCGAGCCAATACAATAAAATCTTGGAAAGTCATAATAAAAGCTCATCCCAGTACAATAATTTCTCAGAAAACTAAAATAAAAGCTTGAGCAATTACAATAAAATCTCGGAAAACCATAATAAAAGCTCGACACAATACAACAATTTCTTGGAAAATAAAAATAAAACTCGAGCCAATACAATAAAATCTCGAAAAACCATAATAAAATCTCAACACAATACAACAATTTCTCGGAAAACAAAAATAAAAGCTCGAGCCAATACAATAAAATCTCGGAATACCATAATAACAGCTTGACACAATACAACAAATTCTCGGAAATGCTTAATAAAAGCTCGACCAAATACAACAAATTCTCGGACAAAGATAAAAATAACCTGGTGCACTTTCTGGAGACTATATGTTCATGCATTTGTTGAATATATCTTAAAACCCTAAAAAAATGCATGAAAATAAATTAGGGAGATCACAAAAATCTGTTACCTGCAGATTCGAAAAATGTTTCTGACAAGCACTTTAGATCGATTTCCAAAATACTTTTTTGGAGAGAGAGTTAACTTCTCTTATTCAAATTGAAGATCAAAGCACAAATACAACTTTTAAGGGCAAATTATATAGTTCACCATAATAGGTGTCTTTTAAACATAAGTTATTAAACTGGTGACATCATCACAACACAAGAAAAAAAGGTGACAATCCTCACCATTTCCACTATTGAAACTAGAGAGACTGAAACGACAAATAAGTTAAACTAGAAAGAAAATGATTTTTACCCTTTAGTTAATTGCGTCCATTTACACCTTGTGTTTGGTGGTGAGACTGCCCATTGTAAATTTGATATGTGCATTGGAAAATTGGGGAGGGTGCAGGGAGGATTTTGATGTGGATCGGATGATTAAGATTACCTGTGTCCGGATACCATAATAATTAGGATATGTTGACGAGAGAATGCCCTATTAGCTAGAAGATGATCTGTAAAAGATCTTGCTTTGTGGGACCAATCCACATCAGATTTTCTTGTTAACGTGAATACCAATTTCACTGAAATTGTTGATGTAGCTGGCATGTAAGAGTTATGTCTGAAATTAGGTGATTACATGAACATTGTTAATTGATTAATTTTTTTATATACACTTATATTGACAACGACACGAACTTGAAACATTATCCCGTTGAATAAAGATTTTTTTACCGTTTAAACATATTGAGCGCTATAAATTTAGAACAATATCCAAATAAATAAGAATCATCTACCACTTACATCATGGGTGGAATTGGAGGTTAAGAATTGGAGGGGCCAAATGATAAAACTTAAAATGTAAAATATAAACTTTTGAAAAAAAAAATCTAAATTTTTTAAATATAATGTTTTTTTTTCAATGAGCTGGGGGGCCATTGCCTCTAGACTTCATTGGGATCCACCCCTGACTTACATATTAGGTGGTATCTGTTATACATAAATCTTGTTAAAAGTACACTTTATCGCAAAACCACGTAAGCAGTACTTCATCAGGAAAAATCACTAGATCAGTATCCTCGATAGAGTCCAAGTCCTCATCATAGGAATACTCAGTGGAAATCCGAGTAGATCCGAGTAAAGATGAGCCAGGTGTTACCGCGTATTCAGCTTTACTTAGGACAACAAAGAAGGTTCCATAAAGTTCCGCTTTACTAGATTAAGCCACGAGACTCCCAAGGTGGTAACAACACTGGACAATTAGGCAAATGCAAGGTAATTTTAGAAGGAGACAAACATACTCTCCTCAAGACATGCGTCATCATAAAGAATCTAGACAATTAATGTCATTTAAATAGACAAACCCAAATAGGAAAGATCTCTTTTTGTCATTCTTTGACTTGCACGACAAGAAACAAAACCCTAACTAAATGTATATAAATACACCTGTAAATCATGTTGTGAACAAAGACAATTAACAGGAAGAGAGACAAGAGAGATCGAGTGTTGTAATCAAATATTTCTTTATTAGATTTAACTTGGTTGCATACGTAGCCGTCCGTGGACGTTTCTCCGCTCGTCGAAGTTTTGCCATATATTTCTGGTTTTCATTTTCAGCTATTTTTTATGATCTTTTTACTATTACAGGTTCCATAAGTTTACGATGTTGACTTTCTTAACCATCAAGAAACTGCCATCAACAATTGGTGCTAGAAGGAGAGCGACACAATTAACTTCGCTTAAAAAAACACCCTTTAGACAATGGCCAGCGACGAAAATAGAGATGGTTCCAGGAACATTTGAGACTCACCAGATGATATACACATAGTTGATACCTCCCAATATCCTATAGAAATCATGATTGGGGATTAGTCAGCGCTTATAACAGGCATCCAAAAGGTCTCTCCAACCAGTGAGGACATCACGCGACGATTCAGGGAGACACTGCAACAGTTACTGGCAGATGCAGCCAGAGAATGAGTAGATCTGTCTACCACAGAAGGGTTGATTCCATCAAGCCAGCCGCCTCTCTTAGATCACCATACGCACTAGGGACAAGCATGAATCTGGACCCTACCATCAAGACAAAGGATACACCACGAGAATAAACCTGAACTCATGAAGCACCTATAGAGGGTCGATATCGAAGATGTAGTCATGATCAACCAAGGAATAACCCACATCATAAATATACATAGCGAAGGGACCAATCATCATCACTAGAGGACAACTATTATCACCAAAAGTGCCACAAGGGAACTTTACTCCTACAGGGCTTGACTCTAGAAAACTGAAGGCAAGATGAGGAAGAGCCTAGAACAGGCTTAACATGCACTTAGGAATTTAACCGTTAGGGGGAGCCAGTAGGTGAAAGAGACATATTAATAAAAAGTTTAACTCGAGAAGTTAAAATAGAATACGTCAAATAGATACATTTGTTAGGCGTTATAAACACAATGAGTTATTGGACGATGACTCCGATAGCCTGTTCACAAACGACATTCCCCGAGAATTTCAGAATGTGACATGTGAAGCAGTTCAAGAAAGTTATAGATCCTAAAGTGCACATCAGGCGATACATGAGTGCCATGGCTGCCTATAGTGATGCCTTGTTGTACCTCAATTTCCCTCATACCATGGGAGATATAGAGTCCTGATGGTTTGGTAGACTACATACTGCAAGCATTGAGAACTTTAACGAATTAAGAAAAGCCTTCTTAAGGTAATTTCTTGGGAATGTATATAGGAGGAAATCAGTAGCTCATCTTTCTCAATTAAAGCAAAGAAATAATGAGTCACTAAAAAATTACCTGGGAGATTCAGTCAAGCAATATCAAAAATATGAAGCATGAATGATGAAGCAGTCATCGCCGCATTTATAAACAACTTACAGAACTACCGATTATCCTTTGACTTGAGGAGAGCCCGTCTTACCAGGTATGCATATCTGATGGACAAGACAGGTGGATATGCACTAGTTGAGGAGGAAGAAATTGCAGATGGGGGTCACTTCATGTATAGAGGGTGCTTTGAAGAACCAAAACCCAAGGAGGCTGAGTCCCGGTCCCAGAACCAAAAGGGAAGTAAGTAGAAGGGCAGCATCAAAGATGACAAAAACAAGGATGGGAATAGCGGGCATAGGGCACTAATCAAGTGAATGATAAGTTCTAGGAAAAATACACAAATTATACTCCCCTTAGGAAAAGACAGGATGAGATCTTGGCTATCTTGGAAGAGAAAAATTTGGTGAAGGAACCCCAGCGACAATCGCAATTTGCTCGAAGAGACACCATGAAGTATTGTTGTTTTCACAAGGAGAATGGGCATGGAAGTTCCAAATTTTACCAGCTCAAGGACCACATTGAGACCCTCATCCGAGAAGAGCATTTACAAGATATTGTTCAAAAGAAGGTTGAGAAGGTGGAGTCCTAGCAAGACAACAATTCAGGGGACTGAAATAGAAAGAAGAGTCCAAAAGGACCGAGGAAGGGGCAGTAAACATAAATTTTGGAGGATCTTTGACTAGTAAAAGTAATAGAGAACGAGCTTAAGAAATCCGAGAAGCAATGGACGTAAGGGAAAAACTTGATGTAAACTCTATCGTGTTGGGGTTTATGCCCTAAAGATGTAATTTGTAAATGGATTTATGAAATAAATAAAAAGAAAAGTTCAATTCATTCTTGTTGTGTTGTTTATTTTATAACATGTGCATATGCAACATCCAAGATTGTTGGATGTATTCTAGAACTATGTATATGAGTGTCATATATGGATGGATATGAAAAATAATATATGTCAAATAGATGCATTTGTTAGGCGTTACAGACACAATGAGTTGTCTGACGATGACTCCGATAGCCTATTCACAAACAACGTCCTCTGAACGACATTCCCCAAAGGTTCAGAATGCGACATATGAAGCAGTTCAAGAAAGTTACGAATCCCAAAGAGCACATCAGGCAATACTTGAGTGCCATGGCTGCCTATAGTGAATCCTTGTTATGCCTCAATTTCCCTTAGACCTTGGGAGATATAGAGTCCTGATGGTTTGGCAGAATACCTACTACAAGCATTGACAACTTTAACGAATTAAGAAAAACCTTTTTAGGGCAATTTCTCGGGAATGTACATAGGAAGAAATCAGTAGCTCATCTTTCCCAATTAAAGCAAGGAAATAATTAGTCACTAAAAAATTACCGGGGGAGATTCAGTCAAGCAATATCGAAAATTAGAAGCATGAATGATGAAGCAATCATCGCCGAATTTATAAACAACTTACAGAACGATCGATTATCCTTTGACTTGAGGAGAGCCCGTCTTACCAGGTATGCATATCTGATGGACAAGACAGGCGGATATACACTAGTCGAGGAGGAAGAAATTGCAACCGGGGGTCACTTCATGTATAGAGTTTGAAGAACCAAAACCTAAGGAGGCTGAGTCCCGGTCCTAGAACCAAAAATGAAGTAATCATAAGGGCAGCATCAAATATGACAAAAACAAGGATGGGAATAGCGAGCATAGGGCACTGATCAAGTGAATGATAAGTTCCAAGGAAAATACACAAATTGTACTCCCCTTAGGAAAAGACAGGACGAGATCTTGGCTATCTTAGAAGAGAAAAATTTGGTTAAGGAACCCCAGCGACAGTCTTAATTAGCTCGAAAAGACATCACGAAGTATTGTTGTTTTCACAAGGAGAATGGGCTTGGAAGTTCCAAACCTTACCTGCTCAAGAACCACATCGAGACCCTCATCCAAGAAGGGCATTTACAAGATATTGTTCAAAAGAAGGTTGAGAAGGTGGAGTCCTAGCAGGACAACAATTCAGGGGACTGAAATAGAAAGAAGAGTCTGAAAGGACCGAGGAAGGAGTAGTAAACATAATTTTTGGAGGATCTTAGACTGGTAAAAGCAACAGAGAACGAGCTTAAGAAATCCGAGAAGCAATGGACGTAAGGAAAAAACTTGATGTAAACTCTATCGCGTTGGGGTTTATACCCTAAAGATGTAATTTGTAAATGGATTTATGAAATAAATAAAAAGAAAAGTTCAATTCATTCTTGTTGTGTTGTTTATTTTATAACCTGTGCATATGCAACATCCAAGATTGTCAGATGTAATCTCGAACTATGTATATGAGTGTCATATATGGATGGATATGACAAATAACAGATGTCAAATAGATGCATTTGTTAGGCGTTACAGACACAATGAGTTGTCGGACGATGACTCCGATAGCCCATTCACAAACAACGTCCTCCGAACGACATTCCCCAGAGGTTCAGAATGTGACATGTGAAGCAGTTTAAGAAAGTTACAGATCCCAAAGAGCACATCAGGCAATACAGGAGTTCCATGGCTGCCTAAAGTGAATCCTTGTTATGCCTCAATTTCCCTTAGACCTTGGGAGACATAGGCACCTGATGGTTTGGCATACTACCTACTGCAAGCATTGGGAACTTTGGCGAATTAAGCAAAGCCTTCTCAAGGCAATTTCTTGGGAATGTACATAGGAGAAAATCATTAGCACATCTTTCCCAATTAAAGCAAGGAAATAATGAGTCACTAAAAAAGTACTTGGGGAGATTCAGTCAAGCAATATCGAAAATCGGAAGCACGAATGATGATGCAATCATCGCCGCATTTATAAATAACTTACAGAACGACCGATTATCCTTTTACTTGAGGAGAGCCCATCTTTCTAGGTATGCATATCTGATGGACAAGAAAGGTGGATATGCAATAGTAGAGGAGGAAGAAATTGCAACTGGGGGTCACTTCATGCATGGAGGGTGCTCTGAAGAACCAAAACCCAAGGAGCTGAGTCCCAGTCCTAAAGCCAAAAAGGAAGTAAGTGGAAGGGTAGCAACAAAGATGGAAAAAACAAGGATGGGAATAGCGAGCGTAGGGGCACTAATAAAGTGAATGATAAGTTCTAGGGAAAATACACAAATTATATTCCCTTTAGGAAATGATAGGACAAGATCTTGGTTATCTTAGAAGAGAAAAATTTGGTTAAGGAACCCCAGCGATAGTCGCAATTTGCTCGAAAAGACACCACTAATTATTGTTGTTTTCACAATGAGAATGGGCATGGAAGTTCCAAATGTTACCAGCTCAAGGACCACATCGAGACCCTCATCCGAGAAGGGCATTTACAAGACATTGTTCTAAAGAAGGTTGAGAATGTGGAGGCCCAACAGGACAACAATTCAGGGGACCGAAATAGAAAGAAGAGTTCGAAAGAACCGATGAAGGGGTAATAAACATAATTTTTAGAGGACCTTGGACTGGTAAAAGCAACAGAGAACGAGCCTAAGAAATCCGAGAAGCAATGGACGTAAGAAAAAACCTCGATGTAAACTCCGTCGTGTTAGGGTTTATGCCCTAAAGATGTAATTTGTAAACGGATTTATGAAATAAATGAAAATAAAAGTTTAATTCATTCTTGTTGTGTTGTTTATTTTATAACCTGCGCATATGCTATATCCAAGATTGTCGGATGTAATCTCGAACTATGTATGTGAGTGTCATATATGGTTGAATATAGTAAGAGACGTGCAATCTATAGAGTCCGTAGATAACAAATAAATGTGGGTACTTTGTTTGTAGTTAACCTATAGCTGCAGTCCATTCCGTAATGTACGATGATTCTATCCCGAATCATACATATGAGATATGAGATATGAGAATGGAGGCACCTTGTATGATGTGATTATATAGGACTGGACCATGATCTATATGAATCTCTTACCAAGATTCATTTACCAATGAGATTCATATATATCAACTAATGATGGCTATATGTGGGTGATTTTAATCCTGAGCGTCTTATCGACTCCTTCAGGTTAGATCGTGGTCTTTGATATACCATGGGTGAGGTCATATGTATTTTCTGATCAATATACTCTGTATGTTGTTATTGCAGTTTGGTTTGTGGCTGGAAAGGTTTGTACACAAAAGTTAAATCCACTCCTTCTTGTGATAAGGAAATGGTAGTTCTCTTAAGGGTTGATTCGGGGCTTGGATATCATGAGCGCTATCCTAATTCCTTGAGGAAATAGGATTTATTGTCCATTATAGAATCAACGGTACTTAAAGGATATATGTAATTAGAAAAATATAACAGATATTATGACCCATCTCTAATTATGAACTATTGTGGAGGATCACACCATATGTAATAGCTATATCGATGGACATCGAGTTGTATTAGTCTGTGTAAAAGCATCTGCAGTTGAGAGAGTGCAGTTTCGAGTTTTTAGTGGAGTAACACCGGAGTTAATAATCTAGAAATATTAATTAAAGAGTTTAATTAATGATTTTGAGAATTATTGGAGCTCAAAATATTGTGGGTCCATTAGGTTCCCTTGCTAGTCCGATCGATTTAGGTAACAAGGGTCACGGTTAATTAATTGAATTGTCCAATTAATTGTGTTACGAAAGTGACACGTATTTTTTCGGAAAATTAATTGAATAATAAGATTATTTAATTAATGAATAATTTGATTAAATAAATTAAATAATGAGATTATTTAATTATGTTATTAATCACTAAATAGAGGATGTTTGTTGATATTTGTTTTTGAATAAAATAAGATAATATGATTATTTTATTTTTAAGTTTTGAATTTAAATAGTTTAAATTCAAAATAGATGGTATCTTTTAATAAAAATAAAATAAACATTTTTAAAAAAAATAAAAAGATACTATGGGGTTTTTAAAAGAGGAAATATATATAATCTGTTATATATTCTTTGAAAACCGATCAAAACAAGATATCAATTAAAAAGGAAAAATATATATATTTGACATATATATTCTTTAAAAAGGAAAAAGAGAAATGGGGAAAAGCAAGGATTTGTATATGATACAAATTGGTGCACATAAAAACAAATGGCATTGCATAAGATGCAATTAGAATGAACGTACACTAAGAAGACAAAAAAATAATGATTTTATTTTAATTTTTGAGAACTAGAATGGTTCTAAGTTTTTCCTCTTGAGAAGAAAGAGTTTCTTCAAGTATTTTCTCTACATCCTCCATTCAAGTTCCTGAGTTCGTGACGTGCCCACATGCAATTATCAGTCCCGGGAGATAACGAGGAAGATCGAGTGGTTCAGACATAAGCACATCGTAAAGTGTAGGAGCATCCAAACCTTGGAAGGATTGGTTCAAACAGAAACATAACGTAAAGTGAAGGAGCCTCCAAACGTTGATATGATTTTCGTCTCTTTATATTGATTTCAATTTCCTATATATATATATATATATATATATATTATTGTAATAATTCTTATATGTATAAGTTCCGAAATATAATTATGATCCAAAGTTCACTGGTCCCATATCGTTTACGATTTGTATTAAAAAATTTAAAACCTACTTCCGCTGTCGTACGGGTGAACGGGGCTCCAGCAGTTGGTATTAGAGCCTGGTTTTTTTTCGGAACAAGAAATTATTTTCAATGCTCCTGTATGTATGATTGTGTAGGCATTGTTTAAATTTGACTGTATGATGTTTTTGTAAGTATATTAAGTTTTTTAATTTACAAAACATGGTTGATCATTAATTATATGGTACTGCGGATTTAGGGTTTATGGGTTGGATAATTTTTTTATTTTTTTTACTGTTATTGTATTGTAAAAAAAAATGTATCCTATATTGAAGACCTGGAAAAATAGCAAAGAAAGATTCATGAGATGAATCGGAGTGACTTGAAGAGACTGGAAGACTCGGAAATTACAAGAAGACCAAGGAATGCCTTGGGGGTATTTTTATAATTTTAGATTCCATTTTTTTAGGTTGAATAATCCACAGTATTCGGTCAATTCATGTATGTTTTATATTATGTGATAATAAAATTATTGTCATGCATATGTATGTCATTTAGATTAAATGTGTCTACACAAATATATTTGATTTGCCATACATGCATCATAGCCCAATTTTTTATGTATTTGTTTAAATGTGATTAAAATGGGTAAATACATAATTGGCTATGAAAATGAGATTAGTTTTTTTTTTGGGTAAAAAACACTTTGTAATTCTCATTAAATATTAATCTAGTTATTAAAGTGTTAAACAAGTTAGATTAATAGGGTCATTTATTGTAATTATGATTAATATGATTAATTACCTAAAAATAAATGAACTGAATAAAGTGTAAGAGTTTTAATAGTTAAAACTTGGTAAACACTAACATAATAATCTGACCTTAGTAAATATTTTACAAAGGCTTAGATTATTCACTAATATATTAGATTTTTAATAGTTAAAAATCATCAATAATTTATTAGTTAATTAGAATTTGTTTCTAATAATGAACTAGTTAATGCGCTAGATAACTTGATTAAAGTTAGCCGTTTGATCCTGTAGAGTCTAGGTGCGTTAACGGATAATAGAAAACCCTAATTTTAAAATAGTGAGTGGGAGAGGGATATATGACATATATATCTTGCGGTCTCCATCATTAGTTCAATACCGTGAGATCCGAGTGGGGCCTCGTGACGGCTTTGCTTTCATCCTCCCTAAGGAGGGTTTCCACAAAGGTCAATCTCAAGGTTGACTTCCTAATGGATAGGATTTCTGAGGGTATTTCGGGATTGACCAACCCTAAGGCAGTAATTCTCGAGTTAAGCTCGTGAGATCTGAAATGGTGGGTTACACCAACAAAGGTTTTGATTAAGTCTGTTAATTAAATACCTGACTGAATAAACAATGATTAAATGATATGGAATAAGAGTTATTTTAGAATATCATTTGATTGAGACTGTCTCGGTCCAACATACAAAGACTTGATCGACCCTAAAGCGGCATCTCTTTGTGGTATGTTGGATTGTTATGGTATAGTAACTAGTTTTAGGGTAGTTCTAGTTCGTTAAGCATGTTCATGCATCATGTTTAAATTTATACCAAAGCACTCGCACTTGTTTTAAATAAATGACTGAATGAATATTTCAACAATCATGTCTTATGCATTACTTCAAATTCTCGCAAACGACAAATTAACTGGTGATAACTGCACTAAGTGGAAACTTAACATTAATACAATATTGGTCACCAAAGACCTCAAGTTTGTGCTTACGGAGGAATGTCCTCAAGTGCCTACTGCCAATGCCACACGAACTGTTCGTGAGGCATACGAGCGATGGGTCTCATATGATAAGAAGGCCCGAACATATTTGTTGGCTTCTATGACAGACGTGCTTCTCACAAAGCACGAAGTAATGACTTCAGCATTTGAAATCATGGAGTCATTGCAAGCTATGTTCAGGCAGCCCTCCGAGCAAAAGTGACACGAAGCTGTTCGTTTTGCTATGCTCGCTCACATGAAGGAAGGTATGTCAGCTCGGGAACATGTTCTGAGCATGATGTCCTACTTTAGCACGGCAGAAGTCAATGGCGGGGCCATTGATAAACCCAATCAAGTGAGCATCATACTGATGACTCTTCTAAAGAGTTTCGATCAGTTTAAGAGCACCTACGGGATGAACAAGTTCAAGTTCAGTCTTACACAGTTGCTCAATGAGCTTGCTACCTTTGAGTCCTTGATTAAGGACAACAAGGGCAAGACCGGTGAGGCAAATGTTGTCGAACCATCTTCCTCTAATAATAATAAGAGGAATAGGTTTGTTATGAAGGCGAAGGTAAGCCCAAACCCAAGAAAGCCCAAAACAAGAAGAAGTCCAAGAAAGTTAAATATGATTTACTTGTTCTTGAATCATGTTTAGTGGTTTATGATTCTTCACCCTAGATAGTTGATTCGGGAGCCACTAACCATGTTTGTTCTTCTTTACAATGGACTGATTCTTGGACACAGCTAGAGGTGGGAGCCTCCTCAATGTGTGTGGGGTCAGGGGATGTCGTTTCGGCACGAGCGGTGGGCGTAATTAGATTACGTTTTTGTAATAATATATTGTTGGACAATGTATTTTATATTCCTGGATTTACACAGAATTTGATTTCCGTTTCTAAGTTGTTAGAAAAAAATATTCTGTTTCTTTTAATAATAAGTTTGTTGTTATTGGAAAAATTTATCTGAATATTTGTTAAGGAATTAATGAAAATAATTTGTATATGTTAAGACAGTTGATACATACTACACTGCTCAACACCGAAATGTTTAAGGTTAAAAAACTAAAAACTAAACGACATAAGATTTCTCTAGATAATGACATGTATCTCTAGAGTCTAAGACTTGGTCATATCAACCTTGAGTGGATAGACAGACTAGTAAAAAGTGGACCTTTAAGTGAGTTAAAGGTTGGCACCTTATCTGTCTACGAATCTTGTCTGGAATGTAAGATGCTAAGAGACTTTTTTACTGGAAAAGAGGTTAGAGCTAAAAAAACCACTAAAGCTTATACATACAGATGTCTACGGGCCGATGAATTTTAAAGCTAGGGATGGTTATGAGTATTATGTCACCTTTGTAGATGACTACTTAAGATACAGATACGTCTACTGTATACAACAAAAGTCAAAAACATTTGAAAAGTTCAATGAATTCCAAGCTGAAGTTAAGAATCAATTAGGTAAGACTATCAAATCACTATAATCAGATCGTAGAGGTGAGTACTCTGACCAAGAGTTTGAAGACTTCATGGTCAAGCATGGGATAGTTTCCCAACTCACAGCTTCTGGTACACCTCAGTAAAATGGTGTAGTGGAGAGGAGAAATAGAACCCTGATGGAAATGGTGAGATCTATGATTAGTTTCTCATTATTACCAAATTCCTACTAGGGATATGCGTTACAAATAGCAGCATACATTTTGAATGTAGTGTCATCCCAATCTGTTGCTAAGACTCCCTTAGAGTTGTGGATTGGTCGTAAAACTAGTTTGTGACATTTCCACATATGGGGTGTCTAACACACTGAAGAATAGAAGTGGAAAGCTAGACTCCAAGTTTGTGGTTTGTCTGTTTGTAGGATACTCCAAGTAGACCAGAGGTGGAATTTCTATAGTCCCAAAGATAATAAAGTATTTTATCGACAAATGCAATGTTTCTTGAGGACAGTTATATTAGTGACCATAAACCTCGTTCTAAGATTGTATTGAATGAGTTGGAGTCTGGTGAGACTAGTGTTTTATCAATAAGAGTTGTTGATCCACAAACATCTGAGAGTCAGATGGTTTTTGATCAGGATACACTACCACCTAAACGTAGTGAGAGGGTTGTAGACAACCTAAACGTTATTTAGGTATATGTGGGGGACAAGGTGTTGTCTCTACTGATAGTATGGATGATCCATTGACATTTAAGAATGTAATAAAAGATCCTGATAAAGAGGAATGACTTAAAACCATGAATCTTGAGATGGAATCCATGTACTCAAACTCAGTCTGGGATCTTATAGATTTACCGGATGAGGTAAAACTCATAGGGTGTAAGTGGATCTATAAGAGAAAGAGAGAAGTAGATGGGAAAGTAGAGACCTTTAAGGCAAGACTAGTGGCCAAGGGTTATACCTAGAAAGAGAGGGTCGATTATAATGAGTCATTCTTGCCAGTAGCCATGTTCAATTCTACTAGAATTCTCTTATCCATTGCTTCCTATTTCGATTATGAAATTTGGCAGATGGAAGTCAAGACTGCATTCTTGAATGACAATCTTGATGAGAGAATCTATATGATGCAACCAGAGGGATTCGTGTCTCCAAATCAAGAGCAAAAGGTTTGCAAGCTGTAAAGGTCCATTTATGGACTTAAGCAAGCATCTAGATCTTGGAACATCAGGTTTGATGATGTGATCAAAACCTATGGCATTGAGCAGAATATTGATGAGCCTTATGTCAACAAGTGGATCATTGATAAGAAAGTAGTTTTCTTGGTCCTATACGTAGATGACATCCTACTTATTGGGAATGAAGTGGGAGTGTTATCTGATGTACAAGGTTGGTTGACTAGCCAATTCCAAATGAAAGATTTGGGAGAGACGTGTTATGTTCTAAGGATCCAACTTTTAAGGGATCGAACTTATAAGGGATCGTAAGAACAAACTCATTGCACAGTCTTAGGCATCATATATCGATAAGATTCTTGTGCGATTTTTGATGCAGAACTCTAAGAAAGGTAATTTACCTTCTAGGCATGGAGATCACTAGTCTAAGGAACAGTGTCCTATGACACCTATAGAAGTTGATGATATAAGACGTGTACCCTATGCATCAGCAGTAGGTAGTCTCATGTATGATATGTTATGCACGAAACCGGACATCTGTTATATAGTAGGAGTAGTCTGCAGATACCAGTCCAACCCAGGATTTGATCATTGGGTCGCTGTCAAGACAATTCTCAAGTATCTTCGGAGAATGAAAGACTATATGCTAGTGTATTCTGGATAGGATTTGATCCCGTTAGGATACACATATTCTAATTTTCAGTCAGACAGGGATTCTAGAAAATCCACATCTGGATTAGTATTCACCTTAGGTTGCGGAGTCATTGTGTGGAGAAGTATTAAGCAATCTTGCATTACTGACTCCACCATGGAAGCCAAATATTTAACAGCTTGTAAAGCTGCTAAAAAGACTGTTTGGCTCCTTAAGTTCTTGAGTGATCTGGAAGTTGTTCCACCTCTAGATAAGCCCATCACACTTTATTAAGATAATCGTGGTGTTGTGGCTAATTCCAAAGAACCAAGAAGCCACAAAATAGGGAAGCATATAAAGAGAAAGTATCATCTCATTAGAGAGGTAATGTAGAGAGGAGATGTGATCGTCACAAAGATAGCCTCACAAGACAATCATGTTGATCCATTTACGAAGATCTTACCGGCTAAAGTATTTTTGAGTCACCTAGATGATCTAAGGTTACGGAACATGCCTTACATGCTTTAGAGAAAGTGGGAGATTGTTGGGGTTTATGCCCTAAAGATGTAATTTGTAAATGGTTTTATGAAATAAATAAAAGAAAAGTTCAATTCATTCTTGTTGTGTTGTTTATTTTATAACTTGTGCATATTAACATCTTAGATTGCCGGATGTAATCTTGAACTGTTTATATGATTGTTATATACGGATGGATATATTAAGAGACATGCAATCTAAAGAGTCCATAGATAGCAAATAAAGCTAGGTACTTTATTTGTGTTTAATCTATAGTAGCGGTCCATTTCGTAATGTACGATGATTCTATCCTGAATCATTCATATGAGATATGGGAACAGAGGCACCTTATATGATATGATCTTATAGGACTAGGCAATGACCTATATGAAACTCTCACTAGGATCCGTTTACCGATGAGATTCATATATATCAACTAATGAAGGCTATATATGTGCGATCTTAATCCTGAGTGTCTTATCGACTCTTTCAGGTTAGATCGTGGGATAAGGTGTGGGACAAGGTGTGGGACAAGGTGTGGGACAAAGTGTTGTCTCTGCTGATAGTGTGGATAATCCATTGACATTTAAGAATGCAATGAAAGATCCTGCTAAAGAGGAATGGCTTAAAGCCATGAATCTCAAGATGGAGTCCATGTACTCTAACTCAGTCTGGGATCTTGTAGACTTACCGGATGGGGTTAAACCCACAGGATGTAAGTGGATCTATACGAGAAAGAGAGGAGTAGACGGGAAGGTAGAGACCTTCAAGGCAAGGCTACTGGCCAAGGGTTATACCCAGAAAGAAGGGGTCGCTTATGAAGAGACCTTCTCGCTAGTAGCCATGTTTAAGTCTATTAGGATTCTCTTATCCATAGCTACTTATTTTGATTATGAAATTTAGCAAATGGACCTCAAGACGGCATTATTGAATTGTAATCTTGATAAGAGCATCTATATGATGTAACCAAAGGGATTTGTGTCTCCAGATCAAGAGCAAAAGTTTTGTAAGCTGTAAAGGTCCATCTATGGACTTAAGCAAGCAAATAGATCTTGGAACATAAGGTTTGATGATGTGATCAAAACCTATGGTTTCAAGCAGAACGTTGATGAGCCTTATGTCTATAAGCGCATCATTGATAAGAATGTAGTTTTCTTGGTCCTATACGTAGATGATATCCTACTCATTTGGAATGATGTGGAAGTGTTGTCTAATATAAGAGGCTGGCTAGCTAGCCAATTCCAAATGAAAGATTTAGGAGAGGTAAATTATGTTCTAGGGATCCAACTTATAAGGGATCGTAAGAACAAACTCATAGCATTGTCTCAGACATCATATATCGACAAGAATCTTATACGATTTTCGATGCAGAATCCAAGAAAGGTAATTTACCTTCTAGGCATGTAGTTCACTTGTCTAAGGAACGGTGTCCTAAGACACCTCAAGAAGTTGAGGATATGAGACGTGTACACTATGCATCGACAGTAGGTAGTCTCATGTATGCTATGTTATGCACGAAACCGGACATCTTCTATGTAGTAGGAGTAGTCAGCATATACCAGTCCAACCTAGGATTGGATCATTGGGTTGCTGTTAAGACTATTTTTAAGTATCTTCGGAGAACGAGAAATTATATGCTAGTGTATTCCGGTTAAGATTTGATCTCGTTAGGATACATGGATTCTGATTTTCAGTCAGACAGGGATTCTAGGAATCCACATCAGGATCAGTATTCACCCTAGGTGGTGAAGCCATTGTGTGGAGAAGTTTCAAGCAATCTTGCATTGTTGACTACATCATGGAAGCCGAATATGTAGCCGCTTGTAAAGCTGCTAAAGAGGTTGTTTGGCTCTGTAAGTTCTTGAATGATCTAGAAGTTGTTCCAGATTTGGATAAGCTCATCACACTTTATTGTGATAACAGTGATGCTGTGGCTAATTCCAAAAAACCAAGAAGCCACAAGAGAGGGAAGCATATAGAGAGAAAGTATCATCTCATTAGAGAGATAATGCAGAGAGGAGATGTGATCGTCACAAAGATAGCCTCACAAGACAATCATGTTGATCCATTTACGAAGACCTTACCGGCTATAGTGTTTTTGAGTCACCTAGATGATCTAGGGTTACGGAACATGCCTCACATGCTTTACAGCAAGTGGGAGATTGTTGGGGTTTATGCCCTAAAGATGCAATTTGTAAATGGATTTATGAAATATATAAAATAAAAGTTCAATTCATTCTTGTTGTGTTGTTTATTTTACAACTTATGCATATATTTAACATCCAAGATTGCCGAATATAATCTCGAACAGTGTATATGAGTGTCATATACAGATGGATACAGTAAGAGATGTGCAATCTAAAGAGTCCATAGATAGCAAATAAAGATGGGTACTTTGTTTGTGGTTAATCTATACTTACAGTCTATTCTGTAATGTACGGTGATTCTATCCTGAATCACTCATATGATATATGGGAATGGAGGCACCTTGTATGATGTGATCATATAGAACTGGACCATGATCTATATGAATCTCTCAACATGATCCGTTTACCGATGAGATTCATATATATCAACTAATGATAACTATATATGGGTGATCTTAATCCTGAGTGTCATATCGACTCCTTCAGGTTAGATCATGGTCTTTGATATACCATGGGTGAGGTCGAAGGCATTTCCTGATCAATATGCTCCGTATGTTGGGATTGCTGTTTGGCTTGTAGCAGGGAAGATTAATACACAGTAGTGGAATCCAATCCTTCTTGTAAGAAGTAGATGGTAGTTCCCTTAGGGTTGATTCGGGGCTTGGACAATATGAGCGCTCTCTTAATTCCGTGAGAAAATAGGATTTATTGTCCATTAGAGAATGAACGGTACTTAAAGGATATATGTAATTAGAGGGGTATAACGGATATTATGACCCAACTATAATTATGAACTACTGTGGAGGATCACACCATATGTAATAGTTATATCGATGGACACCAAGTTGTATCGGTCTGTGTAAAAGCGTCTACAGTTGAGAGAGTGCAGCTTCGGGTTTTTAGTGGAATAACACCGGAGTTGATAATCAATGAATATTAATTAAAGAGTTTAATTAATTATTCCAAGGATTATTGGTGTTCAAAATACTGTGGGTCCATTAGGTCCCCTTGCTAGCCCGATAGATTTAGGTAACAAGGGTCACGGTTAATTAATTGGATTGTCCAATTAATTATGTTACGAAAGTGACAAGTATTTACTCAAAAATTAATTGAATAATGAGATTATTTAATTAATGAATAATGGTGATTAAATAAATTAAATAATAAGATTATTTAATTATGTTATTAATCACTGAATGAATGGTGTACGTTGATATTTGTTTTTAAATAAAATAAGATAATGTGATTATTTTATTTTATTAAATTAAATATTTTATTTTTGAATTTAAATAGTTTTAATTCAAAAAAAAATTCAAATAAAAGATATGAGATATTTTTTATTTGAAAGATTTTAAAAATCAATTTAAGTTTGATCAAGTTTTTTAAAAGATAAATATATATATGATATAATATTATTTTTGAAAACCGAATGAAAGAAAAAGAAGGCCTCGTCCGGCAGCTGTTTTTCAGTTCGTTTTCGTTTTTATTTTTAAAAAACGATTTCAGAAACGCATTCGTTAACCGTTTTTTATTTTATTTTCGAAAAACAAAACAAATGAAAAACAAAACCAGTGTTAAAAGTGAAAGATTTGAAGAACACAAAATACTTGTTTTTCGTTTTTGTTTTTCATTTTGTTTTTCACTTTTTTTATATTAAAAAAAATCTAAAACTATTAATTGTACTGTTATACGTTTAATATGACTAGAACAAGACGGAACAAGATTTTTAAATTACCAAAGGGCCCCTCTTATATATATATAATATTCTATTTATATATATATATATATATATATATTAATATAATAAATACAATTATATTTTTATTATATAATAATATATATAAATTATAATTATTTATTTATAATTTAAGAGTTTAGTTTTGATTAATTCATTTTTTTGATATGTTTTTTTGAATTAATTTTTGATGTGTTACTTTTGTTTAATTTAAAAATTACAATACAAAAATTATATTAGTTAATTATTTAATCAATTTGTTTATAGTTGTAATAATATTAAACAAAATACTAAAATTGATATTTCAATTTTTGATAGTTTTCGGTTAACCTACTAGACGTGTTTTTTTCTGTTTTCATTTTCAAAATACAGCTTTCAGTTTTTGCTATCAGACGCGTTTTCAGAATTCGAAAATGAAACCAAAAATACTGTTTTCATTTTCATTTTATTTTCGAAAAACAGCAACTGAAAAACACTTACAGGACGGACCCGAAGATTTCGTTTTTTTTAAGTTACCATATTATATATGATATATAAAAGTTTCATTAAAAAAAACAACACACTTTTTGAACAAAAACAACAGAAAAACAAGAGTAAAACGCATCGATTTTGAGATGTCGTGCACTGCTAATGAAAAAAAGAATATATATATTTAACTTCTACAATAGTTCTAGTTGTTTTTCAAATAGGAAGAAATAGTTTCTTTTCAATTCTCTCTACATCCTCAATTCAAGTTTTTGAGACCGTAACGCGCTCATACGTAGTTACCAGTTTCAGGACATAGCAAGGAAGATCGAGTGGTTCAGACATGAGCATATCATAAAGTGAAGGAGCCTCCAAACGTTGATAAGATTTTCTTCATCTTCATTAAATCGATTTCAATTTCCTGTATATACATATATTTTATTATTGTAATAATTTTATATACATTAGTTACGAAAGTAATTACGATCCCAAGTTCACTGGTTCCAGATCAAATATGATATGTATAAAAAAAACTCATTTCTGTTGTGTTACCGGTGAAAGGGGTTCCAACAGCTCTATCTCCTGCCACTTCCAGTCGGACAAGATCCGTATCCAAGCCAAATCGACGGAAATACTTCTCAATCTCAGATTCGGCTCAACGTCAAAAGCGCAAACGCGCTTACTTGAAAAATGTATATGGGACGCCCGATGCTCCTCATCTATATCATTCTCATTCAACACTTGAGCCCTAACCAAGAATCGCGACGGTGGTCTGTATGCTTTCCCATTCTCTTCCAAGAACGAAAGTTGCTGCGATCAGAAATAGATGGGTCAAATTGGGCCTGAGCGTGGGAAGATTTTGAATCAGAGGTGGGAGAAACTTCACGATGAAGCCCCGAGACATCGACATTCATGAAATAAGGTTAGGCAGGGGGTGTATCCCCCATCAACCTATAAATACGGAAAGCCATAAATGTATCGCCTTTCTCAAGAGCCTTCATCGTAACAACAAAAAGACGATGTCTAGCAACAGGATCCATGAAAACTAACCTTGAGTTGTTTGATGAGCAAACAGACGAACCCAAGAGCATCTTCAACATAAGACGAATATAAAGGGACCTGCAAAACAAAACTGAATGAAGTAGGAAATGAGAGAGCAACCTGAAATTTTTAGAGTTTCCTCTCTTAGGCTAAAGAAGACAAATGACCCAAAAAAAAAAAATTGTGCTGATTTAAAAAGAAAAATTAGTGGTTTCAAAATTTGAAACCATGGGTTAAAGATGTGGAAAAACGGGAAACGAAAGGGCGTAAGAAGTGATGGGGTTGACACACCAGATGTTCAGAGAGTCGTGTCCCATTAATGCCATTAATGCCATTAGGAATACCAAATCGAAAGAGGACAAGTGGCATAAGGAAGGGGTTTCAGGCCGCCAGAACATCTAAATGTCACAATCAACGAGTTTCGTGTGAAAGACAAAACATACGTATATGGATGCCATTAAGACACGTCATTAATACTTCGAACTAACGAGGAATAATATTAAATCTCATAAATCAGGAAGTATTTATGAAGGAAATGAAGGAAAATACAACCATTGAAGCCATCCTAGTTAGGAAAACGCGTGTTAAAAACTTCTGTCAAGTGAAGAATAAGTTATACTCGGTAAAAGTATTTTAAGGGGGTACGTTTATGCGTAAATCTTGTTAATAGTATATGTCATCGTAAAACCATGTAAGCAGGATACTTCATTAATATAAATTGTCAGATCAGTATCCTCGATGGAGTTCAAGTCCCCATCATAGGAATACTCTGTAGAAATCCTAGTAGATCCGAGTAAAGATGAGCCAGGTGTTACCGTGTACTCAGCTTTACTCAGGACAACAAAGAGGATTCCATAAGTTTCGCTTTTCTAGATTAAGCCACGAGACTCCCAAGGTGGTAACAACACTACACACTTATGCAAATGCAAGGAGGAATTTCAAAAGGAGACAAATATACCCTCCTCAAGACATGCATCGTCATAAAGAATCTAGACAATTAATGCCATTTAAGTAGACAAACCCAAATAGGAAAGATCTCTTTTTGTCAATCTTTGGCTTGCACGCCAAGAAACAAACCCTAGCTAAACGTGTATAAATACGCCTGTAAATCATGTTGTGAATAGAGACAATTAACATGAAGAGACGCATGAGAGATTGAGTGTTGTAATTTAAATATTTCTTTATTGGATTTGACTTGGTTGCATACGCAGCCGCTAGTGGACGTTTCTCCGCTCGTCAGAGTTTTACCATGTATTTCTAGTTTTCATTTTCAGTTATTTTTTATGATCTTTTTACTATTACAGGTTTCATAAGTTTACGCTGTTAACTTTCTTGACCATCAAGAAACTGTCGTCAACAGTATCATTGTTGATTTAAGTATATATCACTGATGTGAGTGGTCTCACCATGTCATCAATATCAAAGAGACTATCCGATGCAAGTATGCTACTAACTACTCGCATAAACAATGGGGAGGGTTCGGGGTGCGGTTGCTCTTCCTACACCCCACCTCATTTATTTTTTTAAAACCCATCCATTTATAAATTCCCACAATAGATAGAGTGGGGAGGGATATGTTTTCCCTATCCCCACTCCGTTTACCCATTCTAACATATTTATCAAAATTATTTATTAAAATAATATATATATATATATATATCTTAGTGAATATTATATAGTAGATAAAGTAATTCTAAAAAACTATTGAAAATTAACTCATAATAAAAATAAACATATTAGAAAAAAAAAGCATAAATCTCACAATTAAACAAATAAATTCATTCATTTTGAAACATAAATATTGAAAACTAAATAATAATAAAATAAAGACTATTTTAAGCGGTCAGAGTGGGATGGGGATTTAAAAACCAATCCCCACCCTATACCTATTACATGTTTTACAATCTATTACATGTTTTACAATCGAATCTAGATCCTCTTCTCATCTTAATTGTCATCACCTTGTCCCCACATCCATAATTTATTGTTATATATTTAATATAACAAATCAATAATATGAATTATTTATATTAATTTTTATGTTTTTACTTTACTAAAAATAAAATTAATCAGAACTATTTTTACTCTACCTAAAATAGAATTAATCGAGACAAAGTAACGATAAAGTGAGGTGAAGAGGGGATCCAAATCATTTACTATCTCTCCTTATTCTCATCTCATCCCTACTAAATTGAAACCTATCCTCACTCCATAAATATGGATCCCTACAGAACCTGTTCCCGCAGGTTATTTTACCGTCCAAACACATTATGTGATACAGTGCATTTGTATTGGTCAATAGGAGCCAATGGGTGAGACTGCCGTTATAAGGCCTAAAGTTTGTATGAATTTTTTTTACCATATTAGACCATCTTCAATGGGTATCTAAAAACCTAAAATGGAGATTGTGGGAGCTCCAATTGGTCTCCAATTTACATTTTCCAATACAAAAAAATGGAGACTCAATTTTGATAATCCAAATTTGGAGACTAAATAAGCAAATCCCCAATTCACTATTCACTATTCACTTTTTTAATCCTCATTTTACCCTTAATTTTCCTTTTACATTTTTAACAAAAATCAAATAATCTATTATAACTCTATATTCGTAAATCTAATTACTATGAAATTTTTACCACTGAAAATGTTTTGCTGAGATCTTTCAACCGAGTATAATATTGACTTTATTTTAAAAATATTTAAAAATATTTTATTTATTTCACCTTTTATTATTAATATTAATCAATAAACCATAGGTATTTTAATTTAAAACAAATGTTTTCAAATCATCAATATTTATATGTAATTAATATATATCATAATAATTAACTTTAAATAATTTAGGAAAACAAAATGATAACAATAATATCTTCAAATAAAAATATTACCACAAAAATAATAAAATTCATTGAAAATTAAAAGTATGGTGTCCACGGTTCAATTCGATTCCAGTTCATTTTAGGGAATCTAAACTTGAGCCAGAATCGCAGGGGACCGGTTCCGATTCTAATTACAATTTCTATGGTTCGTATCTTTTATTAAAATTAAATTTTAAATTTTAAATTTAAAAAAATATTAGAAAAATAAAAAGATATGTTAACTAAATTTATTGGAATATTGGCTACAATGATTTTTTAAAACATAATAATAAAAAGGAGGGAATCGGTCTGGAACAACCGGTATGGTTAGTGTTATATGTATATTTTGTCGAATGTACACATCACCGACAGGAAAGACAATCCCTTAAAAAAAATTACCAGATAGGCATCCGAGTTGGCATCTAGAAGATACCCTTCAAGACATCATAAAGGAATAAGAACCCGAGTAAGTCTGAACGCGGGTATTCGGCACGTTGTGTTCTACTCGGGACAGAGTTCTTAGTACATTATGTTTTACTCAGGACAGTACACGATGCACACGATTCACACGTGGGTGAACCAAGAATCATGCTCCAATACGCAAGACGTCCGTATCAAAGAGTTTCTAGAAGAATAAAATGCCAAACAGGAAATAGATTCCAAGTCAAGCAATAACTCAGTTATTCTATAAGATTGCATGTCGATTAGGAATGTAAAACCTAAATCAAATTGTGTAATTAGAGTCCCACGAAGATTCAGATTTGTTGACGTTGATTTCTCGATGGATGAGAAAGTCAACAATGTTGGATTTGGTTATGACTTGTCAAAAGAGAAAGAGAAAGAGAATGCAATTGAAGTTATTCAGACATGAGTTTACATGGTAAAACTCCGATGATCGGAGAAACGTCCACGGGTGGCTGAATACACAACCAAGTCAAATCCACTATTTAAATGAAGAATTACACCACTCGATCTCTTTTGCCTCTCTCTTGTAGTGATTTTTTCTGTATATATCGCTATATATCTCTTTTAACAATGAGATTATGGGTCTATTTATACGTGCATAGAACCATAATCCTTGTTGTACAAGTAAGAAAAAGAAATCGTATTATAACTGGTTGCTTGTTGGAGTTGTCTTTATCTTCGTGGGACTCTAGTTACACAATTTGATTTAGGATTTACATTCCTAATCGACATGCCATCTTCTAGAATAACTGAGTTATTGCTTGACTTGGAATCTGTTTCCTGTTTGGCATTTTATTCTTCTAGAAACTATTTGATACAGATGTCTTGCGTATTGGAGTATGATTCTTGGTTTACCTACGTGTGAATCATGTGCTTGGTTTCTTTATTTGGGTTTCCCGTATTGTCCCAAGTAAAATATAATGTGCTAAGTACTCTGCCCCGATTAGAACACAACGTGATGAATACCCGTGTTCAGACTTACTCGGGTTCTTATTCTTTTATGATGTCTTGAAGAATATCTTCTATATGCCAACTCGGATGCCCATATGGTAATTTTTTTAAGGGATTGTCCTACCTGTCGGTAACGTGTACATTCAAAAAAATATACATATAACAAGATTCAACTCAAATGATCTCCAAAATAGGAAAAAAGATAAAGACGACTCCAACAAGCAACCAGTCATAATATAAATTCTTTTCCTCACTTGTACAACAAGGATTAGGGTTCTATGCATGTATAAATAGACCCATAATCTCATTGTTAAAAGATATATAGAACGATATATGCAGAAAAAATCACTACAAGAGAGAGGCAAAAGAGATCGAGTGGTGTAATTCTTCATTTAAATAGTGGATTTGGCTTGGTTGTGTATCCAGCCACCCGTGGACGTTTCTCCAATCACCTGAGTTTTACCACGTGAACTTGTGTCTTAATAACTTCAATTGCATTCTCTTTCTCTTTCTCTTTTGACAGGTCATAACCAAATCCAACATTGTTGACTTTCTCATTCATCGAGAAATCAACGTCAACAACTGGCGCTAGAAGAAGGGGCATGCTGAACCTGTTTAAGCAATGGTTGGTAGTGGAAGTAGAGACAGTTCCAGGGATATCCAAAAATCTCCAGATAATACACATAAAGGCGGGGTCACTCAGGATCCTATAACAACCACCGGGAATCAACCGATATCCCTGTCTGGTATCCAGCAAATCCCTCCTACCAGCGAGGATATAGCACGTCGTTTTCATGATGCACTACAACAGTTATTGACAGATGTGGCACGAGAAAGAATAGATCTTTTGGATGCAGGAGAGGTGCATCCACCAAACCATCCACCTATAAGGCTTCGATCGGTTGTAGTTGGGCCGAAATCAAATGCACCAGTGGCTATTAGAAACTTAGATCAAACCAATCAAGCTGGGGGTATAACAAGCAACCAGGATAAGGATCGTGAAACGCTCGCAGAAGAACAGCCACGTCAAAGGTGGAGTCACGGTCAAGTGGGCCATGATAGACACTGTAAATATGACCGGTACAGAGATCGGTCATCGTCATCAGAGGATAGTGATCGGCACTATCGTAAACATCGTCATGGAACCATACGCTTGAAAGGATTAGCCTATGGGACTTGGGAACAGAATGAAGAGGAGTTGGAAATAGGTATGACGATCACCCGACAGTTTACCATCACGGAGAACCGGTGGGGGATAGAGACGTCATGGTTCAGAGCCTGGCCTGAGAAGTCGAAAACAACAGACGCCAAATGGATACGCTAATCAGGCGATATGGATACAATGAATTGTCTGACAAAGATTTTGACAGCCCTTTTACCAGGGACATCCTACAAACCTCCTTCCTAGAAAGGTTCAGGATGTCACACATGGAACAGTTCAAGAAGGATACAGATCCTGAAGAACACGTCAGACGATATAAAAGCGATATGGCCCAATATGCCTACAGCAACCCATTTGTTGTATCTCAAATTTCCACAAACTCTGGGAGACACAGACTCGAGATGGTTCGAAAGATTGCCTCCGGCAAGTATTGGGAGTTTCAGCAAATTGAACAGAATCTTTTCAAGACAATTTCTAGGTAATGTGCTCAGGAAAAAGTCAGTGGCTTACCTTTCTAAGCTGAAGCAAGGGAATGACGAGTCACTAAAGAAGTACCTGGGGAGATTTATCCAGGCAGTCTCAGAAATTGGCAACACGAATGCCGAAGCAATAATCGTCGCATTCATAAACAACCTACATAATGGATGACTATTTTTTGACCTAAGAAGAGCTCGTCTAACTAGATGAGCAGATATGATGGATATGGCAGGCGGATACGCTCTGGTAGAAGAGGAAGAGCTGGCAACAGGAAGTAGTTACTGTTGGAACCCCGTTCACCGGTCACGCAGCGAAACTAGGTTTTAAAATTTTTATACATATCATATCTGTATCTGGGACCAGTGAACTTGAGATAGTATTTATTTTTCGAAACTAATACATACAATATGTATACACAGGAAATTGTAATCAATAAAATTAGAAGAACATACCAACTTTTGGAGGCTCCTTCACTTTACGTCATGCTCCTGTCTGAACCAATCTTACCAACGTTTGGAAGCTCCTGTCTGTACCACTTGATCTTTCTCGCTATCTCCCGGGACTGGTAACTGCGTGTGGGCGCATCACGATCTCAGGAACTTAAATGGAATATGTAGAGAGAATTGAAGAAACTCTTTCTTCTATGTGTTTGAAAAACACCCAAAACATGAAACTATATATATATATATATATATATATATATATATATATCACGCATACTGTTGCTTGTCTCACAAAAAAAAAATATCACGCATGCTTTTGCTTGTCTCACAAAAATATATATATCACGCATACTGTTGCTTGTCTCACAAAAATATATATATCTACGTACTGCTGCTCACTTTTCTTCAACAAAAGTCTACACAATTTATATATATATATATATGCTGCTCCCCAAATCTCAAATATATACCGCTAGCTTACAAATATATATCATATATGTATTAAGTATTTGAACCCTATGTAAATTTTTCTTTTGACTATTGTTTCATGTACACATCAATTTACATCCAATGTAATCTCTTGTGTTATAATTGATATATATCTTTTAATTATCCTTTTCAAATATATCTAATATATTAAAAGTGATAATAAGTATTTTAAATTTAAACTTAAATTCAAATACTTAGATAAGTGATTTAGTAAAATAAAATAATCATACTATTTTATCTTCACCTAAATCCATATATCAAATAACACCTTCCAATTAATAGTTAATTAATAATTCATAATTATCAATATAATTAAATAATTAATTAATTTAACTATTAACATTAATTAATTAAATAATCTCATTATTCAATTAATTCTCGAATATATATGTGTCACTTTTGTAACACAATTGATTGGACAATCCAATTAATTAACCGTGACCCTTGTTACCTAAATCGATCGGGCTAGCCAAGGGACCTAATGGACCCATAGTATTTTGAGCTCCAATAATCCTCGGAATCATTAATTAAACTCTTTATCTAATATTCCTTGATTATTAACTCCGGTGTTATTCCACTAAAAACCCGAAGCTGCACTCTCTCTACTGTAGACGCTTTTACACACACCGATACAACTCGGTGTCCATCAATATAGCTATTACATATGGTGTGATCCTCCACAGTAGTTTATAATTAGAGCTGGGTCATAATGTCAGTTATACCCCTCTAATTACATATATCCTTTAAGTACCATTGATTCTATAACGAATAATAAATCTTATTTCCTCTCGAAATTAGGAGAGTGCTCATATTGTCCAAGCCCCGAATCAACTGTTAAGGGAACTACCATCTACTTCTCATAAGAAGGAGTGGATTCCACTATTGTGTACAAACCTCTGAGCCACCAGCTAAACCGCAATCCCAACATACGGAGTATATTGATCAGGAAATGCATCTGTCCTCACCCATGGTATATCAAAGACCACGATCTAACCTGAAGGAGTCGATAAGACATTCAGGATTAAGATCACCCACATATAACCATCATTAGTTGATATATATGAATCTCATCGGTAAACGGATCTTGGTGAGAGATTCATATAGATCATGGCCTAGTCCTATATGATCACATCATACAATGTGCCTCCATTCCCATATCTCATATGAATGATTCAGGATAGAATCATCGTACGTTACGGAATGGACCGCAGCTATAGATTAACCACAAATAAAGTACCCAGCTTTATTTGCTATCTATGGACTCTTTAGATTGCACATCTCTTACTGTATCCATCCGTATATGAAACTCATATACATAGTTCGAGATTACATCTGGCAATCTTGGATGTTAAATATATGCACAAGTTTATAAAATAAATAACATAACAAGAATGAATTGAACTTTTCTTTTTATTTATTTCATAAATCCATTTACAAATTACATCTTTAGGGCATAAACCCCAACAATCTCCCACTTGCACTAAAGCATGTGAGGCACGTCTTGTAACCCTAGACCATCTAGGTGACCCGAAAACACTTTAGCCGGTAAGGTCTTTGTAAATGGATCAGCATGATTGTCTTGTCAGGCTATCTTTGTGACGATCACATCTACTCTTTACATTATCTCTCTAATGAGATGATACTTTCTCTCTATATGCTTTCCTCTCTTGTGGCTTCTTGGTTCTTTGGAATTAGCCACAACACCACTGTTATCATAATAAAGTGTGATGGTCATATCCAAATCTGGAACAACTTCCAGATCACACAAGAACTTACGGAGCCAAACAGTCTCTTTAGGGGTTTCACAAGCGGCTACAGATTCGGCTTCAATGGTGGAGTCAGCAATACAAAATTGCTTGATACTTCTCCACACAATGGCTTCACCACCCAAGGTGAATACTGATATAGACGTGGATTTCCTAGAATCCTTATCTGACTGAAAATCAGAATCCATGTATACTAACGGGATCAAATCCTGCCCGGAATACACTAACATATAGTCTCTCGTTCTCCAAAGGTACTTAAGAATTGTCTTGACAACAACCCAATGATCCAATCCTGGGTTGGACTGGTATCTACTGACTACTCCTACTGTATAGCAGATGTCCGGTCTCGTGCATAATATAGCATACATGAGACTACCTACTGCTGATGTATAGGGTACAAGTCTCATATCATCAACTTCTTGAGGTGTCTTAGGACACTGTTCCTTAGACAAGTGAACTCCATGCCTAGAAGGTAAATTACCTTTCTTGGAGTTTTGCATCGAAAATCGCATAAGAATCTTATCGATATATGATGCCTGAGACAGTGCTAGTACGATCCCTTATAAGTTGGATCCCTAGAACATAACTCGCATCTCCCAAATCTTTCATTTGGAATCGGCTAGCCAGCCAGTCCTTTACATCAGACAACACTCCCACATCATTCCCAATGAGTAGGATATCATCTACGTATAGGACCAAGAAAACTACTTTCTTATCAATGATAAGCTTGTAGACACAAAGCTCATTGACGTTCTGCTCGAAGCCATAGGTTTTGATCGCATCATCAAACCTTATGTTCCAAGATCTAGATGCTTGCTTAAGTCCATAGATGGACCTTTATAGCTTGCAAACCTTTTGCTCTTGATCTGGAGACACGAATCCCTCTGGTTGCATCATATAGATGCTCTCATCAAGATTGCCATTCAAGAATGCAGTCTTGACGTCCATTTCCCAAATTTCGTAATCGAAAAAGGCAGCAATGGATAAGAGAATCCTAATAGACTTAAACATGGCTACTGGCAAGAATGTCTCTTTATAATCGACCCCGTCTTTCTCAGTATAACCCTTGGCCACTAGCCTTACCTTGAAGGTCTCTACCTTCTCGTCTACTTCTCTCTTTCTCTTGTAGATCCACTTACACCCTATAGGTTTTACCATCCGGTAAGTCTACAAGATCCCAAACTGAGTTGGAGTACATGGACTTCATCTCGAGATTCATGGCTTTAAGCCATTCCTCTTTATCAGGATCTTCCATTGCATTCTTAAATGTCAATGGATCATCAACACTATTAGCAGAGACAACACGTTGTCTCTCACCTATAGCTAAATAGCGTTCAGGTTGTCTCACAACCCTCTCACTACGTCAAGGTGGTAGTGTATCCTGATCAGGAACCATTTGACTCTCAAATGTTTATGAAACAACAACTCTTATTGATGAAGCACTAGTCTCACCAGACTCTAACTCATTTAATACAATATTTGAACGAGGTTTATGGTCACTAATGTAATTGTCCTCAAGAAACGTTGCATTTGTCAATACAGATACTTTCTTATCTTCAGGACTATAGAAGTGTCCACCTTTGGTCTCGATGGAGTATCCTACAAATAGGAAGACAACAGATTTGGAGTCTAGCTTTCCAGTTCTATTCTCCAGCAGGTGTGCTGGACACCCCCACATGCAGAAATGTCATAAACTAGCTTTACGACCATTCCACAACTCTAGGGGAGTCTTGGGAACAGATTTGGATGGCACTACATTCAAAATGTATACCGCTGTTTGTAACGCATATCCCCAAAATGAATTTGGTAATGGTGAGAAACTAATCATAGATCTCACCATTTCCATTAGGGTTCTATTTCTCCTCTCCGCTACACCATTTTGCTGAGGTGTACCGGGGGCTGTGAGTTGGGAAACTATCTCATGCTCGACCATGAAGTCTTCAAACTCTTGGTCAAGGTACTCACCTCCACGATCCGATCGTAGTGACTTGATAGTCCTACCTTGATTCTCAACTTCAGCTCGGAATTCTTTGAACTTTTTAAATGTTTCTGACTTTCGTTGCATCAGGTAGACGTATCTGTGTCTTGAGTAGTCATCTATAAAAGTGACATAATACTTATAACCACCCCTCGCTTTAACATTCATCGGTCCGCAGACGTCTGTATGTATAAGCTTTAGCAGTTCTTTAGCTCTTAGCCTTTTTCCAGTAAAAGGTCTCTTAGTCATCTTACCTTCCAAACAAGATTAGCAGACAGGTAAGGTGCCAACCTTTAACTCACTTAAAGGTCCGCTTTTTACTAGTCTGTCTATCCGGTCAAGGTTGATATGACCAAGCCTTAGATACTAGAGATACGTGTCATTATCTGGAGAAATCTTATGTCGTTTAGATTTTGGTTTTTCAACCTTAAACATTTCGATGTTGAGCAGTGTAGTATGTATTAACGGTCTTAACACATACAAATTGTTTTCATTAATTCCTGAACCAATATTCAGACCATTCTTTTCAATAATAACAGACTTATTTAAAAGAAACAGAATATTTTTGTTCTAACAACTTAGAAACGAAAATCAAATTTCGTGTAAATTCAGGAATATAAAATACATTGTCCAACAATATATAATTATTACAAAAACGTAATCTAATTACGCCCACTGCTCGTGCCGACACGACATCCCCTGACCCCACACGCATTGAGAAGGCTTGCTCCTCTAGCTGTGTCCAAGAATCAGTCCATTGTAATGAAGAACAAAAATGGTTAGTGGCCCCCGAGTCAACTATCCAGGGTGAAGAATCATCTTCTACTAAACACGACTCAAGAACAAGTAAATCATATTTACTTTTTTTGGACTTCTTATTGCTTTGGGCTTTCTTGGGTTTGGGCTTACCCTTCACTTTCCCAGTAGACCTCTTTCTCTTCTTATTATTAGAGTAAGAAGATGGTTCGACAACATTTGTCTTACTGGTCTTACCCTTGTTGTCATTAGTCAAGGACTCAAAGGTACTGAGCTCATTAAGCAACTATGTGAGATTGAACCTTAACTTGTTCATCCCATAGTTGTTCTTAAACTAAACGAAACTTTTCGGAAGAGTTGTCAGTATGATGCTCACTTGACTGGGTTCATCAATGGCCCCGTCATTGACTTCTGCCGTGTTGAAGTAGAACATCATGCTTAGGACATGTTCCCGAACTGACGTTCCTTCCTAACGAATGGCATCGTGTCGCTTTTGCTCGGAGGGCTGCCCAAACATGGCTTGCAATGACTCCATGATTTCGAATGCTGAAGTCATTGTTTCATACTTTGCGACAAGCACGTCTGTCATAGAAGCCAACAGATATGTTCGGGCCTTCTCATCAGATGAGACCCATCGCTCGTATACCTCACGAACAGTTCGTGTGGCATTGGCAGTAGGCGCTGGAGGACATTCCTCCGTAAGCACAAACTTGAGGTCTTTGGTGACCAATGTTGCATTAATGTTAAGTTTCCACTTAGTGTAGTTATCACCAGTTAATTTGTCGTTTGCGAGAATTTAAAGTAAGGCAGAAGACATTATTGCTGAAATAAATAAAAACATTCATTCAATCATTTGTTTAAAAAACAAGTGCGAGTGCTTTGGTATAAATTTAAACATGATGCATGCACATGTTTAACGAACTAGAACTACCCTAAAACTAGTTACTATACCATGACAATCCAACATACCACAAAGAAGTGTCGCCTTAGGGTCGGTCAAGTCTTTGCATGTTGGACCGAGACATTCTCAATCAAATGATATTCTAGAATAATTCTTATTCCATATCATTCAACCATCGCTCATTCAGTCAGGTTTTTAATTAACAAACTTAATCAAAACCTTCGTGAGTGTAACCCACCATTTCAGATCTCACAAGCTTAACTCGAGAATTGCCGTCTTAGGGTCGGTCATTCCTGAAATACCCTCAGAAATCATATCCATTAGGAAGTCAACCTTGGTATTGACCTTTGTGGAAACCCTCCTTAGGAGAACGAAAGCAAAGCAGTCACGAGACCCCACTCGGATCTCACGGTGTTGAATTAATGATGGAGACCGCGGGATATATATGTCATATATCCCTCTCCCACTCACTATTTTAAAATTAGGGTTTTCTTTTAACCGTTAATGCACCTAGACTCTACATGATTAAACGACTAACTTTAATCAAATTATCTATCTAGCGCATTAACTAATTAGAACCAAATTCTAATTAACTAATAAATTATTAATGATTTTTAACAATTAAAAATCTAATCTATTAGTGAATAATTTAAGCCTTTGTAAATTATTTACTAGGGTTAGATTATTTTGTTAGTGTTTACCAAATTTTAACTATTAAAACTCTAACACTTTATTCGGTTCATTTATTATTAGGTAATTAATCATATTAATCCTAATTACAATAAAGGACCCTATTAATCTAACTTATTAAACTCTTTAATAACTAGATTAATATTAATGAGAATTACCAAGTTTTCTAACAATTAAAAAAAACTAATCTCATTATTCATAGCCAATTATGTATATTGTCCATTTTAATCACATTAAAAAAAATACATAAAATATCAGGCTATGATGTATGTATGACATATCAAATATATTTGTGTAGGCACATCTAATCTAAATGACATATGTATGCATGACAATGCTTTTATCATCACATAATATAAAGCATACACGAATTGACCGAGTACTGTGGATTACTTAATCTAAAAATTGGAATCAAAAATTACAAAAAATTTCCAAAGCATTCATTGGTCTTCTAGTAACTTCAGATATCTTCTAATCTCTTCAGGTCACTCCGATACATCCCATGAATCCATCTTCACGATTTTTCCAGATCTTCAATATAAGTTACATTTTTTTTTACAATACAATAACAGTAAAAAAAAAATATAAACAAAAAAATAATAATAATATAACCCATAAACCCTAAATCCACAGTATCATATAATTAACGATCAATCATGTTTTTGTAAATTAAAAAAAAAATTAATATACATACAAAAACATCATACAATCAATTTAAATTGTGCCTACACAATTCATACATACAGGAGCATCGAAAACAATTTCCTATTCCGAAAATAAATTGCCTCTGATACCAATTGTTGGAACCCCGTTCACCGGTCACACAGCGGAACTAGGTTTTAAATTTTTTATACATATCATATCTGTATCTGGGACCAGTGAACTTGAGATAGTATTTATTTTTCGAAACTAATACATACAATATGTATACACAGGAAATTGTAATCAATAAAATTAGAAGAACATACCAACTTTTGGAGGCTCATTCACTTTACGTTATGTTCCTGACTGAACCAATCTTACCAACGTTTGAAAACTTCTGTCTGTACCACTTGATCTTCCTCGCTATCTCCCAAGACTGGTAACTGTGTGTGGGCGCGTCACTATCTCAGAAACTTAAATGGAAAATATAGAAAAAATTAAAGAAACTCTTTCTTTTTATGTATTTCAAAAACACACCAAACATGAAACTATATATATATATATATATATATCACGCATACTGTTGCTTGTCTCACAAAAATAAAAAATATCACGCATGCTTTTGCTTGTCTCACAAAAATATATATATCACGCATACTGTTGCTTGTCTCACAAATTTATATATATCTACGTACTGCTGCTCACTTTTCTTCACCAAAAGTCTACACAATTTTTATATATATATATATATATATATATATATATGCTGCTCCCCAAATCTCAAATATATACCGCTCGCTTACAAATATATATCATATATGTATTAAGTATTTATATCCTATGTAATTTTTTTTTTTATTATTGTTTCATATACATATCAGTATACATCCAATGTAATCTTTTGTGTTATAATTGATATATATATATATTTTAATTATCTTTTTCAAATATATATAATATATTAAAAGTGATAATAAGTATTTTAAATTTAAACTTAAATTCAAATACTTAGATAAATGATTTAGTAAAATAAAATAATCATATTATTTTATCTTCACCTAAATCCATATATCAACTAACACCCTCCAATTAATAGTTAATTAATAATTCATAATTATCAATATAATTAAATAATCTAATTATTTAATTAATTTAACTATTAATATTCATTAATTAAATAATCTCATTATTCAATTAATTCCCGAATATATATATGTGTCACTTTTGTAACACAATTAATTAACCGTGACCCTTGTTATCTAAATCGATCGGGCTAGCAATGGGACTAATGGACCCACAGTATTTTGAACTCCAATAATCCTCGGAATCATTAATTAAACTCTTTATGTAATATTCCTTGATTATTAACTCCAGTGTTATTCCACTAAAAACCCAAAGCTACACTCTCTCAATTGTAGACGCTTTTACACACACCGATACAACTCGGTGTCCATCGATATAGCTATTACGTATAGTGTGATCCTCCACAGTAGTTCATAATTAGAGCTGGGTCATAATGTCTGTTATACCCCACTAATTACATATATCCTTTAAGTACCATTGATTCTATAATAAACAATAAATCTTATTTCCTCTCGGAATTAGGAGAGCGCTCATATTGTCCAAACCCCGAATCAACCCTTAAGGGAACTACCATCTACTTCTCACAAGAATGAGTGGATTCCACTATTGTGTATAAACCTTCCCAGCCACAAGCCAAACCGTAATCCCAACATACGGAGTATATTGATCAGGAAATGCATATGACCTCACCCATGGTATATCAAAGACCACGATCTAACCTGAGGAGTCGATAAGACATTCAGGATTAAGATCACCCACATATAGCCATCATTAGTTGATATATATGAATCTCATCGGTAAACGGATCTTGGTGAGAGATTCATATAGATCATGGCCCAGTCCTATATGATCACATCATACAAGGTGCCTCAATTCCCATATCTCATATGAATGATTCAGGATAGAATCATTGTACGTTACGGAATGCACCGCAGCTATAGATTAACCACAAATAAAGTACCCAGCTTTATTTGCTATCCATGAACTCTTTAGATTGCACATCTCTTACTGTATCCATCCGTATATGACACTCATATACATAGTTCGAGATTACATCTGGTAATCTTGGATGTTAAATATATGCACAAGTTTATAAAATAAATAACATTACAAGAATGAATTGAACTTTTCTTTTTATTTATTTCATAAATCCATTTACAAATTACATCTTTAGGGCATAAACCCCAACAGTTACATGCATGGGGGGAGACCCGAACAAAAGGATGCCGAGTCAAAATCATAAAACCATAAAGGGAAACAAAAAGAAAATAGCAAAGAGAGAGACAAGTACGGGAGAACTGGGCGTAATGCTGACCAGACCACAGAAAAGTTCTGAGGAAAATACATGAACTACACCCCACTCCGGAAAAAACGGGAAGAAATCCTGGCAATACTAGAAGAAAAGAATCTGGTATAGGAGTCATGTCGATAATCTCAATTCGCTTGGTGAGACATGAAAAAATATTACAGATTCCATAAGGAAACCGATCATGAGACTTCCAAATGTTACCAGTTTAGAGACTATATAGAGACCCTTATTTGGGTAGGACAGCTGCAAGATATAATCCTAAAGAAAGATGAGAAGTCAGAAATTAAGAAAGAGATCAAAGCGAATCATAATTCTGGTTGGAATAAAAGGGCTAGTCCCGAGGTGAATGAAGTAATACAAACTATTTTTGGAGGACCCTCAACTGGGAGAAGTAACCGGGAGCAGAATCAGGAAATCAGAGAAGCAGTGGAAGCAAGGCAAAATTTTGATGTCAACTCAGTCAAGCTAGATCCGAAAAGAATAAAGGAAGGATGATACCTGATAATATTCACGGAAGTCAATTCATATGGGGTAGACGTCCGATCAAATGACGCTATCGTCATAAGTGCCCGAATTGGTCATAGAGAAGTCAGAAGAATTTTAGTAGACAATAGTAGTTCGACAGACATTCTCAATGTGGCTGTTTATGATCAGCTTAGGTTGGATCGAAAGGATTTGCAACCTTTACATACCAAACTCAGAGGATTCGGGGGAGTCGAGGTCAGGTCTCTCGGGACAGCGAAGCTGCCCGTAAAGATCGGAGTAGCTCCTTGTTAGAAAACAGTGTTACTAGACTTTGTGGTGGTAGACCTGGACAACTGGTCTTTTAATGCGCTATTAGGTCGACCATTCTTGAACAAAACCAAGGCAGTAACAGCTACCTACGCTCTAATGATCAAATTCCCGACTGAATGGGGGGTAGGAGTAATCAAGGGGTCCTAGGAGATGGCCAGAATAGCTAATCTTTCGGTTTACAAAGACAGAGACAATAGTGAACAAGTATGCACCATAACACAACCAGATCAAATCGAGCAAGAATCACTGTTGTTCAAGTTCGATCCAAGGGAAGAGCCGGAGGTATCTAAAAGTGAACCGATAGAAGACGTAGTCTTAAAGGAAGATGAACCAAATAAGAAGATCAAAAATGGGGCCAATTTAAAAGGAAATGTCAAGCAGGACCTTATTAATTTGCTTAGAGAATACAAAGATGTGTTCGATTAGAGTCATGAAGTCATGGTGGGAATAGATGTCCGAATAATATCACATCATTTGGCGGTAGATCCAAATGCGAAACCAGTAATACAAAAGAGAAGGTCATTCAACCTTGAAAGAAGTCGGGCAATTAAGCAGGAAGTGGAGAAGTTACTCGCTGTAGGGTTAATCAGAGAAATTAGCTACCCTCAGTGGGTAGTAAATGTGGTTCTGGTCCAAAAGAAAAATGACCAGTGGAGAATGTGCGTGGACTTCACGGACTTCAACAAGGCCTGCCCAAAGGACAGTTTTCCACCTCCGAGAATAGACCAACTGGTCGATGCTACATCAGGCCATGAATTACTCAGTTTCATGGATGCATACAATCAAATCCGGATGAATAAGGCTGATGAAGAAAATTACATTCACGATCGATCAAGGCTTATACTGTTATACAGTAATGCCTTTTGGGTTAAAAATGCTGGATAAACATACCAAATATTGGTCAATAGGATCTTTGCTCATCAAATAGGAAGAAACATGGAAGTTTACATAGACGACATGTTGGCCAAAAGTGTCTCGGCAGACGAACATGCTTTGAACCTACGGGAAACATTCGATGTCTTGAGAAGATATCATATAAAGTTAAATCCGAACAAGTACCTATTTGGGGTTCCTTCAGGAAGGTTCCTTGGTTTCCAAGTTCACCAGAGAGGAATCGAAGTGAACCCTAAGAAGATCTAGGCCCTTCAAAAAATGACTTCGCCAAGAACTCTGAAAGAAGTGCAACGATTAACATGATGCTTAGCTTCCTTGGGCATATTTATTTCAAAGGCCACAGATAATTGTGCTTCCTTTTTCAAAGTGATCAAAAAGGGGAAATGACTCGAATGGAATCAAGAGTGCGAACAGGCATTCCTGAAAATCAAAGAGTACTTAGGGCAAGCTCCTATTCTTTCAAAACCTAAAATGGGAGAAATATTCAGCTTGTACTTATCCATTACAGAATTAGCGGCAAGCTCAGTTCTAGTCAAGATAGAAGACGGAGTACATAGACCAGTGTACTACACCAGCAAGGCTCTTCTTCCAATTGAAACCAGGTATTCACAGGTAGAAAAAATGGCTCTAGTATTAGTTTCGGCAGTAAGAAAGTTGAGGCCATACTTTCAGGCTCATACGATCCAGGTTCTCACCGATTGCCCACTTAAGCAAATTCTACAGAAGCCAGAAATTCCGGGGAGATTAACTAAATGGGCAATCGAGCTGAGTGAATTCGATATTCAGTACATCCCCAGGACATCACTCAAAAGGCCAATCAGCGACAGATTTTGTAACAGAATTCACATAACCAAACCTGGAAGCAAAAAGGATGTTAGGTAAGAGTTTCTCATGGAAGTTATATGTCGATGGTTCCTCGAACACTTATAACAGTGGGGCAAGGATTGTGTTATGCACCCCGAAAGGAGATGATGTTGAATGTGCCATGAGATTCGATTTCAAAACAACAAATAACCAAGCCGAGTATGAGGCATTACTAGCAGGACTTAGAGTTCGCATAGCTCTCGGAGTAGACGAGGTTGAGATATTCAGTGACTCACAGATAGTCGTCAACCAAGTTTCAGTCGAGTATCAGGCCAGAGAAGAAGGTATGATATTTGGGCATAGCAAAACAACTCCTCCAATAATTCAAGGAATACAGGATTGTCCAGATCTCCAGAGATGAAAATGAGAAGGCAGACGCATTGTCCAAATTAGCATCAGCAACAACCACAATCAGGCCAAAAAAATATTTCGATTGCACATCTTCTCAGACCGAGTATAGTTGAGCAGAAAAACTTTAAAGTCTCAAAAATCTAAACACCTGTTAGACGGTTGGATGACTCAGTTAAAAAGATACCTGAAAGAATGTGTACTCCCGGAAGATCCCTTAGAAGCCAAACGCATCAAGTACCGGTCAACAAGATACACATTGATTGGAGGAGAACTGTACAGAAGAGGATTTTCCTGAACACTCCAAAGAAGTGTATCAGAAGAAGATGCATATCAGATACTACAGGAAATCCATGGCGGAGTATACGGAAACCATACTGGGGGCAAAATTTTAGCACACAAGGTAAGGCACGGTTATTATTGGCCCTATTTGTTCTTGGATGCACAGTGATGCTCAGAAAACTGTAATGCTTGCCAAAGGATGGCCAATGATATTCGACAACCTTCCGAACAACTTAGAAGCCTCAGATCCCCATGGCCATTCCCCATGTGAGGACTAGACTTAATTGGTTCAATGCCAGTAGGAACAGGAGGTGGAGCTAAGCACGCAATTGTGGTCGTTGATTATTTCACAAAGTGGGTAGAAGCTGAAGCGTTAGTACATATCATGGAAGCAAATACCACAAACTTTGTGAAGAAAAATATACTCTACAGATTTGGAGTCCCAAATACTATTATCACTGACATCGACACCCAGTTCGACAATCAAAATTTCAGGCAACTGTGCAACGAGTACCAAATTACAAATTAGTATGCCACACCTGTCCACCCTCAAACAAATAGACAAGTTGAAGCAGTATACAAAATCATCAAGCACACACTCAAAGCAAAGTTAGATGCCAAGAAATGTAGTTGGTTTGAGAAACTACCTGAAGTATTATGGGCGTATCGGACGACAACAAGAACTTTTACAGAAGAGACTCCGTTCTATTTGGCGTTCGAAACAGAAGTTGTTATCCAGGTAGAAACATCGTAAATGTCACCTAGGGTCAAACTATATGATGAAGATCAGAATGTTGATATATTGTTATAAAGCTTAGATGAGTTGGAAGAGAAAATGGAGAAATCCCGAGTACGAAACGCAGCATATCAACAAAGAGTAGCCCGACACTATAACTCTCATGTTCAAATTCGGAAGTTCCAGTTAGGAGACCTGGTGCTCAAAAGAGTATCGCTGAACACAACGAACAAAGCGTAGGCTCGTTGGCTGACAAATGAGAATGCCCATACAAGATTAAAGGATTAGCTGGACATGGAGCATATTGGATTGCTCGACCAGATGGAAGGGTTTTATTCCGGCCATGCAATGCCCAATATTTGAAGATTTTCTATCATTGAATTTTTTTTTCAATTTTTTTTAGCCAGGATATTTAACTTTTAGCAATTCTTAGATTTACATTGTCAGTTTTCAGTTATGAATTAAAACCCGACATGGGATTCTAGGAATCTAAGCATATGATAATAAGAACATATGAAAGACGAGCATGATAATAAGAACATGCGAAAAAGAAGCATGATAATAAGAACATGCAAAAAAAAAAAAAAACATATCATAAGCACATACAAAAAAGATAACATGCTTGAGACCATTAATTTGGCAAAATTCCTGAATAGGCGGAGAAGTTTGAAAGAGCATGCAAGCCGAGCAAGGTCAGTCGACCTTAGCCAAAAGGCAAACCCGATGCACCAGATTTTGGAAGACGGCTCGGGGCGCCATCAGGAAAAATCCCGGTGAGATGCGTAGCTGTGTTAAGCAATTTAAAAGATTAACGATTCAAAAAAACCCTTGCGTAGATAAAACTAGGAGACGTCCTTAGTGACTTGCGTAAGGACTCGAACGTATGATCGTGGTGAACTTCGATGTAACATTCGGGTAGCAACCGAGTATGAGGCATGAGCATAAACCTAGTCGCTTACCTCAAGATGACTCGGTTAATAATATTACTCAGTTTAATAAGATACTTGGCACATGAAATCGCGTTAGCCAGCTTAATAAGATATTTGACACATGAAATCGCGTTAGCTAGCTTAATAAGATACTTGGCGTTAGAAATTGCTCGGGTAACGAAACAACTCAGTTAAATAAGATACTCGGTGAAGTTACTCGGGCAATAGAGTTAGCCAACTAAAAAAGATACTTGGCGATTAAAGGAGTTATTAACAATAACCAGTTGAGATATTTGACATTTCAAATTCACGACAAAGCTTGGCAAAATACAGAACTTCATTGATCATATTGTTAAAAGAGATATAGAACGATATATACGGAAAAAATCACTACAAGAGAGAGACAAAAGAGATCGAGTGGTGTAATTCTTCATTTAAATAGTGGATTTAGCTTGGTTGTGTATTCAGCCACCCGTGAACGTTTCTCCGATCACCGGAGTTTTACCACGTAAACCCGTGTCTTAATAACTTCAATTGCATTCTCTTTCTCTTTCTCTTCTCTTTCTCTTTTGATAGGTCATAGCCAATACAACATTGTTGACTTTCTCATCCATCGAGAAATCAACGTCAATATTTAGCTTCCCCACCCCCGGTCCGATTCGAACTGTGGTCACAACTAAATAAAAATGAGTAAATTATTATCTTAAATAATTAAAAGAAAATAATTTTGTTAAATAAAGTTTGAAATATTAATTATAAAATAAAAAAATTATATTTTATTATTTAGAGATTGTGAAATAAATATCGATTGGATTTATAAATTTATGGAGATTGAGTATTCCATTTTGAGCTTTTAAAATGGGGAAATATTTAGAGAAGCATTGAAGGAGGGGCCTTGGTGTTGTCCTCATGTCATTACCTGATTAATAATCCGCCCAGTGGATCTCACCTGATTAGTTGTCGTTTACTGCCAGATGGCGTAGTATGATTAGAGAGGCGTAGCGGTGACGGTAAAATGCCGGCCGCAGCGAAGTATTTCTGCAAAGAGCTTGTAAAAACATGGAAATTGTGAAAAGGAAGAATGCAGAAATTTTGACTTCGTTTCTGCGACGACGACGACTTTCAGTTTTTGGATTCCGCGGATTTTCCATGACGCGGAATCCGAAACTTTCGATAATCGAATTCTGATCTAATCACAGATTTCAAAATTGTTGTCGTTAATCATTCAAAACAAAAAAAAATGTTGTTATTAAAATTACGATCGAATTGAATTCAGGAAATCCAATGGGAACTCCACAATTTCCAAATCTTGGTCAACATTGTAGCCTTAACGATTGTCACCAGATCGATTTCTTGCCTTTCACTTGCGATTGCTGCCACCGGGTAACAATTTTTTTTTTCTTTATATAGATTTTGTTTGGAATGATTCCATCGCTGCAGATTTTGTTGTAATTCTTTGAAAATATAAGCTACTTAGCTTAGATTGATATATTTTTAGGTTTTATAATTAGATTATCTTTAGATTATCTGAAAGAAATTTGTCTGTTCATTTTCACTCTTTGGTTCGAAATTTAGCATATGTTTGTGTTTCCTTTTGATTAATAGTAGATTGGTTGTACCTGTGAAGAAATGTTTCTCCTATTTTTGCATTTTTTTTTAAATCAATATATATTTTTGGAGATTTTCTTGGTTTTACATATATGTATATATACATGAATTGTGCTCTAATGAGGAATCTTGAAAATTTGACAGATTTATTGTTTGGAGCACAGAAGCTACAATCAACATCAATGTCCAAAAGCTGAAAAACGAGATGTTACTGTTGTCATCTGCCCTCTTTGTGCCAGAGGGGTTCGATTGATACCGGATGAAGACGCGCACATCACCTGGGAGACTCATGTTAATACTGATTGTGATCCATCAAACTATGATAAAGTCACTAAGAAGAGAAAATGCCCTGTCCGTGGCTGCAAGGAGGTCCTAGCTTTCTCTAATACAATCAAGTGCAGGGACTGCAACCTCGACCATTGCTTGAAGCACCGATTTGGACCTGATCATAGTTGTCCTGGGCCTAAGAAACCTGAGACGGGTTTCACATTTACGCATCTCTTAAGTAGGAATAGAAAAGAAGACTCAAAGCCGAACCAATCTCAAGCCACGTCTGCACCAACCTGGGCTGGCTTTCTTAATGCTGCTTCAAGTTTTCGAGCCTCAGCTGAAGCAAGCATAACAAAATTGGGCAGTGAAATTAGCCAAAAATTGCAGATAGCAAAGGATGGGATGGGTCAGAGCAGCAGCAGCAGCAGCGGCACCGGAGGAGTAGAGTTGTGTCCTCAGTGTGGGGCTAGGTTTTCCTCTGTTACTACTTTGATAGAACATGTGGAGAAAGTCCACGAAAGGAGTAGCAGCCAAGCTCGTGTACAGGTCAAAGTAGATGTTTGTCCCAAGTGTAGTAGAGGATTCCGTGATCCAGTGGCTCTCGTGCAACATGTTGAGAAAGACCACGGTGGTACTTCGAAAGCTTAGAGAGGTTTGGCCATTAAAACAGCTGATTATATACATCTGGGGAACTCATTGTAACAATTGCACATTGCTTATTTGATACAAACACAATCAGTAATTTCTTGAATTTAACATATGATACAAAAAAGTATTTTTTGCATGGTCTTGCTGATAGCCAAATCAATGCTATAATTTTGTTTTGTCTCTTAAGTTTGTGAAGTTTCTTCTATTGATTTTCTGCTCAATTGTGGAGAGAATGTTAAAAGAAAATTGATATTTACAAAAGTGTTCAGCCTGGCATTGTAATGAAATTTATCCTGTTGTAGGTTGTTTTAATATCATGACTTGCAATTTGGAAGTTCTAGTTTTCTTACGGAGATTGTGTTACTGTCAGACTTGAGGCAGCAGTTGATTCTTGAAGATTTAGGAAAAAAGGTAAATTGTATTGAATTAATTCTGAATGATTACAGTCTAGGAATACATACACAACTAGGTAGCTAAATTATAGAGCTAATTGATAGCTAATCCGTAACTTACTGCTGATTATATCTAAATTACAGCTAATTACATCTGTACATTATTATTTATGGAAAGTAACTGATATTTCTTGTCTAGAAATCCTCTTGTCTGAATCAATCATGATTTGGTCAACTCTTCCAACACTCCCCGGTATTGTCTCCCCCTCAAGCTGGCTGGAAAATGTCTTCCATGGCCAGCTTGCAACACAACTTATTGAAATGATTTTTTGGTAAGCCCTTAGTGAGTATGTCAGCCACTTGCTCTGAGGTAGGTAGATATGACATACAAATCTGTCCACTATCTATTTTTTCCTTAATGAAGTGTTTGCCTATCTTCACATGCTTGGTTCTATCGTGTAGAACCGGGTTGTGAGCTATGGCAATTGCTGACTTGTTGTCGTAGTACAGTTTTATAGGTAAGGAAATATGAATTTTTAGATCTTCAAGAAACCGTTTTATCCAGATTATCTCACAAATCCCAAGGGCTGCTGCCCTAAACTCTGCCTCGGCACTACTTTTGGCTACAACCCCCTGTTTCTTACTTCGCCATGTCACCAAGTTTCCCCCAACAAAAATACAGTACTCGGATGTAGACCTCCTATTTGTTATATTACCCGTCCAATTTGCATCTTTAAAGACTTCGACCTGAAAGTGACCTCTATTAGCAAACAAAAGTCCCTTCCCTGGAGTCCCCTTTAGGTATCTCAAAATTCTCATGGCTGCCACATAATGCTCTGGTCTGGTGAATGCATGAATTCACTTACCATGTTGACTGCAAATGAGATGACTGGTCGGGTATGTGCTAAGTAGATCAACTTACCACTAGTCTCTGATATTGCTCTCGGTCTACTTCATTTCGGTTTGGCAGCCTCTAATTTCAGATTTGGTTCCATTGGGGTTTCGCAGCCTTGCACCCTATCATCCCTGTCTCTCCTAGTAGGTCTAACGTCTAAGATATATTTTCTTTGGGAAACAAAGATTCCCTTCTTGGACCGAGCAAACTCCATCCCTAGAAAAGGCTTTAAATCGCCTAAGTCTTTAACTTTAAATTCTTGAGCCAATAGCCCTTTCAACCTTCTTATTTCTTCAACATCATCTCTGGTCATCATGATGTCGTCTACATAAACAATTAGGATTTCCTTCTTCCCCTCACCGGAATGTTTGAAGAAAAGATTATGGTCCCCTTGACTTTGACCGTACCTGGACTTTCTTACAACCTTTCCAAACTTCTCAAACCATGCCCTCGGTGACTGCTTCAATCCATATAGGGATTTCACCGGTCTACTTACCTTACCATTTCCAAATTTTTTCTCAAAATCAGGTGGAGGATCCATAAATACCTCTTCTTCTAGATTGTCATTCAAAAAAGCATTTTGTATATCTAGTTGGTGTAAGGACCAGCCTAGATTCACTGCCACAGATAGGAGGATTCAGATGGAATTGATTTTGGCTACGGGTGCAAAGGTCTCCTAATAATCAAGACCATAGGTTTGAGTAAACCCCTTAGCCACCAACCTTGCCTTATGTCTCTCATTAGACCCATCAGCTCTGCATTTTATGGTAAAGACCCACTTACACCCCACCGTTTTCTTTCCCTCGGGTAGGTTAACAACTTTTCAGGTCTAGTTTTTATTTAGTGCACTCATCTCTTCCATAACCGTAGGTTTCCAACTTGGGTGTCCTAAGGCTTCTTATATGTTTCTAGGAATGACTAAGTGAGATATTTTAGAAGTAAAAGCTCTGTAGGTACTAGACAGTTTTTGGTAAGATAGATACTTGGCTATAGGGTGTGTAGTACATGTCCTGACTCCTTTTCTTATTGCTATTGGAATGTCCAGGTCTGTATCTAATATTGGTGGAGGAATAGGGAGGTTGACAAGTGTAAAAGTAGGAGGAGAATCAAGGTCAGGATTAGTAATAAGAGAATTACCTGATTGGTGTACATTCGGTTCAGGAGCAAGATTTGACTAGATTTGTACCACACGTGGAATCTCTCTGTTACTCACAGGTTTCCTCGTATAAACCTGCAATTCCTTTGTTGGATAAAGATTAATAGGATCCTTATCTTGTAGGTTTTCTCCCCATGAAAGAGATTCAATAGAGTTGGGCAATTGATCAGTTCCTAGTTGGTCCTTGAAAGATTCTGTTTCTATGTTTAAATCTGGTTTTTCTTTAATAGGAAAGTTGGTATTTGGTAAAGCAAGGACATTAGTGTCCCAAAACCTTTCAAACTCATCATCTATTTAACTTTCCCCCCTGAGGATGAGTTTTGATAAATCAGGTTTGTTTTCCATAAAAAAGACATCCATACTAACATGTGTCCTTTTTGTTTAGGGGTACTCCTACATTTGGATTGATGTTGAATGCCATTTTGAATTAAAAAATTGCTAAGATAATTGTTAAAATATTCGGTACCATTATCAATATGTAGTAAGCTGATTTGGTTCCAAATTGAATTTCAATCATCTTATAAAAGTCTTTAAACATTTTTTCAGCTTCAGATTTAGTGTTTAGCAGATAAATCCAACACAACCTAGTATGATCATCAATAAAGGTGACAAACCATCTTTTACCGGTAGATGTAGGTACCTTAGACGGGCCTCAAACATCACTATGTATCAAGTAAAAAGGTTTTGAAGCCTGATAGAGTTTAGATACATAAGACTTGCGTTGACTTTTGGAAAAACAGCACACATCACATTGAAATCTTTATAAGATAGCTTTTGAAATAAATGAGGAAACAGATGTTTCAAATAAACAAAACTAGGATGCCCTAATCTAAAGTGCCAAATTAAAATTTGTTCTCTCATAGGGAGGGAACTAACATCACAGCTCAATCCTAGAGCAGATTTATTATCAAACGAGGAAACCTTAAATAGTAGAGTCCATCCTGCATCCGCATGTCAGCACTGCCAATCGTTGTCCCCGTAGTCTTTTCCTGAAAATCACAATGTATAGGAGAAAAAATGGCAAAACATTTAGAGTCTTGGGACAACTTACTAAGAGATAAAAGGTTGCAGGACAAATTAAGGACATGTAACACAGAATTGAGGACAAATTTGGATGAGGCCTTTCCCTGCAATAGGAGATAAACTTCCATCGGCTATTTTAACCTTATGACTCCCAGAGCAAGGAGAGTAGGTTTTGAACAAGGAGGAAACACTGGTCATGTGATCTGAAGCACTAGAATCGACACTCTATGGTGCAGAAATAAGTTGACTAGAAAAGCCAGTGGGGAAATTACCTGTCTGAGCAACTGAACCTCTAGGGAATGAAGTACTGGATCCGGAATTGGGTTTGATGAGTTTCAAGAGCTGATCTACCTGTTCTTTGCTAAGGTGCATTTGTTCAGCAGATTTGGTAGTAGACGAAACCGAATAGGTCTTGTCCCGGGGCTTCCAATTGGCTGGTTTTCCGTGGAGCTTCCAGCAAGTCTCCCGGGTATGACATGGGCGGTTGCAATGGTCACACCAGACCTTAGGCTTCTCTTCAAAACTACGAGTATGAGCCTTGTAGACAGAGGCTTCTTTTGAGACCAAGGCTGAAGTTTCCACCGGAGTTGGCAGCACGTCTTTTTTTCCTAGCATCACTGTCCTTCGACTTTCTTCCTTCTAACATCTGCAAACACTTCATTAATAGATGGAAGGGGCTGTCACCCAATAATCCTCCCCCTGACATCATCAAACTCAACATTTAGCCCTGCCAGAAATCGAAAGATTCTGCTATTGTCCACTATTTTTTGGATTTGGGCACAATCCTCGGGATCCTTCCATTTGTAGTCATTGAACATATCAAGATCCTGACAGAGTCTCTTCAACCCAGAAAAGTATTTAGTAACATTGTCTGACCCTGTTTGACTTCCCCAAGCTTCAGCTGCAGTTCATAAATTTGACTATGGTTCCCCAAATCAGAGTACATCTGGTTGAGGCTGTCCCACATATCTTTGGCCGTTGAATAGCCCAAATAATTTGCACTTATGTCCTCCTCCATGGGGTTGACTAACCAAGCCATGACCGTCGAATTTTCTACATCCCAAGTCTCATACTGGGGACTGGTTTTGGCTGGTTCAGGTTTCTCAACATTCAGGTAACCAAACTTGCCATGCCCACAAATGTACATACACACGAAGAGTGACCAGCGATGGAAGTTGTCTCCATTCAGTCGGATCGTAGTAATTCGAACCGAATGGTGATCAGAGGTAGGTGCATGAGAAGACAGTTTTGGTGGGAGTCAGAGGAGTAGAGTTAGGGGAGGAGGTTTTTACATGTTTTAAGATCTGGACAGGGCAATGAACAAGGAATAAGTCCTTTGATTGTTTTTTAGAATTGCAGAAAAGAAAGGCCTAGGTTTCAGAGTTGGAACCAGGCGCTGATACCATGAAGATTTAGGAAAAAAGGTAAAGTATATTGAATTAATTCTGAATGATTAGTCTTGGAATATATACACAACTAGGTAGCTAAATTATAGAGATAATTGATAGCTAATCCCTAACTTACTGCTGATTATATCTAAATTACAGCTAATGACATCTGTACATTATTATTTATGGAAAGTAACTGATATTTCTCTCCTAGAAATCCTCGTCTGAATCTGTCTTGATTTGGTCAACTCTTCCAACAATTATCCATTTCTTCAATTGTGTGAATCGTCTGTTTTTTTTTTTTTTTTTTTTTTTTCCATAGAGGCCTTGCTTTGTGAACACAGTGCTAACGGTAGTGATTGTTGTTTGGGGACCATCTTTTTTTTTTTTCCTTTATTATTAGCATTAACAGGGAAATCTGGTATGTTCAGCATTTGTGTTATATGCTTGGCTGCTGATGCAGCTAGCTTCCTCTAATAGATGATGTTGAAAATATGTGTATCTAGCCATCTAGGTAACCTAGTGATATGGATGATGTTTTGTTGCTCTCTCGCATGATGGTGAGCAACCCAGTTGGTCTCTGTAGATTTTGGTGTTGAAATCAAAGAATCCATTAGCCAAGTTGATTACAGTAGATTTTGCAAGGGTTTTAACTGCGCCATATGCTTAACATAGCTATTTAAGTTTTATCAACTTTTATTTCAGTTGGGTAACTCTGTTTAATTGTAGAATGCAGAGAGGTTCATGATGCATTTGTCTGTGGTTAGCAGGGGAGGAGATAGGCGGGGGCCGATAGGGGCCATGCCCCCCCCCCCCCAAATATTTTCAATAAATTTTTATGTATAACATTATTATAATGTATTATATAGGTAAAAATATTTCTGACCCATCACATTTTTTTTAATTATAAACCAGAAAGTATCGACTGCTATTAGCATGTGAATATAAGTGTTTTAAGAAGAAATTATTTATATATTCCTATCTAATAAGTATTTAATGAATAGATATCATAGAAATTATTAATTATGATCACTAAGAAAAACAGGATGTGATAGATTATTTACTAAAGTAATAAGTTCATTTTACAAGACATACAACATTAATATTCCATATATTAATACTCATTACATTGCAATACGAGTTATGTCAAACCCACCATCAACGATATAATTTTATAATTAAATAGTATTATTAGATATGTATATATTTTATGTTGCAATTGATTTTCAATTATAAAATATGAGTATATATTCGATTATAAATGATTTTTTAGATTTTAAATAACGTCATTTTGATTCATAAAATTTATGTTTATTTTATTTATTAATATATGAGACTAAACAGTATTATATATATATATATATATATATATATATATATATATATTTGAATAATTTAGTTTTTAAATATTAATATATTAGTCATAAACTTGAATTTCGTTTTGTCTCGGTCCCTTTAAAGTCAAAATCCTGACTTCGCCTCTGGTGGTCAGGACCATCGTTGTAATTCTAGATTTGTTTAAGACTGAAGCCTCTATTTTCTTTTCTGTATTTTATCAAAAACTTGATAACCAATTCATAATTATTCTAGTAAACATTTATGCACTGTTGTAGTGTTGTGTGTCTTCTGAATGAATCAAATATGATTTTTTTTTTCCCTTTGTCAATTCCAAACATGTTTCTTTTAGAACACATGTTTAAACATATGTTTTCAAATGATATGATACCTAGGATTCTGAAATCAGACCATTTGTTAGTTGTTATCATTACAATACCATTGACACTTGTAGGAAGAGTACCACTGTGAGCTTTTTTATAGTTTTAGTGCAAAGCACTTGTTTAAAAAGCATTCCCAAATCTCCAAATATACAACTAACTAGTGCATATCTTCCACATTCATGTCCTGTCCTTTAATTGAGAAGCACTTTAGTGAGTTCTTCCACCAGGAAAGAGGGTGAAAAGGCAGGATAATTCATCTACGCATCTGTATTATCAATAATTTTGCTATTAATTATGATTTCTTGAGTTTGCTTCAAGGAATGAAATGCAACCAAATCATCTCTCTCTCTTTCGTTCTTAGAAATCAAATGATTACATGTTTCAAGTTTCAAACAACCACATAATCTCATTACCATCTGAATGATATTTCACAAATTTCAAATAAAAGAATAACCATCATCCAGTCAATGTTTTCAAATTTTAACAAAAATCTGGCTAAAGTTAAGATACATATAACGGTCCGAAGTTGTTTTGTCGTTTTATCTGTTAATTCTATGAAGACATGGTTTATATATCATCTCTACTAAATAAAGACGTTGTACATAACAGAAGCGAGAAATGAGAGTCAAAAGTGACTCAAAACTGAAGCACTGTGAAGGTTCATGGAGTTGCACCACAAAAAAAAAAAAAATCCTAATAATAATTAATATTAAATGATTAGGTGGGGTCTTCTTGTATTGTATTTGTTTAACGTGTGGAATTTTTCAAAATAATAATATGGAATCAATTCGTTATTGGCAGGCCGAGCCGGATCTTTTATTTTATTTTAATTAATTAATTTATATATTTATTTTAGAATAGAAAATTAGAAAGAGAGCGTTGATATAATTTAGCGGTGTTGGAGGTGCTGGAAATCCGGTACATATTTTGCATGGCTTAGAGGCATTTTCAGCCTCTGCCTCTGGCCTTCTCTTCTACCAATTCATCACATCACAGGTGATTCTTCTTTTTCTCCTGGTTATCATTAATTGTCAATTAGTTTTTCATTCATTTTCAGTTAGATTTTGCATATTTGTGAAACCCCATTTTGATTTTTATTAGAATTTGTGACTGCCCCAATTCAATTTTGTAAATAACTAACAAAATTTTGATCTGGAGTTTTTTGACATTTCTTTTCCGAATTGTACAGTTTTGTTTATGATTTTTGAAATTTTAATATAGTTTTCTGGTTTTTAGAAAACCCTATTGCTGAATTTGCTATCCACATTATATTAGTTTGGTTTTGATTTTGGAGGTAAAATTCACATAATATTGCTTATACAGGCTGGTTTGAGAGGCACCTATTTTTGTTGAGCCTTTCTTTCCCTTCTCGGCACCAAAGTGCGAGTCTTTGAAGGGAAAGAAAGCACAATTTTGAGAATAATTTAAGGTTCTAGTACCTGTATACAGTTTCGATACAAAAATGAGCGTAATTTCAGGCGTGATTTCGAGGCAAGTTTTGCCTGCATGTGGCAGCCTGTGTTTCTTTTGCCCTGCAATGAGGGCAAGGTCAAGGCAGCCAGTCAAGAGGTATAAGAAGCTCATTGCCGATATTTTTCCTCATAACCAGGTTGGCATCTATAACTTTTCTGTGATTTTGCATTTTAGTTATCGTCCTGATTCGTAATCTTCATTACCATTGCCATCTTTGTTGGATTTTTGTTTATTTTTTTATTTTTTTATGATGCTGTGTTAAAAGGCAAAAAATGTCGTGTTCTGTATTGTGGTAATTGCACATTATAGTTCACTGATGGATGTGGCTAAGGCTTATGCCATTTGACAATTGGCTAACAATATGTTTCTTTTTTTCTTGATGGACTGAAATTTAATGCAAATTTTGTTTCTTTTTGGCAAGCAACTTGGTTATCTACAAAGAGTAGTAGTTTTACCAGTTTTTTTTTTTTACTTATTTTTAGTTTGCCACTGATAGAGAGGATTTCATCAATCTTCACTAAGCTTGATTTATTTGAAGGCGCTGAACCTTAATCCATTGTTACACTTACAGCAACCCATCAACACTTGTCTCCCTAAATACATAATTGTTGACCACACTGTTTGAAATTAAAATTGTGCATACCCCATCATTGTATACATGTAAGATTGACACTGGCTCGTTTTATGATATGTGCAAGATGAGTCCTCTTGCCTTTTTGTATATTATTAACTCGTTCCTTCTATATTCACTTCTTTGCCGAATGGATTTTCCATATGCATGTAATACATGTACATTATTACATGGTTTCTCGATGGAATAGAAGAATGCATTGCTGTAATTTGCAAAAACTGTCTGGAGAACTTGTAGTTGTTGCTGGGTCCTTTAGTGGAATTCATAAACTCTTGGTTGCTTTCTTTGACAAAGACCTCATACATAGAACCAATTTTGAGACAACCTATGCCAATATAGAATACCTTACTTTCCGCGTGTAAAGGAGAAAGAAATTGTTTTATTTTTTTGTCTCATTAAATAAGCAATTAAGCAGAACTTGTTGCTTATTTTGCTGTTGTTTTTTCTAATAGCCTATCTATAGGAGGACCTACCTAGTTGCATATTACGAATTCTAGATTTTTTGCTTCTCCTTAGCTAAGCCATCTAGAGACTTAATATGTGCTACTATGATTGAAAAAATCTCGATATCGATTTAAATTTTAAGGATTTTGTAGTTGCAGTGGATCTCCTGTTTTTCTCTCTTCTGCTATGATATTTTGCTGTTTCATTTTTCAACTGAAGTCAGGGCATTTAGCTACTCGGCCTTTTGTCTCTCTTGTTTTGAAATATGGTTTTGTCAAGCATGTAAAAATCTAAATGGAAACCACTTATGGTATAAGCATGTTACAGATATATTGTTAATGTTCAAACTTTCTTTGTTTTCTATTTTGAATTTCAATTCTTTCTTTATTCTTCATATTTTGATAGGAAGAAGGACAAAATGACCGGAAGATAGCAAAACTATGTGAATATGCTAATAAAAATCCTTTGCGCATTCCGAAGGTACAACTTATTTCTTGCAAGCCTAAAAGTAATTTTGTTTAAATTGCATTATGTGCTCGTCTGGGAATTCCAACATGTCATATATGTTTGCTTGATCAAAGTGGTGCCAGGTGGGAAATGTTTTTCAATGCAAATTGGTTAATTGATTTAGCAGCAGCAGAAATTGTTGTTTTTACCTCTCTCTTTTGAATCTGGAAAGATGATTCCCTTTAATATGGTTAAAATTTGTAAACCACAGATCAGAATTATCGAACTTTCTTGTCATTCACTTTAATATGGTTAAAATTTGATTTAGAGTCGGATCTTAAGCGGGTGGTTCTGGTGTTGATAGAACATCGTTAGTAGTACCTGATTAAATATTTGGTTAACTGGGAGAAAATGAACACATATTATATACTTTCTTGCTTAACAATTATCATAGTAGTTGAGATATAAATCATTGCAGGTCGATTTTATGATATTGGTATTTTGTGGACGTCTCCAATGGTCAAATACTTAAACAAATTCTTTTACCTCTCTTATTTTTTGGTTCTTTATTCTGGGTATCTTGAAACTTCAAATGTAAGAAAATATTCAGGTGGATCTCATTTTCTTTTCTATACATTTTTCTGCACGCTTGACTAGTGGTTTAAATTGTCACCTTTCATGCAATATTTATGTTGTGTAGTAACCAGATTACACAGATCATTCTGATTACCAGTTGAAAATATTGCTTTATTATTGAATTTGGAAATATGGTGGCCAGATTACAACTTCTATAGAGCAAAGGTGTTACAAGGAATTGAGAAATGAGAACTTCCAATCTGCAAAAATTGTCATGTTGATTTACAGAAAATTATTGGTCTCTTGTAAGGAGCAAATGTAAGTCCATCCTCCTTCTTTCTCTCTACTTTCTTTTATATGTTGTTGTCCTTTACCCTTTAATATTTCATTTTCTGTGGGATCTTCCGATGACCTTGTTGTGTTATGAGCTTTTTTCTTCTATTCTTAATTGATACGAATCACGTCAATCACGTCAAGAGATGATGAAATCCGTGATTCAAGAAAGGATCCAAGATCGTTCTATTCTAGTTTGAATGGTTTGTCGAAGACGCCACAATCCGAGATGGGAAACGGATTGATAAGTCAGGGTGAACGCCACAGATAAATCTGATAAGTTCTAATAGTTCAAGAAGAACCAAAGAGAGTTTTCTCTCAATTTTTAATTCAGTTCAAGTCTACGAAATAATACATCAATTTATCCTTTATATACTAAAAATATCTAAGACATAAAAGGGAATAAATATTCGGCAATTAATGTCTTACAATTAGAAAAATAAATACAAACAAATTTAGGAAATAAATAAAGACTAAAAACTAACAACTAATTGATTTGTTCCTTATTTTGAAAGCTAAATTTCATAAACAAATCGGCCCTTTATTTGGAAAACAAATCAACTCTTTATTTGGGCAATAAATTTCATTTAAGGAGCTTTATCCATCATTTGGGCCCAATTTGATGAAATTGACTCAAATCAGCCCAAAACTCTTCAGTCAGCACATTACTTCATTATGGGTTGCTCCAAGGTTTGAACTACTGAATACCATCCTTAAAAATCACATTTACCGCCCCAACAACAAGTGTCCAGCTTGTATCAGTACAACATCGCACAACACCTCATCTTCATATTTACCGATCCGGAATGAAACTAACACCTGTTTTTCTACCTTCACCTTGCCACTATCGTTTAGCCATTGTAACTTGTAGGGTCGTGGGTGCTTAAGTGTTGGCAGCCCAATTTTTCTGCTAGCAACATTAGTACAACTCCCACCATCAATAATTACACTACACACCTTGTTTTGAACATGGCACCTAGTATGAAAGATGTTTTCTCGTTGCACCAAATCATCTTCCTTAGCTTGCACACTTATTGCTCTCCCCGCCACTAACAATTCACCTTGTACGGGCAAATTCCTCATCTTCCATGTCCTCCAATGGTGGCATAGATTCGGTGTCATCTTCGTCATCGGTCTCAATCTCACCATTATCTCACGACATCATAATTCTTTCGTTCGAAAATTGGCTCGTTATGTGACCCCTGCCTTGGCATTTAAAGCACTTAATATCACGATTTCGAGTAGTGGAAGAATCTATTTTACCTTGGTTTCCATGGTTGGTTGTTTCTTTCCGAGCTGAAGAACTGGAACCAAGTGTTGCACGTGTACCACCCATTCTCTTGATTTGTTGTTCCACTTTGATGGCCATATGTACCATATCTTTCAACTCAACATAAAATTCAATTTTACCTTATCATGAATTTCTCAGTTCAATCCAGCCAAAACCTAGTCATAGTAGCTTATCGGTCTTCTTCTACATTTTCCCTGATCATAGTAATCTCAATCTCTTTAAAATAATCTCCAACACTTCGATTACCTTATGTAAGGCTCTGCAGCTTTTTATACAAATCGCGGTAATAATGGCTCGGCACAAACTGTCTCCTCATCACGGTTTTCATCTTCTCCCACGTCTCTATGGGATGTTCTCTATTTCTCCTCTTGCTTAACACCAATTGATCCCACCAAACAATAGCATAATCAGAGAACTCAACAGCTGCAACCTTTACCTTTTTAAGCTCGGAATAGTTATGACAATCAAAGACCAACTCCATCTTTTTTTTTCCACTCAAGATAAGCTTCCGGGTCATTCCGTCCTTGGAATGAAGGAATCTTCATCTTGATGCTTCCTAAGTTTCGGTCAACTTCATCTCACGGTCTAGGATGACTCTGAAAATTTCTATCACGTCTACCTCCCCTTTAAACGAATTTGTCCATACCGCCTATTGAAGCTTGATCCTCCTCATCATCATTATCATCTGCATATTATTCATCAAGATCTTCTATTGGTGCAGGTCTCTCTCGCCTTCTAGCATTTGGGACTCTTTGGGGTCGCCCATCTTGTAAGTCAGCAATGACAGCGTCTTGCCTTTTCATTCGATCCCGAATCTAAGTGAATATCACATTCATGCGTTCAAACTGTTGTTGCATCGCCCGGATCGTAATTGACACGTCCCCTCTCTCTTCTTCATCTTTAGAAGACATTGAAACTACAGAAAAAAAAAATTATGATTAGTCCTCACAACATTAAAAATCACATGTTTGCACTCAATTATGATTTCACTCAATTCCACTCGTGTTTCACTCAATAAATTCGGCTTTTACCGTCTAATACTCTCACTCTCTCTTGCCCTTTTCCAGTCGTAAAATCCTCTTTCGGTCCTTTTTTTTTTTAACTAAACAAACAATCACCAAATCTCAGCAATAATCTACCAAGACTCACCAATGTGGCAATAAGGATTTTTTGTTTGTTGAAACAAGGATGAACTAGAACAACAAGAAATCAACAACAAGAAATCACGTCCCAATCTTTTTTTTTTCCTTTTTATACTTTTCTATAGAAAGAACAAGAAGATTGATCATGAAAATAAGAGCTTAAACTGAATTTCGATTTTTTTTAGATGAATCTGACTTTAACAAGGAAGAACGAAATTTAGACTGGAAATTTGAAATAAGATAGGCAAACTTGAGATTAGAATTAAAGTTCTGATACCAACTGATACGAGTCATGCCAAGAGATGACGAAACCCGTGATTCAATAAAGGATCCAAGATCGTCTTATGCTAGTTTGAATGGTATGTCGAAGATGCCACAATCCGGGATGGGAAACGGATTGATAAGTTGGGGTGAACGCCACAGATAAATCTGATAAGTTCGAATAGTTCAAGAAGAACCAAAGAGAATTTTCTCTCAATTTTTAATTCAATTCAAGTCTGCGAAATAATACATCAATTCATCCCTTATATACTAAAAATATCTAAGACCTAAAAGGAAATAAATATTTGACAATTAATGCCTTACAATCAGAAAAATAGATACAAACAAATATAGGAAATAAATAAATACTAAAAACTAACAACTATTTGATTTGTTCCTTATTTGGAAAGTTGAATTTCGAAAACAAATCAGCCATTTATTTAAGAAACAAAACAACTCTTTATTTGGACAATAAATTTCATTTAAGGATCTTTATCCATCATTTGGGCTCAATTTGGTGAAATTGACTCAAATCAGCCCAAAACTCTTCAATCAACACATTACTTCATTATGGGGCTTCTCCAAGGTTTGAACTATTGGATACCATCCTTAAGAATCTCGTTCAACACCTTCAATGGGCCTCCATGTGTTGGCTTGAGCCCATGTTGCTTGAATCAGCCCGCGCTTCTTTGAACTTCTTTGCACGAGATCTTGTTACCGAACCAACTGGAAATTAAATTGGGTTTGAATACGCATCAATCCATGCTAGCCTTGTCCTCATCATTAATTATTATATGTTTTTTTGTTCGAACATTTTTAGGTCTTTGAAATAAAAAAATTTGGCTTGTTGGAAGTTCCCTTCATAATTAGATAATTTAATTTCACAGGCCTCTGTTTGCTAGTAGCTTACTGACCATTATGCACACTTTAATGGACCAAACACGGCGTGATGAAATGCAAATTATTGGATGTCTGACTCTTTTTGACTTTGTAAATAATCAGGTTAGTGCCTTTTCTTTTTGGATATGTTAGAACGTGGTATGATAAAAGATTTCCTGCTTCAGTCGTACCTTTGCTCAAAGCTTGCTTGCAGGTTTCTGCATAATGGTACTCTAATAGTCTAATTCGTTTGAAAATATTGAATTTTCCAGAAAGACGGCACGTACATGTTTAACTTAGAAGGCTTTATTCCAAAACTCTGTCAGTTAGCTCAAGAAGTTGGGGAAGATGAAAGGGCAAAAAACATACGTTTAGCTGGGCTGCAAGCCCTGTCTTCACTGGTACTTGCTTTCCATGTTGCTTCCTTCTATGTTTCTTTCACATGTGGAAATTGGATATCTGTGTTTGTTTTGCTTGTAAACTTGCTGGAAGGATTTTGTATTTTTTTTTTCTTACATTTATGGCTGTTTCCCACTTATGATTAATATTTTCTGTAATCTAAATTAGATTATCTATTTTTTTTCTTTGTAGGTTTGGTTCATGGGAGAACATTCTCATATTTCTGTTGAGTTCGATAATGTAAGTGGTTTTGGACTTGTCTAACAACTTTTGCAATTTTGTCTCCCTGTTATATCGTTGTCTTCTTAATATCCTTGTATGTTGGTTGAGTGATGATAAATTCTTTTATGACTTTACATCTTCTATATTTTGAAGTATTCCAGAGTTTTTTCACTCAATATGGATAAGTAGTATCTAGAGTTGATGTTGATCTGACAGTTATATCATCTTTTGACTGATTTGGAGGGATATTTCGATAGGTGATGAACAAGTAGTTGCCACATTAGCTTAACCACTTTATTTCTGTCTTCTATTAAATATATGAGAGAGAGAGAGAGAGAAAGAGAGAAGCAAAGTGGACCGGAGATGAAACCCGCTTCCATAGGAGAGTGAATTTTGTACACAAACACATGCATGCTACTCTTTTCTGAGGAATCTGCTAACTCAGTAGTGCTCTTCAATTAGTTTGAGGAGATGAGCAAAAAACTCTCTTACATATGATTTATCCCGTTAGGAAGTTGGTGATAGGGTATATCCCTGTAGCCTCCTTAGTCCTTTCTACAAGCTGCAGTCAGACTCACAAGCTTACTGTATGAAAGACTCCTTGAGGCGATTGTCTGGATTGACAAACCTTAGCATTTGCTCTTCTTTAATTCTTTTGCTTACTAATTCACTTTCTAACACTTATCCTAAAGAATGGTTTAACTATATTCAGTCCAGTTGACCTTTTTTGTGGTAACATGTCATTTTTTATTTGTAGACACGACACGAGTATTGTCAATGCACACAGAGTGTCAGACATGGCAGTTCTCAAAGTTTAGACATGAGGACACAACTATACATTTATGTGTGTTTTGATATTTGTTGTACATAATATATGATCCTGTGCTTGTTGCTTGAAGAAGAACAATTGTTAAGCTTGCAAGTTTGTGAATGCTACTTCATGAAATTCATACAGCACTCAAATTGTTACACATATTTGGGTAGCCGGTTCATTCTCTCATGAGTGTTAGACGAGTGTGGATGCTGCATGCCATATGTCCGGTAGAACTGTCCGACAAATTGTAACATCTCATTTTTGCCTTCTGTACTGAACATACAATTGGTGATGACATGTAAAGATTAGATAATGTTGGTGATGACAAGTAAAGATTGCGTTAAGTTAGTTATGTTCTTTGACATCCTGAAATTCATTAATATCATCAAACAGATTGTTTCAGTGGTTTTGGAAAATTATGGGGGTCCTAAGAGAAATTTGGAGAACCCTGAAGAGAGTCGGTGGGTACAAGAAGTGTGCAAAAATGAAAGTCATGTCTCTCCACCAGATGCCTTGATAAAGGTCCCTTCTTGGAGGGTAATTGTCAATGACAAAGGCGAAATAAATGCATCAATGTAATAACTTGGCATAAAATTCTCCAAATTCATTTATATGTTGTGTTTAAATTGTTCTAGATAATTTTAGTTTCTTTTCTTCATCAGGGAAGATGCCCAGAACCCATGCTTTTGGTCCAGGGTTTGCCTGCATAACATGGCCAAGCTTGCAAAGGAAGCTACAACCATTCGACGTGTTCTGGAGTCTTTGTTCCGTTACTTTGATGATGGAAATTTATGGTCTCTTGACAGTGGTCTTGCCTTCTTGGTGTTGAAGGATATGCAGTTCTTGATGGATAACACAGGTGCTGCTAAATTTTTGACTTTTTGTAGAGCTTCATATAGGTTATAATTGTCTCTTCATCATAGTTCTATTCCCTGTACTTTCAGTTTTTAGTTATACTCTAATGATAGATTGATCCCTTGTACTTCTTTTCATGTGTTGCAGGGCAAAATACACACTCTTTACTATCCATATTGATTAAGCATCTTGATCATAAAAATGTCCTTAAACAGCCCAACATGCAACTTGACATTATGGAAGTTACCACCTCCCTTGCTCAACAGGCAAAGGTGGAGCCTTCTGTAGCAATAATTGGTGCTGTGAGTGCTGTAATGAGGCACTTGCGGAAAAGCATACATTGTTCGCTTGATGATGAAAATCTGGGAGTTGATGTAATTAAATGGAACAGAAACTTTAGAGAAGCAGTGGATAAATGCCTTGTAGAGTTATCTAGTAAGGTAGCACTCGTTTCCTTAGTTGTTAGCATTTCACCAAAATTTCGTGTTTATTAAAACTTGAGCTAACATTACCTGTTCTTATGCTTCTTTTTCATCGGACCATCTTCCATTTGAAGTAATTGAATTGGCCTGCATAATTTTTAATATTCTGTTAACTTAAATGAGATAGCTTAAGGTGTTATTCGTGAACAGGTTGGAGATGCAGGCCCAATTCTTGATGTTATGGCTGTGATGTTGGAGAACATCTCAAGTATTACAGTCATAGCCAGAACTACAATATCTGCTGTTTATCGTTTGGCTCAAATTGTGGCCTCTATGCCAAATTCAGCATACCAAAATAAGGCAAAAATGACACTTTTGTGGTTTTTGATTCTTTCTTTACATTTTCAGCTGTTTTTCGTTTATAATGAATATTTAACGTTTATTGTTTCTTCATTCTCTACAGGCATTCCCTGAGGCTTTATTTCATCAGTTACTCCCAGCTATGGTCCATCCAGATCATGAAACGCGAGTTGGAGGCCACCGTATATTTTCTGTTGTTCTTGTGCCATCTTCAGTTTGTCCACAACCATCTTCAAATAGTCCTGAGCCAAAAAAGGCAGCAGATCTTCCACGGTCACTCTCAAGAACTGTCTCTGTCTTTTCTTCTTCAGCTGCCCTTTTTGACAAGCTAAGGAAGGATAAATCAATCCGAAAGGATACTTCTCAAGAGAACAAAGTAAAAGCATTCAGTGAGGGAGAACAAAGAAACAATAGTAATGGGATATTTAGTAGATTAAAGTCATCTTATAGTCGATCATATAGTATAAAAAATCCCCCGGCATTCGGAACAATTGACGGAAATTCTCTATGCGATTTCAAGAAAGAGCCAGTAAGTTTTGGCAATATCATTACTGTCTCATACTTTTATCAATGAAAGTAGATTTGTTAAGTTCATTCCTTGTATGCACATCTAGTTCACACTGGATTTGATCCTGCTCAAAATCCAGTTAGTGCAGGACTTGTAGCTATTTTTATTATTGTGGGCTAGATTGTGGACATTGAAGTCTGGATATGTGTCTGGTCTCAGTTATAAACTTATTTAGCTTGTTAGGGTTTTAAGTTTTATCTTGTATGAGATGAGCTGTATAAAGGAGTCAGTGGCAGTAACCAAATGAAATGATCTACATCTGTAGTACCCAGCCCAGCCTAAACTTTTTTCTGTTATTAAAGGACCTAGGTTTCAAATGAGAACTCATATTTAGAAAGGATTCTGGTACTAGCTTTATACATATGTGCAGAGAAAAAGTTTCAATACACCTGGGCATAGCCCAATCCACTCAAAACATCCCATGTGATATGAGACGTTCATGTGATTGGTTTTTAATGCCATGTCATGATTTGAGTGGATTGAGCATATATGCCCGGTGCACTAAAGCATGGTAGTATAAGGGCTGGCACAGGCAGCTGCTTATTTCTACCCCTATTCTATGCCTGAAGTCCTTTAGAAACTGAATGTTCCTATTGATCAACTCTATGGGCAATTATTAATGTCTGTTTTTTAGTTTGGCCATTTGTCAATTGTCAATCTGTTTGAAACTGAACATGCTTAAAAACTGAATGTTCTGAATAATCGATGTTGTAAGCAGTTATTACTACCTGGTTTTAGTTGGCACTCATTATATTTTTATTATTCTTCAGGAAGCTACTTCCCTAAGGTTGAGTAGCCGACAGATTACTCTCTTGCTTTCATCAATCTGGGCACAGTCCATCTCTCTTGCAAATATGCCTGAAAACTTTGAAGCCATTGCTCACACGTACAGCCTTGTATTGCTTTTCTCCAGAGCCAAGGTAATTGCTGAACAAACAGTACATGGTTGTCGCTTTTCTTCAAGTTGGTGATGCCTTTTTGGCTCTTTTACAGTTAGGTTCTTTTTAATATATTTCAATTTCATCTATGCAATGCAAGATGTTTGCAAAGATTGAAAATGTGTCTCATCTTCCATGGCAGCTGCTAGCTGCATCATATTTTCTTAATGCTATCCATAGTTTGTTGGTCACTGTGGAAAGTTTTTCAAAACATATAATGATCATGAAATTTGAGTTTGAAGTCGTCGTGTGAGAATTTCATCTTCCAATTAATTGTAGTCCCCACTGATAATATGAGGTACTTAAAATGGTTGTTAACAACATTTAGACTTGGCTTTGTTTCCTTCTTTTTTAAATTTACTTTTCCATATTTGTTATACTTTATTTTTCTCTTCCAGAATTCTAGTCATGAGGTTCTGATTCGAAGTTTTCAGCTAGCATTTTCCTTGCGAGACATTTCTCTCAATGAAGGAGGTAAGCTCCTAAATTATGATCCTGCTGGCAATGCCCTTACTCGAGATGGATTAGGGTTCAGTTTCCACCGAATATTGACTAATCATATTTCATGCATTTCTTCTGTCACTGTAATGATCAATAAACAACTTTTTGATCATTTATACCACCGACACAGAGAGACACATTAAAAAATAAAAATGATGATAAACACAAGAGAAGCTATGGGAATATGAGGTACCTTAATTTACCTTAAAAGCAGTATGTACAAAATGAACAAGCAGATGTTGATCCTAAAATAGTTTATGGTCCAGATTTTATGAAAAGTTTTTATAAGAACAATTTGGAAGATCTGAAAAGAAAAGGAAACAGGGATGCTCATAAAATAAGCTCATTTGTGGAATATATTGGAATTTATGTGCACTCTCCATGAAATAGGCGACCTGCACCAATTTACACATTTTATTAGCAACAGAACACCAGTAACACTTATGTGTTGTCTCATTTAATAGTGATTCAAATTCCTTATTCCAATATTGCTCATCTTTTTGACACAATGGGATCTTTTCCTTAGTGAAGTTAAAAGTTTTGTAGTTAGACAAATTGTTATTTGTGGTTAATATGCTCCAGAACCAGTTTTTAAAAATTGAGCATGTTAGAACATATATATGTGTAGCTTTAAAAAACTGATTCAGAAAAATTATCTAGTACTCGATCCAGTTTTCCCATATCCGTTTTACATAGAAATCAGCAAAGAGAAAATGTATTGATTCTGTTTTCCCATACTCTTCAGCTCAAGCCCAATTCCTACTATGCTTGCAGGGCCACTCCCACCATCACGTCGCAGGTCTCTCTTTACCTTGGCAACTTCTATGATTCTCTTTTCATCAAAAGCATATAATGTTCTTCCGCTTGTTCAATCTTCCAAGGTGGCACTTACAGAGAAAACGGTTGGTCATATGTTGATGAAATTTCAATTTTACATTGTAAATCATATGTTGAATAGTACTTATATTATCGATATTTATTATGAGGATCTTGCTCCTGTTTGTGCTTATGATGGAATGAGTAATGCATGCCATTTATGTAATCTACAAGAAATGCAGTGCCTTTTTCTCTTTTTCCTGGGAGGCATCAAGCAAAAGCCCTAGCACTTGGGGTTTCTTTTTTATGTGTTCTGTTTCATAAACATGCAATGTCTAACTTAAGGCTTTGCTTAACTTGTTCTTTGCTTCAATCAGGCTGATCCATTTCTTCGCTTGGTTGGAGAAAAAAAGTTGCAAGCTGTTAATTCTGGATCTGGCCAGCCCAAAATTGCCTTTGGATCTAAAGAAGATGATGATTTGGCTTTGAAGTTCCTTTCGGAAATAGTGATTACTGAGGACCAAACAAGGGAAAGCTTTGCTTCTGAAATTGTGAAAAGCTTGGAAAATATGTCCAATGTAAAGCTTTTATGTCAAATCTTTAAGCATGTTGGATAGCTTTTACAATTTCAGACTTAGTAGTCTATACTGTAGTTATCTCACTCTGATCATTTTTGTATTCTTTATGCAGTCTGAATTGTCCTCCATAAAGGAGCAAGTGCTTGATGATTTCTTACCTGATGATGTATGTCCACTGGGAGCCCTGTTTATAGATACCAGCAAAGTATATCTGGATCATTCGAAGACTTGTAAATATAATAAGGAGGTAATTAGTTTTTGTATCTTCCAAGTTTTTTTCTGTCAATGCTTGGAACTGACATAATCCAATTCTTTTTGTGCAGGAACCCCTTCTTACAATAGATGATGATGTTTTGGCAGATTCAAGTGAAAGTCAAACAAACCATACTACAGAGTTGGAATTGGGAATAACTGACCTTTTGAGTGTCAGTCAACTTATAGAATCAGTATGTTATACATATTCTACTCTCTTTGCATTGAACTTTTCTTTTCTTTTATTTTTCCTCTATAACATGTACGAGATCCTCTCATTGATTCATTTATGAAGGAAAATCCTTTCGTCAAATTGGTTTCTTATTACATTATTACTGATAGCATGAAGATGCTATCTAATTCAGTGGCAATGATTGGATGCCTAGATCTAGAACTCGTTAAATACTTAACAGTCATGTTTAAATGAGGGGTGATTATATTATGATTTATCCGCATAGGTCTTGGAGACAGCGCAACAAGTTGGAAGAGTTTCTAGCTCTACTGGACCTGACATGCCTTACATGGAAATGGCTAGTCATTGTGAGGCACTCCTAATTGGAAAGCAGAAGAAGATGTCTCATTTGATGAGTGCCCAACTGAGACAGGAAAGTTTGATTAATTTCGCTTTTCCAAATCATGAAGATGAGGCAAAGAAGTTTGCCTGGAATCCCCATGTTGGTGTGGGTTTCCTCCATGCGGTACTTCCTTGCTCTTTTTTATTTTTTATTTTTTTTATTGATATACCGCATGCGGATTGGAGACAACATTATCAGACTAAATGAGCGCTCTTTACCATCAAGCCACATTGGATGGTGGTGATACTTCCTTGCTCGTAGAAACTTCATTATGCACATATAAATCCATGATATATAGTTATTAGCACTTTTTTAACCTTGCAAACCCAACAAATGTTGCAGGTTGGCAATCCCTTCCTCGACGAGAACTTCATGTGCAATTCAAACCAACTACCAGTCGGGGATGCTGCAGCAAACTGTGCATCTGAACTCCAGCATCTTCCTTTTAGACTGCCAGCAGCAAGTCCATATGATAACTTCCTAAAAGCTGCTGGCTGCTGATCCTATAAAAGTATGAGGAGCATGAAAAATATGCATTTCTTAGAGCTGGACAAGAAACTAGCGTTACTCATTTAGTTGTGTTGCTTCAAAAACTCAGAGATCTCTCAGCTGCAAGACTTCCTTCATTGCTTGTGAATCTCAAAACTTTTGATCATCCAGGCAACCGCATACTGTATATTCGATTGTTAGGAACTGCAGGAGAAGAATCAGTGACACAATTTAGATTGGTTCAGTTTTTCGCCTTCTCGTTATCAATTCTTTCATTCCTTTTCTCATATACTGCTGCTGGGCTGGCCTTTGAAATTTCCTCCCTTTCCAGTTTTCCATCTCCACCCCATTTGAGTCCCAATGATGTATAAAGGATCTATATATTTGTTATTCTTTCCATCGCGGCCGCGATGGACATCTATGTAAGTTTCAGGCCGCAGCCTTCAGACTTGATCATATATGTACTTAAATGGGATAGAAAAGTACCCATTTACTAGGAATGTTTACATGTTTACAAACTCTGGCCTTTTGTCTTTTACTTTTTCGAATGACCAATTATTCAGACTTCACTTTTTTTAGGGTATCTGAACTGAACATGGATAAGTGTAAGTTGTGTATATGGATTGGTAATTGGAGATTGTTTATAAGAAATATGAAGGTTTCTAATATATAGATTCAATTTAGTTTCAAGACGGTACCGGTTACAACTTACAAGTTACAAAGCAGTGATGACTGATGCGAGAGCCCAGCAAGATATTTTTTTATTACTTTTTATTTTTCCAATATTGACTTTTGAGCTATTAGATTAAAATATAGAAATACGATATTTGTATCCTTTAAAATCCGTATGTATACTCCAGATTAGTATGTTTTTAAAAATCCAATAATACCTTTGAGTAAAATTACTATAATTACTATGAGGATTAATTGTTTGTTTATACACAATTATAATAATTAGTTTTCTATTTTATTTTTTTGTATATTTTTTTCTTCTTAATTGTTTGATATTAGCATATATCATAAACTTATTTCTATTTTTATAAACCATAGATTCTCTTTTAAATATATTTCCAATCTCTTTTAAGGAAACACAAATTGATCACTAAGTATGGAAAATAAATCAAAACCATAGACAAATTTGGTTATGAAAAAGTAAAATTTTAAATTAATTTTTATTAAAAGAACAAAATCATTATGTATATAGCCAAACTTTTATCTATATATATATATATATATTTTTCTTTCAAACATACTTTGGAATTTTATTTATTTATCAATATTATATGTTCTTCTTGTAAAAAAAGGTTAGATGTTCAATTTGATTGAATACCTATATTTTTATTTTTTGAAATATCATTTAACATCTATCTACTTCTACATCAGTTGAGACATAACACAAATCTTACATCCCTACAACTTTGTCAAACAGAAAGTGGTTCTTCAAAAGAAAATAAAAATCTTAAAATGGATTTTTAACGAAAAATAAATAATAAAAAATGGAGTTTAATTTTTAAAAAACCAAGAAGAGAGAAGAAGTAGGGAAGATAAAGAATAGTTAGAATTAAAGGTAACAATAATTTTTAAAAAAATAATAAAGTTGATTAAGTAATATAATAATAGTCATAGGTAGTGTGTACTTACAAAAATACAATACAGTATAATTAAAGAAAGGGTATCTTTGGCATTAAGTATGGATTATTTACAAATTAGAATTTTTTTAAGACTGTTGATGGATATGATTACGAAATGGGTGTAGATATAATTTTTAAGGGGTGTCATTATCGCCACTTTAAAATCTAATATATATATATATATATTAAAAGTAACCAAAAAATTAGTGGGTTTATTGTTTTTACCAAAGATTAGTAATTTTATTGTTTTTACCAATTTTTTCACTTTTGGGACAAAATTACCCTTATATTATAATGACTTGAAAAATGAAACAAAATCAAATCAAAATCAATTAGTTAAGAATTAAAATAATAAAACAAATTGAAAACATAAAAACCCAAAAACGAGACTTCAAATTCATTCTGATTGTTGTTCATTGTTAGTGTTAGTGAGAAACCCAAAATGTCGAGCGTGACCCCCGACCAGTTGCGGTGACCAGACCCGACAACCCAACGACGACCACCACCATGACGAGACGACGACATCGACACAACGATGACTTGCAGATGAGAGAAACCAGAAGCGAGGACGAGACGCGACAGATGAGTGGCGACGAGAGCCGACGGCTTCGACAGAGCAGCCGTGCCGACGACGACCACCATGAAGAGCCACAGACGATGACGTGGAGACGGACACGACGACGACGACGACGACGACGTCGACGACGACGACGACGACGTCGACGACGACGCGCAGTCACCAACGGTTTGCACCTCCTCTTTACATTTGACTTTAGGGTTTCAATTTTTTTTGTATTTTTGGTTGATAGAATCCAAAATTGTTTTTGATTTATACATTATCAAATTAATTTTGTTAAGTTGTGATAGTTTTCAAAATTTGAACAGAGATTTGAAGGTCCGTAATTTTTTTTCAGTTGAATAGATTTCGAAATTTGAGCAGAGATTTTAAGAAATTGATTTCGTTCACCTGTGAATGATTTCGAAGTCTGAACAGGGATTTGAACAAAATGCTTTGAACTTGTGATTTCATATCTGGTGTTTGAGTGTTTTTTATATCTGGTGTTAGCTTTGCATGTTAAAATAGTTAGTATGGTTTGTGGGTCCAGTCAATGAGTTGTTGTGAACTGCAGTGTGTTAATGATGTGAAATTGTGTATTTTTTGTGATTTAATTGTGTATGAATTTGTGTGTTTTAAGTGGTTGTGACCGGGTGTGTTTAATTGGGTATGACCTGGTGTTTTTAATTGGGTATGACCTGATGTGTTTGATTGGGTATGACAGGTGTGTGTAGTTGGTTATTACTGATGTGTTTAATTGTTGTATGAATTGGTGTGTTTAATTGGGTATGACTGATATGTTTAGTTGGTTATTACTAGTGTGTTTAATTGTTGTGAATGAGTGTGTTTGATTGGGTATGACTGGTGTGTGTAGTTGGTTATTACTGATGTGTTTAATTCTTGTATGAATTGGTGTGTTTAATTGGGTATGACTGGTGTGTTTAGTTATTTGATTGGGTAGGACTGGTGTGCGTAGTTGGTTATTACTGATGTGTTTACTTGTTATATGAATTGGTGTGTTTAATTGGGTATGACTGATGTGTTTAGTTGGTTATTACTTGTGTGTTTAATTGTTGTGAATGAGTGTATTTGATTGGGTATGACTGGTGTGTGTAGTTGGTTATTACTGATGTGTTTAATTGTTATATGAATTGGTGTGTTTAATTGGGTATGATTGATGTGTTTAGTTAGTTATTGCTAGTGTGTTTAATTGTTGTTAATGAGTGTGTTTAATTGGGTATAAACTGGTGTGTTTAATTGGGCATGAGTGCATGACTGGTTTGTTTAATTGGGCATATGTGAGTTTACTTAAGTGAAGCCACGTTTTTTATATTTTACAGAAGGATAACATCGATTATGATCAGTTTCTGAAGGTCCAAAGGAATAAATGGACTCAAGAAGCATTAATCAACGTTGGGTGTCGGTTGAAGTACATAAGCAATATAGAGGACATACTACGCAAGGAGGGGAAGCATGCTGATTTTATGGCGAGTTGTTTCAAGCAATTCGGTCAGTTCCCTACAAATTGGTTGTTCTCTGCTCAGATCGTACACAGCTTATTGTTGAGGGAAATTCAGATAGATGGTGCATCCGAGAACGAGTTGTGGTTTTCGGTTGATGGGAAGAAGGCAAGATTTGGACAGAGAGAATTTTGTTTGGTGACCGGCCTACGGTTTGGAAAAATCTCTGAAATTATTAACACTCTCGATGTGGCCAATGAAAACGGCATCCACAAAAGATATTGGCCTGACGAAGAAGCCGAAGATTTGAAGTTGTCCACTGTTTATGATCGATTTATAGCCGGTAACTTCTTGGAGGTCGATGATTCGTTGAAGATGGCACTGTTCCTGATAGCAAACAATGTATTGTTTGGTCAACCATTTGATAAAAAAGTCACCCCTTGGCTTTTTAATTCGGTTGATGATTTGGAGGCATTCAATGGTTTTGCATGGGGACACTATGTGTTCAAGATGACGCTACATTACTTGAGACATGGTTTTAGGTCAAGAAACTCAAAGAAAGGGTATGGCAAGGTCAGGTACCGGTTATACGGTTTCCCGTGGGCTGTTGAGGTTAGTTCCTATAATTATTCTATTATTTGTCTCTATGCCTTTAAAAAGTTTAAATTAATTATATGTAACAAAATCAGGAACATATAAAGTAATATATATTAATCAACAAAAAGGGAGGCTGCTGCATGCATTAATATATATTAACTATTAAGGTTTCTTTTCAGGTATAGGTGATGGAGGTTGTGGACAAGTTGATCGATGGGTTTGACATGAGATTACAAGACACCCTGCCTAGGATGAGGCGTTGGACGATGCATAAGAGGCCGTGAAATTTTGTGCAAACGATTTTAGATCTGGAAGCTAGTATTCGTAGTGAGAATGTGGGTTAGTCACATACACACTATTTCTTTATTAAATTGGTTACAACATTTTAGACCACTAAATATTATCACATTATTACAGGCTGATGTAAAGGAGGTTTTGGAGGCAACAGATGATGAGGCGCAAGCAGATTATTGGGTTGGAGTTGACTACAATATGACAGAGGGTCAACAATTTATACCTTTGGTGGAAATGGAAATGGAAATGAAGGAAAAGCATGAGTTGTTGGACGAGGGGGATGATGGTAACGATGGAGTTGTTGGTTATGGTGATAATGATGATGGGGCTGCCACCAGTCAAAGGGCATTGAAGAGGAAGGCACAAAAAAAGAAGAAAAAGACATCGGTGAAGAAGAAGCAAAGAAAAGCAGTCCCAGTCACCAGGCTTGATCAGGATGAAGACTATACACCTGGATATACACCTACCCCTCATGTAGACTATACACCGGGATATACACATACCCCTCATATAGACTATACATCGGGATATACACCTACCCCTCTCCCACCGCATCCCCATATGTCATCCCGACAAGAGCCTCGATCTAAGGTAAGTGGACTAGAATGATAGTGGTATAATTTAATTTTATCTTTTTATTATTTTTTCTAAGACACGTGCCGGTGTGTTTAAATGTACACTTTAGGGAGATGCTAGAATAACCGAATTGTTGGAGGCAGTGATGGCACTTCCAGATGTGTTGGATGCTGTGGTAAAACGGGAGGTGGCACACCTCCCAGGTGTGCTTAGAAGCCTGGTGCAGGAGATACAGTCTTCCCGAGGTGAAAGCAAGCATGAGTTATATTTATGCATAGATGTTATTTATGTATTACTCGTTTGGATATTTGTGAATACGATTGTTGGGTGTCGTAGGCACCGGTGACCGTTGTTAGAGATCCGAGCTTGGATAGGGAGGAGGTACATACAATTGTTAGAGATCAAGAGGTGGTGGATCCCGCAACGGAGAAGGTGGTGGGTAGCGTAGGATTGGTAAGTGGAGATATTAGGATGGGTTACAACTACACAGAGGAGGAGGATCGATCGATCAGAGTTAGGCTCCGATCTGCGTATTGCATGTCTCCATTTATTGACCCGACCCGGGCATCTGTAAAGAAACTACAGCAAGACAAGAGTAAATATGATCAATTCAAGAAGAAAGCAAAAGCAGCAAGGTATGTCATTGTAAACCTATCATTTTTACACCTTACTTTTGTAATAAACAATATTACAACGCTTTTTTGGTTTACATTGATTTCAGGCGAAACGTCGGAACGGAGGAGTCCGTTGAAAAGTCTTTTTTTTTATGGAATTGGAAGATCCTACGAAATGGTTGTCCATTGACGTAAGTGTACATTTTTTTGATTTCATAGTTTGTGTATGTATTCGCTATGTATTAAATTTTTTGTATATATTGTTTACATTTTCTAGATTTGTATTCATTCATTGGTTTTTGTGAATCAGCATGTGGACGCATACATGAGCTACTTGGTAAAAAGGCGGGAATCGGACCCCGATAACTACAGACATAGCTTAGTTCTACTTTCCACTGAATTTTATGTAAGTATAGAACATGCATGTGTAGTTGGCAAAAATATGAGTGCAATGAACATCAACTTACAACTTTTCATTAACGTTTGTTGCAGACAAAACTGAATTTGGCATGGAAAAAGATACTTGAGACTGACAACGAAGCTGAATCTTCTTTCGATGCACTCGCTTTTCAATGTCCGTATGATTGGATTGAATATGGTTTTGGCAACAGACCGGGATGGGGACAGCCTTGGTGGTTGTATACACAAGTGAGTTATATGTGCTATTTTTTTAGGTATTCAAATGTTGTCTTATGTGGTTGTATCAAACACAACCCACACAGTTGTGGTTCAATATTGTTTGTTTAATGAATGTTTATGTTGGTTGTGCTTGAATGCAGTTGTGTGTTCCCTGCTGTGTAGGGGAACCAGATGGTCATTGGATATTATGCAAGGTTGATTTGCTTGACCATCACATTACCATATTTGACCCAACCGGAGCAAAGAAAAAATCAATTCAAGTCAAGCGTTTCAGGCAACTAATGCCCCTTAGGCGACTCCTACCAAGTATCATGAACATGTGTGGTTTCTTTTCATATATGAGCGAAAAACCACGATGAGCTATGTTCACTGTTTCGGTGTCTAGCAACCAAATGATCCCTCAGCAGGTTGACAAATGTAGTTGTGGAGTTTTTATTTGTAAGTATGCAGAGACTTCAATCTTTAAGAAGGGTAACTAGAAGTGGGGACAGAAGGAAATGAGCGACTTTCAAAAAGATATGGCATTCCAGATATATAACAATAGTGTACCATACAAGTCTCCTATAGATTTGTAGACGAATTTCCAGGTTCGAATATCCCACTGCATTTTCAGCATCATAGGTTCTTTAGTTTGTTGATTGTAATTGTTTCATTGTTTGTTAGTTTTGTTTATTGTACACAGGTGGATTATGATTGTTTCATTGTTTGTTTGTTTTGTTTAGTGTACACAGGTGGATTATGGAAGGTTGGAGTTTTTGTTTACAATTGGGATGGAAAACAAAGGGTAAAAATGGTTGATGGACACCAAATGGAGTTCGTAGACACTTTATTTAGTTTGGTTGTTGTATGTAATGAATGTTAATGATGTCTTTTATTTTGTATATGGATGTTATGGAGTCATACCGAAATACTCTGATGTGTTATGGATATGTTTAGGTATAAATTTCTTACCACCGGTGTGTTTAATTTGTGACAACCGGTGTGTTTTATTTGTAGGGCACTGATGTGTTTAAATTGTGACAACTGGTGTATTTAATTTGTGACAACTGATGTGTTTAATTTGTAGAGCACTGGTGTGTTTAATTTGTGACAACTGGTGTGTTTAATTTGTTGGTCACCGGTGTGTTTAATTTTTTGGTCACCGGTGTGTTTAATTTTCATGTCACCGGTGTGTTTAATTTATGACAACTGGTGTGTTTAATTTGTAGGGCATTGGTGTGTTTAATTTATGACAACTGGTGTGTTTAATTTTTTGGTCACCGGTGTATTTAATTTGTGACAACCGGTGTGTTTAATTTTTAGGTCACCGGTGTGTTTAATTTGTGACAACTGGGCTGTTTTATTTATAGACCACTGATGTGTATAATTTTTTGTGTATATGTTCTGATCAACTTTTGAATGTTAATTTCTGTAAAATTTGTGTTTTTAACTTAATTGATTAATCATCAAATTGCTTTTACTTGTTTACAAATTATATGCTCACTAATGCAATTCATTTCGTAAAATAAAATTAGATGACCACAAAATAACTTGATAGCAACACAACAATTATTCAATTGGTAGCAGTATACAAGTACCAAATTACAAGTCTTGCACAATAAACGTAATTGTAATTTCCAATCCAACTACACGTACACAAGCATCCATTTGATAGAAGCAACCATCCATTTGATTTATTTGCGCGGTTTAACGTGACTGTAAACAAAGAACCAGTTTATTCCAATGGACATTAATATATAAAGTTTAGTAAAAATAACCCAAAAGTTGTTTAGTGATATGAAAATATTATGGGGACATACCTCATTCAACATCATTGTCTGCATCCGTAGGGTTATCATATGGCCGTGTTGAACATGTCCTTATGTTATATCCCTCTTGTCCACACGACTTGCACTTACGATGTTGCCGAGGTCGTGGATTTGTTGGTGGGTTGGGAACATTGCATTGCTGATCGACCGGTGGGTTTGCACAATTTTGTCGGTTGTGGCTAGATTTCTTGCATATGGTACAATACATACTCCTCCGACCATGCTCGCCTGCAGACGAAACCCTATTCTTTCTCGGTCTACCGGCTTGAGGTCGCCAGTCTGGTGGGAGAACAACTTCTGCACGTACTTCCTCTGGAGTATTCCATTCGCTTGGGTGTCCAACCGGAAATATGAGACCATAATAGCTTTCCAACCAGGTGCTTGTTTTGTAGAAATCCGAACAAAAGTCGCCAATTTTTTTTTACAGTGCCTACAACGACAATCATTACAAAATAATTAAACGTAATACGAACAAAAAATGCATATAAGTATTAGTACAATATATACCTTATAGCAGCTAATGCATGACTACAAGGCAATAGGTCATTCTGAAATTCTTTACAAGTACAACTTTTCTCATAAAGGTTTACTAAGCCATCTTTCTCACCGTCCTTCACATTAAAATTAACATGATCTATTGGGCGCACCGTGTACTTATGTGATGTTTCATTTTTTTTGGTTAATTTCTCAGTAGCCCATCGAGAAAGTTGTGTTGTATTTCTAGATGCGGCATCACGACGTTCATGAAACCATTTCTGCATCATATCTCTAACGTACTCAACCAACGTTGTTATTGGAAACTAACGGGCATACCGTAAACAATTGTTCATGCACTCCACAATATTGGAAGTCATCCCCCAATAACGCCTAACCGGATAATACTCACGAGACCATCTGTGAAGGCCAACTCTCATCAGATATTCATAAGCTCGCATGTTTACACGGCTTAACTCTCGCATCTTTTCCAAGAACTCTGTTTGTCTATGTGCCTTAAAAGCTTCATGGAACAATTTGCACACAACATGGCTTTTGAATCTATTCTTCAGGTTCATGTTCATATGAAAACCACAAAGGCCATGTGGTATTTATGGGTACTCTTTAGCCATAGCTACCTTGATTGCAGGACTGCGATCGGAAATGATGATACAATTCGTAGGACATCCTATTGTCATTTTCAACTCCTTTAAAAACCAAGTCCATGAATCCTCGCATTCAACATCACCCTAACCATAAGCAAGAGGGAACACTTGATTGTTTGCATCTTGGCACGCTGCAATAAACATGACACCGCCAAACCTACCCTTCAAATGAGTTGCATCAATGCAAATTGCAGGACGTATGGCCGCCTGAAACCCGACAAGTGAAGCACTAAAAGCAATAAACAAATATTCAAAAATTTTATCGATGTCAATCTTTATTGATGTTATAGTACCATGATTCACGCGTTTCAATTCGTGGCAGTATGCAGACAACAACCGATATGACAGATCAGGAGAACCAAAAACGTTTTGTTCAGCAAGTCCTTTTGCCCTCAATGCCTTTGTATACAGCAAACTAAGTCCGTGTTCCACTTGCATATCAGTCATGATTTCTTTGGGTTTCAAAGATCGACCACTAACTGCAAGTTTCGGTGACAGTATTTCACCAATAAGCCATGCACTTGCTTGTCGATGACGGTTGTGCAACTCATCAATTGTACAACTATGTTCTTCCTCAAACTTTCGGACTGTCCAATAATTCCCACCTTCTATCTTAACCGCATGGAATTGAAATTTACACTCGGGATCCTTGCAACCAACTTCATATCTACCCGTGCATGACCTAGTAACACGGATTTCAAAATTATCCTTTAGTGCGTACTCCTGCAAAGTAGGCTTCAAAGCTTTTTTGCTTTCGAACATCCCACATTTGGATAACCGATTACAGGAACTAGATTCCTCTGTTCTAACTAGTTCGAAACTGTAGTTTGAAGCTCCGGGAATAATCCAAGGTTGGGAGACTGGAGTTCCGGATCTATCACCAACATTAATGCCACCATCTTCAAATGTATCTCGATTTAGACCAGTAAAAACCGGTGGAACAGACCCTCTGCGACCACCATCTGTTGAATCCGAACTCATTCCATGATGATATGTTACCTCATCATTCACACCCTCACGACTTCCACCATCACCAATGTAATCTTCATCAAAATCCTCTAATCCATACTCACTATGGGAATTGTACTCTGGAATCGAACTCTCATCCTCGTTAATTGTTGGATCCTAAAAAATAACAGGGTTTCCAATCGGGGTTTCAAAAACATTATCAGTTGTTGGTATAGAACCGAAGATGTTGTTGCTTTCACCGCCGGATTGAAATTGTGCCGTCAATTGTTGTACAAAACTTTAAAAAACAGGCTGAACGGTAGGAACACCCACGTGACCGGGTTGTACACTAACTTTCTTAACAACACTAACATACACCTCCGGAACATGTCCACCATCGAACAACAACATTTCCACATCGCTATCATCTTTAATTTTCGGTCGGACTGGCCTAAGCCTAACCCCGGTATCAACCAAAGTTCTTATCTCAATACTAAACCTTGTTAAGTCAACATTCGCAACACCTTGTACAACCCTGGACAACTCACTGTACGTCAAATTCCTACAAACTTTCACAAACTCTGTTTCATCAACCTCGTAAAAGTTTCCCACCCATTTGCCACCATAAGTGATTACCAATTTTGTTGGGTCCATTCATGCATTCCAACAAATCAAAATCTCACATTTAGAATACAATTTATTAAAAAAGTCACAAATTATACAAGGTGCAACCTATTATACACAGCATGATAACCCAATTAAACACACAAGGGTAAACCAGTTTAAACACACCAATAACACATTAAACACACTAGACCATACCACATTAAGCAAACCACGACAAACCAATTAAACACACCATGACACACTAAATTAAACACACGAGGGATAACCAATTAAACACACCAGGGATAATAAATTAAACACCCCAGGGCATAACACATTAAACACACCATGTCAAACCAATTAAACACACTATACAAACAACATTGCAAATACAATGGAACGCCACATTCAACAAACCATGAAAAATAAATTAAACACACGAGGGAAAACCAATTAAACACACCTGGACAATAAATTAAACACATCAGGGATAATAAATTAAACACACCAAGGCATAACAATTAAACACACTATACAAACAACATTACAAATACAATGGAACACCACATTCAACAAACCATGAAAAACAAATTAAACACACCAGAGATAATAAATTAAACACACCAAGAGATTTCAATTAAACACACCACGGTTTAACAATATAACACACCAAAGTTAACTATCTCCTTCAACCTTTAATCATTATAATCTGCATATGAAACAAAAAAATAGGGTTTCTTATACATACCTCTAGAAGAAGAGCCTTCAGAATCTTTATTCATCATAACAACCTCACCCAAAATTCGTGAAATACAAAACTCAATCCCTAAATTTCGAGCCAAATCTATACAAAACCCAATGGCTTTGCAGACAATGGCAGCACTTTCAACAACAATGGAGGAAGCTGAAGAGGGAGAAAACTGAAGAGAGAGGAAACAAATTTCAGAAATGCATTACTATGGTGTGACAGAGCAGCTGCGGAAATTGAAGAGAGAGAGACAAAATTTCAGACTAAAAAAAAGGGACATTTATATGTGTGTGACAGTAGAAGAAAGAAGAGAGAGTTGTGGGTGTGAGATGTAGAAGGCGTCACATGTAGAAGAAGAGAGAGCAGCATGGCGTGAGATGTAGAAAATAAAGAAGAGATAGTAGAAGAGAGAGCAGTGGGCGTGAGAGAGCAGTAGAACGTGTAGAAGAGAGAGAAGATAAAAGAAAATATATAAAAATAAGTAATTAAACAATTATTGAATAAATGAGGGGTATTTCAGTCTTCACAACCAAATAATGGGTAAAAACAATAAATTTATTAATGTTGGGTAAAAACAATCCAATACCTTAATTTTTGACTACAAAGGGGTATTTCCTCATATATAAATTGTATGAGTGGGCATAAAAGCCTATAACCGCTGAACCAGACCTAATCAAACCAACTCGCTTGATTGGATCCGGTTTGTTACTTCTACAAAAACCGTATGGTTTTTTTTATTATAAAACCATATGGTGTGGTTTCGTCTGGTCTATGGTCCAAGCTTAGCAAACCTGAACCAAACGGTAAACCAAATGCTTTTAGCACACATTTTTATTCTACAATATTACATATCACACAGAAAACTTTAAAACTAAGAGTTAAAAGTGAAAACCCAAATTTATTATTCATATGTACCGCCAAATAGTCTATTATTTGGCTTTCATTTTATTATTTTATTTGGTCCGAAAAGATTTTGAATTTTGAATTTTATATTTGACATATTTTATTTAGTTTATATTTTATATCTGAATTGGTCAATAATTCGTCATATCATTTTTTTTTAAATGATGGATCATTTAATATAAAATTTAAATTCAATAAAAATTAAAAAAGAAAATTTTAACTCAATAACCGTTAGACTGAACTAGAATGAACCAAACCAATATAATTTGGTCTGAACTGAAAAAGAAATTGGTACAAATTGATCCTATATTAATTTTTTTTTTGAAATTTTTGGTTTGATCCGGTTCTAGTTGAAACCAGATCAAACCGGAGTGTCCAGCCTTAATGAATTGTCCTTGAACCATTATATGTCTAAATGATTTTCCTTTACATTTCATTGACAATTTCGTATACATTCACTATGATTGTGATTTAGTTATTATTTTATTTTTTTAAAAAAAATATTACATTAATTTGGGATTTAGAGAGAAGATACATATTCGAATACATGATCTTATGGTATAGGTGTGAGGGACAAACCACTTCTAAGCAGGGATAATTATGAGAATTAGATATTTTATTTTGTTTTTAGAATTTTTAAATCCTTGATTTGTGTAGACCACTAAATTAAAATCCAAACATTGTAACTATATTGAATTTGTAAGTAGCTAAACCGAATGATTGATTACTTCAAACATGTGCCTCAAGATGAAAAAATATATATAAAAAATCTCATATACATTAATTCAATATAATTTTTATTTTATTATATTTTTTAATTCCGGCTCCTGAAATGGGAAAAAACTCCCAGCACTTGACCCATTTGGGTCTTGGGCTGCCTGGCCCATTTGATATTTCTAGGGTCTGGGCTGCATGTACGGTACAGTTGAATTGAAACCTTCCACGTCTTTCACTATAGATGCACACTTTTCTCCAGGATTCTAAATCCCCATACCCCCGTTCCCATTTAGGGATTTTTTGTGTGTGGAAAAAATGGGAAAATAGAAAAATAGGGAACGGGTGGATGAGGATGAAGATCATTCCCAAATTGAAATGGGGGTGGAGATGGGGGAACCCTTCCTATCCTCATTTCCCCTAAACATATATAAATAAAATTATAATATATGTTTTATTTTTATTTCTATTCTTTGAAACCCTAGATATATAAGTACGTTTACTCTTTTTACCTTCAAAACCTAACCTTAAAGATTTTTCAAAGTACTTGGCAATGAATTGACTGTTAATCTCTTTATATTATCTATTATATGAAGTTTTTTTTGTTAAAAAGCTGTTTGTATTACTTCACATATGAAGTTGGTTTAGTTTTAAACTTTGAATTATTTAAAACACTTTATTTTATATTTGTAATACATTAATGAATTTTATTTTGTATTTGTAATGAAATTTTTGGTTTTTTAAGTTTAATTTGTAATTTTTAGTTAAATAGGGAAACGGGAAAATGAGGAATCAAGGGAAACAGGGAGACGGGAAAAAACAGAAAAAAAAAACCCAGAGAAAATAGGAAACTGGAGATGGGGATGAGATGGATATACCTCTTTCCAAAATCCCAATCCTTATTTTCCTCAAATGAAGAAATAGAAGGATAGGAGAAAGGTCTGAAAAATGGAGGTGTGGATAAGGATAGAAATACGAGACCTATATCCATCCTCATTCCTCGAACATGCATTTCTATCCTTCACTCCTTACATTCTAACAAAACGAGTTTTCGATGCAACGACGCCGTTTGACTTTACATGTTGTCAGTTGTGGATCCTCGGTGGGTCTAATCCAAAATATTGCTTTTAAGTTTTAAAACCCACATACTAATAATTTCTATTTCAGAAATAGATAACCACACACTTACACAGTGTAGAGTGCTCTGGAGGTGGAATCAATCAATCTCCTCTTCAGTCTTCATTGGGTGAGTTAGGGTCTTAATTTCTTCTTCATTTTACGTCCAGTTCTGTTTGATTACCGAGAGTTTGAATAATCTATACTTTTTGGCAACATGTGTAACTGATATTTTCCTAATTATAATTTGCTTGTATTGGTCTGCTACTCTACTATGACCTAATATGTATTCTGTTCTGAGTACTTATGCTTATTGTTGAAAATTGTTTGAGATATCATACTTTTTGACCAAGTAGAAAGCCAAAAGTTTCAAAATTTGTAGTAGTTGTTGTCTAGTAGTAGTGATCTGTATCCTTGAGATAGCTTAGTTCATGCATGTCGAAATCACTTCATCTATGAGCTTAGCCATGAAGGTTTTCACAGTTTCGGTGTTGTTTGAGTTAGGTGGCTAGTAGGTTAATTATCATCAAGTTTAGGTTTCCAATTCAGGTCTTTGGTGTCGTGCTTGTCGCCATTTTTGTCTGTTGATGTGCTGCTGCTACGAGTGTAACGTGCTTTTATCTGACTATATATTTGGGGATGTTTTTGTGCTCTTATCTGACTAGATGTTTGGGGATGTTTTCATGTTTGATACTTTTGTTCCTTCTTTTTGGCATATATGTATTATAATTAGATTTCCAGTCTTTTGTATATACAGAAAATTTGGACAGAAATGCTTCTTCCATGTACAATTTTGCAATTTCTTTTATTAGATTTCACTGTTTTGGAATTAGGGCATGCATTTTGTTCTATGAAAGCAAGTTCTACTTGTACTTTTTTTCCATTGAAGGTTATTTTAGCATCTCTTTATCCATGAAAATTTGGATCTTCCATTTATTATAGCCTGGCGATGTTTAAGTGTTGTATCTCATGTTGATTGACATCGCCTTTTATTTGGGTTGTTGCAGTTTGAGCATGGGAAGCAAGTATATTATCCCTGCTGTGATGGGCTCATTTGCAATCGCATATGCGTGTGATTACCTTTTTGCTGTCAAAAAGATATTTGGAGGCAAGTTGTAGTTGTATTTTGAAGCTTTGCTACTTACTTCTCTGTTGCAGTGGTTTGATATTATCATTTATTTCATTTTTCTTAACAATTCAGGAACTACTCCAAACACTGTTGCAAACGATGAATGGTGGGAAGAAACTGACAAGAAATTTCAGGCTTGGCCTCGAACTGCAGGGCCACCTGTGGTTATGAACCCCATCAGTCGCCAGAATTTCATTGTCAAGTCTCGCGTTGAATGAAGGTCTGCTGGTTTTGGTTGATCAAGCAATGTTTTGTTATGCTGTAACACTTGTTGAGAACTTTTAATTAGTGTCTGATAATCAACGGCCTTAGTGCCTTGTTTGTTTGCTAAAGTTTTTTCTGGATACTAATAACGCCTAATGCCGTTGATTATGTAAATATGTTAACCTTCTTAGCCCTGAATAAATTCTGGCTATGTGATGATAGATAGATTCTTCTTGGTTTCATTTTTTTTTAAAATCAATTTCTGATACAGTTGATGACCTGAGGCTTGCTTAAAATATAAATGAATGAATTGCCCCACTATGTTTTCTCATCAGAAATCATTTATGATTTGGCACTCGAGACACCAATTTGAAAAGTAAAAATTACGTTAAAAATAAAAATAAAAATATAACAAATTGAATAAAATTAAAATCATTTTGGTGTATAAATTTGGGAAACGAAACCGGTTTTTAAAGAGAGAATAGAGTGCTAGTGAGAAGATTTTTTCAAGAGAAGAAACAGATTTGTTTGTTGTTGACGAACTGTTCATCAATAAAGAATATCATTACGGAGAGAGAAAGATAATGTCGGTATATGCCTTATATGGATTAAAGATTGTTGAACTTTGGATTTTAATTTTGTGAACAATGTATGTGTTTTAAATGATTTAATTTTTAATATACGGTTGAAATTACTCAGAATAGTTACACGCTAAATTGACTCTACAATCGAGCGTGTAAACCTAGTAGAAGTCTTCATGGTTGTTAAACAGCGTATAAAGAGAGTGGGGTTTGACAATTTGTAAAAATGTCTAAAATCGTTACACTTTACAATCTAGCATGCAAAATTTTGTACAAATGAGCGTGTAACGTCGTTTATTCATTGGCGTGTAAAGATTCTGGGTTTTTTTACACGTCAAAATGAGTTTACAAATGAGCGTGTAAAGATTTTGGACCTTATTTGTGTGAACTTGACCCATAATCGTTACACGCTATATGGGTTTATATTGTACCGTGTAAACCCTTTTACAAGTTAGCGTGTAACGATGTTGTAATGTATAATGTGTAAAGAATTTGGACATTATTTGTGTGAACTTTACCTAGAATCGTTACACGCTAAATGGGTTTACATTGTACCGTGTAAACCCTTTTATAAGTTAGCGTGTAACGATGTTGTTGTTGGAGTTTATGCCATAAAGATGTAATTTGTAAATGGATTTATGAAATAAATAAAATGAAAAGTTCAATTCATTCTTGTTGAGTTGCTTATTTTATAACTTGTACATATATTTAACATCCAAGATTGCCGGATGTAATCTCGAACTGTGTATATGAGTGTCATATACAGATGGATACAGTAAGAGATGTGCAATCTAAAGAGTCCATAGATAGCAAATAAAGCTGAGTATTTTATTTATGGTTAATCTATAGTTGCGGTCCATTCCATAATGTACGGTGATTCTATCCTGAATCATTCATATGAGATATGGGAATAGAGGCACCTTGTATGATGTGATCATATAGGACTGGGTCATGATCTATATGAATCTCTCACAAAGATCCGTTTACCGATGAGATTCATATATATCAACTAATGATGGCTATATGTGGGTGATCTTAATCCTGGGTGTCTTATCGATTCCTTTAGGTTAAATCGTGGTCTTTGATATATCATGGGTGAGGTCAGATGCATTTCCTGATCAATATGCTCCGTATGTTGGGATTGCGGTTTGGCTTGTGGTTGGGAAGGTTTGTACACAATAGTGAAATCCACTTTTTCTTATGAGAAGTAGATGATAGTTCCCTTAAGGGTTGATTCGGGGCTTGGACGATGTGAGCGCTCTCCTAGTTCCGTGAGGAAATATGATTTATTATCCATTAGAGAATCAACGTTACTTAAAGGATATATGTAATTAGAGGGTTATAACGGACATTATGACCCATATCTAATTATGAACTATTGTGGAGGATCACACCATATGTAATAGCTATATCGATGGACACCAAGTTGTATCGGTCTGTGTAAAAGCGTCTTTAGTTGAGAGAGTACAACTTCGGATTTTTAGTGGAATAACACCGGAGTTAATAATCAAGGAATATTAATTTAACAGTTTAATTAATGATTCCGATGATTATTGGAGCTCAAAATACTGTGGGTCCATTAGGTTTTCATGCTAGCCCGATCGATTTAGGTAACAAGAGTCACGGTTAATTAATTGGATTGTCCAATTAATTGTGTTACGAAAGTGATACGTATTTATTCAGGAATTAATTGAATAATGAGATTATTTAATTAATGAATGATAATAATTATGTTAATTAAATAATTAGATTATTTAATTATGTAATTAATCATTAGTTGAAGGGTGTTGATTGATATTTAATTTTTAACGATAAAATAATTTGATTATTTTATTTTTGTTAAATTATATATTTAATTTTTTAAATTTAAAGAGTTGGAATTCAAAACAAGTTGATTAATATCTTTAGAGATATGAGATATCTTAAAAATTTTAAATTGATGAATTTTATCAAAAATATAAATATATATGATATATATGTTTTATATATTTAAAATAAGATAAAAGATATAAATTAACGGGTTTGCATTATAATATATATATATATATTAGATAACAAACTGATGACACGCATGATAACTTATTCAATTTACATCCAATGTAAATTGTGGTGTGTTAATAAAAAAAGAAGAAGCAACGCACTTATCATTGTTCAAAAGAAAAAAAAGGAGAATTAGTTCTCGAATAAATGCAAGTGATGTATATTGCATCAAAGACATGCACAACGTCACAGTGCGTGAATCAATGCAAATAATTAAAATTGCATACGATGGAAGTGAGTGCGTGTGTTGACAAAAGATAGAAAAGTGTGCAAGTATATACACCGAAATCGAAGAAAGAGTTTTTTCACGTCTTTTCTCAATATTTTCTATTCAAATTTCTAAGACCGTGACGTGCCCATACGTAGTTATCAGTTTTTAGAGAAACGAGAAATATCAAGTGGTTCAGAAAGTAGCATAACGTAAAGTGAAAGAGCATATTCGTGTGTTGACAAAGAGAGAAAAGTGAGCAAGTGTGTGCACTGAAATCGAAGAAAGAGTTTCTTCAAGTCTTTTATCTACATTCTCTATTCAAGTTCTTAAAACTGTGACGCACCCACACGCAGTTACCAGTCTCGGGAGATAGCGAGAAAGATCAAGTGGTTCAGACAGAAGCATATTATAAAGTGAAGGAGCCTCCAAACGTTGGTATGATTTTCTTCTTCTGATTATATTGATTTCAATTTCCTGTATTTACATATTGTATGTATTAGTTTTGAAAAATAATTACGATCCCAAGTTCACTGGTCCCAGATACAGAATATGATATGTATTAAAAAATTTAAAACCTAGTACCGCTATGTAACCGGTGAACGGGGTTCCAACAATTGGTATCAGAGCCAATTTATTTTTCGGAACAAGAAATTGTTTTCGATGCTTCTGTATGTATGAATGTGTAGGCACCATCTTTATGATTGTATGAATGTTTATAATTAAATTGTTTAATTTAAACATAGTTGATCGTAAATTTTTATGGTACTGTGGATTTAGGGTTTATGGGTTGTATAATTTTTATTTTATTTATTTTTACTGTTTTTGTATTGTAAATAAATATAATTATAACCTGTAAATGAAGAACTGGGAACGCACGATGCCGAACACTGTTCACCGTATTGTTCATGCGGTACTATTCACCACACTTTTCACCGGGGTACTGTTCACGCACGATTCCGTTGGCAAGTGTTGCCTAGTACGTTCCGTGAAGATTTCCCATTTCGGATTCATGATATGAATCAGAGTGACCTGAAGAGACTGGAAGATATCTCAAGTTACTAGAAGACTAAGGAATGCCTTGGGGAATTTTTTGTAATTTTAGATTCCAATTTTTTAGGTTAAATAATCCATAGTACTCGATCAATTCATATATGTTTTATATTATGTGATGATAAAAACATTGTCATGTATACGTATATCATTTAGATTAAATGTGCATACACAAATATATTTGATATGTCATACATGCATCATAGCTTGATATTTTATGTATTTTTTTAATATGAGTAAAATGGGTAAATACATAAATAGCTATGAATAGTGAGATTAGTTTTTAATGGTTAGAAAACTTGGTAATTCTCATTAATATTAATCTAGTTATTAAAGTGTTTAAAAAATTATATTAATAGGGTCATTTATTAGGATTAATTTGGTTAATAACCTAATAATAAATGATCTGAACAAATTGTTAGGGTTTTAATAGTTAAAACTTGGTAAACACTAATATAATAATCTAATCTTAGTAAATAGTTTACAAATGTATAAATTATTCATTAATAGATTAGATTTTTAATTGTAATAATTTATTAGTTAATTAGAATTTGTTTCTAATTAGTTAATGTGTTAGATAACTTGATTAAAGTTAGTCGTTTAATCATGTAGAGTCTAGGTACATTAAAGGTTAATAGAAAACCTTAATTTTAAAATAGTGATTGGGAGAAAGATATATGACATATATATCCCGCAGTCTCCATTATTAGTTCAACACCGTGAGATCCGAGTGGGGCCTCGTGACGGCTTTGCTTTCATCATTTCTAAGGAGGGTTTCCACAAAGGTCAATACCAAGGTTGACTTCCTAACATATAGGATTTCTGAGGGTATTTCAAGATTGACCGACCATAAGGCGGCAATTCTCGAGTTAAGCTCGTGAGAAAAAAATGGTGGGTTACACTCACGAAGGTTTTGATTAAGTTTGTTAATTAAAAACCTGACTGAATGAACGATGGTTGAATGATACGAAATAAGAGTTATTCTAGAATATCATTTGATTGAGAATGTCTCGGTCCAACATGCAAAGACTTGACCGACCCTAAGGCGGCACTTCTTTGTGGTATGTTGGATTGTCGTGGTATAGTAACTATTTTTAGAGTAGTTCTAGTTCGTTAAACATGTTCATGCATCATGTTTAAATTTATACCAAAGCACTCACACTTATTTTAAATAAATGACTGAATGAATGTTTTATTTATTTCAGCAATAATGTCTTCTGCATTACTTCAAATTCTCGCCAACGACATATTAACTGATGATAACTACACTAAGTTGAGACTTAACATTAGTGCAATTTTGCTCACCAAAGGCTTCAAGTTTATGCTTACAGAGGAATGTCCTCTACTACCTGCTACCAATGCCACACGAATTGTTCGTGAGGCATACCAGCGATGGGTCTCATCTGATAAGAAAGCCAGAACATATCTGTTGGCTTCAATGACAGACGTGCTTATCACAAAGCACGAAGAAATGACTTCAACATTCGAAATCATGAAGTCATTGCAAGATATGTTCGGAAAGCCCTCCGAGCAAAAGCGACATGAAGTTGTTCTTTCCGCTATGCTCGCTCGTATGAAGGAAGGTACGTCAGCTCGGGAACATGTTCTGAGTATGATGTCCTACTTCAACATGGCAGAAGTCAATGACGGGACCATTGATGAACCCAGTCAAGTGAACATCTTACTGACGACTCTTCTGAAGAGTTTCGATCAGTTTAAGAGTAACTACGAGATGAACAAGTTAATGTTCAATCTCACACAGTTGCTCAATGAGCTCACTACCTTTGAGTCCTTGAATAAGGATAAAAAGGGCAAGACCGGTGAGGTAAATGTTGTTGAACCATCTTTCTCCAATAATAAGAAGAGGAAGAGGTCTGCTGGGAAGGCGAAGGGTAAGCCCAAACCCAAGAAAGCCTAAAGAAAGAAGAAGTCAAAGAAAGGTAAATATGATTTACTTGTTCTTGAGTCATGTTTAATGGAAGATGATTCTTCACCTTGGATAGTTGATTCAAGGGCTACTAACCATGTTTGTTCTTCTTTACAATGGACTGATTCTTGGACACAGCTAGAAGAGCAAGCCTTCTCAATGCGTGTGGGGTCAGGGGATGTCGTGTCGGTACGAGCAATGAGCGTAATTAGATTACGTTTTTGTAATAATTATATATTGTTGGACAATGTATTTTATATTCCTGGATTTACATGGAATATGATTTCCATTTCTAAGTTGTTAGAACAAAAATATTATATTTCTTTTAATAATAAGTCTGTTATTACTGGAAAGAATTGTCTGAATATTTGTTCAGTAATTAATGAAAACAATTTGTATGTGTTAAAACCGTTAATACATACTGCACTGCTCAACACCGAAATGTTTAAGGTTGAAAAACCAAAAACTAAATGACATAAGATTTCTCCAGATAATGACACGTATCTCTGACATCTAAGGCTTGGTCATATCAACCTTGTCCGGATATACAAACTAGTAAAAAGCGGACTTTTAAGTGAGTTAATGGTTGGCACCTTATCTGTCTGTGAATCTTATCTGGAAGGTAAGATGACTAAGAGACCTTTTACTGGAAAAGACTTAGAGCTAAAGAACCGCTAGTGCTTATACATACAGACATCTACGAACTGATGAATGTTAAAGCTAGGGGTGGTTATGAGTATTATGTCACCTTTATAGATGACTACTCAAGATACAGATATGTCTACCTAATGCAACGGAAGTCGAAAACATTTGAAATGTTCAAAGAATTCCGAGCTGAAGTTGAGAATCAATTAGGTAGGACTATCAAGTCACTACAACCGGATCGTGGAGGTGAGTACCTTGACCAAGAGTTTGAAGACTTCTTGGTCGAGCATGGGATATTTTCCCAACTCACAGTTCCCGGTACACCTCAACAAAACGGTGTAGCGGAGAGGTTCTAGGGATATGCGTTACAAATAGCGGCATACATTTTAAATGTGGTGCCATCCAAATTTGTTCCTAAGACTCCTCTAGAGTTATGGAATGGTCGTAAAGCTAGTTTGCAACATTTCCATATGGGGGTGTCCAGCACACGTGCTAAAGAACAGAAGTGGAAAGCTAGACTCCAAGTCTATGGTCTGCCTATTTATAGGATACTTTAAGGAGACCAGAGGTGGACACTTCTATAGTCTGAAAGATAACAAAGTATTTGTATCGACAAATGCAACGTTTCTTGAGGACAATTATATTAGTGACCATAAACCTCGTTCTAAGATTGTATTGAATGAGTTGGAGCCTGGTGAGACTAGTGCTTCATCAACAAGAGTTGTTGATCCACAAATTGTTGGAACCCCGTTCACCGGTAGCGCAGCGGAAACGAGTTTTAAAATTTTTATACAGATCGTAATCTGTATTTGGGACCAGTGAACTTATGATCGAATTTTTTTCGAAAAAATACATACTAATTATTACACTAATAAAATATATATGTAAATACAGGAAATTGTAATCCATAATAAATAAGAAGATTAAAAGATAGAACCATACCAACGTTTGGAGGCTCCTTTACTTTTCGATTTGCTCATGGTCTGTACCACTGATCTTCCTCGCTATCTCCCGAGACTGGTAACTGCGTGTGGATGCGTCACGGACTCGGGATCTTAGAATGGAGGATGAAAAAAAAAATTAAGAAACTCTTTCTTTATTTTCACTATACAACATTTGCATTATTTACATCTCATGCAAACCCAGATATGTGTTGATATTTGTTATAAGCACACACTAAAATGCTTTTGTCTTTTGTGTGTTAAAACAAAAAAAAATTACGCACAGTGGCAACCCATGCCTACAACGCTCACTTTTTTTTTTCTTTTTATCAACACACTATTTCTTAAAAACAAAAAACCACACCCTTCTTATCTTTTGTTTAATATATATATAAGTATGATGACATTTCCCTTTTTTTTTTAATATATCTTATATATAATATTTAAAAATTTGATTAAATCTATATTTGATTTTTAAAAAATTTCAAATTAAAATATCTCATATCTTTAATTTGATTTTAATTTAGAATTCAAACTATTTAAATTCAAAAATAAAATATTTAATTTAATAAAATGAAATAATCACATTATCTTATTTTATTCAAAAATAAATATCAACATACACCCTCCATTTAGTAATTAATAACATGATTAAATAATCTCATTATTTAAGTTATTTAATCACCATTATCCATTAATTAAATAATCTCATTATTCAATTAATTCCTGAATAAATACGTGTTACATTTGTAACATAATTAACTGGACAATCCAATTAATTAACCGTGACCCTTGTTACCTAAATCAATCGGGCTAGCAAGGGGACCTAATGGACCCACAGTATTTTGAGCTCCAATAATCCTCAGAATCATTAATTAAACTCTTTAATTAATATTCTTTGATTATTAACTCCAGTGTTATTCCACTAAAAATCCGAAGCCGCACTCTCTCAACTGCAGAAGTTTTTACACAGACAAATACAAATCGGTGTCCATCGATATAGCTATTACATATGGTGTGATCCTCCACAATAGTTCATAATTAGAGCTGGGTCATAATGTCCGTTATACCCCTCTAATTACATATATCCTTTAAGTACCAATGATTCTCTAATGGACAATAAATCCTGCTTCCTTACGGAATTAGGAGAGCGCTCATATTGTCCAAGCCCCGAATCAACCCTTAAGGGAACTACCATCTACTTCTCACAAGAAAGAGTGGATTCCACTATTGTGTACAAACCTTCTCAGCTACAAGCCAAACCGCAATCCCAACATACGGAGTATATTGATCAGGAAATACATCTGACCTCACCCATGGTATATCAAAGACCACGATCTAACCTGAAGGAGTCGATAAGACACTCAGGATTAAGATCACCCATATATAGCCATAATTAGTTGATATATATGAATCTCATCGGTAAACGGATCTTTGTGTGAGATTCATATAGATCATGGCCCAGTTCTATATGATCACATCATACAAGGTGCATCCATTCCTATATCTCATATGAATGATTCAGGATAGAATCACTGTACATTACGGAATGGACCACAACTATAGATTAACCACAAATAAAGTACCCAGCTTTATTTGATATCTATGGACTCTTTAGAATGCACGTCTTTTACTATATCCATCCGTATATGACACTCATATACACAGTTCGAGATTACATCCAAAAATCCAGGATGTTAATATGTACACAAGTTTATAAAATAAATAACATAACATAATGAATTGAACCTTTCTTTTATTTACTTCATAAATCCATTTACAAATGACATGCTTAGGGCATAAACCCCAACACAAATATCTGAGAGTTAGATGGTTCCTGATCAGTATACACTACCACATAGACGTAATGAGAGGGTTGTGAGACAACCTGAACGCTATATAGGTATAGGTGAGGGACAAGGTATTGTCTCTGCTGATAGTTTGAATGATCCATTGACATTTAAGAATGCAATTGAAGATCTTGATAATGAGGAATGACTTAAAGCCATGAATCTTGAGATGGAGTCCATGTACTCTAATTCAGTCTGGGATCTTGCAGACTTACCGGATGGGGTAAAACTCATAGAGTGTAAGTGGATCTACAAGAGAAAGAGAAGAGTAGACGGGAAGGTAGAGACCTTCAAAGTAAGGCTAGTGGCCAAGGGTTATACCTAGAAAGAATGGGTCGATTATGAAGAGACATTCTCGTCAGTATCCATTGCTGCTTATTTCGATTATGAAATTTGGCAAATGGATGTCAAGACTGCATTCTTGAATAGCAATCTTGACCAGAGTATTTATATGATGCAACTAGAGGTATTCGTGTCTCCAGATCAAGAGCAAAAGGTTTGCAAGTTGCAAAGGTCCATCTATGGACTTAAGCAAGCATCTAGATCTTGGAACATAAGGTTTAATGATGTGATCAAAGCCTATGGCTTCGAGTAGGATGTCGATAAGCCTTGTGTCTACAAGCGCATCATTGACAAGAAAGTAGTTTTCTTGATCCTATACGTAGATGATATCCTACTCATCGGGAAAGATGTGGTAGTATTTTCTGATGTAAAGGGTTGGCTGGCTAGCCAATTCCAAATAAAAGATTTAGGAGAGGCAAGTTATGTTCTAGGGATCCAACTTTTAAGGGATCCAACTTTTAAGGGATCCAACTTTTAAGGGATCGTAAGAACAAACTCATAGCATTGTCTCAGAGATCATATATCGACAAGATTCTTGTGCGATTTTCAATGCAAAACTCCATGAAAGGTAATTTACCTTCCAAACATGGAGTTCACTAGTTTAAGGAGCGGTGTCCTAAGGCACCTCAAGAAGTTGAGGATATGAGACGTGTACCCTATGCATCGGCAGTAGATAGTCTCATGTATGCTATGTTATGCACAAGACCAGACATCTGCTATGCAGTGGAAGTAGTCAACAAATACCAGTCCAACCCAGGATTGGATCATTAGGTTACTATCAAGACAATTCTCAAGTATCTTCGGAGAATGAGAGACTATATGCTAGTGTATTTCGTGCATGATTTGATCCCGTTAGGATACACAAATTCTGATTTTCTGTCAGACAGGGATTCTAGAAAATCCACATCTGGATCAGTATTCACCCTGGGTGGTGGAGCCATTGTATGGAGAAGTATCAAGCAATCTTGCATTGCTGACTCCATCATGGAAGCCGAATATGTAGCCGCTTGTGAAGCTGCTAAAGAGGTTGTTTGGCTCTGTAAGTTCTTGAGTGATCTGGAAGTTGTTCCAGATCTGGATAATCTCATCACACTTTGTTTTGATAACAGTGATGCTGTGGCTAATTCCAAAGAACCAAAAAGCAACAAGAGAGGGAAGCATATAGAGAGAAAGTATCATCTCAATAGTGAGATAGTGCAGAGAGAAGATGCGATCGTCACCAAGATAGCCTCACAAGATAATCATGCTGATCCATTTACGAAGACCTTACCGGTTAAAGTGTTTTTGGGTCACCTAAATGGTCTAGGGTTGCGAGACATGCCTCACATGCTTTAGTGCAAGTGGGAGATTGTTGGGGTTTATGCCCTAAAGATGTAATTTGTAAATGGATTTATGAAATAAATAAAAGGAAAAATTCAATTCATTCTTGTTGTGTTGTTCATTTTATAACCTGTGCATATATTTAACATCTAAGATTGCCGGATGTATTCTCGAACTGTGTATATGAGTGTCATATACATATGGATACAATAAGAGATGTGCAATCTAAAGAGTCCATAGATAGCAAATAAAGCTGGATACTTTATTTGTGGTTATTCTATAACTGCGGTCTATTCCATAATGTACGGTGATTCTATCCTAAATCATTCATATGAGATATGGGAATGGGGGCACCTTGTATGATGTGATCATATAGGACTAAGCCATGATTTATATGAATCTCTCACCAAGATCCGTTTACCGATGAGATTCATATATATCAACTAATGATAGCTATATGTGGGTGATCTTAATTCTGAGTGTCTTATCGACTCCTTTAGGTTAAATCGTGGTCTTTGATATACCATTGGTGAGGTCATATGCATTTCTTGATCAATTTACCCTGTATATTGGGATTGCGATTGCGAGTTGGCTTGTGGCTGGGAAGATTTGTACACAATAGTGAAATCCACTCCTTCTTGTGAGAAGTAGATGGTAGTTCCCTTAAGGGTTGATTCGAGGCTTGGACAATGTGAGCGCTCTCTTAGTTCTGTGAATCAACGGTACTTAAAGGATATATGTAATTAGAGGGGTATAACGAACATTATGACCCAACTCTAATTATGAACTATTGTGGATGATCACACCATTGGTAATAGCTATATCGATGAATAACGAGTTGTATCAGTCTGTGTAAAAGCGTTTTCAGTTGGGAGAGTACAGCTTTCGGGTTTTTAGTGGAATAACACCGGAGTTAATAATCAAGGAATATTAATTAAACAGTTTAATTAATGATTATGAGGATTATTGGAGCTCAAAATACTGTGGGTCTATTAGGTCCCCATGCTAGCCCGATCGATTTAGGTAACAAGAGTCACGATTAATTAATTGGATTGTCCAATTAGTTGTGTTACGAAAGTGATGCGTATTTATTTATGAATTAATTGAATAATAAGATTATTTAATTAGTGAATGATAATGATTATGTTAATTAAATAATTATATTATTTAATTATATAATTAATCATTAGTGGGAGGGTGTTGATTGATATTTAATTTTTAAAGATAAAATAATTTGATTATTTTATTTTTGTTAAATTAGATATTTAATTTTTTGAATTTAAAGAGTTGAAATTCAAAACAAGTTGATTAATATCTTTAGAGATATGAGATATATTAAAAGATTTAAATCGATGAATTTTATCAAATATATATATATATAAGATATATATGTTTTATATATTTAAAATAAGACAAAAGATATCAATTAACGGGTTTGCATTATAATATATATATATATATATATAGACATGCATGATAAGTTATTCAATTTGCATCCAAATGCAAATTGTGGTGGGTTAATAAAAAAGAAAAGCAACGCACTTATCAGTATTGAAAAGAAAAATGGAGAATTAGTTCTCTAATATATGCAAGTGATGTATATTGCATCACAGACATGCGCAACGTCATAGTGCATGAATCAATGCAAATAATTAAAATTGCATATGATGGAAGTGAGTGCGTGTGTTGACAAACGAGAGAAAAGTGTGCGTGTGTGCATTGAAATCGAAGAAAGGGTTTCTTCAAGTCTTTTCTCTACATTCTCCATTCATGTTTATGAGACTTTGACGCACCCATATGCGGTTACCTATCCAGGGAGATAGCAAGGAAGATCAAGTGGTTCAGAAAGAAGCATAACGTAAAGTGAATGAGCATATTCGTGTGTTGACAAAGAGAGAAAAGTGTGCAAGTGTGTGCACTGAAATCGAAGAAAGATTTTTTTCAAGGCTTTTCTCTATATTCTCCATTCAAGTTCCTAAGACCGTGACGCGCCCATACGTAGTTACCAGTCCCGGGAGATAGCAAGGAAGATCAAGTGTTTCAGACATGAGCATATTATAAAGTGAAGGAGCCTCCAAACGTTCGTATGATTTTCTTATTCTGATTATATTGATTTCAATTTCCTGTGTTTACATATTGTATGTATTAGTTCCGAAATATAGTTACGATCCCAAGTTTATTGGTCCCAGATACAGAATATGATCAGTATTAAATTTTTTAAAACATAGTTCCGTTGTGTAACCGGTGAACGGGGTTCCAACAGTTGTAATGTACAGCATGTAGAGATTTTACCAAACTTGACCCAGAATCATTACATGCTAAATGGGTTTACATTGTAGCGTGTAAACCCTTTTATAAGTTAAAGTGTAAAGATGTTGTAATGTACACTGTGTAAAGATTTTGGGGGGTCATTTTAGTGAACTTGATCTAGAATCGTTACACGCTAAATGGGATTACATTGTAGTGTGTAAACCCCTTTACAAGTTAGCCTGTAATGATGTTGTAATGTACATCGTGTAAAGATTTTAGGGATCATTTCAGTGAACTAGACCCAAAATCATTACACTCTAAATGGGCTTACATTTTAGTGTGTAAACTATTTTGTAAATTAGCGTGTAACGATGTTTAATGCACATCGTGTAAAGACTGGTTATACGCCATTCTGTTGTCATTAGGTCACCTAATTGTCATGTAATTTTTTTCAGGTTGTAACCAGAGAATGATAACGTACAAGAGACTGAGAAAGAGCTAGGGAAAGAACCAGAGAATTCAGATAGCAGAGCATGAAGACCGGGCAGAGATTGGGAATGTAAGAGAGGCTGAGAATCTACCAGAGAATGTGAATGTAACAGAGACTGGGAACGTAACACAAATTGAGAATGTAGTAGTGATTGAAGAGTCATCACAGAACGAATACCTAGATCATTATTTGATACTCTCGAGGAATACGTGGGCGTATGACATAACAATAACAGTGCATTGCAAACTAAAATTGATCTGTGACATTAAGGAGGTGTTAGGTAGCTGCAGTGAGTTGGAAGAATTCAAGAAAAGTTGTTTCAGGTATTACTTGGATCTGCCACATTACATAAATGGTTTATTTCAAGCGTAGTATATACATAACCTATTGATCTGTCAAATTTGGTTCCCGGGTGCCAATGACGACAAGATGTGGTTTGCTATAGGGAACACAAAGGTTAGACTAAGGAAGAAAGAGTTTTATTTGTGTACTGGGTTGAAGTTTGGTGTATTACCGGATATTGTTTTGAAAGATTACGTCATGGGGAAGGATGTCATCCATAAGAGATATTTTGGTTGGGACTGATACTTATTACTAGATCAGCTATTGAACAGATTCTTAAGGGGTGGGTTTGACCAGAAAGGTGATGGTTTGAAGATGACACTTGTATTGTTTGCAAACAACATCTTATTTGGCCAGGATTATCGGAGACAAGTCACGTACTGGCTAATGTCATTGGTTGAGGACATGCATGCTTTCAATTCCTTCTCATGGGGACATTACGTGTTCAAGATGACATTGCACTACATCCGAATCGACTTTAAAGTGCTGGAGCCAATGGGTCGTGCTAGGAGGTACAACCATTAGGGCTAGTTTAGTGCACAGGATTGGATTGGACTATTTCATGGGATTGGATTGGACTGTGATGGAACTGAGATTAGATGAGATTGGATTATATTGAATTGGACTGGATTAATACTATACTATGTTTGGATAAACATGAGACTAAATTAAATTAATACCATGTTTTGTTTGGTGAAACATGAGATTGGATTAAATATAATAATTTATTTTTAAAAATGAAATAACAATAAAATAAACTAATAAAAATAAAAATATATAAAAACTGATTAAAATTAAATTAAAAAAACTATCCAACTTACTCTTTTCCTAATTCGATATCATCATCACCATTTCTATGTTACTTTTCACCAGAGCTCTATTTTCTCCACCTCCCATATCTCTTTCTCTCCCTCCTAACAATTTCATCGTCGATGAGGAGAGCTGATCTCTTCCGTCGAGAGAAGATCGACTCCCTCTTTTCTCTTTTCTGTCCCTCTCTTTTATCTTCAACTGGTTGTGTGTAAGTTTGGGTTTGTTTGGCCCTCGGAACAATGTTATGGATTTGAGTGTTAGTTGTTGATTTTAAGGGTGGTTGTGGTTGGATTTGAGGGTGGTTGTTGATTTTAGGAATGGTGGGAGTTGTGTTAAACAAAAATTTCAGATTTTATCCTTTTTTAAAAATTTCCAGATTTTGTTTTGTTCAGACAAAATTTACATATTTTATTTTGTTAAACAAAAATTCTTGACTTTGTTTTGTTGCAACAAAAATTCCAGATTTGATTTTATTAATTTTATTTTCCATATTTTGTTCCATTGAAACAAAAGTTTGATTAAAAAACAGAAACAATCTAATCTCTTCCCCACCGTCATCTCCACTCATTCAATTGATCTCTCTCACTCTCTCTCTCCCTCACTCTAATCTCTCAAACATTCAATTATCTACCCCACCATCATATGGGTTGGGTTCGATTCCAGATATAGGTTGGATCTGGAATATGAAGATATTGAATTTGTTTTTTTTTTAATTTTCGGAATATTATGGTTCTATTCCTAGGGTTTGGTTTGCATTTTTTATTTTTGGTTGTGCATTAAAAAATCTATATATAAAAAAATTAGTCTCATGACAACTAAACCCACCAAATTGGTGGGTTTATTTATCCCACAAAACGTAGGACTATTTCACTAAAATTGGGCCCCATAAGATTATTTTATCCAGTTCGGTGCTGCTTCCAAACATAGGATTGGACTGAAATTAATCCAATCTTAGTCCAATCCTATGAAACAAACAGGGTCTTATGGTTTCATTTGGAGAGTTCATGTACCGTGATAATTTTACGAACATATTGTTATAATGATGAAGTTTTTCTTTTATTGTTATATTAATATAACTATTTTACTATTTCTATTTATGGTAGTTTTGGACAATGGAGGCCATCCAATCGATGCGGAAGAAATTAGGTAACAGACGCCCCCATTTTAAAAATGGGAATTTATCAAACGGGGATCAAATATGAGTGAGTCATAGTTGAAGAAAGAGGCTGAAGAAAAGGTAAATAGTATTTCGGTTTGTTATCTTAATTGGCTTAATTTTTCAGTTTGACGTGCCTTTAACTTTTTCAGCTCAATGGATTACCTACGACCTGTCTTACTCGACTGGAGGAAAAAGAGGACTACTGGTCAGGTATTGATGAGGACATGTCCGTAGGTCCTCAGTTTGTACCGTTGAAGGATTTTATGAACAAAAAGGATCGAGCCGAGCCGTCGTAAAAAAATCTCCAAAAGAGGAAACGAAACGTCTACAAAGGTCCTGATGAACCAATGAAAAGACAAGGGAATGTCCGAGATGCATCACCACCTAAGCGCAACACTGAGACTGGAGATGACGGTGACAATGTCACACCTGATATGTCACCCCCTTTGATGGAATCCTGTGACCCACATTCACCTGTACAGCATGGTGTACACTCAGCTGGAGCTTTTCAGAGGACTCCATCTCCTGGTGATGAACGTCATCCATCTCCTACTCGACATGGTCCTCCATCTCCTACTCGTCAGCTTCCACCTCCATATCATCATCGTCAATAGTCAACGAGAAGATCAGAGGTGAGTGATTTGTTTAAGTTTAATATTTGTAAAATACGGAACATTTTTAGCATTATCATTTAATTTGAAAAAGTTTTTGTTAGGGATCAACCTCTACTGCAATTCCATAGCCATTACTGGGCCAACTGCGAATCATCGTAAGTGAAGAGGTCTAAGATGCGATACAATCGATGCATTCTGAATTCAGGAAGTTACGGACCGACTTGTTACAGCTGTTGTCTTCTGAGGTATGTATAAGTTCTTTTTTTATTTGTATAAATTTGGTGACATTATTCCGAGATTTAAAGTTATTGTTTTCTTTATGACATGGGGGCCCTTGTTCGAGTGCGGAAAATGATGAAGTACCCGATAACAGTGATGGAGATCTTGTATCTCATTTATAGAGTGATATGTTTGTGGACCCTATCATCATAACCCCTACCACCAAGGTAACCCTCACCACCGTCACAGCCTTAACCACCACCCAGACAGCCCCCACTACCACCATCACATCCCCCACTACTTCGACACCCCCCCCACCACCACCACCATCACAGCCTCGACTACCGTCACAACCCTCACCACCACCAAGGCTGACCCTACCACCACCGTCACAGAGCCTACCACCTCCGTCACAGAGCCTACCACCTCCATCACAGCCCCTACCACTACCAAGGCAACCCTCACCACCGTCACAGACCTCTCCACAAGTCAACCACTTCCACCCTCACGTGACATACATACCCCTCTACCATTACCGCCATTTGACCCGACAGAAGTTGATAGGGAACGGGCTCTGTCAAAGTTGTTGGAAAGCCATACACGAATCCCTTTAGAGCACAAAGGAAGCAGAACATTGCATTGCAATAAACCAGCCTTTCTGACTGATCTGGGCTTACAGTTGTAAGTGTTTTCACAACTTGTTTGATGGTTTGTAATTTGAGTTGTTTGGTGATATACTATGCGACTAATCTTAGTCACATGTTTCCGAATGCAGTCGTAACATCAACATCGACGCTTCTGTTTCATAATATTTTTTCAAAGAAATAAAAGATCCTATAGAATAGTTGGACAATGAGCATGTGGATGCCTACATACATCTGTGTTGCAAGCGGAAACGAGACCCATTTGAAGACCGAAATTTTCCACGCAAAGTAGCAGTAGTTGACAACACTTTCTTTGTAAGTAGATGTTATTTGACAATTTATAGTTTTGTTATAGTTTTGTTATATTTTTGTCATATATGCTTACACGTTTAGTAACTTTATTATAGAATTCACTAAGCAAGATTTGGAAAAAAATTCAGTCGGATTTCTATAAAGCGTTGTCGAAATCATTCTACCTAAAGATTTTGAAGTCCCAACAGAATTATTACATATGGTACCAGGGAGAAACCAGATTGGGGGACGCCATGGGCTAGTGTTGATGACGTATGCTACTTAACTCCCAATACATTTGATTACATATGCTACATACTATTTGGAACGGGTTATTGTCCCTTTCAACATGGGAGACAACCATTGGGTATTTTGTGTTGTTTGTCTCCACGAGTGGGCAATTAAAATTTTTGACTTAGCCACACATAAACTGCCAGACAACCCGACGTATAGAGAACAACAGGTTTTGCCTCTACAGCGTTTGTTCCCACTCATTTGCAATGTGCCTGGTTACTTCGTAGCAAGTCAACGAAAGACCCAAAAATTGAATTGTATGAAGGCTGTGAGATTGGCTCATACTTTATTCCCATGCCAACATGACGGTAACAGTTGTTGTGTTTTTATGGTTCTGGACATAGAGTATGTAAAGATGAACAAATATGCTAACTTCAATTTCAACCAAGATAACATCCCTGATTTTAGAAAACAAATGGCTAGGGATATCTTTGCCAACAGTTTGCCTTATGATTAGTATGTACAAATTGGATAGTGAATTTTGTTGATAATTGTATATATTTCCATTGCAATTTCTTTATGAATATATAAGTGTTTGGATATGTTGGGTGTGGATATATTTGCATTGCAGTCTGTGCTAAGTATTCGTAACAAGTCCATGTTCATAACAACATGATTATACGCCAGTTTATAAAAATGATTACACACTTAGAATGATTACACGTCGTATTGTAAACATGATTACATGGGTAAAGATTACACGATTGAAAATATGAGTGATTACACACCTGTTTATAATCATGATTACATGCTACATAATGTAACGTGTAATCAGTTACATTGGTGCACCGTGAAATATTACGTATTACATTATGGGAAAAATTACACGCCAGTTTATAATCATGATTACACGCTACATAATGTAGCGTGTAATCATCTTTACACTCTATAGAAATGTAATGTGTAACGTGTAACAGATTTTACTGCTTCATTGTGAAAGCTTACACGATGCCACATGGGTAAAGATTCCATGCTTGATGTTAGGTGTTTGGATATGTTGGGTGAGGATGTGTTTGCATTGCAATTTGTGCTAAGTATTCGTAATAGGTCCAACTTCATAATTCTATATAATTACGCGCCAGTTTTTAAGCATGATTACACGCCAGTTTATATCATGGTTACACACTCAGTAGGATCACACGATTAAACAATGACACTCATTACACGCCATAATGTAAACATGATTACATGCTATATTATATAGCTTGTAATCATTCTTACAACAAGGCCTGCGATGATGCTTAGCGTGTAACCATGAATATTGTTACCATACGTGTAATCAGTCACTTTGGTGCATTGTGAAAGATTACACAATGCAATAATCGGAAAGATTACACGTCATACTGTACACATGACACTACGAAAAAATGTCTATTAGTGACGAACTATTTCCGACGGCGCTAATTGCCGTAGAAAATAGTACATTTTTCGACGACCATATTATAACCATCAGAAATGAGTCAAAATATAATACCACGGTTCTGACGGTCGAATAACTGACAGAAATAGTCTTTATGCCGTCAGAAATATAGAAAAAGTAATACAATATTTCCGACGGCCATGAGGCCGTCGGAAATAGTCCACATTTCTGACGATATTTTTTTGTACCGTCGGAAATAGTCTACATTTCCGACGGTATTTTTTTATACCGTCGGAAACAGTCCATATTTCCGACAATATTTTTTGTACCGTCGGAAATGAAAAAATTAAATTCAAATTAGTTTTTAAGGGCAATTATACTATCGAAAATGTAGTACTATTTTCTATATTATTTGTTATGGCATGGTCATTGAAAAAAATAATTAATTTATTATTATAATATTAATTAATAAATTATAATGGAATATATTTGATAATTTATCCACTAAAAAAATGTGACTTGTAGATCAATATTTTAAATGCATCACTATATATGTTATATTTTATTTATCACTATTTTTTAGCGAAATCACTCTGTCAAATTCTTCGTCAAATATTTTGATTTAATTTTGAATTTTTCAAATAATATGTCATAGATAATGTAACAAAAATTAAAATTTATGGTGATCACTGTAAGAAAATTAGACAATATGGACCAGACTTTAGGAACAAAACAATGAGACTAATAAGAATACCACTTTATGTGTATATCTAACTAAATTAAATAAATATAAAATATAGCAAAATTATTAGTAATTACAAGAATATTTAGTTATTTATAATTAAGTTTAATGACACTACTATATCATATTTTTTGAAAAAAAAAACTCTAATAATTTTAATTAATATCTATTTGTTTTTCATACAAAGTAATTATAAATTTTACTTAAATAAGTTTAAATTATTAATTTTTTTTAGTAAAATGTTGATTATAAAAAATAAAATCAACAAGGATATAATATACATATCATATTTCAAGATAAAGTAGGAAAATGTAATTTCCTATCAGATAAGAGAAATATTTTAATAAAATATTATTTTTTAAAACAATATCAATAGTTATATTTAAATATTGTAAAAAAAACATATTTAATTAACACATCAATAGCTTATATATAAATAGTATGCAAAAAATATCAGTTATAAAGTTATAGCAAAACGGTAAGAGTAACATTTACTATCTATCATTGAGGTCACGGGTTCAAGCCACATGAAATGCATAGAATTAGTTGGGTGGCACAGACCACTTTTTTTCATTAAACTTTTTCCGACGGCCAATCCTCGTCGAAAATACTAGTAATTTTGACCACCTCTGATTACTATTACCGACAACATTTTTATTTTTTCCGACAGTATTGACAGTCGAAAATGGTCATATTTGTGACAGATCATCGATAAATTGTTATTTACGAAAAGCGCATTTGTGACTACCTCTGATGGCCTTTTCCCATCGGAAAAGCGTATTTTCGATAGGAAATTGTCTTTTCCGAAGACATTTTGTCGTCGGAAAATACCATTTTTTTGTAGTGTGATTACACGCTACATTATGTAGCATGTAATCATGTTTATACGGTACAGAAATATAACATGTAATCATGCTTACAATGTGGCGTATGATGATTCCAAGCGTGTAATCATTAATATTGAAACCATATATATTGTGTAGTCAGACTGTTTCCGGTTATCTTGTAATATACAATATAAATCTATTACATATCTATGCCTGATAAACCAAAACATCTTATGTCAAAACATCATCCTTGATGTAAATTACGTTTTCGATAGAATACAAAACCATATACTAATACAAAACTGTTGTAATAGTTTACAATTTTCAGAATCCAGAAAATTAATTACAATTATGTACTGATGGTAGGAATAGACTGCTCTATCTTGCACATCTGACATCTTGGGCATATATGTCGGTTATGTCCTTGTTCACCGCAAACCCTGCACTTACGTTGTCTCCGAGAAGGCTGACCAGGTGAATGACCATTTTGACAGTTGTACCGTATAGATGGGAGTCTGAGGGAGTTGGACAATTTTGTCAGTTATGGCCGGGTTATTTACAAAGGGAACATGTTTTTACCTTCCGTCCCCGATACTTACCTATTAAAGGTTTCTTTATCTTACTTGGCTGCCCAGCCTGAGATAACCATTTAGGAGGGTGCACTACTACAGAGTTGATTTTATTAGAGATTTTCCAGTCACTCATGTGACCAACTGGTATGATAAGTCCCGCATATGCTTCAACTAAACTCGAGTTTTTATAGTAATGCGAGCAGAAATCAATGAACGGTCTTTTACAAGCTCGCAATGCAACCGATGCATGAGCACATGGCAATAAGTCGATTTGGAATTTTCGACAAGAAGAGGTCATATCCAACATATTTACAAGTCCATCCTTACCCCTATCTTTAACTTCATATTCATTCCAATCAATTGGACACACAGTGTACAAAGTAGATTCTTCATTACATTTCGCTAAATACTTTGTTGCCCATGGTATCAATTGTGTATGTAGCGAGGTTGTAAAAGTCCGTCAATCATGGAACCATTTCTGCATCATATCACGTATGTACTCGATTAGAACAGTAACAGGGAATTATCGTACATGTTGAAGACATGAGTTGATGCATTCTACGATGTTTGAAATCATCATGAAGTATTGTCTTACGAGGGAGTAAGCACGAGACTATCATGCGGCCAAATTGTCATGAGATCATCGTATGTCTTCGGGTGCACCTGCATCAATTCACTCATTTCTTCATTAAACTCAGATTCCCTGTAAATCTTATATTCGTGCTTGAAAATACCAGTCACATATTCCCTTTTGAACATATTCTTAATGTTCATAATCATGTGGAATACACTGAGGCCGTGTGGTGCATCGGGGTAAACAATTCACAATGCCTTCTTAATCCCCTTGTGCTGGTCAGATATGAACATACAATCTGTGGGACAATCGATGCACTTACGGACACACCTCAAAAACCAACTCCACGACTCTTTATTTTCCTTACGACCTATCCCAAAAGAAAGTGGATATACTTGCTCATTTCTATCCGAACATGCTGCCAAAAACAATATACCTCGGAATCTTCCTTTCAGACGAGTGTCATCAATAGCAATAATGGGTCAAATCACCGAACTAAAACTGTGAATACAAGCACCGTATGAGAAGAAAGCAAATTTTAACCGTCCTTCATCATCCAACTCAAAATCAGTCACGATGCTAGGGTTTTTCTGCTCAAGCATATACACATATGAAGGAATCCGTTGGAATGACTCGGCTGGGAATCCGAAAACAATAGACTATGCATGATCCTTCGCTCGCCAAGCCTTTGTGTATTGAATTCTGGAGACCGTAATATAGTTGCATCTCCGTCATGATGTCTTAGAGTTTCAATGTTATTCCATTAACCTGAAGCTTCAAAGACACCAATTCACCAATGACAGAAGAATTAGCTTGTAGAAACCAACCTTGGAAACCCTCGATGGTGCAACTGTGTTCCTTGTCAAATTTTCGTATCTGCCAATACTATCCCTCATCCATTTTCAGTGCATGCACTCTAAACGAATAGTTGTCATCCTTACACGTTGCTTAAAATTTGGCCTTACTAGACCTCCTGATTCTTAATTCCAAATGTTGCTTCAGTGCCACAAACTTAGTTCTCGTTTCAGCTCCCTTTTGGATGCAAAAATTCTGCCTTTGTACAATCGGCCATTGGTGGTAGAAGACTCATGGTTGATGGTTTGGAATGAGTATTGCTCTGACCTAAAAATGCTCAACGGGCGAGAGACTACAGATGAACCCCTTTGAGTTGTAGTATTGCCAGCTATATCGTCATCATGATCACCACTAGAATGACTATGATCAGAAGCAGCAGATTCACCGCCAATATCACCTTCACCGTCAAAGTTCTGACCATCACAATTCACCCTCTCTCCATTGTCTTCTTCTCTAATTAAATCACCAAAAGTTTTATCTTCTATAAACTGGTATTGTTCAACAAAGCTATCCAGCCCATGAACAGTATTGGTTTCAAATTCAGGTGGACTCACATCGTTTTCATCATCACTGCTTATTGCATCATCGGTGTCGTTTCGGTCTGATTCTTATGATGTCTCATGGATTGTGGGTATTGTTCGGGTAGGTTCGACACCTTGTGCAGATGATATTGACCCACCCATTATGTTTCTCCCACATACGGATTTCAACTGTTCATAAAAGTTTTGAATCACTGGTTCAAAAGTTCGTATAGCTTGGTGATGGTGAGGTGTAGGTTGGCCACTATGTTGTTGTGTAACCGGTTTAGATGTTTGGGCATATATTGAGCAGTATGCCTGGGGATATGGTTGTTGTATATGTGTATAATATGGATCTACAAACTGCTGGGAAAAATATGGCTACATTTGGAAGGGGATTAGTTCATGAGGTATTTGGGTTTGCATTTGGGTTGGCATTTGGGTTGACATATTACCACCAGTACTTTGATCTCTTCTCACGATGGTAACATATGCTTCAGAAATTACACTTTCTTCCTGCATCAAGAATGACACATCCCTGTCATTTTTTATATGCACAACAGTACGCCTCCCGCTCGTAGTCAAAATAGTTCTTAATTCTATGTTGAAACTGGACGAATCAAACGTAACAATATCTTCTACCAACTTTATCAACCCATTGTAAGTCAAATCACGAGGTACCAAAGCCATTTCAAAATCTCCCCCCCCCCCCCCCCCCCCCCCTCTAAAAATTCTGACCACATCACTGCCCACCGTGCGATATAAGTAATCGTAATTCTGCCATCAACCTGTGTATAATGGAGGATCAAAATTAATTTATGTTTTTTATAATTAAAACATTCCATGCTAGTTAAACAAGCAAAATACTCAATGGTTAAACAAAGAAAATGTTCATTGTTAACAACTTGATAACATGATTACTGTTCACCAAATGCATGTTTACACGATAATACTTGCTTACACGACTCAAGTAAGAGTATGATTACACTCTACACATGGTCTATTTACACGCTTAAAGATGTGAATGCTTATACATTGATATCTGTACATGTTTACAGGCTGATATCTCTATCTGTTTACATGCTTAACAATCTGAATGTGTACAAGTTGCACACTCACAACGTGTAAGCAACATACAGCGTGCAAACATGTCAAGTTGGTAGCGTGTAATCAATCACATTGTTAACTCGACATGTTTACACGCTGTTACAATGTATGCTTACACGATGAAATCAGGGAATTATTACATGCTGCACATATAATGCATGAATGTATGAATGGTTACAAGTAGAAAAAAAGAATCAAGCATTCTACCGTGTAAACATTCTGGTAAACTAAATTTTATGCTTCTATTCATTCTGGAATTTTACTTTCACTTAGAGAACTCCAGAACAACCACTCCTAACTACTACAACAAATAAAACGCAACAACAAATACGAGCTAACGTTACTGAAAGAAAAATAAACAAAAAAATTACCTTCTTTAGATAATAAACCCTTGACAAATATGATGATCTGGTGATTTACGAAAACCTTGTGAGATTTAAGACAATTCTAATAGGGGAATACTCGTGTCTGAGGAAAAAAATCTGAGTGGAAAATAAATATTAATGTTGTCTGAAAAGGAGATAAGGGCTTACTTGTCTAAATATTATTTCTCTTGGATAAAAAAAGAAAACTTATTGGGATGTGACAGTTTCGATAACAGCATTAATTGTTGGTTCAAATGAGGAAATTTTACCTTTAATAAAGTAGTTATTACACCTCCTTGTTTGCGAAGGACTCTAATTCCTTGATCAAGTACAACCAAGTATTCAAAATTATATATAAAAGAAAATTATCACATAAGTGCGTACTGATGAAATGATATAAGGACATTGAAAGTGAGTCACTCATTTTACATATTTTGACATGGCATGTATACACTTATCAAAAATCTTTTATAAATGAGTGAGTCACATTTAATGTCCTTATATAATTCCATCAGTACACATCGTATATATATATAATCTCACCCGATTTTTTTTAAAAGATTTTACGCTTTAGTTATAACTTTTATTCTTCTATCCGATTATTCAACTCCCGAACAACCTTTTCTTTCTTTGTGTGTTTCTAAAATGGTAAGGCCGGAGGAGCAGTAGAGATACGTGAGGTCTCCACTGGAGTATCGATTTCTTCCGACTGATAAAGAGTTGATTATTAAGTACTTGAGAAAGAAAGTGTATGATCAACCTTTGCCTTTGATCAACAATATTTACGATGTTGAAATCAACAAATACACTCATCTCCAACTTTTTGGTAAGTATATATACTTTTTCCCTTTACATATCTCTAATTTCTTGTTTTTCTTGATCAAATTATTCTTTTGGTTAAAGAGATGAGGTTGGACAGGTGATAAATCATTTACACTTGTACCATGAGGTTGTGGGTTATAGATTCTAGATTCGGGTCATCATTGATCTCTATCTATATAATATATAAAAGTTGACCTTTACCGCACCACATGTCGTTGTGAGGGAGCTTTAATATTTAATTCTATATAATATCCTTAAAAAATCTAAAAGTATATAAAAGTTGACTTCACCATGCCACATGTCACCGTGAAGGAGTTTTGGTATTTTATTCTATATAATATCCTTTAAAAATTCTAAATAATATATATCCATGTTTTATATTCATTTCTATCACAAATGAATAGGCAATCAAAGTCGATCCCATAAATCACAAATCAATAGAAAAATCAAGAGATAATCCCATAATCAATGGGAAATGAATAAATTCCGTTAACATATCCCAAAATCAATGGGATAATGAATAATTCTCTTAACCAATCCAATAATTAATTGAAAATAGTAATTAATTTATATTCATTTTAATAACAAATGAAGAGGCAATCAAAAGTCGATCCCATAAATCATAAATCAACAGAAAATCAAAAGACAATCCTATAATAAATGGGATATGAATAAATTCCGTTAAAAAAATACCACAATCAATGGCATAATGAATAATTCTATTAACCAATCCCATAATTAATAGAAAATAGTAATTAAATTTTTCAACCCTTCATTTTCCGTCCTTTCATTTTTCATTCAATTTATAAATCAATAATCAAAATTTCACCAAATCTTTCAATAGTGTAGTTCAAATATTTCAAAATTCCGAACCAGAGCTCTTCAAAAGGCTATAAGTTGGCTCACATAATTCATTCTCTTAAGGTATCTCTGAATTATTTTTTTCCTTTACTTTTTGTGTGGGATATTACTTGAATTCTTGGGTATTACTTGAATTCTTGGGTTTTTGATATTCATGTTATGTTCATGTGTTTGTGTTGATTTTACAAATGATATTTAAAGATATTTCAGATGATGATCATTTAATGACCGTGGTTTCGATGAAGCACATCATTCAAACCATATGTACATGATTACTACAAATGACTTATATATATCAGAAATTTTAAATTAATACGCACCGATATAAATTCTTCGATATATTAGATGTAGATCATTAGATTTACATGTTTTGACTTTAAGTGTATGCAGTTGTCAAAACTTCTTCATAATCAATGGTCCACATACAACGCATTGATATAAGTTATATCAGTATGCACTGGCAGGAAACCATTATATATATATATATATATATTGATTATTGAGTTTTAATAAAACCTCTTTCATCAGAAACTGAATCAGAGGATTCCAATGTTTCATATTCTATCCATGATTGTGTGTTGCTTTATCTATATTCAGAGGATGGTATTTTTTGCTCTTCAATTTTTGTTTTTCTTTTTAATTTCATTGATTTTTTGTTTTGGATAATTGCTGAGAAAACGAGGAAGAAAAAATAATAATAGTATTTGTATCTTTTGTTATTATACTCATTTTTATATATTTTGTTGGACTATACAGTTGAGCTTTATGTTGTTTTTGGTAATTGGTTGACAAATTGGTTTATTTTGAGTGAACTGATTTTGATTTTTTTTTTTCATTTAAGTATCGAACAACAAATAAAGAAGGTTTATGTACAAATTACTCTGCTACCAAATCAAATGTAAGAAATGATGTGTCGGTTTTTATTGCTTATTTAGGATTAACTAATCACCATGGTAAGATCTAACTTTCAGTGAACATGTTATTCGATTTGGGTATTCGATTCTTATTTTATTTTATTTTATATAAATGTGCATAAATCATATAATAAAAATGATATTTTATTCTTTTCACAATAATACAAGAGCTTTATTTTTTATTATGTATTATTATAGAAGTCACATTAGAATGTTGTTTTTTGTACTATATTTATAATTTTATTTTATATTATTATATTTATAACAATGCTATTATATATCATATCTCTATTAATTACATAATAATAATAATATATTTCATATAATATTTCATATTTATTGTTGTTAATTAGTTTCAAAATATGATGAATCACTATTAATTATAATATATAATATAAATTTCCTTTTTTTTTATTTTTAAAAATAAATTATATCATATTTATATTGTATTATATAATATGATAATATGAATGATATTAATTTGTAATATAATATGTTTAGCCCATATTATCCACATTCAAAAGACATTAATATTATTTATTTCAAAAGATACTGATTAATTAATTAATTAATTAATCATATTTGGTTAGTTTTATTATATAAGGCCATCACTTATTTGGTTCCTAAAGACACCTAGTTATATTTCATGATAGAAGTTAACATATGATAACAGTTTCAGGATATATATATATTTCATGTTTAAAAATAATGGTAGGCTTTTGCAAGTAGGGATCCACAGGGGCGAAATCAGAAAATTTTTCATGGGTGGGGCTGTGAACGATTTCATATAGATAAAAAAATTAAACGATACAATAAAACAAAGCATTTTGATTGCCAATCTCAACAATAAGAGAAAATTTTCATTAAATAAAATAAAAAAGTATACCTAGTCAGGGGACATAATGAACAATACCCTCAAATACATATTCTAACAAAGAAAAAAAATACAAGAAAATAAAATGGAAATACACATGTAAATATATAATCTAAATACAATAAGATCCTACTTAAATTTTGACTTCCGAGGCTTCAAAGAAGCAAAAACATCTATTACTGAATTTGAATCAGTTGTATAACCAAGTTTTCTTTCAATATAAACAACTATACAATTCTCAAGATACTCGTCATCCATCTTGTTATGCAAAGAAGTTTTGACAAGTTTCATAGCCGAAAATACTCGTTCTGTACTTGCTGTGGAAATAGGGAGAGTTAACACCAAACAAATCAACCTGTCAATCAAGAAATATTGTTGCGAATTTCTTGTTGCACTTAGCACTTGGCATAATTTGTAGAGTGAAGTCATATTCTTAAATTTTGCTTGAATGAGTACATCATTCTTATAATGTTGCAATTGTCTTCTCAACGTATCAAGATCTTTTTGAGGAAAATCACCATGGTAGTACTACTCAGTGAGATTACAAATATCATCAAAATTATTGGTAGGATCCAAAGCTGAACTCAGAGTCAGAAGTTCACTGTTTGTTCTGGAAATCTAGTACCTAATTCCATCAATTGAAAATCAATTACAACAATAAATACATCAATATGGTAATAATGATCAACTGTAACATGATCTTGTTGTTGACACGAACGACATGTACCCTCTATGTAATGAGCACTCATATCTGGTGAAAGTAAATTCGATACGTAAAACAAATTGAACTCAGATCATTACCACCATACGGAAATAAAAATTCCAACGGAAGTGAGATCGAACACCTTAAACTGTACCACCGGTCGGAGGACGATCACATGATCGAAAAGTCCCCTTTGATCACAATGCAATTTACCCACACTTTGATCTTGGATGAGAGAAAATTCTCTCATGATTTTCTCCATATCACTTTGTGTTTATCACTCTGTATATTTGTTATTCCTAAACACTTGTATATAAGCACTGTTATACACCCTCTGCATTTTTGTACTTAAACCAAAGCACATACATTCTATACACATAATGCACATACTTCACATGCCTTGTATTGCAGCACACACACATGCATTGCACGGACAATGCATTCACTTCCCATGCACATATAATAAATACACGTACCCCTTTTTGTTGTGTATTTCCTTATGTGTATATATATCAGTTTCTAAAACTGATACTTGCTTTCATAAAAATGCTCATGCAGTTATTGGTGCATGGGCACATGATTGGGCTTTGCATGGGATTTGCATGGGCTTAGGCTTGAACTTAGGATTGGTCCACTTGGGTGCATAATGAGTCTCCAACCCATACCCAAATATACTAATATCTCTCACTCGCACAAGTGGGACAAATGCAGTTAAGTTACCACAAGCCCGTCATGGGTGTACAATTATTAATCAACATCTGCCCCTCCCCAAATGGCGTAAGATGTAATACATACAGAGGAGTCTATGAGCCTTTAAACATTCAAACACAAGTATTATCATCATTATCAAAAGTGTTCATACGGGTAAATGCATCGTGTGACCTAATCAATAATATAAAAGAGAGCTAAAAACCTCAAATGTATATTCTCTATTTACAAGAGATAATATTGTTCTTTATTGTATCATAGATTTAATTTATAATTTTTATCAGTCTAAACATACTTAATCCCTCAAAAGCTACGCTGGACTTTATCACATTTCATGTATTCACAATTGTAACAAATACAATTGGTCGAACAGTGAATACATAAGTCAGATAAAAATTCATCAAATCTCCCATTTTATCTATATTTTTCTATCTCCAGAACAACTGCTACCCTAGACAAGCCCCATAGGCTAAAGGGTAGAATTTCCTTAGATGATCCGCATTCTATGGTCGATGAGTCGGCCATCCATATCCTTGAGCTTGTACGCCCCATTACGGATCACCATCTTTATTAGGTAGGGTCCTTCCCAGTTGGGCCCTAAGACCCCGTCTGACCTCTTCTTGGTGTTCAACGTCACTTTTCTGAGGACCAGATCCCCTTCTTTGAAGCTTTGGGTTTTAACCCTCTTGTTAAAGTACCTGGCAATCCTGTCTTGGTATATTGCTACCTTTTCAGCTATTCAATCTTGCTTTTCCTTCATGAGGTCCAAACTAGCTCGGAGCTTGCTTTCATTGCTTCCCGGTTCAAATCGTTGGACTCTAAAGGAGGTCAACTTATGCTCTATAGGTAGGACTGCTTCAACCCCGAAGGCCAGCTAGTAAGGCGTTTCCCCGGTAGTTGTTCTCCTTGTAGTGCAGTAAACCCAGAGGACCTCGGGAAGCTCCTCTACCCATCTTCCTTTTTTTTGTTGTAGCTTTTTCTTCAACAACTTCTTGATGGTTTTGTTCGTGGATTCCACCAAACCATTAGTCTGAGGGTGGGCTACCGAAGGAAATCGAAGGTCGATTCCCAAACCTTGATAGAAATCTCTGAATCCGGTATTATCGAACTGTTTTTCGAGGTCGGTTATGATGATAAGAGGGGTTTCGAACTTGTAAACTACATTGGTCTTGATAAACTTTGTTGTGTTCTCTTCCGATATCTGAGACGGTGGTCCGGCTTCAACCCATCTTGTAAAGTAATCAATTTCTACGATAGCGTGCTTGGCCTGACCCGGAGCTGTAAGAAGCAGTCCAATCAAATCGAATCCCCATATAGCAAAAGGGTATGGCGAGCTAAGGGATGACAAACGCTCAGGTGGGAGGTGACTCAAATTTGCGGCCTTCTGGCATGCCTCGCAGGTTTGCACCAAGCTCTTAGCATCTTTATGGATGGTCGACCAGTAATACCCCATGCTGAGAACCTGATATGCCAAGGCCTCTCCACCAATATGGTTCCCGCATTCCCCGGAATGAACATCTCTCAAAGCCAACTTGGCATCTTCAGGGTGTAGACATCGGAGTAAGGGAAGGGATTTTCCCCTTCGGCATAAATTCCCATCCACCATACAATACCGGACCAAGAGCCTTTTAACTCTCCTAGCTTGGTCAGGCTCCTCATGGAGTTTCCCGTCCTGTAGATATTCTGCTATTGGATCCATCCAGCATGGCTGTCGGTCCAGGGTATAAGCTTCCTTACCAGTCATAATGCTAGGTAAGGGGATTACTTGAAGAGGGACTCCGTGTGGTAGGGTCTGGCCACTATAGGTAGCTATCTTGGCTAGAACGTCAACCCGATGATTTAGCTGTCGAGGTATCTACTCGATTCTAAATCCCCTAAATTTGGTCCTGAGTTGTTGCACCATTTTCAGGTAAGCGATCGTGTTATCCCGTTTGGCCTGATAATCCCCGGAAACTTGGTTAACCACGAGTGAAGAGTCGCTCTTGATATTCAGGTAATCAACCCCGAGCTCTATGGCAGCTTTTATCCCAGCTAGCAGAGCTTCGTATTCCGCTTCATTGTTCGTGGCTTTAAATTCAAACCTAAAACAATGACAGCACTCAGTTTCTTCTCGGTCGATGAGGAATATGCCCGCTCCTCCCCAGGACTACCCGGAAGCTCAGTCAATTTAGAGAGTCCATGACTCGCAGCCCTCCGGCCAGTTGTCAGATTCTGGAATCCTCTCAAGGGTGACATCTGTTACCGCGAGGGTTGCCTGATCTGAAGGTATTGAAAGCTCGGCTACAAAGTCTGCTAGTGCTTGAGCTTTTATCGTGGTCCTAGGCTTATACTTTAAATCAAACTGGGTAAGCTCTAGAGCCCATAGAATCAGCCTTCCTGAAACATCCGGCCTTTACAAGAACTGACAGAGGGGTTGGTCCATCACCATTGCTATTGAATGAGCATGAAAGTAAGGACGGAGTTTCCTTACCGAAGTCACCAATGCATAAGCGAGCTTTTCCAGCAGAGTATAGTTCTTTTCAGGCTTGGTTAGAGTACGACTCATATAATAGATAGGTCGCTGGATCCTATCCCCGTATTCCCTGACCAAGGCCCCACTTACAACGATTTCTGAAACGGCCAAGTATATTTGGAGCTCTTCTCCAGGATTTGGCTTGACCAGCAGTGGAAGGCTTGTTAGGTATCTTTTCGAAGCTTGGAAAGCCTGTTCGCTCTATTGATCCCACTTCATGTTTCTTCCCTGCTTGATAGCTTTGAAGAATGGTAGGCACTTATCGGTAGACCGGGAGATGAACCTGTTGAGCGCTGCTACCTGACAGGTCAAGGCTTGAACCTGTTTTAGAGATACGGGGGATTCTAGATCCAAGATAGCAATGATTTTTTTCTGGGTTAGCCTCTATGCCTCTCTCATGGACCATGAAGCCCAGAAAACTTCCCCGCAGTTACACCAAAGGCGCATTTGGAAGGGTTCAACCTCATCTGGTTTTCCCTTAGGATCATGAAGGTCCTTCGAAGGTCATCCATGTGGCCTTTCGAGGTCGAATATTTAGTGATCATATCGTCGATATATACCTCCATCGACCTTTCAATTTCGAGCTTGAACAAACGGTTGACTAACCCTTGGTAAGTAGCTCCAGTATTTTTAAGCCCGAAAGGCATCACCCTGTAGCAGTATAAGCCTTGCGCGGTGATGAAACTGGTTTTTTCTTGGTCCGCGAGATGCATCATAATCTGATTGTAGCATGAAAATACGTCCATAAAGCTCAGGAGCTTGTTCCCGGAGGTGGAATCGACCAACTTATCAAGTTTTGGCAGAGGAAAACTGTCATTCGGGCATGCCCGGTTGAGGTCTGTGTAGTCCACGCATATGCGCCACTTCCCATTTGCCTTCGTGACCATGACATTGGGATGGCGGGCTTCTCGAATGAAGCCTGCCTGGGTGAGTTTATCCACCTCTTCTTGAACCGCCACATTTCTTTCATTGTTGAAGTGGCACCTTTTCTGTTTGACGGGCTTAAAGGTAGAATCCACCGCCAATCGATGTGCAGCTAATGTCATTGGGATCCTCGGCTTCTCCGTATGACTCCAGGCAAAAATATCGTTGAACTCCATGAGGAGCCTAATCAAGCCCTCTTTCATTCCTGGCTCAAGGGTAGCTCCGATCTTGACAACCTTCGAGGGATCGGTTAGCCGAACAGGAATCTCCTCTAACTTGTCGACTGGGTGGCCGCTTGCCCATTCCCTTCTCTGTTCTTCCATGTCGGGCACCACAAGGCCTTCTTCGGGATAATCTGTGGAGCCCACATCTTCCAGGTTTAATGCCAGGGTTATCCCACCTTGGATAGTCGTTACTTGGGCGAGCTGTTTAGCTAGAGCTGCTGGGTTAGCCGACACTGCGTAGCATTTCCTAGCTGCTTACTGATCACCTCGAACCTCTCCCATATTGTCCCCTACCGGGAACTTCAGGACATTGTGGTAAATAGACAGGACCCCCTTCAGGGATGATAGGAGTGGCCTCCCTAATAAGGAAAAGTTGTCTTGACGTCCATTTGTCAAATCTCTAGGTCTAGAGATGCCACAATGGATAAGATTATCCTAATGGATTTAAGCATGGCCACAGGAGAGAAGGTTTCCTCATAATCGATACCTTCTTTAGCTACCAATCTAGCTTTAAAGGTTTCCACTTTTCCATCCTTTCCTTTCTTTCTCTTGTATGCCCACTTGCACCCAATTGGTTTTATCCCTTTAGGCAAGGCCACAAGAGACCAGACTTTATTTTTGAACATGGATTCAATTTTGGATTGTATTTCCTTTTGCCAATGGCGACAATTAACATCTTTTATAGCTTCCCTGTATGTGTAGGGATCATCATCCTCTAGGAGATTCTCTAGTGATTCTCCTAGATCGATGTATCTCTCGGGTTGTCTACTAACCCTCTTACTACGATGATGAATGGTAGGTTGTTGATCTTGTGTTGGTACGAAACTTACACTTGGCTTGGTTGTGAAACCTCTTGTGGAATTGTATCTCCTGAAAGATTATTCAGGACAATTATTCTTTTAGGTACAAAATTATTCATATAGTCATTTTCCAGAAATTTAGCATTTGTCGAAACAAATAATTTAAGATCCAAAGGATTATAGAAATAATATCATTTAGTTCTTTTTGGATACCCTACAAATATGCATGTTTCTGAATGGGACTCCATATTTTCTATCTTTTCTTTTAAAATGTATGCATGACACCCAAATATCCTTAAGTGTTGTAAACTAGGCTTTCACCCAATCCATAACTCATGCGGTGTTTTAGGAATCGACTTAGATGGTACATCTTTAAGAATGTACATATCATTTTGTAAAGCATATCCCCAAAAAGAATTAGAAAGCGTTGAATAACTCAATATAGACCTAACCATATCCAAAAGAGTTCTATTTCTCTTTTCTGCCACCCCATTTTGTTGAGGTGTACCTGACGCAGAAAACTAAGAAATTATGCCATTATCAATAAGATATCGTTGAACTTACCAGATAGATACTCTCCACCACGATCAAACCTCAAGATTTTTATGTGTTATTCAAGCTTATTTTCTACTTCAGCTTTAAATGCTTTGAACATGTCAAAAGCATCCGACTTATGTCTCATGAGATACACATTGTCAAATCTCGAGTAAACATCCGTGAAAGTGATGAAGTACTCATGTCCTCCTCTAGCTTGAATGCTCATAGGACTACACACATTAGTGTGTATTAATCCTAAACATTCAGTGGCTCTTGTGCCTTTGGTTGTGAACGACCTTTTGGTCATCTTACCTTCCAAACAAGATTCATAAGTTGGTAGATCATCAACCTTTAAGTTACTTAAATGTCCATCACTAACCAATCTTTTGTTCCTATCAAGGTTAATATGCCCTAGGTGCAAATACCATAGGTAGGTTTCATCTTTTGATAATTTTACTCTTTTAGGATTAGGTTCCGTTGATTCTATATCTAACAAGTAAGAGATATTGCTATGCAAATGGAAATAACCGTTTTTCCAATGTACCTTTGTAAACAAATTTGTTATTCTTACTAATAATAAAACCTTTATTAAAAGTAATCAAATATCCAAATTTATTTAAACAAGAAACTAAAATTAATTCTCTTGAATTGAAGTACATAATAAACGTCTATTAGATCTAAATGCCAATGAGAATCTAAATTAATTCTAATATTTCCTACTGCACTGGCAGAATTTTACCTTGAATTTATAATCTCGTGATGTAGGTATGTAGAATTTTACCTTGAACCAACGTCATCAAAGGAACATATGTCTAAAATTGCAAACGGTACAATTTTATTAGATGGATGCACGAATGTGAATAAACTTGTTTGGCACACTGTATTGGATAATTTGAATTTATATTTTATATTCGTCTGTACATATACAATTTTTGATAAATAAGATATAGTTTTATGGTTAAGATTAGGGTCTCATAAAAAATTAGATGTATTAATAATTCAAGTGGATGTAAAAATTAATATATTATTAAATAAATTATTTTCACAAGGTTATAATTGGCATTTAATTGAGTGCGTACATTATTATACATTAAATTTTAGAGAGAAAACCAAAACTAGCCATCCACAATATTAGAATTTCATTTCCAACCAGATATGAAAGTTTAATTGTTAATAACCATATTTTTGAAAAATTATTTGAAATCCTCATATAAAAACTATCTCCAAACACACACTCTCTCCTTTGTTCTCTCTCCCCGCTCATCTCTCTCTTTCTTTTTCCTCTCTCTTTCCCCATTCATCATCGCCGGACGTCGTCGTTTGGGCATGCACCGCCCAACGAAGGTGCAACCTATGTAAATATGTAAGAATATTCTAACATGCAATTAATGCTAGGCTACACTAAATGCTTTTCTAGAGATGTGAAAATGGCAATAAGCAAAAATCCTGGATATCAATATCTAAATGTAAAGCAATAAGATTTAGCTAGAGGGCAAAATAGTCCTAAATGATAGCTATCAATGAACATGTATTCTCAACCAAAAACAACAGCTTAAACATATTAAATGACATGCTTAACTAAAGAAACATGCAATTAATCAACAAATAATTGCTAACCCTAGGCAAAACAAGAACATAAAGATGAAACTAGAAGTTTTAAGACATGTTCAATTTCCAAGTCAATAAGAGCTTGAAGGCCTATGAAGAAGAGATGAAAGAATGAAGCTAGATGCACATGGGAATGTGTTATGCTAAATAAAAAAGGGTTCTTAGAGCTTCTCCCACTAGAAAGGACTCTTTCTCACTCTTGGATCTGAAAGTAGAAGCTCTAAAACGATCAAGAGTAGAGAATGACAGTATATATGAAGCCTTTAACAAAATAGAGTCGTTTTGGACTTGGAAAACATATTACCGTCAAAACCGTGGTGTGTGGCACGGTTCGAGCATAGTGCCTAGACCACGATACATACCATGTTAACCTCTCTAGAAAAGAACGTAGTTAAAATCGCTGACCAGACAATGTGCATCTACCCTGCAACCATATATTGGATTCCTCTGGAAGACACTATGGATAAGACTGCTGGACATGCAAGATGCACATGCCGTGCAACTTGTCGTGGAGACACCACTAGAATGCGTCACGGTTCAAACGAGGTGTACAAACTGCAGCACACACCGCGACATGAACCGTGCAATAGAGATAAATTCTCTTGTCAGCATAACAACACACCAAAACCTAAATAAAGGATGTGCAAGTGTGAAATGAGTTAAATGCACACATAAAAGAGAAGCATAATTATCGTGCAAAACATGAAGCAAATAAAATTCAATGCAAGATTAATTTATCTCTTTAAGACCTTAAGATCTCTTTAAGACGTTAAGCACATGTGATATACCTTTGAAGAGTTCTTGAGCTTGCGGATCTGAGGTTGTCAAGAAGCTTGATCAAGAACCAAGAATAGCCTAATCTACCCTTACATAGTTAATCCCCAATCTGGTTAGTCAATGAAATAAGCCAATCATAAAATGAGGAACTTACAGTTAGTTATTTTGTGTTGGTTTGGTATTTGGAGTATATGTGGTATCCATGGTGCATCAGATTACAGTTGGTTTGGTTTGAAATTGTGCCAAAGTGCTACAGAAATTGTTTAAGGTTAGTAATTGTGAATATAGTTTTCTAATTGTTCGAATGGCGAAAGTGAAGCAAGCTGCCAGGGTAATTAAAGAGGGTGATTCCAACAGAAAGACAAGGCTGAAAAAAGAAATGGATAAAAGGAAAAAATTGGTTCCAAAATGTGTTTAAAATCCAGATTTACCAAACCAGATGACAAAAGTATGCAAAGAAGAAGATAATTCTGGAAAAGAGGATAAATATTAGTGAATTGAGTGCAACCCTGATCCTCAGATGATTGAATCCAGACTGTGGGAAACCTATGCCCAGTGCCCTCTTAGATACTGTCTTTAGATTGTGCAAGAGTTTTATGCATAGGTGGTTAAGAAGAACTATATCCTAGGTGGTGCAGTTTGTGTACATGGTAAGGAAGTCAAGATCAATGCCTCAAACATCAACCGATAATACAGGACCACGCTTCCACTAAGATCAGAGGGAGAGGAAGACATCATTTTCAAAGGGGTAACAAAGAATGATATTTTCTAGAATATGAATGTGGCGCTGACCAACAATCTGACATTAGAGCCTCTGTAAGTTTGAAACTCCAAGGCCAGCGTTATGAAGCAATCCAATATCCATATGGACTTGGCCTTTTGGCATGTGTTCATCTCCTATTCGATAAGGTCATGTCTACATTGAACTACAATGGCCTATGATATGATGACTTTGCTTTACTGCTTGGATAATGACTAGCCGCTCGATGTTGGTGTGATTGTCACGTTGTGTCCTTATGTTGGTTTTGTTTTATTATCACGAATTTAATGTTGTTGTTTGTGAGGTTGGTGCACCTCTCTGTCGGGTTCTCATTATCAACATTAGGGATAATGTTGGATTTAGGTTTGGGAGTGTAGTCTTTTTGTCAAGTCATTTTATTAAAAAAAAAATCTGTTCAATTTTTGCATGTTTTAGGTTTGGGAGTCATTATTGTCATGTTTTTGAAAAAAGGCGATGTTGAACATATTTTGTTTCCTGAGATTCTTTTGTGCGTGTACCTTTAATGAGTGTTTGTACGTATTGGTTGCTGAGTCTAGCCTAAAGTGCACGGCACAAAATGCAGTTAGTCCATTTCTCTTAGTGTTCTTATGGATGAGGCATCATACTTGAATGTGAGTGATCAATAATGGAGATTACCCATGAGAGTCTTGAGGTTTTCAGCATTTTATTTTGGGGGTATTTTTATTTCCACTCTTTAAACACACACTTTGAAACATATCTACACTTAATTAGAAAGTCTCATTACACTACATGTCATCGTTTGTCATAGAACATTTATTAATAGTGGTTTGCTTACTGAAATTTTTATTCCCTTGATAGATGGACCTTTAGAAATGATTATAGACAATGTGTATTGGCCACTTAAATACGGCCTAAACACTTTCTCATCCAATATATGTGTGCCCCAACCCAATTTTGAAGCCAAACACTTTAAAACCTTTCATTTCATTGCCTACATCATCTATAACTCTCACAACCTAAACACTAAACCATCATTCAACTAATTGATTTTGTTAAGGCGTAAGTCTGAGCTCTAATTTATGTACGGTGTGTACTTAGGCAAGAGTGTATGAAATTGTGCAAAGAATGGGCAAAAGTCTTAAAATAATTATAATAATAAATAATAGCTTCAAAGCCTTGATCTTATTTGTAAGCTAGACTCAAGCTATAAGAGTAGTAAAACACATTATAGCAAACTATAGCATGGACGTCAAATGTTAAGTAAAATGTTGTAATATTGATCATCAGAATTTAGAATGTAATGCCTTAGCTGAATGAGTAGGGTTGTCAATTCGGGTTGGCGGGTTGTGTTTGGGTCAACCCGAACAAGACACGATTAATTTTGAGTCGACCCAAACACGACACGATTAATAAACGGGTCATATCCCCTTGACCCAAACACGACACGATTTTTTTTAAGTCAACTCGTACATGACACAAATAACCCGTTTAATAAATGGGTTTGACGGGTCGTGTTAGATGACCCGTTTAGATGATCCATATAACATTTTAATACTAATTTCAATATTTCACTAAAATACACATTAATAATAAAATTTTAGGAAAAGTAATTAGTACATTAATTCAAATACATCCTCAATCCATATAAATAATTCAAAACAATAATTAAGATATTCAAACACAAATATAAATCCATAAGTTCACAAAAATGATAATTAACAAATTCAAACACAAATATAAATCCATAAGTCCACAAGTTCATAATAAAATAAAAATCCACAAGTTCATAATAATAGCATAATAAAATAAAAACCAACAAGTTCTTAATAGCATCTGATATTCAAATACCAAAACAAAAATCATTGATGTTAACACAAAATATGTGATCAGGAACTCTTCTTCTTCTTGTCCATAAACCTACAATCGAAGATAACTTTAAGACATTAGATAATAACTTACAAGTTTGAAGATATTAAAAAAAAATACTTTAAACAAGTGTAATATGATTTTACCACTAATCGCCCAGTTGAGAAGTGACACTTTTGGTAGATGGACCTGGACTATCCTCGATTGTCAAATTCAAAATATCTTCACAAATTTCTTCCACTTCAAGACTTTCACTCACTACAAAGTACAAACAATAATATAAAAATATTGATAAAATGAACATTAGACAATATATTAACAAAGTGAGAAATAGACACTAGGTAATAAAAAAGGTCACCATTATCCATTTGCATCCAATCTCTAGTGCAAACAATAGCCTCCACCACATCCGGTTTTTAAATGATATATATATATATATATCTGAAATATTTACTTATATATATCTTAATATGTTTTGATTATTTTTTGTAGAGTGATTCCTAAAGCTCTCATGTCTCATGAGGTAACTAGTAACTACTGTTATATATATAGATAGATAGATAAATCTCCAATATTAGTTGTTGAATATATTATATATGTATTATTCTTTGTGTAATTATATATATAAATGAAACAAGTATATATATGTAAATTGCAGATATCAGGAGAGACCATTGGAGAATTGAAAACAGCTGCAGACATGCATCAAAGGAAGTCTGAAATGGCAAAACAAGCTGATGCATTCATTGCACTTCCTGGTATATTTTTATACATATATGTACACACGTAACACATATATTTCCACAAACACACAAACACCCACTTTGTTCATTAACTTTTTGTTTTTTCTACTTTTAATTAAAACTATTCTATGTTTGTCTTTTATTTAAGGTGGTTATGGAACTATGGAAGAATTGTTAGAAGTCATAACTTGGTCTCAGCTAGGAATACATGAGAAACCAGTAAGAATATTACTATTGGCCATTTAAAAAAAAATCATGGTTTTTTACGTTTGATTAATTTTGTTTTTGGGTTTTAAATTTTGGAATATTGTAGGTGGGATTGTTGAATGTAGATGGATATTATAACAGCTTACTTGCATTATTTGACAAAGGAGTTGAAGAAGGTTTCATTGATGATTCTGCAAGAAATATTCGAGTTATGGCAGACAATGCAGAAACATAAGCTAAATTTGATTCATCAAATTTACATCTAATTCATCATCTGATTCATCAAAGGGATTAGTACCAATCTAAATTTCTCAATTATCAAACATAAGCTATGGAGAGAGAAGCTACGAAATCTATTAAATTTGAAAGTGAAATCAAATTGATTTGAAGAAAATATAACTGTGCTGACCTAGTGTGATCGTCCAGTTTACTATTGTTTGGTTTTGGCTCTGATTCTAACACTAGCTGCAGCAATTGTTCTTGGGATGGACAAGCAGACAAAGATTGTTCCTATCAAAATTATAGCCACTAAAATAAAATCAATTCAACAATAGATTCAAGGCTGCAAAGCATATGGAGTTTAGAGATTTGAAAAAGCTTAAATCAGTAAGTTTGAACATAAAGAAAACAATAACTATGTAGCATAATCATAAAAACAAATAAGTTGTTTTCTTTTGAAAGGTCTGTATATTCAAAACTGATCCAAGAAGCATAGTAACATAAGATCTCGTTTTCAACCACAAATGATTTGGAAGTAGATCCCATCACTTTCCAGCCAAGAAGGATGTAAAAACGTTTGTGCTTTGCCCCACTCAAAGATAACAAAAATCAAAATTCAACAGCCAACTATCATGTTTAAATTGTCTAGAATATGTAGAAAACACATCATGCTTCATTCTCACACGTTGAAAAAAAGGTCTTCAAACTAATTATGTCCTATTTTAGTTCCACATCTCCATCACACTTTTAATCTTCCTCTAAAATTCAATATATATATATATATATATGAATCAAACCGCATTTCAAACATCGTTTAACACTGGACCAATTATATCCATATATATAAAAAAATCAAACCACATTTCAAACATCTTTTAACACTGGACCAATTATCTCCCAACATATGCATATCCCCCAGCAAAAATTATGGGAGGTGAAGGTATACGGTACATATAGAAACATTTCGACTAAAGTTTCAGAATTCAAAAGACTATTAACTCTCACAGTCTCACATATGATTGTATGAACATATCAAAACAAGGGTTGCTTAACAACAAAACAAAGAAAGAAGTCTCTTACAGAAGTTGCAGTAGTCGTAGTACGGTGAGGGAGAACTGTAACCAAGCAAAGGGTGTCGGTGATCCGGTGAGGGAGAAGAGCCGACGGCGACGACGAGGGAGAGGAGGCTGGTAGGCGATGACAATAGTTAGGGTTTGGGAATGGCGGCGATGAGAGCTTATAGGTGATGACAGTAGGATTTAGGAGCGAATGAGCGATCTGAATTCTGATGGTGTAAACTTTACACTGTAAAGTGATGTTAGGGTTTGCTTATCAATTTATATGATAGGTAATATTACATAAATACCCTTAATCAATAAAAATACATTTTTACCCCTACTAATCGTGTCAACCCGTGACCCGTTAAGGTTAACCCGGACACGACACGATTATTAAACCGGTTAGACGGGTTGACCTGTTTAGTGACACGACCCGTTTAGCCTCAACCCAAACCCGTAATAATCGTATGCGTGTCGTGTCGACCCATCGTGTCGTGACCCATATTGACACCCCTAGCTGAATCAATTGGTTTTCAAATTTCCCTATTTATCCATTCATTCATAACCCAATCACCTAAGCCCCTCTACATCTAATGAAAAAGACCTACTTGATCATAGGAAAAATCTAGATAGAGAATGTTAGTTGAAGCATGCTACTTCTAAGTTCATGACATTCGATATCATTCATGAGACTTAACTTTAGAAATGTGCGTTCTTTTTTAAAATGTCATATGCAACTAAATTTTTTTATTTCAATACATAAACTCATATTGCATATTTTTAGGTGTGTTCGCTTAGGATTCGAAGTGCAAATTGAGAGAAATATGGTGAGGATAGAGTCAAGGTGAATTAAATTCCTTGCAGAAGAGTGCGTTGTTTTTGAAGCTTAGGCATTTCGAGAGTAGGAATGCATGTCAGCTCAGCATATATATATATATATCTTATTCTTATTAGAATCTCAACATTAGCCATACGAGGACTTTCACAGCCAGCAGCAAATATTCCCTTTTATCATCATATTCACACATCCCTCCTTAGATAATCAAACCCATCCCTTAGGAGATTTTGAAGAAAGAAGAAGAAGATTCTCAAGTCTAGGAAGCTCACATGGCCTATTTGGGTTTCTTATTTTCCATTTATGTGTAACTAAATCTTTATCTAGGGGTTAATGTAACCATATTGTACTGCTCTATGTAATTAATTGGTCTATTCTTCTTAATTAAATTCGATTTTAGTCTTATTTACTTGATTTATAGTTCTATTCTCTCTCCCATGTTATGTTGTGACCTCAATTGATGTGGGTAGCAATTTATATTATCTAATAGATTTAGATTTAGATGTGAATGGCATTTTTCCATTTGAATCTCAATCATAAGCTTAGTGAGCAGGAAAGTTGATATATGCATGGCCTTGCAGTATTAACTTGGCTTAGAGTTTTGTGAAATTGGGTATTTAACTATAGCTTGTCACATGACCTTGTGTGAGTAGTAGGAAGAACCCTAGATCTAATTTTAACATCTTTAAAACAAGTCCTAACATTTGTTTGAAGTGTTTAATTGAGACTAATTTAGTGCATTGAGTGATCTAAGAAAGGTTGCATCGATTCCCTAGTGTTTTCTCCATATATTCATTCATTGTATGTGTTGAATTTCTTAATTTTAATTTCAAGTAGCAATTTAATCATCTTTCATGAGATTCAATTGTTTTCCAAAACTAAGCATTATACAATTTAACTTTCGCACCTAGTGTAGTTTATCCCAAATTAATTAGCATTCGACCAATGGATTCCCCAATCCTTGTAAACAAACTTTCATTTAAATTGAACATCAACTATGTGCACCTATTCATTACACCCATCATATCTTCAACTATATCTATTTATTTTAAAAAAATGATAAAACCTTATGTCATGTTTGGTTGGATGGAATGGTATGGGGTAGGGTCTTCGACTGGGTTGAAGTCGTGTCCGATGATTCAGACTTCCATTGCTTCTTTCATGGAGCCGAAGTAGTCATTCCATTTGTTTGGTTTGTTAAAATGCAATGGAATGGGCATTCCACCATTTTGGTGGAATGGGCATTCCATCCAAAAACCAATGGAATGCCCATTCCATTCCATTAACATATTTGCTCTTCCGAAAATACCCTAACTCTATACCAAAAATACCTTCCTTTCTAAAAAATATATATTATATATATATATATATATATTATATTACATTATTATAATATATATTATATTAATATATATTATTGTATATATAAGTATTACATATTATATATTACATTATATATTATATATATTATACTATTATATAATATATATTATTATATATATATATATATTATTGTTACATATATTATATTATTACATATATATACATATATATATATTATAGAGGGAATTGCAGGAAATGATCAAAACAATTATTGAGTTATTCTTTTTAGCCAAAAATTTATTTTTGCTTATAATTAGCATCTTGAACCATGAACTTCCAAATATGCCCTCATTTTTGTTTTATGTGTCCCAATTTTTCCCACCCAAAATTTTCACTTATTTGTGCTTCACCTCCAAATATTTTGAAATCCAAATTTCTCACTCTCTCTCTCTCGCTCGCTCTCTCTGTTTATTCTCTAAATTTTTGCTTCTTCTCTCTCAAACCGTGCTCTCCTTGAAAACTGATTTGCTTCTTCTCTCTAAAACCATGTTTTCTTTTGCTTATTCTCTATCAAATCGTGTTCTCTATCGTGTTCTCTCTCTCTGAAAAAACAAGCTTCTTCTCTCTAAAAACCGAGACTGCAAATCGGGTATGAAACTCGTGGGTCTTCGTCTTTGCAGGTAAATCGTGTCTCTGAACTGATTTCGGTCACCACATTCTTGAAGGTAGATCCAGATCCGAAATCTTGCATTCATCTCTGTCTTGAAGTAGTTGAAGGTATCTACTTGTTTTTTACAAGAATGAACAAGTTTAATTTGAAGAAAAATATGATGGTTTCGATTTTGAGTGAAACCCATGTACTGTCAATTTTTGTTCCCAGGTTACATGATAGGCCATTTAAATGTTACATGTCAGTTCAATTTAATGTTACATGTCAGTTTACTTGTAAGTTCAAGTGTATGTAATTTCGATTTGGAGTGAAACCCAACTATTGTAAGTTTTTGTACCCAAGTTACATGGTAGTATTTTTTAATGTTACGTGCTAGTTTATATTTTGTACCCAAGTTACACTTAGGTTATTTTTGAAGTTACATGCTAGGTTATTTTTAAAGTTACATACTAGGTTATTTTTTAAGTTACATGCTAGGTTAATTTTGAAGTTACATTCTTGGTTATTTTTGAAGTTACATGCTAGATTATTTTTTAAGTTACATGCTAGGTTAATTTTGAAGTTACATGCTAGGTTAATTTTGAAGTTACATGCTAGGTTATTTTTTAAGTTACATGCTAGGTGGTTTGTGAAGTTACATTCCATCCAAGTCCTATTTTGTTAAATGTAAATTCAATTTAAAGTTTTATGTCAAATACTTTAAATGTGAATTACTTGACTTGTAGGAATATGCATGAAATGAAATTTGTCATCCATCATGGTGGAAGTTGGGTGGGTAATTGTTACAAGGGTGGTATAAAAAAATGGGTCAATGTTCCTAGATGTGTAAGTTATGATGGCTTGGTGAAGTTTGTAGAAGATGTTGCCAAAGTTGATGTTGCTAGGTACAACTTACAATTATGGTCATTGGCATTTACAATTAGTGGTACTGCTCGTCCGAGAATTGAGAATGACAATGACGTGTCACGTATGATGAATATAGATAAGCTATTACCTGAGCTTTTTGTCTCTGTTTCTACGAAGGAAACAACATCTTGTGTTTAAAATGTCAGCCTATGTAACCTACCTACTTCATAACCCGTGTATGGCGGGTTTCTTCGGCAACTGGCAGGATATGGGTCCATTTCAATTGTAGACCTAAGTGTATGTAACGATGAAACAATTAATGATGAAGAGAACAATCAGTGGTCAGACACCAATAACAGTGATGATAGCTCAATACCCAACGTTGACAGAGGTAGTCATGACGAAGAAGATTAGCATGATGGAGTGGTTGTGGTTCTAGAAATGTTAGAGGACATAGATGTGCTGGTCTATCGGGTTTTGCTACATTTAGCTGTGTTTCCTTTTGAGAGGATGGTTTGGGTGACGATGTTGATCAAACTTCTAAGCATGCTTCCCCACGAGCTTGGATTATTCCTGGAGCATAAGGGTATTCTTTTGAACCCATTAGCACGGAGGAAGCTTGTTCAGATGATGGCCAATTATACAATGGTAGAATATTTCAATGCAAGAAAGATCTGAAGCGAACGTTGAATATGTATACATTGAATGAGAGATTTGAAGTCTGAATTAGAAGGCCTAGCAAGACACATTATGAGGCTGGATGTAAGGATATCGAGTGTGAATTCCATTTATGTGGAATTAAGATGCAAAAAGGAGAATATTAGGTGGTTTGAATGTTCGTAAAGGATCATACATGCAATATCAATGGTTTCCACGCACGTCTTCGACAAGAAAATTTCTAAACTGTCGGTGAACTATTAGCACCAAAGTTGCAAGTACACGGACACTCATAAAAACCCAAAGATATCATGGCTGAAATGCAAGTGGAACATGGACTACATTTGTTGTATTCAAAAGCTTAGAGGGGTAAGGGATCATGCAGAGACATCTGTTTTTGGTCCTCTTGAAGAATCATTCAAACTTTTGCCTGCTTACTGTCATCGATTAGAAGAAGTAAATCCAGGGACTATTACGGCATTGAAAACAAATGTTGCAAATCAGTTTGAATATATGTTCATCGCTCATGCCGCATCACTTCATGGATTTCGTACCATGATTCGACCAGTTATTGCCATTGACAGTACTCATTTGAAGGGTAAATTTTCTTGTATTATGTTTGTAGCTATATGTTTGGATGCAAACAACCAGGTTTTTCCTTTGGAATATGGCTTTAGTGACGTTGAAGATGAAATGTCATGGACAGGTTTTTAAATGAGCTTAAAAATGCTATTGGTAGTCCTGAGGATTATATGATCATATCCGACCGCCACATTGGTATCAAGGTTGCAATGGAGAAAGTGTACCCTAACGTACCATATGGATATTGTGTGTTTCATATGGCTCAAAACATCAAAAATGATTACAAAAGGAAAGATGTGAGCCTTCTTTTCAAACAAGCATGGAAGGCATACCGAAAATCTGAATTCAAGGAAGCGATGTTGGAGATGATAAAGGTTAATAGGGTAGCATTCAAAGAAATAATGAATGTTGGTCCCGAAAGGTGGTATCGTGCTTACTCTCCTGTTAAACGTTATAGGTTGATGACCTCTAGCATTGCCGAGTCGATGAATCCATGCTTGGTACATGCTTGCCAAATGTCAATAACAACCATGATTGAGTTTATTAGAGACATGCTCCAGAAATGGTTTTATAAGCGTCGGATCAAGGCTGAAAAAACTCAGACACAATTGACTCCATGGGCCACTGAATTAATAAAAGAAAGAAACATTGATTCAGAAAAGTATATGGTTCGTCCAATTGATTCTGTTAACTTCAATGTTAAGGATGGAAATAAAGATGGTTTGGTGAACCTTTCTGAAAAGACTTGTAGCTGTGTGAAATTTGAAGTTGATAAACTCCCATGTCAACATGCATTAGCTGCAATAAGGTTAATATCCTCTTCTTCCATTGTAATTTGCCTTCTTACCTATTTTGATTCAATTAATTACTCGCAATCTTTTCCTTTGTACGTATGTGAAGAAACCTTTACCCGATTATTATGGGGATTGCTACAAAACCACAAGTTAGGTTGAAGCATATGTAGGGACCATTTTCTCTGTAAGGCATCTAAGTGATTGGAATATTCTTGAAGATGTACAATCAAAGGTTGTTCTTCTGCCTCCTTTTCGTGTGCAAGCTGGAAGACCAAGAAAGAAGAGATTTAAATCTGCTGGAGAACATGGTAATGGAAAAACCAGAAATTGTACGATTTGTAAGAAATTGGGTCACAACCGACATAATTGCAAGAATGCACAGCCTTGTCAGGCTCCTCCACCATGCCTATCCGCATCATCTGTAACATCCGTAACATCGAAGCGACCACGTAGACCTTACAGGTGCAAGAAGTGTGGAGATGAAGGCCACAATTCACAAAAGTGTCCATTGGCACCGAAAGAAGTTGGTACATCCTAGATTTTACTGTATCAGTAATGATGTTAAAATTCTAATAAGTATGGGTGAAATACTTATTTGTGTAATGTGGACTTTATGAAGTTCTTATTGAATTTGATAGTTGAAATACAATGACTCCAGTAATGTTACATATTAGAAGTTATATGCCAGTTGGAAATGAAGTTACATGCCAGTGCAATACGAAGTTACATCCTTGTTCATATATAATTTCATTTCAAAATACTCCAGTAATGTTATATGTTAGAAGTTACATGCCAGTGCAATACAAAGTTACATGCTTGTTCAAACATAATTTAGTTTCAGAATAGAACTCACATGACAATGCAAAATAAAGTTACATGGTAGTTTAAACATAATTTAATTTCAGAATAGAACTCCAGTAAAGTTACATGTTGGAAGTTACATGCCAGTTGGAAATGAAGTTACATGCCAGTATAAAATGAAGTTACATGCCAATGAAAAAAGAAGTTACATCCTTGTTCATTAAAAAATTCATTTCAGAATGGGACTCCAGTACAAATACATGTTACAAGTTACATCCTAGTTAATAATTAAGTTACAAGCCTGTTTAAAAACAATTTCATTCCTAAAGTTCCATTAATGTACATCGTCAAGTCAAGAAACCTATGAATATGCCAGTACACTGTTAGCATAAATTTCTAGTGTCATTTCCTCCCTAAACCTGGGGATGTTTTTGGTTCCCCACCCAAAAAAACATTTTTGACGCATCAACATGTCTGCGTATCAGCATGTGAAGACACCATAACTATCATTGTCTAGTTGTGCTAGTAGCTTCTTTGGAATTGATTGTTTAACAACAAACATCATCCCATCAGGTGTTATGCTTCTTTTATCAAAATATTCGGATGCTGACAAAGTTGTTGAAATTAAACTCAATAGTGGGATGATCTGCTTCACATGCTTCTCAATATTGGTTGTCTTATGTAGTGGATCATAAATACAGACACTGCGTTTTTCCAAATCAACATCACACAATATCCAATGTCCTGCTGGATCACCAACAGTACATGGAACCAACAACTGTAAAAAAGAAGTAACAAATTACGATTAGTAACTTCAACATTATGTTACATGATAGAAAGTTCAAGTTGCATGCTAGTTCAGAACCAAGATACATGCCAGTACGAAACAATGTTACATGCTAGTACAAAACTAAGTTACATGGTAGTTCAAAACATAGTTACATGCTAGTACAAATTCATATCTAGTTTTCAAAGATGAGCAACCTTACTTACATGTTTAACAGTGGACCAAGCAGTTCCCCACCAAGGTTTGTCTCCAGCAGCATACAATATCCAATCCGTCGGACATTTATAATTTAGTGCATCAAATTCACAACTTAATGGTGCATCCTACGACTGTTGGAATTTTTCCATTCCTCTGTTAACTTTGCCTACAGAGTATAAGTTTGTTAGGAACATATGTACGTCTTTACGTCAATCAAACAATTAAATAAGAAAAAAGGTTTTCTTACTAAGAAGTTCGAACATAGCACTGCAACATCAGATTTGTAATCTTCCGGTTTCAGTTGTCGTTGCTTACATTGTAGACTCATATATGCGTCAATATGCTAGTTCAAAATGAAGTAAAATTAAATTGATAATTTTTCAATATGCTACATCAATATTTATATAAATTAGCAATTGTAACCAACCTCATTGGATAACCAACAGGTTGTAGATTCCAACTTGATAAAGAATTCCTTAGTTGTGAAGTAGTCGGATCCTACGTTCAACTTGTGAAGAAAAGTAGGAATATTTCACATACAAGTTACTAATAACAATATATTTTATGAAAACAAGGAAGAACGAACATGTTACAAAATCTTACGATGTCACTGTGTTGCTTTTCTTAAAACGTCCATACTTTGCTTTCAATTTTTTTTCTCTCTCGCAACAGGTTGGAATGGGTCAATGTATGGCCTAGTCATATAACGAGATTTAATCTTCAACCAATGCTCCCACTCATTCTGCACAGCCAGGTACTCTAGCGTAGTTACATCCCCTACTGTTCTGTCAACTACCAACGGGGAAGGGGTCTACACCTTTAATCCCTCCTAGACCAAAATGTTTTGGACCAAAAGCTCAAGGATATCACCATCGGTTTCATCATCCCGAATAATCCCCTTTTCTCGAGGCATTCCAAGGGCTGCATCTCCCTCCCGAGCATCTCATTCACCATCCCCCTTACCAGAAGTAACATCACCCCCACCATGGCTACCATTACCCTCAACATTAGGATTGCCCACATTTTCCCCTTGCACTTCATGAGAATTCTTTGGTCTACATAATGCAAAATGTTGATGAAATGGCATTGAGTAGTTAGGGTCAAACCGATATGGCTTAGAATGAAGCGTCCTATCAGGGGTAGTCTGTGTTTTTTTTAATTAAAAAAATAGCAGAAATTGAAGTTGCATGTCAGTAAGTTCAAGTTACATGCTAGTACAATACAAAATTATATGCTAGTTCAAATCTAGTTACATGCAGTAGAAAAAAAAGTTACATGCTAGTACAAATCTAAGTAACATGGTACTACAATACCAAGTTACATGCTACTACAAAACCAAGTTACATGCTAGATCAAAACCAAGTTACATGCTAGTACAAAACCAAGTTACATGCTAATACAAAACCAAGTTACATGCTAGAACAAACCCAAGTTAATATTGGTACAAAACCAAGTTACATGCTAGAACAAAACCAAGTTACATGCTAGTAATAAACCAAGTTACATGCTAGTACAAAACCAAGGAAGAGAATTTAAACCCAAGTTACATGCCAGTAAGTTAAAGTTACCAGATGACATGGCTGAAGAAGATCATCCAGCCTTTTGTCCTCCAAACAAAATCGACACGAAGATGTTCGTCTAGCTTGCTCGCTCGTATGAAGGAAGGTACGTCAGTTCGGGAACATGTCCTAAGCATGATGTCTTACTTCAACAAGACAGAAGTCAATAGCTGGGCCATTGAAGAACCCAACCAAATGAACATCATACTGACGACTCTTTCAAAGAGTTTCGATCAGTTTAAGAGCAAGTACGGGATGAACAAGTTAAAGTTTAGTCTTACACAGTTGCTCAATGAGCTTGCTACCTTTGAGTCCTTGATTAAGGACAATAAGGGTAAGACCGGTGAGGGAAATTTTGCCGAACCATCTTCCTTCTCAAATAATAAAAAGAGGAAGAGGTCTGCTGGGAAGGCGAAGGGTAAGCGCAAACCCAAAATAGTCCAAAGCAAAAAGAAAGGCGCCTCTACCGACCAAGGCAAAAGAAAATGTTTCCATTACGATAATGTTGGGCACTGAAAGAGGAATTGTCCTAAATATCTTGAGGAGACAGCCAAGAAGAAGAAAATGAAAGTTATATATGATTTAATTGTTCTTGAATCTTGTTTAGTGGAAGATGATTCTTCACCCTGGATAGTTGATTCAGGGGCCACTAACCATGTTTGTTCTTCTTTACAGTGGAATGATTCGTGGACACAGCTAGAGGCTGAAGCCTTCTTAATGTGTGTGGGGTCTGGGGATATTGTATCAACAAAAGCAGTGAGAGAAATACAATTTCAATTTTGTAATAATAATAGTTTTTTATTATTGAATAATGTTTTTATATTTCTAGATTTACACGGAATTTGATTTCCGTTTCTAAATTGTTAGAACAATCGTATAAATTGTTAGAAAGCCTAAAGAAAGAAGAAGTCAAAGAAAGGTAAATATGATTTACTTGTTCTTGAGCCATGTTTAATGGAAGATCATTCTTCACCCTGGATAGTTGATTCAGGGGCCACTAACCATGTTTGTTTTTGTTTACAATGGACTGATTCTTGGACACAGCTAGAGGAGCAAGCCTTCTCAATGCGTGTAGGCTCAGGGGATGTCGTGTCGGCACGAGCAGTGGGCGTAATTAGATTACGTTTTTATAATAATTATATATTGTTGGACAATGTATTTCATATTCCTGGATTTACACGGAATATGATTTCCGTTTCTAAGTTGTTAGAACAAAAATATTATATTTCTTTTAATAATAAGTCTGTTATTATTGGAAAGAATGATCTGAATATTTGTTCAGGAATTAATGAAAACAATTTGAGGGACAAGGTGTTTTCTGATAGGGTTGTGAGACTACCTGAAAGCTATTTAAGTATAGGTAAGGGATAAGGTGTTGTCTCTACTGATAGTGTGGATGATCCATTGACATTTAAAAATGCAATGGAAGATCCTGATAAAGAAGAATGGCTTAAAGCCATGAATCTCGAGATAGAGTTCATGTACTCTAACTCAGTCTGGGATCTTGTAGACTTACTGGATAGGGTAAAACCTATAGGGTGAAAGTGGATCTATAAGAGAAATAAAGGAGTAGACGAGAAGGTAGAGACCTTCAAAGCAAGGCTATTCCCCAAAGGTTATACCCAGAAAAAGGGGGTCGATTATGAAGAGACCTTCTTGCCAGCAACCATGTTTAAGTCTATTAGGATTCTCTTATCCATTGCTGCCTATTTCAAATATGAAATTTGGCAAATTGATGATAAGACTGCATTCTTGAATGACAATCTTAATGAGAGCATTTATATGATGCAACCAAAGGGATTCCTCTAGATCGTGGAACATTAGGTTTGATGATGTGATCAAAACCTATGGCTTCGAGCAGAATGTCGATGAGCCTTGTGTCTACAAGCGCATCATTGATAAGAAAGTAGTTTTCTTGGTCCTATACGTAGATGATATCCTACTCATGATGAATGATGTGGGAGTGTTGTTTGATGTAAAGGGTTAGCTGGCTAGCCAATTCTAAATGAAAGATTTGGCAGAGGCAAGTTATGTTATAGGGATCCAATTTATAAGGGATCGTAAGAACAAACTCATAGCATTATCTCAAGCATCATATATCGATAAGGTTCTTATGCGATTTTCGATGCAAAACTCTAAGAAAGGTAATTTACCTTCCAGACATTGAGTTCACTTGTCTAAAGAACAATGTCCTAAGATACCTTAAGAAGTTAAGGATATAAGACGTGTACCCTATACATCGGCAGTAGGTAGTCTCATGTATGCTAGGTTATGCACGAGACCTGATATCTACTATACAGTGGGAGTAGTCAGTAGATACCAGTCCAACCCAGGATTGGATCATTAGGTTGTTGTTAAGACATTTCTTAAGTATCTTTGGAGAACGAGAGACTATATGCTAGTGTATTTCGGGCAGGATTTGATCCCGTTAGGATACACTGATTCTGATTTTCAGTCAGACCGGGATTCAAGGAAATCTACATCTGAATCAGTATTCACCCTGGGTGGTGGAGCCATTGTGTGGAGAAGTATCAAGCAATCTTGCATTGCTAACTCCACCATGGAAGCCGAATATGTAGCCGTTTGTGAAGCTGCTAAAGAAGTTGTTTGGCTCCGTAAGTTCTTGAGTGATCTGGAAGTTGTTCCAGATCTGAATAGGCATATCACACTTTATTGTGATAACAGTGGTGTTGTGGCTAATTCCAAAGAGACAAGAAGCCATAAGAGAGGGAAGCATATAGAGAGAAAGTATCATCTCATTAGAGAGATAGTGCAGAGAGGAGATATGATCGTCACCAAGATAGTCTCACAAGACAATCACGCTAATTCATTTACGAAGACCTTTGGCTAAAGTGTTTTTGGGTCACTTATAGAGTCTAGAGTTATGAGACATGCCTCACATGCTTTAGTGCAAGTGGGAGATTGTTGGGATTTATGCCCTAAAGATGTAATTTGTAAATGGATTTATGAAATAAATAAAAGGAAAAGTTCAATTCCATCTTGTTGTTTTGTATATTTTATAACTTGTGCATTTATTTAACATCCAAGATTACTGGATGTAATCTTGAACTGTGTATATGAGTGTCATATACAGACGGATACAGTAAGAGACGTGCAATCTAAAGAGTCCATAGATAGCAAATAAAGTTGGTTACTTTATTGTGGTTAATTTGTAGTTGCGGTCCATCCCGTAATGTACGGTGATTATATCCTGAATCATTCATATGAGATATGGGAATTGAGGCACCTTGTATGATGTGATCATATAGGACTGGGCCATGATCTATATGAATCTCTCACCAAAATTCGTTTACCGATGAGATTCATATATATCAACTAGTGGTGGCTATATGTGGGTGAGACTTCTTCAGATTAAATCGTGGTCTTTGATATATCATAGGTGAGGTCATATGCATTTCCCGATCAATATACTCCGTATGTAGGGATTGTGGTTTGGCTTGTGGCTGGGAAGGTTTGTACACAATAGTGGAATCCATTCATTCTTGTGAGAAGTAGATGGTAGTTCCCTTAAGGGTTGATTTGGGCTTGGACAATATGAGCGCTCTCCTAATTCCGTAAGGAAATAAGATTTATTGTCCATTAGAGAATCAATGGTACTTAAAGGATAGCGGACATTATGACCCAGCTCTAATTATGAACTATTGTGGAGGATCACACCATATGTAATAGCTATATCGATGGACACCGAGTTGTATAGGTCTGTGTAAAAGCTTTTACAGTTGAGAGAGTGCAGTTTCGGATTTTTAGTGGAATAACACCGGAGTTAATAATCAATGAATATTAATTAAAGAGTTTGGTTAATGATTCTAAGGAATATTGGAGTTCAAAATACTGTGGGTCCATAAGGTTCCCTTACTAGCCCGATCGATTTAGGTAACATAGGTCACGGTTAATTAATTGAATTCTCCAATTGATCGTGTTACGAAAGTGACACGTATTTAATTCGTGAATTAATTGAATAATAATATTATTTAATTAATGATTATTAATGATTATGTAAATTAAATAATTAGATTATTTAATTATTTAATTAATCATTAGTCGGAGGATGTTGATTGATATTTAATTTTTTAAAGATAAAATAATTTGATTATTTTATTTTTATTAAATTAGATATTTATTTTTTAATTTAAAGAGTTTGAATTCAAAATAAATTAATTAATATCTTTAAAGATATGAGATATCTTAAAAGATTTAAGTTGATTAGTTTTATCAATATATATATATATATATATATATATATGATATATATTTTTTATATTTAAAAAGAAGATAAAACAATGCACATATATCATTGTTTGTATAAGATACAAACACATGTGTGCTTGAATCAATAATAAAAAGAGAAACAACAAAATAGAATTTGCATGTGATACAAATTGGTACATATGCAACAACACTTATAATAAAAGGAATTTGCCTATGATGCAAATAAATGGTTCACACCACGCCTAAATATCAACAGATCATCAATTCAAAATAAAAATTAAGGGTTTGCGTGAGATTAATAGTTGATACACGCATCAGCTAATTGTTTTTAGCTTCGTGTGCGTGAGACGCATATATGTGATTTTGTCTAAGTGTTGTGTACTGATATTGAAGAAAGAGTTTCTTCAAGGTTCTTTCTACATCCTCCATTCAAGTTCCTGAGATCGTGACACGTCCACACGCAATTACCAGTCTCGGGAGATAGCAAGAAAGATCGAGTGGTTTAGACAATAGCACAACGTAAAGTGAAGGAGTCTCTAAACGTTGGTAAAATTGGTTCAGACAAGAGCATATCATAAAGTGAAGGAGCCTCCAAACGTTGGTATGATTTTCTTCTCTTTATATTGATCACAATTTCCTGTGTATACATATTGTATGTATTAGTTTCAAAAATAATTACGATCCCAAGTTCACTGGTTCCAAATACAGATTATGATCTGTATTAAAAATTTGAAAGTCTTACTTCCGTTGCATGACCGGTGAACAGGGTTCCAACAATATCTTCACTTATCTACTGTCCACAAAGGACGAGCTTCAAAAAGAAAATACCTAGCCGGAAACTTAAGCATAACTTAGCAAACTCTCGAGTTTTGGTTTAAATCTTTTCAACTCAGTGTATTTACGAGTGAAAATGACCCAACTTGCCACAACTGTAACAAGCTATTTTAGTTTTGTCCTTCCTCAACTTCTTGCATATTCCGACCTAAGATTGAGTGTCTATGACTGGATTCTCTTCCCCTTTTGAAAATATATATTTCCACTAATATGCTCAAAACTAAAATTTTTGTACAAGTTGGAAACTTTCATATAAAATTGGCTAAAATCCTAAGCCACCTCTAAGCGTTAACATTCTACTACCGAAATGACGCGATTGAAACGTCTCATATTAATTTTATAAATTCAAACAATTAGAAGAGATCAGATTATTTAGTTTGTGTATCATGTTTTATATCCTTATTAGAGGCTGCAACTAATTTTGGTGCTTTTTATAAGTGATCAAATCTTGATACCGTATCTACTAAAATTTTAGTACTAAAAATACTACTAAAATTTTCCCTTCAAGTCAAACTCCGAAAGGTAAACCACTTTACTTAAATCATATTGTACTTATAAAACATACATGGGAGGCTACTATTTAACTTACTCCGCAACATAATACAAGTAATTTAACTTCTGGCTTGATATGGGACTAACTATATGTCGAGAAAATGAGTACTATGCCGAAGTTTAATAATGATTCATGTTATAGTCTCAAGAGCTTCTTACTCTTAAAATACACTAAACCTTATTGTATCTCTATCCCTAGATTACAAGCTTTAGTTTATCGTTATCAAATTGGCCACAATATTATAGATATCTAATCTATATTTTATGTTAATCTATGTAGAGACATATAATCAATTATGCAAGCATATTAACTTCCAAAAATACACACATTTAATTATGTTGCAAACACAAACCGAACAAATGATGAAACAATTTATGGAACGGAATCGAAAAAGTTGTCAAAGCGTCTAATTACCATCGGTTTCCAAAAATTTAATCATCATATAATCGTACTTTGCACAAAATTCTAATTCAAATATTGTACTCAACAATTTAGAATTCCAAAAACAAGTGATCATATAAATAATAGAAGAATACAATGCATAAGTCCTAAGAAACATTTTATGGGTCAAGCAGATTCTTACTACAAAGTAAACAAACCAAAAATATTTACTATAGAACGGTTTATTAAAACAACAATATTTTCTAAAATACGGGACTTTATATGTTATTCATTCTATACGTTTCATATTCATATCAATCACCACTGAGAAAGACTCTTTAAGTCTTCACAACTCATCTATTTTACATTTTCTCAAAACTTGGTCCTCTTTCACGTGTGTAATAACTCATGTGCCTAGCACAATGAATATTCATAACGGATGTAGTAGATCGCCTCACATTCCCAAGAATGTAAAGCTCCTCTACGATTTCTAGTTCACACGCTATATGACCAAAATACATTGTGGTACCTTACTCTAGCTTTTCCAATCTTATAGATCTATTAACTCTTCGGAAAATTTTATTAAAAGACTATCCACTGCATCTCTACACATAAAAGCAAGTCACTGACTGCGACTATATGTCATTAATAAGATTCATGAAATCTTATCCATTAAGACATATAAGATAATGCAGATTGATTCAAAAATAAAAATAAATTCTAAGTCATTTAGAAAAAGTTTCTTTTTAATAGCCTTGTACATTGGAAATGTACATTCTAATAAAATTTATTTTTCCCGATCGTATAATTAATTAGACGAAGAATTTTAAACGAAGGTTTTTTTAATATACATAGCTCCCACTTAAGCTAAATTTCGGTGGCAAAATATTTTCCTAGGAAAATTCTATGACTGTTAGAAAACAGTGCCAAAATTACTGCCGGAAAATTCCACTGTGGTAAAAAATGCCACCATAAACACTCAATGGAATCCGTATCAAAAACTGTTACCGAAAACTGCTACCGAAAACTACACCGGAGATTGTTATCTGAAACCGTGCCAGAAACTGTAACCAGAACCGTCATTGAAAATTATACTGGAAACTATCATTGGAATCCACACAAAAAAAATTCACAGAAAACCACACCAGTAACCGTCACTGGAATCCGTCTCTAGAAAAAATCTCATCCGGGATTTGTAGAGCATTAATTCAACTCCCATTAGAGCGAAACAAATTAAAGGAATTATTAAATAAAAATAAATAAAAATAAAATTAAAAAATATATATTTTTTAAATCTTTTTTTACCGGAAAACCACCATCGATGGTCGGAATACCATTTATGGTTACCGAAAAACCGCATCTAATAGACGAGAAACCACTTATTGGATGCAGGATAAATTAACCAAAAAAAATATCGGCTATCGAAAATGTCTTCTGAAAACTGGCAGGCCGGAGAACCGAAATCGAAAATCGGTCTGATCGGTGATGTGGCATCGACAACTGATCCGGTAACCGATACTCACCAGAAACGGTCACTTGAAACGGGACCGATCACTGGAAACTTCCTCGGTGCTGGAAATCGTCAACGATTTCTTTCTCAAACACATGGATGCCACGTGTCGCGTAGGAAATAGGCCACGTGTCCCAAATGACACAACAATCCCATATGTCACCTTCTGGTGTGTACACGTGTCAACAACAGAACCACTCATGCCTGCTATGCCCGACGCCCACTCGCACCAGAGGAGATGGAGTGAGACACACGCGCAGTCTTCCCTGACTTTCCCGATCACGAGACCACCACCATCCGACTCCAAATTTAATTTTAAGTCCACTTATGCCCTTAAAAACGACGTTTGGGTTATGGGTGAAGCGCACTCTCCACTAATTGGTGCGTGGAATATGTTTGTCATGTTCTTCACCTAAATTCAACCTCAAAACAAGTTTCTAGGTTTTAATCTTCAACAAAAAATTTCAAAATTGTTTTTCTCTTTTGTTTCTAATCCAAATTATGCAAATAACCTATCGTTGGAAAGCTCTTGGAAGGCTCTATCTAATGGTATCATGATCGTAGAGAAATAAACAAAATGACAATGAGTTTCAAACCCCATAACAATCACAGGTTTCATATTTAGTTCTTCGAAATTCTCTCAATTTTAAAGCTATCACATTGCAAGAAAATCCATAACATATTATCATTTATATATGCATACAAATATTCTAGAAAAACGAAATTAAACACTTGCACATGTGTGATGCCATTAGATTTCATTTGTTGTTCTACAAACAAAAATAAACATCCTAACATGGCATATATTACCAGAATACAGTCCCAAACATGTGCTCTGATACCAATGAAAGTAAATTCGATACTTCACCATACGAAAATCCAAATTACAGCAGAAGTGGGATCGAACACCTGGAACTATACCACCTGTCTGAGGACGATCACACAATCGGAAAATCCCCTCTTATCACAATGCAATTTACCCACACTTTGATCTTGGATGAGAAAAAATTCTCTCATGATTTTCTCCACATCACTTTGTGTTTATCACTCTGTATATTTGTTATTCCTAAGCACTTGTATATAAGCATTATTATGCACCCTCTGTGTTTTTGTACTTAAACCAAAGCACATACATTCTATACACATACTGCACATACTTCACATGCCTTGCATTGCACAGCACACACATATGCCTTGCATTGCACATACAATGCCTTCACTTCCCATGCACATACAATAAATACATGTACCCCTTTTTGTTGTGTATTTCCTTGTCTGTATATATATCAGTTTCTAAAACTGATACTTGCCTTTCATAAAACTGCTCATGCAAGATGCATAGGCTCATGCTTGGGCTTTGCATGGGATTTGTATGAGCTTGGGCTTGGACTTGGGATTGATCCACATGGGTGTATAATGAGTTTCCAACTCATACTCAAATATACTAACGTCTGGTATATCAATTCCTTGTCTTTCACAAAAGGATACCAAAGTACTAAAAAACTTACCCCAACCATCTTGTCTTAATTCATGAAGAAGGATATTTGTACTTCTCACCAAATGTAGTGCATTCAAGATGTCTTGAGATTAACGTTGCAAAGCTTGACATATTATATTAGTGATCCCCATAACTTCATTCATCAATTGAAAGATGAAAACAAATTCAAAACTTCTTATTTCTTTTAAAGCCCTCTTAGCTTCTCCCCTTATATTGTTGTTGAGCCTGTTCTTAATCAAGTTTTCAAGAACAATACAAGTGGGACCAAACATATCAACTAGCTTGTTGACAGAATCAAAATAAGAGCTCCATCGTGTTGCTCAAGGCCATGTTAAAGTACGAATCAGATTAGCACCTATACCAGTCTCAAGTTCTCCAAAAGGTAACAATTTTGTTATTTCAATTTCCCGAGCAAATTTTAATTCAAAATATCGCTTAGGTAAAGCGCTAACAAGATTGATTATCAAATTCAACTTTGAGAAAAAAAGCCACATCATGCACATCTTTTAAGGCAGTAACCAATGCTAATTGCAACCGATGACCAAAACAGTGGATATAATAAGCATATGGACAATCATTCAGAAACAACGATTGTAAACCATTCCAAGCTCCATGCATTTTGCTAGCACCATCATACCTTGACCCCACATTTCTGCAATCTGAAGATTATACTTAATTAGAACTTCAGTTATATGAGTTTTAAGAGTTAAAGCAGTGGTGTTTTCAACTCCAACAACACCAAAAAAAACGCTCTCGAATAAACCCATTATAATCAACAAATCTTATAATGATAGTCATTTGCTCTTTATTTGATTCATCAAGTGCTTCATCAATAATAATGCAATATTTAGCATCTCCAACTTCCTCTCGAATTTTTTTCTATATTTTATCTACAAGAATCTTCAAAATCTCTTTTTGAATGGCTAGAGATGTAAACTTGGAATTTCCCGGAGCATTTGTCAACACAACTTTGTTAATGTCTTCATTAAAACCTGCCAAAAAATTGATCATCTCAATAAAATTTTCACGATTGGATGAGGTACTCGATTCATCATGACCTCTAAATCCACATGCTTGCTTGGGAAGCCATTTAATTGTCTCTATTGAAGTCTTGAGTCGTAAACGATTCTCTACAACTTGTTATGAAGATTGTACAATCATTACTTGATCAATTTGTCAAGAAGGACATTTCAAATAGTACCACTTTTGCACATTCAGTTTGTGCAGTGAATTATCATTGATATGAACCTCACCTAGAACAGTGAGACCCAGAACCAATATATGGTAGTAAGGATCGTTTTCTAAATTCAAGCTTGCAAGCAAGAACAATATAGGACCATGACTTGTTATCTATATTGAGATAAGAACCAACGGTATCAAGAAAGGTTAAAGATGCCACACTCAAGAACAAGAAAGAAAGTGAGTGATAAGTCAAGGTATTTAGAACCAAAGAGATAAACTCTCTCAATTTTAATTCAATTCAAGTCTCCCGAAAATTACATCAATTGGCCCAATTTTATACTAAAATATGTAAGACCTAAAAATAAAATAAATATTCGGCAATTAATGTCTTACAATCAGCAAAATAAATGCAAATAAATTTAGAAATAACTAAAGACTAAAAACTAGCAACTAATTGATTTGTTCCTTATTTGGAAAGCTGAATTTGGGAAACAAATCAGCCATTTATTTTAGGAAACAAATCGAATCTTTATTTGGGAAATAAATAAAATAGAATATGCAGAAATAGAAAATATATTGAAATTGGATTTTCCTCCAACCATACGTTGCCCAAAATGTAGGAAATATGTTGAAATCCGGACTCCTCAGATCAAGTCTTCACGCAACAAGATAGATGGCTCAATTTGGGCCTATTGTGACCTGTTACTGAGGATGGAGTCTTCATAACATCTGTAAGGCTCGTCTTTGTCTTTCCGGAAACATATTATAATAGACAATACGACCTTATATGCCCTTTATAGAGGCCCTCAAAGTTCAGCCCGAATTTGGTCTTCATTGGGGCTGAACTTGGACTTTAGCAACTCAGAATCAGCCCATCATTAAATACTTCTTTGATCTTCTTGCCCCTTATAATTGGCCCAACTGGAATATGCAATGAATCCCTTGGTGATGCTTCTTAATTCTCATCAATAATCTCCCTCATGGTGTTTAAATTTACACAATTTTCCATTGTTTACCCTCTTCCAATTATCAAAACCCTCAACCGTAAACACCTTAAACTTTGATTAGCTCATATCAAAAAGGAAACATGGAAAACAAAAGGCTTTGTTTTTTGCTATAGAGTACTCTAACCAAGAAAATTAAGCAAACCAAGGATACAGAAAAGGACAAAATTGATTTCCATCCCAGATTTTCTCGTACTCATCTAACTTAGGTTGACAAGGCCCTATGTCAATACAGGCTCTTCGAACCTCATCTTATTGATTCACATCATACATCCATATCAGTTTACGTAATCCTGGATCATGTGTCATATCAAAAGAACTAATATCAACTCTTCTGGTTTCAACTCTTTGAAGCTTAGAACTATGCAACTCATCACAACTTGTGTTATCAATTGGTATATTGCTCGTTTATTGGTCTCCAAGTCTGTTAAAAAATGAATCAATGGTTTTGTATCTACTTTTGGTAGTTTGACAATGATCAGACATTATAACCTATTATAGAAAATTTTACCATATATAGTAAATTAAATTAAATACTTTGGTAGTATAAAAAAAATCAATACTTTGATAAAGTTCAATTTAAAAAAAAAATCACCAACCACTCAACCAGTATTGTTCTTAAGGCCGATAATGTAAACATGAAGAGATCAACAGAAGTGGAATAACTAAATGAGAAAATATGGCACAACTACATGTAAATCAACAACCATTTGCATTCATCCAATCATATTATTATTTTTTTAACAAGAATATATATAATTGTTTGATTGTCTTATATCATTGATTCATCATATTAATATACAATCATACAAACTAATGAATTAACATATATTCGATATACTACCAAATACAATTAGTTTGACATTGTGACAGTGTGACTTGCTGTCATATTCAATGTTCTTAATTTATATATACTTAATTTTACAATTATAAATTTAAAATGAAATTTGGGTTGTTCTTTTCAAAAATAGGGTTACTTCACTAACTTGGGTTGTTGTCCTGTTGACTTGTTGAGTTGTTGTTTATATTTTTTGAAAACAACAAGCTTTATAAAAGCGGAGATGCAGAGGCAAACAAAAGCTACAAACAGGGCCATAGGGGACAATTGCACAAAGTAACAAATACATTACACACACCAGAAAAACATGGAGCAAAGATGTAATCACAATTCACAAGCAAACCCCGAAAAAAAATCAAAATAGAGACAAAAGTTCAAAAGCAGAGCAAAACAAAAAGTATTCATCACAAATTCACAATTAATTAATCACCAAGACACTAACGTAATCACCAAATTCACCTAGGTTGTTCACTTGTTCAACATAATCAATCAAAATCAAAATTATTATCAAAATTCTACATTTAATTGTACAATATAAAATTAAAAAAAAAACATACGGTTTTCTCTAACCGACGTCTGTAAACCTCTATAAATCCAAAGCTATGAAATAAAATTGAAATTTTTAGAGAGTGGAGACTGGAGACTAGAGTCTATTGCTTCTGCTTTTACGGTTTAAAAATTCCCAATTGATATTTGAGTTATTAAAGGGTTAAAATCCCCAATTTGATTTTTCAATTATTAAGGAAATCCATTGGGCTTGAATGAGTTGGATTCATAATTTTGTAGATATTGCCTTGTTGGGTTGTTAATAAAATAAGGTAATTTTTTAGTTATTGCCTTATTGGGCTATTAACAAAATAAGGAAAATTTTGGTTAGTTAAGTTATAATTGGAATTGTACTGGGGTGTACTTAGAACAGAATGGGATGTATATAAAATGAAAATACAATCACGGTTAAATGCTCAGGGCTAACCTAGAGGGGGTGAATATGTTAGACACCTTTTTCGACTCCCTTAGAAACAAACAAAAGTTTGTCCCTCTAGATTGCTTGTATCACAATATATATATTAATTAAAGACAATTAATCAATATATAAACACAAGTAAAGTGTGACACAAACAAGTAATTGTAACACATATACAATCTATATTATAGAAAGGAAGTTAATTTATATAAAGAGTTATATCCACAATACAAATATTAGAGAGATAGGGATAGAGAAAAGTTGACACAAGATATAACGTGGTAAACCTCCGAAGAGGAAACATCCAAGGGCTAGCAGCCACCGGTAAACAAAATCCACTAGTAAATAAGACAAGTACAATATCTCAAGTGACCTCTTCACCTAGAAACTACCCTCATATCCTACTCTAGAAGTTGCCGCCCTATGCTCAACAATCTGATGTTTCACACCTCTTGTCAAGACTTCCTTGCTCACCTTATCCGGATCCTCACGACCAAAGGCAAGATTTCTTGTTCAACTAAGTCCTCACGACTCTAGTCAAGATTTCCTTGCTCACCTATCCGAGTTTTCCCAACTTTGGGCAAGACTTCTTGCTCGACTATCCGGATCCTCCCGATCCTAGCCAAGACTTCCTTGCTTAACAATCCAAGGCTTCACACCTCTTGCCAAGACTTTTTGCTCAACACCATAGGTCTCACACTTATTGACAAGACTTCTTTCTCACAAGGCATCCAGGTGATCATGGAAGCAAAACGCAAACAAGCACGCAACATATAATGCTATGATCAACACATCCTATGGAAAATACTAGACATGAGCATGAATGCACAAATCATATATAGTCTAGTTTATCATGCATGTGTAATCAATCTAGATTATGTAAGATATGTTCAATATTAATCACAACCTAGATACATGCATAGATCTAAACTTGAATCACAAGATATGTTCAATAAATCACAAGATCAAGTTTAAATCACACAAACCAAAAACATGCTAAAATCATATGACAAAGTCAATTAGATTTAAGCTAAAGTTCTAGACCATAATCCTAATCATAGATTCAATCAAAACACATGAATAGCTCAAAAGAACATAAGCACGTGTATTATGTGAGAAATTCGGCCAAGAGAGTCTAATACATGTGAGGAACTATTTTTCTCAAAATCAATCAATCAAAAATCATCAAATAGTCCTAAAATCAAAGGTAGCACAATACAATCCCAAACATGTGATAACATAAGCAAAATCAAAACCTAACTCAACATGTATGATTTCAATTGAAACTCAACCTAGCTTTGAAAGAGTTCAAAACACTCGCAATATACAAATATATGTAGAAGAAGAAAACCCAAGGTAATTGACCAAGTTTTAAAAGAAAACTTTGAGAGAAAATCAATACCTTAGTTGATTTAGGTGCTGTCCCGTTTTTGTATGATTACACATCAAAAAAAGCAGCAAAACTTACTCAAACCTTCAGAGAAAAGATGGAGGATGAATAGATGAACACTCTTAACTTTGGATCACTCAAATCGGAGTTCAAATGAAGAAGTTACGGTGTTTGAAAGGTGAGAGAATTTAGAGAGAAAATTTATGCACACTTGTTTTAATTTCTTCTTGGAATGAAATGTGAGAGGGAAAGAGTTTATAAAGGAGTGGGAAACTTGGACATGTGAAATGACCAAAAGGGGCAAGAAGAAGCCAAGCAAGTTGCTGCCCGAGATGGCGCGTGGGCATCTCGGGGCAGCAAGCCTTCTGCCCCGAGATGGCCACGTGCCATCTCGGGAAAGAAAACATTGCTTGCTTCTTTCTCCTTCTACCTTCCTTCGCGTTCTTCAACCGTTCTCAGGCCTCCGAACTCGGAATTTGAATCCATTTTTGGATTACGAACCGTAACTCTCACAAGGACATGGAAATATAAGATACTCTACCGAGAAAATAATAATTTGACTCGATATATGAAGACGAAGACAATGTATGCAACATGAGTTAAAAGTGTAGTATCTTTTGACTTAGAACTTGAAATCTATAGTATGAGTAATCGAAATGACCGAAACTCAATCAAGAATGATTTAAGACTAAATCCAAGTTCAATATCCTTGTTATACAAAACATATACACACAAACACAATTCACACTAGAATGCGAACTACATAGAGATAGTCTTCAATCATGCATTTTCCAAAACAAGTTATTTCCATACCAATATATGAGCATTCATCTTCAAGTGAGTGAATGTGTTATATATGGTGCACAACGATGCAGTGACACATATGAATGAATTGTATGTGTGTGCCTATAATGGTGCACAACTATGCAGGGACACAAATGTATGATATGTGTGTGTGTGTGTGTGTGTGTGTTTATAATGGTGTACAACGATGCAAGGACACAAATGTAGGATATGTGTGTGTGTGCCTAAAGCCTTGTAAGTGAAAGATAAGGTCTTAGTATACCTTTGTAGAACCATATTGCATCCTTTCTCTTGAAGACTTAGAACTTGCTTTGACTTGTTGTTTCTTCTTCCTTGAAGCTTGAATCATCATGAATCTAAACAATTAAATCATTACAAGTAAACATCATTTTGATATGGAATTAATGCCAACACCAACTAAAACCTAACAATCTCCCCCTTTGGCAAACTCCATGTCAAAACACCTATACATTTACTACAAATATAAAAGTGAAGATAGGTCACAAGATCACTCCCTCACATTACAATGAGTAAGATTCCTATAACTAATCTTCACCAACTCTTAAAGCAACCTACAAATCATCTCAAAGAACAATGCATATACAAGAGAAAGACAACAAAAAAATGGCAACATATAATATGGATAAGAATATACAATAAAGTCCACAAATGCATGTATCTCCCCCTCAATACATGCCAAATACAAGAGTTCTTAAACAAATCTTAAGACTAATTATTACATGCTATTGAAAGTTCAAAAGTTCATAAAAACAACATAAAAAGGAAACTAAGTAACTAGCAACTCTTAACAACTCTTTCTTCCCCTTTTTGACATGAAATGATGCCAAAAGGTAAGAAACATACCATGAGACTCAAATACTAGCTACTAGATCCACCAAAGAAAGATGTGCATGTAGTTGACCTAACATAATGCTTGAGAGATGGTCTTGAACTTGAGGCAATACACTCCTCCAACTCTTTTATTCTAGCATCTTGTCTTTCAACTATAGCACTAAGCTCATCAACCTTCTTCTTTAAATGTAAATCCCAATCCGGAAGAATGTTTATGCTAGTCTCTTGACAATCAACTTGTGAACTACTAAATAGTCCAAAAGTATCACACGTCTTACCCTTATCCTTATATGACATGTATGACACACGTTTATCACTATAATTTTCCAAGGGTTGAACCAACATATCATCTCCACTACTTTGAACACCACGAGCTAAACACAAAGAAGTTATAAACCCCTATAATGCAAGCTTCTTATCTCCTCTAGTTGAGAAAGCCGCATTATCTAAGTAAAACATAAGCAAATCCCCAAGGTTTATAGGTTGATTAGTCACCAAGGAATATACTATTTTGATCTTGTCTTTATTCAACTCATTTGAATTCGAAGATCCAATAATATTTGTGCAAATAAAAAGATGCTAAAATACACTTGCCTTAGTTAACTCATGTTGACTAATATATGCTCTACCTTTCCATTCAAAAGAAGCATTGTCACATAGAGTTCTACCCATGATATTAAGATTCTCAATGATATCAACATGTAGAAAGTTTGAATCAATATCATTAGATAGCCCAAGAAACATGTTAATGTTTATTAGATTAACTCTAAACACAACACCCCTAATCTCCATCAAAGCATCCAATAAGGTGGCACTCTCTCTATATTCATGATAAAATTCTCTAACAATAGTGTCATTCACTATTCCTAGCATGCACACCCAAGATTACCAATTTCTATCCTTAATGCATTTAAGAACATAAGAATCTTTACATTTAACTAAGTCAATACCTCTTTCTTGAAATATCTTTTTAGTTCCAAAGATCCCTAAATCCTTTGACCTTGAAGCTTTGGATCCCTTTGAGGTAGACTTGGCTTTCACAATGGGATTCGATTGATTTCCACTTCCGGTAACTTTAGTTCTTCCCATTTGTTCTTGTGAAATATGATGTTATATACATACAACAAAAGTGAGTGAAAGACAAAACAAGCATATTAGTCACAAATATATAAACACAAAGACATATGACTTAAAAATGAATCATCATGCAAGACAAAGATAGTGAGTAATATCTTACAAGAATCATTAAGTCAAAATATGCCAACATGTAACAAAATGAAGCATGTGAACATATCATAAAAGAGAACAATGTCTAGCATACAATGCTCCCCCTTGATAAATGCTATAACTAAAATTCATGATAGCATAAGGTTCACAAAGATGTTCACACAATCACACATTCAAGCAATTTGAAGAAATATCAACAAAATAAGCTTCATATGCTAAGAGAGATACATAAAGATTTTTCAAGTTCTCTCATAATTCTTCAACAATTGCAAAGATATCATCATACTCATAAACAAAGTGTGTGTGTGAGAGAGATATGTTTCAAATATATATCAAGAAGTAGTTTGATAATCAACATGCAAACAATTTCCAACAACTATTCATCTTAAGCTTTTTCCATAAAAAGTCAAACCGATTATCATCAGGAATTTTTGCTTTTAAGAGAATAGATTTCAACACATGAGCGTGTGTGTGCATGTGGCTCGTCATCACATTTCTGTTTTTCAACCCAAGCTCATTTGATTTTCAACTAAACTCCTTTTTAAGCCTTCCTCCTTTTCTTTTTAGGCTTTGAATCAAAGATTTTTTTTTTATGAATTCCTTTCAACACTTCTTTGATGTTTTCCATTTTTTTTTTACAGAAACAAAATTCACTTCATTATGGCTTTCACTCTTCACAATGGTATAGCTCTTTCCAGCATTGGGTAGCTTTCACAACCAATGTGTGTAGCCCTTTTCATGAAGGTGCTCGTTGAGTTATGTAATTGCCGAAGCAAAATGGATACTAACCAAAGGTCATTTTAAATGTACTTAAGCACAAAAACTTCAAGGTGTATCCAATATTTACATATTAGTAAACTCAACCTACTAGCAAAACATATAAGAGAAGCATAGTGCAAATTTTAGAAACCAAAATTTTATGGCTCATAAGAACATGATCTAAGAGCAATAAGTAGAGACTTATTCAAGATCATTACTTCTCTAATGAGTAGCTTTCAAAGAATATGAAGCTCATATTTTCAAAAGTAATGTCACTCAATATACTATACACAAACAATCATCAAAGTTAAGATCAATGTGAACAATATCACTATTAGATCCTAAAATAGCAAATGTCAAATAGAACCATATGTATTCTATATAAAATTCTCTAATATGACATGCTATGAGATGTATGTCAAAAATTAAGTCAAAAGATGAATATCTAAGAGAATATGCATTAGAGTATAGAGATACCTTTTTGCACATTATATTCACCAAATATCATACTTCCGCCCTTTTTTATGAGCACTCTTGCCTTGAATGTCCTCATGACACCAAGTTGACGATGTTTCACAACAAGAGTATAAAAAGCATAATATCTCAACCCAATCAACACATATAACAAAAGAACTTATTCAAAGTTAATCAACAAATTTTGACCATCATAACAATCATGATGTGAGATAACCAAGTTCATATCAATACATGGAGTATTCAAAGCTAGTAAGCAAGAATTCTCAACACAATTGATATATAGCTTCAAAGCTATCTCACATGTGCTTCGTATATTAGTGATAAGAGCACTCACCCTTGAACCACTTGTTCTTGGGGGTACCTACACAAACATTTCCAATATCATCCTTGACAACAATGTTAAATCTAGAGTAAAGTCCTTCAATGACTTGATTAACAAGAATATCATTAACACACTCTTCCTTAACATTTTCAACACAAGTTTTGTCAAGTTGAACAAGATTATAATTCTTTCTACTCCATAACTTTTTCTCATGCTTAGCAATATTATCATGTTTCTCAACTTTCAAGGCCTTAGCATGTTCAAGTTGAAGTTTAATCTCCTTATCCCTAGATTCATTTCCTAATTTGCATTTTTCAATATATTTATAACACCTAGGCTTAATGTGACCTATTGTGTTGCAATAATGGCAAATTGGAATAAAAGATGAGATTGTACCTTTTGGAGTTGAACTAGCTTCACTAGGAGTTTGCAAAGATACCTTGTTTACCAACTTCTTCTTGGCTTTTGATCTTCTCTTCTTGTGTGGTTTCTTATCAATCATGACTTCATCAAAGTGTGTAGGAAGTGATGCTACCAAGAGCTCCTCTTCGACTACCAAGTCATCTTCACCACTATAAGAGTTAACAAGATTCCTAACACTAGACACACTAACTGAATCATTCACTAAGTCCTTGATAGCCTCCTTAGCCGTGTCTATCTCTTCCATCAATTCTTGTTATCTCTTCTTCAAAGAAGATATCACATTATTCTTCTCAAGGTTTATCATTTCAATTCTCTAAACTTCTTCATAATATCACCTTTCTCACCAAGAAGTCTACGAGTAACAACCACAAACTCATCTAGTTGTTTCTTGATCAAATCATCCTTTTCAACTACTTCTCTTTGAGCATCGTCTCTATCTTCTTCAAGCTTTTCTATCTTTTTCAACAACTCAAGATTAGTAGGAATGGAACTAAAGCTTCCAACATGATTTGTATCAAGGTTCTTGTTCAAAGATATTGTACTACCAACATCTAGTGGAGAATGAGAAGCCATTAGAGCTACAAAGTTGCTCACCAACTCTTCATCACTTGAAGACTCACTACTAGAGCTCTCATTGTCACTAGAATTATCATCACTCCAAGTAGCCGCCAACACTTTACCTTTGAGTCTTTCTCAGATGGCTTCGTGGGGCACTCACTAGCAAAGTGACCAAAACCTTGACAATTATAGCATTTAACCTCTTTCTTGTTCATGGCTTGACTATTCTTCACAATCCTTGGAGATGATATTCTCTTGACTCCCTTTTCCTTATAAGACTTGCCTTTAGGTTTGGCATTCTTCTTTAGAAACTTATCGAACCTTCTAACCAAGAGTTCCATTTCTTCATTTTTATCATCACTCTCCTCCTCTAAAGCATTGAGAGCGATTCCTTTACTCTTAATCTTTGGCTTCAAGCACATCTCATAAGTTTGGAGAGACCCAAGCAACTCATCAATATTCATACTATCCACATCCTTGCTTTCCTCAATGGCCGTCACCTTTGATTTGAATCTCTCAGGAAGAGACCTAAGGATTTTCCAATTTAAAGGCTCTTTTGAGATAGGTACTCCAAGTGCTTGACATTGGTTAGCTATGTTAAGAAGCCGGAATTGGAAGTCTTCAAACTTTTCTTCCTCACCCATACTTAAACCTTCAAATTGTGATGCCAACATTTGAAGCCTTGATTTCTTCACCGCTAAGGTTCCTTCATTAGTAACTTGGAGTGTATCCCAAGCTTCCTTTACGGATTCAAGATTTTGAATATAGGAGAATTGATGCCCATCAACTCCTCCAAAGATGGCATTCATAGCACGGTGGTACCATTTAGCAACCTCAAACTCATTTGTTGTCCATTCACTCATTGGCTTGAGTATCATGGTTCCATCCTCTTGAACCTTGGTAAAAGGACTATAACCTTCTTCCACTACCATCCAAGCCCTTTCATCAATAGAGTGGATGTAGGCTTTTATCCTCAACTTCTAATACTCATAGTTAGTGCCACGAAGTAATGGTGGCCTAGTATTTGAGGCTCCTTCCGCCATTACATCATCTTGTAAGCCCATGACTTCAAACACCATGCAAAAACCGTGAAAGTATCACCCCGGACTCACACTAAGTGCAATCTAGTGTCCTGCTTTGATACCAATTGAAAATACAATCACGGTAAAATCTCTCAAGGCTAACCTAGAAGGGGTGAATAGGTTAGACACCTTTTTCGACTCCCTTAGAAACAAACAAAAGTTTGTCCCTCTAGATTACTTGTATCACAATAAATATATATATTAATTAAAGACAATTAATCAATATATAAACACAAGTAAAGTGTGATACAAATAAGTAATTGTAACACATACACAATCTATATTATAGAAAGGAAGTTAACATAAATAAAGAGTTATATCCATAATACAAATATTATAGAGATAGGGATAGAGAAAAATTGACACAAGATATAACGTTGTAAACCTCCGAAGAGGAAACATCCACGGGCTAGCAGCCACCTGTAAACAAAATCCACTGGTAGATAAGACAAGTATAATCTCTCAAATGACCTCTTCACCTAGAAACTACCCTCTTATCCTACTCTAGAAGTTACCGCTCTATGCTCAACAATCCGATGCTTCACACTTCTTGTCAAGACTTCCTTGCTCACCTTATCCGGATCCTCACGACCCAAGGCAAGACTTCTTGCTCAACTAATTCCTTACGACTCTAGTCAAGACTTCCTTACTCACCTATCCGAGTTTTCCCAACTCTAGGTAAGATTTCTTGCTCGACTATCCACATTCTCCCGATCCTAGCCAAGACTTCCTTGCTTGACAATCCAAGGCTTTACACCTCTTGCCAAGACTTCTTGCTCAAAACCATAGGTCTCACACCTATTGTCAAGACTTCCTTCTCACAAGGCATCTAGGTGATCATGAATGCAAAATGCAAACAAGCACGCAACATACAATGCTATGATCAACACATCCTATGGAAAATACTAGACATGAGCATGAATGCACAAATCACATATAGTCTAGTTTATGATGCATGTGTAATCAATCTAGATTATGTAAGATATGTTCAATATTAATCACAACCTAGATACATGCATAGATCTAAACTTGAATCACAAGATATGTTCAATAAATCACAAGATCAAGTTTAAATCACATAAACCAAAAACATGCTAAAATCATATGACAAAGTCAATTAGATTTAAGCTAAAGTTCTAGAGCATATTCCTAATCATAGATTCAATCAAAACACATGAATAGCTCAAAAGAACATAAGCACATGTATTATGTGAGAAATTCAGCCAAGAGAGCCTAATACATGTGAGGGACTATTTTTCTCAAAATCAATCAATCAAAGATCATCAAATAGTCCTAGAATCAAAGGTAGCACAATACAATACCAAACATGTGATAACATAGGCAAAATCAAAACCTAACTCAACATGTATGATTTCAATTGAAACTCAACCTAGCTTTGAAAGAGTTCAAAACTCAAATCAAAATACTCACAATATACAAATATATGTAGAAGAAGAAAACCCAAGGTAATTGGCCAAGTTTTAAAAGAAAACTTTGAGAGAAAATCAATACCTTAGTTGATTTAGGTGCAGTCCCGTTTTTGTATGATTAGACACCAAAAAAAGCAGTAAAACTTACTCAAACCTTCAGAGAAAAGATGCAAGATGAATAGATGAACACTCTCAACTTTGGATTACTCAAACCGGAGTTCAAATGAAGAAGTTATGGTGTTTGGAAGGTGAGAGAATTTAGAGAGAAAATTTATGCACACTTGTTTTAATTTCTTCTTGGAATGAAATGTGAGAGGGAAAGAGTTTATAAAGGAGTGGGAAACTTGGGCATGTGAAATGACCAAGAGGGATAAGAAGAAGCCAAGCAAGCTTGCTTCCTGAGATGGCACGGGGGCGTCTCGGAGCAGCAAGCCTTCTGCCCTGTTGCTTCTTTCTCCTTCGACCTTCCTTCGCGTTCTTCAACCATTCTCCGACCTCCGATCTTGGAACTCAAATCCATTTATGGATTACGAACCGTAACTCTCATACGGATATGGACATATAAGATACTCAACCCAGAAAATAACAATTCTACTCGATATACGAAGACGAAGACAATGTTTGCAACATGAGTTAGAAGTGTATTATCTTTTGACTTAGAACTTGAAATCTATAGTATGAGTAACCGAAATGACCGAAACTCAATCAAGGATGATTTAAGACTAAATCCAAGTTCAATATCCATGTTATACAAAACATATACACACACAAACATAATTCACACTAGAATACAAACTACATAGAGATAGTCTCCAATCATACATTTTCCAAAATATGTTATTTCCATACCAATGCATGAGCATTCATCTTCAAGTGTGTGAATATGTTTTATATGGTGCACAACGATGCCGGGACACATATGAATGAATTGTATGTATGTGCCTACAATGGTGCACAACTATGTAGGGACACATATGTATGATATGTGTGTGTACCTATAATGGTGTACAACGACGCAGGGACACAAATGTATGATATGTGTGTGTGTGCCTAAAGCCTTGTAAGATAAAGATAAGGTCTTAGTATACCTTTGTAGAACCATATTGCATCCTTTCTCTTGAAAACTTAGAACTTGCTTTGACTTGTTGTTTCTTCTTCCTTGAAGCTCGAATCATCATAAATCTAAACAACTAAATCATTACAAGTAAACATTATTTTGATATGGAATTAATACCAACATAAACTAAAACCTAACATAAAACTATTGCAAAACTTATCATTTTTTTTTTCAAAATACTAGGGCGGGCTATAGCCCACCCTAGCCTGACCCAATTTTGCCCTGGGGATCCATAAATTATATTAGTAGTTACTTTTTTTTAATGCATTTTTCTTTCAAACATGTGTTAATTTCAATTGTAAGATTATCATTTTAGTAGTCACTATAAATTGGAAATGAAATAATTAACAATTGTCACGACCGGGTTTAAAAAGTTGATATAACCGAAAGTTGAAGAAATAAAAGAATTGGAAGCAAAAATAGAATAATGCAAAGAAATTTTAAAACATAAAGCAGGTAAAAATAAATAAAAATATTTACTTTTGATATGGTTGCACGTGGCATGCATTAATTGTTGTTACTTTTGAAAAAATCCATTTTTATTATTTTTATTTCTAAGTTTAATGGATTTTGACTTGGTTTATATCATTAATTGATTGAGAAGAATCAATGGATTAATATGAGAAAACTGAAATTTTGCATTCATTATTTTTAATTTTATTAAAATCATTTTCCGTTTTTCAAATTCAATAGATTTGACTTAGTTAATATAGTAATTGATTAATATGAAGAATATGAATAATTAATGGATTAATACGAGAAAACCAAAATTATCCATTTAATGTAGGAATGTACCAACTTCAATAGTTTTTGACTTAATTAATATCATGGATTTTAACTTAGTTAATATCAATAATTGATTAATATAAGAAGAATAAAAATAATTAATGGATTAAATTAATTAGCTAATATCAGTAATGCATTCAATGTTATTAATTTTTTAAAATTATTATCCATTTATATAAATTATATTTTCAAGTTCAATGGATTTGGCTTAGTTAATATAGTAATCGATCAATTTAAAAAGAATAAAATAATATTAAATATAATATTTTAAATAATCTTATTAAACAAACCCTTACATCACACGGGTTGATACATTAGCTAAAATAAAACCCAAATTTATTGAAAACCGAAAAAAAAACTCTTTTTTTTTGAAAATATAAATAAATAATAATAACAATAAGTCTATTTGTATATGTTATCTAAGCTTTTTTATTATTATTATTATTATTATTATTATTATTATTATTGAAGGAGAAGAGAAACTTGAACTCACAACCGTACTAACCTCATCTTGCCTATTAAATTCATGAAATTTGTTATCACACAAATCAGACCAAGGGCGACTTGGATAGATATGGTGATGAACCGGTGAAGAAATTTTAATATTAGAAGTTTAGAACAACCATGCATATATGGGAATAAATTCAAACTTCAATTTTAGCTAATCTTATAATCGTATACCATTAAAACATTTTTAATCCAAAGGTAGTAAATGTTGGCCCCTTTTAAATGTCTATAATACCCTTAATATTTTAATATAAAGATAATAATAGTTGTTGACGGTGATTTTTGGATCAATTATATCTCACCATGCGTCACACAAATAGATGTAAGTAAACTACAAAAAAAAAAGAGAAAAGGCAAAAATAAAGACAATATTTTACGTGGTAAAACCCCAAGGTGGGGAAACATCCATGGTTGTCAGCGACGGCAAGAAAATTTCATTATGTAAAATAAGATTACACCCTCGATCTCTCTTGTACTCTTGTAAGATAAATTTGTGTTAACCCTTCTATGGGCGTTATTAAGGTCTATTTATACAGCAATATAGCCCTAATTCTTGGTGTACAAGTAAGGTAAGTTCCCGTAATGAAACGAAATTCTAGCTTATTGAAATCGTATTATTCTCCTTCTTGTTTTGTGTTGATTGTATTTTAATTACACTAGATCTCTTGCCTAATTTGCATCTTGATATCTATAAGGAAGTATGTTTCCTTATCAAGTGTTCTTCAAGATGTCTTCTTTTTCTGCGTATCAGAGTCGCAACTTCATTAAATGTTGTCCATGTGTTAGTCAGTCGATCGTCCGACAGACCCGACCGAAGTTCTTTCCCTCGACCGGTGGTTTCACCCGACCACATACTTTGCCCCGACCATCTTGATGGTCCCGATCGGATCTTCTTCATCCGATTGCTTGTTTTATTTTTATCGGGGGTTGATATGCATTCTTTGGTCAACTCAAGTTGGTTCGATCTGGTTGACCTTAGGTGATGTGGCACCCCCGACTCTTATCTATTGCTGACGTGTCATACTTCCTAAATTACACCAAAAACAATACCCCATTAAACATACAAGGCCGAGTATCTCATTCCTAAAAGGAACACGCTTGGAAAAGTGTGTTTAATTTGTTCTTATTTGTTGTTTCGTAGTTCATTAATGTGCATTAAATGCTTTACAACTAAGCATTAATCCCAACCATATCCATATCGACTGACGCAATCATCGGTGACTTTTTGAATTTCCAACGACGGATGATCTTCGGGATTTGTGCACCTACTCACACTCTCACATGTTGTACTTGGTAAAGTTTACATGCCCTAGTGATGTCATCCACTTATATATATATATATATAACTCGAAACTTTTCCATTTCCCTCTCACGACTCCATAGTTTCTTTTGCACAAACCCTAACTTTCTCTTATCTCCAAATCTCTTCGTTTCACCTTTTCTTTAGCAACGGTTTGTGATTCGCTGCTCCCATCAATCTTTCAGGTATGGATCATATTCTATCACCAATATTTTGAACTTCTCATGTGCCAGTTTCTCATCCGGTAGTGGAGTAAGTTTTGCTTCCTCCATTTATGGCCAACGGAGGAGGAAGTCATCCATTTATGACCATGAAGGAAGAGATAGAGCCTACTTCAACACCGGAGGACTACTCCTCCTCTAGTGATGCCGAATCTAGTGTCGATATTGCTAGAGGAGGATCAGTTCTCCTTCGGTATTTGAGGTGACCGATGTTGGAGGTTTCTTTTGAGTTCTGACATTGACATCTCACCTCCTTATATCGGAGAAGGTTCCTCTAGCGAAGTCGGTGGATAAAAAAGGTCCTTCGGCAATAGTTGATACCAATTGAGAGGATTTCGATTAACATAAATCTAACAACATGCATAGGCACATAATTAATCCGAATAACCTAAACATATTTATATATCATGATTAATCAAACCCTAATATACATAACACAACCTATATCAATTCAAGAGAAAATAAGTAAATCTAGAAAGAGGAAGCGTACCTGAATCCATTGCCGGGGGTTGGTGTACGGGTTGTGATCTTCCAAATTATCACGACCTTTATAAACCCTACCGCGTTCTATTTTGCTCTGTTGATGGGGATACAGAGAAAACAAAAGTATCGTGTAATTTGGGGACCATAACCCTAAATATATATAATAATCAAATTATTATATGTTTGCTATTTCTAATTTGGTCCCTCAACAAATTAGAAATAACAACTCTGGTATCTACACATTAATTCCATGACAATTATACCCTTAAGCCTTAATGCTTTAAATCTTAATTAGATCACTTTAATTTAGGCTTAACCAAAAGATAGCACAACACATTTAATATTCACATGTGTGGCCCCATACGATGAAATTTTCCAACAATCTTCCACTGAGCCACATATGTAACTTTACAAATATGTATGATTTTATGAGCTCCAAAATTTTGCTATCATAATTTTAGGGTATATCCGAACAATCTCGTACATTGATTATGCCAACATAGGATCAAAGCGGCTTTCGTCACATTTAGCATGATTAAACCCATCAATGGTCATGTATACAAACATAACCAAATGACATAGATCAATCATGGATGCGTAGCATGGAAATTACATGCAATGTGATCTATACATGTCTATTCCAACCGGTCCTACTTCATTCCTTAGTGAGATCAATACTTAACACAATGTAACAGAGTGTAATTAACCGAATACTTTATTTCTGATCAGAAAAATATCCAAACACATAAATGCATAAGTATATCCAAAATAAAAATATAGAGCAATAAAATACAAAATTATACAAACTCCCACTATAATGTGATATCCTCACACAAAATAACACTCATATAAGCAGTGTGCTCATGAAAGACCTTGGGTGGTAATCCCTTTATAAGCGGATCCACTATCATGGAGTTTGTCCCAATGTGCTCTATGGATATATGTCCACTCTGTACTATTTCCTTCACAACTAGGAACTTAATGTCAATATGCTTTGACTTAGATGAGCTCTTGTTATTGTTAGAATATAGCACTGCTGACTTATTGTCACAATATAGTTTGAGTGGTCTTTCAACACCCTCCAGAATGCACAACCCAATGATAAAATTCCACAGCCATATTCCATGGTTGGATGTCTCATAACATGATACAAACTCTATTGTCATGGTGGAAGAAGCTATGAGTGTCAATTTGGCACTCCTCCAAGATATAGCTTCACCACCCAACAAGTATTTGTAGCTTGATGTAGATCTCCTACTATCTTGGCATCCAGCTTAATCAGAGTCGGAATACTCTATGATCTCAAACTGATCTGATATCCTATATGTGAGCATGTAATATTTTGTTCTCTTCAAATACCTTATAACCTGATTTGTTGCTTTTCAATAATCCATCATAGAGTTACTTAAATATCTGCTTAGCATACCAACAACGTACGCAATATCCATACGCGTACATACCTGAGCATACATTAGACTCCCTGCAGCTGATGCATAGGGAATCTTCTACATTTCCTTAGCTTCAAGGTTACTTTTAGGGCACTGATTGAGACTGAACTTGTCTCCCTTAGCGACAGGGTCACCTGGTTTATTGTCCTGCATGCCAAACCTTTTGAGTACTGTATCGATATAGCTCCTTTATGATAATCCAACAATACTCCAAGAGCGATCTCGTTGTATCTGGATCCCTAATACAAAGGAGACGTCACTAAGATCTTTCATCTCAAACTTCTTTGATAGAAATCTCTTGGTTTCATGCAACATGCCTATATCATTTGTGGCAAGCAGTATGTCATCGACATATAAAACCAGGAATATATGCTTACTCCCACTGAATTTGTGATACACATAATTATCAACAACGTTTATCTCAAAACCAAACGAGATAATCACTTGATGAAACTTATGGTACCACTGACGGGAAGCTTGCTTGAGTCTAAAAATGGATTTTGTCAATTTGCAAACCATATTCTTTGGGTCTCCAGACTCAAAGTTTTTTGGTTGCACCATATAAATTGTTTCGTCAATGTTACCATTGAGAAACGCCATCTTGACATTCATCTGATGAAGCTCAATGTCAAAATATGCAACAAGTGCCATGATTGTCCTAAAAGAGTCTTTCATTGAAACCGGAGAGAAAGTCTCTTTATAGTCAATCCCTTTCTTTTGGGTAAAGCCTTGAGTTACAAGACGAGCCTTATACCTCTCCACATTACCTTTCGAATCCCTTTGGTTTTAAATATCCATTTACAACCAATGGACTTCACACCTTCTGGTAATGGGACAAGTACCCAAACCTTATTGTCTTGCATAGACTTATACTCCTCATCCATGGCATCAATCCACTTTTGAGAGTTGGAACCCTGCATGGCTTGATGGAAATTGATTGGATCATTTTCCATCATTCCAATGTTTTCCTCATGTTCCTGGAGAAATACATAAAAATCGTCTGGAATAGCATTTCTCCTTTCTCTAGTGGATCGCCTTAATGGCACTAGTTCTTGAGGTTGTTGAGTTTATTCCTCAGGAACAATTACCTCATCTTGAATGAGGGGTTGTTCAACATTGTCTGGTTGAGGATCCAGATTCGCTTCTTGATCAATGATAGGTATAGAAACATGCACATTGTCAAAAGCGATAGTAGGAATCATAACCGATTCTTCCTCAAAGACAATATCTCTAACCTTATTTCTTTCCCAAACTCAACATCCTCAAAAAATGTTGCAGTTCCCGTTTCAAAAAATTGACCTAAGTGTGGGATCATAAAACTTATAGCCCATTGATCGCTTAGAGTAGCCAATGAAGTAGCTGCTCACAGTTTTGGAGTCCAATTTCTTTTCATGTGGCCTGTAAGGCCTTGCCTCAGTTGGACATCCCCAAATGTGAAAATGCTTTAGACTTGGCTTTCTGCATGTCCAAAGCTCATAAGGTATTTTACAACTTCATTATTCTTTCTCTATTTGCCCTTATCTTTAGAGGTGCTAGCCAAATGAGCACTGTCGGTCCTGTCTCGCTTCAGTCTCTCCTCTTGTACATAGTAAGAAATGAGCTCATTAAGAGTATATTTCTCCTTTTGACAGTTGTAACTGACTTTAAACTGAATGTATTATCCAGGAAGTGATATTAATACCAAATGCATGAGCAAGTCGTTAGACAACTCGAGCTTCAATGCCTTAAGCTTAGAAGCAATATGAGACATTTCCATAACGTACTCCTTTATGTTCCTTTTGCCCTTGTACTTCATAGAATCAAGCTTTGCAAAAACGTGCTTGTTTCTGTCTTATCGTTTTTCATAAAACGCTTTTCAATTTCGGCTAGGAACTCTTTGCTTTGGTTATCTTTTCAGATACCGCGCCCCTAAATGCCTCCGGAATGCCGCGCTTCATGATCATAAGACTTATGCAATTTGAGCGATCTCACTTTTCAAAGTTCTTCCTATCATTAGGAGAACTTGCATCCGTAAGAGAAGAGGGTTGTTCAACCCGAAGTGCAAGGTCTAGATCCATGCAACCGAGAAAAATGAGTATGTTCTCCATCCAAATCCTTAAAGTTGATCCCATTAAGCATGGGTATAGAGTTGGTATTAGCAGATATAGTAAAACATTAGCTTGAAAGAGAATAAAACAAACACACAAACATGTTCACATTAATAACCAAATACAATAATCAACAAATTCAAATAATGGAAAGTCTCATCTCAAGATACCTAGCACATCAGTAATATCAAGTCTTTGGACAGTAATATTAATTGTAAGTGGTACTCTTGTTGTAGTGATCAAACATTGACAATAATTACTGTCAAATAATAAATCTATCTTTAGATCGATTTATTATTCACATGTAAAACCTTATAATCGTCACATATTTATCACCACAGGTGTGTGTGCAATTCGGCCAAGTATTAACCTTCCTTTGGGCCGACTAATACTCGTATGAATTTACACACACACAAACATCCAATATCCCTCATGAATAATCTACACAAGAGATGTCACTTTGGCGACATCTTGCTTCAATTAGCCCATTTAGAATAATAGACCACTTTATTTAACCATAAAAGATATACCAAATAATGGTCGGTCACATCTTAAGATACCTAGTACAACATTAATATCAAGTCTTTAGACAATAATATTAATTGTAAGTGATACTCTTGTTGTAGTGATCAAACATTGACAATGTCAAATAATAAATCTATCTTTGGATCGACTTATTATTCACATGTAAAACCTTATAATCATCACATGTTTACCACCACATATGTGTGTACAATTTGGCCAAGTATTAATATTCTTTTGGGCCGGCTAATACCCACATGAATTTATATACACACGTGGTACTCTTTTAGTAGTGATCAAACATTGACAATAATTTATGATATATAATAAAAACAAAATTGAAATATATATATATATATATTAAAAAAAATCTTTTTTTATTTATTTATATTTTAAATTTGATTTAAAAACAAATTTGTAAAGTGAAAAAAAAAAACTGAAAAATATAAGTGAAAATCTGGAAAAAATATGCAGGAAAAAAAATCTAGATGAAATATATCACACTCTTTATCAATAATGTTGTTTTTAATCATTTTTTATAATCCATTAAAGATTACCAAACACGTTCTTGGTTCTCTCTTTTTTTGTTAAGTTTTTTTTTTGTTTGACAAGTTGCACTAGCAGCAAAGAAACAAACAAACAGGGAACCTGCAAAACAGCAGCAAGGAAATCGAGAACAGAACCAAGAAAAACAAAACAAAGACCAGCAGAAAATTAAGAATGCATATCAGCTTCAACTATGCCTTTGATTATTCTAATTTACAATATCTATCTACTTTTTATCCACTTTTTAAAAAACCGATCGTTTTTCGAGTTAAGCTATAAAAGATTATTTCTTAAATTAAGTAATCGTAAACATGACTAGTCTAAACCATGTATAATCCGTACAATTATATGAAAATATAATATATTAGGTTACTTTTTTGGATTACATTTATTACAAGAAATAAAAGTTGCATAATATAGCAAATTAATTATGCATTTGGAGATATATTTTAGCCGTATTTTTGAGTTCTTAAATAGTGTCACATCAGTATTTCTATTCACTATGAATCCATTTTTGAAAAAAAAAATATCTATTTTATAACCAATCATAATAAAACAATATTATATTCTCTCTCCTATTTTATTTTACAATTAAATGAGCTCTAATATTATTGGTGTGAAGAGTTAGAAATTCTGGTCAGTATTTCTAGAATTAAAGCATCTCCAATGCTATTACTCATTTAGAGAAATTTGAGTGCTATGATAGATATTAAAGAAGTTAGAAAAACTCTCTATAGAGATGATGTGGTAAAAAAAAGTTAGAGAATATAGGATTATGTTTCTAATTCTAGAAACTCTTCTAGAAATGCTAACTAGGATTTCTAATTCTTCCCACCAATAATATTAAAACTCATTTAATTGTAAAATGAAATAGGGGAGAGAATGTAATAATTGTTTTATTATGATTGGTCATAAAATATATACATATTTTACTTTAGATAATTGCATTGAAGATGTGAATATGTATTTCTCTAAAAAAAAATCAAAAGTGGACTCATAGTAAACAGAAATGCTGTTGTGATACTATTTAGAAACTCAAAAATACATATTTGCATTAAAGATGCTCTTAGAAACTCAACTTCATATTCTCTATTTTTTTTTTACCACATCATCTCCATATTCAACGTGTTTGTTTGGTTGAGTTTTCTATTATCTCAAAAGGTCTACAAAAGTCTATGTGAGCCTTTTAGAGTTGTTTGGTTGGGTTTTTGAGATTGTCTATTTTAAATTGAGTATAGACTAGTAGAGTTTAAACATCTACTAGGCAAAAGCTCATGGAGTTCTTCAAATAGACATTTTTTTTAAAAAGTCTACCAACCAAACAACTATAATTTTTTTTTAAAAAAAAAACACTATAATTCTAATAGATCTACTACGAGTAGATCTTTTATCAAAAGAGATTTTTCAATAACTCAACCAAATGAGCTCAGATAATTGCATTGAAAGGGGTTTTTTTGACTTCTTTAATATATATCCTATGTGACACTCTATTTTCTTCAAATACATAATAGCATTGGAGATGCTCTTAAGATGACTTTTTTTTTTTATCGAATCCCATATTTACAATTGATCTTTTTATGAAATTAATTAAAAACAGATAATTGTGGGAAAGAAGAAGAAGCAGCAATGTACTTCTTCGCATCAAGGGATCAAAGATTTCCAAAAGGGGATCGTAGGATTCGAGCTGCGATAAACGGCTTCTGGAAGGCTACTGCTTAAAAACTTGATGTCGAAGACAAGAATAATCCAATTGGCTAAAAGAGAACACTTGTTTGCCAAAGAGGCACCTTCGAAGAATCAACTAAACCTGAATGGCTCATGCAAGAATTAGGGGTGTGCAAAAAACCGCTAAACCGAACCAAACCGACCAACCCAACCCATAAAGTTTGGGTTGGTTCGATTACAAATATAGAAAATGGGTGAGTGGGTCGGTTTGTCTTTTGGACAAACCGATCCGATTAAAGGTGGTTTGATTTGGGTTGAATGAAATAATTAACCAACCCAAACCAAACCATATATTTAAAAAAGTAAAACTAAAATATAAAATTCACCTACGTTTTCTATTTCGTCCATGTTTTATAACTTTTATCGATTACTTTAAGATTTTATAGTTTATTTATTTATTTTGATACAATTCTTCTGATTGATTGATGTATTAGGGTTTCAAAAGCATAGATATTATAAAAAATGTATTTAATTGGTAATTACTCTTTTGACTTTTATATACTTCCTTTATATATATATATATATATATATATATATAATATTATTTTATTTAAATATTTTTTATAATATAATACCAAAAATAAAAGATTTTGGAGTTCAAATCTTAATCTATAAACCAATCCAAACCAACCCGACCTTTTTTGGTTTGGTTTGAATCGGTTTGAAATATCAAATTGATTTGATTTGAGTTGAAATATAGTCAAATCGATCCTTATTGGTTTGGTTTGACATTGAGCTTCAACCCAAACCAAGCCGATAGCGCACACCCCTAGAAAGAATACACTCCCTCAGAGACGAAACTAGAATGATATAATTAGGGGGGTCAAATAATAAAAATTTAAAATTTATAGTACTAAAATATTATTTTTTTTCGTTTAGTTTTTTTTTTATGATTTGTTAAATATAATTTTTTTTTTTTAGTGGCTGCTAGCCTCCATGGTGGTCCACCAATACTTCAACTTCTTCCACCACAAACATGAAAGCACACATGAACATGTATTTTTTATATAAAAATTAATATTCCAACTTTTTTTTATATTAATTTAGCTATATTATATTGATACAAGAAGAAAGTTATTTTCCTTATTTTTTTTTTAATCTTTGATTTTTGTAGAAGATTGAATTGAAATTGGATGACTAATAACAAGTAACAGCCCACTTACTATTATATTAACTCAACCCTTTTTATATATGCAGCTAAATACTTTCGTATTGGATTAGGACCCTCAACCGAGCTGTTTCTCCGCTAAGTTATGCTGAGCTCTTAAAAATCTGATAATTTGTGTAAATTAAATTATTGAACGGTTTAGATTTATTTCATTTTTTTTTTCCTTTTCACAGCCTAAACGACAATGCTTTGCAGAACCTAAACAATTTTGCTAAAGACAAAAAAACGAATTTCTTTTCTTTGTTGACTCACCCATCTCTTCTCCGTCGATTTCAAGACTTCAACCCTGAAACCTCACAATCTTTAGCCCCTCAATCTCCTCTCTGTCGTCTTCAAACCAGAAACCTCACACTCTCGTCTTCAAGCGAAAATAGTATTTATGCTTGATTGAATTGAGAGGACATTACATTTGTTGCCCAACAATTTGAAGAAAATTCTGGCGAAGCAAACAAGCCAAGGAAAAATTTGAGAATTGTTTTGAAAGTTGGGCAAAAGCAATTGGTTTACAAATTTAGATCTAAGTATTAATGATAAAATATTATATGATGAAGGGGCCTTTGCCATAGTTTAGGCAATTTATACATATGTTTTCTCTGGTGTTGCGAAATTTTATAGAATTGGTGAGTTGATTTAATTATCTGGTTTATTATCGTTATGAGAGCGATTAAGGATCTAAATAAGAAAGTTTTGTTTCTGTTTTTGCCGCACTCTACTGTCGACGAAGTTTGATGGGCCGTCGATGAGCAAAGACAAATGCGGAAATGGAGTAAGGAACGGAGTGGTGGCTGTTTGTACCGTTAGAGAAGAAAAAATATATATAACTTATCAGCGATGAGTGTTGTGCTTGTCTTTCTAAGTTGGGAGAGAAGAGAAAAATAAACTAAATCTTAACCTTCTATTTATTAATTTGCCACGTGTAAGTAGATATCATAAAGATCAACAAAGCTTCGCATATATTAGGACTTAGTTTGATATTGTTGTGTTGTAGGGAGAAGTGTTTTTAAAATTGTTATGGGGTGAATTGTTTTTGGAATTGTTATGAAAAGAATCAGCTGAGTGTTTGATAAACTGATTTTCAAAAGTGTTGTGAGAACTAAAAACAATTTCAATATGTTTGGTAAACTGAAATAAAAAGTGTCGTGAATGTGTAAAATTATTAAAAGGACATAGACATCTAAATGGTACTAATGTACTATGCTTTACATTTTTCTTGTTTATTTGTATTTAGTGTTAAGTATTATATAATTACGGTACTTTATTGAATTAATTAGCCCCATTTTTTATTCTACTTTATTTAATTAATTAATCCCATTTCTTTATTTATTTATTTCTTTATTTTATTCTCCTTCATTTTTTTATTTCATTTTTATTCTACTTAATTGAATTAATTATCCCAATTTTTTTTTATACAGTTATGGCAACATTTTTTTTTTACAGAAATATAAGTCCAATTCTTTTTGTTAAATTTCGTTAAAGACAAGGACAAAGTTGGAAAGTTAGTAAAATTTCATTTAATATTACTGTAGCACGTTTTCTAAAAGCAGAAGCCAAAAGCCAAAATCCAAAATCCAAAATCCAAAATCCAAAATCCAAAAGCATGTATTTATAGCTTCTTAAAAACTCAGTTGGGAAAAACTAAAAGTGACCAAAAGTATTTTTCCGTAATTTTACCAAACATCCCCAAAAATAGCTGGGGAAACAATGCCAAGGTTCAACCGAGGATCCTTGTCCCTTTCATATTATGCAAAATCTACCGGAAGTCAACAAAGTCAATGGTTCCCTCTACGATCTCTTCAGCTAGCTCCTCCACTGCAAACACATCCATTGTTGCTGCCTTTGAGTCTTTGCGTTTAGCTAGCTCTGTTCCCTCTACGAGCTCTTCAGCTAGCTCCTCCACTGCAAAAACCTCCCTTGCTGCTATGTTAGAGTCTAGCTCTATTCCCTCTACAATCTCTTCAGCTAGCTCCTCCACTTCAAACACCTCCACTGCCTTTATGTCTTTGAGCCTTTGAGTCTTTATCTACATAGATGAACCTTTGGATCTCGTAGATACTTAAAAATTGTTTTCGAACAAGTTTTATCCGGATTTCTAGGTTTTGAACATCGAATGGATTTTAGTTGTTAATTAGTTGAATTTGGTTTACATATGAATCTATATATCTATATATTTTCGAACTCTGCATTCTATAATTATCATGGAGTTAAAACTTTTGGATTTAGTGGTTACAGGATAATATTAGTTTTACTTCGAGTACAGTATAGTTTCCTAGTAAGGTCAAAATATTACAGAGAGTGAAATCTAAATCCAGATCACGAAGAACTCAATTCAAAGATAATGTGTAAGTAAACATTGTTGACAGAAATTTCAAAATGGGAAACATCAATATGACAATTTTATGCCTAAAAATATGCAACATAAACTCGGAGGAATATACTTGCCAATTAAGCTTAAGCACCCTCCTCATAATCACCAACCACCTATTCTGTTTACAACTCAAAATACATTACAAGCTGCTATATCTCATTAACCTTTCAGCACAAAACAACCAGACAGTTTTCCAAGAATTAATGCTTACCAGATTCAATCCGCACTTCTCCATGGAACGTAATTTCTAATACGTTCAATATTTATATCCGGTTCTTCATATCATTCTGTGAGGATCGAGAGCTTGAACCGGTTGGTTTGGAGTGCAGAATATATAGAGGTAGTAGCACTCCATTAGTTTTGCCTTATTTCTTGAAGCATTTCAACTACCTTTTTCATTTTTGGCCGCTTGGCTGGTGTGCTATCAGTGCAGAGTAAAGCTACCTTTAGAGCTGCAAGCATTTCTTTCCTCCAACTGAAAGAAACCGTGCTAAGCTTGGCGTCCAATATCTGCTCTGGAGTTTCCCCTCTTGCAGGAGCACCGTGAACCCACTTCACCAAATCTACCCCTTCACCAAATTCCTCATCGACTGGCACTCGTGTTGTTAGGATCTCGAGTAAAACAACCCCATAGCTGTAAACATTTCCTGGTGCTGTAACTTGCATTGTGTATGCATATTCTGGGAAGCAAACAAAGAAATAAACAAGAATAACAATGAGACAAGGAACGTCACAGTGGAAGCTTGAACGAAAAAAGTAATGTTTATAGATAAAATACCTGGGGGAATATAGCCGAAGGAGCCAGCAACAGCGCTGATACTTGCAGTGCCTCTGGAGGGGTCTAAGAGCTTTGATATTTCAATCTCCCCAACAAGAGGCTTGTAGTCAGCATCCAAAAGTACATTACCAGAGGAGATATCTAGGTGGATAATTGCCACGTGGTGGAGGAATGCCAGCCCTTCCGCTACTCCAATTGCAATGGATAGTCTTGTAGGCCAGTCAGGTCGATACTCCGGTTGCTTTGTAGACTCATGAAGAAGCTGACCTAGCGTCCCATCTGACAAGTGATGATGCAGCAAAAGAGCAACATCTTCATAAATTACAAATCCAATTGGCCGGACTAAATTATCATGACAGAGTTTGCTTAGCCTCTCAAGCTCTCTAATCATCTTACTCTGGTGATGAATTATAGTTCTGTCCATGGATTTCAGTCTCCTCACTGACAAAATCAACCCCGAAGGCATGGTTGCCTTGTAAACCGCACTGAAAGTCCCACAGTAGATCTTATTCGAATCCTTCATTGTTGCTTTAACAACAGCATCAAGATCTATAGCCTGTCTGAGATTCTCAACAAAGACATTCCCAGCTACTATTGTTGGTTTGCTATTGACTGAGTCGTCAACAATTTCATCGCCTTCTGATGCTTTTTCCTGCCTCTCCCTCATCATAAACAGCAGAACAACTACAGTTACCGAGATAAAAACTGCCAAACCAGAACCGATGACAGCTAGTATGATCCTGTAAGAAACTCTGTGGTGGTAATTCCTGCTGCCAGGATCATTGTAATTTCGACATGTAAAGCTTAATGGCTCTCCACAAACCCCTTTGTTACCAAAAAAGCTAGAATTTGGGCTCTTTTGAAATGGAACAAAGGCGGGAATAGGGCCGCTGAGCAGATTATTTGAGAAATTAACTTCTATCAAGCTTAGCATGCCCTTAAGCGCAGGTGGAATAGTACCGGAAAGCTGATTATTAGAGACATCCAAAGAAACCAGCTTGTCAAGCCTCCCCAACTCAGGAGGCAGCGGTCCATGAAGGTGATTGAAGCTCAAATTCAAAGCTATCTGCAGATTCCTGATACGACCAATCTCCGGAGGGATACTTCCCGTCAAATAATTACTACCCATTTGCAATTCAAGTAGTTTATTACAGCTTCCAATCTCATGAGGTATCTCCCCTTTTATCGAATTCTGACCCAATAGCAAGTATTGCAACCTTGACATGTTGCAGATTTCATTTGGCATGGTTCCATTGAATCTGTTATTGCTTAAATCAAGCTTGTTCAGATTCTTACATGCAAGAATAGATTTCGGAATTTCACCAAACAAGCTGTTGCCAGAAAGAATCAACTCCTGCAGACTCATTAGCTGTCCAAACTCTGGAGGTATGGTTCCGGTAAACCCGTTTGAAGCTAAATTTAGGAGGGTAAGATTGGAGCATTGAGCAAATTCCGACACAACCTCACCGGAGAGATTGTTGTTGTCAGCTTCAAAGTACGTTAGGCTGCTAACATTTCCAATAGACCTGGGAATAACTCCTACGAGATCATTGTTCCCAACTCGGACACTCGAAAGGCCTTTGCAATTCCCGACTAATTCAGGAATTTCGCCAGTAAATCTGTTCAGAGTCAGAATCAAGACCTCAAGCCTCCCCGAAGCAAAAATGCCCTTCGGTATTGACCCTTCAAGCTCGTTCGAATGAAGGTTCAACAACTTGAGTTGAGAAGCTGAGCCTAAATTATCTGGAATTTCACCGCCTAATTGATTCTCATAGGCAGTAAACACTCTCAATTTGGTCAAATTGCCCACCCAATATGGAATAGAACCATTCAATCTATTGCTAGAGACTTGAAAATCCTCCAATTTCTCTAAACTCTTAAGCTCATTAGGTATCTCTCCTACTAGCAAATTATTGGAAAGATTCAATGATCTAAGGTTTGTCAGACCACCCAATTCTCTAGGAATCAAACCTCCAAACTTGTTCAATGACAAATCAAGAAATTCAAGCTCAGATAAGTTCCCAAAAGCTGAAGGAATAGTTCCATAAAAGCTATTGCCAGAAAGATCGAGTCGCTTTAAAGCTTTAAGCTCGGAGATTATAGTCACATTACCTCGAAGCTGTAGGCGAGTAAGATCAAGCTTTACAACGAAAGATTGATTCGTGCCGCAATGAATGCCAGTCCAATTGCAGTAGTTTGTGTTGTTGACAGCCCAACCAGGCACGCTGAGCTCTCTGTTGATGGCAAGCAATGCATCCTCGTCGTTTAATTGAGCCCCCACAAGCTGAGATTTTGATAAAACCCCAACTAGAAAAACAGACAACAAGCATAGAAATGGCATTATTGGATTGTTTTTACTGCTCTGGTTTCACTTCTTCAATCAATGCAAGAACTCAAAAACTTGTTTCTTCAAAAACAAAGCAGTGATCAAAAAGGCCATAAACGCAGAAACACCAAATCTTGCTGGATTTTTCCTCAATAACATTACTGAACTGTTTACCAGACACACCCTTCTGTTTTATTGATCAAAGAATCAAAGTTCTGACCACCCACTTCAACAACCAAAAAACTCAACAAAAAAAAAAAGTTTCTTTTTGTAATGACCCCTTCAGATTTCTAGGAATCCAAGCATTTAAGAGAAACCTAATCCCTTAATTTTTTTTCAGAGGAAAACCCACATCCCAGGAAGAGAATAGAGAGCCAAAAACAAGAAGAAACAAACAAAAGAAGCTAAAAAGAGGAGTGCATTATAGAAGAACATGGGATGCACATTAACTTGTACAAGAAAAACCCATTTTTCTTATTGTGACACAACATGAACCGGGGAACCAAACAAGAAAATGACTCCAGAAACAAAGCTTAATGAGAATGAGAGAGACTGAGCCAAAGAAAGAGTGAAACTATGAAAAAAAAAAAGAGAGTAGAAAGAGAACTGTGTTTAATGTTCTGCAACAGGTGTTTTTCCAAAGAGGAGCGAGATTTGTGGGTCTGAATTCTGAAAATAGAGGGGATTCTGGCTTTGCAAAGCCTTTTCACGAGAAATGAGCAGTCATGAGTGAATGAAGACTACCAAACACACACATACATACTCTCTCTCTACTGTCTGGCTATACTTACTACAGAGAGAGTGCAAAGCAAAGTGTATTGTTGAATGTATATATGATACTCCCAAGAATACATAACTGATAACACTTGAAAAGGCATTCAAGGAAGAGCCCCACATTTTTGGTATCATAATAATGGCCATAATTAGAAGCTATAATTATAAGATCATGACATGAGTAACTCTATCTTACTCATTTAATCTAGTGTTGGAGTGTTTCTCAAAATAAAAAATTTATACACGAGTCGAGATTCTTTTTTTATTCTTCTGACATTAAGTTTTCAGAGTTCATCAAATTACATTCATGGCAACCTAGTTATCTACTACTAAACTTGGTAGGATTTAGCTTCATGACTTGCATAGTTTAGTAGCTTTCTTCTTTCTCAATTTATTTTTTATTTTTTATCTTTTATGTAACACCTGCTGCTGCGTGGTCAGTTGAATATAAGACATTTTTATACTAAAAAAAAGTCTTGGTGCATACGGTGCACCATACATCGCCCACTTTGATATTGTTACGAAAGTTGTTAAAGTAACAATATCAAGGTGGGCGATGTATGGTGCACAATGCACTCTGTTACACCCAAATTTTAACCCTATACTAAACCAGTGAGTTTGGCATATGGCAGTGAACAATCAAATAGATTTCAATCAATAATGTGATTATAACAAAAGACTACTAAATCTTTCACTCAACCAAGAAAACAAAACAATCGCCGGCTTTGATGGTAAAGTAAGTTTATTGATACCATAACTTCCGTTTTTTATTACAAAGAGTAGGGGTGGGTAAAAAACCAATGAATCGAACTGTACCGGTGGATCGAACCGGTCCAATTGGTTTTTTACCGGTTTTGATTGGGTGATCGGTTCGGTTCGGTTCTAATTTTAAAAAAACCGGTTGGATCGGTTTTTGTCCTGTTTAGTTCCAAAAACCGGATAACCGAACCGGTACTCGACTATAAATAAATAAATAAACTAATTCTAACTTCCACTCTTCACTCTTCAATTATTAGGTATATTTTATTGGATTTTAAAATGTAATTTGACTTTATTTAGTATTGACTATTGTATTAGCTATCAAAAAAAATTTAGCTGACATGTATTTTGAAATGTGTTTACTATTTTGTATTAGATTTTGTAGTTTTTTAATATGTTTTTATTATGATGTAAATAAATTTGGCCCAATATGTTTAAAAAAAAATGAACTAAATATGTAATAAATGAAATTTAGAATTTTGGCCCATCAGACCCAAAACCAAAAAAACCGAACCGATCCAATTCGGTTGTTTTTTATCGGTTGGCAAATGCCAATTTGATTGGATCGGGTCACTTTTTTAAAAATCGGATTTTATCTGTTTTTTATTGGTTCTATGAAAAATCGAACCGGTCTTATCAACGCCCACCCCTAACAAAGAGTTTTAGATAAAATATTGGATGAATTACTCATATTTTTAATGAAAAGTTACGAAAGATTTATTACAAGTAGATTTAATAATGTTATTAAATGAGTAAGATTTTATGATCATTTTACAAACTATTTTTATTGATTTGTAATTAAATTAGTTCTTAAGAGGGGTCATGACCTCTTAAGAGTTGAAAAGTAAATACTTTTATCATTGCAATTGCCCAGAGCACACATAAAACTATATAAAAGATAAACCTAGGATTCCTTCCCTGTGGGGTATGTTTGTATGTTAAACACATGGAATATTATTTCTAATAAACAATTTTTTGTTTTAATTTTTTCTTTCAACCTTTTAAATCTCTAAGTTCAATCCTTTTTTTATATAAAAAAAATGAAATGATAAAACTCAGATATATTTAAAACAAAGGTGTTGAAAATTACAGGAATTGTGGGATCTGCTTTTTGAGCTGTCTCATTCAACGGTATCCCTTTTGCGACCAAAAAAATGGTGTTGATAAACAAAACAATAGCAAGATGATTAGATACATCCTGGTTTTATCTTACATTTTCAGACAAATTACTATTTATTGGTGTACGTTGGTCGATTCCTTTATATACATTATTTATGTTACATTCAAAATAGGGAAATTGATTAGATCTATATTAAATATCATAGGGAAATTACCAATTAGATCATGTATGTTTTTTTTTTTCTAATTCTAAGTTGATAAAAGTGATCAAATTGGTCATTACATTTTTCTCAAGTGTCAAATTAGTCATTCTAACTAAATTCCGTCAATCAACTTTAATTGTCTTTGGATAAAATTGTATTTTACTCCTAAACAATATAAAAATGATATATGCACAGTTTTTTTTTTAATATATGTATATTTTTATTTATTTTATTTTTGGGTTTTGATTTTTGAATAATTTTGACAATAATGCTCGTATAATATTTACAAAAAAAAAACAATTATATAAAAATGGTAAAAGATTAAGTTAGAATCAATGTAACTTTTTTTTTATATAAAATAAGGATATAATTGATATTGTTTTATTAAAATATTTTTAGATTTTGTTAAAATTAATTAATTAAAAAAAGTACAAATAGTGCTTCATTGATAATATTTTTAGATTTTATTGTAATTATAATGGTGAATTTAATATACAAAAGATAAAACAACTTTGATCTAATATGATAAATAAATGGTATTTACGTACTTTAACTAAAACTGTTAAAGTCAATGTTATATCATCATCGTTAAACCCTTGATCAATTTGGTCACTTTAAAAAAAAAGTGACAAATTTAGCATTTTAGAAAATTATGAGGATCAATTTAGTTCCTTTTATAAAAGTCGCAAATAACTTTGAATTTAAATAAAAGTCCATGGCCTAATTGTTAAGTGTCCAATGTCATATCAATCAAATAGAATTGTTCAATAATTAATGGTAAGGGTGTCGATATTGACATCCTTGAACTTATATTATATTAAAGATAGCTTCTTTTGATAATTTAATTTTTTATTTTTACAATTCTTTTCTAAAGATACTCTATTCTTAAAATTTAATTTTTTTTAAAAAAATCTAAAACATTTCTTTTTGTTTCATTATTATCTTTTTGACACTTCTATTCTTAAAAATGAAATTATCTCTCATAAATCATTATATTAAATATTACATATTAAACACTCTCTCCAAAAATTTTAATTACCATATTAATCTCTCTCTCCTCCAATACATATCTCTAATTTTGTTTATCTTAATTCTTTCTCAAGCAAAACTAACAGTTTAGAAAAGAATAAGCTTGATTTATAGTGACCATATATATGTTATATGTATATATTAAAAAAAAAACTCAAAAAACAAGTACCATGCTTTAAAAAAAAAAGCGAAAAATGAAAATGTTTTTTATTACTTTTGTAGGTATGTGGTTACTTAGAGAACATTTATTCTTTCATTACTGTTAAAAATTCTGAATTTAATCGAATCTTAGCAGCAGCAAGTTTTCATACATAGATTTAGTTTTTTTTTTTTGGAAAATAGGTGTTTGTATTAACTTTATATATATATATATTATTGTTAAAAAAAACTAAAATATTCATAAGTTCTTTTTTCTTCAACAATTAATCAATGATTGATCTAGAACGTATGGATATATGATTTTTTTTTTCTTGAAAAATGGAGGGAGTAATTAGGAGAGAGCGTTTAATATGGTAATTACAGATTAAAGAGAAAGAATTTAATACGTAATGTTTAATCTTATGAATTAGTAGAGAGAATTTCCTTTTTTAATAATTTAATTAGTTTGACGTGTCTTTAGAATTTTTTGTATTGTCTAGTAATTTTAATTCAGACTAAAATTGTCAATAATAAAAAAAATTGAGTGTAAATAAATATTTGTGGACTGTAAAGAAGGATTTAGATCATCTACTGATCTGATCTTTTTTCCTAACCTTTTTAAAATATGTGATTGGTTGTTGGTAAAGTATTTATGGAAATCAATAACATCTTAACCACACATTCATTGTAATACTTATGTGTCATGAGATTAGTGAGGTCAGAAAAAAGATAAGATCAGTAGAGGATTCAAATTTTGTAAGGAGAAACTTTCTTTAATAAAATAAAATAAAATTTACCAACAAGAGCAAATTACTTTAATTAAAAATAAATCAAATACTATATACATTAATTAATTACACTCATATCGTCAGCTATATTTTTTTTTATTAAAAAAAACTTATCTTAAAAAAAAACTTACTATAAACCTTATTTTTTTTAATAAACTATAATTAAACTCTAATTTTATTTCAAATATCAAACCTTCTTATCATCACATGATTATCATATTGTTTTCTGTTTCTTTTATGTATAGTTATGAATTCGTTTTTTTTTTTTAAGATAACCGTAGATATCGATATTTTTTTTTAAGACAGCTGTATAAATAAAAAAATTCCAGATTAAAAATCTCTTGACCCCATATACGATTCCATGTATTCTCTTTCATAAGGCTACTACATTCGAGATATTTCTAAAAGTAAATTGAATCATCATTAAAAGATGATTTGATGCCAAAAATAATATGATTTTTTTATAAATTGGGTGTGATACTAATTTAAGAGTGTTAATAAATAATATGTATTAAAATGAATATATTTATTTCAATAAGGATACTGTTGGTAATATGATAGGAGCTTATAGTAATATTTATTTTTAAAAATTTTAGATATAGGTGTATTATTAAGTTTTATGGGTGTCAATATCTGTTCCCTACTAATAAGTAATAAATATAAAGAACATGATCAATTTAAGTATTCTAAATCAAAACTCACATAAGTTTAGCTATACCCTTTTAATTTTGCATATCCAATCAATTCAATCATAGCTCAAGTGATTGTGTATTTCCCTTTCAAATAGTGATAAAGATTCAAATTTCATTTTTTTTTATAAAATCATAGAAAAAGAAACTATCCCCCTACAACAAAAGCGGCTTTCTAAGATGTACTTATACGATTTATATTGTTAGTGTAAAACGTATTTTGTAAACAAACCTGACTGGTATCAATGAAAACAGAAAGTAACGTTATAAAAGAAGTTTGATCCGAGACCCGTGTTTCACACGGTGTCCTTAAGACAATTTCGCCGGACAACACAGTATGTGTATTAGGCGATTGTCTCCCAGGATACAACGGTTCAACAGTAGTAGGACTAAGCACTATCCACTACCAGCGAACTCAAACCGAGTTTTGAACTTACCAAGGAAACAGTATTAGATAATATTCTCCAAAGAGATTTATTTCTAATTAAAACTCGATTCTGTATTCTTAGTGATCAAGTCAGAAATCAGAATCCAAATAATTAAAGCTTTCCTTATTCATCACAATAAAAAACGCTGACTTAGAGAAGTGGCAACATGTCAACTGTACTCTCACGGTCCAATCGGAGCGGCATTCGTGTCCGTAGGTCACGCCCACACACGAGTCGTGCATTCGAAGGTTCGGGGTCCATGAATAAACACGTACCTGGAAACGCAATGGAAAACATTCAATCCGTATAGACTTAATCCCGAATCCATAACAACGTAATAACCTGAAAATAAAACAAGAAAAATAATTAAAATAATAGAGAGTCTTCTACTCTCTTCTCACCTTCCTCAGATTGTCTAATGGGAAGACAATTCTATTATACGTTCATTGTGAGTGAGAGTAGGGACCCTCTATATATAGTATAACTTCCTAGAATCCTAACCCATAAAGGATTCTCAAAACCCTAATAGGATGGTTAGTCCTATAGGAATACTAGACACACACATATATAATAGCCCATACCATATCCTACATATATTTAATGTAGCTAAGGTGTACCGAACCCAACAAATATTGATCACATTAATAACGGGTATTTTCCAGCCAACTCTCACTCACTTAAACATTCCAATCAATTCAGTTTTTTACAAACTCAAAATATAATATAATATCTTACTCACAATTTTATAAAAATCTTACATTTTTCACATCCAGCACCACCTAAAATTGGATGCATGAAGTGAAAGGGTTCAGGCTTTTATCTTCCATCTCCAAACCGCAAGAGTCAAAGAACGAATTTGAAACTATGTACGCAGGAGTCATGATAGGGCAGAAGACCTTATATTCTAAGCACATTTTGGGAAAGACAATCCCTTAAAATAAGAGAGGGAGTTGGGGAAAATTATATGAACACTTGTTGTATTATACAACACTAAAGTATAAGCCGAGCAGGGCTGTCACGAATAAGGCAAAGTTACCCAACAACATTACACCAAGTGGCAGTGGCATGGTTCTCTCTTTATTTTGGCTGTGGTTTGTTATAAATCTCTTGATACAGCCTTGTCATCCTAAAAATATGATTTATTTATTTTGTTTTTATAAAAAAATAAAAAATGTCTGTTTCTTAATTTTCAAAGCCTCTCTTGGAAAGATCAATTTGTCCTTTAATTGTTCCTTGTGTGTTATTATTTTCATTGAAAATTAAGATGATGTAACGGAGTATTACTCTCCCACGCCCAGTCAAAAAAGTGAATTTGTAGAGAATAATTTAGTCATATAATATCTATTTGATTTTATTAATTTATTCCTAGCAAAACCCTTATAGTCAAAGTTAATGTCACAACAATTCCATATATGGATTCGAGCCTCACATCTACATATTAAATCACAAAATGTTTAGAATTCTCTTCGTTATAGTGAAAGTGACATTTTGAATTGTGCTCGTAGCTTTTGATATCATGAGATGTCGATTAAAAAAAGACAGTTTATATATTACTAGAGATAAAGAGTAGTGAAGCATAAATGAATATTGTTGAACAAATCCAATTATTATATATGCAAAGTAATTCCTCCTCTAATTAATTAGTGAAGGTTAATCTCTTGCATATTCTCCACAAGACCTAAAACTCAATCAAATTACATTAATAGGTTCAATAATGGACAGATTACAGAAGCAAACAATTCCATCAAATGTGAGTTGATTTGTTACCTAGTGAATTATTGAACAAGTCATGTCTCCTGTTTCCACATCTGCAAAGTCCTTTCCAGTTTCCTCCTCCAAAAAAAGCCAAATTAAAAAGGGGAACCCCTCAAATCTAAATCAATTATTTCATATACTGTGTAGGACCCTCTCTATGGGTTATGGGCTATCGCATCTCTCAGACAACTATGGCCCACTTTTGTCTGGGTCACTAGCTTGGCCCACCATTTTATAATATATGATATTTTATGATAAATAAATGTGGGATAACAACTCTGAACTCTCCGTGATGTTACACAGTGAAGTCGAGTCTCGTAAGAAAAAAAAAAACCTGAGAAAACCCCGCTCCTGATTAGTTTAGATAATTCAATTTTTTTTTTGGTAAAAACATGTTTTTTTAACTATGAAAATCAACTACAAGACTAAAATAATAAGAGATTTCGTATGTTAAAATTCCACTAGAGAATTTTCGTGTATATATATACTATCAAACAAAGGAGTATGGAATCCTACAATAGAGAATTTTCGTATATATATACTATCAAACAAATTATCAAACATATACCGGTTTATACGAGTTTAGTTTGATTCTTTAACATGAACAGCTGAATTCGTAACTTTGATGGTTGATTCTGTAAACGGAATAATTGTTTTCGGAACCTACATTTAGTGGTGTAAAAATGGACTGGCCCGTTCCATTAGGAACGGTATGGTCGGTCCATTTCTGGAAACAGGTCTGGATGGGCATGGCACTCGACGGTGTCGCGGGTCGGCCCGGCCCGGCCTGTTTCCAGAGAAGCAGGTTCGGCACGGCACGTCGGCCTGCCTCAGGCGAGCCGTGCTTGCGTGCCGTGCCAGGGCGGCCCGTCGGGCCTCTCTGGAGGGCCGGGCGGGCCAGGCCTAACGGGCCTGGTCCGGCGGGTTAGTTTTTTTGTCCAATTTTTTTTTCAAATTACATTTTTTTGGATTTAGGGTATAGGGTTTAGGATTTATAGTTTATGGTTAAGGGTTTAGAATTTAAAATGAATGAAGAGAACGAACAATTATTAGGATTTGAAATGAATAAAGAGAATGAACAATTTTTTAATTATTTATTTATTTTTCACTTATGGAATTCAGTAATACATATCTACATGATTGCCTCATTAAAAACCTTACCAAGAAAAACCCAGTGGGATAAAAACTTGGTAAGGGAAAAAGAGTGCAACTGTTTTACAACTTACAAGTAAATAATAAATACATGTGCAGGCATACATTTGTGCATATGCCGTCTCAAATGTCCGGTTCCCCCCGTACTTGTAGTATAATTCTTATGGCAAAACTTACATTTAGCTCTGATGCCAGACGCCCCGTTTGGGAGTGTCATTTGGACTATGTTGAAACATTGCCACACATCTGATGTTAATTTTCTGGGACGTGATGTTGGTGTAACGCCGGAACCAGAAGGTCCCGCTTGAGTATGGGTCGGTTCTGAAATATCAAATTCATCGTTGAGCATATTCAAACCGTCCGGAAAATAAGGCTGCTGGTTAGGATCCATTATTTGAATAAAAATATGAGCACTATAGTAGTTAATAGTCAAATTAAAAATCAATATTTACTAACAGTAATCTTAATTTATTAACAATAATTACTATAACTAATACGACACTTACAATAATTTATTTACTTAAAAAACAAATTAAATAAACAAAAAAATCATAATCTACTAACATAAAATTTTAAATTCACTAGTTCACTACTACAAATAAAATTGATAAATTTACTAACATAATATACTAACATAAAATTGATGATTTGAACCACTACTCTTAAATTTACTATCATAATCTATAAATGAAAATTTTTAATTTATGAAAAAAACAATATCAAACGTAATTACTACACTTAACATTCATCATTTACTTATTACAAAAAGTAATTTCAGTAATACAAATTAACTTTCTAAATTTATTAATAACAAATATTAAAATTACTACTAAACTTAAAAATCTTAATAAACTAAATAAATAATATTAACATTAAAGCCCAAAAATTGATAAACTAACTAACTAAATAGATAATGTTTTCATTAAGTAACTCAAATCTAAACATAAACATATAAATTTACTATGAGAATATGTTAGACCAAAAGTAATAATAAAATTGTACCTTTAAAATTTGGTGTGTTGGTGGAAAACGTAAAGAATTTTGTAGAGAGAGTAATAACCAAAATGAATGAAAAAGTTTAGAGAATTGGAGAATATATTAGAGATTGAGATTTGAGAGAATGAGAGATTGAAAGAATGATAGAGAGAGATAATGGAAAATGAAATGGATTGAAGTATTTATAGAAAAATTTGATTTGTGGGTCAAAATATAATTTAAAAGATTGTAGGGGGGTTTTGGTAATTTTTATTTCCTAGTGACGTCAGCCAACGACTGGAATTGATTTCCAGCCGTTGGAGGTTTATTGAAAAAAAAAAGAAAAGAAAAAAAATTTGGGCCGAACGGACCGGCGGATCGGTCAGCCAGGCCGGTCCGGCAGGCCTGGCACGCCGGATTGGCGTGCCAGACGGGCCGGCCTGCCGGGCCTCCTCCCAGCGGCCCGGCACGTGGCCCGTCCCGGACCAGGCCCGCCCTGGCCCTCTTCCTTCACGGGCCGTTCCCAGGACGGCCCGTGAACTTGGGACGGCCCGTGAACTTCCTGGGCCGGCCGACCCATTTTTACACCACTACCTACATTACATGTGGAAACAAAATACATAAAGTGGCAGCTAATAAATACTCATGTCATATATATATATATATATGAAGACATGATAAAGAGTGTTTATATAATAATATTTCATTCACATTCCCCCTTGAAAAATCATGCATTTTCAAAGACTCAAGTTAAAAAGAGAAAAAGACAGCATTATGAAATATGAATGCCTTGGCTGCACCTTTCACTTATGAAAATGCATGCATATATTCAATTTTTAATGTTATTTAATGTAAAGAGACCTATAAAAAGGAAAATAAATAAATAAATCCCAATTTTCAAATATGAAACTAATGATTATTATTATCTTTAAGCCTTGCTTTCTGCTAACTTTCTATGTAATTTCTAGTTTAATCAAAATTAAATAAGATTAATAATGGTAGATTGAAGCTGAAATTAAGCAGGAATATATGGATTTTGGATCTACAGTGGAATACAACTTTGTTTGTATTCATTTAGTTTGAAAAAAAAAAATAAGGGACCTAATGATTTTGTTTTATAGTACTCTTTTTTGTTCAGTAGAAAGAGAAACAAGGAATTCCATAAATACAATTTTAAATAATTTTAAGGGACGAATTTTACCTTGAAAGTAGTTATTGATCAGGAGATAATCAGTAAACTTGGATACGATTATTTTCGATATTGAAAACTGTATATCTAATATATAAATTTATAATATATATATATATATATATATATATATATATATATATATATTATAGTGGTTATGTCCCAAGACACCCCTTATTTAATTTCGGTAAGAATCTTAATTAAATAACATCGTTTTTATAATTTTTAATCTATTTTTTCGATGTCTTTAAATTAAAAAAAAATAGTTATAGTATTTGAAAAATTCTTAAATTTTTGGATTAATATCATTTGGGCCTTTATGTTATTTTGAAAGATTAATTTTTAAACGAGTTTGTTTTTTTAGTAAAATTTCCCTTGACTTTTGAAAAGTATACCAAATAGGTTCATCCATCTGTCAAACGTTAGTCAACGTTAACAACCAGAAGGTTATTTTTGTCATTTCATTTATGATGTGTTAAGTTGAACATGTGTCAACACCAAACAATATATATATATATATATATATATATATATATATTTAAAATTATTTGTATAATAAAAAAAATAAAAAAAATTAATAAATATTAACATAAATTAAAAATTTAACCACCATCACCAACCAACTGTCGATCTTCTGAAAAAAAAAAATAAAAACCCAAAACCATCATCCACAACCCAGATCATTTAAATGTTCAATGAACGGATCTCCACTTAAATGTTCTTACATCTGGATTCCCAGATCAACAGAGAAACATGAAATCTTACCAGTCAACATCTAGATCCAACACGAAATCGCACCAGCTAAACCACCACCAAACCTAAATCCACACGAGTCCAACCACTACCAAACCCAAAATCAACATTTAGATCCAACACGAAATCGCCCAGCTAAACCACCACCAAACCTGAATCCACACCAGTCCAACCACGACCAAACCTAAAATCCAAACACACCAACCACCATCCAGGTCCCCTTTTCACAGTGAACGGAGCCCCTTTGCGTGCTCGGCGAGCGGTGTAGAGAAAGAGTGTGTGTATGTGAGTATGTCAGATTTGATGGAGGAGATTGTCATACCTAATTTTTCTATAGCTTGATTTGGTGGATTTCTGGTGGTATGTTAATTCGGCTTGGTTCGAGCTGACCGACGATCGACCTGGTTCCTAGATCGTGGAAGATCTGGGGTTGTTTTGAGTGGTGGTGGTGGCTTTGGTTTGGGCGTTAAAAAAGAAGATAATGGGAAGAAGATAGCTTGAGAAAGAGAAGGGGATCAGTGGGCTAGGTGTTTGAGTGGTGGTGGTTGGGTTTGGATCTGAAGAAGATGAAGAAGATGCTTCAGGTTTTGGTGGTTGACGGTGGGGGTGGGTTTTGGTGTTTCTGGGTTTCAATAATGTGAAGAAGATGGTGATGTGATGAAGTTTGTTTAAGTCTTTTATTTTATTTTATTTGGTGGAGATCCAATCTGGATCTCCACTGTTCATCTTATGTGATAGACGGTAGAGATCCAATCTGGATTTCTACCTAATAAAAAAATTCTTTAATTTTTTTTGTTTTAATTTTTATACTTTTATATAATTATTTTTATTTTTTAAATAAATAAAACTCTACTGTCCGTCTAAGATTTGAATGGTGGAGATTTAAAACATTTTATTTTTGTATTATATAAATATTTAGATTTTTTTATGATAAATTATATATATAGTTGTTTGAAGATGGTGGAGATCTAAATCTTAAATCTTTTTTTTTTCATTTTTTTCCTTTTGTTTTATGTAAATTTTGTTTTATTTTTTAAAAAAGAAAATAAATGTCAAGGGATAAAATAGTCCTTTCATATATTAATATGGCATTCAGGGGCAAAAAAGACAATATATATTTTTTGTGTCATTTGACCGTTACAAAAAAAAGTCAGAATGACTTATTTGATATGATTTTCAAAAATCAGGAAATTTTTTACTAAAAAGACAAACTCGTTTAAAAAATTGATCTTTCAAAATAATAATCTAGGGATCTAAATGATATTAACCCAAAATTTTATTCATAAGTAGATTTCATTAACTTATTATCTACATAAAAATTTATAAAAATCGATATGATTTGATTAAGATTCTTAACGAAATTAAAATATGGGAATCCTTATAAGAGAACCAATCATATATATATATATTTAAAGCTTTCTCTTGTATAATTGACTTTTTTAAAATATATATATGAACTAATTACAAATAAATTTAAAAGGTTTCAAAGTTGATCGGAAACCTCTCTAGAATTTTTCATAAATGATTATAATTTACAGAATACTATAGCTTGAATAATTAACATGTTTTCTTAATTGGGTACGCGAAATGTTTAATTAAAGATGGGTGGCTTATAATATTTTTTGTATATGACATTACAGAAAAATTAAAGTGTGACTGGGTTAATTAGGATGGCATGCATGCCATTGCCAGCCAAACACGGTAGAAGAGAAATCAATACAAAGTGATGACAGCATCATTAGCAGCAACACCGTTTCAACATTGACTGCGCACAAAACAAGGCAACCGATGCCTCTTTGAAAAGCTAATCCCTCCAACCATGGAATACAATAAACAAGGGCTCAGTTCATGCAGAGCTTAAAGCAATTACCTACTCTAACATCAAAATGAATTAAATTGCAGAAGTTAGGGGACTGCAATTGTTTATAAGTTTACTACAAATAATTCTTTTGTATTGTATAACTCTTTTATAAAGAAAGAGGAAAAAACAAAGTAAAAATTTAATTATTTTATGTTACTGTCTAATTTTATTATCAAAATCCTTATTATAAAGAAGTGTCGAGATCAAATCTCATTTATGGTAACAAAAGATAAAGTGACATAATCATACAAAAAGTTATAGATTCGAGCTGTTCTTATATCTTTTCTTCAAAATCTAAATTTTTTACTTTAAAAAAGAAAAAAAAAAATGTCAGATATAGTGGGATTTGAGAGTTTAGTTTACATAAAATTATTGTAACAATATATACTCTTAAAAAAGCCAAATTGGAATTGGTTCTCAAAACTTACAATTCTAATATACTTATGATGAATAAGAATGAAATCATTGGACGTCCTTCATATTCATTTGCCATGGCCCATGGGTCCTTCACAAGTAAGAAAAAAAGAATAATGAGATTGCAAGAAGAAAATCCTGTTTGCAGAAATAAGAAGAAGTAAAAATTATAAATATAAATTATAAATAGATAGATAATATATATAAGTTTCAAAGGCCAAGACTCCACTCTACAGAATGTGTAGGAAGGAGCATGTGGAAGAGTGATGGGGTGGGGAAGGGCACTTTTGGTGATGGTCATCCTTATGACCGCATTTAAAAAGGACAGAGAAAAAAAAGAGGCAAAAATAGGAAATATTTTTGACTGTAGAATCTCTATTGATTGTGATTCGGCTCTCTTTTTAGACATCCATCATGACGCTTGTATCATGGTTTGTCTCTCCCTCTCACCCATAAAGGGGCCCCCTCTCTATTTTTATTTTCTCACAAAACGTTTCTATCACAAAAATATATACAAAGAATTGATTCCAAGATAAATTAAAATTAGCAAAAATCTGAAATGTTTAATAGCATCCGCACAAATTAGAAATTAAAGTTCGACCTAAAAGGGAATTTAATTCATTCCTTATATATAAGGAATCAAGTTCCACTACATGATTTATTTTTCTAAATCCTATAAAACTCGATTCTTTTTCATTTCATTCAAGATTAATAAACGTGTTGTTAATATCCATTTTTGGCAATGGGTCAAAGTGAATTTTTTTACCAAACTAGTGTTGGGTTTTATATCCTAATAATGTAATTTGTAAATGGATTTATAAAATAAATAAAAGGAAAAGTTCAATTAATTCTTGTTATGTTTGTTTATTTTATAACTTGTGCATATATTTAACATCCAAGATTGCTGGATGTAATCTCGAACTGTGTATATGAGTGTCATATACAGATGGATACAGTGAGAGACGTGAAATCTAAAGAGTCCATAGATAGCATATAAAGCTGGGTACTTTATTTGTGGTTAATCTATAGTTGCGGTCCATTCCGTAATGTACGATGATTCTATCTTGAATCATTCATATGGAGATATGAGAATGGAGACACCTTGTATGATGTGATCATATAGGACTGGGCCATGATCTATATGAATCTCTCACCAAGATCCGTTTACCGATGAGATTCATATATATCAACTGATGATGGCTATATATGGGTGATCTTAATCCTGAGTGTCTTATCGACTCCTTCAGGTTAAATCGTGGTCTTTGATATACCATGAATGATGTCAGATGCATTTCCTGATCAATATACTATGTATGTTGGGATTGTGGTTTGGCTTGTGACTGGAAAAGTTTGTACACAATAGTGGAATCCACTCATTCTTGTGAGAAGTAGATGGTAGTTCCCTTACGGGTTGATTCGGAGCTTGAACAGTATGAGCGCTCTCCTAATTCCGTAAGGAAATAAGATTTATTGTCCATTAGAGAATCAACGGTACTTAAAGGATATATGTAATTATAGGGCTATAACGGATATTATGACCCAGCTCTAGTTATGAACTATTGTGGAGGATCACACCATGTGTAATAGATATATCGATGGACACCGAATTGTATCGGTCTGTGTAAAAGCGTCTACAGTTGAGAGAGTGCAGCTTCGGATTTTTAGTGGAATAACACCAGAGTTAATAATCAAGGAATATTAATTAAAGAATTTAATTAATGATTCCGAGGATTATTGGAGCTCAAAATACTGTGGGTCCATTAGGTCCTCTTACTAGCCCGATCGATTTAGGTAACAAGGGTCAAGGTTAATTAATTGGATTGTTCAATTAATTGTGTTACAAAAGTGACACGTAAATATTCGGTGATTAATTGAATAATGAGATTATTTAATTAATGAATGTTAATAGTTAAATTAATTAAATAATTAGATTATTTAATTATATTGATAATTGTGAATTATTAATTAACTATTAATTGGAGGGTGTTAATTGATATACGGATTTAGGTGAAGATAAAATAATGAGATTATTTTATTTTACTAAATTATTTATCTAAGTATTTAAATTTATGTTTAAATTTAAAATACTTATTATCACTTTTAATATATTAGATATATTTGAAAAGGATAATTAAAAGATATATATCAATTATAACACAAGAGATTGTATTGGATGCAAATTGATGTGCGTACATATATAATTATTTGTAAAAGATACAAACAAAGGATATATATATATATATATATATTTCTTTTGAAAACGAGAGAGTTGGCAGGCGTGATTTTTTTTTTAAGAAAAAGTTTTTTTGGTGTGTATATGATACACACGCAAAAATAAAAGAAAAGAAAAACATAAGTTTTGCATGAGATGCAATTTATGTGTGTATGAAATCAATACACCAAATTGAGAAGAAAGAGTTTCTTCAAGTGTTTTTCTACATCATCCATTCAAGTTCCTGAGACCGTGATGCCCCCACACGCAGTTACCAGTCCCGGGAGATAGCGATGAAGATCGAGTGGTTCAGATAGGAGCATATCGTAAAGTGAATGAGCTTCCAAACGTTGGTAAGATTGGTTCAGACAGGAGCATATCGAAAAGTGAAGAAACCTCCAAACGTTAGTAAGATTTTCTTCTTCTGATTATATCGATTACAATTTCTTGTGTTTACATATTGTATGTATTAGTTCCGAAAAAATAATTACCATCCCAAGTTCATTGGTCTCAGATACAGATTATGATCTGTATTAAAAAATTTAAAACCTAGTTCCGCTTCGTAACCGGTGAACGGGGTTCCAACAATTGGTGTCAGAGCCAATTTATTTTTCGGAACAGGAAATTGTTTTCGACGCTTCTGTATGTATGAATTGTGTAGTCACAGTTTAAATTGACTGTATGATGTTTTTGTATGTATATTAATTTTTTTTATTTACAAAAAACATGATTGATTGTTAATTATATGGTACTGTAGATTTCGGGTTTATGAGTTATATTATTATTATTATTATTTTGTTTATATTTTTTTACTATTATTGTATTGTAAAAAAAATGTAACCTATATTGAAGACCTGAAAAAATCGTGAAGAATGATTCATGAGATGAATCGGAGTGATCTGAAGAGACTGGAAGATATCTGAAGTTACTAGAAGACCAAGGAATGCCTTGGGAAATTTTTTGTAATTTTATATTCCAATTTTTTAGGTTAAATAATCCACAGTACTCGGTCAATTCATGTATACGTTATATTATGTGATGATAAAAGCATTGCCATGCATACATATGTCATTTAGATTATATGTGTCTACACAAATATATTTGATATGTCATACATACATCATAGCCTGATATTTTATGTATTTTTTTTAATATGATTAAAATGGGTCATATACATAATTGGCTATGAATAATGAGATTAGTTTTTTTTAATGATTAGAAAACTTGGTAATTCTCATTAATATTAATCTAGTTATTAAAGTGTTTAAAAAATTAGATTAATAGGGTCATTTATTAGGATTAATTTGATTAATGACCTAATAATAAATTATCCGAATAAAGTGTTAGGGTTTTAATAGTTAAGACTTGGTAAACACTAATATAATAATCTGACCTTAGTAAATAGTTTACAAAGGTTTAGATTATTCACTAATAGATTAGATTTTTAATTTTTAAAAATCATTAATAATTTATTAGTTAATTAGAATTTGGTTATAATTAGTTAATACGCTAGATAACTTGATTAAAGTTAGTCATTTAATCCTGCAGAGTCTAGGTGCATTAACGGTTAATAGAAACCCTAATTTTAAAATAGTGAGTGGGAGAGGGATATATGGCATATATATCCCACAGTCTTCATCATTAGTTCAACATCGTGAGATCCGAGTGGGGCCTCGTGACGGCTTTGATTTCTTCCTCCCTAAGGAGGATTTCCACAAAGGTCAATACCAATGTTGACTTTTTAACGAATAGGATTTCTGAGGGTATTTCGGGATTGACCGACCATAAGGCGGCAATTTTTGAGTTAAGCTCGTGAGATTTGAAATGGTGGGTTACACTCACGAAGGTTTTGATTAAGTTTGTTAATTAAAAACCTGACTGAATGAACGATGGTTGAATGATATGGAATAAGAGTTATTTTCGAATATCATTTGATTGAGAATGTCTCGGTCCAAACATGCAAAGACTTGACCGACCCTAAGGCGGCACCTCTTTGTGGTATATTGGATTGTCGTGGTATAATAACTATTTTTAGGGTAGTTCTAGTTCGTTAAAAACGTGCATGTATAATGTTTAAAATTATGCCAAAGCACTCGCACTTGTTTTAAATAAATGAATGGATGAATGTTTTATTTATTTCAGCAATAATGTCTTCTGCATTACTTCAAATTCTCGTAAACGACAAATTAACTGGTCATAACTACACTAAGTGGAAATTTAACATTAATACAATATTGGTCACCAAAGACCTCAAGTTTGTGCTTACGGAGGAATGTCCTCCAGTGCCTGCTACTAATGCCACACGAACTGTTCATGAGGCATACTAGCGATGGGTCTCATCTGATGAGAAGGCCAGAACATATCTGTTGACTTCTATGACAGATGTGCTTGTCACAAAGCATGAAGCAATGACTTCAGCATTCGAAATCATGGAGTCATTGCAAGTTATGTTCGGGCAGCCCTCCGAGAAAAAGCGACATGAAGCTGTTCGTTCTGCTATGCTCGCTCGTATGGAAGAAGGTACGTCAGTTCGAGAACATGTCCTGAGTATGATGTCCTACTTCAACAAGGCAGAAGTCAATGGCGGGGCCATTGACGAACCCAGTTAAGTGAGCATCATACTAACGACTCTTTCGAAGAATTTCAATCAGTTTAAGAGTAACTATGAGATGAACAAGTTAATGTTCAATCTCACACAGTTGCTCAATAAGCTCACTACCTTTGAGTCCTTGATTAAGGACAACAAGGGTAAGATCGGTGAGGTAAATGTTGCCAAACCATCTTCCTCCTCAAATAATAAAAAGAGGAAGAGGTCTGCTGGGAAGGCGAAGGATAAGCCCAAACGCAAGAAATCATAAAGAAAGAAAAAGTCCAAGAAAGGTAAATATGATTTACTTGTTCTTGAGTCATATTTGATGGAAGATAATTCTTCACCCTGGATAGTTGATTCAGGGGCCACTAACCATGTTTGTTCTTCCTTACAATGGACTGATTCTTGGACACAGCTAGAAGCAAGCCTTCTCAATGCGTGTGGGGTCAGGGGATGTCGTATCGGCACGAGCAGTGGGCGTAATTAGATTACGTTTTTGTAATAATTATATATTGTTGGACAATGTATTTTATATTCCTGGATTTATACGGAATTTGATTTCCGTTTCTAAGTTGTTAAAACAAAAATATTCTATTTCTTTTAATAATAAGTATGTTATTATTGGAAAGAATGGTCAGAAAATTTATTCAGGAATTAATGAAAAATAATTTGTATGTGTTAAGACCTTTAATACATACTACACTGCTCAACACCGAAATGTTTAAGGTTGAAAAACGAAAAACTAAACGACATAAGATTTCTCCAGATAATGACACGTATCTCTGGCATCTAAGGCTTGGTCATATCAACCTTGACAGGATAGACAGACTAGTAAAAAGCGGACCTTTAAGTGAGTTAAAGGTTGGTACCTTACCTGTCTGCGAATCCTGTCTATAAGGTAAGATGACTAAAAGACCTTTTACTGGAAAAGGGCTTAGAGCTAAAGAACCGCTAGAGCTTATACATACAGACGTCTGCGGACCGATGAATGTTAAAGCTAGGGGTGGTTATGAGTATTTTGTCACCTTTATAGATGACTACTCGGATACGTCTACCTAATGCAACGGAAGTCGGAAACATTTGAAATGTTCAAAGAATTTTGAGCTGAAGCTGAGAATCAATTAGGTAGGACTATCAAGTCACTACGATCAGATCGTAGAGGTGAGTACCTTGACGAAGAGTTTGAAGACTTCATGGTCGAGCATGGGATAGTTTCCCAACTCACAGCTCCCGATACACCTCAACAAAATGGTGTAGCGGAGAGGAGAAATAGAATCCAAATGGAAATGGTGAGATCTATGATTAGTTTCTCATCATTGTTAGGATTATGCTCGATAGCAAGAGTGTAATATTGTCATTAACAATCTTTTCATATGAATAAAGTGATTTCTAGTTTAACAAATCTTATAGCATTTATAGTTTAATTATTATAATTGTCAAAAGTAAATAATCATAAGGTCAAAAGACTATGAAAAAAGAAGAATTGTTCATACATCTAGATATGTATAAGGTAGACACAATTCTTTAGTTAGTCTTGACTAATATTCATAACTTATGATAGAAGGTTGGGCACCTTTATCTTATCAAAGTTGTAGATTCTTTTGCTAGCATTTGAGTGGGATCAAATGTGTTATGATGAGTCTAAAATCATCCAAGTGTGGTGTCTTTGGGCAAAATAATCTAGTGCACTGGGTGCATTGAATATGATCACAATGAAATACTTAATCTAGAACCGTCAATAGATAAAAGCTTTTTTTTTTCATTTGAAGACAATCGGAGAGTCTATCTCAATCCTGAGATAAATGATGGACTTATGGTTGCAAGTGTTATCATTTGAGCTATCAATGAGTACGATTATATAGCATAGTCTATCCTCGATAGTTTGGTGGTATTCATTTGTTAATCGATAGAGGACTTCATTTATAGATATGGAAATCGTGGCTCCATTTATTGAATGAGAGTAGAATACCATCATATGAATGTTTTGAGGTATTGGATATTAAATCTCAACGTTGAGTTATCAATAGTGTCTATTGAAACATGGCTTCTGGACAAGTCAAAATATCCAAGTTCAAAATGTGGTCATATGAGTAAATATGGTAACTTGGAGAGCTATAGGCGGTCTATGAGCTCTTGACGATTACTGGTATTCTTCACGAGGATACACTTTCTCCAATAAGGTTGTCTAGGGTACGAATGAGTAACATCAACTTATTCTATCTTTATTTAAGAGTTCAATTTTAGTTCTTTAGTGGAATGAACTAAAATTAAATAGGTCAGACCTAAGTGAATCATTTGTTGATTGTGATTAGGTTGTGTCTATTGGAGCTTAAATTTAGATAGCCCGCCAAGATCCCAAATCCACACGAACTTGCATGGATCACTTAATATATTCTACCGGACCAATAGGGGTGCATCTAGAATTGTAATAAGGCATGTGAACTTGTTTCTTTTTGTAAGAATAGGCCTAGTTCACATATGGATTTTTTATTAAGGTCCGATGGATTTAATAAAATAAGAAAAATAATATATGGCCCTTACATATATGGTATGAGCGGCAAAGGCTATTAAGAATAACATAAATATATTATTTTTATTTTATTATTTAATTAAATAGAAATTAATTAATTTGTTAATTAATTAATTATTTAATTAAAAGTCAAAATTTTTTTCCTAGTAGGAGATGGTCTCCTAAAACTATACTATTGTTGGTAGTATAGTTAATGTTAAAGACTATATTTGATAAGTAGATAAATAAAAGGAATTGTTTATCTAATCAAATTAGGAAGTCTTTAATATGGTTACAAATACATTATTGAGTTGGATTAGGAGTCTTGGTGTAGGAAAGAATTCTTTTTGGAAAAGGATTCTTTTTGGAAAAGGATTCTTGGTCACCAAGGAAAACTACTTAGTGGTAGAATTCTTCTTTGAAAAGGATTCATAACCACCAAGTTAATCTACCTAAGGATATGATTCTTGTCCATAAAGTAATCCTTCTTAGGAAAGAATAAACTCTCCTAATCTAAATCAAAGAGTGAAATTCGGCCAACAACATATGGTTATAGGTGAAGTTAGATTTCCTTTTAGATAAAGACTCTTAAGTACCAAATAAATCCACCTAAGCAAAGGATTCTTGACAACCAAGCAAATCCTTCTTAGGAAAGGATTTATCATCCTATATATATGTGCAAGAGAATTTCGGTCATGACTAAGGCAACTAGAGGTGAATTTCGGCCAAGCTAATTTTTCTAAGAGAAGAATTTGGTCATCATAGGAATTTTGAGGGAGAAAAATCTGATTTTACTCTAGACAAAATTCGATCATCTCTAAGCATTAGTGTGGGAACTCGGCCAAGTAGAGAAATAAGGGGAACGTTTTTGTATTTGATAGTATACTAATATCCTTTACATCAAAAGGGTTTTATGTACAACATCGAATTAAGGTTCACGCGAGTTTCAATCAAATTGATTGACAATTCACAAGTGACCGGACGTTCTTGGATTTTTCTCTTGGAGGATATTTGTAACTAACAAAGAAAAGATATTTGCTTTGTCTTCATCCTCAGAAATACAATTTAAATAAAGGGAGCCCACACTCCTAGGTGATTCACATTCGTGATTGAATTAGAAGATCTTGAGGAATCAATTCGGCGTTTGTTCAATCGTCACGCGAAAAAGGTACGATACTTTTATATACATCAATTAATCTAGGGTTAAGGTTCTCGTTGCATAAAAGAGAAATTTTTTATTTATACGCAAACCCTAATTTCGTTTTTATCATGCTTCCATTGCGTTTTGAACCCGTTTTTCCCTACAATCATTACCAAATTCCTTCTAGGGATATGCGTTACAAACACCGGCATACATTCTGAATGTAGTGTCATCCAAATATGTTCCTAAGACTCCCCTAGAGTTGTGGAATGGTCGTAAAGCTAGTTTGCGACATTTCCGAATATGGGGGTATCCAACACACGTATTGAAGAATAGAACTGGAAAGCTAGACTCTAAGTCTGTTGACTGCCTATTTGTAGGATACTCCAAGGAGACCAAAGGTGGACATTTCTATAGTCCTGAAGACAACAAAGTATTTGTATCGACAAATGCAACATTTCTTGAGGAAAATTACATTAGTGACCAAAAACCTCGTTCCAAGATTGTATTAAATGAGTTAGAACCCGGTGAGACCAGGGCTTCATCAACAAGATTTGTTGATCCATAAACATCTAAGAGTCAGATGGTTCCTGATCAGGATACACTACCATCTAGACATAGTGAGAGGGTTGTGAGACAACCTGAACTCTATTTAGGTATAGGTGAGGGATAAGGTGTTGTCTCTACTGATAGTGTGGATGATCCATTGACATTTAAGAATGCAATGGAAGATCCTGATAAAGAGGAATGGCTTAAAGCCATGAATCTCTAGATGGAGTCCATGTACTCTAATTCATCCTGGGTTCTTGTAGATTTACCGGATGGGGTAAAACCCATATGATGTAAGTGAATCTACAAGAGAAAGAGAAGAGTAGACGGGATTGTAGAGACCTTCAAGGCAAGACTGGTGGCCGAGGGTTATACCCAGAAATAAGGGGTCGATTATGAATAGACCTTCTCGCCAGTAGCCATGTTTAAGTCTATTAGGAATCTCTTATCCATTACTGCCTATTTCGATTATGAAATTTATCAAATGAATGTCAAAACTGCATTCTTGAATGACAATCTTGATGAGAGCATCTATATGATGCAACCAGAGGGATTCGTGTCTCAAGATCAAGAGTAAAAGGTTTGCAAACTGCAAAGGTCCATATATGGACTTAAGAAAGCATCTAGATCTTGGAACATTAGGTTTGATGATGTGATCAAAACCTATGGCTTCGAGCAGAACGTCGATGAGCCTTGTGTCTACAAGCGCATCATTGATAAGAAAGTAGTTTTCTTGGTCCTATACGTAGATGATATCCTACTCATTGGGAATGATGTTGGAGTGTTGTCGGATGTAAAGGGCTGGCTGGCTATCCAATTCTAAATGAAAGATTTGGGAGAGGCAAGTTATGTTCTAGGGATCCAACTTATAAGAGATCGTAAGAACAAACTCATAGCACTGTCTCATGCATCATATATCGACAAGATTCTTGTGCAATTTTCGATGCAAAACTCTAAGAAATGTAATTTACTTCCAGACATGGAGTTTACTTGTCTAAGAAACAGTGTCCTAAGACACCTCAAGAAGTTGAGGATATGAGACGTGTACTATATGCATCGGTAGTAGGTAGTCTCATGTATGCTATGTTATGCATAAGTTCGGACATCTGCTATGCAGTGGGAGTAGTCAACAGATACCAGTCCAACCAAAGATTGGATCATTAGGTTGCTGTCAAGATAATTCTCAAGTATCTTCGGAGAACGAGAGACTATATGCTAGTGTATTCCTAGGAGGATTTGATCCCGTTAGGATACATGGATTTTGATTTTAAGTCATACAGGGATTCTAGGAAATCCACGTCTGGATAAGTATTCACCCTATGTGGTGGAGCCATTATGTGGAGAAGTATCAAGCAATTTTACATTACTGACTCCACCATGGAAGCCGAGTATGTAGCTGCTTGTGAAGCTGCTATAGAGGCTGTTTTGCTCTGTAAGTTCTTGAGTGATCTGGAAGTTGTTCCAGATTTGGATATGCCCATCACACTTTATTGTGATAACAATGGTGTTATGACTAATTCCAAAGAACCAAGAAGCCACAAAAGAGAGAAACATATAGAGAAACATATAGAGAGAAAATATCATATCATTAGAGAGATAATGTAGAGAGGAGATGTGATCGTCACAAAGATAGCCTCACAAGACAATCATGCTAATCCATTTACAAAGACCTTAAGGGCTAAGTGTTTGTGAGTCACCTGGATGGTCTAGGGTTACGAGACATGCCTAACATGCTTTAGTACAAGTGGGAGATTGTTGGGTTTTAGGCCCTAAAGATGTAATTTGTTAATGGATTTATGAAATAAATAAAAGGAAATGTTCAATTCATTCTTGTTATGTTGTTTATTTTTAACTTTTGCATATATTTAACATCCAAGATTGCCGGATGTAATCTCGAACTGTGTATATGAGTGTCATATACGGATGGATACAGTAAGAGACGTGCAATCTAAAGAGTCCATAGATAGCAAATAAAGCTGGGTACTTTATTTGTGGTTAATCTATAGTTGCGGTTCATTCCGTAATGTACGGTGATTCTATCCTTAATCATTCATATGGAGATATGAGAATGGAGGCACCTTGTATGATATGATCATATAAGACTGAGCCATGATCTATATGAATCTCTCACAAAGATCCGTATCGATGATATTCATATATATCAACTAATGTTGGCTATATATGGGTGATCTTAATTCTGAGTGTCTTATCGACTCCTTCAGGTTAAATAATGGTCTTTGATATACCATGGGTGATGTCAGATGCATTTCCTGATCAATATACTCTGTATGTTGGGATTGAGGTTTGGCTTGTAGCTGGGAAAGTTTGTACATAATAGTGGAATCCACTCATTCTTATGAGAAGTAGATGGTAGTTCCATTAAGGGTTGATTGGGGGCTTGGACAATATGAGCGCTCTCCTAATTCCGTAAGGAAATAAGATTTATTGTCCATTAGAGAATCAATGGTACTTAAAGGATATATGTAATTAGAGGGGTATAACAGACATTATAACCTAGCTCTATATATGAACTATTGTGGAGGATCACACCATGTGTAATAGCTATATCGATGGACACCGAATTGTATCGGTCTGTATAAAAGCGTTTACAGTTGAGAGAGTGCAGCTTCAGATTTTTAGTGGAATAACACCGGAGTTAATAATCAAGGATTATTAATTAAAGAGTTTAATTAATGATTCCGAGGTTTTTGGAGCTCAAAATACTGTGGGTCCATTAAGTTCCCTTGCTAGCCCGATCGATTTAGGTAACAAGGGTCATGGTTAATTAATTGGATTGTCCAATTAATTGTGTTACAAAAGTGACACATAAATATTCGGTGATTAATTGAATAATGAGATTATTTAATTAATAAATGTTAATAGTTAAATTAATTAAATAATTAGATTATTTAATTATATTGATAATTATGAATTATTAATTAACTATTAATCGGACGGTGTTAATTGATATATGGATTTAGGTGAAGATAAAATAATGAGATTATTTTATTTTACTAAATTATTTATCTAAGTATTTAAATTTATGTTTAAATTTAAAATACTTATTATCACTTTTAATATATTAGATATATTTGAAAAGGATAATTAAAAGATATATATCAATTATAACACAAAAGATTGTATTGGATGCAAATTGGTGTTTGCACATATATAAGTGTTTGTATAGGATACAAACAAAGGATATATATATATATATATTCAACTATTTTTGCTATGCCTTTTTTTTACACTATATATATTTCTTTTAAAAACGAGAGAATTGGTAGGCATGATTTATTTTTGAAAGAAAAGTTTTTTTTTGGTGTGTATCTGATACACACGCAAAAAGAAAAGAAAAGAAAAACATAAGTTTTGCATGAGATGAAATTTATGTGTGCGTGAAATCAATACACCAAATTGATAAGAAAGAGTTTCTTCAAGTATTTCTCTACATCCTCCATTCAAGTTCTTAAGACCGTGACGCTCCCACACGCAGTTACCAGTCCCGGGAGATGGCGAGGATGATCGAGTGGTTAAGACATGAGCACATCGTAAAGTGAAGGAGCTTCCAAACGTTGGTAAGATTGGTTCAGACAGGAGCATATCGAAAAGTGAAGGAGCCTCCAAACGTTGGTAAGATTTTCTTCTTCTGGTTATATCGATTACAATTTTATGTGTTTACATATTGTATGTATTAGTTCCAAAAAAATATTACGATCCTAAGTTCATTATTCTCAGATACAGGTTATGATATGTATTAAAAATTTTAAAACCTAATTCCGCTGCGTAATCTGGTGAATGGGGTTCCAACAACTTGTACCTGGTAGGACATGCTTTTTGATACCATGTATGGCTGGCATGCTACTACCTACCTTGAGATTCCCAACTGCGAGGTAACTCCTACCTAGTACCTCAGCGACAGGTCGTACGCTTGGTACAAGAATACCTCGATGCCAACTCCCCACCTCTTCCAGGTACATGTCTATCAAATACGAAGGAAGTTAGTCTGAAAGCTTCAGAATGACCAGTTAAGTGTCTCGTCACCAGACTGGTACCCCGAGGTACCTCGCTACGTAGAATCGTGTTTTCTCCTCCAAACTACAAAGTTGACTTCTTCACCATTAAAGCGCCGTATGTGACCATATATGTCAATGGATTTGCCATTTATTCAAATTTAAACCTAAACGGAAACCTGATGTAATCAACGGGAGTACTTTCCGAGCAATTTGATTCCCCCATCAACGTCAATCATTTCCGATAACACGGTTAATCAATTAATATAAATTTCATGGATTTCAATGACGATGAGGAGGGATTAAAATGGGACGTCAGGATCCAAAAAGGGTAAGGAAAAAACGGGAGAAAAAGGGTAGAGCTTTTTCACCATTTTTCTCAGAGGATTTAGTCATTTATCGACACGCACGAGTTCGTCATCTCCAATAGTGTTTAGAGAGAGAGAGAGAGAGAGAGAGAGAGAGAGAGAGAGAGAGAGAGAGAGCATAGTGAGATCAAATTTGTATCGTTTCCATGATCATTGTACTCCATTTAAGTTATATCACATATTTGATTAATAAAACAGTTCTCCACTAGCAATCTCATTCTTTCTTCCTCTTCCCTTAATCTTTTTCGAATCTCCTTGAAGTACCTACCCCCCGCAGTCTACCTATGTAGCGGGTTGAGGGTGTTTTAACTGATATTCCTCACCTTGAACGAATTTTTGGTTAACACCTGTTTTAAATGATTTTTGTTTTATTGACAATGAATTTTTTTGTAATAGTAATTTCTCCCTTTCTCTCTCTCTCTCTTACATATATACATATAAAGAGAGTTGACCATTTGCGGAATCGATTACACAATGTTGTAAAAACGTTCTACAACATTGTGTAATCGAATCTTACACAAAAAAAAGTTGTGGTATTCCTTGATCAAATAATTTTCATATATATAATATAATATAAAACAAGAGATTTTTTTTATAATCTCAATTATGTTTCAAGGAATTTTAAATGGGATAATTCCAAAAAAAAATCAATCATAAACTTTTCTCTATATTTACTAATTTTGGAATAAGTAATGTTACACACTTACACCGTTAAAGAATTTGTCCAAATTCATAGCTCATGATGACATGGCAAGTTAATTTGTAACTACCATATCATTGAACTTATTGGATAATCAAGTATGGTTATTGCAAATCATCTTAACTGCCACAACATTTAGGCAAACCTTTGGCCTATGGGCAATATCGCCAGATTCTTTTTAGATTTCTGACACACGAGCAAGATTTTTGAAATTCTCAGTTTTTGACTATCTACTAAGAACTATTTATATTCTATTTGGTAAAATTATTCGATTTTTTGTAGTATTTCAATGAAAGGTTAGGTTAGCTTCAAAAACTTAGTTTCAAATCTGTTACTAGCAAAATTTGGTTAAGGACCAAAGAAGAATTTTCCACTTCCCAGCCTTCCTGTAAGGGTCCAAATTCAGGCTTGTATGACGGGGTATCAAGGTCCCCGAGGTCGAGCTACCACGCGATCCTACAGGAGCAAGGCGAGGCCGCCCATACCATCTGAGCATCTCACACGTGTCCAGGCTTACCAAACAAAGCCCGACGAGATCGCGTCAAGCTCCTTGTGCCAGGATAAAGCCCGAAGCTAGGTCGACGTGAAAGGACCTAGGCCCCCCGACATCAAGGTATCTTGTGACACTCTCCTAGAGCTTGCTACTATCTCTATTTTCATTAGGAGACCTTCAAGGTATCGAACTTGTCTTGTAAAGGCACTCCTGCCTCGTCGAGGTATAATCTCGACCTGTCCGAGCATAAAATGAAGAAGTTCGTAAAGCCCCATCGTCACCAAAAGCGCCAAGATCCACTGTAGATCCTGGTATGGTTAAATCAAGTAGCAAGAGCAGTACTCGAGCGTACCTCTCCACCCTTCCAGAAGCGAGCCAAGGTCGCCTGTTTATGGCAAACACCTTACCAGGGCCTGCTAGCCAAGCCCGTTACCCCGCTAGGAAGCCTGCATAATTAGGTCAAGCTCCATGATAAAGCTCGGCGTAGCTGAACCAAGCTTCCAACTACAAGGTTCGAACCCAATGAGATATTTTACCTCTAAAATGGTTAGCACAAGCTCCATAGGAAGACCAGCATCTAGCTCCGTGACAATCTAGAGGTTCCCGGGAGACCCTGCCAGTGTCTTGGATCCTAGGGTATCCCGCCCTCAAGGAATATCAGATGTCACCTCAGGTAACCTCCATGAAGTACCTCTCCAAAGTGACATGCAGAACTAGAGCTCTCCTCTCGGCAACGTAGGAAGAGAGGATTGACTTCCATGACATTTAAAGTACCATTATTGAGGTCAACCGTATTAATGGAGGCAGTCAACCCAATTAATGACATGATCAACACCATTAATAAGAGAATATTCAACTCTTTAATGTCCATCATTAGTGAAAGAGTCCAAAGAGGAAACAAATACCTTTTCCTCCAAGATATTCTCCACAACCGATTATTGGGGGTCAACTATAACAGAAAGTCCTGCCTATCAAGGAAGGAAGAGTCCGAAGAGGAAACAATCATATCTTCTCTGAGATAATAGCTACAAGCCGATCAACTACATTAAAGGAAGGATTGTATTCGATAAGGAAACAAAGACTAATTCAAGAGTCCCGGACTTGCATGCCAAGGTGATCATCATGTATAAATATGCTTGTAAAAGGCATATTGTATGTGTGTCCAATCAATGACAGAAGATACATGCTTCGTTGAGAGATCTCTCGACATCATCAATGTATGTGTTACCTTTACCTAGATTATCCCGGTACCGGTCTACATTCGACCACCATTGTAAGCTCTCCGGAACGACTACGTTGTATTACTTCACCATTCCTGTAAGCTCCCCGGAGCATTCTTTGATATATACATAAGGAAGGGTATTCCCCCTTCCTCCAGATACTGCCTTGGGGTTTTTCAGCATGTGATCATTCGTGATGCTTTTTCCCCCTTGGTCAGTCCACCTCCCTCTATAAAAGATTTGTGTTTTCTCTTACTTGTGTCCTGTGTAATGCATGCGTATATGAGTGCGAGCTAGATTCCTACCTCGCTGGACCTAATGCTCTTATCTTTCCATCTACATGCTAAAGTCGCATATCAAGATGAGGAGAAACCACCCAGACCAGCTTGAAGGAAGTCGATGGGCTCTCCTGTATCATCTCTATAGCAGAAATCTAGCTCTCCGACACTGGAGTTATATAAGCCCCCTCCTTAATTGCTATCTATGCTGGGGAATTACTGGAAGGAACCGGGCTCTAAAATCGGGCTCCAGGTACAATGACGGTCTCCGACCCCGACCGAGGACCAGGACCAAGATCAACCCCTTCACACCAGCAAGAGAACCTCAAGCTCCCCAGATTTACTTCATAAGAACGAAGCCTAACGGGCGGGATGACTTGTCTCCTACCTCCTGTTTCATCCTCCTTCATATTCATACAAGATCAGGTCAGGTATCAACGATACCAACCCCGGCCACCACCTCCGTGGTAGTGGTCTCGAGGGTGTTAATAGGGATTTTTCATCCTAAACAAACTTCCTATTAACACTTTCTAGCACCGTCTGTGGGAAGTTTCCACACCCCTTTTGAATGCCTCTATGTCTCTACATGAGTATCATTTACTATTGAGGTAACCGATTCATTATTCATTGAATATCATTTACTATATACGATGTCCTTTCTCCATACTTGTCTATATCGCCTATGCATCGCATGTGGTGCTCATTTTATCATTTAACGAGTTTCATTCATTATGGAGCAAATATGGTATGTGGGATTCCTGGTGGAACAAGTTCATTATGCTACTCCTATGAAGCGAACCTGCTCAGATAATCGTGGAGCTCCAATACAGTAGCTCCCCGCTTGAAGATCTCTTATATAGCTGAACCATTCTGATACATCGAGAGCTCCTTTACAGTAGAACTGTACCTCTCCGGATTTTCTACAGCAGATTTACTCTGCCACGAGTGTATCACTTATCCAGCAGATCCACTAGGCTTCGACCTATTCATATGGATCCCCTCATGCCACCGGGTCCGCCATTCGTAAGCTGCTAGGTAGTTGTAGCAGGTCAACTCATGAATCCGAGAAGCCAACTCAGTTGTGTAGCCTTTAGAGCAACATCACCAGTAGAGGCTTAGTGGCTCATCTTTTTTTATACAGGGCCAGTCAACGCCCAAGTGAGCAACTGAGCTCCTAATTCATTCCAGTAGGGTCTAGAGCTTTCTCTCAGTTGCTGGGTACTTCTAGGATCCCAAGCATGCTTCTGGACCAGTACCAGACCGGTGGCTTTGCTCCATGATTACCGTCCATTCACCGCCCTAGCAAGCTACCGAAGCTCGATCCGATCGAGGAGGTCTCAGAAGCTTCCTACATTTGGTAAGGCCACCTACGTGCCTAAGTAAGCTTCTAGAGCGGTAGCATCGCTACAAGACCGGTGGCTTTGCTATTTATGTGCCAGCTCATTCATCGCCCTAGTAAGCCACCAAAGCCCGATCTGATCGAGGAAAGCCCAGAGGTTTCCCACTCTTGGTAAGGCCTCATACATGCCTAAGCAAACCTCTGGAGTAGCAGCCTCACTGTAAGGCCAAGTGGCTCCTCACTTCTTGTACAGGGTCGGTCAATGCCCAAGTGAGCCACTACGACCCCAATTCATTCCAGCTTGGTCCAGAGCCTCCTTTCAAATTAAAGAGGACTCCAAAGATCCCAAGCATGCTTCTGGACCAGTACCAGACCGTTGGCTTCATGTTTACTGGGCCATTCACAGCCCTAGCAAGCCACTGAAGCCCGATCTGATCAATGAGGTCTCAGAAGTTTCCCACATTTGGTAAGGTCACCTACGTGCCTGAGCAAGCTTCTGGAAAAGCAGCACCGCTACAAGACCGGTGGCTTCGCTCTATATGTACCGGGTCATTCATCGCCCTAGCAAGCCATCGAAGCCTGATCCGATCGAGGAGGTCTCAGAAGCTTCCCTCCTTTTGGTAAAGCCACATACGTGCCTAAGGAAGTTTCTAGAGTAGTAGCACCGCTACAAGACCAGTGGCTTCGCTCTATATGTGCCGGGTCATTCATCGCCCTAGCAAGCCACCGAAGCCCGATCTGATCGAGGAGAGCCCAGAGGTTTCCCACTCTTGGTAAGGCCTCCTACACGCCTAAGCTAACCTCTGGAGCAGCAGCCTCACTGTAAGACCAAGTGGCTCCTCACTTCTTATACAGGGCCGGTTAATGCCCAACTGAGCCACTGAGCTCCTGTTTCGTTCCAGCATGGTTCAGAGCCTTATTTCAATTGTAGGGGACTCTAAAGATCCCAAGCATGCTTCTGGACATGTACCAGACCGATGGCTTCGCTCCATGTTTACCGGGCCATTCACCACCCTAGCAAGCCACTGAAGCCCGATTTGATCGAGGACAGCCTAGAGGCTTCCCACATTTTACGTGGTCTAGAGCCTTCACTCAATTGTTGGGGGCTCCTTGAAATCCCAAGTATGCCTTTGGACCGGTACCAGACAGGTAGCCCATCTCCATTCATATAGGGTCATCCAATGCTCAAGTGAGTCACCCCTTATCCCGAAAGGGTCCGAAGTCTTCTCTCAGGCCCGGGAAACTTCTAGAATCTCGAGCATGTCTCTAGATAGTTAATAGGTCGATGTCTTCTTTCCAATTGTATGGGGCCATTCATCGCCCTAACGAGCTACCTTGGTCCCGATCTACCTCTCTGAGCAAGCTTCCACCATCTTAGTTGGATCGACTTCAATCAGCCCTGACCTCCATCTCCTCAGCTGGATCAATCTGGACCTCTCTTACCTCTCCTACCTTGGTAACACCAATTTGGACCTCTACTTTGACAGATTCAGATAGAAAGGTAGGCAGACTTGAAGCCCCCCATGCATCTGCAGCAGCAGAGGACTTCAAGGTAGTTCCTACCTCACCACGATTAGACATGAAAGCAGAAATGGGAACAAAGTCCTCCTCATCATCTGCGCATCCATCATCTTAATAATTTCTGGCTTCGGTCAGAGCTGACCCAGGTAACTCTCATCTTTCTCTGTGATCTATTCAAGGTATCCATCCTCCAATGATGATCAGGTCAGAGAGAAGAAGAGCTCGAGCTGCCTAGCAAGCAACATAGAAGCGTCCTTCAGAAAATGAAGCACCCACCTTGGCTCCCAAGGTAGCCATACTGCCATGCAGAGTTTAAACCATTCCCACCATGTGGTCGTGGGTTGAAGAAGTAACCATCCTTCTTAGCTAGCACGAGCTCGACCTTAGCAAACACCAGCTTACTCTCGGAGATTATCATACAGATGGCTCCTCTCCATATGTATGGGGCCTTCCAATGCCTTAGTGAGCCATCGAGGTCTCGATCCGTTCGGGGAGCACCCAAAGGTCCTGATTCGTTCACAGTGGGGTCTCGAGCTCCATTACGATTGTTGAAGACTCTCATCTACCCCAAGCAGACTTCCAAATCGGTTACATAACTTGGGGACTAGAAGCTCAATATTTTCTCAGTACTCCAGTGAGAGAGGCGATGACCCTAGAGTAAGACAATTTCCTCTAGTTCGCAATTAAAAACGTCTTTTGCGGAGAGCCATTCTACTATCTACAATCATAATGCAGATCATCTCAAGAGATTCTACTCGTTAAAAAACTCCTAGAGTGAGACTGGTTATCAACTGATACCACCATGCATCGATACAACTTCGTATCAGCTCGTCATGAGTTTGCATCTCTTTCGACTTTGGTATCATTAATAAATCCTTCCAGAAGGATCGCCATTACCAAGAGAGCTACACCACACTCCTGATGCCATGGACCGGATCGAATCCCTCCAGAAGGATCACCTTGACTAGGAGAGATAGATAGCCCCCCTAATGCCCCGGGCTAGATTAATCCCTCTAGGAGGATCGCCATGGTAATTCGACAATGATCGCCTTGAGACCAGGAAATAGCTTGATAGCACTTCTGATGCCTTGGCCGGGCACCACCCCCTGCCAAGAAGGGTCTGAGTGTAAGAGCATAGTTTCCATCCAGATCTCGAGACTAGGGATTGATAAGGGAAGCCCCCTCATCACCCCTGATGCCTTGGTCGGGTGACCTCCCCCAAGAAGGATCCGAGTGTAAGAGCATAGTTGCCATCCAGATTAAAATACCAGGATATAGCTAGATAGCGCTTCTAATGCCTTGGTCGGGCTACGACCCCCAAGAAGGATTTGAGTGTAAGAGCATAGTTGCCATCCGGATCGAAATACCAGGATATAGCTAGATAGCGCTCCTGATGCCTTAGTCGGGATACGACCCCCAAGAAGGGTCTGAGTGTAAGAGTATAGTTGCCATCCGGATCAAAATACAAGGATATAGCTAGATAGCGCTCCTGATTCCTTGGTCGGGATACGACCCCCAAGAAGGGTTTGAGTGTAAGAGTATAGTTGCCACCCGGATCAAAATACCAGGATATAACTAGATAGCGCTCCTGATGCCTTGGTCGAGCTGCGACCTCCAAGAAGGGTCTGAGTGTAAGAGCAATGTTGCCATCCAGATCTCAATACCAGGATATAGCTAGATAACGCTCATGATGCCTTGGTCGAGCTACGACCTCCAAGAAAGATCTGAGCGTAGAAGCATAGTTACCTTCTAGATCACGAGATCAGAAAAAACAAAAGGTCATCCTGCTGCCTTGGCCGAGCCAACCCCGCTAGGAAGGATCTAGATGGCATAGATGCCTGCCAGAATGATTTCGCCAGCTCATCTAAGTACCGTGATTTTTGGAAAAGCAACTATAGGTACCCATATTAACCACAGAAGCTTCATCCGACATGATCGAGCAATACGCTCATTTATTTTGCAAGAATGAATAGTACCCAGGCTCTCTAAAGCCAATCACTGGGAACGATACTGGTTACCAATAAAAAGGGTCAAGCAAAATTCTTTATGTAGTACAAGATCTAGAATCCAACCCTAAATACTTACCGGTGTTCAAGTCAGAGGAGACTTCTATTAATAGCAAAATTTGGCTAGGGACCAAAGAAGAATTTTTCACTTCCCAGCCTTTCCGCAAGGGTCCAAATTCGGGCTTGTATGACGGGGTATCAAGGTCCCCGAGGTCGAGCTACCACGCGATCCTACAAGAACAAGGCAAGACCGTCCATACCATCTGAGCATCTCGCACGTGTCCAAGCTTACCAAACAAAGCCCGATGAGATCGCGTCAAGCTTCTTATACCAGGATAAAGCCCGAAGCTAGGTTAACGTGAAAGGATCTGGGTCCCCCGACAACAAGATATCTCGTGACACTCTCATAGAGCTTGCTACTATCTCTATTTTCACTAGGAGACCTTCAAGGTACCAAACTTGTCTTGTAAAGGCACTTCTGCCTCATCGAGGTATAATCTCGACCTGTCCGAGCATAAAAGGAAGAAGCCCATAAAGCCCCATCGTCACCAAAAGTGCCAAAATCCACTGTAGATCCGTGTATGGTTAAATCAAGTAGCAAGAGCAGTACTTGAGCGTACCTCTCCACCCTTCCAGAAGTGAGCCAAGGTAGTCTGTTTATGGCAAACACCTTACCAGGCCTGCTAGCCAAGCCCGCTACCCCGCTAGGAAGCCTGCATAATTAGGTCAAGCTCCATGATAAAGCACGGCGTAGCTGAACCAAGCTCCCAACTATAAGGTTGGAACCCAATGGGATATTTCACCTCTAAAATGGTTAGTATAAGCTCCATAGAAAGACCAACATATAGCTTCGTGACAATCGAGAGGTCCCCGGGGGACCCCTGCCAGTGTACTGGATCCTAAGGTACCCCGCCCTCAAGGAATATAAGATGTCACCTCAGGTAACCTCCATGATGTTCCTCTCCAAAGTGACATGCAGAACTAGAGCTCTCTTCTCGGCAATGTAGAAAGAGAGGATTGACTTCCATGATATTTAAAGTACCATTAATGAGGTCAACCGCATTAATGGAGGCAGTCAACCCAGTTAATGACATGATCAACACCATTAATAAGAGAATATTCAACTCTTTAATGGCCATCATTAGTGAAAGAGTCCAAAGAGGAAACAAATATCTTTTCCTCCAAGATATCCTCCACAACCGATTATTGGAGGTCAACTATAACAGAAAATCTCGCTTATCAAGGAAGGACGAGTCCGAAGAGGAAACAATCATATCTTCTCCGAGATAATAGTTACAACCCGATCAACTACATCAAAGAAAGGATCGTATTTGATAAGGAAACAAATACTAATTGAAGAGTCCCGGACTTGCACGCTAAGGTGATCATCATGTATAAATATATCTGTAAAAGGCATATTGTATGTGTGTCCAATCAATGACAGAAGATACATGCTTCGTTGAGATATACATCATCAATGTATGTGTTACCTTTACCTAGAATATCCCGGTATCGGTCTACATTCGACCGCCATTGTAAGCTCTCCGGAGCGACTACGTTGTATTACTTTACCATTCTTGTAAGCTCCCCAGTGCATTCTTTGATATATACATAAGGAAGGGTATTCCCCCTTCCTCCGGATACTGCCTTGGGGTTTTTCAGCATGTGATCATTCGTGATGCTTTTTCCCCCTTGGTCAGTCCACCACCCTCTACAAAAGATTTGTGTTTTCTCTTACTTGTGTCCTGTGTAATGCATGCGTATATGAGTGCGAGCTAGATTCCTACCTCGCTGGACCTAGCGCTCTTATCTTCCCATCTACATGCTAAAGTCGCATATCAAGATGAGGAGAAACCACCCAGACCAGCTTGAAGGAAGTCGATGGGCTCTCCTGCATCATCTCTATGGCAGAAAGCTCTCCAACATTGGAGCTAGATAAGCACCCTCCTTACTTGCTATCTAGGTCGGGGAATTACAGGAAGGAATCTGGCTCCAGAATCGGGCTCTAGGTACCATGACGGGCTCTGACCCTGACCGAGGACCAGGACCAATACCAGGACTAGGATTAAGATCAACCCCTTCACACCAACAAGAGAACCTCAAGCTCCCCAGATCTACTTCATAAGCACGAAGCTTGACGAGCGGGATGACTTGTCTCTTACCTTCTGTTTTACCCTCCTTCATATTCATACAAGATCAGGTCAGGTATCAATGATACCAACCCCGACCACCACCTCCGTGGTAGTGGTTTCGAGAGTGTTAATGGGGATTTCTCATCCTAAAAAAAATTCCCGTTAACAAAATCTTTTATGAGTTTCAATGATTTATTAATTTTCCACTTTGGGTGAAAAGTACTTTTGGTTATTACTAATTGGAGTGAATTTACATTTTCCTGAATCAACTAAAAAACAAACGTGGGCCAGTGGCTTGGACAAGGCCCAGTGGTATGGATGGTTAGGTCAAGTATTCCTACATCATACCGGCCACTAATTAATATTGTTTTTAAAATTTTGTTTTCCAAGACCAACTATATATATATTCCTTTATCTTATTAGTGAACACTGATATTTAATGTGAGTCACTCATTTATAAAAGAGTTTTGATAAGTACATACATACCAAGACAAAGTATATAAAATGAGTATCTCACATTCAATATCCTTATATAATTAAATTAGTACGCACTGACTTGAAAATTTCTGTATATATATAAATCTCAAACGTTTTTTCAAAATCTTTATGGTTAGAGAATTATTATTATTATTGCTCTATATTTACATATAGATAACAAATTAACAATACAAAGCTAATTTTATTAAAAACCAAAAGTTTAAAAATTAACGAATTAAATCATATATACATGCCCATTAAGATAAATTATAAGATCTATGTGGTAAATAGTTGATAACAAAATAGTGGAAATGGTGAGATATGTCACCTTTTTTAACATATGTTGTGATGATGTCACTCTTTTAATAACTTAAGTTTAAAAGACACTTATTATGATGAACTACCCAAATTGCCCCTAAACTTTAATTTTTAAAAAGCAACTTTCTGAACTCGTTGGTATCTCCCTAAAAAAGTTATCTGAAAAACTTGTCTCTCTCTCTAAAAAAGTTGTCTCTCTCCAGATTATGCACTAGAAGGTAACAAATATTTATGATCTTCACTTAAATTTCTTTTATGCATTTCCCATATTTTGCATTCATTTCTGTGTGGGTTAACAATGTATCCATTCATCGATAACAATGTATCCATTTCAGATTATGCACTAGAATGTATGAAAATTGAAAACATCCGTTCTTTTTTCTTGTGTGACCGAGAATATTTAAAGATGAATCGAGCTTATTTTATATTGGAACGAGCTTTTGTTTAGTTTGAAAAAAGCTCGATTATTTGAAAAAAATGCTCGACAAAAAAATGCTCGATCCCTTAGGAAAAGTTCTCGATCCCTGGATAAAAGTTCTCGAACCGTTATAAAAGTTCTCGATAATTTGACAAATAATCTCGATCCCCTAAAAAAGTTCTCGATCCCTTAAAAAATTTCTCGATCCCTTAGAAAAAGTTCTCGTTCCCTTGTTAAAAGTTCTCGATCCCTTGATAAAAGTTCTTGATAATTTGACAAATATTCTCGATCCCTTAAAAAATTTCTCGAACCGTTAGAATTTTTCTCGATCCCTTAGAAAAAGTTCTCGTTCCCTTGTTAAAAGTTCTCGATCCCTTGATAAAAGTTCTCGATAATTTGACAAATATTCTCGATCCCTTAAAAAAGTTCTCGAACGGTTAGAAATGTTCTCGATCCCTTAGAAAAAGTTCTCGTTCCCTTGTTAAAAGTTCTTGAACCGTTATAAAAGGTTCTCGATAATTTGACAAATATTCTAGATAAAAGTTCTCGAATCGAACCGTTATAAAAGTTCTCGATCCGTTGTAAAATATTCTCGAACCCTTGAAAAAGTTCTCGATCCCTTATAAAAAGTGCTCGATCCATTTGAAAAAAGCTCGATCACTTAGAAAATGTTCTCGATCCCTTTCCAAAAAACTTGATCCGTTTGTAAATGTTCTCGATCCATTACAAAAAAAGCTTGATTCCGAAGAACATGTTCTCGATTCCTAAGAACATGTTCTCGATTCCTTATAGTTGAGAAATTTTTGTAATTCTTAGTAATTGTAAAAGTAATTTTTTTTTATTTGTTAATAATTTTTTGTGATGATGATTTTCACAGGACAATGGATCGGGTTAGATTAGTCATATCTTACAACGGTCGATGAGTGCAATTACCTGATGGAAGTTAGAGGTTTCTTGGTTTCGATAACCAAGGAATGTATGTATCCAGAAATATGACTTACGAAGAGCTGGTGTCGATCGTACAAACCGTTGTGAAGTACGATGTGAACAAATACATTGATGATCTACAATTTATATCAATCGTTCCCGGGACAACATGTCGCACATTTATAAGAAATGACGACGATGTTTTGTTTATGCTAGGGGAAGATAGGGTGATCCCTCAAGTATGTGTCAGTTTAATTGAGAGGGCTGTAGGAGGTGTCATCAGTGAAGAAATCCCTCATCATGATAACATCTAACATTTTCGATCTTCAGGCGGAAGCAATCAATTGTTCACAGAAAGAAGTGGGATTGACGGTAGGAAAAACCTATGTGGTGTCCCACCAAAAGTAGCCGACCATGTGATATAGTTGAAGCTCAATTGGACGATGATTTCGGTTGTCAAATTGAAATGAATGTTGGGCAGTACAACCACCAATACAATGAGATGTACAATGACATGAACAATGAGCGGAACAATGAACCTCATAACTTACCAATCCATGAGGTGGCTAATGAGCCAAATTTGCATCCGGTGCATAATGTAGCGAACAATGAGAAAGATGAAGAACCGTTCGAAATGGAAAGACGTGCAAGACGTGTACACAGATGTAGTTCCACTGCAGTAGATATAGCTGGGACATCTGAGGTCCGGAGAATGCCAGAACGTGGGTTATTTCAGGAGCAGAATCATACTCGTTTGGTATGGGTGGAAGCAGGAACTTGGTAGAAGATGAACCTACCAGCATGATATATAATGGTCAAAGTTTCCTACTAAAAAGGATTTGAAGTTATTGGCTGGGCATTTTGCAATGCGGCACAACTTCGAGTGGAAGGTGAAAAGATCGAATAAGATAATATTACATCTGGTTTGTTTGATTGACAAATGTACGTGGAAGTTATGAGCGGTTAGAAGAGATGAAGCGACATACTGTCAAGTAAGAAGTTTTATCAACGAACACACTTGTCCGTTGGAGGAGATTTACCGCCGCCATCGATAAGCTAGTGCAGTCATAATTGGAGAAGTGGTTGCACCTAGATTTCAGTAACATAATGGTCGACTAATGAATCCGAAGGACATAATCGCCGACATGAAAGCAATGTATGGCATCCAAATAATGTACAGTAAGACACATCAAGCCCTTGATTATGCATTGTCACTGACCTACGGAACGCATGAGGAAAGCTTCCTACTGCTGTCATCATTCGGTTACGTGTTGGAACAACAAAATCTCGAAACGATTAATGACTTACAGTGCGATAAAAATGATAAATTCCTATACTTTTTCATGTCATTGGGTGCCTCACTCAGAGGATTCCAGAGGTGTATGTGTCCAGTTATTGCCATTGATGGTACCCTTTTAAAGGGTAGATTCAGGGGCACAATGTTTTTTGCAACTGCACAATATGGGAATGAACAGGTTTATCCAATTGCTTTTGGGTACGGTGACTTGAAAAACAACCTATCATAGTAGTGGTTTTTGAATTGCTAGAAAGGTGCCCTTGGCCATATAGATGATTTGGTTTTCATTTCTGATCGACATGCAAGCATTGAAGCAGGGATTTCTAAAGTGTTCCCTTATGCCACCCATACCATATGTTGCTAGCACTTTTATGAAATTATTAAGAAGAGATATCATATAAAGGATGTTGCCGCAATAATGGATAAAGTATCTCGAGCGTACACCGAGTTGCAATATAACCGGCACACGGAAGAGTTATGAAACATGCACCCGAATGCATATGAATATGTAATTGATATTGGTCCACACCAGTGGTCCCGTGTACACTGCCCTGACAGAAGGTATAGGGTCATGACAACAAATGCTGCAGAATGCAAAAAATCATGCCTAAAATTTGCTCGGCAACTGCCTATGTTGACTTTGGTAGAGTTTATTAGGAATATGCTACAACATTGGTTTCACGATCGTCATAGGGCTGCACAATCCATACGTCATCAGTTGACCAACGCAACACATCTTGTGATCCTAAAACGTGTTGATAAGTGCAATTTCATGACCGTTAATTCAGTTGACTGGAACATATTATCGGTGAAGCGGGTTGGAAAATAGTGGACCGTTGACTTAGCCCGGAAGACCTGCACATGCAACAAATTCCAAATGGACATTCTTCCATGTTCTCACGCTCTCGCTGCCGCAAGGTACCTCATACAATTTTTTCTACGGTGAATATTACTTAAACGTGAATCTTATCGTTTTCAATGTTATTACAGGGACCGAAACATGGATTTCACATCCCTCTGTGCGGACTACTACAAGCGACAAACACTTATTGATGTGTACTCGGTTCCTATTATACCGGTTGGACATCCTTCCACTTGGATTGTGCCATCTGACATCGCTGAGATAGCCATTTTGAATCCAAGCTCCAAGAGACAAGCAGGCGGTCCGAGGGCTTCACATCGTATCTCGTTTTCGGAGAGAACAACTACACAGAATTGTAGACGATGTGGACAACCAGGACATAGTTCGCGGAGATTTTCTAACCCAGCTTTGATTAATGAAGATCCGAGCAGAGTCATTCCTGAGGAATACAGATGCAAGTGTAGTATTTGTCATACAGTTGGTCACAACAGACAGACGTGCCCTACTAGAGGCTCCACCGTGGAATGATTTGAGGCGTTATCATGATGACATTATGATAATTTGAACTCGTATGATTTGTTCATTAGCTTAAATGCAATTGTATTTAAATATGATTTGTATATATACAAATGTAAACATTTTTATACAAAATAATTGGTAAATATACTAAAGAATTGGTACATATACAAAAGAATTGGTACATATACAAATGAATTACTACATAAATCTAAACGGGCCGAGAGTTTGCAAATATTTCAATTGCCATCTTCTCCCCGAATGATCCTCATATCGTCTTCCGACCAATCGAAATCCTTTATGTCCGCTAGTAAGTACTCGATCAATCTCAATATGTGGGGACCACAGTTACCCCTACAGTTAGACACATTAACAAGCGTTAACAAAATTTTAGGTTTATAATAATACAATCTCAAAGTTACTATTACAAAGTGTCTTACGCTTTCTTTTGCTGGGGGATACGTTTTTCGGATACCACGCTGACTGAGAAGGGCTTACTTGTCTTCTCAAATTTCTCAAGTCCAGCTGGTCGTGCAGTATGAAACCTGGCCTGATACAACATCAAGGGCACAAAGTAGCATAACGGGGTTACCTACTGCTTCCGGATATGAGTTGGGACCTTCTGTCTCCAGGGGTCGACATGAACATCTTTCCGCATGTGAGGTCCACAGTCACCAGTAGCCAATGTTGGCACCCAATGTTGCACGGTATCAAGACCTGTAAACGTAAACAGCAGGTGTTAGGATGTATAAAGACATTTATATTTGTAATTACAAACCAAGTAACACTTACCATGTCAACCTCGTGCCACAGACGGCATCTAAGCGGGGCACCACCAAACACCGTCGTAAGGTCGTCATCCTTCCACCAAGACCTTAAAACATTCCACAGCGCTGGGGTGATCTCCCCGCGAGAATAACGAGACATCATTTTTCTGTACTAGTGCTCTAGAAAAGACTGTAGAAGCACAAACTCAAAATCATTAATGTTTTCCATACAAATCTACAAGCATGCCTACTTATTACTAATTTCAGTACTTACAAAAAACTGCGTATCCAATATGTTGACCATCTGACTGTACACATTCAGGAAAGCCCGTTAACGCTTCTGAAGAATATGGAGGTACGCGTCCATATGTTGGGAATATAAACACGTAAAGATATGTTAGGAGGCTTACACATCTAAAACAAATATTAAAAACAGAATTTACGGTCCCACGTACCTCATCATCCACATCCATGAAGTTGGTCTGCATCCGATGGAATCATGCAGCATCCGATGGAATCATACAGCATCAACTGGCTCCAGCAAATCAACATCACGTCTGCATTAATGTTCCATTAGCTACACATTTATTTAATTCATTAGAAGAAAAGCTGCCACCTAAATAACAAAGAAATTTACTTACAGTTCCCCGTTTACGTTGTTCTTGAAGGCTCGGTAAGCCTTCAACTGGTCACCGTCCACCAGTCAGTGGGGATTAAATACGTGGTCAGGTCCTTCTAGTATTACCCTCACCCTTTTAGGTCGGTACAGATTTGTGTACAGGCTAAGCAACTGCTAATCGCGCTTCAATACACACCTCTACTGTAGAACTCCCCCCACCGGGGTATGTTGAGATGACGAGCTTCGTTCCATGTGTGGCTGGATCTAAGTAGTCGATGGAAGGGGAGCCTATTGCTAGAGGGGAGGTAAAGAAGGAGCCTGCTCTTCGCTTTGAGGGGGATGGGGGGTCGGCTGGTCACTAGGAGGTAGAGGTGGAGGGGGAGGGGGAGCCTGCTGCTCGCTCTGAGCGGGAGGGGGGGGGGGGGGCTGCTCACTCGGAGGGGGAGGGAGCCCTGCTGCTCGCTCGGAGCTGAAGAGGGAGCCTGCTGCTCATTTTAAGGGGGAGTGGGGGCTGACTGCTCACTCGAAGGGGGAGGGGGAGGGGGAGGGGGAGGGGGAGGGGGATGGGGAGGGGGAAGGGGAAGGGGAAGGGAAGATTGAACCCTACTCTCCAGAACTATCCCTCCGGTATGTGGATCCTCCCTATGCTGATACATATGTGTCCTGAAGCCCTGAAGGCCCCCGATCAATGCAAGCAACTCCCTATGTTGTTGCTGTCGATCCTCCTCGCTCTTCCGGATCAAATCCAACAACTCTCGGTGCTGTTGTTGTCGATCATCCTCACACTACCGGAGGGCTTCACGCAACTCGTTGAATTGATGTTCCCATGGGGCCTGAAATCATGCAACATTGTTAATAATAAAACAATCAACAGATCTTGTTAATAAAAACAAAACTACCATCTCAACTTACCTCCCCATCAAGTCCAACGCCTGCACGGGAATCCCCTATAGGGCACCAGGTCCTAGGGTGTTAAACTGAACCCTTCTACACCTCACTCACTGAGGAGATGGCTCAAATCCTCCAGTGTCAATGCCACTGAAATCTGCACCCGTTGGGTCTGAAGGCTCCGTTTCAGTACACCTCCCACCCCCACCCCCACACCCTCTTCCTCAGGACGATCTACACTAATATTCGGATCAGGGACAGTAGGAAGGTGAACCCTGTCGTTCTACACATACAGGCTCCCCCCTCACTTAGGCCTGTGAAGTACGGTGCCACCGTCTCAGCTGCTGTAAGCACAATTTCCGTCCTCACAGATATCTGAAAGCTTAGTTAGATGAATGTCATTGTCACTTATAGTAAGTAATATAACGATTAACAAATTAAATAATTACCCTAACACTAAAAATCTTGTCCAGCTTCTTCTCCACTTCAACATACGAGGAGAAAGGTTTGTAACCTTTCGAGTCCCGAAATCGACTCCCAAATGGTGGATCACCTCGAAAGCAAATATCTGCATCAAAGATAAGTACAGTTATAATCCAAATTAATTTTGGAAACGAAATTTAATGTACATGTTGGAAATCTAATTTCTTACCAAAAAGGCATGTAATAGATCGTAGATGTTGTACCCCTCCACGGAATGTCCAACATCGTCCTGTGACTGCTGGCGTCTCTCCTCACGATGTCGCGGTAACGCATGCTTGAATGAAAAGATAGAATGCCTATAGACGTGGGCACCCCACGGGAACGCATCGAAGGCATTGAGGTCCTCTACCAACCAAAACTGCCAAACTAGAATCTTCAATCTCTTGTCCACCCCCATCAATATCCAGTTCAACATGTAAATGAGGCACAACTTCACAGCATCGTACGCCTGTTGAAACTCTCCGCGGGTAAACCCTCAAGTCATCCAATGATACCTCATCGTGTTCAGAAAGTACCGTTGATGTATGCCGTTCTCAACTGCAACATAAATACTTGTGTCTGGTACGACTCCAAAACGTAATTCGGTGATTAGGCAAATTCCACTTTTGAAAACCTGACCATATGGTTCCCTAACAAGAACCGTATCTCATCTGTCGGCCCGTCATGGTCCAACTCCCGTAACAGCAGCTGATGAATAACATCACCCGAAAACTTTATCTCCCGGTGCATCGATATGAAATGCCCAAAACAGGAGGCCATGAACCGATACAGATCCTCAACAACAAACTTTTCAGGGACCCGGTTAAGTGCATCGTCTATACGGACGAGAGCTTCAAAATGGTCATGTCGGGTCAATTTTCCATTGAACTAATCTCCCTCTGAAGTTTTAAGCAATTCCTTCAACCTGCTCGTCATCTGCAATGCCACAAAAACAATACATCAGTAAACTGTAAAAAAATTAGAAAATATTTTCGATCGTTTGAAACAAATTCTCGATACTTTGAAAATATTCTCGATCCTTTGAAAAAGTTCATGATCCTTTGAAAAAGTTCTCGATCATTTGAAAAAGTTCTCGATCCTTTGAAAAAGTTCTCGATCCTTTGAAAAAGTTCTCGATCCTTTGGAAATAGTCTCGATCTAATGGTGTCCACGATTCGGTTCCGGTCCGATTTCGGTTCCGTGGAAAGGCCAAATCGTAATCGTAACCGTAACCGGGATGGGGCGGTTTGGGGCGGTTTTGGTTCTGTAGGTTTTTCGGTTTCGATTCGTGAAACCGAACGGTTCGGTTCGATTCGATTTTTGGTTCTGTTTCGGTTTGGTTCGGTTTTTTTTCCATATATATTGCCACGTGTCAGCACTTGATTAGTTGTTGCATATATATATTTTTTCATATATATTTCCACTTGGCACATTTTGATTTGTTTTTTTATATATATATCGAAACCGACGGTTTTTGGACGGTTTTTCAGAAATCCTAACCGTAACCGAACCGCTGGGAACCGGTTTCTAATCGGTTTTATAACCGACGGTTTCAGTTACGGTTACGGTTTCTGTTACGGTTTTGAGAGGGCGGTTTCGGTTCGGTTTCGAATGGTTTAAACGAACCGTGGACATCTCTATCTTGATCCTTTGAAAATAGTCTCGATCCTTTGAAAAACCTCTCGATCCGTTGAAAATAGTCTCGATCCTTTGAAAAATCTCTCGATTCATTGAAAATTCTTCTCAATCATTTTAAAAAATCTCGACCCTTTAAAAAACATTCGCGATAGTTACACAAATATTCTTGATCGTTTGAAAATATTATCGATCCTTTAAAAATAGTCTCGATCCTTTTTATAAACCTCTCGATTCTTAGAAAAACATTCTCGATCATTTTAAAAAATCTCGACTCTTTGAAAAACATTCTCGATCATTAGAAAAAATTCTCAATCCTTTGAAAAACCTCTCGATTCTTTGAAAAATCTTCTCGATCATTTTATAAAATCTGGACCCTTTGAAAAATATTCTCGATCGTTTGAAAAAATTCTCGATCCTTTGAAAAATTCTCGATCCTTTGAAAATAGTCTCGATACTTTGAAAATAGTCTCGATACTTTGAAAAACTTCTCGATTCTTTGAAAAATCGTCTCGATTCGTTGAAAAATCTTCTCTTCTCGATAATTTTAAAAAATCTCGATCATTTGAAAAACATTCTCGATCGTTAGAAAAAAATTCTCGATCGTTTTAAAAAATTCTCGATCCTTTGAAAATTGTCTCGATCCTTTGAAAAACCTCTCGATTCTTTAAAAAATCTTCCCGATTATTTAAGAAAAGCTCGATCACTTTGAAAAACATTCTCGATCGTTAGGAAAATATTCTCGATCGTTTCAAATAATTTCTCGATGCTTTGAAAATGTTCTCGATCCTTTGAGAAATAATCTCGATCGTATGATAAATTTCCTCGAATCTTTCTATAAAATTTCATCGATTCCGGTTGAAATATTCTCGATTTATTTTAAAAAAAAATGCTCGATACCAGAATTTCATCTTCCTCATAACATATTCAACCTCATTTCAAACCCAAACCAAAACCACAACCAACCATTGTCAACCATAGTCAACCATAATCTACAATTTCAATCAATAGAACATGTCTAAAATGCAATGATAAGTTATCAACAACAAATCGATTAATAAAACAAATTGAACTTACCTCTATAAATCGCTGCGAAATGTACTGTATTCCCGTTCCGGTCAATAAGCCGTCGATTCCCTCCCCGTCAGTTTCGTTGTCGTCGGTTTCTTTCTCACTGTTGCTTTTCTCAGACTCACAAAACGACAACTTTCTCTCTTTTTCAATTTTGTTGGGGTAATCTCGTCTCTTTACATTAAATGGTCCATTTTAAACTTACATTACTAAACTTGTGATATTTGCACAACACCCCTTTGAAATAGTGCCATTTATTTTTCGAGCCCTAACAACATATTCACTAAATTGAGAACCAAATAACCAGAGTTGATGATATTTTCTCTCTCTCTCTCTCTCTCTCTCATTTTATGTTCAATAATAAACTTTGAATATTATTATGATTTTTAAATTTCCTTATCATTCAATGTTGATAGGATGCTAACGTAGAAGAAGATGTGCTTGGATGATGGTTTTCCAATGTAGGATGAAATCATAAATTGTTAGAATCTTTTTTTTTTTTTCATTTTTAGTTTATCAATGTTCATTTGAACAATTTTTTTTTTTTACGTCGTATGCTCATTTTGGATGAAGTTGGATGGTATTATTTGTTGGGTATATACATCTATCTACTAAACAATAAAATCAACAAAACTACTCTAATATAATTATAATATTATATAACTAAATCGTTATTATTATGTTGAACTTGCAGAGATCATTTTTTTTTTAACAATTGTGTGCTGAGATCGAACACATCTCAGATGTTTACTTCCATTATCAAGACATATGGCATTTTTATAAGCTTTAGTCAATATATACAAGGTGTCAATTTGATCCTTGATAGATTGAAATTTGAAAAGTATAAATCTCGACCGCCTGGCAATGAGCCTTTGACTGTGTAAAGATTGATTCTAGATAGATTGAAATTTGAAAAGTATAAATCTCGACCGCCTGGCAATGAGCCTTTGACTGTGTAGAGATTGATTTTGTATAAATTTGGGTTTTGAATAATGGGATACAACTAAAACCTATAATCTCATGATTAATGTGCAGATGGTGAGAGGCTTACACCTCAACTAATTACCAGTGCATATATATGATTTTTCATACAAAATAACAAATGATTTATTTTCTTTTTCTTTTCTTGAAATGTTATTTTTTTTATTTTCCTTTTGTAATATTTTGACCGTATTAGGAAACTATATTGTACTTGATGTCGGAGTTATACTTGATGTCGGAGTTAGAAGTCAAAGTCTCAAAGATGACATTGCTCCCATCTCATCTTATACACTTCGAATTATCATTCATATAAACTCTTGAAGTTAAAATATTATTTTCATATCAACACATATCCAAAAGTTGAAGCTCTATGATAATCATTTAAACCAAGTCCAAACATATATAGATAGATTCGAATGCAAAACAGATTCAAATAAGAAAGAAAATTCATTAAATGTTCAAACCTACAAAATCCTCATAAAACTTAATGGAAAACAATTTAAATTTCTACGAGATTCAAAAGCTCATGTCTATAGATAAAAGACTCAAATAATATTATAATTTTTAATTTTCCAATATTTCTCCATTTTCAAATACCTTCATAATTAATAAACTCGAGATAAATAATTCTGTTATCTCAATCTCTACCCATATCCATCATTTCATAGATCCCCATATATCCTTGCCCATATAATCCCTACTATTATCCCTATTTCTATACCTAAAACTGTTCCAGGAATAAGTGATTATACTCATCCTCGTCCCTGATCCGGAGTAGGTAGTTCCCATCTCTAACTCGAACACATTGTGTTGTCCGGGTGCAAAAGTTGTTGAGAGCTGAATGGCTGTAGGGTGGTATCACCGAACAAAAAATGATTAAAATCCGACAGCAGCTGAGATGGTGGAAATTCGAAATCAGTCTCACGGAACGAAGAATAATCTGATGGCAGAGGGTTTGGAAGATTATCACCATGGAGCAAAGAATCGCTATATGGCGGCAGAAGTGGTGGAAGATTAATATCATTGAGCAGAGAATCATCATGGGGATCCCACAGATCACCAAACCTAAAATTATTGTCTTGATCATTATGAGATGAAAATCCTACATTGTATGGCAGTTCAGAATGATGCTCATGATGATCATTAGTTTGCAGAGGCAACTTTGGAGTCATAATTTGCTCATGATGATCATTCGCTTGCATCGGCAGCTCTGGAGGCATTTGCTCATAATGATCATTCGCTTGCAGCAGCAGCATTGGAGATTCTTGCATTGGAGGAGCTGAAGAGCTCGTAGAGGGTTCCATTGACTCGAAGAGCTTGGTTGATTTTCGGTAGTTTTTGCATAGTACGAAAGTATTCAGCTGCATATATAAAAGGAATTATGTTAGTATATATACATGGACTGTAACTATTCCGATGAAGTAATTCATAGCCATTAAATTGAAATCCACTGGTTCAAATAAATAAAGAGTTTAAAAAAATAAAAACTAAAAATATTAAAAACAGATTATAAGGCCTCCATTAATTGTAACTACACCTGGATAGTTATAGATTCAGTAATCAGTATACTAGCTAAACCCATAAGAAGAAATAATTGGGAATAGTAATTGTGGAAATGGTGAGGAATGCCACCTTTTTTTTTGTTGTGTTGTAATGATGTGACCAGTTTAATAACTTATATTTAAAAAGCACCTATTACGGTGAACTACCCAAATTGCCCTTAAAATTTGTCTTTATACTTCCATCTACACTTTAAAAAAGAAAAGTTATATTTTCTTTCTAAAAACGTTATCTGAAAATCGTTCTCCTTATTTTCTTTCATACATTTGTGACTGATTTAACAATGTATCAATCCGTATATGAACATGTAGATTCTAGAATTTGTATGAGTTTTTTTTTATTCTTTTCTGATATTTTTTTCATTTTTTTTTCGAGTTTTTTTTCTATTGGTTCAAGTTTTTTTTTCTAATAATTCGAGATTTTTTTATTGGTCCGAACTTTTATTTTTTTGAATATTTGCGAGCTTTTTTTAGAAAGAATTCGAGTTTTTTTTTGTAATGGTTCAAGTATTTTTTTTTAAAACTATTTCCTTACTTTTTTGGAAAGAATTCAAGCTTTTTTTGTATTGGTCCGAGCTTTTTTTCCATTAGTTCGAGCTTTTGATCTAGCTTTTTTTGTATTGGTCCGAGCTTTTTTCCATTAGTTCGAGCTTTTTATGTATTGGTCCGAGCTTTTTTTCCATTAGTTCGAGTTTTTTTGTATTGGTTAGAGTTTTTATTTTTTTTACTATTTCTGAGTTTTTTTGGAAAGATTTCGAGCTTTTTTTGTATTGGTCCGAGTTTTTTTCTATTAGTTCGAGCTTTTTTTGTATTTGTTCGAGTTTTTTTTGTATTGGTTTGAGCTTTTTTTTGTATTGGTTCGAGCTTTTTTTCTATTAGTCCAAGCTTTTTTTGTATTGGTCCGAACTTTATTCTATTAGTTTTAGTTTTTTTTTTGTATTGATTCGAGCTTTTATTTTTTTGACTATTTCCGAGCTTTTTTTGTATTGGTTCGAGCTTTTTTTCTATTGGTTCGAGCTTTTTTTCTATTAGTCCGAGCATTTTTTGTATTGGTTCGAGCTTTTATTTTTCTGACTATTTCTCTGCTTTTTTGGAAAGAATTCCAGCTTTTATTAGCACACAACAGATTAAAAATTGGTTTAGTTAAATCGAGTGAGCTTTTTAGTACTGACCAGGAAAAAAAGCCCCACCCACCCCCCCCCCCCCCCCCCCCCCCCAACCGCGAGCTGAACTGGCAGCTTGATCACTGCGAGCTCGACCCCCCGAATGCGTCTGCGTAGCGTCTGAGTTTCAATAGAACTTTCTCTCTCTATTTCACAACTTTTACTGTAAAAAAATAAATTAAAGAAATATGATGGAACAACTATTGGGAGCATTTTTGTCTGTTCACCATAATAGATGCCTTATAAACATAATTAATTAAAATAGTAACAATGTTGAAATGATAACTCCAAAAAGTGCCATTTAATTTTTGAACCCATATTAATTTGTAATGCATAAAAAAAAATGAATATATATATATATTTAAAAAAGTGACAAGATCATGTTATTCATGTGTGTGTACCGTACCTTCATGTTTGTGGAGGAAGAGGTTGAAGGAATATGGGTGGCAGTATTATCAGGGAGAGTGTATTCTTGCATTAGCCAGTCAGTTTTAGTTGAGTTTTTTACGGTGCCTCGATGATGAACAAGTGCACTCTTGTAGCCAATTAGATTATTCTCGTCTCCAATGGCATGTGTAGAAGCAGTAGCCTTCCAGAAGCCGCCCACAATGGCTCGATTCGGACGCTTCCCTTTTAGATATTTCCGATGTCTTGATCTTAAAAAGTACACTGTTGCTTCTCCTGCTCTCCCGTAATATGCTACTTTTAAATCTTGTAATGAATGTAATCGTCAAAAGTAACCTAATACATTTGATTTTCATGTAATTGTACAGATTATGAGAATCAATCTCTTATGTTGTTTAATAACTATAAGAATTAAGAAACAATATCACCAAATAAATTAGGATCAAGAAAAGTTGAAACCCTAGTAATACGTTTCTCACACACATATGAAAGGAATTGTATATTCGAATGATGTCCACTTTGTTGGATTCCAAATTTTATAATAACTGTTGAAAACTAATAAAGAAAAATAAAAGATTTGTCGAATTGGAAGCCCAAATATTTTACACACAGTTTGACCAACATTTATTACCTTTGGATTAAAAGGGTTTTAATGGTATAAGATTAGCTCAAATGGAAGTTTGACTTTATTTTCAGATACATGCATGCATGCATCATGGCTGTTCTTGTATTACAATTTCTTCACTAGTTCACCGTATATGTCCAAGCCGATCGCGCTGGGTATGATTTGCGAACCCAAGACTAACAAACTTCATGAATTGAATAATAACAATAATAATAAAGCTTAAATCCTGAAACAGATCTAAACAATCTTATTGAGTGACGCAACATAAAACTTAAAAGGAATAAGACCAACGTCTATATTCCAAGTTAACCTGTAATACACCAGAAAATAAAGATAACAAACTCTAGAATTTTATTTAATCAAAAGGTAATGATCTTTTTGCCTTACAAGACTATTTAAAGTGATTAAACCCTAACTCGAATCCTTGTTGGACAAGAAACATGATTATATAGTGTTGACGTCTATTTTTGGATGTATGAATAAGTCAACAAGATTGAATTCTAGCTGTGATCACAACGAGAGAGAGAAGGAGAAAGTAACTAGACACAAGTTTTACGTGGTAAAACTCCGATGACTAGAGAAACGTCAATGGGTGGTTGAATAATTAACCGAGCCAAAATCCACTATCGAAATAAAGATTACAACCCTCAATCTCTATTTTTTCTCTCTGTATATTGCTCTATCTTCTTTATGACGAGATTATAAGTCTATTTATATGTACATGGAACCCTAATTTTTTTTGTACAAGTAATAAAAGATTCTTGTATTTAATTATGATTTGGTTACTTGTTTGGAGTAGTCTGTCTTCCTTCCTATCTTGGAGATTTGCATAGAGATCGAATGAGACTCTAGTGAAATAGTCCAGTTTGGACTTATTTCCTTATTAATGCGTAATCTTTTTGAAGAAATAAAATTGTTGTCTGATTTAGAACTTTTTTCATATTTGGTATTCTATTCATCTTGGAATTCTTCTTTGACGCGGATATCTCTGTGTATTTTAACATGATTCTTGGTTCGTGTGCGAGTTATGTGCTAGGCTTCTTTATTCTGGTTTCTTTATGTTTGTCCCGAGTAGAACATGATATTAGCTGGTCCCGAATGATGTCATCTGATCCTGAGTAGAACATGACGTCAGCTAACCCTGATGCGCGTTAACTGATCCCGAGTAGAATATGACATCAATTGATCCCGAGTAGGTTTTGCTCAATACTTCATTTATTTTATATTTTCTCGGGTTTCTCTTCTTTGGTGATATCTTGCTGGATATTTTCTGAATGCTTATTCGGATGTCCACCTGTTAATTTTATCCTCTTTGTCAATGACGTGTACATCTGATAAAATTTACATACGACAATACCCCCTTAAAATATTATTGCCGAATAGGGTTTCGTTCTGGACAAAAGTATTTTAATCAACCCATCAATTTTTTATGTCTCATTAACGCCAGAGTAAATTTCTTGTCATAATGATGTGTCTTAATGGTGACCATGTAAATTCAATTTGTTTCCTCATGCAAAATCTCAATGATTGCGACGTTTTGGAGTCCTGACGGTATTGGTCAGTTCTTCTCTTAACACGTGTCCTCTACCGCTTTATTTCTCGATATCATTTATGAGAAACGACCTACGCGTCCCTTAATGCGTCGTCTACGTCATCAAATTTATCTTTGATTTTTCCCGCTTCTTGAGATCCTAGGGTTTTGTGCTATTATTCCTTTAAATGCTCCACTGAACGGAGTTGCCCTGGTTTATTCTCAGAGACTCAAACCAGAAATTTTCCAACCCTGATTTCTTCACGCAGAAAATCTCTATTCTCCGTTGAAGTTTTTACAACAGGTTTCTTCACTCAAGGTTAGTTTTAATGGATCCATCTTCCTGTCGTTGACTCTTTCTATAGCTCTCGAAGCGCTTGATTATGGAGATTTTCAACTGGTTTCTTACGCTCGTAGATTATTCAGGAAAATTCCCCCTGATGAACCTCCTTTTCTAGATATTGACGTTTCTGGACTTTACCCTGATGCCAGTTTTAGTTCTGAATCTAGTTCTGAATATGTCATTTCTGATCACAGGGTACCTCTTCGATCGAGGATAGGGAAACATCAAAGCAAAAGTGAAGTCCATAAGCACAACTCGGGCAGTGTCTGGATCAGGTAATAGATTATTGATGAGAACGACGTTGAAGAGGAGTTCAAAAAATCTCGTCTCTCTTTTTCTGTCGATCGCCCGAGTGGGTATGATGCGGAGCCGAATGTGGTCGGAGAAGATGAGATCGGGAAATATCGTGCTAGGTTTGACTTGGATGACTCAGTTACTCTGGCTTTTGCCAGTGATAGAGCCGTATGGAACCCTCCCCCGGGCATGGTGGGAATTTATGGGTCCATGCTTTGTTGCGGTGTCACTCTTCCTCTTCAGCCATTTATTGCCTGGTTTCTGGCTGAAGCAGGGATCGCTCCAGCCCAACTGGCCCCGAGCAGCTACAAGATTTTGATATGCATGTGGCATATATGGAGCCGGATGAACCTGTCACCGCCATCCCCTAGTGAAATCAGGCACTTCTACACATTAAGGCAATCTAGTCGGATAGGGACTTATTTTCTCATGTCTAATCCTCTAGATTGCTGGGTCCCTAAGGGAACAAAAGTGAATCGGGGAGTCGACACCTCCGATGATGCCAGAAAACGGGGCTTTGTATGGGGATTCCCTTTGTCTAACAAGTACTGGAAGAACAGTTAGTTTTTCACCGGAGGGAACCTTGGACTTGAAGTTACTCTTTCGGCTGGGGAGACTCGGACGGTGATAAAAGTTCCCCATTTTTTCTATTCCTCTGATGTATGGAACAAGAAAAAACTTGAATTTTGTGATACTGAGCTGACTTGACTTGCTCGGGCTGCAGTTCACACTCTGGACAAAAGGAGCAGGTCTTATCTTTTCAATGAGAAGAAGATGATAGATCTTGGCTTCTTTAGCCAGATTTCAGGCTACCGCAGGCAATGTAAGTGATATTTCTACCCCCCATTTCTTTTTAAATGCTGCTTTTTATATTCTAACCTGATTCTTTTTATCACCTTTTTTTCCAAGTGTATGATTCGGACATCGTCTGCGACATCCAAGCTCGCCAGGTGAAATCAATCCTTCAGGCGAGCCAAAAAGAAGCTTCTTGTCAAAGTAAAGAAGGCATTGTCGCGCCTGAGTCAGATGATGACCCTGATGAGGCTGACGAGCAGATCCCTGAATATGTCCCCGAATAAGTCATTCGGTAGACTGTAGGGGAATCTAGTGGTCCGAGCGACCCAGCTGACTACACTCAAAAATTGCCTGAAGACTGGGGAAGGAAAAATAATGGTCTTGGTGAAGGGCACGGTGAGTCGAGCTCCCAGGTTGAGGTTCCTACTGAACGATTGAGTGCCGGGGTAGAGATAAAACCTCTGATAGACAAGTAAATGTAAGTCCTAACCTTTTTGAAACCTTCTGGGATAATGATCAGGAAGATCCCTTAGCTGATCTCAGCTTCCACCGTACTCGGGCTGAGAAGAGGAAAGCGATCGATTCTCCTGCTCGTCCTCATAAAGTTTCTCGGGTAGTTTCATTCATTGACTCAAGCGATGAGGATACCGAGGCCGAGATTCCCCCAAATGTTCTGTTGGAGCATCAGCAGGTGCGGAGACTTTAGACCCGAATAGGGGCTCCTTCCCTCCCGAGGTTGAAGATGTAAGAGCTGAATCTTCAGAAGGTCCTTTCTATCTTTCTCCCCAAGATATGCTGAGGGCGATGTCATTTGGTCAGGTTTTCATCGGGGAGGAACAGTGGAGCCATCTCAGGGAAGCTTCTTTATCGAGCCATCTTCAGAATATCTTCAACGACATATCTTATATAAGTTTTATTCCCAACTTTTTTTTATCTTGCTTGTTAGATTTTTAATTTCATTTATGTAGATGGTGGCTTAGTTTGCTGAGTTGTTCCAGATGCAACAACATCAAGCCGATCGAATAAGGCGTCTTGAAGCTCAACTGAAGGAGAGTGAGGATAGCCATGCTCAGGTTGAATCTGCTTATCAAAAGGAGGTGGTCTCTGCCCAGGTGTTTACCGACCACTGTTTGGCAAAGCAAGTGGAGGCCAAGGAAAGAGCTTATTTGGCAAATGAGAAGGCTATATCACTTCAAAACTTATTATCTTCTGCCCAGGAATCGATGATCAAAGCCAAACAGGAAGCGGAGCAATCCAAGTCATCTTATGAACATAAGATCGAAGACTTGGAACGTCAGGCTTTGACGGTCGAGTCCCTATCCAAAGAAGCCAGGCTGGAACTTGAAGTCCATGGGTTGATCATTTTAAAAGATCCCCTGCTTATGATGCCTTTCTCCAGGAATTTCAGCGATAGCTAGTTTCAGCTGGTGAAATTTTTAAGGTCAAGAATCAGACAACTGAAAAAGCCCGAACCAACTGGGAGCTGTCGATAAAGAACCACGTGGATCGGTCCCTGGAATCTCTTCGGACCCAGATGAAAGAGTGGAGAGCTTATTGCCGTAGTCGAGGCAAAGAGCCCCATCCCATGCATTTAGAGGTTCCATCAGAGCATTCTCTCTCTCGATCTTTTATGCCAGTCAAGAGCGCGGCATGGAAGGTTTGGTACCTGATGTCGGCCCGATCCCTGGAGAAGATTACAGCGAATGGATGGATGATTCGGTCGACATAATTACTTGGCCTTCAAATGAAAGTCTCCTTCGCGAGTACGAAATGGTGTCTGACCCGAGTATCGGCAATAGTTCCAAATCCTTCTCCCAGCCTTGACTTATTCTTGTAAAGATTCACCTTTGTAAAGATTTTTATTCTTTGTAAAGATTCACTTGTAAATATTTTTATCAATGAGATTTCGTGTTAACTGTAATTCAGAAAACCGAGTGGTTTAATCCAACTCATTGCTCAAGAAATTTCACCGAGTACCGCATACCGAGTATCTTGTCTAACTTGTCTTATTATTTGGAGTTGCTTCTAATGCCGAGTATCTTACTGAACTGGCTAACGTAATCACTGCCAGATCTTACACTGACTACTGTAATCTGTGTCAAATATCTTATTAAACTGGCTAATGCAATATTTATGACAAGTATCTTATTTAACTGGCTAATGCAATTCTTTTTATGCCAAGTATCTTATTAAACTGGCTAATGCAATCTTTATGCCAAGTATCTTATTAAACTGGCTATTTTCGTCCGAGTAACTTTACCGAGTATCTTATTAAACTTGGTTTCGTTACCTAGAGTTACTTTCAACTCCAAGTATCTTATTAATTTGGCTTATGTTAACCGAGTCATCTTGAAACAAATGAGTAGATTTACTCGTATTTCATACTCGGGTTATTACCCAAACATTACATCAAGGCTCACCATGATCATATGTTTTGAGTCCTCATATATTACCAAGGATGTCTCCCCAGTTTTCTGTGCAAGGGTTTGCCGAATCGTTAAGCTTTTCAAACCGCTTAACATAGCTGTGCATTTCATAGGAATTTTTCCCGACAGCGCCCCGAGTCGTTCTCCAGAATCTGGTGCATCGGGTTTATCTTTTTGCTAAGGTCGACTGAGCTTGCTCGGCTGGCATGCTCCTTCAAGCTTCTCCGCCCATTGAGGAATCAATGGTCCCGAGTATTCTATTTGCATGTTCTTATTATCATGCTCATCTTTCATATGTTCTTATTATCATATGCTTTATTTTTCAAAAATCCTGAGTTTGATTTTTATTTATAACTGCAAAACCAATAATGATTTAAATTCCAAAGCTACTAATTGATCTGACTAAAATTTTCCTAACTAAAAAGGAAACAAAATTTTAAGGATAGAAAATCTTCAGGTATTGGGCATTGCAAGGTCGGGGTAAGACCCCTCCATCTGGTCGTACAATCCAATATGCTCCATGGCCAACTACTCCTTCAATTTTGTACTGGCCTTCCCACTTGTCAACCAAGGAACCTACAGCTTTGTTTTTTGTATTCAGCGACGCTTTTCTAAGTACTAGGTCTTCTAGTTGGAATTTCCTGACTCGAACATGAGAGTTTTAGTGGCGAGCTACTCTTTGTTGATATGCCATATTTCGTATTCGGGACTTCCCCCTTTTCTCCTCTAGCTCATATGGACTTTGTAACTGCATATCAACATTCTGATCTTCATTATATAGGCTGACCCTAGGTGATGCATATGATGTTTCTATGGGTATACCAACTTATGTTCCAAATGCTAAAGTGAATGAAATCTCTCATGTTGAAGTTCTTGTTGTCGTCCGATATGCCCATAATACTTCAGGAAGTTTTTTAACCCAACTCCTTTCTTGGCATCTAGCTTTGCTTTGAGTGTATGCTTGATGATTTTGTTTACTGCTTCAGCTTGCCCGTTTGTTTGAGGGTGGGCAGGTGTGGCATAGTAATTGGTAAATTGGTACTCTTTGCACAGTTGTCTGAATTTTAGATTATCGAATTGGATCCCGTTGTCAGTGTTGATAGTGTTTGGGACTCCAAACCTATAGAGTATATTTTTCTTCATGAAATTTGTGGTATTTGCTTATGTGATATGCACTAAAGCTTCAGCTTCTGCCCACTTAGTGAAATAGTCAATGGCTACTATTGCATGCTTCGCTCCACCCTTGTCCTTTCTGGCATTGAGCCAATTAAATCCAAGCCCCACTTGGCAAATGGACATGGGGACGTTAGGTTTCTAAGTTGTTCAGGGGGTTGTCGGATATCCTTTGGCAAGTATTGCAGCTCTCTGAACATCGATGTGCGTCTGAGAATAAAGTGGGCCAATAATAACCTTACCTGAGTACCTTGTTTGCTAAACTTTTACCCCCAGTATGGTTTCCCCAAACTCTCCCATGGATTTCCTGTAATATCTGACATGCATCTTCCTCCGATACACATCTTTGGAGTATTCGGGAAAACCCCATTATGTATAGTTCTCCTCCTATCAATGTGCTTCTTGTTGATCGATACCTGATTCGTTTGGCTTGTACGGGATCTTTCGGGAGCACGCCTTCTTCCAAGAACCTTTTCAACTGAGTCATCTAACCATCTGACGGTGTTTAGATTTCTGAAATGTCAAAGTTTTTTGCTCAACTGTGCTCGGTTTGAGGAGATGTGCGATCGGAATAGTTTTTGGCTTGATTGTGGTTGTTGTTGATGCTAGCTTGGACAACGTATCTGCCTTTTCATTCTCCTCCATGGGATCTGGGCAATCTTATATTCTTTGAATTTCTAAAGGAGATGTTTTGCTATGTCATGATAAGCTATCATGCCTTCATCTCTGGCTTGGTATTCGTCCAGGACTCTATTGAAGATTACCTATGCGTCGTTAAATATCTCGACCTCGTCTGCTCCTAGGGCTATGCAAACTCGGAGTCCAGCTAGTAGCGCCTCGTACTCAGCTTGATTTTTTATTGCTTTGAAGTCAAATCTCATGGCACACTCGACATCATCTCCTTTCGGGGTGCATATTACGATCCCTGCCTCGCTGTCGTGAGTGTTTGAAGAGCCATCGACATATAATTTCCATGGGAATTTTTTGTCCAACATCTTTTTTGCTTCCAGGTTTGGTTCTGTGAACTTTGCTATAAAATTTGTCACTGCTTGGCCTTTGAGAGATGTCCTGGGGACGTACTGAATATCGAATTCACTTAGCTTGATTGCTAATTTGGTTAGTCTTCCTAAAATTTCTGGCTTTTGTAAAATTTGCTTAAGCGGGCAGTCGGTAAGAACCTAGATTGTATGAGAATGAAAGTATGGCCTTAGCTTCTTTGCTGCTGAAACCAATGTTAGGGTCATTTTTTATGCCTGTGAATACCTGGTTTCAGCTGGAAGAAGTGTCTTGCTAGTATAGTACACCGGCCTCTGTACTCTATCCTTTGTTCTGACTAGAACTGAATTTACTGCTAATTCTGTAATTGATAGGTACAAGTGGAGTATCTCTCTCATTTTTGGTTTTGAAAGGATGAGAGCTTGCCCCATATACTCTCTGATTTTTAAGAACGCGTGCTCTTATTATTCGTTCCATTCTAGTCTTTTTCCTTTTTTAATCACTTTTAAAAAAGGAGAACATTTGTCTGTAGCCTTAGAGATGAATCTACCCAAGGAAGCTAAGCATCCTGTTAAGTGCTGCACTTCTTTTAACGTCCTTGGTGAGGTCATTTTTTATAGGGCTTGGATCTTTTCAGGATTTACTTCGATTCCCCTTTTGTGAACTTGGAAACCCAGGAACTTTCCCGAAGGAACTTCTAATAGGCACTTGTTCGGATTCAGCTTCATTTGGTATCTTCTCAAAACATCGAATGTCTCTCGCAGTTCTGAAGTATGCCTGTCTATCGAGATGCTCTTGGTCAGCATGTCATCTATGTAAACTTCCATGTTTCTTCCTATTTGTCGTGCAAAGTTTCTGTGCTATGTTGCCCCTGCATTTTTTAATCCGAAAGGCATTACTGTGTAACAGTATAAGCCATGATCGGTTGTGAATGCCATTTTTTCTTCGTCAGCCTTGTTCATCCGAATTTGGTTATATCCTGAGTAGGCGTCCATAAAACTGAGTAATTTATGACCTGATGTAGCATCAACCAATTGGTCTATCCTTGGCAGTGGGAAACTGTCTTTTGGGCATGCTTTATTCAAATATGTGAAATCTATGCACATTCTCCACTGACCGTTTTTCTTTTGGACGAGGACCACATTAGCTACCGATTGAGGATATCTGATCTCTCCAATTGACACTACGACGAGTAACTTTTCCACTTCCTGCTTGATTGCCTAACTTCTTTCGAGATTAAATGACCTTCTCTTTTGTATTACTGGTTTTCCATTCGGGTCTACAGCGAGATGGTGTTATATTATTCGGATATCTATCCCAACCATGTCTTCATGACTCCAAGCAAACACATCCTTGTATTCTTTGAGCAGATTAGTGAGGCTTTGTTTGACTCTTCCTTCCAAGTTGGCCAGATCTTGATCTTCTTATCTGGTTCATCTTCTGTCAAGATTAATTCTTTGACAGGTTCATTTTTGGACTTCTTTGGTTCTTCCCTTGGATCAAATTCAAATGTTAGTGACTCTTTGTTCTTATTCGGCTGTGTTATAGTGCATACTTGTTCACCATCGCTTATGTCTTTGTAAACTGACAAGTTAACTCTTCGGGCAATCTCCTGGGACCCTTTGACTACTCCGACCCTCTGTTCGGTAGGGAATTTGATCATTAGGGCGTAAGTAGCTGTTACAGTCTTTGTTTTATTCAAGAATGACCGACCTAACAATGTGTTATATGGCCAATTATCTAATTCTACCACTACGAAATTGAGTAAAACTGTTCTCTGACAAGGTGCCACTCCAATTTTTATGAGTAACTTTACCGTCCCGAGAGACCTGACCTCAAATCCCCTGAATCCTCTGAGTTGTGTATGAAAAGACTGTAAATTCTTTCGGTCCAACCTGAGTTGATCGTAAACAGCTACATTGAGAATATCTGCCGAACTTCCATTGTCGATTAAGATTCTCCTGACTTTCCTGTGTCCAATTCGGGCACTTATGACCAGGGCGTCATTTGGTCTAACATCGACTCCATGTGAGTCAGCTTTTGTGAATATTATTGGGTCCCATCCTTTCTTAAAAGGGTCTGGTTCGACCGAGTTCACGACAAAGTTCTGTCTTGCCTCCACCGTTTCTCTGATTTCCTATGTTCATTATCGGTTACTTCTTCCAGTTGATGATCCTCCAAAGATTGTTTGTATTACTTTATTGGCCTCGGGGCTAGCCCATTCGATTTCGATCAGAGCTGTGATCGGCCCTAGTCTCTTTCTTTGCTTCTGGCCTCTCATCTCTTTTTAAGATTATATCTTGCAAGTGTCATTCCCGAATGATTGTCTCTATGTAATCCTTGAGCTGGTAACATTTGAAAGTCTCATGACCCGTTTCCTTGTGGAATCTGTAGTATTTTGTTGTATCTCATCAGGCAAACTGAGACTGTAGGCGTGACTCTTTTACCAAATTCTTTTCTTCCAGTATGGCCAGGATTTCTTCCTGCTTTTTTCAGAGAGGGGTGTAGTTTGTGTATTTTCCTCGAAATTTCTCCGTGGTCTGGTCAGCATTACGCCTGTTTCCTCTGTCCTTGCTTTTTTTTTTGTCGTTTCCTTTTTGTTTTCCCTTTTGATTCTGTACCTTTGACTCAACATCCTTTTTGGGTTTTCCACCGTGCATGTAGCATCCTCCCGTGGCTAACTCTTCTTCTTCGGCCAGTGCATATCCTCCCGCCATGTCCATCATATCTGCATATCTGGTTAGACGGGCCCTTCTCAAGTCAAAAGATAACCGTCCATTCTGTAAATTGTTGATGAATGCAACAATTATCGCTTCGTCGTTTGCACTGCCGATTTCTGATACCACCTTACCGATTTCTGATACCGCCTGACCGAATCTCCCCAAGTATTTTTTCAACGACTCATCTTTCCCTTGTTTCAGTTGAGAAAGGTAAGCCATTGATTTTTTCCTGTGAACGTTGCCTAGAAATTGTCTTGAGAAACTTCTGCTTAATTCACCAAAACTTCCAATGCTTGCTGGGGGCAATCTTCCGAACCATCTTGAGCCTGTGTCTCATAGAGTCTGTGGAAAGTTAAGACATAATAAAGGGTCGCTGTGGGCATACTGAGCCATAGCAATTTTATATCGTCGGACGTGTTCTTTAGGATTTGTATCCTTTTTGAATTATTCCACGTGCGGTATCCTGAATCTTTCTGGGAATAGAGTTCGCAGGATGTCCCTAGTGAATGGACTATCAGAATAGTCGTCGGGCAAATCATTGTACCCATAACATCTAACCAATGCGTCCATTTGATGCCTATTGTTTTCAACCTCTCGGGTCAGGATCTGAATCACGACGTCTCTATCTCCCATCGGATCTCTATGATGGTTAAGCCATCGAGTGACGGTCATGCCTTTTTCAAGCACCTCTTTGCTTTGTTACCGAGTCTCACGGGTTGATCCTTACAGGCGTATGGTTCTGTGACGGTGCTTAAGTTGGTGCTGGTCACAATCCTCTGATGACGATCGATCCCCATGTCAGTCATGCTTGCGGTGTCTATTATGGGCTATGTGATCTGTAGGGAAACGAACGGTTCAAAATGCAACGGAAGCGTGATAAAAATGAAATTAGGGTTTGCGTATAAATAAAAATGTTCCCTTTTATGCAACGAGAACCTTAACCCTAGATTAATTAATGTATATAAAAGTATCGTACCTTTTTCGCGTGACGATTGAACAAACGCCGAATTGATTCCACAAGATCTTCCAATCCAATCACGAACGTGAATCACCTAGGAGTGTGGGCTCCCTTTATTTAAATTGTATTCCTGAGGATAGAGACAAAGAAAATATCTTTTCTTTGTTAGTTACAAATATCCTCCAAGAGAAAAATCCAAGAACGTCCGGTCACTTGTGAATTATCAATCAATTTGATTGTAACTGGCGTGAACCTTGATTCGATGTTGTACATAAAAACCCTTTTGATTTAAAGGATATTAGTATACTATCGAATACAAAAACGTTCCCCTTTTTCTCTACTTGGCCGAATTCACACACTATTGCTTAGAGAAGATTGAATTTTGTCTAGAGTAAAATCAGATTTTTCTCCCTCAAAATTCCTATGATGGCCGAAACTTTCTCTTAGAAAAATAAACTTTCTCTTAGAAAAATAAGCTTGGCCGAAATTCTTCTCTAATGCCTTAGACATGACCGAAATTCTCTTATAGAAAAATAAGCTTGAAGAACCCTATTTTTCCTCTCAACAACTCCATTTTGTTAAGGTGTCCTAGGAGCCGAAAACTCATGAGAAATGCCTAGACTATTGCAAAAGTTTTCAAAATGGGCATTCTCAAATTCCTTCCCATGGTCACTCCTAATTCTCTTAATGCTTTTAATCTTAGAGTTCATTTCATTTTGAATTTTAGAGCAAAGCATTTTAAACTTGTCAAAAGTTTCAGATTTTTCTCTAAGGGAATAGGTCCAAGTGTACCTAGTGAAGTCATCTACACACAAAAAATTGTATCTCTTTCCACCTAAACTGTCAGTTTGCATAGGACCCATAAGATCCATGTGGAGAAGCTCTAGAGGTTCTTTGGTGGTTATATACTTGCCCTTTTTGTGCATACTTTTGGTTTGCTTCCCTTGTTGGCAAGGTCCATAAACACCATTAACCTTTTTCCCAAGCTTGGGAAGGCCTCGTACAACATTGAACTTATCTAAGATTTTTAGATCCTTAAAGTTCATGTGACCAAGTCTTTCATGCCACAACTCCATTTGTTCATTCTTGGACACATTACAAGACACACTTCTAGCCTCAAGACAATAACAATTGTCACTAGACCTCATACCTTTTAAAAAGGTTTGTCCATTAGACAATAGGATAGAACAATCACTTTTCCTAAACAAGACGGAGAGTCCATCATCACTAAGATGTGAAATGCTTGTCAAATTGACTTTTAGACCATCAACATACAAAGCATTGGACAAGGAAGGTAATCCGGGAATGGAAATGGTTCCCTTTCCTTTGACCTTCTTTTTGGATCCATCACCAAAGGTGACATTTCCTCCCTCCTCCATCACAAGATTCTTAAAGAAACTCTTATTTCCAGTCATGTGCCTAGAGCACCCACTATCCAAATACCAAAAATCACAAGAATGAGCTTTCAAAGCAATTTATGCAACATGAAAAATGTGTTTATCCTTTCTAATCCACCTAGGTGCAGTATTTTCCTTCCTAGTGGCCAATGGTACATGGGCTCTAAATGTCATAGGATCATACAAAAGTGTTCCACTTTTCCTAGTGACATGCATAATGGCTCTAGATGTCCTAGGATCATGCATCATGCCTCTAGCTTTTTTCTTTTCTATCATGCTTTCAATCCTACACAATTTGATATACCTAAAGCAATTTGGTTTAATGTGACCATAAATACCACAAAAATGACATGTAGGTAAAAAGTTAGGAATTATACCATATCCTTGAGGATGCATTGGAGCCTTCCCATGTCTTTGTGGTTGTCTTGCTTGTTATTGAGAAGTTTTCCTTATTTGTTGTTGAGCAAGACTTGATTGCTTCCTTGGTTGAGCTTGCATGATAGGTGTCTTCCTTTTGTGAGCTTTAGGTTGAGGGAAGTTAACTTGAGGAGCCATTGTAGGATGAGCTAAAGGTGGGCTTCTTGGTGCCACCTTTTCTTGAGCACTACTTGAACAGTCTCATAGATCAAGCTTCTTCATAGGAGTTTGATGAGGAGAGGACCCATTGAAGTTCATGCTTCTTACAAAAATGGTTTTCCTTGGAGTGGAGGACATCTTGTCATCTTCAAACCCAAGCCCCTTCTTGTCACTTGGCCTCTTTCCAACATCTAGCATGTGGTCAAGTTTCTTGGTGCTAGAGTTCATCTTGGCCAATAACTCTCTAGCATCTTCAAGCTCTTTCTTCAACCCTTCTTCACTCCTCTTAGATCTTTCCAACTCTTTATTTAATTGGTCAACTTGAGTTGAGAGGTCTAGGTTTTCTTCTTTTAATCTCTTGATCTCATTCTTGTTATTTAATCTTGAGCTCTCAAACTTAGCCATGTAGTCCTTGAGATCCATCCTATCCACACTTCCATTTGTGGATTGTGATGAAGATCCATCATCACTTGAGTAGTCTTCCTCTTGACTATCATTCTCTTCTTCACTAGCATCTTTGCTCCTAAGAGAGGATGTAAATGCTATGAAGTTAGCCATGAGATCTTCATCATCAAAAGACTCATCTACTTCATTAGAGTTATCACTTTCACTCCATATGGCAGCCATCACTTTTCCCTTCTTCTTGTTCTTGTGATTTGCACATTCCATGGCAAAGTGACCTATTCCACCACATTCATAGCGTTGGACTCCTTTCTTCTCGGTCTTTTCTTGCCTAGGCTCAAACTTTTTAAAGGGAGCCTTTTTCTTCAAGTCTTGACCCTTGGATCCAAAGCCTTTCTTCTTGGATTTGTAGAATTTCTTGAACTTCCTCATTAGTAAGGCCATCTCTTCATCTGATTTATCACCTTCCTCCTTCTCAACTTTTGAGGCTTTAAAAGTAATATCTTTTTGCTTTTTCAATGGTGTGGGGTTATGACATTTCATAGATTCATAAGCTAAAAGCCTCCCAATCACTTCACTTGGCTTCATGTATTTTCTTCCAAAGCCGTCACCTTAGACTCAAATCTATCGGGTAGAGATCTCATAATCTTCTACTTGATCTTCCTATCCGAATAAGGATCACCAAGTTGATGACTTTGGTTCACAATGTCCATCAACCTCACTTCAAAGTCATTGAAGCACTCGTTCTCATCCATCTTGAGCAATTTGAATTGCGTTTGGAGAACTTGAAGCTTCAACTCCGTAACCACATCGGTTCCCTCATGTACAACTTCTAGGATATCCCATGCCTCCTTAGCTATCCTAGTGTTTTGAACCAACTTATATTGGTTATCATCCATTGCACATAGGATGGCATGCATTGTCTTCCTATTCCACTTTGAAGCCTCAAACTCTTTTGCATTCCATTGTGCCTTTGGTTTGAGTACATCATCTCCTCCATCTATAGGAGTCATCATAGGTGGAGTGTAGCCATTTTCAACCGCCATCCATGCCCTATCATGAATTTGGCATATGTACGACTCCATCTTGCCTTTCCAAGAGGCATAATTCAACCCCGGTGAGGAGTGGAGGTCTAGTGCTGGAAGCTCCCTCATTGCCACTGTTTCCACTCATTGTTTTTATGAATGAATGATATGAATGCAAGTGTATGAATGGTCAACACAACACATAAAATGAAACACACACCAAAATGAGCAAGGATAGCCTATGTATGTCTAGGAACCTGCTTTGATACCAATTGAAACAAATATTATGGTGTGCTTAATATTAATCTAGAGGGGGGGGGGGGGGGGGTGAATAGATTTTAAACAAATTTACCCAATTTTCGTTAAAGGTCAAGATTACAAAAATGCCCCTAGCTAGTTACAATAAAATCACAAGTGTAAAAATGCAGAAATATAAACGACACTTGAGATATACGTGGAAACCCTCCAAATGGGAAAAACCACGGGCTGATGAGTGCGCCACACTAGAACCTCGAATCCACTAATGGTAAGGAATTACAACCTAATCCCGGTTTATTCCACCACCACTACCTAATCCCGGTATAAGTGAATCCAGTTGATCTTGCTTGTGCTTTAAGCTACCTACTCCCGGAAGCAACACAAGTGTTACTTCTCAATGAAGAGATAAAGTGTCCTAAGTGAATATATGATGATATTCAATGAAAAAACAAGGCTAGGAAACCCTATATGCTTATCTAGGATAATGAGATGACAATTAATGCAATCCTAGATATCAAGCGCTAAATGACATGTTCAAATAGCTTAGCTAAACATAGATCAATCAATCCTATGAAGCTATCACAATACAACACTCAATCATGTCATCACAACAATCTCTAATTTGTGTCTAGAAATATTCTAAGAGAATACAATTAATTAAAGAGATGGTTTAGCAAGCAAAAACACTTAACTTATAAAAAGATAGTGAAGAGCTTACCAAACCAAATGTGATGAAGCAACCATATCCATAGATGCACTCTAGATGAACTTAGAAGATGCAAGATGAAGATTTGATGCACATGGGAATGCTTTGAGTGATTAAAAATGAGTTCTTAGAAGTATTTTTCCTTTGAAATGTGTTCTATGGAAAATATATGATATTTTGAACTCTTACACGACCTTAAGACAATGAGATATATATATATATATATATATATATATATGAGATCCAAACAAAGTGATGTCGTTTTGAAAAAAAAAAATTCCAGCTTCTTCATTGTGCACTGGTGAGGTGCCCTGGTCGAGTAGCGTACCACCAGCGCACTGCCTAAAAATTTCAATAGGCGCTGGTCGAATGGCGCACCTCAGTGGTGCAACACAAGCGTAAAAACACTGGAATGTTTACGCTGGTGGGGATGCACTAGTCGAGTATCACACCACCAGAGCGCGCCCATATTTTGCATCTTTGCGCAGGAGCAGCAGCGCACCTCAGTGGCGCATGACTAGCGACAGTCCACTGTGAATGTTATGCTGGTGAGGTACGCTGGTCGAGAAGCACACCACCATCGTAGTTCCTATTTCTACACTCAAACAACCACACAAGCAATAAGTACATGAGTGATGAAAATGCATCCTATTTTAATGCCTAGCATGACATAAAAATTTCATAGCAAGATGCAAATAGGTCAACAAGAGTCATTTAAACTAAAATGCACACAAGAAAACACTCAACATATAAGATCAAGAGTTATGCAAGAATATGTGAGTGTGTGCAACTATCTTTTCAAAGTAAGTAAGCACAAGAATTTTACCTTCGGTGCTTCTCCTCTTGAGGTCTTGAGAGCCTAAGCTACCCTTACATGAACCTCAAAAATGTGGTTGTTCACGAAATAAGCCAATCAACAAATGATGAATTTTCAATTTCCAAAGAATAATAGTTGATTTGTTTCCTAAATTAAGGGGCTGATTTGTTTTCAGATTTAGCTTTCCAATAAGGGAGCAATTCAATAGTTTCTCGATTTAGTTTTCTGATTGTAAGGTCTTAATGGCCGAATTATCTTGTTTCCTTTTAGGTTGGCTTGTAACCTTTCTTTTCGTTTAGGGTTTTAGTATATAAAGGAACGAATTGGATGTAATTCGGCAAACTTGATTGAATAAAAAAAATATAGCGAGAGTTCATCTCTTTTGGTTCTGAAATCTAGACTTATCACTCACATCTCCTTCTTGTTTTTGAGTGTGGCATCTTCAACATCTTGATACCGTTAGTTCTTACCTCCTTACATGATAACGGGTCGCGGTCCGATAATGTTCTTTGTTTATAAACTTGATTAGAAAATGATCCTTCGTTACCATATATTGGTTCCGGGTCTTACTGCTCTTGGTGAGGTTCATATCAGTTGGTATCATAGCTTAGTTTCTAAACTCAAGTTTAAACAATCCATTTCCTTCTTTTTCTCTGTATTCATTTGATTCAAAAAAAAAAAAAAAACTTTTCCGTTTGATCAAATCCGGTACAAAAAAAAATTGTACCGAAAAGCCATGCTTGAGTCCCTTTGATTAAGATCGGTAAAAAAAAGTATTTTTTTTAGGTCCTGTAGTTGAACTTGTATAAACTATTTCTATTCCCTTCTTGATTTCGAGCATTGATATTAAAAAAAAAATAGCAGTAGAATCTCGTCTTTGATACTCTTGTTCTATTGTTTCTTGTGAGTGTCCGTCTAAGTCAAAAATAAAGGGAACTGAAAGGGTGAACAAAGTGTGGAAAAGGCAAGAGAGTGTGAGCTCATCGGAGGGTAAAAGACAAAAGAATTGAGTGAAACACGAGTGTGTGTGCCACCATCTTTTGAGGGTAAACACGTGAGGGAGTGTTTGTGAGGCTTACTAATTGTTTATTTTTTTTGCTGGTCTTAAACTATGTTATGTGATAAGAGTAGAGACTTATCCGACGATGCACCATAAATGGTAGATCTTAATTTTTTTTTGTAAAAATTCATACCAAAAAAACATGGAGCGGATGGAGATTAAGTTTGGTGAGGTGCGTGATAGGATATACAATGAGGAGTCTAGTTCACAAAGGGAGAAACCATTCAGGCCTCCTGATGAGAATTAAGAAGCATCACTAAAAGAACCATTGCATATTCCAATTGGGCCAATTAAAAGGAGGAAAGAGGACCATAGAAGCATTAAATGATGGGCCGATTCCGAGTTGCTAAAGTACAAATTCGCCCACATGAAGACCAAATCTGGGCTGAACTTCGTGGACCTCTATAGAAAGCATCTGAAGTCGTATCATTTATTATAATATGTTTTCGGAAATCCCAAGACAAGCTCTACAGATGCTATGAAGATCTTGTCCTCCAAAACAGATTACAACAAGTCCAAATTTTGGCCATCTCTCTTATTGCGCGAAGACTTGAGCTAAGTAGTCCGAATTTCATCATATTTTCTATTTTTTGGGCGACGTATGGTTGGAGGAGAATCCAATTTCAGCATATTTTATACTTTAGCATATTCCCTATTTTATATATTGTCCCCAAATAAAGAGTAGATTTGTTTTCCGAATTCAACTTTCCAAATAAGGAACAAATCAACTAGTTGCTAGTTTTTAGTCTTTAGTTGTTTTCTAAATTTGTTTGCATTTATTTTCCTAATTGTAAGGCATTAATTGCTTAATATTTATTCCCTTTTAGGTCTTAGATATTTTGAGTATAAAAGGGACCAATTGATGTAATTTGAAGGAAGACTTGAATTGAATAAAAAATTGTGAGAGTTCATCTCTTTTTGGTTCTGAAAACTTGACTTATCACTCACATCTTCTTCTTGTTCTTGAGTGTGACATCTTCAACTTCTTGATACCGTTGGTTCTTACCTTCTTATAGGTAACAGGTCGCGGTCCGATAATGTTCTTGTTTGTAAACTTGGTTAGAAAACGATCCTTCGTTACCATATATTGGTTTCGGGTCTCACTGCTCTAGGTGAGGTTCATATCACCTCCTAATGTGGAGCGAAGAGAAAGTTACCCACCTAGGAATGACTATGGAGATGATTATTGGAATGACCTAGAGAAGGATGATCACATGTCTAATGTGGGAACATGTAGAATCAGGCATGGAATGGGAGGTAGAGAAGTTAGGTAAGGGAATAAAGGAGATAGGTACGGAGAGAGGGTTGATTATAATTTGGGTAGTATAAAGGTGAAGATCCCAACTTGCCAAGGTAAAACTAATCCTGAAGCTTATTTGGAGTGGGAGAAAATGATAGAATTGGTATTCGACTGCCATAACTATTCTGAATTGAAGAATGTGAAGTTGGCTGCCATAGAATTCACCGATTATGCTATTGTTTGGTGGGATCAACTGATTGTTAGTAAGAGGCGGAATGGAGAAAGGCCTATTGAGATTTGGGAGGAGATGAAAGAAGTCATGAGGAAGCATTCATTCCGAGTCACTATTATAGGGGTTTGTTTCAAAAATTACAAACTCTTACTCAAGGGTCTATGTGTATTGAAGACTACTACAAGGAGATGGAGATAGCCATGATTCGGGCTGATGTAGAGGAAGACCGAAAGGCTACTATGGCTAGGTTTTTAAGTGGACTAAACCGAGACATAGCAAATGTGGTGTAGTTGCAACATTATGTTGAATTAATTGACATGGTTTACATGACCATTAAGGTGGAACAACAGTTGACGATGAAGAGTTCCACACGGGTTGGACAAAATTCGGGTTCTTCACCATCATGGAAACCGAATTGAAGCAAGAAGGATGACCGACCTAGTTTCAAGGCCAAGGCCGAACCTTCCAAAGATCATAAGGCCGGTGGCACATTACAACAAGGTAAATCAGATTCTCAACCTTCTAGAAATCGTGACATTAAGTGCTTTAAGTATTTGGGAGCATGTCATATTGCATCCCAATGCCCAAACAAGAGAGTAATGGTTTTGGAGGATGATGGTGAAATAGAATCTAAGGGTGAATCTGATGATGAGTCCATGCCACCTTTGGAGGATGCAAGTGACATTGAATATCCGGTAGGTGGAGAACTTTCGGTGTCAAGAAGAGCTCTTAGCGCTCAAGCCAAGGAAGATGATGAGGTACAATGTGACAACATTTTTCACACTCGCTGCCTTTCAGTTCCCTTTGTTCTTGACTTAGACGGACACTTACAAGAAACAATATGACAAGAGTATCAACGACGAGATTCTACTGCTATTTATTTTTTGAATATCAATGTTCGGAATCAAGAAAGGAATAGAAATAGTTGATATAAGTTCAACTATTCGATGGCTCCCTTCTTCCAATGGTATTTACTCAGCATCTTCTGCTTTGGCTTCTCTTAGAGCCCCTCACCCTCTTGTTTCTTGGTTCTAGCTGGTTTGGTTCCCTCAAAACATTCCGAGAATGAGTTTCATACTTTGGATGGATGTTAGTGATAGGCTCCCTACCAGAGACCGTATTCATAAGTATGACCCTGAGGCTGTTACTACTTGTGTTCATTGCAACTCCCATCTCGAGTCTCATGCTCACCTGTTGTTTGAGTGTTTATTCAGTAGAGCCATTTGGACTCAACTTTTGAACTATTGTGGGACTCACTGGATTGGTCTTTGCTGGAATGATTTTATTGCTTGGGCGTCCACCCATTGGAGAGGGAACACTTCTGTTATTGTGGCTAAGAAGCTTTGTCTTGGGGCTGCTGTTTATCACATTTGGAGAGAGCGTAATTGCTGCATTTTTGAAGGCACCAAAAGGACTAGCTCGATTGTTGCGCGCTCCATTATTGACACCATTCGCTACCGGCTATCATCTATCAATCTCAAAGACCACCCTCTTATTGCTTTGAATTGGAATGTCAACGCTAATTGATTTTAAAGTTTTGCTCTTGTTGTTCTTGTTTTGTGCCCTTGTCTAGCTCTTGCTTTTTTTTTTGCTCGTGTGTAGAGCTTTTTTTAGCCTATTTTCTCTATCTCTAGTTATTAGAGAGTTTGTTGTTTGATCTTTGTTTCTGGGCTTTGTGTTCCTTTCTTCCTAGGGTATGCCCCTTGTATTTGTTCTTTCCTTCCTTCTTTCTATGATACTATTAATTTACCTAAAAAAATAATATTAAAAAGAACATACAATAGAGATCTTATTACATTTTTTTTAACTACTACATAAATTCAATATTATAAATTTTCGAAAAAGAAAAATCTCTAGACCAAGAAGATCTTAATTCTTTACCATTTAAACATTGAGAAAAATGTAAGATATTTTATAAAAATTGTGAGCAACATATGACATTATATTTTGAGTTTGTAAAAACTGAATTGATTAGAATGTTTAAGTAAGTGAGAGTTGACTGAATAAAGCCCGTTATTAATGTGATCAATATTTGTTGGGCTCGGTGCACCTTAGCTACATTAAATTTATGTAGGATATGGTATGGGTTATTGTATATGTGTGGACCTGGTATTCCTTTTTAGACTAGTCATCCTATTAGGGTTTTGAGAATCCTTCATGGGTTAGGATTCTAAGAAGTTATATTATAATTATTATCATTTTTGTTATTATTATTATATACACATGAGGTCCCTACTCTCACTCATATAATGTGTATTACAGAATTGTCTCCCCATTAGACAATCTGAGGAAGGTGAGAAGAGAACATAAGACTCTATTGTTTTCTTTGTTTTCTTTTCAGGTTATTACGCTATTATGGATTCGGGATTAAGACTCTATGATTTGGATTGTTTCCGATGCGTTTCTAGGTACGCGTTTATTCATACTTATGCATACAATACGAGATCTAATTATTTCTTTATATAATGCTTACAGTGGTATCAGAGCCATCGTATTGTTGCAAAAGTTGAATGATTTTGATATTGTATCCGTGTTTAATTTTGCACACTATATTGAATTATATTATGGTTGATATTGATTTTGTATTGGCTATCTAGATTCGTGGATAAGTTAATCAATATGTGTCTGACATATTATATTATCAGTGCAATATGTTATTATATTGTATACTAGTGAAACATATGTTAAGAACAAAAACAAATTTTATGGTTAAATTCTTTTTTGTTTTGACATGTGTTGGTATGAATTGATTATTAATAAGGTTGTACACTATAATGTGTGTTCTTGTGTGCAAAATAGTTTAGAACTAATGTGTGTAATATAGAATATGATCTGATCGTATGTGATGATTGGATCGCACCAGATCTAGGTTCAGGTACAAGTCGATGGATTTGTGCCATGTGGCACTAGATCCGCAACCAGACCCGTGCCCATGTGCAGATCGCACTAGACTTGAGCCACACCCTGATCAATGGGTTTTCGCACCAGACCCGGGCGATTTGAGCCAGCGAACCTGGTTGTTTGTTGTTGGCCACCAACCCGTTGTGAATCGGTCGTTGGTCATCGACCACGACCAGGCGAACTCGATCATCCAAGACTCACGATTGGAGTCAGATCGATTGCATTTCTTCTCTCGTTACAGATCTAATTTACGGATCTGGTGATATGAAATCGTTCCGGGCGGCTTGCAGCTGTCGTTGCTGCCTTTTTGGTGGCCGTCGGAGCAAGAACAAATGCGGCCATGAAGATCTAGGGCTTTTTGGTTTGGTTTTGGTTTGGGTCAATTTTTGAGGATTATACATAGTTTTGGACTATTATGAAATTTTCCTATGCTCTTTTGGAATTAGATATAATTATGGGTTGTTTTGCAATTTTTCAGTGTCCTGTTTGAATTATTTGTAACAGTGAGGTATCTATGTGTAATTGTTCACATGTTGGGGCTGATTTATAATTTCAAAAATATTTGGGACCAATTTAATATTATGATAATTATATGGGCCAATTTGAAATTTACCAAAATCATGAGGAAATTTTAAAAAATTTCCAAAATTTTTTATGAAAAATAATTGCAGTTCATAAATAATTATTATGATTTCAGATGATTATGTTTCACGTAGTGACTAATCATTAAGATTTCATAATAATTATTAGTTTGTTTAAAATTAATAATTGATATAATTTTCTCTTGAATCGGATAACTATGTTTTCACGTAGTGAAATAGTTATTAAGATTTTAAGAAATTCATCGGTTATCGATTATTAATGATTTTGATTTAATAGTTGATAGAATTTTCTCGTGAATCGGATGATTATGTTTCACATAGTGTGACAAATCATTAAAATTTTGAGAAATTCGTCGGTTATCGGTTATTGATGAGGTTAAAATTAATAATCTGTTTTGAATATTCCTGTGAATCGAGTGATTATGTTTCACGTAGTGACTAATCATTTCGATTTTAAGAATTTAGTCGGTTAACGATTATTAATTTGGTAAGTTTTAATAATTGATAGAATATTCTCATGAATTAGATGATTATGTTTCACTCAGTGACTAATCATTAAGATTTTGAGATGTTCGTTGGTTATCAATATGCATATGATGAGTGATGTTCATCTCCGTAGGAGGTTCATTATCTCGAGGTATTCACTTATACAATATGTTAAAATATAATGAGGAAAAAAAATAATTTGTTATCGCAAGAAAAGGTACCCCTTGATTTATATTTTGAATTATTTAATTGATTATCAATTAAGCACTTAGTGGGTTGTTTCTTGTGATACATTTTATATTATAAATTCTTCCAATGAACTCTGTATTTAACAGGGATTGACCAAGTAGTTTTGAGGTTTTATTATAATTCAAATGAATTCATCGTAATATTTAGATTATCTCTAACCTCTAAAAGTTTTATTGGATGATATTTTCGATTTTGGTCTTCTACAGCAAAGTACGATTTTCATAATAAAATCGAGAATTTAAATTTATATCTTGAACCTATTCAAGATAATAGATTCTTACTTATGATTTCACCTAGTGAGTTATATGGTGATTTCTGTAAATAATAATCTTTATGGGTCTTCGAACTCTTCTCATATTCTAAATTCTATTTATGGTTTTAAAATTAGATTGATGATTGTTCTTGTAGTTTAGATATAATTCTTTTTAATTGCATGACTAAAAGTAGAATGGAGATAATTGATTTGTAGGACATTTTGATTATTTTAAATTCTCGGTTTTAAGTCTTTTGATTAATTGAATTAGAAGTGATCCTATAAAATATAAGGAAAAGACTCCAAAAGTTCGAAACTGTTGATAATAGTTCATAGAATATGTTCTATTTTATTTATAAGAATAATTGCATTTATGCATTATACATTCTTAAAGGGGGAGAGAGTGATAGTTGTTAAGAATGTATAATTTCAAAGACTTGTGTTTAAAAAAGAAATCTTATGCTTTGTGATATTTATATTGAATAAATGTCATGTTTGTTGAATTGTAATTTTGGATGTCATCGAAGTTAGGGTTTTGACTTAGTTGTCAAATAGTTGCAAACTAATTGGTTGAAAGTCATGTGGACATATTTATGGCTTGAAGGTTTTACTTGGAAGACGAGTATTGGGTTTGCATACTTTAAGACTTCATTGACATAGTTAATCAAGTTTCAAGACATTGGTGTTTAGTTTAATAAAGTAGTGGCATTTAATAACTTTATTAAAAGTTTTATTTTGCCCTTAGACATAACTGAGGATCAGTGGGAGTAAGTTTTTTTTCCATGTGCTCTGTGTTGTCATTTATGTGACATTGAGAATTTTATCTCTAGTATGTTGAGATGAAAAATCTCAAACAAGCTTATTTTGATAATGCTATTGAAAAAAATATATTAATAGAGCACTTAAATGGTTGATATGATTACAAGTTTACTTGTTTGAGGTACCTATTGGTAAAAGTGATAAACTTACATAAGTTTTTAATTCTTTAAATAATTTGGAGCGTTCTCATAAGAAAACAATCATGTATAAATCTGCAAATGATAGTTTGATGTAAGCTTAGTATATATGTATTGATTCTATTGTTACATTAGTAGATTTACGGATTTCAAACCAATTTGGCATGTACTATTGAATAGTTATAAAAAATAAAAATAAAAAATAGGAAGTTTCATAATATTTGTAGAGGTTAATTGTTTCATGCTCACATGTATGTATGAATAAAAAAAAATGTGGCTTTATATATTGCAACTCAAAATAATTTTGATTGTGAAATCATATTTTGAGGTAGATTGTCATAATTTCATTGCATTTATTTTCTCTAAATATGATAAGAGATCTCAGAGGTTTAATCATATAGATATTGTGGTGAGAGTATATTTAAGAGTTGCGAGTTTCAAATAGTCATAAGTAAAATAACACTTGATACACTAACCAAGATATATGACTCCGGAGGTTTGTAGAGCATGTTATATCATGTAATGGATGATTGATATTTTTGAGGTGTTTGGTTAGTGGGAGTTGTCTTTTATTAGATTAAATGCATTTATTCTATGCATGTTTGTTTCATAATCTCGAAAATATATTGTATATGCATGTTAAGATGTTTGCCATATTTGTTATTGTGCACACAGTTGGTTGGTTATGATAAGAAATATCAAGCTTTTAGCTTGAGGGGGCAATTCACATATAATGTATAAAGTTTCCACCGATGAGTGAACATTACTTAAGATAGAAATATTTGTCCATTTTAAGAGAGGTTTAACTCATGGTCAACGTTTTTGTTCAATGAATGTAAGATACTCAAGACATTAAGTTTGCTCGTCTTAAGCTGTTTCGCATTATGCGAAGTTAGACCTATATGGAAATAGGCATGATGATCACATCTACATGTAATTTCTATACCACACATACATACCATTTTACCCGGGTAGGTAGAGCTAAGGGTATTTTAATAAAATATGATCTTATGTTGATTAAAGATGTAATGATCTTTATAGTTGAATACTTAAGGTTCTATTGGACTAAGGGGAAGGAAGATGTTACTCTCTTAAAAAAAATTGTGACCACATATAATTGTTTGTCAATTCTGAGAGTTGTTTTCTAAAATGCGTTTTTAAATCTAAAATAATAATGTCTATGTAGCTCAAGTGGGAAAGTGTAAGATTATTTTATAAAAATTGTGAGCAACATATGACATTATATTTTGAGTTTATAAAAACCGAATTGATTGGAATGTTTAAGTAAGTGAGAGTTGACCGGATAAAGTCCGTTATTAATGGGTTCAATATTTGTTGGGCTCGGTGCACCTTAGCTACATTAAATTTATGTAGGATATGGTATGGGCTATTGTATATGTGTGGACCTGGTATTCCTTTTAGAACTTGTCATCCTATTAGAGTTTTGAGAATCTTTTATGGGTTAGGATTCTAAGAAGTTATACTATATATATAGGGGGTCCCTACTCGCACTCATATAATGTGTATTACAGAATTGTCTCCCCATTAGACGATCTGAGGAAGGTGAGAAGAGAGTAAAAAACTCTCTATTGTTTTCTTTGTTTTATTTTCAGGTTATTATGCTATTATGGATTCGGGATTAAGACTCTAAGAATTGGATTGTTTCCATTGCGTTTCCAGATACGCGTTTACTCATACTTATGCATATTATACAAGATCTAATTATTTCTTTATATAATGCTTACAAAAAATCCCGTTTTAATGTGAGCTCATAAAAATATTGTAACATTGTATCATCATTATTAATGGATTGTGTGAATATGTGTAGTGAGCAGTGGCGGATACAGACCTGGCTTGGCAGGGCTGTAGTCCACCCAATAATTTTTATTTTTGAAGTATCCTACCCAATATTTTTTTTTTAAAAAAAAAACTATTTATATTTTACACTTTTAATATTGTTAATTATCATTAGTTAATACATTGTTCCAGAGCTTCCTACATTATTCAATTATCTTTTTAAACCAAAAATATTAACAAGTAAATGAGACTCATGTATCGAGATGAGACTGGTTCGGTGGTATACACCCAAGCCTACGCCACGAGATTGTGGATTCGAGTATACCCCCAAGCCTACGCCACGAGATTGTGGATTCGAGTTCTCCCATCATAAAAATTGTATTGTATTATATTGTATTAAATCTAATTTGATTAATACTACAAATTATAATTGTATTGAAAGTCTGAAACTAAACTTTTGGTCTATTCCTACAATAATACCCACAAGGATATAGGATATATCATCTTAAATATGTGGTTGAGTTTGTATAATTGTATTGAAAGTCTGAAACTAGACTTTTGGTTTACTCCAACAATATGCATAAGGATATAGGATATATCATCCTAAATATGTGGTTGAGGGCAATAGATAGATGGTAACCAGACTTCTCAACAAAGTTGATATCCAAATAAGGATAAACAATTCTCCATGGGCCCCAACCCCCACGGGTCCTATCCATATTTAGGGGTAAATTTCACCTCAAATGGAGTTTGAGGATGGGGTGGGGGAAAATTTGACCCCCAAATCCTAAATAGGTGTGGGGGTAGAGAACCCTCTCCCTCTCCCATTTCCTTAGAATATAAGAGATCCCTCATTTTAATTTCGGTAAAGACCATCATAAAATTACATCGATTTAAATAAATTTTGATATGAATTTTTTTTTATAAATAATAAGTTCATTTAAATCTACCTGTGAATAAAATTTGAAAATTTCTCATGTACTATAATTGTTTATCCCGATTATTTCAAATGTAAATATAACGGAAAAATGGACGAAATATAAGAGATTCAAGATAAATAGTCTAATGAGAAACCGAGGGAGACATTAATGATGGGGTCGAAAAATAAATGGCACTATTTCAGAGGGGTGTTGTGCAAATATCATCAGTTTAGTAATGTAAGTTTAAAAGGCATCATTTAAGGTAAAGAGACGAGAATACTCTCACAAAATTGAAAAAGAGAAAATTATCGTTTTGTGAATTTGAGAAAAGCAACAGTGAGGAAGAAACCGACGACAAGGAATCGACGGTGAGGAAATCGACGACTTATTGACCGGAACGGGAATACAGTACATTTCACAGCGATTGACAGATGTAAGTTCAGTTTGTTTTATTTATCGATTTGATGTTCATAACTTATCATTGCATTTTAGACTTGTTCTGTTGATTGAAATTGTAGATTAGGGTTAGCACTGGTTGTGGTTTTGGTTTGGGTTTGAAATGAGGTTCAATATTCTGGTATCGAGAATTTTTTTCTTAAAAATAAAAATAAATCGAGAATATTTCAAGCGAGATCGATGAATTTTTTTAGAAAGATTCGAGGAATTTTATCATACGATCGAGCTTATTTCTCAAAGGGTCGAGAACATTTTAATAGCATCGAGAATATTTTTAAAGGATCGAGAAATTGTTTGGAACGATCGAGAATATTTTCCAAATGATCGAGAATTTTTTTCAAAGTGATCGAGCTTTTGTTAAATGATCGAGAATTTTTTTCAAAGAATCGAGAGGTTTTTAAGAGTATCGAGACTATTTTCAAAGGATCGAGAATTTTTTCAAACAATCGAGAATAATTTTGTAACGATCGAGAATGTTTTTGAAAGGGTCCAGATTTTATAAAATAATCGAGAAGATTTTTCAAAGAATCAAGAGGTTTTTCAAAGGATCGAGAATTTTTTCTAACGATCGAGAATGTTTTTGAAAGGGTCGAGATTTTTTAAAATGATCGAGAAGATTTTTCAAAGAATCGAGTGGTTTTTCAAAGGATCGAGACTATTACAAAGGATCGAGAACCTTTTCGAGGATCGAGAACTTTTTCGAGGATCGAGAACTTTTTCGAGGATCGAGAACTTTTACAAAGGATCGAGAATATTTTCAAAGTATCGAGAATTTGTTTCAAACGATCAAGAATATTTTCTAATGTTTTTATAGTTTACTGATGTATTGTTTCTGTGACATTGCAGATGACGAGCAGGTTGAAGGAATTGCTTAAAACTCCAGAGGGAGATTGGTTCAAGGGAAAATTGACCTGACACGACCATTTTGAAGCCCTCACCCGTATAGACGAAACACTTAACCTGGTCTCTGAAGAGTTTGCTGTTGAGGATCGGTGTCGGTTCATGACCCCTTATTTTGGGCATTTCATGTCAATGCACCGGGAGCTGAAGTTGCGGGTGGTGTTATTCATCAGCTGCTGTTGCGAGAGTTGGACCGTGACGGGCAGACAGATGAGATGTTGTTCTTGTTAGGGAACCATGTCGTTAGGTTTTCGAAGGTGGAATTTAGCCTTATCACCGGATTACGTTTTGGAGTCGACCATCCTGTTGCTGCAATCTAGGTGTAACCACTTCTCCAATTTTAACTGCACTAGCTTGTCGATGGCGGCGGTGAATCTTCTCCAACGGAGAAGTGTCTTCGTTGATAAAACCTCTAACTTGAAAGTATGTCACTTCATCTCTACTAACCGCCCTTAACTTCCACGTACAGTTGTCCATCAAACAAACCAAATGTAATGTTGTCTTATTCGACCTTTCACCTTCCACTCAAAGTTGTGCCGCATTGCAAAATGCCCAGCCGATCCCTTCAAATCCTTTTTAATAGGAAAAAATTGACATTTATATATCATGATGGTAGGTTCATCTTATACCAAGTTTCTGCTTCCACCCATACCAAACAAGTATGATTCTGCTTCTGGAAAAACCCACGTTCTGGCATTCTCAGAATCAGCTACAGTTACATCAGGCCGGACCTCAGATATCCCAGCTATATGTACTACAGTGGAACTACATTTGTGTACATGTCTTGCACGTCTTTCCGTTTTGAACGGTTTTTCATCTTCCTCATTGTTTGCTATATTATGTACCGGATGAAAATTTGGCTCATTAGCCACCTCATGGATTGGTAAGTTATGAGGTTCATTATTCTGCTCATTGTACATCTCATTGTATTGGTGGTTATACTGTCCAGCATTCATTTCAATATGACAACCAAAATCATCGTCCAATTGAGCCCAACTATATCACCATGGTCGGCTACTTCTGGTGGGACACCACATAGGTTTTCCCTACCGGCAATCCCACTTCTTTCTGTGAACAACTGGTTTCTTTCGCCTAAAAATCGAAAATGTTGGGTGTTATCATGAGAAGGGATTTCTTCATCGATGACACCTCCTGCAGCCTTCTCAATTAAATTGACACATACTTGAGGGATCACCCTATCTTCCCTTAGCATAAACAAAACATCGTCGTCATTTATTATAAATGCGCGACATGTTGTCCCCGGAACGATTGATATATATTGTAGATCAACAATGTATTTGTTCACATCGTACTTCACAACCGTTTGTACGATAGACACCAGCTCTTCGTAAGTCATATTTCTGGATACATCCATTGGTTATTGGAAATAAGAAACCTCTGACTTCCATCAGGTAATTACTCTCATCGACCGTTGTAAGATATTACTAATCTAACCCGATCCATTGTCCTGTGAAAATCATCATCACAAACAATTATTAACAAATAAAAAAAAATTACTTTTACAAGTACTAAGAATTACAAAAATTTCTCGACTGTAACGGATCGAGAACATGTTCTTCGGAATCGAGTGTTTTTTGTAATGGATCGAGAACATTTGCAAACGGATCGAACTTTTTGGAAAAGGATCGAGAACATTTTCTAAGTGATCGAGTTTTTTTCAAATGGATCAAGTACTTTTTATAAGGGATCGAGAACTTTTTCAAGGGTTCGAGAATAATTTACAACTGATCGAGAACTTTTAAAACGGTTCGATTCGAGAATTTTTATCGAGAATATTTATCAAATTATCGAGAACTTTTATCAAGGGATCTAGAACTTTTAACAAGGGAACGAAAACTTTTTCTAAGGGATCGAAAACATTTCTAACGTTTCGAGAACTTTTTTAAGGGATCGAGAATATTTGTCAAATTATCGAGAACTTTTATCAAGGGATCGATAACTTTTATCAAAGGATCGAGAACTTTTATCAAAGGATCGAGATTATTTTCTGAAGGACCGAGAACTTTTTCTAAGGGACCGATAACATTTTCTAAGGGACCAAGAACTTTTTCTAAGGGACCGAGAATTTTTTTAAGGGATCGAGATTATTTGTCAAATTATCGAGAACTTTTGTCCAGAGATCGAGAACTTTTGTCCAGAGATCGAGAACTTTTGTCCAGAGATCGAGAACTTTTCCTAATGGATCGAGCTTTTTTCAAACTAAACAGAAGCTCATTCCAATACAAAATAAGCTCGATTCATCTTTAAATATTCTCGGTCACATAAGAAAAAAGCACAGATGTTTTCCATTTTCATACATTCTAGTGCAGAATCTGAAATGGAAACATTTTATCGAGGAATGAATACATTGTTAACCCATACAGAAATGAATGTAAAATATCTGAAATGTATAAAAGAAATTTAAGTGAAGATCATATATATTTGTTACCTTCTAGTGCAGAATCTGGAGAGAGACAACTTTTTTAGAGACAGAGTCAAGTTTTTCAGACAAGTTTTTTGGGGAGATACCAACGAGTTCAGAAAGTTGATTTTAAAAAAATTAAAGTTTAGGGGCAATTTGGGTAGTTCACCATAATAGGTACCTTTTAAACTTAAGTTATTAAAAGGGTGACATCATCACAACACACCTTAAAAAAGGTGACATATCTCACCATTTCCACCATTAATGATAGTTTTGTTATGAGTGAATTAGAACAACATATTTAAAACTTCCACCTCTAGCAATCCTATGGATATCAATCATATACTTAACCATCTGGTGGAAGAAGTGTGTTACACTCCAACTGAAAAAGATATCATCATTGATATCACAAGGAAAAATAATGATGGTGTGATTGAGATGGATGATGACGATGACGATAGTCATGATGTACATAAAATCTCTATAATTAAGACTGTTAAAATGTTAAATTTAATTGAAATCTCTTGATTACAACGTGGTGATCAAAGTAACTTATTGAAGACAACTCAAAAGATAAAGCATGAGGTCAAAAATACTAAAAATGGTGGCATGATGCAAACTAGCATCTTGAAGTTCTTTTCTAGTTCCTGAATAATATGGAATATATTTTGTATTTTTCTGATATTATTAGTTTATACGATAGTCGGTATCGAAATTTTACATTAGGTTTCACAAAGAAATTATTAATTATTACGATAGAGAGGTTTATTAATTTTTTACACTGGCCTAAGTCAGGATTGAGATTTTTTATTAATTTAAAGATAATATTAATTTATAGGAGATTAATTTACAAGGGCTCAACTATATATATTATTTTAAAATTTATTTTCTTTTAAAAAATAATAATTATAAGTCTCTAACCGTAGTAGACGAGTTATATATATATATATATATATATATATATATATATATATAATTTTATATTTTATATTTTATTTATTTATCTTAGATTAAATTAAACTAATTATATATTTTAGATTTGATATTTTATTTATTTTTTGGATTGGATATTGAAAAAGGATTAAATGAAAGATTGGAATATCAAGATTTTGAATTCCAAATTCCAAATTTTAAAATGGAAATTGGAGTTGAAAATGAAAGGAAATGGGGGTCGTGGTGGGGTGTTGGGAATTAGAACCGATGAACATGGTAGCGACATGACTATTATTCGCTCATAACTCATAGTAATTAATGTATATAGCAGAAAAAAAAGATGAGAGAAAATAAATCAATGACAACACAAGATATACGTGGAAAATACAAATTGGGTAAAAAACCACGGCCGTTAGGACAGCAGAGAAAGTTTCACCATATGATAAATTATTACAACCATATACTCCAAGATTCTCTCTCACACCTCAATCCCAAAACACAAAGCTTTACCAAGTCCCTAAGCTCACAACTAAGCTTTACAACATGACTCTCAGCTCACTACACTCACAAGATCCTTACCAAGAACCCCTCAATATCCTTTGGGTCTTCCATGAATATCACCCATGGATCTCTAACTTGATCCACTGATATTTCCTTAGATCCCTCCCTAGATATTCTCATGGGTCTCTCACCCGGATCTCACTTCTCGCTGATGTTACATATTGTTTCTTTTGACTCCACACAAAATAACCTAGATACAAGGTTCTATTTATACTAGTTATAGGAAATTTAAGATAAAAGAAAATCATAATCCTAAACATATAATACTTATGCCCAGTTTGAGAATGTTTCTCAAGCTGTTTCTAGAGCCAAAAGTGATTCTAGATTAATGATAGGGTGTTTGGTAAAATTTCTGGGAAGTTCTTTTGGAAACTGAGTTTTTGAGAAGTTATAAATTGTAGCTTATGGAAAACAATTTCTTGGGGAAGCAGTAATGAAATCGCGCTTGAGCTGAAACATTAATGATTTTTAACCAAACTTCATATTTTATCCATTGTCTTTCATGAAATTTACCAAAATAACAAAACCCTATTGGGATCTTTTGTTGTCCATTTCAATTGTGTAATCTCATGACTCATTAAAACATATTTTGCTATTTAGAAAAAAAAAATATGGAAGGAATTTAAAAGAGTTCTTGATATATTCGCAATATTTATGGCAAAAGATAAAAAAAAAAATTAATGTGTAATGGTCACACAAAAACAAACAAATTATTTATTTATTTTGTAACATGTTTATGGTCACACAAAAATATTAGTTGATATTTATTTTATAACATATTTATAGTCACATAAAAATATTAGTTGATATTTATTTTATAATATGTTTATGGTCACACCAAAATATTAGTTGATATTTTATAACTTGTTTATGGTCATACAAAAATAAAACAAATTTTTTATTTTCAAAACATCTTCGATATTCATTTGTTTCCTTTCTAATGATTTTACAATCACAACACTTTTTACTTCTAGTTTACCAAACATATTGAAATTATTTTTAGTTCCCACATCAATTTTGAAAATCAGTTTACCAAACACCCAGCTGATTCTCCCCACAACAAATCCAAAAGCAATTCCCTCCATAGCACATCAATGCTAAACAGAGTCTTACTTGTTTCACATAAATACTATTCTTTTACCTTCAAGCACTAGAACATTCCAAAATAGCAGTTTCCTTTTCCGCTGAATATTTCCCGTTCCACTCATACTTATGATTTATTACTGTTCGGGTCATATACTGGTTAGCCGTACCCTACACCGTTATAAGTCATCTGAATCAGAACGCTCAGAAACCGTATCCACACATGCTTGATGAGGACCACTGTCGCTACCGCTGTCAAACCCACATTGGTTTGGACAACGCAAACTTCTGGAACAAGGGTCGCTGTCAAAATACACAGCGAAAGGCACAACTAGGGATGGCAGCGGGTCTGGTTTGGGTGGATTTTGTAAAATCCAAATCCTTACCCATGAAAATTTTCCTCACCCACGCCCGCCCTCGAACCAGCGACGGTAAGCGGGATCACGGGCGGGTTTGAACCCGCTGGTAATGGCTGCACCCATACCCTCACCCGCGAACCCGTGAAACAATGTGGGTTCACGGGTGGATACTTCACCCGCGGGATACCCACAAAACAGCAACACACGAACTCGTGAACCCGCGATTTGTTATTTATAAATTTCCACATTTAATCACCTATTGGATACTTAATTGAATTAAATTTCCATTTCTAATTCTCTACTTGATACATTACAGAACAATAATAACCATAAAAATAAAAAGACAAAAAATAATTCAAATGTTTATATATGTTTATATACAAGTATTTTATTTATGCGGGTTTGCGGGTCCAACCCGCGGGTTAGTTTTTTCAACTCGCACCCGCTCGAGAACCCAACGGATTTTTTATTAAACGAGTTCACGGGTTCGTGGGTCGTAAATTCACCATCCACATCCGACCCTACAGGGTCCGGTTCGAGCGGGTACCCACGGGTGCGGGTCAAATTGCCATCCCTAGGCACAACGCCTCTTACCGCTGTGGGAGTCGTTGTCCCTTGCACAACATTACCCACATTGCTTTCTTCAATCCTCGGTTCATGCAGTTCTTCTAGTCTTCAAATCTCTTAGAGACACCATCTTCAATCTTCCAAACATATCCCACATCTCCAGGAAATTTCACATCAGTCACGTATCGCTTGGTTAACATGGTTCCATTCAAGAAAACAAACGAAAACCAAACATGGGGGTGGGAGAACCTACCCTCATCCCCACTTCCATCAAATGGGGTTTTGAGGTGGGGTGGGGGAGGGTAAAGGAATAGGGATGGGGGAACCCTCATCCGTACCCTCTCCAATGGGCCCCACATCCATCCTTATTCAAACTTTCTAAATCATAAAAATGTCTTAATTTAAAATCATAAGAAATTTGGAAACTTTAAAAAGAGATTGGAGTAGAGTAACGAGGAGTGTTCTCAAATGTAGTATTAGTATACTGGGTTAACTGCGATAACATGTCCTAAGTTTTTATAAAAGATTTTCCCAGATCTTATCACATTTTTCCTCCTCCTCGTCCTCTTTTTTTTTAACTCATCATTAATGCAAGGTTCATAATAGGTTTTACTTGTGTTTGTTTAGAGCAGTTTTGTATATATGAAGATCAAGGGTAGGAAATACGAATGTTGGCTAGGTCGAGGTTTCTGTGATGAAATATAGAAGATAAGAATAAGCTAGAAAAGACAAAGCGAAAGGCCTTTTCCTGACTGTTTACAAATCCTCTGTTTGCATGTCTCAATACTATGATTCAATGGAGATCACAGATCTCCGGAAATCTCCGTTAAAACAAGATAACCTCTCCATTTTTTTCGGTTTTATTTTTAATTAAAAAATAAATTATTCTTTTATTATTATATTTCTACCTAAAAAAACTGAGATGTCAATGACAATTTTATCCCTAGAAAACCAGTCGACCTTTATCTACCATCTTAAATTAGCATTTTTGTCTTTGAGATTTTGGCATTTTCAGACCCGACTCACTATTTTTATACCGTACATAGCTACCAGATGTGAAATGTCAATGTGAAACAAAGAAAAGTTTCGATAGAATCACAAGTCCTTATCTGAATAATTGTACTATTTTTTGGAGAATTGGTCAATTTGAAGAAACTTCATATCCCATGCTACTTTTCAGTTTCTGGTCCTTCAATTCTTTTTTTTTTTTGTCTATCGTTCATAATAACTTAACAAACAAGCACCTGAAATTACGTATCTTTATAAATTTGTTTTTATGTAATTAGGGTAATGGGTTTGATGTTGATAAGATGAAAACTGTGATTCCTTTAAAAAAAAAAAAGATTAAAAAAAGAGAGATGGTTTTCGAATGCGACAAAAATTAATCGCCAAACTTGTTTTTATGTGTGATAAATAAGTTATAGCTACTTTTGAGAATTGTTTTTTATAGACAGAACCAATGTAACATTGTAACCATGTTGATAATCAATTGTTTTGTAAATTATAAATCTGAATTTGAGCTTTGTTGGATAGGGATATTATTTGTCTAACAATGTTCTTATAAACTGATGATTTAAAAGATTTTTTACGGATACAAATTGGATATCCTTGAGCTTGTTATGTCAAAAAAACACTCTGTTATATGTATATCTTATTGGATGTATACGTCACCAACAGGTAAGACAATCCCTTAAAAAGATTGTCAGATGGGCATCCAAACTGGCATCCAGAAGACACCATTCAAGATATCTCAAAGGAATAAGAACCCGAGTAGGTCTGGACACGGGGTATTCCGCACCTTATGTCCTACCCGGGACAGAGCACTTGGCACATTATGTTCTATTCAAGACAACACAAGAAATCCGAATAAAGAAATCCAGCAAACGATTCACATACGTGGGAGAATACGCAAGACATCCATGTCAAAGAGTTTCTAGAAGAATAAAATACCAAACAGGAAGCAAGTCCAACTCAAGCAACAACTCTACTTCTTCAAGAAAACTCCACATCGATAAGGAAATAAGTCCTAAATGGACTATACTACTAGAGTCTCATTCGATTTCCATACAATCTCCGAAATAGGAAAGAAGATAAAGACAACATCAATAAGCAACCAGCCTTAACTAAAATACAATTCATTTTACTTGTACAACAAGGACTAGGGTTCTACACATATAAATAGACCTATAATCACATTGTAAAAGGGAGAGATAGACAGAAGAGAGAAAAAACTTAATAGTAATCATTGCAAGAGAGATCGAGTGGTGTAATTCTTTGTTTAAATAGTAGATTTGGCTTAGTTGTGTATTCAATAACCCGTGGATGTTTCTCTGATCACCAGAGTTTTACCACGTAAACTCTTTTTGTTATTGTTCCAATTACATTCTCTTTCTCTTTCTCTTTCTCTTTCTCTTTTGACAGTCATAACAAAATCCAACATTGTTGACTTTCTCATCCACAGAGAAATCGACGTCAACAATTAGCGCTAGAATGAGGGGATCAAACATCCGATCTGTTTAAGCAATGACTGGTAGCGGAAGCAAAGACAGTTCCAGGGATATCTGGAAATCTCCAGATAATGCTCATGTAGGCAGGACCACACGAGATCCCACTACAACCACCTGGAACAAACCAGCACCCCTGGTTGGTATCCAACAAATCCCTCCTACCAATAAAGGACATAGCACGTCGTTTCCGCGATGCACTGCAGTAGCTACTAACGGACGAACTAAGAGAAGGAGTAGACTTGTTGGCTACAGGACAGGCACACCGGTCAAGACCTCCACCACTTCCTAGGCTTCGATCGGTTGTAGTTGGGCCAGGACCAGAGGCACCAGTAACAGTTGGGGATTCAAGTCCAATCAACCAGACTGTGGGTACGACACATAATCAGGGCAAGGATCATGAAACGGCCGTAGAAGAACGACCAGGCCAAAGGCGAAGCCACAGTCATGTGGGCCATGATAGGCACCATAAATATGACAGGGGTAGAGATCGATCACCATATTTGAAGGATAGTGATCGATACCATCATAAACGCCGTCGCGGAACCATACGCTTACAAGGGTTAGCTCATAAGGCTCAGAGGCAAGATGAAGAAGAGATGGTGACAGGTATGACAGTCACACGACGAGCTGACCATCGAGGAGAACCGGTGGGCAATAGAGATATCGTAATCAGGAGCCTAACCCAGAAAGTCGAGAACAACAGACGCCAGATGGATGCGCTGATCAGGCGATATGGATATAATGAATTGTTCGACGATGATTCTGACATTCCTTTCACCAGGGACATCTTGCGAACCCCTTTCCTGAAGAGATTCAGGATGCCACACATGGAAAAATTCAAGAAGGATACAGACCCTAAAGAACACGTTAGACGATATAAAACGCTATGGCCTAATATGCCCACAACGACCCTTTGTTGTGTCTTAATTTTCCACAAGCTCAAGATGGTTTGGGAGATTATCTCTGGCAAGTATTTGGAGTTTCATCAAGTTGAGTAGAAGCTTTTCAAGATAACTCCTAGGCAATGTCCATAGAAAAAAAATTAGTGGCTTGCCTTTCTCAGCTGAAGCAGAGGAAAGACGATGAATTTCCCTTTATCTTTATAGTGTAAATATACCTAAGGGGGGTGAATAAGTATAAGCTCCAATTTTTGTCTTCTTTTAAAACAATGCAATTTTTAATAATGCTAAATGAAAATTGTAAATAATGACACAAGACATTTACGTGGTAAACCTCTGAAGAGGAAACATCCACGGGTTGATACCACAACCACCGGCAAAAGCAAATCCACTATTTCAAATAAGAGTTACACACTCAAGCAATCAACACATGCTCTCTAAGATATCACTCTTACTCTACCCTTGAACCTAGTGATCTACTATGCCGACTTTCTATCCAAGACCTCTTGTCTCTAGGAAGATTCCTTTCTCATCTATCCAGATCCTCATGACCCTAGGCAAGACTTCCTTGCTTAGTTATCTGAGTCCTCCCGACTCTAACTAAGACTTCCTTGCTCAAAAATCTGAGGTCTCCTACCTCTTTTGAGACTTCCACTTGCTTAGTTATCCGAGCCCTCCTGACTCTAGCTAAGACTTCCAATTTCTCAAATCAAAGAATCACTCTAAGATATGAGACTTCCAATCTTTTCAAAAGGCATCTAAGTGATCATGAATGCAAAACACAAACAAGAACTCAACATAGAAAGTGATGATCAACAAATTCTATGGACATGCAACTAGATAGCTAGATTATGCCTTCAAAGAACAATCACAAATGTATCTAGACAACCTAAGCATGTTATCAACTAAGAACCAAATCAATGAAATGAATATAGCAATTGATGTAGACCTAGTTCTTAGAAATATGAAATTAAATCTAGAAATAGTCAATCAAGCACAATAACAAAAGATTTCTAAAAGTAATTCCATGTTTATCAAGTTTAGCACAAATCAATCAACTTATCACAAATCTAGCTAAACTTGAAAATCAACTTAACAAACCACAAAATGATATCAAAATCATTCTAGTCATGCTTTGTTGGCGTCGATTTTTGGATTATGCCAAAAAAGTCAACAAGGATCGAATTTCGGCTATTGAATTAAAGAGAAAGAGATGCAGAGAGAGTAACAAAGACAAGTTTTACGTGGTAAAACTCGATGGTCGAGAAACATCCACGGGTGGTTGAAGGATCAACCAAGCCAAAATCCACTAAGAGAATAAGATGTTTACAAGCTCTCGATCTCTCTTTTTTCTATCTGTATTTACTATAATTGTTGTATGCTATATTGCCTGTCTCTTTTGGAGCCAGATTATTGGTCTATTTATATGCTTATAGAACCCTAATCTGCTTTGTACAAGTAATACAAGATCTTTGTGTTTAATTGTGATTCGGTTACTTGCTTGAGGTTGATTTGTCTTCTTTCCTGTTTCGGAGTCTCTTATGGAAATCGAGTGGGATTCTAGTAGTGTAGTTCAATTTGGACTTGTTTCCTTATAAGAATGTGGTCTTCGTAAAGAAATCAAGTTATTTCCTTATTGGGGACTCTTCTAACTTAATGTTCCATTTTATTTGGGATTCCTTCCTGATGGATATCTTCACATATTTAATGACTTAATCTGTGTGAAATAAGCACCAAGTTCTTACTCGAGTCGTATTTATTCCCGAGTAAGAGTAATACCTGATGGTCCCGAGTAGCGTCGTTTGAGCCCGAGTGGAAACGTTGTTTTAACTAGTCTCGAGTGTTGTTAACTGATCCCGAGTAGGTTTCATTCTATATATGCTTACTCGAACTTATCTTCTCTCTAATGATGCCTCGTAGGATATTTCTTGAGTGCCCATTTGGGCGTCCACCTGGCTATTTTCTCCTTCCTGTCAATGACGTGTATGCTTGGTAAAATTCACATACGACATGCTTCTTAATCAAATAGCATCAATCAATAAGAAGATCTAAGAAGAAAACTAAGAAGAAGATGATTTTACCAACAAGGATGAAAATCACGAACTGAAGATCCGATCACTACAAAAATTCCAGACATCCTTTGGTTCTGTAAATGCTTGGGGTTTTAGAACTCTTCAAGACACTCGAAATCAGTTTTTGAATCAAGTAATTTGGAGTAGAAATGAAGAAGTTATCACAAAAACAAAAATCAGAATGTTGAGAGAAAAATTCTGCACTTGTTCTTCATATTCGATTTTCTCAACTTGTAATGAATGAGAGGGAATGAGAGGTTTTAAAGAGAGAAGACCCAAAAGACCAAAAATCCCTCATGCTTTAGTGCCTCCCAAAGATGGCGCGCGGGCATCTCGGGGCAGTACAGTTTTGGGGTCGAGATAGCCATGTGCCATCTCGGGAAGGTGCTCAATGATGGCTTAAGCCATCGCACCTCTTCCCTTGCGCTCCTCTCGCGTTCTTCGACCGTCCTTTGGCCTCCGAACTCTGAATTCGAATACATTTGAAGATTACGAACTGGACTCCCTCACGAACATGGACATATAAGATACTCAACCCAGAAAATAGAAATTTGACTCTATATAAGAAGACAGAGACAATGTATGCAACATGAGTTGAAAGTGTAGTATCTTTTGACTTAGAACTTGAAATCAATAGTATGAGCAACCGAAATGACCGGAACTCAATCATGAAAAATCCAAGACTAAAATCAAGTTCAAGATCCATGTTATACAAACATATAAACAAACAAATACATTTCACACAAGAATGCAAACTACATAGAGATAGTCTTCAATCATGCATTTTTTTCCAAAACATGTTACTTTTATACCATTGCATGAGCATTCAACTTTAAGTGTGTGAATGTGTTATATCAAATGATGAGCTATGATGCAGGGATGCAAATGTATGATATGTATGTGTGTGAGCATTTAATGATGCACAACTATGCAGGGACACATATGAATGATTTATGTGTGTGTGAGCGCTTACGCCTTGTAAGAGGAAGAAGTATCTCGATACCTTAGCATCCAAGAATAGTACCAATCCTCTTGAAGAAAAAATTTGAATAATGAGAAGTTGTTTTTCTTCATTGAAGCCCTTATCATCACGAACCACTTAAGCAACTAAGCATTACAAAGAAATGAAGTTTTGTTATGGAATCAAGCCAACGCAAATCTAAAACCTAACAATCTCCCCCTTTGGCTATTCCATGACAAAACCTCTACCTAACCATACAATGATCACTCAAATCAATGTTGATTGCATTCTTATATGAACCTCACCAAGAGCAGTGAGACCCGGAACCAATATATGGTAGCAAGGATCGTTTTCTAATTTCAGATTTATAAAAGAAGAAAATATAAAAAAAACAAGACCGTGACCCGTTATCTATATGAAGATAAGAACCAACGGTATCAGAAAAATTGTAGACGTCACACTCAAGAATAAGAAAGAAGGTGAGTGATAAGTCAATGTTTGAACGCCATAAGGTAGAACCTTGATAAGTTCATAGTGCTATGAAAAACCAAAGAGAAAATTCTCTCAATTTTATTTCAATTCAAGTCTTCTTTCCAATTACATCAATTGGTCTCTTTTATACTAAAAATATCCAAGTCCTAAAAAGGGAATAAATATTTGGCAATTAATGTCTTACAATCAGGAAAATAAATGCAAACAAATTTAGAAAATAAATAAATACTAAAATAGAAACTAGTTTATTTGTTCCTAATTTGGAAAGCTTTATTTGGGAAACAAATCAACCCTTTATTTGGAAAACAAATCAACTCTTTATTTGAGGAAATAAATAAAATAAGGAATATGCTAAAATAGGAAATATGCTAAAATTGAATTCTCCTCCAACCATACGTCGTCCAAAATATAGGAAATATGTTGAAATTCGGACTCCTCAATTCAAGTTTTCGTGCAACAATATAGATGGGAGAATTTGGACTTGTTATTATATTTTTCAGAGGACAGAGTCTTCATAGCATCTGTAGGGCTCATCTTGGGCTTTTTGAAAATATAATATAATAGACGATCCAACCTCAGATGCTCTCTATATAGGCCCTAGAAGTTTAGCCCGAATTTGGTCTTCATGTGAGCCGAACTTGGATTCAGCAACTCATAATCAGCCCATCATTAAATGCTTCTTTGATCCAGTTGCCTCCTTGTAATTGGCCCAATTGGAATATACAATGGATCCTTTGGTGATGCTTCTTGATTCTCATCACATTCTCACATCCTCACATCCTCACATTACAAAGAGATATCCCTAGACTAAAGTGTCTTCATGAGTCTTCAAGAATATCTTCACACATTCAAAGCACCTGTGAGACAAAAACAACCAAAAGCAATCTTCTACAAAGAAGATAGGTGAGATAAACAAACAATATATGAAACAAAAACAAAATTCCCTTATCTCTTCTTATCTCATGCAAACAAGAATTCTTTCTCCCCCTTAAGACAAGATTTCTCCCCCTTAATGAATTGTCTCCACTTTTTATCAAAAGTAAGTAACATGGTGAGTAAAACACTTTCTCCACCTTTTTGGCAAGGAATACACAAAAACATATTACATGACATAATACACGACATAGAGAGAGAGGTAAAAACCAAGTGAAAATACGTACAAGGTTATAAGGAATACATGATAAAATCATGAGATAATGAGTGAACAAGTTGTATAGAGTCATAGATAACTAAGTTAAACAAACTAAGCTCTCCTTTAACATATGCTTCACCTATTAATAAGCAAGTAAACTTGTTCACAAGGGAATCACACAATTACATATTTCAAGCAATAAAAGAGAGTAAACCATTATTTTTCAAAATTAATAAGAGAATCATAGATTTTCATTACCCTCTCAAAAATAATCTCTCGTTGCTAATGAATCAAGCACATTAAGCAAAAACGTGTGCGCGTGAAAATGTTTCTAGCATATATAAAAAGAATGATTGTGATATCAACATGCAAACCACTTCAACACCTATCCATCTAAAGCTTATCCAATCAAGGTCAAACCGATTATCATCCGAATTTTTGCTTTAAAGAGAATATATTTCAATATATGAGCGTGTGTGTGCATGTGGCTCGTCATCCCATTTTTTTTTCAACCCTAGAAATCACAATTTTCAACTATACTCCATTTTAAGCCTTCCTCCATTTCTTTTTAGGCTTTGTATCAAAAAAAAATTAAAATAATTCTTTTTCAACACTTCTTTGATTTTTCTAACAAAAACATATACTCTTCATGACGGCTTTCACTCATCACAATTGTGTAGCCCTTTCCTACATTGGGCGGCTTCACAACCAAGGTGTGTAGCCCTTTCCATTAAGATGCTCGTTGAGTTCCATATAGATGCCGAAGCAAAAAGGATACTTACCATATGTCATCTATCATGTACTAAACAATGAACTTCAAGATGCATCCATAATCTATATGCTTTCAAACTCAATTACTCAAACTTAGACATATAAGAGAAGCATTTGTGCACTTTTAAAAACAAGATTTACAAAGACTTAAGTGCATGATCTAGAAGCAAAAAAAAAGCTATTTCGACAGATAAGCATGGAGTCAAAGTGATAAAAAAGGGGAAGAGGCTTGAATGGAATGAAGAGTATGAACGGGCATTCCTGAAGATCAAAGAATAGTTAGGCCAGACTCCCATCCTCTCGAAACCTAAAATGGGGAAATACTCCACCTGTTCTTGTGCCTTACAGAGTTAGCAGTAAGTTCGGTCTTAGTCAGGGCAGAAGACGGGATACAAAGGCCCATATATTATACTTGCAAGGCTCTTCTTCTAGCTGAAACCAGGTATTCACAAGCAGAAAAAATTGTTCTAGCACTGGTTTCGGCAGTAAGGAAGCTGAGGCCATACTTTCAGGCATAAACGAACCAGGTTTCACCGACTGCCTGCTTAAGCAAATTCTACAGAAGCCAAAAATTTCAGAGAGACTAACTAAATGAGCAATCGAACTTAGTGAATTTGATATTCAGTACATGCCCAGGACATCACTCAAAGGCCAAGCAGTGACAGATTTTGTAGCAGAATTCACATAACCAAATCTGGAAGCAAAAAGAATGTTAGGCAAGAATTTCTCATAGAGATTATATGTCGATGGTTCCTCGAATACTCATGGCAGTGGGGTAGCAATTGTAGTATGTACCCCAGAAGGAGATGATATAGAATGCGCCATGAGATTCGATTTCAAAGCAACAAATAACCAAACCGAATATGAGGCGTTACTAGCAGAGCTAAGGGTTTGCATAGCTCTCAGAGCAGATGAGGTTGAGATATTCAGTGACTCATAGGTGGTCATCAACCAAGTCTTGGACGAATATCAGGCCAGGGATGAGAGTATGATGGCTTATCTTGGCATAGCAAAACAACTCCTCCGAAAATTCAAGGAATATAGGATTGTCAAGATCCCTAGAAAAGATAATGAAAATGCAGACGCTTTGTCTAAACTAGCATCAGCAACAACCACAATCAGGCCAAAAAATATTCCGATTGCACATCTTCTCAGACCAAGTATAGTTGAGCTGAAAAACTTTGAAGTATTAGAAATCTGAACACCGTTAGATGGTTGGATGACTCAGCTAAAAAGATTCTTGGAAGAAAATATACTCCCGAAAGATCCCTTAGAAGCAAAACGCATCAGGTACAGGTCAACAAGATACACATTGATTGGAGGAGAATTGTACAGAAAAAGGTTTTCCCGAACACTCCAAAGATGTGTATCAGAGGAAGATGCATACCGGATACTACATGAGGTCCACAGTGGAGTATATGGGTATCACACAAGAGGTAAAAGTTTGTCACATTAGGTACTCAGGCAAGGTTTTTACTGGCCCACCTTGTTCTCGGACGCACAACAATGTTCAGAAAGTTGTAATGCTTGCCAAAGGATCGCCATTGATATTCGGCAGCCCTCTGAATGACTTAGAAGCCTTACATCCCCATGGCCATTTGCCATGTAGGGCCTGGATTTAATTGGCCCAATTCCAGCAGGGACATGGGGTGGAGTAAAGCATGTGATCGTGGCTCGTTGATTATTTCACGATGTGGGTAAAGCTGAATCATTAGTACGTATCACGAAAGCAAATACCACAAACTTTGTGAAGAAAAATATACTCTACAGGTTTGGAGTCCCGAACACTATTATCACTGACAACGGTACCCAATTTGATAATCTAAAAGTCAAGCAGTTGTGCAAAGAGTACCAAATTACAAATTACTATGCCACATTTGCCCACCCTCAAAAAATTGGACAAGCTGAGGCGGTAAACAAAATCATCAAGCACACACTCAAAGCAAAGTTAGATGCCAAGAAGGGCAGTAGAGTTGAAAAACTTCCTGAAGTATTATGAGCTTATCGGGCAATAGTAAGAATTTCTACAGAGAAACTCCGTTTTCTTTGGCATTCGGAATTGAAGCTGTCTTCCTGGTGGAGACATCACATATGTCGCCCAGAGTCAGGCTATATGATGAAGATTAGAATACTGATATGCTATTACAAAGCCTAGACGAGTTCGAAGATGGAGAAATCTTGACTACGAAATGCGGCATATCGGCAAAGAGTGCCCCGACACTATAATTCTCATGTTCGAATTAGGAAATTCCAGTTATGAGACCCAGTACTCAGGAAGGTGTCATTGAACATGAAGAACAAAGTTGCAGGCTCGTTTGCTGACAAGTGGGAAGGCCCATACAAGATTGAGGGAATAGTTGGTCATGGAGCATATTTGATCGCCCGACCAGATGGAAGGGTTCTACCCCGGCCATACAATGCCCAATATTTAAAGATTTTCTATCATTGAAATGTGTTTTTATTTTTCTAGTCAGGATACTTTTTATTCTTAGCAATTCATGGATTTACATATTGTTAGTTTTGCAGTTATGAATAAAAACCCGATAAGGGATTCCAGAAATCTAAGCATATGACAATAAGAATATGAAAAATATGAGCATGGTAATAAAAACATGAGAAACAGATGAGCATGTGAGAAAAATACGTGAAGGAATTGATCGCATAATAAAATTCTCGGGGTTATTAATTTGATAAAACTCCCGAATGGGCGGAGAGGCCTAAAAGAGCATGTCAGCCGAGCAAGGTCAACCAAGACCTTAGCTAAAAGGCAAACCTGATGCACCAGATACTGGAAAACGGCTCGGGGCACCGTCGGGAAAATCCCGGTGAGATGTGCAGTTGTGTTAAATAGTTTAGAGCTTAACGATTCGACAAACCCTTGCGCAGGCAAACTAGGAGACGTCCTCAGTGACTTGCGTATGGACTCAAGCATATGATCATGGTGAGCCTTGATGTAACGCTTGGGAAGCAAACGAGTATGAAACACGTACAAATTTACTTGCCTGTTTCGAGATGACTCGGTTAATAATATTAGCCAGTTTAATAAGATACTTGACGTTTTAAAAATTGCTCGGGTAAGGAAACTACCAAGTTAAATAAAGATACTCGGCGAAGTTACATGGGCAACATAGTTAAGCCAGTTAAATAAGATTTTTGGCGATTAAAAGTTATTAACAAAAAGCCAGTTAAGATGCAATTCAAATTCATGACAAAGCGATTGGCAAAATATAGAACTTCATTTATTATAAATTGTTTACAAATGCAAGGTCTTACAAATACGCCTAAGGCTGAGATGAGGATTTGGAGCTCTTGCCAACGTTCGGGTCAGATGCCATTTCATACTCGCGAATGAGGCTCTCATTCGAAGGCCGGGCGATTGAGTCGACCGAGTCATCCATCCATTCGTTGTAATCCATTCTAGGGATCGGTCCAACGTCAGGCTTGGCCCATCCACACCAACCACTTGATTGGCATAAAAGGTCGAGAGAGAACACTCTGATGGGACCTCCAAATGCATAAGATGAGGCACTTTACCTTGGTTGCAACATTATGCTCTCCATTCTTTCATCTGAGTCCGAAGAGACTCTAAGAACCGGTCCATATGGTTTTTGATTGATAGCTCCCAGTTGGCTCGAGCCTTGTCAGTCGCCTAATTTTTGACTTTGAAGAATTCACCAGCCGAGACTTACCCTCGTTGAAACTCCCTAAGGAGTAGAGCATCATAGGCTGGGGACCTCTTGAAGCGATCAACCCCTTGAACTTCAAGTTCCAACCTAGCCTCCTTCGAAAGGGATTCAACGGTCAGGGCCTGGAGCTTAAGGTCTTCAATTTTTTGCTCATAAGACGATCTGGCCTGCTCAGCCTCTTGTTCAGCTCCGAGCATCGACTCCTGTGCAGCAGAGAGTAAATTTTGGAACTTTGGCTTCCATCTGTTAAGCCAAGTAATGATAGGCAAATTATTGAGCAAAGCTCACCTCCCTCTGATACACCGTCTCAATACGAGCACAGTTGTCCTCACTCTCATTCAACTGAGCTTCAAGACACTTTATCCGATTAGCTTGATGTTGTTGCGTCTGAACAAACTCAACAAACTCAGCAGCCACATGCAGGGAAGAGTGAGTTAAAAATCTAAAGAGCCTAAAGGACAGTTCGGGACCAAAAACTTACGTAGCTTGTGCTGTTGAAAATATTTTGAAGACGATCTGTTGGGGAACCATTCCTGAAGCAGATCCAATGGTCGTCACCGATAAAATCCCGACCAAATGACATCGTCCTCAGTATATCCTAGGAGGTGGGACACATAGGATTACTCAAAGATCCTACTCCTGCATCAACTTCAGGGGGTAAAGAATACCTGTTCAGATTGTCTGAAGCCTCCATTCCCCCAAAAGGTGCCTCAGTTTAGGCACTAGGGGAAACTCTAACATTGGCGTCATCGTCACTCGATTCAACAAATGACACCACCCGAGGGATTTTTTGAGGATGAACAGGAGAATCAATTGCCTTCCTTTTCTCGACCCAAGTACGGCGGAAGCTAAGATCAGCCACAGGGTCTTCTTGATCTTTAGTAATGTCTTGGAAGGATTCAAAAGGATTATGAAGATTAACCTGCTCATCAGGGGGTACCTTAACTCCTTCCTTGTCCCCAAAAGCAAATTACTCAGCATGCACTTTATCAGTCGAGGAATCAGAGACACCACACTACTGGGATGTCCTCACTGCATGCCTTCACCTTCAGACACCCTCGGGGCACCTTCAGTACCAAAGGGGCCACATGGACCACTTGATTCCCCCTTGGTCGGTTGAATGACTTCTATAGGAACATACTCCGGAACTCGCTCATCCGCTTCATTGTGATCTTCAACCGACTCATCATCAGGAGAAGCAATCACTCCCTTATTTTGACGAAAAGCATTCTTACGGCTCGCCTTAGTAAAAGATTTAACCTGACGAGCCTGAACGTCGCAGACGATGTCCGAGTCATACACTTAATACAAATGAGTTAGAAAACAGAACAAAATGAGAAATGAAAACGAGTAGAGATTCTACTTACGATGTCTGCGATAATCCAAAATCTGAGGAAAGAAGACGAATGCTATCATTTTCTTTTCATCAAAAATATAAGCTTAGTTCTTTTCTCCAGAGTTCACATGGCCGCTCGAGCAAGGTTAGCTAACTTAGCATCTGTAAAAGTAGGCTGCGGCATGTTCCAACGATTAGGAGACCAAAAGAAACGGGGAACCTTCAATACTTCTCTATCTTTCCGAGCTGAGAGCTCGATCAAATGTCCCAAGTTCCCTCCAGCAAAAAGCCAGCTATTTTTCCAATGCTTGTTTGAGGTGGGGAAACCCCACACAAAGCCTTTCCTTTTAGCGTCCGACGAAATATCAACACCCTGGTTCAGATTTATCCCCCTAGAATTCCAGCTATATGGCTAACAGGATAGAAGAAAGTAAGTTCTTGTCCGACCAGATTGCCTTAGAGTATAAAAGTGTATAATTTTGCGAGGAGTAGGTTGTGGCAAGTTCATTCGGCTCTACATGTGCCACATACACATCATGATCCTATAGCTATTTGGGGCAAGCAGGGCTGGAGCGATCCCCGCCTCAGCAAGAAACCAAGTAATGAAAGGTTGGAAGGGAAAAGTCACCCCACAGTAGAGCATGGATCCATAAATCGCTACCATGCTTGAAGGAGGGTTCCACGCGGCTCTATCACCAGCATGAACCATTAAAATCGAGTCATCTAAATCAAATCGTGCACGATACTTCTCGATCTCATCTGCCCCGACCACATTCGGCTCGGCATCATACGCGCTCAAAAAATCAGGAGAAAGGAGGATCTGAGAAGACCGATGCTTCTTCTCGACTTCATCCTCTCTAAGTACTTGCCATCCAATCTGAATACCGCTTGAACCATGTTTGTGAATCGAACGGTTACTCTGATGCTTTCCCATCCTTAACCATAAAATAACCCTGTGATGATCAGAAACATAAGATTTAGAGCTGGAAGAAGATTCAGAATTAGAACTAAAGTGAGCATCATGATGAAGCCTAGAAACATCAACGTCTAAAAAAGAAGGCTCATCAAGAGGATTTTTCCCCAATAACCTATGAACATAAGAAACCAATTGAAAATCTCCAAGTTCAAGCGCCTCAAAAGCTAAAACGAAAAGGCGATGCCGTGAAGCAGGATCCATTGGAACTGACTTTTAAAGCAGATGCAGGAAATTAGAAGAACTGGAAGGCATGAGAAAGCTGGGATTTTTCTTTTTGTGAAGATAGCAACAAGATAGCCCTCAACAATTTAAATGAGCCGCTTAATGATTAAAACGTGAAACCCTAGGGTTTGGAAAGACGGAAGATCAAAAGAAAGGACGTTTGGTGACGAAGGCAGCGTATCCGATAGTCGACGAGTCGCGTCTCATAAATGCCCATAGATATATCAAACAATAAAGGACATGTGTTGTCAAAAGGGCAGATTAAGCCGTCAGGGATTCAAAACGTCAAAATCGTTGGGATTTCGCATGATGAAACAAACCGCATATACATGGTTGCCATTGAGAGACGTCATTATGCAATGAATTGTTTAAGGATTATCATTCTTGCATTAATGAGAAATTAAGAAAGGAAAGACAAAAGACTAGTCAGAATTCATAGCAATTAAAATATTCCCGCCAAGATGAATCCTACTCAGTACAAATATTTTAAGGGGGTATTGTTATATGTATATCTTATTGGATGTACACGTCACCGATAGGTAAGACAATCCCTTAAAAACATTGTCAGATGGGCATCCGAGCTGGCATCCAGAAGACACCATTCAAGATATCTCAAAAGAATAAGAACCCGAATAAGTCTGAACACGGGTATTCGGCACATTATATCCTACTCAGGACAGAGCATTTGGCACATTATGTTCTATTTAGGATAACACAGGAAATCCGAATAAAGAAACCGAGCAAACGATTCACATACGTAGGTCAACCAGGAATCATGTTCCGATACGCAAGACATCCATGTCAAAGAGTTTCTAGAAGAATAACATACCAAACGGGAAGCAAGTCCAAATCAAGCAACAACTCTACTTCTTCAAGAAAACTCCACATCGATAAGGAAATGAGTCCTAAACGGACTATACCACCAGAGTCCCATTCGATTTCCACACGATCTCTGAAATAGGAAAAAGGATAAAGACGACTTCAACAAGCAACCAGCCTTAACTAAAATACAATTCATTTTACTTGTACAACAAGGATTAGGGTTCAACAAGCATATAAATAGACCCATAATCACATTATAAAAGGGAGAGATAGACAGAAAAGAGAAAAAACTCAATAGTGATCATTGCAAGAGAGATGCAAGAGAGATCGAGTGGTGTAATTCTTTGTTTAAATAATGGATTTAGCTTGGTTGTGTATTCAACCACTCGTAGATGTTTCTCTGATCACTGGAGTTTTACCACGTAAACTCTTGTCGTTATTGTTCTAATTACATTCTCTTTCTCTTTCTCTTTCTCTTTTGACAGTCATAACAAAATTCCAACGTTGTTGACTTTCTCATCCATAGAGAAATCGACGTCAAACACACTCTTTTCGAATTAGAGAATATATAAATTCTGTTTTAAAGAACATCTAATGAGTAATTAATATTTTTTTCTACTTCTTTTAATATATATATTCTAATGATTAGGAGCACACCAAACTTATAATTTCGGCGGTTATCATTGGAAATTAAAATGAACAAACAATAGAGAAGAAGATATTATTAAAAATTTTAATTATTTTTATTTTTAACTATTAATTTATAAGATTTTGAATTTTGGGGAAAGACTACTCTGGATCTAGAAGAACTTAATTCTTGACCATTTAAACAAGAGAAAAGTTCCTTTTTAATGTGAGCTAATAAAATTATTGTAACACCATATCATCATTATTAATGGATTGTGAATTCCACATGGTAATAATTGGAAAAAAAATCTAACATTTATTTTTTCACATTTAAAAAAAAAAAATCAAGATACAACAAATTATATACAAATGTATTTAACACTGACACACTCTCCACCTTGCAGTAAATAATATAGTGAATGCCCATTTGTATTTAATAATACTCATTTGTACTGTCGCATGTTCTTTCAATTTTTTTATGAAAATATTTTTTATTAGGCTCGTTGTCATAATTAACTTCATTTTTTTAAAAAATAATTAGCTTTTAATGATTGATATTTTTCTTAACTTGGCAAACATTTTTATACAGACTGGATTAATCAACTATTCAACGTATTCCAAATCTCATTACAATTCAAATGACCTAAAATTTTAACTTAGATTATTAAATCTATGGTAACTATCTCATGAGAGATATTTTATTTTAATTTTGGTAAGGACCACCGTAAAATCATATTGACTTGAATGAATTTTTATTTGATTTTTTTATACGATAAGTTCATTAAAATCTACTTATAAATAAAATTTGAAAAAATTTCTTGAATTTTTCTATATTTCGTCCATTTTTCAATGCATTCATATTAAAAAAAAAAACCGGGATAAATAGTTTTAGTGTTTAAAAAAAATTCAAATTTTATTCATATGTAAATTTCAATGAACTTATCATTCACACAAAATTTCAAATCAAAATTCATTTAAATCAATATGATTTCATGATGGTCCTTACCGAAATTAAAATAAGAGATCCTTTATTAGAGACTCACCTGTTAAATCTAATTTGATTAGTTTTTTTTTTTAAGTGGTCAAATGTCAAACAACTTAAAAATATAAAAAGCAACTTAAAAAATAAAGTAATTCTGACTTTTGACTTAATTTCAAATCACAATATTACAAATAGAATATACTCTTCCAATTTTATCATTCCAAAGAAGATATATTTCTATATTTATTCTAATTTGATATGATGTGGAGATCTTTCTTTTCACAAATTTCTTATTTTAAACGGCTTTTTGAAAGGAAAAAAAAACTAATCATTTCTTATAGAAACCGGTGCATATAATTCAGGAACCTATTTTAAAAAAAAAACAGTAACTTTTTTTATTTGATTTCTGGTGCATATGATTCAAGAAACAAAAAAAAAAACAAAAATGATTTCCTCGATTATACACATTAAAAACGTGGAAAACATGTAAAATAACTTGAACTTTTTTTGATAATAAATTGAACTTGAATTTTGTTGGCAGAATATGTAAAATTATATTTTTTGATGAATTTTTTGTTTTGTTAAATTGAAATTTGTCTGTTGAAGAACATATATGTTATATTACTTATTTTAATTAGTTTGGATATAAATGTAAATTTACTTATTTTTAAATAATTTTATTTTTAAAAAACAAACATGTTGATAATACATTCAGATGCGAGGAAAAAAAAAACATATCATATAGATTCATATTTCAGTACATATTCAATTTTCTGCTTTATTACGATTATAATTGTATTGAAAGTCTGAACTAGAATATAGTTTAAAAAAAAAAAGGAAATAGGATCTTGAATCATGAAAATTTCCAGATTTGAAATTATAAGATATCCAGAAACGTAAAAGAGATTGGGATAAAGTAACAAGGAGTGTTCTCAAATGTAGTGTTAGTATATATACAATGAGAGTGCCAACCAGTAAGACGTAAGAGTTTGTTAAAAAAAAAAAAAAAATTACATTGAAAATATCGAATCTTCGGGTAAGAATAATGTATTTTATATATGATAACCAATAAATAACTGAACATTAAATAGGGACATTTGATATCTTCTCGTCTCTTTCCCGTAGTCTCTCCTTTTCTTTTCTCGCTCTGTCCTCTTGGTATATACATATGTATCATGAGAATCACAATATATATATATAATAATTAGAGGTGGACGTTAATTGGACCGGTTCGGTTTTTCATAGAACCGATAAAATTCGGTTTTTTTAAAAAATGAACTGATCCAATCAAATTGATATTTACCAACCGATAAAAAACCAACCGAATTGGACCGGTTCGGTTTGGTTCGGTTTGGTTCGGTTTTTTTTGTTTTGGACTTGATGGACCAAAATTCTAAATTTCATTTATTACATATTTAGTTTATTTTTTTGAACCCATTAGGTCAAATTTATTTACATCACAATAAAAATATATTAAAAAACTATAAAATCCAATACAAAATAGTAAACATATTTCAAAATACATGCCAACCAAATTTTTTGTTGATAGCTAATACAATAGTCAATATCAAACAAAGTCAAATTACATTTTAAAATCCAATAAAATACACCTGATAATTGAAGAGTGAAGAGTGAAGAGTGAAGAGTGAAAGTTAGAATTAGTTTTTTTTTTAATTTATAGTCGGATGCCGGTTCGATTATCCGGTTTTTAGAATTAAACCGGACAAAAACCGATCCAACTGGTTTTTTTAAAATTAGAACCGAACCGAACCGATCACCCAATCAAAACCGGTAAAAAACCAATTGGACCGGTTTGATCCACTGGTTCGGTTCGGTTCGGTTCATTGGTTTTTTGCCCACCCCATAATAATAATAATAATAGACTTTTTTTCAACTCTTGATGTGGTTGCGACATGTGACAATCATAAATAGTTTTTTTCTCCTTTATTAAGTTTTGCCATTGTTGACAACAACTTTTGGATCGTTGAAAAGTTAACTGCCAAACATTAACACGTAGGTAGATTGAAGCTTTAACTAGTCTTAGGTTGAATAATCAAAACCTCTTTCTCTACGTGGACGTGATAAGATTTGCTCATATTTGTGAATGAAAATAAAAGAAAATAAGACATAGCACATGTTTTACGTGGTAAAACCCCAAGGAGGGGAAACATCCACGGTTGCCGGCGACGGCGAGAAGAAATCCACTATGAATAGAATGATTACACACTCAATTTCTCTTTCTCTCTTACTGTGTTATGCTTTTTTCGTATACATAAATAGATAAATAGATAAATCGATAGATCCTAAGATCCCTCGATATCTAGATCCTCTTCGTAGATGGATGAGATTGAACCCCTTTACAAAATGAGATTATGAGTCTATTTATATGTGGATAGAACCCTAATTCTTGTTGTACAAGTATTAAGACCACGATTTTATGATTGGCTTATTTCATGACAAACCACACCACATTGGGGATGGTTGTGTAATGGGTAGCTTAGGTCCTCATTGGCAAGCTTCTAAGCATCTCCATGACTTCAAGAGCAAAATGTATATTCATTTGACTTTGCCTCTTGAAGAGTTTAGGTGCACACACACACACACTTCATGCATGCTTTGTTTTATCTTGCTTTTGTGTTGTCTATTGTTTATTTGTGTGCATCTTTTCACAATCACACTTGCACTTCATTCTTAGTCTTAAGTGTGGTTGTTGTGTGTTTAAATTCGTTATCCGTTGTTTGATTGGAAACGTCTACACTTGCATGATGTTGTGCTTGTCCTAACTATATTTAGTTAAGTCTTTATGAGCATTCATTTAGATATTGATATCTAGGAATTATACTTAGTGACATTCTTAAATTCCTTGATAAGTATTTAGTGTTTTGCCTAGCATTATTTGCATGTTTAAATATTTCATCATATTCACATAAGTTGTTGAACTCTTCATTGAGTCAAGTCTTGTGACTTCGGTGTGAAGTTGCACAAGTAAGAGAAGCCTTGCAACCAAGGGTGGGTTGACATGCAATTGGTCGGATGCCACTGTAAAAAGCCTAAGGGGGTACAGTAGAAGGCATTCACGCCAAGAGTAGTGTATCAGGGGATATCACTAGGAACTGAACCAAAAGTGGTGAGTGGTGGTGTCCATAGCCTGAGGTTGTCGAGAGTGAGAGTCCGAGAATCACTTGAGGGTGTAATCTTTGCTCATATAGTGGATTTCTGTGATCGAGTGTGGTGCACTTAATAGCCCATGGATTTTTTCCCGTTTGGAGGGTTTTTCCACGTATACATCTTGTGTTAATTTTAATTCCTCATTGTTACACTTGATGTTGTATGTTTGTTTTATTGAGTGAATTTTGAATATTGTCTAATCAAGAAAAAATGGTAATTGATTTGATTAAAACCTATTCACACCCCCCCCCCCCCCCCCCTCTCCCTCCCCCTCCCCCTCTAGGTATAGACATACACACTTTTAAGCATTACTTTCAATTGGTGTCAGAGCGGGTTCCTAGACATACTTAGGTGATCCAAGCTCTTGTTTGTGAGTCTTGCATTTGTTTACACTTTATTGTTGCATTCATCTCATTCATTAAACACCACAAGTGGCATTGAGATGTTAGAGGGAGATTTGACCTCCAAAATTGAGAGGAAGGAATATGACTCCGATGAGGAGATGACTCTTATTGTTAAGAGATTTAGGAGATTTACAAAATCTCACGAGAAGAGTATGACCTCCAATGTGAAGGAAGAGAAAAGAATGAACTCCAAAGTGAAGAAGGCAAACAAGAAGACCTTGCTCAAGAATAGTGAAGAGCATGTGCTTAACTTCACGGCCTTGGGTGCTTTCTATGTGGAAGATTTCGGTGTGGTAACAAGTGACAAAGGCAAAGGTCTTGATGAGGAAATTGACTCAATTGAGGAATGTCAAGTGACCCTTCTCAAAGTTTTGAAGCAAAATGAAGAGCTCTCCAAGGAGAATGAGTATTTGAGAATGTGGAAGATTTTCTCGGAGGAAAAGATCCGTACTCTTAAAGATAGCAAGCAAAATTGTCAAAATCAACTTCATTGGTACAAAGAGATCATGGAAGACCAAATGGAAGACATCTCCATCCTTGTCTCCAAAGTGAAGACCATGGAGAAAGTGACCTCCATTGATTACTCCTTGATGATGGACAAGATTGATGTGTCCATGTATGAGAAGGAGAATGAAGATTGCCATCAAAGGATGACGGCAATGAAGGATGAACTTACCAACAAAGAGAAATCCTTGAAGATTTTCAAGGAAAGAGAGATGAGGTGCCTTGAAGAATTAAAGAAGGCCAAGGTCAAACAACCTCAAGCTCAAAGTAAAAGTAAGGCATCATCCAAGAAACCTTCAACTCAAGGAAAGTCCACACAAGCCTTGGCAACTCAACCAAAGCCTAGTCAATTCAAGAAAAATGGATAAGTCCGTGGGAAGTCAATCACCTCCTCCAACAAACCAACTATGAGGAAAGAAGTTGATCACAAGAAACATGACCAACCAATGAGGTAAGATCAACCGGCTCAACCACCTCAAGCAAGACCACAAATGTGCAACTAACAGGCTCAAGCTCTAAGGAGATGTAAACTGATGCACCATCAAAGACAATCTCATTAACATGGCGATGCCCGGATGAGATTACAATGCAATGGTATAAATTCTTACTTTGTACCTACTTGTCATTTTTATGGTATGATTGGTCATTTAAGACCAAATTTTTTTACATACATTAAGAGGTATAGATTAGAGAGCATGAAAAAAAAACGGTTGAAAAAGATGGCAAGTTTGCATGAACCTAGGATTTTTAAAAACATGTCTATGACCACTAAAAATGACAAAGTGGAACCTAGGTGGGTTAGAAAGATTGAACCCATTTATCTTAGTGCCCATGTGACACCCGTAGATGCAACTAGATCCATTGGACTTGGTAGGTCTATATGGGCTCAAGGCTCCCATTGACTTGGTTTGAATTGACCCCATTTGGGGATCTTAAGCAAAGAGAGCAAACTTGCATAATTTGCTATGTGCAAAAAGTTGATTATTTTTATGCTCTTTTATTAATTGCTTGAGATTTTTGGTTGCACATATATGCTTAAATATTTTTCTTAATAAGTGTGCAACATTACTTTACTTGCAATCCATGTCATATTTATGTTCAAACGTGTATTTTTGGACTAGGAGGTTTAATTGGGAAAATATATATGAATGACCTATAATTTATCTCCATGACATGCGAACTTGCTTATTTTGACATGCTCAAAGTGATATGCATGAATTGAGTTTGATTGCTTTAAATGCAAATGCGTGTGAGTGCAAATGAGAAGACTAATCAATAAGGATCTTGTATCCATGCAATTAATAAGGATTTTATATCCAAATTAGTCTTCTCTCTTTTCTTAATGGTGAAACAAGACTACTATCATACGAATAATTATCCGGGAAAATAAAAAAAGGGTGCAATAGTCGCTCATGTCTTGATTTGCCTTTAAGAATTGATATAGTTGCTTTATTTTCAAAATTTTGAAACTATATCTTGTTTGCTTATGACAAAAGAGTACAAATTGGTTTGAATTCTTTTGGAAACCCTTTTGATGTTTGCTTTTCCAAATACGCTTTGTTTTGGATTTGAATAAAACATGTCATACTTGTAAAGCAACAATTTCACACATTTTCTTTAAATAAAACTCATTGAATCTCTCTCAATTATTTAAGTTGCATAAAGTTTGTGTAATGTATTTTAGCGAATAGCTCTCTTTGCTAAAACAATCTGATAGGGGGAGCTCCTTTGGCTATCCCATGACAAAAAAGGGGAGAAGTCTTAAGAAATATAGGGGGAACATTGATTAAGCTTTGGGGAGTTATCATGAGAGAGAGAGAGAGTAACCCATTTAGAGGGAGCATTGCACATGCATTTGTTTATTTTGCTTTATTGAGTGTAATCTTTTTTGGGTAAATAAATAGTATCATAGAAAGAATGAGGGAATGTACAAATACAAGGGGCATACCCTAAGAAGAAAGGGACACAAAGCCCAGAAACAAAGATCAAACAACAAACTCTCTAATAAGAGCTAAAACAAAGGCTTTACAAAGAGCACTGAGCACAACACAAACCCACACCACCTAAGGATAACTAGAGATGAGAGGCTAATGAGAGGCTAATTATTCAACTTGATAGAAGAGAGCCAGTAATGAATAGTATCTTTAATGATCTGGGCAACCTCTCCAATAAACTTTCGAGAGCTTTTAAAAATATGACAATTTCGCTCCCTCCAAATATAATAAACGGCAACTGCAAGACAAAGTTTTTTTGTCACGACGGAGGGGGAGCTCCTCTTCCAATGAATGGAAACCCATTCAATAAGATCATTCCAGCTAAGACGGATCCAATGACAACCACATTTATTTAAAAGTTGTGTCCATATGGCTTTGCTATACAAACACTCAAAGAAAAGGTGAGCATGAGTCTCGGCTTGAGAGTTACAAAGGACACACGTAGTAACAATTTGAGGGTCGTAGCACTGAACACGATCCAAGGTAGAAAGCCTACCTTTAATAGCCAACCAAAAGATGAAACCCATCCTCGGGATATTCTGCGGGAACCACGGAATTTTATACCAAGAAATAAAAGGATGAGGGGTTCTAAGAAACTCCATAGCAGACGCAACTGAATAAATGCCATTAGAAAAAGAAAGCCACAAAATTCTATCATCCAAAGTAGAATTTGGTTGTAAGAAGGCATATGACTCCAAATTTTAGCAAGATCAATGGACATGGCAGCAGGCCATCTCCACTTATCATCAAGAACAATGGCATTAACCTTAGCATTTATAGAGAGTCCAGAATCATAAATAACACGGGAGCTCCATTTTGATCGAATAGGGCCATCCGGGTGCCAATTATCAAACCATGAGGAAGTTTTCAAGCTATTACCAATGATGTGTTGAATTAAAGGACGAACAAAAGGCCTAAGAAGAAGAATTTTTCTCATATTCCAAGAACAGGTATGAGGAGCTTTCACCTCTCACAAATTGGTACCTTTGAGGAGATAGGCTTTGATCCAAGAAGTCCAAAGATTACTAGTGCCATAAACCAGAATCCATATATGTCTAATCATAAGTGCTTTATTCCACAAAGAGAGGTCCTTGATTCCAATACCACCCTATTTCTTTGGAACACAAATATCATACCAAGCAATCTTAGAGCCTTTGCTGTTAACCTCAACTCCATTCGATCAAAAACTTCAGAATTTCAGTTCAATGCTCTTCAAGATTCTCTTTAGAAGATAAAAGTGAGAAGCCCAAAAGACTTGAATACTAGTTAATACCGAGATAATAAGTTAAAGACGACCAGCAAAGGAAAGGCACCTATTTCACCAAGAAGAAAGTCTACTCGAAACCTTATCCATAAGGGGAGAGTAATCACGAAGATTCAATTTTGAAGAGATGATAGGAATTCCCAATTAACGAATTGGAAGAGAGCCAACCGGGTAACCAAAAAGGTTGATGAGCTGCTAATTAATAGCAACGGGCACACCTGAAATGAAAATGTTGCTCTTAGCATGATTAGCATAAAGGCCAGAAAGCAAAAATAACTCATCAAGGGCTGACTTGAGCACAAGAGCTGAATGATATGAACCATGGCAAAGCATAATCAGATCATCCACAAAAAAAAGGTGGGATAGCTTTAATTTATCACACCGCCAATGATATTTGAAGTTAGGAGTGTCCATAATATGGTTGGCCAAAAGCTTATAGAGGACCTCCATAGCAATAACAAAAAGAAACAGAGACATAGGGTCCCCTTGCCATATGCCCCTTTTTCCGGAGAAGAAACCAACAAGCTCACCATTAATAGAGATAGAGAACTTAGGATTTTTAAGGCAAGCTTTAATCCAATTAATGACTTTCAAAGGAAAGTGAAATGCAGCAAAAGTGTCAAGCAAGAAGCCTCAATCCACCATAACAAAAGCTTTCATTAAATCCACATTAAGAGCCAACTTTGGCATACCAGTATCCTTGTGGTAATCCCTTATAAGCTCTTGAACAAGGTGGATGTTGTCCCCGAATTCACCTACCTGCCACAAAAGCTGATTGGGAGGGGCTAATAATGTTCGGAAGACAATGCTTGATTCTATTGGGTATGATCTTAGCAATGATCTTGTATAGAGTGTTACAACAAGAGATTGGTCTAAAGTCTATCATCTTAGAGGGATTAGGGACTTTGGGGACCAAAGCAGAAATCGTTGCATTGAGCCCTTTAAGAAGAAGACCAAAATGAAAGAACTCTTGAATAGCATTAATAACATCATCACCAACTATGTGCCACGTCTTCTTGAAGAAATGGGCATTAAAACCATCGGGACCAGGAGCCTTATTAGGGTGAAGAGATAAGCAAGCCTCACGAATCACATCATTTGTAACTTCTCTACTCATGTAATCAGCTTGATCATTGGAGATGTGTTTATCAATAACATTTCTCAAAGAACGAGAGCCATGTCTAGAAGGCATTGAGCAACCAAGGATATTTTGAAAGTGACGAATAACTTCTGATTTGACATGGGCATCTCCTTAAATTAAGGAACCATCTTCACCAGAAATTGAGAGGATCTTACTCCTATTTCATCTCTGCTTGATGGCTTTGAAAAAATAAGAGGAATTACTGTCACCGGCCTTGAGCCATTGAACTCTAGATTTTTGTCTCAAAAAATCCTCCTCCGCCTGAAGGGCTAGTATATAAGAACTCGTAAGCTCCTTCTCTTGAATTCTTAAGCTTGCATCAAGAGGCTGAAGATCAAGATTTCTCTGAGATTCAACAAGATCAGCCTTGGCCTCAATTGATTTAACAGTCACATCCCTCACCGTATTCTTGTTAAGGGATTTTAAAACCTTCTTCAAATTCTGAAGGTAGAGCAAAGCTGAAATTGCTTGTTTCCATGAAAATTCTCCTGCCAACAACTCTCAACCAAAAGAAGAAAGCCTTCCCTTTCTGTTAGAAAATAGAAAATTTTAAAAAGGCAATTCTTCTTATTACCTTACAACCTAAGTTTAACCAAAGAGGGGTTGTGATCCGAGATGCTAGGAGGAAGAAAAAAGGCTTTAGAGTGCTCAAACTTGGCCATCCATTCCTTGTTAACTAGAACTCTATCCAACTTTTTAGAGATGCAACCATTGCTTCTTTTATTACACCAACTATGGAGGAAACCTGAGAAACGAAGGTCATCTAACTCCGCAGAATGAAGACAATTATCAAACTCCTCCATAGCTACTGAAATTCTGGATTAACCCCCAACCGATTCTTGCACCCTCCTAGAGACATTGAAGTCCCCAACAACAATTTAAGGAGTACCACCATGCTGGAAAACACACATGTTATCCCAAAGAGCTCTTCTAGCCCTTTCATCATTAGAACCATAAACAAAGGAAATATTATACTGATCATTACTATCCAAAATACAAGCTAGACAATGAATGATTTGATCCGTTTCACTAATTTTGCTGATCTTGAGAATCCTAAGATCCCATTCAACCCAAATTCTACCAAGATCATGATTGTTGTAATTGTCTAAAATATCCCAATCTTTAAAAACTGAATTGACAACAAGAGGTTTATTGGTCTTTCTTACTCTTGTTTCAACTAAACAAACAAGACTTAGCTTTTGATCCAACATCTTCTTAACTTCTAATTGCTTATGGGCAGCATTAAGGCCCCTAATGTTCCAGCAAGCAAAATTAATCATTGAGAGATAGAGAAGACTTCACCTTAGCCTGAGAGCTACTTTCCATGCCTTTCTTATCAGCCTTTGGCTGCCTTTTCTTCTTCTTCTTCTTCTTACTAGAAGTTTCAGAGGGGCTGGAGAGCCCAATAATATGGACCCCATCAATATTCTTGATCTTTGTAAGCCAAATGGAGTGATCTGGAGAGGCTGTGGTAGGAGAGTCATCTTCACCACACAAATTACCATTATCATCAACAAGAGCTGAAAAATGGTTGGAGGTCTCAATAACATTTTCCTTAGAAAGATCAGTGCTATAAATCTGAGTACACACATTGGCATCATGGATAGAAGGCTTAATTTCAAAAATACACCTATAAGTAGCTTCATCACCTTTCATTGTGGCTACGAAAATAGGCAAAGGCTCAATGGCCTCTAGAGGTGTAAAAACAAAGGTAGCATCTCCTCTATTAACCATCTTCCACTCTTGTTTCGGTTTGGAAGGAAGATCCATATAAGAAAGGGATTGCATAGTCTTGAGCCTAGGGCAAGTCACATCAGAATGGACAAAAGACTTGCATTCAGTGCAGATTTAAGGCTCCATTGGTATTCAACCAAAATTTCAACTTTTTCACCCTGATTTGAATACGTATTATCTCCCATAAAAAGGTCAAAAGAATCAACCAAGTCACGAGTGGCATCTATTTCAATACAAACTCTAGCAAACGAGATTCTCTTCATAGATTTTGTTAGACTATCAGTATAGAGAGGCTTGCCAACTGCACTAGCAATGTAGCTCAAGCCCTCTTCAGCCCAATATTCGTGTGGAATATTGAAGAGCTTAACCCACACTAGGATTTTAGAAGAAGTATCTTTTGTTAAAATGAGCCTAGGATGCCATTTCTTGATAATCAACATCCTTCCAGTAAACAACCAAGGGCCTGCTTCCAAAACATTAGAACAAACTTCATCATCCGAGAATTTGAAAAAATATAACCCCTTCTCATTAGCTAGAACTTCTAGCAGACCACGACTGCCCCAAATACACATGGCAATATTTTTAACTAGAGTGAAAGGGAGCTTCTTCTCAATAAAGTGACCTACCAAGCAATTCTTCCATTCCTTAGAGCCATCATCAATAACTTCCAAGGGAGGGGAGACACACATTCTATTTCCACTCTGAAATGATTGGTAATATTTTAGGTTCATAGGCCTTCTAATGAGACCATCCATATTAGAACCATAGCTGTCACATTTAAGCACATTACAATAGGAGTTAGGAGCTGTTTCAGGAATTATAGGAGAGGAACATTTAGGTTGACCTTCAACTTTGTTTGAAACATTAATAACCAAAGGATAAGTGGTAGGGATGTCTTTACATTGCTGAACATCAGAATGCTCGGATGAGGCAACACCACCAAGCTGGACATGCTGGCATTCAACATTTATGGAAAAACAGGCTTTTCCTTTTTAGGCTAGCTTTTGGGCATTGCCTAAAGAGGAAAAAGGCACCTGTTGCTGTAGCACAACATGCTTCAGATTTTCAGTAGGCTTTTCAGAGTTGTTACCTTGATCATTGGTTCCTTTATTCTTCCCTATCACATTCTTAGAGGGAGCCACCGTTTTTAAACCTTCTACATTTTTGGAGGGACAAGCTTCCACTTTAAAGGCAGGCTATTCAGCATTACCAAATGTAGACAAAGGCTGATTAGGCTCTTCAGCACCATGAGTAGGCTTCCCAGCCCTATGTTGAGGTTTATGCCCTAAAGATGTAATTTGTAAATGGATTTATGAAATAAATAAAAAGAAAAGTTCAATTCATTCTTGTTATGTTATTTATTTTATAAACTTGTGCATATATTTAACATCCAAGATTGCCAGATGTAATCTCGAACTGTGTATATGAGTGTTATAAACGGATGGATATAGTAAGAGACGTGCAATCTAAAGAGTCGATAGATAGCAAATAAAGCTGGGTACTTTATTTGTGGTTAATCTATAGCTGCGGTCCATTCCGTAATGTACGGTGATTCTATCCTGAATCATTTATATGAGATATGGAAATGGAGACACCTTGTATGATATGATCATATAGGACTGAGCCTGGATCTATATGAATCTCTCACCAAGATCCGTTTACCGATGAGATTCATATATATCAACTAATGATGGCTATATGTGGGTGATCTTAATCCTGAGTGTCCCATCGACTCCTTCAGGTTCAATCGTGGTCTTTGATATACCATGGGTGAGGTCAGATGCATTTCCTGATCAATATACTTCGTATGTTGGGATTGCGGTTTGGCTTATGGCTGGGAAGGTTTGTACACAATAGTGGAATCCATTCCTTCTTGTGAGAAGTAGATGGTAGTTCGCTTAATTCGGGGTTTGGAAAATATGAGTGCTCTCCTAATTCTGTGAGGAAATAAGATTTATTGTTCATTATAGAATCAATAGTACTTAAAGGATATATGTAATTAGAGGGGTATAACGGACATTATGACCCAGCTCTAATTATGAACTACTGTGGAGGATCACACCATGTGTAATAGCTATATCGATGGATACCGAGTTGTATCGGTCTGTGTAAAAGCGTCTACAGTTGAGAGAGTGCAGCTTCGGGTTTTTAGTGGAATAACACCGGAGTTAATAATCAAGGCATATTAATTAAAGAGTTTAATTAATGATTCTAAGGATTATTGGAGCTCAAAATACCGTGGGTCCATTAGGTCCCCTTACTAGCCCGATCGAATTAGGTAACAAGGGTCATGGTTAATTAATTAGATTGTCCAATTAATTGTGTTACGAAAGTGACACGTATATATTCGGGAATTAATTGAATAATGAGATTATTTAATTAATGAATGTTAATAGTTAAATTAATTAAATAATTAGATTATTTAATTATATTGATAATTATGAATTATGAATTAACTATTAATTGGAGAGTGTTAGTTAATATATAGGGATTTAGGTGAAGATAAAATAATATGATTATTTTATTAGTTTAAATTCAAAATACTTATTATCACTTTTAATATATTAGATATATTTAAAAAGGATAATTAAAATATATATATCAATTATAACACAAGAGATTACATTAGATGTAAATTGGTGTGCACACATATATAAATGTTTGTATAGGATACAAACAAGGATATATATATATATAAGAGAATATAATCATATATATAAGTGTTGACTTTTTATCAAACATACAGATATAGTTCAATATATATACATATAAACGCAAGTGGGCGGGTGGAACAAAAATATATTTTTTTTTTGTGTAAAGAAACTTTGTAGAGGCAATTGTTTTTCTTTGGTTTTGTGAAAAAGAGCAGGCGATATATATATATATATACATATATATAGATAGATATATTTTTGTGATAAGAAGTGCAGGCGTGAAACAAAAAAAAAGTTTGTATGCGTTTATAAACAAGAATAATATATATTGATTTCGTGCACTGTTAACGCAAACTAGAAAATAATATATATATATATATATATATATATATATATATATATATATATATATATATATATATTAACTACTATAATGGTTCTAGTTAATTTTCTTTCAATTATCTCTACATCCTCCATTCATTTGAGCAACCTGGAGCCAATGTGAGGTTTCTGTGAAGCCATGTTATAATTTCGACGATCAATTTCTCACCGTTTAGTTCATGTTTGCTTTGATGTGATCACAGTTTGTATTCTTCATCGACATTTTAAACTCAGAAAGCCTGTGAGAAGCTATCTTTTCTGAGTTGGATATAATGAACCACTCATGACTCCGAAGTCTAGTTGCTAATCGTGTAAATTCTTCGGCTGTTATCGATTTATCTAATAACAGATAGCTTATTTGACTCAGTTGATGATTGACTTGTGATGCTTTTTTCCATCATGGGTCCTGTTTTCAACGCTCATCAAGGTAAACTTTTCTCCAAGTGCATCTTGCGTCTTTTTTGTTACCAAACTTTATTTGTGAATTTGATTGCTTGTGTATCTCCTCTCGCTGATACAACAAATAATCCGCCCCTTATCACCCTTTTTTTTATCAGGCATGCTAGTATCTTGGTGTTTTGTCTGTTTATGTTGTAATCGCTAAGATGCTCTTGATTTTTATGGATGTGACCCATTGTATTAACTCCATTAAGATATGACCTCTCGTCTTTGTTGATCTTTTATCATAGACCATGCCGCCTCTTTTTTTTTACCGGAATCTTTGACGGATCAGAGTTCATCTTTGACCGATAAGAAACTTTAGTCAATCAGATGCTCTTTCACAGTTTGGATTTTATCGTCAGTTGATCAAGAACTTTGATCGACTAGATGCTACATTTGGTAGACAATAATTATGTTCGACTAGAATCTTTGGCCAGACAAGTTCTATCTTTGGCCGACATGAATCTTTCACCAATCAGAACTTTGGCAGAACATGTTCTATCTTTGACAGCCGATAATGTGGTGTCATCCGGTAATTGACTGATACGATTACGGTTTGGAGTTTTACCGACCTTTCTGATCAAGATGCTTTTGGAAAACAACCTTATCTAAGTCAAACTTGATAAATCTTTCTCTATAAAAACTCTCAGCAAATTGTTAGTCAAAGAAAGACTTTTAATGATCGTTTTTATGGAGTGACCTTTACTCGGGTACTTTTTTTTAAGCATCCGCGGGGCTCCATTTTAAGTTCTGGAGTATAAATAATAAGATATGCTTGCTCAGGTCATAAAAGATAATAGTAAGTTATAAACGAATTTTATTCGCACAACATGTTAGATAAAGAGGAAAGTTGTTATATTAATAGGAGAGATCAAACCCGGATTGATATAAGGATTGATGTAGGTACTTGTTAGCAATGTGAGGCCAATGCTACTCTTTCATCTCTGATTGGGTCACCGAGGTTATATGGCCTCTTGTTTTTTGAAACCTGAAAGCACATCGAGATGAAATTCGATTCCTGTGCGCCGAGGTAAGACTCGATACCTGAGCTAGTGTTTTCAATTTGTTTTCCATACCAAGCATGTGAGTAGTGTTCGCACAAGTAATACTAATCATGCACTTAGTGAGACCAAATATTTGGAAGCGATTAACTCATACATGGTACTAATAATGATTAGTGTCAAAATTCAACACCTACAAGTCTATGATAGATAAAATACGTGTAAGAGCCATAAAGGTTGTCAAACATACCATTTAAGCATGCATTACATGTTCATAAACTTGTGCACTCGTATTATGCATTGCGTATGAGAGAAACACATATAAATTATGTTGTTTCTTAACAAATTAGCAATAGATTTATGGTACTTTTAAAAAGCAAATAAATATCATATCATTCTACTAAACTATCGACTGAGATACAATATGATGTTAAAAAATAACATAACAAATAACGAAAATGTACCTCCGTGTCCGGATGATTTTGATAATGTCATTAAACGTTGTCGGAAGTGCTTCTTATCAAGATCGAAATCTTGATTAATTCATTAAATAACACTTATTCGAAAGATATCATGAAAGACTATACTTATTTTCAAACAATATATACATAACAGATCACAACACTGTTAAATATATTGAATCAGTTTTATTGCTATATTTAAATGATTTAAATGTTTGCCCAAAACAATTATAATATAAATAAGCATTGTATATCATGAGCGTAGTAATTTTTGTTAGACAATAAATATTCAATCTGTTAATAGCCAAATTTGGCTAGGGACCAAAGGAAAATTTTCCACTCTCCTAGCCATGGTCCAAATCCGAGATTACCTAGCAGGGTACCGAGGTTCCCGAGGTCGAGCAATTGGGCGACCCCACAGAAACGAGGAAAGGTCATTGTGCCATGGGAACACCCCCAGGTGAAGCTCGACATGATTAGACCAAGCTCCTAACATCGAAATAAGAACCCCAAGACAAGATCGATACAGGACGATCCAGGCTCCCCGAGGTCGAAATTACCTCGCAGCCTCCCTAGGAGCCTGCCATCCTCCCCAGACATAAGGAGAGATCTGTAACGCGTCAAGCTTGCACTACGGTATCGCTCCATCTCGTCGAGGGAAGAGGAAAATCTATCTAGGCAGGTATGAGGAAGCTCGCAAAAGCTCTGTCATCGCTAACATGGTCATTTCAAGCTCCTAATATCAAGAAAAGAGAATGGATCTACCTCACTTTTCAAAATAGTGAACACCATATTCTGTGACCTCCATTACGTATCTCACCAGGGTAATATACAGGATCGCCTTCATTCTCCAAATTATATTGAAACACTATGTAAGTGTAGGGCAAGTGATTGAGTCCAAAGAGGAAACAAACTTATCTCTATCATAGATATTCTCGATTCCGTCATTAAGCCAAAGTCAATGAAATTCAAACAGAAAATCCTACCCGATAAGGAGGGACTTGATTTAGAAAACAATGTCAGGAGGATCACAAGTTTAACCTAGTTGGACTATGCATAAATACATGCAAGCGTGCATGAAAAGGGTGGATCAAAGAAGAAAAAAAAAGGAGAGAATAAGAGAGTTTTTACTAGGCCTAAATTCCGTGATCAGAACACGGCCATCGTAGTTATCTACTTCTCGATAGGCATAAAGCCACCACACCCATTGTACCCAAGAATGACTATGAGCAATTGAATGACTTCTTTATACAACATAAGATTCAATAATAAATTAGTGTTATTTTCCCTTGCGTGTCTTAATATTTCTTGTTGTCATTTATCGTCATATTCACTATCAAATTTACGAGCCATGTATCGAAGGTACCAACCCTGGTCGTCACCTCCGTGGTAGTGGTCTCAAGGGTGCTAATCGAAATTCCATTCGTAAAGCCCCCGAGCAGATCCCATTCATAAATAAAACCAGGTTGAGGTCTCCGGTTCATTGAAGGAATCCGATAGCAAGAGGTCTTAGGTCGACTCAAAGAAGCATAGGAACAGGAGCTTGAGAGATCAGCTAGTGAAGCTAAAGAAAGAGATTCAGTAGATGAAGAAGGAGAAAAGCAAGGTGGCCAAGAAGGATCCCTTAAGCAAAATGAATGCACCCTTCACTTAGAGGATCCGAGAAGCTAAGCTCCCCCCTAAATTCAAAATGCTGGCAGACAAGTTCTCCTGCACAGAAGACCCCTTGAGCCACCTGGAGAGCTTCATCAAGCAAATAGAGGTCCAGAATACCACTAGAGCTGCCATGTGCAGGCTGTTCCCAACCACCCGGACTGACTACACAAAGACTTGGTTTAGAAAGTTGCCAGCTGGTAGCGTAGATTTATACACGAAGCTATCAACCGACTTCTGCTCACAGTTTTAAGGGGTCAAACAGTGTCCAAAGGATCTCATACACCTTCAATATGTGGTCCAGGAATGAGGTGAAGCACTCCTATTATACGTGGAACATTTTTATAAGGATGTCATCCAGATGGGAGTCTTTGTCGAGAAGGAGATCCTAGCCAACTTTCGGCGGGACCTGTGGGCGGGCAAGCTATTTCTATCCTTCGCCAAGCGGCCTCTAGAGACCTACCAAAAGGTCTATAATCTGGCTCTTGAGCAGGTAGAGATTGACGAACAACTCAAGGTCAAAATAGAGCATGACAACAAGAGAATGGCGAAACACCATAAGCAGGAAGCTCTCAGACCTGAGCCTGCTCAGAAAAACCAAAACAAACCTTCCAAAAGGTAGACATACAGTTCACCCGTTTCCTAAACTTGGCAAGAAAGGTATCCAGTGAGACGAACCCCTCCGCGAGCTTCGCTTCCTCCAAGGACTGTAGCCCCCATAACATGAGATGAAAAAGGGTATGATCACTACCCTCCCTTTAAATACGTCCCGAGAAACAATCTACCTCACCATTCGGGACAAAGGGCTACTCTAGAAGCCTACACCCTTAAAAGCCCTGACAGATAGAAGGATTAGGTACAAGTATTGTGACTTTCTTCAAGACGTAAGGCACAACACTTTAGAGTCTGATATGAACCTCACCAAGAGCAGTGAGACCCGAAACCAATATAAGGTAACGAAGGATCATTTTCTAATCAAGTTTTCAAACAAGAATATTATCGGACCGCAACCCGTTACCTATAAGAAGGTAAGAACCAACGGTATCAAGAAAGTTGTAGATGCCACACTCAAGAATAAGAAAGAAGGTGAGTGATAAGTCAAGGTTTGAACGCCACAAGGTAGAACCTTGATAAGTTCACAAGTTCTATGAAGAACCAAAGAGAAAATTCTCTCAAATTTATTTCAATTCAAAATCTATTCTAAAATTACATCAATTGGTCCATTTTATACTAAAAATATCTAAGACCTAAAAGGGAATAAATATTAGGCAATTACAATCATGAAAATAAATGCGAACAAATTTAGGAAATAAATAAATACTAAACTAGCAACTATTGACTTGCTTCCTAATTGGAAAGCTAAATCTGGAAACAAATTAGCCCTTTAATTTGGGAAACAAATCAACTATTATTCTTTGGAAATTAAAAGGAAATAAATCAGTCAAAGTTGACTATTCTCCTAACTTGTTCCACACGCCCAAGTCTTCCTTATTCGGCCCAATCAATTGCCTTGATGACATTAATTACGCCTAGGTCTTCATATGGGCTTATCTTGGACTTCAATAATTCAAAATCAGCTCAAGTGTCTTGGATTAAGCCATTTAGTGCTTCTTTGAATATCTTAGCTCTTGCCCTTGTTAATGGCCCAACCAGAACATGCACTGGATCATTTGATGACTTCTTGATTCTCATCATTCCCCCTCTCCTCAAAAGGATTCGTCCTCGAATCTTCACCATAATATTGTTGACAAACTGTAGCACAAAGGATGGTTCCCCTCTTTTATCTTTTTTTGATGAATCTCCTTTGAAAAACATCTTTTTTTTTATCAATGAACGAAAACAAGAAAAGGAATAAAAATTGTTGATATAAGGTCAACTACACGACCTAAAAAAAATTGTACTTTCTTTTTTTCAGATTTTTTTTTATTACAAAGCTAGTTTTTTTTTTAATAAATCTGATTTTTTTTTAATATAGACGATGAAGAGCAAGGATAGATTAAACCTGATTTAGAAGCCTAAGCTTTGATACAAACTGATATGAACCTTACCAAGAGCAGTGAGACCCGAACCAATATAAGGTAACGAAGGATCGTTTTCTAATCAAGTTTTCAAACAAGAATATTATCGGACCGCGACCCGTTACCTATAAGAAGGTAAGAACCAACGGTATCAAGAAAGTTGTAGATGCCACACTCAAGAATAAGAAAGAAGGTGAGTGATAAGTCAAGGTTTGAACGCCACAAGGTAGAACCTTGATAAGTTCACAAGTTCTATGAAGAACCAAAGAGAAAATTCTCTCAAATTTATTTCAATTCAAAATCTATTCTAAAATTACATCAATTGGTCCATTTTATACTAAAAATATCTAAGACCTAAAAGGGAATAAATATTAGGCAATTACAATCATGAAAATAAATGCGAACAAATTTAGGAAATAAATAAATACTAAACTAGCAACTATTGACTTGCTTCCTAATTGGAAAGCTAAATCTGGAAACAAATTAGCCCTTTAATTTGGGAAACAAATCAACTATTATTCTTTGGAAATTAAAAGGAAATAAATCAGTCAAAGTTGACTATTCTCCTAACTTGTTCCACACGCCCAAGTCTTCCTTATTCGGCCCAATCAATTGCCTTGATGACATTAATTACGCCTTGGTCTTCATGTGGGCTTATCTTGGACTTCAACAATTCAAAATCAGCCCAAGTGTCTTGAATTAGGCCATCTGTGCTTCTTTGAATCTTTTAGCTCTTGCCCTTGTTATTGGCCAAACCAGAACATGCAATGGATCATTTGATGACTTCTTGATTCTCATCAGAGTGTTATAGTCTGCGTAACCATATTGAGGCTCTGGTAAGGGGATGATGTTTGATGAAATTCTTACAGCAGGTCAGAGACAACATTCAAACTTGAATAAAGGTACAAGCAAAGATCTGTGACCATGTTGAGAAGAGAAATGGGGAACATAAGGATTTGATACAGCAAATCTAGGTAATACACACCATTAGTGGGGGGCCCACCCTGGCTGACACCTCCAATAATTCTAGGAAAAACCATGCAAGGAAGATTCCTCGTGTCGATGAGGATCGGGATATCTTTAAGGTCGACCAAAGCTCGGCTTGCCCATCCCAGTTAGCGCATATTATTTTCATCGAGACAGACGTCTACAACACCGTACAGCCTCATGATGATCCCATGGTGATCACGGTATAGATTGCCAACTGCGTGGTTCGCCGCGTGCTCGTTGATATAGGCAGTAGTGTAGATATCATCTTCAAATACACCTTGGAGAAACTGAATTTGAAGCAGTGGTGTTACAATAGTGCACAACCCCACTGTATGGATTCATTAGGGATTCGATCATACCAGTGGGATCAAAGATCCTCCCAGTGATCGCTGGAACCACACCTCTCCAACAAAACATTATGACAGACTTCGTTGTGGTCGACACCTCATCGGCCTACAACGCGATACTAGGTAGACCATTCCTATCCTCTTTGAAGGGAGTCCTATCTATCTACCATAATGTCTTAAAATTTCCAGTGGGGAATAAGGAGGGAGAGGTACGTGGGGACCAGCAAGCGGTTAGAAAATGTTATGCAATGTCTGCCAATCCAACAGCTTTGGCAAAACAGTTTGCATAAGTTGCAAAGATCTAGGATATTGAGACACTCAGGATGACCCTGGAAGACACGGAGCCCGCTGATCATCCAAAGGATGAAGTCTTGATGCTGGATGAGGAAGAACTGAGCAAATGATGGGAAATCGGGCACCCTATGGACAAGCTAAAGGAGATACCCATCAGAAGTGATGATCCCTCCAGGGTTGTCAAGGTCGGAGCTTCCCTTAAGCCAAGAGTGAATGAAGGTTTGATCAGGTTTCTTTGAGAATTTAGTGACATCTTCGCTTGGAGTCATGACGATATGCCCGGGATTCCAATATCATTGGCTGCTTATCGGTTAGCAGTCGATCCAACCTTAAAGCCCGTCAAGTAGAAGAGGTGTTACTTTAACACCAAAAGGAACGATGCGGTTCAAGAGGAAGTGGATAAATTAATCAGAGCATGCTTCATCAGAGAAGCACGCTACCCCAAATGGATTGCCAATGTGGTCATGGTAACAAAGGCGAAAGAACAGTGGCGTATGTGTGTCGACTACACCGACCTCAACTGGGCCTGTCCAAAAGATAGCTTCATGAACATATTTTTAGGGGTACAACTAGATTATGATACACTCTGCCGATCAAGACAAGACTAGCTTCATCATGAGGCAAGGACTTTATTGCTATAAGGTGATGCCTTTCGGCCTAAAAAATGTGGGAGCTTACTAACGATTGGTCAATCGATTGTTCAACCCGAAGATAGGGAGAACAATTGAGGTGTACATAGACGATATGATCACCAAATCCCACGACGCAGAAGAAAACCACAAACATCTTCGTAGTACTTTTTAGATAGTGAGGGAAGACCGAATGCAACTGAATACTGCTAAGTGTGCTTTCGGGGTAACAGTGGGTAAGTTTTTAGGCTTCATGATGAATGAGAGAGGAATTGAGGCAAACATCGGAAAAGATCCAAGCTATCCTGAACCTAGATTCTCCTACCACTCTTAAATAAGTCCAAGTATTGACAAGGTGTGTAGCAGCGCTAAACAGGTTCATTTCGCATTTCGCAGATAAATGCCTTCCCTTCTTCAAAGTCAACAAACAGGGGAGGAACATGAAATGGGACATGGACAACGAGCGAGCTTTCCAGGACTTAAAGGAGTACCTAGCCAGCCCACCACTACTAGTTAAGCCAATACTGGGGGAAGAATTACAGATGTACCTGACAGTGTCAGAAACGACAGTATGCGGGGCTTTGGTCAATGAGTGCGGGATAGGATCCAGCGACCTATCTACTATGTCAGCCATGCGGTATCCAAACCCAGAAGAACTACCTCCTCCTTGAGAAGTTTGTCGTGGTTACCTCGGTCAGGAAGCTCCGTCCTTATTTATAAGCCCATACAGTGGCAGTGGTGACGGACCAACCTCTCTGTAAATTTTTACATAGGTCGAATGTATCTTGAAGGTTAGTCATGTGGGCTTTGGAGCTCACCCAGTTTGACCTGAAATACAAATCTCGAACAACAATCAAAGCTCAGGCCCTAACAGACTTTGTAGTTAAATTCTCAGCCCTCTCGAGCGAAGAGACACTGGCAACACTAGATCCAACTCCTAATAAACTTCAAGAGGGCAACAGTTGGCCGGAAGACTGTAAATCCTGGACCCTTTACACTAATTGGGCATCTGGGTAGGCAGAGAAGGTACTGGCATAGTCCTAATCGATCCTGAAAAATCAGAATGTTGCCACTATTTTCTGTTCGAATTTAAAGCAACCAATAATGAAACAGAGTATGAAGCTCTCGTGGTCGGAATGAAGGTCACCATCGAGCTTGGGGAAGATTATTTGCATGTCAAGAGCGACTCACTGCTTATTGTCAACTATATTACAGGACTTTACTAAGCTAATGGCGAAAACATGGCAGCCTACATGAAGCTAATCCAACAACTAAGGGAAAGGTTCATGGGATTTCGGATCAAGCAGATACCTCGACAGCAAAACCACCGGGCGGAAGTCTTAGCAAAGATTGCCACGAATGAAGGTCAAGCTCTACCTAAGGGAGTACCCCTCTAGAAGATCTCTCGGTTGAGCATAACTGCAGGTAAAGAAATCTGCTCTGTGGATCGACTGCCCTATTAGATGGACCCGATAGCTGTCTACCTCCAGGAAGAAAAGCTTCCCGAGAACCCCGACCAAGCCCGAAAGGTCAAAAGACTATCAGTGTGGTATTGCCTGATAGATGGATACCTCTATAGGAGTGGCAAGTCCCACCCTCTACTTTCATGTCATCATCTGAACAATGCCTGTTGGGCATTAAGAGAGGTTTATTCTAGGGAATGCGGAAATCACATTGGTGGGGAGACTTTAGCATATCAAGTGCCCTGTATAGGGTATTACTGGCTAACTATTCACCAAGTCGCGAAGAGTTTTGTACAATCCTGTGAATTGTGTCAGAGGACCTCGAACTTGAGTCACCAACCACCGGAGCAACTGTCATCTCTCAGTTCATCCTACCCCTTTGCCATGTGGGGATTGACCTGATCGGACAGCTTCCTATAGCACCTGGGCAAGCTAAGCACACTATCGTGGCAATTGACTATTTTACAAGGTGGGTCGAGGCAGGACCTCTCTCCTAAATTTCAGAAGAGAATACAATGAGGTTCATTAAAACCAACGTGGTTTGGAGGTTCTGGACTCCACTCATCATTGTAACCGACCTAGGAAAACAGTTTTACAATGCCCAATTCAAAGACTTCTGCGAAGGTTTAGGTATCGACCTCAGGTTCGCTTTAGTAGCCCACCCTCAGACTAATGGGCTAGTCAAATCTACCAAAAAGACTATCAAGAAGCTATTGAAGAATAAATTGCAGCAGAAGAAAGGCAAGTGGGTCAAGGAGCTCCCCGTGGTTCTCTGGACAAATCGGACCATAAAGAGAACAGATACTGGAGAAACACCCTACTCTCTGGCCTTCGAGGTCAAAGCAGTCCTCTCCATCGAGCACAAACTAAACTCGTTCAGGGTATAATGGAAAGCAACGAGGTCAAGCTCCGAGCTAGTCTAGACCTCCTATAAGAGAAACAAGAAAGGGTGGCTGAGAAGGTGGCAGTTCACCAGAGCAAGATTGCTAGATATTACAACAGAAAGGTCAAAGCCAGAAACTTCAAGGAAGGGGATTTGGTTCTCAGGAAAGTGACCATGAACACCCAGAAAAGGTCGGATGGAGTTCTAGGACCCAATTGGGAAGGGTCATATGTAGTAAAGGTAGTGGTCCACAATGGGGCATACAAGCTCGAATACATAAATGGTTGATCTATCGACCACAACTGGAATACTGAGAATTTGAGGAAGTTCTATCCCTAGACAGGGGACTCTTGAGCAAGCTACCTCCATTTAGGTTTCAATAAAGTTCTTAACAATGATATACTCCAATTTGATCATCAATAAAGTCTACTAATAATTTCTCCATCTCCGATTGTATTCTTCATAAGCTGTTAATTTCTCCGTATCTGATTATGTTCCCCACCAGTAAATTCACTGTAACCGCCTCGAGACCAGGGATCAGTCGAGGAAGCCCCATCATTATCCTTGATGCCTTGGCCGGGTACCACCCTCCCCCAAGAAGGGTCTGAGTCTAAGAGCATAGTTGTCATCCAAATCTTGAGACCAGGATAGCTAGATAGCCTTTCTGATTCCTTAGTCGGGCTACCACCCCCCAGAAGGGTCTGTATGTAATAGTATAGTTGTTATCCAGATCTCAAGACCAGGATAGCTAGATAGCCTTCCTGATACCTTGGTTAGGCTACCACCCCCAATAAGGATCTAAGTGTAAGAGCATATTTGTCATCCAGATCTCGAGACCAGGATAGCTAGATAACCTTCTTGATGCCTTAGTCGGGCTACCACCCCTAAGAATGGTCTAAGTGTGAGAGCATAGTTACCATCAAGATCTCGATACCAGGATAGCTAGACAACATTTCTGGTGCCCTGATCAGATTACCACCCCTGAGAAAGATCCAGGCATAAATATAGGATCACCGATTTGGATCGAGCTCGCCTTAACAAGATACCTTCTCGAATGTTGGAGAAAAGGTATTTGGATTTAACCTAGTTCAAGGAATCATCAAAGATACGAGACACAATGCAAAAGGACTCCTCCCAAAAACATGAATTCCTACCAAGTGTTGAGAATTGGAGAAAGATTTCTGTCCAACTAGTATGCTTGCGCATAACAGATTCAGAGTGTTTCTTTACCAAATTTAATTAAGTCAGGATTGTGCTGAAGATCGCATCCAGGTTGAGGTCAGAAATTAAGCAAGGAATTCCTAGCCAAGTTTGAAGTTCATGATCAGGATTAATCAAAGTAAAAGAAATGAAAACCAATTTTCATTGACAGTAAGGGAGCCTATCCCCTCGCAAAGGCTAATGAAAACCAATTTTCATTGACAGTAAGGGAGCCTATCCCCTTGCAAAGGCTACATTTATCAAACAAGGAGCCCAACCCCTGGTTCAGGGCTACACAGAGAAAAAACAATATGGATAAAGAACTAATAAAACTGGTCATAAGTAAAACGAGGTGCCAACCCCCCTTTCCGGGCCATCAAGATAGGTTATGAGTAGATTGTATCAAGCTCCATCATCCTCCTGGTTCCATCCCGTGGCTCCTCCCTGCTAATATTCACCCACTGCTTCTCTTTTCGGTGGTTGCTCATCTTGGATGCCCTCTCCTGCTACCCCTTCCTCTGGAGGTTCCTCAATTTCTTGCTGCTCAGCTTGGTCCTCCTCCAAGACCTCATTAACCATAACCATAACCTCAAGGGGAATGGCCGCATCCAGAAGGGTAGCCGCTGCCTCTGTTTCACTTTGTTCAACCTCCGACTCTGTTTTGGAAAGCTCTTCAATGCGGTCTTTGGCTCCCTCATGGGCTTCTGGTAGACCCCTCCCCCCCCCCCCCCCCCCCCCCCCCCTCGCGCTACTCAGGTTGAACCCCATTTGAAGATTCCATGAGACCTGAAATTGGGAGGACTGGAGGAGGAAGGGGGAGATCTGCCATAACAGGTTGTTTCCCGGTTCCAACCACGTTTGAAGGTCCACTCTATTGTCAACAGGACAAGACATCTCCTCGACCTTGGTCATAATCTCCTCTCTGTCCCAGTTGGAAATAACTGACAGATCAAAGTATCAACCTGGAAGGAGGTATAAAAATAGCCATCAATGAAAGAGGCATCCACCTCAGCTTGTAGATTGGCCATCTAATCATGCAAGGTGATGAGAATTAAGAAGAATCACCAAAGGAACCATTGCATATTCCAATTGGGCCAATTAAAAGGAGGCAAGAGGATCAAAGAAGCATTAAATGATGGGCTGAATCCGAGTTGCTAAAGTCCAGATTCGGCCCACACGAAGACCAAATCCGGGCTGAACTTTGTAGACCTCTATAGAGAGCGTCTGAAGTCGGATCGTCTATTATAATATGTTTTTGGAAAGTCCAAGACAAGCTCTACAGATGCTCTGATGATATCATCCTCCGAAACAGATCACAACAAGTCAAAATTCGGCCATCTATCTTATTGCATGAAGACTTGAGCTGAGCAGTCCGAATTTCAATATATTTCTTATTTTTTGGGCGACGTATGGTTGGAGGAGAATCCAATTTAGCATATTTCCTACTTTAGCATATTCCCTATTTTATTTATTTTTCCCAAATAAAGAGTTGATTTGTTTCCCGAATTCAAATAAGAAACAAATCAACTAGTTGCTAGTTTTTAGTCTTTAGTTGTTTCCTAAATTTGTTTGCATTTATTTCCTGATTGTAAGACATTAATTGCTTAATATTTATTCCCTTTAAAGTCTTAAATATTTTAGTATAAAATGGATCAATTGATGTAATTTTGAAAAGACTTGAATTGAAATAAAATTGAGAGAATTTTTCTCTTTGGTTCTTCATAGAACTATGAACTTATCAAGGTTCTTCATAAAACTATGAACTTTGTGGCGTTCAAACCTTGACTTATCACTCACCTTCTTTCTTGTTCTTGAGTGTGGCATCTAGAACTTTCTTGACACCGTTGGTTCTTATCTCCATATAGATAACGGGTCACGGTCCTTTTTATTTTCTTTGTTTATAATCTGAAATTAGAAAACTATCCTTACTACCATATATTGGTTCCGGGTCTCACTGTTCTTGGTTAGGTTCATATAAGTTGGTATCAGAGCTTCGGCTTCTAAAATCAGGTTTAATCTATCCTTCTTCTTATTTGTTTATTTTTTTTTCTGTTTAATCTGAAGAAAAAAAATCAGATCCGTTAAAAAAAAAGTTTTATCAGATCAATTTAAAAAAAAAGATCCAAAACAAAATCCCTAAAAAAAATTGAGTACATTTTTTTAGGTCGTGTAGTTGAACCTATATCAACTATTTCTATTCTTTTTCTTGTCTCCGTGCATCGATATTAAAAAAAAAGCTGAAGAATTCTGTCTTTATTATTCTTGTCATTTTGTTTTGTTACATCTATATTTTTCTTAAACTTCTTGTGAGTGTCCGTATAAGTGAAAAAAAAATAACTTAAAGAGTGAACAAAGAGGGGAAAAAACAAGAGTGTGTGAGCTTATCAGAGGGTAAAAGCCGAAGAATTGAGTAAAAACACGAGTGTAAGTGCCACCATCTTTGAGAGTAAACACGTGAAGGAGTGTTTGTGAGGCTTACTATTTTTTTTTTTTTGCAGGTTTCAAATATGTCACGTGATAAAAGTAGAGACTTATCTGATAATGCATCAGAAACGATAGATCTCAATTTTTTGTATAAAGCCATACAGAAAAACATGGAGCAGATGGAGATTAAGATTGGTGAGATGTATAATAGGATAGATAAGGTGGAGTCTAGTTCACAAAGGGGGCAACCAATTAGGGTTCCTAATGTGGAACGAAGAGAAAGAAACCCACATAAGGATGATTATGAAGATGATTATGGGAATGACCTAGAGAAGGGTGATCGCATGTCCAATGTGGGTACAGGCAGATTGATACGTGAAATGGGAGATAGAGGAGTTAGGTACATGAATAGAGAAGATAGGCATGGGTATAGAGGAGATAGGTATGGAGAGAGGGCTGATAATAATTTAGGTAGTATAAAGGTGAAAATCCCAACGTTCCCAGGTAAAACTGATCCCGAAGCTTATTTGGAGTGGGAGAAAAGAATGGAATTGGTATTTGACTGCCATGACTATTCTGAATTAAAAAAGGTAAAGTTGGCTGCCATAGAATTTAATGATTATGCTATAGTTTGGTGGGATCAATTGATTGTGAATAGAAGACGGAATGGAGAAAGACCTATTGAGACTTAGGAGGAGATGAAAGCTGTCATGAGGAAGCGTTTCATTCCGAGTACTATTATAGGGGTTGTTTCAAAAATTGTAAACTCTTACTCAAGGGTCTAAGTGTGTTGGAGATTACTACAAAGAGATGGAGATAGCCATGATTCGAGCTGATGTAGAGGAAGACCGAGAGGCTACTTTTGCTAGGTTTTTAAGTGGACTAAACCGAGACATAGAAAATGTGGTAGAGTTGCAATATTATGCTGAATTGAATGACATGGTGCACATGGAAATTAATGTGGAACAACAGTTGAAGAGAAAAAGTTCCACACGGGTTGGGAAAAATCCGGGTTCTTCATCATCATGAAAACCGAATTTGAGCAAGAGGGATGACCAGCCTAGTTTCAAAGCCAAAGCTGAACCTTCCAGAGATCATAAAGTCGGAGGCACATTAAAACAAGGTACATCAGATTCTCAACCTTCTAGAAATCATGACATTAAGTGCTTTAAGTGTTTGGGACCAGGTCATATTACAGCTCAATGCCCAAACAAGAGAGTAATGGTTTTGAAGGATGATGGTGAGATCGAATCTGAGGGTGAATCTGATGATGAGTCCATGCCACCTTTGGAAGATGCAAGTTATATTGAATATCCAGTGGACGGAGAGCTTTTGATGGCGAGAAGAGCTTTTAGTGCTCAAGCCAAGGAAGATGATGAGGTACAACGTGACAACATTTTTCACACCCGCTGCCATGTTAATGATAAGGTATGTAGCATGATCATTGATTGGGGGAGTTGTACTAATGTGGCTAGCACTATTTTTGTGGAGAAATTGAATTTAGCCACTTTGAGGCATCCAAAACCATATAAGCTACAGTGGTTAAATGATAGTGGGGAAATCAAGGTGACTAAACAAGTGTTGGTGACATTTTCAATTGGAAAGTACAAAGATGAAGTCCTTTATGATGTGGTACCAATGATTGTGGGCCATATCCTTTTGGGGAGACCATGGCAGTTCGATAGGCATGTGACCCATGATAGGTATACCAATAGATACTCCTTTGTACTCAATAAAAAATCAATCACTCTTGTATCTTTAACCCCAAAACATGTGTATGAAGATCAAGTGAGGTTAAGAAAAGAGAGGTATGTCAAAAATGAGAATGAGAGTGAGAGTTCAAAAGAAAGAGGGAGAAAAGAAAAAGATTTTGAAATAGCAAAAAAAGAAAAAAAAAAGATGAAAAAGAAAACGAGGTTGTTGAGAAAAAAAAAAGAAAACAAGTAAGTTTTTATGCAAAAGAGTGAGATCAAAAAGGCTTTGTTTTCAAATCAGTCAATGATTGTACTTTTGTACAAATATACATGTTTTAGTACTAATGGAATTAACCCTTCTGATGAGAATCAAGAAGCATCACCAAAGGAACCATTGCATATATCAATTGGGCCAATTAAAAGGAAGTAAGAGGATCAAAGAAGTATTAAATGATGGGCTGATTTCGAGTTGCTAAAGTCCAAATTCTGCCCACATGAAGACCAAATCCGGGCTGAACTTCATAGACCTCTACAGAGAGAATATGAAGTCGGATCATCTATTATAATATGTTTTCGGAAATCCCAAGACAACCTCTACAGATGCTATGAAGACCCCGTCCTCCAAAACAGATCACAACAAGTCCAAATTCGGTCATCTATCTTATTGCGTGAAGAATAGAGTTGAGGAGTCCGAATTTCAACATATTTCCTATATTTTGGGCGACGTATGGTTGGAGGAGAATTCAATTTCAGCATATTGCCTATTTCAGCATATTCCTTATTTTATTTATTTCCCCAAAAAAAGAGTTGATTTTTTTTCCAAATAAAGGGCTGATTTGTTTCCCAAATTCAGCTTTCTAAATAAGGAACAAATCAACTAGTTGCTAATTTAGTATTTATTTATTTTCTAAATTTGTTTGCATTTATTTTCCTGATTGTAAGGCATTAATTGCCTAATATTTATTCCCTTTTAGGTCTTAGATATTTTTAGTATAAAAGGGACCAATTGATGTAATTTTAGAAAAGAGACTGGAATTGAAATAAAATTGAGAGAATTTTTCTTTTTGGTTCTTCATAGAACTATGAACTTATCAAGGTTCTACCTTGTAGCGTTCAAACCTTGACTTATCACTCACCTTCTTTTTTTTCTTGAGTGTGACGTCTATAACCTTCTTGATACCGTTGGTTCTTATCTCTATATAGATAATGGGTCGCAGTTCTTTTTTTATTATTTTCTTTATTTATATAAATCTGAAATTAGAAAACGATCCTTGATACCATATATTGGTTCCGGGTCTCGCTACTCTTGATGATGTTCATATCAGTTGGTATCATAATTGAATTGAAATAAAATTGAAATAAGTTCAAATACACAACCTAAAAAAATGTATTTTGTTTTATATAACGAATCTGATAAAACTTTTTTTTTTGTAACGGATCTCAACTTTAGCCTCAACCTTAGTTGCACGAATGCTAAGCAAGACCACCTGATGACCCATGGCCACATTGAATTTGAAAGCCTACAGATTGAAAAAGTTCAAGTTAGAAAATGATCAAGCTAGCCGTCATAAGAAAAAATGAAAGATGATGGTTACCTTGGCCAAAAGGGTGGACCCCTTGGTGATCAGGATATCTATGGGCATTAAAGCCACCAGGGAAAGGGTGCCACATGAGCAGGATGCAAAAAACTGCCCCAAAACCTTGTCGTGCATAGCAGAGCTTGGTTGATATTGAGGGTGAATGGGAGGAACCTCCTCAACACCAGCCTCAAGGTTCTCCGAAGCTCAAGGAGTCGAGAATGTAGATGGATGGGCAGAAACATCGGGCAAGTTAATCGTGGGGGTGGCAGAAGTAGCGACAGCAGCAAAGGGGACAACCGAAGAAGGAGTAGAAAGTTACATCAGCATCATGAGAAGCAAAGGTCCCCTTGCTCCGCACCTTGGTAACCAGCGATACGAGGAGCGCCATTTTAGACCTAAGCTGGGATTAGGATGGAGCAGGAGCAGGCAAAATCCCAGCTGGAATAGTTATACCCCTTTCTCTGAGGCAGCCAAAGAGACTCAACAGGTCAATCTGGCAAGAGAGGGAGGGGTGCGGGTGCGGGTGCGAGCTTGCTAGGTTTCGCCGAGCAACAATAGAAATTGTTTAAAAAAAAAGAGGATGTCATAACCAAGCTAGCTAATGAAAGGAAGTAAGGTGATTCAATCTGATTTTAGTTACGAGGAGTGGCAACAAAGATACCCAGGTACATATTCACCCAGCAGGGATAAAAAAAATAAGTTGTATAAAACTTCAAGTTCAAGTAGTTCCGGGAGATGATAGCCTCGGATTCAGCGGGTAGAGAATCCATGTCCCATGAAGGTTTGTCATTGAAGGTAGTTGGTACCTCGAACTCGTGCCCGCTGATGAAGATCAAGCTCCCCCAATCATTCCCGGCCAAAATCCATTCCTCCTTCCAGACGGGGTCTTTCTTAGAAGTGTCAGGAATGATAAAGTTGAGTTTGTTCTTGAATTTCGTGTAGAACTGACCTATGGAGCCGCCAGATAGGCTACCAATCTGGAAGAGATAGGTCAGTTCCTCCGCTCCGGGCTCCTAGTAACCTTGCTCAGCTCACACTATTCCCTCCACAGCACGAGGAAACCGATTAGATGTCTCTAGAAGTCCGATGTCAACCGGAGAGAAGCTAATTGTAGGGTATTGAGAGCACATCGAAGGGTGGTGTGAAGAGAAAGCTTGACCCCGTTCTTGAGAGCCGCAACATGAATTGGAAGTACATCTTTAGGAAGGTTGAAGACGTAATCGTAATTCTTAGGGGGAACAGATATGGAAACGCTGTCAAGGATGCCATACTTGGCTTTCAGATGATCAATCGACTTTGGGTCAATGGTAGAATCTGGGATGACCCTGAAGTCGTATGGAGGAAGTCTCTCCAGAAGGGGACCAACAACCATAACTTGATCCCTTCTAGCTGTAGTTCTCTCGGGTTCCCTATCAGAATCTTTGTCGACTAAGTTCAAAGGGTCATCAGGCCTATTAAAGAACCCGGTCCCAATAGCCATGTTCATATTGGACCGGCGACGTTATGGGTTAGGAGGAGAGTCATCGTTGTCAAAGTTTTTTCATGTTCGTTTCCCATAGGCGAGACTAGTGACCTCATCGCCATCTACTATGGAGTCAACAGAATCACGACTAGCTTTCGACATGGTAGAGAAAGGTTTTGAGTTATACGAAAGAAAAGATGAAAGCGTTGCTCGAGAAGGTAATGTAAGAAAGATTTTTTCTTTGCAAATTTGAAATTTGAAAAGAAGAAAGCGTAGAGAAGACAACGAAACAACTGGGTTTAAATAGAGGTGAATTAAGCAGTAACCTATGACGTCGGTGACGTGAAAGAAAAACCTTCGGTGAATATTTTCTTGAATCTCGAGGGCTGATGTAATGCAGTCGAATTGTTTTGAGAAGCGCATCGGTCTCTGCTCGCCACGTTCCTCGTGCATTTAATAAGAGGATTTCCATCGAGATTCTGGTAACAACAATGGAGGAAAATTTCCCAATTAAAACGAGAAGTCTGACTCCAACCCCAACTCAATCACCGATGGTCAAGTCAGAGGAGACTTCTGTTACTAGCCAAATTTTGCTAGGGACCAAAGGAAAACTTTCCACTCTCCTTCCAAATCTGAGATTACATAGCAGGGTACCGAGATTTCCGGGGTCGAGCAATTAGGTGACCCAGCAGAAGCAAGGAAAGGTCATCGAGCCCTAGGAACACCCCCAGGTGAAGCTTGACATGATTAGATCAAGCTCCTCACATCGAAATAAGAACCCAAGGCAAGACAGATAAAAGACGATCAAGGCTCCCTGAGGTCGAAATTACCATGCAGCCTCCCTAGAAGCCCGCCATCCTCTCTAGACACGGAGAGAGATCTATAAGGCATCAAGCTCGTACTACGGTATCGCTCCATCTCATTGAGGGAAGAGGCATATTTATCTAGGCAGGTAGGAGAAAGCTCGCAGAAGCTCCGTCATCACTAACATGGTCATTTCAAGCTCTAAAAAGGACCTGAAAAGGTCGGATCGAGCTTCTAATATCAAAACAAGAGTGTGGATCTACCTCGCCTTTTAAAACAGTGAATGTCATATTCGGTGACCTCTATGACGTATCTCACCAGGATAATATACAGGATCGCCTTCACTCTCCAAATTACATTGAAACACTGCGTACGTGTAGGGCAAGTGATTGAGTCCAAAGAGGAAACAAACTTATCTCTATCCCAGATATTCCCGATTCTGTCATTAAGCCAATGTCAATGACATTCAAACAGAAAATCTCACCCGATAAAGAAGAACTTGATTCAGAAAATAATGGCGAGAGGATCACAAGTTTAACCTAGTTGGACTATGCATAAATACGCCCAAGCGTGCATGAAAATGGGGAAGAAGGAAAAAAATGAGAGAGAATAAAAGAGTTTTTACTCGGCTTAAATTCTATGATCAAAACACGGCCACCGTGACATGGCAGTGTGCCATTACATGACCTCGGTTCAAGACACAAGGGGAATTCAAATTCTCACTTTAATTTGTTAAACATCAGATCATGTTCAAAGGGCAACTTGGGGAGTTCATAACTCTTGATTTTGGACGAATTGGCTGTTGTGACTTATGTTATTGGAAAGCTCAACGTCTTAACTTCAAAGTTACTCTTTGAATTATATCATTTGGAGGTTCCAAGAAGGAGTTATCACTATTTTTATTTCTAAGGTTCAGCAGACAACAATTTTGGGATTTTAAGATTTCAGCTTTAATGTCTTTAATTTCTTAAGTTTCCAATGTTTTGAATTATGTTATCATCTTTTATTTTCGTCCTTTTTTCTGTGCATGGAGGGTTGTTCCATGTTTAGGCTTTATATTGAGCCTCTATCCTTGTAAAATTAGTCAATGAATAATTGAATTTCAGAATACTATCTCTTTGAGATTTCATCTTCCAACTCTTTATCTCTTTGGTGGATTTTCTTTGAGTGGTGAGTTTATCATTGGTCATGTATCCTTGGCTGGTTATGAGGGTGGTGTTTCTGTATCCCTTTAGATTAGTCTTGGTGGTGAGCCATTTCAACTAGTTTTACTAAGGGCGGTGATATATGTATCTCTTGGGAAATTGATTAATCTTTCTTTATTTGTTCTTGTGTGAGACGGATTGGTTTATGTGTTTCTTTTGTGTGTGGGCTTTCCATGAGTGTGTTTGACTTCGGTGGATTTCTCTTTAAGGCTGTCCAGCACCAGATTTGGTATCAGAGCATTGGTTGCTCACTGTTTGCTTTATTGTATCAATGGTTGCTTATCGTCACATGCCGACTATTGATGAAGACACAACTTCTCAAATGAATCAGAGGAACCTTATTATAGATGATTTGAGGCAGCAGATCCAACAACTACAACAACGTTTGCATCTCTATGAGAATCGCGGTCATGATAAGAATGAAGGATCTGAAAATGATGGTGATGATGTTAATCATTTCCATCAAACACGTAGCCATGATTCTGATGATAGTACTCCTCCCCATCCACTAGATTTGAGATTTTATGGGTACAAAGAACGTAATACTCAGCGAGGTTTCAATGCCAAAATAGAGATTCCGGCGTTTGAAGGGAAGATGCAACCAGACAAGTTCGTAGAGTGTCTGAATACGGTATCAAGAAGGAACCGCGACCCATTATCTATATGGAGATAAGAACCAACGGTATCAAGAAGGTTGTAGACACCACACTCAAGAACAAGAAAGAAGGTGAGTGATAAGTCAAGGTTTGAACGCCACAAGGTAGAACCTTGATAAGTTCATAGTTTAATGAAGAACCAAAGGGAAAATTCTCTCAATTTTATTTCAATTCAAGTCTTCTTTCAAATTACATCAATTTGTCCCTTTTATACTCAAAATATCTAAGACCTAAAAGGGAATAAATATTAAGCAATTAATGCCTTACAATTAGAAAAATAAATGCAAACTAATTTAGGAAACAACTAAAGACTAAAAACTAGCAACTAGTTGATTTGTTCCTTATTTGGAAAGTTGAATTCGGGAAACAAATCTACTCTTTATTTGGGGACTATACATAAAATAGGGAATATGCTAAAGTATAAAATATGCTGAAATTGGATTCTCCTCCAACCATACGTCGCCCAAAAAATAGGAAATATGCTGAAATTCGGACTGCTCGGCTTAAGTCTTCGCGCAATAAGATAGATGGCCGAATTTGGACTTGTTGTAATCTGTTTTGGAGGACAACGTATTCATAGCATCTATAGAGCTTGTCTTGGGCTTTCCGAAAACATATTATAATAGACAATCCGACTTCAGATGCTCTCTATAGAGGACCACGAAGTTCAGCCCAGTTTGGTCTTCATGTGGGCCGAATTTGTACTTTCGCAACTTAGAATCAGCCCATCATTTAATGCTTCTTTGATCCTCTTGCCTCCTTTTAATTGGCCCAATTGGAATATGCAATGGTTCCTTTGGTGATTCTTCCTAATTCTCATCATCCCCCCTCTCTTCAAAAGGATTTGTCCTTGAATCTTCACCATAATGTTGTTGATAGCCCGCGACACTTCATCAAAGCTTTACAAATGAGAAACAACAACACTAGGCAAGGAAGGGTTAATTCCATTAGTACTAAAATATGCCTCTTTGTAAAAAAGTACAATCATTGGCTGATTTGAAAATAGAGTATTTTTGACCTCACTCTCCCTTGCTTCTATTTTTTTTTCTCAACAACCTCTTTTTTTTCATCTTTTTTTTTCTTTTTTTGCTATTTTAGAATCTTTTTCTTTTCTCTCTCTTTCTTTTGAACTCTCACTCTCACTCTCTTTTTTGACATCTCTCTCTTTTCTTAACCTCACTTGATCTTCATGCACTTGTTTTGGGGTTAAAGGTACAAGAGTGATTGATTTTTTATTAAGTACAAAGAAGTATCTATTGGTATACCCATCATGGGTCACATGCCTATCGAACTGACATGGTCTCCCCAAAAGGATATGGCCCACATTCATTGGTACCACATCACAAAGGACTTCATCTTTGTACTTTCCAATTGAAAATGTCACCAACACTTGTTTAGTCACCTTGATTTCCTCACTATCATTTAACCATTGTAGAATATATGGTTTTGGATGCCTCAAAGTGGCTAAATTCAATTTCTCCACAAAATTAGTGCTAGCCACATTAGTACAACTCCCCCTATCAATGATCATGCTACATACCTTATCATTAACATGGCAGCGGGTATGAAAAATGTTGTCACGTTGTACCTCATCATTTTCCTTGGCTTGAGCACTAAGAGCTCTTCTCTCCACCAAAAGCTCTCCGACCACCGGATATTCAATATCACTTGCATCTTCCAAGGGTGGCATGGACTCATCATCAGATTCACCCTCAGATTCGATCTCACCATCATCCTTCAAAATCATACTCTCTTGTTTGGGCATTGAGATGCAATATGACCTGCTCCCAAACACTTAAAGCACTTAATGTCACGATTTCTAGAAGGTTGAGAATCTGATGTACCTTGTTTTAAAGTGCCTCCGACTCTATGATCTCTGGAAGGTTGTCATTGGCCTTGAAACTAGGTTGGTCATCCCTCTTGCTCCAATTTGGTTTCCATGATGATGAAGAACCCAAATTTTGCCCAACCCGTGTGGAACTCTTTCTCTTCAACTGTTGTTCCACCTTAATTGTCATGTGTACCATGTCACTCAATTAAACATAATGTTGCAACTCCACCACATTTGCTATGTCTCGGTTTAGTCAACTTAAAAACCTAGCCATAGTAGCCTCTCGGTCTTCGTCTACATCAGCTCTAATCATGGCTATCCCCATCTCCTTGTAGTAATCTTCAACACACTTAGACCCTTGTGTAAGGGTTTGTAATTTTTGTAACAAACCCCTATAATAGTGTCTCGGAATGAAACGCTTCCTCATGACAGCTTTCATCTCCTCCCAAGTCTCAATAAGTCTTTCTCCATTCCGTCTTCTACTCATAATCAATTGATCCCACCAAACGATAGCATAATCAATAAATTCTATGGCAGCCAACTTTACCTTCTTTAATTCAAAATAGTCATGGCAATCAAATACCAATTCTATTCTTTTCTCCCACTCTGAATAAGCTTCGGGATCAGTTTTACCTTGGAACATTGGGATTTTCACCTTTATACTACCCAAATTATTATCAGCCCTCTCTCCATACCTATCTCCTCTATACCCATACCTATCTTCTCTATTCTCATACCTAACTCCTCTACCTCCCATTTCACGCCTCAATCTGCCTGCACCGACATTGGACATGCGATCACCCTCCTCTAGGCCATTCCCATAATCATCTTCATAATCATCCCTAGGTGGGTTTCTTTCTCTTCGTTCCACATTAGGAACCCTAATTGGTTGCACCCTTTGTGAACTAGACTCCACCTTATCTATCCTATCATACACCTCACCAATATTAATCTCCATCCGCTCCATGTTTTTTTGTATGGCATTATACAAAAAATTGAGATCTATCGTTTCTGGTGCATCATCAGATAAGTCTATACTTTTATCACGTGACATATTTGAAACCTGCAAATCAAAACAAAAATTAGTAAGCCTCACAAACACTCCCTCACGTGTTTACTCTCAAAGATGGTGGCATTCACACTCATGTTTTCACTCAATTCTTTGGCTTTTACCCTCTAATGAGCTCACACACTCTTGCCTTTTTCCACTCTTTGTTAACTCTTTCAGTTCTTCCTTTGTTTTTTACTTATACGGACACTCACAAGAAGTACAAGAAAAATAGAAGTAACAAAACAAAAGGAAAAGAATAATGAAGACGGAATTCTTTAGCTTTTTTTTTTTTGAATATCAATGCACGGAATCAAGATAAGGAATAGAAATAGGTTATATAGGTTCAACTACACAACCCAAAAAAAAATTGTACTTCTTTTTTTTTTTTACCGACTTTGATCAAATGGACTCAAGCAAGTTTTTTTTTTCTTTTTTTACCGACCTTAATCAAGTGGACTCAAGCAAGCTTTTAGTACTTTTATTTTTTGTACCGGATTTGATCAAACGGTTTTTTTTTGGTTGACACAAACGAATACAGAGAAGAGAAAGAACAGGGATATTTTAAACCTGATTTAGAAGCCTAAGCTCTTATACCAACTGATATGAACCTCACCAAGAACAGTGAGACCCGGAACCAATATATTGTTGTAATGATCGTTTTCTAATTCAAGTTTATAAACAAATAAAATAAAAAAGGACCGCGACCCATTATCTATATAGAGATAAGAACCAACGGTATCAAGAAGGTTGTAAACACCACACTCAAGAACAAGAAAGAAGGTGAGTGATAAATCAAGGTTTGAACGCCACAATGTAGAACCTTGATAAGTTCATAGTTCAATGAAGAACCAAAGGGAAAATTCTCTCAATTTTATTTCAATTCAAGTCTTCTTTCAAATTACATCAATTTGTCCCTTTTATACTCAAAATATCTAAGACCTAAAAGGGAATAAATATTAAGCAATTAATGCCTTACAATTAGAAAAATAAATGCAAACTAATTTAGGAAACAACTAAAGACTAAAAACTAGCAACTAGTTGATTTGTTCCTTATTTAGAAAGTTGAATTCGGGAAACAAATCTACTCTTTATTTGGGGACTATACATAAAATAGGGAATATGCTAAAGTATAAAATATGCTGAAAATGGATTCTCCTCCAACCATACGTCGCCCAAAAAATAGGAAATATGCTGAAATTCGGACTGCTCGGCTTAAGTCTTCGCGCAATAAGATAGATGGCCGAATTTGGACTTGTTGTAATCTGTTTTGGAGGACAAAGTATTCATAGCATCTATAGAGCTTGTCTTGGGCTTTCCGAAAACATATTATAATAGACGATCCGACTTCAGATGCTCTCTATATAGGTCCAGGAATTTCATCTCGGATTTGGTCTTCATGTGGGCCGAATTTGTACTTTAGCAACTCGGAATCAGCCCATTATTTAATGCTTCTTTGATCCTCTTGTCTCCTTTTAATTGGCCCAATTGGAATATGCAATGGTTCCTTTGGTGATTCTTCTTAATTCTCATCATCTAGACAACCTAAGCATGTTATCAACTAATAACCAAATCAATAAAATGAATATCAATTGATGTAGACCTAATTCTTAGAAAGTGAAATTAAATCTAGAAATAGTCAATCAAGTATAAGAACAAAAGATTTCTAGAAGCAATTTCATGTTTATTAAGTTTAGCACAAAACATTCGATTAATCACAAAACATTCGATTAATCACAAATCTAGTTAAACTTGAAAATTAAATTAACAAACCAAAAAATAATATCAAAATCTTCCTTTTCATGCTTCTTAATCAAATAGGATCAATCAACAAGAAGATCTAAGAAGAAAACAAAGAAGAAAAAGATTTTACCAACAAGGATGAAAATCATGAACTGAAGATCTGATCACTACGAAAAATATAGATATCTTTTGGTTTTAGAAATGATTTGGATTTTTAGATCTATTCAAGACACTCGAAATCAGTTTTTGAATCAAGTGATTCGGAGTAGAAATGAAGAAGTTATCACAAAAACAAAAATCAAAATGTTGAGAGAAATTTTGTACTTGTTCTTCAAATTCGATTTTCTCAATTTATAATGAATGAGAGAGAATGAGAAGTTTTAAAGAGAGAAGACCCAAAAGACCAAAAAGCCTCCATGCTTTATTGCCTCGCCGAGATGGCGCATGGGGATCTCATGGCAGAGCCGCTTTGGGGCCGAGATAGCCACGCGCCATCTCGGGAAGGTGATCAATGATGGCTTAAGCCATTACACCTCTTCCCTTGCTCTCCTCTCGCGTTCTTCTACCGCTCTTTGGCCTCCGAATTCCGAATTTGAATCCGTTTGAAGATTATGAACCGGGACTCCCTCACAATCTTGTACATATAAGATACTAAATCCAAAAAAAAAATTGACTCGATATATGAAGACGAAGACAATGTATGCAACATGAGTTGAAAGTGTAGTATCTTTTGACTTAGAACTTGAAATCAATAGTATAAGCAACTGAAATGACCGGAACTCAATTATGACCAATCTAAGACTAAAATCAAGTTCAAGATCCATGTTATACAAACAAATAAACAAAAAAACACATTTTACACAAGAATGCAAACTACATAGAGATAGTCTCCAACCATGCATTTTCCAAAACATGTTACTTTCATACAAATGCATGAGCATTCAACTTCAAGTGTGTGAATGTGTTATACCAAATGATGTGCTACGATACAGGGACTCAAATATATGATATGTGTGTGTGTGTGCGCTTACACCTTGTAAGAGGAAGAGGAATCTCGATACCTTAGCATCCAAGAATAGTACCAATCCTCTTGAAGATGAATTTTGCATCATGAGAAGTTGCTTTTCTTCTTGAAGCTCTTATCATCACAAACCACTTAAGCAACTAAGCATTACAAAGAAATGAAGTTTTGTTATGGAATCAAGCCAACACAAAACTAAAACCTAACATCTCCTATCACTGAGTGCTTGAAAGGGAATGGTTTCAAGTGCACAGAAGAGGCTAGAAGAAGCTTTAAGCTGATCAAGAGAAAGGTGACCGAAGCCCCAATCTTATCACTACCAAATTTTGCAAAGGTGTTTGAGGTTGAGTGTGATGCTTCAAATGAGGGTATTGATGCTGTTCTAAGTCAAGAAAGGAAGCCGATTGCATTCTTTAGTGAGAAGCTGAATGATTCTCGCAAGAAATACTCTACTTATGACAAGGAGCTCTACGCAATCTATAGAGCTTTGAGTCATTGGAGTCAATATCTTCTTGCTAAACCATTTGTTCTCTATTCGGATCATGCAGCCTTGGAGTACATCAATAGCCAACACAAGCTCAATCGAAGACATGCAGTATGGGTAGAATTTCTTCAATCTTATAACTTCACAATTAAGCACAAAGCGGGTGTTCAAAATGTGGTGGTTGATGCTTTAAGTATGAAGCATTCCTTGTTTTCCACAATGGAAGTTAAAGTGTTGGGGTTTGAAATCCTGAAAGAATTGTGTGCATTGATCCATACTTTGGTAGCATTTGGTAAAAGTGTGAAAATGGTCCGTTTGAGCAGTTTTTGAGGCATAATGGGTATTTATTCAAGACCAATCATTTGTTTGTACCTCAATGTTCACTTCAGTAATCCATTATTATGGAAGCTCATGACAATGGGATAGGTGGTAATTTTGGGAGAGACAAGACTCATGTTCTTATGGAGGCCTAAGATGATGAGAGATGTAGCTAGAAATGTGCAACAATGTAGGTGGCGAAGACTCGTGGGCAAAATACGGGGTTGTACACACTGTTGCCAGTAGCTCATGCTCCTTGGGAAGATGTTAGTCTGGATTTTGTGATGGGTTTACCTAGAACATAAAGGAATAAAGACTCTATCATGGTGGTGGTTGATCGATTTTAAAAAATGGCTCATTTTGTTCCTTGCAACAAGACTAATGATGCTTCTTATATTTCAAATTTGTACTTCAAAGAGATTGTGAAGCTTCATGGTGTTCCAAAGACAATTCTTTCAGATCACGATTCAAAGTTTTTGAGTCATTTTTGGCATACACTTTGGAAGAAGCTTGGTACTAGTCTCAATTTCAGCTTATCTTATCATCCATAACCCGATGGACAAACAGAGGTTGTTAATTGCAGCTTGGGAAATCTTTGGAGGTGTTATGTGAGAAAAAATATTAGGCAATGGGATTTGGTCTTACCTCAAATCGAGTTCGCTTACAATTGCTCAAAAAGCCAAAACACTAATCATAGCCCGTTTGAAGTGGTGTATGGTAAGAATCCTATCAGCCCTTTGGATTTGGTTCCTATTGGTTCTATCAAAGATTTCAGTGGAGATGATTAAGCTAGAGCAAAAGAGATCAAGAAGTTGCATGCTGAAGTTCGAGAGAAGATTGTGAAGCAGAATGAGAAGTATAAGAATACTAAGAACAAGCGTCGCAAGCATATTGAGTTCAAGGAAAGAGATTTGGTATGGATTCATCTTAGTCAAAATCATTTCCCAAAGGGAAAATATTGTAATCTAAAGCCTAGAGTTGATGGTCCTTTCAAAGTACTTCAACACATTGGAGAAAATACATACAAGATTGAGCTACCAGAGTCTTATGGTGTGTCACCAACTTTTAATGTAGCTGATTTGTATCCTTATCATGGTGATGTTAGCATTTCAGACTTGAGGTCAATTATTTTCCAACCTGAGGAGACTGACACAGGAGTGTGCCATTGCATGACCTCGGTTCAAGACACAAGGGGAATTCAAATTCTCACTTTAATTTGTTAAACATCAGATCATGTTCAAAGGGCAGTTTGGGGAGTTCATAACTCTTGATTTTGGACTAATTGGCTGACGTGCATTATGTCATTGGAAAGCTCAACGTCTTAACTTCAAAATTACTCTTTGAATTATATCATTTGGAGGTTCCAAAGGAGTTATCACTATTTTTATTTCCAAGGTTCAGCAGACAACAATTTTGGGATTTTAAGATTTCAACTTTAATGTCTTTAATTTCTCAAGTTTCCAATGTTTTGAATTATGTTATCATCTTTTATTTTCATCCTTTTTTCTATGCATGGAGGGTTGTTCCATGTTTAGGCTTTATATTGAGCCTCTATCCTTGTAAAATCAGTCAATGAATAATTGAATTTCAGAATACTATCTCTTTGAGATTTTATCTTCCAACTCTTTATCTCTTTGGTGGATTTCCATTGAGTTGTGAGTTTATCATTGGTTTTGTATCCTTGGCTGGTTGTGAGGGTGGTGTTTCTGTATCCCTTTAGATTAATCTTGGTGGTGAGCCATTTCAACTAGTTTTACTAAGGGTGGTGATATTTGTATCCCTTGGGAAATTGGTTAATATTTATTTATTTGTTCTTGTGTGAGATGGACTGATTTGTGTTTTTCTCTTGTGCGTGGGCTGTCCGTGAGTGTGTTTGACATAGGTGGATTTTATTTAGGGTTGTTTGGCACCACACTCTAGTTATCTACTTCTCGACATGCACGAAGCCACAACACTCATTGTACCCAAGAATGACTACGAGCATTTGAATGACTTCTGTATACACCATATGATTCAATAATAAATTAGTGTCATTTTCCCTTTTGTGTCTTAATATTTCATGTTGTCATTCATCATCATATTTACTATCATATATGAACCAGGTATCGAAGGTACCAACCCCGGCCGCCACCTCCGTGGTAGTGGTCTCAATGGTGCTAACCGAAATTCCTCACCCCGAGTGAATTTTTGGTTAACACAATCATTATAAATGAATATGTATAATCTCTATTTGCGTAATCATTAATGAAATCATAAAATTAAACTTATGTGCAAAATTGGCTTACCTTGGCCACTTACCGAACTTAGAGTCTAGTCGTTTTATTCTCGGATCCTTTGTAGTTGAACTGACATTGGGTGTTTCTATACCAATATAGGCTCAGTTTCTAACGCATGTAAAGGTAAACTTATCCTCTTACGCTGAGCCACAACATTCCGAAGATCGTCAAATATTCCTCGGGATGAACTGCATTATGAATCACACATCCTTGGAAATCTCTGTGTCTAGTTTACAACAAAATTTATGGCTCGTGATTTTGTGCTTTCTAGTGATAGTTATCTGTTATGAAATTGGGGTGTATCGATTCTCAACATAAATTCGAATTTAGAACAAAATATGAGATAAAAATAATGGACACAATATTTACGTGGTAAAACCCTCAAAGTGAAGGAAACATCCACAGACAAAGAGCACAAGGATTTTATTAGACCAAAAACAATTACAACCTCTCTCTAATATTTTAGGAGAGACCTACAACTTTTCTCTCTAATAAAAGGAAAGAACAATTTATGGAGAAAGAAGAGAAAAGCTTATTAGCTTAGGATAAGAAGAGTGGAGAAACATGGACCTCTATTTATAGGCAAATGATGGCATCCATGCCTTTATTACATCTAGTTGAAAGAATAAACTACCATCCATCAACTCCAAAAGTCTTCAAGTCATTAATACATATCAACCAAGATTTGTCAGTCTAGAAGAAAAATGACTTTAATTCCTTCATTCTCCCACTTGAAGTCATCTTTTCATGGTCTGATTATCCTTCTAATCCTTGCTCTAATTCATGCTACACACGTTTCTGCTATACTTTAGGAGGATCTACACTATATGAACTTATCAGTATTGATAGGCTTGGTCATTACATCTACTAGATTCTTCTTTGTGTGTATCTTTTGTATATCTACACTACCGTCTTCCACTATTTCCCGAACTAAGTGATACTGTACTCCTATGTGCTTGGTTCTGGAATGGAAAGTTGGATTCCTTATGATGTGCAAGGTACTCTGACTATCACAAAACAAAATAATCTTCTCTTGTTTATACCGAGTTCCTCCATTAGCCTTTTAATCCAAACTGCTTCCGTACAAGCTTGTGTAGTTGCCATGTATTCTGCCTCAGTTGTAGATAGAGCCACAACTATTTGTAACTTGGAAATCTGTAATTGTAAACACATAGCCAATAGTAGATTTTATTTTGTCGAGATCTCTATCAAAATCAGAATCTACATAACTCCTGACAGTAAATTCTGACCCTCTATAACATAATGCAACATCTTAGGTTCCTCTGATGTATCTCAGAATCTTCTTCACAGCATTCCAATGCTCTATACCAGGATTCATCATGTATCGACTGACCGCTCCCACTACTTATGCAATGTCTGGTCATGTACATTTCATAGCGAACATCAAACTTCCCGCTGCTGAAGCATATGATACTCGAGACATTTCCATCCTCCCTACTTTATTGCTATGACTCATACTTAAGTTTAACTTGAAATTAATAGAAAGAGGGGCTTACAATCTAGCATATTGAAGCACCACAAGATTTTATTGAAATAATTCTTTTGAGAAAGCCAAATATTCTTGTTATTTCTGTCTCGGTTAATTTGCAACCCTAGAATCTTGTTTGTTGGTCCCAAATCCTTCATATCAAACTCCCTAACTAACTGCGTCTTTAATTCCTAGACTACATCTTTATCGGGGCCTGCTAAAAACATGTCGTCCACATATAACAATAAATAATGAAATCTCCATCACTAAACCTCTTGTAATAAGTACAATGGTCTGAACTAAGTTTGTTGTACCCAAAACTTATAATGAAGGAATCAAATCTCTGGTACCAACACCTCGGAGCCTGTTTGAGACCGTACAAAGATTTGGTTAACCTGCAAACCAAGTTCTCATTGCCTTTTTCAATAAAACCTTCTGGTTTGAGTATATAAATTTCTTCTTTAAGGTGACCATAAAGAAATGTAGATTTCACATCCAACTGCTATAGGTGCAGGTCAAGCATTGCACACACAGCTAGGACTACTCTGATTGTTGTAAGTCAAACCACCGGGGAAAATATCTCAATGAAGTCAATGTCTTCTTTCTAAGCATATCCTTTCATCACCAGTCTTGCACGATATCACTCCACTTGGTCATTGCCATCCCGTTTGGTCTTATAGACCCATTTGTTTTCGATGGCTTTTCTTGCATGTGGTAGTGGAACAAGCTCTCATGTCTTGTTCTTGTGTAAAGCTTCAATTTCTTCCTGCATTGCTATCATCCATAAAGATGCATCTGAGCTACTTATAGCTTCATGGAAAGTCAATGGATCCCTATCCTCTATTAGAAGACAGTATTCTATATTGCTCTCTGTAACATACTCTGAGTGCCAAGCTATAGATCTCCTCACATAAGTTGACCGTCGAAATTCTAGAACCTCGGACTCAACTGGTTCTTGCACCTCGTGCTTCGATGCTACTTCAGAAGGATTTAAACCTTCTCGGTCTGGATTATCTTCCATCTGAACTTCAGTAGTCTCTGAATTTTCTTTTGTAGTGCTATCATTTCTTTCTCTTTGTAATTGATTCTCTACAAAGATAACCTCTCTGTTGACTATAACCTTATGGGCAGTGGGTTCCCACAGGCGATACCCCTTCACACCGTTAACATACCCTAAAAATATACATCTTCTGGATTTTGGATCCAACTTTGCTCTTTCTTGGGCATTGTAAATCACGTACACTAGACACCCAAATGAATGTAGATTAGAGTAGTCAACTAGATTATCAATCCACATCTCCATTGGTATTTTCAACTCAATTGCTATCGATGGGGGATCGATTTATAACATAGCAAGCGATTTTGGCCACTTATGCCCAAAATGAATTAGATAGGCCAGCAGTCCCCAACATAGGTCTTATTCTTTCAGCAAGAGTTCCATTCATATGTTCTGCCACTCCATTTTGTTGAGGAGTGTATGTGACAATGAATTTTCTTTTAATATCTTCTTGCTTACAAAGTGCAAGAAACTCGCCATCTGTATATTCTCTTCACTTATCTATCCTCAAAAACTTGATCTTCTTTCCAGAATCAAGTTCCACCTGTGCTTTGAAGGCTTTAAATACTTCAAACACATCTAACTTTCTCTTGATCGGGTATACCTAACATCTCCTGGAGTAATCATCAATAAAAGTCACCATGTACTTTGCTCCTCCTAGAGATATATATGGTAATTCCCAAACATCAAAATGAATCAATTCTAGAATGCATTTGCTCTTAGCAGTAAAACTGGTAAACTTCAATCTATGTTGCTTACTTGTAACACAATACTCACAGAATGGTAGATTTACCGATTTGAGCCTGGGAAGCAGATTCCGATCGGAGAGAATCTTTAAAACTCATTTCGATATGTGGCCTAGTTTTTGATGCCACATCATCGTTGACTCTTCTCCATCGTTGAAAGATGCAACACGTGCATCAGTTTCCTGTAATGTTTCTCCCTTAAGTATGTATAGATTTGCAGCGATCTTCTTTGCTCTCATAACTACAAGCACGCCTCTGACAATTTTCATGATCCCATTTTCTATATGGGATTTGCATCCAAGATCATCTAATTGTCCCAAAGACAACAGATTCTTCTTCACACCCTTCACATGCCGTACTTCCTGAATAGTGTGAATGGTACCACCATGAATCTTTATCTTGATCGTACCAATACCAGTGATCTCCAAGGCATGATCATTACCCATAAATACAGATTCTCCTGAGATAGGTTCAAAATTGTGAAACGAGGTCATATGCCAGGTTACCGCTGAGTCTAAAAGCCAGACGTCAGCGAACTGCTTTCTGCCTTCAACAACAGTTATTTCCTCGCTGTATAGAACTTTGCCATCGTCTGAAGTACTTGTTACACATCCTTGAGAATTTGATGACTCAAGAGCTTTGTTGCCTCCATTCTTCTTGTTTAGCCAACACTCACTTTTGACATGCCTCAACAATAGCATTTGAAGTTCATTTTACTTCTTGATTTTGATCTACCATGATTGTGACTCCCACTGGGCCATGTTCCATTGATCTCACTCTTGTCATCGATAAACTTCTGCTTGCTATGAATTTGCCAACTTGTCTTCCATATTCTTACGTCTACTTTCTTCTTCTAAAACAGCAGTTGTAATGTCATCGAATAGTAGATTGTCTGAAAGGATATTATTGGTCAAGTTGATAAAAAGTTGATCATATGAGTCAAGTAGACTTTGAAGTAAAAGTTCTGCATGTTCATTTTCATCTATTTTATGGCCCAACATAGTGAGATGAGAAAATAGTGTATTTAAGGTGTTGCAATGATCAGTCACCGATGAGGATTCCACCATTCGAAGAGTGTAAAGTCTTTTTTTCAAGAAAATATTGTGGTGTAGTGATTTGGCCTTGTATAACTTTGTCAGAGTATCCCATATCTCTTTTGCCGTTTTCTTCTCCACCACACTTGATAATACTCCATTGGCTAGTACTAGATGTATATTGACAATTGTATTGCCATCAATCTTATTCCACTCGCCATCAACAGAGATCTCTATTGGCCTTACACTAATTGCCACCAAGCAATTATCCTTCATCGAGATTATCGATATCTTCATTTTCCATAACGTGAAAATACTTCCATTGAATTTCTCGAATTCGAATTTCGCTCCCATCTTTGTGAAATTCACACAAGACATTTGATAAATAGTGCTCGTGAACAGTACCGTATAGTGGAATAGTGACCGTAGTGGTGAACAATGGACCTCTTAAGTACCAAGTCTTTCATTAGCCAGAACCTTTCCTAGACGTGCATTTTCCACACCACCACACTTATTTCTAACACATGTACAATCAATAGCTTTGATAACTCAAGACCAAATATTTTCTGATTTTGAAGATCAGACAATGTTACAACCACAGAGCATACTAAGATTTTTCAAGTGAGTATAACACCTTACCAACCAAATGCTCTGACACCACTGTTATGAAACTGGTGTGTTTCGATTTCTAACGTAAATTCAAATTTAGAATAAAATATGAGGTAAAAATAATGGACACAAGATTTACGTTGTAAAACCCTCAATGTGAGGGAAACAACCCGGATAAATACCATAAAGATTTTATTAGACCAAAAATGATTACAATCTCTCTCCAATATTTTGGGAGGGAACTACAATTTTTCTCTCAATTAATAGGAAAGAACAACTTAGGGAGAAAGAAGAGAATAGCTTATCAGCTTGGGATAAGAAGAGTGGAGAAACATGGACTTCTATTTATAGGGAAAAGAACTCATCCATGCCATTAATACATCTAGTTGAGAGAATCAACTACCATCCATCAACTCCAAAAAGTCTTCATGTCATTAATGCATATCAACCAAGATTTGCCAATCTAGAAGAAAAATGACTTTAATTCCTTCATTATCTTTATTTTAGCGTCTGGTTGTCGAGATATAAAATCTTCCGCGAATCATTTTCATAAATGTTTCAGGGGCCATTAAATACACCACAAGTTGAACCAAATTGTGACCTATATATTTCTAGAAAGCTCTAGATGTCCAGTTTTCAACGGTTTTTACGGATTGTGATTTCAACTTCTGTAGTCAGAGATATACAAATTTTAGTGTTCACTGGTCAGATCATAATTTTGTCAGTGATCTATTTTCTTCAGTATTGCGGGAGCCACCAAATATTGCTTGGATTAAACTAGGCTATGAACCATATATTCTTGGAAAGCCTTGAATGTCTAGTTTCTATCGATATTTATGGTTTACAAATCCGAGTTCTGTGGAGGAAGATATAACTACTTAAGTTAACAATGGTCAGATCAGGATATCCTCTATGAGTTGCTTGCTTTAGTGTTGCGGGGGCCACAAAAAATTGCATGAACTGAGCTAGGTTACGAATAATATACACTTGGAAAGGTCTGGAGGTCTAGTTTTTGTGGTTTTTACAGTTTGCAATTCTGAGTTTTGTAGAGGGAGTTATACCCACTTTAGTGCCTGAAGGTCAGAAGTTCCGCAACTTACGATGAATTTTGTATTGTAAGTTATCAGAATGGGAAAGCAATTCCTCGGTCATACTATGGGCACTTTGAAGCTTTGTGAGAACTGTTCTTTTAATCTCCTGCGTCTGAATTTTGCGGTGACATGCCTCCTACTGTGGGCACTGTTTATGATTTACCCCCTAGCGTTTCCAAATGTCGTTTGCTGGGGTGTTTCTGATATAGGATCCACATCGAAATTCTATCCGTAGTCTGTTCATGAGGGTCCTCGAAGTTGAGGTATAGCCCCCTCTTTTTAGCGCTAGTTGTTGATGACGATTCTTAACCGCCAAACATTAACATGTAGGTAGATCGAAGCTTTAACTAGTCTAAGGTTGAATAATCAAAGCCTCTTTCTCCACGTGGATGTGATACGATTTGTTTATATTTACGAATGATAATGTAGAAAAGTAGGAAATAAAAGAAAACCAAGCATAACATATGTTACCCTAAGGCGGGGAAACATCCACTGTTGCCGGCGACGGTGAGAAGAAATCCACTATGAATAGAATGATTACACACTCAATCTCTCAATCTCTCTTACTGTTGTTATGCTTTTTTTGTATACATAAATGGATAGATAGATCGATCGATTGATCCTAAGATCCCTAGATATTTACATCTTCTTCATAGGTGGATGAGATTGAACCCTTTACACAATGAGATTATGGGTCAATTTATATGTGCATAGAACTCTAATCCTTGTTGTACAAGTAAGGAAACGGTTGTGGTGTTTAATTAGGACTTGTTACTTGATGAAGTCGTATTTAACTTCTTTCCTATCTCGAAGATTTTATGCTTTGAATTAGATACTTTGTAGGATTCTAGTTGAGTAGTCAATTTAGGACTTATTTCCTGATTGGTGTGCAGTCTTCTAGAATAGTATAGTTATTTCTTGATCTGGACTCTCTGATATGTAAGAGAAAATAATAATATTTCCTTATTGGAATGTTGTACTATATTCCTTGCTTGTGTAAGATTATTCTTCTTCGTATTTAAGTCATAGTTAAACTTGTGTTACTATCTTAACTGAGCATCTCTTGGCCGACCGTTTCCCAACCTGACCGGGTCCTCTTTCCCCGATTGGTTTTACTACCCGATCAGGTTTAGACCTATCTTGGCCGATCGATTTAGTTTGACCGCCTCGTCTAGTAACATCAACTTTGACTTGGGCAAATGTTGACAGGTTGACTTTTCCGACCACTTGCCAATTACTAGAGATTATTTTTCTACTATGATGACGTGGTCTACCATATATTCCGGATTATCCGTTATCTTTGCTGACATGTCCGGCTACCGAAAAATCCCTATAACAACCATTATTTTTATTATATTAAATATTAAATATATATCATATAATCATATATATATATATATATATATATATATATATATATATATATATATATTATAATAGACTTTTTTTCAATTTTTGATATGGTTGCAATATGTGATAATCATAATAGCTTTTTTCTTCTTCATTAAGTTTTATTATTTTATTATAAATAATTATTATTATATATCATATAATCATATATATCATAAATATCATATAATAACAGTCTTATTTAACTAGAGGCCGCCATGTTGCAATTCAATTAATGCTTAAAAAATAATCAAATTAAAAATATAATAATTAGATATAATATTATGAAATCATCATATCATATTTAATAATATTCAAAATAAAATGTGTTTATACTTATAATTTAGGGAAAATTGCAATAAAATACCCTGACGTATAGTGAAAGTGCAACCAAATCGTAATTTTGTTAAAATTATAGAAAAACATCATTGACTAACCATTTGACTGTTAGACTTAACAGTTGATCGGTTAAATATTATGAAATGCCTAAAATGCCCATAAATGTTAATAAAACAAATTCATATTATCCAATGAATAAATTCCACATCACTCAACAATTAAAAAAAAATAAAACAAATGCATCTTGGAAATTGAAAAAATAGAATAAAATTAAAACCCGGAGATATCTCTTAATGGAGGAAATCAATAAATCTTCTCCAAGGAGGCCAAACCCGACCTCTCTTTGCAAGAGATTGAAGCTCATCATGAGGGGAGAACGGCGGAGCCATGTGTACGTAGCCGGAGATAGAGCGAGCGTGGTGTCGTCGGCGAAGGGGCGTGGAGGGAGTGGACGGTGGTGGTAAGGTTTCGGTGAGTGGAGATATCTAATGGGGATTTTGAGTTTTTATTTTTTTTGTTTACAAATGAAGAAGAAATTGTAGTTGTTGATTGAAAAACGATTGATGATGATGGAAGAAAAAGAAAATGAGATCCAGAAAAAAATAATAATAATAATAAATAAATAAATAAATAAAAAAAACTGTGACAAAAAATTTCTTGCGAATTGTAGTGATGATGGAAATCCTAGATTCAGATCACCTCTATATTTTCTTTTCTTTAAGACAACTCTCAATTTTTATTCTTCAAATGATCATGATACCTAGGAAGTAGGAACTCGATCTTGACTCCCACCCAAAAAAATAAATTTTCTTCATTTTCTTATTCTTCAAATGATGGCGACGATGGAGTTCCCGTTTGCCCAAAAAATCATTTTTATTTTTTCTATATTATTTTTCTTCAAGACAATGAATTCTTGTTTAAAAAAAAAAAAAAATCTTTTGATGATGATGAGATCTGGCCCGTCTGGTAACTGCATCTTCCACACCCAATACCCAAGAAGCCAAATTCTTCTTCCTTTTTTCTTCTTTTTTTTCTTCTCTTTTTTACAATTTTTTTTTAAAAAAAAAATGTGAACCAAAATTTTGTTTACCGGTTTTTTAAAAATATTTTTAAATATCTTAAGAGAAATTGATATTATTACCCTTTTAACACTCTAACTTCCGTTAAGTCTAACGGTCAAAGGGTTAGTCATGGGTACTCTACTGTAATTTTGGTAAAACTACAATCTGGTTGTATTTTATTGCAATTTTCCCTATGTTTTATATAGTTATAAAGTATCATATGTTATATTTTTTTAATGATATAACTGTTAATAGCCAAAATTGGCTAGGGACCAAAGGGAAATTTTCCAATTCCCTAGTCCATGTCCGAAACCGAGATTACCTACCCTAGAACCAAAGTTCCCAGAGTCGAGCTATTGGGCGATCCCGCAAGAAGCAAGGAAAGGTCGTCGCACCCTGGGAACACCCTGGATGAAGCTCGACACGATCAGATTGAGCCCTTTACAGCGAAGTAAGAACCCAGAGTAAGGTCGGTGTGGGACGTCCCAGGCTCCTGAGGTTGAAATTTCCTCGCAACCTCCCCAGAAGCCCGTCATCCTCGCCAGACATAGGGAGAGATCTGTGAGGCATCAAACTCATGCTACAGTGTCGCTCCATCTCACCAAGGGGGAAGAAACAAAATTATCTGAGCAGGTTTGAATAAGCCCGCTGAAGCCCCGTCATCACTAACAGGCTCCAACATGATCATACCAAGCTCCGAAAAGGACATGGAAAGGTCAGACCAAGCTCCTGGTACCAAGGCCAGAAAATAAGTATACCTCACCCCTTGAGGAAACGAACGCCATACTCAAAGACCTCAATGAGGCGTCACACCATAAAGGCATACATGATCATATTTATATTCCAACAAAACACTAAATCACTGCGCATGTGCTGGGCAAGTGATTGAGTCCAAAGAGGAAACAAACTTATCTTCACCCAAGATACCCTCGAATCCGTTATTAATCAAAGTCAACGACGTTTAAAATAAATGATCCTGCAAGATAAGGGGGGATGGGATTCAGAGGATAATGACAGGAGAACCATGAGTTTAACCTAATTGAACTGTATATAAATAAGCCAAATCATGCATAGAGAAAAGAGAGTGTTTTGACTTGACCTAAATTCTGTGAACAGAACACGGCCACCATAGCTATCTACTTCTCGACAGGCACGAAGTTATCACTCTATTATACCCCAATGAGATTAAGAGTATTTGAGAGATTTTTATATACGCCATATGATTCATCAATAAAGCAATTCAAATTCCCTTTGCATGTCCTATTTGCACTTATCCTAGAATTCACCTTCACATTTATCATCATACGAATAAACTAGGTATCAAAAGTACCACCCCGACTGCAGCCTCCGTGGTAGTAGTCTCGAGGGTGCTAACTGCAATTCTTCACCCTGAACAAATTTTTGGTTAACAATAATAACATTTTGTTTTAATTTAATTTAATAAATACTTACAAAATAATCAAACCATATAAATAATCATCCAATATAATAATAAGATATAATATTTTGAAATCATCTTATAATAAGTTATGTAGTTATATAATATCATTTAATTATTATTTTTTAACAAAATAATAACAGTCTTTTTTTAACTTAGCTTAATCAATACATACAAAATAATCAAATCATATAAATAATCATCATATAATGCTTAAAAAATATTCAAATAAAAAATATTCAAATAAGATATAATATAAGAAATCATCATATCATATTTAATAACATTTAAAGTAAAATATTATGTGCTTTTACTTTTAATTTATATGGTTGTTTAATATCATATGTTATATTCTTTTTTTTTTATGATATAATAACATTCTGTTACAATTTAATTTAATAAATGCTTACAAAAATAATCAAACCATAAAAATAATCACCCAATATTATAATAAGATATAATATTTTGAAATCATCTTATAATAATTTATGTAGTTCTATGATATCATATATTATATTTTTTAATAATATAATAACAGTCTTTTTTTAACTTAGTTTAATTATTACATACAAAATAATCAAAACATATAAATAATCATCATATATAATAATAAGATATAATATTATGAAATCATCATATCATATCACATATTATTTTAAATAGAATATTATGTAGTTATAGTTATAATTGATGTGGTTGTATAATATCATATTTTATTTTATTTTATTTTTTTTTGCTACAAAATTAGAAGTCACACTAATAGTTCAAAATAAGTACATAAATAATCACATCATTTGAAATTATAGAGAGCCACTACCTCTAATGTAATTTAAGAGTCACAACATTATTGTTGATTAATTTAATATATTTTTTTTGGCTAAATAGGTAGAAAGCCACAACTTTTATAATTATGTTCTTATTAATTACTAGTTAATTGTAATTTGTTTTTATAGCAAAAGAGATGTAGAGACACAATGTTATAATAATAATCTTAATTACTATTTAATCGTAATTTGTTTTTATAGTTAAAGAGATGTAGAGACACAACCGTTATAATAATATTCTTAATGAGTAATTGAGTATTATCCTTTTATTGTTCGGTTTGTTTTAAATATTATTATAAACCACCATATATATTATCATTTACAATTGAAATCATATCAATTCATATGATTAATTCCAATTTAATATTTGAATTTTGGTTTCAAATTTGAATTTGACTTTTGTTTTTCCCGAATGAAATAAGTTTATTTATAAGGTAACTCATCTCATTCATTTTAAACTAATTTCATCACCTTATCCCTCCCTCTCTTGGTTTCTTTCTCACCAAATCACAACAATATCTTCATCCTCCACTACCAGTTACATCTTTAAATCTTTGGTACAACTCCATTTTTTTTTTTAATTATGTTTCTAATATAAGATTTTTACAATTGTAAACGGTTAGTGTTTATTTTAAACGGTTATTTCATTCAATTTATGAATTTCATGTGTTCATACTTGTGTTTATATATGTACCACTAATTTTGTTTAATTCGTCATGTGTTTTTAGGAGAATTTAAAGGTTTTTGCTACAACCATCGCCATCACTTAAAAAGTAATTCATTCGAACCCTAACTATGGTTGTAAATTTCTCTCTCTCTCTAAGAATTCATTCATGGAGTTTTTTAACCAATTTCTTTACGTGCTACTAATTTAGTTTAATTCCTAGGATGTGTTGTTAAAGTCTTCTTATTTTTATTTGTCTCTATTTTTTTTCTGCTAATTGTCTCTATCTATTTATAACACATATTTTATCTTCCATGTATCTAATTTATTATTTAAAATTGGAAACTTTAAACTCAAACAATTTAAACAATTTGTGTTAAAAAATATGTAATGAAGAATTTAAAATATATATATATAAATTAATAATAATAACAAATCTGGAAATGCAAGTTACCGAGGAAATGGTTGCACCGTTGCGGTGTAGATAATGTTGCCTTTCCTATGGGATCATTACCCTCACTGCAAGTTTTCCTATCAAGAATTCACCATAGAATAATGTTCGAAAATAATACATAGAACTTGGTACATTACCCTAAAATGTTATATGTTTTTAGTAATGTTATTAATAATAAAAAAAAAGTTCTTATTTTTCCCTATATTTTTTTGAGCATATAAAATAAATCAATACTTCTATCTATTTTTTTTAACTACATGTGTAATCTTAATTAATGTTTATAAAATAATTATAAAATTATATATCATATATAATAATAATAATAATAATAATAATAATAATAATAATAATAATAATAACTTTAGAAGTTGAGAGTAATACTTCAAAGATAAAAGTCAGAAATCGACATATTTCATCTTAATTAATACTTACAAAATAATAATCATAAAAGTATATATATCATATAATAGGTTATACTAATATTATTAATAATTATTTCCTTTTTTTTCAACTATTTTTTTAAGTATGTTAAATTGTTATACTAAATATTAATAATCATATCAATATATACAAAATCATATATTGATAAAATAAGCTTATTTTACATGTGTCGACTTAGTTTTTTAAGAGGTGTGTCCTGAAATTATATATAATATAATATAATAATATAAAATGAAATTTCCACATTTTTATAAGATGTTAATTTCAAATATTAATTATATTCTTATTTAATGTTTGTGTCCATTGAAATCTCTTATTTTTTAGGTGTTCTATTATTAGTTTTTTATTTTGAGATGAAACTTCCACATTTAATAAGATGTTAACTTCCAAGTGTTATTTATATATTTAATGCTTTTGTTCATTGGAAATTTGGAATCTCACATTTTATTTTGAAATTATTATTCTCCCTTCTTTTTTTTTTTGGAGATGAAACTCCCACCATTTAATAATATGTTAATTTCAAGTGTTATTAATATCTTATTTAATGCATATTTCCATTTAAATCTCACTTTAATATTCTATTATTTTATTTTATTTTTTAAATTAAACTCTCGCCGTTTAATAAGATGTGAATTTCAAGTAATAAATTAACATTTTTCCCACCTCCTTACCTCTACCTTTTGGTCCCCCTCCCTTTCTATTCCTTTTCCCCGTTATCCGGTTTCTATTTTTAATTATATATATATGAATTTTCAAATCTGTGTGCACAGAACAAAAATTCCTTAGTATGTTAGATGTGGACCATTAGATTTATATACTTTGACTCAAAATATTTTCTATTTCTTTTGACATTCAATTTTATATTCAATTCAATTCAACAATCTTAAGACAATTTCTGTTCTTTAATCCATCTTTTTCTAAAAATGTTTTCTACAAAAAGAACTTTCTGTTTTAGATCCTAACAAACTTGGAACTAAAAGGATTTGTGAAAATTGGGTCTGCTTCCAGACGCTGATTTAAAAAAAAACGGTGGAAATCGGGTCTAATTCTAGACACTGATTTCACATAATAATCTGATTTAATTTTTGAAAAATCAGGTCTATTAACAAACACTGATTTGGAAATTAATTACGATTTCAACTAGGTAATCGGGTCTATAATACCAGACACTGATTGTGATTTTAATTGTGAAATCTAGAATCAATTATTGATTCACCGGTTTGATATCAACTGATCGATATCGATACTGTCATATAATATATATGATATTTGTGTGATTTTAATAGTATATCGGTTGTACACACGAGTGTTGTAAATACATGATATTTAAGAGATATAGAATTGTAGTCTATATCTGAAACAACCGTTAAAATGATTATATCTTTATATAATCAGGTACAAACCAGTTTATATATATACGAGTATGTATGTATATATATATATATTAAGTTCACTTAATCTCAAGTATTGACACTGGTTTTCAAATCATTTTATTGATTAATATGTATGTGCTATATATATTGTTGATATATATTAATATACAATTAGATCGATTGATATATTAGTATGTTGTACTGATATGTGTGGAACTAAATAATACAAAATTTTGGTCAATCAAAAGACAGTATTATTGTTTGATATCAGTGTTAGATATCAATTGGAATAAATTGGTTATATTATTATATAATCGGACCAAGTAGCAGCACTGTTTTATAAATATACATATTATATTTAAAGTGCTAAAATAGTGTTTGATACATTCTATTTGATATATCAGTTATTTATATATTGTTGTACACGGGTGTTGATATATATTAACAAACTGATTGTGTTATATCAGTATCTGAGATTGTTATATATATACCGGATGTGATAGATCAATGATTTATATCATTGTATATATGTGGTTCAAAAAAAAAAGGGTTTGTGTTTTTATGTATGACTACCAAATCAACTATGAACCTGAGCGTGGCTCAAGAGAATCCGATGGTCAACCCAATTGTGGGCTAGTTGACCGACTCGATGGTTAACCATTTTATGGGTCAAATAAATACCCAAATGGTGAATTCGTTTGTGTCTCCGGTTTCAGTTATGATGAATAATATGGAGAAATAAGAGAAATTCAGTGGTATGAATTTCAAAAGATGCTGCTCTGACTGACCACATTGAATCTAGTTAAATTTCCTTTATCATTTAAAACGTAGTAATTAAGCAATTTCCAAATTAATCTCTTTGACTTCGGTTATATATATTAAAAAAACCCTAGTCTACACTTCTAGAATTGAAATCATTCTTGCACTCACGAAATCAGAAGTTTTTTTTTTCCTTCTCTCCTTCTCGGTTTTCTTCTTCAGTGCATGGTAATTTCGAACCTAATTTGAGTTCGCTGAGAGTGTTTGTGCTTCGCACTTCCACTGTTGAATCGTTGTATCCTGAGAGACAATCGCTATACACATACGGTTTTATATACGGCGAAATTGTTTTAAGGACACCGTGTGAAACACGGACCTCGATTCCCTAATGTTTTGTTTTGTTTCTGTTTGTTATGTTCTGCAGATTCGAACCAGACTGTTTTTGTGTATTACGAACAACACAATTTTATGAGATTTAAAGTGAAGACTCACTAAGTTTTCTTTTCCTTATAAAATGAAAGCGAAGTATCAATTTTTTTTTTTCGTTTTATCATCTCTCTCAATGGAATATAATTTTTGTTGTAGGTGTTATGACAAGATTTTATACAACTTTAGTCGGTAAGCCATGTAATATTTTTCATCCATCTATTTCTTGATGCTCTTGATGCTGTGTTTAGTGGGTATTATGCTTTTTGATTCATTACCTTTTTTGATCCGATTTTTTTAATTTATTTTTTTTAATGACAAAACTTTGTCGGTCTTTAATTGACAATACATGTAATTTCTTCACCCATCTCTTTATCATGTGCATATGCATTTAGTTGGTTTTCTATATTTGTTTTTGTTAATTACCTTATGTTGAACTGAATATTTATTTAATTTATTAATTTTGATAATGTGATTTGCAGGAATATGAACTTTTGATGAAGGAAGAAAAAATATTTAAAGCTCAAAGATAGTTGAATACTAATTAAATTTAGGAATACTTTTTGTTTCCAATAAAACAATATAAAGATCAAAAGATGAGTTGAATCTCAATGGTATACTCTAAGTTTAATTGGTTTGATTTTATAATTTTAATGAACCCTTAGAGCCACCCAAAAATGTTCTCCCACGTCCATTCTTAATGAAGGTTTTCTTATTTAATCGAACTTAATTTGTTGAAAATAATTTCCTTCTCCATAAAAAAAAAAATATAATTTCCTTCATTATTGAAGGAAAAACATAAATATTTGATTTTTTTTATTGTACCCATATACCTTTTCAATTCTTTTCGTATTTAATTGTTATAGCAAATAAGCAAATACCAAACTCATTCATTTTACATTTTTCTAACAACTATACAATACGGCACAAATCCTCTTGCTAATGTGGTTGGACTCTCATTTGGGAGCTTCCACCACCACGGTTCAACGCTTATTTGTCTCTCTTTGGCCATTAATTCCAATTGTGGATATCCTCTCCTCTACTGTGGGAGTAGTTGTCTGGGCTCTATATAATACAATAATGTTACTTAATAACAACCATATAGTATGAAATATTTCAACCAAAACAGGGCTGTCTCTAGACATTTTGAAGCCCGAGCGATTTTTTGATATTAACAGAAATCGGGGCCCTATATAATTAAATAAATAAATAATTGTTCATTTACCAAATACATTGTATTCCATATAAATTAAAACAAAAAAGATTTATCGTATCTAAAAACATAAAAACAAAACATTGTTTACATTTCTATTCTTCTTGCTTTCTGAAGTACAAATTTACTAATTTGAAGTACAAATTTACTAATTATACTACTACCATCAAGACTTTTTTCTCGATAGATAACATAGTCAATCCACTCAATCTATCTTGTAACATTGTTGACAGAAGATAATTTTTAATCAATTTCAACTTTAAAAAGTTGCTCTCCGTAGTAGCAATTGTAATTGGAACAATAAATGTTAAAATAGACTTTGAAACAATATTCTTCAGCTTACTAAAGAGGCCTAAGATTGTATGCAAAAAGATTAAAAGAATAAAAGCTAGAAGATTCAAAATATCACCCGTAAGGCCATAATCTACATGACTATATTACATGATGAATTATTTCAAAGCAAAACATGGTAGTATTTAGAAGAACTAGGGAAAAAAATTAAACCCAAATTAATTTAAACATATTCAGCCATTACATAGAATACAACACACACGTTGTTCTACTATTGTAAATAAAATAAATAATTAAAAGATGAATCAAAATCAACATGTAGAAATTAATTGAAAACAAAAACCATAAATTTAAATCTTCAATTCTTCAATATTGACAAAGAACAACAAATTAACACAAAACAGGAAGACGTAAGCCAGGATCAAAACGAAGCAAACCAAATATATATATATATATATATATATATGAAAGACCAAAAAACAGAAAGAGTAAGTAAAGTGAGTAAAGAAATTTGTTTTTGTTTTAAATAAATTAGTGGTATTTAGAAATCAGAATCAGTGAATCATAAGGACTAAGTTTATTGGGCATTTGGATTGTGGGCTTGATTTTTTGTTTTTAATTGAATTAATTTATTACCATATTGGATCGAACCAAGTCTTTATTTTAGACCCTATTTATATATAAATATATTTGGTTCCGAGACCCTAAAGAAAAAGAAGAAAATTGAGTCAGTTGGGGTCTTAGCAAAATGCTAGGTTTGCTGGGCCCATGGGCCGGCCCTGAACAAAAAAAACTTATACATTTTGATAATCAAACGGGTTGGCACACTAGACCACTAGTATAACATAATAATAATAATAATCAGGAGGCAATAACTAAGGAAATAATAATAATAATCAAAAAGGTAAATGCACATCTGTAATCCAAAACAACATGAGCAGCTGCACGTTCAAAGAGAAAAAAAAAATGAGTGCTCCTGTTTAATACCAAATAACCAATTACAATCCACAATCAGCGAAGGAAAAAAAATGAGAATCTAACATAGAACAACAATGAAATGGAAATGATAGAATTTATCAAAAGCAATATCTCATTTCGTATAACATATTAATATTTTCTTTTATCAAAATGGGGATTTTTTGATTGATTTATATACCCAAAATTGCAAACTTTTGAACTCTAATGCCATTATTAACTTTGAAATAATCAATTAATTAGTTCATGCATGTTTTTTTAACTTACCAAAAATTAGTAAATTAGTGAATGTATTTGGAACTTAACAACTAAATAATATAATAATACTATAATATAATTAATTAATTAGTTAATATCTTTTGAACTTACAAAACAAATTAATTAATATGGTAATATGATTAATGATAATATGATTCATACATTAAATTGGATGAATGCCAGCCGAATTTTTAAATATTTATTAATATTCTTAAATATATTAATCGGAGAATTTTAAATATGTATTAATATTTTTAAATATATTTAATTTTATATTAAATTCTTAACATTATCATAAACTATTTTTGAAAGAATGTCAAAAGAATTTTAAATATTTAATAATATTTTCAAATAAATTTAAGTGTGAATAGAGCAATAAATGCATGTTTTTTTTTCTTGAAAGAATGTTAAAAGAATTTTAAATATTTAATAATATTCTTAAATAAATTTAAGTGTGAATAGAGCAATAGGTGCATGTATTGATGATGATACTATTAATAAGAATTTAAATTCAAAACTCTCTTATGATGACTCATGGTGTGTAAGAATTAACTTTTATATATTATGTAGAATATAGATATAAGATTTTTAGAAATAGAGATAGAGAATGAGATAAACACTCGAATAGGATCCAAATACCCAACTTGCCAAACAAATGCATCCATCAATAGTACATGTCATTCTCTCACTCAAATAAGAATAACAACACAACAACAAAACCAAACCCTAATACACTTCCAATATTGCACTTCACTTCAACTCAGTAAAACAAAAATTAGAATGGAAAGCGACCTTAGGTCGGCTTAGTATTATGCTACGTTGAAGTCATGGGTTTGAATTATATTTTCAAAAAAAATAAAAAAGATAAAATAAGATTGGTTTGGTATTTACCCCTCACAACCTTAATATATGTTGTTTCGAGTTAAACCCTATTTTTAAATCCCTAATTTTAAAAACCCGAATTGTGCTAATATTTTAGGTGTGATATCATATCTAGCATTACTTATTTAAATAAGGAAAAAGTTTAAATACTGATCGGTCAGTACCTGGTTATACTAATTTTCCAATAGGACGTTGTCACGTGATAAAAACTCTTTCACTTTTTACCATTTTCTCCTTGGACATTGTTTGGGTACTGTCCGGTCAGTACCCAACTATACTGATCAACCAATGGTTGGTTGCCACGTAACCCAAAGTAAGGAGAAAACGGTAAAAAGTGAAAGTTTTTACCACATGGTAACATCCTATTAGGAGGTCAGTATAGCTGGGTAGTGGGTACTGACCGGTCGATACCCAAACAATACCCTTTAAATAAAGAAAATTTAAAAATAGGAAAAGATAGGAAAAAAATAGGAAGCTTCAGAAGCACCTCACAAAACAATTAAGAGCCGGTCTTCTTCTTTCGTGAATTGAATGCGACCCAAAAATCAAAATACAACTCTAGTTTAAATATGAGACCGCTTCTTATATTTTCTTGCAAACTCTCTTACAACCCCTGTTTGGATTTTTTCAGTACAAAGCTTCCTCTGATTTGACACCCCACAAATCCCAGAGAAAACTTGTTGTTGAAAAAGAACAACCCTTTATTCACTTATATAGATAAACATATATTGTGGATTCAGAACAAGAACAGAGAAGTTCGTTTTTGTTAACTCTTTTTAATCTAGGTACGTACATGGGTTTTATATATATATATATATATATATATATAAGATTGTTTGTTGCATTATTCTTTGGTTTTGGCTTCAATAATTTTATTGATCCATGAGATTTTGCTAATTTGATTGTTGGAAAAAAAAAATCTCTCCTTTGCAAGTAGTTATCGTTTGGCAGTGTTCTGGGTTTGATTGTTGAGCCACTTATTTTTGGAGAATTAAGCTGAAAAAGGCAAATCAAATGCAGTTTCCAACGTTTCTTGCAAGGCTGTTTCTTTTTTGTTTTTTGTACTTTTGCATTTGGATCGTTAAATAACATCCGGGTTTTGTTTTTTTGGAATCTATGTTGATGTTATAATTCTTAAGTTTGTTTTTTTTTTTTTTTTGCATAAATTGGTTGGCGTACACATGGGGTTTCTTTTGTGTTGTGTTATATAATGTATTCTCTGCAGTCTGTGCACCTTCAAGCCTGTACATCTGTGATTATTGCTAGATCCAGCATATATACATATATATGTGTGTGTGTGTGTGTGAATATGTGTTCTTGTGATTTGATCTTTTTCAATCTCCATGTTTTATTGATCAGGCTGAATCCTGTTTTGGAGGCTTAGATTCTGCATGGTGAGCTTTTAATCACCATTTTTTTTAAGTTCTCATCAAAAAGTGCATCAGGAATGCAATTCAATAATTGCCTGTAAATAGATCAAAACGGTTACTTTTATTTATTTATTATTATTTGTTGTTGATTTCGTTTGTATTTGTATTGTGTTCATTAGGGTGAAGCTCCAGCTTTCATGGTCGATGATCTCCACACTGAGAATGGATTTACAAATGGGTTTGGTCTAAAATCCAAAGGCTGCGAAACAACCACTACTGTTGGTGATAAAACGGTAAGGATAAATCATTATATTGGTTTGATCTTCTTTAGAAGTTTTCTTCTTTGCTCATTTGTGTCAAATCATCTTACCAATCAAAGATTGTTTGTGTTAATTCTTGATAGTTCTTGATTGGTGGGACCAATGAGGCACTTGGAGTTAAGATTTATGACAAATCTACTGGTAAATGGTGAGTTAGTTTGTGCCCCCAGCTATGTAGTTTTACTTCATTTGGGGTTTCCGTTTAGTGTTTCGACTGTTGATTTCTTGTACTAATTTGAAGGCTGATTCCAACTGTGTTGGGCAAAGAACCTAAGCGATGTAAAGGTCATTCAGCTGTACTTTTAAACGAAGATCGGATATTGGTCATTAAGAAGGGTTCCACCCCAGATGACTGCATTTGGTTTCTTGAGGTTAGTATACCGAGGATTTCGATTAATCTTATTCACTTCAATTAGGGGAGTTTTTTGGCATCATAAATAAGATAACATTCCCTTTCATTTTTCTTAGTGAAGGCAACAACTACCAGTCTTTTATATTGGGGTGTTGTAAATAAATGATGAATATACTACATATATCTCATGTAACAATCACAGAAGTTTTTAACTTTTTTGTGATTATGTATTTTGAATATTGATAGGTGGATACCCAATATGTTAGGGATCACAACAAAAAAGTAGGGGCTGAGGTTGTTGCCTGGAGTAAAGGTGTGATTGGCTATGCTGAGAAGCCAATCGTTATCAGTGGTCCATCTGGAGTAGGTAAGGGTACATTGATATCCAAGCTGATGAAGGAATTTCCATCCATGTTCGGGTTCTCTGTGAGCCACACAACCCGTGCACCGAGGGTAATGGAGAAGGATGGGGTTCATTACCACTACACTGAGCGTAGTGTTATGGAGAAGGATATAAAAGATGGGAAGTTCCTTGAATTTGCCTCCGTTCATGGAAATCTTTATGGAACAAGTATTGAAGCTGTGGAGATGGTAGCAGATGCTGGAAAGGTATTAAAACATTCATTTACTAATTATCCAATTCTTTCTCTTTTTGAGTGAGACGAAGTGTTCATCTTTTGATTACCAGCCACTGCCTGCTAATGTCTTAGAATGGTTAATAAATATCGATATGGGACCAACTTTGTTTCTAGAAGACTGTTATCTATTTAGTAATCTGTTGTTTGTTAGTACATTCTAGTAGTGCATGTTCAAGCTGAAGCTGAAATATCAGAAAGGGTTAATCATGGAAGCTTGGGACTTATATGGAGTTGCACTGATTTTGCACTTTGGATTGGATGATTGTAGAAGCCTTATTATTCTTGTGAGAAAAAGCTTCTTTATCAAAATTGACTGATTTTTCTTTTTCCTGGTTTCAATGCAGAGGTGCATTCTTGACATTGATGTTCAAGGGGCGAGATCAGTGAGGGCAAGTTCTCTTGAAGCTATTTTTATCTTTATCTGTCCGCCCTCCATGCAGGAGCTTGAGAAGCGCCTCCGTGCAAGGTATATAGAAGTCCCCATTCTGATTTATTTATATCATTTTATTATCTCTCGATCTGGTTTCCAACATAATTATTTTGATCAGGGGAACTGAGTTAGAAGAACAGATCCTAAAGCGACTTCGAAATGCCAAGGCAGAGATTGAGCAAGGGACATCCTCTGGCATTTTTGATCATACTTTGTATAATGATAATCTTGAAGAGTGTTACGAGAACCTTAAGGTAATACTTCGCTTCAAACACGAATTATGTTTTCCCTGATTATTGGAGAAGTATTCTTATCATGCCTGTCTTCGCATCCTGATAAAAACTTTGATTTGGTGTAATAGAAACTCGTAGGACTTGATGGGACTAACGTTTCAGACCAGCAAACATGTAGGATATCTCTCAACTACATCAACCTACAAGTTTTCCAAATCACTCGAATGTTCTTATGCCTTTTAAATAGAAATTAATCATTTGTAAATTTCTAATTCCAGCACCCAAAGGGATTGATTTGCCAGCAGAGCATTCAGTATCGAAGGTCGACAACAAAATTCTCATAAATTGTGGTGCTCCAGAGCAAGAAGAAACATCTAACTTGTAAGTGCCTTTTCTTTTCAGTCATTGGGTCTATTGATGCATATTGACCAAGATTGATATGTGAACACAGGATTGTAATGGACGTATCCTCACTTAAAGAAGGTGCACCAGGACGGACTAGAGGGCTTGATGTGTATACCTTTGATTCATTTTCCAATGGGTTGAATGGGGTCAGTAAATTGAGTTAATGACTACCCACATTCTTCGTCGACACTAACCATGGTTCTGCATTTAAAAATTTTCTCCAAAGCTCATCTTATTATATAACTTAGAAAAGGAGAGAGCCTTGATGAAGCTCTAGTTGTGATTTCATGAGAGATTATCACACTAGTTATTCCTTTTTTTTTTCTTTTTTCCTTTTCAAACTCATTTGCTTGCTTTAGAACAGAATTTGACTTCTTCTTGTGTTTGAACAACTGCTTTCCCTGCATGGGCAATGAGATAATTCAATGATTGTGCGGCAACAGTTACAAAATGAGTTTTTTCCCTAGAACAAATAGATACAGGAAGCATAGCGCTTATGGGTTAATTGGAGTAATAAGGTGTTGTTTGGAAGTGTTTTTGAAAATCATTTTTTGTTTTTAAAAACAAAAAATGATTTTAATGTTGATTGATTACGCTTTTACAAAATTATTTTTCAAAATTAAAAACAACCCAAACAATTACTTTACCCTACCCATTTTAAAAACAATATTAAACATATTTATATCATTTTCTGTTTTTAAAAACTGTTTTTAAAAAAAATATACTAAATACATTACATTTTTAAAACATAATACTTATTTTTAAAAATAATTTTTAAAAACATGATTTTAGATGCCAAACGTGTTCAAATTCTCTGATCAAAATTTTAAGACTAAAGTCGTGGAAACGGTTACAAAACTGAAGGTTGTAAAACTGATTCCACAATTCTCTATTCAAAATTTCATGACTGAAGTTAGTGGAATTGGTTACGAAACCGAAGGTTGTGTGAACTGGCTCTATAATCTTAGAGAACCTTCCAGATCAGTGGAGAGTGGAGACCCATATAAAGGAGAATGGATATTACCAATTTTATCTTATAGGTTTGGATTTTGTTTACGTGCAGACTTGTGTTTCAGTGAATTTCTTTTTAATATAAAGAGTTCAATAAAAAACAAACGAAACGATAAACTACGATCATCAGATTGTATCTCACGATTAGGTTTTGATATTTGATATTCACGGGAAGACGGGTATATTAAATTCCTTACCAAATTCAATCTTCCTCTATGTTGCTTATTAAAAACACATTTGAGATGATGTTTTAATTTTGAGATCAAAAAGTTGTTTTTCAAAATGGGCAATTAGAGTAGAGTGATATGATTGTATAACATCTCTGAATTAACATTTCTAATCGAGGAAGAAAGAAAGAAAGTGTTGTGCGTTGTGACACTTTTGATGGCCCTTAAAATATTTTCATAGCATTGGAGTTGGAGAGAGCAGAGCGGCCGTTAATGCAGTTTTCAGTTGTAAACCCACCAAGTTGGCAAGTTGGGGCTGCAACTCTGCTACTCTGTAAATTGCGATAAACACTTGAAGCTACTCCTTCAAGTAGGCATGGTCACTGACTTTATGGGGTCAGCCTTTACTTTTGTTGGTCCGCTTTGGTCCTACTAGCGGGCCACTAATCCCTTCTTTATTTTTTATTTTTTATTTTTTTTTGGGAGGGGGGGGGGGGGGTGTGTAGCTATAAATATCTTTTTTTAGAAGAAGAAAAAGATAATTTAAGAGGCGTGTCCTGCCAGCAGCCAGTGCACATATAATCCAAAGTTGAGTGGCATGGGGCATGCATACGAATTGAAATGGGAAGCTTCTTTGCTTTGCATGTGAGTGAGTCTCTTCAACTTGGATTTTTTTTTTTTTTTTTGAATGCTACTTTGCATTGACATAAGATGACAACTCCTATTCAAGGAGATAGGTTTGCAGATATTTTACGATAATATTAAAATTATATTTATACTATCGATTTTATTTTAAATTATCCGACTATCTAGAGTACAAGGCAAGTATCCGTTAATTTCAACTTGGAATCTTCAAAAGCTAATTTTAGTTGAAGTTTGGGACCCATTAAAGGAAAAAAAAAAAAGAGTAGAAAATTAAAGGGAAGTGCAAGTGGGTGATTGGGAGGAGCCAGTCCTCACTCCTCTCACCTGCTAAAACACAGTTTGTGATCTCATCTGCCGGCTTGATTGAGGGCCTATGCTCCGATTATTTTGAAAAGGAAAAAATTTAATGAAAATGGTTAAAACTAATAATATATAATATAGAAAATTCGTTTTTAATTAAAAATAAAAATTTATTCATTAATAACTATTAAAAAACAAAAATTACTTGATTGTCTATGTATAAAAATCATCCACAAACAAACACTTTTTCTTTTTCTCTTTTTCTTTCTCTCTCCTCTCCTTTCCCCTCCTCTCTATCTCTCCCGTCGGTGATGTACCGGTGAATCATCGTCGGCACCTTTGCGAAGACCAGCAAATTGTCATCGGCCTTATCTCTCTCTCACCACATCTCTCTCTCCTCTCTCTCTCTCCAACACCTCTTTTTCTCTCTCCTCTCTCTCTCATGCGACATCGTCGGCGTGCCGTTGCCTAGGCTTCACGACCGTCCAGCAGCGCCGTCGAGATCCCCCTCCGCCGGTGACGTGATCTGTAGAAAAAAGAGGAAGAAAACGAAAAACATAGAAATCCAGAACATTTTAAGTTTTAACATTTTAACTTAGTCAAGATTTCAAGTTTCAAGATAAAACGAAAAACCTAAAAACCCAGAGAACATTTTAAGTTTTAATATTTCAATTTAGTCAAGATTTCAAGTTTCAACATTCTAATTTAGTCAAGTTTCAAGTTTTTAGGCGTGATTTCAAGTTTGATTCCAGATTTTAATCACGATTTCAAGTTTGCTTACAGTTTTTTTTTTTTTAAACTAAATGCAATGGTATTTTTTGTAATTTATGGACATACACTTATTTTTTTTTAAACAAGTGGTTATTAATGATTAAAATTTCAAAAGTGGTTACTAACGAAAGTTTAATGTTTTCAATGACTATTTTTGGTTTTCTCTAAAAAAAAATAGGTGATTAGTTAATAGAATATGTTTTCAATTGGGATTTGGATCATCTTCACACCTAATCTTATATTCACTTTATTCTTACTTAAATCAATGGTTTTGATTAATTTCTATTTTGTATAGACAATAGATTATGGAGGTAAGGATATGATGAGGAAAGGGATCCAGACTATTTTTTTTTTTTTTTGGTGAAGAGGAGGGCTAAAAAGCCTAGAAAACATAACTAGATTGTTAATTATTTATTGGATTGAAATATAATAATTTAAATCACGCAAAAAATTAGTAAAAATTGAAAACTAAAAAGGAGTTTGATACACTATTATAATGAAGTGGATTAGTGGTACTGTAGCTTCGATTTGAGTCATATCCTTTTAAAATAATAGTTAAAGAAAATAAAAGTTTGAACTTTTTAATTTTTTTTAATAAATTAATCATTAATTTAAGTACAAAAAGAACATTTTTAAACTCCTTCTACTGATATCATTGAACTTGTGGAATTAAATCATATTTTTCACCTATAATTCCCAAATTTGTATTAAATACATAAAAAAGGAAATAAAGATTTTTCTTTAAAAAAATCATAAATTAAAATTACCTGGATCTATCTATGATTATATCAATTACTTAAAAAATAAAAACAAAAGAAATTAACCTTTAATTTCTCATGGAGTACAATATCATAATTCTATAAATTCGAAACATTTTATATTCTTTATATATATATATATTGGTAGATATTAATAACCTAGTCTAAACATGGCCTAATTACTAGTGAGCATGAGTTAGTTTGGGTTGGGTTTGACTGTACCCGAACAAAAACATTAAAACTCATTATCAATAAGATAAACAATAATACTAAATTTAACTCAAATACAAAACAAGTAATCGTTAAAAAAAAAACTCAAGTGTAAAATGCCTGAAACTTATAAAAATTCTAAATTAAAAATATACACCACCGTCCAAACAGCCACTTTGAAATTTTGAATCACACTTCTTGTGGCATTGGTATCAACCCTAGTTAAAATTAATATAGTATAAAATTAGTTTAATTTTAGTTTTTATTTTTTTATCCGATAAATTAATCAATAATATATATATATATATATGTTTTCAGTATATATATATATATATATATATATATATATATATATATATGTTTTCAGTATATATATATATTCAAGTCAGTACGATCTGATATAAATTCGTCAGTGTGTTAGATGTGGACCATTAGATATACATATTTTGACTCCAAATGTATGCGCTTATCAAAACTTCTCTATAATCAATGGTCCACATACAACGCACTGATATAAGTTATATCAGTGCGTACTGATAGGAAACCACAATAAATAAATATATATATATATATATATATATAATCGGTTAGGTGGTTTGGATGCCCACCCCTACTTACAAGTGGAGTTGGAAAATTTAAATTCACAAGAAAAAAAAGGGTGGTAATAATACATCGTTTAAAAATTTGGAACGATTTTTAGACCGTATAGCATTACTGTAACGATAGAGAGGTAGAGAGTTATCGTCTTGTCGATGTTTCAGCCTATTTAGACAACACTTTATGGTTTGGTTTTTGATTGCGGTCCCATAGTTTCACTCTCCTAACATCTCCTCCTGGATGGTTTCGATTTTCATTCCACAGTTTCTTTTCAAGTTCTCCAAAATTTGGATGTATCATATTATCTTTAATTCAAATTATATGATACGGTATCATTTGTTTTCATATCACATATTTTATTTAGATGAAAAGTACATCCAATTTTTTCTCGTAAAGTAAACTATAGATAAAATTTGTAAACTTCTTCGAATTGCAACTTATATTTTTTGTTATACTTATTATAATTAATTTAGAGGTTGAGAAGGATAAACGATCTGTCGATCCGTGTATACTAATTTTTTTTCCCTCCAAATCTAAAACTTGAGTGCCTTAAGAGGCCCAGATGCGACTTTTTATCTTCTAGAAAATGGATCCTAGAATCTAAAACCAACCGAAGCCTAAAGTGTTATCTGGCTGGGCCCTGGTCATAGCCCTAACACAGACAACCGACAGCCGACATGGCCCCATTTTCTCCTACTGTTTGCTTCCTAGAGATTCCAACAATATTTACATCTTTCATGGGTCCTATATGGGCTGGTCTATGACTGAAAAGTGGGCTCAACTTGGTCTAACATCATCAAACTCCTATATAACCCACTTGTCGAGTTCCAATGCTTATACATAGGGCTGACAATTCGGGTTCGTGGATCGGATTAACCTCAACCCGACACAACCCGAATAATATTAATTTTAATTCGACACGACCTGTTTAATTAAACGGGTTAACCTTTTGAAACCTGATACGATCCGTTTAACTAAACGGATTATACGGGTTGACCCGTAACACGTATAATAATCTGATTGGGTTATGATGGGTCGGGTTTGACCCGTTTAACCCGAACCCGTTTACCTAACATTTTTTAGAAAAATCATATTAAATTTGTAATTTCTAACCTGCCACAAATACATCCAACCTAATAGAGTAATAATTTTTAATAATCCAATCCAATCTAATACCATCAAATAATGTAACAAATGTATAATTAAATACAGTCATCCCGAAAGGCAAAAACAGTCATCCATAGTCAAATAAAATTAGTGATTGCTGCCGAAACGGTGAAACCTAAAGAATGGTTACCAAAGGAATAGTTATATAATATGTAAAAATTCATTTATAACCCCGGTAATAATGATAATTATAAATGAAAAGGGTTTAGTCAAGTCCATTACCAATTTTTCTTGATTAGTCAATATTCAACATTCACCCAATAAAACAAACATACAACATCAAGTGTAAAGTGCGGAAATATAAACAACACAAGATGTATACGTGGAAACCCTCCAAATGAAAAAAATCACGGGCTGTTAAGTGCGCCACACTTGGTCACAGAAATCCACTATATGAATAAAAGGTTACACCCTCAAGTGATACTCGGACTCTCACTCTCGACAACCTCAGGCTATGGACACCACCACTCACCACTCTTGGTTCAATCCCTAGTGATATCCCATGATCCACTACTCTTGGTGTGAGCACCTCCTACTCTACCCCTCGGGCCTTTTACAGTGGATACCCGACCAATTGCTTGCCAACTTACCCTTGGTTGCAAGGCTTCTCTTGCTTGTGCAACTTCACACCGAAGTCACAAGACTTTGACTCAATGAAGAGTATATGGTCTAAGTGTATATATGACACTATGCTCAAATGCAATTATGTGTAAGACCAAACACACAATGCTTAACTAGATGTAGATAATGCAATTAAACATCCTAGTTATCAAACAATGCCTACATGCCCATAACAATGACTCAATTAGATGTGTCGATAAAATCTAACAACCTAATTGTCAATAAAAGTCCAACTAACATAAGTTGTCACAACAAATAATCAAGGGCAATTTTGCAATCAAGAAATGCAATCAATGAGGCATACATATAAATGTTCATAAACTAGACTAGATGCACAAAGTCAACCTAATCATCAATTATGTATACATGAACATTCATGGATTAGCTATTTAGGCATAAATGACCTAATAATGCAAGCTATCACAATACAAACCCAAACATGTCATAATTTCAATAAATATGCAATTAATATGAAGAAATGCTAATTTAAGCAATAAATGACATGTCTTGGTAAGCTAGAACAATAATGAACAACAATAGTGGTTCTACTTACCAATCAGGGGCGGAGCCCTTCAGGGGCAGAGCCCTTCAAGGGCTTGGGTGGGCTGTAGCCCACCCAAGTTTTTTGATTTTTTTTTTAAGTTTTGTTTTATTAACCAAACTTTGATTTCTAGTGTTAAACTTACTAAAACTCAATAAATAAAACTATAAAAAAATATTTTAAATTTACTAAAGACCAATAAATAAATTTTTATAAAATATGTTTAACTAATCCAAAAACTTTGTTAAAATATATCGCCCTAAATGAAAAACAATAAAATAAAATAAAATAAAATAAAATAAAATAAAATAAAATAACTCTTCTTGTTTCAGCAATCATCATTCGACGGATTCCCAAATCACTCACATTTATATTTTTCCACTTTCTCAAATCTCAAACTCTAACTTCTCCGCGTCCTCTCTTATCTTAAATATCTCAATTTGATAGTAAATTCCCTAAGTTTTAATCTTTATTTATTTATTTACTTATAATGAATTTGATTTTAGGTTTTGTATTTTATGATTGTTATTTAAGTATTGCATTTTATTATTGAGATTTAGGCTTTGTATTAATGTGTCTTCTTGTGGGATAGCAAAGTTAGGAAAGAGAAGAAAAATGTACGAAAACTAATGTTTATTTTACTTTTGGGGATTTGAAAAGAAAAATATACATTAAATTTTTTTATTGTGTGGTACCACTATGTATATCCTTAATGTTTTTCTTATTATGAATTTTCTCTCATATCGTTTGATTTGATTATTACAAAGAAAAATTTTAAGATTTTTAAATAAGAATTTTCTTTTTAGGATTTTAAATAAGAAAAAAAATATTAGATTAGCCCACCTCGATTTTTTTTTCCAGCTACGCCCCTGTTACCAATCAATGAAAACTCATGCTTGGAATGATGCTTGAATGCAAGATGAAGATGAGTTTGGGGTTTGGAGAGTCAAATAACAAAGTATGAAGCTTTCTCTCTCTAATGGAGGTTCTCTCATTCTAAAGACGGGTTCTTTGAGCTCTAAGAAGGCAAGGAAGAAGAAGAGAACATATATAAAGAAGCCCTACACAAAACGGCATCGTTTTGGACTTGGGAGACAAAGTCCCGCATGACTGTTGTGTGTGCCGTGGCCTAGGCAAGTGTCCAGACCGCGGTCTGCACAGCAAGGCACGGCTGGACATTACCGCTGCCTAGGTCGCTGGCTAGGCATGGCACCAACAGCGGTCTAGGCCGCGGTACACACCAGACAGCACAACAGCTCAAGCTTAGAGCGACCCAAAACATGAACAAACGACATTCAAACCTTTTGTATAATATACCGTTAGAAATGTATGGAAGTATAATTTATACCCCAATTTACAAAACATGATTTGGATGTCTGTAAAAAAGTTATGGTCATTTTAGTGACCAAAGGTCAGAAACGGACAACAACAGAGATGCCCTATTTTTGTGGTCACTTTGGAGATTTTAAAACCAATCCAAACGGTCATAAAATATTATGAATAATATACCCTTGGAAAGGTATGGGTGTCTAGTTTGTTCAGAAATGTTCAAAACTCATTTTTAATCATTTTATAAAAAGATATGGTCACAAGACCATACAAAGGTCAGTTTTGAAAAATATTAAATCATTGAAATACACTCTTTTGAAACTAGACACCTTACTCCATATAATCAAACCAAGAGAAGAATGAGACCTTCTCATTTAGTCACTCAAAGCGCTAAAAGAAGTATACCATCGTGCAAGCGCGAACATAACACAATACCATACTTAAATCTACAAATGAAGTGCAAGTAGAATTGTGAGGAGATGCACACATATAAACAATATCAACACAAATGCAAGATCAACAAATTATGCATGAAGTGTGTGTGTGTACCTAAACTCTTCAAGAGGCAAAGTCAAGTGAGTATACCTTTTGCTCTTGAAGTCATGGAGATGCTTAGAAGCTTGCCAATGAGGTCCTAAGCTACCCATTACACAATCATCCCCAATGTGGTGTAGTTTGTCATGAAATAAGCCAATCATAACATTGAGATCCTTACAATCTCTCCCTTTGGCTATTTCATGACAAAACAACCACTCACAAAACAAAAAATAATCTAGCTATTGTTCATGAGAGTCCATTCTACGTTACAAAAAGAGATACCTAAGAATCTAAGTCTTCAAGGTCTTCAAGGTCTTCAATCTCTTCATAGATCATCATAACTACACACAATAGCAAGAATGCACTTTCCAAGAATAAGTGCATGTGAGGTGAACAAACATAAAAAGCAATTGCACTCAATAAAGCAATATAAACAAATGCATGTACAATACTCCCCCTAAATGGGTTACTCTCTCCCCAAAAGTATAACCAATGCTCCCCTTATATTTCTCAAGACTTCTCCCCCTTTTTGTCATGAGATAGGCAAAGGAGCTCCCCATATCGGGTTGCTTTAGCAAATAGAGCTATTGACATAATTACAATGCATAATCATATAAACGAACTTTATGCAACATAAGTAATTAAGAGAGATTCAAGGAGTTTTATTTAAAGAAAAATGTGTGACAAGGATGCTTTGCAAGCAAGACATGTTGCATTCAAATCCAAAACAAATGGTATTTGGCAAAGCAAACATCAAAAGGGTTTCCAAAAAGAATTCAAACCAATTTGTACCCTTTTGTCATAAGCAAACAAGATATAGTTTCCAAAAATTTGAAAATAAAGCAACTATATCAATCCTTAGAGGCAAATCAAGACATGAGCGACTATTGCACCCTTTTTGATTTTTCCGGATAATTATCCGTATGATAGTAGTCTTGTTTCACCATTAAGAAAAGATTGAAGACTAATTTGGATATAAAATCCTTATTAATTGCATGGATACAAGATCCTTATTGATTATTTTTCTCATTTGCACTCACACATATTTGCATTAAAGCAATCAAACTCAATTCATGCATATCATTAAAAGCAAGTTCACATGTCATGGAGATAAATTATAGGTCATTCAAATGTACTTTCCCAATTAATTCTTCTAGTCCAAAAATACATGTTTGAACATAAATATGACATGGATTGCAAACAAAGCAATGTTGCACACTTATTAAAGAAAAATATATAAGCATATGCAACCAAGAATCTCAAGCAATTATCAAAAGAGCATAAAATCAATTAACTGCACATAGCAAATCATGCAAGTTTGCTCTCTTTGCTTGAACTCCCCAAATGGGGTCACAAACCGAACCGTATCAAGGTAAGGGGCAAATCCCACTAGACATACCAAGTTCATTGGACTCAATAGTATCCAAGGGTGACATATGATCATGATTGCACTCGGGTTCAATCTTTCTAACCCACTTAGATTCCACCTTTTTAATTTTAGTGGTCAAAATCTTCAAGTCTCTAGGTTTCCTAGAATCATGCAAATTAGCCTTACGGTTCATTTTCTTTTCTCTCATGCTATCAATTCTACATTTTCTAATGTAGTTAATACATTTTGGTCGAATGTGACCAATCATACCACAATATGACAAATAGGTATAAAAGAAGAATTCATACCATTGCATTTAGTACTTATCGAGACATGGTCATGTTGATGAGTTTGTCTTTGATGTTGCACCGGTTGGCTTGTACTTAGAACATTCGCTGGATGTTGGTGCATTTGTGGTTGAGCATGAGTGACTTGCCTCAAAGGTTGATTGATCATTGATTGAGGCATCCTCAAGGGTTGAGGTTGAGCTTGTTTTCTTGGAAGCATCTTCAAGGTTAAGCTCTTATAAGATTCACCCACAACAAGAATCTTCTTGGGGTGTTGAGACCTAGGTGGAAAAATATGAGCAATCTCCTTCACAATTGTAGTTTTGTCCAAGGATGATGTGGTCTCATCATATACAAGAACAAGCCCTTGCTTGTCATTTGGCTTTGATTCAATGCCAATCATTTCTGGACCCAAAGTCATCATAACAATTGTACTTTTTGCATCTTCAAGTTCCATCTTCAACTTGCCTTCACTTTTTTTTACACATCTCACTTCTTCATCCAAGTAAGTCAACTTGGCTTGTAGTTAAAGATTATCCTTTTCCAATCTAAGGATATCATTATCTTTCTCCATCAAGGACTTTTGAAGAGAATCAACTAACTCTTGATAATCAACCACATTATGGGTCAAGACCGCAACTCTTACTACGGGTCATGTAGTTGATCAACATCAAAATTCCTTTTGTGGTCTGTTCATGAGGGATCCTCGAAGTTGAGTTCTAACCTCTCCTTCTAGCGCCAGTTGTTGACGGTGATTTTTGGATGGATCACACGTCGAACAGAATGTATGTGAAATCACACAATTGCTAATTACGAATAGTTAAGAAAACAAAATAAACACGAGGATTTTAAGTGGTAGAACCCCAAGAACGGGGAAACATCCACGGTTGCCGGAAATCGGCTAGGAAAGAACTTCACTATGAATAATCGATTACACACTCAGTCTCTCGTGCTCTCTAGAGTCTTAATTTTTCTTCTACCCTTTCATGGGTGTTATTAGGGTCTATTTATACATGCATAGAACCCTAATTCATGCTATATAAGTAAATGAAGTTGACGTGTTTGAGTCGTTTTATTATTCTTTCCTATTCTGCGTTCTTCAAGCATTAGGTCTCTTGCCTAATTTGGACTCTGGCATCAATAGGAAAATTCGCTTCCTTATCAAAGTGTGCTTCGAGAGACCTTATTGGAGTATGACTCATTCTGCATGTAATTGATAGTATCCATGTGTCGATCTACCGATCATCTGCCAAAATCCGACTAACTCGATAGCCCTGACCGATGATTCAATCCCGACTAGAGGCTTTGACCGACCATCTCGATAGCCTGACCGAGTGTTATGAAACCATCTTTGGTCAGCTTAGGTAGGTTCAGAAAGGTTGACTCTTGGTTATATGGCATCTCCAACTCCCACATCTTTGGATAGTTATGCTGACTCACCATTCTTTAGATTTCACATTACTTTGCATTGAATCCCGATAAGAAGCCAGTTATCCAGAAGAGGAGGTGCTTCAACCCAGAAAGAAGCAAGGCGATTAAGGAAGAAGTAACAAGCTATTAGCCGTAGGATCCATTCAGGAGGTGAAATATCCCAACTAGGTTGCCAACGTAGTCCCGGTGAAAAAGAAAAATGGCGAATGGAGGATGTGTGTGGATTTCACCGACCTTAACAAAGCATGTTCGAAGGATAGCTTCCTTTTGCCTCGGATTGACCAGTTGGTAGATGCAACGACAGGTCATGAACTGTTTAGTTTCATGGACGCCTATTTAGGTTACAACCATATCAGAATGTTCAAACCAGATGAGGAAAAAAACTCATTCACAACTGACCAGTGATTGTATTGCTATAAGGTCATGCCGTTTGGGTGACGGGGTAACTTACCAAAGGCTGGAAAATAAAATGTTTGCTCGACAGATTGGCAGGGATATGGAGGTATACGTGGACGATATGCTAACCAAAAGTGTAATGTCCGGAGATCATCCATTCGACCTAAGGGAGACGTTTGAGGTGCTACGAAAATATGGGATGAAGCTAAATCCAAAGAAGTGTGTATTTGGAGTACCATCAGGCAGGTTCCTAGGATTTCAAGTTCACCAAAGAGGGATCGAAGTAAACGAGGAGAAAAAAAAAGCCTTAGAAGAAATGAGATCCCCCAAGACATTGAAGGAAATTCAAAGATTGACGGGTTGCCTAGCGTCACTAAGTCGGTTCATAAGTAAATTAAAGGACAAATGCCTACCCGTTTTCAAAGCAATTAAGCACGGCAAAGAGGTAGAATAGAATGATGAGTGTGAGCAAGCGTTTAGAAAAATCAAAGAATACTTGGGAAAAGCTCTGATATTATCTGAACCACTTGAAGGGGAAGTGCTTTACTACCTTTACCTGTCCGTAACAAACGTAGCGACATGGTTAGTACTGGTTAGATTGGAAGAGGAAACGCAGAAACCTATTTACTACACTGGCAAAGCTTTGTTACCTACAAAAACAAGATATTATCCTGCTGAACAAATGGTTTTGGCTCTAGTAACAACAATGAGAAAGCTGAGACCGTATTTTCAAGCTCACAAAATTGAAGTATATACTGATTGTCTGTTGAAACAGATTTTATCAAAACCTGAGGTGTTGGGAAGGCTGACTAAATGGTCAGAGGAACTAAGTGAGTTTGACATAGTCTACTCACCAAGAGCGACGATCAAGGGACAAATTATAGTAGATCTGGTTACGGAATTTGCTGAGTCAAACAACGAAGTGATCATGATGTTAAGAGAAAATGATCTGTTTGCTTGGAAACTACATGTAGATGGATCGTCAAACACACACGGCAGCAGGGCATGCATAGTTATATCCATGCCAAAAGGTGACCAGGTGGAATGTGCCTTACGATTTGACTTCAAAGCCACTAACAATGTGGCAGAATATGAGGCGTTTCTGGCAGGCCTTAGGGTGTGCATGACATTGGGAGCAGATAAGTTGGAAATATTCAGTGACTCATAGGTGGTGGTCAATCAAGTTCTGAATGAATACCAAGCCAAGGACAACAACATGGTTGCGTATTTAACTATAACCAAGACACTCCTCGAAAGGTTCAAAGCATACAGAATCACCTAGATCCTGAAGGAGAAAGTTGAGAAAGAAGACACGCTGTCAAAATTGGCATTAGCCACCAGTGTATGGTCAAAAACAGTCCTGATTGCCCACCTGAAAAGCCAAGTATCGAGAGCGAATATCAAGCTGAAGCGTCGGAGGTAGAATTGATTGAAGGGGAACAAGCTACATGGATGACCCCGATCAGAGAATACTTAGAGAATGGAGTGCTATTGACAGAGATAGCTGAAATGAAGTATCTCAGATATAAAGCCACAAGATATTCGATAGTAGAATGAGAGCTATACAGAAAAGAGTTTTATACAGCCCTTCAGAAATGTATGGACCCGTTTAGAGGTAGGTAAATATTAGAAAGTATTCACAGAGAAGTCTGTGGGAATCACTCGGGTGGTAAAAACTTGGCACATAAGACTCTCAGGTAGGGTTTTTATTGGCCGACTCTGTTTAAAGATACACAAGGTGTTGCAAGTCAGTGCGGAGGTTGTCAAAGTAACTAATGACATCCGAAGCCACCTGAGCAGTTGAAGATTTTGACATCACTATGGTCATTTGCCATGTGGGGAATAGATCTAATTGACTCGATGCCTATTGCAACTAAATGAGGAGTAAGCATGCCATAATAACAGTTGACTACTTCACAAAGTGGGTTGAAGCAGAAGCACGGGTACATATTACCGAGACTAACACCACCATTTTTGTAATGAAAAATATCATCTATCGGTTTGAAATCCCCGAAACTATAATCACAGATAACATGACTCAATTCGATAGTGATAATTTCAGAAATATGTGTCAAGACTTTAGGATAAAGAACTATTATGCCACGCCAGCTCATCCCCAGACCGATGGCAAAATGGAGGCGATGAACAAAATTGAAACAAATATTATGGTGTGTAAAATTAATCTAGAGGGGGGGGGGGGTGAATAGATTTTAATTAACTTTTACCCAATTTTCGTTAAGAGTCAAGTTGACGAAAATACCCCTATCTAGTTGCAAAGATATCACAAGTGTAATAAATACGGAAATAGTAAAAACACTTGAGATATACGTGGAAACCCTTCAAATGGGAAAAACCACGGGCTGATGAGTGCGCCACACTAGAACCTCGAATCCACTAATGATAAAGGAATTAAAACCTAATCCCGGTTTAATCCTCCACCACTACCTAATCCTGGTATAAGTGAACCTAGTTCATCATGCTTGTGCTTTAAGCTACCTACTCTCAGAAGCAACACAAGTCTTACTTCTCAATGAAGAGATAAAGTGTCCTAAGAGAATATATGATGATATTCAATGAACAAACAAGGCTAGGAAACCCTATATGCTTATCTAGGATAATGAGATGACAATTAATGCAATCCAAGATATCAAGTGCTAAATGACATGTTCAAATAGCTTAGCTAAACATAGATCAAACAATCCTATGAAGCTATCACAATACAACACTCAATCATGACATCACAACAATCTCTAATTTGTATCTAGAAATAATCTAAGAGAATACAATAAATTAAAGAGATGGTTTAGTAAGGAAAACACTTAACTTGTAAGAAGATAGTGAAGAGCTTACCAAACAAGATGTGATGAAGCAACCCTATCCATAGATGCACTCTAGATGAACTTAGATGATGCAAGATGAATATTTGATGCTCATGGGAATGCTTTGAGTGATTAAAAATGAGTTCTTGGAAATATTTTTCCTTTGAAATGTATTCTAAGGAAGAAATGTGATATTCTGAACTCATACACTACCTTAAGGCATTGAGTTATATATATATATATATATATATATATATATATATATATATATAAGATCCAATCAAAGTGAGGTCGTTTTGGAAAAAAACGTTCCAGCTTCCTCTGCGTGCGCTGGTGACGTGCACAACCTATTTTTAAAATAGGCGCTGGACGAGTGGCACATCCCAGTAGCACAACACAAGCGCAGATTCTCTGGGATGTTTATGCTGGTGAGGCTGCGCTAGGCGAGTAGCGTAACACCAGCACACACCTATATTTTTCAACTAGGCGCAGGTGCAATAACACAACTCAGTGGCGCAACATTAGCGATAGTCCACTGTGAAAGTTACGCTGGTGAGGTGCACTGGTGGAGTAGAGCACCACCAGCACAAGGCCTATTTTTTAACACTCAAATGCATAAAACAATAAGTTCAAGAGTGATGAAATTACATCATATTTTAATGCCTAGCATGACATACAACTTTCATAGCAAGATGCAAATAGGCCAACAAGAGTCATTTAAACTAAAAAGCACACAAGAAAAACACTCAACATTTAAAATCAAGAGTTATGCATGAATATGTGAGTGTGTGCAACTATCTCTTCAAAGTAAGTAAGCACAAGAATCTTACCTTTGGTGCTTCTCTTCTTGAGGTCTTGACAGCCTAAGCTACCCTTACATGAACCCCAAAAATGTGGTTGTTCACGAAATAAGCCAATCAACAAATGAGGACTTTTCAAAAATAATCAAGCATACTCTGAAGACGAAGCTGGAAGAAAAGAAGGGAAACTGGGCAGATAAGTTGCACGTAGTCTTGTGGGCTTATCAGACTACAGAAAGGACTTCAACAGTAGAAACACCTTACTTGTTGGCATTTGGGATGGAAGCAGTGATTCCTGTTGTGGTAATTCACAAGTCTCGTAGGGTACAACTCTTCGATCCCGAAGGAAATATGGAGATGATAAAACAAGACTTGGACGAGTTGGAAGAAAGAAGAGACATGTCCAGGGTAAGAATTGCTGTCTACCAACAAATGGTAGCAAGGTATTACAATTCTCATGTCAAGGTTAGAAAATTCCAGCTCGAAGACCTAGTCCTGAGGAGGGTGACACTTAATACAAAAGACAAGTCCATGAGATCGTTAGCTGACAAATAGGAAGGACCATACCAAGTGGTCGGGATAGCAGGATATAGAGCATATCTCCTTTCCCGACCTGAGGAGATCGAGCTGCCCAGGCCATGCAATTCACATTATTTAAAGATCTTTTACCCATGAGGAGATTCTTACTTTTGTTTTCTTTTATTTCCATAGTTTAAGCTTTGAATTGTTATTAGCTAATTGTTTTTTATTTTTTGAGAAATCAATAAAAAACCCCAGGGGAAGCTGTTATAAATAATCCAGTACAGTTTTCAAAACCAAGTGTTTGCTCATAAGAGCGTTCACGGGATACCTTAAGATATTGATCAAAGCTGATAAGGGGTCCCGAGTAGCCCAGTGAGGGAGCCAAAAGCATATGTCGACGAGATAGTGCACGCTAACTGAAACTAACTGGGAGCGTATGAAGCACTGCTAGGGCGCCTTCGGGCATACAAACCAGATGAGATGCACTAAAAGTTGGATAAGGCACAAATCCTACCTATAAGATAAGGCAAATACGGTCATAGATGCTTACAAAGTTGGTAGGACAAGTTATGTCTTATCACAACGAATCTTGACCAACAAACTGTTGGGAGACGTCCCAACGACCTAGTTTGTAGATAAAGGATAAGAGTCTATAAATGAAAACCGCACAACTGGGTTTATAAATGAACACTATCCAATAGAAAGATAGACAAGAAGACGATTGGGAAAAATAACCCGAACGATAAAACGCAAGGGGTTTACCCAAGATGGACCCGAGATCATTACAGAGTATGGTTCAATCCTCCAAGGGCATTTAACCAGCAAAAGTGAGGCAATGAGGCAATAATTACGTGGTGACCCGACCTTAGACGAGTGGTTTATCTAGCCCATACGATCGGGATATAAGTGGTTTTACTTACCCTAACTTATAACGATCAACCTGGCATGGGTCAGCATGCATAACTCAGGTTGCAGTAAAAATATAAGTAAACGCAAGCATAAGAATCCACACACATAAAACCAAACATATCCCGAAAACAAGTGATAAGAAGGAGATATACATTGACTGTCATAGTATGTCAAAAATTACAAAATTAAATACATATGAAACAGCTACAAAAGCAAAGATGCATCGGTTATTCCTAGCAGATGAGGAGCCCCTAGGGCCTAAAAGAGGGACATCATCGTCTTGGCCTTCACCAAAGTCTCCAAAATCTGGTCAGGAGATATTGTCATCAGGATCAGCAGACACAAAGGGAGAGTAATCTACGTGGTTGAAGGATCAACGTCGACCCATTTGGTCAGAGCTCTATTGTCCTGACCAGCATGGAAGGACACAAGAGATACCTTCGAAAGGAGTTCGAGATGAATAGGGTGGAGACCCTTTCGATGGATTTGCAATAGGCCTTCCACCGATCCGCTGGTTCTTGATCGCTTCCAGGGACTCTCTCTGATGCTTAGATATTATCCGGTCCCACTTCAAGCGAGCCTCTTTGGAAGACCTCTCCTTCATACTGAAGAACATCCTAGCAGTTGCCAGGCCCCTATCAAACTCTCTCACCAGCATAACATCGAAAGCAATGGTTCTTTTATACCGATCAACATTTTAAACCTCGAGGTCTAACCTGGCCTCATGGGAAATAACTTCCATACTGATCTACTACTGCTCCAAGTCTTTGGTGGTGTGCTCATAGTGAAGCGAAGCCTCCTCAAATGTCTGCTGTGCCTCTAATGTCTTCTTCTGAGCTGAGACAAGGGAGTCCTAGACAATCCGAGCTTCTTCCCGAGCCTTCTTCACTGCCATCTCAGCTAAGATAACCCTTGATTCATGTTTAGTGCTTTGTAACTCAGCCTTGACAACTCTTTTCTCCAGCTTAACGTTCCTTGTAGTGAGCTCCCTAAGAGCCTGATTAGATGCCTTGGCTCTACTCTGAACATTCACAAGTTTTTTTCTCAAGGCCATCTCAGTTGTTGTATGTGCCTTCAGTTTCTCTGCATACTGGCTAGCCTTGAAGGCACTGGCAGCAGAAGACTTTAAAGCCTTATTCTTCTCAGCGAGAACCAGTTTCAACTAAGAAATCTCAGCAACCTGCTTATTTTTCTCAGAGAGAGCCTGAGTTAACACCTCTATTGCCTGCCAAGGATCAACGAAAGGAAAATTAGATAGATAGAATGATAGAAAGAAAAATAATAAAAATGGGGGAAAGACTTACAAAAACACCATTGTTAAATATCATACAGACCCACTCAAAATCTGCAGCATCTTTGGCATCCATCCAGTACCCTTCACTAATGTATCCAACCCTGATGACATTGAGCGAAGCATGAAAAGGGGGTCGGTCTGAGAACTGCTGGATGAAGGGAAATGAGAAAGCTCAGCGGCAGAAATAGCAGGAGCAGATCGATCCCGAGAAGATGAGGGGATAGAACGATTAGCAGTGTTTTGAGTCTTCAAAATCCCAACATCTTCCCTAAGAAGATTAGCGGATGCAACAACCCGAGGGCCTTCGTTCTCAAGAATTTGACTTTCGATGGCACCCTCGAGAGGAAGAGACCCAACAAGTATAGTGGAAGGAGCACCAATAGGCTCACTAACCCTCATATCCCCCTCTAATTGTATAGCTGCTCATTCTTCTGATTCCAAAATAGAATGGAGAACCCGTTCCTCCGTCAAATCCAGAAAATCTTCATTGGCTACTTTCTCACCCTCGTCGGGACAACCATCATCACCTTCGGAGTCAGAAAAAATGTTTGGACGCCTAACTGAAAACTGCATAAGAGCCTTCCTAGGGCATTGATTGTAGGGAAAATCCGCACAACGGAAGCGTGAAAAAAAATAAAAAATTAGGATTTCGGTATAAATAAAAAATTTTCCTTTTAAATCACAAGAACCTTAACCCTAGATTAATTGATGTATATAAAAAGTGTCGTACTTTTTTCTCGTGACGATTGACCAAGCGTCGAATTGAATCCGCAAGATCTTCCAATCCAATCATGAACGTGAATCACCTAAGAGTGTGGGCCCCCTTTCTTTAAATTGTATACCTGAGGATGGAAACAAACAAAATCTTTTTCTTTGTTAGTTACAATTATCCTCCAAGAGAAAAATCCAAGAATGTCCTGTCACTTGTGAATTATCAATCTAATTGATTGAAACTCGCGTGAACCCGATTTGATTTTGTACACAAAACCCTTTTGATGTAAAGGATACTAGTGAACTATATATAAAAAAACGTTCTCTTTTCTCTGTTCTCCTTGGCTGAATTCTACACCCTATATCTATGAGTTGATAGAATTTTGTCTAAAGCAAAAACTAAATTTTTCTCCCTCAAAATTCTCACTTGCTAGGCCGAATTCTCTCTTGAAAAATACATAGCTTGGCCGGAATTTTTCTCATAGAAACATAGGGCTAGCCGAATTTATCAAGTTGGTATTTATAGGATCATAAATCCTTTCCTAAGAAGAATTTACTTGGTTGTTAAGAATCCTTTCCTTAAGTGGATTTACTTGGTGTTTAAGAATCCTGTTCAAAGAAGAATTCTACCCTTAGGTAGATTTACTTTGTGACCAAGAATCCTTTTCCAGAAAGAATTCATTCCTAAACCAAGACTCCTAATTCAACTCAATAGTGTATTTGTAACCATATTAAAGATTTCCTAACTTGATTAGATAAATAATTCCTATTATTTATCTACTTATCAAATATAATCTTTAATATTAATTAAACTACCAACAATAGTATAATATTAAGAGACCATCTCCTACTAGAAAAAAGATTTTGACTTTTAATTAAATAATTAATTAATTTCCATTTAATTAAATAATAAAATAAAAATAATATAATTAAGCTAAACTATATAGCTTTGCCGCCCAACACAATATATGGACCATTATATTGTTTTTTCTATTTTATTAAATCTATTAGACCTTAATAAAAAGTTCACATGTGAACTAGACCCATTTTTACAAAAAGAAACAAGTCCACATGCCTCAATACAATTTTAGATGGACATAAAATTGGTTCGGTAGAATATATCAAGTGATCCATGCAAGTTCGTGTGGATTGGGGATCTTGGCCGGCTATCTAAATTTAACCTCCAACAGACACAATCCAATCACAATCAACAAATGATTCACTTAGGTCCAATCTATTAATTTTAGTTCATTCCACTAAAGAACTAAAATTGAACTCTTAAATAAAGATAGAATAAGTTAATATTTCTCATTCATACCCTATACAATCTTACTGGAGAAAGTGTATCCTCGTGAAGAATACCAGTAATCGCCAAGAGCTCATAGACCGCCTATAACTCTCAAAGTTACCATATTTACTCATATGACCACATTTTGAACTTGGATATTTTGACTTGTCCAGAAGCCATGTTTCAATAGATACTATTGAAAACTTAACGTTAAGATTTGATATCCAATACCTCAAAACATCCAAATGATGATATTCTACTCTCATTTAATAAATGGAGTCACGATGTCCATACCTATAAATGAAATCCTCTATAGATTAACAAATGAATACCACCAAACTATCGAGGATAGACTATGCTATATAATCGTACTCATTGATAGCTCAAATGATAACACTTGCAACCATAAGTTCATAATTTATCTCAGGATTGAGATAGACTCTCCGATTGTCTTCACATGAAAACTTTTATCCATTGACGGGTTCTAGATAAATTTTTTTTTGGGTAAATGTTCTAGATAAAGTATTTCATTGTGATCCAATTCAATGCACCCAGTGCACTAGATTCTTTTGCCCAAAGAGACCACACTTTGATGATTTTAGACTCATCATAACACATTTGATCCCACTCAAATGCTAGTAAAAGAATCGACAACTTTAACAAGATCTTAAGTTGTGAATATTATTCAAGACTAACTAAAGAATTGTGTCTACTTCATACATTTCCAGATGTATGAACAATTCTTCTTTTCTCATAGTCTTTTGACCTTATGATTATTTACTTTTGACAATTATAATAATTAAACTATAAATGCTATAAGATTTGTTAAACTAGAAATCACTTTATTAATATGAAAAGATTGTCAAATATATTATTATACACTTGCTATCGAGCATAATCCTAACAATCTCCCACTTGCTCTATAGCAAATGTGTCATATCTCTCATCCCTATGTTCTCTAGATGCCTATCAAAACTCTTTTGTGGAAGAGCCTTTGTAAAGGGATCCGCTGATTATCTGTTGACGCGATCTTGTTAATCGTCATGTCACCCTTATGCCTAATTTCCCTCAAAAGGTGATATTTTCTTTCAATGTGTTTCCCTCTCTTATGACTTCTTGGTTCTCTCGAATTAGCTACTGCTCCACTATTGTCACAATAGATAGTGATCTGCTTATTCGCATTAGAAACCACTTCCAAGTCAATCAAGAATTGGCAGAGCCAGACAACCTCTTTAGCATCCTTGCATGCCGTAACATACTCGGCTTCCATTTTGGAATCAGCAATACAAGATTTCTTGATATTCCTTCATATGACTGCCCCTCCTCTAATAGTAAACACAGATCTTGATGTTGATCTCCTGGAGTCAGAATCTGACTGAAAATTAGAATCTGTATACCCAACGGGAATTAAATCCCCTCCAGAGTATACGAGCATATAATCTCTCGTTCTCCTAAGATATTTGAAAATATGTTTGACAGCCGTCCAGTGATCAGGACCAGGTTTCCATTGAAACCTAAAAACTATGGCCACAACAAAACAAATATCTGGTCTAGTATAGAGCATTGTATACATGAGACTTCCAATTGCTGTTGCATATGAATTGCTCTTCATTCTCATTCTTAGGAACTTGTTTAGAAATTTTGATTTCATGTCTGAAAGGTAACATACCTTTCTTGGAATCTTGCATGGAAAACCTAGACAAGATTTTATCTATGTATGAAGCTCGGGATAATGCAATCATTCTATTCTTTCTATCCCTTATGAATTGGATACTAAGAATATAACTTGGATACCAAGAATATAACTTGCTTCTCCTAAGTCCTTCATATCAAATTGTTTTGCTAACCATTATTTTACTGATGTCAATACACCTACATCGTTTTCGATGAGTAGTATATCATCAACGTAAAGAACTAGGAAAACCAACTTGTCGCCCTTAATCCTTTTGTATACACAAAGTTCATCAAGGTTTTGAATAAATCCAAAACTTTTCATGGCTTGATCGAACCTTATGTTCCAGGATCTAGATGCTTGTTTCAATTCATATATGGATCTTTGCAACTTGCATCCCATTTCCTCTTGGCCTTTTTCGATGAATCCTTATGGTTGCATCATATAGATGCTTTCGTCGACTTCCATTCAGGAAATTTGTCTTGACGTCCATTTGTCAAATCTCTAGGTCTAGAGATGCCGCAATGGATAAGAGTATCCTAATGGATTTAAGCATGGCCACAAGAGAGAAAGTTTCTTCATAATCGATACCTTCGTTCTGTGTATAACCTTTAGCTACCAATCTAGCTTTAAAGGTTTCCACCTTTCCATCCATTCCTCTTTTCCTCTTGTATACCCACTAGCACCCGATGGGTTTTATCCCTTTAGGCAAGTCTCATGCAATTTTGGATTCAATTTTGTTTTTGAACATAGATTCAATTTTGGATTGCATTGCCTTTTACCAATGACGACAATCAACATCTTTCATTGCTTCCTTGTATGTATAGGGATCATCGTCGTCTGGGAGATTCTTTACAGATTCTCCTAGACTGATGTATCTCTCGGGTTGTCTACTAACCCTCCCAGTATGACTAGGTATGGTAGATTATTGATCTTTTGTTGGTACAGAACTTACAATTGGGCTTGGTTGTAAAACCTCTTGTGGAATTGTATCTCCTAAAAGCTCATTCATGGCAATTCTACTTTTAGGCATAAAATTATTCATATAGTCATCTTCAAGAAATTTAATATTTGTTGAAACAAATACTTTAAGGTCTGAAGGATTATAGAAATAATATCATTTTGTTCCTTTTGGAAACCCTACAAATATGCATATTTTCTAAACGGGACTCCATCTTTTCTGTCTTTCCTTTTAACACGTGTTCAGGACATCCTATCATCCTTAAGTGTTGTAAACTAGGCTTTCGCCCGATCCACAACTCATGCGGTGTTTTAGGAACCTGCTTAGATGGTATATCATTTAGAATATACATAGCGGTTTGTAAAGTATATCCCCAAAAAGAATTAGGGAGCGTTTAATAACTTAACAATACCTAACCATGTCCAAAAAAGTTATATTTCTCCTTTCTGCCACCCCATTTTGTTGAAATGTACCTGGTGCAGAAAATTGAGAAATTATCCAATTATCAATAAGATATTGCTGAAACTCACCAGATAGATATTCTCCACCACGATCAGACCTTAAGATTTTTATGAGTTTCTCAAGCTGATTTTCTACTTCAGCTTTAAATGCTTTGAACATGTCAAAAGCATCTGACTTATGTCTCATGAGATACAAATAGCCAAATCTTGAGTAATCATCCGTGAAATTGATGAAGTACTCATATCCACCTCTTGCTTGAACGCTCATAGGTCCACACATATCAGTGTGTATCAATCCTAAACATTCGACGGCTCTTGTGTCTTTGGTCGTGAAAGACCTTTTGGTCATTTTACCTTTCAAACAAGATTCACAAGTTGGTAGATCATCAATCTTTAAGTCACTTAGAGGTTTGTCACTAACCAATCTTTTAATCCTATTTAGGTTAATATGACATAGGCATAAATGCCATAGGTAGGTTTCATCTTTTGATAATTTTACTCTTTTATGATTAAGTTCTGTTGATTCTGTGTCTAACAAGTGAGAAATATTTCCATGCAAGTAGAATAAACCGTTTTCCAATATACCTTTACAAACAAATTTGTTATTCTTACTAATAATAAAACCTTTTGTTAATAGTAAAATTTGGCTAGGGGACCAAAGAGAAATTTTTCATTCCCCTAGCTCGAATCAAAGACCAAATTTGACATTTTTGGGACCCCGGGCAAATCATAAAGCTACCCCGCAGAAGTGGGGAAAGGTCATCGGGATTCAGAGCAACCAGGAATGAAGCTCGGCATGACCAGGTCGAACCCTCATGCAAACACTGGAATTCGGGAAAAGCCCGATGCGTGGATTTCCAGGCTTCTCGAGATCATTTATCCTGTGTTGGAAACCAGTTCATCGGTTACACAGAGGAACAAGGTTTTAAAATTTTTATACAGATCATATTTGTATCTGGGACCAGTGAACTTGGGATCGTAATTATTTTTCGGAACTAATACATACAATGTGTAAACACATGAAATTGTAATCAATAAAATCAGAAGAAGAACATAACAACGTTTAGAGGCTCCTTCACTTTACAATGTGCTTCTGTCTGAACCACTCTTACCAACGTTTGGAAGCTCCTTCACTTTATGGTATACTCCTGTCTGAACCAGTCGATCTTCCTTGCTATCTCCTGAAACTGGTAATTGCGTGTGGGAGCGTCACGGTCTCTGGAACTTGAATGGAGGATGTAGAGAAATACTTGAAGAAACTCTTTCTTCTCAATTTGGTGTATTGATTTCACGCACATATAAATTGCATCTCATGCAATCAAAAACAAAAACAAAAAATTTTTCTTTCGTCTTGTTTCACGCGCCTTTTTTTTTTCTTCGTGTGTACTGATACACACCAAAAACAAAATTAACTTTTTCTAAAATACAAAAAACAAATCACCCATGCACTTGGCTTTATTTATATATATATATATATATATTCTATTTTTTTTTCTTATATATATATATATCCTTGTTTGTATCTTATACAAACACTTATATATGTGCACACACCAATTTGCATCCAATGCAATCTCTTGTTGTTAATAGTGAAATTTGGTCAGGAGTCAAAGAGAAATTTTCCACTTTCCCGCCACAAGTTGAAACCCATAATCGACAATCATGAAAGCCCGGATAGACCATAAAGCCACCCCGTAGGAGCAGGGAAGGCCGGCTCGGCTTCACAACTAACAGAAAATAGGCTAGGCACGACCAGGACGAGCCCCCACAAGAATGCTGGAGCACGGGCTTCTCCAGGCCACCTATCAGGGAACTTCGGCTTTGAGGTCAAGTTCCTCAACCGCCTTGTGAATGCCAGGAGAAGTCTCCAAGATCAAGAGACATTTAAGAGAAGCCCTCCAACCTCTTCAAAAGCCCGTTGTCCTTGATGGACATAAAGGAAGAATCGTGCCTAAATTTACACTAGCCCGACTACCTCCAGGAATGTCTACAGGAACACCTCGAGCCCTTAAGGGTCAGGGAAAATCCATCTCAAGCTTCTAAGAACAGAGTCGGAGCAGGGATCTATCTCGCTCTACAGGGCAACAAGTAGCTAGCTGGGTGACCTCTATGAAGAACCATGCCGCGATAACATACAAGATCCTATCTAAGAGATAACCATCATTAATCCCGTATACGTGCGAGCCAAGAGTTTGATTCCAAAAAGGAAACAAACTAATTCACGTTACTTGTTTCCGCTATTTACTCGGGGTCAACCACTTTTAAATGAATGATCCCGCCCGATAAGGAGGAAACAGATTCAAAGGATCGTGGCGGGATATCAGCAAATTCAAACCAACTTGGACCATATATAAATAGGGTCAAGCAGGATACATAGAAAGATATAACAAGAAAAACATACATAGAAACAAAGAGAAAAAGAAAAGAAAAGGGGATTGCCTAAATTATGTATTCAGAACACGGCTACTTTTGTTTCCACTATTCGACAGGCACAGAGTTGCCACCATCCTAGATCTTAGAGAGACTGCGAGCATATAAGAGAGTGAGTTATATTTTAAAGCAAGTATCAATAATAAAAGATCTCATTTACTGTTACTATGATGCAGCCTCTCGTTTACCTCTCAACAGGCCAGGTATCAACGGTAGCGACCCTGGCCACCGCTTTCGTGGTAGTGGTCTCGAGGGTGTTAGCAGGAATTTCTCATCCCGAGCAAATTTCCCGTTCTCACTTTCTGGCGCCATCTGTGGGAAACTCTCACACCACCACCTTTACATTCGAAAAGTTTGTTATTTCATAATAATCATGAGGCTCCGCTCCTTACAGGGGCAGCAGGGCACATTGGGATAACCTTCTGCTACGTCGACACGATAGGTCCCGAGGAAAGGGATAAAATCCGGGCTCCATAGTCAGGTTCCCACATAGCCAGCCACGGTACGGGCACTGGATCCCCCTCTGGGAAGTCAGGTCGAGCTTGACCAACAACCAGCTGCAGCTTGACCAACAAGCAGAGGACTTCATAGAAAATGACTGCCTTCGACTTCTCGCTAAGGGTATCGCTATCCAACAAGCGGGTCTATGCAATCAGGGGGAGTCAAGCAGGCATGGGGTTAGGCAACCTGCCTTCCATAGCCTGGAACCTGCCCCTCGAAAATAAGCTTGTAATAGAGCGGGGCTCCCAACCATGATCCGGGATAGGCTAGGGCCTATGCCCCCCGTCCCCGAAACCCTGCCACGTTATCAACCAAGACAAGTCAAATCTGCAGCGGACATTCTTCCCCGGGAGCAGGAAACATTTCTGTACCCGACGACTTCAAGGAGAGAAGCCCGAGGTAGAGAAAAAGAAAGTCAGCAAAGCCCCTGAGCGGACCCTATCCGAAAAAGGAACCGGGTAGAGGTCTCCAGTTCGACAGAGGGATCCGATGGTGAGGAATCCGAGATCAACTCAAGAAAATCTGAAAGCAAACATCTATAGGACCAGTTGGCAGAACTTCAGAAGGAGGTCCTATTGATGATGAAGGGAAAATACAAGGAGGACAAGAAAGATCCTCTAAGTGAAATGAATGCTCCCTTCACTAGAAGGGCCTGAGAGACAGAGCTCCCGCCTAAGTTCAAAATGCCAATTGACAGGTTCTTTGGGACTAAAGATCCCCTGAGCCATTTAGAGTGCTTCGTTCAACAGATGGAAATCCAGAACACAACGAAGGCCGCTATGTGTCGAATGTTCCTCACTACACTCACGGATTACGCTAAAACCTGGTTTATGAAACTACCTGTTGGTAGCGTGGATTCGTTCACCAAGTTATCAACCAATTTCGGCTCACAATTCCAGGGAGTTAAGCCCTGATTGAAGGACTCGATCCAACTACAATACGTGATCCAGGAGAGAGGGGAAACCCTCTGGGCTTATGTCGAGCGTTTCCACATGGAAGTCATCTAGATGGGGGTCTTCACCGAGAAAGAAACCCTCACCAACTTCAGAAGGAACCTGTGGGCGGGAAAGCTTTTCTGATCTTTCGCTAAGAGACCTCCAGAAACTTACCAAGAAGCTTATGATCGGGCTCTAAAGCAGATTGAGGTCGATGAACAGCTTAAAGTCAAGATGGAACATGACAACATGTAAGCCGTAAAGCGACAAAAGAAGGAAGCTCCCAGACCCGAGCAAGCTAACAAAAACCAGAACAAACCCCTTGATAAATCAACATACAGTTTCCCCCTCTTTTAACCCAGATCAGAAAGGTATCCAGATAAGCAAGCTCCTCCTCAAGCTTCACCACCTCCCAAGACAGTGGCCCCCATAGCTCGAGATGAGAGAGGGTACGATCATTACACCCCTTTAAATACATCACGAGAAACAGTCTACCTCGACATTCGGGATAAGGGTTTGTTACAGATGCCCGCTCTAATGAAAGCCCCAATCGATAAGAGAAATCGTTATAAATATTGTGACTTTCACGAGGATGTAGGGCACAACACTTCAAAATGCTACAACCTGCGGAACCAGATTGATGCTTTGATAAGGGGAGGATGCTTGGTAGAATTCTTACAACATGTTAGGAAGAACATTCAGACTGGAAGGGAGGTACAAGCCGAGATTCGAGAACATGCAGAGAAAAGAAAGGGAGAACAGGCGGACCTGATGTAACAGATTCAGATAATACATACTATTAGTGGGGGGCCCACTCTGGCTGGTACCTCCAACAGTTCCAGAAAAAACCATGAGAGGAAGGTCCCTAGTTCGGGTGAGAGGCGAGATATCTTCAAGGTCGACCAGAGGCCGACCAACCCCTCCTAGCTGTCACAGATCATTTTCACCGAAGCGGATGTCTATAACATCATGCAGCCTCATGATGACCCTATGGTCATCACAGTACAAATTGCCAACTTCATGGTGCACCGTGTGCTCATCGACACAGGTAGCAGCGTCGACTTCCTGTTCAAAGACACCTTGGAAAAGCTAAACTTGAAACAATGGTGTTACAATTGTAGCACCACTCCATTTTATGGGTTCACTGGGGACTCAATCACACCCGTAGGATCAAAAATCCTACCAGTGATCATTGGAGCTGTATCTCTCCAGCAAAATATCATGACCGACTTCGTGGTGGTGGATACCCCATCGGCCTACATTGCAATATTATGGAGGCCATTTCTATCATCCTTGAAAGGGGTCTTCTTTATTTTCCACAACGTTCTGAAGTTCCCGGTAGAAGACAAGGTGGGGGAAGTTCGGGATGATCAGCAAGCAGCTAGGAGATGCTACGCAGTGTCGACCAACCCAACAGCTCTAGAAAAACAACTTGCCCAGGTGACGACGATCCAAGGTAGGATAACCCCTACACTAAACCTAGAAGATGCGAGTTCCACCAATTACCCCGAAGACGGCCTCGTAGTGCCCGACATGGAAGAGCAGAGAAGGGAATGGGCCAGCGGCCATCCAGTGGATAAGTTAGAAGTGATTCCTGTCCGAATAGGCGATCCCTCGAAGGTCGTCAAGATCAGAGCTACCCTTGAGCTAGGAATGAAAGAGAGTTTGATTAGGCTCCTCACAGATTTCAATGACATTTTTGCTTGGAGTCATGCTGAGATGCTGGGGATCCCGATGACATTAGCTGCACATCGACTGGAGGTGGATCCGACCTTCAAACCCATTAAACAGAAAAGGTGCCACTTCAACACCGAAAGAAATATGGCGGTTCAGGAAGAGGTGGATAAGCTAACCCATGCAGGCTTCATTTGAGAAGCCCGTTGCCCCGAGTGGATCGCCAACGTGGTCATGGTCACAAAGGCAAATGGGAAGTGGCGCATGTGTGTAGACTACAGCGACCTCAACCGGGCATGCCTGAGGGACAGTTTCCCTTTGCTAAAAATTGATCAGCTGGTCAATTCCACCTCCGGAAACAAGATCTTGAGCTTCATGGATGCGTTTTCTGGCTACAATCAGATTATGATGCATCCCATGGACTATGAAAAGACCAGTTTCATCACCGCGCAAGACCTGTACTGCTACAAGGTGATGCCTTTCAGGCTCAAAAATGCTGGAGCTACTTACCAGCGGTTAGTCAATCGGTTGTTCAAGCTTGAAATCGGAAGGTCGATGGAGGTGTACATCGATGACATGATCACTAAATCTTCAACCTCAGTAGGCCACCTGGACGACCTTCGTAGGACTTTCATGATCCTAAGGGAAAACCAAATGAGGTTGAACCCTTCCAAATGCCCCTTTGGGGTAACTACGGGGAAGTTTTTGGGCTTCATGGTTCATGAGAGAGGCATAGAGGCTAACCCAGAAAAGATCATGGCTATCCTGGATCTAGAATCTCCCACATCTCTTAAACAGGTTCAAGCCTTGACTGGACAGGTAGCAGCGTTCAATAGGTTCATCTCTTGGTCTACCGATAAGTGCCTACCATTCTTCAAAGCTATCAAGCAGGGAAGAAACATGAAATGGGATCAGGAGAGCGAACAAGCTTTTCAAGCTTTGAAAAGATACCTAACAAACCCTCCACTGCTGGTCAAGCCAAATCTTGGAGAAGAGCTCCAAATATACTGGGTCGTTTCAGAGACCGCCGTGAGCGGGGCTTTGCTCAAGGAATGCGGGGATAGGATCCAGCGACCTATTTACTATGTGAGTCATGCTCTAACCAAGCCCGAGAAGAACTATACTCTATTGGAGAAGCTCACTTACGCCTTGGTGACCTCGGTAAGGAAACTCCGTCCCTACTTCCATGCTCATTCAATAGCAATGGTGACAGACCAACCCCTCCGTCAAATCTTACAAAGGCCGGATATTTCTGAAAGGCTTGTTCTATGGGCCCTAGAGCTTACCCATTTTGATTTAAAGTATAAGCCTAAGACCACGATAAAAGCTCAGGCACTAGCAGACTTTATAGCCGAGCTCTCAATAACTTCAAGCCAGGCAACCTCCATGGTAACAGATGTAACCCTTGAGAGGATTCCAGAATCTGACAACTGGCTGGAAGATTACGAGTCGTGGTCTCTCTACACTGACGGAGCTTCAGGGCAATCTAGGGGAGGAGTGGGCATAGTCCTTATCGACCCAGAAGGAACTGAGTGCTGTCATTGTTTCAGGTTTGAATTTAAAGCCACGAATAATGAGGCGGAGTACGAAGCCCTTCTAGCTGGAATAAAGTCAGCCATAGAACTCGGGGTTGATTACCTGAATATCAAGAGTGACTCTTCACTAGTGGTTAACCAAGTCTTCGGGAATTATCAGACAAAAAGGTATAGTATGATCGCTTATCTGAAATTGGTTCAACAACTCAAGAGCAGATTTAATGGATTCAGAATTGAGCAGATACCTCAACAGCTAAATCATTGGGCCGACGTCCATGCCAAGGTAGCTGCATATGGTGGCCAGACCCTACCTCACGGAGTCCCTCTTCAATTAATCCCCATACCTAGCATCATGACAGGTAATGGAGCTTATACCTTGGATCGACAACCATGCTGGATAGATCTGATAGTGGAGTATCTATATGATGGGAAACTCCTGGGGGAGCCCGACCAAGCTAGGAGAGTCAAAAGGCTCTCGGTCTGGTATTGTATGGTGGATAGGCATTTATACCAAAGGTAAAAATCCCTTCCTCTGCTCCGATGTCTACACCCTGAAGACACAAAATGGCCGTTAGAGCTACGAAGTTGCTCACCAACTCTTCATCAATTGAAGACTCACTACTATAGCTCTCATTATCACTAGAATTATCATCACTGCAAGTAGCCGGCAACACTTTGCCTTTCTTGTCTTTCTTAGATGGCTTCTTGGTACACTCACTAGCAAAGTGATAAAAACCTTGACAATTATAACATTGAACCTCCTTTTTGTTCATGGCTTGACTATTCTTCACAATCCTTGGAGATGATGTTCTCTTGACTCCTTTTTCCTTAGAAGACTTGCCTTTAGACTTGGCATTCTTCTTTAGAAACTTCTTGAAACTTCTAACCAAGAGTGCCATTTCTTTATTTTCATCATCACTCTCCTCCTCAATAGAATTGAGAGCGATTCCTTTACTCTTGATCTTTGGCTTTAAGCACATCTCATAAGTTTGGAGAGACCCAAGCAACTCATCGATATTCATACTATCCACATCCTTGCTTTCCTCAATGGCCGTCACCTTTGATTTAAATCTCTTAGGAAGAGACCTAAGGATTTTCCAATTTAAACGCTCTTTTGAGATAGGTACTCCAAGTGCTTGACATTGGTTAGCTATGTTAAGAAGCCGAAACTGGAAGTCTTCGAACTTTTCTTCCTCACTCATACTTAAACCTTCAAATTGTGATGCCAACATTTGAAGCCTCGATTTCTTCACCGCTAAGGTTCCTTCATTAGTAACTTGGAGAGTATCCCAAGCTTTTTTTACAGATTCAAGATTTTGAATGTAGGAGAATTGATGCTCATCAACTCCTCCAAAGATGGCATTTATAGCATGATGGTGCCATTTAGCAACCTCAAACTCATTTGTTGTCCATTCACTCATTGGCTTGAGTATTATGGTTCCATCCTCTAAAACCTTGGTAGGAGGACTATAACCTTTTTCCACTACCATCCAAGCCCTTTCATCAATAGAGTGGATGTAGGCATTCATCCTCAACTTCCAATACCCATAGTTAGTGCCACGAAGTAATGGTGGCTTAGTATTTGAGGCTCCTTCCACCATTACATCATCTTGTAAACCCATGACTTCAAACGCCTTGCAAAAACAGTGAAAGTATAACCCCGGACTCACACTAAGTGAAATCTAGTGTCCTGCTTTGATACCAATTGAAAATACAATCACGGTTAAATGCTCAAGGCTAACCTAGAGGGGGGGGGGGGGTGAATATGTTAGACACCTTTTTCGACTCCCTTAGAAACAAACAAAAGTTTGTCCCTCTAGATTGCTTTTATCACAATATATAGATTAATTAAAGACAATTAATCAATATATAAACACAAGTAAAGTGTGATACAAACAAATAATTGTAACATATACACGATCAATATTATAAAGAGGAAGTCAACATACAAATAAAGTTCTATCCATAATACAAATATTAGAGAGAGAGGGATAGAGAAAAGTTGACACAAGATAAAACGTGGTAAACCTCCGATGAGGAAACATTCACGGGCTGGCAGCCACCGAAAAACTAAATCCACTAGTAGATAAGACAAGTACAATCTCTCAAGTGACCTCTACACCTAGAAACTATCTCCTATCTTACTCTAGAAGTTGTCGCCCTATGCTCAATAATCCGAGGCTTCACACCTCTTGTCAAGACTTCCTTGCTCACCTTATCCGGATCTTCACAACCCAAGGCAAGACTTCTTGCTCAACTATCCGAGTCTTCCTGACTCTAGTCAAGACTTCCTTGCTCACCTATCCGAGTTCTCCCAACTCTAGGCAAGACTTCTTGCTCGACTATCCAAGGCTTCACACCTCTAGCCAAGACTTCCTTGCTCGACAATCCAAGGCTTCACACCTCTTGCCAAGACTTCTTGCTCAACACCATAGGTCTCACACCTATTGTCAAGACTTCCTTCTCACAAGGCATCTAGGTGATCATGAATATAAAACGCAAACAAGCACGCAACATAGAATGCTATGATCAACACATCATATGGTAAATACTAGACATGAGCATGAATGCACAAATCACATATAGTCTAGTTAGTCATGCATGTGTAATTAAATCTAGATCATGTAAGATATGTTCAATATTAATCACATCCTAAATACATGTATATATCTAAACTTGAATCACAAGATATGTTCAACAAATCATAAGATCAAGTTTAAATCACAAAAACCTAAAACATGCTAAAATCATATGACAATGTCAAATAGATTTAAGCAAAAGTTCTAGAGCATATTCCTAATCATAGATTCAACAAATCACATGAATAGCTCAAAAGAATATAAGCACATGTATTATGTGAGAAATTCGGCCAAGAGAGCCTAATACATGTGAGGAACTATTTTTCTCAAAATAAATCAATCAAAGATCATCAAATAGTCCTAGAATCAAAGCCAGCACAATACAATCCCAAACATGTGATAACATAGGCAAAATCAAAACATAACTCAACATGAATGATTTCAATTGAAACTCAACCTAGCTTTGAAAGTGTTCAAACACAAATCAAAACACTCACAATATACAAATATATGTAGAAGAAGAAAAACCAAGGCAATTGATCAAGTTTTAAAAGAAAACTTAGAGAGAAAATCAATACCTTAGTTGATCTAGGTATAGTCCCGTTTTTGTATGATTAGACACCAAAAAAAGCAGCAAAATAAACTCAAACCTTCAGAGAAAAGATGTAGGATGAATAGATGAACACGTTCAACTTCAAATCACTCATATCGGAGTTCAAATCAAGAAGTTATAGTGTTTGGAAGGTGGGAAAATTTAGAGAGAAAATTTCTGCACACTCGATTTGAATTTCTTCTTAGAATGAAATGTGAGAGGGAAAGAGAATATAAAGGAGAGGGATAAGAATGAATTATGAAAAGACAAAAACACCCTTAAGAGCCCAAGAATACATGCTACCCGAGATGGAGCGTGGTCATCTTGGGGCAGCAAGCATTCTGTCCCGAGATGGCCACGTGCCATCTCGGGAAAGATTGCTTGGATGCAATCTTTTCCTCTCGTGCTCTCTTCCGTTCTTCTACCGTTCTCCGGCCTCCGAATTCGGAATTCGAATCTGTTTGTGGATTATAAACCATAACTCTCACATGGACATGGACATATAAGATAATCAACAAAGAAAATAATAATTCGACTCGATATACGAAGATGAAGACAATGAATGAAACATGAGTTGAAAGTGTAGTATCTTTTGACTTAGAACTTGAAATCAATAGTATGAGTAACCGAAATAACCGAAACTCAATCAAGAATGATTTAAGACTAAATCCATGTTCAATATCCATGTTGTACAAACATATACACACACAAACAAAATTCACACTAGAATGCAAACTACATAGAGATAGTTTCCAATCATGCATATTCCAAAACATGTTATTTCCAAACCAATGCATGAGCATTCATCTCCAAGTGTGTGAATGTGTTATACATGGTGCACAACGATGCAGGGACACATATGAATGAATTCTATGTGTGTGCCTATAATGGTGCACAATGATATAGGGACACAAATATATGATATGTGTGTGTGTGTGTCTAAGCCTTGTAAGAGAAAGATAAGGTCTTGGTATACCTTTGTAGAACCAAATTGAATCCTTTCTCTTTGAGGAGCTATTTTTCTCAAAATCAATCAATCAAAGATCATCAAATAGTCCTAGAATCAAAGCTAGCACAATACAATCCCAAACATGTGATAACATAGACAAAATCAAAACCTAACTCAACATGAATGATTTCAATTGTGTCGTATGTGAATTTTACCAAGCATACACGTCATTGACAGGAAGGAGAAAATAGCCAGGTGGACGCCCAAATGGGCACTCAGGAAATATCCTACGAGGCATCATTAGAGAGAAGAAAATCCCGAGTAAGCTTATATAGAATGAAACCTACTCGGGATCAGTTAACAACACTCGAGACTGGTTAAACAACGCTTCCACTCGGGCTCAAACGGCGCTACTCGGGACCATCAGGTATTACTCTTACTCGGGAATAAATACTACTCGAGTAAGAACTTGGTGCTTATTTCACACGGATTAAGTCATTAAATACGCGAAGATATCCATCAGGATGGAATCCCAAATAAAATGGAACATTAAGTTAGAAGAGTCCCCAATCAGGAAATAACTTGATTTCTTTACGAAGACTACATTCTTATAAGAACAAGTCCAAATTGAACTACACTACTAGAATCCCACTCGATTTCCATAAGAGACTCCGAAAAAGGAAAGAAGACAAATCAACCTCAAGCAAGTAACCGAATCATAATTAAATACAAAGATCTTGTATTACTTGTACAAAGCAGATTAGGGTTCTATAAGCATATAAATAGACCCATAATCTGGCTCTAAAAGATATAGGCAATATAGCACACAACAAGCAACAGAAAAATACAGAGAGAAGAAAGAGAGATCGAGAGCTTGTAAACATCATATTTTCATAGTGGATTTTGGCTTGGTTGATTCTTCAACCACCCGTGGACGTTTCTTCGATCATCGTAGTTTTACCACTTAAAACTTTTGTTTTCGTTACTCTCTCTAAATCTCTTTCTTTTTGAATTAATAGTCAAAATCCAATCCTTGTTGGCTTTTCTGACGTAATCCAGAAATCGACGTCAACAATTGGCGCTAAAAGGAGGGGCGTTGAACCTTCGAACTTGTTAAAAGCGATGGCAGGAAGCAGAAGTAGTCAGGGAATGGCCAAAAATCGCCAGGCGATTTCCATGTTGGCAATACGTCACAAGATCCTGCAGCAAACACAGAAAACTAGCTTACGCACCTTGCGGGGATCCAGCAAGTTCCTCCAACCATCAAAGATCTTACGCTGCGTTTCCAAGAGGCCTTGCAGCAATTGGTGAAGGACGCAGCAAGGGAAAGGATTGTTCTACTGGCTGTAGGAGCACATACTCTCAATCCTCCACTGCAAGGCTCCGTTCGATGGTGGTTGGGCCAGGAATAACCATGCCAGAAATCAGAGGAACTCTTCCCCAATCAACCCGGCTGGACAGAAAACACTTGAAGAGGAACATCACCAAAGGTTGGACCACAATCAAACAGTACGTGCCAGACATCGTAAATACAATCGGTGCAGAGGTCGGTCATCATCAGAAGACAGTGATCAACACCATCGCAAACGTCATCATGGAGTCACACGAGAGGAGCGGCATCAGAGTGAAGATTCTGAGGAAAGAATGACGATAACCCAACGGTTTAACCGTCAGGGAAGTCTGATGGGGGATAGAGATGTCACGATCCAGAGCCTAACTCAAGAAGTTGAGAATAATATGCGACAGATGGAGGCACTGGTCAGACGTTATGGCTGTAACGATCTATTTGATGATAACTCTGACAGTCCATTCACCAAGGAAATTTTGCGGACCCCTTTCCCATAAAGATTCATGATGCCGCATGTGGAGCAATTCAAAAAAGATACAGATCCAAAAGAGCACGTTAGACGCTATAAAAGTGCCATGGCTCAATATGCCCGTAGTGACCCCCTATTGTGTCTCAACTTTTCGTAAACACTGGGGGACACAGGGTCAAGATGGTTCGGAAGACTACCCCCGGCAAGCATTGGAAATTTCAGCGAGTTGAGCAGGAGCTTCTCAAGGCAATTTCTGAGCAATGTTCACAGGAAGAAGTCGGTGGCCTACCTCTCTCAAATAAAGCAAGGGAAGGACGAGTCATTAAAAAAGTACTTGGGCCGGTTCGGCCAAGCAGTATCAGAAATTGGCAGTGCTAATGATGAAGCAATTATTACTGCCTTCACCAATAACTTGCAGAATGGACGACTGTCCTTTGATTTGAGAAGAGCACGTCTGACTAAGTATGCTGACATGATGGATATGGCAGGAGGATACACTCTGGCCGAGGAGGAAGAGTTAGCTACAGAAGGAAGCTATATGCATGGAGGAAAGCCCAAAAAGAAGAATACCGAATCCAAGGGGCATAATCAAAAGGAAAAACGGAAAGGGAACGACAAGGAGAAAAACAAGGATGGGGGTAATGGGCTCAACGCCGAACGGTCCACAGAGAAATACCGAGGCAGATATACCAATTACACCCCTCTTCGGAAAAAAATAAGAAGAAATTTTAGCCATCTTGGAAGAGAAGAATATGGTGCAAGAACCGCGGCGACAATCACAGTTCGCCCGGAGAGATACAACCAAGTATTGCAGGTTACACAAAGAAACCGGGCATGAGACTTCAAAGTGTTTTCAGCTCAGAGATTACATAGAGACTCTTTTTCGGGAAGGGTACCTGAGGGATGTAATCTAGAAAAAAGATGAGAGATCAGAAACTAAGAAAGAAGTCAAGGTTGATCACAACCCGGGTCAAAATCAAAGAACCAACCCCGAAGCCAATCAAGTAATACATACAATTTTTGGAGGACCCTCTACTGGGAGAAGCAACCGAGAACGAACTCAGGAAATCAGAGAAGCAATAGAAGTAAGGAATAACTTCGACGTAAACTCAGTTGAGCCAGACTCGAAAAGGGTAAAGGAAGGAAGGGACCCAATAGTCTTTACAGAGGTAGATTCCCATGGCGTCGATGTTCGACCTAATGACACTTTGGTTATAAGTGCTCGGATTGGCCATAGGGAAGTCCGGAGAATTTTAATAGATAATGGGAGTTCAGCAGACATCCTAAGCGTGGCCGTGTACGACTAGCTAAGACTAGACCGAAAAGATTTACAGCCTTTCCATACTCCATTAAGAGGGTTTGGAGGGATAGAAGTCAGGTCACTTGGGACGGTAAAACTACCCGTGAAGATCGGAACGGCACCATGCCAGAGAACTGTCCTGCTCGACTTCGTGGTAGTTGACTTGGATAATTGGCCGTATAATGCATTATTGGGCCGGCCATTCCTGAATAAAACAAGGGCCGTGACGGCCACTTATGCATTAATGATCAAGTTCCCAACAGAACAAGGGGTTGGGATAGTCAAGGGATCTCAAGAGATGACCCGAAGAGCAAACCTGTCAGTATACAGAGACAAGCATAATGCTGAACAAGTGTGCACTATAATGTAGCCAAATCAGTGTGAAGAATCCTTGTCATTCAAACTGGATCCAAGGGAGGGCTCGAATGAATACAAAACAGAATTGGTTTAAATAGTACTTGAAGAAGACAAACCGGACAAGAAAATCAAGATCGGGGCCAACTTGGATGGAAAAGTCAAGCAAGACTTAACCAATCTGCTTAGATAGTACAAAGATGTATTCGCTTGGAGTCATGAAGATATGATCGGAATGGATGCCCGAGTAATATCCCACCACCTCGCAGTTAGCCCTAATGCAAAACCGGTTATACAAAAGTGAAGATCGTTCAATCCTGAAAGAAGTCAAGCAATCAAATAAGAGGTGGAAAAGCTACTGGCAACTGGATCAATCAGAGAAGTCAGCTACCCTCAGATGGTCGCCAACGTTGTCCTCGTCCAGAAGAAAAATGGACAATTGAGGATGTACGTAGATTTCACGGATCTAAACAAGGCATGTCCAAAGGATAGCTTCCCACATCCAAGGATAGACTAGTTGGTGGATGCCATAGCAGGTCACGAATTGCTCAGCTTTATGGACGCTTACTCGGGATACAATCAGATCCAGATGAACAAAGCTGATGAAGAAAAAACAGCTTTCACAACGGATCAGGGTTTATATTGCTACACAGTAATGCCCTTCGGTTTAAAAAATACATGTGCTACGTATCAAAGGTTGGTCAACAAAATCTTCACTCGGCAAATAGGAAGGAACATGGAAGTGTACATAGATGACATGTTGACTAAAAGCGTCTCGGCAGATGAGCATGCACGGGACCTCCGAGAGACATTTAATGTTCTGAGAAGAAACTAGATGAAATTAAACCCGAACAAATGTTTATTCGGAGTCCATTCGGGGAGATTCTTGGGTTTTCAAGTCTATCAAAGAGTAATAGAAGTTAATCCCGAGAAGATCCAGGTTTTGCAAGAAATGACCACACCTAAAACATTGAAAGAGGTACAACGCTTAACAGGGTGTTTAGCCTCATTGGGAAGATTCATCTCAAAGGCTACAGACAGGTGCACACCTTTCTTCAAGATAATCAAAAAAGGGATAGGACTCGAGTGGAATAAAGAGTGCGAGAAGGCATTCTTAAAAAAAAAGAGTACTTGGGACAAGCTCATGTTCTCTCAAAACCGTAAAAAGGGGAAATACTTCAGCTGTATCTGTCAATAATCGAACTTGCAGCAAGTTCAGTCTTAGTCAGAACAGAAGATGGAGTGCAGAAACCAGTGTATTATACCAGCAAGGCACTCGTACCGGCCGAGACCAGGTACTCACAGGCAGAGAAGATAGCCTTAGCATTGGTTTCAGCAGCAAAAAAGCTGAGACCATATTTTCAGGCCCATACAATTCAGGTTCTCACCAATTGGCCATTAAGACAAATTTTACAAAAACCAGAAATATCAGGAAGACTTACCAAATGGGCAATCGAGCTAAGTGAATTCGACATTCATCCCAGAATCTCCCTCAAAGGACAAGCTGTGGCAGACTTCATAGCTGAATTCACAGAACCAAACCTGGAAGCAAAAAGACTCTTGGAAAAGAGTTTTCCATGGAAACTGTATGTTGATGGCTTCTCAAATACTCATGGCAGCGGGGCAGGGATTGTAGTTCGCACCCCAGAAGGAGATGATGTTGAATGTGCCCTGAGATTTGATTTTAAAGCAACCAATAATCAAGCCAAGTACGAGGCATTGTTAGCTGGAATCAGAGTCTGCATAGCTCTCGGGGCAGATTAAGTTAAGATATTCAGCGATTCACAGGTAGTTGTCAACCAGGTTATGGACGAGTACCAGGTCAAAGATGAAGGTATGATAGCCTACCGTGACATCGCGAACAGCTTCTCCAAACATTTAAAGAATACAAGATCGCTCTGTACAAGATCGCTCAGATCCCTAGGGAAGAAAATGAAAAGGCTGACGCATTGTCTAAATTAGCGTCAGCAACAACCTCAGTCAGACCAAAGACCATTCCAGTTGCACACCTCCTTAAACCGAGTACAGCTAAACCTAAGCATTTGGAAATTTCAGAAATCTGAACACCGCAAGACGGTTGAATGGTCCAGCTGAGAAGGTTCCTGGAATAAGGGGTGCTCCCGGAAGATCCGGTATTAGCAAAGCGCATCAGGTATCGATCGGCTAGGTATACCATGATCGGAGGAGAATTATACAGAAGGGGGTTTTCCCGAGCTCTCCAGAGATGTGTACCGGACGAAGATTCACATCGAATACTTCAAGAGATCCACGGAGGAGTTTGCGGGAACCACACTGGGGGTAGAAGTCTGGCTCATAAGGTACTCAGGTAAGGCTATTACTGGCCTGCGTTTTTCTCAGATGCACAACAGTGGTCGGAAAGTTGCAATACCTGTCAAAGGATTACCAACGATATCCGACAACCCCCAGAAAAGCTCAGAAACCTCACTGCCCCATGGCCATTCGCCATGTGGGGCCTAGACCTGATCGGGCCAATGCCAGTTGGGACAAGGGGTGGAGCAAAGCACGCCATAATAGCTGTCGATTATTTTACAAAATGGACAGAAGCTGAAGCGTTGGTGCATATCACAGAAGCCAACACCATAATTTTTTTAAAGAAAAACATACTTTATAGGTTTGGAGTTCCGGACACTATAATCACCGACAATGGCACTCAGTTTGATAACCAAAAGTTCAGACAGTTGTGCGAGAAGTATCAGATTGCTAACTACTATGCGACACCAGCTTATCCTAAAAAAAACGGGCAAGTAGAAGCAGTAAATAAAATTATCAAGCACACCATTAAAGCAAAGTTAGATGACAAAAAAGAAAGCTGGGTTGAAAAGCTTCCTGAAGTATTATGGGCATATCGGACGACAGCAAGGACTTCAATAGGAGAAACTCCGTTCACCTTAGCGTTCGGAATAGATGTTGTCATCCCCGTAGAAACATCGTATCCGTCCCCTGGGTCAGACTATACGATGAAGAACAGAATGTTGATATGCTACTACAAAGTTTGGATGAGCTAGAAGAAAAAAGGGAAAAGTCCCGAATAAAAAATACAGCATATCAACAAAGAGTGGCTCGCCACTACAACTCTCGTGTTCGGATCAGAAAATTCCAGCTAGGAGACCTGGTGCTCAGGAAGGTGTCATTAAACATAAAAAATAGAGCCCCAGGATCCCTGGCTGACAAATGGGAAGGTCCATACAAGATCGAGGGGATAACTGGCCATAGAGCTTATTGGATTGCTCGATCTAATGGAGGGGTGTTACCCCGACCATGTAATGCCCAATATCTGAAGATTTTCAATCCTTAAAAAATATATATATTTATATTGAATATTTTATTATTTTTTCTAGTCAGGACAATATTGGTAGGATAAATATTAAGCTGTAATTTAAATCTGTTGATTTTTTACAGTAATAAATCAAATTACTTGGAATTTCAGAAAGGAAAGCATCTAGCTCTGGATTTCTAAAAGAAAGCATATGATAATAAGAACATATGGAAGAAGAGCATGATAATAAGAACATGCAAATAGAATTCTCGGGACCATCAAATCCCGAATGGGCCGAGAAGATCGTAGGAGCATGTCAGCCGAGCATGGTCAAAATGACCTTCGTAAAAAGGCAAACTTGTTGCACCAGACTCTGGAAAAATTCTCGGGACGCTATCGGGAGAAATTCAAGTGAAATATGTAGCTGTGTTGAAGTAACTTTTTTAAAAAAGAGCTCAACGATTCGGCAAACCCTTGCACATAAAAAATAAGGAGACGTCCTTGGTATTGCGTAAGGACTCGAACGTATGATTTTGGTGAGCCTTAATGTAACGTTCAGGTAGCAACCGGGTATAAAACATAAGTGTAAACTTTTGTTTCAAGATGACTAGGTTAATAATAAAGAGCCAGTTTAATAAGATACTTGGCAATTGAAGTCATTCGGGTAACAACCGGTTTAATACGATACTGGGTTAAGTTATCTGAACATCGAAGAAGGCAGTTTAATAAGATACTTGGCAATTGAAGTCATTCGGGTAACAACCGGTTTAATAAGATACTTAGTTAAGTTACCTGAACATCGAAGAAGCCAGTTTAATAAGATACTTGACAATTGAAGTCATTCGGGTAACAACCGGTTTAATAAGATACTCGGTTAAGTTACCCGAACATCAAAGAAGCCAGTTTAATAAGATACTTGGCAATTGAAGTCATTCGGGTAACAACCGGTTTAATAAGATACTCGGTTAAGTTACCCGAACATCGAAGAAGCCAGTTTAATAAGATACTTGGCAATTGAAGTCATTCGGGTAACAACCGGTTTAATAAGATACAAGGTTAAGTTACCCGAACATCGAAGAAGCCAGTTTAATAAGATACTTGGCAATTGAAGTCATTTGGGTAACAACTGGCTTAATAAGATACTCGGTTAAATAACCCGAACATCGAAGAAGCCAGTTTAATAAGATACTTGGCAATTGAAGTCATTCGGGTAACAATCGATTTAATAAGATACTCGGTTAAGTTACCCGAACACCAGCCAGTTTAATACAGCACTCGGCAACAATCAGTAATGAACAGATCAAGACCATTCAATTCAGAATAAAATAAGATTTTATTGCTCCTAAAAGAATGGTTCTGTATAAGTAAAAAATAATCAGAAATTTCTACAATTCTTCAAAATCAAGGTTGCGAGGATTTTGAGCCTTTACCAATACTCGGATCTGGCACCATCTCGTACTCACGAAGCAGGCTCTCATTAGACGGCCAAGTGATATCGTCGACAGTATCATCCATCCACTGGTTGTAATCTTCACCCGGGACTGGCCCGACATCTGAGACTGCACCCTCAACCGACTCTTGACTTGCGTAAAAGGTCGAGAGAGAATGCTCGGACGGAATCTCTAAATGCATAGGATGGGGCTCTTTGCGATGACTACGACAGTAGGCTCTCCATTCCTTCATCTGAATCTGAAGAGATTCCAAGGACTGGTCCACATGGTGTTTGATTGACAGCTCCCAATTATCACGGGCTTTCTCAGTCGCCCTATTCTTAACTTTGAAGAACTAACCGGCCGAAACTAGCCAACGTTGAAATTCACGAAGAAGTAGGGCATCATAAGCAGGGGATATTTTGATATGTGTGTGTGTGTGTGTGTGTGTGTGCCTACAATGGTGCACAACGATGCAGGGACACAAATGTATGATATGTGTGTGTGTGTGCCTATAATAGTGCACAACGATGTAGGGACACAAATGTATGATATGTGTGTGTGTACCTAAGCCTTGTAAGAGAATTATAAGGTCTTAGTATACCTTTGTAGAACCAAATTGCATCATTTCTCTTTGAAGACTTAGAACTTGCTTTGACTTGTTTTTTCTTCTTCCCTGAAGCTTGAATCATCATGAACCTAAACAACTAAGTCATTACAAGGTAAACATCATTTTGATATGGAATTAATGCCAACATAAACTAAAACCTAACAATCTCCCCCTTTGAAAAATTCCATGTCAAAACACCTATACATTTACTACAAATATAAAAATGAAGATAGGTCACAAAATCACTCCCTCACATAACAATGAGTAAGATTCTTATAACTAATCTTCACCAACTCTTGAACTTCATCTTGATCTTCTCTTGAAGCAACCTACAAATCATATCAAAGCACAATGCATATACAAGAGAAAAACAACAAATGGCAACATATAATATGGATAAGAATATACAATTAAGTCCACAAATACATGTATCTCCCTCTCAATACATGCCAAATACAAGAATTCTTAACTAAATCTTAAGACTAATTATTACAAGCCATTGAAAGTCCAAAAGTTCACAAAAAGGAAACTAAGTAACTAGCAATTCATAACAACTCTTTCTCCCCCTTTTTGACATGAAATGATGCCAAAAGGTAAGAAACATACCATGAGACTCAAATACTAGCTACTAGATCCACCAAAGAAAGATGTGCGTGTAGTTGACCTAACATAATGCTTGAGAGGTGGTCTTGAACTTGATGCAATACACTCCTTCAACTCTTTTATTCTAGCATCTTGTTTTTCAACTATAGCACTAAGCTCATCAACCTTCTTCTTCAAATGTAAAGCCTAATCTGGAAGAATGTTCATGCTAGTCATTTGACAATCAACTTGTGAACTACTAAATAGTCCAAAAGTATCACATGTCTTACCCTTATCCTTATATGACATGTATGACACACGTTTATCACTATACTTTTCCAAGGGTTGTACCAACATATCATCTCCACTACTTTGAACAACACGAGCTAAACACAAAGAAGTTATAAACCCCGGTAATGCAAACTTCTTATATCCTCTAGTTGAGAAAGCCGCATTATCCAAATAAAACATAAGCAAATCCCCAAGGTTTATAGGTTGATTAGTCACTAAGGCATATACGATTTTGATCTTGTTTTTATTCAACTCGGCTGAATTCGAAGATCAAATAATATTTGTGCAAATGAAAAGATGCCAAAATGCACTTGCCTTAGTTAACACATGTTGACTAATATATGCTCTACCTTTCCACTCAAAAGAAGCATTGTCACATAAAGTTCTATCCATGATATTAAGATTCATAATGATATAAACATCTAGAAAGTTTGAATCAATATCACTAGATAGCCCAAGAAACTTGTTAATGTTTACTGGGTTAACTCTAAATACAACACCCCTAACATCCATCAAAGAATCCAATAAGGTGGCACTCTCTCTATGTTCATGATAAAATTCTCTAACAATAGTGTCATTCACTATTCCTAGCATGCTCACCCAATATTCCCAATTTCTATCCTTAATGCATTTAAGAACATAAGAATCTTTACATTTACCTAAGTCAATGCCTCTCTCTTGAAATATCTTCTTAGTTGCAAAGATCCCTAAATCCTTTGACCTTGAAGCTTTGGATCTCTTTGAGGTTGACTTGGCTTCCATAATGGGATTCGATTGATTTCCAATTCCGGTAACTTTAATTCTTCCCATTTGTTCTTGTAAAATAAGATGCTATAAACATACAAAAGTGAGTGAAAGACAAAACAAGCTTATTAGTCACAAATATATAAAACAATGACATATGACTTAATAATGAATCATCATGCAAGACAAATATAGTGAGTAATATCTTACAAGTATCATTAAGTCAAAATATGTCAACATGTAACAAAATGAACCATGTGAAAATATCATAAAAGAGAACAATGTCTAGCATACAATGCTCCCCCTTGATAAATGCTATAACTAAAATCAATGATAGCATAGAGTTCACAAAGATATTCACACAATCACACATTCAAGCAAGTTGAAAAAATAAGAACAAAATAAGCTTTATATGCTAAGAGAGATACACAAAGATTTTTCAAATTCTCTTAATTCTTCAACAATTGCAAAGATATTATCATACTCATAAACAAAGTGTGTGTGTGAGAGATATGCTTCAAATATATATCAAGAAGTAGTTTGATAATCAACATAAAAACAATTTCCAACAACTATTCATCTTAAGCTTTTTCCATAAAAAGTCAAACCGATTATCATCCGGAATTTTTGCTATTAAGAGAATAGATTTCAACATATGAGCGTGTGTGTGCATGTGGCTCGTCATTCCATTTCTGTTTTTCAACCCGAGCTCATTTGATTTTCAACTAAACTTCTTTTTAAGCCTTCCTCCTTTTCGTTTTAGGCTTTGAATCAAAGATTTTTTTTTTATGAATTCCTTTCAACATTTCTTTGATTTTTCCATTTTTTTTACATAAACAAAATTCACTTCATGATGGCTTTCACTCATCACAATGGTGTAGCTCTTTCCAACATTGGAGAGCTTTCACAACCGATGTGTGTAGCCCTTTTCATGAAGGTGCTCGTTGAGTTCTGTGTAATTGCTGAAGCAAAATGGATACTAACCATAGGTCATTTTAAATGTACTTAAGCTTAAAAACTTCAAGGTGTATCCAATGTTTACATATTAGTAAACTCAACCTACTAGCAAAACATATAAGAGAAGCAATGTGCAATTTTTAGAAAACCAAGATTTTATGGCTCATAAGCACATGATTTAAAAGCAATAAGTAGAGACTTATTCAAGATCATTACTTCTCTAATGAGTAGTTTTCAAAGAATATGAAGCTCATACTTTCAAAAGTAATGCCAGTCAATATACCATTCAATATACCATACACAAACAATCATCAAAGTTAAGATCAATGTGAACAATATCACTATTAGATCCTAAAATAGCAAATGTCAATGAGAACCATATGTATGCTATACGAAATTCTCTAATATGACATGCTATGAGATGTATGTCAAAAATTGAGTCAAAAGATGAATATCTAAGAGAACATGCATTAGAGTATAGAGATACCTTTTTGCACATTATATTCACCAAATATCATACTTCTGCCCTTTTTACGAGCACTCTTGCCTTGAATGTCCTCATGACACCAAGTTGACGATGTTTCACAACAAGAGTATAAAAAGCATAATATCTCAACTCAATCAACACATATAACAAAAGAACTTCTTCAAAGTTAATCAACAAATTTTGACCATCATAACAATCATGATTTGAGATAACCAAGTTCATATCAATACATGGAGTATTCAAAGCTAGCAAGCAAGAATTCTCAACATAATTTATATATAGCCTCAAAGCTATCTCACATGTGCTTCTTATTTTAGTGATGAGAGCACTCACCCTTGAACCACTTGTTCTTGGGTGTACCTACACAAACATTTCCAATATCATCATTGACAACAATGTTAAATCTAGAATAAAGTCATTCAATGACTTGATTAACAAGAATATCATTAACACACTCTTCCTTAACATTTTCAACACAAGCTTTGTCAAGTTGAACAAGATTAGAATTCTTTCTACTCCACAACTTTTTCTCATGCTTAGCAAAATTATCATGTTTCTCAACTTGCAAGGCCTTAGCATGTTCAAGTTGAAGTTTAATCTCCTTATCCCTAGATTCATTTCCTAATTTTCATTTTTCAATAAATTTATAACACCTAGGCTTAATGTGACCTATTGTGTTGCAATAATGGCAAATTGGAATAAAAGATGAGATTGTACCTTTTGGAGTTGAACTAGCTTCACTATGAGTTTGCAAAGATACCTTGTTCGCTAACTTCTTCTTGGCTTTTGATCTTCTCTTCTTGTGTGGTTTCTTATCATTCACGACATCATCAAAGTGTGTAGGAGATGGTGCTTCCAAGAGCTCCTCTTCAACTACCAAGTCACCACTATAAGAGGTAACAAGATTCCTAACACTAGTGGAGAATGAGAAGTTGTTAGAGCTACAAAGTTGCTCACCAACTCTTCATCACTTGAAGACTCACTACTAGAGCTCTCATTGTCACTAGAATTATCATCACTCCAAGTAGCCGCCAACACTTTGCCTTTCTTGTCTTTCTTAGATGGCTTCTTGGTACACTCACTAGCATAGTGACCAAAACCTTGACAATTATAGCATTGAACCTCATTTTTGTTCATGGCTTGACTATTCTTCACAATCCTTGGAGATGATGTTCTCTTGACTCCTTTTTCCTTAGAAGACTTGCCTTTAGACTTGGCATTCTTCTTTAGAAACTTCTTGAACCTTCTAACCAAGTGTGCCATTTCTTCATTTTCATCATCACTCTCCCCCTCAATAGCATTGAGAGCGATTCCCTTACTCTTGATCTTTGGCTTCAAGCACATCTCATAAGTTTGGAGAGACCCAAGCAACTCATCGATATTCATACTATCCACATCCTTGCTTTCTTCAATGGTCGTCACCTTTGATTTAAATCTATTAGGAAGAGACCTAAGGATTTTCCAATTTAAACGCTCTTTTAAGATAGGTACTCTAAATGCTTGACATTGGTTAGCTATGTTAAGAAGCCAGAATTGGAAGTCTTCGAACTTTTCTTCCTCACCCATACTTAAACCTTCAAATTGTGATGCAAACATTTGAAGCCTCGATTTCTTCATCGCTAAGGTTCCTTCATTAGTAACTTGGAGAGTATCCCAAACTTCCTTTACGGATTCAAGGTTTTGAATGTACAAAGAATTGATACCCATCAACTTATCCAAAGATGGCATTCATAGCATGATGGTGCCATTTAGCAACCTCAAACTCATTTGTTGTCCATTCACTCATTGGCTTGAGTATTATGGTTCTATCCTCTAAAACCTTGGTAGGAGGACTATAACATTCTTCCACTACCATCCAAGCCCTTTCATTAATAGAACGGATGTAGGCTTTCATCCTCAACTTCCTATACCCATAGTTAGTGCCACGAAGTAATGGTGGCCTAGTATTTGAGGCATCTTCCGCCATTACATCATCTTGTAAACCCATGACTTCAAACGCCTTGCAAAAACCATGAAAGTATCACCCCCAACTCACATTAAGTGCAATCTAGTGTCCTGCTCTGATACCAATTGAAAATACAATCACGGTTAAATGCTCAAGGCTAACATAGAGGGGGGGGTGAATAGGTTAGACACCTTTTTCGACTCCCTTAGAAACAAACAAAAGTTTGTCCCTCTAAATTGCTTGTGTCACAATATATATATTAATTAAAGACAATTAATCAATTTATAAACACAAGTAAAGTGTGATACAAACAACTAATTGTAACATATACACAATCAATATTATAAAGAGGAAGTCAACATACAAAGAAAGTTCTATCCACAATACAAATATTAGAGAGAAAGGGATAGAGAAAAGTTTACACAAGATATAACATGGTAAACCTCCGAAGAGGAAATATCCACGGGCTAGCAGCCACCGGTAAACAAAATCCACTAGTAAATAAGACAAGTACAATCTCTCAAGTGACCTCTTCACCTAGAAACTACCCTCCTATCCTACTCTAGAAGTTGTCGCCCTATGCTCAACAATCCAAGGCTTCACACCTCTTGTCAAGACTTCCTTGCTCACCTTATCCGGATCTTCACAACCCAAGGCAAGACTTCTTGCTCAACTATCTGAGTCTTCTCGACTCTAGTCAAGACTTCCTTGCTCACCTATCCGAGTTCTTCCAACTCTAGGCAAGACTTCTTGCTCGACTATCCAAGGCTTCACACCTCTAGCCAAGACTTCCTTGCTTGACAATCCGAGGCTTTACATATCTTCCCAAGACTTCTTGCTCAACACCATAGGTCTCACACCTATTGTCAATACTTCCTTCTCACAAGGTATCTAGGTGATCATGAATGCAAGACGCAAACAAGCACGCAACATAGAATGCTATAATCAACACATCCTTTGGAAAATACTAGACATGAGCATGAATGCACAAATCACATATAGTCTAGTTAATCATGCATGTGTAATCAATTTAGATTATGTAATATATGATCAACATTAATCACAAACTAGATTCATGCATATATCTAAACTTGAATCACAAGATATGATCAACAAATCACAAGATCAAGTTTAAATCACAAAAACCTAAAACATGCTAAAATCATATGACAATATCAAATAGATTTAAGCAAAGTTCTAGAGCATATTCCTAATCATAGATTCAACAAATCACATGAATAGGTCAAAAGGACATAAGCACATGTATTATGTGAGAAATCCGGCCAAGAAAGCCTAATACATGTGAGGAACTATTTTTCTCAAAATCAATCAATCAAAGATCATCAAATAGTCCTAGAATCAAAGCTAGCACAATACAATCCCAAACATGTGATAACATAGGCAAAATCAAAACCTAACTCAACATGAATGATTTCAATTGAAACTCAACCTGACTTTGAAAGTGTTCAAAACACAAATTAAAACACTCATAATATACAAATATATGTAGAATAAGAAAACCCAAGGCAATTGATCAAGTTTTAAAAGAAAACTTTGAGAGAAAATCAATACCTTAGTTGATTTAGGTGCAGTCCCATTTTTGTATGATTAGACACCAAAAACAGCTTTAAAATAAACTCAAACCTTTAGAGAAAAGATGGAAGATAAATAGATGAACGCTCTCAAGTTCAAATCACTCAAATCAGAGTTCAAATGAAGAAGTTATGGTGTTTGGAAGGTGAGAAAATTTAGAGAGAAAATTTCTGCACACTTGATTTGAATTTCTTCTTAGAATGAAATGTGAGAGGGAAAGAGATTATAAAGGAGAGGGATAAGAATGAATTATGAAAAGACCAAAACACCCTTAAGAGACCAAGAATTCATGCTACCCCGAGATGCCGCGATTTGAATTTCTTCTTAGATGGAAATGTGAGAGGGAAAGAGATTATAAAGGAGAGGGATAAGAATGAATTATGAAAAGACCAAAACACCCATAAGAGCCTAAGAATTCATGCTGCCCGAGATGGCGCGTGGGCATCTCGAGGCAGCAAGCATTCTGTCCCTAGATGGCCACGCGCCATCTCGGGAAAGATTGCTTGGATGCAATATTTTCCTCTCGCGCTCCCTTCACGTTCTTCGACCGTTCTCCAGCCTCCAAACTCGAAATTCGAACCCATTTACGGATTACGAACCGTAACTCTCACACGGACATGGAAATATAAGATTCTTAACCCAGAAAATAATAATTTGACTCGATATACGAAGACGAAGATAATGTATGAAACATGATTTGAAAGTGTAGTATCTTTTGACTTAAAACTTGAAATCAATAGTATGAGTAACCGAAATGACCGAAACTCAATCAAGAATGATTTAAGACTAAATCCAAGTTCAATATCCATGTTATACAAATATATACACACACAAACACAATTCACACTAGAATGCAAACTACATAGAGATAGTTTCCAATAATGCATATTCCAAAACATGTTATTTCCAAACCAATGCATGAGCATTCATCTCCAAGTGTGTGAATGTGTTGTACATGGTGCACAATGATGCAGGGACACATATGAATGAATTGTATGTGTGTGCCTATAAGGTGCACAACGATGCAGAGACACAAATGTATGATATGTGTATATGTGCCGATAATGGTGCACAATGATGCAGGGACACAAATGTATGATATGTGTGTGTGTGTGCCTATAAGGGTGAACAACGATGCAGGGACACAAATGTATGATATGTGTGTGTGTGCCTAAGCCTTGTAAGTGAAAGATAAGGTCTTAGTGTACCATTGTAGAACCAAATTGCACCCTTTCTCTTTGAATACTTAGAACTTGCTTTGACTTGTTGTTTCTTCTTCCTTGAAGCTTGGATCATCATGAACCTAAACAACTAAGTCATTACAAGGTAAACATCATTTTGATATGGAATTAATGCCAACACAAACTAAAACCTAACACAACATTTGGAAGCTCCTTCACTTTATGGTATGCTCCTGTCTGAACCACTCGATCTTCCTCGCTATCTCCCAGAACTGGTAACTGCGTGTGGGCGCGTCACGGTCTCAGGAACTTGAATGGAGGATGTAGAGAAATACTTGAAGAAACTCTTTCTTCTCAACTTGGTGTATTGATTTCACACACATATAAATTGCATCTCATGCAATCGAAAAAAAAAAACTTTTGCTTTCGTCTTGTTTCACGCACCTTTTTTTTGTTTATTTATTTATTTTTTCTTTGTGTGTAATGATACGCACCAAAAACAAAATTAACTTTTTCTAAAACACAAAAAACAAATCATGCATGCACTTGGCTTTATTTTTATATATATATATATATATCCTTGTTTGTATCTTATACAAACACTTATATATGTGCACACACTAATTTGCTTCCAATACAATATCTTGTGTTATAATTGATATAAATCTTTTGAATATCTTTTTTAAATATATCTAATATATTAAAAGTGATAATAAGTACTTTAAATTTAAACTTAAATTCAAATACTTAGATAAATGATTTAGTAAAATAAAATAATCCTATTATTTTATCTTCACCTAAATCTATATATCAACTAACACCCTCCAATTAATAGTTAATTAATAATTCATAAGTATCAATATAATTAAATAATTTAATTATTTAATTAATTTAACTATTAACATTAATTAATTAATTAATCTCATTATTCAATTAATTCCCGAATATATATGTGTCACTTTCGTAACACAATTAATTATATAATCCAATTAATTAATCGTGACCCTTGTTAACGAAATCGATCAGGCTAACAAGGGGACCTAATGGACCCACAGTATTTTGAGCTCCAATAATCATCGGAATCATTAATTAAACTCTTTAATTAATATTTCTTGATTATTAACTCCGGTATTATTCCACTAAAAACTCGAAGCTGCACTCTCTCAACTGTAGACGCTTTTACACAGGCCGATACAACTCGGTGTCCATCGATATAGCTATTACATATGGTGTGATCCTCCACAATAGTTCAAAATTAGAGCTGGGTCATAATGTCCGTTATACCCCTCTGATGACATATATCCTTTAAGTATCATTGATTCTCTAATGGACAATAAATCCTATTTTCTCACGGAATTAGAAGAGCGCTCATATTGTCCAAGCCCCGAATCAACCCTTAAGAGAACTACCATCTACTTCTCACAAGAAGGAATGGATTCCACTATTGTGTACAAACCTTCCCAGCCACAAGCCAAACCGCAATCCCAACATACGGAGCATATTTATCGGGAACTGCATCCAACCTTACCCATGGTATATCAAAGACCACGATCTAACCTGAAGGAGTCGATAAGACACTCAGGATTAAATCACTTACATATAGCCATCATTAATTGATATATATGAATCTCATCGATAAACGGATCTTGGTGAGAGATTCATATATATCATGGCCCAGTCTTATATGATCACATCATACAAGGTGCCTCCATTCTCATATCTCCATATGAATGATTCAGGATATAATCACCGTATATTACGGAATGGACCGCAACTATAAATTAAATACAAATAAAGTACCCAGCTTTATTTGCTATCAATGGACTCTTTAGATTGCACGTCTCTTACTATATCCATCCGTATATGACACTCATATACACAGTTCGAGATTATATCCGTCAATCTTGGATGTTAAATTTATGCACAAGTTATGAAATAAACAGCACAACAATAATGAATTGAATTTTTTCTTTTATTTTTTTCATAAATCCATTTACAAATTACATCTTTAAGGCATAAACCCCAACATCTTGGAACCCCGGTTTTTAGGGGCCTGCCCCCAGAACCACCCCGCGAAAGCAAGGAAAGGTCGTCGAGTTCAAAAGGCACTCAAAGTGAAGCCCGACACAAACAAGAGAGAGTTCCTTCCAGATCAAGGCTTCCCGGGGTTAGATTTAACTCGTAGCCTAAGCCAGAAGCCCGATGTCCCCGTCAGATACGAAGAGAGTGCCTCTAAGTTGATCAGATTCATGCTATAGCTAATGTTCCAATTCACTAAGGGATGCTTGTAACCTACCTAGGCATTAAAGAGGAATCTCGCCTAATCCACACTACCCCTAGTAAGTGCCCACAAGGCAGTCCCAAGCTTTGGAGACCATAACTAAAGCATGGGTCTACCTCGCCCTACGAAGCAACGAACACCTAACTCGACGACCTCCATGAAGAATCACGCCATGAATACACACATGATCATATCCATATTATAACGAAAATTAAACTCTGCATATGTGTAAGCCAAGAGTTTGATTCCAAAAAGGAAACAAACTTATCTTCATCAACGATATTCTTGAGAGATATTCTTGAGTTCGTTATTTATTCGAAGTCAATGACTTTTAAATAGAGGATCCTGCCCGATAAGGAGGGAACAGATTCAGAGAATCGTGGCCGGAGATACACCCGTTCAAATGGCTTGGACCGTGTATAAATACAATTGAGAAGAGGCAGATTAGAGGAGGGCGACATGAACAGAGAAAAAAGATAGATTAAGAGAGGGAAGAGAGCCTAAATTTTATGATCAGAACACAGCCACCATTGTATTTACTATTCGACAGGTACGAGGTTGCCACCCTCCTATGTCCTAGAGAGATTGTGAGGGTATTTGAGAGATTTATGTATACCACGAGTGATCAATAATAAAAATCTCATTTGCCATCACATTAGCCATCGAATATTCATTTTTATCTTAAGAGGTCAGATATCTAAGGCATTGACCCCGGCCACCACCTCCGTGGTAGTGGTCTTGAGGGTGTTGATTAGAAATTCTCATCTTGAGCAAATTTCCCGTTAACACCTTTATTAAAAGTAACTGAATATCCAAATTTATTTAGACAATAGACCGAAATTAAATTCCTATTGAATTGTGGTACATAATAAATGTTTATTAAAACTAAATGCCAATAAGAATATAAATTGATTCTAATATCTCCCACTACACTAGTAGACAACAACACTTTATTGCCTAAATGCAAGTTGAATTCATTCTTGTTCAAGGTGTAGTCCAACTTCAACTGATCAAAGGAATCTGATAGTGAGTTGACAATCATGTTAATTTCGTCTCACCATCTATCTCAACACCATTCAGTTCAGCAATGTTGAGATGTGCTATGACTTTCATTATGTGATCTTTCACATCCTGTCCAGGTTTTATCCTAAGATTCATGAAAGCAGTCACTGCCTCTCTCTTAGTCCATCCTATACCTCATAGCTAATATCTCCTATAGAAACATCATTATATCGGCAGCACTCTCCATTCCTTCATGTTTCTGTTGCAACACGTCGGAGATGGTGGCCATAATGTAACGTACATTTAGCCATTTCATCTGAAGACTTCCACTACTGATACTCATCTCTTTTCTCCTGAGTATATTAATTAGTTTGGTGGTTTAGGAATAGACAGAACAAACTTATGGTTTTTCAACTTACAACAACAACCCGGTTTTCCTTTTTCCTTGTGACATAATTATCATCAGTTAAAGTATTATCTTTTAGGAATTTGATTAGGGATGGGGTCATGATTTATTTATATTAACAAAAATTATATAAGTAAATAATCAAGATATAGCACTTTTGAAAATTTATCTTGAATTATAAATAAAATAATTCAATCGTAAAATTCAACGGTTATCCAACACCCATAAATGTCACGCCTCATTTGGGAATTCGCACAATTTACTAGTTAGACTAGGTCCTACCTAATTGTTAACATAACAACCAACGTTTTCAATTTTAGCCTTGCAATTTTATTAACAAGAACTCTTGGGAGGATACTAAAAAAAGTACATTGAGTGTGTTACCAAGTTATCGACCTTCAATATAATCCCTTACGAATATCCTTCCTTTGGGAGTAGATATCGTTCGGGCTAATTGTCTAGTCTATCCTTGTAATGAAGTATCTTGTTAAATTCCATTCATGAATACCTCTTAGAAGGTTATTACACGAAACATAAAGCTCAACAAAACTTGGAGGTCGTAGGTGTTCCAAAACACCTTCTCCCACTCAATTATTTAAGGCGTGTGATCGAATTCCAAATAATGATTTACCAAGTTATCTAGATGCCAATTTTGATACCTAAACCATTCAATACATGTTCATACCAAAAGATATATATGAGTGGCACTCCTATTCTATATGACATGTTATCAAACAACGACAAACATTGCATTATTTACAAAAATATAAATATCTACAATTTTGGTCCATCCTAGAAAAGACAGTAAATTACATGTATTGGAATACAAAAAACTCATTTCTTGGTGAATAAGTCCTCATGCAACCTTCGTCATTTGGACTCCCTCGGTTGTCTCCCATGGGCGTGCGCACCCTTGGCTCCCTCCCATGGGCGTGCGCATGCCACAACCCCATAAAGGGCTGCCATGCGCAGCCCATGGCTTCCATTGGGCTGCCGTGTGCAGCCCATGCCACAACATACGGTCCCAAACTTGTTCCTTTGCTTCCAATTCTTTAAACCTTCGAGTCTTCGATACTTGAATGTATTACAGAAGAATTTAAAATAAAAAAAATACTGCAATTTTTTTACTACAATATAGTGCAGTTTTTTTTTATTACAACAACAAAATAAAAAAAACTTAGTAACTACCAAGAAGGAAATTATGGCGATGATAGACCATCCTTCTTGTTTCAATCCCAAAACAAAAATACATTGAAATTATAGGACCAAAATTGAGCAATAACAATCCACATATAATATATATATATATATATATATCCATACATTCCAATGTAAATATATATGCCAATACCTAGAGAGTCATCTCTTTCTAAAACATGCATATATACAATAAAAAGAAAAAGATTCATGTACATACATCAATTAATCAAGGGTACAACCAGACTCTGTTACAAATTGTAAGGAAAATCCGCGGAACGGAAGTGTGAAAAAAAAAAAAAATTAGGGTTTCGGTATAAATAAAATTTTTCCCTTTTAAATAACAAGAACCTTAACCCTAGATTAATTGATGTATATAAAAAGTGTCATACCTTTTTGTCGTGATGATTGAACAAGCGCCAAATTGAATCCGCAACATCTTTCAATCCAATCACGAACGTGAATCACCTAGGAGTGTGAGCTCCCTTTCTTTAAATTGTATACTTGAGGATGGAAACAAACAAAACCTTTTTCTTTGTTAGTTACAATTATCCTCCAAGAGAAAAATCCAAGAACGTCCGGTCACTTGTGAATTATCAATCTAATTGATTAAAACTCATGTGAACCCGATTTGATTTTGTACACAAAACCTTTTTGATTTAAAGGATACTAGTGTACTATCAAAAACAAACACGTTCTCTTTTTCTCTTTTCTCCTTGGCTGAATTCTACACCCTATATCTATGAGTTGATCGAATTTTGTCTAGAGCAAAAACTAAATTTTTCTCCCTCAAAATTCTCTCTTGCTAGGCCGAATTCTCTCTTGAAAAATACCTAGCTTGGCAAAAATTTCTCTCATAGAAACCTAGAGCTGGCCGAATTTATCAAGGTGGTATTTATAGGATCACAAATCCTTTCCTAAGAAGGATTTACTTGGTTGTTAAGAATCCTTTCGTTAGGTGGATTTACTTGGTGGTTAAGAATCCTTTTCAAAGAAGAATTCTACCCTTAGGTAGATTTACTTGGTGACCAAGAATCCTTTTCCAAAAAGAATTCTTTTCTACACTAAGACTCCTAATCCAACTCAATAGTGTATTTGTAACCATATTAAAGATTTCCTAATTTGATTAGATAAATAATTCCTATTATTTATCTACTTATCAAATATAATCTTTAATATTAATTAAACTACCAACAATAGTATAATATTAGGAGACCATCTCCTACTAGAATTTTTTTTTTGACTTTTAATTAAATAATTAATTAATAACCAAATTAATTAATTTCCATTTAATTAAATAATAAAATAAAAATAATATAATTAAGCTAAACTATATAGCTTTGCCGCCCAACACAATATATGGACCATTATATTATTTTTTCTATTTTATTAAATCCATTGGACCTTAATTAAAAGTCCACATGCCTCAATATAATTCTAGATGGACCTCTAAATTGGTCCAGTAGATTATATCAAGTGATCTATGCAAGTTTGTGTGGATTGAGGATCTTGGCGGGCTTTCTAAATTTAAGCTCCAATAGACACAACTCAATCACAATCAACAAATGATTCACTTAGGTCTTAGTTTATTCCACTAAAGAACTAAAATTGAACTCTTAAATAAAGATAGAATAAGTTAATATTTCTCATTCATACCCTAGACAATCTTAATGGAGAAAGTGTATCCTCGTGAAGAATACCAATAATCGTCAAGAGCTCATAGACCGCCTATAGCTCTCAAAGTTACCATATTTACTCATATGACCATATTTTGAACTTGGATATTTTAATTTGTCCAGAGGCCATGTTTCAATAGACACTATTGAAAAGTTAACGTTAAGATATAATATCCAATACCTCAAAACATCCATATGATGATATTCTACTCTCATTTAATAAATGGAGTCACGATGTCCATATCTATAAATGAAGACCTCTATCGATTAACAAATGATTACCACCAGACTATCGGGGATAGACTATGCTATATAATTGTACTCATTGATAGCTCAAATGATAACACTTGCAACCATAAGTCCATCATTTATCTCAGGATTGAGATAGACTCTCTGATTTTCTTCAAATGAAAACTTTTATCCATTGAAGGTTCTAGATAAAGTATTTCATTGTGATCCAATTCAATGCACCTAGTGCACTAGAATCTTTTGGCCAAAGACACCACACTTTAATGATTTTAGACTCATCATAACATATTTGATCCCACTCAAATGCTAGCAAAAGAATCTATAACTTTAACAGGATAAATGCGGCCAACCTTTATCTTAAGTTGTAAATATTATTCAAGACTAACTAAAGAATTATGTCTACCTCATATATATCCAAATGCATGAACAATTCTTCTTTTCTCAGTCTTTTGACCTTATGATTATTTACTTTTGACAATTATAATAATTAAACTATACATGCTATAAGATTTGTTAAAATAGAAATCACTTTACTAATATGAAAAGATTGTCAAATATATTATTATACTCTTGCTATCGAGCATAATCCTAACATTGAGAGGTGGCACATCCTAAACCTGGGAAGACTCATTGAAAGTAAGCACCTGGTCTGCGATCCTGATTTGTTTTGGGGGGAGGAAGACAAGTTTGATGCACCCCAATCGCTTATTCTCTTGGACCGCAGTTCTTGTGAGACAAGGTCTGAGACCGTCTCCTGATCCTCCTCCTCTTCTAAAATGATTAGAACAACCACTGGAACATGCAATGCTGAGTCAACCCCAGATGAGAGACTTCTCTTCTTACGAAGGGCATTAGGAGCAGACTACCCTTCAACAGTCTTAGCTCTTTTATGGCCTGGGGTTCTATCAGCCACATTCATCTCGTGAGATTTCCTTCTTTATAAATCGTCTCTTCCCCGATGCTCCTGTTCAGACCTATCTCGACCACGCTTCTCTTGGTCAGATTCCTCAGAGCTAGACTGCATCGGACCGACCCTTTCCTTTGAGTGGCCCCGACGATCGCCTTTAGCTCGGAGAGGATGACGATCACTCATCCCAACCTATTTAACAGGGACATCTGAGGAATGACGGTCATATTTATACGTATGTTCCACCAGATCGTGTTCGGGTGGAGCAATTCCCTGAGCAACCTGATCGGCTGCAGCCTTCCTGCTAACCCGATCGACATTCTTGGCTTTCTCAGCCTGATCACTAGCTACGATATCCATGTCATATACTGAAAAAAAAAGTGTCACACGATAATCAACAACCAGTGTAGAGGAAAGGTGCGCATGTCAGGTTACATTAAAAACAAAGCAAGGGTGACTTACATCGTCTATGATGGGCAAAGATTGTGGGAAAAAGCCATGCCTCGATCAAATCTGCGTCAACATAATGGAAACGGTGATCCCTCTCTTCCCATGAAGTCTCAGCCACTTTGACAACAATATCAGCCTGGCTCTTTGTCAGAGAGAGAGAAGTCTTGTTCCAGTGCTCAGGACTACAGAAATGCCTTGGAACCCTGTTTTGTATCAGCCCTTGTACGGGGTCAGCAACGACTACTTCACCCCGATCACCCTCAATGAAGAACCAACTGTTCTTCCAGTACTTGTTTGAGTAGGGGAACCATAAAACTCTTATGATCTTTATCCGAATGGGTTACATGTTTCCCTTAATATCCATGGGGAGTCCACAAGCTCTAAGATGTGGATTGAAGGTAGAAAGTTCCCTTATTTTCAGATCGGTTTAGCATATAAAAGTTACGGATCTCTTGTGGGGTCGGGGGCTATTTCGCCCCGAGTTTTTTCCATAGGTACCCGAGACTGGTCTACACCCAGTAAGAATTGAAGGTCAATTGGATGGGAGCAACGCCATCATCTGCTAGGAATCGATCGATAAAAGGTTGAAGGGGGAGAGTAACCCCTAAGGACAACATAGCTCCATATATAGCGACCGCACCGGAGGGAGGATTCCATACAGCCCGATCGCTGCTACAGTACAATTTTTATGCACTGGTTAGATCAAATCGGTTATTAAACTTCGTTAGCTGAACCTCAGTCACAACGTTTATCTCCGACTCGAACGAACAGAGGTGGTCAGCACTGAACTTTAGCATCCAAGCTTGTCGCTCCAGTGGTACGTTCTTCGCTTTGAGAAGTTGTGAAGATATCTTTAATTTGATCTATACGCGTGCAGATTTCTTGGGAGAGGTTCTAGTGGTTCGCCTGGGGATGCTTTGTTTCAACATATCTACATAAACATCAACCGAATCAGAGTCAGAAAGATAAGAGGGGAGGGATCAAACTCTAAGTGAACCATAGAATAATCCACGTTTAATGCAGTGGGTTGGTAAGAAGTAGGAAGATGACCAGAGAATGGACTCGAGCCTAGCGATATTCTCATTATCACCAGCCTTAATGGCACGAAGAAGAAGCTCAAAATATTGATGATGAAGAATAGGGTCCATACCTTTAAAAACGTTTGAAATGATGGAAGATCTGAGTAGAGCAAGGGGCTTGAAGGAAAAATAAGTTAGGGTTTCTTTTTTTTTTAAAGAAAAATATTGAATCGTAAAAAGAGAAGTGAAATGCCTCAAGACAATATATACAAGCAAGTGACGTCACCAGGTAGACATGCGTCATCAGCCGAAAGTGGGGAAGGTGCACGAGAACCGAAAACCATATGCCATTTATATTTCGAAAAAGATACACAATGATTTCATTAGCAGAAATATGTGTGGTGGATAACTGTAGCGCATTAAAAAAGCATTAATGGACTACAAGACAAAAATGATAGAGTGAATTAAGCACATGCAGCCAAACGCATCCTACTTGCGACAATTGTTTATCCGACCTCGTATGTTTAAAGGGGTATTGTTATTGGTAAAATCTAGAGAATGATGAGTCAACATAACTACCCAATGATGCAGGAGTTAGAGATGCCATATCACCAAGAGTCAACCTTCCTGAACCTACCTAAGCTGACCAAAGATGGTTTCATAACACCCGGTCGGGGCTATCGAGATGGTCGAGTCAAAGCCTCTGGTCGGGGCTATCGAGATGGTCAGGTTTTGGTAGATGATCAACAGATCGACACATGGATACTATCAAATACATGCAGAATGAGTCATATTCAAATAAGGTGTCTCAAAGCACACTTTGATAAGGAAGCGAATTTTCCTAACGATGCCAGAGTCCAAATTAGGCAAGAGACATAATGCGTGAAGAACGCGGAATAAGAAAGAAGAATAAAATGACTCAAACACGTCAACTTCATTTACTTGTATAGCACGAATTAGGGTTCTATGCATGTGTAAATAGACCCTAATAACACCCATGAAAGGGTGAACGAAAAATTAAGACTCTAGAGACCACGAGAGACTGAGTGTGTAATCGATTATTCATAGTGAAGTTCTTTCCAGTTTTCCCGTTCTTGGGGTTTTACCATATAAAATCCTCGCGTTTATTTTGTTTTCTTAACTATTCATAATTAGCAATTGTGTGATTTCATATACATTCTGTTCGACGTGTGATCCATCCAAAAATCACCGTCAATAATAATATTTTGAGTATTTTAACAAACATGTATAATATTTTTTAATCAAAATATGTATTTATTATTTAAAAACTTGAAAAGTAATTATTAAAAATTTAAATAAATGTTTTAATAATTAAAGAAATTGAAAAAAATAATCGTATCTAATTTAAAATGTAAGCTAAAATAAAAATTATATTAAATTAAATAAAAAAGGGTTGGGTTGAAAATCTGGAAGGCATCACGCCTTCCTCCCAGATTTTTTATTTGTTTTTATTTTAATTATTTAATAATTTGTTAAAGTATAGTATTTAATAATAAGATAAAAATAATAATTAAAAGGATATATTGATAATACATGGGATGGATGCGTTTGTAAGTTATAACATTTTAAAAGAATTTAATGGTATATACATATAAAAAGGGTGCACTTATGGTTTTTAAGAGGTACAAACTTAGCTACTTATATATGAATGGATGATGAACATCGCTCCACCGTGGTATACCTGACCACTGATATACGTCAGTCTCATGGAAAACTTTTCATACACATACACGGAAATGGTTGGACAAATTACAACAAGGATTACTCAACTAGCAGCAACTCAATTAGGCTAATTGTTTTTATTGCATGTGTAGCATTACTTATAATTTACTATTATAAATGTATCTAATTTGTTCACAAATCACATTTCCATATTCATTGTTTTATGGGCATTCGAAGTTATGTGCTAAAAGGAATTGTAAACATTATATGCAATTATATATATATATTGTATTAAATACATAAGCATGAAATCGTACCTGAATTTCCCGAATCCATTGAAAAGAAAACAAAGAAAATAATAGAGAGTCTTCTACTCTCTACTCCCCTTTCTCAGATTGCCTAATGGGGAGACAATTATGTAATACGTTATATAAGTGAGAGTAGGAACTTCCTATATATAGTATAACTTCCTAAAATCCTAACCCATAAAGGATTCTCAACCCTAATAGGATGGCTAGTCCTAAAAGGAATACTAGACCCACACATATAGAATTGCCCATACCATATTCTACATTTATTTAATGTAGCTAAGGTGCGCCGAGCCCAACAAAATTGATCACAATCAAACGGGCTTTATCCGGTCAACTCTCACTTACTTAAACATTCCAATCAATTCAATTTTCATAAACTTAAAATTATAATGTCAAATGTTGCTCACAATTTTATAAGAACCTTACATTCTCTCACTTGAGCTACACAGACATTATTATTTTAGATTTAAAAATTCGTTTTAGAAAACGACTCTCTGAATTGACAAACAATTATATGTGGCCATAAGGAATGTTTAAGAGAGTAACACATTCCTTCCTCTTAGTCCAATAGAACCTCAAGTATCCAACTACATAGATCATTACATCTTTAATCAACATAAGACCATATGTAATCAAAATACCCTTAGCTCTACCTACTCGGGTAAAATAGTATGTATGTGTGGTATGGAAATTATATACAAATGTGATCATCATGCCTATTTCCACATAGGTCCAACTTCGCATAATACGAAGCAGCTAGACGAGCAAATTTAATGTCCTAAGCATTTTTCACTCATTAACCAAACACTTTGACCATGAGTTCAACATCCCTTAAGACGGGCAAATCCTTCTGTCTTAAGTAATATTCACTCATCGGTAGAAACTTTATACCTTATGAGTGAAATGCCCCCTCAAAACCAAAAGCTTTGAGATATCCTGCTACAATAAAAAACATACATCCGCTCATATCATGGAAAATAACATACATATACAATGAACAAATATATTCTTGAGAATAAAATTTTATTAAACAGAAAACTGCAGTTAATTTAAAACAAAAACATAACTCCTACTAACCAAGCATATCATAACTATCTACCAACCCCATACGGGTAACATGCACATTAAAAATATTCGGAGATAGTCCCTTGGTTAGGGGATCAACTATCATCTCTTCTGTGACAATATGAATAATTGAAGTTTGCAACTCTTGAACTTTCTCTCTAACCACAAGTTACTTGATCTCCATATGTTTGGACCCTGAAGACCTTTTATTGCTTTTAGAGAAAGAAACAGTTACGGAATTGTCACAATAGATTGTCAATGGCTTAGAAATAGAATCCACAATCTGTAACTCTAAAATGAAATTCCGTAACCAAACTGCTTGGATTGTTGCCTCATAACATGTCACAAACTTAGCTTGCATAGTAGATGAAGCTGTAAGTGTCTTCTTGGCACTCTTCCACGATATAGCTCCACCAGCCAACATAAACACAAAACCTGATATGGATTTTACATCATTTGTACAACCAACAAAATCCGCATCTGCATAGCCAACAACTTCCAATAGGTCTGAACGCCTATAAGTGAGCATGAAATCCTTTATTCGCTACAGATAATGCATAACTTTCTTTACTGTTGTCCAATGATGAATGACATGATTACTTTCAAATCTACCAAGTACGCTAATTGCAAAAGAAATATCAGGACGTGTACAAACCTGTGCATACATCAAACTGCCAACCGCAGATGAATATGATACATCTTTCATTTGAGAACATTCTAGCTCATTTTGGGGACATTGTAGCTTCGTAAGTTTATCTTCTTTCATGATAGGTACCTCACCTGGGAACAAGCACTCATGTTAAACCTCTCTATTACCCTATTAATGTAAGCCTTTTGAGATAATCCAAGCAAACCACGTGACCTATCACGTTGTATCTCAGTACCAAGGACATAAAAGGCTTCCCCAAAATCCTTTATTTCAAAGCTACGAGATAAGAAAATCTTGGTATCATACAGCAACCCCAAATTATTGCTAGCGAGCAAAATATCATCAACATAAAGTATAGGAAAAATAAAATTGCTCCCACTGACCTTGAGGTATATGCAATGATCCATCGAATTTCAACAAAACCATACGATGTAACGACTTCATCAAATTTCAAATACCATAGCCTTGAAACTTGTTTCAGATTATAAATGGATTTTTTGAGCTTGCAAACCATATGTTCTTTCCAACTGCCTAAAAACCTTCAGGTTGCACCATGTATACATCCTCTACAAGATCTCCATTTAAGAAAGTAGTCTTTACATCCATTTGATACAACTCTAAATCAAAATGTTATACTAAGGCCATAATAATCCTAAAGGCAACTTTCGAAGAGACAAGCGAAAAAGTCTCGGTATAATCAATACCTTCCTTTTTATTGAACCCTTTCGGTACAAGTCTAGATTTATGTCTCTCAACATTGCCTTTAGAGTCTCATTTAATCTTAAAAACCCATTTGCAGCCAATGGGCTTGCAACCATCAAGCAGTTCAATCAAATCCCAAACACGATTTGTATCTATGGATCTCAGTTCATCGATCATGGCATCCATCCATTTTGATGATTGAGGGCTCTGAACAACTTGATTACAAGTCCTAGGATCGTTATCCACTCCTAAGTAAAAATCATGCTCATGTAAATAAACAATATAATCATCAGGAATGACAGATCTTCAGACCCTCTGAGATCTCCTTAAAGGAACATCAACAATTGGTTGTGGCTTATCAATAGTTGGCTCGGGCTCACAAATAACCGATATAGATTCAACAACAACTGGTAAGGGCTCATCTTCTTGTTCAGATAAAGACTCATCATGAGAGGTGGTATGACATCATCCAATGAAGTAGAAGATGTCATATCACCCGATTTGTCTTCCTCAAACTCAAAATCATGAGTTTGTATATTCTTTTCAACTTTATTACCTTTCTCCAAGAATACAACACGTTTGGATTCAACGATCCTCATAGAGTATGTAGGATAATAAAATCTATATCCTTTTGATTTATCCACATATCCCATAAAAAATCACTAACTGTCTTAAAATCCAGCTTTTTCAAATTAGGATCATAAGACATCACTTCTGCAGGACATCCCCATACTCTCGTGTGATTCAATTTTGGCTTCGAACCAAACTACATTTCAAATGGAGTTTTAGGCACATATTTGCTGGAAACTCTATTAAGAATGTAAATTGTCGTTTTTAATGCATCACCCATAAAAGTTTAGGCAAAGAACTCGTATTGATCATACTTCTTACAATGTCCATTAATGTACGATTTCACCTCTCAGAAACTCCATTATGTTCAGGTTCACCAGGCATAGTGTATTGAGCACCAACCCTTGCACACGGACCAGGATTCTGACCAGTTTCACCATACCTACCATAATATTCACCCCTACAAACAGATATAACACATTTGATCTTTCTTTCTAATTTCAGTTCAACCTCAGCCTTATATATTTTGAAGATATCTAAGGCTTTGGATTTCTCATGAATAAGATAGATGTAACCATAACGCGAGAAATCATCAATGAAAGAAATGAAATATTTGTATCAACCAAGTGCGGTGGGTGAAAATGGCCCACATATATCGGTATAAAAAATTTCAAACAGATTTTGACTTCTGGTAGCCCATTTCTTTTTAGTTCTTGTCATTTTACCCGTCAAACAATTAACACAAGATTCAAAATCTGAAAAGTCAAGTAAATCAAGAATACCATTTCTGACTAATCTTTCAATTCGATCTTTGGATATATGGCCTAACCGTCTATACCATAGCTGATGGAATCACTGTTCACCGGTTACGCAACGGAACTAGGTTTTAAAATTTTATACAAATCATAATCTGTATCTGAGACCAGTGAACTTTGGATCGTAATTATTTTACGGAACTAATACATACAATATGTATACACATGAAATTGTAATCAATAAAATCAGAAGAACATACCAACGTTTGGAGGCTCCTTCACCATACGTTATGCTGCTGTCTGAACCAATCATACCAACGTTTGAAAGCTCCTTCACTTTACGATGTGCTCCTATTTGAACCACTCGATCTTCCTCGTTATCTCCCGGGACTGGTAACTGCGTGTGGGGGCGTCACAGTCTCAGGAACTTGAATGGAAGATGTAAAGAGAATTGAAGAAACTCTTTCTTCTATGTGTTTCGAAAACACACAAAACATGAAACAAGATATATATAAATATATATCTATATAGTTCGCTGCACACGAAGCAAGATATATGTATATATTTTTTTTTTCAACTGATGCTTCACGATTTTTACGCAATATATATATATATATATCTGACTTCCACACGCCTACACTTGACCTTTTTTTATCCGTGTGTATCAGGTACACACCTCTAAAAAAAACCACTTTTTTTAAACTATGTCTCACGCCTAATCAATTAGGTGGAGTTTGGTTACCATGGTGGAATGAAAATTGGAATGGTAATGAGAATGAGAATTGGAATGGTAATGAGAATGAGAATTGGAATGTAAAGAAATGGAAAACTGATTTCTTTGTTTGGTTGGGACTTTAAAATCAATATCTGAATCAGTAATATTTTGTTTGGTTAACAACTGAATGGAATGGAATCAACTGTATTTTGACCAAAATACCCCAATTACAAAACATTTATAATAACATTATATATTATGGATAATAATAATATTTTATAATATATATATATATATATATATATATTATAATATAAAATATATATTATTACAATATATGTTATATATTTCTATTTTCTATATTATATATTATATATTATATGTTAGTAATATTAATACTATTATATATTACATAATATATATCATATAAATATATTACATAATAATATATATAATATAAATAATATTACATAATAATATATATTATAAATATTATTATATATATTTTTATATATATTATTATATATTATATATTAGAAATATTATATATTATATATTATATATTATATATTAGAAATATTATATATTTTTTATACTAGAAATATTGATATTATTAATATTAATATTATTAAATATATAAATATTATATATAATTATATAATGTGTATATATATAATAATATATATAATTAGAAAATATAATGTTCATTTTGCGTAATAATAATAAAATATAAAAGTATAAATTATATAATAATATATATTATAAATATTATATATATATATATTTAATATATATTATTATATATTATATAATAATATATTATATATTATATATTATATATTAGAAATATTGATATTATTAATATTAATATTATTAAATATATAAATATTATATATAATTATATAATGTATATATATATATAAAATATAATTATAAAATATAATGTTCATTTTGGATAATAATAATAAAATATAAAAGTATAAATTATATAATAATATATGTTATAAATATTACATATATTTTTTTAATATCAATATTTCTATATATATATATATACATTATGTATATAATAATATAAATAATTAGAATATATAATATATATATTTTGGATAATAATAATAAAATATAAAAGTATAAATTATATAGTATATATATTATATAATATATGAATATATATAATATATGTAATAATATATTATATGCAATAATAGTTTATATATATATAATAATAATAATAAATATTATATAATAGTATGATATTTATAATATATATATATATTAGAAATATTATATATATTATTTATTAGAAATATTGTTATTATTAATATTAATATTATTAAATATATAAATATTATATATAATTATATAATTTGTATATATATAATAATATATATAATTAGAAAATATAATGATCATTTTGGATAATAATAATAAAATATAAAAGTATAAATTATATAATAATATATATTATAAATATTATATATATATATATTTTAATATATATTATTATATATTATATATTAGAAATATTATATATTATATATTATATATTAGAAATATTGATATTATTAATATTAATATTATTAAATATATAAATATTATATATAATTATATAATGTGTATATATATATATAATATAATTAGAAAATATAATGTTTATTTTGGATAATAATAATAAAATATAAAAGTATAAATTATATAATAATATATAATATATAATATAAATAATTAGAAAATATAATATATATATTTTGGATAATAATAATAAAATATAAAAGTATAAATTATATAGTATATATATTATATAATATATGAATATATATAATATATGTAATAATATATTATATGCAATAATAATATATTTATATATATATAATAATAAATATTATATAATAGTATGATATTTATAATATATATATATATATATATATTATTTTTGGAAATGAGGGTATTTTTGGAATTGAGTTGTGGGATAGAGGGTTATTTTTTGAAAGAAAATGTGTTAATGGAATGGAATGTGCATTCCATTGGTTTTTGGATGGAATGCTCATTCCACCAAAATGGTGGAATCCCCATTCTAATGGAATGCTCATTCCATTAGAATTTAACAAACCAAACAAATGGAATGAATTTCTTTCCATTCTATTCACCCAACCAAACACCACCTTAGTGTGTTGACTTTTTGATTCTTTTTCTCTGTGCATGTGTACTAATTTGCATCACATGCAAATTCTATTTTTTTTCATTTTATTATATATATATATATATGTATCCTTGTTTGTATCCTATACAAACATTTATATATGTGTACATACCAATTTGCATCCAATACAATCTTTTATGTTATTAATTGATATGTATCTTTTAATTATCCTTTTCAAATATATCTAATATATTAAAAGTCATAATAAGTATTTTAAATTTAAACATAAATTCAAATACTTAGATAAATGATTTAGTAAAAATAAAATAATCCTATTATTTTATCTTCACCTAAATTCATATATCAACTAACACCCTCCAATTAATAGTTAATTAATAATTCTTAATTATCAATATAATTAAATAATCTAATTATTTAATTAATTTAACTATTAACATTCATTAATTAAATAATCTCAGTATTCAATTAATTCCTGAATAAACAAGTGTCACTTTCGTAACACAACTAATTGGACAATCCAATTGGTTAATCGTGACCTTTGTTACCTAAATCGATCGGGCTAACAAGGGGACCTAATGGACCCACAGTATTTTGAGCTCCAATAATCCTCGAAATCATTAATTAAACTCTTTAATTAATATTTCTTGATTATTAACTCTGGTGTTATTTTACTAAAAACCCGAAGCTGCATTCTCTCAACTATAGACGATTTTACACAGACCGATACTACTCAGTGTCCATCGATATAGCTATTACATATGGGTCATAATGTCCGTTATACCCCACTAATTACGTATATCCTTTAATTACCGTTGATTCTATAATGAACAATAAATCCTATTTCCTCACAGAGCTAGGAGAGCGCTCATATTGTCCAAGCCCCGAATCAACCCTTAAGGGAACTACCATCTACTTCTCACAAGAAAGAGTGGATTCCACTATTGTGTACAAACCTTCCCAGCTGTAAGCCAAATCGTAATCCCAAGATACAGAGCATATTGATCAGGAACTGCATCTGACCTCTCCCATGGTATATCAAAGAACACGATCTAACCTGAAGGAGTCGATAAGACACTCAGGATTAAGCTCACCCATATATAGCCATAATTTATTGATATATATGAATCTCATCTGTAAATGGATATTGGTGAGAGATTCATATAGATCATGGACCAGTTCTATATGATCACATCATACAAGGTGCCTACATTCTCATATCTCCATATGAATGATTCAGGATAGAATCTCCGTACATTACAGAATGGGCCGCAGCTATAAATTAACCATAAATAAAGTACCTAGTTTTATTTGCTATCTATGGACTCTTTAGATTACATGTCTCTTACTGTATCCATCTGTATATGACACTCATATACACAGTTCGAGATTACATCCGGAAATCTTGGATGTTAAATATATGCACAAGTTATAAAATAAACAACATAACAAGAATGAATTGAACTTTTCCTTTTATTTATTTCATAAATCCATTTACAAATTACATCTTTAGGGCATAAACCCCAACAATCTCCCACTTGCACTAAAGCATGTGAGACATGTCTCGTAACCCTAGACCATCTAGGTGACCCGAAAACACTTTAGCCGGTAAGGTCTTCATAAATGGATCATCATGATTGTCTTATGAGGCTATCTTTGTGACGATCACATCTCCTCTCTGCACTATCTCTCTAATGAGATGATACTTTCTCTCTATATGCTTCCCTCTATTGTGGCTTATTGGTTCTTTGAAATTAGCCACAACACCATTGATATCATAATAAAGTGTGATGGACCTATCTAGATCTAGAACAACTTTCAGATCACTCAAGAACTTACGGAGCCAAACAACCTCTTTAGCCGTTTCACAAGCAGCTATATATTCAGCTTCTATGGTGGAGTCAACAATGCAAGATTGCTTGATACTTCTCCACACAATGGGTCCACCACCCAGGGTGACTACTGATCCAGATGTGGATTTCCTAGAATCTTTGTCTAACTAAAAATCATAATTCGTGTATCCTAACGAGATCAAATCCTGCCCGGAATACACTAGCATATAGTCTCTCGTTCTCCGAAGATACTTGAGAATTGTCTTGACAGTAACCCAATGATCCAATCATGGGTTAGATTGATGTCTGCTGACTACTCCCACTGCATAGTAGATGTCTGGTCTCGTGCATAACATAGCATACATGAGACTACATATTGCTGATGCATAAGGTACACGTCTCATATCCTCAACTTCTTGAGGTGTCTTAGGACACTGTTCCTTAGACAAGTGAACTCCATGTCTGGAAGGTAAATTACCTTTCTTGGAGTTTTGCATCGAAAATTGCACCAGAATCTTGTCGATATATGATGTATGAGACAATGTTATGAGTTTGTTCTTATGATCCCTTATATGTTGGATCTCTAGAACATAACTTGCCTCTCTAAAATCTTTCATTTGGAATTGGCTAGCCAGCTAACCCTTTACATCAGACAAAACTTCCACATCATTCCCAATTAGTAGGATATCATTTACATATAAGACAAAGAAAACTACTTTCTTATCAATGATGCGCTTGTAGACACAAGGCTCATCAATGAATGATGCGCTTGTAGACACAAGGCTCATTGACGTTCTGCTTTTAGCCATAGGTTTTGATCACATCATCAAACCTAATGTTCCAAGATCTAGATGCTTGCTTAAGTCCATAGATGGACCTTTGCAGCTTGCAAACCTTTTACTTTTGATCTGGAGACACGAATCCCTCTGGTTGCATCATATAGATGCTCTTATCAAGAATGCCATTCAAGAATTTAGTCTTGACGTCCATTTGCCAAATTTCGTAATCGAAATAGGCAGCAATGGATAAGAGAATCCTAATAGACTTAAACATGGCTACTGGCGAGAAGTTCTCTTCATAATCAACCCCCTTTTTCTAGGTATAACCCTTGGCCACTAGCCTTGCCTTGAACGTCTCTACCTTCCTATCTACTCCTCTCTTTCTCTTATAGATTCACTTACACCCTATGGATTTTACCCCATCCGGTAAGTCTACAAGATCCCAGACTGAGTTAGCGTACATAGACTCCATCTCAAGATTCATGGCTTTAAGTCATTCCTCTTTATTAGGGTCTTTCATTGCATTCTTAAATGTCAATGGATCATCAACATTATCATTAGAGACAACACCTTGTCCCTCACCTATACCTAAATAACGTTCAGGTTGTCTCACAACCCTCTCACTACGTCTAGGTGGTAGTGTATCCTAATCAAGAACCATCTGACTCTCAGATGTGTGTGGATCAACAACTCTTGTTGATGAAACACTAGTCTCACCAGGCTCCAACTCATTCAATACAATCTTAGAACGAGGTTTATGGTCACTAATATAACTGTCCTCAGGAAATGTTACATTTGTCGATACAAATACTTTGTTATCTTCAGGACTATAGAAGTGTCCACCTATTGTCTCCTTAGAGTATCCTACAAACAGGCAGACCACAGACTTGGAGTCTAGCTTTCCACTTCTGTTCTTTAGCACGTGTGTTGGACACCCCCATATGCGCAAATGTCGCAAACTAGCTTTACAACCATTCCACAACTCTAGAGGAGTCTTAGGAACAGATTTGGATGGCACCACGTTCATAATGTATGCCGCTGTTTGTAACGCATATCCCTAGAAGGAATTTGGTAATGATGAGAAACTAATCATAAATCTCACCATTTCCATTAGGGCTCTATTTCTCCTCTCCGCTACACCATTTTACTGAGGTGTACTAGGAGCTGTGAGTTGGGAAACTATCCCATGCTCGACCATGAAGTCTTTAAACTCTTGGTCAAGGTACTCACCTCCACGATCTGATCGTAGTGACTTGATAGTCCTACCTAATTGATTCTCAACTTCAGCTCAAAATTCTTTGAACATTTCAAATGTTTCCGACTTCCGTTGCAATAGATTGACGTATTCGTACCTTGAGTAGTCATCTATAAAGGTGACATAATACTCATAACCACCCCTAACTTTAACATTTATCGGTCCGCAGATGTCTGTATGTATAAGCTTTAGCGGTTCTTTAGCTATAAGCTATTTTCCAGTAAAAGGTCTCTTAATTATTTTACCTTCCAAACAAGATTCGCAGAAAGGTAAGGTGCCAACCTTTAACTCACTTAAAGGTTCGCCTTTTTACTAGTCTGTCTATCCGGTCAAGCTTGATATGACCAAACCTTAGATGCCAGAGATACGTGTCATTATCTGGAGAAATCTTATGTCGTTTAGTTTTTGGTTTTTCAACCTTAAACATTTCGGTGTTAAGCAGTGTAGTATGTATTAACGTTTTTAACACATTTAAATTGTTTTCATTAATTCCTGAACAAATATTCAGACCATTCTTTCCAATAATGACAGACTTATTATTAAAAAAAATATAAAATTTTTGTTCTAACAACTTAAAAATGAAAATCAAATTCCGTATAATTCAAGGAATATAAAATACATTGTCCAACAATATATAATTATTATAAAAACGTAACCTAATTGCGCCCACTGCTCGTGCCGACACGACATCCCCTAACCACACACGCATTGAGAAGGCTTGCTCCTCTAGCTGTGTCCAAAAATTAGTCCATTGTAAAGAAGAACAAACATGGTTAGTGGCCCCCGAATCAACTATCCAGAGTGAAAAACCATCTTCCACTAAACATGACTCATGAACAAGTAAATCATATTTACATTTCTTGGACTTCTTCTTTCTTTTGGGCTTTCTTGGGTTTGGGCTTACCATTTACCTTCCCAGTAGACCTCTTCCGCTTTTTATTATTGGAGGAAGATGGTTCGACAACATTTTCCTCACCGGTCTTACCCTTGTTGTCCTTAGTCAAGGACTTAAAGCTAGTGAGCTCATTGAGCAACTGTGTGAGATTGAATCCTTAACTTGTTCATCCCGTAGTTGCTCTTAAACTGATCGAAACTCTTCGGAATAGTCATCAGTATGATGCTTACTTGACTGGGTTCATCAATGGTCTCGCTATTGACTTCTACCGTTTTGAAGTAATACATCATGCTCAGGACATGTTCCCGAACTGACGTGCCTTCCTTTATGCGAGCGAGCATAGTGGAACAAACAGCTTCATGGCCCTTTTGCTCGGAGGGCTGCCCGAACATAGCTTGCAATGACTCCATGATTTTGAATGCTGAAGTCATTGTTTCATGCTTTGTGACAAGCACGTCTGTCATAGAAGCCAACAGATATGTTCGGTCCTTCTCATCGGATGAGACCCATTGCTCGTATGTCTCACGAATAGTTCGTATGGCATTGGCAGGAAGCGTTGGAGGACATTCCTCCGTAAGCACAAATTTGAGGTCTTTGGTGACCAATATTGCATTAATGTTAAGTTTCCACTTAGTGTAGTTATCACCAGTCAATTTGTCGTTTGTGAGAATTTGAAGTAATGCAGAAGACATAATTGCTGAAATAAAATAAAATATTCATTCAGTCATTTATTTAAAACAAGTGTGAGTGCTTTGGCATAAATTTAAACATGATGCATGCAGATGTTTAACGAACTAGAACTACCCTAAAACTAGTTACTAAACCACGACAGTCCAACATACCACAAAGAAGTGCCTCCTTAAGGTCGGTCAAGTCTTTGCATGTTGGACCGAGACATTCTAAATCAAATGATATTCTAGAATAACTCTTATTCCATATCATTCAACCATCATTCATTCAGTCAGGTTTTTAATTAACAAAACTTAATCAAAACCTTTGTAAGTGTAACACACCATTTCAGATCTCACGAGCTTAACTCGAGAATTGCCGCCTTAGGGTCGATTAATCCCGAAATACCCTCAGAAATCTTATCCGTTACCAAGTCAACCTTGGTATTGACCTTTGTGGAAACCCTCCTTAGAGAGGACGAAAGCAAAGCCGTCACGAGGCCCCACTCGCATCTCACGGTGTTGAACTAATGATGGAGACCGCAAGATATATATGTCATATATCCCTCTCCCACTAACTGTTTTAAAATTAGGGTTTTCTATTAACCGATAATGCACCTAGACTCTACAGGATTAAACGACTAACTTTAATCAAGTTATCTAGCACATTAACTAATTAGAACCAAATTCTAATTAACTAATAAATTATTAATGATTTTTAACAATTAAAAATTTAATCTATTAGTGAACAATCTAAGATTCAGTAAACTATTTACTAAGGTCAGATTATTTTGATAGTGTTTACCAAGTTTTAACAATTAAAACTTTAACACTTTATTTGGTTCATTTATTATTAGGTAATTAATCATATTAATCCTAATTACAATAAATGACCCTATTAATCTAACTTATTGAACTCTTTAATAACTAGATTAATATTAATGAGAATTACCAAGTTTTTTAACCATTAAAAAAAACTTATCACATTTTCATAGCCAATTTATATATTTACCCATTTTAATCACATTAAAAAAAATACATAAAATATCAGGCTATGATGCATGTATGACATGTCAAATATATTTGTGTAGACACATCTAATCTAAATGACATACGTATGCATGACAATGTTTGTATCATCATATAATATAAAGCATACATGAAATGACCGAGTACCGTGGATTATTTAACCTAAAAAAAATTGGAATATAAAATTACAAAAATACCCTCAAGGCATTCCTTGGTCTTCTTGTAATTTCAGTCTTCCAGTCTCTTCGGGTCACTCCAATTTATCTTATGAATCTTTCTTCGCGATTTTTCCAGGTCTTCAATATAGGTTACATTTTTTTTTACAATACAATAACAGTAAAAAAAATATAAACAAAAAAAATAAATAATACAACCCATAAACCCTAAATCCACAGTACCATATAATTAACGATCAATCATATTTTTGTAAATTAAAAAAAAAGAAGTAATATACATACAAAAACAACATACAGTCAATTTAAATTGTGCATGCACAGTCATACATACAGGAGCATAGAAAACAATTTCCTGTTCCGAAAATAAAATTGGCTCTGGTAACAATTATTGGAACCTCGTTCACCGGTTACGCAGTGGAACTAGGTTTTAAAATTTTTTACAGATCATAATCTGTATTTGGGACCAGTGAACTTCGGATCGTAATTATTTTTCGGAACTAATACATACAATATGTATACACATGAAATTGTAATCAATAAAATCAGAAGAACATACCAACGTTTGGAGACTCCTTCACCTAACATTTGGAGACTCCTTCACCTAACGTTATGCTTCTGTCTGAACCAATCTTACCAACGTTTGGAAGTTCCTTCACTTTACGATGTGCTCTTGTCTGAACCACTCGATCTTCTTCGCTATCTCTCGGGACTGGTAACTGCGTGTAGACGCGTCACGGTCTCAAGAACTTGAATGGAGAATGTAAAAAGAATTAAAGAAACTATTTCTTCTATGTGTTTCAAAAACACACAAAACATGAAACAAGATATATATAAAAATATATATCTATATATTTCGCTGCACACGAACTGAGATATATGTATATGTTTTTTTTTAACTGATGCTTCACGATTTTTACACTATATATATATATATATATATATATATATGACTTCCACACACCTACACTTGGCCTTTTTTTGTTCGTGTGTATCAGTACACACCTCTAAAAAACAAAAAACCACCCTTTTTTAGATTATGCCTCACGCCTAATCAATTTGCATCTCATGCAAACACCGATTAGTGTGTTGACTTTTTAATTCTTTTTCTCTTTGCATGTGTACTAATTTGCATCACATATAAATTCTTTTTTTTTTTCTTTTTAATATATCTAAATATATATCCTTATTTATATCCTATACAAATATTTATATATATATAAGGATATATATACATACTAATTTGCATCCAATACAATCTTTTATATTATTAATTGATATGTATCTTTTAATTATCCTTTTCAAATATATCTAATATATTAAAAATGATAATAAGTATTTTAAACTTAAATTCAAATACTTAGATAAATGATTTAGTAAAATAAAATAATCCTATTATTTTATCTTCATCTAAATCCATATATCAAATAACACCCTTCAATTAATAGTTAATTAATAATTCATAATTATCATTATAATTAAATAATCTAATTATTTAATTATTTTAACTATTAACATTCACTAATTAAATAATCTCATTATTCAATTAATTTCCGAATAAACACGTGTCACTTTTGTAACACAACTAATTAAACAATCCAATTAGTTAACCGTAACCATTGTTACCTAAATCGATCGGGCTAGTAAGGGGACCTAATGGACCCACAATATTTTGAGCTCCAATAATCCTCGAAATCATTAATTAAACTCTTTAATTAATATTCCTTGATTATTAACTCCGGTGTTATTCCACTAAAAACCCGAAGCTGCATTCTCTCAACTGTAGACGCTTTTATACAGACCGATACTACTCGGTGTCCTTCGATATAGCTATTACATATGGTGTGATCCTCCACAGTAGTTCATAATTAGAGCTGGGTCATAATGTCTGTTATACCCCTCTAATTACATAGATTCTTTAAGTACCGTTGATTCTATAATGAACAATAAATCTTGTTTCCTCACGGAACTAGAAGAGCGCTCATATTGTCCAAGCCCCGAATCAACCCTTAAGGGAACTACCATTTACTTCTCACAAGGAGTGGTCTGGTGAGAAACCCAGGTCATGCGTGGTCAGATCCTACAATTATCAGACCATTGCCTTAGAATTTGAACAACTACGAACAAAAATCTAAAACCTAAATTCTTGTTCATATATTGGTCGATCCTATTAGGAAATAGATTTCTATATTGAATTAAATCATCAAACAAATTTTTTTCTCTAATGGATTCAACAATATCAATATATTCATGTTAAAAATAGTAGACAAATAATAATAGGAAATTAATATTCAGCATATGTAAAAATACGGAGGCTCTGGTACCACTGTAAGGATTATATGTAATTAAACATATATATATATATATATATATATATATATATATATATATATCGTATTAAATACATAAGTATGAAATCGTACCTGAATTTCCCGAATCTATTGAATAAAGCAAGAAAATCAACCTGAAAAGAAAACAAAGAAAATAATAGAGAGTCTTCTACTCTCCACTCACCTTTCTCAGATTGCCTAATATGGAGACAATTCTGTAATACGTTATATGAGTGAGAGTAGGGACCCCATATATATAATATAACTTCTTAGAATCCTAACCCATAAAGGATTCTCAACCATAATAAGATGGCTAGTCTTAAAGGAATACTAGACCCACACATATACAATAACCCATACCATATTCTACATTTATTTAATGTAGCTAAGGTACACCGAGCCCAACAATATTGATCACAATCAAACGGTCTTTATCCGGTCAACTCTCACTTAAATATTTCAACCAATTCGGTTTTCATAAACTTAAAATTATAATGTTAAATGTTACTCACAATTTTATAAGAACCTTACAAAAAAGACCCTTTTTTTTATTTTTATTTTTTATGAATCATGTGCTATAAGGACTTTAGGTTAATTTTAGTTGTAAAACTGTTAGGACAGAACTTGTATAAAAAACTAAACACATAATAGTAGTGTCTCCCTTCCATGAGATGTCTCATACACATTTTACAAATATACATAGAAAGTTTTATTTTTGATTTATGAGTAATTTTCTTCTGATACGGAATAGATATCCGAACCACATGTATTGTTTGAACTCGACAGTTCTATTGTAATAATTCTTTTAATACTTCTAAAAAATATTACTTTTTTAAAAAAAAAAAATATTACACTATTACAGAGAGATACAAACCCGTAACATCATGGTACAAACGTAAAAAGTTTTACAACCAAACCAACCTCATCTCATCGGGATCAAATCTTGTTCATCCTAAAATCGGAGGAGGTTTGATTTAAATTTATAAGTCATTATTGAATTACTTCATTTATTTAAAAAAACTTACAAAATAAAAAAAGGTTTGAAATGAAAACCAACAGCCATATAGATGTTCACCACAAACCAGAAATTAAAGTTAAAACACTGATCAAAATCTCCAAACTTGGTATCAAAAACAGATGAAAAAGAAAAAGGTCCAAAAGGATAATACATAATGTGCCTTCTTCACATTCTTTTCAGTTTTCACACAATGATAACTACTCTTACTTTGTACATCAAAAGAAAACATTAAATAAATAAAACTAAGTAGATGAGCCAAATCTTATTGTCATTTCTCTCTTCATCTGCTATCTCTCCAATAAAACACAAACAAAAACCAAGCCAAGAATGATTTGCCTGTGAACCCATACATAATGTACATGGCGTTGGGGAGATCGCAGCTCACAGCTGTGCTTTCTGATTCTACCTATCTGTCGTGGTCGAAGAAACAGCTTAAACGACGTTCGAATGCATGGAGGGGCAAAATACTTGCATATACATACGATGTAAGATCGACTTTTCGTGAATTAGCTAGCAATGCTGAAGCGACACACCCCTCACTGGTTTTGAAGAAGAAGAAAAGGTCATTTGATGGTCAGGGCTCTGTGTGGAGTCCCATTCACTACAATTCTTTCACTTTGCTGCCCGGAGAAGTCTCCTTCTCCCCTGTTATCTGAAAGTGAATGATAGTTAAACAAATGGAACCCCTGATGATTTTGGTAGCACCCATTTCCGTTGCTATTACAAGTCTTGCCATTGCCGTTAGAGTTCATCTGTTGTAGTTCTGTTGCTTCTCGAGACCTTGAGGAGTTCATGGGACGTGTCGAAACAGTAGTAACGCTAGAGCTGGTACTTTTATTGCCAGGAGTATCAAGCTTCTTTGTGTTTAAAAAACGACCTCCACAACCTCTTGCTCTACGCATTGCATGTAAATGTCTCGACTCATGAAGATACGGCTATTGAAAAAATAAAACATATTAACTAATTTGAAAAAATAAAGGAAAAGAAAACTATCACAAAGACTCCAGATGCATATTGGTTTGCAGATAATCTTACGAACAAAACAATTTATACCCGTTTCATTTTCAAGTAACAAATTTCCTGTGATAAGATTGAGCATTAACCACTTCAATAAAGAGAACCAAGACACAACCTTTAATAATGTTTACACAAGCTTGACACTATGTTTGGTTTGATGGAATTGGCAAGAAAGAAAAGGAAAGGATTTGGATAGATTTCTAATATTTGTTTGGGTTGTTAAATAAGAGGGAAAGAAAAGGAAACGGCGGGTAAATAAAGGAAAGGGATTTAATAATTTCTTCTTGTTTCCCCTAATTAGGTTTCTCACCAAATTTGAGATGAAATGGAAGGAAAGGGATTTGTCAATATCCCAAAAGTAACCTTATATAACAATACATATATATCATTCATATTGTTGAAAGAAAGATATTTTTGTAATAGAATAAGATTTATTCATTTATTTATTTTTATTTGTCTATTTTCTTTTACTTTCCTTTCATAACTATCCAAACAACAATCATTAAAAACACTATCATTTCCTTTCCTTTCCTTTCCTCATTAACTTACCATTTTCTTTCCTTTCTTTTCCACCAAACCAAGCATAGTGTGAGAGTTAGGAACTGTTTTTTTTTTTTGTAATATAAGAGTTATTACCTCTTATATCTTAAATTATGATAAATATATTTGTTTATTTTTCTAACTTAAATCTTAATTTAAGATGTATGTCTTATTTAAAAAATTAAAACATTTGACTTTTCACTTATTTAATCACTCATAATTAACAAATTGATACTTTCCTCCAAAATTAACCTCACGTAGTTAATCTATTACCAAAAATACTCCTAAACAAAAAAATCTCCAATTTCCTAAACAACTCAAATCCTAACCCAAAAAAAAAAATTCCTAAGTTTACCTAACCCTAACTAACCTAATCCTAAATTGACAAAAGAGGAGGAGGCGGTGCCGGTGCCACCGCCTCCCTAGGATTTGACAGACCCTCCCGTAAAGAGACTGGTCGGCCTCCTCTCCCATTCGTTTTAATGGGAGGTCGCGGCTCCTCCTCCTCCGTTAGGTTACTTATGGTTTGAGTTGTTTAGGAAATTAGGTTTTTTTATTTTTATTTTATTTTATTTTAAATAAAATATTTAAATTAATAAATAATTGTACATGAAAACAAATACTTTTTAATATAAAAATAAATATTTGTTAAAAAATGACAATATATTAAAAAATAACAATATAGTATCCTAAAAGTTAAATGGTTTGTTAAAATGGGGGTAGAATAGTAAAACCAAACCACTTAATATTCAAGTGGGATAACCTCAAATAAAAAACAAACAAATTGGAGTGTCTTAAATATTAAGTGGTATTATTTTTACTTGATTGAAATAGGGTCTTTTATTCTACCTAAGTCTTTTATTCTTTTCTTGGGATCGAAACTTTTCTCAAGTGTTTGCAGGTGGAAATTTACATCTTTTGATTCAAGGAATAAGAAGTCTACACTTCTAGGCAATTAACGTTCATTCAAAGATAGTAAGATCAAGTAGTTGATACACAAGATATACCAATCTATTTAGTTTTGTTTTCATGTTTGTTCAATGAATTAGATCTTTGTTCGATTTTTATTTATTTTAAAGATCATTCAAAGATCATGTTTTAATTTTACTTTCCGTTACGTGAATTGATTTATGAAAAGATTTTTCCCTACAATTGTTTAGAATCTTTGGTTCTTGAAATCCTAAGCAATTGTAGGGAAAAATCTTTTCATAAAGCAATTTATGCTGCGGAGAGTAAAACAAAAACGGTTTAATTTTTTTTGAGCAAGGATCAAATTCATTGAACAAATATGGAAACAAAACTAAATGGATTGGTAACTTTTGTGTTGTCTAAAAGTGTGAGCTTCTTATTCATTGAATTAAAAGGTGTAAATTTAGATCTCAAGAAACGAATAAAAGACTTGCTCTCAAGCTTGTATCACACCAATGAGAAAAACAAGCTTACTGTTCGTCATTTCTCTTCAACTTCAAATAATATCATCTATTTATAACACTCAAACACTCAAGAGGAGAAGTTTGAATCCTCATTGGACACACAATCATAGTCCTACTATGATTCACAATTTTAATAGGATTAAAATTGTCCTATTAAGATTGTATTTAAGTAAATCCTCATTTAATTATGACTATCATAATTAAATTTAATAAAGGATAATTGGTGCTTGATAATAAATTCATAGGACTGGTGTTGGTTTTTTAAAGCAAATAGCAACCAATCAAAACACTATATTAGATGTTGACCGATATTATCCTTTAATTAATATATTCCTATTAATTCCGCATGGAATTAATATATTAATTAAATATGTTATATCTAATTATCCTAGATAAATATCACTTCTTTTATTCTTTTCCAAACTCTATTTCCTATTTTAATAGGAATCTTTTCCTTCAAGAAACTAATCCTTCTAGATTGTAGCTTTCCTTGCTACATTAGGAGACTAATTCTCCAAAAAAAAAAAGGAAGTGTAGTAGGAGAGGGATACTTGGAGGGGTGGCACTCCACCAAGGTGGGATAGCCGCCCCTCTTAAACACCGATCAGCCACCTTGACCATCAAGGTGGGTTCGGCCCACCCTTCTCAAGGGTGGCCAAACCACCTTTTACTAGCACATGCTCATTAAATCACAATCCTTGCTTCTCTCTTACATTTCACAAGTTGACTCAATTCAAAAGTTCACTTCAAAAAGTTATTCTTCACCATCTTGTAATATTTCACAATACAAATTTGAAACTTGCAATATTGAATATAGTAGCAAGCAGCAAATCATGCCGTACAATATTGACAAACTTAGACAGAGATACATACACAAACATGACAGACATTACCTTTCTAACTTTGATCAGTTTCTTTTCCAGTTCGGCCTTGGCACGTGACTGTCTTCGTCTCAGAATCCCATGGTATTGCTTGGCATTAACATAAACAGGTTCCTCTGATATTTCAAGGGGCAACGCCATTCTACCAGGATGGACTCCAACACAATGAGGATGGACCTAAAACAATTCTGGTTATTAATACAACACATTGTAGGTCTTAGTGCACGAGTCAATAAAAATAAACCCTTTGATGTCTATGCAACCTCAACAAATGTCAATATAGACTAAACAACAATTAATTAAGTAATTAACAATTTCTTCACATATTTGGCACCGTTTAATATAGTAAACCAACCATATAACCTACAGTCAAAATGCATAAGATGACAGATTCGTGCATACTGCTACCACGTTTTACTTTAAATCTTTCAAAACAATTAGATTTACTTTGTTTAGAATTATTCAGTGAGATACCATATCCACTTTCACTTTATTTGCACATCAAGTAAAGTGGTATCTCATCCAGGTTAAGGTATGAGAGAAGGGCAATAAACAACTGCTCTTGACAAATTTCTTCAATAAAGAGGCTGCAAGAGAATATTACAATTCTTTATTATACTTTTTATTGTTTACCTAAGCTTTATGCATGAGATTGTTGGTGGCAACTAGGGGTGACCGTGGTTATCGGTTGGTGGTTTGGTTTTAACTAATTATTTAATTGGTTTGGTGATTTACAAACCAAATTAAACCAATTATAAGGTAGACCAAATCCCAACCACACCAATAGAAATTGGTTTGGTTTGGTGGTTTTGGATTAAGCCTAAAATAGTTTAGGTTTGATTTTGTTATTATTATTTACTTTGAATGTTTTTCAAGTTGTCCATCACCATTAAGTTCTAAAAATAAAATCAATGTAACATAATTACATTAATTTTTTATTTAACCAAATATACCAATATTAATATAAGTTGCTAAACTCATTATCATAAATCTTAATACTAAGTTCATTATCGAAGAAGCTAAGCATGCTCACATCAGATCAAATATACACAAGAGGCAAAAGGTTTCATACTAAAGCCTGAGCTCCATAAGCAGGCACAACTCCTCCATAATGTGAATCAGAGTAGGGATATGATGCACATGCCTGCCAAAAAAGAAAAGTTTGTTTCATATTTCAGTCTTGACTCCGTAACAAAAAGAATGTGAAAAAAGAAAAGCCCAAATACGTTGACAGTCAGACGATCACTGTTATATTAGGCACATTTAGCAATCACTGATGTTAAAAAAAACAGATGATCGAGGGGTTGACTATGTGCACAAGAAAATCACACATGGACTCCTCTATGAGCAGTGTGCACCGTGAGTGAGAGAGAGAGATTACAATTGAGTGGCCAATGAGTCCCAGCTGTGTAGGCAGTCCGAGATATTCACCCATTGGCGGATGTATAACAGATGCAGCATGCTGCAGCGGCTGATGTTCTCCAAATTTTCCATCTGCTCACAAAAGTAAAGCTAACTTTAGTTTCATAACACAAAGGTTATATTTTCTCATGCAAAAAAGGGTTAGCGTATTTATGAGAAATTCGATCATGCAGAAACCATGCAAGAATTATAGCAAATTTTGTTACAAAACCCATTGACATAATGCACAGAATAAGGGTGAAGATCTTTTACAACATTGACACTGAGCATGGCAGCGTATGCATAACAATCATAGAACAACAGAAGTGGGACAAAGTTTCAAAGGCTGAGCAATTGAATCTTAATTGCCAAAACCCAGTAACAACTAACACATAATCCACAGACAGATGTTCGGTTCAGCACTTCCTATATTCCTCGGTTCCTCCTGTGTACAGCAATCCCATTACTTTCTGTAACACCATCCTATGAGGAACATGGTTCAATTACAGAAGTTTACACAGAAGGGACTTTGTACCCACTCATACATAATTGCTCACAAAAGATTTGTAACATAACATCTTTTAAATAGGATTTACATCCTAAAATGAGCTAGCACTACAAAATCTTTTAAATAGGACAGTTCTTGTACACAAAATTGCGGACAAATACCTGATTGTGAGACCACAGTAATTTGAATTTCTTTATTTGCACCAGGTCCCTCATCCAGCCCACTCTTGTCTAGCGATTTGCTGATTTTGGTCCCTAAATCACCATTTGTCTGCAGATTTGGCAAAGAAATATCTATTGTGCTTTTCCTTAACGAATCTTTGGAGATGTCATCATTCCCTATACCACGCCACCAAGGTTCAGTATTGTTTGTAATTTTAGGATTGTGATGCATGCTTCCTAACTTCTAAAATTTATCGTCCCCAAACCTGCAGCAGAGAAAAAAGTAAATTGTAAGCCAGGAACAAGCATATTATATTTATTGACAATATGTACATTTCTTCAAAACAAACTACACAACCATCAGGGAAGGCCAGCAAATATAATTGGTTAACAAACACAGGTGCACACATCTGGAGTCAATGCTTAAGAAAACAAAAAAATAATGATTTTGTACATCAGCCATATAAAGATAACTACTCAATCTAGAACTGAAGGAGCTGATACAGCACATAACAGGGGGAAACAACGAAAAATTTAAGATAAACGTCTAGTCTATGCGCATGCAAGTCAGAGTGTCCAAGCACAGGTAGGCATGTGTATTCTTATCATGAAGTTGATTACAGTTTACTTCGAGGCATCTCTCGGGGAACTTTGGAAATTGGAAATGCCTAACAAACCCCGTACAAAGGTATCATGCTACATACATATTGTCCCATGTAGCAGGAACTGGAGCTGCAAGCTACATCTGAGATTAGGACTGTATCTAGATTGTGCTTTAACAGGATCAGCACTATAGCATAAATACCAGTATGGTTCATAACAGAAACATGAATTAGAGGGAAAAGAAAAGGATACCCTGTCTTAATGGTATCAACATACCACAAAACTGAAACAAGTCGGAACCTAAAAATAAGTTTGGCTCTATAAGCTTTCAATTAGGGTATTTAGTGAAAAAAATATGACTTAGTTACACCAATGACTTTCATCTATTCTCCCAATATTTACCCATCTATTCGGAATCTAGCGATTTTACAATAACATTTTAACTCGTACATCAAAAAAGCATAATTCCCCATATATTGACCTTACTTTCAAGCAAATATACAGAATGAACAAATCTTCGGTCATATACTTAATTTGTCAAAGTATGCTTAATCTCTTGGAGCCGAAGGTTAAGAAGAAGTTACAATAGCTCAGTGGGCTGATTTACATTTCTATTTGTAATTTTTGTAGGTCATCCCTCCCGAGACCTTCTTTCGACAAGATGAACACTGTAAATCCTTGTCTTGGCAAGCTGCAATAAAAATAAGGGTAGTAAAAACACACAAACAAACACGAAAGACAAAAAACAAGAGAAGGAAAGGAAAGCAAAGGATAAAACACCCTGCCTTAATGGTATTAACATGCACAAAATTCAAACAAGCCTCAATTGAGGAAATTAGGAAAAATATATGATCTATAAAAACTGCTGATTTTGATCTATTCCGACAATTCATAGCCATCGAACTTGAAATCTAATGACTTTATTTTTAAATTTTAACAAGAAAATTGAAACTTGGCGAGTTTTATTTAAAAAAAATCCCAATTATTGACACTATTTTATCAATGTAACTACATAAAAATTAAAGTACTTACATAAGCCAAAATTTGTTTAGTTGTTTGAGCCTGAAAATTAGAAAACAATATACAATAGCAAAATAGCTCCACTGAGCTCCTTCACATCCCTATTTGTAAATTTTTGTAGGATCTATCCTCCCAGGATCTTGTGTCTACAGGATCAACATTCAACACTAAAAAAAATAATTGTTTTTGCAAGTTGTATTTAAAATATAGATTTAAAAACAGAAAAAAAAAAAGAGAGAGAGAATGCGATCGAGAGCAAAACAGAGAGAGAATAAACACATAAATAATTGTCTCTAAAATGAGCGACATCGGGTCAATTTCGGACAACAAAAAATTCATATTGAAAAATTATCATGATCATCGTTTTAGATACATGCATGCATGCATATGGATGAACTTGAATTAACTGAAATTTATAAGCCGAATCCAAAATCTTCAACAATAATTGAAAATAACAAACACAAAATAGCTGCAATAAAACAAAAAAAAAAGCGTGGGACTCATCATCACAAAGCGAAAACATTAACAGAGCATTAGCATGTATTTCGAGTTATTAATAAAGTAAACGAACATCAAAGAGTTCAAACGAAGAAATTCTAAGTCAAAATCGCTTCAACAAACAACAAGAAGAACAAATCACATGCATGAACCGTACAAATACTAAAGAAATTGTGAAGAAAACTTACTGATATCGCCGAAATAGAAATTAAATCACTAAAAAAAAATTCTGCTATTCTAATTCTGTTTACTCTGTGGATTTCAAGTGAGAGAGAGAAAGAGAGACTTGTCTTTGTAGATTTAGTAGCAGAAGAGCAGAAAATGAATAAATGATGTTGTATTATTTTTTGTATTTAAATAAAAGACAAAAGTTTGAAATAATTCAAAAAAGGAAAAAAGAAAATACATAAATAAAGCGGTGAAGTTAACGTCGTTTTCTTTCTCCCGCTTAAAAGAGTGTTTTCTTTTTTAGGTTGACATCACTAATTTTTTCTTGGTTTATTAAATCTAATAAGATTTAAAAAAGATGTAATAATTTAACACAAACATCTTTTGTTATTAAATTAATTGATTAATTTTAATCTTTAAAAAATCAAATATACCACTAATATATTATTCTGAATATAAAATATTTTTAATTAAAAATTAAAATATCAAAATTAAAAAATAATAATAATCTACTTTTAATAGATCTTTACTATCAAAGAAAACAAGAGATCTTCTCCTATTGAAAGAGATCATCGTCGATCTCCTTCAATTAGAGGATATCAGACTTTAACAGTTAACAGTGAAGGCTCTTCCATGAACTAAAAATGTTTTCTAAAACTAATTATCTTGTTTTTCTTTTAATTTGATTTTATATTTTTTAATTAAAAAATATTTTATATTTAGAATAATGTGTCAGGATATATTTAGTTTTCTACAAGTCAAGGTTAGTCATACGTTAAGTTAAGTTAATGGATTGATTTAATGGAAAGGGGTGTTTGTTAATTTATGAAATTTTAAAAACTTTGCTAGATCTAATAAAGCAAGTGTGTAAGCCAGTGCAATTTTTTTTTTTTAATTAATATAATTTTGGAAAGATATTGATAATCTCATGAGTTAAGTGACGGAAGAGGACATTAATATATATTTGTCATAATGACGATGTCGTCCCTCTTAGCATTGACTATTGAACTCACAACTCACAACCAGCAGTAGTTGGCATTTTCTTGGCTACTTTCTTTTTATGGTTTAGAGGTTGGGAAGAATCAAAACCTAATTCATTCTCCCCTGTCCAAACCCATTTCTCATGGACAAAACAGCACCCTAAATTAAGTTCAAAAAACATGTCGAAAATGTCCTTAAAAACACCTAATATTTACATAATTTTTTATACAATTAGTTCATCTTATATTGAAATTGAAGGGTGTATTTGATTAAAAAGCTAAGTATGTATTAAAATGAAAACTTAGATCGAGTTTAAAATCCGATATTTGGTATAAACAAGGAATCAGTTATAATTGGTTCCTTGATTTGATAGGCAACCCATAAATATTAGTTATGTGTTGGTTAAATATTTTAGAAAAAATATTAAAATGTAATTAAAAAATACACGTTTAAGATTGAAAAATGAATAAAATAATTATATTTATTTTTTCAAGAAATGAAAATTTATATGTTGATATATCAAAAAAGTAAATATCAACTATTTATTTAAAGAATAAACATGGATTATTTATTTAAGTTTTAAGTTTTAAGAAAGTACAAAACTATTTGGGTGCATTTAGTACACAGGATTAAGACGAGATTTGATTATTATTTCGTACATCTCTCCGATATTTGACAATGTAGCGGGGGTAAATTCGTCATTGAACATTAGAGATCAAGTTAGCAAACTAGTTAACTCCGGTTAATTTCCTAACTGCCAAAGTTAAATCATCAGGTTTTCAGCTGCATGTGCGGACACTCCATAGACGCCACCACGTGTCCCACCAACCAGGACCCACAATTAAGAACCAAACAAACGATCGACGGACCCCACACAGCAACATGCCAACAGGACTCCAAGGGTCGTCGCCACGTGGTCCGCTAGTCCACGCATCAGTTGGTTGGAGTGGAGTGGTACTGGTAACTTCTCCATAACGGCGATGCGCCGTTAGGCTGTCGTGGCGTTAGGTAGCAGGTGTGGTCCCGTACCGGACGTTAGACGACAAGCACGGATCTTGATGACGGCGACCGACACGTGTCCCCACATACAAGGATCTACAAGCAGCCGCCGTAACGGCCACTGACGGCACGCCACGTGTCTAGGACTGGAAACTTTGGGAAGGTAAAAGAGGACAGCTCATGAGGTAGCGTGAATGGCCAGTGAGGGTTCCGCTAAAGTACAATTTTTTTTTACAATGGAACTGAACTGTCACTGTAGGGATTCTGATAATCTTACATGCAGAGAGAATTGGTATTTTCTGACAAGCGTGTTATTATAAGTCAACAACCAATCTGGGATGTCTACTTGAACGGTGGTTACACGCCACTGTGCTTAGTCTGTCACGCACACGCAGGTGTGCGTAACAGAGGAAACCTGGAAAGTTTTAGAATTTGGGGCTTGATAGGTACAAACCTGAGTATTAATTCGTACCGTACAACATACAATTAAAACAAAAACAAAATATTAAAACACCGGATATTAATTCATTGGTTACAATTGACTAAGTTACCACTCAAATAAACAAAAGAAACAAAAGTCTCTCTCCTCTCATTCTCACTTGTGTTCCTCCATTCTCTTTATGCCCCGATTAGTATCTCTATCCTTCATCCTCTTCTCCATCTCTTTTGATCTCTCAACATCGGCCTATTCTCCATCTCTGTATCACGGTGACTCGAAGCGGCCTCTTCTCCATCAGTGTTGTTGCCACTATCGAGACCTCTTCTCCATCTGTGTTAGTCTCGTTATGGCGCCCTCTTTTCTACAGGTTCTGATTCGTTGTGTGTAACATCTGAATAATCGGTTCAGTGTGTCAAGTTGTAGGTAAGGTATTTTTGTTTGAAGATTAGGGTTTTATATCATGTGTATATTTAGATTTTTGATTGTAAAGCTTAGGTATATCTGCTAAGATTAGGGTTTATTAATGGCATCTCTAATAATTTCCCTCTGTATGATGTCCTCAATGAGTTTGCCCAATTTTGGTTTTGGTGTTATATAAATAGTTTGTTTAGAGTTTAGAAAATGTGTTTTGGAATTTTTGTTCCTAGAAAGTGATTTAAACGTGTGAAGCTTTAGAATGTATATAAATATTTCAGGATTTAATGTTTTATTTATATATATATATATATCAATTTGTAAAAAATTGAAATTAGAGTGTTAGAGTTACAAGTGTAATAGTGTATATGTAGGATTTTGGGTTTTATGTTAGGGTTGGTTATAGTTATAAAGCATATAATTTGAAATATCTAATCAACCGAAGTTGTTTATATTTTATGTTGATATAAGTTGAAGTATAATAGAATTGACAACATGAGTTTTGTTCGATGGTAGGGACTTTACAACAACATCCATAAATCTGTGGAATAGATTCCTAGAAATTGGAAGTATAAGGTTATTTATCTAAGGTTAATTTTATTTTTTTCATGTATTTGTGGTAAATCCCTATGTAGGATGGAGTATGTAAAAATCGCGACTATTCTGAAACTTGTTTATTTTTTGGAAATATAGGTTATTTCGGTGGCGGTGTTGGATGTTTTCTTCCCAAAACTGTCATGATAAGGTATTGTTCCTAGGCCTCCATAGTTATTGTGTTATTTTTGGTTCTAGCTTCAAGAGTGATCCCCAAACTATTTGGTTACGGTTTTAAATTATGATTTGTTGGATCTTCTAAGATAAACCGACCATACTAGTGATAAATTTACGTAGAACTGTAGTTATCTTTTTGTATTTTGAATTTATTTATCTCGAATGGTGGACTAGGATATAGCTTATTATGTATTGGACCAACTAGTCTGTTGTGTGATTGGTTTACGGTGCAACTATGAATATTTTGGTCATTAACATTTACCTTTGTAAGCAATTGTTTTCATTAAATTTTGGGCGACTTAGATTCAGATATAATTTCTATTGTTTGATATCTTAATATTCAACAATGTTTAGAATAAATTATGCTAGTAGCTTTAATTAAGTCAGTAGAGACTTATTTAAAATTGTATATTCACAATTGTTAAATGGTTTGTTGGACATGCTGTATGGGCCATTCTTATTAGGAAGTTTATAAGCAACACACATTTTACAGTGTTAATAGGGTTGAGAGTACTAATTGCGTTAGTGAATAAAACTTTGAATATATGGTGGAAAAGGCACAAAGCAGGAGTTATGTTGACAACCCAAACGGTTGCTACAATAGTTATGTGCAGATCACTTAATCATCAAACTTTCATTTAGTCACCTTTGACATTAATTTAATTCCCATAGATGTCAAATATTCTTGTAACTATTGTTAGGTGTCCAGTAATGCAATAGGTTATTGTTTTATTATGATCCAAATCCTCGCGAATATAAAGAAGTGGTACAATTTACATCTTCAGTTATGAAGTTATAAGGGTTTTAGTATTTGCACAACAATTGAGTTGTTTGATGAAGCTATCTTATTGGATTTTATTTGGTAATTTTCACAAAGTGCATTAGCTGGAATACCGAGAGTTACTCATACTCGGAATGATGCCGGTAGAGTACACTTGTGAGTCAACACCGTGTATTTAGTGTCTAATTGTTCCTCTTATGCTATTCGTTCTTCTTTATATATTGTCCTGTACATTCTTCCCTATATATTGTCATGTACATTATACTATATGTATTAGAGGTACCTCTTGGTCCCCGTATTTTTAAAGTTATTTGAATCTTAAGTTATGTTACTATGTTATATTCTTTATTGGCCAAACAGTATATCGGTTGAAATACTCAGACTTACTCATACTCGGAATGATGCCAGTAAAGAACACATATGAGACAACACCACGTACTGACTGTCTATTTGTTCATTTTATACTTTTCATTATTCTGGAAATGTTGTCATGTACATTCTATTTTATATACTATAACTATCTATTGGTAGCCACATTTTGTAAGTGTATATTCTGTATTGGTCAAACAGTAAGGAATACTTAGACTTATTTATACTCGGAATGGGGCCAGTAGAGTACAGTTGTGAAATTGCTGGCGGATAAATCGTCACTACGTGGAAGTGTTATCGGATTGAACACAAACAAACATTAGAAAAAGAAATAAATAAAAGGAAGAGAATAAATCCAAACACACACAACATAAGAATTTAGGTGGAAACCCAAATCGGGAAAAAGCCACGGCTGGTAGGACGACAAGAGAAAGTTTCACTATGTAGTAATTTTTTTTTACAACCACACACTCAGGATTCTCTCTCCAAAATACCTCAAACCCAATTACACCCAATGCTCTCTTGAGATCTCTCTAGATTTGCTAATTTGCTCCACCACCTCCAGTTGCCTAGCTATTATGGTCTATTTATATGAATTATAAGGAGTTTAAGTCAAAAGGAAATCTTACTCCTAAACGTACAAGAATTACTTGTTCCATATAAACACTATTTTCTATTTATGACAAGTTCTTGTTTAAAAGAAATCATTTTATTTTAAGTACATGACGTTCCTACTCTTCTTAAAAAAAAAACTCTTTCCTTTTCCGATTAGCACAAGAACTTCCAGAGAAAAAAACCATTCTTATTTTCACATAACATTCATGATTTAGGTAAAATCCGCCATTACCGCGGTTTGGTTCACGATTGGCCACCCGTACCCAACACCGTGTATAATAACTGTTGTCCACCGTTTAGAAAACTGCGGTTGGTGCATTTGCTTCCACCACAGTCTACGCCACGTGATTACACAGGAGTCGACCTGCCCCCTGTGCCGCGGTCTGTGCATTTGTCCGTACCGTGGTCTATACCGTGCAAGCTTTCAGATTTGGTTTCTTCAGATCTTTCAGTCTTCAATCTTCCCTTAAACATAATCTCCTACTTCCAAACGTATCCCACGTCTTCAGGAAGTCTCTGCATTGGTTGAATCCTGTTTGGTAACCATTGGAAATTCGAGCCATATCCAACAATTTTTCCTTATGGTGAGAATTTTCAAAACTTTGTCCATAGCTACAAGTCTCATCGCCGAGAATCAACATACCACCATGAGGTATAATCACTTAGGAACACCCATCCCAAGATTTCACCGGCACATGTCAAAATTTACCTTACTGAAAAATTGTGGTACAACTTTTCATGTTATGCTTCTAGGGAGTTCGTTCAGCCATCGTCATCCTTGTCCACAACACACCTTGCATCACCGCCTAACCAATGCCCGTACGTAAATTGTACACCCGCTATCAGCAACACATACTCTTTCATGGCAACTAGTGGTCATGCCATGAGGATGTTTATGCCCTTTTAGAGGGTATCACTGTAGTCGTCATACTCAAGAGAGGCGATTGCCGGATCCCTCTCTTTGGAGCCATTAGTCGCACTTGTCTTCTTATTTTGACAATCCTTTCTTATATGTCCAGATTGTCTAAATCCCTAACAAATGCTTTTCTTCTTGGAGCCTCTCTTCTTCCTGTCAACCAACAAAGCAGAGTTATTATAAGATTTACCTTCACCCTTTAGCCTTCGTTCCTCAGAGATTAGTTTGTTTGTTACATCTCCAAAACATATTGTTGAACTTCCATGCATCAAGATTGGCTTCATGTGCACATAGGACAGTGAAAGGGACCAGATTAGTCTTAATCCTTTATCTTCTACATCAATCTTCACTTCAATCGACTCTAGTTCAGAAACTATCCCATTGAGCATTCTCATATGATCAAAAAATTTCGTACCTTTAGACATCTGCAGCGTGTGAAATTGCTCCTTCAGGTAGAATCGGTTACAGACGGTCTTCGCCTAATACAATTCTTCAAGCTTCTCCTAAAGTTCTTTTGTTGAATATGTTCCTTGAATATTTACAAGAACATTCCTAGCTAAGCTCAATCGTATCACACTTGTAGCCCTCTTGTCTAGATCCTCCCATTCATCATCGCTCATCAAATACTTTTCTGAACTAGTACCAGCCGTTTCTTTTCTAGAATCTCTAGAGCCTTCAGGGTCCGTAGGGGTTGGCTTGCCCCTCAACGCCTTGTGTAAACCAAATCTTTGACTTGAACTTGCCACAAGCCAAAGTTAATTTTTCTATCAAACTTCTCGACCTCAAATCTCATCAACTTTGACATATTAGTTTGTTAAGATCACTATCAAGCAAGCGACGCTCTGATACAAGTTGTTGGCGAATAAATCGTCACTACACGGAAGCATTATCGAATAGAATACAAACAAATAATAGCAAAAGAAATAAATAAGAGAAAGAGAATAAATCCAAACACACACAACATAAGAATTTACGTGGAAACCCAAATCAGGAAAAAACCATGACCATCAAAACGACAAGAGAAAGTTTCACTATGTAGTAATTTGTTTTTACAACACACTCAAGATTCTCTCTCTAAAATACCCCAAACCCAATTACACCAAATGCTCTCTTGAGATCTCTCTAGATTTGCTAATTTGCTTCACCACCTTCAATAGACTAGCTATTATGGTCTATTTATATGAATTACAGAGAGTTTAAGTCAAAAGAAAATCCTACTCCTAAACGTACAAGAATTATTTGTTCCACATAAATATTATTCCTATTTATGACAAGTCTTCTTGTTTAAAAGAAATCATTTTCTTTTAAGTACAGAACTTTTCTATTCTTCATGAAGATAAACTCTTTCCTTTTCAGATTAGCACAAGAACTTCCAGAACAAAACATCTTTCCTATTTTCGTGCAACATTTTCGATTTAGGCAAAATCTTCTATTACCGCGGTTGGCCACATGTACCCAACACCGTGGATCATCACTGTCGTCCACCGTTTAGAATACCGTGGTTGGTGCATTTGCCTCCATCGCAACCTATGTCGCATGATCTCATAGGAGTTGACATGTTCCCTATGCCACGGTCGGTGCGCTTGTCCGCACCGTGGTCCACGTCGCGGAACCTTTCAGATTTTGTTTCTTCAGTTATTTTAGTCTTTAAGCCTCCCTCAAACATAATCTCCTACTTTCAAACATATCCCACATCTTCAGGAAGTCTCCGCATTGGTTGAACCCGTTTGGTAACCATTGAAAATTCGAGCTATATCCAACAGAGACAATGCCACGTTCTGACTTTCTATTTCTTCCTTTTCTGCTTTTCAATTCTCTAGAACTGTTGTCCTATAGATTTTACGTTATAGCTATATTACAACTACCTTTTGGTAGCTGCATCTTAGATGTAATGCATATTGGGATATGGGTATTAAATTTTAAACTGATAAAGGTAAGTAGTCCGTGGAGAAAAGTCAAGAAGGTGAGATAGAAGAAGAGGAACCTTAGATCTCAAGTACTTTACATTACATCACGCTACATAATATTAAAAGTCTGAGTCCTAGTCTCTTTTGTACGATATCAAGCATAACCTTATGTCGTTAGTCAAAGAAAAAGTTATTTCATTGAAGAATGCATAATATATTATCCACCATGAACTGCATATAGTAATCAATTTATATGTCAAATCATTTCCTTATCCATATGGTTCATTCAACATTTTTGACCATTTATGTAGGAACTGAAAATGGTTAAAACAAGGAAACGTGAACAGAACAATGGTGTGGGGTCATAAAACAACGTCCATGACCACCATCTCAAAACCAAAGATTGGGAACAGGGGATGGATTAATTATTTATGAATATTAATTATCATATAGCTCAGTTTAGTGTCGTATCTTCTTATTTTTGGGCATGTAAACTAAACACGAGGTTTTTATTTTTGCAGTAAATTGGAATGTAAAAAGAAAGATGCTAATGGGAAGACAAATGTTAGATTTTTTTTGCAACAAGTAAAACCATTTTGTTTCCATTTTAATATGATAACCCTAATTCAAATAGTCGGTCATGTTATGTTTGTGCAGTCACATAGTGAAATTGGGAATACGTGGTGTTTGTTACCAGTAGAAGAAAAGATCTGATTTGGATAGCATCATGTCGTTGACACCGAGGCTCGAAATGTGACAACTGAGGAACCTGAGCACTGTGAAAATGACATCCCTAACAACTCCAACTTCCCTCCAACAGACGAAGAAATAGCAGGCATAGATATTCTTTTAGGCCATGAAGAAACCACCAGCACAAGGTGTACTCCCTCGCGGTTGTCCCGGATTGTAAAGAAACTATCCGAATAGCAAAAAAAGGTTGTTCATGCGTTGGGCTTTGGAAACTTACTTGCCCTCAATTGTGGACGTCTATGCCTTAAGATCTGTTGGTGGCTAGTTGATAACTTTGACACAACAACTTATTCAATTCACATCCATGGTCGGAGGTTTGTAATGAACTCTTGTGTTTTTGCTCGAGTTTTGAGTATTTCGGAGCAAGGAGATCAGATCTCTATATTCGGAGATGTCCCTAACAAAGTTTTTTAGGAATCAAAGTTTCCCATTACATCTTGTGGCATCTTTTTGAAAGACATAGAGCATTGGCTGGAAGAGATGACCATGGTTGAAGATGAATTCATGGTAGCATTGTGTTTATTTTTATTGGGCACCATTCTGTCTCCTTCAGCAACCGATTATGTTCAGACGGACTATTTGATCCCTTTGAGTTATGTTGGAAGTATTTCTACGAAAATCTGGTCTAGTTGGTGCTTTACCTCACTATGTGAAGGGATTCAGAAGTTTCAGATGAACCGGCATCGGATGAAGACATCTTGCATTTCCGGTTGTTTGTTGTTTCTTCAGGTAACCAAAATAATGTTTTTTATTATTACTATCTTTTAGTATGAAATATTACTGTATAATGTAATATTAAACTTATTCTTAACCTTGTTTCTTGGTTGTAGTTTTACTTACACTCACTACGATGGGAGCCTCCCCTGGTGGATAAAGCACTAATACCCGTCGTTTGTTGGACAAACAGGAAGATAAAGAAGTGCTTAATCCTACTGCACAGCGAAGGTGGTGTAAGAAGTAACCAGGTAAATATTCTATAATTCTATGCATGTTATATGTAATTTATTTCACATTACCGTGCAAGCATTACCATTTATTTTCATACAATGACTCATATCTCGGTTGAGGATATTTACAACCAACCAGCACCACCACAAGGTCAATATGATGTTGCTGCACATAGGCGTACCGGTCATGCAAATCAAGAACCTGGTACAAGCAATAATGGGCACATTAAAGGTATTGATGATATGCTACATGCGATGAAAGAAATCCAGGCTATATTGAAGAGTGAACTTAATGAGATCCGAACGAAGGTCGACACATTATATGCCAAATTTAGTACAAGGGAGGACCACAACCTGGATACTCACTTGCATAATACACCAGGCCAACACAATGTAGTGAAAGACATGTGGTGGTTTATGTCCAAAAAATGTAATTTGTAAATGGATTTATGAAATAAATAAAAGGAAAAGTTCAATTCATTCATGTTGTGTTGTTCATTTTATAACTTGTGCATATATTTAACATCCAAGATTGTCGGATATAATCTCGAACTGTGTATATGAGTGTCATATACAGATGTATGCAGTAAGAGACGTGCAATCTAAAGAGTCCATAGATAACAAATAAAACTAGGTACTTTATTTGTGGTTAATCTATAGCTGCGGTCCATTCCGTAATGTACGATGATTCTATAATGAATCATTCATATGAGATATGAGAATAGAGGCACCTTGTATGATGTGATCATATAGAACTGGGTCATGGTCTATATGAATCTCTCACCAAGATCCGTTTGCCGATGAGATTCATATATATCAACTAATGATGACTATATGTGGGTGATCATAATCCTGAGTGTTTTATCGACTCCTTCAGGTTAGATCATGGTCTTTGATATACCATAGGTGAGGTCAGATGCAGTTCCCGATCAATATGCTCCGTATGTTGGAATTACGGTTTGACTTATGGCTGGGAATGTTTGTACACAATAGTGGAATCCACTCATTATTGTGAGAAGTAGACGATAGTTCCTGTAAGGGTTGATTCGGGGCTTGGACAATATGAACGCTCTCCTAATTCTGTGAGGAAATAAGATTTATTGTCCATTAGAGAATCAACGGTACTTAAAGGATATATGTAATTAGAGGGGTATAACGGACATTATGACCCAGCTCTAATTATGAACTATTGTGGAGGATCAAACCATATGTAATAGCTATATCGATGGATACCGAGTAGTATCGGTCTGTGTAAAAGCGTCTACAGTTGAGAGATTGTAACTTCGGGTTTTTAGTGGAATAACACCGGAGTTAATAATCAAGGAATATTAATTAAAGAGTTTAATTAATGATTTTGAGAATTATTGGAACTCAAAATACTGTGGGTTCATTAGGGTCTCTTGCTAGCCCGATCGATTTAGGTAACACGGGTCATGGTTAATTAATTGGACTGTCCAATTAATTGTGTTACAAAAGTGACACACACACACACACACACACACACACACACACACACACACACACACATATATATATATATATTCGGGAATTAATTGAATAATGAGATTATTTAATTAATGAATGTTAATAGTTAAATTAATTAAATAATTAGATTATTTAATTATATTGATAATTATGAATTATTAATTAACTATTAATTGGAGGACGTTAGTTGATATTTGGATTTAGGTGAAGATAAAATAATAGGATTATTTTATTTTTAATAAATCATTTATCTAAGTATTTGAATTTAAGTTTAAATTTAAAATACTTATTATCACTTTTAATATATTTGATATATTTGAAAATGATAATTAAAAAATATATATCAATTAATAACACAAGAGTTTGCATTGGATGCAAATTGATGGGTGCATATGAAACATTATTCAAAAGAAGAATTTATATATGATGCAAATACCTAATACACACATAATATATATAAAATGCAAGTGCAGACTTAAGTGAAAGATTTAGAAAAAAAAAGTTGATTTTTTTTTGTGTACCTGATACACATGCAAAAAGAAAAAAAAGCATAAGTTTTGCATGAGATGCAATTTTTGTGTGTGTGAAATCAATACATCAAATTGAGAAGAAAGAATTTCTTCAAGTATTTCTCTACATCCTCCATTCAAGTTACTGAGACCGTGATACGTCCACACGTAGTTACCAGTGCCGGAGATAGCGAGGAAGATCGAGTGGTTCAAACAGGAGCACATCGTAAAGTGAAGGAGCCTCCAAACATTGGTAAGAGTGGTTCAAACAGGAGCATAGCATAAAGTGAAGAAACCTCTAAATGTTGGTAAGATTTTCTTCTAATGATTATATTGATTACAATTTCCTGTGTTTACATATTGTATGTATTAGTTTCGAAAAATAATTATGATCCCTAGTTCACTGGTCTCAGATACAGATTATGATATATATTAAACATTTTAAAAGCTAGTTCCGTTGCGTAACTGGTGAACGGGGTTCCAACAAGACACGTATCAAAATCCTCCTCCCTATTGTCCACCCACAACCCCATCACAACCCTTTTCTACTCAAAAAACAACATCCAACTGTTGAGCTTTCATCAAATAAAACCCAAACATTACCCGAACATGAATAGACCATTTCCAAATCCATCCCGAGTTTGATGAATGCACCTATTGACCCAATATTACAAGATGGGAACTCATCTGTTCTTTTTGATGTACCTCCGGTCCTTATCGTTCCTTCATTATTAGATGAGGTTTGATCATGTTTCTTCAATATTTTGTTTCTGTCTATTTTCATAGAAATATCAAAAAAAAATTAAAGAGGTAAACAACAATTCCATTTGACTACAAACTGTTTTTAGGATACCTTGAATGATGATACCAATGAACAGGAGTCACAATCTACTAACAAGCGGAGATTAATCAAAACAAGATCAACCGTAAAACGGAAGCTGAGCCGGTATCAAATTTCACCGTACATTGCCGGACCTGTTTATGCATCCATAAAGTATAGATATGGGCCTTTCCGAATAGGTATTGCACTAAATACATATGATGAACAGTTGATCACATACATTCTTTCCAAAACCCTACCAACATAGTAATCATTGATTATGTTTTTCGTACTCCTAAATTTACAATGTTGCGTAATTTTAGGTTATTTCTATCTACTCTAGGATGTTTAACAATTTTCTATTGGTGTTGTCTATTGTTGTTGTTTTCAAATTTGCAGTGAGGTTGTCGTAGATATTAACCATTTATGTGTAACCCGTAAAAGTTTTAGAACATTAGAACCATCCAAATTTGTTGACAGTGAGGTGACATTGCCAATAACCTCACTCAACTCATACTCCATGATTTTTAAACAGTAATAGATGGTTCACTATGTTGGTTTATTGTTCACTTACAGTTACTCATGGTTAATGATAAAATGTGCTGATTATTAATCTTATTTCCTAGTTCAAATCAATAATTTGTAAGTCCAAAAGGTCACAACTTTTCCTGGTTCTTGCCTAAGAACTATGCGGTAAACTTACGTTCAATTCTTAACTCATATGTTAATAGTTTTTACTTTTTAATGATTTGGCACATGTAATATAAATTTTATGTATTTTGTGGACGCAGTACACTGTTTTGACTTGTACAGATGAGAATCAATTATTACTGAAAAAATCTCTTTCAAGAATGTGGGAATCCTACATGTACGATCTTCTTTGGTGTAAAAAGGTGACACATGAGTGCCCCATTATTTTATGTAGACATTTGTTTAATGGTGTGAATACTGTGTATTTTATTATGTCTACTTGTAATGAGGTTTTCTTTCACATCTTATATTACATTCCTATCAATGATCTACGGAATCATTGGTATCTGGCGTTTGTGAACATTAAAAAACAAGAGTGCAAATTTGGGACTCCAATCCACCACGTAGGAAGGGCGATATGGCTAGATTTAACCAAGTTCGAAAAATGGTAAACTCGTAATATATGTTGTTCTACTCCCTACTCATCCACTTTTTTCGAGTTTAATCACAATATGCTTTAATGTACATTTTGTTGTCCATTTAGATGGAGTCGCTAGACATTGTTCTTGGTGATAATATTCTTGTTGCCTTCCCAACAACCTTCTCATTCGTATCGTTTAATATATCATATGCCAAAGCACCCAATCAGCAATGGCTTTGATTGTGGCCTTCTACTTTGCCTATTCATGGATGACAACTTCCCAACACCGCTTCAAATGAAATCTGTAGGCTCCATGTTTAAAAAACCTCATACATATTTATTTACTACACAATTATTGGGTTGACATTTGTCACTTGTTTTACAGTTTCAATCTCAGTGTCAACGCTTGTTGTTAGCTCGGTTCTTAACCCTCTTTCCGGGTAACAACAACGTGTTGTCTTTGAAGAAAAATACCCAAGACCACTATAACAGATTACTCGCCAATAATGAAGTTTTGCCTCCTGTCAAGTTGAGACCGCCACTCATCTAGCAGTTGCGAGGGAGAGCTGTGGCAATCATGGATTGAATGTTCTTGTATGGGTTGCATGCGATGGTTTTTAAGGTTATTTTTGTAAATGAAATATGAATGTAAATGTGACCGGTTCCATCTCTTGAAAACAGTTTTTGTAATTTCTTCTTTTTGTTACTGGCCTAGTAGGTTGGAAACCCTCCAAAAAGGTGAGCTAGGTCTTCGTGTATTCTAGTGACAATGTAATATATGTATAAACTTACGTGTACATGGCAGTAGGCACATATATATATGGAAGTGAACAAGTGATGATGATGATTTCTTAAATGTAATCAATATCTATGAAAAAGTTTATGGTTTTATTGTCTCGCTTTGTCCGAAAGTTGTTCATTAACTCGGTCATCACGAAATATATGTGTGAACCATTGCAATGGATGCTACACATGCTATTATTTCAATACAACCCATATTGTAATTAATTGTTTGTGGCATTATAAAAAAAAAACTAATAGGAATATGCATATTGAAAACAAATGATTTGAAATATACAATAGATGTTGCGGGCAAGGTTTTATAACCTTCTTATAATGGCCCCCACCATTGTACAAAATTTTGTTGCAAGCATAATAACACCGACCAATTACAAACACAACATACATAATTACATGTCTTCTTTACAAAAGGTTAAATATCACAGAAATGGCATCATCAATATAAGTAGCTTCACTTATCACTCTCTTAGCTACTTTTTCATCACATCCTTCTTCAAGGTTGCAAACTAAGGCCTTGTTGCCTTTTTCTACATCTTCCACAAAGGGGGCTCCAAAAGCCGTGTAGTTAAGAATAATCTCTTCATCACTAGAAGAATCATCTCCTTCATTGGAGTTATCACTTCCACTATCAATTGATGAGGTGGCCACCACCTTTCCTTTCTTTTTCTTCTTCGAATTAGCACATTCGGGGGCAAAGTGACCTATCCCACCACATTCATAGCATCGGACCCCTTTCCTTTCGGTCTTTTCTTCCCTAGGCTCAAACTTCTTGAAATGAGTCTTTTTCTTCAAGTCTTGACCCTTGGGTCCGAAACCTTTCCTCTCGGACTTGTAGAATTTCTTGAACTTCCTCATTAGTAAAGCCATTTCCTCATCCGAGTCATCACTTTCCTCTTTCTCAACTTTGGAGGCTTTTAAAGCAATTCCCTTTTGCTTTTTAGGAGATGTGGTGGTAAGACCCTTCCTAGATTCATAAGCTAGTAGCCTCTCAATCACTTCACTCGGCTTCATATCCTTGTAAGCACTGTTCTATTCTAAAGCTGTCACCTTAGACGCAAATCTTTTGGGTAGAGATCTCATAATCTCTTGCTTGATTCTCTTATCTGAATAAGGATCATCAAGTTGATGACTTTGGTTCACAATGCCCATCAACCTCACTTCTAGGGGTGGGCACTAAGTTTGAAACCGAACCGAACCGAACCAAAAAATGGGTGTTCGGTTCAGTTCATCAAATTAAATCGGTTTAAACCTCTTAAAAAAATTAAAAACCAAAAAAAAATCATTTTAAACTGGTTTGGTTCATCAAAAACCGGATTGAACCGCTGAACCGTATATATATATAAGTTAAAAAAAAACCTAAATCAGTAAATCCCTAACCCTAACAAATATCATTTCTTTCATTCTTCAATCTTCACCTCTTTCAGTCGAGTAGTCGACCGCTGCTCACCTCTCACCGGCCACTGATTCTCACCTCTCTTTCAGTCGACCGCTGCTCACCTCTCACCTCTCACCTCTCACCTCTCACCGATTCTCACCTCTCACCACTTCTCACCTCTCACCGATTCGTACCTCTCTTTCAGTCGATCGCTGCTTGTCTCCACTGTTCAACATGAAATTAGATCTGGTGATCTTCAGCTTCTCATCTCCGTCGGAGTGCCGTTCATCTCCGATCTGGTGATCTTCACCGGCTGACTCTCTGATCGTCTCAACTCAAACCTCAAAGAAGGTTTGTCACTACTCACTCGACTCAATCTCTTCTTGTTCTCTTATTTTGTTATTTTTTTTCTTCTTCAAACAAGTAATTTTGTTTTTGTCTTATTTTTTTTCACATTCGATGACCATCGTCGACCGTTGTAGTCTCTGCTCAACCGATATGGTCTCCTTCATCTCCAGACTCCAGCCAAATCTTCAACGTCAGCTGACTCAGCTCATCTAACTTGTTTGAATCACCTAGATCAGACAATCTTGTTGCGGATTTGCTTATTTGGTTAGTTGTTGTCTTCTCCAGCTATTCTTTATTTATTTATTCTGGCTTCAGTCGAAGCTTTTTTGTTGTGGACTTGTCGATTTGGATATTACATTTTCTCTGATGTGTTGGTTGTTGCTCGTTAATTGGTTATACTTTTATTTATTATTTTTTTGAAAACAAAAATATATGTGTTATGGGATGTATATGTGCTGTGGATTTTGGATAACTTGTTGAGTTTTTGATATATATGTAATATGTGATGTAGGTTGTGGATATAGTATAAATTGGTTGTGGGTCCTTGTGGATAACTTGTTGAGTTGTTGATATAAATGTGTTGTGGGTTATGGATATGGATTATGGTATAAATTGGGTTGTAGATAACTTGTTGATGTGTGGTAGTGATGTGTGGTAACTTGAAATGTTTTAGTATAGTGGAATATTTATTGTTTTGGGCAGATTTTCAGTTTTCACAGTGAGAGATTGAGATATACTTTATATGGATAATCGATAAAAGTGGATTTTATTTGTTATATGTTTAATTACATTATACTTTGATATGGTAATTGTTAAAAGTTGATTCTATTTGATATATGCTTAATTACATTATCTCACAATTAGTAAATAGAATATTCTATTGGTTTTAATTACTTTACTTATTTTAGTTTTTATTTGTATATAAAATTGTGGATAGATGGAGATTGATCATGTTGATTCAATGGAGGGGAGTAATGACTCAGGTCCTAAGATCTTAGAGAATTCTAGCTCCATTGGAAAGGGGAAGATTTCAAAGGTTATAATTTTATAAATGCAGGAAAGCCTAGCAGTTTTGCTTATTTTATAAAGTCTAGCAGCCTTTATTTGGATTTATTTTATAATTTTGATTTTAAAATTGGATTTGTACTGTAATATTTATTTGGAGTTTGTATTTGGACTGTAGTATTTATTTGGAGTTTGTATTTGGATTGTAATTTTTATTTGGAGTTTGAATTTATGATTTAAAGTTTTATATTGGACATTTTAATTGTATGTAACTTGTGAAGTGATGTATGTCTTGTAAAGAGGTATATTTGTAGTATGTAATTTCATGTTTATTTAATTTGTGATTTTTTTAAATGAAGTTTAACTTAAATATTATTAGTTATGTTTGATTTGGGCTTAGGCTAGTAAAATTTGTCAAACTTTTATCCAAAATTAGAATCCAACAAGGTAACAACAGTCCATTAAAGGTAAAAATTTATTAAAAAAACTCATTTAGCCCATCAAGTTAAAAAGGCCCAAAACTGAAATGAACCGAACTGAATCAAACCGATTCAAATCAGTCCAGTTCAGTTCGGTTACCATTTCTTATTCGGTTTAAATCGGTTTACTTTTGGGTAAACCGAAATATTTTTTGTTCAGTTCTGCTTTAGTCAAAACCGAACCTAACCGAACCGCGCCTACCCCTACTCACTTTAAAGTCATTGAAGCACTTATTCTCATCCATCTTGAGCAGTTCAAATAGTGTTTGGAGAACTTGAATCTTTGACTCCTTAACCACATCGGTTCCCTCATGTGCAACTTCTAGGATATCCCATGCCTCCTTAGCTATTCTAGTATTTTGAACCAACTTGTACTGGTTCTCATCCATTGCATATAGGATAGCATGCATTGCCTTCCTATTCCACTTCGATGCCTCAAACTATTGTGCGTTCCACTGTGCCTTTGCCTTGAGTACATCTTCTCCTCCATCTGTAGGAGTCATCATGGGTGGAGTGTAGCCATCTTCAATCACCATCCATGCCCTGTCATGAATTTGGCAAATATACGACTCCATCTTGCCTTTCCAAGAGGCATAATTCAGTCCGGTTAGAAGTGGAGGTCTAGTGCTAGAAGCTCCCTCGTTGCCACCGTTTCCACTCATTGTGTTTAATGAATGAATGATATGAATGCAAATGTTTGAATGATCAATACACACAAAATGCAACACATACCAAAATGAGCAAGGATCACCTATGTATGTCTAGGAACCCGCTGTGATACCAATTGAAACAAATATTATGGTGTGTATAATATTAATCTAGAGGGGGGGGGGGGGGGGGAATAGATTTTAAACAAATTTACCCAATTTTTGTTAAAGGTCAAGTTGACAAAAATGCCCCTAGCTAGTTACAAAAATATCACAAGTGTAATAAGTGCGGAAATAATAAAGACACTTGAGATATACGTGGAAACCCTCCAAATGGGAAAAACCACGGGATGTTAAGTGCACCACACTCGAACAACGAATCCACTGATGATAGAGACGTTACAACCTACTCTCGGTATATAACCCACTACCATTACCTAATCCTGGTATTAAGTGGACCTAGTCCAATTTTCTTGCGCTTGAAGCAACCTACTCCCGGATGCAGCGCAAGACTTATTTCTCTTCAATGAAGAGATAAAAACCCTATGTGAATATATGATGATATTCAAATAACAAACAAGGCTAGGGTACCTTATATGTTTATATAGGATTATGAGATGACAATAATTGCAATCCTAGATATCAAGAGCTAAATGACATGTCATAAAGCTTAGCTAAACATAGAACAAGCAATCCTATGAAGCTATCATAAAAGCCAAATCAACACATGTTGTCATTAAGCATGGCTAGGACTATAATGCAATCACTAAATGCAATCAATGAGTCCTAAACAATATATGTTAACGGGAAATTTGCTCGGGATGAGAAATTCCTACTAACACCCTAGAGACCACTACCACGAAAGTGGTGGCCGGGGTCGGTATCGTTGATACCTAACTTGGTGAGAGGTAAACGAGAGGCTGGATCGTTGTAACAGTAAATGAGAGCTTTTATTATTGATACTTGCTTTAAAATACAACTCACTCTCTTATATGCTGCAAGTCTCTCTAAGATCTAGGATGGTGGCAACTCTGAGCCTGTCGAATAGTGGAAACAAAGATGGCCGTGTTCTGAATACAGAATTTAGGCCTTCCCCTTTTCGTTTCCTTTTCTCTTCTCTCTGCTTCTATGTATGTTTTTTTGTATATATTCTCTATGTATTTTGCTTGGCCCTATTTATATATGGTCCAAGTTGGTTTGAATTTGCTGATATCCCGCCACGATCCTTTAAATCTGTTCCTCCTTATCGGGCGATAAAGTGGTTGACCCCGAGTAAATAGCGAAAACAATTAACGTGAATGAGTTTGTTTCCTTTTTGGAATCAAACTCTTGGCTCGTACGTATATGGGATTAATGATGGTTATCTCCTAGATAGGATCTTGTATGTTATCACGGCATGGTTCTTCATGGAGGTCACCTATCTAGCTGCCTGTTGCCCCGTAGAGCGAGATAGATCCCTGCTCCGACTCTGTTATTAGAAGCTTGAGATGGATTTTCCCTGACCCTTAGGGGCTCGAGGTGTTCCTGTAGACATTCCTTGGAGGTAGTCAGGGGTAGTGTAGATTTAGGCGTGATTCTTCCTTTATGTCCAGCAAGGACAGCAAGCTTCTGGAGTGGTTGGCGGGCTTCTCTCGAATGTCTCTTGAGCTTGGAGACTTCTCCTGGCATTCACGGGGCGGTTGAGGAACTCGACCTCAAAGTCGGGGTTCCCCGATAGGTGGCCTGGAGAAGCCTGGGCTCCAGCATTCGTGTTGGGGCTCGTCTTGGTCGCGCCTAACCTTTTTTCTGTTAGTTGTGAAGCCGAGCCGACCTTCCCTGCTCATGCGGGGTGGCTTTATGGTCTATCCGGGCTTTCATGATTATCGATTATGGGTTTCGACTTGTGGCCGGAAAGTGGAAAATTTCTCTTTGACCTATGGCCAAATTTCACTATTAACAGAAGTCCCCTTTGACTTGAACACCTGTGGTAGAGTTGGGGTTGGAGCCAGATTCCTTGTTTAATTGAAAAAGTTTTCCGCTATAAAAATAATTAATGAGAGCAAAATCTTCTCATTAATTACCCAACATTTGAATTTGAAACAGTGTTTTATTCGAAGAAAACTGCTGAAATAAGGCTCCCTCCGCGGCTCCTGGTGATCTTCCCGATGATATCACCGATATCATTACCCTTAATCCTCTATTTAAACCCGGCCTTACTGTCACTTTCTTCACACTTTCTCAAATCTCAAATTTTTAGATTTCTTATTTCCTGCTTTTCTCTCATGATTTCCCTCTGTCTTCCGCTTATTTTCAAGTTCTTCTTACCCATTAATGTCGACTTCCTCATACAGTATTGATGCCTTGGTTAAGGGCACCAGAGGCCCTAACCTTGTTCCTAATAAACGGGTGCGAGGAATTTCGAGCGATGAGGAATCTTCCCCGGTCCGCCAGCGCCATCGTTCTAGCAGGAACGTCTCTATTGGCTCCGGCTTCTCGAACCAGCCCGACAACCCACTAAATCTAATTGATAAGGATTATAATGTCGGGGAGAGGGTCGACGTTGTTGGAAAGGTTCAGGTTACAGCGGCGGAGATTTCTTCAGTCACGACCCCTCCTTTCGAACCCAGGGTCATCCATGATTCCACTATTGACCCTCAGTCGATTAGCCGTCTTCGGGAAAAATACGGTATTCCTGACACCGTTTCCCTCACTGTCCCCCATAGGAATTATGAGATTTTTAGCCAGCCCAAAGGCGTACTTCCTATCCACGTCACAGCTTTTAAGAGCGGGGTGAGGCTCCTTCTTCACCCTACCCTTCGGCGAGCTCTTAATGCCCTTCAGCTAGCTCCGTTCTAATTGACGCCTGGCTTCTGGAGGCATCTAGTCGGCTTCCTTGTGTTATGGAGGGAGCAATACGAGATGAGCAGTGCAACTAGGGAGCCTGGTTCTTAGGAACTCATCTTCCTTTTCCAGATATGTAGCCTGGTTAGGGTTCCTCGAGGCCAATTCTACACCGAGGCCAATTCTACGCCAAGGCCAAGAACAAGTTTAATTTTATCATCCCCAAGGCTTCAAATAAAGACCCCTTTTGGAAAGAGGGGTGGGTACTGGCGGGGGGGAGACTGAGGAAGCTCTGTATTTGTCGGTGGGCATGAGCTCGAGGTTCCCACCTTTTTTAGTGATAAACCCTCATGGGATCGGGATTCCTTGTCTGTTGAGTTTGAAGCCTGTTCTGAAGTCCATCTTGGCCTGAAATTACTTAAATTTAAATTTTCCAACTGCTGACCCCTTTGATCCCTGCAGGGTGAACAAGTACCTGCGGATCTCTGAAGCTACTCGTAAGTATCTCACTCTATCCTATTTTTAAATTGTTGGACGGTTCAGTTCTGATTATCTTGACCCCCATTTTTTTAACAGTGTTTGTTGTTGCTCCAGCTTCTCGCAAAGCCTGGCAAGAAAGGGCCCCTATTCCTCTTTCCAGATCATCCCCGAGAGCTCCCTCTGCCTCTTTGAAGAAGAGGGGGGGTCAACCATTAAGGCTGCTACCTTGCTTACTTCTGCTCCAACGCCTTCTCAGGTGAAGTCAAAGATGGCTATCCTTGGGTCTCGGGTGGCAAAGGCTCTAAACCGAGAAGGGCCCACTTCCCAAGCCCCTGATAAGTCCACTATTACCCCCTCACCAGTAGTTTCTGCTTCAAACGATGCTTCCCCAGTCATATTATCCCTTTCTACTGATCCGACTATATCCCTGGCAGTCCAGGTTCCAGGGATCCAGAAGCCGATACTCCTGAGGTTGCCCTTTCTCGCCCCTACCAGTAATCGAGCTCGGCGGGTCAGGACGAGGTCCTGAAGCAATTCGTTGCATCCTGTCCAGGCGGCGGGCTTTCTAGGATGACCTCTATGCCCGTGGATATCATGAATACCAAAGGGTCTACCCTTCTAGCCGAGGTAATCGTCGCTTTTACTTCCTCATTCAACAACTTGATTTATCATTTTCTAACATGAATTTCTTTTGCAGGCCTTCAAGTTTCAGATAGCCATGGGACATCAGGTGGCCTCCCTCTGCGATCGGGCAGCCAAGGCTGAGGCTGAGGCTGAGGCTGAGCGAGCCATGGGGTTGCTTGTGCAGGCTCAAGCCCTGGTCCGAGAGATGACCTCTAGCCAACAAGAAATGGTAACACAGATAGCTGAGTGAAATTCCCTTGATCTTTATAGTGTGAATATACCTAGAGGGGGGGGGGGGGGGGGTGAATAGGTATATGTTCTAATTTTTATCTTCTTATAAAAACAATGCAATTCTAACAATGCTTAATGAAAATTGCAAACAGTGACACACAATATTTACGTGGTAAAACCTCCAAAGAGGAAACATCCACGGGTTGATACCATAACCACCGGCAACAGCAAATCCACTATTTCAAATAAAGTTACACACTCAAGCAATCACACATGCTCTACGAGCTCGAGCTCTCACTCTCACTCTATCTTGAACTTAGTGATCTACTAAGCCGACTTCCTATCCAAGACCTCCTGTCTCTAGGAAGATTTCTTGCTCACCTATCTGGATCCTCCTGACCCTAGGCAAGACTTCTTGCTCGACTATCCGAGTCCTCCTGACTCTAGTCAAGACTTCCTTGCTCGACAATCCGAGGTTTCACACCTCTTGTCAAGACTTCCTTGCTCAACAAACCTAGGTCTCACACCTCTTGTCGAGACTTCCACTTGCTTAGCTATCCAAGTCCTCCCGACTCTAGCTAAGACTTACAAATGCTCAAATCAAAGAATCACTCTAAGATATAAGACTTTCCACCTCTTCACAAGGCATCTAAGTGATCATGAATGCAAAACACAAACACGCACTCAACATAGAAAATGATGATCAACAAATTCTATAGACATACAACTAGATGACTAGATTATGCATTCAAAGATCAATCACAAATGCATCTAGACAACTTAAGCATGTTATCAACTAAGAACATAGATATGAAGATATAGACATCAATTGAAACAAAACCTAGTTCTTAGGAAAATGAAATTAGATCTAGAAACAATCAATCAAGAATAAGAACAAAGGATTTCTAGAAACAATTTCATGTTTATCAAGTTTAGCACAAATCATTCAATATATCACAAATCTAGCTAAACTTGAAAATCAAATCAACAAACCACAAAATGATATCAAAATCATCCTAGTCATGCTTCTTAATCAAATAACATCAATCAATAAGAAGATCTAAGAAGAGAACTAAGAAGAAGATGATTTTACCAACAAGGATGCAATCACGAGCTGAAGATCAGATCACAACGAAAAATGTAGACATCCTTTGGTTCTAGAAATGCTTGAGGTTTGTAGAACTCTTCAGGACACTCGAAATCAATTTTTTGAATCAAGTGATTCAAAGTAGAAATGAAGAAGTTATCACAAAAACAAAAATCAAAATGTTGAGAGAAAAATTCTGCGCTTGTTCTTCAATTTCTCTACTTGTTCTTATCTTTTGAAATGAAAGGGAATGAGAGGTTTTAAAGAGTGAAATGACCAAATGACCAAAGCACCCTTCTTTCTTAGTGTCTCCCCGAGATGGCACGTGGGAATCTTAGGCCAGAACACTCTTGGGGCCGAGATGGCGCGGGGTTGGTGCATGATGATGGCTTAAGCCATTGCACCTCACCCCTTGCGCTCTCCTCACGTTCTTCGATCGTTCCTTGGCCTCTGAACTTCGAATTTGAATATGTTTGAAGATTATGAACTGGGACTCCCTCTTGGACATGGACATGGACATATAAGATACTCAACCCAGAAAATAAGAATTCGACTCGATAGATGAAGACAAAGACAATGTATGCAACACGAGTTGAAAGTGTAGTATCTTTTGACTTAGAACTCGAAATCAATAGTATGAGTAACCGAAATGACCAGAACTCAATCAGAATAATCTAAGAATAAAATCAAGTTCAAGATCCATGTTATACAAACATATAAACAAACAAACACATTTCACACAAGAATGCAAACTACATAGAGATAGTCTCCAATCATGCATTTTCCAAAACATGTTACTTTCATACCAATGCATGAGCATTCAACTTCAAGTGTGTGAATGTGTTATACCAAATGATGCGCTATGATGCAGGGACACAAATATATGAATTGTGTGTGTATGCGCATATAATGATGCACAACTAAGCAGGGACACATATGAATGAATTGTGTGTGTGCGCGCATATGATGATGCATAACTAAGCAGTGACACATATGAATGAATTGTGTGTGTGTGCGCCTACTCCTTACAAGAGTATGAAGGATCTCGATACGTTAGCATCCAAGAATAGTACCAATCCTTTTAATGATGAACTTTGCATAATGAGAAGTTGTTTTTCTTTCTTGAAGCTCTTATCATCACGAACCACTTAAGCAACTAAGCATTACAAAGAAATGAAGTTTTGTTATGGAATCAAGCCAACATAAAACTAGAACCTAACAATCTTCCCTTTTGGCTATTCCATGACAAAACCTCTACCTCACCATACAATGATCACTCATAATCAATGTTGATTGCATTCTCACATCCTCACATTACAAAGAGATATTCCTAGACTTAAATGTCTTCATGAATCTTCAAGAATATCTTCACATATTCAATGCACCTGTGAGACAAGAACAAACAAAAGAAATCTTCTACAAAGAAGAAAGGTGAGATAAACAAACAATATACAAATACCAAACAAAAGATCCCTTAACACTTCTTATCTCATGCAAACACAAGAATTTTCTCCCCCTTAAGCCAAAAATTCTCCCCCTTAATGGATTGTCTCCCCTTTATATCAAAAGCAAGTAACATGGTGAGGAAACACTTTCTCCCCCTTTTTGACAAGGAATAGACAAAAACATATTACACAACCTAGAGAGAGATAAATGTCAAATGAAAATACCTACATGAGTATAAGGGATGCATGATAGAATCATGAGATAGTGAGCAAACAAGTTATATAGAGAACTAAGTTTAACAAACTAAGCTCCCCCTTAACATATGCTCCACATGTTAATAAGCAAGTTAACTTGTTCACAAGGGACTCACACAAACACACATTTCTAGCAATAAAAGATAGTAAACCATTATTGTCCAAAATTAATAAGAGAATCATAGATTTCATTACTCTTTCAAATATAATCTCTCATTGCTAAATCAAGCACATTAAGCAAAAATGTGTGTGTGTGAAAATGCTTCAAGCATATATAAAAGGAGTTATTGTGATATCAGCATGCAAACTATTTCAACACCTACCCATCTAAAGCTTTTCCAATCAAGGTCAAACCGATTATCATCCATTTTTTTGCTTTAAAGAGAATAGATTTCAACATATGAGCGTGTGTGTGCATGTGGCACGTCATTCCATTTCTGTTTTTCAACCCGAGCAATCACAATTTTCAACTATACTCCATTTTAAGCCTTCCTCCATTTCTTTTTAGGCTATGAATCAAATAATTTTTTAATTGATTCTTTTTCAACACTTCTTTGATTTTTCTAACATAAACATATACTATTCATGACGTCTTTCACTCATCACAATGGTGTAGCCCTTTCCTACATTGGGCGGCTTCACAACCAAGGTGTGTAGCCCTTTCCATGAAGGTCCTCGTTGAGTGCTATGAAGATGCCGAAGCAAAATGAATACTAACCATAGGTCATCTATCATGTACTAGACAATGAACTTCAAGATGCATCCATAATCTACATCCTTTCAAACTCAATTACTCAAACTTAAACATATAAGAGAAGCATTTGTGTACTTTTGAAAACAAGATTTACAAAGACTTAAGTGCATGATCTAGAAGCAATAAAAGCTATTTTATCAAGATCATTACTTCTCACATGAGTAGCTCTCAAAGAAATAGATATACAATATAGTTTTGCTTATCAAGCCACTCTTAACCACACACAAGCCTTAATCAACACAAATCATGCCAATGGATCTTCTAAGAGATACAAATCTCTCTTTGTCCAAGGGCTTTGTGAACAAGTCCGCAAGTTGATTATTAGTAGGCATATGTTCAAGAGTTACTATTGAATGTTCAACAAGTTCTCTAATGAAATGATGTCTAATGTCTATATGCTTTGTGCGTGAGTGTTGAACCGGATTTTTAGAGATGTTAATGGCACTCATATTATCACAATAGAGAGTCATTTTACCTTGATTTATCTCATAATCCTTAAGAATTTGTTTCATCCATAGAAGTTGTATGCAAGCACTTCCAACCGCAATGTACTCGGCTTCAGATGATGAAAGAGAGACGGAATTTTGTTTATTGCTTAGCCAAGCAATCAAATTATTCCCCAAGTAAAAGCAACCGCCAGATGTGCATTTACGATCATCAATGTTTTCCGCCCAATCCGCGTCACAATAGCCAACAAGAATATCATTAGTATCAAAGGAATAGAATAAACCAAGATTATGTGTTCCTTTTATATACCTCATGATTCTTTTAACGGCTTTCAAGTGAAATTCTTTTGGATTAGCTTGAAACCAAGCACACAAACCTACACTAAAACAAATATCTGGCCTACTTGCCGTTAGGTAGAGAAGACTACCTATCATTCTCCTATAGAGACTTTGATCAACATTTTTTCCTTTTTCATCTTTGTCAAGTTTTAATGTTGTACTCATAGGTGTTTCAAATTCTTTTCCACTTTCAAGGCCAAATTTCTTAACAAGATTTCTAGCATACTTAGATTGTGATAACATGATACCATTGCTAGATTGTTTCACTTGCATGCCTAGAAAGTAATTGAGTTCACCTACCATACTAATTTCAAATTCTCTTGACATAACATTCACAAAATCATCAACCTTTGTTTTACATGTAGACCCAAACACTATGTCATCAACATATATTTGTGAAACAAAAATGTCATTGTTATAATGCTTGACAAATAATGTTCTATCAATACCACCTCTCCTATATTGGTTGTCAATAAGATATTGAGTCAACCTATCATACCAAGCTCTAGGAGCTTGCTTAAGGCAATAAAGAGCCTTTTTCAACTTAAACACATGATTAGGAGAGTGTGGGTCTACAAAACCCTTAGGTTGTTCAACATACACTTCTTCTTGAACGTATCCATGGAGAAAAGCACTTTTGACATCCATTTGAAACAATTTGAATTGTTTAAGACATGCAATGGACAACAAAAGTCTAATGGACTCAAGACGTGCAACGGGTGCAAAAGTCTCATCAAAGTCTACACCCTCAACTTGAGTGTACCCTTGAGCCACTAGTCTTGCTTTATTTCTCACAATCTTGCCACATTCATCGTTCTTATTCCTAAACACCCATTTTGTACCAATCACATTGATATCTTTTGGTCTAGGAACCAAAGACCATACTTCATTCCTCTCAAATTGATTTAATTCTTTTTGCATGGCATTAACCCAATATTCATCAATAATTGCTTCATTAATATTCTTGGGCTCAATTTGAGAAGTGTAGCAAGCATATGAAATTTGGTTAGCTAGTTGCCTTCTAGTTCTAACCTCTTCATTCAAATCACCTATGATGTCTTGTTGGTAATGCATGTTCCTAAGTCTAGAATTAGAATTTTCAACATCTTGTTGGTCATTATTCAAACCATTTTCTAACTCTTGACTTTCTTCTCTAGCAACACTACCATTTTCATCATTATGACTAGATTCACTTTCATCACAACTAGTCACATCAATAGGTGCTTTAGTGTCATTCAACAAATGTTCTTTAGATTCATTGACACCATTATTATCACACAAATCAAGCATGCTAAGATCATCTATTTTCACATTAATAGACTCCATAATAGTCTTAGTTTTCAAGTTGAACACTCTATATGCACGACTATTATTAGTATACCCAAGAAAGAGACCAATATCACTTTTAGCATCAAACTTTCCTAAGTGATCTCTATCATTAAAATAAAACACTTACTCCCAAAAGTGTGGAAGTAACTCATATTGGGCTTCTTTCCCTTCCAAAGTTCATAGGAGGTTTGTTTTGTGCTAGGCCTTCTAAAAACTCTATTAGTGACATAGCATCAGGTATTTACCGCTTCGGCCCAAAGATTTCTAGGGACTTTCTTGCTACTGAGCATGACCCTAGCCATCTCTTGCAAGACACGATTCTTCCTCTCAACATTACCATTTTGTTGAGGAGTTCAAGGAGCCGAGAACTCATGTGAAATCCCATAATCATCACAAAACTCACTAAATCTAGCATTTTCAAATTCACTCCCATGATCACTCCTAATGCGACATATTTTCTTAATTCCAATACCTTTTTCATTTTGAACTTGATTACAACTTTTCTTAAAGTGACCAAAAGTTTCGGTCTTGTCCCTAAGAAAATATACCCAAGCAAACCGAGAAAAATCATAAACACATACAAAAATGTATTTCTTGCCATTTATGCTTTCGGTTTGAATTGGTCCCATTAGGTCCATATGCACAAGTTCTAAGGGCTTCTTGGTAGCAAAATTAGTGCTCTTTTTATGAGACTTTTTTGTTTGTTTACCTAATTGACAAGGTTCACAGACACCATCAAGCTTTTTACCAAGACTAGGAAGACCACTAACAATGTTATATTTCTCATGCTTCTTTAAATCTTTGTAATTCATGTGGCCCAATCTTTCATGCCATAATTCAAGCTTGTTGCACTCATATGCCATATTGCATGTTAGTGGATCAACCTCTAAACAATAGCAATTGTCCGAAGACCTTTTGACTTTCAAAACAATTTTGCCCTTTTTATCAATTATCGTGCACATATCCTTGTTAAAGCTAACTTCTTTAAAAATTCACACAAGTGAGTGATGCTTATTAAATTAGCTTGTAGACCATCTACATACAACGTGTCACGAAGTTTAGGCAATCCGGGGATACAAATTGATCCCTTGCCTAGAGCTTGCTTTTTGGTGCCATCACCAAATGTAACCAATCCACCATCATTCATAACAAGATTCTTAAAGAATTCCTTGTTACCGGTCATATTCCTAGAGCAACCGCTATCTAGGTACCAACAATAGGATGAATTAGCTCTTAAAGCATATTGTGGAACCAAACATTGTGTTGTGTTTTTACGCTGTCCTTGCTGGACATAAAGGAAGAATCATGCTTAAATCTACGCTACCCCAGCTACCTCCCAAGAGGGTCTACAAGTGCTTTTCAAACCCAATAGGGTCAGGGATCTCAAGCTTCTAAGAACAGAGCCAGAGCAGGGATCCACCTCACTCTACAGGGTAGATAGGCAGCTGGCAGGGCAACCTCCATGAAGATCCATGACACGAGTGCACACAGGATCATCTCCACCCGATATCTACATGCACGTAAAGAGTTTAAATTCAAAAAAGGGAACAAACTTATCTTCGTGACCAATATCATCGAATCCGGAAACAATTCGAATTTAAATAGCAAATCCTGCCCGATAAGGAGGGAACAAATTCATGAGATTAAGTTAGAGTATTCGCCAATTGAATTGGACTTGGGCGATGTAAATATGTGAAGCCAAGCATGGTAGAAAAAAGAGACAAAAAAGAAAAGAAAGAGAACGGCCGATTAGATCGAACGATTTACAGAAAATTATGAACAACAGATATACACATAGATGGAAGACCTAAATTCTGACTTGAGAACACGATCACCTTCATTTCCACTATTCGACAGGCACCGAGCTGCCACCACCCTACTCCTCCGAGAGATTGTGAGCAAACAAGAGAGTTATTTGTATCTTAAAGCAATATATCAATAATACAGCTCCCATTTACCGCTATTACCACTCGTCTTTCTCTTAAACAGGTCGAGAACCAACGGTACCGACCCCGGCCACCGCTTTCGTGGTAGTGGTCTTGAGGGTGTTAACTAGAATTTCTCATCTCGTGCAAATTTCCCGTCAACACTTTCTGGCACCGTCTGTGGGGAACCTCTCAGGCCACCATCTTTTTACATTAAAAAAGTTCTTTATTTCAAAATCACCATGAAGCTCCGCTCCTCGCAAGGGCAGCAGGAAACCTCGGGACAACCTTCTGCTATATCAACACGAAAGGTTCCGAGGAAAAAGAAAAAATATAGGCTCCAAAGCCAGATTCCCATCCAGCCAGCTATTGTGCAGCCTCTGGATCCCCCTCTGGGGAGCTAGGTCGAGCTTGACCAACAAGCGGCTGCCTTTATAGAGAACGTCCGCCTTCGACTACTCGCCGAGGGTATCGCTATCCAACAAACGGGTCTCTGCAATCAGGGGGAATCAAGCAGGCTCGGGGCTAGACAAGCTGCCTTTGATCTCTTGGGGCCTACCCCTCATGAATCAACTCGTAACAGAGTGGGGCTCCAGAGCTCAATCCGAGATAGGCTAGGGCCCATGCCCCATGTTCCTGAAGCGCTGCCGCGCTACCAACCATGACAAGCCAAATCCGCTGTAGATGTCCTTCCCAGGGGACGGGAATAGCTCCTCCACCCAACGACTTTAATGACGGAAGCCCAGGGTAGAAATGAAGAAAGTCAGCGAAGCCCCCGAGCAAACCCCCTCCAAAGAAAGAGCTGGGTAAAGGTCACCAGTTCATTAGAGGGATCTGATGGTGAGGAATCCGAGATCGGCTCAAGGAATTCCAAAAACAAGTGACTAAGGGACCAGATGGCAAAGCTACAGAAAGAGGTCCAAATGATGGAGAAAGGGAAGTACAAGGAGGACAAGAAAAATCCTTTTAGTGAAATGAACGCCCCTTTCACCCGAAGGATCCAGGAGGCAGAGCTCCCTCTTAAGTTCAAAATGCCAGCGGACAGGTTCTCCCAAACTGAAGATCCCCTGAGCCGCTTAGAGAGCTTCGTTCAACAGATGGAGGTCCAGAACACAACCAGGGCCGCTATGTGTCGGATGTTCCCCATCACACTCACAGATTATGCTAAGACTTGGTTTAGAAAACTACCCGCTGGAAGCATAGATTCCTTCACCAAATTATCAATTGATTTCTGCTCAAAGTGCCAAGGGGTTAAGCCCCTGCTGAAGAACCCGATTCATCTACAGTACGTGATCTAGGAGAGAGGGGAAACTCTCCTGGCTTATGTCAAACGTTTCCACAAGGAAGTCATCCAATAGGGGTCTTCACTGAGAGAGAAACCCTCACCAATTTCAGAAGAAATTTATGGGCAGGAAAACTATTCCGGTCTTTCGCCAAGAGACCTCCGGAAACCTACCAGGAAGCCTATGATCAGGCTTTAGAACAAATCGAAATCGACGAACAGCTCAAGGTCAAGATGGAGCATGACGACATGAGAGCTGAAAAGCGACAAAAGAAGGAAGTTCCCAGACCCGAGCAAGATCAAAAGAGCCGGAACAAACCCCTCAACAAATCAACATAAGGTTTCCCTTTTTCTCAGCCCCGACTAGAAAGGTATCCAGATAAACGGGCTCCTTCTCAAGCTTTACCACCTCCCAGGACAGTGGCCCCTATAGCCTGCGATGAGAGGCGATATGACCGCTACACTCCTTTGAATACATCTTGAGAAATAATCTACCTCGCTATTCGGGACAAGGGTTTGTTACAGAAGCCCGCTCCCAAAAAAAGTCTCGGTTGACAAAATAAATCGTTATAAATATTGCAACTTTCATGAGGACGTAGGGCACAACATCTCAGAATGCTACAACCTGGGGAACAAGATTGAGGGTTTGATAAGGGGAGGATGCTTGATAGAGTTCTTACAACAAGTTAGGGAGAACATTCAAAATGGAAGGGAGGTCCAGGCTGAGATTCGGGAACACGCTAAGAAGAGGATTAGAGAGCATTCGTACCTGATGCAACAAATTCAGGTAATTGACACTATCAGCGGAGGTCCCACTCTGGCCGGTATCTCCAACAATTCCAGAAAAAACCATACGAGGAAGGTCCCTTGTACGGACGAAGGGAAAGATATCTTCAAGGTCATTTAGAGACCGATCAACCCCTCCCAGCTGTCTCAGATCATTTTCATTGAGGCAGATGTCTTTAACACCATGCAGCCATATGATGATCCCATGGTCATTACATTACAAATTGTTAACTTCATGGTGCACCGCGTGCTCGTCGAAACAGGTAGCAGCGTCGACATTTTGTTCAAAGATACCATGGAGAAGCTGAACTTGAAGCATTGGTGCTACAATAGTTGCTCTAATCCATTATACGGGTTCACTGGGGACTCCATCACACCCGTAGGATAAAAAATCCTACCAGTGTTCGTTAGAGCCGCACCTCTCCAGTAGAACATCATGACTGACTTCGTAGTGGTGGACACCCCGTCGGTATACAATGCCATACTAGGGAGGCTCTTTCTGTCATCTTTGAAAGGGGTCCTGTCTATTTACCATAATGTCTTGAAAGTCTCGGTAGGAGACAAGGCGGGAGAGGTTCGGGGTGATCAGCAAGCAGCTAGGAAATGCTACGCAGTGTCTGCTAACCCAGCAATTCTAGCAAAGCAACTCTCACCGGTGACGACTATCCAAGATGGGATAACCCTTACACTATAACTAGAAAACGCGGGATCCATTGATTACCCCGTAGAAGGACTCGTAATGCCCGACATAGAAGTACAAAGAAAGGTATATGGGTAGAGGAGCTTCCTGAGGTCCTCTGGGCTTACCGCACTACAAGGTGAACAACTACCTGGGAAACGCCTTACTCACTAGCCTTCGGGGTTGAAGCAGTCCTACCTATAGAGCACAAGTTGACCTCCTTTAGAGTCCAATAGTTTGAACCAGGAAGCAATAAAAACAAGCTCCGAGCTAGCTTGGACTTCTTGGAGGAAAAGCAAGATCGAATAGCTGAAAAGGTAGAAATCTACTAAGGCAGGATTGCCAAGTACTTCAACAAGAGGGTTAAAACCCGAAGCTTCAAAGAAGGGGATTTGGTCCTCCGAAAAGTGACGTTGAACACCAAGAAGAGGTCAGACGGGGTCCTAGGGCCCAACTGGGAAGGACCCTACCTAATAAAAATGGTGATTCGTAATGGGGCGTACAAACTCGAGGATATGGATGGCTGACTCATCGACCATACTTGGAATGCGGATTACCTAAGGAAATTCTACCCTTGAACAGGGGACTCAGGAGCAGGCAACCTCCGACTAGCTTCATTTTATCTTCTGACATTATTGTACTCCATCTTTCATATCAATAAAGCTCACCTGTTTTCTTGTTTACTCCTTTTCCGACTATGTTCTACAATGACTTGGGTCTACATTGAAAGTTTCGACATTATCGCCTCAAGACCAGGGGTAAGCCGGGGAAGCCCCTTCGCTACTTTTGATGCCTCGGTCGGGCATCACCCCCCGCCAAGAAGGGTCTGAGTGTAAGAGCATGGTTGCCATCCAGATCTCGAGACCAGGAAATAGCTAGATAGCACTCCTGATGCCTCGGCTTGGCACAACCCCCCGCCAGGAAGGGTCTGAGTGTAAGAGCATAGTTGCCATCCAGATCTCGAGACCAGGAAATAGCTAGATAGTGCTCCTGATGCCTTGGTCGGGCTACCACCCTCAAGTAGGATATGAGTGTTAGAGCATAGTTGCCATCCAGATCTTGAGACCAGGAAATAGCTAGAGCGCTTCTGATGCCTTGGTCGGGCTACCACCCCCAAGAAGGATCTGAGTGTAAGAGAATAGTTGCCATCCAGACCAGGAAATAGCTAAATAACGCTCCTGATGCCTTGGTCAGGATACCACCCCCAAGAAGAAATCGAGCTTGAAAGCCCGGAAGCCCTCCTGATCCTGAGCCTAAGAAGGGACTTAACAATTCTCCACGTAATGTTCTACTCAGGCTACAACCTCCCATAGGGGCTCGGGGATGGAGGGCTTGACTTACTTAAACCTTAAATGCTCTTGTTATTTTACTAGCTCTCCTTGATACAGGGTTACTCACTACAGGAAACCCACAATCAAACAAGGGGACTGTTAGATGAAGAAGTGGAGCTAGGAGTTCCATTGGTATGGGGGCTCAATGCCAATAACTTGTTTTTCTTATCTTAATTTTTCCCAAAGATAACACGCTTCAATATAAAAGCTGGACTATCAAGCAAGTACATGGGAGCAAGATTTAGATCTGAGATTAAAACTTTTATTATCAAGTAAGGGAGCCTATCCCCCAACAAGGCTACTACAAGCAAGGGGGGCCCAATCCCTAGTTCCGGGCTACAAAGGAAAAATAATAAGAGATCAAACACAGTTTAAGATGGGATGCCCACCCCTTTTTTCGGGCATTCAAAATAAATCATATGGAAGAGAACCCAAGCTCCTTTGTCTTTCTGAAGGCCTTTAGCTTCCTCCTCCATAGAATGGACCTCACCCCCGGCTTCTTTCTCCAGTCCCGACTCGTCCTGGTTAGCCGCATCTACCACCTCCGCTACCTTCTGAGGATCAACCCCGGTTACTTCAGGGGTCAACAGGATCCTCCTCCATGATTTTATTAATGACCGCCATAACTTCAGGAGGAATAGCTGCATCATGAAGGCTGGTCACCGACTTAGTCACGTTCCCGCCTTCAGTTTACCCCATTCCTGAGAGCACTACGGGAGGATCTAGGGCTTCTGCGAGGCCTCCTTCTAGTTCCTCATTATGGACCTCCTCCGAGGATTCACCGGGACCAGATGCTGGAAAGTCTGGAACTGGAAGAGGCAGATCTAGCACCTCTAACTTCTTTCCAGCTCCCTCCTCAGAAGTGCCAGCTCTATCAGTTTTACGGTGAGACATATTCGTAGTTCGTAACATGACCTTTGCTCTATCCCAGCCAGCAATACAAGAGAAATCGAATGGAAGGGGAAGAGCCTCTGCAACCTGATAGGAGGCATAGAAGTACCCCTCGCTAAAAGAGTTTTCCACTTCGGTTTGGAGTTAGGTAACTCGAGCCTGCAAGTTTTGGTTTTCAACATTTAAGGCCTTCGCCTCTCCCCTCTAGTCATCCCGCTGGCTAGCCCATAGCTTCGAGCTCGCTTCAGCCTCTCATGATTGCATTAAAGCTCAGCTAGTTGCGTCTCCATTGCCTGTTGGCTGGAGGTCATCTCTTGGTCCTGGGTCTGAGCCTGCGCTAACAACCCCATGGCTCGCTCAGCTTCAGCCTTTGCCTTGGCTGCCCGATCACAAAGGAAGGCTACCTGATGCCCCATGGCCACCTGAAACCTGAAAGCCTGCAAAGGAAAATCATGTTAGAAAATGACAAGTCAAGTAGCTCAATGAATAAGTAAAAGTGACATTTTACCACGGCTAAAAGGGCGGACCCTTTGGTGATCAAGATGTCTATGGGCATCGCGGACATCCTAGAAAGCCTGTCGCCTAAACAAGATGAGACAAATTGCTTCAGGACCTCATCCTGACCCACTGAGCTCGAGTGCTGATGGGGGCTAGAAGGGGCGACCTCTGAAAAATCAGCATCAGGCTCCTCGACTACCCTAGATATAACAGGATCTGCAAAGAGGGGGAGCGGGACTCGGGTGGGATCATTTGGAGCAGTAACTTCTCGAAGAGGGGTACAGCCTTCGCAGCTCGAGATGCCAGAAGAGCCATATTGGACTTCACCTGGGAAGAAGATGGGGAATGAATGAATGGGGCAGCTACCTTAGTGGTTGACCCTCCCTTCTTCGGAATAGTCGGGAGAACTCCCGGAGACTATCTTGAAGGAAGAGAAGGTATCCCAGCTTATCGGGCTTCGCGAGAAGCTGGAGCAACAATAAATACTGTTAGAGAAAAGAATCAAGATCATCAGAGCTAAACCCTCCAATAAAAAAAAGAAGAGAAAAGACAGATCGAGATACTTACGAGGGGTAGCACCGGATATCCGCAGGTACCTGTTTACTCGATAGGGATCGATAGGGTCTTCGGTCTGAAACTTCAGATTCAAATAGTTCCAAGCTAGGATGGTCTTCAGTACGGCTTCAGACTCATCGGGCAAGGAATCCCGACCCTAAGTGGGTTTGTCACTAAAAGCCGTAGGAACCTCGAGCTCATGCCTGCCGACGAAGACGGAGCTCCCCCAGTCTCCTCATGCCAGTATCCACTCCTCCTTCCAAGCAGGGTCCTTCTTGGAAGCCCCGGGGATGATAAAATTGAGCCTATTCTTCGCCTTGGCATAGAATTGGCCTTGTGGAACTCCTGCCAGGCTACCAATCTGGAAAAAGAAGGCGAGCTCCTCAGCACCGGGTTCTCTAGTTACGCTGCTCAACTCTCATTGCTCCCTCTACAATAACAGGAAGCCGATCAGATGCCTCTAGTAGCCAGGCGTCAATTGAAGCGAAGCCAGTTGGAGAGCAATAAGTTTCCACCGAAGGGTGGGGTGAAGAGGGAGTCTCACCCCGCTCTCAAAAGCCACGACGTGGATAGGAAGCACGTCTTTAGGCTGGCTAAAAACATCGTAATTCTGATGGAAGACAGTTAAAGAAACGGTTTCAGGATTACCATACTTGTCCCGAAGAAAGCCGATCGACTAAGGATTGACAATAGAGCCGGGGATGACCATGGGTTCGAAAGAAAGGGTTATCACAGAAGGAAGCTCCGCCACTGTGACTTGAGCCTTCCCGACAGCATCTAATCTCTCTCCAATGTCAGAATCTTCATCGACTAAGTTCAGAGGATCGTCAGGTCGGTTCAAAAAGCCTGAGCTAATAGAAGCGTTCCTATTTGAACGACAGCGCTGACGGAAGGGGGAAGAATCTTCGTCGCTTGAAATCCCTCGCACCCGCTTAAGAGGAGCTAGGTTAGGGCCTCCAGAGCCCTTCACCAAGGCATCAACACTATCCATGGAAGTCTACATTGATGGGAAAGAGAGGTGAGAAAGCAAGTGGAAAGATTTCGACAGAGAAAAAGTGGAAGAAAAAAATTGAAAGCTTGAGATTTGAGGAAGTATGAAGAAGGTAACGGTTTGACCGGGCTTAAATAGAGGTCTATGGGCGATATCCTCGGGAAGATCATCGCTGTATTACAGCCATTTTTCTTCGAATAACACTTAGTTTCAAATTCAAAATGCTGGGTAATTAATGAGAACATTTCGCTATCATTAATTATCTTCATGGCGAAAAACTTTCTCAATTAAACAAGGAATCTGATTCCAACCCTAACTCTACCACCAGTGTTCAAGTCAGAGGAGACTTCTGTTAATAGGGAAATTTGGCCAGGATTCAAAGAAAAATTTTCCACCCTTAATTGACAATCATGAAGCCCAGAAAGACCGTAAAGCCACCCCGTAAGAGCAGGGAAGGCCGATTCAGCTTCATGATTACCAGAAGACAAGCCAGACGAGAATAGGACGAGCCCCCAAAGGTGAATTGGAGCTCGGGCTTCAATCTTGAGAGAGCTTCGAAAGGAGCCTGCTAACCTCTCCAGAAACCTGCTGTCCTTGCTGGACATAAAGGAAGAATCATGCTTAAATCTACGCTACCCCAGCTACCTCCCAGGAGGGTCTACAAGTGCTTTTCAAACCCACAAGGGTCAGGGATCTCAAGCTTCTAAGAACAGAGCCAGAGCAGGGATCCACCTCGCTCTACAGGGTAGATAAGACGCTGGCAGGGCAATCTTCATGAAGATCCATGACACGAGTGCACACAGGATCATCTTCACATGATATCTACATGCACGTAAAGAGTTTAAATTCAAATAAGGGAACAATCTTATCTTCGTGACCAATATCATCGAATCCAGAAACAATTCGAATTTAATTAGCAAATCCCGCCCGATAAGGAGGGAACAGATTCATGAGATTACGTTAGAGTATTCGCCAATTGAAACGGACTTGGACGATGTATATATGTGAAGCCAAGCATGGTAGAAAAAAAAAGACAAAAAAGAAAAGAATGAGAATGGCCAATTTAGATCTAGCGATATACAGAAAATCATGAACAACAGATATACATATAGAAGGAAGACCTAAATTCTGACTTGTGAACACGGTCACCTTTATCTCCACTATTCGATAGGCACCGAGCTGCCACTACCCTACTCTTTCGAGAGATTATGAGCAAACAAGAGAGCTATTTGTATCTTAAAGCAATATATCAATAATACAGCTCCCATTTACCGTTATTACCACTCGTCTTTCTCTTAAAACAGGTTGAAAACCAGCGGTACTGACCCCGGCCACCGCTTTCATGGTAATTGTCTCGAGGGTGTTAACTGGAATTTCTCATCTCTAGAAAATTTCTAGTCAACAACTGGTTTTCTCATGGAGCTTATGCTAACCATTTTAAAGGCAAAATATCCCATTGGGTTCCAACCTTGTAGTTGGGAGCTCGGTTTAGCTACGTCGAGCTTTATCATGGAGCTTGACCTATTTATGCAGGCTACCTAGCGGGGTAGCGGGCTTGGCTAGCACATGGTAAGGTGTTTGCCATATACAGGCGACCTGCTCGCTTCTAGAAGGGTGGAGAGGTACGCTCGAGTACTGCTCTTTCTATTTGATTCAACCATACCACGATCTACAGTGGATCTTGGTGCTTTTGGTGACGACGAGGCTTTATGAGCTTCTTTCTTTAATACTCAGATAGGTCGAGATTATACCTCGACGAGGCAGGAGGGCCTTTGCAAGACAAGTTTGGCACCTTAAAGGTATCCTAGTGAAAGTATAGATAGTACCAAGCTCTAGGAGAGTGTCATGAGATACCTTGATGTCGGGGGACCCAAGTCCTTTCACGTCGACCTATCTTCAGGCTTTTATCCTGGTATAAGGAGCCTGACGCAGTCTCGTTAGGCTTTATTTGGTATGCCTTGACACGTGCTAGATGCTTAGATGGTATAGGCGGCCTCGCCTTGCTTCTATAGGATAGCGTGGTAGCTCGACCTCGGGGACCTTGATACCCCGTCATATAAGCCCGAATTTGGACCCATGCGGGAAGACTGGGAAGTGGAAAATTCTTCTTTGGTCCTTAGCCAAATTTTGCTATTTACAGTATCTAGAATATGTTCTAAGAGCATACAAATAATTAAAGAGATGGCTTAGCAAGCAAAACACTTAACTTGTAAGAAGATAGTGACGAACTTGCCTAATAAGAAGCGATGAAGCAACCCTATCCATTGATGCACTCTAAATGAACTTAGATGATGCAAGATAAAGTTTTTATGCACATGGGAATGCTTTGAGTGTTTAAAGATGAGTTATTGGAAGAGTTTTTCCTTTTAAATGTGTTTTAAGGAAAATATATGATGTTCTGAACTTTTACACGACCTTAATCCAAAGAGTTATATATATATGAGATCTAAACAAAGTGAGGTCGTTTTGGAAATAAACGTTCCAGCTTCCTCTATGTGCGCTGGTGACGTGCGCTGGTCTAGAAGCGCACCACCAGCGCACATCCTAATTTTTCAATAGGCGCTGGAAGAGTGGCGCAGCCCAGTGGCGCAATACATGCAATAATCCACTAGAATTTTGCACAGGTGAGGCTGCGCTAGTCGAGTAGCGCACCACCAGCGCACTGCCCACTTTTTCAACTTTGCACGGGTGCAATTGGGCAGCTCAGTGGCGCATGACAAGCGCCGTTCCACTGGAATGTTGAGCTGGTGAGGTATGCTGGTCGAGTAGCGCACAACCTAATTTTTCAACACTCAAACGCATATTTTCAACAAGTTTAATAGTGATGAAGATGCATCCTATACTAGTGCCTAACATGACATGAAACTTTAATTACAAGATGAAAATATATCTGCTAATGGGAAATTTGTTTAGGATGAGAAATCCTTATTAACGCCCTCAAGACCACTACCAGAAAAGTGGTGGCCGGGGTCGGTACCATTGATACCTGACCTGATCTTGTATGAATATGAAGGAGGATGAAATCATAGGTAGAAGACAAGCCATCCCACCCTTTGGGCTTCGTGCTTATGAAGTAGTGTTAGGGAGATCGAGGTTCCTTTGCTGGTGCAAAGGGGGTGATCCTGGACCTCGTTCCTAAGTCGAGGTCAGAGCCCGTCCTGGTACCCAGAGCTTAGTTCTGGAGCCCGATTGCTTCCTGTAATACCCCGACCTTGATAACAAGTAAGAAGGGGGGATTATCTAGCTCCAGTGTTGGAGAGCTCGATTTTTTCCATAGAGAGGATACATGAGAGCTCATCGACTCCCTTTGAACTGATCATGGCGGTTTCTCCTCATCTTGATGTTCGACTTTGGCATATAGATGAGAGGATAAGAGCGTTAGGTTCAGTAGGGTAGGAATCTAGATTCGATTCCCGTCATGTAAGAAAGATTAGAGAGCTAGGTCCAATGAGGTTGGTTTCTAGCCTGCATACACACATGCGTAACACAGTAGATAATAGGAAATACACAAGTCTCAAGTAGATGGAGGTGGACTAGCTTAGGGGGGAAAAAGCATCACGAGTGATCACATGCTGAAAAAACCTAAGACAGTATCCGGAGGAAGGAGGAATACCCTTCCTTATGTATATATCAAAGAATGCTCTGGGGAGCTTACAAGGATGGTTAAGTAATACAACGTAGTTGCTCTAGAGAGCTTACAATGGTGGTCGAATGTAGACCAGTATTTTCTCGGTCGCGGTACCCATACAATGATGATGTAGAGAGAACTTTAACGAAGCATGTGTCTTTTGTTATTGATCGGAGCCCGTTCAATATGCCTTTTACATGCATATTTATACATGATGACCACCTTTGCGTGTAAGTCCGGGACTCTTCAATTAGTCTTTGTTTTCTTATCGAATACGATCCTTCCTTTAATGTAGTTGATCGGCTTGTAGCTATTATCTCAGACAATATATGAATGTTTCCTCTTCAGACTCTTCCTTCCTTGATAGGCAGGATTTTCTGTTATAGTTGACCCCCAATAATCGGTTGTGCAGGATATCTTGGAGGAAAAGGTATTTGTTTCCTCTTTGGACTCTTTCACTAATGATAGCCATTAAAGAGTTGAATATTCTCTTATTAATGGTGTTCATCATGACATTAATTGGGTTGACGGCCTTAATTAATGCGGTTGACCTCATTAATGGTACTTTAAATGTCATGGAAGTCAATCCTCTCTACCTACGTTGTTCAGAGGAGAGCTCTAGTTTTGCATGTCGCTTTGGAGAGGTACTTCATGGAGGTTACCGAGGTGCCAATTGATATTCCTTAAGGGTGAGGTACCCTAGGATCTAGTACATTTGTGGGGTCCCCCGGGGACCTCTCGATTGTCACGGATCTAGATACTGGTTTTCTCAAGAAGCTTGTGCAAACCATTTTAGAGGAAAAATATCCTATTGGGTTCCAACCTTGTAGTTGGGAGCTCGGTTTAGCTACATCGAGCTTTATCATGGACCTTGACCTATTTATGCAGGCTTCCTAGTGGGGCAGTGGGCTTGGCTAGCAAGCCCTAGTAAGTTGTTTGCCATAAACAGGCGACCTTGGCTCGCTTCTAGAAGGGTGGAGAGGTACGTTCGAGTATTGCTCTTGCTACTTGATTCAACCATACCAGGATCTACAATGGATCTTGGCACTTATGGTGATGATGAGGCTTTACGGGCTTCTTCCTTTAATGTTCAGACAGGTCGAGATTATACCTCGACGAGGTAGAGGGGCCTTTGCAAGACAAGTTCGGCACCTTAAAGATCTCCTAGTGAAAGTAGAGATAGTAGCAAGCTCTAGGAGTGTGTCACGATATACCTTGATGTCGGGGGACCTAGGTCCTTTCACGTCTACCTAGCTTCGGGCTTTGTCTTGGTATAAGGAGCTTGACGCCGTCTCGTCGGGCTTTATTTGGTAAACCTGGACACGTGCGAGATGCTCAGATGGTATGGGCGGCCTCGCCTTGCTCTTGTAGGATCGCGTGGTAGCTGGACCTTAGGGACCTTGTTACCCTATCATACAAGCCCAAAATAGGGCCCTGGCGGGAATGCTGGGAAGTGGAAATTTCTTCTTTGGTCCCTAGCCAAATTTTGCAATTAACAGAAGTCCCCTCTGACTTGAGCACCGGTAAGTATTTGGGGTTGGAGTCTAGATCTTGTACTACATGAAGAATATTGCTTGACCCTTTTTATTGGTAACCAATATCGTTTCTAGTGATAGGCTTTAGAGAACCTGGGTACTATTCATTCCTAGAGTTCCTTTTCCAGGAATCACGGTACTTAGATGAGCTGGCGAAATTATTCTGGTAGGCATCTATGTCATTTAGATCCTTCCTACCGGGGTTGGCCCGGCCAAGACAACAGGATGACTTTTTGGTTGTTCTGATCTCGTAATCTAGCAGGTAACTATGCTCCTAAGCTTAGATCTTTCTTGGAGGTCGTAGCCTGTCCAAGGCATTAGGAGCGCTATCTAGCTATATCCTGGTATCGAAATCTGGATGGCAACAATGCTCTTATACTCAGATCCTTCTTAGGGGTTGTAGCCTGACCAAGGCATTAGAAGCGCTATCTAACTATATCCTGGTATCGAGATATGGATGGCAACAATGCTCTTATACTTAGATCCTTCTTGGGGGTTATAGCCCGACCAAGGCATCAGGAGCGCTATCTAGCTATTTCCTGGTCTTTTTATCCGGATGGCAACTATGCTCTTACACACTGTCCCTTCTTGGGGGCCGTAACCCAACCAAGGCATCAGGAGCGCTATCTAGCTATGTCCTGGTAGTTCGATGTGGTTGGCAACTATGCTCTTACAGTCAGACCCTTCTAGGGGGGTCGTAGCCCGACCAAGGCATCAGAGTGCTAACTAGCTATGTCCTGGAATTTTGATCTGGATGGCAACTATGCTTTTACACTCAGACCCTTCTTCGGGGTCGTAGCCCTACAAAGGCATCATGAGCGCTATCTAGCTATATCCTGGTATTTTGATTAGGATGGCAATTATGCTCTTATACTCAGACCCTTCAAGGGGGTCGTAGCCCGACCAAGGCATCAGAAGCGCTCTCTAGCTATATCTTGGTATTTTGATCCAGATGGCAACTATGCTTTTATACTCAGACCCTTCTTGGGGGTCGTAGCTAGACCAAGGCATCAGGAGCGCTATCTAGCTATATCCTGGTATTTTGATCCGGATGGCAACTATGCTCTTATACTCAAACTCTTCTTATGGGTGGTAGCGCGACCAAGGCATCAGGAGGGCTATCTAGCTATATCCTGGTATTTTGATCCGGATGGCAACTATGCTCTTACACTCGGATCCTTCTTAGGGGAAGTAACCCGACCAAGGCATCAAGGGTGATGAGGGGGCTTCCTCGATCAATCCTTAGTCTCGAGGTCTGGATGGCAACTATGCTCTTACAGTCAGACCCTTCTTGGCAGGGGGTGGTGCTCGGCCGAGACATCAAGAGCGCTATCAAGATATTTCCTGGTCTCGAGGCGATGATTGTAAAATTACCATGGCGATCCTCTTGGAGGGATTAATCCAACCCGGGGCATTAGGAGGGCTTTCTATCTCTCCTAGTCAAGGTGATCCTCCCGGAAGGATTGGATCCGGTCCAGGGCATCAGGAGTGTTGTGTAGCTCTCCTGGTAATGGCGATCCTCTTGGAATGATTTATTATGGATATCGAAGTCGAAAGAGATGCAAACTTATAGCGAGTTGATACGAAGTTGTATCGATGCATAGTGGTATGAGTTGATGACTAGTCTCGCTCTAGGAGGTTTTTAACGAGTAGGATCTCTTGAGATGATCTACATTTTGAGTGTAGATAGTATAATGGCTTTCCGTAAAAGATGCTTTTTATTGGAACTAGAGGAAATTGTCTCAAGCTAGGGTCGTCGCCCCTCACTGGAGTACTGAGAAAATATTGAGCTTCTAGTCCCCAAGTTATGTAACCGGTTTGGAAGTCTGCTTGGGGTAGATGAGAGTCTTCAACAATCGTAATGGAGCTCGAGACCCCACTGTGAATGAATCAAGACCTTTGGGTGCTTCCCGAACGGATCGAGACCTCGATGGCTCACTAAGGCATTGGAAGGCCTCGTACAAATAAAGAGGAGCCATCGGTATGATAATCCCCGAGAGCAAACTGGTGTTTGCTAAGGTCGAGCTCCTGCCAGCCAAGGAGGATGGTTACTTCTTCAACCCATGACCACATGGTGGGAGTGGTTTAAACTCTGCATGACAGCGTGGCTACCTTGGGAGCCAATGTGGGTGCTTCATTTGCTAAAGGACGCGTCTGTGTTGCTTGCTAGGCAGCTCGAGCAATTCTTCCCTCTGACCTGATCATCATTGGAGGATGGATAAATTGAATAGATCATAGAGAAAGTTGAGAGTTACCTGGGTCCGCTCTGATTGAAGCAGGAAATTATTGAGATGATGGATGTGAAGATGATGAGAAGGACTTGGTTCCCATTTATGCTTTCATGTCTAGTCATGTTGAGGTAGGAACTATCTTGAAGTCCTCTACTGCTGTAGATGCATGGGGGCTTCAAGTCTGCCTACCTTTAAATTAGAGAGGTAGATTAGGATCAAGGTAGCTCGCTAGGGCGATGAATGACCCCATATAAGTGGAGAGGAGACATCAGTCTAGTAATTTTCTGAAGACATGCTCGGGATTCTTAGAAGTTTCCCGCGATGGAGAGAAGACTTTGGACCCCTCCGGGATGAGTGGTGACTCACTTGAGCATTTGATGACCCTATATGTATGGAGAGGGGCTACTTGTCTGGAGGCATACTTGGGATTTCAATGAGCCCTCAATAATTGAGAGAAAGCTCTGGACCATGCTGGAACAAAACTGGAGCTCAGTGGCTCAATTGGGCGTTGAACGACCATGAATAAGAAGTGAGGAGCCACTTCACCTTACAGTGAGGCTGTTGCTCCAGAGGTTAGCTTATACATGTAGGAGGCCTTACCAAGAGTGGGAAACCTTTGGGCTCTTCTCGATCATATCGGGCTTCGGTGGCTTGCTAGGGCTATGAATGACCCAGTACATATAGAGTGAAGCTACCGGTCTTGTAGCGATGCTACTGCTCTAGAAGCGTGCTTAGGCACGTAGGTGGCCTTACCAAATATGGGAAACTTCTAAGAGATCCTCGATCGGATCGGGTTTCAGTGGCTTGCTAGGGCAGTCAATGGCCCGGTAAACATAGAGCGAAGCCACCGGAGGTACTGGTCCAGATGCATGCTTAGGATCTTAGAAGTCCCCAGCAACTGAGAGAGGGCTCTAGACCCTGCTGGAATGAATCGAGAGTTCAGTGGCTCACTTGGGCGTTGACTGGCCTGTATAAGAAGTGAGGAGCCACTTGGCCTTAAAGTGAGGCTGCTGCTCCAGAGGTTAGCTTAGGCATGTAGGAGGCGTTACCAAGAGTGGGAAACCTATGGGCTCTCCTAGATCAAATCAGGCTTCGATGGCTTGCTAGGACGATGAATGACCCAGTACATATAGAGCGAAGCCACCGGTCTTGTAGTGATGCTACCGCTCTAGAAGCTTGCTTAGGCACGTATGTGGCCTTACCAAATGTGGAAAACTTCTAAGAGCTCCTCGATCGGATCGGCTTGCTAGGGCTGTGAATGGCCCAAAAAACATGGAGCGAAGCCACTGGAGGTACTGGTCCAGATGCATGCTCGGGATCCTATAAGTCCCCAGCAACTGAGAGAGGTCTCTAGACCCTACTGGAATGAATTGAGAGTTCAGTGGCTCACTTGGACGTTGACAGGCCCTGTATAAGAAGTGAGGAGCCACTTGGCCTTACAGTGAGGCTGCTGCTCCAGAGGTTAGCTTAAGCATGTAGGAGGCCTTACCAAAAGTGGGAAACCTCTGGGAACTCCTTGATCGGATCGGGCTTCGGTGGCTTGCTAGGGCTGTGAATGGCTCTGTAAACATGGAGCGAAGCCACTGGAGGTACAGGTCCAGATGCATGCTCTTGATCCTAGAAGTCCCCAACAACTGAGAGAGGGCTCTGGACCCTGCTGGAATGAATTAAGAGTTCAGTGGCTCACTTAGACGTTCACATTCCCTGTATAAGAAGTGAGGAGCCACTTGACCTTGCAGTGAGGCTGCTGCTCCAGAAGCTACACAGCTGAGTTGGCTTCTAAAATTCATGGGTCGACCTGCTACCTCTATCTAGGAGATTACGAAGGGCGGATCTGGAGGCATGAGGGGATCTGTATGAATTGGTCGAAGCCTAGTGGATCTGCTGGATAAGTGATACACTTGTGGTGGAGCGAATTTGCTGTAGAAGAGCGGGAGAGGTGCAGTTCTACTGTATAAGAGCTCTCGATGTATCAGAATTGATCAACTATATAGTAGATCTTCAAGCGGGGAGCTACTGTATTGGAGCTCCATGATTTTCTGAGCAAGTTCATTTCATAAGAGTAGCATAATGAACTGGTTCCACTAGGAATCCCACGTACCATATTTGCTCCACAATGAACGAAACTCATTAAATGATAAAATGAGCACCACATGCGATGCATAGGCGATATAGACAAGTAAGGAGAAAAGACATCGTATATAGTAAATGATATTCATGAATAATGAATCAATTACCTCGATAGTATAAGGATACTCATGAAGAGACATAGAGGCTTTCAAAAGGGGTATGGAAATTTCTCACAGACGGCGCCAGAAAGTGTTAACGGGAAATTTGTTTAGGATGAGAAATCCCTATTAACGCCCTCGAGAACACTACCGCGAAAGTGGTGGCTGGGGTCAGTACTGTTGATACCTGACCTAATCTTGTATGAATATGAAGGAGGATGAAATCGTAGGTAGGAGACAAGCCATCCCACCCGTCGGGCTTCGTGCTTATAAAGTAGTGCTGGGGAGCTCGAGGTTCCCTTGCTGGTGCTAAGGGGGTGATCCTGGACCTTGTTCCTCGGTCGGGGTCAGAGCCCGTCCTGATACCCAAAGCCTGGTTCTTGAGCCTGATTACTCCCTGTAATACCCCGACCTCAATAGCAAGTAAGAAGGGGGCTTATCTAGCTCCAGTGTTGGAGAGCTCGATTTATTCCAAAGAGAGGATACATGAGAGCTCATCGACTCCCTTTGAACTGATCATGGCGGTTTCTCCTCATCTTGATGTTCGACTTTGGCATATAGATGAGAGGATAAGAGCGTTAGGTCCAGTGGGGTAGGAATCTAGATTCGATTCCCCTCATGTAAGAAAGATTAGAGAGCTAGGTCCAATGAGGTCGATTTCTAGCCCGCATACACACATTCGTAACACAGTAGATAATAGGAAATACACAAGTCTTAAGTAGATGGAGGTGGACTGACCAAGAGGGGAAAAGTATCATTAGTGATCACATGTTGAAAAACCCCAAGGCAGTATCCGGAGGAAGGAGGAATACCCTTCTTTATGTATATATCAAAGAATGCTCCGGGGAGCTTACAAGGATGGTGAAGTAATACAACGTAGTTGCTCCGGAGAGCTTACAATGGTTGTCGAATGTAGACCGATTTTTTTCCGGTCGGGGTACCCATACAATGATGATGTAGAGAGAACTTTAACAAAGCATGTGTCTTCTATTATTGTTTGGAGCCCGTTCAATATGCCTTTTACAGACATATTTATACATGATGACCACCTTGGCGTGCCAGTCTGGGACTCTTCAATTTGTCTTTGTTTCCTTATCGAATACGATCCTTCCTTTAATGTAGTTGATCGACTTGTAGCTATTATCTCGGAAAACATATGATTGTTTCCTTTTCAGACTCTTCCTTCCTTGATAGGCGGGATTTTCTGTTATAGTTGACCCCCAATAATCGGTTGTGCAGGATATCTTGGAGGAAAAGGTATTTGTTTCCTCTTTGGACTCTTTCACTACTGATATCAATTAAAGAGTTGAATATTCTCTTATTAATGGTATTGATCATGCAATTAACTGGGTTGACTGCCTCCATTAATGCGGTTGACCTCATTAATGGTACTTTAACTGTCATGAAAGTCAATCCTCTCTTCCTACGTTGCCGAGAAGAGAGCTCTAGTTCTGCATTTCGCTTTGGAGAGGTACTTCATGGAGGTTACCCGAGGTGCCATTTGATTTTCTTTGAGGGTGAGGTACCCTAGGATCCAGTACACTGGTGGGGTCCCACGGGGACCTCTCGATTGTCATGGAGCTAGAGGCTGGTTTTCTCATGGAGCTTGTGCTAACCATTTTAGAGGCAAAATATCCCATTGGGTCCCAACCTTGTAGTTAGAAGCTCGGTTTAGCTACGTCGAGCTTTATCATGGAGCTTAACCTATTTATGCAGGCTTCCTAGCGGGGTAACGGGCTTGGCTAACAGGCCCTGGTAAGGTGTTTGCCATAAATAGGCGACCTTGGCTCGCTTCTGGAAGGGTGGAAGGGTACGCTCGAGTACTGCTCGAGTACTGCTCTTGCTACTTGATTCAACCATACCAGGATCTACAGTGGATTTTGGAGCTTTTGGTGACGACGAGGCTTTACGGGCTTCTTCCTTTAATGTTCAGAAAGGTCGAGATTATACCTCGGCGAGGCAGGAGGGCATTTGCAAGACAAGTTCGGCACCTTAAAGGTCTCTTAGTGAAAGTAGAGATAGTAGCAAGCTCTAGAAGAGTGTCACAAGATACCTTGATGTCGGGGGACCTAGGTCCTTTCATGTCGACCTAGCTTCGGGCTTTGTCCTGGTATAAGGAGCTTGATACCGTCTCGTCAGGCTTTATTTGGTAAGCCTGGACACGTGCGAGATGCTCAGATGGTATGGGCGGCCTCGCCTTGCTCCTATAGGATCGCGTGGTAGCTCGACCTGGGGGACCTTGATACCCTGTCATACAAGCCCAAATTTGGACCCTTGCAGGAAGGCTGGGAAATGGAAAATTCTTCTTTGGTCCCTAGCCAAATTTTTCTATTAACAATATCAAACAAGAGTCATTTAAACCAAAATGCACACAAGTATAAACACTCAACATATATGAATAAGAATTATGCATGAATTTGTGAGTGTGTGCAACTATCTCTTCAAAGCAAGTAAGCACAAGAATTTTACCTTTGGTGCTTCTCCTCTTGAGGTCTTGAGAGCCTAAGCTACCCTTACATAATACCCCAAAATTGTGATTTGTTTACGAAATAAGCCAATCAATAAATGAGGACTTTATAAAGGAAACTCCCAGACCTGACCCAGCTCAGAAAATCAGAACAAACATGCCAATAGGTCGACATATCGCTTATATGTTTCTCAACCTAAACAAGAAAGGTATCCAGTAAAGCAAACTCCTCCGCGGGCTTCCCTCCTCCCATGACAGTAGCCCCTAAGAAAGGGTAAGATTATTGTAGCCTCTTAAATGCATTGCCATGAAACTATCTATCTCGCCATTCGAGATAAGGGACTACTACAGAAGCCCGCACCCATGAAAGCCCCTGTCGATAAAAGAAACCAGTACAAGTACTGTGACACTATAGAGTGCTATAACCTCCTCAATCAGATCGAGGCTCTGATATGGGGAGGATGTTTGATAAAGTTCTTACAGTAGGCTAGGGATAATATTCAAACTGGAAGAGAAGTACATGCAGAGATCTGCGAGCATGTTAAGAAGAGAAATAATGAGCAGGCAGATCTGATGCAGCAAATCCAGGTGATACATACCATTAACGAAGGGCCCATTTTGGCATGAACCTCCAATAATTCTATAAAAAACAATACGAGAGAGATCCCTTGTGTAGATGAACGACGAGGTATCTTCTAGGTCGACAAGAGCCCGACTCCCTCTCCCAGGTAGCATAGATTATGTTAATGGGAAATTTGCTCGGGATGAGAAATTCCTGCTAACACCCTCGAGACCACTACCACGAAAGTGGTGGCTGGGGTCGGTACCGTTGGTACCTGACCTGTTAAGAGATAGACGAGAGGCTGGATCGTAATAACAGTAAATGGGAGCTTTTATTATTGATACTTACTTTAAAATACAAATCACTCTTTTATATGCTCACGGTCCCAGTCTCTCTAAGATGTAGGGTGGTGGCAACTCTATGCGTGTCGAATCGTGGAAACGAAGGTGGCCGTGTTCTGAGTACAAAATTTAGGCCTTCCTCTTTTCTTTTCTTTTCTTTTCTTTTTCTCTTCTCTCTGTTGCTATCTATGTTTTTTCTTTCTTTCTTCTGTATCTTGCTTGGCCCTATTTATATATGGTCCAAGTTGGTTTAAATTTGCTGATATCCTGCTACGATCCTTTGAATCCGCTTCCTCCTTATCTGGCGGGATCCTCTATTCAAAAGTTGTTGACCCCGAGTAAATAGCAGAAACAATTAACATGAATGAGTTTGTTTCCTCTTTGGAATCAAACTCTTGGCTCGCACGTATATGGGATTACTGATGGTTAATGATGGTTATCTCCTAGATATGATCTTGTATGTTATAGCGGCATAGTTTTTCATGGAGGTCGCCCAGGCTAGCTGCCTGTTGCCCCGTAGAGCGAGGTAGATCCCTACTCCGACTCTGTTCTTAGAAGCTTGAGATGGATTTTCCTTGACCCTTAGGAACTCGAGGTGTTCCTGTAGACATTCCTGGGAGGTAGCCGGGTTAGTGTAGATTTAGCCGTGATTCTTCTTTTATTCCCAGCAGGGACAGCGGGCTTCAGGAGAGGCTAGCGGGATTCTCTCGAATGTCTCTTGAGCTTGGAGACTTCTCCTGGCATTGATGGGGCAGTTGAGGAGCTCAACCTCAGAGCCGAGGTTCCCTGATAGATGGCCTAGAGAAGCCCGGGTTCCAGTATTCTTTTAGAAGCTCGTTCTGGTTGCGTCTGGCTTGTTTTCTGGTAGTTTTGAAGCCAAGCCGGCCTTCCCTGATCCTATAGGGTGGCTTTATGGTCTATCCGGGCTTCATTATTATCGATTATAGGCTTCAACTTGTGGCAGGAAAATGAAAAATTTCTCTTTGACCCCTGGCCAAATTTCACCATTAACAGAAGTCCCCTCTGACTTGAACACTGGTGGTAGAGTTGGAGTTGGAGTAGGAGTCATATTCCTTGTTTAATTTGGAAAGTTTTCCGTTATAAGAATAAATAATGAGAGCGAAATCTTCTCTTTAATTACCCAATATTTGAATTTGAAATAGTGTGTTATTCGAAGAAAGACGGCTGCAATACGGCTCCAGGTGATCTTCCTAAGGATATCGCCGAAAATCCTCTATTTAAACCCTGCCTTACCGTTAATTTCTTCATATTTTCTCAAATCTCAAATTTTCAGATTTCTTCTTTCCTGCTTTCTCTGTCGATTTCCCTCTATCTTCCACTTATTTTCAAGTTCTTCTTACCCATTAATGTCGACTTCCTCAGACAGTATTGACGCCTTGGTTGAGGGTACCAGATACCCTAACCTTGTTCCTCGTAAACGGGTGTGAGGAATTTTGAGAGATGAGAAATCTTCCCCGGTTCGCCAGCACCGTCGTTCTAGCAGAAATGTATCTATTGGCTTCGGCTTCTCGAACCAGCCCGACAACCCTCTAAACCTAGTTGACAAGGATTCTGATGTCGAGGAGAGAATCGACGCCGTTGGGAAGGTTACAGTGGTGGAGCTTCCTTCAGCGACGACACCTCTTTTCGAACCCAGGGTCATCCCTGATTCCACCCTCGACCCTCAGTCGATTAGCCGTCTTTGGGACAAATACGGTATTCCTGACACCATTTCTCCCATTGTCCCCCACAAGAATTATGACATTTTTAGCCCGCCTAAAGGCGCACTTCCTATCCACGTCTTAGCTTTCGAGAGCGGGGTGAGGCTCCCTCTTCACCCTACCCTTCGGTGGGCTCTCAATGCCTTTCAACTGGCTACGCTCCAACTGATGCCCGGCATCTAGAGGCATCTAGTCGGCTTCCTTGTGTTATGGAGGGAGAAATGCGAGATGAGCAATGTAACTAGGGAGCCCGAGGCTGAGGAGCTCGCCTTCCTTTTTCAGATAGGTAGCCTGGCTGGAGTTCCTCGAGGCTAATTCTATGCCAAGGCAAAAAACAAGTTCAACTTTATCATCCCCGGGGCTTCAAAGAAAGACCCTGCTTGGAAAGAGGAGTGGGAACTAGCGGGAGGAGACTGGGGGAGCTCTGTATTTGTCGGCGGGCATGAGCTCGAGGTTCCCACCGCTTTTAGTAACAAACCCTCATAGGGTAGGGATTCCTTGCTCGCTGAGTCTGAAGCCGTGCTGAAGACCATCCTGGCCTGAAATTACTTAAATTTGAAGTTTCCAACTGCTGACCCCATCGATCCCCGCAGGGTGAACAAGTACCTGCGGATCTTCGGTGCTACTCCTCGTAAGTATCTCGCTCTATCATATTTTTAAATTGTTGGACGATTTAGTTCTGATGACCTTGACCCTTTTTTTCATTTTTAACATTGTTTGTTGTTGCTCCAGCTTCTTGTGAAGCCCGACAAGAAATGACCCCTCTTCCTCCGTCCAGATCATCCCCGGGAGCTCTCTCTGCCGCTTCGAAGAATGAGGGGTCAACCATTAAGGCTGCTACCTTGCTTACTCCTGCTCCAACGCCCTATCAGGTGAAGTCTAAGATGGCTATCCTTGAATCTCGGGCGACAAAAGCTCTAAACCGAGGAGGGCCCGCTTCCCAAGCCGCTGATAAGTCCTCTATTGCCCTCTTACCAGTAGTTTTTTCTTCAAACGATGCTTCCCCAGTCACATTATCCCTTTCTACTGATCCGGCTGTATCCCAGGCAGTCCAGGTTCCCAGGGAGCCTGAATTCGATACTCCTGAGGTCGCCCCTTCTCGCCCCCACCATCAATCGAGCTTGGCGGGTCAGGACGAGGTCTTGAAGCAATTCGTTGCATCCTGTCCAGGCGGTGGGCTTTCTAAGATGACCTCGATGCCCGTGGATATCATGATTACCAAAGAGTCTGCTCTTCTAGCCGAGGTAATTGTCGCTTTTACTTCCTCATTCAGCAACTTCATTTATAATTTTCTAACATGAATTTCCTTTGCAGGTCTTCAAATTTCAGGTAGCCACGGGACATCAGGTGGCCTTCCTTCGCGATCGGGCAGCCAAGGATGAGGCTGAGGTTGAGGCTGAGGCTGAGCAAGGTTGCTTGCGAGGGCTCAAACCTAAGTCCGGGATGAAAATACAATCACGGTTAAATGCTCAAGGCTAACCTAGAGGGGAGTGTGAATAGGTTAGACACCTTTTTCGACTCCCTTAGAAACTAACAAAAGTTTGTCCCTCTAGATTGCTTGTATCACAATATATTTATTAATTAAAGACAATTAATCAATATATAAATTAAAGACAATTAATCAATATATAAACACTAATAAAGTGTGATACAAACAAGTAATTGTAACATATACACAATCAATATTATAAAGAGAAGTCAACATACAAAAAAAGTTCTATCCACAATACAAATATTAGAGAGATAGGGATAGAGAAAACTTGACACAAGATATAACGTGGTAAACCTCCGAAGAGGAAACATCCACAGGCTAGCAGCCACCGGTAAACAAAATCTACTAGTAGAAAAGACAAGTACAATCTTTCAAGTGACCTCTTCACCTAGAAACTACCCTCCTATCCTAATCTAGAAGTTGTCGCCCTATGCTCAACAATCTGAGGCTTCACACCTCTTGTCAAGACTTCCTTGCTCACCTTATCCGGATCTTCACAACCCAAGGTAAGACTTCTTGCTCAACTATCTGAGTCTTCCCGAATCTAGTCAAGACTTCCTTGCTCACCTATCTGAGTTCTCCCAACTCTAGGCAAGACTTCTTGCTCGACTATCCAAGGCTTCACACCTCTAGCCAAGACTTCCTTGCTCGACAATCCGAGGCTTCACACCTTTTGCCAAGACTTCTTGCTCAACACCATAAGTCTCACACCTATTGTCAAGACTTCCTTCTCACAAGGCATCTAGGTGATCATGAATGCAAGACATAAACAAGCACGCAACATAGAATGCTATGATCAACACATCCTATGGAAAATACTAGACATGGGCATGAATGCACAAATCACATATAGTCTAGTTAATCATGCATGTGTAATCAATCTAGATTATGTAAGATATGTTCAACATTAATCACAAACTAGATTCATGCATATATCTAAACTTGAATCACAAGATATGATCAACAAATCACAAGATCAAGTTTAAATCACAAAAACCTAAAACATGCTAAAATCATATGACAATGTCAAATAGATTTAAGTAAAAGTTCTAGAGCATATTCCTAATCATAGATTCAACAAATCACAAGAATAGCTCAAAAGAACATAAGAACATGTATTATGTGAGAATTTCGGCCAAGAGAGCCTAATACATGTTAGGAACTATTTTTTCTCAAAATCAATCAATCAAAGATCATCGAATTGTCCTAGAATCAAAGCTAGCACAATACAATCCCAAACATGTGATAACATAGGCAAAATCAAAACCTAACTCAACATGAATGATTTCAATTGAAACTCAACCTAGCTTCAAAAGTGTTCAAATCACAAATTAAAACACTCACAATATACAAATATGTGTAGAATAAGAAAACCCAAGGCAATTGACCAAGTTTTAAAAGAAAATTTTGAGAGAAAATCAATACCTTAGTTGATTTAGGGGCAGCCCTATTTTTGTATGATTAGACACCAAAAAAAGCAGCAAAATAAACTCCAACCTTCAGAGAAAAGATGGAAGACTAATAGATGAACACTCTCAACTTTGAATCACTCTAATCGGAGTTCAAATGAAGAAGTTAAGGTGTTTGGAAGGTGAAAACATTTAGAGAGAAAATTTCTGCACACTTGATTTGAATTTCTTCTTAGAATAAAATGTGAGAGGTAGAAAGGTTATAAAGGAGTGGGAAAGAAGAAAGCAAGAAAGACCAAAATAGCCTTCTTTAGAAGATAACCCCGGAGATGGCTTGTGGGCATCTCGGGGCAGCAAGGTTGTGCTGCCGAGATGGCCACGCGCCATCTCGGGCATGCACACCTCCATGGCCTTTTGGCCATGGTGCATTCCCCTCGCGCACCCTCGCGTTCTTCTACCGTTCTCTGGGCTCCGAACTCGAAATTCGAATCTGTTTACTGATTACGAACCGTAACTCTCACACGGACATGGAAATATAAGATACTCAACCCAGAAAATAATAATTTGACTCGATATATGAAGATGAAGACAATGTATGAAACAAGAGTTGAAAGTGTAGTATCTTTTGACTTTGAACTTGAAATCAATAGTATGAGTAACCGAAATGACCGGAACTCAATCAAGAATGATTTAAGACTAAATCCAAGTTCAATATCTTTGTTATACAAACATATACACACACAAACACAATTCACACTAGAATGCAAACTACATAGAGATAGTTTCCAATCATGCATATTCCAAAATATGATATTTCCAAACCAATGCATGAGCATTCATCTCCAAGTGTGTGAATGTGTTATACATGGTGCACAATGATGCAGGGACACATATGAATGAATTGTATGTGTGTGCCTATAATGGTGCACAATGATACAGGGACACAAATGTATGATATGTGTGTGTGTGTCTATAATGGTGCACAACGATGCAGGGACACAAATGTATGATATGTGTGTGTGTGTCTAAGCCTTGTAAGAGAAAGATAAGGTCTTAGTATACCTTTGTAGAACCAAATTGCATCCTTTCTCTTTGAAGACTTAGAACTTGCTTTGACTTGTTGTTTCTTCTTCCTTGAAGCTTGAATCATCATGAACATAAACAACTAAGTCATTACAAGGTAAACATCATTTTGATTTGGAATTAATGCCAACACAAACTAAAACCTAACAATCTCCCACTTTGGCACATTCCATGTCAAAACACATATACATTTACTACAAATATAAAAATGAAGATAGATCACAAAATCACTCCCTCACATTACAAAGAGTAAGACTCCTATAACTAATCTTCACCAACTCTTAAACTTCATCTTGATCTTCTCTTGAAGCAACCTACAAATCATCTCAAAGCACAATGCATATACAAGAGAAAAACAACAAATGGCAACATATAATATGGATAAGAATATACAATTAAGTCCACAAATACATGTATCTCCCCTCAATACATGCCAAATACAAGAATTCTTAACCAAATCTTAAGACTAATTATTACAAGCCATTGAAAGTCCAAAAGTTCACAAAAACAACATAAAAAGGAAACTAAGTAACTAGCAATTCATAACAACTATTTCTCCCCCTTTTTGACATGAAATGATGCCAAAAGGTAAGAAACATACCATGAGACTCAAATACTAGCTACTAGATCAAAAAAAGATGTGCGTGTAGTTGACCTAACATAATGCTTGAGATGTGGTCTTGAACTTGATGCAATACACTCCTCAAACTATTTTATTCTAGCATCTTGTTTTTCAATTATAGCACTAAGCTCATCAACCTTCTTCTTCAAATGTAAAGCCAAATCCGGAAGAATTTTCATACTAGTCACTTGACAATCAACTTGTGAACTACTAAATAGTCCAAAAGTATTACATGTCTTACCCTTATCCTTATATGACATGTATGACACATGTTTATCACTATACATTTCCAAGGGTTGTACCAACATATCATCTCCACTACTTTGAACACCAATAGCTAAACACAAAGAAGTTATAAACCCCGGTAATGCAAGCTTCTTATCTCATCTAGTAGAGAAACCCTCATTATCCAAATAAAACATAAGCAAATCCCCAAGGTTTATAGGTTGATTAGTCACTAAGGCATATACTATTTTGATCTTGTCTTTATTCAACTCGGTTGAATTAGAAGATCCAATAATATTTGTGCAAATGAAAAGATGCCAAAATGCACTTGCCTTAGTTAACTCATGTTGACTAATATATGCTCTACCTTTCCACTCAAAAGAAGCATTGTCACATAAAGTTCTACCCATGATATTAAGATTCTCAATGATATCATTATCTAGAAAGTTTGAATCAATATCACTAGATAGCCCAAGAAACTTGTTAATGTTTACCGGGTTAACTCTAAACACAACACCCCTAACATCCATCAAAGCATCCAATAAGGTGGCACTCTCTCTATATTCATGATAAAAGTCTCTAACAATAGTGTCATTCACTATTCCTAGCATGCTCACCCAAGATTCCCAATTTCTATCCTTAATGCATTTAAGAACATAAGAATCTTTACATTTACCTAAGTCAATGCCTCTCTCTTGAAATATCTTCTTAGTTGCAAAGATCCCTAAATCCTTTTACCTTGAAGCTTTGGATCCCTTTGAGGTTGACTTGGCTTTCACAATGGGATTCGATTGATTTCCACTTCCGGTAACTTTAGTTCTTCCCATTTGTTCTTGTGAAATAAGATGCTATAAACATACAAAAGTGAGTGAAAGACAAAACAAGCTCATTAGTCACAAATATATAAAACAATGACATATGACTTAAGAATGAATCATCATACAAGACAAAAATAGTGAGTAATATCTTACAAGTATCATTAAGTCAAAATATGCCAACATGTAACAAAATGAAGCATGTAAACATATCATAAAAGAGAACAATGTCTAGCATACGATGCTCCCACTTGATAAATGCTATAACTAAAATCAATGATAGCATAGAGTTCACAAAGATAGTCACACAATCACACATTCAAGCAATTTGAAGAAATATCAACAAAATAAGCTTCATATGCTAAGAGAGATAAACAAAGATTTTTCAACTTCTCTTATAATTCTTCAACAAATGCAAAGATATCATCATACTCATAAACAAAGTGTGTGTGTGAGAGATATGCTTCAAATATATATCAAGAAATAGTTTGATAATCAACATGCAAACAATTTCCAACAACTATTCATCTTAAGCTTTTTCTATAAAAAGTCAAACCGATTATCATCCGGAATTTTTGCTATTAAGAGAATAGATTTCAACATATGAGCGTGTGTGTGCATGTGGCTCGTCATTCCATTTCTGTTTTTCAACCCGAGCTCATTTGATTTTCAACTAAACTTCTTTTTAAGCCTTCCTCCTTTTCTTTTTAGGCTTTGAATCAAATATTTTTTTTTTATAATTTCATTTCAACACTTCTTTGATTTTTCCATTTTTTTTTACATAAACAAAATTCACTTCATGACGGCTTTCACTCATCACAATGGTGTAGCTCTTTCCAACATTGGGTAGCTTTCACAACCAATGTGTGTAGCTCTTTTCATGAAGGTGCTCGTTGAGTTCTATGTAATTGCCGAAGCAAAATGGATACTAGCCATAGGTCATTTTAAATGTGCTTAAGCACAAAAACTTCAAGGTGTATCCAATGTTTACATATTAGTAAACTCAACCTACTAGCAAAACATATAAGAGAAGTAATGTTCAATTTTTAGAAAACCAAGATTTTTTGGCTCATAAGCACATGATCTAAGAGAAATAAGTAGAGACTTATTCAAGATCATTACTTCTCTAATGAGTAGCTTTCAAAGAATACTAAGCTCATATTTTCAAAAGTAATGCCACTCAATATACCATACACAAACAATCATCAAAGTTAAGATCAATGTGAACAATATCACTATTAGATCCAAAAATAGCAAATGTCAATGAGAACCATATGTATGCTATACAAAATTCTCTAATATGACATGCTATGAGATGTATGTCAAAAAAAATTTGAGTCAAAAGATGAATATCTAAGAGAACATGCATTAGAGTACAGAGATATATTTTTTTTTTACATTATATTCACCAAATGTCATACTTCCGCCCTTTTTATGGGCACTCTTGCCTTGAATGTCCTCATGACACCAAGTTGACGATGTTTCACAACAAGAAGCATAATATCTCAACTCAATCAACACATATAACAAAAGAACTTCTTCATAGTTAATCAATAAATTTTGACCATCATAACAATCATGATGTGAGATAACCAAGTTCATATCAATACATGGAGTATTCAAGCAAGAATTCTCAACATAATTGATATATAGCCTCAAAGCTATCTTACATGTACTTCTTATTTTAGTGATAAGAGCACTCACCCTTGAACCACTTGTTCTTGGGTGTACCCACACAAACATTTCCAATATCATCCTTGATAACAATGTTAAATCTAGAGTAAAATCCTTCAATGACTTGATTAACAAGAATATCATTAACACATTCTTCCTTAACATTTTCAACACAAGCTTTGTCAAGTTGAACAAGATTAGAATTCTTTCTACTCCACAACTTTTTCTCATGCTTAGCAAAATTATCATGTTTCTCAACTTTCAAGGCCTTAGCATGTTCAAGTTGAAGTTTAATCTCCTTATCCCTAGATTCATTTCCTAATTTGCATTTTTCAATATATTTATAACACTTAGGCTTAATGTGACCTATTGTGTTGCAATAATGGAAAATTGGAATAAAAGATGAGATTGTACCTTTTGGAGTTGAACTAGCTTTACTATGAGTTTGCAAAGATACCTTGTTCGCCAACTTCTTCTTGGCTTTTGATCTTCTCTTCTTGTGTGGTTTCTTATCATTCACTACTTCATCAAAGTGTGTTGGAAATGGTGCTTCCAAGAGCTCCTCTTCAAACCAAGTCGTCTTCACCACTATAAGAGTTAACAAGATTCCTAACACTAGACATACTAACCGAATCATTCACTAAGTCCTTGATAGCCTCCTTAGCCGTGTCTATCTCTTCCATTAATTCTTGTTCTCTCTTCTTCAAAGAAGATATCACATTATCCTTCTGAAGGTTTATCATTTCAAGTTCTCTAAACTTCTTCATAATATCACCTTTCTCACCAAGAAGTCTACGAGTAACAACCACAAACTCATCTAGTTGCTTCTTGATCAAATCATCCTTCTCAACTACTTCTCTTTGAGCATTGTCTCTAGCTTTTTCAAGCTTTTCTATCTTTTTCAACAACTCAAGATTAGTAGGAATGGAACTAGAGCTTCCATTATGATTTGCATCAAGGTTCTTGTTCAAAGATATTGTACTACCAATATCTAGTGGAGAATGATAAGCCGTTAGAGCTACAAAGTTGCTCACCAACTCTTCATCACTTGAAGACTCACTACTAGAGCTCTCATTATCACTAGAATTATCATCACTCCAAGTAGCCGCCAACACTTTGTCTTTCTTATCTTTCTTAGATGGCTTCTTGGTACACTAACTAGCAAAGTGACCAAAACCTTGACAATTATAGCATTGAACCTCCTTTTTGTTCATGGCTTGACTATTCTTCACAATCCTTGGAGATGATGTTCTTTTGACTCATTTTTATTTAGAAGACTTGCCTTTAGGTTTGGCATTCTTCTTTAGAAACTTCTTGAACCTTCTAACCAAGAGTGCTATTTCTTCATTTTCATCATCACTCTCCTCCTCAATAGCATTGAGAGCAATTCCCTTACTCTTGATCTTTGGCTTCAAGCAAATCTTATAAGTTTGGAGAGACCTAAGCAACTCATCGATGTTCATACTAACCATATCCTTGCTTTCCTCAATGGCCGTCACCTTTGATTTGAATCTCTTAGGAAGAGACCTAAGGATTTTCAAATTTAAACTCTCTTGTGAGATGGGTACTCCAAGTGCTTGACATTGGTTAGCTATGTTAAGAAGCCAGAATTGGAAGTCTTCGAACCGTTCTTCCTTACCCATACTTAAACCTTGAAATTGTGATGCCAACATTTGAAGCCTCGATTTCTTCACCGCTAAGGTTCCTTCATTAGTAACTTGGAGAGTATCCCAAGCTTCCTTTACGGATTCAAGATTTTGAATGTAGGAGAATTGATGCCCATCAACTCCTCTAAAGATGGCATTCATAGCACGATGGTGCCATTTAGCTACCTCAAACTCATTTGTTGTCCATTCACTCCCTGGCTTGAGTATTATGGTTCCATTCTCTAAAACCTTGGTAGGAGGACTATAACCTTCTTCCACTATCATCCAAGCCCTTTCATCAATAGATCGGATGTAGGCTTTCATCCTCAACTTCCAATACCCATATTTAGTGCCACGAAGTAATGGTGGCCTAGTATTTGAGGCTCATTCCGCCATTGCATCATCTTGTAAGCCCATGACTTCAAACGCCTAGCAAAAACTGTGAAAGTATCACCCCTGACTCACACTAAGTGTAATCCAGTGTCTTGCTCTGATACCAATTGAAAATACAATCACGGTTAAAGGCTCAAGGCTAACCTAGAGGGAGGAAGGTGAATAGGTTAGACACCTTTTTCGACTTCCTTAGAAACAAACAAAAGTTTGTCCCTCTAGATTGCTTGTATCACAATATATATATTAATTAAAGACAATTAATCAATATATAAACACAAGTAAAGTGTGATACAAACAAGTAATTGTAACATATACACAATCAATATTATAAAGAGGAAGTCAACATACAAAGAAAGTTCTATCCATAATACAAATATTAGAGAGATAGGGATAGAGAAAAGTTGACACAAGATACAACGTGGTAAACCTCCGAAGAGGAAACATCCATAGGCTAGCAGCCACCGGCAAACAAAACCCACTAGCAGATAAGACAAGTACAATCTCTCAAATGACCTCTTCACCTAGAAACTACCCTCCTATCCTACTCTAGAAGTTGTCTCCTTATGCTCAACAATCCGAGGCTTCACACCTCTTGTCAAGACTTCCTTGCTCACCTTATCTGGATCTTCACAACCCAAGGCAATACTTCTTGCTCAACTATCTGAGTCTTCCCAACTCTAGTCAAGATCTCCTTGCTCACCTATCTGAGTTCTCCCAACTCTAGGCAAGACTTCTTGCTCGACTATCCAAGGCTTCACACCTCTAACCAAGACTTCCTTGCTCAACAATCCAAGTCTTCACACCTCTTGCCAAGACTTCTTGCTCAACACCATAGGTCTCACAACTATTGTCAAGACTTCCTTCTCACAAGGCATCTAGGTGATCATGAATGCAAGATGCAAACAAGATCGTAACATAGAATGCTATGATCAACACATCCTATGGAAAATACTAGACATAAGCATGAATGCACAAATCACATGTCTAGTTAATCATGCATGTGTAATCAATCTAGATTATGTAAGATATGTTCAACATTAATCAAAAACTAGATTCATGCATATATCTAAACTTGAATCACAAGATATGATCAACAAATCACAAGATCAAGTTTAAATCACAAAAACCTAAAACATGCTAAAATCATATGACAATGTCAAATAGATTTAAGCAAAAGTTCTAGAGCATATTCTTAATCATAGATTCAACAAATCACATGATTAGCTCAAAAGAACATAAGTACATGTATTATTTGAGAATTTCGGCCAAGAGAGCCTAATACATGTGAGGAATTATTTTTCTCAAAATCAATCAATCAATCAAAGATCATCAAATAGTCCTAGAATCAAAGCTAGCACAAAACAATCCCAAACATGTGATAACATAGGCAAAATCAAAACCTAACTCAACATGAATGATTTCAATTGAAACTCAACCTAGCTTTGAAAGTGTTCAAAACACAAATCAAAACGCTCACAATATACAAATATATGTAGAAGAGGAAAACCCAAGGCAATTGACCAAGTTTTAAAAGAAAACTTTGAGAGAAAATCAATACCTTAGTTGATTTAGGTTAGACACCAAAAACAGCAGCAAAATAAACTCAAACCTTATAGAAAAGATGGAGAATGAATAGATGAACACTCTCAACTTTAAATCACCCAAATCGGAGTTCAAATGAAGAAGTTATGGTGTTTGGAAGGTGAGAAAATTTAGATAGGAAATTTCTGCGTACTTGATTTGAAATTCTTCTTAGAATTAAATGTGAGAGGGAGAGAGATTATAAAGAAGTGGGAAAGAAGAAAGCAAGAAAGACCAAAATAGCCCTCTTTAGAAGTGCTCCCCCAAAATGGCCCGTGGACATCTCGGGGCAGCAAGGTTGTGCGGCCGAGATGGCCACACACCATCTCGGGCATGCACACCTCCATGGCCTTTTGGCCATGGTGCATTCCCCTCGCGCTCCCTCGCATTCTTAGACCGTTCTCCGGCCTCCGAACACGGAATTTGAATCCATTTTTGGATTACAAACCGTAACTCTCACATAGACATGGAAATATAAGATACTTATCCCAGAAAATAATAATTCTACTCAATATACGAAGACGAAGACAATGTATGAAACATGAGTTAAAAGTGTAGTATCTTTTGACTTTGAACTTGAAATCAATAGTATGAGTAACCAAAATGACCGGAACTCAATCAAGAATGATTTAAGACTAAATCCAAGTTCAATATCCTTGTTATACAAATATATACACACATAAACATAATTCACACTAGATTGAAAACTACATAGAGATAGTTTCCAATCATGCAAATTCCAAAACATGTTATTTCCAAACCAATGCATAAGCATTCATCTCCAAGTGTGTGAATGTGTTATAGATGGTTCACAACAATGCAGGGACACATATGAATGAATTGTATGTGTATGCCTATAATGGTGCAAAATGATGCAGGGACACAAATGTATGATATGTGTGTGTGCCTATAATGGTGCACAATGATGCAGGGACACAAATGTATGATATGTGTGTGTGTGCCAAAGCCTTGTAATAGAAAGATAAGGTCTTAGTATACCTTTGTAGAACCAAATTGCATCCTTTCTCTTTGAAGACTTAGAACTTGCTTTGACTTGTTGTTTTTTTTCCTTGAAGCTTGAATCATCAAGAACCTAAACAACTAAGTCATTATAAGGTAAACATCATTTTGATATGGAATTAATGCCAACACAAACTAAAACCTAACACGGGAGATGACCTCCAGCCAACAGCTAGCTGAGCTTCAGTGCGACCATGAGAGGTTGAAGTGGGCTTTTGATCAGGAAACTCTCCTGTCGAAGCGACGTGCTAGCCAGAAGGATGACTGGAAGGGAGAGGTGAAATCTCTGGATGTCGAGAACCAAGCTTTGCAGGCTCAAATTACCCAGCTCCAGGCCAAGGTGGAAGTTTTTTTTAACGAGGGGTACTTCTATACCTCCTATCAGGTTGCAGTAGCCCTTCCTCCCCCATTTGATCTTTCCAGCATCGTCGGCTGGGATAGAGAAGAGGTCTTCCCAGCATCTGGTTTTGGCGAATCCTTGAGGGGGGTCAAAACCAAGGAGCTAGAAGGAGGCATTACTGAAGCCCAAGATCCCCCCACAATGCTCTCAGAAGTGGAGTCAACAGAGGGCAGAATTATGCCTAAGTCAGTGGCCAACCTTTTTTGATGCAGCCATACCGCCTGAAGTTATGGCGGTGATAAATGAAATCATGAAGGAGGATCCTGTTGACTCCGAAGCAGCCAGGGCGGATCCCCATGAGGAGGTAGCAGAGGCGGTAGATGCAGCTGACCATGATGAGCTACGATTGGAGAGGGGAGCATGGGGCAAGGTTCACTTTGTAGAAGAGGAGGCGGGAGGTCCTCAAAAAGATAAAGAAGTTTGAGTTTTCTCCCATGTAATTCATTTTGAATGCCCAAAAAAAGGGGGTGGGCATCCCATCTTTAACCGTGTTTGACCTTTTGTCATTTTATTCTTTTTTTTTGTAGCCCAGAATCAGGGATTGGGCTCCTTGCTTGTTGTAGCCTTATTGGGGAATAGGCTCCCCCACTTAATAATAAAGCTTCAATTTTTGATCTAACTCTCACTCCGACTTGCATGTACTTACTTGATCTCCCTCTAGGTCCAGCATTTATAGTAAAATGAACTATCTTAGGGGAACAACAGGATAAGAAAACTGTTGAAATGTGAAAACAGGCAATTAGCGTCGGGCTTCCTGACCACTGAAACTCGTAGCTCAACTTCTTTAGTCGCTAGTCCCCTTGTTTGATTGTAGGCCTATTATAGTGAGTGACCAAGTATCAATGAGGGCTAGTAACCAGAACTAACTGGTATATTTAGAGTAAATCGAGCCTTCTTTCCCTGAACCATTTTAGGGGGTTGTAGCCCAAGCAAGGCATTAAGTAAAGAACTGTCTGGTCCCCATTTGTAAGCTAGGGATCGGGAAGGCTTATATGTTCTTAAATTCCAGTCTTTCCTGGGGGTGGTAGCCCGACCAAGGCATCAGGAGGGCTATCTAGCTATTTCCTGGTCTCGAGATCTGGATGGCAAATATGCTCTTACACTCAGATCCTTCTAAGGGGTGGTAGCCCGACCAAATCATCAGGAGGGCTATCTAGCTATTTCCTGGTCTTGAGATCTAGATGACAACTATGCTCTTACACTCAGACCCTTCTTGGCGGGGGTTAGTGCCCGACCTAGGCATCAGGAGTGGCGTGGGGGCTTCCCCGGCTTACCCCTAGTCTTGAGGTGATAATGTCGAATTTTTCATGTAGACCCAAATCATTGAAGGACATAGTTGAAGAAGGTGTAAACAAGAAAAACAGGCTTTATTGATATGAAGGATGGAGTACATTATTGTCGGAGAAAAAAAAAGAAACTAGTCGGTGGCCGCCTGCTCCTGAGTCCCCTGTTCAATGGTAGAATTTCCTTAGGTGATCTGCATTCCAAGTATGGTCGATGAGTCGGCCATTCATATCCTCGAGCTTGTACGCCCCATTACGGATCACTATCTTTATTAGATATGGTCTTTCCCAGTTGGGCCTTAGGACCCCATCTGACCTCTTCCTGGTATTCAACGTTACTTTCCTGAGAACTAGGTCTCTTTCTTTGTAGTTTCGGGCTTTAACCCTCCTGTTGAAGTACCTGACAATCCTGCTTTGGTAGATTGCTACCTTCTCAACTATTCGATCTTGTTTTTCCTCCAGGAGGTCCAAGCTAGCTCAGAGCTTACTTTCATTGCTCCCCAGTTCAAAATGTTGGACTCTAAAGGAGGTCAACTTGAGCTCTATAGGTAGGACTACTTCAACCCTGAAGACTAGCAAGCAGGGCGTTTCCTCAGTAGTTGTTCTCCATGTAGTGCGGTAAGCCTAGAGGACCTCGGAAAGCTTCTCTACCCATCAGCCTTTCTTTTGTTGTAGCTTTTTCTTCAACAACTTCTTAATGGTTTTATTCGTGGATTTCTCCAGACCATTGGTCTGAGGGTGGGCTACCGAAGCAAACCGAAGGTCGATTCCCAAGCCTTTGTAGAAATCTCTGAATCGGCCATTATCGAACTGTTTTTCGAGGTTGGTTATGATGGCAAGAGGGGTTTCGAACCTAAACACTACATTAGTCTTGATGAACCTTGTTGTGTTTTCTTCTGATATCTGGGAGAGTGGTTCGTCTTCAACCCATCTTATGAAATAGTCTGTCGCTATGATAGAGTGCTTGGCCTGTCCCAGAGCTATAGAAAGTGGTCCAATCAAATTGACTTCCCATATAGCAAAAAGGTATGGTAAGCTAAGGGACGACAAGCGATCCAGAGGGAGGTGACTCAAGTTTACGGCCTTCTGGTATGCCTCGCAGGTTTGCACCAAGTTCTTTGCATCTTGATGGATGGTCGACCAATAATACCCCATAGGGAGAACCTGATATGCCAAAGCCTCTCCACCAATATGGTTCCCACATTCCCCATAATGAACCTCTCTCAAAGCCCATTTGGCGTCTTCAAGGTGTAGACATCGGAGCAGGGGAAGGGATTTCCCCCTTCGGTATAAATTCCCATCCACCATACAATACCGGACAGAGAGCCTTTTGACTCTCCTAGCTTGGTCGGGCTCCCCGAGGAGTTTCCCATCTTGTAGATACTCAACTATCAGATCCATCCAGCATGGTTATCGGTCCAAGGTATAAGCTTCCTTACCTGTCATAATGCTAGGTAGGGGGATTACTTGAAGTGGGACTCCGTGAGGTAGGGTCTGGCCACCATATGCAGCTATCTTGGCAAGGATGCCAGCACGATGATTTAGCTGCCGAGGTATCTGCTGATTCTGAATCTCTTAAATCTGCTCTTGAGTTGTTGAACCAATTTTAGGTAAGCGATCATATTATCCCCTTTTACCTGATAATCCCTGGAGACTTGGTTGACCACGAGTGAAGAGTCACTCTTGATATTCAGGTAATCAACCCCGAGTTCTATGGCTGCCTTTATTCCAACTAGAAGGGCTTCGTACTCAGCCTCATTGTCCGTGGCTTTAAATTCAAACTTGAAACAGTGACAACACTCAGTTCCTTTTGGGTCGATGAAGACTATGCCAGCTCCTCCTCTAGATTGCCCGGAAGCTCCGTCAGTGTAGAGAGTCCATGACTAATAGCCTTCTGGCCAGTTGTCAGATTCTGGAATCCTCTCAAGGGTTACATCTATTACCGTGGGAGTTGCCTGGCTTGAAGGTACTGAGAGCTCAGCTACAAAGTCTGCTAATGCCTGAGCTTTTATCGCGGTCCTAGGCTTTTACTTTAAATCAAACTGGGTAAGCTCTAGGGCCCGTAGAACCAGCGTTCAAGAAACATCCAGCCTTTGTAAGAATTGACGGAGGGGTTGGTCCATCACCACTGCTATTGAATGAGCATGGAAGTAGGACGGAGTTTCCTTGTCGAGGTCACCAAGGCATAAGCGAGCTTCTTTAATAGAGTATAGTTCTTCTCGGGCTTGGTTAAAGCGTAACTCACATAGTAAATAGGTCGTCGGATCCTATCCCCGTATTCCTTGACCAAAGCCCTGTTTACGGTGGTCTCTGAAACGGCCAAGTATATTTGGAGCTCTTCTCTAGAATTTGGCTTGACTAACAATGGAGGGCTTGTTAGGTAATTTTTCAAAGCTTGAAAAGCTTGTTCGCTCTCCTGATCCCATTTCATGTTTCTTCCCTACTTGATAGCTTTGAAGAATGGTAGGCACTTATCTGTAGACCGAGAGATGAACCTATTGAGCGCTGCTACTTGTCTGGTCAAGGATTGAACCTGTTTAAGAGATATGAGGGATTCTAGATCCAGGATAGCCATGATCTTTTCTGGGTTAGCCTCTATGCATCTCTCATGCACCAAGAATCCCAGAAACTTCCCCGCAGTTACCCCAAAGGCGCTTTTGGAAGGGTTTAACCTTATTTGGTTTTCCCTTAGGATCATGAAGGTCCTACGAAGGTCGTCCAGGTGGCCTCCTGAGGTTGAAGATTTAATGATCATGTCGTCGATGTACACCTCCATCGACTTTCCGATTTCGGGCTTGAACAACCGATTGACTAACCGTATGTTAGTAGCTCTAGCATTTTTTAGCCCAAAAGGCATCACCTGGTAGTAGTACAGGCCTTGTGCGGTGATGAAACTGGTCCGCGGAATGCATCATAATCTGATTGTAGCCTAAAAACTCATTCATGAAGCTCAACAGCTTGTTCTCGGAGGTGGAGTCGACCAGCTGATCAATTTTTAGCAGAGGGAAACTGTCCTTCGGGCATGCCCGATTGAGGTCGGTGTAGTCTACACACATGTGCCACTTCCCATTTGCCTTTATGACCATGACCACGATGGCGATTCACTCGGGGTAACGGGCTTCTCGAATGAAGCCTGCCTGGGTTAGTTTATCCACCTCTTTCTGAACCGCCATATTTCTTTCGGTGTTGAAATGGCATATTTTCTGTTTAAAGGGTTTGAAGGTTGGATCCACCGCCAGTCAATGTGCATCTAATGTAATCGGGATCCCCGGTATCTCTGCATGACTCCAAGCAAAAATATCGTTGAACTCTGTGAGGAGCCTAATCAAACCCTCTTTCATTCCTAGCTCAAGGGTAGTTTTGATCTTGACGACCTTCGAAGGATCACCTATTTGGATAGGAATCTCTTCTAACTTATCCACTGGATAGCCGCTGGCCCATTTCTTTCCTTTTTCTTCCATGTCGGGCACCACAAGGCCGTCTTCGGGGTGACTTGTGGAACATGCGTCTTCCAGGTTTAGTGCAAGGGTTATCCTACCTTGGATCATCCTCACCTGGGCAAGTTGTTTTGCTAGAGCTGCTGGGTTGGCCGATACTGCATAGCATCTCCTAGCTACTTGTTGATCACCCCGAACTTCCTCCTCATTGTCTCCTACTGGGAACTTCAGGACGTTGTGGTAAATAGAAATGACCCCTTTCAAAGATGATAGAAATTGCCTCCCTAATATTGCATTGTAGGTAAATAGGGTATCCACCACCACGAAGTCGGTCATGATATTTGCTGGAGAGGTGTGGCTCCAATGATCACTGGTAGGTTTTTTGATCGAATGGGTGTGATTGAGTTCACAGCGAACCCATATAATAGAGTAGTGCAACTATTGTAACACCACTGTTTCAAGTTTAGCTTTTCCAAGGTATCTTTGAACAGGACGTCGATCTGCTACCTGTATCGACGAGCACACGGTGCATCATGAAGTTGGCAATTTGTACTGTGATGACCATAGGGTCATCATGAGGCTGCACAGTGTTATAGACATCCACTTTGGTGAAAATGATCTGTGACAGCTGGGAGGGGTTGGTCGGTCTCTGGTCGACCTTGAAGATATCCTGCCCCTCGCCAGTATGAGGGACCTTCCTCGTATGGTTTTCCTAGAAATGTTGAAGGTACCGGCCAGAGTGGGCCCTCCGCTGATAGTATGTATTATCTGAATTTGTTGCATCAGGTCCGCCTGCTCTCCCTTCCTTTTCTCGGCATGTTCTCGGATCTCGGCTTGTACCTCCCTTCCAGTCTGAATGTTCTCTCTGACTTGTTGTAAGAATTCTATCAAGCATCTTCAACTTATCAAAGCCTCAATCTGGTTCCGCAGGTTGTAGCATTCTGAAGTGTTGTGCCCTACATTCTCGTGAAAGTAACAATATTTATAACGATTTCTCTTATCGATCGGGGCTTTCATGGGAGCAGGCTTCTGTAACAAACCCTTGTCCCGAATGGTGAGGTAGACTGTTTCTCGGGATGCATTTAAGGGAGTGTAATTGTCGTATCCCTCTCATCGCGAGCTATAGGGGCCACTGTCCTAGGAGGTGGTAAAGCTTGATGAGGAGTTCATTTATCTGGATACCTTACCGATCTGGGTTGAGGAAGAGAGAAGACGTATGTTGATTTATTATGGGGTTTGTTCCTGCTTTTCTGAGCTTGCTCGGGTCTGGAAGCTTCCTTCTTATGTCGCTTTACGGCTCTTAGGTCATCGTGTTCTATCTTGACCTTAAGTTGTTCGTTGACCTCAATCTGCTCTAGAGCCCGATCATAGGCTTCTTGGTAGGTTTTCGGAAGTCTCTTAGCAAAAGACCGAAAAAGTTTTCCAGACTTGAAGTTACTTCTGAAGTTGGCGAGGGTTTCTTTCTCGGTAAAGACCCCCATCTGGATGACTTCCTTGTGGAAACGTTCGACATAAGCCCGGAGGGTTTCCCCTCTCTCATGGATCACGTACTGTAGATGGATCGGGTTCTTCAATCGGGGCTTAACTCTCTGGAATTGTGAACAAAAATCAGTTGATAACTTGGTAAAGGAATCCAAGCTACCGGTAGGTAGTTTCCTAAACAAGGTTTTAGCGTAATCCGTAAGTGTAGTGGGAAACATTCGACACATAGCGGCCCTGGTTATGTTCTGGACCTCCATCTGTTGAACGAAGCTCTCTAAGTGGCTCAGATGATATTCAGTCCTAGAGAATCTATCAGTTGATTTTTAACTTAAACAGAGCTCTGCCTCCCGGATCCTCCTAGTTAATGGAGCATTCATTTCACCAAAAGGTTCTTTTTTGTCCTCCTTGTACTTTCCCTTCTTTATCAATTGGACCTCTTTCTAAAGCTCTGCCAACTGGTCCCTTAGACGCTTACTTTGGGATTTCCTTGAGTTGATCTCGGTTTCCTCACCATCGGATCCTTCTGACGAACTGGCGACCTCCACCTGGTTCTTTCTTCAGAGGGGGTCCGCTCGGGGGCTTTGTTGACTTTATTCTTCCCTACCCTGGGCTTCTCTCCTCGAAGTCATTGGGTGGAGAAACTATCCCCGTTCTCGGGGAAGAACGTCTGCCGCGGATTTGACTTGTCTTTGTTTGTAGCGTGGCAACGCTTTGGGGATAGAGGGCATGTCCCCTAGCCTATTCCGGATCATGGTTGGAAGCCCCGCTCTATTAAGAGCTGATTCCCGAGCGGCAAATCCCAGGCGATCGTATGTGGGTTGCCTAGCCCCAAGTCTGCTTGACTCCCCCTGATTGCAGAGACCCGCTTGTTGGATAATGATACCCTCAGCGAGTAGTCGAAGGCGGACAATTTCTACGAAGGCCACTGCTTGTTGGTCAAGATCGACCTGACTTCCCCAAGGGGGATCCAGAGCCCGTACAGTGGCGGGCTGGGTGGGAACCTGGCTATGGAGCCCAAATTTTCTCCCTTTCCTCGGGACCTTTCATGTTGATGTAGCAGAAGGTTGTCCCGATGTGCCCTGCTGCCCGTGCGAGGTGCGAAGCCTAATGATTATTATGAAATAACAAACTTTTTTGAATGTAAATGTGGTGGTGTGAGATTTTTCCACAGACGCCGCCAGAAAGTGTTACCAGGAAATTTGCTCAGGTTGAGAAATTCCTGCTAACACCCTCGAGACCACAACCACGAAAGTAGTGGTCAGGGTCGGTATCGTTGGTACCTGACCTGTTAAGAGATAGACGATAGGCTGGATCATAATAACAGTAAACAAGAGCTTTTATTATTGATACTTGCTTTAAAATACAAATCACTTTTTTATATTCTCACAGTCTCTTTACGATGTAGGGTAGTGGCAACTTTGTGCTTGTCGAATAGTGGAAACGAAGGTGGCCGTGTTCTTAATACAGAATTTAGGTCTTCCTGTTTTCTTTTCTTTTTCTCTTCTAGTGTTGCTATCTATGTTTTTTCTATTTGTCTTCTGTATCGTGCTTGGCCCTATTTATATATGGTCAAAGTTGGTTTAAATTTGCTAATATCCCGCTACGATCCTTTGAATCTGTTTCCTCCTTATTGGGCGGGATCCTTTATTCAAAAGTTGTTGACCCCGAGTAAATAGCGGAAACAATTAACGTGAATGAGTTTGTTTCCTCTTTGGAATCAAACTATTGGCTCGCACGTATACTGGATTAATGATGGTTAATGATGGTTATCTCCTAGATATGATCTTGTATGTTATCGTGGCATGGTTTTTCATGGATGTCGCACAGCTAGCTACCTGTTTCCCCGTAATGCAAGGTAGATCCCTGCTCCGACTCTGTTCTTAGAAGCGTGAGATGGATTTTCCCTGACCCTTAGGGGCTCGAGGTGTTCTTGTAGACATTCCTGGGAGGTAGCCGGGGTAGTGTAGATTTAGGTGTGATTCCTCTTTTATGCCTAGCAGGGACAGCGGGCTTCTGGAGAGGCTGGCGGGTTTCTTTCGAATGTCTCTTGAGCTTAGAGACTTCTCTTGGTGTTCACAGGGAGGTTGAGGAGCTTGACCTCAGAGCCGAGGTTCCCCGATAGATGGCCTGAAGAAGCTCGGGTTCCAGTATTCTTGTAGGGGCTCATTCTGGTCCCGCCTGGCTTGTTTTCTGGTAGTTTTGAAGCCGAGCCGGCCTTCCTTGCTCCTGCGGGGTAGCTTTATGGTCTATCCGGTCTTCATTATTGTCGATTATGGGCTTCGACTTGTGGCGGGAAAAAGGAAAAATTCTCTTTGACCCTTGACCAAATTTAACTATTAACAGATTATTTTCACCGAGGCGAATGCTTACAACATCGTGCAACCTTATGACGACCCCATGGTGGTCACGGTACAGATTGCCAATTAAGTGGTCCACCGCATGCTTGTTGACACAGGCAGTATCGTTGACATCCTCTTTAAAAATACCTTCGAGAAGCTGAATTTGAAATAATGGTGTTACAATAGCTGCACTACCCCGCTGTATAGATTCACTGGGACTCGATCATACCTGTGGGATCAAAGATCCTCCCAGTAATCGCTTGAATAACACCTTGTCAGCAAAATGTTATGACAGACTTCGTGGTGGTAGATACCCCATCAACCTACAATGCGATATTCGGAAGACTTTTTTTTTCATCCTTGAAGGGGTTTTGTCCATTAACCACAACGTCCTAAAGTTTCCAGTAGGAGACAATGTGGGGGAGGTATGTGGTGACCAGCAAGTAGCCAAGAAGTGCTATGCAATATCTGCCAATCCAACAGCTCTAGTAAAAAAGTTTGTATAGGTCACAACGATCCAGGATTGGGCAACACCCGAGATGATCTGGGAAGATATAGAACCCGCAGATCACCCAAAAGATGACTCCGTGATACTAGATGTAAAAGAATAAAGCAGGGAATGGGTCAACGGGCATCCTGATGGACGATCCTTCGAAGGTCGTCAAGGTGTGAGCTACCCTTGAGCCGGGAGTGAAGGATGGTCTAATCAGGCTCCATAAAGAATTCAACGACATCTTTGCTAGGAGTCACGACTAGATGTCCGGGATCCTAATGTCATTGGCTGCTCACCGATTAGCGGTGGATCTGACCTTCAAGCTTGTCAAGTAGAAAACGCATCACTTTAACGTAAAAAGAAACAATGCGGTTAAGAAAGAAGTAGATGTGAATAACCAAATTTGGCTAGAGACAAAAGAGAAATTTTCCACTTTCTAGCTTAGGTCCAGTCTCGAGATTACCCATCTTTGAACTCTGGATCTAGGGGGTGAGCCATGGAGCCGTCCCGTAAAAGCGAGGAAAGGTCATTAAGCTTGGGAAACATCAATGGTGGATCCTAACACGATCGGATCAAGCTCTTTACACCAAAAAGATAATTCAGATAAAGGCCGATGCATGACGAACTAGGCTCCACGAATGTGGGATCACCCCACAACCTTCCTAGAAGCCCACCATTCTCTCCGATCACAAAAAGAGATCCATTAAGCACCAAGCTCGTACTGTAGAATTGTTCCACCTCACTAAAGGAAGTTTCAAACCCTTTCGGATAGGAAGAAGGGAGACCACCAAAGTTTCGCTACTACCAGAGGATGCCCACGAAGCCATCCTCAGTTCCAAGAGACCTAAAGGGGTCCGACCAAGTTCCTAGAACCAAGACTGGGGCATGGACCCGCCACGATCTATGAAACAGTTAACACTTACAATTGATGACCTCCATGAGGAATCACGCCATGAAGACACACGAGATCATATACACACTACATCGAACATCGAAACACAGCGCACGTGCATGGCAAGTGTTTGCGTCCAAAGAGAAACAAACTTATCGCTAAAGCTTTTCTCAACCCCGTCATTAAAACAAAATCAACAACATTCAAAATAATGGATCCCACCCGATAGGGGGGGGGGATTGGATTCAGAAAATGATGGCGAGAGAGTTACAAACTTAAACTATTTTGATTATGTATAAATAGACCAAGCATAAGGAGAACGAAGGAAAGAGGAAAAAGAAACATGAGGATAAGTCATGGCCTAAATTCTGTAATCAGAACACGGCTGTCATTGTATTCTACTATTCGACAGGCACAAGGTTGCCACCCCATTGTACCCTAGCGAGATTGAGAGTGTTTTGAGAGAATTATATATGTAATACATGATCTGTAATAAAAAGCTATATTTCCATCAACCTTTTCGGACAGGAAGAAGGGAGCCTACCAAAGTTTCGCTACCACCGGAGGATGCCCACGAAGCCATCCTCAGTTCCAAGAGACCTAGAGGGGTCCGCCACGATCTATGAAATAGTTAACACTTACAATTGATGACCTTCATGAGAAATCAAGCCATGAAGACACACAGGATCATATATACACTACATCGAACGTCGAAACACAGCGCACGTGCATGGAAAGTGTTTGAGTCCAAAGAGAAACAAACTTATCGCTAAAGCTATTCTCAATCCCGTCATTAAAACAAAATCAACAACATTCAAAATAATGGATCCCACCCGATAGGGGGTTGTGGGATTGGATTCAGAAAATGATGGCGAGAGAGTTACAAACTTAAACTATTTTGATTATGTATAAATAGACCAAGCATAAGGAGAACGAAGGAAAGAGGAAAAAGAAACATGAGGATAAGTCATGGCCTAAATTCTGTAATCAGAACACGGCTGTCATTGTATTCTACTATTCGACAGGCACAAGGTTGCCACCCCATTGTACCCTAGCGAGATTGAGAGTGTTTTGAGAGAATTATATATGTAATACATGATCTGTAATAAAAAGCTATATTTCCATCAACCTTTTCGGACAGGAAGAAGGGAGCCTACCAAAGTTTCGCTACCACCAGAGGATGCCCACGAAGCCATCCTCAGTTCCAAGAGACCTAGAGGGGTCCGCCACGATCTATGAAACAGTTAACACTTACAATTGATGACCTTCATGAGAAATCAAGCCATGAAGACACACAGGATCATATATACACTACATCGAACGTCGAAACACAGCGCACGTGCATGGAAAGTGTTTGAGTCCAAAGAGAAACAAACTTATCGCTAAAGCTATTCTCAATCCCGTCATTAAAACAAAATCAACAACATTCAAAATAATGGATCCCACCCGATAGGGGGTGGGGGGATTGGATTCAGAAAATGATGGCGAGAGAGTTACAAACTTAAACTATTTTGATTATGTATAAATAGACCAAGCATAAGGAGAACGAAGGAAAGAGGAAAAAGAAACATGAGGATAAATCATGGCCAAAATTCTGTAATCAGAACACGGCTGTCATTGTATTCTACTATTCGACAGGCACAAGGTTGTCACCCCATTGTACCCTAGCGAGATTGAGAGTGTTTTGAGAGAATTATGTATATAATACATGATCTGTAATAAAAAGCTATATTTCCATCGTCATCATATTCATATTTGAACACCCATATTTGTTTGAGCAGATTAGGTACCTAAGGTATCTACCTCGACCCTCACCTCCGTGGTAGCGATCTCGAGAGTGTTAGCTAAGATTTCTCACCTCGAGCAAATTTTTCATTAACAGTAAATAAATTAATCAGAGTAGGCTTCATCAGAGAGTCGCGCTACCCCAAATGGATTGCCAATGTGGTCATGGACATGAAAGTGAATAGTAAGTGGCGTATGTGCATTGACTACACTGACCTCAACCGGGCATGTCCAAAAGACAGTTTTCCTTTACCGAGGATCGATTAGTTTGTTGACTCCACATCCCTAAACAAGCTCCTGAGCTTCATAGATGCATTCTTAGGGTATAACCAGATTAAGATGCATCCAGCCGACCAAGATAATACCAGTTTCATTATCGGACAAGGTCTGTACTTTTATAAAGTGATGTTGTTTGGTCTTAAGAACGCTGGGGCTACATACCAACTGCTAGTTAACCGACTGTTCAAGCCCAAGATTGGAAAGTCGATGGAGGTGTACATCGATAACATGATCACAAAATCATAATCCATAGAAGGACATCAGAACGACCATTGCAGAGCTTTGATTATCCTAAGGATAAACCAGATGAGATTGAACCCCTCCAAACGTGCTTTCGGGGTAACTGTGGGAAAGTTTATGGGCTTCATGGTTAATGAAAGAGGTATAGAGGCTAACCCAGAAACGATCAAGGCTATCTTGGACCTAGAATCCCTACATCACTTAAGCAGGTATAAGTCTTGACCGGACAAGTAGAAACGCTCAACATGTTCATTTCTCGCTCCACCGATAAATGTTTCCCTTTCTTTAAAGCTATCAATCAGGGAAGAAACATGAAATGGGACCAGAAGAGCGTGCAAGCCTTTCAAGCATTGAAGAAATATCTGACGAGTCCTCAATTGCTAGTCAAACAAAGTCCTGGAGAGGAGCTATAAATCTACTTGGTTGTTTCAGAAACTGCAGTGAGTGGGGCCTTGGTTAAGGAATGTGGAGATAGGGTTCAACGACCTATATACTATGTAAGTCACGCTCTAACCAAGCCAGAGAAAAACTATACTCTTCTAGAGAGGCTCGCCTATGCTCTGGTGACTTCTGTAAGGAAGCTTCGTCCATACTTTCAAGCTCACTCAATAACCGTAGTGACAGACAAACCTTTTCGTCAATTTTTACAAAGGCTGAACGTATCTAGAAGACTGGTATTATGGGCCCTGGAACTCACCCAATTTGATTTAAATTATAAACCTAGGACCACAATCAACGCCCAGGCTTTAGCAGACTTTGTGGCAGAGTTCTCAACGCCAATAGGCAAAACGACCTCCGCAGTGGTAAATATAGCTCCTGAGAAGATCCCAGAGTTCGACAGTTGGCCGGAAGGTTGCAAGCCCTGGATCCTTTACATAGATGGGGCATCCGGGCAAGCCGGAGGAGTAACTGGCATAATGCTAATAGACCTAGAGGGGACTGAGTGTTTCTACTGTTTCAGATTCGAATTTAAGGCCACCAATAATGAGGTGGAGTATGAAGCCCTCCTAGCCGGGTTGAGGGCAGCCGTCTAGCTTGGGGTCTATTATTTACAGGTCAATAGTGACTCATTACTCATAGTCAATCAGGTTTCCTGGGTTTATCAGGCAAAAGGGAATAACATGATCGCCTACTTGATGCTAGTTCGACTGCATAAGAATAAATTTAAGGGATTCAAGATTGAACATGTGCCTCGACAATAGAATCATCTAGCTGATGCCCTAGCCAAGATAGCTGCGAATGGTGGCCAAACCTTACCACAGGGAGTTCCTCTTTAAGTGATTTCCTGAACAAGTACTGGCAAGGAGATTTTTACCATGAATCGTCAGCCATACTAGATGGATACAATAGTGGTTTATCTCCAAGAAAAAAAGCTTCTTGAGGAGCCTGATCAAGCCAGAAGAATTAAGAGGCTCTATGTCCGATATTACCTGGTAGATGGGTACCTCTACAAGAGGGGCATGTTCCTTCCCCTGCTTCGGTGTTTGCATCCCGATGATGCCAAATGGGCATTGAGAGAGGTTCACTATAAGGAATGCAGGAACCACATTGGCGGGGAAGCTTTAGCATATCAGGTACTTCGCATGGGTATTACTGGCTAACTATCCATCAAGACACGAATAACTTTGTACAATCTTATGAACCATGCCAGATGGCTTGGGAATCGACCTTAGGTTCGCTTTAATAGCCCATCCTCAGTCCAATGGGCTGGTGGAATCCACCAATAAGACTATCAAGAAGCTGTTGAAGAAGAAATTATAACAGAGAAATGGCAGATGGGATGAGGAGCTTTCCGAGGTTCTCTGGGCTTACCGAAATACAAAGAGAACAACCACTGGAGAAACACCCTATTCCTTAACCTCCGAGGCTGAAACAATTCTTCCCATTGAGCATAAACTAACCTCTTTTAGAGTGTAGCACTTTGAACATGGAAGCAATAAGGATAAGCTCCGAGCTAATCTAGATCTCTTGGAAGAGAATCAAGATCGGGTAGCTAAGAAAGTAGTAATTTACCAGAGCAAGATCGTTAGGTACTTCAACATGAAGGTTAGAACTCGAAACTTTAAGGAAGGGGATCTAGTTCTTAGGAAAGTGACCTTAAATGCCAGAAAAAGGTTAGATGGGGTCCTAGGACCCAAATGGGAAGGGCTTTACATGGTAAAGGTAGTGGTCCGCAATGGAGCGTACAAGCTAAAGGACATGATTGGCTGACCCATCGATCACACCTAGAGTACAGATCACCTGAGGAAGTACTAGCCCTAAACAGGGACTCGTGAGCATACTACCTCCATTTAGGTTTCAATAAAATCCTCTACAATAATGTACTCAAATTTTTATCAATTAAGTCTATTTTTTCCATCTTCGATTATATTCTACATTAATTTCTCCGTATCCAATTAGGGTCTACACTGGTAAGTTCGACATAACCCCCTCAAGACCAAGGATTTGCCAGGGAAGCCCCTTTTCTATCATTAATTCCTTGGCCGGGCACTACCCCCCTTCAAAAAGGGTCTGAGTGCAAAAGCATAGTTTCCATCCAGATCTTAAGACTAGAAAATAGCTAGAATGCCCTCCTGATGCCTTGGTTGGGCTATCACCCCTAAGAAGGGTCTGAGTTTAAGAGCATAGTTTCCATCCAGATCTCAAGACTAGGAAATAGCAAGATAACCCTCCTGATGCCTTGGTCAGGATACCACCCCCAAGAAGGGTCTGAGTGTAAGAGCATGGTTGTCATCCAGATCTCGAGACCAAAATAGCTATCAAGCCTTCCTGATGCCTCAGTCGGGCTATAACCCTTTAGAGGGACCTGAGCATGGAAAGTTCTCCTACCTAAACTCAAATGTCTAAGTTATTACTGATTACTAATCCTCCATGTGCATATGATTGCTTACTGTGATAGGTGCAAACTAGTCTAAAATCATATAAGGGGATTACTCACTAGAGTCATCGAGCTATGAGTTTTTGCTGAGAGCCAAGAACTCGAGCTAGCTGTCTACTTTAACACTTAAACAAATTTAAGATCTCGTTATTTTCACAAAATTCGATTAAGTCAAGTTATTTCATAGGACGCATCCAGAATGAGATCAAGAATGAAGTAAGGAGATGTCAGTCAAGTTAAAATTCATTAAAGCAAGTACAAATGAAATCTAAAGCTAGTCTTTAATAATGATACGGGAGCCTATCCCCTAGAGAGGCTACAGTTATCAAGCAGAGAGCCCAAACCCCAGTTCTGAGAACTACAAAATATAAAAGAATGGTGAGGGAAAAGCTAAATAGACATAGCATAAGTAAAGCAGGGTGCCCACCCCCCTTTCCGGGCAGTAAAATCAAGTTTTGAATAGACTGTATCAGACACCAGTTTCCTCCTGGTTCTCCCCTGCTGTCTCTCCATCAGGTGGTTGCTCACTATGGCTTCCATTGCCTGTTACCCCCCTCATCCGGAGAATCCTCGATTGCCTGCTGCTCAGCTGGATCCTCATTCAGAACCTTATTAACCACCTCATAACCTCATGAGGGATGGTCGCATCAAGAACATTTTCCAAAGACTCTATTCTGTTCTGCTCAACCTTTAATTCTTCTTAGAGGGCTCTTTAGGATAGTTGTGCACCTCCTCCCGGGCTTTTGGCAGATCCTCTTCGGGCTGTGAAAGTTCCTTCTTGAGCGTGAGACTGGTAAGGTAGGATGAGGAATGAGAGGATCTGTCACGATTGTTTACTTTCCAGCTCTAGCCCCGCTAGAAGAACCAGCACTGCCACTTTCGGGTCAAGACATCTCTGTATCCCAGGTCATGATTTCTTACATATCCCAGTCGGCAATATTAGAGAGGTCAAAAGGAAGAGGAAAGGCTTCGATGACCTGGAAAGAGGCACAAAAGTATCACTCGCTAGAAGAATCATCTACTTCGATTTGCAGCTTCGCTGTTTGCGCACAAAGATCCTGGGCCTCGATACCTAACATTTCGGCTTCCACTTTCCAGGAGTCCCTCTACCTAGCACGCTTTTCAGATATTTAGATCTCTTGGTCTAAGGACCACTTCGTTCTCTCATGGTCACACTGAAGCTCGGCCAGTTCTGCCTCTATTCTTTTCTGGCTAAAAGTCATCTCATATACCAGAGTTCGAGTTTATGTAAGTAGCCCCACGGCCCTCTCAGCTTTGACCTCAGCTTGTGTAGCCCAGTCACGGAGGGAGGCTACCTGGTAGCCCATTGCCATATTGAATTTGAAAGCTTATAGGGAGAAAAGCCAAGATTAGAAAACGTTCAGTGCCTACAGTCACAGGAAAGATATAGAAGAAGATAGTTACCTCAACCAAAAGAGAGGACCTCTTAGTAAGCAAGATGTCTACGGGCATTGATGCCATCCTAGAGAGCCAGGCACCCGGGCAAGACGTGATGAACCGCTCCAAGACCTCATCCTGCCCTACCGTGCTTGACGGATGGTGGGACTGGGTAGGGGGAACCTCTGGAATGCCAACCGTAGGGTCCGTCGAAGCTCAAGGAGCTTGGAGCATAGATGAAGTGGCAGAGGCGTTAGGTAAGGTGACTAAATAGGTAGCAGCTGTAGTATAAGCAACCAATAAAGAGGCAACGTTGGTCGTATCAGTAACCTGGGAAGCGAACCTTCCTTGATTTAGAGCCCTGGAAGCCCCGCGATGCAAGAATAGCCAACTTCGACTTAGCTTGGGAAGAAGACATAGTGGAATCAGGCGATACCCTAGCTGGGCCAGTAAACCTTTCTTTCCCCGAAGTGGCCAAGGGGGCTTCCAGGGGTAATCTGACATGAGGAGGAAGGGTACGAGCTTGTTGGACCTCGCCAGAAGCTGGAGAAACAACTAAAACTGTTAAAAAAAGGAAAAGGAAAGCCATCGGAATCAAGCTAGTCAACAAAACAATACAGGATGACACAACATTACCTACAAGGAGTAGCATTAGAAATTCACAGATAACGATTCACAGTCGACAGTAGGGAACTTTACATTCAAATAATTCCAGGCAAGGATTGTCCTCAAGATCGCCTCAGACTCTACAGGCAGAGAATACCTACCCCACGAATGCTTGCAGTTGAAGGTTGTCGGGACCTCAAACTCGTGCCCACCGATAAAGATAGTTGTTAACGAAAAAGTTGCTCACGGTGAGAAATTCCGATTAACACCTTTAAGACCACCACCACGTAGGCGATGGCCAAGGTTAGTACCTCAGTCACCTAACCTGGTTGAGTAAATATGGACGTATGAATCTTAGTGTAATGAAGACGGAAATGTAATGATTTTATTATTAACTGTGAATATGGTACGGATGGACTCCTAAACATTATAAATCTTTCTGGGATACAGTAGGGTGGCGACCTCGTACCTGTCGAATAGAAGATAATAGTTGAGGTTGAGTTCTGATTATAGAATTTAGGCCACAGTCTCTAACTCTCTCTCCTCTATTTTTCTTTTTATATCGGGTGTATTTATACATGGTCCAGGTAGTTTAAACCAGTGAATCTCCCACCATGATTCTCTTAATCCGTTCCTTTCTTATCGGCAAGGATCTCTTATTTGAAAGTCATTGACTTCACATTAATAACGGATTCAAGAATATCTTTGGTTGAGATAAGTTTATTTCCTTTTTGAACTTAATCTCTTATCTTACACGTAGTTTTAATATTCGTTGGAGTGTAGATATGATCTTGTGTGTATTCATGGCATGACTCTTCTTGAAGGTCATCGAGTTAGTTGTTCGTTATTTCGTAGAGCGAGGTAGACCCATGCCTTAGTTCTGGTCCCAAAAGCTTGGCCTGACCTTTCCTGGCCCTTTAGAGTTTGAGACTGCCTTGTGGGAACTCACTAAGGGTAGCGTGGATTAAGCGAGCTTCTTCTTTCATGTCCAGGTAGGTTCAAGTTTCCCTTAGCAAATTAGAGCATTGCTATAGCATGAATTTGATCCCCTAAAAAGCACCATTTTCGTGTCTGGAATGGATAGCGGGCTTTTGTAGAGGTTGGCGGGCTTATTTCGACCTCGGGAAACCTCAATTTGGAAAGAGCTTAATTTGTTTAACGAGCTTCACCTCAAAATGTTGCCTAAGCTCAGTGACCTTTCCTTGTTTTCACAGGGTGGTTCCAAAGGCAGGCCTTGGAAACCAGGGTTCTAGGATAGGTGATCTTGAGAAACCCGGATAACCGCACATCGGGCTTCGCCTGAATTCCAGTGTTTGCATGAGGGCTCGACCTAGTCGTATCGAGCTTCATTCTTGATAGTTCTAAAGCCCGATGACCCTTCCTCGCTTCTACGGGGTAGCTTTATGGCTCGCTGGGGGTTTAATGAATGGTGAACTCAGGCTTTGATTCGAGCTAGAAGAGTGGAAAATTTCTCTCTAGTCCTCTAGCCAAATTTTGCTATTAATAGAAGTCCCCTCTGACTTGAACACCGGTGATTGAGTTGGGGTTGGAGCCAGATTCCTTGTTTTAATTAGGAAAATTTCCATTTTTTACTATTACCAAATTTGGGTAGAAATCTCCACATTTCATGCACGAGTGACTTGGCGTGCGTAGATCGGTACGTCTTTCAAAATAATCCGCTACGTTACCACCATCCCAGTGTTTCGAGGCAAACCTATAGGATATTTCGTTGATGTCACTGGCTCTTCCAACCTCTATTTAAATTCGGCTTCCTCATTACTTTTGTCACACTTTCTTTCAAACTTCAAAGTTTCAAAAATCCCTCCTTTTCACTACCTTTCAAAAACTTCTCACTGTTTTTCTTGATCTTTAAAATCCTTCATCTGACAGTGTCGAACTCCGAAGACATTATTGAGGCTATGGTAGAGGGGACTGGAGTCCCCATCTTGGTTCCCAGGAAACGGAAGCGAGACAATTCGAGCGACGAGGGCGCTTCCCTATTTGGTCAGCGCCACAGCTCTGGTAGGAATGTTTCGATCGGCTCCGGCTTCTTCAATCAACCCGATAATCATCTGAACTTGGTCGATGAGGATTCTGATGTGGGAGAGAGGGCTGACACCGCTGGGGAGGGTCAAATCATTGTTCCTGGACCTCTTTCAGTGAGGCCTCTTCCTTATGACTTTAGGGTCATCCCCGACTCTATTGTTGATCCAAAATCCATCGATTGCTTGAGGAATAAATATGGCATTCCTAACAGCGTCACCCTTACAGCCCCCATAAGAACTACGATGCCTTCAATCCACCTAAAGGCATGCTCCCCATCCAAGTGGCTGCCTTCGAGAATGGGGTCAGGCTTCCTCTACCCTATTCTCTGGTGGGCTCTTAATTCCCTAAAACTAGCTCCCCTCTAGCTAACGGTCGGCTTCTTGAGGCATCTGATTGGCTTCCTCATGCTGTAGAGAGAACAATACGAGCTGGCCAAGGTCACTCAAGAGCCTGGAGTATAAGAGATGGCCTACCTCTTTCAAATCGGGAGTTTTTTCGGAGTTCTCCAGGGTCAGTTCTGTGAGAAAGGTAAGAATAAACTCATCTTCATCATCCCTGGCGCTTCGAGGAAGGACCTAACCTGGAAGGAAGAGTGGATACTGGTGGGGGTGATTGGGGAAGCTTCATATTTATCGATGGGCATGAGTTCACGGTTCCCACCGCTTTCAATGATAAACCCTTATGGGAACGGGATTCCTTACCTGCCTAGTCTGAGGCTGTGCTGAAGACTATCCTCACCAGAAATAATCTAAACTTAAAGTATCCAACCGTTGATCCCTTCAATTCCCATAAAGTGAATCGATACCTGCGGATCTTCGATGCTAACCCTTCGTAAGTAACACCAAGTCGTTATACTTCATCCTGTTAGTTGGCTTGCTTATGACATCCTTCTTATTTTTCTTAACAGTTTTCGTTATTGCTCTTGCTTCCCGTGAAGTCCAGCAGGCTCGTACCCTTTCTCTTCATGTTAGACATCCCCGGGAAACCCCCTTAGCTACCTTGGAGAAAAGAAGGCCTACTTATCCAGCTGGGGTTTCACCTGCTTCAGTTCCATCGCCCTCCCAGGTAAGCTTTAAGATGGTTATTCTTGCATCCCGGGATACTAGAGTTCTAAATCGAGGAGGGCTCACTCTCCAGGACTCTAATAAGACTACCTTCCCTCTTTCATCGGTGGCCTCTGCTACTGCTACTGCTACTGCTACTGCTACTGCTACTGCTTTTTCAGTCATATTACCCATTACCTCAACTACTCTGTCAGTGCCCTAAGCTCTTCAAGATCCGGGGGACCCCGAGGCTGGTATCCCTGAGGTTCCCTCTACCATCTCCAACCATCAGTCAGGCTCGGTTGGTCAGGATGAGGTTTTAAAGCAGTTCATTGCATCCTGCCCGGGTGGCGTGCTTTCTTGTATGGTTTCAATACCCGTGGACATCATGCTTACCAAAGGGTCATCTCTTCTGGCTGAGGTAACTTTCCTTTATTTTCTCATGCAATAGTATGGTTTGTCATTTCCTAACTTGAATTCTTTGGCAGGCCTTCAAATTTCAAGTGGCCATGGGCCGCCAGGTGGCGTCTCTTCGTGACCGGGTTGCACAAGCTGAGGTCGAAGCCGAAAGGGCCATGAGGCTACTTGCGCGAGCTCAGACTTTGGTGTAGAAGATGACTTCTAGTCAAAAGGGAATGGAATCACAACTGACTGATCTCTAGTGCGATCATGAGAGGTTAAAGAGATCATTCGATCAAGAAGCCCTTCGGTCCCAACGTCGAGCCAGTCAGTGGTACACTTGGAAGGAAGAAGCGAAGGCTTTGGATGTTGAAATCCATGAACTGTAAGCCCAAGTTGCCAAGTTTTAGGCTGAGGTGGATGCTTTCTTCAGCGAATGATACTTCTATGCTTCCTACCAGGTTGCTGAAGTCCTCCTTTCCTCTTTCGACCTATCAGTTATAACCAACTGGGATAGGAAGAAGATTATGTCGAAGGTTGTAGAAATGTCTCATCCTAAGGGTGATAGGGCTGAAGCTGAGAAGCAAGCAGTTGTAACAGATCCTTCTCCTCCTCCTCTAGTCTTTCAAGTCTCCATCCTAGAAAGACCTCTATTGTGGTTCGATCATCACAACCTTAACGGGACCTACCAGAAACCTGGGGAGAGGTCCACAATCATCAAGATAAAACCTCTAAAGAAGGACTGGAGGTTGAACAAAACCGGGTAGAATCATTTGCAAGCCTTCTTGACGTAACCATCCCTCGTAAGGTTATACTAGTGGTTAATGAGGTCTTGGGAGGATGACCCTTTTGATCAGTAGGCAATCGGGAATCCTTTAGTGGTAGGAGTAGCAGAGATGGCCTTCTAAAATAAGCAGCCACCAAAAAGATAAGCATGGGCGAGGTTTAACAGGAAGGAGGAGCAGTAGAATGGAACTAGAAGGAAGCAGAAACCTGATGCAATTTATTCGAATTCGCTTTTGCAGTCTAGAATGGGGGATGGGCACCTCGCTATATTCATGCCATGTTTAACTAGCTTTTTCTCTATCATTTTTTCAGCTTATGTAGCCCGGAACTAGGGGTTGGGCTCCATGTTTGATAATTGTAGCCTTTTTAAGGGATGCGTCCCATTTCATTAATTAAAACTGACTTTAGATTTCATCCATCGGATTTTGATTTGATTGACGTCTTCTTGATTCATTCCTGATCTTGACCTAGATGTGACCTTCGAGATGATCTTGACTTACTCTAACTTTGGCAAGACGTATTTTTTTTAGTGAGGAAGCGGATAGCTTGCTTGAGCTCCTAACTTACACCAGAAACTTGTAGCTTGATGACTTTAGTGAGTAGTCCCCTTGTGCAATCAAATGCTAATTTCTACCTGTCATAACAAGCAGCTGTATGCATATGGGAGATTAATAGCCAATAATAACTGGAAAATTGGAACTTAAGTAGAAAGGCTTTCCATTTTTGGGCCCTTTAGGGGGGCTATAGCCCTATCGAGGCAGCAAGAGGGCTACCTAGTCTCATGCTAGACTTGTGATCTGGAAGGTAACTATGCTCTTACACTTAGATCCTTCTTGGGGGTGGTAGCCCATCCAAGGCATCATGATGGCTATCCAACTATTTACTGGTCTCATGTTCTGGATGGAAACCATGGTTTTACACTCAGGTCCTTCTTAGGGCGGTAGCCCGACCATGGCATCAGGAGGGCTATCCAGCTATTTCCTGGTCTCGAGATCTGGATAGCAACTATGCTCTTACACTCAGATCCTTTTTTGGGGTAATAGTCCGACCAAGACATCATGAGGGTAATCAAGTTATTTCCTGGTCTCGACATCTGGATGAAAACTATGCTCTTACACTCAAATCCTTATTGGGGGTTGTAGCCTGACCAAGGCATCACGAGGGCTATCAAGTTATTCCCTGGTCTCGAAATTCTGATGGCAACTACGCTCTTACATTCAGACCCTTCTTGTCGGGGGGTTGTGCCCTTCCGAGGTATCAAGAATAACGAGGGGGCTTCCTCGGCTAATCGTTAGTCTTGAGTTGACTATATCATACTTATCTGTATAGATCCTGGTTGGGTACGAAGAAATTATAGTAGAATATAGTCGAAGAGAAAGCAGACTTTATTGATGAAAAATGGAGTACATTAATGTTTGATATTTTAGTAGATCCTAAATGTAGGTAGTCTGCCCACGAGTCCTCTGTCTAAGTTTAATATTTCCTCAGGTGATCTGCATTCCAGGTATGATTGATGGATCGACCGTTCATGTCCTCGAGTTTATATGCTCCGTTATGGATCACTGCCTTTACCAAATAAGGTCCTTCCCAGCTGGGCCCTAGGACCCCGTCTAACCTCTTTCTTGTACTCAAGGTTACTTTCACAAGAACTAGATCCCCTTCTTTGAAGCTTCGAGCTTTAACTCTCCTATTAAAGTACCTAGCGATCTTGCTATGGTAAATCTCTACTTTTTGAGCTACCCGATCTCGCTTTTCTTCCAAGAGATCTAGGCTAGCTCGGAGTTTATCCTCATTTCTTCCAAGCTCGAGTGTTGAACTCTGAAGGAGGTTAATTTGTGCTCGATAGGAATAACCGCTTAAACCCCGAAGGTTAAAGAATAGGGCATTTCTCTAGTGGTCATTCTCCTTGTAATACGGTAAGGCTAGAGGACCTCTGGAAGCTTTTCAGCCCATCTGCCTTTTCTTTGCTATAACTTTTTTTTCAGCAGTTTCTTGATAGTCTTATTGGTGGGCTTCACTAGCCCGTTGGTTTGAGGATGGGCTACTGAGGCGAATCTAAGGTCGATTCCCAGACCGTTGCAAAAGTCCTTGAATCGAGTGTTATCAAACTGCTTTCTGAGGTCAGGTATAATGATAAGAGGGGTCCTGTACTTATAGACCATATTTTTTTTATGAACCTCGTTGTATTCTCTTCCGATATCTAGGAGAGTGGTCCGACTTCGACCTATCTTGTGAAATAGTCGATTGCCACAATAACATGTTGGGCTTTTCCATGAGAGGTTGGAAATGGACCAATGAGGTCGACCCCTCACTTAGCAAAGGGGTAAGGCGAGTTGAGAGATGACAGACGTTCTAGTGGGATGTGGCTTAAGTTATAGGTCTTTTGGCATGGTTCATAGGATTGAAGAAAGCTCTTTGAATCTTGATGGACGGTCGGCCAGTAATACCCCATTTGGAGTACCTGATATGCCAGAGCTTTACCACCAACCTGGTTCCCGCATTCCCTGGAACCAACCTCTTTTAATGCCCATTTGGCATCATCTGGGTGCAAACATCGCAATAAGAGAAGAGACTTGCCCCTCTTGTAGAGGTATCCATCTACTAGACAATATCAGATTGTGAGCCTCTTAATTCTTCTGGCTTGGTCGGGCTCCTCTGGGAATTCTTCCTTCATGGAGATAAACCATTATCAGGTCCATCCAACATGGTTGTCGATCCAGGGTATATGACTCCTTGCTCACTACTGTGCTTGGTAGAGAGATCATTTAGAGATGGACTCCCTGTGGTAAGGCCTGGCCACCAGTCGCAGCTATCTAGGCTAGGACGTCAGCTCGGTAATTCTGTTGTCGAGGCACCTGCTCGATCTTAAATCCTCTGAATTTACTCCTAAGCAGTTGAACGAGCTTTAAATAGGCAATCATGTTATCCGTTTCGGCCTGATAGTCAGCAGAAACCTGATTGACTATGAGTAATGAGTCACTCTTGACCAGAAGGTAATCAACCCCGAGCTCGGTGGCCGTCTTTATCCCAGCTAAAAAGGCTTCATACTCTGCTTCATTGTTATTGGCTTTAAATTTGAACCTTAAACAGTGGTAAAACTCGGCCCCCTCTAGGTCTATCAGGATTATGCCCGCTTCTCCCTTGGCTTTCCCGGATGCTCCATCAGTGTAGATGATCCATGACTTGTAGCCTTTTGGCCAACTGTCGGACTCTGGATTCTACTTAGGAGCTATATTTTTTGTGTAGTGGTCGCTTGGCCTAGGGGCACTGAGAGCTCTGCCATAAAGTCCGCCAAAACCTGGCTTTAATTACGATTCTGGGTTTGTACCTTAAATCAAACTGGGTGAGTTCCAGGGCCCATAAGACCAGTCTTCCGGACACGTACGACCTTTGTAGAAACTGACGGAGAGTTTACTCCGTCACTAATGCTATTGAGTGGGCTTGAAAGTAGGGATTGAGCTTCTTTGCCAAGGTCACCAGGGCGTAAGCGAGTTTCTCTAGAAGGGTATAGTTATTTTTTGGCTTGTTTAAGGCGTGACTTACGTAGTATATAGGTCGTTGGACCCTATCTCCACATTCCTTTACCAAAGCTCCATTCACTACCATTTCTGAAACGGCCAAGTAGATTTACAGCTCCTCTCCCAAACTTGGCTTAACCAGCAACGGAGGGCTCGACAGATACTTCTTCAAAGCTCGAAAAGCTTGCTCGCTCTCCTGGTACCATTTCATGTTCCTTCCCTGCTTGATAACTTTGAAGAAAGGGAAACATTTATCATTGGACCAAGAAATGAACCTGTTGAGCGTTGCTATCTACCCGGTCAAGACTTAAACCTGTTTGAGTGACGTAGGGAATTCTAGATTCAGGATAACCTTGATCTTTTCTGGGCTAGCCTCTATTCCTATCTCGTGAACCAAGAAGCCTAGAAACTTTCCTGCAGTTACCTCAAAAGTACACTTGGAGGGGTTCAATCTCATCTGGTTTTCCCTTAAGATCATGAAAGTTCTACGAAGGTTGTCCTGATGTCCTTCTACTGTTGGTTACTTATAATCATGTCGTCGATATATACTTCCATTGATCTTCCAATTTCAGGCTTGAACAGTCGATTGACCAATCGTTGATATGTAGCTCCCACATTCTTATGCCCAAACGGTATCACCTTGTAGCAGTACAGACCTTGCCCGGTGAGGAAGCTTGTCTTGTCTTTGTCAGTAGGGTGCATCATGATCTGGTTGTAACCCGAGAATGCATCCATGAAGCTTAGGAGCTTGCTTCTGGACGTGGAGTCAACTAGTTGATCGATCTTTAGTAGAGGGAAACTGTCTTTTGGACACACCTGATTGAGGTCGGTGTAGTCAACACATATTTGCCATTTCCCATTCACCTTATTGACCATGACGATGTTGGAAATCCATTCGGGGGAGCGTGTTTCTCTAATAAATCCTTCTCTGATCAACGTTTCCACTTCTTCTTGTAACGCAATACTTCTTTCGGTGTTAAAGTGACATTTCTTTTGTTTGACTGGCTTAAAAGTCTGATCTATTGCCAGACGGTGAGCAGCCACTGATCTTGGGATCTCGGGCATCTCGGCGTGACTCCAAGCGAAGATGTCACTAAATTCTTTGAGGAGCCCAACCAGACCTTCTTTCACTCTCGCTTCGAGGGTCGCTCCGACCTTGATGACCTTAGAGGGTTCATCCTTCTGGATGGGTACCTCTTCTAGCTTGTCTACTGGATGCCCACTGGCCCATTTCCTTCTCTGCTCCTGTTCATCTGAATTCTCGAGATTGTCATCTCGGTGATTTGTGGGCTCTACATCCTCTAGGCCTGTATTGGGGGTTACCCCATCCTGTATCATCGTAACCTGAGCAAACTGCTTCGCTAAGGTTGTCGAGCTGGTAGACACTACATAACACTTCCTGGCTACTTGCTGGTCATTGCGCATTCCTCCACCTTGTCTCCTACTGGAATCTTTAGGACGCTGTTGTAAATGTATAAGACCCTATTCAAGGATGATAAGAAAGGTCTTCCTAATATCGCGTTGTAAGCTGATGGGGTATCCTCCACCACGAAGTTGTCATGATATTTTATAGGAGGGGGGTTGTTCCAGCGATTACTGGAAGGATTTTTGACCCCATAGGTATGATTGAGTCCCCAGTAAATCCATATCATAGGGTTGTGCATATATTGTAACACCACTGTTTCAAGTTCAGCTTTTACAAGGTATCTATGAAGAGGATGTCGACACTTTTGCCCGGGTTAACAATCATGCGATTGACCTTGCAGTTGGCAATTTGTACTGTGACCACCATGGGATCGTCTTGAGGTTGCACGGTGTTGTAGACGTCCGCCTCGGTAAAAATAATCTGCACCAACTAGGAGGGGCCAGCTAGGCTCTGGTCGACCTAAAAAATACCTGGCCTTTCATCTACACGAAGGGCCTCCGCTGAAAATATATATCACCTGGATTTATTGCATCTGATCTGCCTGCTCCCCTTATCTCTTCTCGGCGTGCTCACGGATCTCAGCTTGTACTTCCCTCCCAGTCTGAATATTGTCCCTAACTTACTGTAAGAATTCTATCAAGCATCCTCCTCTTATCAAATCCTCGATCAGGTTACGAAGGTTGTAGCACTCTGACGTGTTGTGGCCTACATCTTCATAAAAGTCATAGCATTTATACCGGTTCCTCCTATCGACGGGCGCTTTCGTGGGTAAGGGCTTCTGTAGTAGCCCTTTATCACGGATGGCGAGGAAAATCTTTTAACGAGATGCATTTAAGGGAGTGTAGTGATCGTATCCTCTCTCATCTCATATTTAAGAGAGTGTAGTGATCGTATCCTTGCTGGGTACCTTTCTTGCTTGGGTTGAGAAATAGGAAAACGGAAGGTTGATCTGTTGGGAGGTTTGTTCTGATTTTTTGAACTAGTTTCGGTGTGAGAGTTTCCTTCTTCTGTCGTTTCACTGTTCTCATGTCGTCATGCTCCATTTTGACCTTGAGCTGCTCATTAACTTTGACCTGCTTTGGAGCCCGATCATAAGCCTCTTGGTAGATCTTCAGTGGTCATTTTACAAAGGATTTGAACAGATTACCTGCCCATAAGTTTCGTCTGAAATTGGCAAGGGTCTCTTTCTCAATAAAGACCCCCATTTGGATGAATTCCTTACGGAACCGTTCCAAGTAAGCCCGGAGGGTTTCCTCCATTTCCTGAATCACGTACTGTACGTGGATGGGGTCTTTCATCAGGGTTTGACCTCTTGGAAATGTAAGCAGAAATCAGTTGACAGCTTTGTGAAGGAGTTCACACTGCCCGCAGGTAGCTTTCTGAACCAAGTCTTGGAGTAATTGGTCAGGGTGGTAGGGAATATTCTGCACATGGCGGCCCTGGTTGTGTTTTGGACTTCTATCTGTTGGATGAAGCTCCCCAAGTGGCTCAAAGGATCCTCCGCCTCCCGGATTCTTATGGTATATGGGGCGTTTATCTCGCTTAGAGGGTCCTTTTTGATCTACTTACTCCTCCCTCTTTCAGCTACTGGATTTCCTCCTGCATCTTGACTAGATGGTTTCTCATGCGCTTATTTTTATGCTTCTTGGAGTCGACCACGGAGCTCTCGCTATCAGATACCCCAAACGAGCTGGATACTTCAGTATTGTCATCCTCAGGGACATGGTCTGCTTGCACAGTTTGGTAGCTACCTCCAGTTTCTGCTCAAGGTTCCCTTTAGAAAATCGGTGGTGGAGAAGGGCTGTGAGGTGCCCTTGGCGGAACGTCGGCTGTCGACTTAACCTGCTTAGGTCGATAGTTGGTCGGCTTGTCTGGGACTGGAGGCATGGGCCCTAGCCTTTCTCTGATGGAATTCGTAAGCCCTGTCCTATGGTAGGGAGGGATCGGTAAGGGGGGTCCAAGTCTATCAAAAGCAGGCTGCCTAGCAGCAGGTCGGCTTGCTTCTCCTTGAATTGCCAAATCCACAAGTGATGGGTCAATTCCTTCTACAGCAAGGTAGAGGCAGAGATTTTCCACAATGGCTATTGCATGTTGATTGATCACAGCTGGGTCCATCACCAAAGAAGTTGGAGCCCGCTCTGCACCTGATTGATGCGAGGTTGGCTTAAGATGGTTGGATTTCTTTCCCTTTTTCTGCCCTTTATGGGTTAAGAGGGTAGACGGATGTCCCGAGGTTTCAGGTTGTCCCTCAGAAGAACGGAGACTCACGATTGTTGTAAAGCACCAAACTTGTAAATGTAAAAATTACGGTGTGGGTGTTTCGTTTCCCACAGACGGTGCCAGAAAATGTTAATAGAAAAGTTGTTCACGGTGAGAAATTCTGGTTAACACCCTCAAGATCACCACCACGAAGGCGATGGCCGGGGTTGGTACCTCAGGCACCTTACCTGGTTGAGTAACGATGGATGTACAAACCTAAGTGTAATGAAGACGAGAATGTAATGATTTTATCATTAACTGTGAATATGATACAATTGGACTCCAAAACAATCTTAATCTTTCTGGGAGTAGGGTGGTGACCTCGTGCCTATCGAATAGTAGATAATAGTTGAGGCCGTGTTTTGATTATAGAATTTAGGCCGAAGTCTCCAACTCTCTTTCCTCTATTTTTCTGTTTATATCTGGTGTATTTATACATGGTACAAGTAGTTTAAACCAGTGAATCCCCCTCCATGATTCTCTGAATTCGTTCCCTCATTATCCGGTGGGATCTTTTATTTTAAAGTCATTGACTTCGAATTTGTTAACGGGAAATTTGTTCAGGATGAGAAATCCCTATTAACACTCTCGAGACCACTACCACGGAGGTGGTGGCCGGAGTTGGTACCTTTGGTACCTTGGTGAGATCTTGTATGAATATGAGGGAGAATGAAACAGTAGGTAGGAGACAATCCATCCCGTCCGTCGGGCTACGTGCTTATGAAGTAGATCTGGGGAGCTCGAGGTTCCTTTGCTGGTGCGAAGGGGGTGATCCTAGACCTTGTTCATCGGTTGGGGTCAAAGCCCGTCCTGGTACCCAAAGCCTGGTTCTGGAGCCCGATTACTTCCTGTAATACCCTCACCTTCATAGCAAGTAAGAAGGAGGGCTTATCTAGCTCCAGTGTCTGAGAACTCGATTTCTTTCATAGAGAGGATACAGGAAAGCTCATCGACTCCCTTCGAACTGGTCTGGGCAGTTTCTCTTCATCTTGATATGTGACTTCGGTATGTAGATGAGAAGATAAGAGCGTTAGGTCCAGCGAGGTGGGAATCTAGATTCGATTCCTTAGGTTTTCGTTGTTGTTTCCCGATCTTATGTAAGAAAGATTAGAAAGCTAGGACCAATGGGGTCGGTACCTAGCCCGCATACACACATGCGTAATACAATAGATAATAGGAAAAACACAAGTCTTATGTAGATGGAGGTGGACTGACCAAGGGTGAAAAAAACATCACGAGTGATCACAGTATCCAAAGGAAGGAGGAATACCCTTCCTTGTATATATATATCATGCGATGTTCTGAAGAAGTTACAAAGATGTCAAAGTAGTACAATGTATATGCTTCGGGGAGCTTACAACAATGAGTGTTTACCGATACCAGTATTTTCCTGGTCGGAGTACACATACAATGATGATCTAGAGAGAACTTTTAACGAAGCAAATGTCTTCTGTCATTGATTGGATTCCGATCACTATACCTTTTACAGGTATATTTATACATGGTGACTACCTTGGCATGCAAGTCCAAGACTCTTCAATTAGTCTTTATTTCCTTATCGAATACGATTCTTCTTTCATGTAGTTGATCGGCTTGTAGCTATTATCTTGGAGAAGATATGATTGTTTCCTCTTCAGACTCTTCCTTCCTTGATAGGCAGAATTTTCTGTTATAGTTAACCCCCAATAATCAGTTGTGGATGATATCTTAGAGGAAAATGTATTTGTTTCCTCTTTTGACTCTTTCACTAATGATGGCCATTTAAGAGTTAAATATTCTCTTATTAATTATGTCATTAATTGGGTTGACTACCTCTATTTACATATTTGACCTCATTAATAGGGTTGATTACCTCATTAATACGGTTGGCCTCATTAATGGTAATTTCAATGTAATGAAAGTCAACCCTCTCTTCCTATGTTGCCGAGAAGAGAGCTCTAGTTCTGCTTGTCACTTTGGAAAGGTACTTCATGGAGGTTACCTGAGGTGACATTTGATATTCCTTGAGGGTGAGGTACCCTAGGATCTAGTACACTGTTGGGATCCCCCGGGGACCTCTCGATTGTCACGGAGCTAGATCAATCATGCTGGTCTTTCCATGGAGCTTGTGATAACCATTTTAGGGGCAAAATATCCCATAGGGTTCCAACCTTGTAGTTGGGATCGGTTTTGCTACGCCGAGCTTTATCATAGAGCTTGACCTAATTATGCAGGCTTCCTAGCGGGGTAGGGGGCCTGGCTGGCAAGCCATGGTATGGTGTTCGCCAGAAACAAACGACCTTAGCTTGCTTCTAGAATGGTGGAGATGTACGCTCGAGTACTGCTCTTGCTACTTGATTTAACCATGCCAGGATCTACAGTGGATCTTATCACTTTTGGTGATGATGGGGCTTTACGGGCATTTTCTTTTTATGCTCGGACAGGTCGAGATTATACCTTGACGAGGCAGGAGGGCCTTTATAAGACAAGTTCGGCACCTTGAAGGTCTCCTAGTGAAAGTAGAGATAGTAGCAAGCTCTAGGAGAATGTCACGAGATACCTTGATGTTAGGGGACCCAGGCCCTTTCAAGTCGACCTAGCTTCGGGCTTTTATCCTGGTATAAGGAGCTTGATGCAGTCTCGTCAGGCTTTATTTCGTAAGCCTGGACACGAGCGAGATGCTAAGATGGCTACTATGCTCTTACACACAGACCTTTCTTGGGGGTTGTAGCCCGACCAAGGCATCAAGAGCGCTATCTAGCTATATCCTGGTATTTTGATCCGAGTGGAAACTATGCTCTTACACTCAGACCCTTCTTAGGGTTGTAGTCCGACCAAGGCATCAAGAGCGCTATCTAGCTATATCCTGGTATTTTGATCCGGATGGCAACAAAGTTCTCACACTCAGATCCTTCTTAGGGGAGGTTACCCGACCAAGGCATCAGGGGTGATGAGGGGGCTTCCCCGATTAGTCCCTGGTTTCAAGATCTAGATAGCAACTATGTTTTTACACTTAGACCCTTCTTGGCGAGGGGTGGTGCCCGACCAAGGCATCAGAGGTAGTAAGGAGGCTTCTCCGACCGGTCTCTGGTCATAAAGAGATCACTATTAAAATACTATGGCGATCCTCTAGAGGGATTAATCCAGTCCAGGGCATCAAGAGTGCGGTGTAGCTCTCCTAGTAATGGCGATCCTCTTAGAAGTATTTGATTCAGTCTAGGGCATCGGGAGTGCAGTGCAGCTCTCCTGGTGATGGTGATCATATGAGATCTACTACGGATACCAGAATTGAAAGAGATGCAAACTCATGGTGAGCTAATACGAAGTTGTATCAGTGCATGGTGGTATCGGTTGATAACCAGTCTTGCTCTAGGAGTTTTTTAACGAGTAGAATCTCTTGAGATGATTTGCATTATGAGTGTAGATAGTAGAATGGCTCTTCGTAAAAGACGTTTTTTATTGCGAACTAGAGGAAATTGTCTCACACTAGGGTCATCGCCCCTCACACTTGAGTACTGAGAAAATATTGAGCTTCTAGTCCCCAAGTGATGTAACCGGTTTGGAAGTCCGCTTGAGGTAGATGAGAGTCTTCAACAATCGTAATCGAGCTAGAGACCCTACTGTGAACGAATCAGGACCTTTAGGTGCTCCCCGAATGGATAAAGACCTCGATGGCTCATTAGGGCATTGGAAGGCCCAGTACAAATAGAGAGGAGCCATCTGTATGATAATCTTCGAGAGCAAGCTGGTGTTTGCTAAGGTCGAGCTTGTGCCAGCCAAGGAGGATGGTTACTTCTTCACAATCTTCCAGGTAGAGCTGGCTCTACTTCCCTATTTGACTTAAGAGTCATTGATGGACGAAAAAGGAAGGGGATTAAGAAGAAAGCTGCTGAGATGGTTATGTATGTTCCCATCGTAGCTGGCAAGTCTTGGGTTGCTGAAGCAGACCGGCTTGAAATCCCATAATGCAGTAGATGATCAATCCGAAGAAGGAGCTTATCCTTCAATTAAAGGCCAAAACTGAGGTGGTTATTTATATTGTAGGTGAGCCCTGGTTGATCCAGGAATAGATGTTTCTGATGGAGAAAACTTCTCTCTCAGGGGACGTTAAACCAAAACGAGGAGGAGCTGACCACGGTAGTGAGGGACGCAGTTGTTCTGAATAAAGACATTACCAAAATTGAGGCAACCATGGCTAATGTGTAAGTAATCCGGGAGTGGATCCAACATGCATATAATGTGGATAGACTCAGGTCGATGTGTCATGCCATGCGAGGATTGCTCCGAAGGAGGATGTAAACTCTTGAGGGAGTTGTTTAAACTCTGCATGGCAGCGTGGCTATCTTGGGAGCCAAGGTGGGTGCTTCATTTGCTGAATGACGCTTCTGTGTTGCTTGTTAGGCAGCTCGAGCTCTTCTTCCCTCTGACCAGATCATCATTGGAGGATGAATACCTTGAATAGATCGCAGAAAAAGTTGAGAGTTACCTGGGTCCGCTCTGACTAAAGCCAGAAATTATTGAGATGATGGATAAGCAGATGGTGAGGAGGACTTGGTTCCCATTTCTGCTTTCATGTCTAGTCGTGTAGAAGTAGGAACTACTTTGAAGTCCTCTGCTGTTGTAGATGCATGGGGGGCTTCAAGTCTGCCTACATTTCTATCTGAATCAGAGAGGTAGATCAGGACCAAGGTAACTCGCTAGGCCGATTAATGGCCCCGTACAAGTGGAGAGGAGAGACCGGCCTAGTAACTGTCTAGAGACATGCTCAGGATTCTAGAAGTTTCCCGCGATGAGTGGCGACTCACTTGAGCATTGGATGACACTATACGGGATTTTAAGAATCCCCTAACAACTAAGGGAAAGATCTGGACCCTCCTGGAATGAACCAAGAATTTAGTGGCTCACTTGGGTGTTGACCGGCCCAGTATAAGAAGTGAGGAGCCACTTGGCCTTACAGTGAGACTGTTACTCCAGAGGTTAGATTAGGCATGTAGGAGGCCTTACCAAAAGTGGAAAACTTCTGGGCTCTCCTCGATCAGATCGGGCTTCGGTGTCTTGCTAAGGCTATGAATGACCCGGTAAAAATAGAGCGAAGCCACCGGTCTTATAGTGGTGTTATTGCTCTAGAAGCTTGCTTAGGCACGTAGGTGGTCTTACCAAATATGGGAAGCTTCTGAGATCTCCTCGATCGGATCAAGCTTCGGTGGCTTGCTAAGGCGGTGAATGGCCCGGTAAACATGATGTCACCGGTCTGGTACAGGTTTAGAAGCATGCTTGAAATCTTCGGAGTACCCTGCAATTGAAATGAGGCTCTGGACCATGCTAGAACGAAACAGGAGCTCAGTAGCTCAATTGGGCGTTGACTGACCCTGTATAAGAAGTGAGGAGCCACTTGGCCTTATAGTGAGGCTGCTGCTCCAGAGGTTAGCTTAGGGAAGTAAGAGGCCTTACCAAGAGTGGGAAACCTCTGGGTTGTCCTCGATCAGATCGGGCTTCGGTGGCTTGCTAGGGAGATGAAGTACATATGGAGCAAAGCCACTGGTCTTGTAGTGGTGATACTGCTCTAGAAGCTTGCTTAGGCACGTATTTGGCCTTACCAAATGTGGGAAGCTTTTGAGACCTTCTCGATCGGATCTGGTTTCAATGGCTTGATAGGGTGGTAAATGGCCCAATAAACATGAAGCCACCGGTCTGGTACTGGTCCAGAAGCATACTTGGGATCTTTGGAGTCCCCTGCAATTGAAATGAGGCTCTTGACCATGCTGGAACTAAACAGGAGCTCAGTGGCTCAATTGGGCATTGACCGACCCTGTATAAGAAGTGATGAGCCACTTGGCCTTACAGTGAGGCTGCTACTCCAGAGGTTAGCTTAGGCATGTAGGAGGCCTTATCAAGTGTTGGAAACCTCTGGGCTATCCTCGATCAGATCGGGCTTCGGTGGCTTGCTAGGGCGATGAATGACCCGGTACATGTAGAGCGAAGCCACCGGTCTTGTAGCGATGCTACTGCTCTAAAAGCTTGCTTAGGCACGTAGGTGGCCTTACCAAATATGGGAAGCTTCTGAGACCTCCTCGATTGGATCCAGCTTTGGTAGCTTGCTAGGGAGGTGAATGGCCTGGTAAACATGAAGCCACCAGTCTGGTACTGGTACAGAAGCATGCTTTGGATCTTTAGAGTCCCCTACAATTGAAATGAGGCTCTGAACCATGCTAGAACGAAACTAAAGCTCAGTGGCTCAATTGGGCGTTGACCGACTCTGTATAAGAATTGAGGAGCAACTTGGCCTTACAGTGAGGTTGTTGCTCCAGAGGTTAGCTTAGGCATGTAGGAGGCCTTACCAAGAGTGTGAAACCTCTGGGCTTTCCTCAATCTGATCAGTTGAGGTCGGTGTAATCTACACACATATGCCACTTTCCTTTTGCCTTTGTAACCATGACCACGTTAGCAATCCACTCGGGATAACGTGTTTCTCGATTGAAGCCTGCCTAGGATAGTTAGTCCACCCCTTCCTGAACCGTAACATTTTTTTCGGTGTTAAAGTGGCACCTTTTTTTGTTTAATAGGTTTAAAGGTTGGATCCACTGCCAATCGATGAGTAGCTAATGTCATCAGAATCCCCGACATCTAAGTATGACTCCAAGCAAAAATATCGTTGAACTTTGTGAGAAGCCTCATCAAGCCCTGTTTCATTCCCGGCTCAAGAGTGGCTCTGATCTTGAAGACCTTCGTGGGATCGCTTATTCGGACAGGAATCTCTTCTAACTTATCCACTGGATGGTCGCTGGCCCATTTTCTTTTTTGTTCTTCCATGTCGGGCATTATGAGGTCTTCTTCAAGGTGATCGGTGGACCCTACAACTCCGAGGCTTAGTGTATGGGTTGCCCTGTCTTGGATCGTTGTCACCTGGGCGAGTTGTTTAGCTAGAGCTATTGGGTTGGCCAATACTGCGTAGCATCTCCTGGCCGCTTGCTGATCACCTCGAACTTCCCCCACCTTGTCTCCTTCTAGGAATTTAAGGACATTGTGGTAAATAGAAATGACCCTTTTCAAAAATGATAGAAATGGCCTCCCTAATATTGCATTGTAGGCTAATAGGGTATCCACCACCACGAAGTTGGTCATGATATTCTGCTGAAGATGTGTGGCTCTAATGATTACTGGCAGGATTTTTGATCCCACGGGTGTGATTGAGTCCCCATTGAACCCATATAAAGGTGTAGTGCAGCTATTCTAACACCACTGTTTCAAGTTTAGCTTTTCCAAGATATCTTTAAACAGGACGTCAACGCTGCTACTTGGGTCGATGTGCACACGATGAACCATGCAGTTTGTAATATGTACTGTGATCACCATGGGGTCATCATGAGGCTGTACAGTGTTGTAGACATCTGCTTCGGTGAAAATGATTTATGACAACTGGGAAGGGCTAGTCGGTCTCTGGTCGACCTTAAAGACATCCCTCACTTTCGCCTGTACCAGGGACTTTCCTCGCATGGTTTTTCTTGGAACTGTTGGAGGTGCCGGCAAGAGTAGGCCCCCCGCTGATGGTTTGTAATATTTGAATCTGTTGCATCAGGTCCGCTTGTTTCTCCTTCCTTTTCTCGGCAAGTTCTCGGATCTCAGTTTTTACCTCTCTTCAAGTCTAAATCTTTTCCCTAACTTGCTGTAGGAATTTCACCAGGCATCCTCCCCTTATCAAAGCCTCGATTTTGTTCCACAGGTTGTAGCATTCTGAAGTGTTGTGCCTCATATCCTTGTGAAAGTCATAATATTTATAGCGATTTCTCTTATCGACCGGGGCTTTCATGGGAGTGGGCTTCTGTAACAAACCCTTGTCCCGAATGGCAAGATAGACTGTTTCCCGAGATGCATTTAAGGGAGTGTAATGGTCATACCCTCTCTCATCGCGGGCTATAGAGGCCACTGTCCTGGAAGGTAATGAAGCTTGAGGAGGAGTTTGTTTATCTGGATATCTTTTCGATCTAGGTTGAGAAATGGGGAAACGGTACGTTGATTTGTTAGAGGTTTGTTCTTGCTTTTCTGAGCTTGCTCGGGTCGGGGTGCTTTATTCTTTTATCACTTTATGGCTCTCATTTCATCGTGTTACATATTGACCTTGAGTTGTTCGTCGACCTCAATCTGCTCCAAAGTCTAATCATAGGCTTCTTGTTAAGTTTCAGGAGGTCTCTTAGCAAAAGACTGGAAAAGCTTTCCCTCCCACAGGTTTCTTCTAAAGTGGGCGAGGGTTTCTTTCTCGACGAAGACCCCATCTGGATGACTTTCTTATGGAAACACTCGACATAAGCCTGGAGGGTTTCCCCTCTCTCTTGGATCACGTACTGTAGATGGATCGGGTCCTTCAATCGGGGCTTAACCCCCTGGAATTATGAGCAGAAATCGGTTGATAACTTGGTGAAGGTATCCACTCTACAAGCAGGTAGTTTCCTTAACCAGGTTTTCACGTAATCCGTGAGCGTAGTGGGGAACATTCGACACATAGCGGCCCTGGTTGTGTTCTGGACCTCCATCTGTTGAACGAAGCTCTCTAAGTGGCTCAGTAGATCCTTAGTCCCAGAGAACCTGTTAGTTAGCATTTTAAATTTGGGCAAGAGCTCCGCCTCCTGGATCCATCTGGTGAAATGAGCATTCATTTCACTTAGAGGATTTTTCTTGTCCTCCTTGTACTTTCCCTTCTTCATCGATTGGACCTCCTTCTGAAGTTCTGTCGATTGATCCTTTAGATGTTTGCTTTCAGACTTCCTTGAGTTGATTCAGTTTCCTTACCATCGGATATCTGTGACAAACTGGCGACTTCTACCCGGTTCCTTCTTTAGAGGGGGTCTGCATTGGGGCTTTGCTGACTTTCTTCTTCCCTACCCCGGCCTTCCCCTCTTGAAGTCGTTAGGTGAAGAAACTCTCCCCGCTCTCAAGGAAGGATGTCTGCTACAGATTTGACTTGCCTTGGCTTGTAGCGTGGCATCGCTTTGGGAACGGAGGGCATGGGCCCTAACCTATCCCGGATCGAGGTTTTGAGTCCCGTTCTATTACGAGCTTGTTCCCGAGGAGTAGGTCCCAGATGATCAAATGCGGGCTGCCTAGCCCCAGGCCTGCTTGACTCCGCTGGATTGTAAAGGTCTGCTTGCTGGATGGGAATGCCCTCAACGAGCAGTTGAAAGCGGACGCTTTCTATGAAGGCCGCTGCTTGTTGGTCAAGTTCGATCTGATTTCCTAGAAAAGGATCCAGAGCTCGCATTGTGGCTGGCTGGGATGGAACCTGGCTATAGAGCCTAAATTTTCTCCCTTTCGTCGGGACCTTTCGTGTTGACGTAGCAGAAGGTTGTCTCGATGCGCCTGGTTTTCCTTGTAATGAGCGGAGCCTCATGATTCCTGTAAAATAACAAACTTTTGAATACAAAGGTGGTGGTGTGAGAGTTTCCCACAGACGGCGCAAGAAAGTGTTAACAGGGAAATTTGCTCAGGATGAGAAATTCCTTTAACACCCTCAAGACCATTACCACGAAAGAGGTGCCCGGGGTCGGTACCGTTGATACCTGACCTGTTAAGAGGTAAACGAGAGGCTGGATAGCAGAAACAGTAAATGGGAGATTTTATTATTAATACTTGCTTCGAAATACAAATCACTCTCTTATCTGCTCGCAGTCTCTCTAAGATCTAGAGAGGTGCAACTATGTGCTTATCGAATAGTGGAAACAAAGGTGGTATTGTTCTGAGTATAGAATTTAGGCCTTCCCCTTCTTTCTTCTCCTCTGTTTTTTATATATTTTTGTCTATATCTCCCTTTCTCCGTGTCTCTGTGTAGCTATTTATATTTGATCCAAGTAGGTTTGAATTTGCTGATATCCAGCCACGATCCTATCAATCCCTCCTCTCCTAATCGGGCGGGATCCCTTACTTAAAAGTGGTTGACCTCGAGTGAGTAGCGGAACCGATGATTTCGTTGACGAAAACAAGTTGGTTTCCTTTTAGGTATCAAACACTTGGCTTGCACGTATACGGAATCAATTGTTTGTTACCACATAGATTTGATCTTGTATGTTATCGTGGCATGGTGTGTCATGAAGGCTACCCAGCTAGTTACATGTCGTCCCGTAGAGCGAGGTAGATCCCTGCTCCGACTCTGTTATCAGAGGCTTGAGATGGATTTTCCCTGACCCTTGGAGGATTGAGGTGACCCTATAGACATTCTTGGGAGGTACCCGGGGTAGTGTAGATTTAGGCGTGAGTTCTTCTTAATGTCCAGTAGGAGCAGCGGACTTCTAGAGAGGTTGGCGGGCTTCTCTCGAATGTCTCTTGAGCTTGGAGATTTCTCCTAGCATTCATGGGGTGGTTGAAGAGCTCGACCTCATAACCGAGGTTCCCCGATAAGTGGCCTGGATAAGCTCAGGTTCTAGTATTCATGTGGAGGCTCATCTTGGTTGCGTCTGGCTTGTTTTCTGGTAGTTTTGAAGCCTAGTCGGCCTTCCCTGCTCCTGCGAGGTGGCTTTATGGTCTATCCGGGCTTCATAAATGTTGATTATGGGTTTCGACTTGTGGCGGGAAATTCGAAAATTTTCTTTGACTCCTGACCAAATTTTGCTATTAATAGGTACGAAGTAACTATCCCGCCCACCACCTTTGTGGTAGTGGCCGGGGTTCGGTACCTTTGATACCTAGATTGATTGAGTAAAGGTAAGTGTTTAAAACAAATGTTAACACAATGAGGAAAGGAACCATAATATGGCTATGTTATTCATCACAAATATCGTACAAAAACCTCTCAAATATACTCAATCTCATTGGGGTACAACAGGGTGACAACCACGTGCCTGTCGAGAAATGGAACATAACGATGACCGTGTTCTGATTACAAAGTTTAGGCCGGAGTCGAACCTCTCCTTTCGTATGCTTTTTTTTCCTATTTTTACTGTTCATTCATGATCCTTCTTTCATCATGCTTGGGCGTATTTATACATGGTTCAAGTAGGTTAAAGTTCACGAATCTCCTGCCATGATTCTCCGAATCCGTTCCCACCTTACCGAGCGGGAAATTTTATTTAAAAGTCATTGACTTTGGATTAATGAGGGAGTTGAGAATATCTTCATTGGAGATAAGTTTGTTTCCTCGTTAGACTCAAACTCTTACCCTGCACGTACGTGGCAATTTATTGTTTATTAGGTGTAGAAATGATCTTGTGTGCCTTCATGGCCTGATTTTTCATGGAGGTTATCGAGTATGGTGTTCATTGTTTCATGGGATGAGGTAAATCTGTGTCCTAGTTTTGGTACTAGAAGCTTGGTTTGACCTTTCCACATCCCTCGGAGCTTGGGATGACCTCATGGGCACCATTTGGTGGCAACAGGGCTTTGGCGAGCTTCCTGCTATCTATCAAGATAGGTCTGTATCTTCCCTCAGCTAGATAAAGTAATTCGGATGTATGAGCCCGTTGCTTAATAGGTTCTCACTTAAGTCTGGAGAGGATGGTGGGCTTCTAGAGAGGTTTCGAGGTAGTTTTGTCCTCATGGGGCCTTGATCTCCATGCATTGGTCTTCCCCTAAGTTCTTGATTTGGTGTAAGGAGCTCGATTCGTTTATGTCGGGCTTCATCTTGGATGCTTCTTGAGCTCGATGACCTTTGTTTGCTTCTTTGGGGCGGCGCCAATCGATCCTAGTGCACGGGGTTTCATGGTGGGTAATCTCAAGCTTGAACCCGGGACAGAAGAGTGGAAAATTTCTCTTTGGTCCCTAGCCAAATTTGGCTATTAACAGAAGCCCCCTTTGACTTGATCACCGGTGATTTAGTTAAGGTTGGAGTCAGATTTTCTATCTTAATTGGGAAATTTTCCCTCCTTTATTATTACCAAAAATCTCGGTGGAAATCTTCTCATTAATTACACAAGTGACGTGGCGAGCATAGACTGGTGTACTTCCCGAAACAATCCGGCTTTGTTATGGCCATTCCGAGATTCGAGGTAATCCTATCAAAGATTTCATCAATGTCACTACTCCCTTCGCTTCTATTTATACCAACTTCTTCATCACTTTCCTCACACTTTCTTTTAGACTTTAAATTTTCAAAATCCCTCTTTTTTGCTACCCTCCTCAGCTATGCCTTTGTTCCTTCTCTTTTTACTTGCCTCCAAACCTTATTCCATTATGTCGAAAGTCAGCTATGACTCCGTCAATTCCCTTATTAATGGTGCAGAAGTTTCCAACCTTGCCTAGGGAAAATGAGCACGAAAAGACTTTAACAATGACAACTCTCCCCAGAACCCGCAACGTCGCCAGTCGATTAGAAACGTGGCCTTTGGAACCAGGTTCACTAACTGACCAGACTACACCATAAACTTGGTGGACGAAGGCTCTAACAATGAAGACAGGGACAACGCCGTTGGGAAGGGCCAAGTCAAGGCTGTTGGTCCTTATTTGGTGGAGGCCCTCTTTTATGACTTTAAGATCATTACCGACTCTACCGTTGATCCAAACTCCATTAATCGTTTGAGATCCCAATATGGTATTCCTGACGGCGTCTCCCTTACAATTCTTCATAGAAATTATGACGTCTTTGACCCTCCCAACGACATCCTCCCAATTTATGTAGTGGCCCTCGATAATGGGGTAAGGCTTCCCCTCTATCCTTTCCATTAGAATAGCTCTCAATGTCCTTCAACTAGCTCCTCTCTAGTTTGCGCCCGACTTTTGGAGGCATCTGATTAGCTTTCTCATGCTGTGGAGGGAATAGTGCAAGCTAAGCAAGGTCATTAGGGAGCCCGAAGCAGAGGAACTAGCTTACCCCTTTCAAATTGGAAGCCTGGCTGGAGCTCCCCAAGGCCAGTTCTTTACGAAAGCTAAGAACAAGCTCAACTTTATCATACCTTGCATTTCAAAGAAGGACCCAACCTGGAAATAGGAGTGGATACTGGTAGAAGATGATTGGAGGAGCACTATCTTTATCGGCAGGCATGAGTTCGAGGTTCCAACCGCCTCTAATGACAAGCCTTCATGGGACAAGGATTCTCTGCCTACAGAGTCTGAGGTGATCCTGAGAGCCATCCTTGCTAGGAATTATTTGAACCTAAGGTTCCCAACTGCTGATTCCTTTGATCCTCGTAGGTATCAGTGAATCGATACTTGCGAATCTATGATGCTATTCCTCGTAAGTAGTACCGAACTATTATGCTTTTGTTTCGTTGGTTAGATCGGTTCTAATCTCTCTTCTCCTTCTTTTATTAACAGTTTTTGTTGTTGCTCCATCTTCCTTCGAAGCCCAGCAAGCTCACACCCCTCCTTCTCATGTTAGATTGCCATGGGTAGCCCCCTTGGCTACTTCAGAGAAAGAGGGGTTTATTGATCCAGCTTGGGTTTTGCCTGCTCCCACTGTCACCTTCCTAAGCTAAGTCCAAGTTGGCTATTCCTGCATCGTGGGATTTTAGGGCTCTAAACCAAGGAAGGCCCACTTCCCGGGCTATTGATACGACCACCTCTGCACCTTCATTGGTTGGTCCTGCTATCGTTACTGCCCCTTTTATCACCTACCTGACCCTTCTGTCCTTACGCTCCCAACTCCTCGGCCTTCGGCAGACCCCGAGACTGGTGTTCAAGAGGTTCCTCCTACCTGCTTCCTATGTCAGCCAAGCTCGATGGGGAAACATGAAGTATTTGAAAAGTTCATCGCGTTTTGTCTGGGCGATGGGCTTTTTAGGATGTCTTTGATGCATGTCGACATCTTTATTACGAAGGGATCCTCTCTTCTGGCTGAGGTAACTATCTTCTTCTATATCTTTCCTGTGACCATGAGCACTGATCATTTTGTAACCTAGGTTTTTCTCTCTATAGGCTTTCAAATTTAGCGTGGTGATGGGCCATCAGGTAGCCTTTCTCCATCACCGGGCTGCACAAGCTGAGCCTAAAGCTGAAAAGGCCATGAGGCTACTGGCGCAAGCTCAGACTCTGATATAGGTGATGACTTCCAGCCAGAAGAGAATAGAGGCAGAACTGACCGAGTTTCAGTGTGATCATGAGAGGAAGAAGCAATCATTTGTTCAAGAGACCCTAATATCTGAAAGGCGAGATAGGTAGAGGGACTATTGGAAGGCAAAAGCCAAAGTGCTGGATGTTCTTCTTCCTCAAACTGCGAAGTTGCAAACAGATGTGGATGCTTCTTTTAGCGAGGGGTACTTCTGTGCCTCCTTCCAGGTTGCCTAAGCTCCTCTTCTTCCTTCTGATCTCTATAGTATCATCGGCTGAGATAGGGAGGAATTTATATCCAGGGCTGCAGAGATGTCTCTCTCTAAGGGTAATGGAATTGGTCCTTCTAGCGAGGCTAAAGCTAGAAAGCAAGCAGCCATGCTAAATCCTTCCCCTCCTATTCCGTTCTTCCTAGTATCAGTCTTTGGAGAATCCTCGAGGGGGGGTTCAACTTGTGTAGCCCGAAGAAGATCAGGTAGAAGCCTGGACCCCCCTGAAGAATCTTCTAGAGATGAGCTAAAGGCGAAGAAGAGCAGGATAGAGTCAATAACCACCCTTCTTGATATGGCTTTCCCACCTGAGGTTATGGCGGTTGTTAATGAGGTCTTAGAGGAAGACCCAACTGAGCATCAAGTAATTAGGGAGCCTCTTGAGGTAGGGGTAGCAAAAGTGGCCAACCAAAATGAGAACCCACCGAAGGATGAGCAAAAGGCGAGGACCACCAGGAAGGAGGAACAACATGAGAGAACTAGGATAAAGCTGGAGCCTGATACAATCTATTCATAACTTGATTTTACTGCCCGAAAAAAAGGATGGGCACCCCGATTTACTCATGCCATGTCTAGTTTGATTTTTCTTCATCATTCTTTCATTTTTGTAGCCCAGAACTGGGGTTCGGGGTCCCTATTTCATAACTGTAGCCTTTCTAGGGGATAGACTCTCATATCATTAATGAAAGCTGGCTATAGATTTATTCATACTTGCTTCAATGAACTTTGACTTGGCTGACATCTTCTTGCTTCATTCTTGATCTCGACCCAAATGCGACCTCCGAAATAACTTGGCTTAGTCAAATTTGGTAAAACTAATGAGATCTTAAATTTGTTTAATTGTGAAAGTAGACAACTTGCTCGAGCTCGTAGCCCTTAGCAGAAACTTGTAGTTCGAGGATTCTAGTGAGTGATCCCTTTACACGGTTTTAGGCTAGCTTGTTCATGTCAAAGTAAGAAATCAAATGTACATGTAGTATTAGAAATCAACAATAGTTTGGACATTGGAACTTAGGCGGGAAACCTCACTAAGCCCGAGTCTTTCTCGGGGTTATAAGTTGTAGCCTGATCGAGGCATTAGGGAAGCTATTTAGCATTCCTGGTTTTGAGGCGGTCATTGTAGACATACTATGGCGATCCTTCTGGTAGGACTGACCCGGACCAAGATATCATGAGATTTGGATGGAAACTATACTCTTATACTCAGATCCTTCTTGGTGGAGGTCATTCGACCAAGTCATCAGGAAAGCTAGCTAGCTGTCTTGGTCTCGAGATCTGGATGACAACTTTACTCTTATACTCAGACCCTTCATGGCGAGAGGTGGTACCCGGCTGAGGCATCAGGGATAGTGAGGGCGCTTCCCCGACCAGTCTCTGGTCTTGAGGTGATCATGGTCGACATACTATAGTGATCCTCCCGGTAGAACTTAACCCGAACCAAGGCATCAAGGAGGCTATTTAGCTCTCATTCGTGGAGAAAACATAACGTAGCAGGAGATGAAAAAAATAGCAGACTTTATTTATAGCTGAAAGGGAGTATATTTTTCTAACTTATTAATATCTAAAAAAAGGTAGTCTACTACTGAAGTCACCTGTCTAAGGATAAAATCTCCTTAAATGGTCTGCATTCCAGGTGTGATCAATGGGCGACCGTCTATGTTATCTAGCTTGTAAGCCCCATTTCAAATCACTGCCCTGATCAAGTTTTGGACCATCCTAGTTAGGTCCTAGAACCCCATATGACCTAACCCTGGTATTTTATGTAACTTTTTTGAGGACTAGATCCTCATCCTTAAAGTTCATGGCCTTTACTCTTTTGTTAAAATACCTCGCAATCTTGCTCTGGTAGATAGCTACTTTTTTTGTCACTTGTTCTTGTGTTTCTTCCACGAGGTCCGAACTAGCTCAGAGCTTGATCTCGTTACTCTCAGGTTCAAAGTGTTGTACCCTGAATGAGGTCATCTTATGCTTTATGGGGAGGATAGCTTCAACACTGAAAGCCAAAGAATAGGTGTTTCCCCAATTACGGTCCTCCTTGTGGTTCGATACGCCCAGAAGACCTCGGAAAGCTCTTAAACCCACTTTTCTTTCTTCTGTTGCAGCTTCCTTTTCAGAAGCTTCTTAATGGTTTTGTTAGTTGCTTTAACCAATCCGTTGGTTTATGGATGAGCCACTAACGCAAACCGGAGGTTGATACCCAACCTCTCACAATATTCTTTGAACATCACAATATCAAAATGTTTCCCAGGTCGGTGATTATGACTAGCGGGGTACCGAACCTGCATACCACATTTTTCTTGATGAACGTGGTAGTATTTTCCTCTGAGTTTTGGGAGAGATGGCCTGCCTCAACCCAAATGGTGAAGTAATCAATGGCGACGATAACATGCTTCTCTTATCTAGGGGATATAGAAAACGGTCCAATCAGATCAACCCCCCATATAGCAAACGGGTAAGGTGAACTGATCGATGATATTCGTTTAGGGTGTAGACGACTTAGGTTTGAGGTCTTTCGACACGGCTCGCAAGATTGGACAAACCCCTTAATAATGGGAAAGTTGCTCAGGATGAGAAATTCCTGCTAACACCCTCGAGACCACTACCACGGAGGTGCTGGCCGTGGTCATTACCTTTGATACCAAACCTGCTTAGATAGGAATGAAAATTTGTATAATAATGAAAAATGGGAGCTTTTATTATCGATCACTTTGATATACAGAATTCTCTCTAATATATTATCTGGGACGTAGGAAGGTGGTCACTTTGTACTTGTCGAATAGAGGAAACAACGGCGGCCGTGTTCTGATTACAGAATTTAGGCCTTCCACTCCTCTTTTTCTTATCGTCTATATCTCATCTTTCTCTTCTCTTTTTTCATTTATCTCTCCTTACCATGCTTGGCCTTATTTATATTTGGTCCAAGTAGGTTTTAATTTCACAAATATCCTGCCATGATCCCATGAATTCGTTCCCTCAATATCGGACAGGATTCGTCATTTGAATTTGACTTGTTACTGGATTCAATGATATCGTTGACGGTGATAAGTTTGTTTCCTTTTTGGAATCAAACTCTTGACTTACACATACGTGGATTTAATATTGTTTGTTACATATATTTGATCCTGTGTGTTCTCATGACACTTTCTTCATGAAGGTCGCCGAATTAACTAGTCGTTGTCTTATAGAGCGAGGTAAATCCATGCTTTGGCTCTATTCAGAGAAGCTTGGGATAGACTCATGGGCACTTACTAGAGATAGTGTATGCTAGGCGATATTCTTCTTTCATGCCCAACGGGAATGGCAGGCTTACAGAGAGGTTGGTGGGCTTCTCATTCAGGCCATGAATTACGTTTGTCTTCTAAAAGCCTTAACCCGGAGGGGGCTTGCTTTGCTTGTTGGGTTTCTTTTGAATATCTCTTGAGTTTAGCGACCCCCCTGGCCTTCACGGGGTGGTTGAGGAGCCCGACCCCAGGAGGTTCCTGGGTAGGTGACCTCAAGAAGCCCGTACTCTAATGCTCGCGTAGGGGTTCGACCTGGTCATGCCTCACTTTTTCCCTGATAGTTTTGAAGCCTGACGCCCTCTACATGCTTTTGTGGGGTATTTTTATGGTACATCCGGGGTTTCATGAATGTCAACTTTGGGACTTGAGTTGGGAGAGTGGAAAATTTCTCTTTGACCCCTGGTCAAAATTTTACTATTAACAGAAGTCCTCTAACTTGAACGCCAGAGGTAGAGTTGGGATTGGAGTCAGATTCCTTATTTAATTTGAAATTTTTTCCATTATAAGATAATTACTGAGAATCTCGAATGAAATCTTCTCATTAATTGCCCAAGTGATGTGTCGAACTTGAATTGGTGTGTTCTTTGAGGAAAACCGGTTGCAGTACGGCTCTCTCCGTGGCACGAGGTGATCTTTCCAAGGATATTACCAATATCATTACACCCCTAACCTCTATTTAAATTCAAACTAATTTCCTGTTTCTTCACACTTTCTCTCAATCTTGAACTTACAGATTTCTTCTCATTTACTTGTTTTCTCCGACCACCTCTTTATCTTTTGCCTATGTTCAAACTCTTTTCATCCAACAATGTAGAACTCCTCTGATAGCAATGAAGCCTTGGTCAAGGGCACTGGAGGCTCTAACCTGGTTCCTCAGAAACGGGTGCGAGGAATTTTGAGTGAAGAGGACTCCTCCCCGGTCCGCTAGCGTCGTCGTTCTGGTGGGAATGTCTCAATCGGTTCTGGCTTCTCTAATCAACTTGATAACCCTCTAAACTTAGTTGACAAGGATTTCGATGCTGGAGAGAGGGTCGATACCGCTGGGGAGATTCAAGTTACGGTGGTGGGGATTCCTTCAATGACGCCTCTTCCTTCAGAATCTTAGGTTATTCCAAATTCTACCGTTGACCCACAATCGATTAACCGCCTTCGGGATAAATACGGCATTTCTAAGGGTGTTACCCTCACAGTTCATCATAAGAATTATGATGTTTATAATCCTATCGCGGGCGTGCTTTCCATTCATTTGGTGGCCTTTGAGAACGGGGTCAAGCTCCCCTTTCACCTCACTCATCGACGAGCCCTTAATGCCCATCAACTAGCTCCCCTTCAATTGACGCCCGGCTTTTGGAGGCATCTGATTTTATTCCTCGTGCTGTGGTGGGAACAATGCGAGCTAGGCAATGTCACCCAGGAACAAGGGGCAGAAGAGCTGACCAACCTTCTCCAGATCAGAAGCTTGTCTAGAGGTCATCGGGGACAATTCTACGTAAAGGCCAAAAACAAACTCAACTTTATCATCCCCGACACTTTTAGAAAAGACCCCGCTTAGAAGAAAGAGTGGATACCAATAGAGGAATAGGGTGAGCTCTGTATTTATCGGTGGGCATGAGCTCACAGTTCCCACTACTTTCAGTGACAAACCCTCATGGGATCGGGACTCCCTACCCGCTGAGTCTGAGGCCGTGTTGAAGACTATCCTCGCCAGAAATTATCTGAACTTGAAGTTTTCAACTGCTGACCCCTTCTCCTCCTTTCAGGTCATCCCTAGGAGCCTTCTCCGCTACCTCAAAAAATGGGGCCAATCGTTATGGTCGTTGCGTCGCTTGTTCCTGCTTTATCGTCTTCCCGGATGAGGTCTAAGATGGTTGTTCTCGCATCTCGGGCAACAAAGGCTCTAAAACGAGAAGGGATTGCTTCCCAAGCAATTGATACGACCACCTCTGCCCTTTCACCAGTGGTTCCCGCTTCAACTACTGCTTCCCCAGTTACATTACCCCCTCCTTTAACTGATCCGGCTGCGTTCCGGGTAGTTCAGGCTCCAGGGGATCCCGCGGCTGGTTCTCTTGAGATTCCTCCTTCTCGCCCCCACCAACAGTTGGGCTCGGTTGGCCAGGATAAGGTTTTGAAGCAGTTCGTTGATTCATGCCCGGGTGGCGGGCTCTCTAGGATGGCTTCTATGCCCGTGGATTTTCTAATTACCAAGGGGTCTGCCTTCTGGCTAAGGTAGTCATTGCCTTTTTTTCCTGTGATTGTGAGATTTAACTGCTTTCTACCCTTCGTTTCGTGCTTTGTAGACTTTCAAGTTCAATGTAGCCATGGGCCACCAAGTATCATTTCTTCAAGATTAGACAGCTAGGGCTGAAGTTGAGGCTGAGCGGGCCATAGGATTGTTGGCATTGGCTCAATCCTTGGTTTGGGAGATGACTTCCAGCCATAGGGATACAGAAACAAACTGGCTAAGCTTCGATGCGACTACGAAAGGCTGAAGCAATCTTTTAACCAAGAAACTCTTCGGTCTAAGTTACGAGCTTGTCAGAGGGATGACTGGAAGGAAGAAGCGAATGTGTTAGATGCTGAGAATCATGTTCTTCAAGCTTAAGTTGCCAAGCTTCGGGTTGTTGTGGACTCCTCCTTTAGCGAGGGATACTTCTACACCTGCTACCAAGTCGTTGAGGCCCTCTCCTCCCTCTTTGATCTATCGATTATTGCTAATTGGGATAGGGAGGAGATAATGGCCAAGGTCTCAGAGATGTCTCGCCCCTTAGGTGATGACCTGGATCCCTCTAACGTGCCCGAGGTAGGGAAGCATTTAGCTGGGTCAGACCTCCCTCCTCTTCCTCCTGTCTTCCCAAAATCAATTCCCGATGAATATTCAAGGGGGGTTCTACCCATGGAGCCGGAAAGAGATCTTACAAAAGCCTAAAGTAACTCTAAGGTGGCTTCAAGGGAGGAGCCAGTAGGAGGGAAAATCATTCTAAAGTCAATGACCAACCTTCTTGATGCAGCCATACCTTCTGAGGTCATGGCGGTGGTCAATGAGGTCATGAAGAAGGACCCAGCTGAGCAATAAATCGTTGAAGGACATACTCAAAGCGACGTGGCAAGCCAGGATAAGCGACCACCAGAAAGGGAAGGGGGGAACGAGGTTCATCCTGAGGAGAAGGAAGAAACTGGAAGAAATCAAGAGGACATAGAAGTTTGAACCCATCTTCCTGCAACTTGTTTTGAATGCCTGGAAAGGGGGTGGGCTCCTCATCTTTACTCATGATTGATTGTTATTCTTTCCCTATTCATAGCCTGGAACCAGAGGTTGGGCTCTTTGTTTGCTGTAGCCTTATCGGGGAATAGGCTCCCCAATTCGTCAATGAAATTTAGCTTTTAGACTTGGTTCAAATTCTGATTTGCATGTAGGTTCAGCCTTTATAGCACCCTGATTTAGCTCGGGAAAAGTAATAAGATAAAAAAAAAACTGCTTTATCGTTAACGTAGATAGCTAGCTTGATAGTCCCCTTATCTGATCGTAGACCTTGAGCTTCTTTAAGGGGTTATAGCCCGAATAAGGTATTAAGGAGAACTATCTAGGCCTCTCTTAGGCTGGGAGGGCTACTACGCTCTTAAACTTGAGTCCTTCTTGGGGGGTGATAACCCGACCAAGGCCTTAGAAGGGCTATCTAGCTATTTCCTGGTCTTCGAGATCTTGATGGCAATTATGCTCTTACGCTCAGACCCTTCTTGGGGGTGGTAGCTCGACCAAGGCATCAGGAAGGCTATCTAGATATTTCATGGTCTCGAGATCTGGATGGTTACACATACACCCTTCTAGGGGGTGGTAGCCCGACCAAGGCATTATGAGGGCTATCTAGCTATTTCCTGGTCTTGAGATCTGGATGACAATTATGCTCTTACACACAGACCCTTCTTGGGGGTGGTAGCCTGACCAAGGCATCATGAGGGTAATCTATATATTTTCTGGTCTCGAGATCTGGATGGCAACTATGCTCTTACAATCATACCCTTCTTGGCGAGGAGTAGTGCCCGGCCAAGGCATCAAGAGTGGCGAATGGGATTCCCCGGCTAATCCTTGGTCTTGGAATGATAATGCCAAATTTTCCAAGTAGACCCAAATCATTGTAGAACATAGTTGAAGATGAAGAAAACAAGAAAACAAACTTTATTGATAAAAAGGATGGAGTACATTATTGCCGAAGATTAAAAACTAGGTGGAGGCAGCCTGCTCATGTGTCCCCTGTTCAAGGATAGAATTTTCTTATTTGATCTGCATTACAAGTATGATCGATGAGTCGGCCATTCATGTCCTTGATCTTGTATGCCCCATTACGGATCACCACTTTTACTAGGTATGGCCTTTCCCAATTGGGCCTCAGGACCTCGTCTGACCTCTTCCTTGTATTCAACGTTACTTTCTTGAGAACTAGGTCCCCTTCCTTAAAGTTTCGGGCTTTTACCATCCTATTAAAGTACCTGGCAATTTTGCTCTGGTAAACCGCTACCGTCTTAGCTGCTCGATCCTGTTTTTCTTCCAAGAGATCCAATCTAGCTCGGAGCTTATCCTCGTTGCTTCCTGGTTCAAAATGTTGGACCCCAAAGGATTTCAGTTTGTGCTCAATGGGAAGAACTGCTTCAACCTGAAGGCCAGAGAATAAGGTGTTTCCCCGGTGGCTGTTCTTTTCATGGTGCGGCAAGCCCAGAGGACCTCGGGAAGATCCTCTGCCCATCTGCCTTACTTCTACTGCAGCTTCTTCTTTAACAACCTCTTAATGGTTTTATTTACGGATTCCACCAAACCATTGGTCTGGGGGTGGGCTACTTAAGAAAATCTAAGGTCGACTCCCAAGCTCTCGTAGAAATTCTTGAACTGGGCATTGTCTAACTGCTTACCGAGGTCGGCCACAATGACTAGAAGGGTTCTGAATCTACAAACCACATCGTTCTTAATGAATCTTGTTGTGTTTTCTTCCAATATCTGGGATAATGGTCCAGCTTCGACCCATCTTGTGAAATAGTCAATTGCCACAGTAGAATGCTTGGCTTGACCATGAGCAGAGGAAGAGGTCTGACCAAGTCGACTCCACATATAGCAAAGGGGTATGGTGAGCTAAGGGATGACAACCGTTTGCGGAGCACTTGGTATGCCAGAGCCTCCCCTCCAATATTATTCCCATATTCTTCAGAATGGACCTCTCTCAATGCCCATTTGGCGTCTTCCGGATGTAAACATCAAAGCAGAGGAAAGGACTTTCCCATCCTATACAAGTAACCATCTACAAAACAATACCGAACTGAGAGCCTCTTGATTTTCGTAGCTTGGTCAGGCTCTCCGGGAAGTCTCCCTTCTTGAAGATGATCCACTATTGGGTCTATCCAGTATGGCTGTCGATCCAGAGTATAAGTCTCCTTTCCTACCACTGTGTTGGGGTAGGGGAATCACGTAAAGAGGGACCCCTTGAGGTAAGGTCTAGCCACCATTTGCAGCTATCTTGGTTAGGATGTCAGGCAGTCGATTCTGTTGTCGAGGTACTTGCTCGATCTTAAATCCTTTAAACTTGCTATTAAGTTGTTGGACTAGCTTCAGGTAGACGATCATGTTATCCCCTTTTGCCTGATAATCCACAGAAACTTGGTTGACTATGAGCAACGGGTCACTCCTGACTTGCAGGTAATCGACCCTGAGCTCTGTGGCCACTCTTATTCCGGCTAAGTGGGCTTCATACTCTGCCTTATTGTTAATGGCTTTGAATTCAAATCTGAAACAACGGTAGCATGCGGCCCCTTATGGGTCGATTAAAACTATGTCCGCTCCTCCACTAGCTTGTTCAAAGGCTTCATCTGTGTAAAGGATCCAGGATTTGCATCATTCTGGCCAGTTGCCAGATTCTGAAGTCTTCTCAGGGGTTGTGTTCGTCGCTTCGGAGGTCGCTTGGCCTGGGGGCATTTAGAGCTCTGCTACAAAGTTTGGCAAAGCCTGGGCTTTAATTGCGATCCTAGGCTTGTACCTTAAATCAGACTGGGTGAGTTTTAGGGCCCTTAAGGCCAATCTTTCAGATACGTCCGGCTCCCAGTAAAAACTGGCGGAGAGGTTGGTCCGTCACTACCCTCACTACCGCCACTAAGTGAGCCTGAAAGTTGGGATGAGGCTTCTTTACCGAGGTCACCAAGGCATAAGCGAGCTTCTCCAAAAGGGTATTGTTCTTCTCGGTCTTGGTTAGAGCATGGCTTCCGTAGTAGACAGGCTGCTGGACCCTATCCCTGCATTCCTTGACCAAGGCCCCACTTACGGGGATTTCTGAAACGGCCAAGTAGATTTGAAGCTCTTATCCAGGTCTTGGCTTAACCAGCAGTAGAGGGCTCGACAGGTATTTTTTTCAAGGCTTGAAAAGCTTGTTCACTCTCCTGGTCCCATTTCATGTTTCTTCCCTGCTTAATGGCTTTGAAGAAAGGGAGACACTTCTCGGTAGATCAAAAAATGAACCTGTTGAGCGCTGCTACCTATCCGGTCAAGATTTGAACCTATTTTAGCCACGTGGGGGACTCTAGCTCCAGGATTGCCTTAATATTTTCCGGGTTAGCCTCTATGCCTCTCTCGTTGACCATGAAGCCCAGAAACTTTCCTACGGTCACCCCAAATGAGCACTTGGAAGGGTTCAATCTCATCTGGTTCTCTCTTAAGATCATAAAGTTTCTGTAGAGGTCATGTTAGGTTTTAGATTATGTTGGCATTAATTCCATATCAAAATGATGTTTACATGTAATGATTTAGTTATTTAGATTCATGATGATTCAAGCTTCAAAGAAGAAGGAACAACAAGTCAAAGCAAGTTCAGAGTCTTCAAAGAGAAAGGATGCAATATGGTTCTACAAAGGTATACTAAGACCTTATGTTTCTCTTACAAGGCTTAGGCACACACATACAATTCATTCATTTATGTCCCTGCATCATTGTGCACCATGTATAACACATTCACACACTTGAAGATGAAGCTCATGCATTGGTATGGAAATAACATGTTTTGGAAAATGCATGATTGGAGACGATCTCTATATAGTTTGCATTCTAGTGTGAATTATGTTTGTATGTCTATATATTTGTATAAAATGGATATTTAACTTGAATTTAGTCTTAAATAATTCTTGATTGAGTTCCGGTCATTTCGGTTACTCATACTATTGATTTCAAGTTCTAAGTCAAAAGATACTACACTTTCAACTCATGTTGCATATATTGTCTTCGTCTTCGTCTTCGTATATCGAGTCTAATTATTATTTTCTGGGTTGAGCATCTTATATTTCCATGTCGTGAAAGAGTTACGGTCCATAATCCGTAAATAGATTCGAATTCTGTGTTCAGAGGCCGGAGAACGGTCTAAGAACGCGAAGGAAGGTCAAGGGAAAAAGAAGAAAACAAAGCTCTTCTTTCCCGAGATGGTGCGTGGCCATATCGAGGGCACCATCTAGAGGCAGAGGCTTGCTGCCCCGAGATGCCCACGCACCATCTTAGGCAGCAAGCATGCTTGGCTGCTTCTTGTCCCTTTTAGTCATTTCATATGCCCATTTTCCCTCTCCTTTATATATCCATTCCCTCTCACATTTCATTCTAAGAAGAAATTTAAAAACTTGAGTGCAGAATTTTCTCTATATATTTTCTCACCTTCCAAACACCATAACTTTTCATTTGAACTCCAATTTGAGTGATTCAAAGTTGAGAGCGTATGTCTATTCATCCTTCATCTTTTCTCTGAAGGTTTGAGTGAGTTTTATTGATGTTTTTGGAGTCTAAACTCACAAAAACGAGACTGCACCAAAACCAACTAAGGTATTGATTTTCTCTCAAAGTTTTCTTTTAAAACTTGGTCAATTGCTTTGGGTTTTCTTCTTCAACATATATATGTATCTTGTGATTGTTTTGATTTTAGTTTTGAACTCATTTAAAGCTAGATTGAGTTTCAATTGAAATCTCACATGTTGAGTTAGGTTTTGATTTTGACTATGTTTTCACATGTTTGAGATTGTATTATGCTAGCTTTGATTCTAGGACTATTTGATGATCTTTGGTTGATTGATTTTGTAAAAAATAGTTCATCACATGTATTAGGCTCTCTATGACCAATTTCTCACAATGATACATGTGCTTATGTTCTTTTGAGCTATTCATGTGTTTTGTTGAATCTTTGTATAGGAATATGCTCTAGAACTTTAGCTTTAATCTAAATGACTTTGTCATATGATTTTAGCATGTTTTTGGTTTATGAGATTTAAACTTGATTATGTGATTAATTGACCATATCTTGAGATTCAAGTTTTAGATCTATACATGTATCTAGGTTGTAAGTAATGTTGAACATATCTTATATGATCTAGATGGATTAAACATGCATGATTAACTAGACTACATTTGTTTTGTGCATTCATGCTCATGTCTAGTATTTTCCATAGGATGTGTTGATCATAACATTCTATGTTGCGTGCTTGTTTGCGTTTTGCATTCATGATCACCTAGATGCCTTGTGAGAAGGAAGTCTTGACAATAGGTGTGAGACCTATGTTGTTGAGCAAGAAAGTCTTGGCAAGAGGTGTGAGACCTTGGATTGTCAAGAAAGGAAGTCTTGACTAGAGTCGGGAGGACTCGGATAGTCGAGCAAGAAGTCTTGCCTAGGGTCATGAGGATTCGGAAGGGTTAGCGAGGAATTCTTGACTAGATTCGGGAGGACTTGGATAGTTGAGAAAGAAGTCTTGCCTAGGGTCATGAGGATCTGGAAGGGAGAGCGAGGAAGTCTTCACAAGAGGTGTAAGGCCTCGGATTGTTGAGCAAGAGGGCGACATCTTCATGAGTAGGATAAGAGGGTAGTTTCTAGGTGAAGGGGTCACTCGAGAGATTGTACTTGTCTTATCTACTAGTGGATGTTGTTTGCCGTTGATTGCTAACCCGTGGATGTTTCCTCTTCAGAGGTTTACCACGTTATATCTTGTGTCAACTTTTCTCTATCCCTATCTCTCTTATATTTGTATTTGTTATTTGAATACTATGGATAGAACTCTTTATGTAAGTTGACTTCTTTTCTATAATATAGATTGTGTATGTGTTACAATTACTTGTTTGTGTCACACTTCACTTGTTTTATATATTGATTAAGTGTCTTTAATTGATATATATATATATATATATATATATATATATATATATATATATATATTGTGATACAAACAATCTAGAGGGAAAAACTTTTGTTTGTTTCTAAGGGAGTCGAAATACATTTACGATTTTTGTAAAGCTTTTGAAGTCATGGGTTTACAAGATGATGTAATGGCAGAAGGAGCCTCAAATACTTGGCCACCATTACTTCGAGGCACTAACTATGGGTATTGGAAGTTGAGGATGAAGGCCTACATCCGCTCTATTGATGAAAGGGCTTGGATGGTAGTGGAAGAAGGTTATAGTCCTCCTACCAAGGCTCAAGAGGATGGAACCATGATACTCTATCCAAGGAGTGAATGGACAACGAATGAGTTTAAGGTTGCTAAGTGGCATCATCGTGCTATGAATGCCATCTTTTGAGGAGTTGATGGGCATCAATTCTCCTACATTCAAAATCTTGAATCAGTAAAGGAAGCTTGGGATACTCTCCAAGTTACTAATGAAGGAACCTTTTGTTGGAACTCCGTTCACCGGTCACGTAATGGAATTTGGTTTTAATTTTTTTTATACAGATCATAATCTGTATTTGGGACCAGTAACTTGGGATCGTAACTATTTTTGGAAACTAATACATACAATACGTAAACACAAGAAATTGTAATTGTTAATAGTGAAATTTGGCCAGGGGAGAAATTTTCCACTTTCCTGCCACAAGTCGAAATCCATAATCGACAATCATGAAACCCAGATAGACCATAAAGCCACTCATCAAAAGTAGGGAAGGCCGACTCGACTTCAAAACCACTAGAATACCGAAACCCGGGCTCATCTAGGCCATCTATCGGGGAACCTAGGCTCTGAGGTCGAGCTCCTCAATCGCCCCGTGAATGCCAGGAAAAGTCTCCAAGCTCAAGAGACATTCGAGAGAAGCCCGCCAACCTCTCCAGAAGCCCGCTGGCCCTTGCTGGACATAAAGGAAGAATCACGCCTAAATCTACACTACCCCGACTACCTCCCAGGAATTTCTACAAGAGCACCTCAAGCCCCCAATGGTCAGAGAAAATCCATCTCAAGCTTCTAATAACAAAATCGGAGCAGGGATCTACCTTGTTCTACGGGGCAACAGGCAGCTGGCTGGGTGACCTTCATGAAAAACCATGCCGCGATAACGTACAAGATCATTTCTAGAAGTTAACCATCACTAATCCCGTATACGTGCGAACCAAGAGTTTGATTCCAAAAAGGAAACAAACTCATTCACATTAATTGTTTCCGCTATTTATTCGGGGTTAACCACTTTTAAATGTAGGATCCCACCCGATAAGGAAAAAATGAATTCAAAGGATCGTGGTGGAATATCAGCAAATTCAAACCAACCTGGACCATGTATAAATAGAGCCAAGCACGATAGCCAGAGAGAGAAGAAAAAATAGATAGATAGCAACAGAGAGAAGAGAGAAAGAAAAGAAGAGGGGAATGCCTAAATTCTGTATTCAAAACACGGCCACCTTCGTTTCCACTATTCGAAAGGCACAGAGTTGCCACCACCCTCTACATCTTAGAGAGACTGCGAGCATATAAGAGAGTGATTAGTATTTTAATGCAATATATCAATAATAAAAGATCCCATTTACTGTTATTACGATCCAGTCTCTCGTCTATCTCTTAACAGGTCAGGAACCAACGGTACCGACCCCGGCCACAACTTTCGTGGTAGTGGTCTCGAGGGTGTTAACAGTAATTTCTCATCCCGAGCAAATTTCACGTCAACAGTAATCAACAAAAATCAGAAGAAGAAAATCTTACCAACGTTTGGAGGCTCTTTCACTTTTCAATGTGCTCCTGTCTGAACCACTCGATCTTCCTCGCTATCTCCCGGAACTGATAAATGCGTATGGGTGCGTCACGTTCTCAGGAATTTGAATGAAGGATGTAGAGAAATACTTGAAGAAACTCTTTCTTCTAATTTGGTGTACTGATTTCACACATAAATAAATTGCATCTCATGCAATCAAAAAAAAAAAAAACTTTTTCTAAAACACAAACAAATCACGCCTACACTTGGCTTTATTTATCTATCTATATATTCTTTTTATTTATATATTTTTTATGGGAAATTTGCTTAGGATGTGAAATTCCTGCTAACACCCTCGAGACCACTACCACGAAAGCTGTGGTCAGGGTCGGTACCGTTGGTTCCCGACCTATTAAAAGATAGATGAGAGGCTGGATCATAATAACAGTAAATGAGAGCTTTTATTATTGATATATTACTTCAAAATATAGATCACTCTCTTATATGCTCGTAGTCTCTCTAAGATGTAGGGTGGTGGCAACTCTGTGCCTGTCGAATAGTGGAAACGAACGTGGCCGTGTTCTGAATACAGAATTTAGGCCTTCCCCTCTTCTTTTCTTTCTCTCTTCTCTCTGTATATCTTTTTCTGTCTATTTCTGGCTATCGTGCTTGGCTCAATTTATATGTCGTCCAAGTTGGTTTGAATTTGCCATGATTCTTTTAATCCATTTCCTTCTTATCGGGCGGGATCTTACATTTAAAAGTGGTTGACCCCGAATAAATAACGGAAACAATTTAACGTGAATGAGTTTGTTTCCTTTTTGGAATCAAACTCTTGGTGCGCACGTATACGGGGTTAATGATGGTTATATTCTAGAAATGATCTTTTATGTTATCGCGGCATGGTTTTTCATGGAGGTCACCCAGCCAGATGCATGTTGCCCCATAGAGTGAGGTGGATCCCTGCTCTGACTCTGTTCTTAGAAAACTTGAGATGGATTTTTCCTGACCCTTGGGGGCTTGAGGTGCTCTTTGTAGACATTCCTGGGAGGTAGCCGGGGTAGAGTGCATTTAGGCGTGATTCTTCCTTTATGTCCAGCAAGGACTACGGGATCCTGGAGAGGTTGGCGGGCTTCTCTCGAATGTCTCTTGAGCTTAGAGACTTTCCCTGGCATTCACGGGGCGATTAAAGAGCTTGACCTTAGAGCCGGGGTTCCCTGATAGATGGCCAGGAGATGCCCGGGTTCCAGCACTTTTGTGGGGGATCGTCCTATTAGCGCCTGGTTTGTTTTCTGGTAGTTTTGAAGTCAAGTTGGCCTTCCCTACTCTTACGAGGTGGCTTCATGGTCTTTTCGGGCTTCATGATTATCTATTATGGGTTTTGACTTGTAGCGGGAAGGTGGAAAATTTCTTTTTTAACAATCATAAAGCCCGAAAAAGTCGTAAAACCACCCCGCCGGAGCAGGGAAGGCCGGCTCAGCTTTAAGACTACCATAAAACAAGCCAGGCATGACCAGGACGAGACACCCACAAGAGTACTTGAACTCGGGCTTCTCCAGGCCATCTATCAGGGAACCTCGGCTGTGAGGTCGAGCTCCACAACCGTCCCAAGAATGCCAAGGGAAGTGTCCAAGCTCAAGAGACATTCGAGAGAAGCCCACCAACCTCTCCAGAAGCTGGTTGTCATTGCTTGACATAAAGGAAGAATCACGCCTAAATCTACACTACATAGCTACCTCAAAGGAATGTCTACAAGAGCACCTCAAGTCCCTAAGGGTCAAGGAATATCCATCTTAAGCTTCTAAGAACAGAGTCGGAGTAGGGATCTACCTCGCTCTACGGGGAAACAGGCAGCTGGCAGGGTGACCTCCATAATAATTCATGACACGAGTGCACACAGGATCATCTCCACGTAATATTTACATGCACGTCAAGAGTTTGATTCAAAAAAGGAAACAAACTTATCTTCGTCAATGATATCATCAAATCCCGTAACAATTCTAATTCAAATGACGAATCCCACCTGATAAGGAGGTAACAGATTCATGGGATAATGGTGAAATATTTGCAAATTAAAAACCTACTTGGACGATATAAATATGTGAAGTCAAGCATGGTAGAAGATAGACGAAAACAGAGAACAACCTACATAGACTGATACATACAAAGAAAAAGTTAGATAGCAACAGAGAAAAGAGAGAAAGAAAAGAAGAGGGGAAGGCATAAATTTTGTATTCAGAACACGGCCACCTTCGTTTCCACTATTCGACAGGCACAGAGTTGCCACCACCCTCCATCTTAGAGAGACTGTAAGCACACGAGAGAGTGATCTGTATTTTGAAGCAATCTATCATTAATAAAAGCTCTCATTTACTGTTATTACGATCCAATCTCTCGTCTATCTTTTAACAGGTCGGGAACCAACGGTACCGACCTTGGCCACCATTTTCATGGTAGTAGTCTCGAGGGTGTTAACAGGAATTTCTTATCCAGAGAAAATTTCCCGTCAACATTTTCTGGCACCGTCTGTGGGAAACCTCTCACAACACCATCTTTTTACATTCAAAAAGTTTGTAATTTCATAGTAATCATGAGGCTCCGCTCCTCACAAGGGCAGTAGGGCACCTCTGGACAACCTTCTGCTACATCGACATGAAAGGTCCCAATGAAAAGGAGAAAATATGGGCTCCATAGCCAGGTTCCCATCCAGCCAGCCAGCCACTGTATTGCTCTGGATCCCCCTCTGGGAAGTCAGGTCGAGCTTGAACAACAAGCAGCGGCCTTCGTAGAAAATGTCCACCTTTGACTACCTGATGAAGGTATCGCTATCCAACAAGCGAGTCTCTGCAATCAGGAGGAGTCAAGCAGGCCTGTGGCTAGGCAACCCGCCTTCAATCGTTTAGGCCCTACTCATCGGGAATCAACTAATAATAGAGCGGGGCTTCCAGTCTTGATCCGGGATAGGCTAGGGCCCATGCCCCATTTTTCCGAAGAACTACCACGCTATCAACCAAAACAAGTCAAATCCACGGCAGATGTCCATTCCAGGGAATGGGGAAAGCTACTCCACCCAAAAAATTCAAGGAGAGAAGCCCGGAGTAGAGAAGAAGAAAGTCAGCAAAGTCCTTAGCAGACCCCTTCGAAGAAGAAGACGGGTAGATGTTGCCAGTTCGTCAAAGGGATCAAATGGTGAGAAATCCGAGGTCAACTCAAGGAAATCCGAAAGCAAGCGTCTAAGGGACCAGTTGGCAGAGCTTCAGAAAGAGGTCCAATTGATGAAGAAGGGAAAGTACAAGGAGGACAAGAAAAATCCTCTAAGTTAAATGAATGCTCCTTTCACCAGGAGGATCCGGGAGGCAGAGCTCCTGCCTAAGTTCAAAATTCCTGCTAAAAGATTCTCTGGGACTGAAGATCCCCTGAGCAACCTAGAGAGCTTTGTTCAACAGATGGAGGTCCAGAACACAAACAGGTCGGCTATGTGTCGAATGTTCCCTACTACACTCACGGATTAAGCTAAAACCTAGTTTAGGAAACTACCCGCTGGAAGCGTGGATTCCTTCTCCTAGTTATCAACCAATTTTAGCTCACAATTCCAAGGAGTTAAGCCCTGACTGAAAGACCTGATCCATCTACAATATGTGATCCAGGAGAGAGGGGAAACCCTCTAGGCTTATGTCGAGCATTTTTACAAAGAATTCATCCAGATGGGGGTCTTCACCGAGAATGAAACACTCGCCAACTTCAGAAAGAACCTGTGGGCAGGAAAGCTTTTCTGGTCTTTTGCTAAAAGACCTCCAGAAACTTACCAGGAAGCCTATGATCGGGCTCAAGAGCAGATTGAGGTCGCTGAGCAGCTCAAGGTCAAAATTGAACAGGCCGATATGAGATTCGTAAAGCAACAAAAGAAGGAAGCTTCCAGACCAGAGCAAGTTCAGAAAAGCCCGAACAAACCCTCTAATAAATCAACATATGGCTTCCCCCTTCCTCAAACCAGACCGAAAAGATATCCAGATAAACGAGCTCCTCCTCCAGATTTACCACCTTCCAGGACAGTGGCCCCTATAGCCCGTAATGAGAGGGGGTACGACCATTACACTCCTTAAAATGTATCCCGAGAAACAGTCTACCTCACCATTCGGGATAAAGGGTTTGTGACAAAAAACCCGCTCCCATGAAAGCCCCGTTCGATAAGAGAAATCATTATAAATATTGCGACTTTCACGAGGATTCAGGGCACAACACTTCAGAATGCTACAACCAGCGGAACCAGATTGAAGCTTTGATAAGGGGATGATGCTTGATAGAATTCTTATAAAAAGTCAGGGAGAGCATTCAGACTGGAAGGGAGGTGCAAGCCGAGATCCGAGAACATACCGAGAAAAGGAAAGGGAACAGGCAGACCTGATGCAACAAATTAATTTAATACATATTATCAGTGGGGGACCCACTCTGCCCAGTACCTTCAACAGCTCCAGGAAAAACCATACGAGGAAGGTCCCTAGTACGGATGAAGGGCGGGATATCTTCAAGTTTGACCAGAGACCGATAAATCCCTACCAGCTGTCACAGATCATCATCACCAAAGCAGATGTCTATAACACCGTACAGCCTCATGATGACCCCATGGTCATCACGGTACAAATTGCCAACTTCATGGTGCACCGCGTGCTCGTCGACACAGGTTGCAGCGTCGACGTCCTGTTCAAAGATACCTTGGAGAAGCTAAACTTGAAGCAGTGGTGCTACAATAGTTGCACTACTCCATTATATGGGTTCACTGGGGACTCCATTACACCCATAGGATCAAAAATCCTACCAGTGATCATTGGAGCAGCAACTCTCCAGCAAAACATCATGACCGACTTCGTGGTGATGGATACCCTATCGGCCTACAATGCAATATTAGGGAGGCCATTTCTATCATCCTTGAAAGGGGTCCTTTCTATTTACCACAATGTCCTGAAGTTCGGGGTAGGAGACAAGGTGGGGGAAGTCCGGGGTGATCAATACGTAGTTAGGAAATGCTACACAGTGTCAGCTAACCCAATAGCTCTAGCTAAACAACTCACCCAAGTGACGACAATCCAAGGTAGGATAACTCCTGCACTAAACTTGGAAGATACGGGTCCCACTGATTGCCTCGAAGAAGGACTCGTGGTGCCCAACATAGAAGAATAGATAAGGGAATGGGCCAGCGGCCATCAAATGGATGAGTTAGAAGAGATTCCTGTCCGAATAAGCGATCCCTCGAAGGTCGTCAAGATCAGAGCTACGCTTGAGCCAGGAATGAAAAAAGGTTTGATTAGGCTCCTCACAGAGTTCAACCACATATTTGCTTGAAGTCATACTGAGATGCTGAAGATCCCAATGACACTAGTTGCATATCGACTAGCGGTGGATCCGACCTTCAAGCCCATCAAACAGAAAATGTGCCACTTCAACGCTGAAAGAAATGTGGCGGTTCAAGAAGAGGTGGATAAACTAACCCAGGCAGGTTTCATCTGAGAAATCCGATACCCCAAATGGATCGCCAATGTGGTCATGGTTATGAAGGCAAATGGGAAGTGGCACATGTGTGTAGACTACACTGATCTCAACCGGGCATGCCCGAAGGACAAATTCCATCTGCCAAAAATTGATTAGTTGGTCTATTTCACAATCGAAAACATGCTTTTGAGATCCATGGATGCATTTTTTGGCTACAATCAGATCATGATACATCCTACGGACCATGAAAAGACCAATTTCATCACAGCGCAAGGCCTATACTGCTATAAGGTGATGCCTTTCAGGCTCAAGAACGCTGGAGCTACTTACCCGCGATTAGTCAATCGGTTGTTCAAGCCCGAAATCGGAAGGTTGATAGAGGTGTACATCGACGACATGATCACCAAAGCTTCAACCTCGGAAGGCCTCCTAGATGACCTTCGTAGGACCTTCATGATCGTTAAGGAAAACCAGATGAGATTGAACCCTTCCAAGTGTGCATTTGGGGTAACTGCGGGGAAGTTTCTGGGCTTCATGGTCTATGAGAGAGAAATAGAGGCTAACCCGGAAAAAATCATGGCTATCCTGGATCTAGAATCCCCCACATCTCTTAAACAGGTTCAAGCCTTGACCGGACACGTAACATCGCTCAATAGGTTCATCTCTCGGTCTACTGATAAGTGCATGCCATTCTTCAAGGCTATCAAGCAGAGAAGAAACATGAAGTGGGATCAGGAGAGCGAACAAGCTTTCAAAGCTTTGAAAAGATACCTAACAAGCCCTACACTACTGGTCAAGCCAAATCCTGGAGAAGAGCTCTAAATATAATTGGCCATTTTTGAAACCGCCGTGAGCAGGGCTTTGGTCAAGGAATGTGGGGATAGGATCCAGCAACCTATCTACTATGTGAGCCATGCTATAACCAAGCCTGAAAAGAACTATACTCTATTGCAGAAGCTCGCTTACACCTTGGTGTACTCGGTAAGGAAACTTCATCCTTACTTCCATGATCATTCAATAGCAGTGGTGACAGACCCACCCCACCGTCAGTTTTTACAAAGGTCGGATGTTTCTAGAAGGCTGGTTCTATTGGCCCTAGAGCTCACCTAGTTTGACTTAAAGTATAAGCCTAGAACTGAGATAAAAGCTCAGGCACTGATAGACTTTGTAGCGGAGCTCTCAGTACCTTCAGATCAGATAACCCCTACGGTAACAGATGTAACCCTTGAGAGGACTCCAGAGTCTGACAACTGGCTGGAGGGCTACGAGTCATGGACTCTCTACACTAACGGAGCTTTCGGGTAATCTGGGGGAGGAGCGGGCATAGTTCTCATCGACCTAGAAGGAACTGAGTGCTACCACTATTTCAGGTTTGAATTTAAAGCCACAAACAATGAGGCAGAGTACGAAGCCCTACCAGCTGGAATAAAGGCAGCCACAGAACTTGGGGTTGATTACCTGAATATTAAGAGCGACTCTTCACTCGTTGTCAACCAAATCTCCTGGGAATATCAGGCAAAGGGGGATAATATTGTCCCATACCTGAAATTGGTTGAGCCACTCAAAAGAAGATTTAAGGGATTCAGAATCAAGCAGATACCTCGACAGCTAAATCATCGGACTGACATCCTTGCCAAGATAGCTGCATATGGTGGCCAGACCCTACCTCACGGAGTTCCTCTTCAAATAATCCCGTTACCTAGCATTATGAATGGTAAGGAAACTTATACCTTAGACCAACAGCGGTGCTGGATGGATCCAATAGTAGAGTATCTACAGGATGGGAAACTCCCCGGGGAGCCCGGCCAAGCTAGGAGGGTTAAAAGGCTCTCGGGCCTGTTTTGTATGGTGGATGGGCATTTATACCAAATTGGAAAAACCCTTTCCTTGCTCCGATGTCTACACCCTGAAGATGCCAAATGGGCTTTAAGAGAGGTTCACTCCAGGGAATGCGGGAACCATATTGGTGGAGAGGCCTTGGCATATCAGGTTCTCCGTATGAGGTATTATTGGCCAACCATCCATCAAGACGCTAAGAACTTGGTGCAAACCTGTGAGGCATGCCAGAAGGCCGTAAACTTGAGTCACCTCCCTCCGGAGCACTTCTTATCCCTTAGTTCGCCGTACCCTTTTGCTATGTAGGGAGTTGATTTAATTGGACTGCTTCCTACAGCTCCGGGACAGGCCAAGCACGCTATCGTAGTGATTGACTACTTCACAAGGTGGGTTGAAGCCGGACCACTCTCCCAGGTATCAGAAGAGAACACAACAAGGTTCATCAAGACCAATGTAGTTTGTAGGTTTGGAACCCCTCTTGCCATCATAACTGACCTCGGAAAACAGTTCGATAATGGCCGATTCAGAGGTTTCTATGAAGGTTTGGGAATCTATGAAGGTTTTGGAATCTACCTTCGGTTTGCTTCAGTAGCCCACCCTCAGACCAATGGTTTGGTGGAATCCACGAAAAAAATCGTCAATAAGTTGTTGAAGAAAAAGTTATACAGAAGAAAGGCAGATCGGTAGAGGAGCTTCCTGAGGTCCTCTAGGCTTAACGTACTTCGAGGAGATAAGCTACCGAGGAAATGCCCTACTCTCTGGCCTTCGGGGTTGAAGTAGTCCTACCCATAGAGCACAAGTTGACCTCCTTTAGAGTCCAACGATTCGAACCGGAGAGCAATGAAAGCAAGCTCTAGGCTAGCTTGGATCTCCTAGAGGAGAAGCAAGATCGAATAGCTAAAAAGGTAGAGATCTACCAAAGCAGGATTGCCAGGTACTTCAACAGGAGGGTTAAAGCCTGAAGCTTTAAAGAAGAGGATCTAGTCCTCAGGAAAGTGATGTTGAACACCAGGAAAAGATCTGACGAGGTCTTAGGGCCCAACTAGGAAGGACCATACCTAATAAAGATGGTGATCCGTAATGGGGCATACAATCTTGAAGATATGAATGGCTGACTCATCGACCATACTTGGAATGCAGATCACCTAAGGAAATTCTACCCATGAACAGGGGAATCAGGAGCAGGTGACCTCAGACTAGCTTCTTTTACTTTTTACGACAATAATGTACTCCACCCTCCATATCAATAAAGCCAGCTTTTCTTGTTTACTCGTTCTTAAACTATGTCCTACAATGATTTGGGTCTACATGTAAAGTTTGACATTATCACCTCAAGACCTGGGGTAAGCCGGGGAAGCCCCCCTGCCACTCCTTATACCTCTGCTGGGCACTACCCCCGCACCAAGAAGGGTCTGAGTGTAAGATCATAGTTGTCATCAAGATCTCAAGACCAAGAAATAGCTAGATATCCCTCATGATGCCTTGGTCGGGCTACCACCCCCAAGAAGGATCTGAGTGTATGAGCATACTTACCGTCTAGATCTCAAGACCAAAAAATAGCTAGATAGCCCTCATGATGCCTTGGTTGGGCTACCACCCCTAAGAAGGATCTGAGTGTAAGAGCATAGTTGCCATTCAGATCTCGAGACCAAGAAATAGCTAGATAGCCCTCATGATTCCTTGGTCGGGCTACCACTCTTAAGAAGGATCTAAGTGTAAGAGCGTAGTTGCCATCCAGATCCCGAGACCAGGAAATAGCTAGATAGCCCTCATGATGCCTTGGTCGGGCTATCACTCCCCCCAAGAAGGAATCGAGCTTGAAAGAGCTGAAGCCCTCTTGATCCCGAGCCTAAGAAGAGGCTAAACAGTTCTTTACTTAATGTTCTACTCGAGATATAACCCTCCAAAGGGGCTCGGGGATGGATTGCTCGATTTACTTAAGCTTCAAATGTTCTGGTTATTATTGTTTACTATTTTTCGTTGATACGTGGTCACTCACTATAATAGGCCTACAATCCAACAAGGGGACTATCGACTAAAGAAAATTGATATGCGAAACTCGGTGGTCAGGAAGCCTGACGCTAAACAATTTCCTTATCCTATTTGTCCCTCAAGATAGTTTGTTTCGCTATAAATGCTGGACCTAGAGGGAGATCAAGTAAGTACATGCAAGTCAGAAAGAAAGGTAGATCCAAAATTGAAACTTTATTATTAAATGGGGGAGCCTATTCCCTAACTATGCTACAGCAAACAGGGAGCCCAATCCCTGATTCTGGGCTACAAAAAACAGAGTAAAAAGAATAAAATCAAACACAGTTGAAGATAGGATGCCTACCCCTTTTTCTGGGCGTTCAAAATGGATTACATAGGAGAGAACTCAAGCTTCTTCATCTTTCTGAGGACCTCTCGCCTCCTCTTCTACAGAGTGGACCTCGCCCCCTGCTCCATTTTTGTTTGGGTTTATGAACTAAAGATGTAATTTGTAAATGGATTTATTAAATAAATAAAAGGAAAAGTTCAATACATTCTTGCTGTGTTGTTTATTATATAACTTGTGCATAAATTTAACATCCAAGATTGCCGGATGTAATCTCGAACTGTGTGTATGAGTGTTATATACAGATGGATACAGTAAGAGACGTGCAATCTAAAGAGTCCATAGATAGCAAATAAAGTTGGGTACTTTATTTGTGGCTAATCTATAGCTGCGGTCCATTCCGTAATGTATGATGATTCTATTCTTAATTATTCATATGAGATATGGGAATGGAGGCACCTTGTATGACGTGATCATATAGGACTGGGCCATGATTTGTATGAATCTCTCACCAAGATCCGTTTACCAATAAGATTCATATATATCAACTAATGATGGCTATATGTGGGTGATATTAATCCTGAGTATCTTATCGACTCCTTCAGGTTAGATCGTGGTCTTTGATATACCATGGGTAAGGTCAGATGTATTTCTTGATCAATATACTCCGTATGTTGGTATTACGGTTTGGCTTATGGCTGGGAAGGTTTGTACACAATAGTGGAATCCACTCCTTCTTGTGAGAAGTAGATGGTAGTTCCCTTAAGGGTTGATTCAGGGCTTGGACAATATGGGATGAATCGGAGTGACCTAAAGAGATTGGAAGATATCTGAAGTTACTAGAAGACCAAGGAATGCCTTGGGATATTTTGTAATTTTAGATTCCAATAATAAGTCTGTTATTATTGGAAAGAATGGTCTGAATATTGGTTCAGGAATTAATGAAAACAATTTGTAAGTGTTAAGATCGTTAATACAAACTACACTACTAAATACCGAAATGTTTAAGGTTAAAAACCAAAAACTAAATGACATAAGATTTCTCTAGATAATGACACGTATCTCTGGCATCTAAGGCTTGGTCATATCAACCTTGACCGGATAGACAGAGTAGTAAAAAATGGACCTTTAAGTGAGTTAAAGGTTGTCACTTTACCTGTTTGCAAATCTTGTCTGGAAGGTAAGATGACTAAGAGACCTTTTACTGGAAAAGAGCTAAGAGCTAAGGAACCGCTAGAGCTTATACATACAGACGTCTACGGACAGATGAATGTTAAAAAGAGGGGTGGTTATGAGTATTATGTCACCTTTATAGATGACTACTCAAGATACGGATACGTCTACCTAATGTAACGAAAGTGGAAACATTTGAAAAGTTCAAAGAATTTCGAGCTGAAGTTGAGAATCAATTAGGTAGGACTATCAAGTCACTACGATCGGATCGTGGAGGTAAGTACCTTGACCAAGAGTTTGAAGACTTCATGGTCGAGCATGGGATAGTTTCCCAACTCACAGCCACCGGTACACCTCAGCAAAATGGTGTAGCGGAAAGGAGAAACAGAACCCTAATAGAAATGATGAGATTTATGATTAGTTTCTCATCATCACCAAATTCCGTCTGGGAATATGCGTTACAAACAGTGGCATACATTTTGAATGTAGTGCCATCCAAATCCGTTCCTACGACTCCCCTAGAGTTGTGGAATGGTCCTAAAGCTAGTTTACGACATTTCCGCATATGGGGGTGTCCAGCACACATGCTAAAGAATAGAACTGGAAAGCTAGACTCCAAATCTGTTTTCTGCCTGTTTGTAGAATACTCCAACGAGACCAGAGATGGACACTTCTTTAGTCTTGAAGATAACAAAGTATTTGTATCGACAAATGCAACGTTTCTTGAGGACAATTACATTAGTGGACCATAAACCTCGTTCAAAGATTGTATTAAATGAGTTGGAGCCTGGTGAGACTAGTGCTTTATCAACAAGAGTTGTTGTTCCACAAACATCTGAGAGTCAGATGGTTCCTGATCAGGATACACTACCATCTAGACGTAGTGAGAGGGTTGTGAGACAACCTGAACACTATTTAGCTATAGGTGAGGGATAAGGTGTTGTCTCTACTGATAGTGTTGATGATCCATTGACATTTAAGAATGTAATGGAAGATCCTGATAAAGAGGAATGGCTTAAAGCCATGAATCTCGAGATGGAGTCCATGTACTCTAACTCAGTCTGGGATCTTGTAGACTTACCGGATGGGGTAAAACCCATAGGGTGTAAGTGGATATACAAGAGAAAGAGAGGAGTAGATGGGAGGCAGAGACCTTTAAGGCAAGGCTAGTGGCCAAGAGTTATACCCAGAAAGATGGGGTCGATTATGAAGAGACCTTCTCGCCAGTAGCCATGTTTAAGTCTATTAGGATTCTTTTATCCATTGCTGCCTTTTTTGATTACGAAATTTGGCAAATGGACGTCAAGACTGCATTCTTGAATGACAATCTTGATGAGAGCATCTATATGATACAACCAGAGGGATTCGTGTCTCCAGATCAAGAGCAAAAGGTTTGCAAGATGCAAAGGTCTATCTATGGGCTTAAGCAAGCATCTAGATCTTGGAACATCAGGTTTAATGATGTGATCAAAACCTATGGCTTCGAGCAGAATGTCGATTAGCCTTGTGTCTACAAGCGCATCATTGATAAGAAAGTAGTTTTCTTGGTCCTATACGTAGATGATATCCTACTCATTGGGAATGATGTGGGAGTATTGTCTGATGTAAAGGGCTGGTTGGCTAGCCAATTCCAAATGAAATATTTAGAAGAGGCAAGTTATGTTCTTGGAATCCGGCTTATAAGGAATCGTAAGAACAAACTCATAACACTGTCTTAGGCATCATATATCGATAAGATTCTTGTATGATTTTCGATGCAAAACTCTAAGAAAGGTAATTTAACTTCTAGACATGGAGTTCACTTATCTAAGGAACAGTGTCCTAAGACAGCTCAAGAAGTTAAGGATATGAGACGTGTACCTTATGCATCGGCAGTAGGTAGTCTCATATATACTATGTTATACACGAGACCGGACATCTGCTATGCAGTGGGAGTAGTTAGCAGATACCAGTCCAACCCAATATTAGATCATTGGGTTGCTGTCAAGACAATTCTCAAGTATCTTCGAAGAACGAGAGACTATATGCTAATGTATTCCGGGCAGGATTTGATCCCGTTAGGATACATGGATTCTGATTTTCAATCAGATAGGGATTCTAGGAAATCCATGTCTGGATCAGTATTCACCTTGGGTGGTGGAGCCATTGTGTGGAGAAGTATCAAGCAATCTTGCATTGCTGACTCCACCATGGAAGCCGAATATGTAGCCGCTTGTGAAGCTGCTGAAGAGGCTGTTTGGCTCTGTAAGTTCTTGAGTGATCTGGAAGTTGTTCCATACCTGGATAAGCCCATCTCACTTTATTATGATAACAGTGGTGTTGTGGCTAATTCCAAAGAACCAAGAAGCCACAAAAGAGGGAAGCATATAGAGAGAAAGTATCATCTCATTAGAGAGATAGTGCAGAGAGGAGATGTGATCGTCACCAAGATAGCCTCACAAGATAATCATGTTGATCCATTTACGAAGACCTTACCGGCTAAAGTGTTTTCGGGGTCACCTAGATGGTCTAGGGTTACGAGACATGCCTCATATGCTTTAGTGCAAGTGGGAGATTGTTGGGGATTATGCCCTGAAGATGTAATTTGTATATGAATTTATTAAATAAATAAAAGGAAAAGTTCAATACATTCTTGTTGTGATGTTTATTATATAAATTGTGCATAAATTTAACATCCAAGATTGCCGGATGTAATCTCGAATTATGTGTATGAGTGTCATATACAGATGGATACAGTAAGAGACGTGCAATCTAAAGAGTCCATAGATAGCAAATAAAGCTGGGTACTTTATTTGTGGCTAATCTATAGCTGCGGTCCATTCCGTAATGTATGATGATTATATCCTTAATTATTCATATGAGATATGGGAATAAAGGAACCTTGTATGATGTGATCATATAAGACTGGGCCATGATTTATATTTATCTCTCACCAAGATCTGTTTACCGATGAGATTCATATATATCAACTAATGATGCCTATATGTGGGTGATCTTAATCATGAGTGTCTTACCGACTCCTTCAGGTTAGATCGTAGCCTTTGATATACCATGGGTGAGGTCAGATGCATTTCCTGATCAATATACTTTGTATGTTGGGATTGCGGTTTGGCTTGTGGCTGGGAAGGTTTGTACACAATAGTGGAATCCACTCCTTCTTGTTAGAAATAGATGGTAGTTCCCTTAAGGGTTTATTCGGGGCTTGGACAATATGAGCACTCTTCTAATTCCGTAAGGAAATAGGATTTATTGTTCATTATGGAATCAACGGTGCTTAAAGGATATATGTATTTAGAGGGGTATAACGGACAATATGACCCAACTCTAATTATGGACTACTGTGGAGGATCACACCATGTGTAATAGCTATATCGATGGACACCGAGTTGTATCGGTCTGTGTAAAAGCGTCTACAGTTGAGAGAGTACAGCTTCGGGTTTTTAGTGGAATAACACCGGAGTTAATAATCAAGGAATATTAATTAAAGAGTTTAATTAATGATTCCGAGGATTATTGGAGCTCAAAATACTGTGGGTTCATTAGGTCCCCTTGCTAGCCCGATCGATTTAGGTAACAAGGGTCACGGTTAATTAATTGGATTCTCTAATTAATTGTGTTACGAAAGTAACACGTATTTATTCAGGAATTAATTGAATAATGAGATTATTTAATTAATGAATGTGTTAACGGGAAATTTATTGAGGATGAGAAATCCCCATCAACGCCCTCGAGACCATTACCGCTAAAGTGGTGGCCGGGGTCAGTATCGATGATACCTCACCTAATCTTGTATGAATATGAAGGAGGATGAAATCGTAGGTATGAGACAAAAAGTCACTCCCGTCGGGCTTCACGATTATGTAGTAGATCTGGGGAGCTTAAGGAGACAAGCCATCCCTCTCGTGGGGCTTCGTGGTATGTAGGAGAGGAGTTATCCTTTCCGTCGAGCTTTGTGGTAGGTAGGAAACGAGGAAGCTCGAGGTTTCTTTACTGGTATGAAGAGGTTGATCTTGGTCCTGGTCCTGGTCCTGGTCCTCGGTCGGGGTAAAAGCCCGTCATGGTACCCGGAGCCTGGTTCTAGAGCCAGATTCCTTCCTGTAATTCTCTGATCTAGATATCAAGTAAGGAGGGGGGCTTATGTAGCTCTAGTGTCGGAGAACTTGATTTCTGCCACAGAAATGATATAGGAAAGCTCATCGACTTCCTTCAAGCTAGTCTGGATGGTTTCACCTCATCTTGACCTGCGACTTTGGCATATAGATGAGAGGATTAGAGCGCTAGGTCCAGCGGGGTAAGAATCTAGCTTCATTTCCTTAGGTCTTCGTTGTTATTTCCCGATCTCATTTAAGAATAATTAGAGAACTAGGACCAATGAGGTCGGTTCCTAGCCCGCATACACACAAGCGTAACACTGTAGATAATAGGAAATACACGAGTCTTTTGTAGAGGAAGATGGACTGACCAAGGGGGAAAAAGCATCACGAATGATCACATGCTGAAAAACCCCAAGGCAATATCCGGAGGAAGGAGGAATACCCTTCCTTATGTATATATCAGAGAATGCTCTGGGAAGCTTACAAGAATGATGAAGTAATACAACGTAGTTGCTCCGTAGAGCTTACAATGGTGGTCGAATTTAGACAGAACCGGTATATTCTAGGTAAAGGTAATACATGCATTGATGATGTCGAGAGATTTTTAAACGAAGCATGTCTGTCTTCTGTCATTTTTTGGAGATCGATTCTATGCCTTTTACATGCATATTTATAAATGGTGACTACCTTTGCATGCAAGTCAAGGATTCTTCAATCTTCCTCTCCTTATTGAGTGCGATCCTTCCTTTAATGTAGTTGATCAGATCATGGCTAATATCACGGAGGGGATGTGATTGTTTCCACTTCGGACTCTTCCTTCCTTGATAGACGGTATTTTCTGTTATAGTTGACCCCAAAGAATAGGTTGTAGAGGATATCTTGGAGGAAAAGGTTATTGTTTTATTTTAGGAATCTTTCACTAATAGTGGCCATTAAAGAGTTGAATATTCTCTTATTAATGGTGTTGATTATGTTGTTAACTGGGTTATCTGCCTCTATTAATGTGGTTGACCTTATTAATGGTACTTTAAATGTTATGGAAGTCAATCCTCTCCTCCTACGTTACCGAGAGGAGAGCTCTAGATCTGCATGTTACTTTGGAGAGGTACTTTATGGAGGTTACCTGTGGTGACATTTGATCTCCTTTGAAGGAGAGGTACCCTAGGATCCAGTACAATGGCGGGGTCCTCCTGGGTTCTTTTGATTGTTACGTAGCTAGATGCTGGTCTTTCCATGGAGCTTGTGCTAACCATTTTAGAGGTGAAATATCCCATAGGGTTCCAACCTTGTAAATGGACCTAATTGTGCAGGCTTCCTAGCAGGGTTGCTGGCTTGGCTAGCAGGCCCTGGTCAGGTGTTTGCCATAAACAGGCGACCTTGGCTCACTTTTGAAAGGGTGGAGAGGTACGCTAGAGTACTGCTCTTACAACTTGATTTAACCATGCTAAGATCTACAGTGGATCTTGGCGCTTTTGGCGACTATGAGGCTTTACGGGCACCTTTCTTTAACGCTCGGACAGGTCGAGATTATACCTCGATGAGGCAGGAGAGCCTTTACAAGACAAGTTTGGCACCTTGAAGATCTCCTAGTGAAAGTAGAGATAGTAGCAAGCTCTAGGAGAGTGTCACGAGGTACCTCGATGTCGGGGGACCTAGGTCTTTTCACGTCGACCTAGTTTCGGGCTTTATCTTGGTATAAAAAGCTTAACGCGGTCTTGTTGGGCTTTATTTGGTAAGCCTGGACACGTGCGAGATGCCAGATGGTATGGGCAGCCTCGCCTTGCTCCTGCATGGTAGCTTGACCTCAGGGACCTTGATACCCCGCCATACAAGCTCTAATTTGGACCCTTGCGGGAAGGCTGAGAAGTGGAAAATTCTTCTTTGGTCCTTAGCCAAATTTTACTATTAACAGAAGTCTCCTCTGACTTGAACACCGGTAAGTATTTAGGGGTTGAATCTGAATCTTGTACTATATAAAGAATTTTGCTTGTCGCTTCTTACTTGTAGCTAGAATTGCCCCCAAGCTTAGAGAATCGGGGTACTATTCATTCCAACAAAATAAATGAGCGCATTGCTCGATCATATCGGATGAAGCTTCTGTGGTTAGCATAGGTACCTAGAATTTCTTTTCCAAGAATCATGGTACTTAGATGAGCTGGCGAAATGATTCTGGTAGGCATCTATGCCATCTAGATCCTTCCTAGCAGGGTTGTCCCGGCCGGCCCGGCCAAGGCATCAGGAGCGCTATCTAGCTATTTCCTGGTATTTTGATCTGGATGGCAACTTTGCTCTTACACTTAGACCCTTCCTGGGGGTCGTAGCCCAACCAAGGCATCATGAGCGCTATCTAGCTATTTCCTGGTCTTTTGATCTGGATGGCAACTATGCACTTATACTCGGATTCTTCTTGGGGGAGGTCACCCGACCAAGGCATCAGGGGTGATGAGGGGGCTTCCTTGATAAATCCCTGGTCTCGAGATCTGGATGGCAACTATGCCATTACACTCAGGCCCTTCTTAACGAGGGGTGGTGCCCGATCGAGGCATTAGGAGCGCTATCTAGCTATTTCCTGGTCTCGAGGCGGTCATTGTCAATATACCATGGCGTTCCTCCTGGAAGGATTTATCCAGTTCAGGGTATCAGGAGGGCTATCTAGCTATATCCTGGTATTTTGATCCGGATGGCAACTATGCACTTATTCTCGGATCCTTCTAAGGGGAGGTAACCCGACCAAGGCATCAGGGGTGATGAGGGGGCTTCCCGAATCAATCCCTGGTCTCAAGATCTGGATGGCAACTATGCTCTTACACGCAGACCCTTCTTGGCAGGGAGTGGTGCCTGACCGAGGCATCAGAAGCGCTATCTAGCTATTTCCTGGTCTCGAGGCGATCATTGTCGAAATACCATGGCATTCCTCATAGAGGAATTTATCGAGTCCAGAGCATCATGAGGGCTATGGAGCTCTCCTGGTGATAGCGATCCTCCTAAATAGATTTTATCCGGTCCAGGGCATTAGGAGTGCGGTGTAGCTCTCCTGGTGATGGTGATCATATGAGATCTACTACGGATACCAAAATCGAAAGTGGTGCAAACTCATGGCGAGCTAATACGAAGTTGTATCAATGCATGGTGGTATCGGTTGATAACCAGCTTCGATCTAAGGGCCTTTTCAAGAGTAGAATCTCTTGAGATGATCTGCGTTATGGGTGCAGATTATAGACTGACTTTCCGTAAAATATGCTTTTTATTGTAAACCAATCACTGGGAGAGATCGCCCCCACTTTGGGGTCACTCCCTCTTCTACATGGTTAATGGAGAGAATAACGAGCTTCAAGTCCTCAAGTGATGTAACCGGTTTGAAAGTCCGCTTGAGGTAGATAAGAGCCTTCAACAACCGTAATAGAGATCGGGACTCCATTTTGAACTAATCTGGTCCTCTGGGTGCTCCCCGAATGGATCGGGACCTCGATGGCTCACTAGGGCATTGGAAGGCCCATTACAAATGGAGAGGAGCCATCAGTATGATAATTTTCGAGAGCAAGCTGGTGTTTGCTAAGGTCGAGCTCGTGCCAGCCAAGGAGGATGGTTACTTCTTCACAACATTTCAGGTAGAGCTGGCTCTACTTTCCCCATTTGACTTAAGAGTCATTGATGGACGGAAAAGGGAGGGGATTAAGAAGAAAGCTACTGATATGGTTGTGTATGTTCCCCTCTTAGCTGGCAAGTCTTGGGTTGCTGAAGCACACCCGGACTCGAAATCATTGTATAGTAGATGATCAATCCGATGAGGGAGTTTCTCTCTTAAATAAAGACCACAATTAAGGTGGTTGTTTATATGGCAGGTGAGCCCCGGTTGATCCAGAAGTAGATGTTTTGGATGGAGAAAACTACTCTCTTTGGTGACGTCAAACCAAGAGGTAGAGGAGAGGGCGCAGTTGTTCTGAATGACCATAATTGAGGCAACTATGGCTAATAAGTAGGGAACCTGGGAGTGGATCCAACATGCATATGATGTGGAGAGACTCAGGTCCATGCGTCATGTCACGAGAGGATTGCTCCTAAGGAAGAGGTAAACTCTTAAGGGAGTGGTTTAAACTCTGCATGGCAGCGCGACTACCTTGGGAGCCAAGGTGGGTGCGTCATTTGCTTAAGGACTCTTCTATGTTGCTTGCTAGGCACCTCGAGATCGTCTTCCCCATGACCTGATCATCAATGGAGGATGGATACCTTGAATAGATCACAGAGAAAATAGAGAGTTACCTGGGTCTGCTCAGACTGAAGCCAGACCTTATTGAGATGATGGATGCGCAGCTGATGAGGAGGACTTGGTTCCCATTTCTGCTTTCATGTCTAGTCGTATTGGGGTAGGAACTACCTTGAAGTCCTCTGTTGTTGTAGATGCATGGGTTGGTTCAAGTCTGCCTACCTCTCTATCTGAATCTGTCTAAGTAGAGGTCCATATTGGTGTTACCAAGGTGTTGACTCAGAGAGGTAGATTGGGACCAAGGTAGCTCGCTAGGGAGATAAACGGCCCTAAACAAGTGGAGAGGAGACAACGGCCTAGTAACTGCCTAGAGACATGCTCGGGATTCTAGAAGTTTCCCGCGACTGAGAGAACACTTTGGACCCCTCTGTGATTAGTGGTGACTTACTTGAGCATTGTATGACCCTATATGAATGGAGATGAGCTACCTGTCTGGCACCAGTTCAGAGGCGTACTTGGGATTTCAAGGTGCCCCCAACAATTGAGAAAAAGCTCTGAACCCTCCATGAGTAGGAAACCTCTGGGATCTCCCCGATCATAGCTGGCTTCGGTGGCTTGCTAGGGTGATGAATGATCCGGTAAACATGAAGTGAAGCCATCGGTCTTGTAACGGTGCTACCAGTCCTGAAGCATGCTTGGGATCTCTAGAGTCCCCTGCAATTTAGAGAAAGCTCTGGATCCTCCTATAGTGAACCGAGAGTTCAGTGGCTCACCTGGGCGTTGACAGGCTATGTATAAGAAGTGAAGAGCCACTTGGCCTTACAGTGAGGCTGCTAGTCCAGAGGTTTAGTTAGGCATGTAGGAGGCCTTACCAAGAATGGGAAACCTCTGGGCTCTTCTCGATCAGATCGGGCTTTAGTGGCTTGCTAAGGCAATGAATGGCCCGATAAACATGGAGCGAAGCCACTTGTCTTGTAGCGGTGCTATCGGTCTAAAAGCTTGCTTAGGCACATAAGTGGCCTTACCAAATGTGGGAAGCTTCTGAGACCTCCTTGATAGGATCGGGCTTTGGTGGCTTGCTAGAGCGGTGAATGGCCCGGTAAACATAGAGCGAAGCCACCGGTCTTGTAGCGGTGATACCGGTCTAGAAGCTTGCTTAGGCATGTAGATGGCCTTACCAATGGTGGGAAGCTTCTGAGACCTCCTCGATCGGATGGATTGCTAGGGCTGTGAACGGCCCGGTAAAAATGAAGCGAAGCCACTGGAGGTACTGGTCCAGATGCATGCTTGGGATCCTAGAAGTCCCCAGTAACTGAGAGAGGGAGCTGAACCCTGCTGGAATGAATCAGGAGCTCAGTGGCTCACTTGGGTGTTGACTGGCCCTGTATAATAAGTAAGGAGCCACTTGGCCTTATAGTGAGGCTGCTAGTCCAGAGGTTTACTTAGGCATGTAGGAGGCCTTACCAAGAGTGGGAAACCTTTGGGCTCTCCTCGATCAGATCGGGCTTCGGTGGCTTGCTAGGGCGATGAATGGCTCGGTAAACATATAGCGAAGCCACCGGTCCTGTAGCGGTGCTACCCGTCTAGAAGCTTGCTTAAGCACGTAGGTGGCCTTACCAAATGTGGGAAGCTTCTGAAACCTCTCCGGTCGGATCGGGCTTTGGTGGCTTGCTAGGGCAGTGAATGGCCTGGTAAACATGGAGTGAAGCCACTGGAGGTACAAGTCCAGAATCATGCTTGGGATCTTAGAAGTCCCCAGTAACTGAGAGAGGGCTCTGGACCCTGCTGGAGTGAATCGAGAGTTCAATGGCTCACTTGGGCGTTGACTGGCTCTGTATAAGAAGTGAGGAGCCACATGGCCTTACAATAAGGCTGCTGCTCCATATGTTTGCTTAGGCATGTATGAGGCCTTACCAAGAATGGGAAACCTCTAGGCTCTCCTTGATCAGATCAGGCTTCGGTGGCTTGCTAGGGCGGTGAATGGCCCGGTAAACATGGAGTGAAATCACCGATTGTACTGGTCCAGATGCATGCTTGGGATCCTAGGAGTCCCCAGCAATTGAGAGAGGGCTCTGGACCCTGCTGGGATGAATCAGAAGTTCAGTGGCTCACTTGGGCGTTGACCGGCCAGGTACACGAAGTGAGGAGCCACTAAGCCTCTACTGGTGATGTTGCTCTAAAGGCTACATAGCTGAGTTGGCTTCTCGGATTCATGAGTAGACCTGCTATCTCTAACTAGGAGCTTACGAAGGGCAGACCTGAAGGCATGAAAGGATCCATATGAACAGATCGAAGCCTAGTGGATCAGCTGGATAGGTGATACACTGGTGGCATAGCGAATCTACTATAGAAGAGCAGGAGAGGTGCAGTTCAACTGTATAGGAGCTCTCGATGTATCAGAATGGTTCAGCTATATAAGAGATCTTCAAGCAGGGAGCTACTGTATTGGAGCTCCATGATTATCTGAGCAGGTTCATTTCATAGGAGTAGTATAATGAACTGGTTCCACTAGGAATCCAATGTACCATATTTGCTCCACAATGAACGAACTCGTTAAATTATAAAATGAGCACCACATGCGATGCATATGCGATATAGACAAGTATGGAGAAAGGATATCGTATATAGTAAATGATATTCCATGAATAATGAATCTGTTACCTCGACAGTATAATGATACTCATGTAGAGACATAGAGGCTTTAAAAATGGGTGTGGAAATTTCCCACAGACGGCGCCAGAAAGTGTTAACGGGAAATTTGTTTAGGATGAGAAATCTCCATTAACGCCCTCGAGACCACTACCGCGAAAGTAGTGGCCGGGGTCTGTACCGATGACAACTGACCTGATCTTGTATGAATATGAAGGAGGATGAAATCGTAGGTAGGAGACAAAACGTCCTGCCCGTCGGGCTTCATGCTTATACAAAAGATCTGGGGAGCTTGAAGAGACAAGCCATCCCGTCCGTCAGGCTTCGTGGTATGTAGGAGATGAGTTATCCTTTCCGTCAAGCTACGTGGTAGGTAGAAAACGAGGGAGCTCGAGGTTTTTTTACTTGTATAAAGGGGTTGATCTTTATCCTGGTCCTAGTCCTCGGTCGGGGTTGGAGCCCGTCATGGTACCCGAAGCCTGGTTCTAGAGCCCGATTCCTTCCTGTAATTCCCAGATCCAGATAGCTAGTAAGAAAGGGGGCTTATCTAGCTCCAGTGTCGGAGAGCTCAATTTCTGCCACAGAGATGATGCAGGAGAGCTCATCGACTTCCTTCAAGCTAGTCTCGGTGGTTTCTCCTCATCTTGACGTGCCACTTTGGCGTATAGATGAGAGGATAAGAGCGTTAGGTCCAGCGGGGTAGGAATCTTGCTTCGTTTCCTTAGGTCTTCGTTGTTATTTCCCGATCTCATGTAAGAAAGATTAGAGAGCTACGACCAATGGGATCGGTTCCTAGCCCGTATACACACATGCGTAACATTGTAGGTAATAGGAAATACACGAGTCTTTTGTAGAGGAAGATGGACTGACCAAGGGGGAAAAAGCATCACGAATGATCACATGCTGAAAAACTCCAAGGCAGTATCCGAAGGAAGGAGGAATACCCTTCCTTATGTATATATCAAAGAATGCTCCGGGAAGCTTACAAGAATGATGAAGTAATACAACGTAGTTGCTCCGGAGAGCTTACAATGGTGGTAGAATGTAGACCGATACCAGTATATTCTAGGTAAAGATAATACATACATTGATGAGGTCGTGAGATCATTAAATGAAGCATGTCTGTCTTCTGTCATTTTTCGGAGATAGATTCTATGCCTTTTATAGGCATATTTATAAATGGTGACTACCTTGGCGTGCAAGTCCAGGATTCTTCAATCTTCCTCTCCTTATTGAGTACGATCCTACCTTTAGTGTAGTTGATCGGATCATGGCTAATATCTCGGAGGGGATGTGATTGTTTCCTCTTCGGACTCTTCCTTCCTTGATAGGCGGGATTTTCTGTTATAGTTGACCCCAAAGAATAGGTTGTGGAGGATATCTTGGAGGAAAACGTATTTGTTTCCTTTTAGGATTCTTTCACTAATGGTGGCCGTTAAAGAGTTGAATATTCTCTTATTAATGGTGTTGATCATGTCGTTAACTGGGTTGACTGCCTTTATTAATGTGGTTGACCTCATTAATGGTACTTTAAATGTTATGGAAGTCAATCCTTTCTTTCTACGTTGCCGAGAGGAGAGCACTAGATCTGCAAGATACTTTGGAGAGGTACTTTATGGAGGTTACGTGTGGTGACATTTGATACCCTTTGAAGGAGAGGTACTCTAGGATCCAGTACACTGGCGGGGTTCCCAGGGACCTCTCGATTGTTACGTAGATAGATGTTGGTCTTCCCATGGAGCTTGTGCTAACCATTTTAGGGGCGAAATATCCCATAGGGTTCCAACCTTGTAGATGGGAGCTTGGTTTAGCTACGTCGAGCTTTATCATGGAGCTTGACCTAATTGTACAGGCTTCTTAGCATGGTTACGGGCTTGGCTAGCAGGCCCTGGTCAGATGTTTTCCGTAAACAGGCGACCTTGGCTCGTTTCTAGAAGGGTTGAGAGGTACGCTCGAGTACTGCTCTTGCTACTTGATTTAACCATGCTAAGATCTACAGTGGATCTTGGCGCTTTTGGTGACGATCAAGCTTTACGGGCTCCTTCCTTTAACGCTCGAACAAGTCAAGATTATACCTCGACGAGGCAGGAGGGACTTTACAAGACAAGTTTGGCACCTTGAAGGTCTCCTAGTGAAAGTAGAGATAGTAGCAAGCTCTAAGAGAGTGTCACGAGGTACGTCTTTGTCGGGGGACCCAGGTCCTTTCACGTCGACCTAGTTTAGGGCTTTGTCCTGGTATAAGGAGCTTGATGCGATCTCGTCGGGCTTTATTTGGTAAGCCTGGACACGTACGAGATGCCCAGATGGTATAGGCGGCCTCGCCTTGCTCCTGCGTGGTAGCTCGACCTCGGGGACCTTGATACCCTATCATACAAGCCCGAATTTGGACCCTTACGGGAAGGCTGGGAAGTGGAAAATTCTTTTTTGGTCCCTAGCCAAATTTTGCTATTAACAGAATGTTAATAGTTAAATTAATTAAATAATTATATTATTTAATTATATTGATAATTATGAATTATTAATTAACTATTAATTGGAAAGTGTTAGTTGATATATGGATTTAGGTGAAGATAAAATAATAGGATTATTTTATTTTTACTAAATCATTTATCTAAGTATTTGAATTTAGTTTAAATTTAAAATACTTATTATCACTTTTAATATATTAGATATATTTGTAAAAGATAATTAAAAGATATATATCAATTATAACACAAGAGATTGCATTGGATGCAAATTGGTGTGTACATGAAACATTAGTATAAGAAGAATTTGCATTGGATGTAAATACTTAATTTATAAATATATATGTATTTTGTGAAGCAAGGAGCGTAATATATATATAGAGATATATATTAGTTAGTTGAAATAAATATAAACATAAAACGCAAAAGCAACAGTGCAATAAAAATATAAACCGTAAAAGAAGCAATGCGTTGGTAAAAAAGATAGATATTGTGAGAAGTAAATGCAGTAGTTGGTGCAACGTAATATATATATACAAAGCAGCAGTGGGTACAAAGTGATAGAGATATATATATTCGTGAAAAACAGAGCAGGCTATAGAAATATTTTTTATATATTTTTTGTTTTATGTTTTATGTGTTTTTGAAACACATAGAAAAAAGAGTTTATTCAAATCTCTCTTCATCCTCCATTCAAGTTCCTGTGATCGTGACGTGCCCACACGCAGTTACCAATCCCGGGAAATAGCGAGGAAGATCGAGTGGTTCAAACAGGAGCATATCGAAAAGTGAAGGAGCCTTCAAACGTTGGTAAGTATATCTTCATCTGATTTTTATTGATTACAATTTCATGTGTTTACATATTGTATGTATTAGTTCCGAAAATAATTATGTTCCAAAGTTCACTGGTCCCAGATACAGATATGATCTGTATATGAAATTTTAAAACCTAGTTCCATTGCGTGACCGGTGAAACGGGGTTCCTATACCTCTCTGGTAGTAGCTTATCCAGATTAACTGTATCTACCGCATCGGCTGCTTCGGGGTCAACAGGATCCTCCTCCACGATTTTGTTAATCACAGCCATAACTTCAGGCAGTATGGTTACTTCAAGAAGGCTGGCCACTAACTCAGGCATGTTCCCGCCTTCTGTTGACTCCACTCCTGAGAGCACTGCGGGGGGGAGGGGTCTCTGGCTTCAGTAAGGCTTCCTTCTAGCTCCTCGGTTTGAACCCACTTCGAAGATTTGCCAGGACCCGATGCTAGGAAGGTTGGAACAGGAGGAGGCAGATCTGACACCTCCAACCGTTTCCCGGCTCCCTTCTAGAAGGACTAGCTCCATCATTTTTAGGGCGAGACATTTCCGCAGCCTGAGACATGACCTCTTCTCGATCCCAGCTGGTGATGCTGGAGAGATCGAAAGGGGGAATAAGGGCCTCTGCAACCTGATAGGAGGCATAGAAGTACCCCTCGTTAAAAAGGGCTTCCACCTCGGCATAGAGCTGGGAAATTTGAGCCAGCAAAGTCTGATTCTCGACATCCAGAGCGTTCGCCTCTTCCTTCCAGTCATCCTGCTGGCTAGCCCGCTGTTTCGACCGGAGAGTTTCCTGATCAAAAGCCCACTTCAACCTCTCATGGTCACAGTGAAGCTCAGCCAGCCGTGTCTCCATTTCCTGTTTGTTGGGGGTCATCTCCTGGACCAGGGTTTGAGCACGTTGTCACGGGGTGAGAATTTCATCTAGGCACACCCGTGCGGCACTTAGGCAACTTCTGTGGGAACGTTGCTAAGTAAGCCTTGTAAGAGGGACACTAGGGCAAGTTCTTGGACGAACGTTGCCGAGTGTGAAGATGCCGAAGCGATTTAGAGTGAGGAGAGTAGGGAGAGGGTCGAAATGGGGAGCCCAGAGGCAGAGGATCGGTGGACTTGCGAAGGAAGACCACGATGCTCTGGATCGTTAGAATGCTCACAAGTACTCTCAAAGGAAGAGATGTATTAATGTAAGAATTCTAGGATGGTTTACAAATGAGAGGGGTTGGCTATTTATAGGTGAGCCACCTCCTTAAGGAATGTTCTAGACTAATCTAGTCTAATAGTGGAGATTAAGTCTCCAGAATATTCTACACCTAACTAGAATACTCTACATGTATTTACATGCCTTTACAAGGTTCTAGATTATTCTACACATATCTAGCTTAGTACAAAAATGGTGTAGAGATGGTTGAGTTGCTAGAGACTTCCAGAAGCTTGACCAATGTTGGAATTGTGGAGAGGTCTCTAGAATCTTCCAGGAGCTGGGCAGAGTAAGGTCCTTTGTTGGACTCCTAGGCTTGTAAGCTTACGGCCCGTGACATCCTCCCCCACCTAAGTTCGCAACGTCCTCGTTGCGTGGGCGCTGAGTATGTTGGAGTTGGCCACAAGTTGGTTCATTCATGCTGAAGGTCTTCGGCTTGGGAAGCCTCCCTTGAGAGACCGAATTCGAGTCTCGCATCCTTAACTCGACGAAAGTGGGCTGGCTAGGTTTCGAAGGTGATAAAGCATCTCGGGTGCCTTCTCTCGGTGCCTTTGATCACTTCCCATGGCTTGCGCACTTCTTGTTCCTTGGAACGCCTACGGTCGGCTGGTTCTGTGGAGAAGTGGGAGAACTAGATGACACCTCAAGTTTTATGGCAGGCTGCATCCTGCATGGCTCTTACAGGGATTCTGCCTGGATGAAGAGTGTCTTGGACTTGCTTTGCTTGTTGTGGGAACGTTGGTCGCCACGAACAAGCATTTGGGTTTTGAATCGAGCAACTTCGCTATCGGAGAACGTGGCTCGTGCTAGCTGTGATTGCTCTATGGTGGCAACTTCGCTATCGAAGAACGTGGCTCGTTCTAGCTGTGATTGCTCTATGGTGGCAACTTCGCTATCGGAGTGCATGACTCGTGCTAGCTGTGATTGCTTTTTGGCGACAACTTCGCTATCGGAGTGCATGACTCGTGCTAGCTGTGATTGCCTAGTAACGAGCTCCAAACCCTGCTGCTTGGAACTGACCTGCTCTGATACCACTTGTCACGGGGTGAGAATTTCATCTAGGCACACCCGTGCGGCACTTAGGCAACTTCCGTGGGAACGTTGCTAAGTAATCCTTGTAAGAGAGACACTCGGGCAAGTTCTTGGACGAATGTTACCGAGTTTGAAGATGCGAAAGCGATTTAGAGTGAGAAGAGTAGGGAGAGGGTCGAAATGGGGAGCCCAGAGGTAGAGGATCGGTGGACTTACGAAGGAAGACCACGATGCTCTGGATCGCTAGAATGCTCACAAGTACTCTCAAAGGAAGAGATGTATTAATGTAAGAATTCTAGGATGGTTTACAAATGAGAGGGGTTAGCTATTTATAGGTAAGCCACCTCTTTAAGGAATGTTCTAGACTAATCTAGTCTAATAGTGGAGATTAAGTCTCCAGAATATTCTACACCTAACTAGAATACTCTACATGTATTTGCATGCCTTTACAAGGTTCTAGATTATTCTACACATATCTAGCTTAGTACAAAATGATGTAGAGATGGTTGAGTTGCTAGAGACTTCCAGAAGCTTGACCAATGTTGGAATTGTGGAGAGGTCTCTAGAATCTTCCAGGAGCTAGGCAGAGTAAGGGCCTTTGTTGGATTCCTAGGCTTGTAAGCTTACAGCCTGTGACAGAGTGCAAACAACCCCATGGCTCGCTCAACTTTAGCCTCATCCTTGGCTGCCTTATCACGGAGGAAGGCTACCTGATATTCTATGGCCACCTGAAATTTGAAAGCCTGCAGAGGAAAATCATGTTAGGAAATGACAAATCAAGAAACTGAATGAAGAAGTAAAAGCGATGATTACCTCGGCCAGAAGGGCGGACCCTTTGGTAATCATGATGTATACGGGCATTGCGGTCATCCTAGAAAGCCTACCGTCTGGACAGGATGCAACAAATTGCTTTAGGACCTCGTCTTGACCCTCTGAGCTCTATTATTGATAGGGGCGAGAAGGGGCGACCTCAGGAATATCGGCATAGGGCTCCCAAGGAACCTCGACTGCGTGGGATACAACTAGATCTGTAGACGGGGATAATATGACTCGGGGAGCATCAAGTGAAGCAGAGACTACTGGAGAGGGAGCAGGAGCGGACTTATTGGCAACTTGGGAGGCAGACCCTCCTCGGCTTAGAGCCTTTACGGAACGAGATGCAATAAATGCCATCTTGGACTTCACTTGGGATGGTGAGGGGGAAGGAATGAGCGGGGCAGATGCCTTAGTTGTTGACCTCCCCTTCTTCAGAACAGCCGAGAGAGTTCCCGGGGACGGTCTAGAAGGAGAAGAAGGGATCCCAGCTTGTCGGGCTTCGCGAGAAGCTGGAGCAACAACAAACACTGTTAAGAAAGGGGTCAAGATCATCAGCACTGAACCATCCAACAATTTAAAGGCAAGATAGAGAGAGATACTTACGAGGAGTAGCATCGGAGATCCACAGGTACTTGTTCACCCTATGGGGATCGAAGGCGTCAGCGGTTGGAGACTTCAAATTCAAGTAATTTCGAGCCAGGATGGTCTTTAGCACGGCTTCAGACTCAGCGAGCAAGGAATCCTGACCCCATGAGGGTTTGTCGCTGAAGGTGGTGGGAACCTCGAGCTCATGCCCGTCGAGGAATACAGAGCTCCCTCAGTCTCCCCCCGCTAGTACCTGATCCTCTTTCCAAGCAGGGTCCTTCTTCGAAGCCCCAGGGATGATGAAGTTGAGCCTATTCTTGGCCTCGGCATAGAAATGGCCTCGTGAAACCCCAGCCAGGCTACCTATCTGGAAAAGAAAGGCGAGCTCCTCAGCTTCGGGCACCCTGGTTACCTTGCTCATCTTGTATTGCTCCCTTCATAATATAAGGAAGCCGACTAGATGCCTTCAAAAACCGGGTGTCATTTGTAGTGGAGCCAGGTGAAGAGCATTGAAAGCCCACCAAAGGGTAGGGTGAAGAGGGAGCCTTACCCTGCTCTCAAAAGTTACGACGTGGATAGGGAGTACACCTTTGGGCGGGCTAAAAACATATTAATTCCGGTGGGGGATAGTGAGGGAAACGGTGTCAGGAATACCGTACTTATCCCAAAGACAGCCAATCGACTGAGAGTCAACGGTGGAGTCCGGGATGACCCTGGGTTCAAAAGGAAGGGCCACAACTGAAGGAAGCTCCGCCACTGTGACCTAAGCCCTCCAGACTGCATCGACTCTCTCCCTGACATCAGAGTCTTTACCGACTAGGTTCAGAGGATTGTCAGACTGGTTTGAAAAGCCAGTGCCGATAGAGACGTTCCTGCTAGAACGACGGCGCTGGCGGAGTGGGGAAGATTCCTTATCGATCAAAATTCCTCGCACCCGCTTACGAGAAGCTAGGTTAGGGCCTCTGGTGCCCTCAACCAAGGCATCAACACTATCTGTGAAAGTCGACATTAATGGGTAAGAGAGGTGTGAAAGAAAGCAGGGAAATCGGCAGAGAAAGTAGGGTAGAAGAAATTTGAAAATTTGAGATTTGAGGAATTATGAAGAAACTGACGGTAAGGCCGAGTTTAAATAAAGGATTATCGGCGATATCCTCGGGAAGATCAGTTGGAGCCGTATTGCAGCCGTTTTTCTTCGAATAACACACATTATCAAATTCAAATATTATGTAATTAATAAGAAGATTTCGCTCTCACTAATTATCTTTATGGAGAAAAACTTTCTCAATTAAACTAGGAATCTGACTCCAACCCCAACTCTACCAACGGTGTTCAAGTCAGAGGGGACTTCTGTTAATAGTGAAATTTGGTCAGGGGTCAAAGAGAAATTTTCCACCCATAATTGACAATCATGAAGCCCGAAAAGTCGTAAAGCCACCCCGCCGGAGCAGAGAAGGCTGGCTCGGCTTCAAGACTACCATAAAACAAGCCAGGCACGACCAGGACGAGCTCCTCATAAGAGTACTGGAACCCGGGCTTCTCCAAGCCATCTATCGAGGAACCTCGGCTCTGAGGTCGAGCTCCACAACTGCCCCAAGAATGCTAGGGGAAGTCTCCAGGCTCAAGAGACATTCGAGAGAAGCCCGCCAACCTCTCCAGAAGCCCGATGTCCTTGCTGGACATAAAGGAAGAATCATGCCTAAATCTATACTACCCCAGCTACCTCCAGAAATGTCTACAAGAGCACTTCAAGCCCCCAAGGGTCAGGGAAAATCCATCTTAAGCTTCTAAGAACAAAGTCGGAGTAGGGATCTGCCTCGCTCCACGGGGCAACAGGCAGCAGGCAAAGTGACCTCCATGAAAATTCGTGACACGAGTGCGCACAGGATCATCTCCACATAATATTTACATGCAGGTCAAGAGTTTGATTCAAAAAAGGAAACAAACTTATCTACGTCAACGATATCATCAAATCCCAAAACAATTTAAATTTAAATGATAAATCCCGTCCGATAAGGAGAGAATAGATTCATGGGATCACAGTGAAATATTTGAAAATTAAAAACCTACTTGGACGATATAAATATGTGAAGCCAAGTATGGTAGAGGATAGAGGAAAACAGAGAACAACCTACATAGACTGATACATACACATAAAAAGTTAGATAGCAACAGAGAGAAGAGAGAAAGAAAAGAATAGGGGAATGCCTAAATTCTGTTTCAGAACACGGCCACCTTCGTTTCCACTATTCGATAGGCACGGAGTTGCCACCATCCTCCATCTTAGCGAGGCTGTGAGCACACGAGAGAGCGATCTGTATTTTGAAGCAATCTATCAATAATAAAAGCTCACATTTACTGTTATTACGATCCAGTCTCTCGTCTATCTCTTAACAGGTCGGGAACCAACGGTACTGACCCTGGCTACCACTTTCGTGGTAGTGGTCTCGAGGGTGTTAATAGGAATTTCTCATCCCGACCAAATTTCCAGTCAACAACATTTATATATCCTTGTTTGTATCTTATACAAACACTTATATATGTGCACACACCAATTTGCATCCAATGCAATCTCTTGTATTATAATTGATATATATCTTTAATTATCCTTTTCAAATATATTTAGTATATTAAAAGTGATAATAAGCATTTTAAATTTAAACTTAAATTAAAATACTTAGATAAATGATTTACTAAAATAAAATAATCCTATTATTTTATCTTCGCCTAAATCTATATATCAACTAACACCCTCCAATTAATAAATAATTAATAATTCATAATTATCAATATAATTAAATAATCTAATTATTTAATTAAATTAACTATTAACATTAATTAATTAAATAATCTCATTATTCAATTAATTACCGAATATATACGTGTCACTTTTGTAACATAATTAATTGGACAATCCAATTAATTAACTGTGACCTTTGTTACCTAAATCTATCGGGATAGCAAAAGGGGACCTAATGGACCCACAATATTTTGAACTCCAATAATCCTTGGAATCATTAATTAAACTCTTTAATTAATATTCCTTGATTATTAACTCCGGTGTTATTCCACTAAAAACCTGAAGCTGCACTCTCTCAACTGCAGACGCTTTTACGCAGACCGATATAACTCGGTGTCCATCGATATAGCTATTACATATGGTGTGATCCTCCACAATAGTATATAATTAGAGCTGGGTCATAATGTCTATTATGCCCCTCTAATTACATATATCCTTTAAGTACCATTGATTCTCTAATGGACAATAAATCCTATTTCCTCACGGAATTAGGAGAGCGCTCATATTGTCCAAGCCCTGAATCAACCCTTAAGAGAACTACCATCTACTTCTCACAAGAATGAGTGGATTTCACTATTGTGTACAAACCTTCCCAACCACAAAACAAACCACAATCCCAACATACGAAGCATATTGATCGGGAAATGCATCTGATCTCACTCATGGTATATCAAAGACCACGATCTAACCTGAAGGAGTCGATAAGACACTCAGGATTAAGATCACCCACATATAGCCATCATTAGTTGATATATATGAATCTCATCGGTAAACGGATCTTGGTGAGAGATTCATATAGATCATGGCCCAGTCCTATATGATCACATCATACAATGTGCCTCCATTCTCATATCTCCATATGAATGATTCAGGACAGAATCACCGTACATTACGGAATGGACCGCATTTATAGATTAACCACAAATAAAGTGCCCAGCTTTATTTGCTATCTATGGACTCTTTAGATTGCATGTCTCTTACTGTATCCATCCGTATATGACAATCATATACACAGTTTGAGATTACATCCGACAATCTTGGATGTTAAATTTATGTATAAATTATAAAATAAACAGCATAATAAGAATGAATTGAACTTTACCTTTTATTTATTTCATAAATCCATTTACAAATTACATCTTTAGGGCATAAACCCCAACAATGTCCCACTTGCACTAAAGCATGTGAGGTATGTCTCGTAACCCTATACTGTCTAGGTGACCTGAAAACACTTTAGCTGGTAAGGTCTTTGTAAATGGATTTCCATGATTTTCTTGTGAGGCTATCTTTGTGACGATCACATCTCCTCTCTGTATTATCTCTCTAATGAGATGATACTTTCTCTCCATATGCTTTCCTCTTTTATGGCTTCTTGGTTCTTTGGAATTAGCCACAGCACCACTGTTATCACAATAAAGTGTGTTGGGCATATCCAAATCTGGAACAACTTCTAGATCACACAAGAACTTATAGAGCTAAACAACCTATTTAGTAACTTCACAAGCGGCTACATATTTGGCTTTCATAGCGGAGTCAGCAATGTAAGATTGCTTGATACTTATCCATACAATGGCTCCACCACCCAGGGTGAACACTGATCCAGACGTGGATTTAATAGAATCCCTGTCTGACTGAAAATCAGAATCTGTGTATCCTAACGGGATCAAATCCTGCCCGGAATACACTAGCATATAGTCTCCCATTCTCTGAAGATACTTGATAATTATCTTGACAGCAACCCAATGATCCAATCCTGGGTTGGACTGGTATCTACTGACTACTCCCACTGCATAACAGATGTCTGGTTTCGTGCATTACATAGCATACATGAGACTACCTACTCTTGATGCATAGGGTACACGTCTCATATCCTTAACTTCTTGAGGTGTCTTAGGACGTTGTTCCTTAGACAAGTTAACTCCATGCCTAGAAGGTAAATTAACTTTCTTGGGGTTTTGCATCGAAAATTGTACAAGAATCTTATCGATATATGACGCTTGAGACAATGCTATGAGTTTGTTCTTACGATCCCTTATAAGCTAGATCCCAAGAACATAACTCGCCTCTCCCAAATCTTTCATTTGGAATTGGCTAGCCAACCAACCTTTTACATCAGACAACACTCCCACATCATTCCCAATGAGTAGGATATCATTTACGTATAGGACCAAGAAAACTACTTTCTTATCAATGATGCGCTTATAAACACAAGGCTCATCAACATTCTGCTCGAAGCCATAGGTTTTGATCACATCATCAAACCTGATGTTCCAAGATCTAGATGCTTGCTTAAGCCCATAGATTGACCGTTGCAGCTTGCAAACCTTTTGCTATTGATCTAGACACATGAATCCCTCTGGTTGCATCATATAGATGCTCTCATCAAGATTGCCATTCAAGAATGCAGTCTTGACGTCCATTTGCCATATTTCGTAATCGAAATAGGCAGCAATGGATAAGAGAATCCTAATAGACTTAAACATGGCTACTAGCGAGAAGGTCTATTCATAATCGACCCCCTCTTTTTAGGTATAACTCTTAGCCACTAGTCTTTCCTTGAAGGTCTCTACCTTCCCGTCTACTCCTCTCTTTCTCTTATAGATCCATTTACACCCTATGGGTTTTACCGCATCCGGCAAGTCTACAAAATCCCAGATTGAGTTAGAGTACATGGACTCTATCTCCATTCCTCTTTATCAGGATCTTCCATTGCATTCTTAAATGTCAATGGATCATCAACACTATGAGTAGAGACAACACCTTGTCCCTCACCTATAGCTAAATAGCATTCAGGTGGTCTCACAACCCTCTCACTACGTCTAGGTGGTAGTGTATCCTGATCAGGAACTATCTGACTCTCAGATGTTTGTGGAACAACAACTCTTGTTGATGAAGCACTCGTCTCACCAGGCTCCAACTCATTTAATACAATCTTGGAACGAGGTTTATTTTCACTAATGTAATTGTCCTCAAGAAACGTTGCATTTGTCGATACAAATACTTTATTATCTTCAGGACTATAGAAGTGTCCACCTCTGGTCTTGTTGGAGTATCCTACAAATAGACATACAACAGATTTGGAGTCTAGCTTTCTAGTTCTATTCTTCAACACGTGTGCTAGACACCCCATATGCGGAAATGTCGCAAACTAGCTTTACAACCATTCCACAACTCTAGGGGAGTCTTAGGAACAGATTTGGATGGCACTACAATAAAAATGTATGCCGCTGTTTGTGACGCATATCTCTATAAGGAATTTGGTAATAATGAGAAACTAATCATAGATCTCACAATTTCCATTAGGGTTCTATCTCTCCTCTCCGCTACACCATTTTACTAAGGTGTATCGGGAGCTGTGAGTTGGGAAACTATCCCATGCTCGACCATGAAGTCTTCAAACTCTTGGTCAAGGTGCTCACCTCCACGATTCGATCGTAGTGACCTGATAGTCCTACCTAATTGATTCTCAACTTCAGATCGAAATTCTTTGAACCTTTCAAATGTTTCCGACTTTCGTTTCATCAGGTAAAAGTATCTGTATCTTGAGTAGTCATCTATAAAGGTGACATAATACTCATAACCACCCGTCACTCTAATATTCATCGGTCCACAAATGTCTGTATGTATAAGCTCTAGCGGTTCTTTAGCTCTAAGCTCTTTTCCAGTAAAAGGTCTCTTAGTCATCTTACCTTCCAGACAAGATTCACAAACAGGTAAGGTGCCAACCTTTAACTCACTTAAAGGTCTGCTTTTTACTAGTCTGTTTATCCGGTCAAGGTTGATATGACCAAGCCTTAGTTGCCACAAATACATGTCATTCTCTGGATAAATCTTATGTCGTTTAGTTTTTGGTTTTTCAACCTTAAACATTTCGGTGTTGAGCAGTGTAATATGTATTAACGGTCTTAACACATACAAATTGTTTTCATTAATTCCTGAACAAATATTCAGACCATTCTTTCCAATAATAACAGACTTATTATTAAAAGAAACAGAATATTTTTGTTCTAACAACTTAGAAACGAAAATCAAATTCCGTGTAAATCCAGGAATATAAAATACATTGTCCAACAATATATAATTATTACAAAAACGTAATCTAATTATGCCCACTGCTCGTGCCGACATGACATCCCCTGACCCCACACGCATTGAGAAGGCTTGCTTATCTAGCTGTGTCCAAGAATCAATCCATTGTAAAGAAGAACAAACATGGTTAGTGGCCCCCGAATCAACTATCCAGGGTGAAGAATCATCTTCTACTAAACACGACTCAAGAACAAGTAAATCATATTTACTTTTCTTGGACTTCTTCTTGCTTTAGGATTTCTTGGGTTTGGGCTTACCCTTCGCTTTCCCAGTAGACCTCTTTCTCTTCTTATTGTTAGAGTAGGAAGATGGTTCGACAACATTTGCCTCACTGGTCCTACCCTTGTTTTTCTTAGTCAAGGACTCAAAGGTAGTGAGCTCATTAGGCAACCGTGTGAGATTGAACCTTAATTTGTTCATCCCATAGTTGTTCTTAAACTGATCGACACTCTTCGAAAGAGTCGTCAGTGTGATGCTCACTTGACTGGGTTTGTCAATGGCCCTGCCATTGACTTCTATCGTGTTGAAGTAGGACATCATGCTCAGGACATGTTCCCGAACTGACGTTTTTTCCTTCATGAGAGCGAGCATAGCTGAACGAATGGCTTCGTGTCGCTTTTGCTCGGAGGGCTGCCCAAACATGGCTTGCAATGACTCCATGATTTCGAATGCTGAAGTTATTACTTCATACTTTGTGACAAGCACGTCTGTCATAGAAGCCAACAGATATGTTTGGGCCTTCTCATCAGATGAGACCCATCGCTAGTATGCCTCACGAACAGTTCGTGTGGCATTGGCAGCAGGCGGTGGATGACATTCCTCCATAAGCACAAAATTGAGGTCTTTGGTGACCAATATTGCATTAATGTTAAGTTTCCACTTAGTATAGTTATCACCAGTTAACTTGTCGTTTGCTAGAATTTGAAGTAATGCAGAAGACATTATTGCTGAAATAAATAAAACATTCATTCAGTCATTTATTTAAAACAAGTGTGAGTGCTTTGGCATAAATTTAAACATAATTCATGCACATGTTTAATGAACTAGAACTACCGTAAAACAAGTTATTATACCACGACAATCCAACATACCACAAAGAATTGCCGCCTTAGGGTTGGTCAAGTCTTTGCATATTGGATCGAGACATTCTCAATCAAATGATAATCTAGAGTAACTCTTATTCCATATCATTCAACCATCGTTCATTCAGTCAGGTTTTTAATTAACAAACTTAATCAAAACCTTCGTAAGTGTAACCCACCATTTCAGATCTCACGAGCTTAACTCGAGAATTGCCGCCTTAGGGTCGGTCAATACCGAAATACCCTCAGAAATCCTATCCATTAGGAAGTCAACCTTGGTATTGACCTTTGTGGAAACCCTCCTTAGGGAGGACGAAAGCAAAGCCGTCACGAGGCCCCACTCGGATCTCACGGTGTTGAACTAATGATGGAGACCGCAGGATATATATGTCATATATCCCTCTCCCACTCACTATTTTAAAATTAGGGTTTTCTTTTAATCATTAATGCACCTAGACTCTACAGGATTAAACAACTAAGTTTAATCAAGTTATCTAGCTTATTAACTAATTAGAACCAAATTCTAATTAACTAATAAATTATTAATGATTTTTAACAATTAAAAATCTAATCTATTAGTGAATAATCTAAGCCTTTGTCAACTATTTACTAGGGTTAGATTATTTTATTAGTGTTTACCAAATTTTAACTATTAAAACTCTAACACTTTATTCGGTTCATTTATTATTAGGTAATTAATCGTATTAATCCTAATTACAATAAATGACCCTATTAATCTAACTTATTAAACTCTTTAATAACTAGATTAATATTAATGAGAATTACCATGTTTTCTAACCATTAAAAACTAATCTCATTAATCATAGCCAATTTTGTATAATGCCCATTTTAATCACATAAAAAAAAAATACATAAAATATCAGGCTGTTAATAGCAAAATTTGGCTAGGAACCAAAGAAGAATTTTCCACTTCTCAGCCTTCCTGCAAGGGTCCAAATTCAGGCTTATATGACGGGGTAACAAGGTCCCGGGGGTCGAGCTACCACGCGATCCAACAGGAGCAAGGTGAGGCCGCCCATACCATCTTAGCATCTCGCACGTGTCCAGGCTTACCAAATAAAGACTGCCGAGACCGCGTCAAGCTCTTTATACCAGGATAAAAGCCCGAAGCTAGGTCGACGTGAAAGGACCTGGGTCCCCCGACATCAAGGTATCTCGTGGTACTCTTTTAGAGCTTGCTACTATCTCTATTTTCACTAGGAGACCTTCAAGGTGCCGAACTTGTCTTGCAAAGGCCCTCCTGCCTCGTCGAGGTATAATCTCGACCTGTCCGAGCTTTAAAGGAAGAAGCCCGTAAAGCCTCATCGTCACCAAAAGTGCCAAGATCCACTGTAGATCCTGGCATGGTTAAATCAAGTAGCAAGAGCAGTACTCGAGCGTACCTCTCCACCCTTCCAGAAGCAAGCCAAGGTCATCTGTTTATGGCGAACACCTTACCAGGGCTTGGCAGCCAAGCTTCGCTACCCCGCCGGATTCCAGCGCGATCAAATCGAGCTCCACTGAAAGCCTTCTAAGGTCGAATCCAGCTCCATACAACCAGATTGATACCTTAAGGTATCTCGCCCTCAGATCGATACCCAAGTACTGGGATACCAGCTTTGAGACCCATCCGAGGTACACCTCCTCCGTAAGGTAGGGAGAATAATATCAGTAATGTACTGCGCCACCAGAATATTGAACCAGAGTTCTCCTCCAAGAGAGAGGGTTGACTTCCATGATTACCATTAATGAGGCAATCGTATTAATAGAGGTAGTCAGCTCTATTTAATGAGGTCAACCGTATTAATGGAGCTAGTCAACCCTATTAATGAGGTCAACTATATTAATAGAGGCAGTCAACCCAATTAATGACATGATCAACACCATTAATAAGAGAATATTCAACTCTTTAATGGCCATCATTAGTAAAAGAGTCCAAAGAGGAAACAAATACCTTTTCCTCCAAGATATCCTCCACAACCGATTATTGAGGGTCAACTATAACAGAAAATCCCGCCTATCAAGGAAGAAAGAGTCCGAAGAGGAAACAATCATATCTTCTCCAAGATAATAGCTACAAGCCGATCAACTACATTAAAGGATGAATCGTATTTGATAAGTAAACGAAGACTAATTGAAGAGTCCTGGACTTGCACGCCAAGGTAGTCACCATGTATAAATATGCCTGTAAAAGGCATAGTGGATGGTCTCTGATCTATGACAGAAGACACATGCCTCGTTTAAAGTTCTTTATAGATCATCATTGTATGTGTACCCCGACCAGGAAAATACCGGTATCGGTAGACACTCATTGTTGTAAGCTCCCCAGAGCATATACGTTGTACTACTTTGACATCTTTGTAACCTCATTGGAGCATCGCATGATATATATATACAAGGAAGGGTATTCCTCTTTCCTCTGGAATCTGCCTAGGGGTTTTTCAGCATGTGATCACTCGTGATGCCTTCCCACCCCCCCCCCCCCCCCCCCCCCTTGGTCAGTCCACCTTTATCTATATAAGACTTGTGTTTTTCCTATTATCTATTGTATTAAACATGTGTGTATGAGGGCTAGGTACCGACCCCATTGGTCCTAGCTCTCTAATCTTTCTTACATGAGATCAAGAAACAACAACAAAGACCTAAGGAACCGAATCTAGATTCCTACCCCGCTGGACCTAACGCACTTATCCTCTCACCTACACGTCAAAGTCGCATATCAAAATGAAGAGAAACCATCCAGACTAGTTTGTAGGGAGTCGAGGAGCTCTCCCGTATCCTCACTAGGGAAGAAATCGACTAGATGAGCCCCACTTCTTACTTGCTATCGACGTTGTGGTATTACTGGAAGCAATCGGGCTCCAAAACCAGGCTCTGGGTACCAGGACGAGCTCTGACCCCAACCGAGGAGCAAGGTACAAGATCACCCTCTTCGCATCGGTAAGGGAACCTCGAGCTCCCCAGATCTACTTCAAAAGCACGAAGCCCGACGGGCGGGATGGCTTATCTCCTACCTACTGTTTCATCCTCCTTCATATTCATACAAGATCAGGTCAGGTATCAACGATACCAACACAGGCCACCACCTCAGTGGTAGTGGTTTCGAGGGCGTTAATAGGGATTTCTCATCTTAACCGAATTTCCCGTTAACACAGGCTATGATGTATTTATGACATATCAAATATATTTGTGTAGGCACATCTAATCTAAATGACATACGTATGCATGACAATGCTTTTATCATCACATAATATAAAGCATACATGAATTGACCGAGTACTGTGGATTATTTAACCTAAAAAATTGGAATCTAAAATTACAAAAAAAAATCTCAAGGTATTCCTTGGTCTTCTTGTAATTTTCGAGTCTTCCAGTCTCTTCAGGTCACTCCGATTCATCTCATGAATTCGAAACGGGAAATTTGTGCGGAAGGCACTAGGCAACACTTGCTAACGGAACCGTGCGTGAACAGTACCCGGTGAACAGTACGGTGAATAGTGTTCAATGAACAGTTACGCAGTGAACAGTACCTCGGTGAAGAGTGTTCGTTGAACAGTAACACCGCCATCGTGCTTGTTTCCAATTCTTCGTTTACAAGCTACAATTTTTTTTATCAATAATAGTAAAAAAAAAAATATAATAATAAAAAAAAGTTATACAACATATAAACCCTAAATCCACAGTACCATAAAAAATTTCGATCAACCATGTTTAAATTAAACAATTTAATTATAAACATTCATACAATCATAAAGATGGTGCCTACACAATCATACATACAGGGGCATCGAAAACAATTTCCTATTCCGAAAAATAATCAGGCTCTAATACCAATTGTTGAAACCCCGTTTACTGGTCACGCAGCGGAACTAGGTTTTAAAATTTTTATACAGATCATAATCTGTATTTGGGACCAGTGAACTTGGGATCGTAATTATTTTTTGAAACTAATACATACAATATGTAAGCACAGGAAATTGTAATCAACAAAAATCAGAAGAAGAAAATCTTACCAACGTTTGGAGGCTCCTTCACTTTTCGATGTGACTCTGTCTTAACCACTCGATCTTCCTCGCTATCTCCCAGAACTGATAACTGCGTGTGGGCGCATCACGGTCTCAGGAACTTGAATGAAGGATGTAGAGAAATACTTGAAGAAACTCTTTCTTCTCAATTTGGTGTATTGATTTCACGCACATATAAATTGCATCTCATGCAATCAAAAACAAAAAAAAAAACACTTTTTCTAAAACACAAAAACAAATCACGCGTACACTTGGCTTTATTTATCTATCTATATATTCTTTTATATATATCCTTGATTGTATCTTATACAAACACTTATATATGTGCACACACCAATTTGCATCCAATGCAATCTCTTGTGTTATAATTGATATATATCTTTTAATTATCCATTTCAAATATATCTAATATATTAAAAGTGATAATAAGTATTTTAAATTTAAACTTGAATTCAAATACTTAGATAAATGATTTAGTAAAATTAAATAATCCTATTATTTTATTTTCACCTAAATCTATATATCAACTAACACCTTCCAATTAATAGTTAATTCATAATTCATAATTATCAATATAATTATATAATCTAATTATTTAATTAATTTAACTATTAACGTTAATTAATTAATTGATCTCATTATTCAATTAATTCCCGAACATATACGTGTCACTTTCGTAACACAATTAATTGGACAATCCAATTAATTAACCGTGACCCTTGTTACCTAAATCAATCGGGCTAGTAAGAGGACCTAATGGACCCACAATATTTTGAGCTCCAATAATCTTCGGAATCATTAATTAAACTCTTTATTTAATATTCCTTGATTATTAACTACGGTGTTATTCCACTAATAACCCGAAGCTGCACTCTCTCAACTTCAGACGCTTTTACACAGATCGATACAACTCGGTGTCCATCGATATAGCTATTACATATGGTGTGATCCTCCACAATAGTTCATAATTAGAGTTGGGTCATAATTTCCGTTATACCCCTCTACTTACATATATCCTTTAAGTACCATTGATTCTCTAATGGACAATAAATCCTATTTCCTCAAGGAATTAGGAGAGCGCTCATATTGTCCAAGCCCCGAATCAACCCTTAAGAGAACTACCATCTACTTCTCACAAGAAGGAGTGGATTCCACTATTGTGTACAAACCTTCCCAACAACAAACCAAACCGCAATCCCAACATACGGAGCATATTGATCAGGAAATGCATCTGACCTCACCCATGGTATATCAAAGACCACGATCTAACCTGAAGGAGTTGATAAGACACCCAGGATTAAGATCACCCACATATAGCCATCATTAGTTGATATATATGAATCTCATCGGTAAACGAATCTTGGTGAGAGATTTATATAGATCATGGCCCAGTCCTATATGATCACATCATACAAGATGCCTCCATTCTCATATCTCTATATGAATGATTCAGGATAGAATCACAGTACATTACGGAATGGACAGCAACTATAGATTAATCACAAATAAAGTACCCAGCTTTATTTGCTATCTATGGACTCTTTAGATTGCACGTCTTTTACTGTATCCATCCGTATATGACACTCATATAAACAGTTCGAGATTACATCCGACAATCTTGGATGTTAAATTTATGCACAAGTTATAAAATAAATAGCACAATAAGAATGAATTGAACTTTTCCTTTTATTTATTTCATTAATCCATTTACAAATTACATCTTTAGGGCATAAACCCCAAAACTTTAGTGATGAAGAAATCGAGGCTTCAAATGTTGGCATCACAATTTGAAGGTTTAAGTATGGGTGAAGAAGAAAAGTTCAAAGACTTCCAATTCCGGCTTCTTAACATTGCTAACCAATGTCAACCACTTGGAGTAACTATCTCAAAAGAGCGTTTAAATTGGAAAATCCTTAGGTCTCTTCCTAAGAGATTCAAATCAAAGGTGACAGCCGTTGAGAAAAGCAAGGGTGTGGATAGCATGAACATTGATGACTTGTTTGGGTCTCTTCAAACTTATGAGATGTACTTGAAGCCAAGGATTAATAGTAAAGGAATCGCTCTTAATGCTATAGAGGAGGAGAGTGATGATGAAAATGAAGAGATGGCTCTTTTGGTTAGTGTTAACGGAAAATTTGCTCAGGATGTGAAATTCCTACTAACACCCTAGAGATCACTACCACGGAAGTGGTGGCCGGGGTCGGTACCGTTGATACATGACCTGTTTAGAAGTAAACGAGAGGCTGGATTGAAACAATACAAATGGGAACTTTTAATGATTACTTGCTTCGATATACAGATCACTCTCTCATATGCTCACAGTCTCGCTAGGATCTATGAAGGTGGCAACTTTGTGCTTGTCGAATAGTGGAAACGAAGGTGGCCATGTTCTGAACACAGAATTTAGGCTTTCCCCTCTTCTTTTTCTTCTTCTATTTTTTCGTCTGATTCCCCTTTTCATATCCCACTTTTCTTTATTTATATATGGTCCAATTTTACTATAAACGGTTAGAAATTACAAGAAGTTTCTAAAGAAGAATGCAATTTAGAGTTGCCATACACCCTATCAGAACCTACATCTGCTTCAGAGAAATGGAGGAATCCAGGTCCAGGATGGCTTTGATTTTTTCTGGATTAGCCTCAATACCTCTCTCATTGACCATAAAGCCCATGAACTTTCCCGCAGTTACCCCGAATGCACATATAGGTTCAAGCACATCCGATTTTCCCTCAAGATCAGAAAGGCTTTGTGAAGGTTTTCATGATGTTATTCTGCAGTTTAAGACTTGGTGATCATGTCATCGATGTATACTTCCATCGACGTTCCAATTTCGAGCTTTAACAGTCGATTGACTAGCCGTCGGTTTGTAGCTCCTACATTCTTAAGATCGAACGGCATCACCTTGTAGCAGTATAGACCTTGCCCGGTGATGAAGCTGGTCTTGTCTTCGTCGGCAGGGTATATCATGATCTGGTTATACAATGAGAATGCATCCATAAAGCTCAAGATCTTATTTCGTGCTGTGGAGTTAACCAGTTGATTGATTTTTGGGAGAGGAAATCTATCCTTCTGGCATGCCCGATTGAGATCAGTGTTGTCGATACACATTCGCCATTTCCAATTTGTCTTAGTGACAATTTCCACATTGGTAAGCTAGTCAGGATATCAGGAATCCCTAATGAAACCAGCCTTGATCAACTTTTTAACCTCCTTCTGGATTACGGCATTCCTTTTCTTATAGCAATGTCACCTCTTTTGTTTGGCAGGTTTGATGGTAGGATCGATCGCTAACCTATGAGATGCAAAAGACAAGGGGATCCTTGGCAACTCATCATGGCTCCATGTAAAATTATCGTTGAACTCCCGAAGCAACTTCATAAATCCCTCCTTTAACCCAACTTTGAGTGCAGCCCTGACCTTTACCACTTTGTTCGGTCATCTTTTCTGTTCGGGACATCTTCCAACTTGTCAACAGGTTGTCTGCTGGCCCATTTTTTCCCTTGCTCTTTTTCTTCTATCATCTAGGAATCACTTTCTGGATAATCAGTAGGCTATGAATCCTCCTGGTTCATCCTTGATACTTCCTAGTTTTGGATTGTTGACACTTGTGAGAATTGTCTTGCCAGTACTATCGAGTTAGGAGAGACCACATAACATTTTCTGTCAGCTAGCTGGTCACCACGTACCTCGCCAACTTGGTTCCTGACTGGAAACTTCAAGGTGTTATGGTAGACTGACAAGACTCCTTTGATGGCTGATACGAATGGCCTTCCTAGTACTATATTGTAGGTCGTTAGAAGGTCAACTACAATAAAGTTTGTCATTATATTTTGTTAGAGGGGTGCGATTCATGCGATCACGGGGAGTACCTTCGATCTCACTAGCATGATAGAGTCACTTGTGAAACCATACAAAGAAGTTGTGTAGCTATTATTGCATCACTGATTCAGGTTAAGTTTTTCCAAAGTATCTTTGAAGAGAACATCTACACTACTGGCGGAATCGATAAGCACATGATGGACAATACAGTTAGCGATCTATACTGTGACCACTAACGGATCGTTGTAGGGCTGAACAGTGTTGTATGCATCCACCTTAGAAAAGATAATCTGAGCCGACTGAGAAGTGCATGCAATACTCTGTTCCAGCTTGAAAATGCTTCGACCTTCTTTCACGTGGGGAATCTTTCTCGCGTGGTTCTTTCGGGCATTATTGGAGGATCCAACTAAGATGAGACCTCCATTGATAGTATGGATGACTTGGATTTGCTGCATCAAATCCTTTTGTTTATCTCTTCGCCTCTCCTCATCTTCCCAGATCTCTGCTTGCACCTCCTTCCCTATCTGGATTCTGTCTCTGACTTGTTGTATAAACTCTACCAAGCATCCTCCCCTTACCAGAGCCTCTATCTGGTTACGCAGACTGTAACACTCTGATGTGTTATGCCCAATGTCTTCGTGGAAGTCACAGTACTTGTACCGGTTCTTGACATTGGCTGACACTTTCATTGGAATCGGTTTCCTCAGTAACCTTTTATATCGAATGGCGGGGTGGATTGTTTCCTGGGATGCACTTGGTAGGGTATAATGGTCAAACTGCCTCTCATCTCGGATTACGGGAGCTACCTCATTTAGAGAAGAGGAAGCTCGGGGAGGATTTTTCCTTGCTGGAAACCGATCCCGTTGAGGTTGAAATGAGAGAGGATGGTATGTCAACCAATTAGGGAGTTTGTTTTATATCCTCTGAATCGGTGCCGGCCAATGCACCTCATTCTTTTGGTGCTTCACCACTCTCATGTCGTCATGCTCCAGCTTGACTTTAAGTTGTTCCTCTATCTGTATCTGCTCTAGAGCCTGATCGTATGCTTCCTGATAGGTTTTCTGAGTGTGCTTGGTGAATGATCAGAATAACTTTCCTGCCCACAGATTTCTACGAAAGTTTGCTAGGATCTCCTTCTATGTGAAGACTCCCATTTGAATATCCTCCTTATAGAACTGCTCCATATAAGCTCAAAGGGTTTCTCCTCTTTTCCGAATCATGTATTGCAGATGGATAGGATCCTTAGATCTGGGTTTGCCACCTTGGAATTGTGAGCAGAAATCCATTGATAGCTTCACGAAGAAGTCCACACTTCCAGTGGGTAACTTTCTGAACCAGGTTTTGGTATAGTCTGTTAGACTAGTAGGGAACATCCGGCACATGGCGGCCCTGGTTGTGTTTTGGACCTCCATCTATTGGACGAAGCTCTCTGAGTAGCTCAAAGGGTCCTCCGTGCTAGAGAACTTGTTTGATGGCATCTTAAACTTCGGTGGGAGCTCTTCCTCCCGAATCTTTTTGGTAAAAAAGAGCGTTCATCTCACTCATCTTTCCCTCTTTTTAACTGCTGGATCTCATTCTGTATTTTAGCCCGCTGATCCCCTCAAGGGCTTATTTCCACGATTCTTGGAGTAAACCTTGGAGCTCTCGTTGTTAGATCCCCCTAATGAGCTGGATACTTCCACTTTGTAGTCTTTAGAGACAGACTCTGCTTGCGCAGTTTACCGGCTACCACCAGCTTCAGCTCGAGGTTCCCTTCTGGAAGTCATCGGTTGAGGGGGGCTACAAAGTGCCCTTAACGGAGCGTCGACTGCTGGCTGGACCTGCCTAGATTGATAGTAAGTCGGCCTTTCTAGGACTAGGGGCATAGGCTCTAGCCTGTCCCTGATGGAAAGGGACCGGTGGAAGGGGTCCTAACCAATCGAAGGCAGGTTGCCTGGCAGCGGGTTTGCTCACCTCTCATCGGGTACCAAGATCTGCCAGTTGATGAGAAATTGTATCTGCAGCTAGACAGAGGCGGACATTCTCTACGATGGCCACATCATGCAGGTTGATCATAGTTTGGTTCATTGCCTGAGGGGTTGGAGCCCGTTCCATGTCTGGCTAATATGAGGCTGGCATGTGCTGCTTGGATTTCTTTCCCTTCCTTAGCCATTTCTTGGTCGAGGGGGTAAACTGATGTGATGTCCTAAGGTTTCGAGCTATCCTTGGGAGGAGCGAAGCCTCATAATCACTGCAATACAATAAACTTGTGAATGTAAAAATGGTGGTGTGGGGTTCCCACGGACGGAGCCAGAAAGTGTTAACGGAAAACTTACTCGAGATGAGAAATTCAAATCAACACCCTCGAGACCACTACCACGGAGGTGGTGCCCAGGGTTCGGTAGCTTTTGTACCTAGATTGCTTCGGTAAACGTAAGTGCTTCGGTAAACGTAAGTGTTTAAAACAAGTGTTAACACAATGAGGAAAAGAAAAATAATATGCCTATGTTATTCATCACAAATATCGTACAAAAACCTCTCAAATATACTCAATCTCACTGGGGTACAATGGGGTATCAACCACATGCCTATCGAGAAATGGAAAATAATGATGGTCATGTTCTAATCACATAATTTAGGCTAGAGTTGAACCTCCCCTTTTGTATGATTTTTATTCTTTTTACTGTTCATTCATGATCCTTCTTTCATCATGCTTGGGCGTATTTATACATGGTTCAAGTAGGTTAAACTTCGTGAATCTCCTGCCATGATTCTCCGAATCCTTTCCCTCCTTATTAGGCGGGATGTTTTATTTAGAAGTCATTGACTTTGGATTAATGATGGAGTTGAGATTATATTTGTTTGAGATAAGTTTGTTTCCTCTTTGGACTTAATCTCTTGCCCTACAAGTAAGTGGCAATTTAATGTTTATTATGTGTGGATAAGATCATGTGTGCCTTCATGGCGTGATTCTTTAAGAAGGTTGTCGAGTATGATGTTCACTATTTCATAGGACGAGATAAATATGTGCCCTGGTTTTGGTACTAGGAGCTTGGTCTAACCTTTCCAGGTCCCTTGGATCTTAGACTGGCCCAGTGGGCACTCTTTGGTTTACAACGGGGCTTGGGCGTGCTTTCTGCTACCTGTCCAGATAGGTCTGAATCTTCCCTCAGCTAGATGAAACAATTCCGAGGTATGGGCCCATTGCTTAATAAGTTCTCACTTAAGTCTAGAGAGGATGGTGGGCTTTTGGGGAGGTTACGATGTAGTTTCGAGCTCAGGGAGCCTTGATCACAATGTGTCGGTCTTCCCCTGAGTTATTGATTTGGTGTAAGGAGCTCGATTCGTTTGTGTCGGGCTTCACCTTGGATGCTTACTGAGCTTAGAGACCTTTCTTCATTTCTTCGGGGTGGCCCCAAAGCTCGATCCCAGGGCCCGGGGTTCCGTGGTGGGTAACCTCGGGCTTAAACCCGGGCCAGAAGAGTGGAAAATTTCTCTTTGGTCCCTAACCAAATTTGGCTATTAACACCAAACGTCTCAATGGACTTCAACCAATGTGTTTCGAACTATGTTTCTGTCATGTTGGTGAACATACAATGGTAAAAAGCTTTTGTAAACCCGGTGTCACCCACATTTGTCTGTACATTCTGCTCAATGTGCCAAGAACATAGGCAGTGTACTGTAGAACCCATTACTAACATTAGGACCTTACTCATAGCTATATCACCATTAGTAACGATCAAAATTGGATATTTTCCATGCATAGCTTCTAAAAAAGTCTGCAATATCCAACTGTAAGTATCAACTGTCTCATCCACCAACAACCCAAATCCAAAAACTGTGGTTTTTATTTATATGACTGATCACAACAACGAAAATCACTAGCGGCCGGTTATCAGAATTAGTTCGGTATGTTAAGTCAAATGACATTACATCTCCAAAATATCTATAGTCACATCGCGACATTGCACCTGACAAAAATAATTTACTCACGTTACCATCTTCAAGAATAGTGTACCGAAAGAAATATCTTAGATCCATTTCAGATTTCGCTATCACGTAAGATATATTTGAATCAACATTTGAATTATAGGAAGCCAACATACGTAAGGAGTTGAGCCAGTTTTGTAAGTCTTTTCTGGTATGTCCCACATTGGTATAACTTGCTGACTGATCCAAAAGCTGGTCCATAACTTTATTGTTTTTACTCCGACTGATCTCACTGATTGTAATTATGCTTTATCACAATCTTGAACATGTCGATGAGACCGTAGAAATTGGTTATGATTGCAAGATAATAACTGTTAATAGCAAAATTTTGCTAGGGAACCAAAGAAAAATTTTCCATCTTCCTAGCTCGAGTCAAAGCCCAAGTTCACTAGTCATTGGACACGGGGTCCTAAGGTCGAGCCATAATACTACCCCACAGAAGCAAGAAAGGGTCATCGAGCTTCATAACTATCAGGAATGAAGGCCGACATGACCAGATCAAGCCCCTTATGCCAATACTAGAGCTCGGGCAAAGCCCGACACGTGATTGTCCAGGCTTCCTAAGATAGAGATTATATCATAACCTCATAACCTCCCTAGAAGCCCACTAACCTCTCCGGGCACAATATGAAGGGACCTTTTAAGATATCATGTTCATGTTATAGCCACGTTCCAATTCGATAAGGAAAGCTTGAACCCCATCTAGATGAGAAAAAGGAAGCTCGCATAATCAACTTCCCCCCCCCGATGTGTGCCCACAAGGTCGTCTCAAGCTCTAAAGGGCAAAGAAAGGTCAAGCTGAGCTTCTGGTACCAAAGCTAATGCAAGGGTTCCTCACTCAACGAAACAACGAATGGCTAACTCGACAACCTCCATGAAAAATCATGTCATTAATACACATAAGATCATATCCACACTTCAATGAACATTAAAACTCGGCATACGTGTAAGGCAAGAGATTGAGTCCAAAGAGGAATCAAACTTATCTCCACTAAAGATATTCTTGATTTCATTATTAATTCAAAGTCAACAACTTTTAAATAAAGGATCTCAGCCGATAAGGAGGGAACGAATTCTTAGGATCGTGGCGGGCGATTTACAAGTTTAAACCCACTTGGACCATGTATAAATAGGTCAAATCATGAGAAGGAATGGGGTAAGAGTTTTTATTTTGAGTCTTCGGCCAAAATTCTGCAATCAGAATACGACCTCCACTATTATCTACAATTCGACATGCACGAGGTTGCCACCTTACTGTATCCCAGAGAGATTATGAGTGAATAAGAGTCTCTTTGTAAGATACTCACAGTTGATAATAAAGCCATTACATTCTCATCTTCATTGAACTTACATTTACACATCTATCTTTATTCACTTAGGTTGGGTACCTAAGGTACCAACCTCAGCCACCACATACGTGGTAGTGGTCTCGAAGGTGTTAATAGGAATTTCTCACCTCGAGTAAATTCTCTGTTAACACTTTCTGGGGCAGTCTGTGGGAAAACCCACACCGTAATTTTTACACTTACAAGTTCATTGTTTTGCATAATCATGAGGCTTAGCTCTTCTTAAGGATAGCCCGAAACCTCGGGACATCCATCTGCCCCCAACCTAGAAAGGGTAGATAAAGGGAAATAAATCCATGCACAGTAAACTGGCCTCACATCAGCTAGATACGAAGCGGGTTCCACCGCCTCAGGCGATGAACCAGACTGTGATCAATTAGCATGCAGCAGCCACTGTGAAAAATGTTCGCCTTCATCTAGCTGTTGAATGAGATCCGAGGTCAATTCTAAAAAGCACAGAAATAAGCGCTTGAGGAACCAGCTAGCGAGGATGCAGAAGAAGATCAACAGTTGGAAATAGAGAACGGTAAATAGGTTAAAAAAACCCCTTGAGCGCGATGAATGCTCTCTTTACCAGAAGAATCAGGGAGACGGAGCTCCCATCAAAGTTTATGATGCCATCAGACAATTCTTCGATACGGAGGATCCCTTAATCCACTTGGAGAGCTTCGTCTAATAGATGGAAGTCCAAAACACAACCAGGGCCGTCAAGTGCAGAATGTTCCCTACCATCCTGACCGACTACGCCAAAACATGGTTCAGAAAGCTACTCGCGGGCAGTGTGGACTCTTTTACAAAGCTATCAACTGATTTCTGCTCTCAATTCTAGAAAATCAAACCCCGGATGAAGGATCCCATCTATTTATAGTATGTGATCTATGAGAGAGGGGAAACCCTCCCAGCTTACGTGGAGCGGTTCCACAAGGAGATCTTCCAGATGGGGGTCTTCACTGAGAAAGAGACCCTCGCCAGCTTCAGGCCGAACCTATGGGCGGGTAAGCTTTTCCGATCCTTTGCCAAATGACCTCTTAAGACCTACCAAGAGGCCTATGATCAGGCTCTAGAGCAAGTCAAAGTCAATGAACAACTCAAGGTCAAAATGGAGCATGACGACATGAGAACAACAAAACAACAAAACAACAAAAGAAGGAAACTCTTAGACCTGAACTAGTTCAGAAAAATCAAAACAAACCTCCCAACAGATCAACCTTCCATTTTCCCATTTCTCAACCCTAACAATAAAGGTACCCAGCAAGGCGAACCCCTCCGCGGGTTTCACCTCCTCCCAGGATTGTAGCCCTTATAACGCAAGATGAGAGAGGATATAATCACTATACCCCCTTAAATGCATCCTGTGAAACGATCTACCTTGCCATCCAGGATAAGGGGCTACAACAGAAGCCAGCACCCATGAAAGCCCCATTGATAGGAGGAACCGATATAAGTATTGTGACTTTCATAAAGACGTGGGTCACAACACTTCAAAGTGCTATAACCTAGGCAACCAGATCGAGGCTTAAATAAGGGGAGGATGCTTGGTAGAGTTCTTACAACAAGCAGGTGAATTTGATGAAAAAAATCCAGGTGATACATACCATCAGATGAGGTTCTACATTGGCTGGCACCTCTAATAATTCCAGGAAAAACCATGCGAGGAAGGTCTCTCATGTAGACGAAAGGGTGATGTATCTTCAAGGTCGACCAGAGCCCAGCTGACCCTTCCCAGTCTGCGTAGATTATTTTTATCGAGGCGGATGTCTACAACACCATGCAGCAACATGACGATCCCATGGTGGTAGTGGTACAAAATGCCAACTACATGGTCCATCGCGTGCTTGTTAACACAAGCAGTAACGTCGACATCCTCTTTAAAGAAACCTTGAAAAAACTAAATTTAAAATAGTGGTGTTTCAACAGCTGCACTACCCTGATATATGGATTCACTAGGGACTTGATCATACGTGAGGGGTTGAAGATCCTTCCAGTAACTACCGAAACGGCTTCCCTCTAGCAAAATATCATGACTGACTTCATGGTGGTGGATACCTTATCGGCTTACAATTTGATATTAGGAAGACCTTTCTTGTCATCTTTGAAAGGCGGCCTTATCCATTTATCACAATGTCTTAAAGTTTCCAATAGGAGACAAGGTGAGGGAAATACGTGATGACCAGCAAGCAGCCAAGAAGTGTTGTACAGTGTCTACCAACCTGACAGCCTAGCGAAATAGTTTGCTCAAGTTATGACAATACAGGATGGGGTAACCCCAGGGATGACCCTAGAGGATGTAGAGCCCTCAAATCACCTAGAGGAGGATCCTGAGATTTTAGACGTGGAGGAGCAGATGAGGGAATGGGCTAGCGAACATCAGTGGATAAGCTAGAAGAGATACCCATCCGGATGGACGACCTCTCGAAGGTTATCAAGGTCAGAGCCACCCTCAAACCAGGAGTAAATGAACGACTGATCAAGCTCTTCAAAGAATTCAATGACATCTTCGCTTAGAGTCACGACGAGATACCCGGGATCCCGATATCAATCGTTGCTCACCGTTTGGCAGTAGATCCGACCTTCAAACATGTTAGACAAAAAAGGCATCACTTTAACGCCCAAATAAATTTTTCCTTTCAAGAAGAAGTGGACAAATTTATCAGAGAAGGCTTCATCAGAGAGGCGTGTTACCCTGAATGGATCATCATTGTGGTCATGGTCACGAAGGTGAATAGGAAATGGCATATGTGTATTGATTACACGGACCTCATTCGGGCATGTCCAAAAGACTGTTTCCCTTTACCAAAGATCAATCAGCAGGTTGACTCCAAGTCAAGAAACAAGATCTTTAGCTTTATGGATGCATTCTCGGGGTACAACCAGATAATGATGTGCTCTACCGACCAAGACAAGACCAACTTTATCACCTGACAGGGTCTGTACTGCTATAAGGTGATGCCGTTTGGGCTTAAGAATATGGGAGATACATATCAACAGTTGGTCAATCGGCTACTCAAGCTCAAGATTTGAAGATCAATGGAAGTGTACATCGACAACATGATTACCAGGTCACCAACCATAGAAGAACATCAGAACGACTTTTGCAGACTTTTCATGATCCTAAGGGAAAACCTGATGAGATTAAACCCCTCCAAATGTGCCTTCGGGGTAACTGCGGGAAAGTTTCTTAGCTTTATGGTTCATGAGAGAGGAAGAGAGGCTAACCCGGAAAAGATTAAGGCTATCCTGGATCTAGAATCCCCCATGTCACTCAAATAGATTCAAGTCTTGACTAGGCAAATAACGGTGATCAACAGGTTCATTTCTCGGTCCACCGATAAATGTTTCCCTTTGTTCAAAGCTATAAAGCAGGGAAGGAACATGAAATTGGACTAGGAAAGCAAGCAAGCTTTTCAAGCCTTAAAGAAGCATCTACCGAGCCCTCCAATATTGGTCAAGCCTGGTCCATGAGAGGAGCTGCAAATCTACTTGGCCGTTTCAAAAACTGCAATGAGTGTTGCCTTGGTCAAGGAATGTGGAGATAGGGTGCAACGGCCTATCTACTATATGAGTCATACCCTAACCAAGCTGGAAAAGAATTATACCCTTTTAGAGAAGCTTGCTTATGCCCTGGTAACCTCAGTAAGGAAGCTCTGACCTTACTTTCAAGGTCACTTAATAGTAGTAGTGACGGACCAACCTCTCCGTCAATTTCTATAAAGGTCGGACGTGTCCGGAAGACTGGTCTTATTGGCCCTGGAACTTACCCAGTTTGATTTAAGTTATAAACCTAGGACAGTAATTAAAGCCCAAGCTTTGGCAGACTTTGTGGCAGAGCTCTTAGTGCCCTCAGGTCAAGCGACCTCTACGGTGACAAATATAGTTCCTGAGATGATTCCAGAATCCGACAGCTGGCCGGAAGGCTGCAAGTTAATGATTCTCTACACTGATAGAGAGTCCGGGCAAGACAGATGAGGAGCGGGCATAGTTTTGATAGACCCAAAGGGAACTGAGTGGTTCTACTATTTCAAATTCAAATTTAAGGCCACTAACAATGAAGAAGAATATGAAGCCCTCCTAGCCGGGATGAAGTCGACCACCGAGCTCGGGGTCGATTACCTTCAGGTCAAGAGTGACTTTTTACTCATAGTTAATCAGGTTTCTGAGGACTATCAGGCCAAAGGGGATAACACGATTGCCTATTTTGAGCTAGTTAAGTTGCATAAGAATAAATTCAAGGTATTAAAGATCGAGTAGGTGCCTCGACAACAGAATCGTCGAGTTGACGTTCTAGCCAAGATAGCGGCAAATGGTGGTCAGGCCTTACCACATGGAGTTCCTCTCCAAGTGATCTCCCTACCAAGCAAAGTAGCGGGCAAGGAGTCATATACCCTATATCGACAGCCATGCTGGATGGACCCAATAATTGTCTATCTCCAAGTAGAAAGGACTCCCGATGAGCCCGACGAAGTTAGAAGAATTAAAAGGCTCTATGTTCGATATTGCCTGGTAATTGGATTCCTCTATAAGAGGGGCAGGTCCCTCCCCCTGCTGCTATGTTTGCATCCTAATAATGCTAGATGGGCGTTAAAAGAATTTCATTCAAGGGAATGCGGGAACCACATTGATGGTGAAGATCTGGCATATCAGATACTTTACATGGGGTATTACTGGCCAACTATCCATCAAGATGCAAAGAACTTTGTTCAATCCTGTGGACCATGCCAGAAGACCTCTAACTTGAGCCACCTCTTACCAGAGCATCTGTCATCTCTCAGCTCACCTTACCCCTTTGCTATGTAGGGAGTCGACCTGATCGGTCCACTTCCAACTGCTCATCGACAAGCCAAACATGCTATTGTAGCAATCGACTATTTCACAAGATGGGTCAAAGCCGGACCACTCTCCCATATATCAGAAGAGAATACGATAAGGTTTATAAAAGACAATGTAGTCTTCGGTTTTGGAAACCCTCTTATCATTATAGCTGACCTCAGAAAGCAGTTTGATAACGGTCGATTCAAGGACTTTTGCAAAGGCTTAGGAATCAACCTTAGATTCACTTCAGTAGCCCATGCTCAGATTAACGGGCTTGTGGAATCCACCAATAAAACTATAAAGAAGCTGTTGAAAAAGAAGTTACAACAAAGACAGGGCAGATGGGCCGAAGAGCTTCCATAGGTTCTCTAGGCTTACCATACTACAAGGAGAATAGCCACTAGAGAAACACCCTATTTTTTAGCCTTCGGGGTTGAAGCATTCCTTCCCATCAAGCATAAACTAACCTCTTTCAGAGTTAAAAATTTTGATCTTAGAAGCAATAAGGATAAGCTCCGAGCTAGCCTAGATCTCTTAGAAGAGAAGCAAGATCGGGTAGCTGAGAAAGTAGCAATTTACCAGAGAAAGGTCGCTAGGTGCTTTAACAGGAGAGTTAAAGCCAGAAACTTCAAGGAAAGGGAACCTAGTTCTTAGGAAAGTAACCTTGAAAACTAGGAAGAGGTCAGACGGGGTCCTGGGGACCAACTGGGAAGGACCTTATTTGGTAAAGGCAAAGGTCCGCAACAAGGCATATAAGCTCGAGGACATGGATGGTCGATCCATCTATCACACCTGGAATGCAGAACACCTGAGGAAGTATTACCCTCAGACAGGGGACTCGTGGGCAGACTACCTCCATTTAGGTTTCAATAAAATCTCAAAAAATAATGTACTCCATTTTTCATCAATAAAGTTTGCTTTCTCTATCTTCGATTATATTCTACATTAATTTCTCCATAGCTGACCAGGATCTACACGAGTATGTCCGACATAGTCATCTCAAAACCAAGGATTAGCCAAGGAAGACCCCTCGCTATCCTTGATGCCTCGGCCGGGCTCAACCCCCCGCCAAGAAGAGTCTAAGTGTAAGAGCATAGTTACCATCTAGATCACAAGACCAGAAAATAGCTAGATAGCCCTCTTGATGCCTTGGTCGGGCTACCACCCATAAGAAGGGTCTGAATGAAAGAGCATAGTTTCCATCAAGACTACAAGACCAGAAAATAGCTAGATAGTCCTCCTAACGCCTTGGTCAGGCTACAATTGCCAAACAGGGAACCCAACCCTTGGTTCCGTGCTATAAAAAAATGATGATGATCTGGCATGAATAGAGTGGGGTGCCCACCCCCTTTTCTGGGACGTAAAAACATGTCAAAATAGGTTACGTCAAGCACTCGCGTCCTCCTGATCGCCCTCAACTGCTCCTCCTACATGATGGTCTATGCTCTTCATCCCTCTTTCTGATGGTTGTCGATCCTGGATGGCCACCACTGCTACCCCCTCATCTAGGGGATCCTCCACTACCTGCTGCTCAGCGGGTTCCTCCCCCAAGACCTCATTGACCACCATCATTACCTCAGAAGGAATGGACTCATCAAGAAGGGTAGCAGTTGACTCTATCCCGTTCCTCCTGATCTCCGTCTCTCATCTAGAAGAATCTTTAGAGGGGGCCATGGTCGTTAGTTAGATTTCTTCTGGCTGCACAGACTGACCCCCCTTCGAGGAATCTCTAGGACCTGATTATAGGAAGGTAGTAAAAGGAAGAGGAAGGCATGGCGTAGCTCTCTGCTTCCCGACTATAGTCCCACCAAAAAGATCGGTTCCATCACTCTTGGGATGAGACATCAACGCAACCGTGGCCATTGCCCCCTTCCCTATCTCAACCAGCTACGATGAAGTGGTCAAAAGGGGGAAAAAGAGCTTCTGTGACCTGGTAGAAAGCATAGGAGTATCCATCACTGAAGAAGGCATCCACTTAGGCCTGAAGCTTTATAACTTGGGCTTGCAGACCTTGGTTTTCAAAGTCCAGCCTTCGCTTCTTTCTTCCAAGTATTCTGCTGGCAAGCTTGATGTCGATACTGGAGTTTCTTGATCGAAAGATCGCTTCAACCTCTCATGATCACACAGAATCTCATTCAGTTCTTCTTCTATCCCCTTCTGATTAGAAGTCATCTCCTATGCCAAAGTCTGAGCTTGCGCAAGTAGCCTCATGGCTCTTTCAGCTTCAACCTCAGTTTATACAACCTGGTCACGGAGAGACGCTACCTGGTGGCCCATCGCCATATTGAATTTGAAGGCCTACAGGGTGTAAAACCAAATTAGAGAATGTTTAGCACCCGTTGTCGCATGAAAGATAAATGGGAAGTTACCTCAGTCAGAAGGTAAGCAAGATGTCCACAGGCATTGAAACCATCATAGAGAGCCCACCACCATGGCAGGATGCAACAAACTGCTCTAAGACCTTGTCCTACCCAACCGAGCCCAACTGGTGGTGGGAGTGGGCAGGGGGAACCTTAGGGACACCGGCCTCGGGGTCCCCTAAAGCTTGAGAAGCTTGGGGAATAGATGGAGCATCAGAGGTAATGGGTAATGTAGCTAAAAGAGTGGTAGCCATAGCGCAGGGCCTTCAATGAAGGGGCAGATGTGGGAGTATCAGCGCCCTGGAAAGCGAGCCTCCCTTGATTTAGAAATCTTGTAGCCCGCGATGCAAGAATAGCCATCTCAGAGCTAACATGGGAGGATGATGAAACTGAAGTAGGCAAAACCCCAGCAGGATCAGCATGCCCTCTTTTCTCCAAGGTAGCCTAGAGGGCTTCCCGGGGTAGTCTGGCGTGAGGAGGGGGAACGAACCTGCTGGGCTTCACGGGAAGCTGGAGCAATAACAAAAACTGTTAATAAAAAGGGGGGAGAAAGAAGAAGGATGCCATGAACAAGCTAACTAATGGAACAAAGCATAATGGCTTTGTGTTACTTACGAGGGGTAGCATCAGAGATCCCTAGGTATCGATTCACCCTGCGAGGATCGAAAGGGTCGGCGGTTGGGAACTTCAGATTTAAATAGTTCCTATCGAGGATGGCCTTCAACATGACCTCAGACTCGGTAGGTAACCCCACGAAGGTTTATCATTGATAATAGTAGGAATTGTGAACTCATGCTCGCCAACGAAGGTCGAGCTTCCTCAATCCTTTCCCACTATGATCCACTCCTCATTCCAAGCAGAATCTTTCCTCGAAGCACCAGGGATGATGAAATTGAGCTTGTTCTTTGCCCTGGCATAGAACTGACCTCAAGAAACCCAAGACAAGCTTCCAATTTGAAAGAGGTATGCCAGCTCCTCAACTTCAGGCTCTTGAGTAACCTTTCTTAGCTTGTATTGTTCCCTCCATAATACGTGGAAGCCGATCAGATTCCTCTAGAAATCGCGTGTCAACTATAGGGGAGCTAACTGTAAGGTGTTGAGAGCCCGTCAAAGAGTAGGATGAAGAGGGAGCCTGACCCCATATTTGATGGCCGCCATGTGGATAGGGAGCACACCCTTGGGCGGGTTAAAGACGACATAGTTTCTATGGAGGACTGTGAGGGTGAGTGTGATACTGTCAGGAATGCCATATTTAGACATCATACGACTGATCAACTGCGGATCAATGGTGGAGTCTGGAACAACCTTGATGTCATAGGGAAGATGTCTCTCTAAAGAAGAACTGATAACTGTAACTTGGCCCTTCCCAACAGCTCCGTCCCTATTCTCCTCACCGAAATCTTCATCAACAAAGCTCAAGGGATTATCAGGTCGATTAGAAAACCCAATCCTGATAGCTACGTTCCTGTTCAACTGACGAAACTACGGGGGCGGAGGTGAGTCATTGACATTAAGGTATCGTAGAGCCCACTTTCCTTAAGCAAGATTGGAAACCTTTGTGCCATCAATGAGGGAATCAACAGAGTCATGGCTGATCTTCGATATAATAGAGTAGAGTTTGGAGGCTGGGAAAAAGAGAAAGAATATAGGCGTAGTTGAAGAAGTTTGCAAATGAGAGGGATTTTTGAAAATTTGAAGTTGAAAAGTGAAGCGTGAGGAAAGTGATGAGGAAGTCGGGTTTAAATATAGGTGGGAGAGGTAGTGAAGTCAACAAAATCCTTAGAGGGATTGCCTTAAATCATAGGAACGGCCGTAACGTAGTAGGATAATTTCAAGGAATACATCGATCTTTTTCTGCCACGTCATAAGTACAATAAATGAGAAGATTTCCACCCAGATTTGGTAATTGTAAAAGAGGAAAAATTTCCCAATTAAAATAAGGCATCAGACTCCAACCCCAACTCAATCACCGGTGTTCAAGTCAGTGGGGACTTCTTTTAATAGCAAAATTTTGTTTGAGGGCAAAAAACAAATTCCACCTTCCGAACCTGAGTCAAAGCCTGAGTTCACCAGTCATTGGACCCCGGGTCCTAAGGGCGAGCCATAGAACTAGCCTACTGAAGCAAGAAAAGGTCATCGAGCTTCATAACTATCAGGAATAAAGCCCGACACGACCAGATCAAGCCCCTTACTCCAACACTGGAGCTCGGCCAAATCCTGACAAATGATTGTCGGGGCTTCTTGAGATCGAGATTACATCATAACCTCCCCAGAAGCCTGCTAACCTCTCCGGGCACAAAAGGGGGGAACCTTTAAAGATATTAGGTTCATGCTATAGCCAATTTACAGTTCGCTAAGGAAGGCTTGAACCCATCTGGAAGAGAAAAAGGAAGCTCACATAATCCACAATTCCCCTCCCCCCCCCCATTGAGTACTACAAGGCCGTCTCAAGCTCTAAATGGCTTGGAAAGGTCAAGACGAGCTTTTGGTACCAAAGCTAAGGTAGGGGTCTACCTCGCTCTACGAAACAATAAACGACTAACTTGACGACCTCCATGAATAATCATGTCGTGAATACACAAAAGATCATATCCACACTTCAATAAACATTAAAACTCGGCGTACTTGTAAGGCAAGAGACTGAGTCCAAAGTGGAATCAAACTTATCTCCACCAAAAATATACTCGACTCCGTTATTTATTCAAAGTCAACAATTTTTAAATAAAGGATCCCGCCCGATAAGGAGGAAACGGATTCTTAGGATCGTGGAGAGCGATTTACAAGATTAAACCCACTTGGACCTTGTATAAATAGGTTCAAGCATGAGAAGGAATGGGGTAAGGGTTTTTCTTTTCAGTCTTCCGCCTAAATTCTGCAATCAGAAACACGGCCTCCACTATTATCTACTATTCTTCAGGCACGAGGTTGCCACCTCACTGTATCCTAGAGAGATTAAGAGTGTTTAAGAGTATTTTTGTAACATATTCACAGTTGATAATAAAGCCATTACATTCCCATCTTCAGTGCACTTACATTTACACATCTATCTTTATTCAATCAGGTTTGGTACCTAAGGTACCAACCCTGGCCACCACCTACGTGGTAGTGGCCTCGAAGGTGTTAACCGTAATTTCTCTCCTCGAGTAAATTCTCCGCCAACAATAACTTATGACAATGGTCATTCACAAACTTTGTAACAACCCATAAAATCTTCTACCTATCAAAATTAATTTTGAAAATTGCCCGACAACCTTCCCTAGTCTCCCCTCTAGCTCCACGAACCCTATCGGTCCTTACAACATTTATTTTGATCTATATCCTTCTTTGGAACAAACAAACCAACCTAAGAATTGTATTTAGTCCATATGCGTCCCGACACAACCGATCCGTACGCATGTTGAACCTTATTTCATAAGAAAATTTATTGTTTATAACGGGAAATTTGCTTAGGATGAGAAATCCTTATTAACACCCTCGAGACCAGTACCACGGAGATGGTGGCCGGGGTTGGTATCGTTGATACATGACCTGATCTTGTATGAATATGAAGGAGATGAAACAGGAGGTAGGAGACAAGTCATCCCGCCTGTCGAGCTTCGTGCTTATGAAGTAGATCTGGGGAGCTCGAAGACACAGGCCATCCCGCCCGTCGGGCTTCTTGCTAATGAAGAAGATCTTGGAAGCTCGAGGTTCTCTTGCTGGTGTGAAGGGGTTGATCCTGGACCTTGTTCCTCGGTTGGGGTCGGAGCCTGTCCTGGTACCTAGAGCCTGTTTCTGGAGCCCAATTGCTTCCTGTAATACCCCGACCTCAATAGCAAGTAAGAAGAGAGGCTTATCTACCTCCAGTGTCAGAGAGCTCGATTTCTTCCATAGAGAGGATACAGGAGAGGTCCTCGACTACCTTCAAACTTGTCTGGGAGGTTTCTCTTCATCATGATGAGCGACTTTGGCATGTAGATGAGAGGATAAGAGCGTTAGGTCCAGCGGGGTAGGAATTTAGATTCGGTCCTTGGGGGTCTTCGTTGTTGTTTCCCGATCTCATGTAAGAGAGATTAGAGAGCTATGACCAATTGGGTCGGTACCTAGCCCACATACTCACATGTGTAATACAGTAGATAATAGGAAAAACACAAATCTTATATAGATGGAGGTGGACTGACCAAGAGGGGAAAAGCATCATGAGTGATCACATTGTTGAAAAACCCTTAGGCAGTATCCAGAGGAAGGAGGAATACCCTTCCTTGTATATGTATATATATATATATATATATATATCATGCGACCCTCCGAGGAGGTTACAAAGATGTCAAAGTAGTACAACGTATATGCTCCGGGGAGCTTACAACAATGAGTGTTTACCAATACCAATACTTTCCTGGTCGGGGTACACATACAATGATGATGTAGAGAGAACTTTTAACGAAGCATGTGCCTTCTGTCATTGATCGGAGGCCGATTACTATGCCTTTTTTAGGCATATTTATACATGGTGGCTACCTTGGCGTGCAAGTCCAGGATTCTTCAATTAGTCTTCGTTTCCTTATCGAATATGATTCTTCCTTTTCATGTAGTTGATCGGCTTGTAGCTATTATCTTGGAGAAGATATGATTGTTTCCTCTTCAGACTCTTCCTTCCTTGATAGGTGGGATTTTCTGCTATAGTTGACCCCCAATAATCGGTTGTGGAGGATATCTTGGAGGAAAAGGTATTTGTTTCCTCTTTCGACTCTTTCACTAATGACAGCCATTAAAGAGTTGAATATTCTCTTATTAATGGTGTTGATCATGTCATTAAAGTCAACCCTCTCTTCCTACATTTCCGAGAGAAGAGCTCTAGCTCTACATGTCACTTTGGAGAGGTACTTCATGGAGTATACCTGAGGTGACATTTGATACTCCTTGAGGGTGAGGTACCCTAAGATCCAGTACACTGGCGGTGTCTCCCGGGGACCTCTTGATTGTCACGGAGCTAGATCAATCATGTTGGTCTTCCCATTGAGCTTGTGCTAACCATTTTAGGGGTGAAATATCCCATAGGGTTTCAACCTTGTAGTTGGAAGCTTGGTTTAGCTACATCGAGCTTTATCATAGAGCTTGACCTAATTATGCAGGCTTTCTAGCCGGGTAGCGGGCTTGGCTGGCAAGCCCTGGTAAGGTGTTCGCCATAAGCAGGCGATCTTGGCTTGCTTCTGGAAGGGTGGAGAGGTACGCTCGAGTACTGCTCTTGCTACTTGATTTAACCATGTCAGGATCTATAGTGGATCTTGGCCCTTTTGGTGACGACGGGGCTTTACGGGCTTCTTCTTTTTATGCTCGGACAGGTCGAGAATTTACCTCGACTTGGCAAGAGGGCCTTTACAAGACAAGTTCGGCACCTTAAAGGTCTCCTAGTGAAAGTAGAGATAGTAGCAAGCTTTAGGAGAGTGTCACGAGATACCTTGATGTTAGGGGACCCAGGTCCTTTCACGTCGACCTAGCTTCGGGCTTTATCCTGGTATAAGGAGCTTGACACTGTCTTGTCGGGCTTTATTTGGTAAGCCCAGACACATGAGAGATTCTCAGATGGTATGGGCGGCCTCGCCTTTCTCCTGTAGGGTTGAGTGGTAGCTCAACCTCGGAGACCTTGACACCCAGTCATATAAGTCCGAATTCGGACCCTTACAAGAAAACTAGGAACTAGAAAATTCTTCTTTGGTCCCTAGCCAAATTTTGATATTAACAGAAGTCCCCTCTGACTTAATCACTGGTAAGTATTTGGGTTTGGAGTCTGAATCTTGTACTTCATGAAGAATTTTGCTTGTCACTTCTTACTTGTAACCAGAATCGCTCACAGTGCTTGGCTTAGCGAACCGGGGTACTAGTCATTCCTGTTTTAGGAGTCTTGGTACATTTGGCGAAGAAGATCCTGGTGGGAAACTAAGGCCACTTTCTCACCAGTTCTTTATACAAAGGCGAGACAGAGATGCATTCGGTGTACCCGTAAAATAAATGAGCGATGGCAGACCATAGAAGGGATATTCTCTTTGTGGAATTTTCGACGCTCTAGTCAGTGTAAAATTTGGTAAGTGAGAAAGGTCACAAACAGTATTGCCTGATCATGTCGGATGAAGATTTAATAGCTGAGAGCCTGAAATTTCTGTTCCTGGAATTGGTAGGAAACTATGATTTTACACTCTGACCCTTCTTGGGGGTCGTAGCCCGACCAAGGCATTATAAGCGCTATCTAGCTATATCCTGGTATTTTGATTCGGATGGCAACTATGCTCTTACACTCAGACCCTTCTTAGGGGTCGTAGCCCGACCAACGCATCAAGAGCGCTATCTAGCTATATCCTGGTATTTTGATCCAGATGGCAACTATGCTCTTACACTTAGACCCTTCTTGGGGGTCGTAGCCTGACCAAGGCAACAGGAGCGCTATCTAGCTATATCCTGGTATTTCGATCTGGATGGCAACTATGCTCTTACACTCAGACTCATCTTGGGTGTCGTAGCCCGACCAAGGCATCAGGAGCGCTATCTAGCTATATCCTAGTATTTCGATCTGCATGACAACTATGCTCTTACACTCAGACCCTTCTTGGGGGCCGTAGCCCGACCAAGGCATCATGAGCGCTACATAGCTATATTCTGGTATTTTGATCCGGATGGCAACTATGCTCTTACACTCAGACCCTTCTTGGGGATCGTACCCCGACCAAGGCATCAAGAGGGCTATCTAGCTATTTTCTGGTCTTGTGATCTAGATGGTAACTATGCTCTTACACTTAGACTCTTCTTGGCGGGGGGTTATGCCCGGCCGAGGCATCAAGGATAGCAAGGGGGCTTCCCCGGCTAATCCTTGGTTTTGAGATGACTATGTCGTTCATACTCGTGTAGATCCTGGTCAGGTATGGAGAAATTAATGTTGAATATAATCGAAGATAGAGAAAGCAAACTTTATTGATGAAAAATGGAGTACATTATTTTTTTAGATTTTATTGAAACCTAAATGGAGGTAGTATGCCCACGAGTCCCCTGTCTGAGGTAATACTTCCACAGTTGTTCTGCATTTCAGGTGTGATCGATGGATCGACCATCCATGTCCTCGAGCTTATATGCCTTGTTACGGACCTCTGCCATTACCAAATAAGGTCCTTCCCAGTTGGACCCCAGGACCCCGTCTGACCTCTTCCTAGTTTTCAAGGTTACGTTTCTAAGAACTAGGTTTCCTTTCCTTGAAGTTTCTAGCTTTAACTCTCCTGTTAAAGTACCTAGCGATCTTGCTCTGGTAAATTGCTACTTTCTCAGCTACCCAATCTTGCTTTTCTTCTAAGAGATCTAGGCTAGCTCGGAGCTTGTCCTTATTGCTTCTAAGATCAAAATTTTTAACTCTGAAAGAGGTTAGTTTATGCTTGATAGGAAGGAATGCTTCAACACGGAAGGTTAAAAAATAGTGTGTTTCTCTGGTGGCTATTCTTTGGTGAATCTGTCAAAGTAGAGGTCCAGATTGGTGTTACCAAGGTAGGAGAGGTAAGAGAGGTATGAGAGATCTCGATTGATCCAACTGAAGAGATGGAGGTCAAGGCTGATTGAAGTTGATCCAACCAAGGTGGTGTAAGCTGGCTCTGAAGTAGCAGTATTAAGGGATGATAACCCGTCCTTCAACCAAGCAATGAGACTAAGGAGGAAAGAATTGCTACTGTTGAGGAGACTAACCAGAGAGGCAGATCGGCACCAAGGTAGCTCGCTAGGGCGATGAATAGCCCCATACAAATGGAGAGGAGACACCGGTCTAGTAACTGTCTGGTATAAGTCCAGAGGCATACTTGGGATTTCAAGGAGCCCCCAACAACTGAGAGAAAGCTCTAGACCATCCTGGAATGAACCAAGAATTTAGTGGTTCACTTGGGGGTTAACTGGCCCGGTATAAGAAGTGAGGAGCCACTTGGCCTTACAGTGAGGTTGCTACTTCAGAGGTCAGCTTAAGCATGTAAGAGGCCTTACCAAGAGTGGGAAACCTCTGGGCTCTCCTTGATAAGATCGGGCTACGGTGGCTTGCTAGGGCGATGAATAACCCAGTACATACAGAGCGAAGCCACCGGTCTTGTAGCGGTGCTTCTGCTCTAGAAGCTAGCTTAGGCATGTATGTGGCCTTACCAAATGTGGGAAGCTTCTGAGACCTCCTCGATCGGATCGGGCTTCGGGGGCTTGCTAGGGCGGTGAACGTCCCAGTAAACATGAATCCACCGGTCTGGTACTGGTCCAGAAGTATGCTTAGGATCTTTGGAGTCCTCTACAATTGAAATGAGGCTCTGGACCATGCTGGAACGAAACATGAGCTTAGTGGCTCAATTGTATTAGGATTATGCTCGATTGCAAGAGTGTAATATTGTAATTAACAATCGTTTCGTATGAATAAAGTGATTTCTAGTTTAACAAATCTTATAGCATCTATAGTTTAATTATTATAATTGTCAAAAGTAAATAATCATAAGGTCAAAAGACTATGAGAAAAGAAGAATTGTTCATACATCTAGATATGTATGAGGTAGACACAATTCTTTAGTTAGTCTTGAATAATATTCACAGCTTAAGATAAAAGGATGGGTGCCTTTATCTTGACAAAGTTGCAGATTCTTTTGCTAGCATTTGAGTGGGATCAAATGTGTTATGATGAGTCTAAAATCATCAAAGTGTGGTGTCTTTGGGCAAAAGAATCTAGTGAACTAGGTGCATTGAATAGGATCAAAACGAAATACTTTATCTAGAACCGTAAATGGATAAAAGTTTTCATTTGAAGACAATCAGAGAGTCTATCTTAATCCTGAGATAAATGATGGACTTATGGTTACAAGTGTTATCATTTGAGCTATCAATGAGTACGATTATATAACATAGTCTATCCTCGATAGTTTGGTGGTATTCATTTGTTAATCGATAGAGGACTTCATTTATAGATATGGACATCGTGGCTCCATTTATTGAATGAGAGTAGAATACCATCATATGGATGTTTTGAGGTATTGGATATTAATTCTTAACGTTAAGTTTTCATTAGTGTCTATTGAAACATGGCTTCTGGACAAGTCAAAATATCCAAGTTCAAAATGTGGTCATATGAGTAAATATGGTAACTTGGAGAGCTATAGGTGGTCGATGAGCTCTTGGTGATTACTGGTATTCTTCACAAGGATACATTTTATCCAATAAGGTTGTCTAGGGTACGAATGAGTAACATCAACTTATTCTATCTTTATTTAATAGTTCAATTTTAGTTCTTTAGTGGAATGAACTAAAACTAAATAGATTGAACCTAAGTGAATCATTTGTTGATTGTGATTGGGTTGTGTCTTTTGGAGCTTGAATTTAGTTAGCCCGCCAAGATCCTCAATCCACACGAACTTGCATGGAACACTTGATAAATTCTGCCGGACCAATTTAGGGGTCCATATAGAATTGTAATAAGGCATGTGAACTTGTTTCTTTTTGTAAGAATAGGTCTAGTCACATGTGGACTTTTTATTAAGGTCCAATGGATTTAATAAAATAAGAAAAATAATATATGGCCTTTATACTAGGTATGGGCGGCAATGGCTATGGTGAATAGCTTAAATATATTATTTTTATTTTATTATTTTTTAATTTAATGGAAATTAATTAATTTGTTGATTAATTAATTATTTAATTAAAAGTCAAAATCTTTTCCTAATAGGAGATGGTCTCCTAAAACTATACTATTGTTGGTAGTATAGTTAATGTTAAAGACTATATTTGATAAGTAGATAAATAAATGGAGTTATTTATCTAACCAAATTAGGAAGTCTTTAATATGGTTACAAATACACTTTTTAGTTGGATTAGGAGTCTTGGTGTTAGGATAGAATTCCTTTTTGAAAAGGATTCTTAACCACCAAGTAAAAAACCTAAGGAAAGGATTCTTAACTACCAAGTAATCCTTCTTGGGAAAGGATTTGTGATCCTAATCTATATCATATAAAATTCGGCCAGCCCATATATATATACAAAAGGATAGAATTTCTTTAAGATAAGGATTCTTAACTACCAAATAAATCCACCTAAGGAAAGGATTCTTGCCAACCAAGTAAATCCTTCTTAGGAAAGGCTTTATGATCCTATATATATATATATATATATATATATATGTGTGTGTAATTTTCGGCCAGCCCAATGAATTTTATAATGAAAATTTCGGCCATGCCTATGTAATTTTCAAGAGAGAATTTGGCATAGCAAGAGAGAATTTTGAGGGAGAAAAATTAGTTTTTGCTCTAGACAAAATTCGATCAACTCATAGATAAATGGTGTGTGAATTCGGCCTAGAAGAGAAAAAAAGGGAACGTTTTTGTTTTCAATAGTATACTAGTATTCTTTACATCAAAAGGGTTTTGTCTTCAACATTGAATCAAGGTTCACACGAGTTTCAATCAATAATTCACAAGTGACCGGACGTTCTTGGATTTTTCTCTTAGAGGATATTTGTAACTAACAAAGAAAAGATTTTTGCTTTGTCTCCATCCTCAGGAATACAATTTAAAGAAAGGGAGCCCACACTCCTTGGTGATTCACGTTCGTGATTGGATTGGAAGATCTTACGGAATCAATTCAGCGTTTGTTCAATCGTCACGCGAAAAAGGTACAATACTTATATATACATCAATTAATCTAGGGTTAAGGTTCTCGTTGCATAAAAGGGAAAATTTTTATTTATACGCAAACCCTAATTTCATTTTTTTTCATTTTTATCACTCTTCCGTTGCGTTTCTAAACCGTTTTTTCCCTATAATTGGTATCAGAGCCAGGTTTTACCATTGATTAATTGATGTATGTGTTCGTGAATCTTTTTCTTTTATTGTATATATGCATGTTTTAGAAAGAGATGGCACTCTAGGTATTCGCATATATATATTTACATTGGAATGTATGGATATATATATATATTTTATATGTGGATTTTTATTGCTCAATTTTGGTCCTAGAATTTCAATGTAATTTTGTTTTGGGATTGTAACAAGAAGGGTGGTCTATTATCGCCATAATTTCCTTCTAGGTAGTTGCTAAGTTTTTTTTATTTTGTTGTTGTAATAAAAAAAAACTGCAGTATTTTGTTATGTAAATTCTTCTGTAATACATTCAAGTTTCGAAGACTCGAAGGTTTGAAAAATTAGGAGTAACCGGAACAAGTTTGGGACCGTGCTAGCCGTAACAACGAACGTACGTGAGAAGAGCGCCTAGCCACGTTTGTTGTGGCATGGGCTGCGCACGGCAGCCCTTGTTGTAGCCATGGGCTGCGCATGGAAGCCCTTTATGGGCTTGTGACATGCGCACACCCATGGGTAAGGGAAAGGGGTGCGTATGCCCATGGGAGGTGGCCAAGGGAGTTCGAACGACGAAGGTCGCGTGAAGACTTGTTCTCCAAGAAAGGAGTTCTTGTATTCCAAGATATATGTAATTTACTTGTTTTTCTAGGATGGACCAAAAGTATAGCTATTTATATTTTTGTAAATATTGCAATGTTTATCATTTTTTGATAACATGTCATATAGAATAGGAGTGTCACTCATATATCTCTTTTGGTATGAACATGCATTGAATGGTTTAAGTATCTAAATTGGCATCTAGATAACTTGGTAAATCATTCTTTGGAATTCGATCACACGCCTTAAACAATTGAGTGAGAGAAGGTGTTTTGGAACACCTAATGCCTCCAAGTTTAGTTGAGCTTTATGTTTCGTGAATAACCTCCCAAGAGGTATTCATGAATGGAATTCAGCAAGATACTTCCTTACAAGGATAGACTAGACAATTAGCCAAAACGATATCTACTCCCAAAGGAGAGATATTCATGAGGGATTATATTGAAGGTCGATAACTTGGTAACACACTCAATGTGAGTTTATTAATATCCTCCTTATAGTTCTTGTTAATAAAATCACAAGGATAAAACTAAAACATTGGTTGTTATGTTAACAATTAGGTGGAACCTAGTCCAACTAGTAAATATTGTGAACTCCCAAAGGAGGCATGACATTTATGGGTGTTGGATCACCGTTGAATTTTTATGATTGAATTTTTTTATTTAATTCAAGATAAATATTCAAAAGTGCTTTATCATGATTATTTACTTATATAATTTTTGTTATTAAAAAGAAATCATAACCCCATCCCTAATCAATATCCTAAAAAGATAATACTTTAAACTAATGATAATTATGTCACTTGGAAAAGGAATATTGGGTTGTTGTTGCAAATTAAAAAGTATAAGTTCATTCTCTATATTCCTTAACCACCAAAACTAATGAATCTACTCAGGAGCGAAGAGATGAGTATCAGTAGTGGAAGTCTTTAGAAAAGATGGCTAAATGTACGTTACATTATGGTCATCATCTCCAACGTGTTGCAACAGCAACATGAAAGAATGGAAACTGTTGCCTATATTATGATGTCTTTAGACAAGGATTCATATGGTTGGTAAAGTTGCTACTGTTAAGACCCGTTAGAAGGTCAAGTGAAAACAAAAGAAAAAGCAACTTGAGCCTTCTTAGAAGGAGACCAAGAAACTAACCAATATCATAGGAAAGTGTTTCTTTTGTGGTGAAAAGGGTCAAAGGAATAGACTAGATAAGAATGAATTCAACTTGCATTTAGGCAATGGAACGTTGGTGTCTACTAGTGTAGTGGGAGATATTATAATCAATTATGATTCTTATAGGCATTTAGATTTAATAAAACGTTTATTATGTACCACAATACAAGAGGAATTTAATTTCAGTCTCTTGTCTAAATAAATTTGGATATTCGGTTACTTTTAATAAAGGTTTTATTATTAGTAAGAATGACAAAATTATTTGCAAAGGTACATTGAAAAACAGTTTATTCTATTTGCATGGAAATATCTCTCACTTGTTAGACACGGAATCAACGGAATCCAATCATAAAAGAGTAAAATTATCAAAAGATGAAACCTACCTATGGCATTTGTGCCTAGGTCATATAAACCTTAATAGGATTTGTTAACAGGAAATTTGTTTAGGATGAGAAATCTCCATTAACGCCCTCGAGACCACTACCGTGAAAGTGGTGGCCGGGGTTGGTACCGTAGATACCTGACCTGATCTTGTATGAATATGTAGGAGGATAAAATCGTAGGTAGGAAACAAGCCATCCCGCCCATCAGGCTTCATGCTTCGTGCTTTTGTAGTAGATCTGAGAAGCTCGAAGAGACAAGCCATCCCACCCGTCGGGCTTCGTGCTTATGAAGTAGATCTGGGAAGCTTGAGGTTCTCTTGCTGGTGTGAACGGGTTGATCTTTGTCCTGATCCTGGTCCTGGTCCTCGGTCGGGGTCGGAACCCGTCATGGTATCTGGAGCCTGGTTCTGGAGCCCGATTCCTTCCTGTAATTCCCCGACCTAGATAGCAAGTAATGAGGGGGCTTATCTAGCTCTAGTGTTGGAGAGCTCGATTTCCGCCATAGAGATGATGCAGGAGAGCCCATTGACTTACTTCAAGCTGGTCTGGGTGGTTTCTCCTCATCTTGATATGTGACTTTAGCATGTAGATAGGAAGATAAGAGCGCTAGGTCTAACAAGGTAGGAATTTATCTCGCACTTATATACGCATGCATTACATAGGACACAAGTAAGAGAAACACAAATCTTTTGTAGAGGGAGGTGGATTGACCAAGGGGGGAAAAGCATCATGAGTGATCACATGCCAAAAAAACCCCAAGGTAGTATCTGGAGGAAGGAGGGATACCCTTCCTTATGTATGTATCAGAGAATGCTCCGAGGAGCTTACAAGAATGATAAAGTAATATAACGTAGTTGCTCTGGAGAGCTTACAACGGTGGTCGAATGTAGACCGATACCGGTATATTCTAGGTAAAGGCAATACACACATTGATGATGTCGAGAGATCTTCAAAACGAAGCATGTCTATCTTCTATCATTGATCGGAGCCCCCTTTCTATGCCTTTTATAGGCATATTTATAAATGGTGACTACCTTGGCGTGCAAGTCCAGTATTCTTCAATCTTCCTATTCTTATTGAGTACGATTCTTCCTTTAATGTAATTGATTATATCATGGCTAATATCTCGGAGGGGTGTGTTTGTTTCCTCTTCGGACTCTTCTTTCCTTGAGAAGCGGGATTCTCTGTTATAGTTGACCCCAAAGAATAGGTTGTGGAGGATATCTTGGAGGAAAATGTATTTGTTTTCTCTTTGGACTCTTTCACTAATGACGGCCATTAAAGAGTTGAATATTTTCTTTATTAATTGTGTTGATCATGTCATTAATTGGGTTGACTGCCTCCATTAATATGGTTAACCTCAATAATGGTACTTTAAATGTCATGGAAGTCAATCCTCTCTTCCTACGTTGCCGGAAGAAGAGCTCTAGTTCTGCATGTCACTTTGGAGAGGTACTTCATGGAGGTTACCCGAGGTGACATTTGATATTTCTTGAGGGTGAGGTACCCTAGAATCCAGTACACTGGCGGGGTCCCCCGGGGACCTCTCGATTGTCACAGAGCTATATGCAGGTTTTTCCAAAGAGCTTGTGCTGACAATTTTAGGGGTGAAATATCCCATAGGGTTCCAACCTTGTAGCTAGGAGCTTGGTTTAGCTACGCCGAGCTTTATCATGGAGCTTGACCTAATTATGCAGGCTTCCTAACGGAGCAGCGGGCTTGGCCAGCAGGCCCTGGTAAGGTGATTGCCATAAACAAGCGACCTTGGCTCACTTCTGGAAGGGTGGAGAGGTACGCTCGAGTACTGCTCTTGCTACTTGATTTAACCATGCCAGGATCTACAGTGGATCTTGGCGCTTTTTGGTGACGAAGAGGCTTTACGGGCTCTTTCCTTTAATGCTCGGACAGGTCGAGATTATACCTTGACGAGGTAGGAGGGCCTTTGCATGACAAGTTCGGCACCTTGAAGGTTTCGTAGTGAAAGTAGAGATAGTAGCAAGCTCTAGGAGAGTGTCACCAGATACCTTGATGTCGGTGGACCTAGGTCCTTTCACGCCGACCTAGCTTTGGGCTTTATCCTAGTATAAGGAGCTTGACGCTGTCTCATCGGGCTTTATTTGGTAAGCCTGGACTCGTACGAGATGCTCAGATGGTAAGGCCGGCTTCGCCTCCTATAGGATCGCATGGTAGCTCGACCTCGGGGACTTTGATTCCCCGTCATATAAGTCTGAATTTGGACCCTTACAGAAAAGCTGGGAAGTGGAAAATTCTTCTTTGGTCCCTAGCTAAATTTTGCTATTAACAGAAGTCCCCTCTGATTTGAACACTGTCAAGTATTTGGGGTTAGAGTCTAGATCTTATACTACATGAATAATTTTACTTGTCGCTTCTTACTTGTAACCAGAATTGCTCCCAGTGTTCAGCTTAGAAAATCGGGGTACTATTCATTCCTACAAAATAAATGAGCGTGTTGCTCGATCATGTCGGATGAAGCTTCTACGATTAATATTGGTACCTAGAGTTCCTTTTCCAGGAATCACGGTACTTAGATGAGCTGGCTAAATGCTCATAGTAGGCAACTATGCCATCTAGATCCTTCCTAGCGGGGTTGGCCTGACCAAGGCATCAAGAGCGCTATCTAGATATATGCTGGTATTTTGATTTGGATGGCAACTATGCTCTTATACTCAGACCCTTCTTGGGGGTCGTAGCCCAACCAAGGCATCAGGAGCGCTATCTACCTATATCCTGGTATTTTGATCTGGATGGCAACTATGCTCTTACACTCGGATCCTTCTTGGGGGGTCGTAACCCTACCAAGGCATCAGGAGCACTATCTAGCTATATCATATTATATTGATCTGGATGGCGACTATGCTCTTACATTCGGATCCTTCTTGGGGGTCGTAACACGACAAAGGCATTAGGAGCGCTATCTAGTTATATCCTGGTATATTGATCTGGATGGCAACTATGCTCTTACACTCGAATCCTTCTGGGGGGTCGTAACACGACCAAGGCATTAGGAGCGCTATCTAGCTATATCCTGGTATATTGAACTGTATGGCAACTATGCTATTACACTCGAATCCTTCTTGGGGGTCGTAACCCGAGGGAGGCATCATGAGCACTATCTACCTATATTCTGGTATATTGATCTGGATGGCAACTATGCTCTTACACTCGGATCCTTCTTGGGGGTCATAGCCCGACCAAGGTATCATGAGCACTATCTAGCTATATCCTTGTATCGTGATCTGGATGGCAATAATGCTCTTACACTCAGACCCTCATTGGGGGTCGTAGCCCGACCAAGGCATCAGGAGCGCTATCTAGCTATATCCTGGTATTTTCATCCGGATGGCAACTATGCTCTTACACTCAGACCCTTTTCAGGGGTCGTAACCTGACCAAGGCATCAGGAGCGCTATCTAGCTTTATCCTGGTATTTTGATCCGGATGGCAACTATGCTCTTACACTCGGATCCTTCATGGGGGAGGTCACCCTACCAAGGCATCAGGGGTGAAGATGGGGCTTCTCTGATCAATCCCTAGTCTCAAGTTCTGGATTGCAACTATGCTCTTACAATTAGACCCTTCTTGACTTGGGGTAGTACCCGACTGAGGCATCAGGAGCACTATCTAGCTATTTCCTTGTTTTGAGGCGATCATTGTCGAAATACCATGGCGTTCCTCCTAGAGGGATTTATCTATTTCGGGGCATCAGGAGAGCTATGGAGCTCTCCTGGTTATGGCGATCCTCCTGGAGGGATTTTATCCGGTCCAGGGTATTAGGAGTGCGGTGTAGCTCTCCTGGTGATGGTGATCACATGAGATCTACTACGGATACCAAAATCTAAAGAGATGCAAACTCATGGCGAGCTAATACGAAGTTGTATCAATGCATGGTGGTTTCGATTGATAACCAATCTCGCTCTAGGAATTTTGTAACGAGTAGAATCTCTTGAGATGATGCTAATGCCATCACTCCTCACACTGGAGTACTGAGAAAATATTAAGCTTCTAGTCCTCAAGTGATGTAAATGGTTTGGAAGTCCGCTTGGGGTAGATGAGAGTCTTTGACAATCGTAATAGAGCTCGAGACCCCACTGTGATTGAATCAGGACCTTTGGGTGCTCCCCGAATGGATCGAGACCTCGATGGCTCATAAGGGCATTGGAAGGCCCAGTACAAATGGAGAGGAGCCATCGGTATGATAATCTCCGTGAGCAAGATGGTGTTTGCTAAGGTCGAGCTCGTGCCAGCCAAGGAGGATGGTTACTTCTTCAACCCACGACCACATGGTGGGAGTGGTTTAAACTCTGAATGGCAGCGTGGCAACCTTGGGAGCCAAGGTGGGTGCTTCATTTGCTGAAGGACGCTTCTGTGTTGCTTGCTATGCAGCTCGAGCTCTTCTTCCCTCTGACCTGATCATCATTGGAGGATGGATATCTTGATAGATAACAGAGAAAGTTGAGAGTTACCTGGGTCCGCTTTGACTGAAGCCGAAATTATTGAGATGATGGATGCGTAGATGATGAGAAGGACTTGGTTCCCATTTCTACTTTCATGTCTAGTCGTGTTGAGGTAGGAACTACCTTGATGTCCTCTGTTGTTGTAGATGCATAGGGGGCTTCAAGTCTGCCTACCTCTCTATCTAAATCTGTCAAAGTAGAGGCCAGATTGGGGTTACCAATATAGGAGAGGTAATAGAGGTAGAAGAGATCTCGATTGATCTAACTGAGGAGATGAAGGTTAAGGCCGACTGAAGTTGATCCAACCAAGGTGGTGGAAGCTGGCCCAGAGAGGTAGATCGGGACCAAGATAGCTCGCTAGGGCAATGAATGGCCCTATACAATGGAGATGGGCAACCTATCTGGTACCGGTCCAGAGGCATACTTGGGATTTCAATGAGCCCCCCATAACTGAGAGAAAAATTTGGACAATGCTGGAACGAAACAGGAGCTTAGTTTCTCAATTGGGCGTTGATCGGCCTGTATAAGAAGTGAGGAGCCACTTGGCACGTATGTGGCTTTACCAAATATGGAAAGCTTCTTAGAGCTCCTCGATCCGATCGGGCTTTGGCGGCTTGCTTGGGCGGCGAATGGCCCGATAAATATAGAGCGAAGCCACCGGAGGTATTAGTCCAGATGCATGCTCTGGATCCTAGCAGTCCCCAGCAACTGAGAGAGGGCTCTGAACCCTGCTGGAATAAATCGAGAGTCAAATGGCTCACTTGGGCGTTGAGAGGCCCTGTATAAGAAGTGAGAAGCCACTTGGCCTTACAGTGAGGCTGATGCTCTAGAGGTTAGATTAGGCATGTAGGAGGCCTTACCGAGAGTGGGAAACCTCTGGGCTCTCCTCGATCTGATCGGGCTTCGGTGGCTAGCTAGAGCGATGAATGACCCGGTACATATAGAGCGAAGCCAAAGGTCTTGTAGTGATGCTACCGCTCTAGAAGCTTGCTTAGGCACGTAGGTGGCCTTACCAAATGTTGGAAGCTTCTGAGAGCTCCTCGATCAGATCGGGCTTCAATGGCTCGCTAGGGTGGTGAATGGCCCGGTAAACATGAAGCGAAGCCACCAGAGGTACTGGTCCAAATGCATGCTCGAGATCCTAGAAGTCCCCAGCAATTGAAAGAGGGCTCTAGATCCTGCTGGAATGAATCGAGAGTTCAGTAACTCACTTTGGCGTTGACAGGCCCTATATAAGAGATGATGAGCCACTTGGCCTTACAGTGAGGCTGCTGCTCCAGAGCTTAGATTAGGCATGTAGGAGGCCTTACCAATAGTGGGAAACTTCTCGACTCTCCTTGATTAGATCCGGCTTCGGTGGCTTGCTAGGGCGATGAATGACCCAGTACATATAGAGCGAAGCAACCAGTCTTGTAGCGATGCTACCGCTCTAGAATCTTGCTTAGCCACGTATGTGGCCTTACCAAATGTGGGAAGCTTCTGAGAGCTTCTTGATCGGATCGGGTTTTGGTTGCTTGCTAGGGCAGTGAATGGCCCGGTAAACATGGAGCGAAGCCACAGGAGGTAATGGTCCAGATGCATGCTCGGGATCCTAGAAGTCCCCAGCAACTGAGAGAGGGCTTTGGACCCTGCTGGAATGAATAGAGAGTTCAGTGGCTTACTTAGGCATTGACTAGCCCGGTGCATGAGGCGTGCTACTACTGGTCGTGCTGCTCTAGAAGCTGCATAGCTGAGTTGGCTTCTTAGATTCATGGGTCGACCTGCTACCTCTACCTAGGAGCTTACGAAGGGCGGACCTAGAGGCATAAGGGGATCTGTATAAGCAGGTCAAAGCCCAGTGGATCTGCTGGATAAGTGATACACTGGTGGAGAAGCGAATCTGCTGTAGAAGAGCAGTAGAGGTGCAGTTCTACTGTAGAGGAGCTCTCGATGTATCAGAATGGTTCAACCATATAGGAGATCTTCAAGCGGGGAGCTACTGTATTGGAGCTCCACGATTATCTGAGCAGGTTCACTTTATAGGAGTAGCATAATGAACTGGTTCCACCAAGAATCCTACGTACCATATTTGCTCCATAATGAACGAAACTCGTTGAATGATAAAATGAGCACCACATGCAATACATAGGCGATGTAGACAAGTATGGAGAAAAGACATCGTATATAGTAAATGATATTCTTGAATAATGAATCTGTTTCGTCGATAGTTTAATGATACTCATGTAGAGAAATAGAGGCTTTCAAAAGGGGTGTGGAAATTTCCCACATACGGTGCCAGAAAGTGTTAACGTGAAATTTGTTTAGGATGAGAAATCCCCATTAACGCCCTCGAGACAATTACAGCGAAAGTTGTGGCCAGGGTCGGTACCGTAGATACCTGAATTGATCTTGTATGAATATGTAGGAGGATGAAATCGTAGGTAGGAAATAAGCCATCCCGCCTATCTGGCTTCGTGCTTCGTGCTTATATAGTAGAACTGATGAGCTCGAGGAGACAAGCCATCTCGTCCATCGGGCTTCGTGCTTATGAAGTAGATCTCGGGAGCTTAAGGTTCTCTTGCTGGTGTGAAGGGGTTGATCTTGGTCCTGGTCCTGGTCCTGGTCCTGGTCCTCGATCAGGGTCGGAGCCCGTCATGGTATCTAGAGCCCAGTTCTGGAGCCTGATTCCATCCTGTAATTCCCAGACCTAGATAGCAAGTAAAGAAGGGGCTTATCTAGCTCCAGTGTTGGAGAGCTCGATTTCTGCCATAAAGATGATGCAGGAGAGCCCATCGACTTCCTTCAAGCTGGTCTGGGTGGTTTTTCCTCATTTTGATACACGACTTTGGCATGTAGATGGGAAGATAAGAGCGCTAGGTCCAGCAAGGTAGGAATCTAGCTCTCACTTATATATGTATGCATTACATAGGACATAAGTTAGAGAAACGCAGATCTTTTGTAGAGGGAGGTGGACTGACCAAGGGGGGAAAAAGCATCACGAGTGATCACATGCTGAAATACCCTAAGGCAGTATCCGGAGGAAGAAGGAATGCTCTTCCTTATGTATATATCAGAGAATGCTCCAGGGAGCTTACAAGAATAATGAAGTAATACAACGTAGTTGCTCCGGAGAGCTTACATTGGTGGTCGAATGTAGACCTATAGCGGTATATTCTCGATAAAGGCAATACATACATTGATGATGTCAAGAGATCTTTAAACGAAGCATGTCTGTCTCCTGTCATTTATCAGAGCCCTCTTTCTATGCCTTTTAAATGCATATTTATAAACAATGACTACCTTGGCGTGTAAGTCCAGTATTCTTTAATCTTCCTCTTCTTATTGAGTACAATTCTTCCTTTAATGTAGTTGATCATATCGTGGCTAATATCTCAGAGGGGATGTGTTTGTTTCCTACCTACGATTGAACCATGCCAGGATCTACAGTGGATCTTGGCGCTTTTTGGTGACGATGAGGCTTTATGGGCTCCTTCCTTAAATGCTCGGACAGGTCGAGATTATACTATGACGAGGCAGGAGGGCCTTTGTAAGACAAGTTTGGCACCTTAAAGGTTTCATAGTGAAAGTAGAGATAGTAGCAAGCTCTAGGAGAGTGTCACGAGATACCTTGATGTCGGCGGACCCAGGTCCTTTCACGTCGGCCTAGCTTCGGTCTTTATTTTGGCATAAGGAGCTTGACGCGGTCTCGTCGGGCTTTATTTGGTATGCCTGGACTCGTGCGAGATGCTCAGATGGTTTGGTCGGCATTGTCTTGCTCTTGTAGGATCGCGTGGTAGTTCGACCTCGGGGACCTTAATACCCCATCATATAAGCCCGAATTTGGACCCTTGCGGAAAGGTTGGGAAGTGGAAAATTCTTCTTTGATCCCTGGACAAATTTTGCTATTAACAGGATTAAAAGATTGGTATGTGACGGACCTCTAAGTGACTTAAAGGTTGATGATCTACCAACTTGTGAATCTTGTTTGGAAGGTAAAATCACCAAAAGGCCGTTTACTACCAAAGGCCTAAGAGCCATTGAATGTTTAGGATTGATACACACTGATGTGTGTGGACCTATGAGCATTCAAGCAAGAGGTGGATATGAGTACTTTATTACTTTCATGGATGATCACTCAAGATTTGGCTATGTGTATCTCATGAGACATAAGTCAGATGCTTTTGATATGTTCAAAGCATTTAAAGCTGAAGTAGAAAATCAGCTTGAGAAATGCATAAAAGTCTTAAGGTCCGATCGTGGTGGAGAATATCTATCTTGTGAGTTTCAGCAATATCTTATTGATAATATAATAAATTCTCAGTTTTCTGCACCAAGCACACCTCAACAAAATGGGGTGGCAGAAAGGAGAAATAGAACACTTTTGGATATGGTTAGGTCTATGTTGAGTTATTCAACGCTACCTAGTTCTTTTTGGGGATATGCTTTACAAACTGCCATGTATATTCTAAACGATGTACCATCTAAGTCGGTTCCTAAAACACCGCATGAGTTGTGGACTGGGCGAAAGCCTAGTTTACAATACTTAAGGATATTTGGATGTCCTGCGCACGTGTTAAAAGGAAAGACAGAAAAGATGGAGTCCCGTTCAGAAACATGCATATTTGTAGGGTATCCAAAAGGAACAAAAGGATATTTTTTTATAGTCCTTCAGATCTTAAAGTATTTGTTTCGACAAATGCTAAATTTCTAGATGAGGACTATATGAATAATTTTGTGCCTAAAAGTAGAATTGTCCTAAATGAGGTTTTAGGAGATACAATTCCACAAGAGGTTTCGCAACCAAGCTCAATTGTAAATTCCATACCAACACAAGATCAACAATCTACCATACCTCATCGTAGTGGGAGGATTGTTAGACAACCCGAGAGATACATTGGTCTAGAAGAATCTGTAGAGAATCTTTCGAACGACGATGGTCCCTATACGTACAATGAAACAATGGAAGATGTTGATTGTCGACAATGGAAAAAGGCAATGCAATCCGAAATTGAATCTATGTTCAAAAATAAAGTCTAGTCTCTTGTAGACTTGCCTAAAGGGATAAAACCCATCGGGTGCAAGTGGGTATACAAGAGGAAAAGAGGAATGGATGGAAAAGTGGAAACCTTTAAAGCTAGGTTGGTAGCTAAAGGTTATACACAGAAGGAAGGAATCGATTATGAAGAAACCTTCTCTCCTGTGGCCATGCTTAAATCCATTAGGATACTCTTATCCATGGCGGCATCTCTAGACCTAGAGATTTGGTAAATGGACGTCAAGACAACTTTCCTTAATGGAAGTCTTGACGAAAGCATATATATGATGCAACCAGAAGACTTCATTGAAAACGGCCAAGAGGAAAGGGTGTGCAAGTTGCAAAGATCCATATATGGATTGAAGCAAGCATCCAAATCCTGGAACATAAGGTTCGATCAAGCTGTTAAAGGTTTCGGATTTATTCAAAACCTTGATGAACCTTGTGTATACAAAAGGATTAAAGGCGACAAGTTGGTTTTCCTAGTTCTTTACGTTGATGATATACTACTCATCGGAAACGATGTAGGTGTATTGACATCAATAAAAGAATGGTTAGCAAAACAATTTAAGATGAAGGACTTAGGAGAAGCAAGTTATATTCTTGGTATCCAAGTCATAAAGGATAGAAAGAATAGAACGATTGCATTATCCGAAACTTCAAACATAGATAAAATCTTGTCTAGGTTTTCCATGCATGATTCCAAGAAAGGTATGTTACCTTTTAGGCATGGAATCGAACTTTTGAAGGAACAAGTTCCTAAGAATGAGCATGAAGAGCAATTTATGAGAAGGATTCCGTATGCTTCGGCAGTTTGAAGTCTCATGTATGCAATGCTCTGCACTAGACCAGCTATTTGTTTTGATGTGGGCATACTTAGTAGGTTTCAATCGAAGCCTAGACCTGATCACTGGACGACAGTCAAGCATATTTTCAAGTATCTTAGGAGAACGAGAGATTATATGCTTGTATACTCTGGAGGGGTTTTAATTCCCGTTTGGTATACAGATTCTAATTTTCAGTCAGATTCTGACTCCAAGAGATCGACATCAAGATCTGTGTTTACCATTGAAGGAGGGGCAATCATATGGAGGAGTATCAAGCAGTCTTGTATTACTGATTCCACCATGGAAGCCGAGTATGTTGCCGCATGCGAGGCTGCTAAAGAGGCTGTCTGGCTCCACCAATTCTTGGTTGACTTCTAAGTGGTTCCTGATGTGAATAACCAGATTACTATCTATTGTGACAATAATGGAGCAGCGGCTAATTCGAGAGAACCATGAAGTCATAAGAGAGGGAAACACATTGAAATAAAGTATCACCTTCTAAGAGAAATTATGCATAGGGGTGACGTGACGATTACCAAGATAGCGTCAGCAGAAAATCTAGCGGATCCCTTTACAAAGGCTCTTCCTCAAAAGAGTTTTGATGGGCATCTAGAGAACATGGGATGATAGATATGAAACATTTGCTATAGAGCAAGTGGGAGATTGTTAGGATTATGCTCGATAGCAAGAGTGTAATATTGCAATTAACAATCGTTTCATATGAATAAAGTGATTTCTAGTTTAACAAATCTTATAGCATTTATAGTTTAATTATTATAATTCTCAAAATTAAATAATCATATGGTCAAAAGACTATGAGAAAAGAAGAATTGTTCATACATCTAGTTATGTATGAGGTAGACACAATTCTTTAGTTAGTCTTGAATAATATTCACAACTTAAGATAAAAGGTTGGGCGCATTTATCTTGTCAAAGTTGTAGATTCTTTTGCTAGCATTTGAGTGGGATCAAATGTGTTATGATGAGTCTATAATCATCAAAGTGTGGTATCTTTGGGCAAAAGAATCTAGTGCACTAGATGCATTGAATAGGATCGAAATGAAATACTTTATCTAGAACCGTCAATGGATAAAAGTTTTCATTTAAAGATAATCGAAGAGTCTATCTTAATCCTGAGATAAATGATTGACTTATGGTTGCAAGTGTTACCATTTGAGCTATCAATGAGTACGATTATATAGCATAGTCTATCCTCGATAGTTTGGTGGTATTCAGTTGTTAATCGATAGAAGACTTCATTTATAGATATGGACATCGTGGCTTCATTTATTGAATAAGAGTAGAATACCATCATATGGATGTTTTGACGTATTGGATATTAAATCTTAATGTTAAGTTTTCAATAGTGTCTATTGAAACATGGATTCAGGACAAGTCGAAATATCCAAGTTCAAAATGTGGTCATATGAGTAAATATGGTAACTTGGAGAGCTATAGGCGGTCGATGAGCTCTTGGCGATTACTGGTATTCTTTGCTAGGATACATTTTCTCCAATAAGGTTGTCTAGGGTACGAATGAGTAACATCAACTTATTCTATCTTTATTTAAGAGTTTAATTTTAATTCTTTAGTGGAATGAACTAAAATTAAATAGATTGGACCTAAGTGAATCATTTGTTGATTGTGATTGGGTTGTGTCTGTTGGAGCTTAAATTTAGATAGCCTCCAAGATCCCCAATCCATACGAACTTGCATGGATCACTTGATATATTCTACTGGACCAATTTAGGGGTTCATCTAGAATTATAATAAGGCATGTGAACTTGTTTCTTTTTGTAAGAATAGGTCTAGTTCACATGTGGACTTTTTATTAAGGTCCAATGGATTTAATAAAATAAGAAAAATAATATATGGCCTTTATACTAGGTATGGGCGGCAATGGCTATGGTGAATAGCTTAAATATGATATTTTTATTTTATTTGTATTTAATTAAATGGAAATTAGTTAATTTGTTAATTAATTAATTATTTAATTAAAAGTCAAAATCTTTTCCTAATAGGAGATGGTCTCCTAAAACTATACTATTGTTGGTAGTATAGCTAATGTTAAAGACTATATTTGATAAGTAGATAAATAAATGGAGTTATTTATCTAATCAAATTAGGAAGTCTTTAATATGGTTACAAATACACTTTTTAGTTGGATTAGGAGTCTTGGTGTTAGGATTGAATTCTTTTTTGAAAAGGATTCTTAACCACCAAGTAAATCTACCTAAGGAAAGAATTATTAACTACCAAGTAATCCTTCTTAGGAAAGGATTTGTGATCCTAATCTATATCATATAAAATTTGGCCAGCCCATATATATATACAAAAGGATAGAATTTCTTTATGATAAGGATTCTTAACTACCAAATAAATCCATCTAAGGAAAGGATTCTTGTCAACCAAGTAAATCCTTATTAGGAAAGGATTTTATGATCCTATATATATATATGTGTGTGTGATTTTCGGCCAGCCCAATGAATTTTATAATGAAAATTTCGGCCATGCCTATGTAATTTTCAAGAGAGAATTTGGCATAGCAAGAGAGAATTTTGAGGGAGAAAAAATAGTTTTTGCTCTAGACAAAATTCGATCAACTCATAGATAAAAGGGTGTGTGAATTCAGTCTAGAAGAGAAAAAAGGGGAACGTTTTTGTTTTCAATAGTATACTAGTATTCTTTACATCAAAAAGGTTTTTTGTACAACATTGAATCAAGGTTCACACGAGTTTCAATCAAATTGATTGATAATTCACAAATGACTGGACGTTCTTGGATTTTTCTCTTGGAGGATATTTGTAACTAACAAAGAAAAGATTTTTGCTTTGTCTCCATCCTCAGGAATACAATTTAAAGAAAGGGAGCCCACACTCCTAGGTGATTCACGTTCGTGATTGGATTGGAAGATCTTACGGAATCAATTCGGCGCTTGTTCAATCGTCACGCGAAAAAGGTAAGATAATTATATATACATCAATTAATCTAGGGTTAAGGTTCTCGTTGCATAAACAGGAAATTTTTTATTTATACGCAAACCCTAATTTCATTTTTTTTTTCATTTTTATCACGCTTTCGTTGTGTTTCTAACCCGTTTTTACCCTACAAATTGGGCGTTGACCGGCCCTGTATAAGAAGTGAGGATCCATTTGGACTTACAGTGAGTTGTTTCTCCAGAGGTTAGCTTAGGCATGTAGGAGGCTTTACCAAGAGTGGGAAACCTCTAGGCACTCCTCGATCATATCAGGCTTCGGTGGCTTGCTAGGGCGATGAATGACCCGGTATATATAGAGCGAATCCACCGGTCCTGTAGCGGTGCTACTGCTCTAGAAGCTTGCTTAGGCACGTAGGTGGCCTTACCAAATGTAGGAAGCTTCTGAGACCTCCTCGATCGGATCGGGCTTCGATGGCTTGCTAGGGAGGTGAATGGCCCGGTAAACATGAAGCCACGGGTATTGTACTGATCCAGAGACATGCTTGGGATCCTAGAAGTCCCCAGCAACTGAGATAAAGCTATGGACCCTCCTGGAATGAACCAAGAATTTAGTGGCTCACTTAGGCGTTGACCGGTCTGGTATAAGAAGTGAAGAGCCACTTGGCCTTACAGTGAGGCTGTTACTCCATAGGTTTGCTTAGGCATGTAGGAGGCCTTACCGAGAGTGGGAAACCTCTGGGCTTTCCTCGATCAGATCGGGCTTCGGTGGATTGCAAGGGCGATGAATGACCCGGCACATAAAGAGCAAAGCCATCGGTCTTGTAGCGGTGCTACTGCTCTAGAAGCTTGCTTAGGCACGTAGGTGGCCTTACCAAATATGGAAAGCTTCTGAGACCTCCTCGATCGGATCTGGCTTCGGTGGCTTGCTAGGTCGATGGATGGCCCGGTAATCATGGAGTGAAGCCACCGATTTGGTACTGGTCCAGAAGCATGCTTGGGATCCTAGAAGTCCCTAACAACTAAGAGAAAGACCCTCCTAGAATGAACCAAGAATTTAGTGGCTCACTTGGGCATTGACTAGCCCAGTGCATATGGCGTGGAACCACTAATCTTCTACTGGTCATGCTGCTCTAGAAGCTACACAGTTGAGTTGGCTTCTTAGATTCATGAGTCGACCTACTACCGCTACCTAGAAGCTTCTGAAGGGGGGATACAGTGATATGAAGGGTCCCGTATAACCAGGTCCAAGTCCAACCGATCTACTGGATAAGAGGTCTACCCGTAGCAGAGCAAAATCTTCTGTAAAGAAGCAGGAAAGATGCAGTTCTATTGTATAGAAGCTCTCGATGTATCAGAATGGTTCAGCTATATAGGAGATCTTCAAGCGGGGAGCCACTGTATTGGAACTCCACGATTATCTGAGTAGGTTCACTTCATAGCAGTAGTATAATGAAATGGTTCCACCAGAAATCCCACTTACCGTATTTGCTCCACAATGAACGAAATTCGTTAAATGATAAAATGAGCACCATATGCGATGCATAGGCGATATAGACAAGTATGGAGAAAAGTCATCGTATATAGTAAATGATATTCCATGAATAATGAATCTGTTACCTCGATAGTATATTGATACTCATGTAGAGACATAGAGGCTTTTCAAAAAGGGTGTGGAAACTTCCCACAGACAGTGCCAGAAAGTGTTAACGGGAAATTGCTTAGGATGAGAAATCCCTATTAAAACGCTGGAGACCACTACCACGGAGATGGTGGCCAGGGTTGGTATCGTTGATACCTGACCAGATCTGGTATGAATATGAAGGAGGATGAAACAGGAGGTAGGAGACAAGCCATCCCGTCTGTCGGGCTTCGTGCTTATGAAGTAGATCTGGGGAGCTCGAGGAGACAAGTAATCTCGCCCGTCGGGCTTTGTGCTTATGAAGTAGATCTGGGAGCTCGAGGTTCTCTTGCTGGTGTGAAGGGGGTGATCCTGGACCTTGTTCCTCGGTCAGGGTCGGAGCCCGTCCGGTTACCCAGAGCTTGGTTCTGGAGCCCGATTGCTTCCTGTAATACCCCGACCTCAGTAGCAAGTAAGAATGGGGGCTTATCTTGCTCCAGTGTCTTAGAGCTCGATTTTTTCCATAAAGAGGATACGGGAGAACTCCTCGACTTCCTTAGAACTGGTTTGGGCGGTTTCTCTTCATCTTGATGTGCGACTTTGGTATGTAGATGAGAGGATAAGAGCGTTAGGTCCAGTGTGGTAGGAATCTAGATTCGGTTCCTTAGGGGTCTTCATTGTTGTTTCCCAATCTCTTGTAAGAGAGATTAGAGAGATAGGACCAATGGGGTCGGTACCTAGCCTGCATACACACATGCGTAATACAGTAGATAATAGGAAAAACACAAATCTTATGTAGATGGAGGTGGACTGACCAAGGGGGGAAAATGCATCACGAGTGATCACATGTTGAAAAACCCCTAGGCACTATCTAAAGGAAAGAGGAATACCCTTCCTTCTATATATATATATATATATATATATATATATATATATATATATATCATGCGACCCTCCGAGGAGGTTACAAAGATGTCAAAGTAGTACAATGTATATGCTCCGGGGAGATTACAACAATGAGTGTTTACCGATACCAGTACTTTCGTGGTCTTGGTACACATACAATTATGATGTAGAGAGAAATTTTAACGAAGCATGTGTCTTCTGTCATTGATTGGAGGTCGATTAATATGCCTTTTTACAGGCATATTTATACATGGTGGCTACCTTGGCGTGCAAGTCCAGGATTTTTCAATTAGTTTTCGTTTCCATATTGAATACGATTCTTCCTTTTCATGTAGTTGATCGGCTTGTAGCTATTATCTTGGAGAAGATATGATTGTTTCCTCTTCAGACTCTTCCTTCCTTGATAGGTGGGATTTTCTGTTATAGTTGACCCCCAATAATCGGTTGTGGAGGATATCTTGGAGGAAAAGGTATTTGTTTCCTCTTTCGACTCTTTCACTAATGATGGCCATTAAAGAGTTAAATATTCTCTTATTAATGGTGTTGATCATGTCATTAAAGTCAACCCTATCTCCTACATTGCCGAGAGGAGAGCTCTAGTTCTGCATATCACTTTGGAGAAGTACTTCATGGGAGGTTATCTGAGGTGACATTTGATACTCCTTGAGGGCGAGGTACCATAGGGTCCAGTATACTGGCGGGGTCCCCTGGGGACCTCTCGATTGTCACGGAGCTAGATCAATCATGTTGGTCTTCCCATGGAGCTTATGCTAGCCATTTTAGGGGCCAAATATCCCATAGGGTTCCAACCTTGTAGTAGGGAGCTTGGTTTAGCTACGTCTAGCTTTATCATGGAGCTTGACCTAATTATGCAGGCTTCTTAGCGGGGTAACGGGCTTGGCTTGCAATCCCTGGTAAGGTGTTCACCATAAGCAGACGATCTTGGCTTACTTATGGAAGAGAGGAGAGGTACGCTCGAGTACTGCTCTTGCTACTTGATTTAACCATGCCAGGATCTACAGTGGATCTTGGCGCTTTTAGTGACGACAGGGCTTTACAGGCTTATTCCTTTTATGCTCGGACAGGTCGATATTATACCTCGACGAGGCAGGAGGGCCTTTGCAAGACAAGTTCGGCACTTTGAAGGTCTCCTAGTGAAAGTAGAGATAATAGCAAGCTCTAGAAGAGTGTCACGAGATACCTTGATGTCGGGAGACCCAGGTCCTTTCACGTCGACCTAGCTTCGGGCTTTATCCTGGTATAAGGAGCTTGATGCGGTCTCGTCGGGCTTTATTTGGTAAGCCTGGACACGTGTGAGATGCTCAGATGGTATGGGCGGCCTCGACTTTCTCCCGTAGGATCAACTGGTAGCTCGACCTCGGGGACCTTGACACCCCGTCATATAAGCCTGAATTTGGACCCTTGTAGGAAGGTTGGGAAGTGGAAAATTCTTCTTTGGTCCCTAGCCAAATTTTGCTATTAACAATTGTAAAACTCCTTATCATCACTAACAGAAATAAACACTTTCCCATAATATCTTTGACTTGTAAATTTATAAGGTCACTATCTACTACATCATCGGCTGGTTGCCCCAAATTATCACAATTCATACTTAGGGGTGTGTAAACATTACCGGATGCAAAAGTCAGATGAAATGACCATTCATTCTTGTTACTCGTGTCAGTCGATTTCAAGTCCTCATCCATTGTATATGTTGTGCATGTCTCATGCCACATTAACAGTCCATTATTGTTCAAACCATGATGTCCAACAAGATTCCTAAACATTACGAAAAAAATTCAATATTACTACCTACATGGATGAACCTGCAATTGTTTTAGTGGAAAAACTATCAGATTTACAGGATGTAAATATTACCATACACGCTTTTTAACATGTGGTGATAGTTCAGCGACTGATGCAAAACCACACAATACTTACTTACGAAGTTGTTTTGCTTGGATGAGCAAACTAGTTTGATTAAACGGTCCCTAGACCGTAATCATCTCCTAGAGGTCAAACCTTTCAAACATTTTTGTGAAGAATCCATGGAAAAATAGAGAACAAAGAATTTGTTTGAGTGTTTAGCGTATGTAGGAGAAATGAGAGACTTTTGTCATAGGATACAATATTTATGAAGTGTTTATGCTAAGTAAAATGTTGGTGGAGGGGTTGGTTCACCCCGTTAATATGGTGAGGAGTTATTGTAATTGGAAATTTTGTTGGTTAAACGAAATTGGTGGTAAAATTTTGACTTTTCAAGAAGTGTGACACTGTAGCGACGTTGGGTCGACCATGTGTTTGTCATCGCAATGTCACTTATTATGATAACGGTCAGCATTCCTATGGGTGGGCAATGCTCTACAGGTCTTGTGGAGGCATGAAACGGGCTGGAGGTGCCTGTTCAGATGACCCTCCTGAGCCGTTGGCTGAAGGATCAATAGGTCTTGGACCCATAACAAGAATGATGATGCCTTCAACACCCAAACCTCTCTGGAAACCATCCATCCTGTCATGGATGTATATGAATTGATCCATGTAGGATCGGTGGTTGACCTCCATCATAAGGCTCATATCCTGGACAGCTCGTAACAATCGATCCATCATTCTGTATGGAAAAATGGGTTCAAAACGCAACGGAAGCGTGATAAAAACGAAATTAGGGTTGGCGTATGAATAAAAAATTTCCCTTTTATGCAATGAGAACCTTAACCCTAGATTAATTGACGTATATAAAAAGTGTCGTACCTTTTTCTCGTGACGATTGAACAACCACCGAATTGATTCCGTAAGATCTTCCAATCCAATCACGAACGTGAATCACCTAGGAGTGTGGGCTCCCTTTCTTTAAATTGTATACCTGAGGATGGAAACAAACAAAATCTATTTCGTTGTTAGTTACAAATATCCTCCAAGGGAAAAATCAAGAACGTCCAGCCACTTGAGAATTATCAATCAATTTGATTGAAACTCGCGTGAACCTTGATTCAATGTTGTACACAAAACCCTTTTGATGTAAAGGATACTAGTGTACTATTGAAAACAAAAACGTTCTCTTCTTCTCTTTTCTTCTTGGCCGAATTCCACACCTTTTTTCTATGAGTTGATTGAATTTTGTCTAGAGCAAAAATTAATTTTTCTCCCTCAAAATTCTCTCTTGATATGCCAAATTCTCTCTTGAAAATTACCTAGGCATGGCTGAAATTTTCATCATAGAATTCTTAGGGCTGGCCGAAAATCTCATGCTCATATATATAGGATCATAAATCCTTTCATAAAAAGGATTTACTTGGTTGGCAAGAATCCTTTCCTTAGATGGATTTACTTGGTAGTTAAGAATCCTTATCTAAAAAGAAATCTAACTTCTCTTATATCCATATGGGCTGGCCGAAATTCTCATTGATATAGATTAGGAAAGATTATTCTTTTCCTAAGAAGGATTACTTGATAGTTAAGAATCCTTTCCTTAGGTAGATTTACTCGGTGGTTAAGAATCCTTTTCAAAAAGGAATTCTATCCTAACACCAAGACTTCTAATCCAACTCAATAGTGTATTTGTAACCATATTAAAGACTTCCTAATTTGATTAGATAAATAATTCCTTTTATTTATCTACTTATCAAATATAGTCTTTAACATTAACTATATTACCAACAATAGTATAGTTTTAGGAGACCATCTCCTACTAGGAAAAAGATTTTGACTTTTAATTAAATAATTAATTAATCAAAAAATAAATTAATTTCTATTTAATTAAATAATAAAATAAAAAATAATATATTTAAGCTATTCTTAATAGCCTTGCCGCCTGTACCATATATATGGGTCATATATTATTTTTCTTATTTTATTAAATCCATTGGACCTTAATTAAAAGTCCACATGTGAACTAGACCTATTCTTACAAAAAGAAACAAGTTTTCGTGCCTTAATACAATTCTAGATGGACCCATAAATTGGTCCAGTAGAATATATCAAGTGATCCATGCAAGTTCCTGTGGATTGGGGATCTTGGCGGGCAACCTAAATTTAAGCTCCAATAGACACAACCCAATCACAATCAACAAATGATTCACTTAGGTCCGATCTATTTAATTTTAGTTCATTCCACTAAAGAACTAAAATTGAACTCTTAAATAAAGATAGAATAAGTTGATGCCACTCACTCATACCCTAGACAACCTTATTGGAGAAAGTGTATCCTCGTGAAGAATACCAGTAATTGCCAAGAGCTCATAGGCCGTCTATAGCTCTCCAAGTTACCATATTTACTCATAAGTCCACATTTTAAACTTGAATATTTTGACTAGTCCAGAAGCCATGTTTCAATAGACACTATTGAAAACATAACGTTAAGATTTAATATCAATACCTCAAAACATCCATCTGATGGTATTTTACTCTCATTCAATAAATGGAGCCACGATGTCCATATCTATAAATGAAGTCCTCTATCGATTAACAAATGCATACCACCAAACTATCGAGGATAGACTATGCATTATAATCGTACTCATTGATAGCTCAAATGATAACACTTGCAACCATAAGTCCATCATTTATCTCAGGATTGAGATAGACTCTCCGATTGTCTTCAAATGAAAACTTTTATCCATTGATGGTTCTAGATAAAGTATTTCATTTTGATCCTATTCAATGCACCCTGTGCACTAGATTCTTTTGCCCAAAGACACCACACTTTGATGATTTTAGACTCATCATAACACATTTGATCCTACTCAAATGCTAGCAAAAGAATCTACAACTTTGATAAGATAAAGGCGCCCAACCTACTATCTTAAGTTGTGAATATTATTCAAGACTAACTAAAGAATTGTGTCTACCTCATACATATCTAGATGTATGAACAATTCTTCTTTTCTCATAGTCTTTTAGCTTATCATTATATACTTTTGACAATTATAATAATTAAACTATAAATGCTATAAGATTGTTAAACTAGAAATTTCTTTATTCATATGAAAAAATTGTTAATTACAATATTACACTCTTGCTATCGAGCATAATCCTAACAATCTCCCACTTGCTCTTATAGTAAATGTGTCATATCTCTCAACCTTATGTTCTCTAGATGCCCATCAAAACTCTTTTGAGGAAGAGCCTTTGTAAAGGGACCCGCTAGACTTTCTGCTGACGCTATTTTGGTAATCGTCACGTCACCCCTATGCACAATTTCCCTTAGAAGATGATACTTTCTTTCAATGTGTTTCCCTCTCTTATGACTTCTTGGTTCTCTCGAATTAGCCACTACTCCACTATTGTCAGAATAGATAGTGATCTGCTTATTCGCATCAGGAACCATTTCCAAGTCAATCAGGAATTGGGGAAGCTAGACAGCCTCTTTAGCAGCCTCGCATGCGGCAACATACTCGGCTTCCATGGTGGAATCGACAATACAAGATTGCTTGATACTCCTCCATATAACTGCCCCTCCTCCAATAGTAAACACAGATCCTGATGTTGATATCCTGGAGTCAAAATCTGACTGATAATCAGAATCTGTATACCCAACGGGAATTAAATCCCCTCCAGAGTATACAAGCATATTATCTCTTGTTCTCCTAAGATATTTGAAAATATGGTTGACTGTTATCCAGTGATCAAGACCAGACTTTGATTGAAACCTCCTAACTATGCCCACAACAAAACAAATATCTGGTCTAGTACAGAGCATTGCATACATGAGACTTCCTATTGCCGAAGCATATGGAATCCTTCTCATGAATTGCTCTTCATGATCATTCTTAGGAACTTGTTTCTTAGAAAGTTTGATTCCATGTTTGAAAGGTAACATATCTTTCTTTGAATCTTGCATGGAAAACCTAGACAAGATTTTATCTATGTGTGAAGCTTGGGATAATGCAATCGTTCTATTCTTCCTGTCCCTTATGACTTGGATACTAAGAATATAACTTGCTTCTCATAAATCCTTCATATCAAATTATTTTGCTAACCATTCTTTTATTGATGTCAATACACCTACACCGTTTCCGATGAGTAGTATATCATCAACGTAAAGAACTAGGAAAACCAACTTGTCGCCTTTAATCCTTTTGTATACACAAGGTTCATCAAGGTTTTGAATAAATCCAAAACCTTTTACAGCTTGATCGAACCTTATGTTACAAAGTCTACGTGCTTGCTTCAATCCATATATGGATCTTTCCAACTGGCATACCCTTTCCTCTTGGCCCTTTTCAATGAATCCTTCTGGTTGCATAATATAGATGCTTTTATCAAGACTTCCATTAAGGAAAGCTGTCTTGACGTCCATTTGCCAAATCTCTAGGTCTAGAGATACGGCAATGGATAATAGTATCCTAATGGATTTAAACATGACACGGGAGAGAAGGTTTCTTCATAATAGATACATTTCTTCTGTGTATAACCTTTAGCTACCAAAAAAGGTTTCCACCTTACCATTCCTCTTTTCCTCTTTTCCTCTTATATACCTTCTTGCACCCGATGGGTTTTATCCCTTTAGGCAAGTCTACAAGAGACCAAACTTTGTTTTTGAACATAGATTCAATTTCGGATTGTATTGCCTTTTTCCAATGGGAACAATAAACATCTTCCATTGCTTCCTTATACGTATAGGGATCATCGTCGTCTGGAAGATTCTCTACAGATTCTCCTAGACCAATGTATCTCTCAGGTTGTCTAACAACCCTCCCACTACGACGATGTATGGTAAATAGTTGATCTTGTGTTGGTACGGAACTTATAATTGGGTTTGGTTGTGAAACCTCTTGTGGAATTATATCTCCTAAAAGCTCATTTAGGACAATTCTACTTTTAGGCACAAAATTATTCATATAGTCCTCCTCTAGAAATTTGGCATTTGTCGAAACAAATACTTTAAGATCTGAAGGACTATAAAAATAATATCCTTTTGTTCCTTTTGGATACCTACAAATATGCATGTTTCTGAACGGGACTCCATCTTTTCTGTCTTTCCTTTTAACACGTGCGTAGGACATCCAAATATCCTAAAGTGTTGTAAACTAGGCTTTTGCTCAGTCCACTACTCATGCGGTGTTTTAGGAACCGACTTAGATGGTACATCATTTAGAATATACATGGCATTTTGTAAAGCATATCCCCATAAAAAAGCAGGGAATATTGAATAACTCAACATAGACCTAACCATATCCAAAAGAGTTCTATTTCTCCTTTCTGCCACCCCATTTTGTTGAGGTGTGCCTGGTTCTGAAAACTGAGAAATTATTCCATTCTCAATAAGATATTGTTGAAACTCACCAGATAGATATTCTCCACCACAATCGGACGTCAAGATTTTTATACGTTTCTCAAGCTGATTTTCTACTTCAGTTTTAAATGCTTTGAACATATCAAAAGCATCTGACTTATATCTCATGAGATACATATAGCCAAATCTTGAGTGATTATCCGTGAAAGTGATGAAGTACACATATCCACCTCTAGCTTGAATGCTCATAGGCCCACACACATCAGTGTGTATCAATCATAAACATTCGATGGCTCTTGCGCCTTTGGTCGTAAACGACCTTTTGGTCATTTTACCTTCCAAACAAGATTCACAAGTTGGTAGATCATCAACCTTTAAGTCAATTAGAGGTCCGTCACATGCCAATCTTTTAATCCTATTAAGGTTGATATGACCTAAGCGCAAATGCCATAGGTAGGTTTCATCTTTTGATAATTTTACTCTTTTATGATTAGGTTCCGTTGATTCCGTGTCTAACAAGTGAGAGATATTTCCATGCAAATAGAATAAACCGTTTTCCAATGTAATTTTGTAAATAATTTTTTCATTCTTACTAATAATAAAATATTTATTAAAAGTAACTGAATAACCAAATTTTTTTAAACAAGAGACCGAAATTAAATTCCTCTTGAATTCTAATACATAATAAACATTTATTAAAACTAAATGCCTATAAGAATCAAAATTGATTCTAATATCTCCCACTACACTAGCAGACACCAATGCTCTATTGCCTAAATGCAAGTTGAATTCATTCTTATTCAGTATATTCCTTTGACCCTTTTCAGCACAAAATAAACTCTTTCCTTTGATCTTGGTTACTTTCTTAGTCTCCTTCTAAGAAGGCTCAAGTTGCTTTTTCTTCTGTTGTCTCTTGACCTTCTGACGGGTCTTTAACAGTAGCAACTTACCAAGCATATGAATCTCTTGACCCTTGCCTTTCACAAGGATATTTTCCGCGCTTTGAACATCTTGCATCAGGCCTTGCAAGGTGTATTCCTTATTATTCAAGGTGTAATCCAACTTGAATTGATCAAAGGAATAAGATAGTGAGTTGACAATCATGTCAATTTTGGTCTCACCATTTAGTTCAGCAATGTTGAGATGTGCTATGACTTTTATCATGTGATCTTTCACACCCTGTCCAGGTTTCGTCCTAAGATTCATAAAAGCAATCACTGTCTCTCTCTCTTAGTCATCCTAGACCTCATAACAAACATCTCCTCTAGAGACATCATTATATCGGTAGCAGTCTCCATTCCTTAATGTTGCTGTTGCAACACGTCGGAGATGATGGCCATAATGTTACGTACATTTAGCCACATCTGAAGACTTCCACTACTGATACTCATCTCTTTGATTCCTGAGTTAGATTCATTAGTTTGGTGGTTAAGGAAAATACAAAATGAACTTATACTTTTCAGCTTTCAACAAAAACCCAATTTTCCTTTTCCATGTGACATAATTATCATCAGTTAAAGTATTATCTTTTAGGATATTGATTAGGGATGGGGTCATGATTTCTTTTTAATAACAAAAATTATATAAGTAAATAATCATGATTAAGCACTTTTGAATATTTATCTTGAAATAAATGAAATAATTCAATCGTAAAAATTCAACGGTGATCCAACACCCATAATTGGCACGCCTCCTTTAGGAGTTCGCAATATTTACTAGTTGGACTAGGTCCCACCTAATTGTTAACATAACAACCAACGTTTTCAATTTTAGCCTTGTGATTTTATTAACAAGAACTCTTTGGAGGATATTAATAAACTCACATTGAGTGTGTTACCAAGTTATCGACCTTCAATATAATCCCTTACGAATATCCCTCTTTTGGGAGTAGATATCGTTTGGGCTAATTGTCTAGTCTATCCTTGTAAGGAAGTTTCTTGCTAAATTCCATTCATGAATACTTCTTGGGAGGTTATTCACGAAACATAAAGCTCAACTAAACTTGGAGGCCGTAGGTGTTCCAAAACACCTTCTCCCACTCAAATGTTTAAGGCGTGTGATCGAATTCCAAAGAATGATTTACCAAGTTATCTAGATGTCAATTTAGATACTTAAACCATTCAATGCATGTTCATACCAAAAGAGATATATTCTATATGACATGTTATCAAACAATGACAAACATTGCAATATTTACAAAAATATAAATAGCTACAATTTTGGTCCATCCTAGAAAAAAAAATTACATATATCTTGGAATACATGAACTCCTTTCTTGGTGAACAAATCTTCATGCGACCTTCGTCGTTCGGACTCCCTTGGCTACCTCCCATGGGCGTGCGCACCCCTCGCCCTTACCCATGGGCGTGTGCATGCCACAAACCCATAAAGGGCTGCCATACGCAGTCCATGGCTACCAAAAGGGCTGCCGTGCGTAGCCCATGCCACAACAAATGTGGATGCACGCTCTTCGTAAGCACGTTCGTTGTTACGGCTCGCACGGTCCCAAACTTGTTCCGGTTGCTCCTAATTCTTCAAACCTTCGAGTCTTCGAAACTTGAATGTATTACAGAAGAATTTACATAATAAAATACTGCAGTTCTTTTTTTATATTACAACCAAAAAAAAAAAACCTTAGCAACTACTAAGAAGGAAATTATGGTGATAATAGACCACCCTTCTTGTTACAATCCCAAATCAAATTTACATTGAAATTCTAAGACCAAAATTGAGCAATAACAAACCACATATAAAACATATATATATATATATATATATATATATATATATATATATATATATATCCATACATTTCAATGTAAATATATATGCGAATACCTAAAGTGTCATCTCTTTCTAAAACATGCATATATACAGTAAAAGAAAAAGATTCACGAACACATACATCAATTAATCAAGGGTACAACCAGGCTCTGATACCAATTGTAGAGAAAAACGGGTTCAAAACGCAACGGAAGCGTGATAAAAATGAAATTATGGTTTGCGTATAAATAAAAACTTTCCCTTTTATGCAACGAGAACCTTAATCCTAAATTAATTGACGTATATAAAAAGTGTCGTACCTTTTTCTCGTGACGATTGAACAAGCACCGAATTGATTCCGCAAGATCTTCCAATCCAATCACGAACGTGAATCACCTAGGAGTGTTGACTCCCTTTCTTTAAATTGTATACCAAAGGATGGAAACAAACAAAATCTATTTTGTTGTTAGTTAAAAATATCCTCCAAGAGAAAAATCAAGAACGTCCGGCCACTTGTGAACTTTCAATCAATTTGATTGAAACTCGCGTGAACCTTGATTCAATGCTGTACACAAAACCCTTTTGATGTAAAGGATACTAGTGTACTATTGAAAACAAAAACGTTCTCTTCTTCTCTTTTCTTCTTGGCTGAATACCACACCCTTTTTCTTTGAGTTGATTGAATTTTGTCCAGAGCAAAAACTATTTTTTCTCCCTCAAAATTCTCTCTTGCTATGCCAAATTCTCTCTTGAAAATTAACTAGGCATGGCTGAAATTTTTATCATAGAATTCTTAGGGCTGGCCGAAAATCTGATGCTCATATATATAGGATCATAAATCCTTTCCTAAGAAGGATTTACTTGGTTGGCAAGAATCCTTTCCTTAGGTAGATTTATTTGGTAGTTAAGAATCCTTATCTAAAAGGAAATATAACTTCTCCTATATCCATATGGGCTGGCCGAAATTCTCATTGATATAGATTAGGAGAGATTATTCTTTTCCTAAGAAGGATTACTTGGTAGTTAAGAATCATTTCCTTAAATAGATTTACTCGGTGGTTAAGAATCCTTTTCAAAAAGGAATTCTATCATAACACCAAGACTCCTAACCCAACTCAATAGTGTATTTATAAACATATTAAAGACTTCCTAATTTGATTAGATATATAATTCTATTTATTTATCTACTTATCAAATATAATCTTTAACATTAAATATACTACCAACAATAGTATAGTTTTAGGAGACCATCTCCTACTAGGAAAAAGATTTTGACTTTTAATTAATTAATTAATTAATCAATAAATTAATTAATTTCTATTTAATTAAATAATAAAATAAAAAATAATATATTTAGGCTATTCTTAATAGCCTTGCCGCCTGTGCCATATATATGGGCCATATATTATTTTTCTTATTTTATTAAATCCATTGGATCTTAATAAAAAGTCCACATGTGAATCAGACCTATTTTTACAAAAAGAAACAAGTTCTCATGCCTTAATACAATTCTAGATGGACCCCCTAAATTTTGTCCGGTAAAATATTTCAAGTGATCCATGCAAGTTCGTGTGGATTGGGGATCTTGGCGGGCTATCTAAATTTAAGCTCCAATAGACACAACCCAATCACAATCAACAGATGATTCACCTAGGTCCGATCTATTTAATATTAGTTCATTCCACTAAAGAACTAAAATTGAACTCTTAAATAAAGATAGAATAAGTTGATGTCACTCACCCATACCCTAGACAACCTTATTGGAGAAAGTGTATCCTCGTGAAGAATACCAGTAATCGCCAAGAGCTCATAGACCGCCTATAGCTCTCCAAGTTACCATATTTACTCATATGTCCACATTTTGAACTTAGATATTTTGACTTGTTCAGAAGCCATGTTTTAATAGAAACTATTGAAAACTTAACGTTAAGATTTAATATCCAATACCTCAAAATATCCATCTGATGGTATTTTACTCTCATTCAATAACCAGAGCCACGATGTCCATATCTATAAATGAAGTCCTCTATCGATTAACAAATGCATACCACCAAACTATCGAGGATAGAATATGCTATATAATCGTACTCATTGATAGCTCAAATGATAACTGAAAATACCCTAGAAAGTGTGTCTATTACCTAGAGGGGGGTGAATTGGTTTTAATTCGATAGATTACCAATTTTGCGAAATAATCAAAATTAACAATTCTACCCCATTCTACTTAAATGCTCAAATAAATGCCAACAAGCATAAAACACAAACAACACGGAAGATATACGTGGAAACCCTCCAAATGGGAAAAACCACAGGCTGATTAGAGCGCCACCCTTGATCCTCAAAATTCACTATTGAGTAAAAGTTTAAAACCTAGGTTGACCTCCCGTCTAACCCTCAAGTTACTAACCCTTTCACTCTACCCAGCAGGCATTAATAGTGATTTTGGATCCCTAACCTTATGCACTAACCACTTAGACACAAGCAAACACAACAATGAAGAGATAATGACAACCTAAGTGAATATGCAAGAATATTCAATATGCAAAAATTCTAGGTCAAGACATTCATGCTTATCTAGGATTAATGATGACAATTAAAAACAAATCCTAGATATCAATGTTCAAAATGCAAAGGCAAGAAAAATTAGCTAGGAGGGTAAAATCGTCCTAAATGCTATATATCACAAATTAATCCATCTCAACCAACATTCAACACACAAGCATGTCATAAAAGCAATTAAACAACCAAGCAAGCAATTAATATGCAATAAAGACTAAAACCCATAGGTATACATGTCTTAGAAATGAAAACATAAAGTTTAGAACATGTAGAGAATACCTAGTCATGAACACATAAGAAATCCATGCTTGAAAGATGCTTGTTGTTTTTGGATTTTAAGGATGGTTGAGTAAAAATGCCTTCTTGGAGCTTCTCTCTCTAAAGAACAAAATCTCTCACTTAAAAATAGGTTTGGAAGCTCTCTTAAATGAATTGGGAAGAAGATGGTGGATATATATGAAGCCCAATTGAAACTGCATCGTTTTTGACAAAAACGCATCCAAAACGCGTCAGGACCGCTGGTTGTACCGCGGCACAGAGAACGGTGAATCGTCTGGATAACTCAGCTCTGAAGGCCGCTATGCATGCAGCCTGCACAGACCGCTATGCATGCAGCCTGCACAGACCGCGGTCTGGACATCATGCATCCTCTCTGAAACTTCGCTTGGGAGGCCACGGAGTAGGCAACATGCACAGACCACGGTACACACATCGTGCATCCTCTGTCAAACACCGTTGTGCAGGCAGCGGCGAGGGCACTGCACGTAGAGTGGTCTAGACCTCGGTAAAGAGGAAAAAAATCCTCTTTCTAAGGCACAACATACATTCACACTCAAATAAAAATAGGACACACAAGGCACACAAAAAGATAAATAAGCATGTAAGCAAGATAATTAAAATAGAATGCATGAGTGTGAGTGTGTGCACTAAATCTCTTCAATGAAGTTAAGCAAGTGATTTTACCTTTGATGTTTGAGAAGGGACTTGTGCAATGAAGACCTAAACTACCGTTACATATTGTTCCCAAAATATGGTTGTCAACGAAATAAGCCAATCGAAAACCGAGGAACTTACAATCTCCCCTTTTGGCTATTTCGTGACAAAACCACTCACTCACAAGGTATCCTCACAACAATAAACAAGAGGCCAACAAAAGAAAACATTCTATATTACAAGAGATACCTAAAGCTAAATCTTCAAATCTTTCATCTCTTGAAGAATGATCATCTCTACAAAACAAAGAACTACACTTTCCAAGACAAGTGTATGAGAGGGATCAAGAAAAAATAAACACAAGCGCAATTTGCATGAATTAGAAACAAGAAACATGCAATCAACAATGCACAAAATAAATGCTCCCCCCTTAATAGGTCAATCTCCCCTTAAAACATGCCAATATCAACTCCCCATAAATCCAACACTACTCCTCATTTTTGTCACAAGATAGGCAAAAGAGTACTCCCCAACCAGGATGTTGTAGCAAAGAGAGATATTTGCAATGTAAATGCATAATCATATACAACAACTTTTTACAGGATAATTAAGAGAGAGAGAAATTCATGGAAGTTTTATTGATTGGAACATGTGCGAAAGATTGGCTTGAATGAAGTACATGCAACATCAACTTCCAAAAACATGGTATTTGGCAAAGGAAAATAACACATGAGGTTCCAAGAGAAGTCAAACCAATTTGCACCAACTTGACAATGGAAAACAAGATATAGTTCAACAAAAAAAAACATAAGAGCAACTATCAAATTTTACAAGTTGAACAAGACATGAGCGACTATTGCACCCTATTAGATTTTTCCGGGCAAGATGCCCGTATGATAGTAGCCTTGTTCAATAAGAAAAGAGAGATACTATTAGATTATGAAATCCTTGAAATGGATACAATATCCTTATTGACTAAAGTCTCAAAAGTCACTTGCACACATATTTGCAATCATTTTGTAAGCTTTCAAAAAATACATCATGCATATCACTTTAAGCATGTCAAGATCAAGTTTTCACAAACAATGGAGATAAACTTTGGGTCAATCAAATGTACTTCCCAATCAAATTTCCTAGTCCAAAAGTACATGTTTTAACACAAATCAGACATGCATTTCAAATAAGGCAAAAAAACACTAATTAAAAAAATGATAAAATATGCATCCAAGATACTCAAGCAATTAATTAAAGAGAATAAAATTGAACAATTATTTGCTTATTAAAATGCAAGTTCGCTCTCTTTGCTTGAGCTCCCCATATGGGGTCAACCACAAAAACCCATCAATGCATATGACAAATGCTAATAGATCGACTAAGAGATTAAAACTTAGTTGAATCTAATAGTTTAGTAAATAAATCCTCTAATTGATCATTTGTACCCACATGTTCAAGTGCAATGCATTTGCTCTCAACTAGCTCCCTAATGAAATGATGTCTAATGTCAATATGACTGGTTCTAGAGTGTTGGACAGGATTTTTTGAAATATTGATGGCACTCATGTTATCACAATAAAGGGTTAGAGTACCTTGCTCAAAGCCATAATCCACAAGCTTTTGCTTCATTCAAAAGAGTTGTGTGCAAGCACTCCCAGCAGCTATATACTCGGCCTCGGCTGTGGATAATGAGATGGAATTTTGCTTCTTGCAAAACCATGACACAAGATTGTTCCCTAGGAAGAAGCAACCGCCCGATGTACTCTTCCTATCATCACAATTACCTGCCCAATCTGCATCACTAAAGCCAACTGAACTAGCATTAGTGTCAAAAGAGTACCATATCCCATAGTTGGATGTCCCATTCACATATTGAATGATTCTCTTCACGGAGGAGATATAGGATTCCTAGGGATTGGCTTAGTACCTAGCACATACACCAACACTATAAGCTATATCGGGCCTACTAGCAATCAAGTATAGCAAGCTCCCTATCATGCCACGATATAGACTTTGATCAACACTTTTTCCACTAGCATCCTTGCTAAGTTTCAAGGTGGTACTCATTGGTGTGTCACAATGTTTGGCATTCTCAAGGCCAAACTTCTTCACTAGGTTCTTGCTATACTTAGCTTGGGATATGAAGATCCCATCATGCATTTGTTTAATTTGCAAGCCTAGGAAGTAATTGAGCTCACCAACCATGCTTATTTCAAACTCATGAGTCATGACATCAATAAATTGTTGAACTTTCAAGTTGTTGGTGGAACCAAAAACAATGTCATCAACATAAATTTGAGATATGAATAGCTCATCTTTAGTGCACTTGATCAACAAAGTCTTGTCAACACTACCTCTAGAGTAGTCATTGTCAACAAGATAAAGAGTGAGGCGCTCATACAAAGCCCTCGGTGCTTTTTTCAACCCATATAGCGCCTTCTTGAGGCGATAAACATGATTGGGGTGGTGAGGATCCACAAACCCCTTAGGTTGTTCAACAAACACTTCCTTTTGTAAGAAGCCATTGAGGAAGACACTCTTAACATCCATTTGATACAGTTTAAATTTGTGAACACACGATATGGATAAGAGAAGCCTAATGGACTCTAAACAGGCAACGAGAGCAAAAGTCTCCTCAAAGTTGATACCCTCAATTTGAGAGTATCCTTGTGCAACAAATCTAGCTTAGTTCCGCACAATGTTGCCATCCTCATCTGATTTGTTCCTATAGACCCACTTGGTGCCTATTACATTAGTGTTTTTAGGCCTAGGAACTAGAGTCCAAACCTCATTTCTTTCAAATTGATTTAACTCTTCTTGCATAGCAAGAATGCAAGACTCATCACTTAAAGCTTCATCTACCTTTTTGGATTCAATTTAAGAGGTGTAACAAGTGTAACTAATTTGATTTGCTAATTGATGTCTAGTCCTCACACCCTCATTCACATTTCCAAGAATGTCACTCTTCTTGTGGAGATGACTAACCCAAGGAGCGGGTTCCTTAGAGTCCAAAGTAGGGTCTCTATTAAGAGATTGAGTGATCTCTTTGTCAAGCTTAGATTTTTCATCACTAGAAATCTCATCAATCCTCACCAAGGGAGTATCATCAATCACACTAATCTCCTCATCATGGTTACTAACCTTAGGCCTACAATCATCTATGACCACATTAGATGATTCCATAACACTTCTAGTTTTCAAATTAAAAACTCTATAGGCCTTACTATTTAGGGCATAGCCAATGAAAATCCCCTCATCACTCTTAGCATCAAATTTGCCAAGTTGATCACGGTCATTTAGAATGTAGCACTTGCTTCCAAATGAGTGGAAGTAGTTCACATTTGGCTTCCTACCCTTCCACAATTCATAGGAGGTTTGCCTAGTCCCGGGCCTAAGAAACACCCTATTGCCTATATAACAAGCCGTATTGACAGCTTTAGCCCAAAGATTCCTAGACATATTGTTGCTATGCAACATCACACCGGAAATCTCTTAGAAGACTCTATTCTTTCTCTCTACTACCCCATTTTGTTGAGGAGTTCGAGAAGCCGAGAACTCATGAGAGATTCCAAGATTATCACAAAAAATTTCAAAGCAAACATTTTCAAATTCTCTCCCATGATCACTCATAATTCTCTTAATGCATTTTATGTGAGAATCCTTTTCATTTTGAATTTTAGTCCAAAGCATTTTAAATGTTTCAAATGTTTCAGATTTTTCTCTAAGGAAGTAAGTCCAAGTAAATCTAGACAAATCATCCACACATACAAAAATGTACCTCTTGCCTCCGAGACTCTCGGTTTGCATGGGACCCATAAGGTCCATATGAAGAAGCTCTAAAGGCTCCTTGGTGGCAAGGTACTTGCCCTTCTTGTGCACACTCTTAGTTTGCTTTCCTTGTTGACAAGGTCAACAAACTCCCTCAATCCTACTTCCAAACTTAGGAAGGCCTCTAACAACTTTCAACCTCTCAAGAACTTTCAAGTCTTTGAAATTCATATGGCCTAATCTTTGATGCCACAATTCAATTTGATCACAACTAGACAAATTGCAAGAGATGCCATTAGAATCAAGACAGTAACAATTGTCACTTGATATCTTGCCTTTCAATAGCACTTGACCATCTTCTCTTAATATAGAGCAATCAACTTTTCCAAACAAAACCGAAAGCCCTTCATCACTTAAGTATGATATGCTAATGAGATTGGCTTGCAAGCCATCTATATAGAGAGCATTAGGCAAGGAGGGCAAACCGGGGATGGTAATGTTTCCTTTTCCTAGAACTTTCTTACGTGACCCATCACCAAAGGTGACAAATCCACCATCCTCCATCATAAGAGTTTCAAAGAAACTCTTGTTTCTGGTCATGTGCCTAGAACATCCACTATCAAGGTACCAAGTGTTAGAAGCTTTCGCCTTCAACGCCACTTGGGCCACATGGCAAACATACTCATTTGTCCTAATCCACCTAGTCGCAACATTGTCATTTCTAGGAGCATTGGGTTCATTTGCTCTAAACTTCCTAGGTGCATGTATTTTGGCTCTTCTAAGCATATTCTTTTCAATCATGCTTTCAAAACGGCGCAACTTAATGAATTTAAAACAGTTCGGCCTTATGTGACCTTTAACACCACAATAATGACAAATGAGAGTAAAATAAGAATTCATACCATATCCTTGTGCGAGCATGGAAGACTTCCCTTTCCTTTGAGTTGTCCTTTGAAGTTGAGCCGAATCTCTTCTTTGAAACATCCTTTGTGGTTGAACCACATTAGCTTCTCTTCTTGGTTGTGGGCGAAATTTTATTTTTTGAATTTGAGGGCTCCTTGGAAGTTGAGGTCTTGTATGATGTGTTCTAGCTCTTGGTGGATGAGCTTTTGCTTGAGAATTTATTTGAGCCTTCATTTCATTAGATCTCATTTGTTGGTGTGAATCTTGAGTCTCTTTGACCTCTTGACTTTTGAAAAAGACGGTATTCTTCAAGGACGTTGCATCTTTGCCTTCCACATATCCTAGGCCCGTTTTATCACTAGGACTTTTCCCACACGATAGCATCTTGTCAAGTCTCTCGGTTCTGGATGTCATCTTGGCAACCAATTCTTTTGCTTCCTTAAGCTCAATATTCAAGTTTTCTTCACTCTTCTTAGTGATCATAAGCTCCAATTTTAAACTCTCCTATAACTCTTTTCCACTCTTTACTTTCTCACTCAAGTGAGTAATCTTGAGAGTCAACTCTAGATTCTTCTTTTTCAACCTTTGAACCTCATTCTTCTTTTTCAATCTAGACTTTTCAAAAAACTTCATGAAGTCTACATAGTCTGTTTCCTCATCAATCTCAAATCTAGAGTTAGAAGATGTACACTCATCACTAGAGTCATCTACTTCTTCCTTGTCACTCACAACTTCCTTGCCATTATGAGATATTGTGAAGGCAATGAAGTTTGCAACTCTATCTTAATCATCCAAAGATTTTTCTTCCTCTTCTAAGTCTTCACTGTCACTCCAAGTGGCCGCCATCGCCTACCCTTTTTTCTTTTTCTTCAAATTTGCACATTATGGAGTAATGTGACCAAAACCACTGCATTCATAGCATTGAATGCCCTTCTTGGAGTCATCTTTTTGAAACTTTTCAGTCTTTTTGAAGGGAGTTTTCTTCTTCAATTCATGTCCCTTGGACCCAAAACCTTTCCTCTCAAATCTCATGAATTTCTTGAATCTTTTGACCATAAGGGCCATTTCTTCATCCCAGTCCTCCTTCTCTTCTTCAACCTTAGAGGTCTTCAAGGCAATGCTCTTTTGCTTCTTCGGAGTAGTGGGTGAGGTGTTCCATCTTGACTCATAAGCTAGAAGTCTTCCAATGACTTCACTTGACTTCATATTCTTGTACTCACTATTCTCTTCAAGTGCCGCCACCTTTGATTCGAACCTTGACGAAAGTCACCCCATAATTTTTTGCTTAACTCTTCTGTCAGAATAGGGGTCACCAAGTTGATGGCTTTGGTTGACAATATCCATCAACTTCACTTGGAATTCATTGAAGCATTCATGCTCCTCCATCCTAATCATCTCAAATTGCATTTGGAGGACTTGGAGCTTTGAGTCCTTGACTACCTCGGTTCCTTCAAATGCCGTTTGAAGAATGTCCCAAGCCTCCTTTGCAATCCTAGTGTTTTGGACCAATTTGTATTGATTATCGTCCAAGGCACATAGGATGGCATGCATAGCCTTGTTGTTCCACTTGGATGCTTCAAACTCTTGAGTACTCCAACTAGACTTGGGCTTGGGAGCTTCTACACCATCATCGGTAATCATTGTTGGAGGAGTATAACCGTCTTCAATAGCCATCCAAGCACGGTCATCTATTTGGCAAAGTTAGGCTTCCATCTTGCCCTTCCAAGTAGCGTAATTTACCCCATTGATCAGAGGGGGTCTTGTGCTTGAGGCTCCCTCATGACTATTTTCGTTTCCACTCATTGTGTTTGAGGGTAATGAATGATATGAAGATGCAAATGAAATGCAACACACTAAAATGCAAACAACAAAAAAGACACAGGGTAAAACACACATAATGCACAGATCACCTAAGTATATTTAGGAACCGGCTCTGATACCAATTGAAAATACCCTAGAAAGTGTGTGTCTATTACCTAGAGGGGGGGTGAATAGGTTTTAATTCAATAGATTACCAATTTTGTGAATTAATCAAAATTAACAATTCTACCCCATTCTACTTAAATGCTCAAATAAATGCCAACAAGCATAAAACACAAACAACACGGAAGATATACGTGAAAACCCTCCAAATGGGAAAAACCACGGGCTATTTAGAGCGCCACCCTTGATCCTCAAAATCCACTATTGAGTAAAAGTTTAAAACCTAGGTTGACCTCCCGTCTAACCCTCCGGTTACTAACCCTTTCACTCTACCCAGCAGGCCTTAATAGTGATTTTATCACCCTAGCATTGTGCACTAACCACTTAGCCACAATCAAACGCAACAATAAAGAGATAATGACAACCTAAGTGAATATGCAAGAATATTCAATATGCAAAAATGCTAGGTCAAGACATTCATGCATATCTAGGATTAATGATGACAATTAAAAACAAATCCTAGATATCAATGTTCTAAATGAAATGGCAAGAAGAATTAGCTATGAGGGTAAAATCGTCCTAAATGCTAGCTATAATAAATTAATGCATCTCAATCAACAATCAACACACAAGCATGTCATAAAAGCAATTAAACAACCAAGCAAGAAATTAATATGCAATAAAGACTAAAACCCTAGGTATACATGTCTGAGAAATGAAAACATAAAGTTTAGAACATGTAGAGAATACCTAGTCGTGAACACATAAGAAATCCATGCTTGAAAGATGCTTGATGTTTTTGGATTTTAAGGATAGTTGAGTAAAAATGCCTTCTTGGAGCTTCTCTCTCTAAAGAACAAAATCTCTCACTTAAAAATTGGTTTAGAAGCTCTCTTAAACGAATTGGGAAGAAGATGGTGGATATATATGACGCCCAATTGAAACTGCATCGTTTTTGACAAAAACGCATCCAAAACGCATGAAGACCGCTGGCTGTACCTCTTGCATCCTCTGTCAAACATTGATGTGCAGGCCGCGCCGGGGGCACTGCACGTAGAGCGGTCTAGATCGTGGTAAAGAGGAAAAAATCCTCTTTCTAAGGCACAACATACATTTACACTCAAATAAAAATAGGACACACAAGGCACACAAAAAGATAAATAAGCATGCAAGCAAGATAATTAAAATAGAATGCATGAGTGTGAGTGTGAGTGTGTGCACTAAATCTCTTCAATGAAGTTAAGCAAGTGATTTTACCTTTGATGTTTGAGAAGGGACTTGAGCAATGAAGACCTAAACTACTCTTACATATTGTTCCCAAAATGTGGTTGTCAACGAAATAAGCCAATCAAAAACCGAGGAACTTACAATAACACTTGCAACCATAAGTCCGTCATTTATCTCAGGATTGAGATAGACTCTCCGATTGTCTTCAAATGAAAACTTTTATCCATTGACGGTTCTAGATAAAGAATTTCATTTTGATCCTATTCATTGCACCCAGTGCACTAGATTCTTTTGCCCAAAGACACCACACTTTGATGATTTTAGACTCATCATAACACATTTGATCCCACTCAAATGCTAGCAAAAGAATCTACAAATTTGACAAGATAAAGGCGCCCAACCTTCTATCTTAAGTTGTGAATATTATTCAAGACTAACTAAAGAATTGTGTCTACCTCATACATATCTAGATGTATGAACAATTCTTCTTTTCTCATAGTCTTTTGACCTTATGATTATTTATTTTAGACAATTATAATAATTAAACTACAAATGATATAAGATTTGTTAAACTAGAAATCACTTTATTCATATGAAAAGATTGTTAATTACAATATTACACTCTTGCTATCGAGCATAATTCTAACACATTGGCCTCTTATCATCTTCGACCGCGTCAGTATCTGCCTAAGCATTGTAGTCTGAATCATTTGGGTCATCCTCAAACTCATCCTCATCTCCCTGATCTCTAAGTAGTCTGGCTTCTCTATGCTTGGCAAGATCATTGTTAACTCGTTTCCTCATATCTGTCATATGAGGTGTTAACGGGAAATTTGCTCAAGATGAGAATTTCTAACTAACACCCTCGAGACCACTACCACGGATGTGGTGGCTGGGGTCGGTACCTTTAATACCTGACCTGCTTAGATAGAAACAAATGATTGAATGACAATAGCAAATGAGAGCTTTATTATTGAACACTCGTGACAGACATAAATTTCTCATATACACTCACAATCTCTGGGACGTATGAAGGTGGCAACTTGATGCTTGTCAAATAGTGGATACCACGATGGCCATCTTCTGATCACCGAATTTAGGCTCAATGTAATTCTTTCTTCCTTTCACTCTATTTTCTTCTTTTTTCATCCCTTTTTCTTAAGAATACTTAGGCATATTTATACATGGCCGAATTAATTTGAATGGGTGTATCTCTCACCTCGATTCTCTGAACCTATTCCCTTCTTATCGTGCGAGATCCTCTATTTGAAAGTTGTTGACTTCGAGTAAATAACGGACTCAAGATTATCGTTGGTAGAGATAAGTTTGTTTCCCATTTGGAAACAAACTCTTGTCTTACACGTATGCAAACTTTAATGTTCGTTATAACGTAGATATGATCTTGTATGTATTCATGGCATGATTCTTCATGGAGGTCATCGAGTTAGTTGCTCTTTGTTTTATAGAATGAGGTAGATCTATGCTTTGGTTCTATCCTCAAGAGCTTGGGATGGACACCCTTGTAGACATTCCTAGGAGGTAGCTCGGGTCTGATTCACTTAGAGGTCCTCTTTCTCCATATATCGTGGAGGGGACAGCGAGCTCCTAGAGAGGTTGGTGGGTTTCCAGTTTTTAGAGACCTCCGGAAGCCTTAACCTGGTGGGAACTTGCTTTGCTTGTAGGGATTCACTTATAGTGTTTCTTGAGCTCGGTGATCCTTCCTAGATTTTACGGGGTGGTTTTGGAGTCCGATCTCAGGAATCAAGGTTCCTGGATAGGTGGTCTCAAGAAGCCTGGATTCCAGTGTTCTCGTGAGGACTCGACCTGGTCGTGCCTAACTTCGTCCCTGATAGTCCCGAAGCCTGGCAATCCTTCCATGCTTTTGTGGGGTAGTTTTATGGTATGCCCGGGGTCTCATGAATGTCAAATTTGGGCTTCGATTCTTGCTAGGAGAGTGGAAAATTTCTCTTTGACCCCTAGCCAAATTTTACTATTAATAGAAGTCCACTCTGACTTGAACACCGGAAGTATAGTTGGTGTTGGAGTCAGATTCCCTATTGAATTGGGAAATTTTCCGTTACAAGGTAGTTATGGGGAATCTTGAATGAAATCTTCTCATAAATTGTTCGGGTGATGTGTAGTGGGCGGACTGGTACGTTCCCTGAAATAGTCTAGCTACGTTTCAACTACTCTGAGATTCGAGGCGATCTTACCAAAGATTTTACTGATGTCAATGGCTATTCCACCTCTATTTAATCTTGGCCTCATCATCCCTTTCTTCACGCTTTCTTTCAATTTCAAATTTTCAGACTTCCTTTCCCTTATTGTTTTCTCCGACAACATCATTGTCTTTCAACCACCTTCAAGCTTTTTTCATCCAACAATGTCGAACTCCTCTGACAGCATTGAATTCATGGTCGAGGGCACTAGCGGTTCTAATTTGGTTCCTCGTAAACGGCTGTGAGGAATCTTGAGCGACGAGGACTCATCCCCGGTCCCCGGTCCGTCAGCACCGCTGCTCCAGTAGGAAGGTTTCAGCAGGCTCCGACTTCTCCAATCAACTAGATAACCCTCTTAACTTAGTCGATGAAGATTTTGGTGTAGAGGAGAGGGACGACGTTGCTAGGAGGGGTCAAGTCATGGTAGTAAGTCCTCTTTCAGTGAAGCTTCCACTGTACGACTTAAGGGTCATTCCCAATTCTACAGTTGATCTGGACTCTCTCGATCGTATAAGATCCAAGTATGGTATTCCTAACAGCGTTTCCCTTGCCATCCCTTACAGAGACTACAACGTCTTCAACCCTCATAATGGAGTCCTTCCAATTCACGTGGAGGCCCTCGAGAGCAAGGTCAGGCTTCCCCTCAATCCTACCCTGCGGTGGCCCCACAATGCCTTTCAACTTAGTCCTCTCTAGTTGACACTCGGCTTCTGGAGGCACCTTATTGGCTTCCTCGTGTTGTGGAGGGAGCAATGTGAGCTCAGTAAAATAACTAGGGAACCCGGAGCAGAGGAGTTGGCTTTCCTCTTCCAAATCGAGAGTCTAGCCGGGGTCTCCAGAGGTCAATTCTATGCCAAAGCCAAGGCCAAGAACAAGCTTAACTTCATCATCTCGGGGAGCTTCAAGGAAAGACCCAGCCCAAAGGAAGGAGTGGATACTGACCGGTGGTAAGCAGGGGAGCTCGGTCTTTATAGACGGGCACGAGTTCACATTTCCCATGGCTTTTAATGACAAACCAACATGGGATCAGGAATCCTTGCCCACTGAATCTGAAACGGTGTTGAGGACAATCCTTGCTAGGAGCTATCTTAATTTTAAGTATCCCATTAATCATCCCTTCGATTCCAGTAGGGTGAATCAATATCTTCGGATCTTCAATACTATCCCTCGTAAGTAATCCCAAGTTATTATGCTTCGTTCTGTTAGCTGGCTTGCTTCTTACATCTCTCTCTCTCTCTCTCTCTCTCTCTCTCTCTCTCTCTCTTTCTTAACAGTTTTTGTTGTTGCACCAGCTTCCCGTGGAACCCAGCAAGCTCGACCCCTCCCCCTCTTACTAGATTGTCCCAGGGGTCTTCTCGATTACCTCGGAGAAAGAGGGGCCTACCATTCCAGCTGCAGCTTCACCTGCTCCAGCTCCATTTCCATCTCCAGCTCCAGCTCCATCTCCAGCTCCTACCCAAGCTAGGTTTATGATGGCTATTCTTGCATCACGGGCTTCCAAGGCGCTAACCAAAGGAGGTTCTGCTTCCCAGGCTGCTAATACCACCGCCTCTGGCCTTCACCAGTGGTCCCAGCCATAATTATTGCTTCTTCAGTTACATTACCCACTTCTTCAATAGACCCATCTACGCCCCAATCAGTTTAGGCTACGGGGGATACCGAGGCAGGTATTCATGAGATTCAGCCTTCTCGACCCTTTAATCAGTCAGGCTCGGTTGGCCAGGACGAGGTTCTAAAGTAGTTTGTTGAGTCTTGCCCGAGTGGCGGGCTTTCTATGATAGCTTCAATGCCCGTGGATATCATGTTTATCAAGGGGTCTGCCTTCCTGGCCGAGGTAGTCATCGCCTTTATTTTCTGTGATTGTGAACTTTGATCGCTCTCTAACCTTTGTTTCATACTTTGTAGGCTTCCAAGTTTAATATAGCAATGGGTCACCAGGTATCCTTTCTCCATGATCGGGCTGCCCATGCGGAAACTAAAACTAAAAGGGTCATGGAGCTTCTCACACATCCTCGATCTCTTGTAGAAGAGATGACTTCCAATCAGAAGGAGGTGGAGGCTGAATTGAGCGAGCTTCATTGTGATCATGAGAGGATAAAATGGTCCTTTGACAAAAAAACCCTCTAGTCAGAGCGGCGGTCTAGGTAGAGAGTATCTTGGAAGGTTGAAGCCTAGAAGCTGGATACCGAGAATCAAGATATGAGTGCTCGTATTTCCAAGCTCCAGAGCGAGGTGGATGCATTTTTTAGTGAGGGGTATTTTTATGCCTCCTTCCAGATTATAGAAGCCCTCCCCCTCCCTTTCGGCCTCTCCAGTACCCGGAAATGTGGGTGAGCATCCCATCCTTACTCATGCTTGATCATTATTGTCATTCATCATTTTTTTGTAGCCCAGAACTAGGGGTTGGGCTCCCTGATCGATTACTGTAGCCTTACCGGGGGATAGGCTCCCCATTTCATTAATGGAATTTTACTTTAGGTCTGGTTCGAATTTTGATTAGCATGTACTCATTTTAACTCCGATCTCCATCTAGGTACAACCTCTATAGCAACCTGACTAAGCTTAGGAAAAGTAACAAGATAGGAAAATTGCTCAAATGCGAAAGTAGATAGCAAGCTCGGGCTTTTTGACTCGACAGAGACTTGTAGCTCAATGACTTTAATGAATAGTTCCCTTGTTTGGTCGTAGACCAATCCGCATCCGTCACAGTAAGCAACCACATGTACACGGAGAATTCGACACCAGTAATAACTGGGACATTAGAGTTTAAGTAAAAGAGCCCTCCATCCTCGAGCCCGTCTAGAGGGTTATAGCCCGAATGAGGTATCAAGTAGAGAATTGTCTAGCCCTCTCTTAGACTTGGGATCGGGAGGGCTATCACACTTTTAAACTCAAGTCCTTCTTGGGGGTGATAGCCCGACCAAGGCATTAGGAGTACTATCTAGCTATTTCCTGGTCTCGCGATCTGGATGGCAACTATTCTCTTACACTCAGACTCTTTTTAACGGGGGGTAGTGCCAGGCTGAGGCATCAAGGATAGCAAGGGGTCTTCCCCAGCTAATCCCTGGTCTTGGGACGGTAATGTCGAATTTCCAATGTGTACCCAAATCTTTGTAGAACATAGTTGAAGATGGAGAAAAAACAGGCTTTATTGATAAAAAGAAAGGAGTACATTATTGCTAGAGATTAAAGTCTAGGTGGAGGTAGCCTACTCATGAGTCCCCCGTTCAGGGGTAGAATTTTCTCAAGCGATCTGCATTCCAAGTATGATCGATGAGTCGACAATTCATGTCTTTGAGCTTGTATGCCCCATTATAGATCACCACATTTACCAAGTAAGGCCACTCCCAATTGGGCCCCAGGACCCCGTCTAACCTCTTCCTGGAATTCAACTTCACTTTCCTGAGAACTAGGTCCCTTTCCTTAAAGTTTTGGGCTTTAACTATCCGGTTAAAGTATCTAGCAATCCAGCTTTGGTAAACTGCTACATTCTCAGCTATTAAATCTTGTTTTTCTTCTAAGAGATCCAAGCTAGCTCGGAGCTTGCCCTCATTGCTCTCCGGTTCAAAATGTTAGACTCTAAAGGAGGTCAGTTTGTGCTCAATGGGAAGCACTGCTTCAACCTCGAAGGCTAGGGAGTAGGTCATTTCCCCGGTAGTTGTTCTTTTTGTAGTGCGGTAAGCCTAGAAGACCTCGGGAAGCTCCTTAACCCATCTACTATTTTTCTGTTGTAGTTTCTTTTTCAATAGCTTTTTAATAGTCTTATTGGTAGATTCCACCAACCTGTTAGTCTGGAAGTGGGCTACTGAAGCGAACTTAAGGTCGATTCCCAAGCCTTCGCAAAAATCTTTCAATCGGTCATTAACAAACTGCTTGGCGAGGTCAGCTATAATGACAAGAGGGGTTTTGAACCTATAAACAACATTATTTTTTATTAATCTTGTTGTAGTTTTTTCCGATATCTGGGATAGTGGTCCAGCTTGAACCAATCATGTGAAATAGTCGATTGCCACGATAGCATGCTTGGCTTGACTAGGAGCAGTTGAAAGGGGTTCGATGTAGTCGACACCCCACATAGCAAAGGGGTATGGTGAGCTAAGGGATGACAATCTCTCCGACGGTAGGTGACTCAAGTTTGTGCTCTTCTGGCAAGCCCCACATGATTGTACCAAGATCTTTGAATCTTGATGGATAGTTGGCCAGTAGTACCCCATGCGGAGTACCTAATGTGCCAAAGCCTCCCCACCAATATGGTTTCTGCATTCCCCTGGGTGAACCTCTCTCAATGCCTATTTGGCATCTTCGGGATGTAAACATCGAAGCAAAGGAAGGGATTTGCCCATCCTGTACAAGTACCCAACCACCAAGACATATCGAACCGAGAGTCTCTTGATCCTCCTAGCTTGGTCAGGCTCCCTAGGGAGCCTTCATTCTTAGAGATAGTCTACTATTGGGTCCATCCAACATGGCCGTCGATCCAGGGTATAAGTCTCGTTACCTGCTGTTATGCTTGGTAAGAAGATCACTTGAAGGGGGACTCCCTGTGGTAAGGTCTGGCCGCCATTCGCATCTATCTTGGAGAAGATGTCTGCTCGATGATTATGTTGTCGAGGTATCTGCTGAATCTTGAAACCTTTGAATTTGCTCCTAAGCTTTTGAACTAGCTTCAGATAGGCAATTATGTTATCCTTTTTTGTTTGATAATCCCCAGAGACTTGGTTGATTATGAGCAATGAGTCACTCCTGACCTGCAGGTAATCGACCCCGAACTTTACGACTATCCTTATTCCGGCTAAGAGGGCTTCATACTCTGCATCATTGTTAGTAGCTTTAAATTCAAATCTAAAGCAATGGCTGCACTCAGTCCCTTCTGGGTCGATTAGAACTATGCTCACTCCTCCCCTAGCTTGCCCGGAAGCTCCATCAGTGTAGAGGATCCACAACTTGCAACCTTCCGGCCAGCTGTCATATTCCGAAATCTCTTTAGGGGCTACGTTTGTTGCTACCGAGGTTGCTTGGCCTGGGGGCATTGAGAGCTCTGCTACAAAGTCTGCTAGAGCCTGGGCTTTAATTACGGTCATAGGCTTATACCTTAAATCAAACTGGGGCGGCTTCAGGGCCCATAAAACCAATCTTAGGGGAGCATCCGTTCTTTGCAAGAATTGACAGAGGGGTTGGTCTGTCACTACTGCTATTGAATGAGCTTGGAAATAAGGGTAGAGCTTCCTTGATGAGGTTACCAAGGCATAAGCGAGCTTCTCCAAAAGGGTATAGCTCTTCTCGGGGTTGGTTAGTGCATGGCTCATGTTGTAGATAGGCTGCTGGATCCTATCTCCATATTCCTTGACCAAGGCCCCACTTACTAATGTTTCTGAAACGGCCAGGTAGATTTGCAGCTCTTCTCCACCTGCTCCCCTTTTCTTTTCTCAACTTGCTCACGTATCTCGGTTTGTACTTCCCTTCCAGTCTTAATGTTATCCCTGACTTGCTCTCAGAATTCTACCAAACATCCTCCTCTTGTCAAAGCCTTGATCTGATTTCACAGGTTATAGCACTCTGAAGTGTTTTGTCCCATGTTTTCGTGAAAGCCACAATACTTATAATGATTCCTCTTATCGATAAGAGCTTTCATGGGTGTGGGCTTCTGTAGTAACCCCTTGTCTCGAATGATGAGATAGATTATTTCACAGGATGCATTTAAGGGGGTTTAATGATCATATCCTCTCTCATCTCGAGCTATTGTGACTACTGTCCTAAGAGGAGGTGAAGCCCGCAGAGGAGTTCGTTTTGCTGGATGTCTTTCTGATCTGGGTTGCGAAATGGGGAAGCGATACGTTGACCTATTGTGGGACTTGTTTTGGTTTTCTAAGCTTGCTCGAGTTTGGAAGGTTCCTTTTTCTGTCGCTTTAAGGCTCTCATATCGTTGTGTTCCATCTTGACCTTGAGTTGTTCATCAACTTCAATTTGCTCCAGAGCCCAATCATAGGCTTCTTGGTATGTCTCTGGAGGTCTTTTGGCAAAAGACCATAAAAGCTTACATGCCCACAAATTCCTTCTAAATTCGGTAAAGGTTTCTTTCTCAGTGAAGACCCCTATCTGGATGACTTCCTTATGGAAATGCTCCACATAAGCCCAGAGGGTTTCCCTTTCCTCCTGGATCACATACTGTAGATGAATTAAATGCTTCAAACGTGGCTTAACTCCCTGGAATTATGAGCAGAAATTAGTTGACAGCTTCGTGAAGGAATCCACGCTGCCAGCGGGTAGCTTTCTAAACCAGGTTTTAGCGTAATTTGTCAGTGTAATTGGGAACATTAGACACATAGCAGCCCTGGTCGTGTTCTGGACCTCTATCTGTTGAACAAAGCTCTCCAAATGGCTCAAGAGATCCTCAGTCCCGGAGAATCTGTATGTCCGCATTTAGAATTTCGGCAGGAGCTCCGCGTACCGGATTTTTCTGACGAAGGGAACGTTCATCTCACTTAGAGGGTCCTTCTTGTCTTCCTTCTACTTCCCCTTCTTCACCTGTTGGACCTTTTTCTAAAGCTCTGTCAACTGGTCTCTCAGGCTCTTGCTCTCGGATTTCCCAGAGTTGATCTCGGTCTCCTCACAGTCAGACCCGTTTGACGAGCTGGCGATATCTACCAGATTCCTTTTTCGGAGGGATTTTGCCTAAAGGCTTTGCTGGCCTTCGTCCTCCCTTGCTCAGGCTCCTCTCCTTGAAGTCGTTGGGTAAAGAAACTCTCGTCGCTCTAGAGGAGGGACGTCTACTGTGAACTTTACTTTCTTGGGTTGGTAACGTGGCAGCATTTCGAGAATGGGGGGTATTGGCCCTAACCTATCCAGGATTCAGGGTTGGAGTCCCGTTCTATTACGAGCTGGCTCCAGAGGGGTTGGTCCCAGGTGATCAAAGGTGTGTTGCCTAGTTCCGGGCCTACTTGGTTCCCCTCGATTGCAAAGGTTTGCTTGCTAGATAGTAATACCATCAGCGAGCAACCGTAGGTGGACGTTTTCCATTAAGGCCGCCGCATGTTGGTCAAGCATGACCTGGCTTCCCATAAAGGGATCCAAAGCCTGCATAGTGGCTGGCTGGTCTGGGACCTGACAATGGAGCCTGAATTTTCATTTTTTCTTCCAGACTTTTTGTGTCGATGCAGTGGAAGGTTGTACTGTTGCGCCTGGCTGTCCTTGGGAGGAGCGAAGCCTTATGACTACTGCAAGACAAAAAACTAGTAAATATAAAAATCGTGGTGTAGGAGCGTTCCCAAAGGCGGCGTTAGAAAGTGTTAACAAGAAATTTGCACAAGATGAGAATTTCCAACTAACACCCTCGAGACCACTACCACGGAGGTAGTGGCCAGGGTCGGTACCTTTGATTCATGACCTGCTTAGATAGAAACGAATGATTGAATGACAATAGCAAATGAGAGCTTTATTATTGAACACTCGTGACATACAGTAATTTCTCACATACACTCACAATCTCTCTAGGACATAAGAAGGTGGATACTTCGTGCTTGTCGAATAGTGGATACCATGATGGTCGTGTTCTAATCACAGAATTTAGGCTCGATGTAATTCTTTCTTTCTTTCACTAAGTTTTCTTCTTTTTCGTCCCCTTTTCTTGAGAATACTTGGGCATATTTATACATGGCCGAATTAATTTGAACGGGTGTATCTCGTGCCTTGATTATCTGAACCTATCCCCTCCTTGTCGACGGGATCCTCTATTTGAAAATTGTTGACTTTTAGTAAATAACGGACTCAAGATTATCGTTGGTAGAGATAAGTTTGGTTCCTCTTTGGAAACAAACTTCTGTCTTACATGTGTACAGAATTTAATGTTCGTTATAACGTAGATATGATCTTGTATGTATTCATGGCATGATTCTTTATGGAGATCATCGCGTTAGCTGCTCGTTGTTTTGTTGAGCGAGGTAGATCTATGCTTTGGTTCTGTCCTCAGAAACTTAGGATGGACGCCCCTGTAGACATTCCTAGGAGGTAGCTCGGGTCTGATTCACTTAGAAGTCCTCTTTCTCCTTATATTGTGGAGGGGACAACGGGCTCCCTGAGAGGTTAGTGGGTTTCCGGTTTTTAGGCTACGAGCTAAGCTCGACCTCCTGGAGCCTTAACCTGGTGGAAGCTTGCTTTGCTTGTCGGGATTCACTTCGAGTGTTTTTTGAGCTCGGTGATCCTTCCTAGCTTTCATGGGGTGTTTTTGGAGTCCGATCCAAGGAATCGAGGTTCCTGGATAGGTGGCCTCGAGAAGCCTGGATTTAAGTGTTCTCGTGAGGACTCGACCTGATCATGCCTAGCTTCATCTCTGATAGTCCCGAAGCCTGGCGATCCTTCCATGCTTCTGTGGGGTAGTTTTATGATCTGCCCGGGGTCTCATGGATGTCGAATTTTGGCTTCGAATTGGGCTAGGAGAGTGAAAAAATTCTCTTTGACCCCTAGCCAAATTTTACTATTAACAAGAGGAAACATAGCCCATCATCCCCTGTGAACGTTAATCCTGGCTACCTCACAAAAGTGAGTGATAAGGCAGGGGAAGGGCAATATGCCTTTGGATGAGTGGCCACCCCTGAAGATCTGTTTCATGATGATTTGACCTATGTCCATGCGTAGCCAATTTTGTGCACAGTACAGAAAGCGTGCAACATCGTACCCTAATTCTGTGCGGTGGTTGCTGGGTGATAAGAATAATGAGAAGAACATGTATCAAAACCCCACATCTAACTTAAGTTGGTTGTGTAAAAGGGGATGTCGGTGGTCGTTTCAAGCCTAATCACCATCCAGTCTCAAGTCTACTGATAAGTCCGAATTATGGCTCAAAGTGTTCATTTTCGGGTAGACCATCAACTAGGTGAGATAGATTTACAGGAGTGTCCAACCACTGATTAATTCAATCGGCAGTGATTTAGACCGGTCTTCCTTGAACCATGATAGGGACCCCTTGAAGAAACTGATACGGGACCATGGCATAGTAAAATTCCCTAACCAATTCTAGTGCCGCCAAGTTAGGGATCCTTACAAATCTTTTCTATCCCATTTTGTTTACTGTTTCTGGGATGAAAGTATTCCCGAATACTATCATGTTGATCCCTCTTTATAGCCAAATCCTCATACTACCGAATAATGCCTATCTCTCCGGATCCTTCAGGTTTGAGAAATATGTTATCTAATCTCTTTTTCTTTTCCCCCTGACCGGCGACATTACCAGAGGCTGTCTCCTCTTCTTCGATGGCCTACCCCCAATCGTAGCAAGTTTTTTCCCTTTTCTACCCCTAGTCATTATCGATTTCTATCCAATTCAAATTCTCATAACACACCTTTAACACAAACTAGAACAGCTGTTTGAACCACGGTCACTGGTCGAGCAGCGGAAGTAAGGTTTTAAATTTTTTAATTTAGATCTTAATCTAGAATTAGTGAACTTAGGATCGTAATTATTTCCAGAACTCATACATACAATATGTATACACAGGAAATTGTAATCAATATAATCAAAAGAAGAAAATCTTACCAACGTTTGGAGGCTCCTTCACTTTATGATATGCTCCTGTCTGAACCAATCTTACCAACATTTGGAGACTCCTTCACTTTACGATATGCTCATGTCTGAACCACTCGATCTTCCTCGCTATATCCCGGGGACTGGTAACTGTGTGTGGGCACATCATGATCTCGAGAACTAGAATGAAGGATGTAGAGAAAAGATGAAGAAACTACTTCTTCTAAGTGAAACAAAAAAACCAGAACAATTCTAGCTTTTTAAAAATATCTCTTTTTTTTCATGCACAGTGCACGATTGCACAACTTTTCTTTTTCTCTTGTATACAAACGAACACCCTTGCCTTTTTTAATGATGCACGTATATTTTGCATATCTCTTTTGTGTTGCTTGTTAAGAAGACTTATATATCTCATATATTAGTTGTCTTCTGTTGTTTCACGCAAACCACTTGTTTGTATCCTATACAAATATCGGTAAGTGCTATGTTGATTATCTATTATCTTATATCAATATTTAAAATATACGGAGCATATTGATCAGGAACTGCATCTGACCTCACCCATGGTATATCAAAGACCACGATCTAACCTTAAGGAGTCGATAAGACACTCAGGATTAAGTTCGCCCACTTATAGCCATCATTTGTTGATATATAAGAATCTCATCGGTAAACAGATCTTGGTGAGATATTCATAATAGATCATGGCCCAGTCCTATATGATCACATCATACAAGGTGCCTCCATTCCCATATCTCATATGAATGATTCAGGATAAAATCACGGTAATTACAGAGTGGACCGTAGCTATAGATTAACCGTAAATAAAGTACCCATCTTTATTTGCTATCTATGGACTCTTTGATTGCACGTCTCCCATTGTATCCATCTGTATATGACACTCATATACACAGTTTGAGATTACATCCGATAATCTAAGATGTTAATATGCACAGGTTACAAAATAAATAACACAACAAGAATGAATTGAACTTTTTATTTATTTATTTCATAAATCCATTTACAAATTACATCTTTAAGGCATAAACCCCAACAACAACCACCCTTAATACTACCAAAACTAAAACAACAACCCAAAACCACCCTTAGTTCTAGCAATAACATATCAACAAGGTTTAACACAATATCTAAACCAATCAACAAAAACAAACAAATTAAACCCAATCAACTTTCATTTATCTTCTCAATTCTATCAAACCTAATAAAGTAGAGGAATCTACGCCATTACCAACAACATAAAGATGAGATTATCGTAGATTCAGATGGTCTTACCTTTGGAGATGAACAACGACCGTTAAGGATTGCTGCAGACGGTTTTTGGTGGAAATATTTTATCTTTAATAATTATTCTAGAGACGTAGGGTTTATATCGTAAAATTTACATTCTAATGACATCAAGGAGACCTGGAGGTCGCTTTAGCGAAAAATAGTGTCGTGTCATTAACAATTCAAGCTCAAGGCGACATGGAGGTCGCTTTCTGTCACGAACAGTACATCGGTTGAATGTCGCTATTGTCCCTGGTTTTGTAATTGAAAACTCGAGATCATAGCTACTTCCAAGCAACCTACTCCAACGTCACCTTGTGCTTGCTATTGTCTCGGTATTACGAATACAAAACTGAGGAAATAGCGATTGTGAGGCGACCTTAGTATATGTCGCAACTTGGTCGACTCTGACCTTTTCTGTCAATATGTTACCTGTCTGTCCTTAGTTGGCAAACCAATTTTAGGAGTGTAAAACTTGTTAAACATAAAAACTATTTTACCAAAATCACCCCTAAATATGTTGTTCAAAGAACCATATGTGTCGATTACAGACTGACAAGTTTAGTTAGTTATATTACGTCAGTATGTTCATGGAAATTTTGGTTCACTTCTTCATTAGGTTTATATAAACGTTAAACGTTAAACGTTATCGGACATGTTTTAGGTTAAACTTGTACAATTTACGTTCAACTTTACCCATAATTGAAACGTTGACTTGTCAAGTTATATGTCTTTTACATTTACGAATCACTAATCATGTTTACAAATTAGCATGATTAGGAGAAATTATTGGGATTATTCATGTTAAGGGGAACTCAGGATGAGAAATTCCTATTAACACCCTCGAGACCACTACCATGGAAGTGGTGGTCGGGGCAGGTACTAATATTCCCTTTATCTTTGTAGTGAAATATACCTAGAGAGGGGGGGGGGGGGGGGGGGGCGAATAGGTTTATGCTCCAACTTTTATCTTCTTTTTAAAACAATGCAATTCTAAATGCTTAATGAAAATTGCAAACAAAGACACACGATATTTACGTGGTAAAACCTCCAAAGAGGAAACATCCACGGGTTGATTCCACAATCACAGGCAAAAGCAAATACACTATTTCAAATAGAGTTACACACTCAAGCAATCACACATGCTCTACAAGCTTTCACTCTCACTCTATCTTGAACCTAGTGATCTACTAAACCGACTTCCTATCCAAGACCCCCTGTCTCTAGGAAGATTTCTAGCTCACCTATCAGGATCCTCCCGACCCTAGGCAAGACTTCTTGCTTTACTATCCAATGCTTCACACCTCTAGCCAAGACTTTCTTGCTTGACAATCCGAAGCTTTACACCTCTTGCCAAGACTTCCTTGCTCAACAATTCGAGGTTTCACACCTCTTGTCGAGACTTCCACTTGCTTAGCTATCCAAGTCCTCCCAACTCTAGCTAAGACTTACAAATGCTCAAATCAAAGAATCACTCTAAGATATGAGACTTTCTACCTCTTCACAAGGCATCTAAGTGATCATGAATGCAAATCGCAAACAAGCACTCAACATAGAAAATGATGATCAACAAATTCTATGGACATGCAACTAGATGACTAGATTATGCTTTCAAAGATCAATCACAAATGCATCTAGACAACTTAAGCATGTTATCAACTAAGAACCAAATCAATGAAATGAATATACCAACTGATGTAGATCTAGTTCTTAGAAAATGAAATTAAATCTAGAAATAGTCAATCAAGCATAAGAACAACAGATTTCTAGAAACAATTTCATGTTTATCAAGTTTAGCACAAATCATTCAATGTATCACAAATTTAGCTAAACTTGAAAATCAAATCAACAAACCACAAAATGATATCAAATTCATCCTAGTCATGCTTCTTAATCAAATAACATCAATCAATAAGAAGATCTAAGAAGAAAACTAAGAAGAAGATGATTTTACATACAAAGATGCAATCACGAACTAAATATCAGATCACAACGAAAGATGTAGACATATTTTGGTTCTAGAAATGCTTTTGGTTTGTAGAAATCTTCAAGACACTAGAAATTGGTTTTCGAATCAAGTGATTCGGAGTAGGAATGAAGAAGTTATCACAAAAATCAAAATCAAAATGTTGAGTGAAAAATTCTGCAATTTTTCTTCAATTTCAATTTTCTCTACATGTATGGAATGTGAGGGAATGAGAGTTTTTAAAGAGTGAAAAGCCAAAGGACCATTGTGCCCTTATTTCATTAGTGTCTCCCCGAGATGGCGTGTGGGCATCTCGGGGCAGAACACTCTTGGGGCCGAGATGGCCACGCGCCATCTCGGGTTGGTGCATGTTGATGGCTTAAGCCATCGCACCTCACCCCTTGCGCTCTCCTCGCGTTCTTCGACCGTTCTTTGGCCTCGAACTCCGAATTCCAATCCGTTTGAAGATTACGAACTGAGACTCCCTCACGGACATGGAAATATAAGATACTCAACCAATAAAATGAGAATTCAACTCGATATACAAAGATGAAGACAATGTATGCAATATGAGTTGAAAGTGTAGTATCTTTTGACTTAGAACTTGAAAACAATAAAATGAGTAACCGAAATGACCGGAACTCAATCATGAACAATAAAAGACTAAAATAAAGTTCAAGATCTATTTTATACAAATATATAAACAAACAAACACATTTCACACAAGAATGCAAACTACATAGAGATAGTCTCCAATCATGCATTTTCCAAAACATGCTACTTTCATACCAATGCATGAGCATTCAACTTCAAGTGTGTGAACGTGTTATACCAAATGATGCACTATCATGCAGAGACACAAATGTATGAATTGTGTGTGTGTGTGCCTGTGCCTTGCAAGAGGAAGAAGGATCTTGATACCTTAGCTTCCAAGAATAGTACCAATCCTCTTGAAGACGAACTTTGCATCATGAGAAGTTGCTTTTCTTCCTTGAAGCTCTTATCATCACAAACCACTTAAGCAACTAAGCAATACAAAGAAATGAAGTTTTGTTATGGAATCAAGCCAACATAAATCTAGGACCTAACAATCTCCCTTAGGACCTAACAATCTCCCCCTTTGGCTATTCCATGTCAAAACCTCTACTTCACCATACAATGATCTCTCATAATCAATGTTGATTGCATTCTCACATCCTCACATTACAAAGAGATATTCCTTGACTAAAATGTCTTCATGAGTCTTCAATATTATCTTCACACATTCAACACACCTGTGGGACAAGAACAACCAAAAGAAATCTTCTACAAAGAAGATAGGTGAGATAAACAAACAATATACAAATACCAAACAAAAGATCCCTCACCACTTCTTATCTCATGCAAACACAAAAAATATCTCCCCCTTACTTTCTCCCCCTTAATGGATTGTCTCCCCTTTATATCAAAAGCAAGTAACATGGTGAGGAAACACTTTCTCCCTCTTTTTGACAAGGAATAGACAAAAACATAGTACACAACCTAGAGAGATAAATGCTAATTGAAAATGTCTACAACGGTATAAGGGATGCACAATGAAATGATGAGATAGTGAGCTAACAAGTTGTATGGAGAACTATGCTTAACAAACTAAGCTCCCCCTTAACATATGCTCCATATATTAATAAGCAAGGTAACTTGTTCACAAAGGACTCACACAATCACACATTTCAAGCAATAAAAGATAGTAAATCATTATTTTTCAACATTAAACAAGAGAATCATAGATTTTCATTATTCTCTCAAAAATAATCCCTCATTGCTAATGAATCAAGCACATTAAGCAAAAATGTGTGTGTGTGAAAAATGCTTCAAGCATATATAAAAGGAGTTATTGTGATATCAACATGCAAACTATTTCAACACCTATCCATCTAAAGCTTTTCCAATTAAGGTCAAACATATGAGCGTGTGTGTGCATGTGGCTCGTCATTCCATTTCTGTTTTTCAATCCGAACAATCACAATTTTCAACTATACTCCATTTTAAGCCTTCCTCCATTTCTTTTTAGGTTTAGTATCAAATAATTTTTTTTTAAATTGATTCTTTTTCAACACTTCTTTGATTTTTTTTTAACATAAACATATACTCTTCATGACAGCTTTCACTCATCACAATGGTGTATCCCTTTCCTACATTGGACGGCTTCACAACCAAGGTGTGTAGCCCTTTTCATGAAGGTGATCGTTGAGTTCTATGTAGATGCCGAAGAAAAATGGATACTAACCATAGGTCATCTATCATGTACTAGACAATGAACTACAAAATACATCCATAATCTACATGCTTTCAAACTCAATTAATCAAACTTAAACATATAAGAGAAGCATTTGTGCATTTTTTTTAATAACAAGATTTACAAAAACTTAAGTGCATGATCTAAAAGAAATAAAAGCTATTTTATCAAGATCATTACTTCTCACATGAGTAGCTCTCAAAGAAGTAGATATACAATATAGTTTTGCTTATCAAGCCACTCATAACCACACACAAGCATTAATCAACACAAATCATGCCAATGGATCTTCTAAGAGATACAAATCTCTCTTTGTCCAGAGGCTTTGTGAACAAGTCCGCAAGTTGATTCTTAGTAGGCATATGTTCAAGAGTTACTATTGAATATTCAACAAGTTCTCTAATGAAATGATGCCTAATGTCTATAAGCTTTGTGCGTGAGTGTTGAACCGGATTTTTAGAGATGTTAATGGCACTCATATTATCAAAATAGAGAGTCATTTTACCTTGATTTATCTCATAATCCTTAAGAATTTGTTTCATCCATAGAAGTTTTGTGCAAGCACTTCGGTCGCAATGTACTCGGCTTCAGATGATGAAAGAGAGACAGAATTTTGTTTCTTGCTTAGCCAAGCAATCAAATTATTCACCAAGTAAAAGCAACCGCCCGATGTGCTTTTATGATCATCAATGTTTCTCGCCCAATCCGTATCACAATAGCCAACAAGAATATCATTAGTATCAAAGGAATATAATAAAACAAGATTATGTGTCCCTTTTATATACCTAATGATTCTTTTAACGGTGTTCAAGTGAGATTCTTTTGGATTAGCTTGAAACCTAGCACACAAACCTACACTAAAACAAATATCCGGCCTACTTGCCGTTAGGTAGAGAAGGCTACCTATCATGCTCCTATAGAGACTTTCATCAACATTTTTTCCATTTTCATCTTTGTCAAGTTTTAATGTTGTACTCATAGGTGTTTCAAATTCTTTTGCACTTTCAAGGCCAAATTTCTTAACAAGATTTCTAGCATACTTAGATTGTGACAACATGATACCATTGCTAGATTGTTTCACTTGCATGTCTAGAAAGTAATTGAGTTCACCTACCATACTTATTTCAAATTCTCTTGACATCACATTCACAAAATCATCAACCTTGGTTTTACATGTAGACCCAAACACTATATCATCAACATATATTTGTGCAACAAAAATGTCATTGTTATAAAGCTTGAAAAATAATGTTCTATCAATACCACCTCTCATATACTGGTTGTCAATAAGATATTGAGTCAATCTATCATACCAAGCTCTAGGAGCTTGCTTAAGGCCATAAAGACCCTTTTTCAACTTAAACACATGATTAGGAGAGTGTGGGTCTACAAAACCCTTAGGTTGTTCAACATACACTTCTTCTTGAAGGTATCCATTGAGAAAAGCACTTTTGACCTCCATTCGAAACAATTTGAATTTCTTAAGACATGCAATGGACAGCAAAAGTCTAATGGACTCAAGACGTGCAACGGGTGCAAAAGTCTCATCAAAGTCTACACCCTCAAAGTCTACACCCTCAACTTGAGTGTATCCTTGAGCCACAATCTTGCCATATTCATCGGTCTTATTCCTAAACACCCATTTTGTACCAATCACATTGATATCTTTTGGTCTAGGAACTAATGACCACACTTCATTCCTCTAAAATTGATTTAGTTCTTCTTGCATGGCATTAACCCAATATTCATCAATAATTGCTTCATTAATATTCTTGGGCTCAATTTCAGAAGTGTAGCAAGCATATGAAATTTGGTTAGCTAGTTGCCTTATAGTTATAACCCCTTCATTCAAATCACCTATGATGTCTTGTTGGTAATGCATGTTCCTAAGTATAGAATTAGAATTTTCAACATCTTTTTGGTCATCATTCAAACCATTTTCTAACTCTTGACTTTCTTCTCTAGCAACACTACCATTATCATCATTATGATAGATTCACTTTCATCACAACTAGTCACATCAATAGGTGATTTAGTGTCATTCAACAAATGTTCTTTAGGTTTATTGACACCATGATTATCACACAAATCAAGTATGCTAAGATCATCTATTTTCACATTAATAGATTCCATAATAGTCTTAGTTTTCAAGTTGAACACTCTATATGCACGAGTATTATTAGCATACCTAAGAAAGAGACCAATATCACTTTTAGCATCAAACTTTCCTAAGTGATATCTATCATTCAAAATAAAACACTTACTCCCAAAAGTGTGGAAGTAACTCACATTGGGCTTCTTTCCCTTCCAAAGTTCATATGAGGTTTGTTTTGTGTCGGGCCTTCTAAAAACTCTATAAGTGATATAGCATGCGGTATTGACTGTTTCGGCCCAAAGATTTCTAGGGACTTTCTTGCTATTGAGCATGGCCCTAGCCATCTTTTGCAAGACACGATTCTTCCTCTCAACAATACCATTTTGTTGAGGAGTTCTAGGAGCCGAGAACTCATGTAAAATCCCATAATCATCACAAAACTCACTAAATCTAGCATTTTCAAATTCACTCCCATGATCACTCCTAATGCGACATATTTTCTTAATTCCAAGAATTTTTTCATTTTGAACTTGATTACAAAATTTCTTAAAGTAACCAAAAGTTTCGGTCTTGTCCCTAAGAAAATATACCCAAGCAAACCGAGAAAAATCATCAACACATACAAAAATGTATTTCTTGTCATTTATGCTTTCGGTTTGAATTGGTCCCATTAGGTTCATATGCACAAGTTCTAAGGGCTTCTTGGTAGTAAAATTAGTGTTCTTTTTATGAGACACTTTTGTTTGTTTACCTAATTGACAAGGTTCACAAACACCATCAAGCTTTTTACCAAGACTAGGAAGACCTCTAACAATGTCATATTTCTCAAGCTTCTTTAAATCTTAATAATTCATGTGGCCCAATCTTTCATGCCATAATTCAAGCTTGTTGCACTCATGTGCCATATTACATGTTAGTGGATCAAGCTCTAAACAATAGCAATTGTCTGAAGACCTTTTGACTTTCAAAACAATTTTGCCCTTTTTATCAATTATCGTGCACACATCCTTGTTAAAGCTAACTTCTTTAAAAATTTCACACAAGTGAGTGATGCTTATTAAATAAGCTTGTAGACCATCTACATACAAGGTGTCACGAAGTTTAGGCAATCCTGGAATACAAATTGTTCCTTTGCCTAGAACTTGGTTTTTGGTGCCATCACCAAATGTAACCCATCCACCATCATTCATAACAAGATTCTTAAAGAATTCCTTGTTACCGGTCATATTCCTAGAGCAACCACTATCTAGGTACCAACAATAGGATGAATTAGCTCTTAAAGCATATTGTGCAACCAAACATTGTGTTGTTTTTTTCTTGACCCAAACTTTCTTGACAAGTTTCTCATTCCTACTTTTATTAACATGCTTTGACTTGTTTTTAAGCACATTGACTCCAATAGTCACATTTTCAAACAAATCAAACAAAGCATTATCAACTTTCTTATGCATAGTAGAACGAGGCACAACACAAGATTTAACAAACAAATCATCAACACATTTATTCTCTACAAGCTTTTCCAAGGTCTTCTTAGGTCTAATTCTAGATCCATACATGGATGAGTGCCTAGGACCATTCAAAGACATATCATGCAAATCATTGGCAATTCTACATTTAATGTATTGATAACATCTAGGTCTTATGTGTCCTACCATGTTGCAATAATGACAAATAGGTATGAGTTTAAGAAGTTTACCATTTGCTTGAGCATTGAACTCATTTTTCCTTCACACATTTTTACCTCTTTGGTGTGCAACACTAGATGTCTTGCCTTTTGCATTTGATGATGATGTAGCATGTCTTTGGCATTGTTGAGTCTTTTCTTTGACTTTCATTATTGATGTTGAGGCACCTCTGGTAGCATTCATGGCTTTATCGTTAGAGAGTGTACCTACACTTAAATTGCTACAAGCTTTGACAAAAGTAGATTTGTTAGATGAAGGAGTTGATTTTTCATTAACATATCCTAAACCTCTTTTCTCGCTTGAAGGCTTTCCAACCTTAATGAGAGCTTTCACTTTGTTAGAGCTAGATAACATCTTGTTAATCATCTCTTTAGCCTCATTAAGTTTGTCATTAAGCACTTTTTTTGATTATCATGCTCAATTAATTTTGCTCTAAACACATTTTCAATTCTCTTAGCAAGATCAAGAGATTCATCTCTTTGCTCAATTTCATGCTTCAAAATACTTAATCTATCATTGCTATCAATCAAGTTTTTCTTAAGATTAAGAATTTTGTCATTTAGATCAATAACACATTTTGAGCTACAATCATGATTTTCTAACTTCTTAGTGAGAGACTTATTGATCTTAGAGATCCTTTCATTTTCTTGAATGAGATCTTTGATCTTTTGATCATCTAAGTCAATAAACTCACCTTCAACAAAAGAAGCCACAAAAGAATACATTTATTTATCATGATGAAACAAAATGAAAATAACAAACACTACAAAGAAAATCTATCTAAGTGCGTCTAGACACCGGCTCTGATACCAATTGAAATTCCTTTTATCTTTGTAGTGAAATATATCTAGAGGGGGGGGGGGGGGTAAATAGGTATATGCTCCAATTTTTATCTTCTTTTTAAAACAATGCAATTCTAAATGCTTAATGAAAATTGCAAACAAAGACACACGATATTTACGTTGTAAAACCTCCAAAGAGGAAACATCCACGGATTGATTCCACAACCACTGGCAAAAGCAAATCCACTATTTCAAATAGAGTTACACACTCAAGCAATCACACATGCTCTACAAGCTTTCACTCTCACTCTATCTTGAACCTAGTGATCTACTAAGCCGACTTCCTATCCAAGACCCCCTGTCTCTAGGAATATTTCTTGCTCACCTATTCGGATCCTCCTGACCCTAGGCAAGACTTCTTGCTTGACTATCCAAGGCTTCACATCTCTAGCCAAGACTTCCTTGCTTGACAATCCGAGGCTTCACACCTCTTGCCAAGACTTTCTTGCTCAACAATCCGAGGTTTCACACCTCTTGTCGAGACTTCCACTTGCTTAGCTATCCAAGTCCTCCCGACTCTAGCTAAGACTTACAAATGCTCAAATCAAAGAATCACTCTAAGATATGAGACTTTCTACCTCTTAACAAGGCATCTAAGTGATCATGAATGCAAATCACAAACAAGCACTCAACATAGAAAATGATGATCAACAAATTCTATGGACATGCAACTAGATGACTAGATTATGCTTTCAAAGATCAATCACAAATGCATCTAGACAACTTATGCAGGTTATCAACTAAGAACCAAATCAATGAAATGAATATGCCAATTGATGTAGATCTAGTTCTTAGAAAATGAAATTAAATCTAGAAATAGTCAATCAAGCATAAGAACAAAAGATTTCTAGAAACAATTTCTTGTTTATCAAGTTTAGCACAAATCATTCAATATATCACAAATCTAGCTAAACTTGAAAATCAAATAAAAAAACCACAAAATGATATCAAATTCATCCTAGTCATGCTTCTTAATCAAATAACATCAATCAATAAGAGGATCTAAGAAGAAAACTAAGAAGAAGATGATTTTACCAACAAGGATGCAATCACGAACTAAAGCTCAGATCATAATAAAAAATGTAGACATCCTTTGGAAATGCTTGGGATTTGTATAAATCTTCAAGACACTTGAAATCGGTTTTTGAATCAAGTGATTCGGAGTAGAAATGAAGAAGTTATCACAAAAACAAAAATCAAAATGTTGAGTGAAAAATTCTGCAATTGTTCTTCAATTTCAATTTTCTCTACATGTAAGGAATGAGAGGGAATGAGAGTTTTTATCGACTGAAAAGCCAAAGGACCATTTTGCCCTTCTTTCATTAGTGTGTTCCTTAGATGGCGCATGGGCATCTCGGGGCAAAACACTCTTGGGCCGAGATGGCCACGTGCCATCTCGGGTTGGTGCATGTTGATGGCTTAAGCCATCACACCTCACCCCTTGCGCTCTCCTCGCGTTCTTTGACCGTTCTTTGGGTTCCGAACTCCGAATTTGAATCTGTTTGAAGATTACAAACCAAGACTCCCTCTTGGAAATGGAAATATAAGATACTCAACCCAGATAATAATAATTCAACTTAATTTATGAAGATGAAGACAATATATGCAACATGAGTTGAAAGTGTAGTATCTTTTGACTTAGAACTTGAAATCAATAGAATGAGTAACTGAAATGACCAGAAATCAATCATGAACAATATAAGACTAAATTCAAGTTCAAGATCCATGTTATACAAACATATAAACAAACAAACACATTTCACACAGGAATGCAAACTACATGGAGATAGTCTCTAATCATGCATTTTCCAAAACATGCTACTTTCATACAAATGCATGAGCATTCAACTTCAAGTGTGTGAACGTGTTATATAAAATGATGGGCTACGATGCAGGGACATAAATGTATGAATTGTGTGTGTGTGCGCCTATGCCTTGTAAGAGGAAGAAGGATCTCGATACCTTAGCATCTAAGAATAATACCAATCTTCTTGAAGACGAACTTTGCATCACGAGAAGTTGTTTTTCTTCCTTGAAGCTCTTATCATCACGAACCACTTAAGAAACTAAGCAATACAAAGAAATGAATTTTTGTTATGGAATCAAGCCAACACAAATCTAGGACCTAACAATCTCGCTTAAGACCTAACAGGTACCTTTGATACCTAACTTGTTTAGAGGTAAACGAGAGTCTGGATTATAATAATAACAAATGAGAGCTTTTATTATTGATTACTCACTTTGGTATATAGAATTCCCTCTCATATGCTCATAATCTCTCTATGACCTAAGAAGGTGGTAACTTTATGCTTGTCGAATAGTGGAAACAATGGCGGCCGTGTTCTGAATACAGAATTTATGCCCTCATCTCCTCCTTTCTTCTCGTCTCTCTGTTGTTCTTTTTATCTTCTCCTCCTCTATTTTTTCTTGTTCTTTCTTCTCTCTACCATGCTTGGCCTTACTTATATATGGTCCAAGTAGGTTTTAAGTTCATAAATATCTTGTCGTGATCCCATGAATCTGTTCCCTCTTTATCGGGCGAGATTCATCATTTAAATTTGAAGGATTCGATGATATCGTTGACGGAGATAAGTTTGTTTCCTTTTTTGAATCAAACTCTTGACTTACACGTAAATATTGGTTATTACATGGATACGATCTTGTATGTACTCATGGCATGATTCTTCATGGAGGTTGCTGGACTATGCTTCAGTTCTAGATAGATCTATGCTTCGATTTTATTCAGAAAAGCTTGGGATAGACCCAGGGACACTTACTAGAGGTAATATAGACTAGACGAGATTCTTCTTTTTATGCCCGACGGGAACGACGGGCTTTTGGAAAGGTTGGTGGGCTTCTATCTTAGACTACTAATCAAACCTGGCTTCGAAAAGTGCCCACGAGTGAAAGGAGCTTACTTTTGTTCTCATCGGGCTTCGCTTCGAGTGCTTCCCGAGTTCAGCGATCTTTTCTTACTTTTGTGGGGCACTTTTGGAGACCAATCTCGGGACCCGAGGTCCCCGGGTAGATGGCTTCTAGAAGCTCGGACTTCTATGTTCGCTCTTAGGCTCGACCTGGTCGTGCCCAGCTTCATCCCTGATAGCTCCGAAGCCAGACCCACCTTCCCTTCTCTTGTGGGGTAGCTTTATGGTCTGCCCGAGGTCTCATGAATGTCGACTATGGGCTTTGACTTGGGGCGGGAAAGTAAAAATTTATCTTTGACCCCTGGCCAAATTTTACTATTAACATAAGTCCCCTCTTACTTTAACACCGGAGGTAGAGTTGGGGTTGGAGTCAGATTCCCTGTTTAATTGGGAAATTTTCCTGTTACAAGATAATTACTAACAACTTCGAATAAAATCTTCTCATTAATTGCCCAAGTGATGTGTCGAACTTAAATTGGTGTGTTCTTCGAAGAAAACCGGCTGCGTTATGGCCCTTTCCGCTGCTTGAGGTGATTTTCCCAAGGATGTCACCGACGTCATTTTAACCCTAACCTCTATTTAAACTTAAACTCGCTGCCTCTTCTTCACGCATTCATTCAATTTCAAATTTCCATATTTCTTATCTTTTCTTACCCTCTATCGATTTCCCTACCTTCAAGCTCTCCTCATTCAGCAATGTCGAACTGTTTTGATAGCATTGAAGCTCTGGTCGAGGGCACTGGTGGCTTTAACTTAGTTCCTCAGAAATGGGTGTGAGTAATTTCGAGTGATAAGGACTCCTCCCCCGTCCGCTAGCATCGTCGCTCTGGTAGGAACGTTTCAATCGTTTCGGCTTCTCCAAAAACCCGACAACCCTCTAAACTTAGTTGACGAGGATTCTGATGCTAAAGAGAGAATCGACACCACCGAGGAGGTTCAGGTTATGGTGGTAGGGCTTCCTTCAACGATGCCTCTTCCTTTAAAATCTAGGGTTATTCTCAATTCTACCGTTGGCCCACAATCGATTAACCGCCTTCGAGATAAATACGGTATTCCTATGGGTTTTACTCTTACAGTTCCTCATAGGAACTATGATGTTTATTGTTAACAGAAAATTTGCTCGGAATGAGAAATTTCTACTAACACCCTCGAGATCACTACCATGAAAGTGGTGGCCAGGGTTGGTACCGTTGATACCTGACCTGTTGAGAGGTAAACGAGAGGCTGGATCGTAGTAACAGTAAATGAGAGCTTTTATTATTGATACTTGCTTTAAAATACAACTCACTCTCTTATATGCTCGCAGTCTCTCTAAGATCTAGGATGATGGCAACTCTGTGCCTGTCGAATAGTGGAAACAAAAGGTGGCCGTGTTCTGAATACAGAATTTAGGCCTTCCCATTTTCTTTTCTTTTTCTCTTCTCTCTGCTTCTATGTATGTTTTTCTGTATATTCTCTATGTATCCTGCTTGGCCCTATTTATATATGGTCCAAGTTGGTTTGAATTTGCTGATATCCCACCACAATCCTTTGAATCCGTTTCTTCCTTATCGGGCGGGATCCTTCTTTTAAAAGTGGTTGACCCTAAGTAAATAGCGGAAACAATTAACTTGAATGAGTTTGTTTCCTTTTTGGAATCAAACTCTAGGCTCGTACGTATACGGGATTAATGATGGTTATCTGATAGGATCTTATATGTTATCACGGCATGGTTCTGCATAGAGGCCACCCAACTAGCTGCCTGTTGCCCTGTAGAGCGAGGTGGATCCCTGCTCCGACTCTGTTCTTAGAAGCTTGAGATGGATTTTCCCTGACCCTTAGGGGCTCGAGGTGTTCATGTAGACATTCCTTGGAGGTAGCCGGGGTAGTGTAGGTTTAGGCATGATTCTTCTTTTATGTCCAGCAAGGACAGTGGGCTTCTGGAGAGGTTAGCGGGCTTCTCCTTGCTTGGAGACTTCTCTTGGCATTCACGGGGTGGTTGAGGAACTTGATCTCAAAGTCGGGGTTCCCCGATAGGTGGCCTGGTGAAACCTTGGCTCCAGCATTCGTGTGGGGGCTCATCTTGGTCGCACCTAACCTGTTTTCTATTAGTTGTGAAGCCAAGTCGGCCTGCCCTGCTCTTGTAGGGTGGCTTTATGGTCTATCTAGGCTTTCATGGTTGTTGATTATGGGTTTCGACTTGTGGCAGGAAAGTGGAAAATTTCTCTTTGACCCCTGGCCAAAGTTCACTATCAACATTTATAATCCTTTCGCGGGCGTGCTTCCCATTCATCTGGCTGCCTTTGAGAATGGGGGTCAGGCTCTCCCTTCACCCCACTCTTCGATGGGCCTTTAATGCCTTTCAATTAGCTCCTCTTCAACTGACTCCCAACTTTTGGAGGCATCTGATTGGCTTTCTCGTACTTTAGAGGGAACAATGTGAGCTGGGCAATGTCACCCAAGAACCAGGGGCGGAAAAGCTGGCCTACCTATTCAAGATCAGGAGCTTGTTCGGAGGTCCCCGGTGTAGTTCTTCATGAAGGCCGAAAACAAACTCAACTTTATCATCTCTGGCGCTTCGAGAAAAGACCCTGCTTGGAAGGAATAGTGGATACTAGCGGAGGGGACTGGGGGAGCTCCATATTCATTGGCAGACATGAGCTCGCGGTTCCTACTGCTTTCAGTGACAAACCCTCATAGGATCGGGACTCCCTGCCCGCTGAGTCCGAGGTTGTTCTGAAGACTATCCTCGCCAGAAATTATCTGAACTTGAAGTTTCCAACTGCTGATCCCTTCGACCCCCACAGGGTGAACAAGTACCTTCGGATCTCCGATGCTACCCCTAGTAAGTAATCTCAAGTCGTTATGCTTTGTCCTTGTTAGCTGGCTTGCTTTTTACATCTTTTTTTTTTTTAACAGTTTTTGTTGTTGCTCCAGCTTCCCGTGAAGCTCAGTAAGCTCAGACCCCTCCCCCTCCTACTAGATTGTCCCGAGAGGTCTTCTTGATTACCTCAGAGAAAAAGAGGCCTATCACCCCATCTGCTGCTTCACCTGTTCCGGCTCCATCTTCTACCCAATTTATGTCCAGAATGGCTATTCTTGCGTCGCGGGCTTCCAAGACGCTAACCAAAGAGATCCTACTTCCCAGGTTGCTAATACGACCATATCTACCCCTTCATCAGCGGTCCCCAAAACAGTTATCACTCCTACAGTTACACTACCCACTATCGACCTACATGCACCCTATTTAGTTCAGGCTACCGGGGTCCCTAAAGCTAGTGTTCTTGAGACTGCCCTTTCTCAGCCCCACCATCAGTCGGGCTCGATTGGCCAGAACGAGGTTATAAAGCAGTTTATGGCGTCTTGCCTGGGTGGCGGGCTTTTCAAGATGGTCTCAATGCCTGTGGACATCATGCTTACCGAGGGGTCTACCCTCCTAGCCGAGGTAGTCATTGCCTTTGTTTTCTGTGATTGCGAGCTTTGATTGCTCTCTAACCTTTGTTTCATATTTTGTAGGCTTTCAAGTTTAATGTCGCAATGGGTCGATAGGTATCCCTTCTTCGTGACCGGGCTACCAAGGCTGAAGCTGAAATTGAAAGTGTCACTGGGCTTTTCGCGTAAGCTCGGTCTCTTGTAGAGGAGATGACCTCCAATCAGAGGGAAATGGAAACTGAACTGAGCGAACTTCGCTGTGACCATAAGAGGATGAAAAGATCCTTTGACCAAGAAACCCTCAAGTCAGAGCGGCGGGCTAGGCAGAGAGACTCTTGGAAGGCTGAAGCCAAGAATCTGGATACTGAGAATCAAGATATGCATGCCCAGATTTCCAAGTTCCAGGTCGAGGTGGATGAGTCTTTCAGCGAAGGTTACTTCTACGATTCCTACCAGGTCACCAAAGCCCTCCCCTTTCCCTTTGACCTGTCAATTATCGCTAACTGGAATAGGAAAGAGATATAGCCAAGGCTACAGAGATGTCTCACCCCTTAGGTGATGAATTGGATCCCTCTAATGTGACAGAAACCGAAGCAAACAGTTGTGTTAGATCTTCTTTCTCCTCCTCTCGTCTTCCCAACGTCGGGTCCCGGAGAGTCCTTGAGGGGGTTCTACCCACGGAGCCAGAAGAAGATCTTACGGAAGCCCGAGATCCTCTAGAATTGGTTAAAAAAAACAGCAGAGGAGAGAGTATGCTAGAGTCAATGGCAAATCTTCTTGATGAAGCCATACCACCTGAGAATATGGCGGTGATCAATAAAGTCGAGAATAAGGACTCTGCTGATCATGAGGCAGTTGAGGTGGAGGAGGACCCTACTGATCATGAGGCAGTCGAGGGGCATCCTCAGAAAGAGGTGGCAGAGGCGGCAGTCCGGGATGAGCGATCATCCAAAGGAGGAGCAGAATGTGAGGTTCATCCAGAAGAGGGAGAAGTTGGAGGAGACCGAGAAAATACAGCAGCTTGCTCTGAATGCCCGGAAAGGGGGGTGGACATCCTATCTTTACTCATGCTTGATTATTATTTTTTTGTAGCCCAGAATCAGGGGTTGGGTTCCTTATTTGCTGTAGCCTTACTGGGGAACAGGCTCCCCCAATCATTAATGGAATTAATCATTTACACTTGGTTTTAATTCTAATTTGCAAGTAAGTTCAACCCTCGTAGCACCCTGATTTAGCTCGGGAAAAGTAACAAGATAAAAAACTGCTTAATCATGAATGTAGATAGCTAGCTCGGGCTTTCCGACTACAAAGACTTATAGCTCAATGACTTTAGTCGATAGTCCCCTTATTTGATCGTAGACCTGTTATAGTAAGTAATCACATGTACACAGAGAATTTGTAACCAGTAATAACTGGGATATTTAGAGTTTAAGTAAATCGAGCCCTCTATCCTCAAGCCCCTTTAGGGGGTTGTAACCTTAGTAGGGCATCAAGTAAAGCACTATCTAGCTCTCTCTTGGGCTGGGAATCGGGAGGGCTTCCGCGCTCTTAAACTCGAATCCCTCTTGGGGGCGGTAGCCCGACCAAGGCATCAAGAGGGATTATCTAGCTATTTCCTAGTCTCGGAATCTGGATGGCAACTTTGCTCTTACACTCAGACCCTTCTTAGGGGTGGTATCCTGACCAATTCATCAAAAGGGCTATCTAGCTATTTCTTTGTCTCGAGATCTGGATGGCAACTATGTCTTTATACTCAGACCCTTCTTGGGGGTGGTAACCAGACCAAGGCATCAGCAGGGCTATCTAGCTATTTCCTGGTCTCGAGATCTGGATGGCAACTATGCTCTTATACCCATACCCTTCTTGGGGGTGGTAGTCTGACCAAGGCATCAGGAGGGCTATCTAGCTATTTCCTGGTCTCGAGATCTGGATGGCAACTATGCTCCCATACTTAGACCCTTCTTGGCGGGGGGTAGTGCCCTGTCGAGGAATCAGGTGGCGACGGGGCTTCCTTGGCTTACCACTGGTTTTGGGATAATGTCAAATTTTCCATGTAGACCCAAATCATTGTAGAACATAGTTGAAGATGGAGAAAAAAAAAAGAAAAACAGTCTTTATTGATAAGAGGGATGGAGTACATTATTTCCAGAGATAAAAAACTAGGTGGAGGCCACCTGCGTATGAGTCCCATATTCATGGGTAGAATTTTCTTAAGTGATCTGCATTCCAAGTATGATCGATGAGTCAACCATTCATATCCTCGAGTTTGATGCCCCATTACGGATCACCATTTTTACTAGGTATGGTCCTTCCCAGTTAGGCCCTAGGACCTCTTCCTGGTATTCAACGTTACTTTCCTAAGAACTAAGTCCCCTTCCTTGAGGTTTCGGGCCTTTACCCTCCTGTTATAGTACCTGGCAATCCTGTTCTGGTAGACTGCTACCTTCTCGGCTATTTGATCTTGCTTTTCTTCCAGAAGATCCAAGCTAGCTCGGAGCTTACTTTCATTGCTCCCTGGTTCGAAATGTTTGACTATAAAGAAGGTTAATTTGTGCTCGATAGGTAGGACTTTTTCAACCCCGAAGGCTAGAGAGTAGGGAGTTTCCCCGGTAGCTGTTCTCCTTGTAGTGCGGTAAGCTCAGAGGACCTCAGGAAGCTCCTCTGGCTATTTGCCTTTCTTCTGCAGTAGCTTTTTCTTCAACAACTTCTTAATGGTTTTATTCATGGATTCCACCAGACCGTTGGTCTGGGGGTTGGCTACCGAAGCAAACAGAAGGTTGATTCCCAAACCTTCTTAAAAATCTTTGAATGGGCCATTGTCGAACTATTTTCCGAGGTCAGATACAATGGCAAGAGCTGTAAACTACATTTGTCTTGATGAACCTTGTTGTGTGTTTCTTCTGATATCTGGAAGAGCGTTCTGGCTTCGACCCATCTTGAGAAATAATCAATTGCCAGGATAGCATGCTTGGCTTGACCCGGAGCAGTAGAAAGTGGTCTGATCAAGTCGACTCCCCACATAGCAAAGGGTTATGGCGAGCTAAGAGACAACAATTGCTCCGGAGGGAGGTGACTCAAGTTTAAGGCCTTCTGGCATGCCTTGCAGGCTTGCACTAAGCTCTTTGCGTCTTGATGGATGGTTGGCCAATAATACCGCATACGGAGAACCTGATATGCCAGAGCCTCTCCACCAATGTGGTTCCCACATTCCCCGGAATGAACCTCTTTCAAAGCCTACTTGGCATCTTCAAGGTGTAAACATCGGAGCAGAGGAAGGGATCTTCCCCTCTGGTATAGGTGCCCATTCACCAAACAATATCGGACCGAGAGCCTTTTGACTCTCCTAGCTTGGTAGGGCTCCCCAGGAAGTTTCCTATCCTGTAGATAATCCACTATGGGATCCATCTAGCACTGTTGTCGATCCAAGGTCTAAGTTTCTTTACCTGTCGCTGTGATAGGTAGGGGGATTACTTGAAGAGGGACTCCATGGGGTAAGACCTGACCACGATTCAGTTGTTGAGGTACCTACTCGATCTTGAATCCTTTAAAGTTGCTCTTGAGTTGTTGAACCAGTTTCAGGTAAGCAATCATATTATCCCATTTTGCCTATAATCCCATAAGACTTGGTTGACCACGAGCGATGAGTCACTCTTAACATTCAAGTAATCAACCTCGAGCTCTGTGGCTACCCTTATTCCGGCTAGAAAGGCTTCGTACTCTGCCTCATTGTTCGTGACTTTAAATTCAAATCTGAAGCAGTGGCAACACTCTGTTCCTTCTGGGTCGATTAGGACTATGCCCGCTCCTCCCCCAGCTTGCCCGGAAGCTCTACCAGTTTAGAGAATCCATGACTTGCAACCCTCCGGCCAGCTGTCAGATTCTGGAATCCTCTTAGGGGCTACGTCTGTTACCGCGGTGGTTGCTTGGCCTAAAGGTATTGAGAGCTCTGCTACAAAGTCTGCTAGAGCCTGAGCTTTTATTGCGGTCCTAGGCTTGTACCTTAAATCAAACTGGGTAAGCTCCGGGGCCCATAAAACCAGTCTTTCGGAAACATCCGGCCTTTGCAATAATTGACGGAGGTGTTGGTCCGTCACCACTGCTATTGAATGAGCGTGGAAGTATGGACAAAGCTTCCTTACCGAGGTCACCAAGGCATAAGCGAGCTTCTCCAAAAGGGTATAGTTCTTTTCGGGCATGGTTAGAGCGTGACTTATATAGTAAATAGGTCGCTGGACCCTATCCCCGCATTCCTTGACAAAATCCCCCATTACGGCGGACTTATATAGTAAATAGCTCTTCTCCAAGACTTGGCTTAACCAGCAGTGTTGGGCTTGACAGGTATTTTTTCAAGGTTTGAAAAGCTTGTTCACTCTCCTAGTCCCAGTTCATGTTTCTTTCCTACTTGATGGCTTTAAAGAATGGGAGACACTTGTCGATACACCGAGAGATGAACCTATTGAGCGCTGCTACCTGCCCAGTCAAGGCTTGAAATTGTTTAAGAGACATGGGGGATTCTATGTCCAGGATAGCCATGATCTTTCCGGGTTAGACTCTATGCCTCCCTTATGGACCATGAAGCCCAGAAACTTCCCTGCAACTACCCCAAAGGCGCATTTGGAAGGGTTCAATCTCATCTGGTTCTTCCTTAGGATCATGAAGGTTCTATGAAGGTCGCCCAGACGGCCTTCCGAGGTTGTAGACTTGGTGATCATGTCTTCGATATACACCTTCATTGATCTCCCAATTTCGGGCTTGAACAACTGATTGACTAGCCCCTGATATGTAGCTCTAGCGCTCTTGAGCCCAAAAGGCATAACCTTGTAGTAGTACAAACCTCACGCTGTGATGAAATTGGTCGTTTCCTGGTCTGCGGGTTGCATCATAATTTGATTGTACCCTAAAAATGGGTCCATGAAGCTCAGGAGCTTGTTTCCGGAGGTGAAGTCGATTAGCTGATCAATTTTTGGTAGAGGGAAGCGGTCATTCGGACATGCCCGGTTGAGGTCTGTATAATCAACACACATGCACTACTTTCCATTTGCCTTTGTGACCATGACCACGTTGGTGATCCACTCGGGATAACATGATTCTCGGATGAAGCCCACTCGGGTCTGTTTGTCCACTTCTTTCTGAACCGCAGCATTTCTTTCAGTGTTAAAGTGACACATTTTTTATTTAATAGGTTTGAAGGTCGGATCCACTGACAATCGTGTAGGGAAAAAACGGTTTACAAACGCAACGGAAGCGTGAGAAAAAATGAGATTTAGGGTTAGCGTATAAATAAAAATTTTCCCTTTTATGCAACGAGAACCTTAACCCTAGATTAATTGATGTATATAAAAGTATCGTACCTTTTTCGTGTGATGATTGAACAAGCGCTGAATTGATTTCGCAAGATCTTCCAATCCAATCATGAACGTGAATCACCTAGGAGTGTGGGCTCCCTTCCTTTAAATTGTATTCCTAAAGATGGAGACAAAGCAAAATCTTTTCTTTGTTAGTTACAAATATCCTCCAAGAGAAAAATCCAAGAACGTCCGGTCACTTAGGAATTATCAATCAATTTGATTGAAACTCACGTGAACCTTGATTCGATGTTGTACACAAAACCCCTTTGATGTAAAGGATACTAGTGTACTATCGAAAACAAAAACGTTCCCCTTTTTTCTCTACTTGGCCGAATTCACACACTATTGTTTAGAGATGATTGAATTTTATCTTGAGTAAAATCAGATTTTTCTCCCTCAAAATTCCTATGATGGCTGAAACTTTCTCTTAGAAAAATAAGCTTGGCCGAAATTCACCTCTCTTTGCCTTAGGGCTGGCCGAATTCATCATGCTCATATATATAGGCTCATAAATCCTATCCTAAGAAGGATTCACATGGTTTGCAAGAATCCTTTCCTTAGGTGGATTTATTTGGTAGTTAGAATCCTTATCTAAAAGGAAATATATCCTATCCTATATTCATATGTCATGACCGAATTTCCCCTCTTCAATGTAGATTAGGAAAGTTTATCTTTCCTAAAAAGGATTACTTGATGGACAAGAATCCTATCCTTAGGTAGATTAACTTGGCGGTTATGAATCCTTTTGAAATAAGAATTCTACCACTAAGTAGTTTTACTTGGTAACCAAGAATCCTTTTCCAAAAAGAATTATTTTCTACACCAAGACTCCTAATCCAACTCAATAGTGTGTTTGTAACCATATTAAAGATTTCCTAATTTGATTAGATAAATAACTCCTTTTATTTATCTACTTATCAAATAAAGTCTTTAACATTAACTATACTACCAACAATAGTATAGTTTTAGGAGACCATCTGCTAATAGGAAAAGATTTTGACTTTTAATTAAATAATTAATTAATCAACAAATTAATTAATTTTCATTTAATTAAATAATAATAAAATAAAAATAATATATTTAAGCTATTCACCATAGCCATTGCCGCCCATGCCTAGTATAAATGCCATACATTATTTTTCTTATTTTATCAAATCCATTGGACCTTAATAAAAAATCCACATGTGAACTATCCTATTCTTACAAAAAGAAAAAGTTCACATGCTTTATTACAATTCTAGATGAACCCCTATTGGTCTGGTAGAATATATTAAGTGATCCATTCAAGTTTGTGTGGATTAGGGATATTGGCGGGCTATCTAAATTTAAGCTCCAATAGACACAACCCAATCACAATAAACAAATGATGCACTTAGGTCCAATCTATTTAATTTTAGTTTATTCCACTAAATAACTAAAATTGAACTCTTAAATAAAGATAGAATAAGTTGATGTTACTCATTCGTACCCTAGACAACCTTATTGGAGAAAGTGTATCCTCGTGAAGAATACCAGTAATCGCCAAGATCTCATAGACCACCCATAGCTCTCCAAGTTACCATATTTACTCATATCACCACATTTTGAACTTGAATATTTTGACTTGTCTAGAAGCCAAGTTTCAATAGACACTATTGAAAACTTAACGTTAAGATTTAATATCCAATATCTCAAAACATCCATATGATGGTATTCTATTCTCATTCAATAAATGGAGCCACGATGTCCATATCTATAAATAAAGTCCTCTATCGATTAACAAATGAATACCACCAAACTATCGAGGATAGACTATGCTATATAATCGTACTCATTGATAACTCAAATGATAACACTTGCAACCATAAGTCCATCATTTATCTCAGGATTGAGATAGACTCTCCGATTGTCTTCAAATGAAAACTTTTATCCATTGACGATTCTAGATAAAATATTTCATTTTGATCCTATTCAATGCACCCAGTGCACTAGATTCTTTTTCCCAAAGACACCACACTTTGATGATTTTAGACTCATCATAACACATTTGATCTCACTCAAATGCTAGCAACAAAATCTATAACTTTGACAAGATAAAGGCGCCCAACCTTCTATCTTAAGTTGTGAATATTATTCAGGACTAACTAAAGAATTGTGTCTTCCTCATACATATCTAGATGTATGAAAAATTATTCTTTTCTCATAGTCTTTTGACCTTATGATTATTTACTTTTGACAATTATAATAATTAAACTATAAATGCTATAAGATTTGTTAAACTAGAAATCTCTTTATTCATATGAAAAGATTGTTAATTACAATATTACACTCTTGCTATCGAGAATAATCCTAACAATCTCCCACTTGCTCTATAGCAAATGTGCCATATCTCTCATCCCCATGTTCTCTAGATGCCCATCAAAACTCTTTTGAGGAAGAGCCTTTGTAAAGGGATCCGCTAGATTTTCCGCTAACGCGATTTTGGTAATCTTCACATCACCCCTATGCACAATTTCCCTTTGAAGATGATACTTTCTTTCAATATTTCCCTCTCTTATGACTTCTTGGTTCTCTTGAATTAGCCACTGCTCCACTATTGTCACAATAGATAGTGATCTGCTAATTCTCATCAGGAACCATTTCCAAGTCAATTAGGAATTGGCGGAGCTAGACAACCTCTTTAGCAGCCTCGCATGCGGCAACATACTCGGCTTCCATGGTGGAATTGACAATACAAGATTGCTTGATACTCCTCCATATAACTGCACCTCCTCCAATAGTAAACACAGATCCTGATGTTGATCTCCTGGAGTCAAAATCTGACTGAAAATCAGAATCTGTATACCTTGTGACTTGGATACTAAGAATATAACTTGCTTATCCTAAATCCTTCATATCAAATTGTTTTTCTAACCATTCTTTTATTGATGTCAATACACCTACATCGTTTCCGATGAGTAGTATATCATCAACGTAAATAATTAGGAAAACCAACTTGTTGCCTTTAATCCTTTTGTATACACAAGGTTCATCAAGGTTTTGAATAAATCCAATACCTTTTACAGCTTGATCGAACCTTTTCCAGGATCTGGATGCTTGCTTCAATCCATATATGGATCTTTGCAACTTGCATACCCTTTCCTCTTGGCCCTTTTCAATGAATCCTTCTGGTTGCATCATATAGATGCTTTCGTCAAGACTTCCATTATGGAAAGCTGTCTTGACTTCCATTTGCTAAATCTCTAGGTCTAGAGATGCCACAATGGATAAGAGTATCCTAATGGATTTAAGCATGGCCACAGGAGAGAAGGTTTCTTTATAATCGATACATTCCTTCTGTGTATAACCTTTAGCTACCAATCTAGCTTTAAAGGTTTCCACCTTACCATCCATTCCTTTTTTCCTCTTGTATACCCACTTGCACCCGATGGTCTATAAGAGACCAGACTTTGTTTTTGAACATAGATTCAATTTCGGATTGCATTGCCAATGGCGATAATCAATATCTTCCATTGCTTCCTTGTACGTATAGGGATCATCATCATCATCAAAAAGATTCTCTACAGATTCTCCTAGACCGATGTATCTCTCGGGATGTCTAACAACCCTCCCACTATGACGCGGTATGGTAGATTGTTGATCTTGTGTTGGTACAGAACTTACAATTGGGCTTGGTTGCGAAACCTCTTGTGGAATTGTATCTCCTAAAATCTCATTTAGGAAAATTCTACTTTTAGGCACAAAATTATTCATATAGTCCTCTTCTAGAAATTTGGCATCTGTCGAAAAAAATACTTTAAGATCTGAAGAACTATAAAAATAATATCCTTTTGTTCCTTTTGGATATCCTACAAATATGCATGTTTCTGAACGAGACTCCATCTTATCTGTCTTTCCTTTTAACACGTGCGCAGGATATCCAAACTAGGCTTTCACCCAGTCCACAACTCATGTGGTGTTTTAGGGACCGACTTAGATGGTACATGGCAGTTTGTAAAGCATATCCCCAAAAAGAACTAGGGAGTGTTGAATAACTCAACATAGACCTAACCATATCCGAAAGAGTTCTATTTCTCCTTTCTGCCACCCCATTTTGTTGAGGTGTGCCTGGTGCAGAAAACTGAGAAATTATTCCATTATCAATAAGATATTGCTGAAACTCACCAGATAGATATTCTCCACCAAGATCGGATCTCAAGAATTTTATGCGTTTCTCAAGCTGATTTTCTACTTCAGCTTTAAATGCTATGAACATATCAAGAGCATCTGACTTATGTCTCATGAGATACACATAGCCAAATCTTGATTGATCATCCGTGAAAATGATGAAGTACTCATATCCACCTCTTGCTTGAATGCTCATAAGTCCACACACATCAGTGTGTATCAATCCTAAACATTCAATAGCTCTTGAGCCTTTGGTCATAAACGACCTTTTGGTCATTTTACCTTCTAAACAAGATTCATAAGTTGGTATATCATTAACATTTAATTCACTTAGTGGTCTATCACATACCAATCTTTTAATCCTATTAAGGTTGATATGACCTAAGCACAAATGCCATAGGTAGGTTTCATCTTTTGATAATTTTACTCTTTTATGATTAGGTTCCATTGATTCTGTGTCTAACAAGTGAGAGATACTTCTATACAAATAGAATAAACCGTTTTCCAATGTAACTTTGCAAATAATTTTGTCATTCTTACTAATAATAAAAGCTTTATTAAAAGTAGCCGAATAACCAAATTTCATTAAACAAGAAACTGAAATTAAATTCCTCTTGAATTCAGGTACATAATAAACATTTAATAAATCTAAATGCCTACTATAATTTAAGTTGATTCTAATATCTCCCACTACACTAGTAGACACCAATGTTCCATTGCCTAAACGCAAGTTGAATTCATTCTTATTCAGTCTATTCCTTTGACCCTTTTCACCACAAAGGAAACATTTTCCTTTGATCTTGGTTACTTTCTTGGTCTCCTTCTAAGAAGGCCCAAGTTGTTTTTTCCTCTGTTGTTTCTTCACCTTCCAACGGGTCTTAACAGTAGCAATTTTACCAACCATATGAATCCCTATCTAGAGACATCATAATATCAGCAACAGTCTCCATTCCTTCATGTTGCTGTTGCAAAACGTTGGAGATGATGACCATAATGTAACGTACATTTAGCCATCTCATCTAAAGACTTCCACTACTGATACTCATCTCTTTGCTCCTGAGTAGATTCATTAGTTTTGGTGGTTAAGGAATATATAGAATGAACTTATACTTTTCAATTTGCAACAAAAACCCAATATTCCTTTTCCATGTGACATAATTATCATTAGTTTAAAGTATTATCTTTTTAGGGTTATGATTTCTTTTTAATAACAAAAATTATATAAGTAAATAGTCATGATAAAGCCTGTCCCAGAGCTGTAAGAAGCGGTCCAATCAAATTGACTCTCCACATAGCAAATGGGTATGGCGAGCTAAGGGACGACAAGCGCTTCGGAGGGAGGTGACTCAAGTTTGCGGTCTTCTGGCATGTATCGCAGGTTTGCACCAAGTTCTTAGCATCTTGATGGATGGTCTGCCAATAATACCCCATGCGGAGAACCTGATATCCCAAGGCCTCTCCACCAATATGGTTCCCGCATTCCCCAGAATGAACCTCTCTCAAAGCCCATTTGGCATCTTCAGGGTGTAGACATCGGAACAGGGGAAGGGATTTTCCCCTTCGCTATAAATGGCCATCAACCATATAATATCGGACCGAGAGCCTTTTAACCCTCCTAGCTTGGTCGGGCTCCTTGGGGAGTTTCCCGTCCTACAGATACTCCATTATTGGATCCATCCAGCACAGCTGTCGGTCCAAGGTATAAGCTTCCTTACCGGTCATAATGGTAGGTAGGGGGATTATTTGAAGAGGGACTCTGTGAGGTAGGGTTTGGCCACCATATGTAGCTATCTTGGCAAGGACGCCAGCCCGATGATTTAGTTGTCGAGGTATCTGCTCGATTCTGAATCCCTTAAATCCGTTCCTGGGTTGTTGAACCAATTTTAGGTAAGCAATCATATTATCCCCCTTTGCCTTATATTGCCCGGAGACTTGGTTGACCACCAGTGAAGAGTGGCTCTTGATATTCAGGTAATCATCCTCGAGTTCTATGGCTGCCTTTATTCCAGCTAGCAGGGCTTCATACTCTGCCTCATTAATTATGGCTTTAAATTTAAACTGGAAACAGTGGCAGCACTCAGTTCCTTCTTGGTCGATGAGAACTATGCCTGCTCCTCCCCCAGACTGCCCAAAAGCTCAGTCAGTATAGAGAGTCCATGACTCGCAGCTCTCCGGCCAGTTGTCAGATTCTGGAGTCCTCTCAAGAGTTACATCTGTTACCGTGAGGGTTGCCTGATCTGAAGGTACTGAGAGCTAGGCTACAAAGTCTGCTAGGGCCTAAGCTTTTATCACGGTCCTAGGCTTATACTTTAAATCAAACTGGGTAAGCTCTAGAGCCTATAGAACCAGCCTTCCAAAAACATTCGGCCTTTGTAAGAATTTGCGGAGGGGTTGGTCTGTCACCACTGCTATTGAATGAGCATGGAAGTAGGGACGAAGTTTTCTTGCCGAGGTCACCAAGGTGTAAACGAGCTTCTCCAATAGAGTATAGTTCTTTTCGGGCTTGGTTAGAGCGTGACTCACATAGTAGATAGGTCGCTGGATCCTATCCCCGCATTCCTTGACAAAGGCCCCACTCACGATGGTTTCTGAAATGGCGAAGTATATTTGGAGATCCTCTCCAGGATTTGGCTTGACCAGTAGTGGAGGGCTTGTTAGGTATCTTTTCAAAGCTTTGAAAGCTTGTTCACTCTCCTGATCCCATTTCATATTTCTTTCTTGCTTGATAGCTTTGAAGAATGGTAGGCACTTATCGGTAGACCGAGAGATGAACCTGTTGAGCGCTGCTACCTGTCTAGTCAATGCTTGAACCTGTTTAAAAGATGTGGGTGGATTCTAGATCTAGGATAGCCATGATTTTTCTAAGTTAGCTTCTATGCCTCTCTCACGGACCATGAAGCCCAGAAACTTCCCCGCAGTTACCTTTAAGACGCATTTGAAAGGGTTCAACCTCATCTGGTTTTCCCTTAGGATCATGAAAATCCTACGAAGGTCATCCAGGTGGCCTCCCGAGGTTGAAGATTTAGTGATCATGTCATCGATGTACACCTCCATCGATCTTTCAATTTCAGGCTTGAACAAACGATTAACTAACCGCTGGTAGGTAGCGCCATTGTTTTTGATCCCGAAGGGCACCACCATGTAGCAGTATAGGCCTTACACGGTGATGAAGCTGGTCTTTTCTTGGTTCGTGGGATGCATCATAGTCTGATAGTAGCCGAAAAACGCATCCACGAAACTCATGAGCTTGTTCCCGATGTGGAATCGACCAGCTGGTCAATTTTTAACAGAGGGAAAGTGTCCTTCGGGCATGCCCTTTTTAGGTCGGTGTAGACTTCACACATGCGCCACTTCCTATTTGCCTTCGTGACCGTGACCATGACCACGTTGGCGATCCATTCGGGGTAACGGGCTTCTCGAATGAAGCCTGCCTGGGTTAGTTTATCCACCTCTACTTGAACCGCCATATTTTTTTCAATGTTGAAGTGGCGCCTTTTCTGTTTGATGGGCTTAAAGGTAGGATCCACCACCAGTCGATGTGTAGCTAATGTCATTGGGATCCCCGGTATCTCAGCATGACTCCAAGCAAATATGTCGTTGAACTCTGTAAGGAGTCTAATCAAACCTTCTTTCATTCCTGGCTCAAGGGTAGCTCTGATCTTGATGACCTTCGAGGGATCACTTATTCGGACAGAAATCTTTTCTAACTTATCCACTAGATGGCTGTTGGCCCATTCCCTTCTTTGTTCTTCCATGTCGGGCACAACGAGGCCTTCTTTGAGGTAATCGGTGGGACCCGCATCTTTCAAGTTTAGTGCAGGAGTTATCCTCCCTTGGATTGTCGTCACCTGGGTGAGTTGTTTAGCTAGAGCTGCTGGGTTGACTGACACTGCGTAGCATTTCCTAGCTGTTTGCTAATCACCCCAAACTTCCCCCACCTTGTCTCCTACCGAAAACTTCAGAACATTGTGGTAAATAGAAAGGACCCCTTTCAAGCATGATAGAAATGGCCTCTCTAATATTGCACTGTAGGCCGATGGGGTATCAACCACCACGAAGTCGGTCATGATGTTTTGGTTGAGAGGTGCGGCTCCAATGATCAGTGGTAGGGTTTTTGATCCTACGAGTGTGATGGAGTCCCCAGTGAACCCATATAATGGAGTAGTGCAACTATTCTAGCACCACTGCTTCAAGTTTAGCTTCTCCAAGGTATCTTTGAACAGGACGTCATCGCTGCTATCTGTGTAGACGAGCACGCGGTGCATCATGTAGTTGGCAATTTGTACCGTGATGACCATAGGGTCATCATGAGGCTGCACGGTATTATGGACATCTGATTCGGTGAAGATGATCTGTGACAGATGGGAGGGATTGGTCAGTCTCTAGTCGACCTTGAAGACATCATGCCCCTAGTTCGTACGAGGGACCTTCCTCGTATGGTTTTTCCTGGAACTGTTGGAGGTGCCGGCTAGAGTGGGTCCCCCGCTGATAGTATGTATTATCTGAATCTGTTACATCAGGTCCGCTTGTTTCCCCTTCTTTTCTCCCCATGTTCTCAAATCTCGGCTTGCACCTCCCTTCCAGTCTGAATGTTCTCCCTGACTTGTTGTAAGAATTCTATCAAGCATCCTCTCCTTATCAAAGCGCCTTTGGTGCAACTGCGGGGAAGTTTCTCGGCTTCATGGTCCATAAGAGAGTCATAGAGGCTAACCCAGAAAAAATCATGGCTATCCTGGATCTAGAATCCCCCACATCTCTTCAACAGGTTCAAGCCTTAACCGATCAGGTAGCAGCGCTCAACAGGTTCATCTCCCGGTCTACCGATAAGTGCCTACCATTCTTCAAAGTTATCAAGCAGGGAAGAAACATGAAGTGGGATCAGGAGAGCGAACAGGCTTTCCAAGCTTTGAGAAGATATCTAACATGCCCTCCACTACTGGCCAAGCTAAATCCTGGAGAAGATATCCAAATTTACTTGGCCGTTTTAGAAACCGCTGTGAGTGAGGCCTTGGTCAAGGAATGCAGGGATAGGATCCAGCAACCTATCTACTATGTGAGTCGTATTCTAACCAAATTCGAAAAGAACTATATCTGCTGGAGAAGTTCGCTTATGCCTTGGTGACCTCAGCAAGGAAACTCCGTCCTTACTTTCATGCTCATTCAATAGCAGTGGTGACAGACCAACCGCTCTGTCAGTTCTTGTAGTGGCCGGATGTTTCTTGAAGGCTGGTTCTATGGGCCTTAGAGTTTACCTAGTTCGATCTAAAGTATAAGCCTAGGACCACGATAAAAGCTCAAGCACTAGTTGACTTTATAGCCGAGCTTTTAGTACCTTCAGATCAGGCAACCCGCTTAGTAACAAATGTCACCCTTGAGAGGATTCAAGAATCTGACAACTGTCCGGAGGGCTGCAAGTCATGGACTCTCTGCACTGACGGAGTTTCAGGTTCGAATTTAAAGCCAAGAATAATGAAGTGGAATACGAAGCCCAGTTAGCTGGGATAGAAGCTGCCATAGAGCTCAGGGTTGATTACCTGAATATCAAAAGCGACTCTTCACTCGTGGTCAACCAAGTTTCTGGGGATTATCAGGCCAAAGGGGATAACATGATCGCTTACCTAAAACAGGTGCAACAACTCAGGACCAGATTTAGGGGATTCAGAATCGAGCAGATACCTCGATAACTAAATCATCGGGCTGACATCTTAGCCAAGATAGCTGCCTATGGTGGTCAGACCCTACCTCACGGAGTCCCTCTTCAAGTAATCCCCCTACCTAGCATTATGCCTTGTAAGGAAGCTTATACCCTGGACCGACAGCCATGCTAGATGGATCTAATAGCAGAATATCTACAGAACGGGAAACTCCCCGAGGAGCTTGACCAAGCTAGGAGGGTTAAAGGCTCTCGGTCCGGTATTGTATGGTGGAGGGGCATTTATACCGAAGGAGAAAATCCCTTCCCCAGCTCCGATGTCTACACCCTGAAGATGCCAAGTGGGCTCTGAAAGAGGTCCATTCCAGGGAATGCGGGAACCATATTGGTAGAGAGGCCTTGGCATATCAAGTTCTCCGTATGGGGTATTATTGGCCGACCATCCATTAAGATGCTAAGGACTTGGTGCAAACCTGCGAGACATGCCAGAAGGCCGTAAACTTGAGTCACCTCCCTCCAGAGCGTTTGTCATCCCTTAGCTCGCCATACCCCTTTGCTATGTGGGGAGTCGATTTCATTGGACAGTTTCCTACAGCTCCGGGACAGACAAAGCATGTTATCATAGCGATTGATTACTTTATAAGATGGGTTGAAGCAGGACCACTGTCATCGATATCGGAAGAGAACACAACAAGGTTCATCAAGACCAATGTAGTTTGCAGGTTTGGAACCCCTCTTGCCATCATAGCCGACCTCGGAAAACAGTTTGACAATGGCCGATTCAGAGATTTTTGCCAAGGTTTGGGAATCGACCTTCGGTTTGCTTCGGTAGCCCACCCTCAGACCAATGGTTTGGTGGAATCAATGAACAAAACCATCAAGAAGTTGTTGAAGAAAAAGCTACAACAAAAGAAAGGTAGATAGGTAGATGAGTTTCACGAGGTCCTCTAGGCTTACCGCATTACAAGGAGAACAACTATCGGGGAAACGCCCTACTCGTTGGCCTTCAGGGTTGAAGTAGTTCTACCTATTAAGCACAAGTTGACCTCTTTTAGAATCCAACAATTCGAATCAGGAAGCAATGAAAGCAAGCTTCGAGCTAGCTTGGACCTCTTGGAAGAAAAGCAAGATCGAATAGCTGAAAAGGTAGCAATCTACCAAGGCAGGATTGCTAGGTACTTTAACAAGAGGGTTAAAACCTGAAGCTTCAAAGAAGGTGATCAGGTCCTCAGGAAAGTGATGTTGAACACTAAGAAGAGGTCAAACGGGGTCCTAAGGCCCAACTGGGAAGGACCCTACCTAATAAAGATGGTGATCTGTAACAGGGCGTACAAGCTCGAGGATATAGATGGCCGACTCATCGACCATACTTGGAATACGGATCACTTAAGGAAATTCTACCTTTGAACAGGGGACTCAGGAGCAGGCAACCTTCGACTAGCTTATTTTATTTTTTCTTCTGACAGTATTGTACTCCATCTTCCATATCAATGAATCTTGCCTTTTCCTGTTTACTCCTTCTTCAACTATGTCCTACAATGATTTGGGTTTACATAGAAAGTTTCAACATTATATCCTCAAGACCAGGGGTAAGCCGGGGAAGCTCCCTCGCTACTCCTGATGCCTCGACAAGGCACCACCCTCTGTTAAGAAAGGTCTTAGTGTAAGAGCATAGTTGCCGTCCAGATCTCAAGACCAGGAAATAGTCAGACAGCCCTCCTGATGCCTTGGTCGGGTTACCACCCCCAAGAAGGATCTAAGTGTAAGAGCATAGGAGCCATCCAGATCTCAAGACCAGGAAATAGCTAGATAGCACTCCTGATGCCTTGGTCGGGCTACCACCCTCAAGAAGGATCTGAGTGTAAGAGCATAGTTGCCATCCAGATCTCAAAACCAGGAAATAGCTAGATAGCCCTGTTGATGCCTTGGTCAGGCTACCACCCCCAAGAAGGATCTGAGTGTAAGAGCATAGTTGCCATCTAGATTTTGAGACCAGAAAATAGCTAGATAGCCCTCATGATGCCTTGGTCAGGCTACCGTTCCCCTAAAGAAGGAATCGAGCTTGAAAGCGTAGAAGCCCTCCTAATCCTGAGCCTAAGAAGGGGGCTAAACAGGTCTTTACTTAATGTTTTACTTGGGCTACAGCCCCCCAAAGAAGCTTGGGGATGGAGGGCTCGATTTACTTAAACTCTAAATGCTCCTGTTATTGCACTAGCTCTCCTTGATACAGGGTTACTTACTACATCAGACCCACAATAAAACAAGGGGACTGTCAGCTAAAGAAGTTGAGCTAGGAGTTTCATTAGTATGGGGGCTCAATGTCAATAACCTTTTTTCTTATCTTATTTTTTCCCAAAGATAGCAAGAACATGCAAGCCAGAGTTAGATCTGAGATTAAAATTTTATTATCAAGCAAGATAGCCTTTCCCCCAACAAGGCTACAACAAGCACGGGGGGCCCAATCCCTGGTTCTGGGCTACAAAAGAAAAAAAGTAAAAGATCAAACACAGTTGAAGATGGGATGCCCACCCCCTTTTCTGGGCATTCAAAAGTGGTTACATGAGAGAGAACTCAAGCTTCTTCGTCTTCGTAAGGACCTCCAGCCTCATCCTCCACAGAATGAACCTCGCTCTCTCCTCACCTCTCCGGTCGGGGTTCATCCTGGTCAGCTGCATCTACAGCCTCCGCCACCTCTTTCTGGGGATCAGCCCTGGCTGCCTTAGGGTCAACAGAATCCTCCTCCACGTTTTCATTGATCATCGCGATTGCTTCAGGCGGTATAGCTGCATCAAGAAGGCTGGTAACCGACTCAGGCACTTTCCTACCTTCTATTAACTCCATTCCTGAGAGCACTGCAGGGGGATCTCGGGCTTCAATAAGGCCTCCTTCTAGCTTCTCGTTGTGAACCCCTTACGAGGATTCGCCAGGACCATATGCTTGAATTGCTGGAACATGAAGAGGCAGATCTGGCACCTTCAATTGCTTCTCAGCTTCCTCCCCTGAATGACCAGCTCCATCAGTTTTGGGGCGAGACATCTCCATAACCCTTGACATGATCTCTTCTATATCCTAGCCAACGATGCTGGAGAGATTGAATGGGGGAGGAAGAGCCTCTGTAACCTGATAGGAAGCATTGAAATACCCCTCGCTAAAAGAGGCTTCCACTTCAGCTTGGAGCTGGGTAATTCGAGCTTGCAAGGTTTGGTTTTCAACATCTAAGGCCTTTACCTCTCCCCTTCAGTCATCCCGCTTTCTAGCCGGCCACTTGGACCGGAGAGTCTCCTGATCAAAAGCTCGCTTCAGCCTTTCATGATCGCATTGAAGCTTAGCTAGTTGAGTCTTCATTCCTTATTGGCTGGGGGTCATCTCCTGAACAGCCCGGGCAAGCAACCATATGGCTCGCTCAGCTTCAGTTTCAGCCTTGGCTGCCGGATCACGGAGGAAGGCTACCTGATGCCCTATGGCCACCTAAAACTTGAAAGCCTGCAAAGGAAAATCATGTTAGAAAATGACAAGTTAAGCAACTGAATGAAGAAGTAAAAGCGTCAATTACCTCGGCTAGAAAGGCGGACCTTTTGGTGATCATGATGTCCACGGGCATCGCGGTCTTCCTAGAAAGCCCATCGCCTGGAGAGGATTGGAAAAAATTGCTTCAGGACCTCATCTTGACCCGCCGAGCTCGATTGCTGGTAGGGGCGAGAAGGGGCGACCTCCATAATATCGGCATCGGGCTCTCTAGGAACCTCGACTGCCTGGAATACAACCGGATCTGCAGAGATGGGTAGTGTGACTCGGGGAGCATTGTTTGGAGCAGGAATGGACTTATCTGTGACTTGAGAGGTAGACCCTCATCGGTTTAGAGCCTTCGCAACCCAAGATGCAAGAAGAGCCATCTTGGACTTCACATGGGAAGGAGAAGGGGAAGGAACGAACAGGGCAGCTACCTCAGTGGTTGACACCCCCTTTTTTCAAACAGCCGAGAGAGCTCTAGGAGACGATCTGAAAGGAGGAGGAGGTACCCAAGTTTGTCAGGCTTCGCGAGAAGCTGGAGCAATAACAAGAACTGTTAGTGAAAAGAATCAAGATCATCAGAATTGAACCATCCAAAAAAAACAACAAGATAGATCGAGATACTTACGAGGGGTAGCACCGGATATCCATAGGTACCTGTTTATCCTACGAGGATCAAATGGGTCTGTGGTTAGGAACTTCAGATTCAAGTAGTTCCGAGCCAGGATGGTCTTCATCACGGCTTCAGACTCAATGGGCAAGGAATCCCGACCCCAAGTGGGTTTGTCACTAAAGGCGGTGGGAACCTCAAGCTCATGCCCGCCGACCAAGGCGGAGCTCCCCAAATCTCCCCCCGCTAGTACCCATTTTTCTTTCCAAGCAGGGTCTTTCTTTAAAGCCCCGGGGATGATAAGTTGAGCCTATTCTTGGCATTGGCATAAAATTGACCTCGTGGGACCCCAGCCAGGCTATCGATCTGGAAAAGGAAGGCGAGATCCTCAGCCTTGAGTTCCCTGGTTACGCTGCTCATCTCGTACTGCTCTTTCACAATACCAGGAAGCTGACTAGATGCCTCCAGAAGTCGAGCTTCAGTTAAAGCGAAGCCAGTTGAATGGCATTGAAAGCCGCCGAAGGGTGGGGTGAAGAGGAAGCCTCACCCCGCTCTCAAAAGTTACGACGCGGATAGGAAGCATGCCCTTGGGCGGACTAAAAACATCATAATTCAGGTGAGTGACAGTCAGGGACACAGTATCAGGAATACCATACTTGTCCCGAAGAGGGCCAATCGACTGAGGTCGACAGTGGAGTCAAGGATGACCCTGGTTTTGAAAGGTAGGGCTACCACTGAAGGAAGCTCCACCACTGTGACTTTAGCCCTTCCGACCGTATCTAATCTCTCCCCAACATCAGAGTCTTCATCGGCTAGGTTTAGAGGATTGTCGGGCTGGATCGAAAATCTAGAACAGATAAAAACGTTCCTATTAGACTGACGGTGCTGGTGGAGTGGGGAAGATTTCTCGTCGCTTGAAATCCCTCGCACCCATTTAAGAGAAGCTAGGTTAGGTCACCCGGAGCCCTCCACCAAGGCATCAACACTATCTGTGGAAGTCGACATTAATGGGGAAGAGAGGTGAGAAAGCAGGCGGAAGATTTCGGTAGAGAAAACAGGGAAGAAGAAATTTGAAAGTTTGAAGATTTGAAGATTTGAAGATTTGAAGATTTGAAGATTTGAGGAAGTATGAAGAAAGTGGCGGTCAGAACGGGCTTAAATAAAGGTTTATTGGCGATATCCTTGGAAAGATCACTTGGAGCCGTATTGCAGCCGTTTTTCTTCGAATAACACTCAGTTTCAAATTCAAAATGTTGGTTAATTAATGAGAAAATTTCGCTCTCATTAATTATCTGTATGGCGAAAAACTATCTCAATTAAACAAAGAATCTGACTCCAACCCCAACTCTACCACTGGTGTTCAAGTCAGAGGGGACTTCTGTTAATAGTGAAATTTGGCCAGGGGTCAAAGAGAATTTTTCCTCTCATAATCGACAATCATGAAGCCCGGAAAGACCATAAAGCGACCTCGCAGGAGCAGGGAAGGCCGGTTCGGCTTAAAAGCTACCAGAAGATCAGCCAGGCGCGACCGGGACAAGCCCCCATAAGAATACTAGAAGCCGGGCTTCTCCAGGCCATCTATCAGGGAACCTCGGCTCTGAGGTCGAGCTCCAAAGCCTCCCTGTAAATGCCAGGAGAAGTCTCCAATCTTAGGAGAGCTTCGAATGAAGCCCGTCAACCTTTCTAGAAACCCGTTGTCCTTACTGGACATAAAGGAAGAATCACGCCTAAATCTACACTACCCCAACTATCTCCTAGGAGGGTTTACAAGAGCACCTCAAGCCCCCAAGGGTCAGGGAAAATCCATCTTAAGCTTCTAAGAACAAATCCAAAGCAGGGATCTACCTCGCTCTACGGGGCAACAGGCAGCTGGCAGGGTGACCTCCATGAAGATTCATGGCACGAGTGCACACAGGATCGTCTCCTTGTAATATTTACATGCACGTCAAGAGTTTGATTCAAATAAGAAATTAAACTTATCTCCATCAACAATATCATCAAATCCCGTAACAATTCAAATTCAAATAACGAATCCCTCCCGATAAGGAAGGAACGGATTCATGGGATAACGGTAACGTATTTACGGATTAAAAACCTACTTGGACGATATAAATAGGTGAAGTCAAGGAAAGAGAAAGGGAGACATATACAAAAATACGAAGAACGAGAGATATACATTAGAGACAAAATAATAAAAACAATAGGTATACACATAGAAGGAGGGCCTAAATTCTGGATTTAGAACACGGTCACCTTCATCTCCACTTTTCGACAGGCACCGAGTTGCCACCATCCTACACCTCCGAGAGACTCTGAGCAAACTAGAGTGATATTTGTATCTTAAATAAATCAATAATAAAGCTCCCTCTTACTGTTATTACATTCCAGCCACTCTTCTCTTTCTTAACTAGGTCGGGAACCAACGGTACATACCCCGGGCACCTCTTTCGTGGTAATGGTCTCGAGGGTGTTAACATGAATTTCTCATCTCGAGCAAATTTCCCGTCAAGAGTTAACTTGTTATCGAACATGCTTAACGTTTATAATAATGTTAAACTTGTTTAATCAACACATTCAAGTTCTTCATCAATAAAAAATGTAGACTTGTTCATTGAACAGGAATATCGTTAGTCTAAACGTCAAACTCGTTCATTCTACGTTGAACTTGTTCTCAATGGTTAACGTTAACTTGTTATCGAACATGTTTAAAGTTCATAATAACGTTAAAATTCTTTAATCTTCAAGTTCAACTTTTTCATCATATTTAATGTTGACTTGTTCACTGAAGAGGTTTTTTGTTGGTCTTCAAGTCATACACGTTCATTCTACGTTGAACCTATTCATGAGGGATAACGTTAACTTGTTATCGAACAGGTTTAACATTCACAATATTCTTAAACTTGTTTAATCTACACGTTCTAGTTGTTCATCATATTTAACATACTATTGTCTACCGAACAGGTTTATCATTGATCTTAACGTCATACTCGTTCATTCTACGTTGAACTTGTTTATAATGGTTAACGTTAACCTGTTATCGAATAGGTTTAACATTCACAATAAAGTTAAACTTGTTTAATCCACATGTTAAAGTTGTTCATCAACAAAAAACGTAGACTTGTTCACTGAACAGGTTTATCGTTAGTCTTAACGTCAAACTCGTTCATTCTACGTTGAACTTGTTCTCAATGGTTAACGTTAACTTGTTATTGAACAGGTTTAACGTTCATAATAACGTTAAACTTCTTTAATCTACACGTTCAAGTCGTTCATCATATTTAACGTTGACTTGTTCACTGAAGAGGTTTTTTGTTGGTCTTCAAGTCATACACGTTCATTCTACGTTGAACCTATTCATGAGGGATAACGTTAACTTGTTATCGAACAGGTTTAACATTCACAATATTCTTAAACTTGTTTAATCTACACGTTCTAGTTGTTCATCATATTTAACATACTATTGTCTACCGAACAGGTTTATCATTGATCTTAACGTCATACTCGTTCATTCTACGTTGAACTTATTCATAAGGGTTAACATTAAAATGTTATTGAACAAGTTTAATGTTCATGTTAATAACAAAATTTTGCTAGGAACCAAATAAGAATTTTCCACTTCCCAGCCTTCCTGCAAGGGTCTGAATTCGGGCTTATATGACGGGGTATCAAGATCCCCGAGGTGGAGCTACCACGTGATCCTACAGGAGCAAGGTGAGGCCGCCCATACCATCTGAGCATCTTAAAAGTGTCTAGGCTTACCAAATAAAGCCTGACGAGACCGCATCAAGCTCCTTATACCGGGATAAAAGCCCGAAGCTAGGTCAACGTGAAAGAACCAGGGCTCCGACATCAAGTTATCTCGAGACACTCTCCTAGAGCTTGCTACTATCTCTACTTTGACTAGGAGACCTTCAAGGTGCTGAACTTGTCTTGCAAAGGCCCTCCTATCTAGTGGAGGTATAATCTCAACCTGTCCGAGAATAAAAGGAAGAAGCCCATAAAGCCCCATCATCACCAAAAGTGCCAAGATCCACTATAGATCCTGGCATGGTTAAATCAAGTAGCAAGAGCAGTACTCGAGCGTACATCTCCACCATTCCAGAAGTAAGCCAAGGTTGCCTGTTTATGGCGAACACCTTACCAGAGCTTGCCAGCCAAGCCCGCTACCCCGCTAGGATGCCTGCATATTTAGGTCAAGCTCCATTATAAAGTTAGGCATGGCTAAACAAAGCTCCCAACTATAAGGTTGGAACCCTATGGGATATTTCGCCCCTAAAATGGTTAGCACAAGCTCCATGGAAGACCTGTATGATCGATCTAGCTCCGTGACAATTGAGAGGTCCCTAGGGCACCCCGCCCATGTACTGGATCCTGAGGTACCTCACTCTCAAGGAATATCAAATGTCACCTCAGGTAACCTCTATGAAGTACCTCTCCAAAGAGACATACAGAACTAGAGCTCTCCTCTCGGCAACGTAGAAAGAGAGGGTTGACTTTCATGACATTTAAAGTACCATTAATGAGGTCACCCGTATTAATGGAGGTAGTCAACCCTATTAATGAGGTCAAATATGTTAATAGAGGCAGTCAACCCAATTAATGACATGATCAACAAAATTAATAAGAGAATATTCAACTCTTTAATGGCCATCATTAGTGAAAGAGTCCAAAGAGGAAACAAATACCATTTCCTCTAAGATATCCTCTACAACCGATTATTAGGGGTCAACTATAACAGAAAATCCCGCCTATCAAGGAAAGAAGAGGCCGAAGAGGAAACAATAATATCTTCTCCAAATAATAGCTACAAGCCGATCAACTACATGAAAGAAAGAATCGTATTCGATAAGGAAACGAAGACTATTTGAAGAGTCCTGGACTTGCACGCCAAGGTAGTCACCATGTATAAATATGCCTGTAAAAGTCATAGTGATCGGGATCCGATCAATGACAGAAGACACATGCTTGGTTAAAAGTTCTCTCTACATCATCATTGTTTATGTACCCCGACCAGGAAAATATTTGTATTAGTAAACACTCATTGTTGTAAGCTCTCCGGAGCATATATGTTGTACTACTTTGACATCTTTTAACCTCCTCGGAGCATCACATGATATATATATATATATATATATATATATACAAGGAAGGGTATTCCTCCTTCCTCTGGATACTGCCTAGGGATTTTTTAGCATGTGATCACTCGTGATGCTTTTTCCCCCCTTGGTCAATCCATTTCCATCTACATAAGACTTGTGTTTTTCCTATTATCTACTGTATTACGCATGTGTGTATGCGGGCTAAGTACCGACCCCATTGGTCATAGCTCTCTAATCTTTCTTACATAAGATCGGGAAACAACAACGAAGACCTAAGGAACCGAATATAGATTCCTACCCCACTGGACCTAACGCTCTTATCCTCTTATCTACACACCAAAGTCGTACATCAAGATGAATAGAAACCTCCCAGACCAGTTTGAAGGGAGTCGAGGAGCTCTCCCGTATCCTCTCTATGGAAGAAATCGAGCTCTCCGACACTAGATCTAGATGAGCCCCCCTTCTTACTTGCTATCGAGGTCGGGGTATTATAGGAAGCAATCGGGCTCCAGAACCAGGCTCTGGGTACCAGGACAGGTTCCGACCCTGAACGAGGAACAAGGTCTAGGATCACCCCTTCGTACCAACAAAGGAACCTCGAGCTCCCCAGATCTACTTCATAAGCACGAAGCCCGATGGGCGGGATGGTTTGTCTCCTACCTACTGTTTCATCCTCCTTCGTATTCATACAAGATCTCACAAAGGTACCAAGGGTACCAACCCCGGCAACCACCTCTGTGGTATTGGTCTCGAGGGTGTTAATAAGGATTTCTCATCCTAAACAAATTTCCCGTTAACACTTTCTGGTGCCGTTTGTGGAAATTTCCACACCACTTTTGAAAGCCTTTATGTCTCTACATGAGTATCATTATACTGTCGAGGTAACAGATTCATTATTCATGGAATATCATTTACTATATACGATGTCTTTTCTCCATACTTGTCTATATCACCTATGCATCGCATGTGGTGCTCATTTTATCATTTAATGAGTTTCGTTCATTGTGGAGCAAATATGGTACGTGGGATTCCTGGTGGATCCAGTTCATTATGCTACTCCTATGAAGTGAACCTGCTCAGATAATCGTGGAGCTCCAATACAGTAGCCCCCCGCTTGAAGATCTGATATATAGTTGAATGATTCTGATACATCGAGAGCTCCTATACAGTAGAACTGCACCTCTCTTGCTTCTTTAGAGGAAATTTGCTCTGCTACAGGTAGACCACTTATCCAGTAGATCCGTGGGACTTGGACCTGGTCATACGGGACCCTTTATGTCACCGTATCACCCCTTCAGAAGCTCCTACGTAGAGGTAGCAGGTCGAATCATGAATCTAATAAACCAACTCAGCTGTGTAGCTTCTAGAGCAGCATGACCGGTCGAAGATTAGTGGTTCTACACCTCATGCACCGGGCTCGTCAAAGCCCAAGTGAGCCACTGAACTCTAGGTTCACTCTAGGAGGGTCCAGAGCTTTCTCTCAATTGCAGAGGACTCCAAAGATCCTAAGAATGCTTCTTGACCAGTACCAGACTGGTGGCTTCGCTCCATGTTTACTGGGCCATTCAACGCTCTAGCAAGCCACCGAAGCTCGATCCTATCGAGGAGGTCTTAGAAGTTTCCCACATTTGGTAAGGCCACCTACGTGCCTAAGTAAGCTTCTAGTGCAGTAGCATCGCAAAAAGACCGGTGGCTTTGCTCTATATGTACTACATCGCCCTAGCAAGCCACTGAAGTCCGATCTGATCGAGTAGAGCCCAGAGGTTTCCCACTCTTGGTAAGGCCTCCTACATGCCTAAGCTAATCTCTGGAGCAGCAGGCTCACTGTAAGGCCAAGTGGCTCCTCACTTCTTATATAGGGTCGGTCAACAACCAATTGAGCCACTGAGCTCTTGTTTCATTCCAGAATTGTCCAGAGCCTCATTTCAATTGCAGGGGACTCTAAAGATCCCAAGCATGCTTCTGGACCAGTACTAGACCGGTGGCTTCATGTTTACCGGGCCATTCACAGTTTTAGCAAGCCACCGATGCCCGATCCGATCGAGGAGGTCTTAGAAGCTTCCCATATTTGGTAAGGCCATCTACATGCCTAAGAAAGCTTTTAGAGCAGTAACACCACTACAAGATCAGTGGCTTCGCTCTATATGTACCGGGTCATTTATTGCCCTAGAAAGCCACTAAAGCCCGATCTGATCGAGGAGAGCCCAGAGGTTTCCCACTCTAGGTAAGGTTCCTACATGCCTAAGCTAACCTATGGAGTAGCAGCCTCACTGTAAGGCCAAGTGGCTCCTCACTTCGTATACCGGGTCGGTCAACGCCAGAGTGAGCCAATAAATTTTTGGTTCATTCCAGGAGGGTCAAGATCTTTCTCTCAGTTGTTGGGGGCTCCTTAAAATCCCAAGTTTTCCTTTGGACCGGTACCAGACCGGTAGCCCATCTCCATTCATATAGGGTCATCCAATGCTTAAGTCAGTCACCATTCATGGTCCAAAGTCTTCTCTCCGTCAAGGGAAACTTCTAGAATCCTGAGCATGTATCCAGACAGTTACTAGGTCGGTGTCTCCTCTCCACTTGTATGGGGCCATTCATCGCCTTACCGAGCTACCTTGGTCCCGATCTACCTCTCTGATTCAGATAGAAAGGTAGGCAGACTTTGAGCCCCCCATGCATCTACAGCAGCAGAGGACTTCAAGGTAGTTCCTACCTCAACACGAATAAACATGAAAGCATAAATGGGAACCAAGTCCTCCTCATCATCTGCGCATCCATCATCTCAATAACTTCTGGCTTCAATCAGAGCGGACCCAGGTAACTCTCAACTTTCTCTGTGATCTATTCAAGGTATCCATCCTCCAATGATAATCAGGTCAGAAGGAAGAAGTGATCGAGCAGCCTAGCAAGCAACACAGAAGCGTCATTCAGTAAGTGAAGCACCCACCTTGGCTCCCAAGGTAGCCATGCTGCCATGCAGCCATGTAGAGTTTAAACCACTCGCTCAAAAGTTTACCTTCTCCTTCGGAGCAATCCTCCTATGGCATAACTCATGGACCTGAGTCTCTCCACATCATATGTATATTGGATCCACTCCTGGATTACCTGCACATTAGCCATGGTTGCCTCAATTCTGGTCATGTCTTCATTCAGAACAACTGTGTCCCTCACTACCGTGGTCAGCTCCTTCTCCTTTTGGTTTGACGTCCCCTAAGAGAAAAGTTTTCTCCATGTGAAACATCTACTTCTGGATCAACCTGGGCTAACCTGCCATATAAACAACCACCTCAGTTGTGGCCTTTATTTGAAGAAGAATCTCCCTCTTCGGATTGATCATCTACTGCACCATGATATTTTGAGCCAGGTCTGCTTCAGTTATACTTGCCAACTACGATGGGAACATACACAACTATCTCAGCAGCTTTCTTCTTAATCCCATCCCTCTTAAGCTCCCAACTACAATGACTCTTAAGTCAAATGGGGGAAGTAGAGCCAGTTCTATCGGGAAGGTTGTGAAGAAGTAACCATCCTCCTTGGCTGGCACAAGCTCGACCTTAGCAAACACCAGCTTGCTATCGAAGATTATCATACTGATGGCTCCTCTCCAATTGTACTGGGCCTTCCATTGCCCTAGTGAGCCATCGAGGTCACGATCCGTTCGGGGAGCACCCAAAGGTCCTGATTCATTCACAGTGGGATCTTGAGCTCGATAACGATTGTTGAAGACTCTCATCTACCCCAAGCGGACTTCCAAACCGGTAACATCACTTAGGGACTAGAAGCTCAATATTTTCTCAGTACTCCAATGTGAGGGGCGATGACCCTAGCGTGATACAATTTCCTCTAGTTCTCAATAAAAAATGTCTTTTACGTAGAGCCATTCTACTATCTATACTCATAATGCAGATCATCTCAAGATATTCTACTCGTTAAAAAACTCCTAGAGCAAGACTGGTTATCAACCGATACCACCATGCATTGATACAACTTCGTATTAGCTCACCATGATTTTGCATCTCTTTCAATTTTTGTATCCGTAGTAGATCTCATGTGATCACCATCACTAGGAGAGCTACACCGCACTCTCGATGCCCTAGACTGAATCAAATCCTTCCAGAAGGATCGCCATTACCAGGAGAGCTACAACTCACTCCTGATGCCCTGGATTGGATTAATCCCTCTAGGAGGATCGCCATAGTATTGACAGTGATCTCCTTATGACCAGAGACTGGTCGGGGAAGCCCCCTCACTACCTCTGATTCCTCAGGCGGGTACCACCCACCGCCAAGAAGGGTCTGAGTGTAAGAGCATAGTTGCCATCCAGATCTCGAGACCAAGGATTGATCAGGGAAGCCCCCTCATCACCCCTGATGCCTTGGTCTGGTGGCCTCACCCAAGAAGGATCCGAGTGTAAGAGCATAGTTGCCATCGGGATAAAAATACCAGGATATAGCTAGATTGCTCTCATAATGCCTTGGTCGGACTACAACCCCCAAGAAGGGTCTGAGTGTAAGAGCATAGTGGCCATCAGGATCAAAATACCAGGATATAGCTAGATAGCGCTCCTAATACCTTGGTCGGGCTACAACCCCCAAGAAGGGTCTGGGTGTAAGAGCATAGTAGCCATCCGAATCAAAATACCAGGATATAGCTAGATAGCGCTCCTGATGCCTTGGTGAGGCTAAAACCCCCAAGAAGGGTCTGAGTGTAAGAGAATAGTTGTCATCCAGATCGAAATACCAGGATATGGCTAGATAGCGCTCCTGATGCCTTGGTCGGGCTACGACCCCCAAGAAGGGTCTGAGTGTAAAAGCATAGTTGCAATTCTGAGCAAAATACTAGGATACAGCTAGATAGCGCTCCTGATGCCTTGGTCGGGCCACGACCCCCAAGAAGGGTCTGAGTGTAAGAGCATAGTTGCCATCCTGATAAAAATACCAGGATATAACTAGATAGCGCTCCTGATGCCTTGGTCTGGCTACGAACCCCAAGAAGGGTCTGAGTGTAAAATCATAATTGCCATCCGGATCAAAATACCAGGATATATCTTGATAGCGCTCCTGATGCCTTGGTCGGGCTACTACCCCCAAGAAGGGTCTGAGTGTAAGAGCATAGTTGCCATCCAGATCAAAATACTAGGATATAGCTAGAAAGCGCTACTGATGCCTTGGTCGGGCTACGACCCCCAAAAAGGGTCTGAGTGTAAGAGCATAGTTGCCTACCAATTCCAGGAACATAAATTTCAGGCTCTTAGCCACTATAGCTTAATCAGACATGATCGAGCAATACGGTTGGTAACCTTTCTTACTTACCAAATTTTACACTAACTAGAGCGTCGGAAATTCCACAAAGGGAATATCACTTTTGTGGTCCGCCATCGCTCATTTATTTTCTATGTACGCCGAATGCATCTACGTTTCGCCTATGTATAAAGAACCGGTGAGAAAGTGGCCTTAGTTGCCTACCAGGACTCCTAAAACAAGAATAACTAGTACCCCGGTTTGCTAAGCCAAACACTGGGAGCGATTCTGGTTGCAAGTAAGAAGCGACAAGAAAAATTCTTCATGTGGTACGAGATTCAGACTCCAACCCCAAATACTTACCGGTGTTCAAGTCAGAGGGGACTTCTGTTAATAGCACAATTTTGCTAGAGACCAAAGAAGAATTTTCCACTTCCCAGCCTTCCTACAAGGGTCCAAATTCGGGCTTATAAGACGGGGTATCAAGGTCCCCAAGGTCGAGCTACCACGCGATCCTATAGGAGCCAGGTGAGGCTGCCCATACCATCTGAGCATCTCGCACGTGTCCAGGCTTACCAAATAAAGCCTTACGAGACCGCGTCAAGCTTCTTATACCAGGGGTAAAAGCCTGAAGCTAGGTCGACGTGAAAGAACCTGGGTCCCCCGACATCAAGGTATCTCGTGACACTCTCTTAGAGCTTGCTACTATCTCTACTTTCACTAGGAGACCTTTAAGGTGCCGAACTTGTTTTGTAAAGGTCCTCCTGCCTCGTCGAGGTATAATCTCGATCTGTTTGAGCATAAACGGAAGAAGCCCGTAAAGTCCCATCATCACCAAAAGTGCCAAGATCCACTGTAGATCCTTGCATGGTTAAATCAAGTAGCAAGAGCAGTACTTAAGCGTACATCTCCACCATTCCAGAAGCAAGCCAAGGTCGCCTGTTTATGGCGAACACCTTACCAGGGCTTGCCAGCTACGCCCGCTACCCCGCTAGGAAGCCTACCTAATTAGGTCAAGCTCCATGATAAAGCTCGACGTAGCTAAACCAAGCTCCCAACTACAAGGTTGGAACCCTATGGAATATTTCACCCCTAAAATGGTTAGCACAAGCTCTATGGGAAGACCAGCATGATCGATCTAGCTCCGTGACAATCGAGAGGTCCCCGGGGGACCCCGCCAGTGTACTGGATCCTAGGGTACCTCGCCCTTAAGGAATATCAAATGTCACCTCAGGTAACATCCATGAAGTACCTCTCTAAAGTGACATGCAGAACTAAAGCTCTCCTCTCGGCAACGTAGGAAGAGAGGGTTGACTTTCATGACAGTTAAAGTACCATTAATGAGGTCAACCGTATTAGTGGAGGTAGTCAACCCTACTAATGAGGTCAAATATGTTAATAGAGGCAGTCAACCCAACTAAGGACATGATCAACACCATAAATAAGAGAATATTCAACTCTATAATGGCCATTATTAGTGAAAGAGTCCAAAGAGGAACCAAATACCATTTCCTCCAAGATATCCTCCACAACCGATTATTAGGGGTCAACTATAACAGAAAATCCCGCCTATCATGGAAGGAAGAGTCCGAAGAGGAAATAATCATATCTTCTCCAAGATAATATCTACAAGTCGATCAACTACATAAAAGGAAGAATCATATTCGATAAGGAAACGAAGACTAATTGAAGAGTCCTGGACTTGTATGTCAAGGTAGTCACCATGTATAAATATGCCTATAAAAGGCATAGTGATCGGGATCCGATCAATGACAGAAGACACATGCTTCGTTAAAAGTTCTTTCTACATCATCATTGTATATGTACCCTAACAAGGAAAATACTGGTATCGATAAACACTCATTGTTGTAAGCTCCCCGGAGCATATACGTTGTACTATTTTGACATCTTTGTAACCTCCTCGGAGCATCACATGATATATATATATATATATATATATATACAAGGAAGGATATTCCTCATTCCTCTTGATACTGCTTAGGGGTTTTTCAGCATGTGATCACTCGTGATGCTTTTTCCCCCCTTGGTCAGTCCACTCCATCTATATAAGACTTGTGTTTTTCCTATTATCTACTGTATTACGCTTGTATGTATACGGGCTAGATACCGACCCCATTGGTCCTAGCTCTCTAATCTTTCTTACATGAGATCGGGAAACAATAACAAAGACCTAAGGAACCGAATCTATATTCCTACCCTGCTGGACCTAACGCTCATATCCTCTCATCTACATGCCAAAGTCGCATATCAAGATGAAGAGAAACCACCCAGACCAGTTCGAAGGGAGTCGAGGAGCTCTCCCATATCCTCTCTATGGAAGAAATCGAGCTCTTAGACATTGGAGCTAGATGAGCCCCCCTTCTTACTTGCTATCGAGGTCAAGGTATTAAAGGAAGCAATCAGGCTCTAGAACTAGGCTCTTGGTACCGGGACGGGCTCCGACTCAGACCTAGGAACAAGGTCCAGGATCGCCTCCTTCGCACCAGTAAGGAAACCTCAAGCTCTCTAGATCTACTTCATAAGCACGAAGCCTGACGGACGGGATGGCTTGTCTCCTACCTACTGTTTCATCCTCCTTCATATTCGTACAAGATCTCACCAATGTACCAAAGTTACCAACCCTGGCCACCACCTCAGTGGTAGTGGTCTCGAGGGTGTTAATATAGATTTCTCCTCCAAAACAAATTTCCCGTTAACAGTTCATAATAACGTTAAACTTGTTTAATCTACACGTTCTAGTAGTTCATCTTATTTACCGTAGAATTTTTTACATATTAGGTTTATTGTTTGTCTTAACGTCAAACTCGTTCATTCTACATTAAACTTGTTATTGAACAGGTTTAACGTTCACAATAACGTTAAACTTGTTTAATATACCCGTTCAAGTAGTTCATCATATGTAACATAGACTTATTTACTGATGAGGTTTATCGTTGGTCTTAACGTCAAACCCATTCATTCTATGGTGAACTTGTTCTCAATGCTTAACATTAACTTGTTATTGAACAAATTTAACGGTCATAATAGTGTTGAAATTGTTTTTTTGACAGGAAATTTGCTCGAGATGAGAAATTCCTGTAAACACCCTCTAGACCACTACCACGAAAGTGGTGGCCGGGGTCGGTATCGTTGGTTCCCGACAAATTTAAGGGGTAGACGAGAGGCTGATCAGTAAATGGGAGCTTTATTATTGATATATTGCTTTAAACTACAAATCGCTCTCTTGTATGCTCACAGTCTCTCAAAGGTGTAGGGTGGTGGCAACTCGGTGCCTGTCAAATAGTGGAAATAAAGGTAGTCCTGTTCTAAATACAAAATTTAGGCTTTCCCCCATGCCTCTATATTTTTTGTACGTATATCTATTCTTGTAGGTTGTTCTCTGTTTTTTTTATCCGTCGTTCCTTTTCTTTCTACCATGCTTGGCATCACATATTTATATCGTCCAACTAGGTTTTTAATTCGCAAATACTTTACTGTGATCCCATGAATCTGTTCCCCTCATATCGGGTGGGATTTGTTATTTGAATTTGAATTGTTACTAGATTTGATGATATCGTTGACGGAGATAAGTTTGTTCCCTTATTTGAATCAAACTCTTGACGTGCATGTAAATAACATGTGGAAACGATCCTGTGTGCACTCGTGCCATGAATCTTCATGGAGGTCACCCTGCCAGCTGCCTGTTGACCCGTAGAGCGAGGTAGACCCCTGCTCTGGCTCTGCTCTTAGAAGCATAAGATGGATTTTCCGTAACCCTTGGGGGCTTGAGGTGCTCTTGTAGACCTTATTGGGAGGTAGCTGGGGTAGTGTAGTTTTAGGCGTGACTCTTTCTTTATGTCTAGCAATAACAGCGGGCTTCTGGAGAGGTTGATGGGCTTCTTTAGAATGTCTCTTGAGCTTGGAGATTTCAAATGGCATTCACGGGGCGGTTGTGGAGCTTGACCTTAGAGCTGAGGGTCCCCGATAGATGGCCTGGCGAAATCCAGGTTCCAGTTCTCTCATGGGGGGCTCGTCCAGGTTATGCCTAGCTTGTTTTCTGGTAGTTTTAAAGACAAGCCGTCCTTCCCTGCTCCGGTGGGGTGGCTTTTACGACTTTTCCAGGCTTTATGATTGTCGATTATGGGTGGAAAATTTCTCTTTGACCCCTGGCCAAATTTCACTATTAACAGAAGTCCCCTCTGACTTGAACACCGGTGGTAAAGTTGGGGTTGGAGTCAGATTCTATGTTTAATTGAGAAAGTTTTCCGCCATAAAGATAATTAGTGAGGGTGAAATTTTCTCATTAATTACCCAATATTTGAATTTGAAACTAAGTGTTATTCGAAGAAAAACGGCTGCAATACGGCTCCAGGTGATCTTCCCTACGATATCACTGATAATCCTCTATTTAAGCCCGGCCTGACCGTCACTTTCTTCAAACTTCCTCAAATCTCAAATAGTGTTGATGCCTTGGTTGAAGGCTTCGAAGGCCCTAACCTAGCTCCCCGTAAGCGGGTGCGAGGGATTTCAAGCAATGAGGAATCTTCCCCGCTCCGCCAGCGCCGTCGTTCTAACAGGAACGTTTCTATAGGCTCTGGCTTTTCAAACCAGCCTGACATACCTATGAACCTGGTCGACGAGGACTCTGATGTCGGGGAGAAAGTTGATGCAATCGGGAGGGCACAAGTCACAGTGGCGGAGCTTCCTTCAGTGGTAACCCTTCCTTTCGAACCCAGGGTCATCCCCGACTCCACTGTTGACCCTCAGTCGATCGGTCGTTTTCAGGACAAGTATGGTATTCCTGACACTGTTTCCCTAACTGTCCCTCACCGGGATTACGATGTTTTTAGCCCTCCCAAAAGCGTGCTACCTAACCACGTCGCAGCTTTTGAGAACAGGGTGAGGCTCCCTCTTCGCCCCACCCTTAGGCAGGCTCTCAATGCCTTTCAGTTGGCTCCGCTTCAACTGACGCCTGGCTTTTGGAGGCATCTAGTCGGCTTCCTAGTATTATGGAGGGAGCAGTACGAGATGAGCAACGTAACCAGGGAGCCTGAGGCTGAGGAGCTCGTCTTTTTTTTCTAGATAGGTAACCTGGCTAGGGTTCCACGACGCAAATTCTATGCCAAGGACAAGAATAGGCTCAATTTTATCATCCTCGGGGCTTCAAAGAAGGACCCCGCTAGGAAAGAAGAATGGGTACTGGTGAGGGGAGACTGGGGGAGCTTCATCTTAATCTGAAGGTATGAGCTTGAGGTTCTCACCGCCTTTAGTGACAAACCTATATGGGGTCGGGATTCCTTACCCGCTGAGTCTGAAGCCGTGTTGAAGATCATCATGGCTTGAAACTACTTGAATCTCAAGTTACCAACCGCTAACCCCTTCGATCCCCACAGGGTGAACAAGCATATGCGGATCTCCGGTGCTACTCCTCGTAAGTATCTCGCTCTATCTTGTTTTTAAATGTGTTAATAGCAAAATTTAGCTAGGGACCAAAAACGAATTTTCCACTTCCCAGCCTTCCCATAAAGGTCCAAATTCAAGCTTGTATGACGGAGGTATCAAGGTCCCTAAGGTCGAGGTACCACACGATCATACAGGAGCAAGGCGAGGCCGCCCATACCATCCGGGCATCTCGCACATGTCTAGGCTTACCAAATAAAGCCCGACGAGACCGCATTAAGCTCTTTATACCAGGATAAAGCCGGATGCTAGGTCGACGTGAAAGGACCTGGGTCCCCTGATATCAAGAGGCACTCCTACCTCATCGATGTATAATCTCGACCTTTCCGAGCATAAAAGGAAGAAGCCCGTAAATCCCCATCCTCACCGAAAGTGCTAAGATCCATTGTAGATCTTGGCATGGTTTAATCAAGTGGCTAGAGCAGTGCTCGAGCGTACCTCTCCACCCTACCAGAAGCGAGCCAAGGTCGCATGTTTATGGAGAACACCTTACCAGGGCGTGCTACCCAAGCCCGCTACCCCACCAGAAAGCCTGCACAATTAGGTGAAGCTCCATGATAAAGCTCGACGTAGCTAAACCAAGCTCCCAGCTACAAGGTTGGAACCCTACGAGATTTTTCACCCCTAAAATGGTTAGCACAACCTCCATGGGAAGTCCAGCATCTAACTACGTGACAATCGAGAGGTCCCTGGGGAACCTCGCTAGTGTACTGGATCCTAGAGTACCTCGCCCTCAAGGAATATCAAATGTCACCTCAGGTAACCTCCATGAAGTACCTCCCCTAAGTGACATGCAGAACTAGAGCTCTTTTCTCGGCAATGTAGGAAGAAAGGATTGGCTTCCATGACATTTAAAGTACCATTAATGAGGTCAACCGCATTAATGGAGGCAGTCAACCCAGTTAATGACATGATCAACACCATTAATAAGAGAATATTCAACTCTTTAATGACCACCATCAGTGAAAGAATTCTAAAAGGAAACAAATGCCTTTACCTCCAAGATATCCTTCATATCCGATTCTTTGGGGTCAACTACAACAGATAATCCCGTCTATCAAGGACGGACGAGTCCAAAGAGGAAACAATCACATCCCCTCCGAGATATTAGCCACGATCAGATCAACTACATTAAATCGTACTTAATAAAGAGAAGAAGATTAAAGAATTCTGGACTGGCACGCCAAGGTAGACACCATTTATAAATATGCCTGTAAAAGGCATAGAATCGATCCCCGATCAATGACAGAAGACAGACATGCTTCGTTTAGAGATCTCTCGACATCGTCAATATATATGTTACCTTTATCTAGAATATACTGGTATCGGTCTACATTCGACCACCATTGTAAGCTCTCCGGAGCGACTACTTTGTATTACATTCACCATTCTTGTAAGCTCCCTAGAGCATTCTTTGATATATACATAAGGAAGGGTATTCCCCTTTCCTCCGGATACAGCCTTGGGGTTTTTCAGCATGTGATCATTCGTGATGCTTTTTTCCCCTTAGTCAGTCCACCTCCCTCTACAAAAGATTTGTGTTTCTCTTACTTATGCCCTGTGTAATGCATGTGTATATGAGTGCGATCTAGTTTCCTACCTCGCTGGACCTACCGCTCTTTTCTTTCCATCTACATGCTAAAGTCGCCTATCAAGATGAGGAGAAATCACCTAGACCAGCTTGAAGAAAGTCGATGGGCTCTCATGCATCATCTCTATGGTAAAAATCGAGCTCTCTGACACTGGAGCTAGATAAGCCCCCTCCTTACTTGCTATCTAGGTAAGGGAATTACGGGAAGGAATCGGGCTTCAGAACCGAGTTCCAGGTACTATGACGGGCTCCGACCCTGACCGAGCACAAGGACTAGGACCAAGATCAACCCTTTCACACCAACAAGAGAACCTCAAGCTCCCAGATTTACTTCATAAGCACGAAGCCTGGCGGGATGGCTTGTCTCCTCAAGATCCCTAGATCTAATACATAAGCACGAAGCCCGATGAGCGAGATGACTTGTCTCATACCTCCGATTTTATCATTCTCATATTCATACAAGATCAGGTCAGCTATCATCGGTACTGACCCCGACCACCACTTTCACGGTAGTGGTCTCGAGGGCATTAATTAGGATTTCTCATCCCAAACAAGTTTCCCGTTAACACTTTCTGGCACCGTCTGTGGGGAGTTTCAACACCCCTTTTGAAAGCCTTTATGTCTCTACATGAGTATCATTGTACTATCGAGGTAACAGATTCGTTATTCATGAATATCATTTATTATATACGATGTGTTTTCTCTATACTTGTCTACATTGCCTATGCATCGCATTTGGTGCTCATTTTAACATTTAACGAGTTTCGTTCATTGTGGAGAAAATATGGTACGTGGGATTCCTGGTGGAACCAGTTCATTATGCTACTCCTATGAAGTAAACCTGCTCAGATAATCATAGAGCTCCTATATAGTAGCTCCCCACTTGAAGATCTCCTATATAGCTGAACCATTTTGATACATCGAGAGCCCCTATACAATAGAACTGCACCTCTCCTGCTCTTCTACATTAGATTCGCTTTGCCACCAGTGTATCACTTCTCCAGCCGATCCATTGGGCTTCGACCTGTTTATACGGATCCACTCATGCCACCAGGTCCGCCCTTCGTAAGCTCCTAGGTAGAGGTAACAGGTCGACCCATAAATTTAAGAAGCCAACTCAGCTGTGTAGCTTCTAGAGCAACAAGACCTGTAGAAGATTAGTGGTTCCACACCTCATGCACTTGGCCAGTCAATGTCCAAGCGAGCCACTGAACTCTCGATCCATTTGAGCATGGTCCAGAGCCTCCTTTCAAATTAATGGGGACTCCAAAGATCCCAAGCATGCTTCTGAACCAGAACCAGACCGGTGGCTTTGCTCTGTGTGTACCGGGCCATTCACAGCCCTAGCATGCCACCGAAACCCTGATCTGATCGAGGACAACCTAGAAGCTTCCTATAATTGGTAAGGCCTTCTACGTGCCTAAGCAAGCTTCTAGAGTAATAGCACCGATACAAGACCGGTGGTTTTGCTCTATATAAACCGGGTCATTCATATCCCTAGCAAGCCACCGAAGCCCTATCTGATCGATGAGAGCCAGAGGCTTCCCATAATTGGTAAGACCTCCTATATACCTAAACAAACCTCTGGACTAGCAGCCTCACTGTAAGGCCAAGTGGCTCCTCACTTCTTATACAGGGCCTGTCAACGCCCAAGTGAGCCACTGAACTCCTATTTCATTCCAGCATGGTCCAGAGCTTTCATTTCAATTGCAAGGGACTTCAAATACCCTAAGCATGCTTTTGGACCAGTACAAGACCGGTTGTTTCACTCTATATGTACCGGGTCAATCATCGCCCTAGCAAGCCACCGAAGCCCGATCTGATCGAGTAGCTCTCAGAAGTTTTCCACATTTGGTAAGGCCACCTACGTGCCTAAGCAAGCTTCTAGACTAGTAGCATCGCTACAAGACCGGTGACTTTGCTCCATGTTTAACGGGCAATTCACCACCCTTACAAGCCACCGACGCCCGATCCGATCGAGGAGGTCTCAGAAGCTTCCCACCTTTGGTAAGGCCACCTACGTGCCTAAGCAAGCTTCTAGACCGGTAGCACCGCTACAAGACCGGTGGCTTTGCTCCATGTTTACCGGGCCATTCACCACCCTAGAAAACCACCGTTGCCCGATACAATTGAGGAGGTCTCAGAAGCTTCCCACCTTTGGTAATGCCATATATGTGCCTAAGCAAGCTTCTAGAGCAGTAGCATCGCTACAAGATCGGTGGCTTTGCTCTATACGTACTGGGTCATTCATCGCCCTAGCAAGCCACCGAAGCCCGATCTGATTGAGGAGTGCCCAGAGGTTTCCCATTCTTGGTAAGGCCTCCTACATGCCTAAGTAAACCTTTGGACTAGCAGCCTCACTGATAGGCCAAGTGGCTCCTCACTTCTTATACAGGGCCAGTCAATGCCCAATTGAGCCATTGAGCTCCTATTTCATTCCAGCATGGTCCAGATCCTCATTTCATTTGCAGGGGACTCTTAAGATCCCAAGCATGCTTCTAGAACAGTACCAGACTGGTGGATTCACTCCATGTTTACCGGGCCATTAATCTCCCTAGCAAGCCATCGAAGCCTGATCTGATCAAGGAGAGCCCAGAGGTTTCCCATTCTTGGTAAGGCCTTCTACATGCCTAAGTAAACCTCTAGACTAGCAGCCTCACTGTAAGGCCAAATGGCTCCTTACTTCTTATACAGGGCATGTCAACGCCCAAGTGAGCCTGTGAGCTACCGATTAATTCCAGCAGGGTTCAGAGCGCTCTCTCAGTTGCTGGGGACTTCTAGGATCCCGACCATGCATCTGGACCAGTACATCCGGTGGCTTCACTATATGTTTATCGGGCCATTCACCTCCCTAGCAAGCCATCGAAGAACGATCCGATCGAGGAGGTCTCAGAAGCTTCCCACCTTTGGTAAGGCCACCTACGTGCCTAAGCAAGCTTCTAGACCGGTAGAACCGCTACAAGACCGGTAACTTCGCTTCATGTTTACTGGGCCATTCATCGCCCTAGCAAGTCACCAAAGCCCGATTTGATCAAGGAGAGCCCAGAGGCCCATTCTTGGGAAGGCCTCCTACATGCCTAATTAAACCTCTGGACTAGTAGCCTCATTGAAAGGCCAAGTGGCTCCTTACTTCTGATACAGGGCCGGTCAATGCCAAATTGAGCCATCGAGCTCCTATTTCGTTTCAGCATGGTCCGGAGCCTAATTTCAATTGTAGGAGACTCCAAAGATCCCAAGCATTCTTCAGGAATAGTACCAGACTTGTGGATTCACTCCATGTTTACTGGGCCGTTCATCACCCTAGCAAGCCACCGAAGTCTGATATGATCGAGGAGAGCCCAGAGGTTTCCCACTCTTAGAGGGTTCAGAGCTATTTCTTAGTTGTTGGGGGCTCCTTGAAATCCCAAGTACGCCTCTGAACCGATACCAGACAGGTAGCTCATCTCCATTCATATAGGGTCATCCAATGCTCAAGTAAGTCACCACTCATCCCGGAGAGGTCCAAAGTCTTCTCTCCATCGCAGGAAACTTCTACAATCCCGAGCATGTCTCTAGACAATTACTAGGCTGGTGTCTCTTTTCCACTTGTATAGGGCCATTCATCGCCCTAGCGAGCTACTTTGGTCCCGATCTACCTCTCTGGGCCAGCTTCAACCACCTTGGTTAGATCAACTTCAATCGGCCTTGACCTCCATCTCCTCAGTTGGATCAATCGAGATCTCTTCTACCTCTCTTACTCCACTTACCTTGGTAAAACCAATATGGACCTCTACTTAGACAGATTCAGATAGAGAGGTAGGCAGAGTTGAAGCCCCCCATGCATCTACAACAGCAGAGGACTTCAAGGTAGTTCTTAACCCAACACGACTAGACATGAAAGCAGAAATAGAAACCAAGTCCTCCTCATCATCTGCGCATCCATTATCTCAATAAGGTTCGACTTCTGTCGGAGCAGACTCAGGTAACTCTCAAATTTCTCTATGATCTACTCAAGGTATCCATCCTCCAATGATGATCATGTCAGAAAGAAGAAGAGCTCGAGCTGCCTAGCAAGAACCACAGAAGCGTCCTTCAGCAAATGACACACCCACCTTGGCTCCCAAGGTAGCCGCGCTGCCATGCAGAGTTTAAACCACTCCCTCAAGAGTTTACATCCTCATTCGGAGCAATCCACGCATGGCACGATGAATGGACCTGAGTTTCTCCACATCATATGCATGTTGGATCCACTCCCGGGTTCCCTGCTTATTAGCCATGGTTGCCTCAATTCAGGTCATTCAGAATAATTGCGCCCTTCACTACCGTGGTCAGCTCCTCAACCTCTTGATTTTACATCACCTAAGAGAGTAGTTTTCTCAATTCGAAACATCTATTTCTGGATCAATCGAGGCTCACCTGCCATATAAACAACCACCTCAGCTGTGGTCTTTATTTAAGGGAGAAGCTCCTTTTTTGGATTGATCATCTACTGTACCATGATTTCGAGCCCGGGTCTGCTTCAGTAACCTAAGACTTACCAGCTAAGAGGGGAACATACACAACCATCTCAGCAGCTTTCTTCTTAATCCCCTCCATTTTCTGTCCATCAATAACTCTTAAGTCAAAGGGAGGAAGTAAAGCAGCTCTACCTGGAAGGTTATGAAGAAGTAACCATCCTCCTTGGTTGGCACGAGCTCAACCTTAGCAAACACCAACTTGCTCTCGAAGATTATCATACTGATGGCTCCTCTCCATTTGTAATGGGCCTTCCAATGCCCTAGTGAGCCATCGAGGTCCCTATCCATTCTGGGAGCACCTAGAGGACCCGATTAGTTTAAAATAGAGTGTCGAGCTCCATTACGATTGTTGAAGGCTCTCATCTACCCCAATCAGACTTCCAAACCGGTTACATCACTTGGGGACTTGAAGCTCAATAGTTTCCCAGTACTTCAGTGTGAGGGGCGATGGCTCTAGCATCATCTCAAGATATTCTAATCGTTAATGAACTCCTAAAGCGTGACTGGTTGTCAACCAATACCACCATGCATTGATACAACTTAGTATTAGCTCACCATGAGTTTGCATCTATTTCGATACATCTGTAGCAGATCACATGTGATCACCATCACCAGGGGATCTACAACTCACATTTAATGCCCTGGACCAAATAAAATCCCTCCATGAAGATCGCTATCACTCGGAGAGCTCCATAGCCCTCCTGATGCCCTGGACTGGATAAATCCCTCCATGAGGAACGCCATGGTATTTCGACAATGATCGCCTCAAGACCAGGAAATAACTAGATTGCGCTCCTGATGCCTCGCCCTGGCACCCCCCACCCCCGCCAAGAAGGGTCTGAGTGTAAGAGCATAGTTGCCATCCAGATCTCAAGACCAGGATTGATTGGGGAAGCCCCCTCATCACCCCTGATGCCTTGGTCGGGTGACCTCCCCTAACAAGGATCCGAGTATAAGAGCGTAGTTACCATCCGGATCAAAAGACTAGGAAATAGCTAGATAGAGCTCCAGATGCCTTGGTCAGGCTACGACCCCCAAGAAGGGTCTGAGTGTAAGAGCATAGTTGCCATCCGGATCAAAAGATCTGGAAATAGCTAGATAGTGCTCCTGATGCCTTGGTCGGACTACAACCCCTAAGAAGAGTCTGACTGTAAGAGCATAGTTGCTATCTGGATCAAAAGACCAGGAAATAGCTAGATAGTGCTCCTGATACCTTGGTCGGGCTACGAACCTCGAGAAGGGTATAAGTATAAGAGCATTGTTGCCATCCAGATCAAAATACCATTTAATAGCTAGATAGCACTCCTGATGCCTTGGTCAGGCTACGACCCCCAATAAGGGTCTGATTGTAAGAGCATAGTTGCCATCCAGATCAAAATACCAGGATATAGCTAGATAGCCCTCCTAATGCCTTGGACCAGATAAATCCCTTCAAGAGGAACGCCATGGTTTTTCGACAATGGTAACCTCGAGACCAAGTTAGCTCGCTAGCATTCCTGATGCCTTAGTCGGGCTACCACGCCCAAGAGGGATCTGAGTATAAGTGCATAGTTGCCATCCGGATCCCAAGACCAGGGTAGCTAGCATTCATGATGTCTTGGTCAGGTGACCTTCCCTAAAAAGGATCTGAGCGTAAGAGCATAGTTGCCAGCTAGATCATGAAATTAGAACAACCAAAAAGGTCATCTTGCTACCTTGGCCGGGCCAACCCCGCTAGGAAGGATCTAGATGGCACAGATGCCTACCAGGATCATTTTACCAGCTAGACTTAGTACCACGATTCCTGGATCCTATCCCCACATTCCTAACGGTTTCTGAAACGGCCAAGTATATTTGGAGCTTTTCTCCAGGATTTGGCTTGACCAGTAGTAGAGGGCTTGTTAGGTAACCTTTCAAAGATCGGAAAGCTTGTTTGCTCTCTTGATCCATTTCATGTTTCTTCCCTGGTGATAGCTTTGAAGAATTGTAGGCACTTATAGGTTGACCAGGAGATGAACCTGTTGAGCGCTACTACCTGACCGGTCAAGGCTTGAACCTGTTTAAGAGATGTGGGGGATTCTAGATCCAGGATAGCCATGATTTTTCCTTGGTTAGCCTCTATGCCTCTCTTGTGAACCATGAAGCCAAGAAATTTCCCCGTAGTTACCCCAAAGGCGTATTTGGAAGGGTTCAACCTCATTTGGTTTTCCCTTAGGATCATGAAGGTCTTACGAAGGTCGTCCAGGTGGCCTTCTGAGGTTGAAGATTTAGTGATCATGTCATCGATGTTCACCTCCATCGACCTTCCAATTTCGGGCTTGAACAAATAGTTGACTTACCGCTGGTAAGTAGCTCCAGCATTTTTGAACCTGAAGAGAATCGCCTTGTAGCAATTCAGGCATTTCTCGGTGATGAAGTAGGTCTTTTCTTGGTCCGCAGGATGCATCATAATCTTAATGTAGCAGGAAAACACGTCCATGAAGATCAAGAGTTATTTCCGAAGGTGGAATCGACCAGTTGGTTAATTTTTGGCAAAGAGAAATTGTCCTTCGGGCATGCCCGGTTGAGGTCGGTGTAGTCTACGCATATGCACCACTTCCAATTTGCCTTTGTGACCATGACCATGTTGGCGATCCATTCGATCTAGCGAGCTTCTCGAATGAAGCCTGCCTGGGTTAGTTTATCGAACACTTCTTGAACCACCATATTTCTTTCGGTGTTGAAGTGGCACCTTTTTTGTTTGACGGGCTTGAATGTCGGATCCACCGCCAATCAATATGCAACTAATGTCATCGGGATCCCCGACATCTCCGCATGACTACAGGTGAAAATGTCATTGAACTCTGTGAGGAGCCTAATCAAGCCCTCTTTTATTCCTGGCTTAAAGGTAGCTCCGATCTTGACGACCTTTGAGGGATCGCTTATTCGGACAGGAATCTCTTCTAACTTATCGACTTGATGGCCGTTGGCCCATTTTCTTTTTTGTTCTTCCATGTAGGGCACCACAAGGTCTTCTTCGAAACAATCGGTGGAACCCGCATCTTCCAGGTTTAGTGCTGGAGTTATCCTACCTTGGATCATCGTCACCTGGGCGAGTTATTTAGTTAGAGCTGCTGAGTTGGCTGACACTGCGTAGCATTTCCTAGCTGCTTGCTGATCACCCTGAACTTCCCCCACATTGTCTCCTACCGGGAACTTCAGGACATTGTGGTAAATAGAGATGACCCCTTTCAAGGATGACAAAAATGGCCTCCCTAATATTGTATTGTAGGCCGACGGGGTATCCATGACCACGAAGTCGGTTATGATGTTTTACTGGAGAGATGCGGCTCCGCTGATCACTGGTAGGATTTTTGATCCTACGGGTGTGATGGAGTCCCAGTGAACCCATATAATGGAGTAGTACAACTGTTGTTGCACTATTGCTTCAAGTTTAGTTTTTCTAAAGTGTCTTTGAACAGAACGTCGACGCTGCTACCTGTGTCGACGAGCACGCGGTGCACCATAATGTTAGCAATTTGTACTGTGATGACCATGGGATCATCATGTGGCTGCACAGTGTTATAGACATTTGCTTCAGTGAAGATGATTTGTGACTGATGGGAGGGGTTGGTCTGTCTCTTGTTGACCTTGTAGATATCCCGCCCCTCGTCCGTACGAGAGACCTTCCTCGTATGGTTTTTCCTGGAATTGTTGGAGGTACCGGCCAGAGTGGGACCTCCGCTGATGGTATGTATTATCTAAATCTGTTGCATCAGGTCTGCTTGCTCCCCTTCCTTTTCTCGGCATGTTCTTGGATCTCGGCTTACACCTCCCTTCCAGTCTGAATGTTCTCCCTAACTTGTTGTAAGAATTCTATCAAGCATCCTACCCTTATCAAAACCTCAATCTGGTTCCACAGATCGTAGCATTCTGAAGCGTTGTCCCTTACGACCTCGTAAAAGTCACAATATTAATAACGATTTCTCTTATCAACCGGGGCTTTCATGGGAGTGGCCTTCTGTAATAAACCCTTATCCCGAATGGCGAGATAGATTGTTTCTCGGGATGCATTTAAGGGAGTGTAATGGTGATACTCCCTCTCATCGCGAGCTATAGGGGCCACTATTTTATGAGGTGGTAAAGTTTGAGGAGGAGCATGTTTATCCGGATACCTTTCTGATCTGGGTTGAGGAAGAGGGAAACCGTATGTTGATTTATTAGGGGGTTTATTCTGGCTTTTCTGAGCTTGTTCGGGTCTGGGAGCTTCCTTCTTTTGTCGCTTTACGCTCTCATGTTGTCATGCTCCATCTTGACCTTGAGTTGTTCATCGACCTCAATCTGTTCCAGAGCCCGATCATAGGCTTCCACGTAGGTTTTCAGAGGTCTCTTGGCAAAAGACAGAAATAGTTTTCCCACCCACAAGTTTCTTCTAAAGTTGGCGAGGGTTTCTCTCTCGGTGAAGACCCCCATCTAGATGACTTCCTTGTAAAAACGCTCGATATAAGCCCGGTGGGTTTCCCCTCTCTCGTAGATCACGTATTGTAGATGGATCGGGTCTTTCAGTCGGGGCTTAACTCCCTAGAATTATAAGCAGAAATCGGTTGATAACTTGGTGAAGGAATCCACGCTTCCAGCTGGTAACTTCCTAAACCAGGTTTTAGCATAATTCGTGAGTGTAGTGGGGAACATTCGACAAATAGCAGCCCTGTTTGTGTTCTGGACCTCCATCTGTTGAACGAAGCTCTCTAAGTGGCTCAAAGGATCTTCAGTCCTGGAGAACCTGTCAGCTCGCATTTTGAAATTAGGTGGGAGCTCTTCCTCCCGGACCCTTCTGGTGAAGAGGGCGTTCATTTCACTTAGAGGATCTTTCTTGTCCTCCTTGTACTTCCACTTTTTCATCAATTGGACCTCTTTCTAAAGCTCTGCCAAGTTGTTCCTTAGTCACCTGCATTAGGATATCCTTGAGTCGATCTCGGATTCTTTACCATCGGATCCTACTGATGAACTGGCGACCTCTACCCAGTTCCTTCTTAGAAGGGGGTTCGCTCGGGGGCTTTGCTGACTTTCTTCTTCTTTACCCCGGGTTTCCCTCTTTGTAGTCGTTTGGTGGAGGAGCTCTTCCCGTCCCCTGGGAGGGACATCTGTCGCGGATCTAACTTGTCTTGGTTAGTAGCGTGGCAGCGCTTCGAGAACATTGGGCATGGGCCCTAGCCTATCCTGGATCAAGGTCGGGAGCCCCGCTCTGTTACGAGTTGATTCCCGAGGGGCAGGTCTCAGGTGATCAAATGCGGGTTGCCTAGCCCCTGGCCTGCTTGACTCCCCCTGATTGCAGAGACCCGTTTGTTGGATAGTGATACCCTCAGCGAGTAATCGAAGGCGGACATTTTCTACAAAGGACGTCGCTTGTTTGTCAAGCTCGACTTAACTTCCCAGAGGGGAATCCAAAGCCCGTACAGTGGCTGGCTAGGTGGGAACCTGGCTATAGAGCCCTGATTTTCACCCCTTCCTCGGGAACTTTTGTGTCGATGTAGCAGAAGGTTATCAAGACGTGCTCTGCTGCCCTTGTGAAGAGCGGAGCCTCATGATGACTATGAAATGAAAAACTTTTTGAATTTAAAAAGATAGTGGTGTGAGAGGTTTCCCACAGACGGCGCCAGAAATGTTGACAGAAAATTTTCTCGAGATAAGAAATTCCTGTTAACACCCTCGAGACCACTACCACGAAGTGGTGGCCGGGGTCGGTACCGTTGGTTCCCGACCTGTTTAAGAGGTAGACGAGAGGCTGATCAGTAAATGGGAGATTTATTATTGATATATTGCTTTAAAGTACAAATCGCTCTCTTGTATGCTCACAGACTCTCGAAAGTGTAAGGTTGTGGAAACTCGGTGCCTGTCAAATAGTGGAAATGAAGGTAGCCGTGTTCTGAATACAGAATTTAGGCTTTCCCCTTTACCTCTATATTTTTTGTACGTATATATATTCTTGTAGGTTGTTCTCTATTTTTCTTCCTTTTTATCTGTCGTTCCTCTTCTTTCTACCATGCTTGGCTTCACATATTTATATCGTCCAAGTAGGTTTTTAATTCGTAAATACTTTACCGTGATCTCATGAATCCGTTCCCGTCTTATTGGGCGGGATTCGTTATTTGAATTTGAATTTGAATTATTATGGGATTTGATGATATCGTTAACGGAGATAAGTTTGCTCCCTTATTTGAATCAAACTCTTGACGTGCATGTAAATATTAAGTGGAAACGATCCTGTGTGCACTCGTGCCAGGAAACTTCATTTAGGTCATCCTGCCAGATGCCTGTTGCCCCGTAGAGCGAGGTAGACACCTTCTCTGGCTCTATTCTTAGAAGCTTAAGATGGATTTCCCCTGACCCTTGGGGGTTGAGGTGCTCTTCTAGACCTTCTTGGGAGGCAGCTGGGGTAGAGTAGATTTAGGTGTGACTCTTCCTTTATGTCCAGCAATGATAGCGAGCTTCTGAGAGGTTGGCGGGCTTCTTTTGAATGTCTCTTAGACTTCCCCTGGCATTCACGGGACGGTTGTGAAGCGAGACCTCAGAGCCGAGGTTCCCCGATAGATGGCATGAAGAAACCCGGATTTCAGTACTCTCGCGGGGGGCTCGTCCTGGTTACGTCTGGCATGTTTTCTGGTAGTCTTGAACTCAAGCCGGGCTTCCTTTCTCCGGCGGGGTGGCTTTTACGACTTTTTCAGGGCTTCATAATTGTCAATTATGGGCGAAAAATTTCTATTTAACACCTGGCCAAATTTCACTATTAACATGTTCAATCCACACGCACAAGTTGTTCATCATATTTAACATATACTTGTTTACCGAACAGGTTTATCGTTGATCTTATCGTCAAACTCGTTCATTATACGTTGAACTTGTTCTTAATGATTAACTTGTTATTGAACAGGTTTAACGTTCAGACGAACGTTGAACTCGTTCTAATAATGTCAAACTTGTTCAACTCAATTTACATTTACTTTCTCAAAACGAGTTTAACGTTTAGATCGACGTTAAACTTGTTCAACCTACGTTTGTATTATTCATATAAGGCTTAGGTTTACTTGTTCTATGAATAACTTAACCATTATCAGCTAAACGTTCAACTCGTTCAACCTACATTTAACTTGTTCATGAAATTTACGTTGACTTGTTCACTGAACAAGTTTAACAAATCAATGACGTTAAACTTGTTCAACCTACGTTAAACTTGTTCAAACTACGTTGAACTTTTTCTGGATAATTTAAGTTTACTTGTTCACTCAACGATTGTAATGTTCATATCAAAGTTCAACTTGTTCTACCTACCTTCATCTCGTTCTTGAAATTTAAATAATATTTTTTATTCACTTTTTTAGATAATCAATAAAATTGTTAATAGTGAAATTTGGTCAAGGGTCAAAGAAAAATTTTTCACTTTCCCGCTACAAGTCGAAACCCAAAATCGACAATCATGAAGCCTTGAAAAATCATAAAGCCACCCCGCAGAAGCAGGGAAGGCCGGCTTGGCTTTAAAACTACCAGAAAACAAGTCAGGCGAGACCGGGACGAGCCTCTATAAGAGTACTGGAGCCCGGGCTTCTCCAGGCCAACTATCGGGGAACCTCAGTTCTAAGGTCGAGCTCCTCAACCGCCCCGTGAATGCCAGGAGAAGCCTCCTAGCTCGAGAGACATTCGAGAGAAACCCGCAAACATCTCTAGAAGCCCGCTGTCCCTGTCAGGCATAAAAAAGGAATCACGCCTAAATCTACACTACCCCGGCTACCTCCCAGGAATGTCTACTGGAACACCTCGAGCCCTTAAGGGCCAGAGAAAATCCATCTCAAGCTTCTAAGAATAGAGTTAGAGAAGGGATCTACCTCAATCTCCGGGGCAACAGGCAGCGAGCTGGGCGACCTCTACGAAAAACTATGCTGCGATAACATACAAGATCATTTCTAGAAGATAACCATCATTAATCCCATATATGTGCGTACCAAGAGTTTGATTCCAAAAAGGAAACAAACTCATTCACATTAATTGTTTCCGCTATTTATTCGGGGTCAACCACTTTTAAATGTAGGATCCCGCCTGATGAGGAGGAAACAGATTCAAAGGATCGTGGCGAGATATCAGCAAATTCAAACCAACCTGGACAATGTATAAATAGAGCAAATCACGATAACAACAAGGAGAGATGCAGAGGACAGATACAGAAAAACATACACAGAAACAGAGAGAAGAAAGAAAAGAAGAGGGGAAGGCCTAAATTCTGTATTCAGAACACGGTCACCTTTGTTTCCACTATTCGACAGGCACAGAGTTGCCACCACCCTACATCTTAGAGAAACTGCGAGCATATAAGAGAGTGATTTGTAATTTTAAAGCAATATATCAATAATTAAAGCTCTCATTTACTGTTATTACGATCAATCCTCTCATCTCTCTCTTAACAGGTCGGGCACCACTTTCGTGGTAGTGGTCTCGAGGTTGTTAGTAGGAATTTATGGGCATGAATTTTTTTTTGAACTTTCGCTAAGAGACCTCCAGAAACTTACCAAGAAGCCTATGATCGGGCTCTGGAGTAGATTGAGGTCGACGAGCAGCTCAAGGTCAAGATGGAACATGACGCCATGAGAGCCGTGAGCGACAAAAGAAGAAAGCTCCCAGACCCGAGCAAGCTCAGAAAAGTAAAAAAAAACCCCCTAATAAATCAACATACAGCTTCCCCCTTCCTTAACCCAGATCGGAAAGGTATTCAGATAAACGATCTCCTCTTCAAACCTTACCACCTCCCAGGACAGTGGCCCCTATAGCTCGCGATGAGAGGGGGTACGACCATTACACACCTTTAAATGCATCCCGAGAAACAGTCTACCTCGCTATTCGGGACAAGGGTTTGTTACAAAAGCCCCGATCGATAAGAGAAATCGTTATAAATATTACGACTTTCACGAGGACATAGGGCACAACACATCAGAATGCTACAACCTGCGGAACCAGATTGAGGCTTTAATAAGGGGAGGATGCTTGATAGAGTTCTTACAAAACGTCAGGAAGAACGTTCAGACTAGAAGAGAGGTGCAAGCCGAGATCCGAGAGCATGCCGAAAAAAGAAAGGGGGAGCAAGTGGACCTGATGCAACAGATTCAGATAATGCATACTATCAGTGGGGGGCCCACTCTGGCCGACACCTCCAACAGTTTTGGAAAAACCATGCAAGAAAGGTCCCTCTTACGAACGAAGGGCAGGATATCTTTAAGGTCAACCAGAGACCGACCAATCCCTCATAGTTGTCACAGATCATCTTCACTGAAGCAGATGTTTATAACACCGTGCAGCCTCATGATGACCTCATGGTCATCATTGTACAAATTTCCAAATTCATGGTGCACCACGTGCTCATCGACATAGGTAGCAGCGTCGACGTCCTGTTCAAAGACACCTTGGAAAAGCTAAACTTGAAGCAGTGGTGGTACAATATTTGCACTACTCCATTATATGGGTTCACTAAGGCCTCTATCAAACCCGTAGGATCAAAAATCCTACCAGTAATCATTGGAGCCGCACCTCTCCAGCAAAAAATCATGGCCGACTTCGTGGTGGTGGATACCCTATCAGCCTACAATACAATATTAGGGATGTCATTTCTATCATCCATGAAAGGGGTTCTTTCTATTTACCACAATGTCTTGAATTTCCCGGTAGGAGACAATGTGGGGGAAGTTCGGGGTGACTAGCAAGCAGCTAGGAAATGCTATGCAGTGTCGGCCAACCCATTAGCTCTAGCAAAACAACTCGCCCAAGTGACGACGATCCAAGGTAGGATAACCTCTGCACTAGACCTGGAAGACACGGGTTCCACTGATTGCCTCGAAGAAGGCCTCGTGGTGCCCGACATGGAAGAACAGAGAAGGGAATGGGCCAGCGGCCATCCAGTGGATAAGTTATAAGAGATTCCTGTCTGAATAAGCGAACCCTCGAATGTCGTCAAGATTAGTGCTACCTAGAGCCAGGAATGAGAGAGGGTTTGATTAGGCTCCTCACAGAGTTCAAAGACATTTTTGCTTAAAGTCATGCCGAGATTTTGGGGATCCTAATGACATTAGTAGCACATCGACTGGCGGTGGATCCGACCTTCAAACCTATTAAACAGAAAAGGCACCACTTCAACACTAAAAGAAATGTGGTGGTTCAGGAAGCGGTGGTTAAACTAAACCAAGCAGGCTTCAATTGAGAATCCCGCTAGCCCGAATGGATCGCCAACGTGGTCATGTTCACAAAGGTAAATGGGAAGTGGCGCATGTGTGTAGACTACACCGACCTCAATCGAGCATGCCCGAAGGACAGTTTCCCTCTTCCTAAAATTGATCAGCTGGTCGATTCCACCTCCGGGAACAAGCTCCTGAGCTTTATGGATGCGTTTTCCGGCTACAATCAGATTATGATGCATCTCGTAGACCAGGAAAAAACAAGTTTCATCACCGCACAAGGCCTGTACTACTATATGGTGATGCCTTTCGGGCTCAAAAATGCTGGAGCTACCTACCAACTGTTAGTCAATCGGTTGTTCAAGCCCAAAATCGAAAGGTCGATGGAGGTGTACATCGACAACATGAACACTAAATCTTCAACCTCAGGAGGCCACCTGGATGACCTTCGTAGAACCCTCATGATCCTAAGGGAAAACCAAATGATGTTGAACCCTTCCAAATGCGTCTTTGGGGTAACTACGTTGAAGTTTATGGCTTCATGGTTCATGATAGAGGCATATAGGCTAACCCAGAAAAGATCATGGCTATCATGGATCAAGAATCCCCCACATCTCTTAAACAGGTTCAAGCCTTGACCGGATAGGTAGCAACGGTCAATAGGTTCATCTCCCGATCTGCCGATAAGTGCCTGCCATTCTTCAAAGCTATCAAGCAGGGAAGAAACATAAAATGGGATCAGGAGAGCGAACAACCTTTCCAAGCTTTATAAAGATACCTAACAAGCCATCCACTGCTGGTCAAGCCAAATCCTGGAGAAGAGCTCCAAATATGCTTGGCCATTTAAAAAACCGCTGTAAGTGGGGATTTGGTCGAGAAATGCGGGGATAGGATCCAGTGACCTATTTACTATATGAGTCACGCTCTAACCAAGACCGAGAAGAACTATACTCTATTGGAGAAGCTCGCTTAAGCCTTGGTGACCTCGGGAAGGAAACTCTGTCCTTACTTCCATGCCCATTCAATAGCAGTGGTGACAGATCAACCCCTCCGTCAATTCTTACAAAGGCCGGATGTTTCTAGAAGGTTGGTTCAGTCAACCCCTATGGTAACAGATGTAACCCTTGAGAGGATTCTAGAATCCGACAACTGGCCGAAAGGCTATGAGTCGTGGACTCTCTACACCGATAGAGCTTCCGGGCAATCTAGGGGAGGATCGGGCAGAGTACTTATCGACCTAGAAGGAACTGAGTGTTGCCACTGTTTCAGGTTTGAATTTAAAGCCACAAACAATGAGGCTGAGTATGAAGCCCTGCTAGATGGAATAAAGGCAGCCATAGAACTCGGGGTTGATTACCTGAGTATCAAGAGCGACTCTTCACTCGTGGTCAACTAAATCTCTGGAGATTATCAGGTAAAAAGGGAAAATACGATCGCGTGCCTGAATTTGGTTCAGCAACTCAAAATCATATTTTAGGGATTCAAAATCGAGGAGATACCTCGACAACTGAATCATCGAGCTGACGTCCTCGCCAAGATAGCTTTATATGGTGGCCAAACATTACCTCATGGAAGCCCTCTTCAAGTAATCCCCCTACCTAGCATTATGACAGGTGAGGAAGCTTATAGCTTTGACCGACAGCAGTGCTGGATGGATCCAATAGCGGAGTATCTACAGGACGGGAAACTCCCCGGGGAGCCTGACCAAGCTGGGAGGGTAAAAAGGCTCTCGGTCCGATATTGTATGGTGGATGGGCATTTATACTGAAGGGGAAAATCCCTTCCCTTGCTCAGATGTCTACACCCTGGAGATTCCAAATGGGCTTTGAGAAATGTTGCTAGAACCATATTGGTGGAGAAGCCTTGGCATATCAGGTTCTCTGCATGGAGTATTATGGCCGACCATCCATCAAGATGCGAAGAACTTGGTGCAAATCTGCGAGGCATGCCAAAAGGCCGCAAACTTTAGTCACCTCTATCCTGAGCGCTTGTCGTCCCTTAGCTCACCATACCCCTTTTCTATGTGGGGAGTCGACTTGATTGGACCGATTCCTATGGCTCCGATACAAGCCAAACATGCTATCGTAGCAATTGACTATTTCACAAGATTGGTTGAAGCAAGACCACTCTCCCAGATATCAGAAGAAAACACAACAAGGTTCATCAAGACCAATGTGGTTTGCAGGTTCGGAACCCCCTTTGCCATTATAACCGACCTCGGAAAATAGTTCGACAATAGCCGATTAAGAGATTTCTGTGAAGGCCTAGGAATCAACCTTCGGTTTGCTTCGGTAGCCCACCCTTAGACAAATGGTCTAGTAGAATCCATGAAAAAAACCATTAAGAAGTTGTTGAAGAAAAAGCTACTGCAGAAGAAAGGCAGATTGGTAGAAGAGCTTTCCGAGGTTCTCTGGGCTTACCGCACTACAAGGGGAACAAATACCGGGGAAATACCCTACTCGCTGGCCATTGAGGTTGAAGCAGTACTACCTATTGAGCACAAGTTGACCTTCTTTAGAGTCCAACATTTCGAACCAGGGAGTAATAAAAGTAAGCCCCGAGCTAGCCTGGACCTTCTGAAGGAAAAACAAGATCGAATAGCTGAGAAGGTAACGATCTACCAAAGCAGGATTGCCAGGTACTTCAACAGGAGGGTTAAAGCCCGAAGCTTTAAAGAAGGGGGATCTAGTCCTCAGGAAAGCAATATTGAATACCAGGAAAAGGACAGACGGGGTCCTAGGGCCCAACTTGGAAGCACTATACCTAATAAAAATGGTGATCCGTAATGGGGCGTACAAGCTCGAGGATATGAATGGCCGATTCATCGACCATACTTGGAATGCGGATCACCTAAGGAAATTCTACCCTTGAACAAGGGACTTAGGAACAGGCGACCTTCGACTAGTTTTGTTTTTTCTACAATAATGTACTCCATCCTCCATATCAATAAAGCCTATTTTTCTTGTTTACTCATTCCTCAAACTACGTCCTACAATGATTTGGGTCTGCATAGAAAATTCGACATTATCACCTTAAGACCATGGAAAGGCTTGGGAAGCCCCCCCGCCACTCTTGAAGCCTCGGCCGGGTACTACCCCCCACCAAGAAGGGTCTGAGTGTAAGAGTATAGTTGCCATCCAGATCTCAAGAACAGAAAATAGCTAGATAGCCCTCATGATGCCTTGCTCGAGCTACCACCCCCAAGAAGAATTTGAGTGTAAGGGTATAGTTGCCAACCAAATCTCGAGACCAGGAAATCTCTAGATAGCCCTCCGGATGCCTTGGTCGGGCTACCACCCCCAAGAAGGATCTGAGTGTAAGAGTATAGTTGCCATCCAGATCTCGAGACCAGAAAATAGCTAGATAGCCCTCCTGATGCCTTGGCCGGGCTACCACCCCCAAGAAAGATCTGAGTGTAAGGGCATAGTTGCCATCCAGATCTCAAGATAAAAAAATTCCCTTTTATGGTTTGCATATAAATAAAAAATTCCCTTTTATGCAACGAGAACCTTAACCCTAGATTAATTGACGTATATAAAAAGTGTCGTACCTTTTTCTTGTGACGATTGAACAAGCTTCGAATTGATTCCACAAGATCTTCCAATCCAATCACGAATGTGAATCACCTAGGAGTGTGGGCTCTCTTTCTTTAAATTGTATACCTGAGGATGGAAACAAACAAAATCTATTTTGTTGTTAGTTACAAATATCCTCCGAGAGAAAAATCAAGAACGTCCGGCTACTTGTGAATTATCAATCAATTTGATTGAAACTCACGTGAACCTTGATTCAATGTTGTACACAAAACCCTTTTGATGTAAACGATACTAGTGTACTATTAAAAACAAAAACGTTCTCTTTTTCTCTATTCTTCTTGGCCGAATTCCACACCCTTTTTCTATGAGTTGATTGAATTTTGTCTAGAGCAAAAACTAATTTTTCTCCCTCAAAATTCTCTCTTGCTATGCCAAATTCTCTCTTGAAAATTACCTAGGCATGGCCGAAATTTTCATCATAGAATTCTTAGGGCTGGCAGAAAATCTCATGCTCATATAAATAGGATCATAAATCCTTTCCTAAGAAGGATTTACTTGGTTGGCAAGAATCCTTTCCTTAGGTGGATTTATTTGGTAGTTAAGAATCCTTATCTAAAAGGAAATCTAACTTCTCCTATATCCATATGGGTTGGCCGAAATTCTCATTGATATAGTTTAGGAGAGTTTATTCTTTTCCTAAGAAGGATTACTTGGTAATTAAGAATCCTTTCCTTAGGTAGATTTACTTGGTGGTTAAGAATCCTTTTCAAAAAAGAATTTTATCTTAACACCAAGACTCATAATCCAACTCAATAGTGTATTTGTAACCATATTAAAGACTTCCTAATTTGATTAGATAAATAATTCCTTTTATTTATTTACTTATCAAATATAGTCTTTAACATTAACTATACTACCAACAATAGAATAGTTTTAGGAGACCATCTCCTACTAGGAAAAAGATTTTGACTTTTAATTAAATAATTAATTAATCAAAAAATTAATTAATTTCCATTTAATTAAATAAAAAATAAAAAATAATATATTTAAGCTATTCTTAATAGCCTTGCCGCATATACCATATATATGGGCCATATATTATTTTTCTTATTTTATTAAATCCATTGGACCTTAATAAAAAGTCCACATGTGAACTAGACCTATTCTTACAAAAAGAAACAAGTTCTCATGCCATAATACAATTCTAGATGGACCCCTAAATTGGTCCGGTAGAATATATCAAGTGATCCATGCAAGTTCATGTGGATTGGGGATCTTGGCGGGCTATTTAAATTTAAGCTCCAATAGACACAAACCAATCACAATAAACAAATGATTCACTTAGGCCCAATCTATTTAATTTTAGTTCATTCCACTAAAGAACTAATATTGAACCTTAAATAAAGATAGATGAATAAGTTGATGTCACTCGCTCAAACCCTAGACAACCTTATTAGAGAAAGTGTATCCTCGTGAAGAATACCAGTAATAGCCAAGAGCTCATAGACCACCTATAGCTCTCCAAGTTACCATATTTACTCATATGTCCTCATTTTGAACTTGGATATTTTGACTTGTCCAGAAGCCATGTTTCAATAGACATGATTGAAAACTTAACGTTAAGATTTAATATCCAATACCTCAGAACATCCATATGATGGTATTCTACTCTCATTCAATAAATTGAGCAACGATGTCCATATCTATAAATGAAGTCCTCTATCGATTAACAAATGAATACCGCCAAACTATCGAGGATAGACTATGCTATATAATCGTACTCATTGATGGCTAAAATGATAACACTTGCTACCATAAGTCCATCATTTATCTCAAGATTGAAATAGACTCTCCGATTGTCTTCAAATGAAAACTTTAATCCATTGACGGTTCTAGATAAAGTATTTCATTTTGATCCAATTCAATGCACCTCGTGCACTAGATTCTTTTGCCCCAAGACACCACACTTTGATGATTTAAGACTCATCATAACACATTTGATCCCACTCAAATGCTAGCAAGAGAATCTACAACTTGTACAAGATAAAGGCGCCCAACCTTCTATCTTAAGTTGTGAATATTATTCAAGACTAACTAAAGAATTGTGTCTACCTCATACATATCTAGATGTATGAACAATTCTTCTTTTCTCATAGTCTTTTGACCTTATGATTATTTACTTTTGACAATTATAATAATTAAACTATAAAAGCTATAAGATTTGTTAAACTAGAAATCACTTTATTCATATGAAAAGATTTTTAATTACAATATTACACTCTTGCTATCGAGCATAATTCTAACAATCTCCCACTTGCTCTATAGCAAATGTGTCATATCTCTCATCCCCATGTTCTCTAGATGCCCATCAAAACTCATTTGAGGAAGAGCCTTTGTAAAGGGATCCGCTAAATTTTCCGCTGGCGCGATTTTGATAATCGTCACGTCACCCCTATGCACAATTTCTCTTAGAAGATGATACTTTCTTTCAATGTGTTTCCCTCTCTTATGAATTCTTGGTTCTCTCGAATTATCCCCTGCTCCACTATTGTCACAATAGATAGTGATCTGCTTATTCGCATCAGGAACCACTTCCAAGTCAATCAGGAATTGGCGGGCCAGACAGCCTCTTTAGCAGCCTCGTATGCGGCAACATACTCGGCTTCTATGGTGGAATCGGCAATACAAGATTGCTTAATACTCCTCCATATAATTGCCCCTCCTCCAATAGTAAACACATTTCCTTATGTTGATCTCTTGGAGTAAGAATTTGACTGAAAATCAAAATCTGTATACCCAATGGGAATTAAATCCCCTCTAGAGTATACAAGCATATAATCTCTCGTTCTCCTAAGATACTTGAAAATATGCTTGACTGCCATCCAGTGATCAGGACCAGGCTTCGATTGAAACCTGCTAACTATGCCCATAACAAAACAAATATCTAGTTTAGTATAGAGCATTGCATACATGAGACTTCCTACTGCCGAAGCATATGGAATCCTTCTCATGAATTTCTCTTCATGTTCATTCTTAGGAACTTGTTCCTTAGAAAGTTTGATTCCATGTCTGAAAGGTAACATACCTTTCTTGGAATCTTGCATGGAAAACCTAGACAAGATTTTATCTATGTATGAAGCTTGGGATAATGCAATCGTTCTATTCTTTCTATCCCTTATGACTTGAATACCAAGAATATAACTTGTTTCTCCTAAGTCCTTCATATCAAATTGTTTTGCTAACCATTCTTTTATTGATGTCAATACACTTACATCGTTTCCGATTAGTAGTATATCATCAACGTAAAGAACTAGGAAAACCAACTTGTCACCTTTAATCCTTTTGTATACACAAGGTTCATCAAGGTTTCGAATGAATCCAAAACCTTTTACGACTTGATCGAACCTTATGTTCCAGGATCTGGATGCTTGCTTCAATCCATATATGCATCTTTGCAACTTGCATACCCTTTCCTCTTGGACCTTTTCAATGAATCCTTCTGGTTGCATCTTATAGATGCTTTCGTCAAGGCTTCCATTAAGGAAAGCTATATTGACGTCCATTTGCCAAATCTCTAGATCTAGAGATGTCGCAATGGATAAGAGTATCCTAATGGATTAAAGCATGGCCACGAGAGAGAAGGTTTCTTCATAATCAATACCTTCCTTCTGTGTATAACCTTTAGCTACCAATCTAGCTTTAAAGGTTTCCACCTTACCATTCATTCTTCTTTTCCTCTTGTATACCCACTTGCACCCGATGGGTTTTATCCCTTCAGGCAAGTCTATAAGAGACCAGACTTTGTTTTTGAACATAGATTCAATTTTGGATTGCATTGCCTTTTGCTAATGGTGACAATCAATATCTTCCATTGCTTCCTTGTACGTATAAGGATCATCATCGTCCGGAAGATTCTCTATGGATTCTCCTAGACCGATGTATCTCTCGGGTTGTCTAACAACCCTCCCACTAAGACGAGGTATGGTAGATTATTGATCTTGTGTTGGTACGAAACTTACAATTGGGCTTGGTTGTGAAACCTCTTGTGGAATTGTATCTCCTTAAAGCTCATTTAGGACATTATACTTTTAGGCACAAATTTATTCATATAGTCCTCTTCTAGAAATTTGGCATTTGTCAAAACAAATACTTTAAGATCTGAAGGACTATAAAAATAATATCCTTTTGTTCCTTTTGGATACCCTACAAATATGCATGTTTCTGAACGGGACTCCATCTTTTTTATCTTTCCTTTTAACTCATGTACAGGACATCCAAATATCCTTAAGTGTTGTAAACTAGGCTTTCGCCCGGTCCATAACTCATGCGGTGTTTTAGGAACCGACTTAGATGGTACATCGTTTAGAATATACATGGCAGTTTGTAAAGCATATCCCCAAAAAGAACTAGGGAGCGTTGAATAACTCAACATAAACCTACCCATATCCAAAAGAGTTCTATTTCTCCTTTCTGCCACCCTATTTTGTTGAGGAGTGCCTGGTGCAAAAAACTGAGAAATTATTCCATTATCAATAAGATATTGTTGAAACTCACTAGATAGATATTCTCCACCACGATCAGACCTCAAGATTTTTATGCGTTTCTCAAACTGATTTTCTACTTCAGCTTTAAATGCTTTGAACATATCAAAAGCATCCGACTTATGTCTCATGAGATACACATAGCCAAATCTTAAGTGATCATCCGTGAAAGTGATGAAGTACTCATATCCACCTCTAGCTTGAATGCTCATAGGTCCACACACATCAGTTTGTATCAATCCTGAACATTCGATGGCTCTTGCGCCTTTGGTCGTAAACGACCTTTTGGTCGTAAGCGACCTTTTGGTCATTTTACCTTCCAAACAAGATTCACAAGTTGGTAGATCATCAACCTTTAAGTCACTTAGAGGTCCGTCACATACCAATCTTTTAATCCTATTAAGGTTGATATGACCTAAGCGCAAATGCCATAGGTAGGTTTTATCTTTTGATAATTTTACTCTTTTATGATTAGGTTCCGTTGATTCAGTGTCCAACAAGTGAGAGATATTTCCATGTAAATAGAATAAACCATTTTCCAATGTACATTTGCAAATAATTTTGTTATTCTGACTAATGATAAAAGCTTTATTAAAAATAGCGGAATAACCAAATTTATTTAAACAAGAAACTGAAATTAAACTCTTCTTGAATTCAGGTACATAATAAACGTTTATTAAATCTAAATGAGTACTCGATTTTAATTTGATTCTAATATCCCCCACTACATTAGTAGGCATCAACGTTCTGTTGCCTAAACGCAAGTTGAATTCATTCTTATTTAGTCTATTCCTTTGACCCTTTTCACCACAAAGGAAACATTTCCCTTTGATCTTGGTTACTTTCTTGGTCTCCTTCTAAGAAGGCCCAAGTTGCTTTTTCCTCTGTTGTTTCTTAACCTTCTAACGGATCTTAACAGGAGCAACTTTACCAACCAGATGATGACCATAATGTAACGTACATTTAGCCATCTCATCTAAAGACTTCCACTACTGATACTCATCTCTTTGCTTCTGAGTAAATTCATTAGTTTTGTTGTTAAGGAATATATAGAATGAACTTATACTTTTCAGCTTGCAACAACAACCCAATATTCCTTTTCCATGTGACATTATCATTAGTTAAAGTATTATCTTTTAGGAATTTGACTAGGGATAGGGTTATGATTTCTTTATATTAACAAAAGATATATAAGTAAATAATCATGATAAAGCACTTTTGAATATTTATCTTGAATTAAATAAAATAATTTGTTAATAGTGAGATATGGCCAGGGATCAAAGAGAATTTTTCCATCCATAATCGACAATCATGAAGCCAGGAAAGACCGTAAAGCCACCCCGCAGGAGCAGGGAAGGCCAGTTAGGCTTCAGAGCTACCAGAAAAAAAGCCATGCACGACCGGGATGAACCCCTACAAGAGTACTGGAAACCAGACTTCTCCAAGCCATCTATCGGGGAACCTCGGCTCCGAGGTCGAGCTCCATAACCGCCCCGTAAATGCCAAGGGAAATCTTCAAACACAAGAGAGCTTCGAAAGAAGCCCGCCAACCTCTCCAGAAGCCCACTGTCCTTGCTAGACATAAAGGAAGAATCATGCCTAATCTACACTACCCCAGCTACCTCCCAGGAGTGTCTACAAGAGCACCTCAAGCCCCCAAGGGTCAGGGAATATCCATCTTAAGCTTCTAAGAACAGAGCCAGAGCAGGGATCTACCTCGCTCTACAAGGCAACAGGCAGCTGGCAGGGTGACCGCCATGAAGATCCATGACACGAGTGCACACAGGATCATCTCCACATAATATTTACATGCACGTCAAGAGTTTAAATTCACATAAGGGAACAAACTTATCTTCGTCAATGATATCATCGAATCCGAAAACAATTTAATTTTAAATAACGAATCCCGGCCGATAAGGAGGGAACGGATTCATGAGATAACGGTAGAGTATTCGCGAACTAAAAATCTACTTGGACGATATATATATGTGAAGCCAAGCATGGTAAAAAGGGAAGGAACGACAGAGACAAAAAATCATAAACAACAGATATACACATAGAAAGAGGTCCTAAATTCTGATTACAGAACACGGTCACCTTCATCTCCACTATTCGATAGGCACCGACGTGCCACCACCCTACACCTCCGAGAGATTGTGTGCAAACAAGAGAGTTATTTGTAACTTAAAGCAATATATCAATAATAGAGCTCCCATTTATAGTTGTTGCCATTCGTCTCTCTCTTAAACAGGTCAGGAACCAACGGTACCGACCCCGGCCACTGCTTTTGTGGTAGTGGTCTCGAGGGTGTTAACAGAAATTTCTCATCTCGAGAAAATTTCCTGTCAACACTTTCTGGCACCGTTTGTGGGAAACCTCTCACACCACAATCTTTTTACATTAAAAAGGTTCTTTATTTCAAAGTCATCATGAAGCTCTGCTCCTCACAAGGGTAGCATGGCACCTCGGGACAACCTTCTGCTACATAGACACGAAAAGTCCTGAGGAAAAGGAAAAAATCCGGGCTCCATATCCAGATTCCCATCCAGCCAGCTTCTGTGCGGGCTCTGGATCCCCTTCTGGGTAGCCAGGTCGAGCTTGACCAACAAGCGGTGGCCTTTGTAGAGAATGTCCGCCTTCGACTACTCAATGATGTTATCGCTATCCAACAAACGGGTCTCGACAATCAGGGGAATCAAGCAGGCCCGGGGCTAGGTAACCTGCCTTTGATCGCTTAGGGCCTGCCCCTTGGGAATCAACTCGTAACAGAGTTGGGCTCCTGACCTCGATCCGGAATAGGTTAAGGCCAATGCCTTATGTTCCCAAAGCTCTGCCACGCTACCAACCACAACAAGTTAGATCCACGTCAGATGTCTTTTCTCAGCGACGGGAATAGCTCCTCCTCCCAATGACTACAAGGAGGAAAGCCTAGGGTAGAGAAGAAGAAAACCATCCATGTCCCCGAGCAAGCCCCCTCCAAAGAAGGAACCAGGTAGAGGTCACCAATTCATCAGAGGGATCTAATGGTGTGGAATCCAAGATAAACTCAAGGAAGTCCGAAAGAAAATGACTAAGTGACCAGTTGGTAGAGCTACAGAAAGAGGTCCAATTGATGAAGAAGGGGAAGTACAAAGAGGACAAGAAAGATCCTCTAAGTGAAATGAACGCCCTCTTCACCAGAAGGGTCCGGGAGGAAAAGCTCCCACCTAACTTCAAAATGCCAGCTGACAGGTTCTCCTGGACTGAAGATCCGCTGAGCCATTTAGAGAGCTTCGTTCAACAGATGGAGGTCTAGAAAACAACCAGGGCCGCTATGTGTCGGATGTTCCCCACTACACTCACAGATTATGCTAAGACCTGGTTTAGGAAACTACCCGCCGGGAGCGTAGATTTCTTCACCAAATTATCAACTAACTTCTGCTCACAGTTCCAGGGGGTTAAGCCCCGACTGAAGGACCCGATTCATCTACAATACGTGATCCAGGAGAGAGGGGAAACTCTCCGGGATTATGTCGAGCGGTTCCATAAGGAAGTCATCCAGATGCGGGTCTTCACAGAGAGAGAAACCTTTATAAAATTCAGAAGAAACTTATGGACAGGAAAACTATTCCGGTCTTTTACCAATAGACCTCCGGAAACCTACCAGGAAGCCTATGATCGGGCTCTGGAACAGATCGAGGTTGATGAATAGCTCAAGGTCAAGATGGAGCATGACGACATGAGAGCAAAAAAGTGACAAAAAAGGAAGCTCTCAGACCTGAGAAAGATCAAAAAAGCCGAAACAAACCCCCTAACAAATCAACATACGGTTTCCCTCTTCCTCAGCCCAAATCGGAAAGGTATCCAGATAAACGGGCTCCTCATCAAGCTTTACCACCTCCTAGGACAGTGGCCCATATAGCCCGCGATGAGAGGGGGTACAATTGTTAAACTCCCTTGAATGCATCCCGAGAAACAGCCTACCTCTCCATCCAGGATAAGGGTTTGTTACAGAAGCCTGCTCCTACGAAAGCTTTTGTCGATAAAAGAAATCGTTACAAATATTGTGATTTTCACGAGGACGTAGGGCACAATACTTCAGAATGCTACAACCTGCGGAACAAGATTGAGGCTTTGATCTAGGGAGGATGCTTGATAGAGTTCTTACAACAAGTCAGAGAGAACATTCAAACTCGAAATGAGGTACAAGCTGAGATCCGAGAACTAGCTGAGAAGAGGAAGGGAGAGCAGACAGACCTGATGCAACAAATTCAGGTAATACACACTATCTGCGGAGGTCCCACTCTGGCTGGCACCTCTAACAATTCCAGGAAAAATCAGTAGAGGAAGGTCCCTTGTACGGACGAGGGCGGGATATCTTCAAGGGCGACCAGAGATCAACCAACCCCTCTCAGCTGTCTCAAATCATCTTCACCGAAGCAGATGTCTTTAACACCGTGCAGCCACATGATGACCCCACGGTCATTACATTACAAATTGCCAACTTCATGGTGCACCGCTTGCTCGTCGACACAGGTAGCAGGGTCGATGTTTTGTTCAAAGACACTTTGGAAAAACTAAACTTGAAGCAATAGTGCTACAACAGTTGTACTACTCCATTATACGGTTTTACTAGGGACTCCATCACACTCATAGGATCAAAAATCCTACCAGTGATCATCGGAGCCACACCTCTTCAACAAAACATCATGACGGACTTCGTGGTGGGGGATACCCCATCGGCCTACAACGTAATATTAGGGAGGCAATTCCTATCATCCCTGAAGGGGGTCCTGTCTATTTACCACAATGTCTTGAAGTTCCCGGTAGGAGACAAGGTGGGAGAGGTTCAGGGTGATCAGCAAGCAGCTAGGAAATGCTATACAGTGTCGGCTAACCCAATAGCTCTAGCTAAACAGTTCGCCCAAATAATGACTATCTAAGACGGGATTACCCAGGCACTAAACTTGGAAGACGCGGGCTCCACCTATTGTCCCGAAGAAGGCCTTGTTGCGCCCGATATAGAAGAACAGATAAGGAAATAGGCCAGCGGCCACCCTGTCGACAAGTTAGAGGAGATTCCTATTCGACTAACCGTTTCCTCGAAGGTCGTCAAGATCAGAGCTACACTTAAGCCAGGAATGAAAGAGGGCTTGATTAGGCTCCTCATGGAGTTCAACGATATTTTTGGCTGGAGTCATGTGGATATACCGGGGATCCCAATGACATTAGCTGCACATCGACTGGCAGTTGATCCTACCTTCAAGCCCGTCAAACAGGAAAAGGCACCACTTTAACGATGAAAGAAATGTGGCGGTTCAAGAAGAGGTGTATAAACTCACCCAGGCAGGCTTCATTCGAGAAGTCCGCTATCCTGAATGGCTTGCCAATATGGTCAAGGTCACGAAGGCAAATGGGAAGTGGCGCATGTGCATGGACTACACTGACCTCAACCGGGCATGCCCGAAGGACAGTTTTTCTCTGCCAAAAATTGATCAGTTGGTCGATTCCACCTCATGGACCAAGCTCTTGAGCTTCAAAGAAGCATTTTCTAGCTACAATTAGATTATGATACATCCCGAGAACCAAGAAAAGACTAGCTTCATCACCGCACAAGGCCTATACTGCTACAAGGTGATGCCTTTTGGGCTCAAAAATGCTGGAGTTACTTACCAGCGGTTAGTCAACCGTTTGTTCAAGCCTAAAATTGGAAGGCCACCTAGACGACCTTCATGATCCTAAGGGAAAACCAGATGAGGTTGAACCCTTTCAAATGCGCCTTTGGTGTAACTGCGGGAAAGTTTATGGGCTTCTTGGCCCATGAGAGAGGTATAGAGGCTAACCAAGAAAAAATCACGGCTATCCTTGATCTAGAATCCCCTGCATCTCTTAAACAGGTTCAAGCCTTGACTGGTCAGGTAGCAGCGCTCAATAGGTTCATCTTTCGGTCTACCGATAAGTGCCTACCATTCTTCAAAGCTATTAAGCAGGGAAGAAACATGAAGTGGGATCAGGAGAGCGAAAAGGCTTTCCAAGCTTTGAAAAGATACCTCACAAGCCCTCGACTGCTGGTCAAGCCAAATCCTGGAGAAGAGCTCCAAATATGCTTGGCCGTTTAAGAAACCGCTGTAAGTAGGGCCTTGGTCAAGGAATGCGGGTAGGATCCAGCGACCTATCTACTATGTGAGTCGCGCTCTAACCAAGCTCGAAAAGAACTATACTCTGCTGGAGAAGCTCGCTTATGCATTGGTGACTTCGGCAATGAAACTTCGTCCTTACTTTCATGCTCATTCAATAGCAGTTGTGATGGACCAACCCCTCCGTCAGTTCTTGCAATGGCCGGATGTTTCTGAAAGGCAGGTTCTGTGGACCCTAGAGCTTACCCAGTTCGATTTAAAGTATAAGCCTAGGACAACGATAAAATGCTCAAGCACTAGCGGACTTTACAGCCGAGCTTTCAGTACCTTCAGATCAGGCAACCACCGCAGTAACAGATGTCACCCTTGAGAGGATTCTAGAATCTGACAACTGGCCGGAAGGCTGCGAGTCATGGACTCTCTACACTGACAGAGCTTCCGGGCAGTCCGGGGGATGAGCAGGCATAGTCCTCATCGACCCAGAAGGAACTGAGTGCTGCCATTGTTTTAGGTTCAAATTTAAAGCACAAACAATAAAGCTAAATACGAAGCTCTGCTAGCTGGGATAAAGGCTGCCATAGAGCTCGGGGTTGATTGCCTGAATATCAAGAGCTCGGAGCCCGACCAATCTTGGCAGGTTAAAAGACTCTCGGTCCGGTATTGTATGGTGGATGGGCATTTATACCGAAGGGGAAAATCCCTTCCCTTACTCTGATGTCTACACCCTGAAGATGCCAAGTGGGCTTTGAGAGAGGATCATTCCGGGGAATACTGGAACCATATTGGTGGAGAGGCCTTGGCATATCAAGTTTTCCGCTTGGGGTATTATTGGCCGACCATCCATCAAGATGCTAAGAGCTTGGTGCAAACCTGTGAGGCATGCCAGAAGGCCGTAAATTTGAGTCAACTCCCTCCTGAGCGTTTTTCATCCCTTAGCTTGCCATACCCCTTTGCTATGTGGGTAGTCGATTTGATTGGACCGCTTTCTACAGCTTCGGGACAGGCCAAGCATGCTATCGTAGCAATTGATTACTTTACAAGATGGGTTGAAGCCAGACCACTGTCCTAGATATCGGAAGAGAACACAACAAAGTTAATCAAGACCAATGTAGTTTACAGGTTTAGAACCCCTCTTATCATCATAACCAACCTCGGAAAAACAGTTCGACAATGCCCGATTCAGAGATTTCTATCAAGGTTTGGGAATTGACTTTCGGTTTGCTTCAGTAGCCCACCCTCAGACCAATGGTTTGGTGGAATCCATGAACAAAACTATAAAGAAGTTGTTAAAGAAAAAGCTACAACAAAAGAAAGGCAGATGGGTAGAGGAGCTTCCCGAGGTCCTCTTGGCTTACCGCATTACAAGGAAAACAGCTACCGGGAAAATGCCCTACTCGCTGGCCTTCAGGGTTGAAGCAGTCCTACCTATAGAGCACAAGTTGACCTCCTATAGAGTCCAACGATTTGATCTAGAAAGCAATGAAAGCAAGCTCCGAGCTAGTTTGGACCTCTTGGAGGAAAAACAAGATCGAATAGCTGAAAAGGTAGCAATCTACCAAGACAGGATTGCCAGGTACTTCAACAAGAGGGTTAAAACACGAAGCTTCAAAGAAGGGGATCTGGTCCTCAGGAAAGTGACGTTGAACACTAAGAAGAGGTCAGACGGGGTCCTAGGTTCCAATTGGGAAGGACCCTACCTAATAAAGATGGTGATCCGTAATGGGGCATACAAGCTAGAGGATATGGATGGCCGACTCATCGACCATACTTGGAATACGGATCATCTAAGGAAATTCTACCATTTAACAGGGGACTCAGGAGCAGGCAACCTCCGACTAGCTTTTTTTATTTTTTTCTTCTGACAGTATTGTACTCCATCTTCCATATCAATAAAGATTGCCTTTTCATGTTTACTCCTTCTTTAACTATGTCCTACAATGATTTGGGTCTACATCAAAAGTTTTGACATTATCGCCTCAAGACCAAGGGTAAGCTGGGGAAGCCCCTCGCTACTCCTGATGCATCGGCCGGGCATCACCCCCCACCAAGAAGGGTCTGAGTGTAAGAGCATAGTTTCCATCCTGATCTCAAGACCAAGAAATTTCTAGATAGTGCTCCTGATGCCTTGGTCGGGTTACCACCCCCAAGAAAGATGCGAGTGTAAGAGAATAGTTGCCATCTAGATCTCGAGACCAGGAAATAGCTAGATAGCCCTCATGATACCATGGTCGGGCTACCGTTCCCCTCAAGAAGGAATCGAGCTTGAAAGCGTGAAAGCCCTTCTGATCCCGAGCCCAAGAAGAGGGCTAAACAGGTCATTACTTAAATGTTCTATTCGGGCTATAGCCCCCCAAAAGAGCTCGGGGATGGAGAGCTCGATTTACTAAAACTATAAATGCTTCTGTTATTTCACAAGCACTCCTTGATACAGGGTTACTCACTACAATAGACCCACAATCAAACAAGGGGACTGTCAATAGAAGAAGTTGATCCAGGAATTTCATTAGTATAGGGCTCAATGCCAATAGCTTTTTTTTCTTATATTATTTTTCCCCTAAAGATAGCTCGTTTCAATATAAAAGATGGACGACCAAGCAAGTACTTGCAAGCCAGAGTTAGACCTGAGATTAAAATTTCATTATCAAGTAAGGGAGCCTATCCCCCAATAAGGTTACAACATGCAAGGTTGGCCCAATCCCTGGTTCCGGGCTACAAAAGAAAAATAATAAAAGATCAAACTTAGTTGAAGATGGGATGCCCACCCCCTTTTCCGGGCATTCAAAATAGATCACATGGAAGAAAACTTAAGCTTCTTCATCTTCCTGAGGGCCTTTAGCTTCCCCTTCCACAGGAAGAACTTCGCCCCTTACTTCCCTCTCCAGTCGCGGCTCATCCTGATCAGCTGCATCTACCACTTTCGCCACTTCCTCCTAGGATAGGCCCCAGTTGCCTCTAGGTCAACAGGATCTTCCTCTATGATTTCATCAATCACCGCCATAACTTCAGGCAGTATAACTGCATTAAGAAGGCTTGTCACCGACTTAGGCAAATTCCCGTTTTCTGTTGGATCAATTCCAAAGAGCACTGCGGGGGAATCTCGAGCTTTAGCAAGGCCTCCTTCTAGCTCCTCATTGTGAACCCCCTTCGAGGATTCACAGGGACCAGATACCGGAAAGGCTAGAATAGAAGGTGGCAGATCTGGCACCTCCAACTGCTTCCCAGCTCCCTCCCTAGAAGAGCCAGCTCCATCAGTTTCTAGATGAGACATCTCCGCAGCCCGTGACATGACCTCCGCTCTATCCCAGCCGATAATGATGGAGAGATCGAATTTGAAAGGGAGAGCCTCTACAACCTTATATGAGGCATAGAAATACCCCTCGCTAAAAGAGGATTCCATTTCGGCTTGGAGCTGGGTAATTTGAGCATGCAAGTTTTGGTTTTCAACATCTAGGGTCTTCGCCTCTCCCCTCCAGTCATCCCGCTGGCTAGCCCGTCGCTTCGATAGGAGAGTATCCTGATCAGAAGCTCGCTTCAGCCACTCATGATTGCATTGAAGCTCAGCTAGTTACATCTCCATTCCATGTTGGATAGAGGTCATCTCCTAGACAAGGGTCTGAGCCAGTGCAAGCAACCCCATGGCTCGCTCAGCTTCAGTCTCAGCCTTGGCTGCCTGATCACAGAGGTAGGCTACCTAATGCCCCATGGCCACCAGAAACTTGAAAGCCTGTAAAGGAAAATCAGGTTAGAAAATGACAAGCCAAGCAGCTCAATGAAGAAGTAAAAACGACAATTACCTCGGCTAAAAGGGCGGACCCTTTGGTGATCAAGATGTCCATGGGCATCACAGTCATCCTAGAAAGCCCGCTGCCTGGACAAGATGCAACAAATTGCTTCAGGACCTCATCCTGACCCGACGAGCTAAATTGCTGGTAGAGGCGAGAAGGGGCGACCTCAGAAAAATCGATATTGTGCTCCTTGGGAAACTCGACTACTCGGGATACAACCGGATCTGAAGAGAGGGGTAGCTGGACTCAGGGGGTATTGTTTGGAGCTGTAACTTCTGGAAGAGGGGCAGGAACAGACTTATTAAAGACTTGGGAAGCAGACCTTCCTCGGTTTAGAGCCTTCGCAGCCCGAGATGCTAGAAGATCCATCTTGGACTTCATCTGGAAGAAGAGGGGGAAGGAACGAACAGGGCAGCTACCTGAGTTGTTGACCCCCTCTTCTTCGAATAGTTGGGAGAGCTCCCGAGGACGATCTGAAAGAAGGAGGAGGTATCCCAGCTTGTCGGGCTTTGTGAGAAGCTGGAGCAACAACAAACACTGTTAGAGAAAAGAATCAAGATCATTAGAACTAAACCCTCCAATAAAAAAAAGAAAAAAAAGAAAAAACAGGATAGATCGAGATACTCACGAGGAGTAGCACCGGATATCCACAGGTACCTGTTTACCCTACAGGGGTCAAAGGGGTCAGCGGTCGGAAACTTCAAATTCAAATAGTTCTAAGCTAGGATGGTCTTCAGTACGGCTTCAGACTCATCGGGAAAGAAATCCATACCCCAAGTGGGTTTGTCACTAAAGGAAGTGGGAACCTCGAAGTTATTCCCGCCAATGAAGACGGAGCTCCCCAGTCTCCCCTTGCTAATACCCATTCTTCTTTCCAAGCAGGGTCCTTCTTTGAAGCCCCGGGGATGATAAAATTGAGCCTATTCTTAGCCTTGGCATAGAATTGGCCTCGTGGGACTCCTGCCAGGCTGTCGATCTGGAAAAAGAAGGCGAGCTCCTCAGCCCCAGGCTCCCTAGTTACGCAACTCTTCTCGCATTGCTCCCTCCTTAATACCAGGAAACAAATTAGATGCCTCCAGAAGTTGGGCGTCAGTTGAAGCGGAGCCAACTGAAGGGCATTGAGAGCCCACCGTAGAGTAGGGTAAAGAGTGAGCCTCACCCTGCTCTCAAAAGCCGCGATGTGGATAGGAAGCACGCTTTTGGGCAGACTAAAAGCATCGTAGTTCCGATGGGGGAAGATTAGAGAAACGTTATCAGGAATACCATACTTGTCCCGTAGACGGCCGATCGACTGAGGGTCGACAGTAGAGTTGGGGATGACCCTGGGTTCGAAAGGAAGGGTTATCACTGGTGGAAGCTCCGCCACAGTGACTTGAGCCCTCCAGACTGCATCTAATCTCTCCCAGACGTTTGAGTCTTTATCGACTAAGTTCAGAGGGTTGTCAGGCCGGTTCGAAAAGCCAGAGCCTATAGAAGCGTTCCTGTTAGAACGACGGCGCTGGCGGAGGGGGGAAGATTCCTCATCGCTTGAAATCCCTCGCACCCGTTTAAGAGGAGCTAGGTTAGGGCCCCCGAAGCCCTCCACCAAGGCATCAACACTATCTGTGAAAGTCGACATTGATAGGCAAGAGAGAAGAGAAAGCAAGCGGAAGATAGAAACAGAGAAATCAAGGAAGAAGAAATTTGAAAGTTTGAAGATTTGAGGAAGTATGAAGAAAGTGATAGTCAGGCCGGGCTTTAATAGAGGTTTATTGGCGATATCCTCGGGAAGATCACCTGGAGCCATATTACAGCCATTTTTCTTTGAATAACACTCAGTTTCAAATTTAAAATGGTGGGTAGTTAATGAGAAGATTTTGCTCTAATTTATTATCTTGATGGCAAAAAACTTTCTCAACTAAACAAGGAATCTGACTCCAACCCCAACTCTACCACTGGTGTTCAAGTCAGAGGGGACTTCTGTTAATAGTGAAATTTGGCCAGGGATCAAAGAGAAATTTTCCATCCATAATCGACAATCATGAAGCCCGAAAAACCGTAAAGCCAACCCGTAAGAGTAGGGAAGGCCGGTTCGGCTTCAAAGCTAATAGCAGACAAGCCAGGCGTGACCGGGATGAACCCCTACAAGAGTACTGGAAGTTGGGCTTCTCCAGGCCATCTATCGGGAAACCTTGGCTCCTAGGTCAAGCTCCATAACCGCCCCGTAAATTCCAGGGGAAGTCTCTAAGCTCAAGAGAGCTTCAAAAGAAGCCCGCCAACCTCTCCAGATGCCCGTTGTCCTTGCTGGACATAAAAGAAGAATATGCCTAAATCTACACTACCCCACCTACCTCCCAAGAGGGTCTACAAGAGCACCTCAAGCCCCCAAGGGTCAGGGAAAATCCATCTTAAGCTTCTAAGAACAGTGCCAGAACAGGGATCTACCTCGCTCTACGAGGCAATAGGCATCTGGCAGGGTGACCTCTATGAAGATCCATGACACAAGTGCACACAGGATCATCTCCACATAATATTTACATGCACGTCAAGAGTTTAAATTCAAATAAGGGAACAAACTTATCTTCGTCAACGATATCATCGAATCTGGAAACAATTCAAATTTAAATAACGAATCCCGCCCGATAAGGAGGGAACGGATTCATGAGATTACGGTAGAGTATTCACGAACTAAAAACCTACTTGGACGATATGTATATGTGAAGCCAAGCATGGTAAAAAGGGAAGAAACGACAGAGACAGAAAATCATAAACAACAAATATACACAAAGAAGGAGGGCTGAAATTCTGATTACAGAACACGGTCACCTTCATCTCCACTATTCGACAGGCACTGAGTGCCACCACCCTACACCTCCGAGAGATTGTAAGCAAACAAGAGAGTTATTTGTATCTTAAAGCAATATATCAATAATAGAGCTCCCATTTACTATTATTACCACTCGTCTCTCTCTTAAACAGATCGGGAACAAACGATACCGACTGCTTTTGTGGTAGTGTTCTCGAGGGTTTTAACAGAAATTTCTCATCTCTAGCAAATTTCCCTTCAACATAATTCAATCGTAAAAATTCATCGGTGATCCAACACCCATAAATGTTACGCCTCCTTTGGGAGTACGCACCATTTACTAGTTGGACTAGGTCCCATCTAATTGTTAACATAACAACCAACGTTTACTATTTTAGCCTTGCAATTTTATTAATAAGAACTCTGGAAGGATATCAATAAAATTACATTAAGTGTGTTACCAAGTTGTCGACCTTCAATATAATCCCTCATGAATATCCCTCCTTTGGGAGTAGATATCGTTTGGGCTAATTGTCTAGTCTATCCTTGTAAGGAAGTATCTTGCTAAATTCCATTCATGAATACCTCTTGGGAGGTTATTCACGAAACATAAAGCTCAACAAAACTTGGAGGCCGTAGGTGTTCCAAAACACCTTCTCCCACTAAATTGTTTAAGGCGTGTGATCGAATTCCAAAGAATGATTTACCAAGTTATCTAGATGCCAATTTAGATACTTAAACCATTCAATGCATGTTCATACCAAAAGAGATATACGAGTGTCACTCCTATTCTATATGACATGTTGTCAAACAATGACAAATATTGCAATATTTACAAAAATATAAATAGCTACAATTTTGGTCCATCCTAGAAAAACAAGAAAATTACATATATCTTGGAATACAAGAACTCCTTTCTTGGCGAACAAGTCTTCACGCGACCTACATCATTCGGACTCCCTCGGCTACCTCCCATGGGCGTGCGCACCCCTTGCCCATACCCATGGGCATGCGCATGCCACAAACCCATAAAGGGCTGCAATGCGCAGCCCATGGCTACCAAAGGGCTGCCGTGCGCAGCCCTTGCCACAACAAACGTGGATGAGCGCTCTTCGCACGCACGTTAGTTGTTATGGCTCGCACGGTCCCAAACTTGTTTCGGTTACTCCTTATTCTTCAAACCTTCGAGTCTTCGAAGCTTGAATGTATTACAGAAGAATTTACATAACAAAATACTGCTGTTTTTTTTAATTATTACAACAACAAAATAAAAAAAACTTAGCAACTACCAAGAAGGAAATTATGGCGATAATAGACCACCCTTCTTGTTACAATCCCAAAACAAAATTACATTGAAATTCTAGGACCAAAATTAAGCAATAACAAACCACATATAAAACATATATATATCCATACATTCCAATATAAATATATATGTGAATACCTAGAGTGCCATCTCTTTCTAAACATGCATATATACAATAAAAAGAAAAAGATTCACGAACACATACATCAATTAATCAAGGGTACAATCAGGCTCTGATACTAATTGTAGAGAACAACGGGTTCAAAAATGCAACGGAAGCGTGACAAAAACAAAATTAGGGTTTGCGTATAAATAAAAAATTTTCCCTTTTATGCAACGAGAACCTTAACCCTAGATTAATTGACGTATATAAAAAGTGTCGTACCTTTTTCTCGTGACGATTGAACAAGCGTCAAATTGATTCCGCAAGATCTTCCAATCCAATCACAAACGTGAATCACCTAGGAGTGTGGGCTCCCTTTCTTTAAATTGTATACTTGAGGATGGAAACAAATAAAATCTATTTCGTTGTTAGTTACAAATATCCTCCAAGAAAAAAATCAAGAACGTCCGGCTACTTGTGAATTATCAATCAATTTGATTGAAACTCATGTGAACCTTGATTCAATGTTGTACACAAAACCCTTTTGATTTAAAGGATACTAGTGTACTATTGAAAACAAAAACGTTCTTTTTTTCTCTTTTCTTCTTGGCTGAATTCCACACCCTTTTTCTATGAGTTGATTGAATTTTGTCTAGAGCAAAAGGTAATTTTTCTCCCTCAAAATTCTCTCTTGCTATGCCAAATTATCTCTTGAAAATTACCTAGGCATGGCCGAAATTTTCATCATAGAATTCTTAGGGCTGGCCGAAAATATCATGCTCATATATATAGGATCATAAATCCTTTTCTAAGAAGGATTTACTTGGTTGGCAAGAATCCTTTCCTTAGGTGGATTTATTTGGTAGTTAAGAATCCTTATCTAAAAGGAAATCTAACTTCTCGTATATCCATTTGGGCTGGCAGAAATTCTCATTGATATAGATTAGGAGAGTTTATTCTTTTCCTGAAAATGATTACTTGGTAGTTAAGAATCATTTCCTTAGGTAGATTTACTTGGTGGTTAAGAATCCTTTTCAAAAAGGAATTTTATCCTAACACCAAGACTCCTAATCCAACTCAATAGTGTATTTATAACCATATTAAAGACTTCCTAATTTGATTAGATAAATAATTCCTTTTATTTATCTACTTATCAAATATAGTCTTTAACATTAACTATACTACCAACAATAGTATAGTTTTAGGAGACCATCTCCTACTAGGAAAAAGATTTTGACTTTTAATTAAATAATTAATTAATCAAAAAATTAATTAATTTCCATTTAATTAAATAAAAAATAAAAAATAATATATTTAAGCTATTCTTAATATCCTTGCCGCATATACCATATATATGGGCCATATATTATTTTTCTTATTTTATTAAATCCATTGGACCTTAATAAAAAGTCCACATGTGAACTAGAGCACAAGTTGAAGCAGTCATACCTATAGAGCACAAGTTGTCATCCTTTAGAGTCCAACGATTTGAACCGGGAAGCAACGAAAGCAATCTCCGAGCTAGCTTGGACCTCCTGGAAGAAAAGCAAGATCGAATAGCTGAAAAGGTAGCAATCTACCAATGCAGGATTGCTAAGTACTTAAACAAGAGGGTTAAAACCTGAAGCTTCAAAGAAGGGGATCTGGTCATCAGGAAAGTGACGTTGAACACTAAGATGAGGTCAGATGGAGTCCAAGGGCCCAACTAGGAAGGACTCTGCCTAATAAAGATGGTGATCCATAATATGGCGTACAAGCTCGAGGATATGGATAACCGACTCATCGACCATACTTGGAATGCGGATCACCTAAGGAAATTCTACCCTTTAACTGGGGACTCAGGAGCAGGCAACCTCCGACTAGCTTTTTTTATTTTTTCTTCTGATAGTATTGTACTCTATCTTCCATATCAATAAAGCTTGTCTTTTCCTGTTTACTCCTTCTTCAACTATGTCCTACAATGATTTGGGTCAACATGGAAAGTTTCGACATTATCGCCTCAAGATCAGGGGTAAGCCGGGGAAGCCCCCTCGCTACTCCTGATGCCTCGACCAGGCACCACCCCCCGCCAAGAAGTGTCTGAGTGTAAGAGCATAGTTGTCATCCAGATCTCGAGACCAGGAAATAGCTAGATAGCCCTCCTGATGCCTTAGTCGGGCTACCACCCCTTAGAAGGATCAGATTGTAAGAGCATAGTTTCCATCCAGATCTCAAGACTAGGAAATAGCTAGATAGCCCTCCTGATGCCTTGGTCGGGCTACCACCCCCAAGAAGGATCTGAGTGTAAGAGCATAGTTGTTATCCAGATCTCAAGACCAGGAAATAACTAGATAGCACTCCTGATACCTTAGTCAGGCTACCACCCCCAAGAATGATCTGAGTGTAAGAGCATAGCTGCCATCCAGATCTCAAGATCAGGAAAAGGCTAGATAGCTCTCCTGATACCTTGGTCGGGCAACCGTTCCCCTCCAGAAGGAATCGACCTTAAAAGCGGGGAAGCCCTCCTGATCCCGACCCTAAGAAAGGGGCTAAACAGGTCTTTACTTAATGTTCTGCTCGAGCTGTAGGCCCCCAAAGAAGCTCGAGGAAAGAGGGCTCAATTTACTTAAACTATAAATGCTATTTTTATTTCACTAGCTCTCCTTGATACAGGGTTACTTACTATAACACACCTACAATCAAACAAGAGGACTGTCAGCTGAAGAAGTTGAGCTAGAAGTTTCATTAGTATGGGGACTCAATGCTAATAACCTTTTTTCTTATCTTGTTATTTCCCCAAAGATAGCTTGTTTCGAAATAAAAGCTGGACCTAGAGGAAGACCAAGCAAGTACATGCAAGCCAGTGTTAGACTTGAGATTAAAATTTTTTTATCAAGCAAGGGAGCTTATCCCCCAACAAGGCTACAACAAGCAAGAGGGGCCCAATCCCTGGTTCCGGGCTACAAAAGAAAAATAATAAAAGATCAAACACAATTAAAGATGGGATGCCCACCCCATTTTTTGGGCATTCAAAATAGATTACATAAGAAAGAAGTCAAGCTTCTCCGTCTTCCTGAGGACCTCCAACCTCCTCCTCTATAGAATGAACCTCACCCTCTGCTCCCCCGGTCAGCTGCATCAGCCGCCTTCCCCCACCTCCTCCTAGGGATCAGCCCCGGCTGCCTCGGGGTCATCAAGATCCTCCTCCATGATTTCATTGATCACCACCATAACTTCAGGTGGTATAGCTGCATCATAAAGGCTGGTCACCGACTCAGGCACGTTCTCGCCTTCTGTTGACTCCATTCTTGAAAGCACTACTGGGGATCTCAGGCTTCAGTAAGGCCTTCTTCTAGCTCCTCATTGTGAACCTCCTTCGAAGATTCATCGGGACCAGATGTTGAAATGACTGGAACAGGAGGAGGCGGATCTGGCACCTCTAACTTCTTCTAAGTTCCCTCTCCGGAAGGACCAGTTCTATCAGTTTTGGAGCGAGACATCTCCGCAGCCCGGGACATGACCTCTTCTCTATCCCAACCAGTGATGCTGGAGAGATAGAATGAGGGAGAAAGAGCTTCTTCAACTTGATAGGAGACATAGAAATACCCCTCGATAAAGGAGGCTTCCATTTCGACTTGGAGCTGGGTAATTCGAGCCTGCAAGGTTTGGTTTTCAACATCTAAGGCCTTTGCATATCCCCTCAAGTCATCGCGCTGGCTAGCCTGCCGCTTCGACCAGAGAGTCTCCGAATCAAAAGCCCGATTCAGCCTCTCACGATCGCATTGAAGCTCAGCTAGCTACGTCTCCATTCCTTATTGGCTGGAGGTCATCTCCTGGACCAGGATCTGAGCATGAGCAAGCAACCTCATGGCTCGCTCAGCATCAGCCTCAGCCTTGGCTGCCCGATCACGAAGGAGGGCCACCTGATGACCCGTTGCCACCTGAAACTTGAAAGCCTGAAAAGGATAATCATGTTAGAAAATGACAAGTCAAGTAGATGAATGAAGAAGTAAAAGCGACAATTACCTTGGCTAGAAAGACGGACCCTTTGGTGATCATGATGTCCACGGGCATCGCCGTCATCCTAGAAAGCCCGCTGACTGGATAGGATGTGACAAACTGCTTCAGGACTTCGTCCCGGCCAATCAAGCTCGATTGTTATTAGGGGCGAGAAGGGGCGACCTCAGGAATATATGCATCTGGCTCCCGAGGAACCTCTATTGCCCGGGATACAATCGAATCTGTAGAGAGGGGTAGTGTGACTCAGGGAGCATCGTTTGGAGCAGTAACTACTGGTGAGGGGACAAGAATAGATTTATTGACCACTTGGGTGGCAGGCCCTCCTCGGTTTAGAGTCTTTGCAGCACGAGATGCCAGAAGAGCCATATTGGACTTCACCTTAAAAGAAGAGGGGGGAAGGAACGAATGGGGCAGCTACCTTAGTGGTTAACCCCCCCCCCCCCCCCCCCCTTTTTCAGAACAGTCGGGAGAGCTTCAAGGGATGATCTAGAAGGAGAAGAAGGTATCCCAGCTTGTCGGGCTTTAAGAGAAGCTGGAGCAACAACAAACACTGTTAGAGGAAAAAATCAAGATCATCAAAACTGAACCCTCCAATAAAAAAAAAAGAAAAAAAGAAAAAAAGCAAGATATTTCGAGATACTTACGAGGGGTAGCACCGGATATCCGTAGATACCTGTTTACCCTTCAGGGATCGAAAGGGTCTGCTGTCGAAAACTTCAGATTCAAGTAGTTTCGAACTAGGATGGTCTTCAGCACGTCTTCAGACTCAGTGGGCAAGGAATCCTTACCGCAGATGGGTTTATCACTAAAGGCGGTGGGAACCTCGAGTTCATGCCCTTCCGACGAAGACGGAGCTCCCCCAGTCTCCCCCCGCCAATACCCATTCTTCTTTCCAAGTGGGGGTCCTTCTTTGAAACCCCATGGATGATAAAATTAAGCCTATTCTTGGCCTTGGCATTGAATTGGCCTCGTGGGACTCCTGCCAGGCTACCTGTCTGGTAAAGGAAGGCGAGCTCCTCAGACCAGGTTCCCTGATTACGCTGCTCAGCTCGCATTGCTCCCTCCATAATACCAGGAAGTAAATTAGATGCCTCCAGAAGTCGGGTGTCTATTGAAGCGGAGCCAGCAGAAGAGCATTGGGAGCTTACCGAAGGGTAGGGTGAAGAGGGAGCCTCACCCCGCTCTTAAAAGCTGCGACTTGGATAGGAAGCACGCCATTGGGCGGGATAAAAACATCGTAGTTCCGATGGAGGACAATAAGAGAAACAGTATTAGGAATACAATTCTTGTCTCTTAGACGGCCGATTGACTGAGGGTCGACAGTAGAATAGGGGATAACCCTGGGTTTAAAAGGAAGGGTTATCACTGGAGGAAGCTCCGCCACTTTGATTTGAGCCCTCCCGACCGTATCTTATCTCTCCTCGACGTCAGAGTCTTCGTTGACTAGGTTCAGAGGATTGTCAGGCCAGTTCGAAAAGCTAGAGCTGATAGAAGCGTTCAAGTTAGAACGACAGTGTTGGAGGAGTGGGGAAGATTCCTCGTCTCTTGAAATCCCTCGAACCCACTTAAGAGAAGCTAGGTTAGGGCCCCCGGAGCCATCCACCAAGGCATCAACACTATCTGTGGAAGTCGAAATTGATGGGCAAGAGAGATGAGAAAGCAGGGAAGAAGAAATTTGAAAGTTTGAAGATTTAAGGAAGTATGAAGAAAGTGACGGTCAGGACAGGCTTAAAAAGAGGTTTATGGGCGATATCCTAGGGAAGATCACTCGAGAGCCGTATTGCAGTGGTTTTTTCTTCGAATAACACTCAGTTTCAAATTCAAAATGTTGGGTAATTAATGAGAAAATTTTGCTCTCATTAATTATCTTTATGGCGAAAAACTTTCTCAATTAAATAAGGAATCTGACACCAACCCCAACTCTACCACCGGTGTTCAAGTCAGAGGGGACTTCTGTTAATAGTGAAATTTAGCCAGAGGTCAAAGAGAAATTTTCCACCCATAATCGACAATCATGAAGCCCGAAAAGACCTTAAAGTCATCCAGCAGAAGCAGGGAAGGCTGGTTTGGCTTCAAAGCTACCAGACGATAAGCCAGACGCGACCGGGACGAGCCCCCCAAGAGTATTGGAAGCCGGCCTTCTCCACGTCATCTATCAGGGAACCTCGGCTCTGAGGTCGAGCTCCATAACCCCTCCGTAGATGCCAGGGAAATTCTCTAAGCTCAAGAGACATTCGAAAGAAGCCTGCCAACCTCTCTAGAAGCCCGATGTCCTTGCTGGACATAAAGGAAGAGTCACGCCTAAATCTACACTACCCCAGCTATCTCCCGGGAAGGTCTACAAGGGAACCTCAAGCCCCCATGGGTCAAGGAAAATCCATCTTAAGCTTCTAAGAACCGAGCCAGAGCAGGGGTCTGCCTCGCTCTAAAGGGAAACAGACAGCTGGCAGGGTGACCTCTATGAAGATCCATGGCACAAGTGCGCACAAGATCATCTCTACGTAATATTTACATGCATGTCAAGAGTTAAATTCAAATAAGAGAACAAACTTATCTTCGTCAACGATATCATCGAATCCGAAAACAATTCAAATTTAATTAACGAATCCCGCCCGATAAGGAGGGAACAGATTCATGAGATCATGGTAGAGTATTCGCGAACTGAAAACCTACTTGGACGCTATATATAGGAGAGGCCAAGAATGGTAGAGATAAACACACACAAAAAGACAGAGAACGATACATATACAAAAATACGACGAATGACAGATACAAGGATCAGAGACAAAATCATAAACAACTGATATATACATAGAAGAAGGGCCTAAATTATGGATTCAGAACACGGTCACCTTCATCTCCACTGTTCGACAGGCACCGAGTTGCCACCACCCTACACCTCCGAGAGACTGTTAGCAAACTAGAGAGCTATTTGTATCTTAAATAAATCAATAATAAAGCTCCCTCTTACTGTTATTACATTCCAGCCACTCGTCTCTCTCTTTACTAGGTCGGGAACCAACGGTACAGACCCCGGCCACCACTTTCATGGTAGTGGTCTCGAGGGTGTTAACAGAAATTTCTCATCTTGAGCAAATTTCACGTCAACAAATATATTATTTGTTTCCTTTTTTACAATTTGTAGGGTACAAGACATGTTCTCATGTGTACCATAGCCATGGCCTTATATTATTTTCATCTAATAGTTTTCACACAATCCATACTCATTGGGAAAAAAATTTATCGATGGATTTATCTTTAAAATTTTAGAGCATCTCCAACACCACAAAGAAACAAAGTTTAGAGTACCTACTTTAGAATTCGTACCCTAAAAGATAGTCTAACAGTTTTCATACAATCTATACTCATTCAGAAAAAAATGGTTGGCGGTAAGGATGTAGCGAAGTTGAACGACAGAATGGGTTAGAATAAAATTCTTTAAGCCACGACTTTAGAAATCGTAAGGGTTAAAGTCCCTCCATCCCCCCATAAACATCGATTTGACTTCCAAACTTGTTCTCCTTCCCTCTTTTCTAAGTGGTTCAAAATTCGTTCTCTTTTTCATTAATTCCACCTTCTTACAAACGTATTGAAGCATTTTTTTTTTCTTTTATCACAATCACAAGTTGTGTGGTATATGACCAATTACATAGCAAATTGATAATTTTATCTCTTGGACTCTTACTAACTCTTTTAATAGATAAATTAAATCCATTCCAGTTATGGAAAGATGAATAAAAGGGTTTATATAAAAAAGCCGTTATAAATATTCCAAAAAATGTTATACTAACAGAAAAAATTGCATTTCATAAAAATTCACACCAACCAAAAAAATGATTTAAATTTTGATGTAAAAGATTTATAGAAGGAGTTAATAGTTTTGATATGATATCGAAATTGTTTCCTTCTTGATTAAAGGAATTCCCCATGAAATTTTATTAATTGACAAAGAAAATAGATATATCAACTAAAAAAAGACCATGATTCTTAATATTTATTGGAATTATGAAAGATTTCGGTTAATAGCAAAATTTAGCTAGGGACCAAAGAAGAATTTTCCGCTTCCCAGCCTTTCTGCAAGGGTCTAAATTCGGGCTTATATGACGGGGTATGAAGGTCCCTAAGGTCGAGCTACCACGCAATCCTACAGGAGCAAGTTGAGTCCACCCATACCATCTGAGCATCTCACACGTGTCCAGGCTTACTAAATAAAGCCCGACGAGACCGCGTCAAGCTCCTTATACCAGAATTAAAGCCCGAAGCTAGGTCGACTTGAAAGAACCTGGGTCCCCCGACATCAAGGTATCTCGTGACACTCTTCTAGAGCTTGCTACTATTTCTACTTTCACTAGGAGACCTTCAAGGTGCCGAACTTGTCTTGCAAAGGCCCTCTATCTCATCGAGGTATAATCTCGACCTGTCTGAGCATTAAAGGAAGAAGCCCGTAAAGCCTAATCGTCACAAAAAGCGTAAAGATCCACTGTAGATCCTGGTATGGTTAAATCAAGTAGCAAGAGCAGTACTCGAGCGTACCTCTCAACCCTTCCAGAAGCAAGCCAAGGTCGCCTATTTATGGCAAACACCTTACCATGGCCTGCTAGCCAAGCCTGCTACCCCGATAGAAAGCCTGTATAATTAGGTCAAGCTCCATGATAAAGCTCAGTATAACTAAACTGAGCTCCCAACTACTAGGTTGGAACCCAATGGGATATTTCACCACTAAAATGGTTAGCACAAGCTCCATGAGAAAGACCAACATCTAGCTCCGTGACAATCGAGAGGTACCCGGGGGACCCCGCCAGTGTACTGGATCCTAGGGTACCCCGCCATCAAGGAATATCAAATGTCACCTCAGGTAACCTCCATGAAGTACCTCTCCAAAGTGACATGCAGAACTAGAGCTCTCATCTCTGTAATGTAGGAAGAGAGGGTTGACTTTCATGACATTTAAAGTACCATTAATGAGGTCAACCATATTAATGGAGGTAGTCAACCCAATTAATGACATGATAAAAACCATTAATAAAGAGAATATTCAACTCTTTAATGGCCATCATTAGTTAAAGAGTCCAAAGAGGAAACAAATACATTTTCCTCTAAGATATCCTCCATAACCTATTATTTGGGGTCAACTATAACAGAAATCCCACCTATCAAGGAAGGAAGAGTCTGACCAGGAAACGATCATGTCTTCTCTAAGATAATAGCTATAAGCCAATCAACTACATTAAAGAAGGGATCATATTCGATAAGGAAACAAAGACTAATTCAAGAGTCCCGGACTTGCACGCCAAGGTGGTCTTCATGTATAAATATGCCTGTAAAAGGCATATTGTATCGGGCTCCGATCAATGATAGAAGACACATGCTTCGTTAAAATTTCTTTTTACATCATCATTGTATGTGTACCCTGACCAGGAAAATACTGGTATCAGTAAACACTCATTCTTGTAAGCTCCCTGGAGCATATACATTGTACTACTTTGAAATCTTTGTAACCTCATCGGAGCATCGTATGATATATATATGTTGACGGAAAATTTGCTCGCGATGAGAAATTCTTGTTAACACCCTTGAGACCACTACCACGAAAGTGGTGGCAGGGGTCGGTACCATTGGATCCCGATCTGGTTAAAAGATAGACGAGAGGCTGGACAATAAATGGGAGATTTATTACTGATATATTGCTTTAAAGTAAAAATCGCTCTCTTGTATGCTCACAGTCTCTTGAAGGTGTAGAGGGGTGGCAACTTTGTGCCTGTCGAATAGTAGAGATGAAGGTGACCGTGTTCTAAATCCAGAATTTAGGCTTTTCCCTATTCTTTCTATCTTATGTTGTTGTATTTTTGTATCTGTCGTTGTCCCTGTTTTTTTCTCTCCTTTCTTCTCTGCTTGGCTTCACATATTTTTATCGTCCAAGTAGGTTTTAAATTCGTAAATACTTTACCTTGATCCCATGAACCCAGTCCCTCCTTATCAGGCGGGATTCGTTATTTGAATTTGAAATGTTACTAGATTTTATGATATCGTTGATGGAGATAAGTTTAATCCCTTATTTTAATCAAACTCTTGACGTGCATGTAAATATTACGTGGAGACGATCCTGTGTGCACTCGTGCCATGAATCTTCATGGATGTCACCCTGCTAGCTGCCTGTTGCCCCGTAGAGCGAGGTAGATCCATGCTCTGGCTCTGTTCTTAGAAACTTAAGATGGATTTTTCTTGACCTTTGGGGGCTTGAGGTGCTCTTGTAGACCCTCATGGGAGGTTGCTGGGGTAATGTAGATTTAGGCGTGATTCTTCCTTTATATCCAGCAAGGACAGCGGGCTTCTAGAGAGGTTGGCGGGCTTCTTTAAAACGTATCTTAGCTTGGAGACTTCCCCTGAATTTACGGGGCGGTTATGGAGCTCGACCTCAGAGCCGAGGTTCCCTGATAGATGGCCCGGAGAAGCCAGGGTTTCAGTACTCTTATGGGGGCTCCTCCCGCTCGTGTCTGACTTGTCTTCTGGTAGCTTTGAAGCCGAACCTACCTTCCCTACCCCACTAGGCTTTACGGTCTTTTCAGGCTTTATGATTGTCAATTATTGGTGGAAAATTTCTCTTTGACCCCTGGCTAAATTTAACTATTAACAATATATATACAAAGAATGGTATTCCTCCTTCCTCTGGATACTGACTAGGGTTTTTCAGCATGTGATCACTCGTGATGCTTTTTCCCCCCTTGGTCAGTCCACCTCCATCTACATAAGACTTGTGTTTTTTCCTATTATCTACTGTATTACGCCTGTGTGTATGCGGGCTAGGTACCGACCCTATTTGTCCTAGCTTATTTATCTTTCTTCCAAGAGATCGGGAAACAACAACGAAGAAATAAGGAACCGAATCTAGATTCCTACCCCGCTGGATCTAATGCTCTTATCCTTTCATCTACATGCCAAAGTCGCTCATCAAGATAAAGAGAAACCGCCCAGACCAGTTCGAATGGAGTCGAGGAGCTCTCATGTATCCTCTTTTTGGAAGAAATCGATCTCTCCGACACTGGAGCTAGATAATCCCCCCTTCTTACTTGTTATCGAGGTCGGGGAATTATAGAAAGGAATCAGGCTCCAGAACTAGGCTCTGGGTACCATGACGGGCTCCGACCCTGACCGAGGACCAGGACCAGGACCAGGACCAGGACCAGGACCAGGACCAGGACCAAGATCAACCTCTTCAAACCAATAAGGGAAGTTCGAGCTCCCTCGTTTCCTACATACAACGAAGCCCGACGGAAAGGATGACTCGTCTCCTACCTACTATGAAGCCCGACAGGTGGGATGACTCGTCTCCTACCTACTACGAAGCCCGACAGGTGGGATGACTCCTCTCCTACCTACCAAGAAGCCTGATGGAAAGGATGACTCATCTCTTACCTTCTACGAAGCCCGGTAAGTTGGATGACTCCTCTCTTACCTATCGCGAAACCCGACGGGTGGGATGACTCGTCTTCTACCTACCACTCCATACTTCATATTCATACAAGATCAGGTCAGGTATCAACGATACCAACCCCGGCCACCACCTCCATGGTATTGGTCTCGAGGGTGTTAATAGGGATTCCTCATCCTAAACAAATTTTCCGTTAACACTTTCTGGCGCCGTCTGTGGGAAGTTTCCACATCCTTTTTGAAAGCCTCTATGTCTCTACATGAGTATCATTATACTATCGAGGTAACAGATTCATTATTCATGGAATATCATTTACTATACACGATGTCCTTTCTCCATACTTGTCTATATCGCCTATGCATCGCATGTGGTGCCCATTTTATCATTTAACGAGTTTCGTTCATCGTGGAGAAAATATGGTACGTGGGATTCCTGGTGGAACTAGTTCATTATGCTACTCCCATGAAGCGAACATGCACAGATAATCGTGGAGCTCCAACACAGTAGCTCCCCGCTTGAATATCTCCTATATAGCTGAACCATTCTGATACATTGAGAGCTCTTATACAGTAGAATTGCACCTCTCCTACTCTTTTACAGCAGATTCCCTGCGCCACCACTGTATCACTTATCCAGTAGATCCACTGGGCTTTGACCTGTTCATACAGATCCCATAATGCCTTTGGGACCTACTTCGTAAGCTCCTAGGTAGCTGTAGCAGGTCAACTTATGAATCCGAGAAGCCAACTCAGCTGTGTAGCCTTTAGAGCAACATCACCAGTAGAAGCTTAGTGGCTCCTCACTTCGTGTACCAAGCCGGTTAACGTCCAATTGAGCCACTGAGCTCCTGTTTCGTTCCAGCATGGTCCAGAGCCTCATTTAAAATGCAGGGGACTCCAAAGATCCTAAGCATGCTTCTGGACCAGTACCTGACCGGTGGCTTCGCTCCATGATTACCGGGCCATTCACCGCCCTAGCAGGCCACTGAAGCCCGATCTGATCAAAGAGGTCTCAGAAGTTTCCCACTCTTGGTAAGGCCATCTACGTGCCTAAGCAAGCTTCTAGAGCAGTAGCATCACTACAAGACCGGTGGCTTCGCTTTATATGTACCGGGTCATTCATCGCCCTTGCAAGCCACCGAAGCCCGATATGATTGAGGAGAGCCTAGAGGTTTCCCACTATTGGTAAGGTCTCCTACTTACCTAAGCTAACCTCTGGAGTAGCAGCCTCACTGTAAGGTCAAGTGGCTCCTCATTTCTTATACAGGGCCAGTCAACACCCAATTAAGCCACTAAGCTCCTGTTTTGTTCCAGCATGGTCTAAAGCCTCATTTCAATTGCAGCGGATTCCAAAGATCCCAAGCATGCTTCTAGTCTAGTACCAGACCGGTGGCTTCGCTCCATGTTTACCGAGTCATTCACCGCCCTAGCAAGCCACAGAAGCTTGATCCGATCCAGGAGGTCTCAGAAGCTTCCACATTTGGTAAGGCCACCTACGTGCCTAAGCAAGCCTCTAGAGCAGTAGCACCGCTAAAAGACCAATGGCTTCGCTCTATATGTACCGGTCATTCATCACCCTAGCAAGCCACTGAAACCCGATCTGATTGAGGAGAGCTCAAAGGTTTCCCACTCTTGGTAAGGCCTCCTACATGCCTAATCTTACCTCTGGAATAGCATCCTCAATGTAAGGCCAAGTGGCTCCTCACTTCTTACACCGGGCTGGTCAACGCCCGAGTGAGCCACTAAATTCTTAGCTCATTACAAGAGGGTCCAGAGCTTTCTCTCAGTTGTAGGGGACTTCTAGGATCCCAAGCAGGCTTCTGGACCAGTACTAGACCGGTGGCTTCGCTTCATTTTTACTAGGCTATTCACCGCCCTAGAAAGCCATTGAAGCACGATCCGATCGAGGATGTCTCAAAAGTTTCCCATATTTAGTAAGGCCACCTACGTGCCTAAGCAAGCTTCTAGAGCAGTAGCACCGCTACAAGACCCATGGCTTCGCTCTATATGTACCGGGTCATTAATCGCCCTAGCAAGCCACTGAAGCCCGATCTGATTAAGGAGAGCCCAAAGGTTTCCCACTCTTGGTAAGGCCTCATACATGCCTAAGCTAACCTCTGGAGCAGCAGCCTCACTATAAGGCCAAGTGACTCCTCACTTCTTATACAGGGCCGGTCAACGCCAAATTGAGCCATTGAGCTCCTGTTTCATTCCAGCATGGTCCAAAGCCTCATTTCAATTGCAGGGGAATCCAAATATCCCAAGAAAGCTTTAGGACTAGTACCAGACTGGTGGCTTTGCTCCATGTTTACCGGGCCATTCAAAACAACTGTGCCCCTCACTACCGCGATCAGCTCCTCCTCCATTTGGTTTGACGTCACCTAAGAGAGTAGTTTTCTCCATCCAAAACATCTACTTCTGGATCAACCGGGGCTCACCTTCCATATAAACAACCACCTCAGCTATGGTCTTTATTTAAAGAAAAAAGCTCTATCTTCGGATTGATCATCTACTGCACCATGGGATTTCAAACCCGTGTCTACTTCAGCAACCCAAGACTTGCCAGTTACGATAGGAACATGCACAACCATCTCAGCAGCTTTCTTCTTAATCTCCTCCCTTTTTCATCCATCAATGACTCTTAAGTCAAAGGGGGGAAGTAGAGCTAGCTCTACCTGGAAGGTTATAAAGAAGTAACCATCCTCCTTGGCTAGCACGAGCTCAACCTTAGCAAATATCAGCTCGCTCTCGAAGATTATCATACTGATGGCTTCTCTCCATTTATATTGAGCCTTCCAATGCCCTAGTGAGCCATCGAGATCTCGATCTGTTCGGGGATCACCCAAAGGTCCTGATTCGTTCACAGTGGGGTCTCGAGCTCCATTACGATTGTTAAAAACTCTTATTTACCCCCAAGCAGACTTCCAAACCGGTTTCATCAATTGGGGACTAGAAGCACAATATTTTCTCAGTACTCCAGTGAGAGGGGCGATTACCCTAGCGTGAGACATTTTCCTCTAGTTTGAAGAAAAAAACATCTTTTACGGAGAGCCATTCTACTATCTACACTCATAATGCAGATCATCTAAAGAGATTTTACTCGTTAAAAAACTTTTAGAGCGAGACTGGTTATCAACTGATACCACCATGCATTGATATAACTTCGTATTAACTCGCCATGAGTTTGCATCTCTTTTGACTTTGGTATCGGTAATAGATCTCATGTGATCATCATCACCAGGAGAGCTACTCCGCACTCCCGATGCCCTTGACCGAATCAAATCCTTCCAGGAGGATCGCCATTACCAGGAGAGCTACACCGCACTCCTGATGCACTGGACCGTATCGAATCCCTTCAAGAGGATCACCTTGACAAGGAGAGGTTGATAGACCTTATAATGCCCTGGACTGGATTAATCCCTTCAGGAGGATCGCTATAGTATTTCGGCAGTGATCTCCTCATGACCAGAGGTTGGTTGAGGAAGCCCCCTTACTACCTCTGATGCCTCGGTAAGGCATCACCTCCCGCCAAGAAGGGTCTGAGTGTAAGAGCATAGTTGCCATCCAGATCTCAAGACCAGGGATTGATCAGGGAAGCCCCCTCATCACCCCTGATGCCTTGGTCAGGTGACCTCCCCCAAAAAGGGACAGGTGAATCAGCAGCCATAAAGTTTGGCCCCCTTTTTCCTAGCTAGCCAAGAAGGCTCTCAGGGATGACCTAGAAGGAGGGGGAGGGGTCCGACCTTTCAAGCCTTCACGAGAAGCTAGAGCAACCACAAAAACTGTTTAAAAAAAAAAGAAAAAACAGAGGATGTCAAAGGTAAATTAGTTAATGAAAACAAAGCATGATAACTTAATATTGCTCATAAGGGGAAGCATCGGAGATCCGCAGATACTTGTTCACCTTGCTGGGATCGTCAGCAGTTGGAAACTTCAAGTTCAGATAATTTCCAGCAAGGATAGTCTTCAGTAAAGCCTCAGACTCAGCGGGCAGAGAATCCCGATCCCATGAGGGTTTGTCACTAAAAGCTGTGGGAACCGCAAACTTATGCCCGCCGATGAATACGGAGTTTCCACAACTGTTCTAGGACCTCTAGACAAGCTCCCGATCTGAATAAGGTAGGCCAACTCTTCTGCCCCTGGTTCCCGGGTGACGTTGGCCAGCTCGTACTGTTCTCTCCATAGCACAAGAAAGCCAATCAGATTCCTTCAGAAGCCGGGCTTCAGTTGAAGGGGAGCTAGTTAAGGGCATTAAGGGCCCCGCCGAAGAGTGAGGTGAAGGGAGAGTCTGACCCCGTTCTTAAAGGCCGCCAAATGAATGGGAAGCATACCAGCGAGAGGATTTTAAACATCATAGTTCCTATAGGGAACTGTGAGGGTAACACCCTTAGGAATACCGTATTTATCCCAAATTCGGTTGATCGATTGTGTGTCAACGGTAGAATCACCCTAGATTCTTAAGGAAGAGGCATCGCTGCAGGAAGCCCAGTCACCGCAACTTGAACCTCACCAACGGTGTTGGCCCTCTCTCCAACATCGAAATCCTAATCAACTAAGTTTAAGAGTTGTCGGGTCTATTCTAGAAGCCGGAACCGATTGAGACATTCCTACCAGAGAGAAGACATTGACGAACAAGGGAAGAGTCCTCGTCTCTTGAAATTCCTCGCACCCGTTTATGAGGAACCAGGTTAGATCCCTAGTGCCCTCGACCAAGGCTTCTATGGTGTCAAAGGAGTTCGACATTGTTGGATGAAAAGAGCTTGAAGGTAGGTGAAAAATAAAGATGTGGTCGGAGAAGAAATTTTTAATTTTAAAATTGAGAGAAAGTGTGAAGAAACGGGCAATGAGTTTGAATTTAAATAGAGGTTAGGGATGTAATGACGTCGATGATATCCTCGGAAAGATCATCTCAAGCTACAGAGAGAGCCGTAACGTAACCGGTTTTCCTCGAAGAATATACCAATTCAAGTTCGACACATCATTTGGGCAATTAATGAGAAGATTTCATTCGAGATTCTCAGTAGTTATCTTATAACAGAAATTTTTTCTAATTAAACAGGGAATTTGACTCCAACCCCAACTAGACTCTCGGTGTTCAAGTCAGAAGGGACTTCTGTTAATAGTAAAATTTGACTAGGGGTCAAAAAGAAATTTTCCACTCTCCATGCCCAAATCGAAGCCCGAAGTCGACATTCATGAAACCCCAGATGTACCATAAAACTACCCTGTAGAAGCACGAGGGAGCATCTGGCTTCAAAACTATCAGGGAAGAAGATAGGCACGACCATGTCCAGCCCTAAAGCGAACACTGGATTCTGGGCTTCTCGAGGCCACCTACCTGTCAACCTCGGTTCTTGGGGTCGGGCTCCTTAACCACCCCGCGAAGGCCAGAGGGGGTAACAAGGTTCAAGAAACATTCAAAAAAAAGTCCAACAAGCAAGGCAAGCCCCCTCCAGGTTAAGGTTTTTAGAGGTTAAACATAATTCATGGTCTGAACGAGAAGTCCACCAACCTCTCCAGGAGCCCGCTGTCTCCTCCACGATATAAGAAGGAAGAAGACCTCTAAATAAATTAGATCCATGTTACCTCATAGTAATGACTTTTAGGATGTCCATTCCAAGCCTCCGAAAAAGGAAGTAAAGCATAGATCTACCTCGCTCTACAAAAACTACGAATGGCTAGCTCAGCCACCTCCATGAAGAATCATGCAGCAAGTACACAAAGGAATATATCTACGTAACAACCAGCCTTAACACGCAAGTCAAGAGTTTGATTCCAAAAAGGAAGCAAACTTATCTTCGTCAACAGTAATATCGTTTCCTCTATTTACTCGGAGTCAACAACTTTTCAAATAATGGATCCCACCCCCAAGACGGTAGATATATCCGTTCAAAGTGATACGACCGCATATAATTATACAAAAACATTCTTACAGGGAGAAGGCAGCATAAGGATAGACGACAGAGAAAAAGAGAGAGAAGTAGGTCAGACGTAAATTCTGTGATCAGAACACGACTGTCATGACATCCACTATTCGACAAATACGAAGTTGCTACCTTCCTACGTTATAGAGAGATAGTGAACATATGAGAGATAACCTTGTATTCCATGAGTAATCAATACTAGAGTATCCACTTATTATTGTTATACAAACACTCGTGTTTATATAGGCAGGTTAGGTATCACAGGTACCAACCCCGGCCATCAACTCCGTGGTAGTGGTCTCGAGGGCGTTAGCTGTAATTCCTCACCCTAAAGGAATTTTTGGTTAATAGAAGCTACAACAGAAAAATGGAAAATGGGTCGAGGAGCTTCCCGAGGTCCTCTAGGCTTACCACACTGGGAGGAGAACGACCACCGGAGAAATGCCTTATTCTTTAGCCTTCAGGGTTGAGCAGTTCTTCCTATTGAGCACAAACTAACATCCTTCAGAGTTCAACATTTTGAACAGGGAAGCAATGAGGATAAGCTCCGAGCTAGCTTGGATATCTTGGAAAAAGAACAAGATTAGGTAGAAGAAAAGGTAGCAATTTACCAGAGCAATATTGCTAGATACTTTAACAAGATGGTTAAAGCCCAAAACTTTAAGGAAAGAGGCCTAGTTCTTAGAAAGGTTACATTGAATACCAAAAAGAGTTCAGACGGGGTTCAGGAGCCTTATTAGGAAGGACCTTACTTAGTAAAGGTGGTGGTCCTTAACGGGGCATACAAGCTCGAGGACATGAATGGTCGACTCATCAATCATACTTAGAATTCAGATCACTTGAATTTTTTTGCCTCTAGACAGGGGACTCGTGAACAGGCTACCTACACCTAGTTTTTAATCACTGGCAATAATGTACTCCATTCTTTTTTTTATCAATAAAGCATGCTTTCTTCATCTTTAACTATGTTCTACAGTGATTTGGGTCTACATGGGAAATTCGACATTATCATCCAAAGACCATGGATTAACCGGGGAAGCCCCCTAGCTATCCCTGATGCCTCGCCCAGGCACTACTCCCCGCCAAGAAGGGTCTGAGTGTAAGATCATAATTGTCATCCAGATATCGAGATCATGAAATAGCTAGATAGCCCTCTTGATGCCTTGGTCGGGCTACCACCCCCAAGAAGGATTTGAGTATAAGAGCATAGTTGTCGTCCAGATCACAATACCAGGATATAGTTAGATAGCCCTCATAATGCCTTGGTCGGGCTACAACTCCCAAGAAGGATCTGAGTATAAGAGCATAATTGTGGTCCTGATCACAAGGTCAAGAAATAGCTAAGTAGCCCTCTAGATGCCTTGATCGGGCTATCGTCCCCAAGAAGGACTCGAATTTAAGAGCACGATTGGCATCCCGATCTCAAGACTAGAAGATGGCTAGGTAGCCCTACTTGAGGCCTAGATCGGGCTATAACCCTTTGGAGGGGCTTGAGAACGGAAAACTCTTCTACTTAAACTCCAATGTCCCAGTTATTACTGGTTGCTAATTCTCCATGTATATGTGGTTACTTGTTGTGACGGGTGCGAACTAGCCTGCAATCACACAAAGGGACTTTTTACTAAAGTCACTGAGCTACAAGTTTCTGTTGAGAGTTGAAAGCTCGAGCTAGCTGCCTACTTTCACGTTTAAGCAATTTTTTCTATCTTGTTACGTTTACCAAGTCGAGTTGTTTTTGAGGCTGCACCTAGATCGAGATCAAGAAGAAGCAAGTATATGGCAATCAAATCAAAATTCATTGAAAAAAGTTCGAATAAAATCTAAAGTCAACATTTGTTAATGATAAGGGAGTCAATCCTCCTATTAGGCAAAAATTGTCAAACAAGGAGCCCAACCCCTAGTTTCGGGCTAAAAAAAGTGAAAAATAATGATAGTCTGGCTTGAATAGAGTGAGGAGCTTACCTCCATTTTCCAGGCATTCAGAACAAGTCATTAGAAGACGGATTCAAACTTCTGCATCCTCTTGATTTCCTTCAGCTTCCCCTTCCTCAGGGAGGCCTTCACCTTCCGGCCCTCTTTTTGGTGGTCACTCATCCTGGTTAGCCCCCTCTGCCACCTCTTCCTATGGATGCACCTCAATTGCATGTTGCTCAGCTGGGTCCTTCTCCTAGACATCATTGACCACCGCCATAACCTCAGGTTGTATGGCCGCATCGAGAAGAGTGGCTATAGACTTCACTTTAATTTCTCCCCTATAAGGTTTTTCAGGCTGATCCCGGGTTCCCGTCTGGCCCCCTTCAGGATCTGCCATTTGAAATCCCTTCTAGGGATCTCCAGGACCTGATACTGGGAAGGTCATAATAGGAGGAAGAAGATCTGGTATGACAGGTCGCTTCCCAGTTCTGTTCCTAGCAGAAGGACTCATTTCGTCATCTTTAGGGCGAGACATCTTTGTAGCCTGAGACATAATTTCCTCTCTATCCTAGCCGGTGATACTGGATAGGTCAAACGGAAGGGGATAGCTTCAGTGACCTAAAAAGAGGTATAGAAATACCCCCCGCTAAAAGAGGCGTCCACCTCAACTTGTAGCTTCACCTCTTGAGCACGAAGATCCTGTACTTCGACCTCCAACCCTTGGGCCTCTACCTTCCAAGAATCCCGCTGACTGACTCGATGTTGAGAACAGAGGGTTTCTTGGTCAAAGGACCGCTTCAACCTTTCATGGTCGCATCGAAGTTCAGCTAACTCTGCCTCCATTCCCCTCTGGCTGGGCTCCATCTTTTGTACCAAGTCTTGAGCCCGTGCCAACAATTCCTCAACACGCTCAGCTTCAGCCCTTGCTGCCTGGTCGCAAAGAGAAGCTACCTGGTTGCCCATGGCAACTTGGAACTTGAAGGCCTGCAAAGGGAATTCAAGTTAGGAAACGACAAATCAAACTATTACATGAGAAAATAAAAGGCGATGACTACCTTGGCCAAGAGGGCAGAACCCTTGGTAACCAGAATATCTATAGGCATTGAAGCCATCATAGAAAGACTGCCCCCGGGGTAAGAAGCAAAGAATTGCCCTATAACCTCATCTTGAAAGGCAGAGCCAGATTGATCTGGCGGGCAACCAGGGGAAACCCCTTCGACACCATCTTTAGGGTCCTTTGGAGCCCGGGAGGCTAGGGGAATAGAATGAAAGGCAGAAGTGTCTGACAAGGATAAAGCAGAGGCGACAGGAGTAAAAACGGGAGTAGGGGTACCTAGAGTGAGAGTTGACATTACTGCATCAGCAACTTGAGAAACTGAGGCTCTTTTACCCCGTACTGTGGCAGCCCTATATGCAAGAATTGATAACTTGGACCTGTGCTGGGAAGAGGATGGAGCAAGAGCAGATGAAACCCCCGTTTGAGAGGGGAGCCCCTCCTTCTTTGGGAAATCAGACGATTTCCTCGATTCTACTTGGCAGAAGGGGGAGGAGTGCGAGTTTACTGGGCTTCACGGGAAGCTAGAGCAACAACAAAAGCTTTTAAAAAAAATAAAAGAGAAGGTAAAGCCTTCAGAACTGAACCATTCAATGACACAAAGCATGATGGGTCAAAGTACTTACGAGGAGCAGCATTGAATATTCATAGATGGCAGTTTACCTTACAAGAATCAAAAGGGTCAGCAGTCGGGAACTTCAGGTTCAAATAGTTCCTGGCAAGGATGACCTTCAGCACTACCTTTGATTCGATGGGTAATGAATCTCAGCCCCACGAATGCTTATCATTGAAGGTTGTTGGAACCGCGATTTCATGCCCGCCTATGAAGGTCGAGCTCCTTAAATCCTTGCCCGCTAGTATCCACTCTTTTTCCAAGCATGATATTTTCTTAAGGCACCAGGGATGATAAAATTGAGTTTGCTCTTTGCCTTCACATAGAACTGACCTCAAGGAACCCCGAACAAGCTTCCAATCTGAAAAAGTTAAGCTAGCTCCTAGGCTCTTGGCTCCCGGGTGACCTTGTTTAACTCTTATTGTTCCTTCCACGACATGAGAAAGCAGATCAGATGCCACCAAAAGTCAGGTGTCAACTGGAGGGTAGCTAGTTGTAGGGCGATGAGAGCCTACGAAAGGGTAGGATAAAGAGGGAGCCTCACCCCGTTCTCGAAGGCCATGACGTGTATGGAGAGCACGCCTTTGGGTGGATTAAAGTCGTAGTAGTTCCTGTGAGGCACTGTGAGGGAGACGCTATCAAGAATGCATTATTTGGATCTTATGCGGCTGATCGACTGTGGGCCAAAGGCAGAGTCTGGAATGACTTTCAAGTCATAGGGAGACGTCTCTCCAAAGCAGAACCGACAACCGTGACGTGGACCTTTCCAGCAACATCATCCCTATTTTCCTTACCAAAATCCTTTTCAACCAAGCTTAGGGGGTTATCTGGTCGATTAGAAAACCCAGTCCCGATTTCCACATTCCTGTTCAATCGACGAGATTGTGGGGTTGTAGGAGAATCGTCCCTATCTAGGTCTCGTCGAGCCCTCTTCCCTTGGGCAAGACTAGAAACCTCTGTACCGTCAACGAGGGAGTCGACAGAATCATGGCTAACTTTAGACATAACAAATAGGGCTTGAAGGTGGAGGAAAAGAGCTTGAAGGTGAATGAAAAATAGTGACATAGCTGGAGAAGATAGCGAGAGAGAGGAAGTCCGAAAATTCGAAATTGAAAGAATGTATGAGGAAGCGGTAATGAGTCTGAATTTAAATAGAGGTTAAAATGGTACTGACGTCGACGAAATCCTCAGGAAGATTTCCTCTAACCACGGAGAGAGCCGTAACACAGCCGAATTTCTTCAAGGAATACACCAGTCTGTGCACGCCATGTCACATGAGCATTTAATGAGAAGATTTCATTCGAGATCCTCAATAATGATTTGGTAACGGAAAATTTCCCAATTAAAAAATAAGGAATCTGACTCCAACCTTAACTCTACCACCGGTGTTCAAGTCAGAGGGGACTTCTGTTAATAGTAAAATTTGGTTAGGGGACCAAAGAGAAATTTCCCACTCTCCTAGCTCAAATCAAAGCCCGAATTAGCCGTCTATAGGACCCCGGGAAAACTATAAAGCTACCCCGCAAAAGTGGGGAAAGATCATCGAGCTTCAAAACTATCATGAATGAAGCTAGACACGACCAGGTTGAGCCCTCTCACAAACATTGGATCCAGGCTTCTCGAGATCGCCTATCCCGAACCATAATTTTTGTGTCAGGCTCTAAAACTAGCTCGGGAAAACGAGGAAAGGTCTCTGAGCTCAGTAAACACTCGAAGTGAAGCTTGACAAACAAAGCGAGCTTCTTCAAGGTCAAGGATTCTCAAGGTTTGATTTAACTCGTAGCCTAAGCCGGAAGCCCACCAACCTATCCAGAAGCCCATTGTCTCCGTCATATACGAAGAGAGAGCCTCTAAGTTGATCAGATTCATGCAATAGCTAATGTTCCAATTCGCTAAGGGATGTCTGTAGCCTACCTAGACATGAAAGAGGAATCTCGCCTAATTTACACTACCCCAGTAAGTTCCCACAAGGCCGTTCCAAGCCTTTGAGACCAGAACTAAATCATGGATCTACCTCACTCTACAAAACAAAAAGCAACTAACTCGATGACCTACATGAAGAATCATGCCATGCATACAGACAAGATCATACCTACGTTATAACGAACATTAAATTCTACATACGTGTACGACAGGAGTTTGATTCCAAAATGAAAACAAACTTATCTTCGGTAAAGATATCCTTAAATCCGTTATCAATTCTGTTTATAGTGAAATTTGGACAGGGGTCAAAGAGAAATTTTCCACCCTTAATCGATAATCATGTAGCACAGAAAGATCATAAAGCCACCCCATAGGAGCAGGGAATGCCGGTTCATCTTCAAAGCAACAAGAAGACTAGCCAGATGCAATCGGGACTGGCCCCCACAAGAGTACTGGAACTCGGGCTTCTTCTGGCCATCTATCGGGAACCTCGACTCTGAGGTCGAGCTCCACAACCACCCCTGTAAATGCCAGGGGAAGTCTCCAAGCTCAAGAGACATTCGAAAGAAGACCGCCAACCTCTCAAAAAGCCTGCTGTACTTGCTGGACATAAAGAAAGAATCATTCCTAAATCTATACTACCCCAGCTACCTCCCATGAGGGTCTATAAGAGCACCTCAAGCCCCCAAGGGTCAAGGAAAATCCATCTTAAGCTTCTAAAAACAGAGCCAGAGCAGGGATCTACTCGCTCGACGGGGCAACATGCAGCTGGCAGGGTGACCTCCATGAAGATTCATGGCACGAGTGCACACATGATCGTCTCCACGTAATATTCACATGCACGTCAAGAGTTTGATTCAAATAAGGGATTAAACTTATCTCTGTCAACGATATCATTGAATCCCGTAACAATTCAAATTCAAATGATGAATCCCGCCCGATAAGGAGGGAACGGATTCAGGGGATCACGGTAAAGTATTTACGAATTAAAATCCTACTAGGACGCTATAAATATGTGAAGCCAAGCATGGTAAGGACAAGAGACAAAAAACAGGGACAACGACAGATACAAAAATACAACAACATAAGATAGAAAGAAGAGGGGAAGGCATAAATTTCGGATTCAGAACACGGTCACCTTCATCTCCACTATTTGAAAGGCACAAAGTTGCCACTCCCCTACATCTTCGAGAGACTGTGAGCATACAAGAGAGCGATTTGTACTTTAAAGCAATATATCAGTAATAAAGCTCTCATTTGTTGTCCAGCCTCTCGTCTATTTCTTAACCAGGTCAAGAACCAACGGTACCGACCTCGGTAACAACTTTCGTGGTAGTGGTCTCGAGGTGTTAACATGAATTTCTCATCTCGATCAAATTTCCCGTCAACACTTTCTGGTACTGTCTGTGGGAAACCTCTCACACCACTATCTTTTTACATTCAAAAAGTTCATTATTTCAAAGTCATCATGAGGCTCCGCTCCTCACAAGGGCAACAGAGCATCTCGAGACAACCTTCTGCTACATCGACACGAAAGGTCCCGAGGAAAGTGAGAAAATCTAGGCTCCACAACTAGATTCCCACCCAGCCAGCTACTGTGCGGGCTCTGGATCCTCCTCTGGGAAGCTAGGTCGAGCTTGACCAACAAGCGGCGGCCTTTATTAAGAACTTCCACCTTCAACTACTCGTTGAGGGTATCGCTATCCAACAAGCGGGTCTCTGCAATCAAGGAGAGTTAAGCAAGATTAGGGCTAGGCAACCTACCTTTGATCGCTTGGGACAGAACAGGGCTCCCGACCTCGATCCGGGATAGGCTAGAGCCCATGCTACATGTTCCCGAAGCGCTGCCATGCTACCAACCATGACTAGTCAGAACCGTAGTAGATCTCTTTTCCCAGGGACGGGAAGAGCTCCTCCACCCAAACCACTACAATGAGGGAAGCCCGGGGTAGAGAAGAAGAAAGTCAGCAAAGCCCCCGAGCGAGCTCCCTCCGAACAAGGTAGAGGTCACCAGTTCATTAAAGGGATCTGATGGTGAGGAATCCGAGATCGACTCAAGGAAATCCAAAAGCAAGTGACTAAGGGACCAGTTGGCAGAGCTACAGAAAGAGGTTCAATTGATGAAGAAGGGGAAGTACAAGGAGGACAAGAAAGATCCTCTAAGTGAAATGAACGCCTCCTTCACCAGAAGGATCTGGGAGGCAGAGCTCCAGCCTAAGTTCAAAATGCCAGTTGACAGGTTCTCCGGGACTGAAGATCCTCTAAGCCACTTAGAGAGCTTTGTTCAACAGATAGAGGTCAAGAACACAACCATGGCCGCTATGTGTCGAATGTTCCCCACTACACTCGCGGATTATGCTTAGACCTGGTTTAGGAAACTACCCGCTTGGAGCATGGATTCCTTTACCAAGTTATTAACCGATTTTTGTTCATAATTCCATGGAGTTAAGCCCCGACTGAAGGACCCTATCCATCTACAATACGTGATCCAGAAGAGAGGGGAAACTCTCTTGGCTTATGTCGAGCGTTTCCACAAGGAAGTAATCCAGATGGGGTCTTCACCGAGAGAGAAACCCTTGCCAACTTCAGAAGAAACTTGTGGGTGGGAAAACTATTCGGTCTTTTTTCAAGAGAACTCCGTAAACCTACAAGGAAGCCTATGATCGGGCTCTAGAACAGATTGAGATCGATGTACAGGTCAAGGTCAAGGTCAAGGTCAAGATGGAGCATGACGACATGAGAGCCAAAAAGCGATAAAAGAAGGAAGCTCTCAGACCCGAGCAAGCTCAGAAAGGCTAGAACAAACCCCCTAATAAATCAACATATGATTTCCCTTTTCCTCAGCCCAGATCAGAAAGGTATCAAGATAAATGGGCTTATTCTCAAGCTTTCCCACCTCCCAGGATTGTGGCCCATATAGCCCGCGATGAGAGGAGGTATGACCATTACACTCCCTCAAATGCATCCCGAGAAAAAGTCTACCTCGCCATTCAGGATAAAGGTTTGTTACAGAAGCCCGCTCCTATGAAAGCTCCGGTAGATAAAAGAAATTGTTATAAATATTGCGACTTTCACGAGGATGCATGGCACAACACTTCAGAATGCTACAACCTACGAAATCAGCTTGAGGCTTTGATAAGGGGAGGATGCTTGATAGAGTTTTTACAACAAGTTAGAGAGAATATTCAGACTGGAAGGGAGGTGCAAGCCGAGATCCGAGAACATGCTGAGAAGAGGAAGGGAGAGCAGACGGACCTGATGCAACAGATTCAGGTAATACACACTATCTGTGGAGGTCCCACTCTGGCCGGCACATCCAACAATTCCAGGAAAAACCATGCGAGGAAGGTCCCTCGTACGGACGAGGGGTGGGATATCTTCAAGGTCGACCAGAGACCGACCAACCCTTCTCAGCTATCACAGATCATCTTCACCGAAGCAAATGTCTTTAAAACTGTGCAGCCATATGATGACCCCATGGTCATCACAGTACAAATTGCCAACTTCATGGTGCACCGCGTGCTAGTCGACACAGTTGTTCAAAGACACTTTGGAAAAACTAAACTTGAAGCAATGGTGCTACAACAGTTGTAATACTCTATTATATGGGTTCTCTGGGGATTCCATCACACCCGTAGGATCAAAAATCCTACCGTTGATCATCAGAGCCGCACCTTTCTAGGAAAACATCATAACCGACTTCGTGGTCGTGGATACCCTGTCGGCCTACAATGCAATATTAGAGAGGCCTTTTCTGTCATCCTTGAAAGGGGTTATCTCTATTTACCATAATGTCCTGAAGTTCCATGTAGGAGATAAGGTGGGGAAGTTCGAGGTGATCAGCAAGCAGCTAGGAAGTGCTACGCAGTGTCAGCCAACCCAGCAGCTCTAGCTAAACAACTCGCCCAGGTGACGACGATCCAAGGTAAGATAACTCCAGGACTAAACCTGGAAGATATGGGTTCCACTGATTGTCCCGAAGAAGGACTTGTGGGGCCCAACATAGAAGAACAGAGAAAGGAATGTGCCAGCGGCCATCCGATCGATAAGTTAGAAGATATTCCTGTTCGACTAAGCGATCCCTCGTAGGTCGTCAAGATCGGAGCTACCCTTGAGCTAGGAATGAAAGAGAGGTTGATTAGGCTCCTCAATGATATTTTTTTCTGAAGTCATGGGGAGGTGCTGGGGATCCTGATGACATTAGCTGCACATCGACTGGTGGTGGATCCGACCTTCAAGCCCATCAAACAGAAAAGGTGCCACTTCAACACTAAAATAAATGTGGCAGTTCAAGAAGAGGTGGATAAACTCACCCTGGCAGGCTTCATTCGAGAAGCCCGCTACCCCGATTGGCTCCCCAACGTGGTCATGGTCACGAAGGCGAATAGGAATTTACGCATGTGCGTGGACTACACCGACCTCAACTGGGCATGCCCGAAGGACAATTTTCCTCTTCCAAAATTTGATCAGTTGGTCGATTCCACCTTCAGGACAAGCTCCTGAGCTTTAAAGATGCGTTTTCCAGCTACAATCAGATTATGATGCATCCCACAGACCAAGAAAATACCAGTTTTATCATAGCGCAAGGCCTGTACTGCTACAAGGTGATGCCCTTCGGGCTTAAAAATGCTGGAGCTACTTACCAGCGGTTGGTAAACCATTTGTTCAAGCCAGAAATTGGAAGGTGGATAGAGGTGTACATCGACGACATGATCACTAAATCTTCAACCTAGTAAGGCTACCTGGACGACCTTCATAGGACCTTCATGATCCCAAGGTAAAACCAAATGAGGTTGAACCCTTCCAAATGCGCATTTGGGGTAACTGCGGGGAAGTTTCTGGGCTTCATGGTCATAGAGAGAGGCAGAGTGGCTAACCCAGAAAAAATCATGGCTATCCTGGATCTAGAATCCCTCACATCTCTTAAACAGGTTCAAGCATTGACAGGTCAGGTAGCAGCGCTGAACAGGTTCATCTCCCTGTCTACCGATAAGTACCTTCCATTCTTCAAAGCTATCAAGCAGGGAAGAAACATGAAGTGGGATCAGGAGAGCGAACAGGCTTTCCAATCTTTGAAAATATACCTAACCAGTCCTCCGCTGCTGGTCAAGCAAAATCCTGGAGAAGAGCTCCAAATATACTTGGCCGTTTCAGAAAATGCTGTGAGTGGGGTCTTGGTCAAGGAATTTGGGGATAGGATCCATCGACCTATCTACTATGTGAGTCATGCTCTAACCAAGCCCAAAAAGAACTATACTCTGTTGGAGAAGCTCACTTATGCCTTGGTGACCTCGGTAAGGAAACTCTGTCCTTACTTCTATGCTCATTCAATAGCAGTGGTGACGGACCAACCCCTCCGTCAGTTCTTGCAAAGACCGGATGTTTCTGGAAAGCTAGTTCTATGGGCCCTAGAGCTTACCTAGTTTGATTTAAAGTATAAGCCTAGGACCACGATAAAAGCTCAAGCACTAGCAGATCTCGAGACCAGGAAACATCTAGACAGCCCTCCTAATGCCTTGGTCGGGCTACCACCCCCAAGAAAGATCTGAGTGTAAGAGTATAAATGTCATCCAGATCTCAAAACCAGGAAATGGCTAGATAGCGCTCCTGATGCCTTGGTTGGGCTACCACCCCCAAGAAGGATCTGAGTGTAAGAGCATAGTTGCCATCCAGATCTCGAGACCAAGAAATAGCCAAATAGCCCTCCTGATGCCTTGGTCGTGCTACAGTTCCCCCCATGAAGGGATCGAGCTTGAAAGCGAGGAAGCCCTCCTGATCCCGAGCCTAAGAAGGGTGCTAAACAGGTCTTTACTTAATGTTCTACTCGAGCTACAGCCCCCAAAAAAAGCTTGGGGATAGAGGGCTCGATTTACTTAAACTCTGAATGCTCCTGTTATTTCACTATTTTTTTCCTTGATATGTGGTCACTTACTATAGCAGACCTACAACAAAATAAAAGGACTGTCAGCTGAAGAAGTTGAGCCAGGAGTTTCATCAGTATGGAGGCTTAATGCCAGCAGTTTTTCCTTACCTTGTTTTTTCCCCAAATGATAGCTCGTTTCGATATAAAAGCTGGACCTAGAGAAAGACCAAGCAAGTACATGCTAGCCAAAGTTAGATCTGAGATTAAAATTTTATTATCAAGTAAAGTAGCCTATCCCCTAACAAGGCTATAACAAGCAATGGGGGCCCAATCCCTGGTTCCGGGCTACAAAAGCAATAATAAAATGGCAAACACAGTTGAAGATGGGATGCCCACCTCCTTTTCCAGGCATTCAAAATAGATTACACGGAAAAGAACTATAGCTTCTTCGTCTTCCTCGGGACCTCCAGCCTCCTCCTCCATAGAATGAACCTCGCCCCCTGCTCCCCTCTCTGGTCGTGGCTCATCCTGATCAACAGCATCTATCGCCTCCGCTACCTCCTCTTAGGGATCAGCCCTGGCTGCATCGAGGTCAATAGGATCCTCCTCCACGATTTCATTGATCACCGCTATAACTTCAGGACGTATATCTGCATCAAAAAGGCTGGTCACCGACTCAGGCACGTTCCCGTTTTTTGTTGACTCTACTCCTGAGAGCACTACAGAGGGATCTCGGGCTTCAGTAAGGCCTTCTTCTAGTTCCTCGTTGTGAACCCTCTTCGAGGATTTCCTATGACCAGATGCTGGAATGGCTGGGACAGGAGGAGGCAAATTTGGCACCTCTAACTGCTTCCCAGCTCCCTTCCTAGAAAGACCATCTCTATTAGTTTCGGGGTGAGACATTTTTATAGCCCGTGATATGACCTCTTCTCTGTCCCAGCCAGTGATGCTTGAGAGATCGAATGGGGACAGAAGAGCCTCTGTAACCTTATAAGAGGAATATAAGTACCCCTCGTTAAAAGAAGCTTCCACCTCGGTCTGGAGCTGGGTAATTTGAGCCTGCAAGGTTTGGTTCTCAACATCCAGAGCCTTTGCCTCTTTCCTCCGGTCATTCCGCTGGCTAGCTCTCCGCTTGGATCGGAGAGTCTCCTGATCAAAAGCCCGCTTAAACCTCTCATGGTCACATTGAAGCTCAGTTAGCTGCGTCTCCATTCCTTGTTGGCAGAAGGTCATCTTCTGGACTAGGGTTGGAGCCTGTTCAAGCAACCTCATGGCTCGCTCAGTTTCAGCCTCAGCCAGGGCTGCCCGATCACGGAGGAAGGCTACCTGATGCCCAAAGGCCACCTGAAACTTGAAAGCCTGTAAAGAAAAATCATGTTAGAAAAATGACAAATCAAAATATGGAATGATAAAGTGAAAGCGACGGTTATCTCAGCTAGAAAGGTGGACCCTTTGGTAATCATAATGTCCACCGGCATCGCGGTCATCCTAGAAAGCCCGCCGCCTGGACAGGATGATACAAATTGCTTCAGGACCTCGTTTTGACCCACCGAGCTCGATTGCTGGTGGGGGCGAGAAGAGGCCACCTTAGAAATATCGACACCAGGCTCCTTGGAAACCTCGACTGGTCGGGTTACAACTAGATCATCTGAGAGGGATAATGTAACTCATGGAGCATCTATTGAAGCAGAGACTACTGGTAAGGGGGCAGGAATGGACTTATTGATGACTTGGGAGGCAGACCCTCCTCGGTTTAGAGCCTTCGCCGCCCGAGATATAAGAAGAGCCATATTGGACTTCACCTGGGAAGGAGAGGGGGAAGAAACGAACGGGGCAACTACCTTAGTGGTTTACCCCCCCTTTATCAGAACATCCGAGAGAACTCTCGGGGACGATCTGGAAGGAGGAGGAGGGATCCAAGCTTCCCGGGATTCGTGAGAAGCTGGAGCAACAACAAACACTGTTAGATAGAAAAGTCAAGATCATCAGAACTGAACCATCCAATAAAAAAAAACAACAAGATAGATCGAGAAACTTACAAGGGGTAGCACTGGATATCCGTAGGTAACTGTTTACCCTGCGGGGATGAAAAGGGTCAGCGGTTGGAAACTTCAGATTTAGGTAGTTCCTAGCCAGGATGGTCTTCAGCACAGCTTCAGACTCAGTGGGCAAGGAATCCTGACCCCATGTGGGTTTGTCACTAAAGACGGTGGGAACCTCGAGCTCATGCCCTCCGATGAAGACAGAGCTCCCCAGTCTCCCCCCGCCAGAACCCATTCTTCTTTCTAAGCAGGGTCCTTCTTTGAAGCTCCAGGGATGATAAAGTTGAGCTTATTCTTGGCCTTGGCATAGAATTGGCCTCGTGGAACCCCAGCCAGGCTACCAATCTGGAAAATGAAGGTGAGCTCTTCAGCCCCGGGCTCCCTGGTTACGTTGCTCAACTCGTATTGCTCCCTTTATAATACTAGGAAGTCGACTAGATACCTCTAGAAGCCGGGCATCAGTTGAAGTGGAGCCAGCGGAAGGGCATTGAGAGCCCGTTGAAGGATGGGGTGAGGAGGAAGTCTCACTCTGCTCTCACAAGCTGCGACGTGGATAGGAGGCATGCCTTTGGGCGGGCTAAAAACATCATAATTCCGGTAGGGGACAATTAGAGAAACAGTGTCAGGAATACCATACTTGTCCCGTTGACGGCCGATCGACTGAGGGTCGATAGTAGAGTCGGGGATGACCCTGGGTTTGAAAGGAAGGGTTATCACTGAAAGAAGCTCCGCTACTGTGACTTGAGCCCTCCAGACCACATCTACTTTCTTCCAGACATCAAAGTCTTTGTCGACTAGGTTCAGAAGATTATCAGGCTGGTTCGAAAAACCAGAGCCGATAGAGACATTCCTGTTAGAACGACGGCGCTGGCGGAGCGGGGAAGATTCCTCATCGCTTGAAATCCCTCGCACCCGCTTGCAAGGAGCTAGGTTAGGGCCTCCAGAGTCCTAAACCAAGGCATCAACATTATCTATGGAAGTTGATATTGATGGGTAAGGAAGACTTGGAAGTAAGTTGAGGCAAGCAGGGATTTCGGTAGAGAAAACAGGGAAGAAGAAATTTGAAAGTTTGAATATTTGAGGATGTATGAAGAAAGTGTAATCAGGCCGGGCTTAAATAGAGGTATATTGGCGATATCCTCGGGAAGATCACCTTGAGCCGTATTATAGCCGTTTTTCTTCAAATAACACTCAGTTTCAAATTCAAAATATTGGGTAATTAATGAGAAAATTTAGCTCTCATTAATTATCTTTATGGCGTAAAACTTTCTCAATTAAACAAGAAATCTGACTCCAACCCCAACTCTACCACCGTGTTCAAGTCAGAGGGGACTTCTCTTAATAGTGAAATTTAGCTTGGGGCTAAAGAGAAATTTTCCACCCATAATCGACAATCATAAAGCCCAGAAAGATTGTAAAGCCACCCCGCAGGAGCAGGGAATGTCGGTTAAGCTTCAAAGCTACTAGAAGACTAGCCAGGCCAACCGGGACAAGGCCCCACAAGAGTACTGGATCCCGGGCTTCACCAGGCCATTTATCAGGAACCTAGTGCTCTAAGGTCAAGCTCCACAACCGCCTCGTAAATGCCAGGGGAAGTCTCTAAGCTCAAGAGACATTCAAAAAAAGCTAATGAACCTCTCCAGAAGCCCGCTGTCCTTGTTGGATATAAAGGAAGAATCACGCCTAAATCTACACTACCCCAGCTACCTCCCATGAGGGTTTAAAAGAGCACCTTAAGCCCCTAAAAGTCAGGGAAAATCCATCTTAAGCTTCTATAAACAGAGCCAGAGCAGGGATCTACCTCGCTCTACGGGGCAACAGGCAGCTGGCAGGGTAACCTCCATGAAGATTCATGGCACGAGTGCACACAGGATCGTCTCCATGTAATATTCACATGCACGTCAAGAGTTTGATTCAAATAAGGGATTAAACTTATCTCTGTCAACGATATCATCAAATTCCGTAACAATTCAAATTCAAATGACGAATCCCGCCCGATAAGGAGGGAGCAGATTCAGGGGATCACGGTAAAGTATTTGCGAATTAAAAACCTACTAAGACGCTATAAATATGTGAAGCCAAGCATGGTAAGGAAAAGAAACAAAAAACAGGGACAAAGACAGATACAAAAATACAACAACATAAGATAGAAAGAAGAGGGGAAGGCCTAAATTCTGGATTCAGAACACGGTCACCTTCATCTCCACTATTCGACAGGAACAAAAATGCCACCCCCTACACCTTCGAGAGACTGTGAGCATACAAGAGATTGATTTGTACTTTAAAGCAATATATCAGTAATAAAGCTCCCATTTATTGTCCAACCTCTCGTCTATTTCTTAACCAGGTCGGGAACCAACGGTACCGACCCCGGCCATTACTTTCGTGGTAGTGGTCTCGACGGTGTTAACAGGAATTTCTCATCTGGAGCAATTTTCCTGTCAACAAATTCGTAGTCAGTAATTTTCAAATAATTGATCTTGCCCTATAAAGAGGGAACGAATCCATGGAATCTTGGCTGAATATTTATGAGTTTAAACCAACTTGGACCGGATATAAATAAGGCCAAGCATGGAAGAAAGAAGGACACGAGAAGAAAAATACAGTGAACAAGGGCTAAATTCTGTGATCAGAACACTGCCGCCCATATATCTACTATTCGACAAGCACGAGATTGCCACCCTCTAATGTCCTAGAGAGGTTGTGAGTGTATATGAGAGATTTATGTAAACCATGAGTGATCAATAATAAAATTCTCACCTACCACCATGTTATCATTTAAATATTCATTTCTATCTGAACAGGTTAGGTATCTAAGGAACTAACCCCGGGCACCACCTCCGTGGTAGTGGTCTCGAGGGTGTTAGTTGGTGTTAATAGCAAAATTGGGCTGGGAGATCAAAGGGAAATTTTCCACTCTCCGAGCTCTAGTCAAAGCCCGGATTAGCCATTCATGGGACCCCGGGTGAACCATAAAACTACCCTATAGAAGCAGGGAAGGATCATCGGGCTTCAGAATTATCAGGGATGAAGCTAGGCAAGACCTGGTCGAGCCCTCATGAGAACACTGGAATCCGGGCTTCTCGAGGTTACAGATTCCAGAACCTCAGTTCCTAGGGTCAAGCTATAAAACCACCCCGTGAAAGCCAGAAAGGATCACCGAGCTTAATAAGCATTTGAAGTGAAGCCCGATGCAAATAAGAATGAGCTCTTTCCAGATAAAGGCTTTCCGAGGTCAGATTTAACTCATAGCCTAAGCCAGAAACCCACCAACCACTCTAGAAGCCCACTGTTCCTGTCAGATATGAAGAGAGAACCTCTAAGTGGAACATGCTTATGCTATATCTAATTTGCTATGGATGCTAGTAGCCTACCTAGACATGAAATAAGAGTCTCGCCTAATCTACGGTACCCCAGTAAGTTCCCACAAGGCCGTCCCAAGCTTTTGAGGCCATAACTAAAGCATAGATCTAACTCGCTCTACAAAACGGCTAACTCGAAGACCTCCATGAAGAATCATGCCATGAGTATACACAATATTTGCCATGAGTATACACAATATTTTATCTATATTATAACGAACATTAAATGTTGCATACGTGTAAGACAAGACTTTGATTCTAAAAAGGAAACAAACTCATCTTCTCCAACGTTAATCTTGAGTCCATAATTTACTCGAAGTCAACGACTTTCAAATAGAAGATCCTGCCCGATAAGGTGGGAACGAATTCATAAAATCATGGTGGGCAATTCACGAGTTTAAACCTACTTGGAGTATGTATAAATAGGTCCAAGTGTGATAAAGAAAAGAGAGAAAGAGAGAGGACTACGTCGGGCCTAAATTCTGTGATCAGAACACGACCATCATTGTATCTACTTGTTAATAGTAAAATTTTGCTAGGAACCAAAAAAGAATTTCCCACCTTCCAGCCTTCAAGTAGAGGTCCAAATCCGGGTCTACGTAGCGAGGTATCGAGGTTCTCTAGGTCGAGGTACTTTACTGCCCCACAAAAGCAGGGCGAGGCAATCAACATCTTCTTAACACCTTGCATGTATTCAGGCAGTCAATTTAAAGCCTACTACCCCGCTGGAATCCTACATAATTAGGTCGAGCTCCGTAGCTAAACTAAGCTCCCAGCTACAAGGTTAGAACCCTATAGGATATTTTGCCCCTAAAATGGTTAGCACAAGCTACATGTGAAGACCAGCAAGATCGATCTAGCTCCATGACAATCGAGAGGTCCCTGGGACCCCGCCAGTGTACTGGAACCTAGGGTACCTCACCCTCGAGAAATATCAAGCATCACCTCAAGTAACCTCTATGAAGTACCTCTCCAAAGTGACCGAAGATCTCTTCCAAACAGCGTAAGAAGAAAGAGTTGACTTTCATGACATTCAAAGTACCATTAATGGGGTTAACCATATTAATGGAGGTAATCAACCCTATTAATGAGGTCAAACCATATTAATGGAGGTAATCAACCCTATTAATGAGGTCAAACCATATTAATAAAGACAGTCAACCATATTAATGAGGTCAAACCATATTAATGGAGGTAGTCAACCCTATTAATGAGGTCAACTATATTATTGGAGGAAGTCAACCCTATTAATGAGATGATCAACGCCATTAATGAGAGAATATTCAACTCTTTAATGGCCACCATTAGTAATAGAGTCCAAAGAGGAAAAAAATACCTTTGCCTTTAAGATATCCTCCACAACCAATTATTGGGTGTCAACTACAACAGAAAATCTCATATATCAAGGAAGGAAGAGTCTGAAGAGGAAACAAACACATATCCTCTAAGATATTAGCTACAATCCGATAAACTACATTAAATGAAGAATCGTGTTCAATAAGGAAAGAAGAACAATTCAAGAGTCCTGAACTTGAGCGCCAAGGTAGTTACACCATGTATAAATACACCTGTAATAGCATCGATTAGCAGGGTCATCTAAGAACAGACATATAATCTCTAATCGCAAAAATGACTAGCCCTAGGCTAGTCTAAATGCTTCGTTTAAAGTTCTCTCTACATCGTCGTTATATGTGTACCTTTACCGCGATTATACCGGTATCAGTTAACACTCGATCATTGTTGTAAGCTCTCCAGAGCACCATGGTTGTATTATTTCTCCATTGTTGTAAGCTTCCCGGAGCATTCTTTGATATATACATAAAGAAGGGCATTCCTCCTTCCACTGGATACTGCGTTGGGGCTTTTCAGCATGTGATCATTCGTGATGCTTTTTCCCCCTTGGTCAATCTACCTCCCTCCAGATAAGACTTGTCTTTCTATTATTTGTCTCCTGTATTATGCATGCATATATGAGTGCAAGCTAGATTCCTACCTTGCTGGACCTAGCGCTCTTATCCTCCTATCTACATGCCAAATTCGCACATCAACATGAGGAGAAACCACCCAGACCAGCTTGAAGGGAGTCGATGTGCCCTTCTACATCCTCTCTATGGAAGAAATCAAGCTCTTCGACACTTGAGCTAGATAAGCCCCCCTTCTTACTTGCTATCTAGGTAGGGGAACTACAAGAAGGAATCGGGCTCCAGAACCAGGCTCTGGGCACTAGGACGGGCTCCGACCCCGACCAAGGACTATGAACAAGATCAAACCCTTCATATCAGCAAGGGAACCTCGAGCTCCCTTCATCTCTTACCAACCGCGAAGCCCAATGAGTGGGATGACTCATCTCCTACCTATCGCTCCATACTCAATATTAATACAAGATCTCTCCAAGGTAGAAGGTACCAACCACGGCCACCACCTCCGAGGCAGTGGTCTCGAAGGTGTTAGCTGTAATTCCTCACCCTGAGTGAATTTTTGGTTAACACTACTATTCGACAAGTACGAAGTTACCACCTTCCTATGTCCTAGAGAGATTGTGACTGTATGTGAGAGATTTCTGTATACCACGAGTGATCAATAATAAAGCTCTCATTCGTTAACGCATTATCATTTAAATATTTGTTTCTATCTTAACAAGTCAGATATCTGAGGTACTGACCCCGACCATCACCTCTGTGGTAGTGGTCTCGAGGGTGTTAATTGAAATTTATCCTCTTGAGCAAATTTCCCGTTAACTCTTTCTGGCACCGTCTGTGGGAACAACTTCTACACCATCATTTTTATATATTTATAAGTGTTAATAGCAAAATTTGGCTAGGGACCAAAAAGAATTTTCCACTTCCCAGCCTTCCCGCAAGGGTCCAAATTCGGGCTTGATTGACGGGGTATCAAGGCCCCGGAGGTCGAGCTACCACGCGATCCAACAAGAGCAAGGTGAGGCTGCCCATACAATCTGAGCATCTCGCACGTTTCCAGGCTTACCAAATAAATCTCGACGAGACCGCGTTAAGCTCCTTATACCAGGATAAAGCCTGAAGCTAGGTCGACGTGAAAGGACATGGGTCCCCCGACATCGAGGTATCTCGTAACACTCTCCTATAGCTTGCAACTATCTCTACCTTTACTACGAAACCATTAAGGTGCTGAACTTTTCTTGCAAAGGCCCTCCAGCCTTGTCGAGGTATAATCTCGACCTGTCCGAGCATAAAAGGAAGGAGTCCGTAAAGCCTCATCGTCACCAAAAAGTGCCAAGATCCACTGTAGATCTTGGCATGGTTAAATCAAGTAGCAAGAGCAGTACTCGAACGTACCTCTCCACCCTTCCAGAAGCGAGCCAAGGTCACCTGTTTATGACAAACATCTTACCAGGTCCTGCTAGCCAAGCCTGCTAGCCTGCTAGGAAGCCTGCATAATTAGGTCAAGCTCCATGATAAAGCTCGGCGTAGCAAAACCAAGCTCCCAGCTACAAGGTTGGAACATTATGGGATATTTTTCCCCTAAAATGGTTAGCACAAGCTCCATGGGAAGACCAACATCTAGCTCTGTGACAATCGAGAGGTCCCGGGGGACCCCGCAAGTGTACTGGATCCTAGGTTACCTCGCCCTCAAGAAATATCAAATGTTACCTCAGGTAACCTCCATGAAGTACCTCTCCAAAGTGATAAGCAAAACTAGAACTCTCATCTCGTTAACGTAGGAAGAGAGGATTCACTTCCATGACATTTAAAGTACCATTAATAAGGTCAACCGTATTAATAGAGGCAGTCTACCCAATTAATGACATGATAAACACCATTAATAAAGAGAATATTCAACTCTTTAATGGTCTTTATTAGTGAAAGAGTCCAAAGAGGAAACAAATACCTTTTCCTCCAAGATATCATCCACAACCTATTCTTTGGGGTCAACTATAACAGAGAATCCCACTTATCAAGGAAAGAAGAGTCCGAAGAGGAAACAAACACATCCCCTCGATGATATTAGCCACGATCTGATCAACTACATTAAAGGAATAATCGTAATGAATAAGGAAAGGAAGATTGAAGAATCCTGGACTTGCACGCCTAGGTAGTCACTGTTTATAAATATGCCTGTAAAAGGCATAGAAATGAAGGTATGCGATGAATGACAGAAGACAAACATGCTTCGTTTAAAGATCTCTCAACATCATCAATGTATGTATTACTTTTGCCTAGAATATACTGGTATCGGTCTACATTCGACCACCATTGCAAGCTCTCCGGAGCAACTACGTTGTATTACTTCACTATTTTTGTAAGCTCCCCAGAGCATTCTCTGTTATATACATAAGGAAGGGTATTCCTTCTTCCTCTGGATACTGCCTTGGGGTTTTTCAGCATGTGATCATTCGTGATGCTTTTTTCCCTTTGGTAGTCCATCTCCCTTTACAAAGGACTTGTGTATTTCCTATTATCTACTGTGTTATGCATGTGTGCATGCGGGCTAGAAACCGACCTCATTGGTCCTAGCTCTCTAATCTTTCTTACATGAGATCGAGAAACAACAACGAAGATCTAAGGAAACGAAGATAGATTCCTACCCCGTTGGACCTAGCGCTCTTATCCTCTCATCTATACGCCATAGCACGTCAAGATAAGGAGAAACCACCAAGACCAGCTTGAAGGAAGTTGACGAGCTCTCCTACATCATCTCTATGGCAGAAATCAAGCTCTCAGTCGCTGGAGATAGATAAGCCCCCTCCATACTTGCTATCTAGGTCGGGGAATTACAAGAAAGAATCAGGCTCCAGAACCGGCCCCAGAACCGGGATCAAGGTACCATGACAGGCTTCGACCCCGACCGAGGACCAGGACCAGAACCAGGACCAAGATCAACCCCTTCACACCAGCAAGAGAACCTCAAGCTCCTAGATATACTTCATAAGCACGAAGCCTGATGGGCAGGATGGCGTGTCTCCTCGAACTCCCCATATCTACTTCATAAGCACGAAGCCCGACAGACGGGATGGTTTATCTCCTACCTCCTATTTCATCCTCCTTCATATTCATACAAGATCACGTCAGGTATCAACGGTACCAACCTTGGCCACCACTTTTGCGGTAATGGTCTCGAGGGCGTTAATAGGGATTTCTCATCCTAAACAAATTTCCCGTTAACACTTTCTGGCTCAATCTGTGGGAAATTTTCATACCCCTTTTGAAAGTCTCCATGTCTCTACATGAGTATCATTATATGTCGAGGTAACAGATTCATTATTCTTGAATATAATTTACTATATACGATGTCTTTTCTATATACTTGTCTATATCACCTATGTATCGCATGTGGTGCTCATTTTATCACTAAACGAGTTTCATTCATTGTGGAGCAAGTATGGTACGTGGGATTCCTGGTGAAACCAGTTCATTATGCTACTTCTATGAAGTGAACCTGCTCAGATAATCGTGGAGCTCCAATACAGTAGCTCCCTGCTTGAAGATCTCCTATATAGCTGAACCATTCTGATACATCGAGATCTCCTATACATTAGAACTGCACCTCTCCTGCTCTTCTATAGCAGATTCGCTCTGCCACCAGTGTATCACCTATCCAGCAGATCCACTGGGCTTCGATCTGTTCATACGGATCTCCTCATGCCTCTAGGTCCGCCCTTCGTAAGCTCCTAGGTAGAGGTAGCAGGCTGACCCATGAATATAAGAAGCCAACTCAACTGTGTAGCTTCTAGAGCAGCACGACCAGTAGAAGATTAGCGGCTCCATGGCTCATGCACCAGGCCAGTCAACGCCCAAGTGAGCCATTGAACTCTCGATTCATTCCAGCAGGGTCCAGAGACCTCTCTCAGTTGCTGGGGGCTTCTAGGATCCCCAGCAAACATCTTGACCAGTACCTCCGGTGCCTTCGCTTTATGGTTACCATGCCATTCACCGCCCTAGCAAGCCACCAAAGCCCGAACTGATCGAGGAGCTCTCAAAAGTTTCCCACATTTGGTAAGGCCGCCTACGTGCCTAAGCAAGCTTCTAGAGCGGTAGCATCGCTACAAGACTGGTATCTTCGCTCTATATGTACCGGGTTATTCATCGCCCTAGCAAGCCACCGAAGCCCAATCTGATCGAGGAGAGCCCATAGGTTTCCCACTCTTGGTAATGCCTTATACATGCCTAATATAACCTATAGAGCAGCAGCCTCACTGTAAGGTCAAGTGGCTCCTCACCTCTTAAACAGGGCCGGTCAACACCCAAGTGAGCCACTGAACTCTCGATTCATTCCAGCATGGTCTAGAGCCTCTTTTTAAATTGCTGGGGACTCCAAAGATCCCAAGCATGCTTCTGGACCAGTACCTCTAGTGGCTTTATGTTTATCGGGCCATTCACAGCTCTAGCAAGCCACCGAATCCAGATCTAATGGAGAAGGTCTCAGAAGCTTCCAACACTTGGTAAGGCCACCTACATGCCTAAGCAAGCTTCTAGAGCAGTAGCAAGGCTACAAGATCGGTGGCTTCGCTCTATATGTACGGGGTCATTCATCGCCCTAGCAAGCCACCAAAGCCCGATCTGGCCGAGGAGAGCCCAAAGGTTTCCCACTCTTGGTAAGGCATCCTACATGCCTAAGCAAACCTCTGGAGTAGCAGCCTCACTGTAAGGCCAAGTGGCTCCTCACTTCTTGTACATGGTCGGTCAATGCCCAAGTGAGCCACTACGACCCTGATCCATCCCAACATGGTCCAAAGCCTCATTTCAAATTGCTGGGAACTCTAAAGATCCCAAGCATGCTTCTGAACCAGTACCAGATCGGTGGCTTTGCTCCGTGTGTACCGGACCATTCACCGTCTCTAGCAAGCCACCAAAGCCCGATCTGATCAAAGAGGTCTCTGAAGCTTCCCATGTTTAGTAAAGCCACCTGCGTGCCTAAGCAAGCTTCTAGAGCAGTAGCACCGCTACAAGCCTAGTGGCTTCGCTCTATATGTACTGGGTGATTCATCTCTCTAGCAAGCCACTTAAGCCCAATCTGATCGATGAGATCCCAGAGGTTTCCCACTCTTGGTGTGGCCCTCTAAATGCCTAATCTAACCTCTAGAGCAGTAGCCTCATTATAAGGCCAAGTGGCTCCTCACTTCTTACACCGGGCCGGTCAACGCCAAAGTGAGCCACTAAATTCTTGGTTCATTCCAGGAGGGTCCAGAGCTTTCTCTGAACTGTTAGGGATTTCTTGAAATCCCAAGTATGCCTTTGGACCGGTACAAGACAGGTAGCCCATCTCCATTCATATAGGGTCATCCAATGCTCAAGTGAGTCACCACTCATCCCGGAGGGATCCAAAGTCTTCTCTTTATAGCGGGAAACTTCTAGAATCCCGAGCATGTCTCCAGACAGTTACTAGGCCGGTGTCTCCTCTCCACTTGTATGGGGCTATTAATCGCCCCTGCTAGCTAGCTTGGTCCCGATCTACCTCTCTGTTAGTCTCCTCAATAGTTGCAGCTCCTTCCTCCTTAGTCTCTTTGATTGGTTGAAGGACGGGTCATCATCCCTAAACACTGCTACTTTAGAGCCAACTTCCACCACCTTAGTTGGATCAACTTCAATCTGCCTTGACCTCCATCTCATCAGTTGGATCAATCGAGATCTCTCTTACCTCTCTTACCTTGGTAACACCAATTTGGACCTCTACATTGACATATTCAGATAGAGAGGTAGGCAAACTTGAAGCCCCTCATGCATCTACAGCAGCAGAGGACTTCAAGGTAGTTCCTACCTCAACACGACTAGACATGAAAGTAGAAATGGGAACCAAGTCCTTCTCATCATCTGCGCATCCATCATCTCAATAATTTTAGGCTTCAGTCAAAGCGGACCCAGGTAACTCTCAACTTTCTCTATGATCTGTTCAAGGTATCCATCCTCCAATGATGATCAGGTCAGAGGGAAGAAGAGCTCGAGCTGAATAGAAAGCAACACAGAAGCGTCCTTCAGTAAATAAAGCACCCACCTTGGCTCCCAAGGTAGCCACGCTGCCATGCAGAATTTAAACCACTTCCACCATGTGGTGGTGGGTTGAAGAAGTAACCATCCTTCTTAGCTGGTATAAGCTTGACCTTAGCAAACACCAGCTTGCTCACTGAGATTATCATACCGATGGCTCATCTCCATTTATACTGGGCATTCCACTGCCCTTGTGAGCCATCGGGGTCTCGATCCGTTCGGGAAGCAACCAAAGGTCTTGATTCAATCACAGTGGGGTCGAAGACTCTCATCTACCGTAAGCAAACTTCCAGACCATTTACATCACTTCGGGACTAGAAGCTCAATATTTTCTTAGTACTCCAGTGAGAGAAACGATGACCCTAGCATGAGACAATTTCCTATAGTGATCACCATAACCATGAGAGCTCCACCGCACTCATGATGCCCTAGACCGAATCAAATCCTTCAAGGAGGATTACCATCATCAGGAGAGCAACACCACACTCCTCATGCTCTAGACTGGATAAATCTCCCCAGGAGGAACGCCATGGTATTTCGGCAATGATCGCCCCAAGACCAGGAAAAAGCTAGATAGCGCTCCTGATGCCTCGGCCGGGCACCACCCCCCGCCAAGAAGGGTCTGAGTGTAAGTGCATAGTTGCCATCTAGATCTCGAGACCGGGGATTTACCAGGGAAGCCTCCTCATCATCCCTGATTCCTTGGTCGGGTGACCTCCCCCAAGAAGGATCCGAGTATAAGTGCATAGTTGCCATCCGGATCAAAATACCAGGATATAGCTAGATAGCGCTTCTGATGCCTTGGTCGGGCTACCACCCCCAAGAAGGGTCTAAGTGTAAGAGCATAGTTGCCATCCAAATCAAAATTCCAGGATATAGCTAGATAGCGCTCATGATGCCTTGGTCAGGCTACGACCCCCAAGAAGGATTCGAGTGTAAGATCATATTTGCCATCTGGATCGAAATACCAGGAAATAGCTAGATAGCGCTCCTGATGCCTTGGTCAGGCTACAACCCCAAGAAGGATCTGAGTGTAAGAGCATAGTTGCCATCTAGACCAAGAAATAGCTACATAGCGCTCTTGATTCCTTGGTCCGGCTACGACCCCCAAGAAGGATCCGAGTGTAAGAGCATAGTTACCATCCGGATCGAAATTCCAAGATATAGCTAGATAGCGCTCCTGATGCCTTGGTCGGGCTACGACCCCCAAGAAGGATCTGAGTGTAAGAGCATAGTTGCCATCCGGATCAAAATACCAGGATATAGCTAGATAGCGCTCCTGATGCCTTGGTCTGGCTACGACCCCCAAGAAGGGTCTGAGTGTAAGAGCATAGTTGCCATCCTGATCTAAATACCAGGAAATAGCTAGATAGCGCTCTTAATACCTTGGTCGGGCTACAACCCTCAAGAAGGATCTGAGTATAAGAGCATTGTTGCCATCCAGATCTCGATACCAGGATATAGCTAGATAGCGCTCCTGATGCATTGGTCAGGCTACGACCTCCAAGAAGGATCTGAGCGTAGTAGCATAGTTACCTGTTAGATCATGAGATCATAACAACCAAAAGGAATGAATAGTACCTCGGTTCTCTAAAGTCAATCCCTGGGAAAGATACTGGTTTCCAATAAAAAGGGTCAAGCAAAATTCTTCATGTAAATACAAGATCTAGACTCCAACCCCAAATACTTACCAGTGTTCAAGTCAGAGGGGACTTCTGTTAATAGTAAAATTTGGCTAGGGACCAAAGAAGAATTTTTCAATTCTTGGCCTTCCCGCAAGGGTCAAAATTCGGGCTTGCTTGATTGGGTATCAAGGTCCTCGAGGTCGAGTTACCACGCGATCCTACAGGAGCAAGACGAGGCCGCTCATACAATCTGAGCATCTCACATGTGTTCAGGCTTACCAAATAAATCTCTACGAGACCGCGTCAAGCTCTTTATACCAGGATAAAGCCCGAAGCTAGGTTGACGTGAAAGGACCTGGGTCCCCCGACATCGAGGTATCTCGTGACACTCTCCTAGAGCTTTCTACTATCACTACTTTCATTATGAAACCTTCAAGGTGCCAAACTTGTCTTGCAAAGACCCTACTGCCTCATCGAGGTTTAATCTCGACATGTCCGAGCATTAAAGGAAGGAGCCCGTAATGCCTCATTGTCACCAAAAAGTGCCAAGGTCCACTGTAGACCTTGGCATGGTTAAATCAAATAGCAAGAGCAGTACTCAAACTTACCTCTCCACCCTTCCAGAAGTGAGCCAATGTCGCTTGTTTATGGTAAACACCTTACCAGGTCCTGCTAGTTAAGCCCGCTACCCAGCTATGAAGCCTGAATAATTAGGTCAAGCTCCATGATAAAGCTCGGCGTAGCTAAACCAAGCTCCCAACTACAAGGTTGGAGCCCTATAGGATATTTCACCCCAAAAATGGTTAGCGCAAGATACATGGAAAAACCAGCATCTAGCTCTGTGACAATCGAAAGGTCCTAGGGGGACCTCGCCAGTGTACTGGATCCTAAAGTACCTCGCCCTCAAGAAATATCAAATGTCACCTTGGGTAACCTCCATGAAGTACCTCTCCAAAGTGACAAACAGAACTAGAACTCTCATCTCGGCAACGTAGGAAGAGCGGATTGACTTCCATGACATTTAAAGTACCATTAATAAGGTCAACCGTATTAACGGAGGCAGTCAACCCAATTAATGACATGATCAACACCATTAATAAAGAGAATATTCAACTCTTTAATGGCCGTCATTAGTGAAAGAGTCCAAAGAGAAAACAAATACCTTTTTTTCTCCAAGATATCCTCCACAACCTATTCTTTGGGGTCAACCATAGCAGAGAATCCTACTTATCAAGAAAAGAAGAGTCCGAAGAAGAAACAAACACATCCGTTCTGAGATATTAGCCACGATCTGATCAACTACATTAAAGGAAGAATCATAATGAATAAGGAAAGGAAGATTGAAGAATCCTAGACTTGCACGCCAATGTAGTCACCGTTTATAAATATGCCTGTAAAAGGCATAGAAAGAAAGGTATCTGATGAATGACAGAAGACAGACATGCTTCATTTAAAGATCTCTCGACATCATCAATGTATGTATTACCCTTACCTAGAATATACTGATATCGGTCTACATTCGACCACCATTGGAAGCTCTCCGGAGCAACTACGTTGTATTACTTCACCATTCTTGTAAGCTCCCCGGAGTATTCTCTGATATATACATAAGGAAGGGTATACCTCCTTCCTCCGGTTACTGCCTTAGGGTTTTTCAGCATGTGATCATTTGTGATGCTTTTTCCCCTTTGGTCAGTCCATCTCCCTTTGCAAAAGACTTGTGTAATTCCTATTATCTACTGTGTTACGCATGTGTGTATGCGGGCTAGAAACCGACCTCATTGGTCCTAGCTCTCTAATCTTTCTTACATGAAATTGGGAAACAACAACGAAGACCTAAGGAAACGAAGATAGATTCCTACCCCATTGGACCTAGCGCTCTTATCCTCTCATCTATACGCCAAAGTCGCACGTCAAGATGAGGAGAAACCACCAAGACCAGCTTGAAGGAAGTTGACGAGCTCTCTTACATCATCTCTATAGCAGAAATCGAGCTCTAAGACACTGGAGAAAGATAATCCCCATCCTGACTTGCTATCTAGGTCGGGGAATTACAAGATGGAATCGGGCTCCAGAATCGGGCTCCTACCCTAACCAAGGATCGGGACCAGAAATCACACCTGGACCAATATCAATTTCTTCACACCAGTAAGAGAACCTCAAACTTCCCAGATCTACTTCATAAGCACGTAGCCGGACGGGCGGGATGCCTTGTCTCCTCGAGCTCCCCATATCTTCTTCATAAGCACGAAGCTCGACGGGTGGGATGGTTTGACTCCTACTTCCTGTTTCATCCTCTTTCATATTCATACAAGTTCAGGCCAGGTATCAACGGTACCGACCCTGACCACTACTTTCGCAGTAGTGGTCTCGAGGGCGTTAATAGGGATTTCTCATCCTAAACAAATTTCTCGTTAACAATAAGTTTGTTATTTAACAGTAATCATAAGGCTTTGCTCCACCCAAGGATATTCAGACGCATCAAAACAACCTTCAACTGTGCCGACACAAAAGGTTCTGAATAAAGGAAGAAGATTCGGGCTCCGTGGCTAGGTCCCAGACCAGCCAGCCACTGTGTGGGCTTTGGATCCCATTATGGGAAGCCAGGTCGCGCTTGACCAACAAGCAACGACTTTTATGGAAAACATCTACCTTTGTCTGCTCGCTGAGGGTATTACTATCCAGCAAGCAAACCTCTGTAACCAAGGAGAACCAAGCAGGCCTGGGACTCTGCAACCCGCCTTTGATAACCTCGAACCTTCAAGCCCGTCAAACAGAAAAGGCACCACTTTAACACGGAAACGAATGTTGGGGCTCAGGAATTGGTGAAAAAGTTGACCCAAACAGGCTTCATCAGAGAGCACGTTACCCCAAATGGATCGCCAATGTGGTCATGGTCACAAAGGCAAATGGGAAGTGGTGCATGTGCGTTCATTATACCGACCTCTATCGGTCATGCCCGAAAGACTAATTTCGTCTACCAAAAATTGATCAGTTGGTTGAATCCACCTTTGGAAACAAGCTCTTGAGCTTAATGGATGCATTTTAAGGATAAAACCAAATTACGATGCACCCCGCCGACCAGGAAAAAACTAGTTTCATCACTGAACGGGGTCTGTATTGCTACAAGGTGATGCGTTTGGGCCTAAAACCGTGGGGACTACATATCAACGGTTGGTCAATAGGTTGTTTAAACCTAAAATAGAAATATCAATGGAAGTATACACAACGATATGATCACCAAGTCCTCAATCGTTGAAAGCCATCTGGACAACCGTCGCAGAACTTTCATGATCTTAAGGGAGAGCTAGATGAGATTGAACCCTTCCAAATGCACTTTTGGGGTTACTGAGGAGAAGTTTCTAGGCTTTATGGTTCATGAGAGAGGCATAGAGGCTAACCCGGAAAAGATTAAGGCTATCCTGGATCTGGAGTCCCCCACGTCACTTAAACAGGTTCAAGTCTTGACCGGGCAGGTAGCAGTGCTCAACAGGTTCATTTCTCTGTCTACCGATAAATGTCTCATATTCTTTAAAGCCATAAAGCAGAGAAGAAACCTGAAATGGGACCAGGAGAGTGCACAAGCTTTTTAAGCCCTGAAAAATATTTGTCAAGACCTCCGTTATTGGTCAATCCAAGTTCTAGAGATGAGCTATAAATTTACCTGGTCAAAGAGTGTGAAGATAGGGTCCAGCAGCCTATCTACTACGTGAGTCATGCTCTAACCAAACTAGAAAAGAATTATACCATTCTGGAGAAACTCGCGTATGCCTTGGTCTCCTCGGCAAGGAAGCTCTGTCCCTACTTTCAAGCTCACTCAATAGCAGTAGTGACGGACCAACCCTTCCGTCAATTCTTACAAAAGCCGGATGTATCCTGAAAGTTGGTTTTATGGACCCTGGAGCTCACCCAGTTTAATTTAAGGTACAAGCCTAGGATCGCAATCAAAGCCCAGGCTTTGGCAGAATTTGTAGTGGAACTCTCAGTACCCCCAGGTTAAACGACCTATATAGCGATAAACATAACCCCCGAGATGACTCTAGAATTCGACAGCTGGCCGGAAGGTTACAAGTCATGGATCCTCTACATAGATGGAGCGTCCGGGCAAACCGGGGGAGGAGCGGGCACAGTTATAATCTACCCATAGAGGACTAAGTGCTGCCACTATTTCAGATTTGAATTTAAAACCACTAACAATGAGGCAGAGCATTAAGCCCTCTTAGCTGGGATAAGGGTGGCCACAGAGCTCGGGGTCAATTACCTGCAGGTCATAAGTGATTCGTTGTTCATAGTCAACCAAGTCTCTGGGAATTATCCAAAAAAAGGGGATAACATGATTGCCTACCTGAAACTAGTTCAACAGCTTAAGAGCAAGTGTAAAGGATTTAAGATTGAGCAAGTACCTCGATAACAGAATCGTCGAGCTGACGTCCTAGCCAAGATAACTATGAAAGGTGGCTAGATCTTACCCCAGGGGTCCCTCTCTAAGTGATCCCCCTACCAAGCACAATAGCAGGTAAAGAGACTTATGCCCTAGATCGACAACCATGCTGGATGAACCCAATAGTGGATTATCTCAAAGAAAGGAGGCTTTCCGGGGAGCCCGGCCAGCTAGAAAAATCAAGAGGCTCTCAGTCCGATATTGCTTGGTAGATGGGTACTTATACATAAGGGGAAAATCCCTTCCTCTACTTCGATGTTTACATCCTGACGATGCCAAATGGGCATTGAGAGAGGTCCACTCCGTGGACTGCGGGAACCACATTGATGGGGAAGCTCTGGCATATCAGGTACTCCGCATGAGGTACTATTGGCCGACCATCCATCAAGATGCAAGGAATTTAGTACTATCCAATAAAGCATGCCAGAAGAATGCAAACTTAAGTCACCTCTCGCCAAAGCGATTGTCATCCTTTAGCTCACCTTACCCCTTTGTTATATAGGAAGTCGACTTGATTGGACCGCTTATGGTCAAGCCAAGAATGCTATCGTGGCGGTCGACTATTTCACAGGATGGGTCAAAGTAAGACCACTCTTTCAGATATCGCAAGAAAATACAACAAGATTCATAAAAAATAATGTAATTTGCATGTTCGGAACCCCTCGTGTCATTGTAGCTAACCTCGGTAAGCAGTTTGATAACGGTCAGTTCAAGGACTTTTGCGAGGACTTGGGAATCAACCTGAGATTTGCTTCAGTAGCCTACCCTCAAACTAAGGGGCTGGTGAAATCCACCAATAAGACTATTCAGAAGCTATTGAAAAAGAAGTTGCAGCAGAAAAAAGGTAGATGGGCTGAGGAGCTTCCTGAGGTCCTCTAGGCTTACCGCACTACGAGGAGAACGACCACCGGGGAAATGCTCTATTCTCTGGCCTTCGAGGTTGAAGCGATACTTCCCATTGAGCACAAACTGATCTCCTTCAGAGTTTAACATTTTGAACAAGGAAGCAACGAGGATAAGCTTTGAGCTAGCTTAGATCTCTTGGAAGAAAAACAAGAACGGATAGCAGAAAAGGTGGCAATTTACCAGAGCAAGATTGCTAGATACTTTAACTGGAGGGTTAAAGACCGAAACTTTAAGGAAAGAGACCTAGTTCTCAGGAAAGTGACATTGAATACCAGAAAGAGGTCAGACGGGGTCCTGGGGCCCAACAGGGAGTGACCTTACTTAGTAAAGGTGGTGGTCTGCAACAAGGCGTACAAGCTCGAGGACATGAATGGTCGACTCATCGATCATATTTGGAATCCAGATCACCTAAGAAAATTGTACCCTTAAACAGGAGACTCGTGAATAGGCTAGCTTCGCCTAGTTTTTAAACACCAGCAATAAGTACTTCACTATTTTTTTCATGAATATAGTATGTTTTGTTCTTCTTAAGTTATGCTCTATAGCGATTTGGTTCTAAATGGGAAAATTCAACATTATCACCCCAAGTCAAGGAATTAGTTGGGGAAGCCCTCTCGCTATTCCTGATGCCTTGGCCGAGCACCAACCCCCGCCAAGAAGGATCTAAGTGTAAAAGCATAGTTGCCATCCAGATCTCAAGACCAGGAAATAGCTAGATAGCCCTTCTGATGCCTTGGTCGGCCTACAACCCCCAAGAAGGATCTGAGTGTAAGAGCATAGTTGCCATCTAGATCTCAAGACCAGGATATAGCTAGATAGCCCTCATGATGCCTCGATCGGGCACTACCCCCCGCTAAGAAGGATCTAAGTGTAAGAGCGTAGTTGCCATCCAAATCTCAAGACAAGGAAATACCTACAACCCCCAAGAAGGACTCGACCTTAAGAGGCCGATAGCCAGCCCGATCTCCAAACTAGGAGAGGGCTAGATAGCTCTCATTGATGCCTCACCCTGGCTATAACCCCTAGAGAGGCTCACGAATGGAAAGCTCTTTTACTCAAACAGCAATGTCCCAGTTATTACTGGCCGCTAATTCTCCGTGTATATGTGGTTGCTTACTGTTAACCGGAAATTTCTTATCCTAATTTGCTAAGGATAAAAAATTTCTACTAACACCCTCGAGACCACTACCACAGAAGTGGTGGCCAGGGTTAGTACCGTTGATACCTGACCTGTTTAGAGGTAAACGAGCGGCTGGATTGCAACAATACAAATGGGAGCTTTTATTGATTGCTTGCTTCGATACACAGATCACTCTCATATATGCTTACAGTCTCTCTAGGATCTAGGAAGGTGGCAACTTTGTGCTTGTCGAATAGTGGAAACAAAGGTGGTCGTGTTCTGAACACAGAATTTAGGCCTTCCCCTCTTCTTTTTTATGCTTGTCAGGCTTCTTTCTAATGTCTCTTGAGCTTGGAGACCCCCTCTAGATTTCACGAGGTGGTTGACGAGGTTGACCTCAAGAACCGAGGTTCCCCGATAGGTGGACTGAAGAAGCCCGAGTTCCAGTGTTCATGTAGGGCTTGTCCTGGTCGTGCCTAACTTGCTTTTTAATAGTTTTGAAGCAGAGTTGGCCTTCCCTGTTCCTGTAGGGTGGCTTTATGATCTACGCGGGTTTCATGAACGTCGATTTTGAGTTTTGACTTGTGGCGGAAAAGTGGAAAATTTCTCTTTGACCTCCTGGCCAAATTTTACTATTAACAGAAGTCCCCTCTGAATTGAACACCGGAGGTAGAGTTGAGGTTGGAGTAAGACTCCTTATTCAATTTGGAAATTTTTCCGTTATAAAACAATTAATGAGAATTTTGAACGAAATCTTCTCATTAATTATCCACAATTGAATTTGAATTAGTGTGTTCTTCGAGGAAAAACAATTGCACTATTGCTTTCTTCGTGGCTCTAGGTGATCTTCCCGAGAATATCGTCGATGTCGTTACAGCCCTAACCTCTATTTAAACCCATTCTTACCATCACTTTCTTCACGCTTTCTCTCAATTTTCAAATTTTCAGATTCCTTCTTTCTTGCTTGTTATTCTTTCTAAGTTCATCACCGTCTTTCATCTATCTTCAAGCTCTCCTCGTTCAGCCATGTCAAACTCTTCTTATAGCATCGAAGCTCTGGTCGAGGGCACTGGAGGCTCCCTGTCTACTGTAGCCTTACTGAGGAATAGGCTCCCCCATTTATTAATAAAACTTAACTTGAGATCTGGTTCATATTTTGACTTACATGTACTTGCTTCTTTTCTGATCTCCCTATAGGTTCAACCTCTATTTCAAATTAACTTAGCTTGGGAAAAATAACAAGATAAGAAAATTGCTTAAGCGTGAAAGCAGACAACTAGCTCGGGCTTTCTGACTACAAAGACTTGTAGCTCAACGTCTTTAATCGATAGTCCCCTTGTTTGATCGTAGACATGTTATAGTAAGCAATCACATGTACAAGGAAAATTAGTAACCAACAATAACTGGGATATTTAGAGTTTAAGTAAATTGAGCCCTCCGTCCTTGAGCCTTCCATCCTTGAGCTCTTTTAAGCGGTTGTAGCCCGAGTGAGGCATCAAGTAAAGAATTGTTTAGCCTTCTCTTAGGCTAGAGATCAGGAGGGTTTCAGCGCTCTTAAATTTGAATCCTTTTTGGTGGTGGTATCCCGACCAAGGTATCAGAAGGGCTTATCTAGCTATTTCCTGGTCTCAAAATCTGGATGGCAACTTTGCTCTTACACTCAGACCTTTCTTGGGGGTGGTAGCCCGACCAAGGAATCAGGAGGGCTATCTAGCTATTTCCTAGTCTCGAGATCTGGATGTCAACTATGCTCTTACACTCAGACTATTCTTAGGGGTAGTAGCCCGATCGAGGCATCAGTAGGGCTATCTAGCTATTTCCTGGTGTCGAGATCTAGATGGCAACTATGCTCTTACACTCAGACCCTACTTGGGGGTGGTAGCCCGACCAAGGCATCGAGAGGGCTATCTACCTATATCTTGGTCTCGAGATTTGGATGGCAACTATGCTCTTACACTCAGACCCTTCTTGGGGGTGGTAGCCCGACCAAGGCATAATGAGGGATATCTAGCTATTTCCTGGTCTCGAGATCTGGATGGAAACCTAGATGGAAACTATGCTCTTACACTCAGACTCTTCTTTGGGGTGGTAACCCAACCAAGGCATCAGGAGGGCTATCTAGCTATTTCCTAGTCTCAAGATCTGGATGGCAACTATGCTCTTACACTCGAACCCTTCTTGGGGGTGGTAGCCCGACCAAAGCATCATGATGGCTATCTAGCTATTTCCTGGTCTTGAGATCTGGATGGCAACTATGCTCTTACACTCAGACCCTTTTTGGGGGTGGTATCCCGACCAAGGCATCAGGAGGGCTATCTAGTTATTTCCTGGTCTTGAGATTTGGATGGCAACTAATCTCTTATACTCAGACCCTTCTAGGGGTGGTAGCCTGACCAAGGCGTCAGGAGAGCTATCTAGCTATTTCCTGGTCTTGTGATATGGATGACAACTATACTCTTATACTCAGACCCTTATTGGCAGGGGGAAGTGCCCGGCCGAGATAACAGGAGTTGTGAAGGGGCTTCCCCGGCCTACCCCTGGTATTGGGGTGATATTGTCGAATTTTCCATGTAGACCCAAATCATTGTAGAACATAGTTGAAGATGGAGAAAATAAGAAATGCACGCTTTATTGATACGAAGAATGTAGTGCATTGTTGTTGGAGATAAAAAAAACTAGGTGGAGGCTGCCTTTTCATGAGTCCCTTGTTCAAAAGTAGAAATTTCTTAAGTGATCTGCATTCCAAGTATAATCGATGAGTCGGCCATTCATATCCTCAAGTTTGTATGCCCCATCGCAGATCACCATTTTTACTAGGTATGGTCCTTCCTAGTTGGGCCCTAGAACCCTGTCTGACCTCTTCCTGGGACTCAACGTTACTTTCCTGAGAACTTGGTCTCCTTCTTCAAAGTTTCGGGCCTTTACCCTCCTGCTGAAGTGTTTGGCAATCCTTCTCTGGTAGACCGCTACCTTCTCGGCTATTCGATCTTGTTTCTCTTACAAGAGGTCCAAGCTAGCTCAGAGCTTGCTTTCATTGCTCTTTGGTTTGAAATGTTGGACTCTAAAGGAATTCAATTTGTGCTCGATAGGTATGACTGTTTCAACCCTTAAGGCTAGCGAGTAGAGTGTTTCCCCGGTAGCTGTTCTCTTTGTAGTGCGGTAAGCCTAGAGGACCTTGGGAAGCTCCTCTGCCCATCTGTCTTTCTTCTGCTGCAGTTTTTTCATCAACAGCTTCTTAACGGTTTTATTCATGGATTCCTTTAGATCGTTGGTCTGGGGGTGGGCTACCGAAGTAAACCAAAGGTAGACTTCCAAGCCTTCACAAAAATCTTTGAATCGACCATTATCGAACTGTTTTCTGAGGTCAGCTATAATGGCAAGAGGGGTTTCGAACCTGCAAACTACATTAGTCTTGATGAACCTTGTTGTGTTTTCTTCTGATATCCGGGAGAGTGGTCAGCCTTCAACCCATCTTGTGTAATAATCAATTGCCACTATAGCATGCTTGGTCTGACCCAGAGCGGTAGGAAGCGGTCCAATCAAGTCGACTCCCCACAAAGCAAATGGGTATGACGAGCTGAGGGATGACAACTGCTTTGTAGGGAGGTGACACAAGTTTGCAGCCTTCTGGCATGCCTTGCAGGCTTGAACCAAGTTCTTCACGTCTTGAAAGATGGTTGGCCAATAATATCCCATGCGAAGAACCTGATATGCCAAGGCCTCCCCACCAATGTGGTTTCCGCATTCCCCGGAATGAACCTCTCTCAAAGCCTACTTGGTGTTGTTGAACCAATTTCAAGTAAGAGATCATATTATCCCCTTTTACCTGATAGTCCCCGGAGACTTGGTTGACCACGACCGAATAGTTGCTCTTAACATTCAGGTAATCGACCCCGAGCACTATGGTTGCCCTTACTCCTGCTTAAAGGGTTTTGTACTCTGCCTCATTGTTCGTGACTTTAAATTCAAATCTGAAATAGTGGCATCACTCAATTCCTTCTGGGTCAATTAGGACTATGCCCGCTCCTCCCTCAGCTTGCCCGAAAACTCAATCAGCGTAGAGGGTCCACGACTTACAACCTTCCGGCTAGTTGTAAGATTCTGGAATCCTCTCGGGGGTTACATCTGCTACCTTGGGGGTTGCTTGGCCTGAAAGTATGGAGAGCTCTACTACAAAGTCTGCTAGTGCCTGAGCTTTTATTACGATCTTAGGTTTGTACCTTAAATCAAATTAGGTAAGCTCCATGACCCATAAAACCAGCCTCCCAGAAACATCCAGCCTTTGTAAGAATTGACGGAGGGGTTGTTCCATCACCACTGCTATTGAATAAGCATGGAAATAGGGACGAAGCTTCCTTGCCAAGGTCATCAAGGCATAAGCGAGCTTCTCCAACAGGGTATAAATCTTTTCGGGCTTGGTTAGAGCGTGACTTACGTTGTAAATAAGTCGTTGGACCCTATCCCCGCATTCCTTGACCAAGGCCTCTCTTATGGCGATTTCTGAAACGGCCAAGTATATTTGAAGCTCTTCTCCAAGACATGGCTTAAAAAGCAGTGTAGGGCATGATAGGTATTTTTTCAAGGCTTGAAAAGCTTTTTCGCTCTCCTGATACCATTTCATGTTTCTTCTCTGTTTGATAGCTTTGAAGAATTGTAGACACTTATCGGTAGACTGAGAGATGAACCTATTGAGCGCTACTACCTAAGGGTGGCTCCGATTTTGATGACCTTCGAGGGATTGCCCACTTGGATAGGAGTCTCTTTTAACTTATCCACTGGATGGTCGTTGGCCCATTCCCATCTCTGTTCCTCCATATCAAGCATTATGGGGTTATCTTCAGGGTGATCGGTGGACCCTACATCTCCTAGGTTTAGTTCAGGGGATGCCCTATCTTTGATCGTTGTCATCTGGGTGAGTTATTTTGCTAGAGCTGCTGGGTTGGCCGACACTGCGTAGCATCTCCTGGCTGCTTGCTGATCACCCCAAACTTCCCCCACCATTTCTTCTGCTAGGAACTTCAGGACATTGTGGTAAATGGAAAGGACCCCTTTCAAGGATGATAAAAAGGCCTCTATAATATTGCATTGTAGGCCAATGGGGTATCCACCACAACGAAGTCAATCATGATATTCTGCTGGAGAGGTATGGCTCCAATGATCACTGGTAGGATTTTTGATCCCACAGGTGTGATTGAGTCCCCGGTGAACCCATATAGCGGGGTAGTGTAGCTATTGTAACACCAATGTTTCAAGTTTAGATTTCCAAGGTATCTTTAAACAGGACATCAACGCTGCTGCCTGTGTCGACGAGCACACGGTGTACCATGCAGTTGGAAATCTGTACCGTGATCACCATGGGGTCATCATGCGACTGCACGGTGTTGTAGCTATCTACTTCAGTGAAAATGATCTGTGAAACTGATCTGTAGACATCGTCCGTACGAGGGACTTTCCTCGCATGGTTTTTTCTGGAACTGTTGGAGGTACCGGCCAGAGTAGGCCCCGCCGCTGATGGTACGTATTATCTGAATCTGTTGCATCAGGTTCACCTACTCCCCCTTTCTTTTCTCGACATGATCTCGGATCTCGGCTTGTACTTCCCTTCCAGTGTGAATGTTCTCCTTGACTTGCTGTAAAAATTTCACCAGACATTCTCCTCTTATCAAAGCCTCTATTTGATTCCGCAGGTTGTAGCATTCCGAAGTGTTGTGCCCCACATCCTCGTGAAAGTCACAATATTTATAGTGATTTCTCTTATCGACTGGGGCTTTCATGGGAGCGGGCTTCTGTAGCAAACCCTTATCCTGAATGGCGAGATAGACTATTTCACGGGACTCATTTAAGGGAGTGTAATGGTCGTACCCCTTCTCAACGCAAGCTATTGGGGCCACTGTCCTGAGAGGTGGTGCAGCTTGAGGAGGAGTTTATTTTTCTGGATACCTTTCCGATCTAGGTTGAGAAAGAGGGAAGCGGTATGTTGATTTATAGGGGGGTCAGTTCTGGCTTTTCTGAGCTTTCTTGGTTCTAAGAGCTTCCTTCTTTTATCGCTTTACAGCTCTCATGTCGTCGTGTTCCATCTTGACCTTGAGTTGTTCGTTGACCTCAATCTGCTCTAGAGCCCGATCATAGGCTTCTTGGTAGGTTTTCAGAGGTCTCTTAGCAAAAGACCGGAAAAGCTTTCTCGCCCACAGGTTCCTTTTGAAGTTGGCAAGGGTTTTTTTCTTGGTGAAGACCCCCATCTGGATGACCTTCTTATGGAAACACTCGACATAAGCCCGGTGGGTTTCCCCTTTCTCCTGGATCACGTACTGTAGATGGATTAGGTTCGTCAATTGGGGCTTAACTCCCTGGAATTGTAAGTAGAAATCGGTTGATAGCTTGGTGAATGAATCCACAATACAAGCAGGTAGTTTCTTAAACCAGGTTTTAGCGTAATCCGTGAGTGTAGTGGGGAACATTTGACACATAACGGCCCTAGTCGTATTCTGGACCTCCATCTGTTGAACGAAGCTCTCTAAGTGGCTCAGCGGATTGTTAGTCCCAGAGAATCAGTAAGTTGGCATTTTGAACTTAGGCGGGAGCTCTGCCTCCCTGATCCTTCTGGTGAAGGGAGCATTCATTACACTTAGAGGATCTTTCTTGTCCTCTTTGTACTTTCCCTTTTTCATCAATTAGACCTCCTTCTGAAGCTCTGCCAACTGGTTCTTTTGGCTTTTGCTCTCCGAATTTCTGGAGTTGATCTCAATTTCCTCGCCATCAGATCCTTCTAACGAACTGGCGACCTCTACCCGGTTCCTTCTTCAGAGGGGGTCTGCTCGGGGGCTTTGCTGACTTTATTCTTCCTTACTTCGAGCTTCCCTCCTTGAAGTCGTTGGGTGGAGAAACTCTCCCCACTCTCGGGGAGGGACGTCCACCGTGGATTTGACTTGCCTTGGTTGGTAGTGTGGCAGTGCTTCGGAAACGAGGGGCATGGGCCTTAACCTATCTCGGATCGAGGTTGGGATACCCGTTCTATTACGAGCTTGTTCCCGAAGAGTAGGTCTCTGGCGATAAAATATGGGTTGCCTAGCCCCAAGCCTTCTTGACTCCCCTCGATTGCAAAGGTCTGCTTGCTGGATAGTAATACCCTCAGCGAGCAGTCGAAGGCGGACGTTTTGTACGAAGGCCGCCGCTTGTTGTTCAAGCTCGGCCTGATTTCCAAGAGGGGGATCCAGAGCCGGCACAGTGGATGGTTTGGCAGGAACCTGGCTATAGAGCCCGGATTTCCTCCTTTTTTCAGGACCTTTCGTGTTGACGCAGCAGAAGGTTGTCACGATGCTCTTGGTTGTCCTTACGAGGAGCGGAGCCTCATGATTCATGTAAAATAACAAACTTTTGAATATAAAGATGGTGGTATGAGATTTTCTCACAGACGGCAACAGAAAGTGTTAACAGGAAATTTGCTCAGGATGAGAAATTCCTACTAACACCCTCGAGACCACTACAACGGAAGTTGTGGCCGGGGTCGCTACCCTTGATACCTGACCTGTTTAGAGGTAAACGAGAGGCTGGATTGCAACAATACAAATAGGAGCTTTTATTGATTACTTGCTTCGATATACAGATCACTCTCTCATATGCTCACAATCTCTCTAGGATCTAGGAAGGTGACAACTTTTTGCTTGTCGAATAGTAGAAACGAATGTGGTCGTGTTCTGAACACATAATTTAGGCCTTCCCCTCTTCTTTTCTTTTATTTTCTTCTATCTGTCGTTCTCCTTCTGTTTTTCGTCTACTTCTACTTCTATATTATTTTTCCTTATCTCCCTCTGTGTGTCGTGCTTGGCCCTATTTATATATGGTCCAAATAGGTTTGAATTTGCTGATATCCCGCCATGATCCTACGAATCCGTTTCCTCCTTATTAGGCGAGATCTTTTATTTAAAGGTTGTTGACCCCGAGTAAATAGTGGAAATGATGATATTGTTAATGAAAATGAGTTTGTTTACTTTTAGGAATCAAACTCTTGACTCACACGTATACGGAGTTAATGTTGGCTATCACATAGATACGATCTTGTATGTTATCGGGGCATGGCTTTTCATGGAGGTCACCGAGCTAGCTGTCTGTCGTCTCATAGAGCGAAGCAGATCCATGCTCCAACTCTGTTCTTAGAAGTTTGGGACATATTTTCCCTGTCCCTTGGGAGCTTGAGGTGTCCATCCAGATATTGGAGGTAGCCAAGGTAGTGTAGATTTAGGCGCGGTATCTCTTCAATGCCCAGTAGGGACATCTGGCTTCTGGAGAGGTTGGTGGGCTTCTGTCTAAGACTACTGTTAGGCTTGTCCTTTAAAATTTTTAACCATGAGGGAGCCTATTTTGCTTGTCGGGCTTTTTTCAAATGTCTCTTGAGCTTGGAGACCCCTTCTGGCTTTAACGGGGTGGTTGAGGAACTCGACCTCAGGAATCGAGGTTCCTCGATAGGTGGTCTGGAGAAGCCCGGGCTCCAGTGTTCGTGTGGGCCTCGTTCTGGTCACGCCTAGCTTTCTTTCTGATAGTTTTGAAGCCGAGAGGGCCTTCTCTTCTTCTATAGGGTAGCTTTATGGTCTACCCGGGTTTCATGAACGTCGATTATGAGTTTTGACTCTTGGGGGGAAAGTGGAAAATTTTCTTTGACCCCTGGCCAAATTTTACTATTAACACTTACTGTGACATGTGTGGACTAACCTACAATCACACAAGAGGACTATCTACAAAAGTCACCGAGCTACAAGTTTCAGTTGAGAGTTGAAAGCTCGAGCTAGCTATCTACTTTCACACTTAAGCAGTTTTTCTACCTTGTTGCTTTTCCCAAGTTAAGTCAAGTTGCTTTAGAGGTTGCACCTAGATGAAGATCGAAATGAAGCAAGTACATGCCAATCAAGTCAGAATTTTAGCAAGATCTAAAGTCAAATTTCATTAATGAAATGGGAAGCCTATCCCCTGGTAAGGCTACAACAATCAAACAGGGAGCCCTACCCTTGGTTCCAGGCTACAAAGTACTATTAAAAGAAAAAAAATTGTTGACTGGAAATCTGTTCGAGAAGAGAAATTCTAGTTAACACCCTCGAGACCACTACTACGAAAGCAGTGGCCCGGGTCGGTACCGTTGGTTCCCAACCTGTTTAAGAGAAAGACAAGTGGTAATAACGATAAATGGGAGTTATATTATTGATATATTTCTTTAAGATACAAATAACTGTCTTGTTTGCTCACAATCTCTCAGAGGAGTATGGTGGTGGCAACTCGGTGTTTGTCGAATAGTGGAGATGAAGGTGACCGTGTTCTGAAATCAGAATTTAGGCCTTCCTTCTATGTGTATATCTGTTGTTTATGATTTTCTGCATGTCGCTCGATCTATATCTGTTGTCTCTCTGTGTTCATCTATATATATCGTCCTAGTAGGTTTCAATTTCGTAAATACTCGTGATCCCATAAATCCGTTCCCTCCTTATCGAGCGGGATTTGTCATTTGAATTTGAATTGTTTCCGGATTCGATGATATGATTGACGAAGATAAGTTTGTTGCCTTATTTTAATTATACTCCTGACATGCATGTGAACATTTTGTAGGCACGATCCCGTGCATGGAGGTCATCTTGCCAGCCGCCTATTGCCCTGTAGAGTGAGGTAGACCCCTGCTCTAGCTCTGTTCCTTGGAGCTTAAGATGGATTTTCCTTGACCCGTGAGGGCCTGAGGTGTTCTTGTAGACCATTCTGGAAGGTAGCTGGGGTAATGCAGACTTAGGCGTGATTCCTCCTTTATGCCTAGCAAGGACAGCGGGCTTCTGGAGAGGTTAGTGGGCTTCTTTCAAATGGCTCTTGTGCTGGGAGACTTCCCCTGGCATTTACGGGGTGGTTGTAGAGCTCGACCTCAGAGCCGAGGTTCCCCGATAGATGGCCTGGAGAAGCCCAGGTTCAAGTGCTCTTGTGGGGGCTCGTCCCTGTCGCGCTTGGCTTGTCTTCTGGTAACTTTAAAGCCAAACCGGTCTTCCCTGCTCCTGCGGGGTGGCTTTACGGTCTTTCCTGGCTTTATGAGTGTCGATTATAGGTGGAAAATTTCTCTTTGACCCCTGGCCAAATTTCTCTATTAACTGAAGTCCCCTCTGATGTGAATACCGGTGGTAGAGTTGGGGTTGGAGTCAGTTCCTTGTTTAATTAAGAAAGTTTTTCACCATAATGATAATTAATGAGAGAAAAAGTTTCTCATTAATTACCCAACATTTTTAATTTGAAACTGAGTGTTATTCGAATAAAAACGACTGTAATACGGCGGTGATCTTCCTGAGGATATCGCCCAAAGACCTCTATTTAAGCTTGGCCTGTTTGTCAATTTCTTTATACTTCCTCAAATCTCAGACTTTCAAATTTCTTCTTCAATATTTTCTCTGCCGAAATCTTCCACTTGCTGTCTCACCTCTCTTTCCCATCAATGTCGACTTCCATAGATAATGTCGATGCCTTGGCGGAGGGCTCTGGGGGCCCTAACCTAGCTTCTCTTAAGCGGGTGCGAGGGATTTCAAGTGATGAGGAATCCTCTCCGCTCCGCCAATTTTGCCTTACAAACATGAATGCTTCTATCGGTTCTGGCTTTTCGAACCAGCCTGATAATCCTCTGAACCTAGTCGATGAAAACTCTGACGTCAGGGAGAGGTTAGATGCGGTTGGGAGGTCTTAAGTAACAGTGGTGAAGCTTCCTCTAGTGATAACCCTTCCTTTTGAACCCAGGGTCATCCCTGATTCCACTGTCGACCCTTAGTCGATCGGCTGTCTACGGGACAAGTATGGTATTCCTGATATCGTTTCTTTAACTGTTCCCCAACGAAACTACAATGTTTTTAGCCAGCCCAAAAGCGTGCTCCCTATCCACGTTGCGGATTTTGAGAGCGAAGTGAGACTCACTCTTCACCTTACTCTTTGGTGGGCTATCAATCACTCCAGGTAGCTCCGCTTCAACTGACGCCTGGCTTCTGGAGGCATCTAATCGGCTTTCTGGTATTGTGGAGGGAGCAATACAAACTGAGCAGCGTAACTAAGGAGCCTGGGGCTGAAGAGCTCACCTTCCTTTTCCAGATTGGTAGCCTGGCAGGAGTTCCACGAGGCCAATTCTATGCCAAGGCTAAGAATAGGTCAATTTTATCGTCTCTGAGGCTTCAAAGAAAGACCCCGCTTGGAAGGAAAAGTGGGTACTGGCGGAAGGAGACTAGGGGAGCTCCGTCTCCGTCGGCGGGCATGAGCTCGAGGTTCCTACGGCTTTTAGTGGCAAACCCACTTGGGGTCGGGATTCCTTGCCTTATGAGTCTAAAGCTGTGCTGAAGACCATCCTAGCTCGGAACTATTTGAATCTGAAGTTTCCGACTGTCGACCCCTTCGATCCCTGGTGCTACCCCTTGTAAGTATCTCGATCTATTCTTGTTTTTTTTTTTATTGTTGGATGGTTCAGTGATGATGATCTTGACTCTTTTCTCTAACAGTGTTTGTTGTTGCTCTAGCTTCTCGGGAAGCCTGATAAGCTGGGATACCTCCTCCTCTTTCCAGATCGTCCCTAGGGGTTCTCTCGACTGTTTCGAAGAAGGGGGGGTCAACCACTAAGGTAGTTTCCCCGTTCGTTCCTCCCCCATCTCCTTCCCAGGTGAAGTCCAAGATGGCTCTTCTGGCATCTCAGGCTGCGAAGGCATTAAACCAAGGAGGGTCTGCTACTCAAGTCGTCAATAAGTCCGTTCCTGCCCCTCCTCCAGAAGTCACTGCTCCAAACGATTTCTCCCGAGTTCTGCTACCCCTCTCTGCAGATCCGGTTGTATCCCGGGTAGTCGAGGTTCCAGGAAGCCTGATGCTGATTTTTCTAAGGTCGCCCCTTCTCGCCCCTACCAGCCATCGAGCTCGGCGGGTCAGGACGAGGTCTGGAAGCAATTTGTCGCATCCTGTCTAGGCGGCAGGCTTTCTAGGATGACTGCGATGCTAGTGGACATCTTGATCACCAAAGGGTCCGCCCTTTTAGCCGAGGTAATTGTCGTTTTTACTTCTTCATTGAGCTGCTTGACTTGTCATTTTCTAACATGTTTTTCCTTTGCATGCTTTCAAGTTTTAGGTGTCCATAGGGCATCAGGTAGATTTCCTCCATGATCGGGCAGCCAAGGCTGGGGCTGAAGCTGAGCGAGCCATGGGGTTACTTGTGCGGGCTCAGATCTTGGTCCAAGAGATGACCTATGGCCAACAAGGAATGGAGACGCAGCTAGCTGAGCTTCAATGCTATCATGAGAGGCTGGAGCAGGCTTTTGATCAGGAGACTCTCCGGTTGAAGCGGTGGGCTAGCCAGCGAGATGACTAAAGGGGAGAGGCGAAGACCCTAAATGCATAGAACCAAACCTTGCAGGCTCTGATTACCATGCTCCAAGCCGAAGTGGAAGCCTCTTTTAGCGAGGGGTATTTCTATAGCTCCTATTAGGTTGCAGAGGCTCTCCCACCTCCATTCGATCTCTCCAGCATTGTCGGATGGGATAGAGCGGAGGTCATGTTACAGGCTGTGGAGATGTCTCACCCAAAATCTAAAAGAGCTGGCTCTTCTGGGGAGGGGAACTGGGAAGAAGTTGGAGGTGCCAGATCTGCCTCCTCCTATTCCAGTCTTTCCAGTATCTTGTCCCGGTTAATCCTCGAAGGGGGTTCACAACGAGGAGCAAGAAGGAGGCCTTGTTGTAGCCCGAGATCCCCCCGCAGTGCTCTCAAGAATGGAGTCAAAAGAAGGTGGGATCGTGCCTAAGTCAGTGACCAGCCTTCTTGATACAGCTATACAGCCTGAAGTTATGGCGATTATCGATGAAATCGTGGAGGAAGATCCTGTTGACCCTTAGGTATCCGAGGCTGACCTCTAGGAGAGAGTGGCGGAAGCGGTAGATGCGGCTGATAAGGATGAGCCGCGACTGAAGAGGGGAGCAGGGGCGAGGTCCATTCTATGGAGGAGGAAGCTGAAGGCCCTCAGGAAGACGAAGGAGCTTGATATCTCTTCCATGTGATTTATTTTGAATGCTCGGAAAAGGGGGTGGGCATCCCATCTTCAAATGTGTTTGTCCTTTTATTATTTTTCTTTTGTATCCCGAAACCAGGGGTTTGGCCCCCCTTGTTTGTAGTAGCCTTGTTTGGGGATAGGCTCCCTTACTTGATAATAAAATTTTCAATCCCATAACTAACTCTGGCTTCCATGTATTTGCTTGATCATGCTCGTTTCATATCGAAACGAGCTATCTTTGGGAATAAATAAGATAAGAAAAAAAGGCTATTTGCATTGAGCCCCCATACCAAGGGAACTCCTAGCTCTACTTCTTCAGCTAACAGTCCCCTTGTTTGATTGCGGGTTTGCTGTAGTAAGTAACCATGTATCAATGGGAGCTAGTGAAATAACAGCATCATTTAGAGTTTATGTAAGTCGAGCCCTCCATCCCCGAGCCTCTTTGGGAGGTTGTAGCCCGAGTAGAAAATTAAATGGAGAATTGTTTAGTCACTTCTTAGGCTCTAGATTAGGAGGGCTTTCAAGCTTTCAAGCTCGATTCCTTCGTGGGGGTGGTAGCCCGACCAAGGCATTAGAAGCGCTATCTAGCTATTTTCTGGTCTGGATGGCAACTATGCTCTTACACTCAGATCCTTCTTGGGGGTGGTAGTACGACTAAGGCATCAGGAGGGCTATCTAGCTATTTTCTGGTCTCGATATCTGAATGGAAACTATGCTCTTACACTCGGATCCTTCTTGGGGGTGGTAGCCCGACCAAGGCATCAGGAGCGCTATCTAGCTATATCCTGGTATTTTGATCCAGATGGCAACTATGCACTTATACTCGGATCCTTCTTGGGGGAGGTCACAGGACTAAGGCATCAGGGATGATGAGGGGGCTTCCCTGGTAAATCAATGGTCTCGAGATCTTGATGGCAAATATGCTCTTACACTCAGACCCTTCTTCGCGGGGGGTGGTGCCCTGCCAAGGCATCAAAAGCAGCGAGGGGGCTTCCCCTGCTTACTCCTAGTCTTGAGGCGATAATGTCGAAACTTTCCATGTAGTCCCAAATCATTGTAGGACATAGTCGGAGAAGGAGTAAACAAGAAAACAGGCGAGCTTTATTGATATGGAATATGGAGTACAATACTGTCAGAAGAAAAATTAAAAGAAGCTAGTCGGAGGTTGCCTGCTTCTGAGTCCCATGTTCAAAGGTAGAATTTCCTTAGGTGATCCGCATTCCAAGTATGGTCGATGAGTCGGCCATCCATATCCTCGAGCTTGTATGCCCTATTATGGATCACCATCTTTATTAGGTAGGGTCCTTCCAAGTTGGGCCCTAGGACCCCGTTTGACCTCTTCTTAGGGGTCAACGTCACATTCCGAATGACCAGATCCCCTTCTTTGAAGCTTCGGGTTTTAACCCTCTTGTTGAAGTACCTAGCAATCCAGCCTTGGTAGATTGTTACATTTTCAGCTATTCGATCTTGTTTTTCCTCCAGGAGGTCCAAACTAGCAGGGAGCTTGCTTTCATTGCTTCCATTGCTTCCTGGTTCAAATCGGTGGACTCTAAAGGAGTTCAACTTATGCTCTATAGGTAGGACTACTTCAACCCCGGAGGCCAGCGAGTGGGGTTTTTCCTTGATAGCTGTTCTGCTTGTGGTGCGGTAAGCCCAGAGGACCTCGGGAAGCTCCTCTACCCATCTGCCTTTCTTTTGTGTAGCTTTTTCTTCAATAACTTTGTTAATAGCAAAATTTAGCTAGGACCAAAAAAGAATTTTCCACTTCCAACCTTCCCACAAGGGTCCAAATTCAGGCTTGTATGACAGAGGTATCAAGGTCCCCGAGGTCGAGCTACCACACGATCCTACAATAGCAAGACGAGGCCGCCCATACCATCCGGGCATCTCGCACGTGTCTTGGCTTACCAAATAAAGCCCGACGAGACCGCGTTAAGCTCCTTATACCAAGATAAAGCCTAAAGCTAGGTCGAGGTAAGAAGACTTGGGTCTCCCGACATCAAGAGGCACTCTTACCTCGTCGAGGTATAATCTCGACCTATCCGAGCAAGCATCTAGACCAGTACCTCCGGTGGCTTCGCTCCATGTTTACCAGTTCATTCACCGCCCTAGCAAGCCAAAGATGCCTGATCCGATCGAGGAGCTCTCGGAAGTTTCCCACATTTGGTATGGCCACCTACGTGCCTAAGCAAGCTTCTAGAGCAGTAGCATCGCTACAAGACCGGTGGCTTCGCTCTATATATACCGGGTCATTCATCGCCCTAGCAAGCCACCAGAGCACGATCTGATCGAGGAGAGCCCAGAGGTTTCCCACCTTTAGTAAGGCCTCCTGCATGCCTAATATAACCTCTGGAGCAGCAGCCTCACTGTAAGGCCAAGTGGCTCCTCACTTCTTATTCAGGGTGCCCAATTGAGTCACTGAACTCTCGATTCATTCCAGCAGGGTCCAGACCCCTCTCTCAGTTGCTGGGGACTTCTAGGATCCGAGCAAGCATCTGGACCAGTACCAGTGGCTTCGCTCTATATTTACCGGGCCATTCACCGCCCTAGCAAGCCATCGAAGCTCGATCCAATCGAGGAGCTCTTAGAAGTTTCCCACATTTGGTAAGGCCACCTACTTGCCTAAGCAAACTTCTAGAGCGGTAGCATCGCTACAAGACCGGTGGCTTCGCTCTATATGTCTCGGGTCATTCATCGCCCTAGAAAGCCACTAGAGCACGATCTGATCGAGGAGAGCCCAGAGGTTTCCCACCCTTAGTAAAGCCTCCTACATGCCTAAGCTAACCTCTGGAGCAGCATCCTCACTGTAAGGCCAAGTGGCTCCTCACTTTTTATTCAGGGTTTGTCAATGTCCAATTGAGTCACTGAACTCTCGATTCATTCCAGCAGGGTCCAGAGCCCTCTCTTAGTTGCTGGGGACTTCTAGGAAATTAAGCATGCATCTGGACCAGTACCTCTGGTGGCTTCGCTCAATGTATACCGGGCCATTTACAGCTCTAGCAAGCCACCGAAGCCCGATCCGATCGAGGAGCTCTTAGAAGTTTCCCACATTTGGTAAGGCCACATACGTGCCTAAGCAAGCTTCTAGAACGGTAGCATCGCTACAAAACCGGTGGCTTCACTCTATATGTACCGGGTCATTCATCACCTTAGCAAGCCAACGAAGCCCGATCTGATTGAAAAGAGCCCAGAGGTTTCACACTCATGGTAAGGCCTCCTACATGCTTAAGCTAACCTCTGGAGCAACAGACTCACTGTAAGACCATATGGCTCCTCACTTCTTATACATGGCCGGTCAACGCCCAAGTGAGCCACTGAACTCTCGATTCATTTCAGCAGGGTCCAGAGCCCTCTCTTAGTTGCTAGGGACTTCTAGGATCCCGACCAAGCATCTGGACCAGTACCTCCGGTGGCTTTGCTCCATGTTTACCAAGCCATTCACCGCCCTAGCAAGCCACTGAAGCCCGATCCGATCGAGTAGCTCTCAGAAGTTTCCCATATTTGGTAAGGCCACCTACATGCCTAAGCAAGCTTCTAGAGCGGTAGCATCGCTACAAAACTGGTGGCTTCGCTTTGTATGTACCAAGTCATTCATCGCCCTAGCAAGCCACCGAAGGCCGATCTGATCGAGAAGAGCCCAGAGGTTTCCCACTCTTGGTAAGGCCTTCAACATGCCTAAGCTAACCTCTGGAGCAATAGCCTCACTGTAAGGCCAAGTGGCTCTTCACTTCTTATACTTGGCCGGTTAACGTCTAATTGAGCCACTAAGCTCTTGTTTTGTTCCAGCATGGTCCAGAGCTTTCTCTCAGTTGTTGGGGGCTCCTTGAAATCCATAGTATACCTCTAGACCGATACCAGACAGGTAACCCATCTCCATTCATATAAGGTCATCTAATGCTCAAGTGAGTCACCACTCATCCCGGAGGAGTCCAAAGTCTTTTGTCCGTCACGGGAAACTTCTAAGAATCCTGAGCATGTCTCCAGACAGTTACTAGGTCAATGTCTCCTCTCCACTTATATGAGGCCATTCATCGCCCTAGAAAGCTACCTTGGTCCTGATCTACCTTTTTAATTCATTAGTAGGCAGACTTGAAGCCCCTGTGCATCTACAACAACAGATGGCTTCAAGGTAGTTCCTACCTCAACACGAATAGACATGAAAGAAGAAATAGGATCCAAGTCCTCCTCATCATCTGCGTATCCATCATCTCAATAATTTTCAGCTTCAGTCAGAGCGAACCCAGCTAACTCTCAACTTTCTATGTGATCTATTCAAGGTATCCATCATTCAATGATGATCAGGTCAGAGGGAAGAAGAGCTCGAGCTTCCTAGCAAGCAACACAGAAGTGTCATTCAGCAAATGAAGCACCCACCTTGGCTCCCAAGGTAGCCGCGCTGCCGTGCAGAGTTTAAACCACTCCCTCAAGAGTTTACCTCCTCCTTCGGGGTAATCCTCGCATGGCACGGCACATGGATCTTAGTCACTCCATATCATATGCATGTTGGATCCACTTCCAGGTTCCCTGGTTATTAGCCATGGTTGCCTCAATTCTGGTCATTCAGAATAACTGCGCCCTTCACTATCGTGGTCAGCTCCTCCACCTCTTGGTTTGACATTACCTAAGAGAGTGGTTTTCTCAATCTGTAACATATACTTTTGGATCAACCGGGGCTCACCTGCCATATAAACAACCACCTCAGCTGTGGTCTTTATTTAAGGGAGAAGCTCCCTCTTCGGATTGATCATCTACTGTACCATGATTAGGAGCCCAAGTATGTTTCAGTAACCCAAGACTTACCAGCTAAGAGGGGAACATACACAGTCATCTCAACAGCTTTTTTCTTAATCCCCTCTCTTTTCCGTCCATCAATGACTCTTAAGTCAAAGGGGGGAAGTAGAACCAGCTCTACCTGAAAGGTTGTAAAGAAGTAACCATCCTCCTTGGCTGGCACGAGCACGAGTTTGACCTTAGCAAACACCAGCTTCCTCTCGAAGATTATCATACCGATGGCTCCTCTCTATTTGTAATGGGCCTTCCAATGCCCTAGTGAGTCATCGAGGTCCAGATCCATTCGGGGAGCATCCAGAGGACCCGATTAGTTTAAAATAGAGTCCCGAGCTCCATAACGATTGTTGAAGGCTCTCATATACCCCAAGTAGACTTCCAAACAAGTTACATCACTTGAGACTTGAAGCTCAATATTTTCCAAGAACTCCAGTGTGAGGGGCGATGGCCCTAGCATCGCTCAAAAGATTCTACTCGTTAAAGAACTTCTAGAGCGAGACTGGTTATCAACCAATACCACCATGCATTGATACAACTTCGTATTCGCTCGCCATGAGTTTGTATCTCTTTCGATTTCGGTATCCGCAGTAGATCTCATATGATCATCATCACCAGGAGAGCTACACAGTACTCCTAATGCCCTGACCGGATAAAATCTCTCCGGGAGGATCGCCATCACAAGGAGAGCTCCATAGCCCTCATGATACTCTGGACTGGAAAAATACCTCTAAGAGGAACGCCATGGTATTTCAACAATGATCACCTCAAGACCAGGAAATAGCTAGATAGCACTCATGATGCCTCGGTCGGGCACCACCCCTCGCTAAGAAGGGTCTGAGTGTAAGAGCATAGTTGCCATCCAGATCTCGAGACTAGGGATTGATCGCGGAAGCCCCCTCAACACCCATGATGCCTTGGTCGGGTGAGCTCCCCTAAGAAGGATCCGAGTAAAGAGCATGGTTGTCATCCGAATCAAAAGACCAGGAAATAGCTTGATAGCGCTCCTGATGCCTTGGTCGGGCTACGACCCCCAAGAAAGGTCTGTGTGTAAGAGCATAGTTGCTATCCAGATCTCAAGACCAAGGATTGATCGGGGAAGCCCCCTCATCACTTCTGATGCCTTGGTCGGATGACCTCCCCTAATATGGATCCGAGTATAAGAGCATGGTTGCCATCCGGATCAAAAAACCAAGAAATAGCTAGATAGCGCTCCTGATGCCTTGGTCGGGCTACGACCCCAAAGAAGGGTCTGAGTATAAGAGCATAGTTGCCATCCGGATCAAAAGACCAGGAAATAGCTAGATAGCACTCCTGATGCCTTGGTCGGGCTACAACCCCCAAGAAGGGTCTGAGTGTAAGAGCATAGTTGCCATCCAGATCAAAATACCAGGAAATAGCTAGATAGCGCTCTTGATGCCTTGGTCTGGCTACGACCCCTAAGAAGGGTCTGAGTGTAAGAGTATAGTTGCCATCCAGATCAAAATATCAGGATATAGCTAGATAGCCTTCCTGATGCCTTAGACCGGATTAATCCCTCCAAGAGGAACACCATGGTATTTCGACAATGGTAACCTCGAGACCAAGATAGCTCGCTAGCATTCCTGATGCCTTAGTCGAGCTACCACTCCCAAGAGGGATCTGAGTATAAGTGCATATTTGCCATCAGGATCCCAAGACCAGGGTAGCTAGCATTCATGATGTATTGATCAGGTGACCTTCCCTAAAAATGATCTGAGCGTAAGAGCATAGTTGCCTGCTAGATCACGAAATCAGAACAACCAAAAAGGTTATCCTGCTACCTTGGCCTGGCAAACCCCACTAGAAATAATCTAGATGGCACAGATGCCTACCGGGATCATTTCGCCAGCTCATCTAAGTACTGCGATTCCTGGAAAAGGAATTCTAGGTACCAATGTTAACCACAGAAGCTTCATCCGACATGATCGAGCAATACGCTTATTTATTTTGCAGGAATGAATAGTACCCCGGTTCTCCAAGCCTGGGAGCAATTCTGGCTACAAGTACGAAGCGACAAGCAAAATTATTCATGTAGTACAAGATTCAGACTCCAACCAAATGCTTACCGGTGTTCAAGTAAAAGGGGACTTCTGTTAATAGAAAAATTTGGCTAGGGACCAAAGAAGAATTTTCCACTTCCCATCCTTCCCACAAGGGTCTAAATTGATGTATCAAGGTCCCCGAGGTCGAGCTACCACACGATCCTACAGGAGCAAGGTGAGGCCGCCCATACAATCCAGGCATCTCTCACGTGTCCAGGCTTACCAAATAAAGCCCGACGAGACTGCGTTCAGCTTCTTATACCAGGATAAAGCCCGAAGCTAGGTAGAAGTGAAAGGACTTGGGTCCCCCGACATCAAGAGGCACTCCTACCTCGTCGAGGTATAATCTCAACCTGTCCGAGCATAAAAGGAAGAAGCCCGTAAAGCCCCATCCTCACCAAAAACGCCAAGATCCACTGTAGATCTTGGCATGGTTAAATCAAGTAGCAAGAGCAGTACTCGAGCGTACCTCTCCACCCTTCCAGAAGTGAGCCAAGGTCGCTTGTTGATGGAAAACACCTTACCAGGGCCTGCTAGCCAAGCCCGCTAGCCCGCTATCCCGCTACCCCGCTAGGAAGCCTGCACAATTAGGTCAAGCTCCATGATAAAGCTCGGCGTAGCTAAACCAAGCTCTTGGCTACAAGGTTGGAACCCTACAGGATATTTCGCCCCTAAAATGGTTAGCACAAGCTCCATGGGATGACCATCATCTAGCTACGTGACATCTTGAAGAAAGGAGACTTCCCGGAGAGCCCCAACCAAGCTAGGAAAATCAAGAGGCTCTCAGTCCGGTATTGCTTGGTAGATGGTTACTTGTATAGGAGAGGCAAGACCTTTCCTCTGCTTCGATGTTTACATCCTGAAGATGCCAAATGAGCATTGAGAGAGGTCTATTCCGGGGAATGTGGGAACCACACTGGAGGGGAAGCTCAGGCATACCAAGTGCTTCGCATGGGGTACTATTGTCCAACCATCCATCAAGATGCAAAGAACTTAGTAAGATTTTGTGAAGCATGCCAGAAGACCTCGAACTTGAGTCACCTCCCGCCAGAGCGGTTGTCATCCCTTAGCTCACCATACCCCTTTGCTATATAGGGAGTCGACTTGATCGGACCTCTTCCTACTGCTCCTGGTCAAGCCAAGCATGCTATCGTGGCAATTGGCTATTTCATAAGATGGGTCGAAACCGGACCACTATCCCATATATCGAAAGAAAACACAATAAGATTCATTAAGAACAATGCGGTTTGTAGATTCGGGACCTCTTTAGTTATTGTAGCAGACCTGGGCAAGTAGTTCAACAACGTCCGGTTCAAGGATTTCTACGAGGGCTTGGGAGTCTACCTTAGATTTGCTTCAGTAGCCCACCCTCAGACCAATGGTTTGGTGGAATCCATGAATAAAACCAATAAGAGGTTGTTAAAGAAGAAGCTGCAGGAAAAGAAAGACAGATGGGCAGAGGAGCTTCTTGAGGTCCTCTAGGCTTACCATACCACGAGAAGAAAAACCACCAGAGAAACACCTTATTCTCTGGCCTTCGGGGTTGAAGCAGTTCTTCCTAATTAATATAAACTGACATTCTTTAGGGTCCAACATTTTGAACCCGGAAGCAACGAGGATAAGCTCTGAGCTAGCTTGGATCTCTAGGAAGAAAAGCAGGATCAAGCAGCTGAGAAAGTAGCGGTTTACCAGAGCAGAATTGCCAGGTACTTTAATATGAGGGTAAAAGATAGAAACTTTAAGGAAGGGGGCCTAGTTCTCAGGAAAGTAACGTTGAATACCTGGAAGAGGTCAGACTGGGCCTTAGGGGCCCAACCTGGAATGGCCATACCTAGTAAAAGTGGTAATCCGTAATGGGGCATACAAGCTCGAGGACATGAATGGCCGACTCATCGATGACACTTGGAATGCAGATCACTTAAGAAAATTCTATCCTTGAAAAGGGGACTCATGTGCAGGCTACCTCCACCTAGTTTTAATCTTCGACAATAATGTACTCCATCACTTTTATCAATAAAGCTTGTGTTCTTGATTTCTCCATCTTCAACTATGTTCTACAGTGATTTGGGTCTACATTGAAAATTTGAAATTATCATTCCAAGACCAGGGGTTAGCTGGGGAAGCCCCCTCGCCACTCTTGACGCCTTGGCCAGGCACTACCCCTGCCAAGAAGGGTCTGAGTGTAAGAGCATAGTTATCATCTAGATCTCGATACCAGGAAATAGCTGGATAGCCCTCCTAATGCCTTGACCGGGCTACTACCAGTGTAAAAGCATAGTTGCCATCCAGATCTTGAGACCGGGAAATAGCTAGATATCCTTCATGATGCCTTGGTTGGGCTACACCAAGAAAGGGTCTGAGTGTAAGAGCATAGTTACCATCCAGAACTCGAGACCAGGAATTAGCTAGATAGCCCTTCTGATGCCTTGGTCAGGCTACCACCCCCAAGAAGGGTCTGTGTGTAAGAGCATAGTTGCCATCCAAATCTTGAGACCAGGAAACAGTTAGATAGCCCTCTTGATGCCTTGGTCGGGCTACAACCCCTAAGAAAGGTCTGTGTGTAAAAGCATAATTACCATCCAGATCTCGAGACCAGGAAATAGCTAGATAGCCCTTCTGATGCCTATGTCGGGTTATCGCCCCCCAAAGAAGGACTAAAGCTTAAGAGCACAGTATCCTTCCCAGCCTAAGAGAGGGCTAGATAGTTCTTCTTGATACCTCATTCAGGCTATAACCCCCTGAAAAAGCTCAAGGTCTACGATCAAACAAGGGGGCTGTCAACCAAAGTCGCCGAGCTGTTAGTTTCTATTGAGAGTCAAACACTCAAGCTAGCTATCTACGTTCACGATTAAGCAGTATTTTTATCTTGTTACTTTTCCTGAGCTAAATCAGGGTGCTATAGGGGCTGAACCTACATGCAAATCAGAATTTGAACCAAGTCTAAAAGATAAATTTCATTGATGAATTGGGGAGCCTATTCCCCAGTAAGGCTACAGCAAACAGTGAGCCCAACCTCTGGTTCCGGGCTACAAAAACGGAAAGAATAATAATCAATCTTGAGTAAAGATAGGGAGCCCACCCCCTTTCTGGACATTCAAAGCAAGTTACAGGAAAGTTACAGGAAGATGGGCTCAAACTTGTGTCTTCCTGATTTCTTCCAGCTTCTCCCTCTTTATGATGAACCTCGTTCCCCCTTTCCCTTTTCGATGGTCACTCATCCTGGTTTTCCTGTTCTGCCACCTCGCCCTGAGGATGCGCTTCAACGATTTGTTGCTCAGCTAGGTCCTCCTCCACGGCCTCATTGACCACTGCCATGACCTTAGGAGGTATGGTTGCATCAAGAAAGTAAGCCATTGACTCTGGTATGATTTCCCCTCCTACTGGCTCCTCCCTTGAAGCCACCTTAGGGGGACCTCGGGCTTCTGTAAGATCTCCTTCTGGCTTCATAGGTAGAACCCCCCTCAAAAATTCACTAGGACCTGATGTTGGGAAGATATGAGGAGAAGGAAGGAGGTCTGACCCAACTGAATGCTTCCTTCCTTTGGCCACGTTAGAGGGATACAGGTCATCACCTAAGATATGAGACATCTCTGCAACCTTGGCCATTATCTCCTCCCTCTCCCAGTTAGTAATAAACGACAGATCAAAAGGGGAGGGAGGGCCTTAGTGACTTGGTAAGAGGCATAAAAGTATCCCTCGCTAAAATAGGAGTCCACCTTAACCTGAAGCTTGGCAACTTGGGCTTGAAGAGCATGATTCTCAACATCTAACGCCTTTGCTTCTTCCTTCGAGTCATCCCTCTTGTTGGCTCATCGCTTAGACCGAAGAGTTTCTTGGTCAAAAGATCGCTTCAGCCTTTCGTAGTCACAAGGAAGCTCCATCAGTTCTGTTTCCGTTTCCCCCTGGCTGGAAGTCATCTCCCAGGCTAAGGATTGAGCCTGCACCAAAAATCCTATGGCATGCTCAGTCTCAGCTTCAGCCCTAGCTGCCCGATCTCGAAGAAATCATACTTCATGGCCTATGGCTATATTGAACTTGAAAGCCTGCAAAGCATGAAACAAAGGTTAGAAAGCAATCAAATCTTACAATCACAAGAAATAAAGGCAATGACTACCTCGGCCAGAAAGGCAGACCTCTTGGTAACTAGAAAATCCAAGGGGCATGGAAGCTATCCTAGAGCCCGCCACCTAGGCATAAAGTAACAAACTATTTCAAAACCTCATCCTGGCCAACCAAGCCCGACTGATAGTGGGGGCGAGAAAGGGGAATCTCAGGAGTACCAGCCTCAGGATCCCCTAGAGCCTGAACTTTCGGGATGTAGCAGAATCAGTGGAAGGAGGGGGTAATGTAACTGGGGAAGCAACAGCTGAAGCTGGAACCACTGGTGAGGGGGCAGAGATGGACGTATCAGTGGCTTAGGAAGCGGGCCCTTCTCGATTTAGAGTCTTTGCTGCCCAAGATGTGAGAACAACCATCTTAGACCTCATCTGGGAAGACGATAAAGCAGGAAAAAGTAAGACAGTGGCCATAAGGATTGCCTACCCCTTTTTTGAGGTAGCCGAGAAGGCTCTAGGGATGACCTGGAAGGAGGAGAAGGGGTCCGAGCTTTTTGGGTTTCACGAGAAGCTAGAGCAACCATATAAATTGTTTTTAAAAAAAATTGGAGGATGTCAGAAGCAAATAAGTTGATGAAAACAAAGCATGATAGCTTAAAATTACTCACGAGGGGAAGCGTCAGAGATCCATAGATACTTGTTCACCCTGCGGGGGTCGAAGGAGTCAGTAGTTGGAAACTTCAAGTTCGGATAATTTTTGGCAAGGATAGTCTTCCCACGACCTTAGACTCAGCGGGCAGAGAGTCCAGATCTAGTGAGGGTTTGTCACTGAAGGCAGTTGGAACCGCGAGCTCATACCCACTGATAAATACGGAGATCCCCCAGTCCCCCCTCGAATATCCACTCTTCCTTCCAAGCAGGGACTTTTCTCGAAGCACCGGGGATGATAAAGTTGAGTTTGTTTTTGGCCTTCACGTAGAACTGTCCTTAGGGACCTCTGGACAAGCTCCCCATTTGGAAAAGGTAGGCCAACTGTTTTGCCTTTGGCACCCGAGTGACATTGCCCAACTCGCACTGTTCCCTCCACAACACGAAGAAGCCTATAAAGTCCTCATTTATTAATTGGCTTATTTCGTGAACAAATCACATTTTTGGGGTATTATGTAAGGGTAGCTTAGGCTCTCAAGACCTCAAGAGGAGAAGCACCGAAGGTAAAATTCTTGTACTTACTTGCTTTGAAGAGATAGTTGCACACACTCACATATTCATCCATAACTTTAATTTTTATATGTTGTGTGTTTACTTGTGTGCATTTTGGTTTAAATGACTCTTGTTGATTTATATGCATCTTGGAATTAAATGTTTTATGTCATGATTTGCAATAGAATATGATGCATTTTTCATCACTCTTGAACTTATTGATTGTGTGTGTTTGAGTGTTGAAAATAGGCATTGCACTGGTGGTGCGCTACTCGACCAGCGCACGTCACCAGCGCACATAGAGGAAGCTGTAACATTTTTCCAAAACGACCTCACTTTGTTTGGATCTCATATATATATATATATATATATATATATATAACTCTTTGGTTTAAGGTCGTGAGAGAGTTCAGAACATCACATATTTTCCTTAGAACACATTTCAAAGGAAAAAGTCTTCCAAGAACTCATTTTTAATCACTCAAAGCATTCCCAAGTGCATAAAAGCTTCATCTTGCACCATCTAAGTTCATTTAGAGTGCATCAATGGATAGGGTTGCTTCATCACATCTTGTTTTGTAAGTTCTTCACTATCTTCTTACAAGTTAAGTGTTTTACTTGCTAAGCTGTCTCATTAATTATTTGTATGCTCTTAGAACATTTTCTAGATACAAACTATAGATTGTTGTGATGACATGATTGAGTGTTGTATTGTGATAGCTTCATAGGATTGATTGATCTATGTTTAGCTAAGCTTCTTGAACATGTCATTTAGCTCTTGATATCTAGGATTGCATTAATTGTGATCTCATTATCCTAGATAAGCATATAGGGTTTCCTAGCCTTGTTTGTTCATTGAATATCATCATATATTCACTTAGGACATTTTATCTCTTCATTGAGAAGTAAGACTTGTGTTGCTTCCGGGAGTAGGTATCTTAAATCGCAAGCAAGATGGACTAGGTTCACTTATACCGGGATTAGGTAGTGGTGGTGGATTAAATCGGGATTAGGTTGTAATTCCTTTACCATTAGTGGATTCGAGATTCTAGTGTGGCGCACTCATCAGCCCGTGGTTTTTCCCATTTGGAGGGTTTCCACGTATATCTCAAGTGTCCTTACTATTTCCGCATTTATTACACTTATGGTATTTTTGTAACTAGATATGGTCATTTTCGTCAACTTGACCTTTAACAAAAATTGGTAAAATTTATTTAAAATCTATTCACCCCTCCCCCGTCTAGATTAATATTACACACCATAATAATTGTTTCAATTGGTATCAGAGCAGGTTCCTAGACAAACATAGGTGATCCTTGCTCATTTTGGTGTGTTGCATTTTGTGTGTGTATTGATCATTCATACATTTGCATTCATATTATTCATTCAATAAACACAATGAGTGGAAACGCTGGCAATGAGGGAGCTTCTAGCACTAGACCTCCATTCCTTGGAAGGCAATGCATGCCATCCTATGTGCAATGGATGAGAACCAGTACAAGTTGGTTCAAAATACTAGGATAGCTAAGGAGGCATGGGATATCCTAGAAGTTTCACATGAGGGAACCAATATGGTTAAGGAGTTGAAGCTTCAAGTTCTCCAAACACAATTTGAATTGCTAAAGATGAATGAGAATGAGTGCTTCAATGAATTTGAAGTGAGGTTGATGGACATTATGAACCAAAGTCAATAACTTGGTGATCCTTATTCGGATAGAAAGATCAAGCATAAGATTATGAGATCTCTACCCGATAGATTTGAGTCTAAGGTGATGGCTTTAGAAGAGAATAGTGGTTATAAGGATATGAAGCCAAATGAAGTGATTGGGAGGCTTCTAGCTTATGAATCTAGGAAATGTCCTAACCCCACACCACTGAAAAAGCAAAAAGATATTGCTTTGAAAGCCTCCAAAGTTAAGGAGGAGAGTGATGACTCGGATGAAGAAATGGCCTTGCTAATGAGGAATTTCAAGAAATTCTACAAGTCAGAGAGGAAAGGCTTTGAGCCTAGGTAAGAAAAGACTAAGAAGAAAGGAGTCCAATGCTATGAATGTGGTGGGATAGGTCACTTTGCCCCGGAATGTGCAAATCATAAGATCAAGAGAAAGGGAAAAGTGATGGCTGCCACATGGAGTGACAGTGATAACTCTAATGAAGGATATGAGTCTTCAGATGATGAAGAACTCATGGCTAACTTTATAGCATTTACATTCTCTCTTAGGAGCAAAGATGCTAGTGAAGAAGAGAATTAAAGTTAAGAGGAAAACTACTCAAGTTATGATGGATCTTCATCACAATCCATAAATGGAAGTGTGGATAAGTTGGATCTCAAGGACTACATGGCTAAGTTTGAGAGTTCAAGGTTGAAGAACAAGAATGAAATCAAGAGATTAAAAAAAGAAAACCTAGACCTCTCAAATCAAGTTGACCAACTAAATAAAGAGTTGGTCAGATTTAAGAGGAGTGAAGAAGGGTTGAAGAAAGAGCTTGAAGATGCTAGAGAGTTATTGGCCAAGATGAACTCTAGCACCAAAAAACTTGACCATATGCTAGATGTTGGAAATAGGCCAAGTGACAATAAGGGGCTTGGGTTTGAAGATGACAAGGTGTCCTCTACTCCAAGCAAGACCATTTTTGTAAGAAGCATGGACTTCAATGGGTCCCCTTCTCATCAATCACCTAGGAAGAAACTTGACTTAGGAGATTGTTCAACTAGTGCTCAAGTGAAGGTGGTACTAAGAAGCCTGCCTCAAGCCCATCCTATAAGGGCTCCTCAAGTTAACTTCCCTCAACCGAAAGCTCTTAAAGGGAAGATACCTATCCTGGAAGCTCAACCAAGGAAGCAATCAACTCTTTCTCAACAACAAATAAAGAAAGCTCCTCATCAACAATTAAGACAACCACAAAGACATAGGAAGGCTCCAATGTATCCTCAAGGATATGGTATGACTTCTAACTTTATTCCCATATGTCATTTTTGTGGTATTGATGGTCATATTAGACCAAATTGCTTTAGATATATCAAATTTTGTAGAATTGAAAGCATGATAGAGAAGAAAAAGGCTAGGGCCATGATGCATGTCACTAGGAAAAATGGAACACTTTTGCATGATCCTAGGACATCTAGAGCCATATTGCATGTCACTAGGAAAAATGAAACAACTTTGCATGATCCTAGGACACTTAGAGCCAATGTACCATTGACCACTAGGAAGAAAAACATTGCACCTAGGTGGATTATAAAGGATGAACACTTTTTCCATGTTGCACAAATTGCCTTGAAAGCCCATTCTTGTAATTTTTGGTATTTGGATAGTGGGTGCTCTAGGCACATGACTGGAAATAAGAGTTTCTTTGAGACTCTTGTGATGGAGGAGGGAGGAAATGTCACATATGGTGATGGATCCGAAAAGAAGGTTAAAGGAAATAGAACCATTTCCATTCCTGGATTACCCTCTTTGTCCAATGCTTTGTATGTTGATGGCTTAAAAGCTAATTTGATATACATTTCACATCTTAGTGATGAAGGACTTTCCGTCCTGTTTAGGAAAGATGATTGTTCTATCCTATTACCTAATGGACAAACCTTGTTAAAAGGTATGAGATCTAGTGACAATTGTTATTGTCTTGAGGCTAGAGGTGTGTCTTGCAATGTGTCCAAGGATGAACAAATTGAGTTGTGGCACGAAAGACTTGGTCAAATGAACTATAGGGATTAAAGAATCTTAGACAAGTTTAATGTTGTGCGAGGCCTTCCCAAGCTTGGGAAAAAGGTAAATAGTGTTTATGGACCTTGCCAACAAGGGAAGCAAACCAAAAGTATGCACAAAAAGGTCAAGTATTTATCCACCAAGGAACCTTTAGAGCTTATCCACATGAATCTTATGGGTCCTATGCAAACCGAGAGTGTAGGTGGAAAGAAGTACATTTTTGTGTGTGTATATGACTTCTCTAGGTACACTTGGACTTATTTTCTTGAAGAAAAATCTGAAACCTTTGGCAAATTTAAAATGCTTTGTTCCAAAATTCAAAATGAAATGAACTCCAAGATTAAAAGCATTAAAAGGATTAGGAGTGACCATGGGAAGGAATTTGAGAATGCACATTTTGAAAACTATTGCAATAGTCTAGGAATCTCTCATGAGTTTTCGGCTCCTAGGACACCTCAACAAAATGGAGTTGTTGAGAGGAAAAATAGGGTTTATCAAGAAATGGCCCGTGTGATGTTGCTTAGCAACAATGTTCCTAGGAATCTTTGGGTCGAACCCGTCAATACAGCATGCTACATAGGAAATAGAGTCTTCCTAAGGCCCCATACTAGGCAAACCTCTTATGAGTTATGGAAAGGTAGAAAGCCAAATATTAGCTATTTCCACACCTTTGGAAGCAAATGCAACATTTTCAATGACCGTGATCAACTTGGTAAATTTGATGCTAAGAGTGATGAAGGTATCTTCATTGGCTATGCCTTGAATAGTAGAGCCTATAAAGTTTTCAATCTAAAAACTAGGAGCGTAATGGAATCATCTAATGTAGTCATTGATGATACTAGGCTCAAGTCTAATGACCATGAGGAGGAGGTAGATCTAGTTGATAACTCCCCTTTGGAAAAGGTTGTTGATGTTTCTAATGTTGAAAAGACTAACCTTGATGATGACATAACACAACCTATTGATAGGATTCCTCTCTTGAACTCAAAAGAACCTGCTCCATGGGTTAGGAAACTCCATGACAAAGATGACATCATTGGAGAGGTTAGTGAGGGTGTTAGGACTACGCATCAAATGGCTAATCTAATTAGCTACACTTGTTACACCTCTCAATTAGAACCCAAGAAGGTTGATGAAGCCTTAAAGGATGAATTTTGGGTTCTTGCTATGCAAGAAGAGCTTAACCAATTTGAAAGGAATGAGGTTTGGACTCTAGTTCCTAGGCCCAAGAACACCAATGTGATAGGCACCAAGTGGGTATATAGGAATAAATCCAATGAAGATGGAAACATTGTACGAAACAAGGCTAGGCTTGTAGCACAAGGGTACTCTCAAATTGAGGGTATTGACTTTGAGGAGACATTTGCTCCCGTTGCTAGGATTGAGTCCATTAGGCTTCTTTTATCCATTTCTTGTTTGTACAAGTTCAAATTATATCAAATGGATGTTAAGAGTGCCTTCCTCAATGGTTTCTTACAAGAGGAAGTATTTGTTGAGCAACCCAAAGAATTTGTGGATCCTCACCACCCTAATCATGTCTATCACCTGAAACAAAGCTTTATATGGGTTGAAACAAGCGCCAAGGGCTTGGTATGAGCGTCTCACCCAATATCTCATAGACAATGGCTATACTAGGGGTAGTGTTGACAAGACTCTATTCATCAAGAAAGACAAAGATGAGCTATTTGTAGCTCAAATCTATGTTGATGATATAGTATTTGGCTCCACAAATGACACCAAAGTCCAACAATTTGTTGGTGTCATGTCTCATGAGTTTGAGATGAGTCTTGTTGGTGAGCTAAGTTACTTTCTAGGATTACAAATTAAGCAAATGGATGATGGGATTTTCATTTCGCAAGCTAAGTATGCCAAAAACCTAGTGAAGAAATTTGGCCTTGAAAGTGCCAAACATTGTGATACACCCATGAGTACCACTTTGAAGCTAAGCAAGGATGCTAGTGGTAAAAGTGTGTACCAAACTTTATATCGTGGCATGATTGGTAGCTTGCTCTATTTGACCAAAAGTAGGCCTGATATCTCTTTTAGTATGGGTGTGTGTACTAGGTACCGATCGGATCCTAAGGAGTCCCATCTCTCTTCCGTTAAGAGAATCATTCGATATGTGAATGGGACATCTAACTATAGGATTTGGTACTCTTTTGAAACTAATGCTAGTCTTGTAGGCTTTAGTGATGCAGATTGGGCAAGAAATTGTGATGACAGGAAAAGTACATTGGGCGGTTGCTTTTTCCTTGGGAACAACCTTGTCTCTTGGTTTTGCAAGAATCAAAATTCGATTTCTTTGTCCATGGATGAGGCCGAATATATAGCTGCTGGGAGTGGATGCACACAACTCCTTTGGATGAAGCAGATGCTAGTCGACTATGGATTCAATCAAGGTACTCTTATTCTCCTTTGTGAGAACATGAGTGCAATTAATATTTCCAAGAATCCTGTTCAGCATTCTAGAACTAAGCATATTGACTTCCGCCATCATTTCATTAGAGAACTAGTTGGGAACAAATGCATAGTACTTGAGCATGTAGGTACTAATGATCAACTAGCGGATCTATTTACTAAACCCTTAGATGCTACTCGATTCAAGACTCATAGTAGATCTATTGAGATTTGTTTAATGGAGTGATGAGTTATGGTCCTTGACCCTATAAGGGGAACTCAAGCAAAAGCTATTGTATACTTGTTGCATCCCATTTTTTTTAAATGTTTATGCTCCTTTATTGATTGTTTGAGTAGCTTAGTTGCACTTATTATAGTATATTGTATTTTCTTCAATAAGTGTGAACTTTGCTTTGATTACAATTCATGTCATATTTATGTTCAAACATGCAATTTTGGACTTGGAGATCTACATAGGAAGTACATATTGAATGACCGATAATTATCTCCATGACATGATGATTCTTTAATGACATGCTAATGAAAATGATAAAGCATGAATTGTTGATTGCAATTGTTGAATGCAAAATATTGTGTGAAAAGAAGCTAGTGAGACTAAAATGTTGCATCAATGTCTCTCTTTCTTTATTAGTTGAACATGGCTACTATCATACGGGTATCCTCCCAGAAAAATCAAATAGGGTGCAAAGTTGCTCATGCCATGTTTAGCTTCTAAAGTTGAATATAGTGCCATTAAAATTTGATATCTATAAAATCTTTATATCCTTGCTTCTCTCATGACAATGGTGAAATTGGTTTGAATTATATCGGAAACCTTTGTCATTTGCTTTGCCAAATACCATTGTTTTTGGACTTGAATGCAACATGTCTTATATGCAAAGCATTTTTGATTCACACATTTCCTTTAAATAAATCTCCTTGTTTCTCTCCTATTAATTGAGTTGCATAAATGTGGTTTATATAATTATGCAACAATCTTGTATGCTCCTTGCTTTCTTTGCCTTGAGTGACCCGGTTGAGGACTTCTCATTTGCCTATATCATGATAAAAAGGGGGAGTAGCATTGACCTAGCTTTATGGTGTTAGGGGAGTAGTATGTTGATAGCATGTGTTGGCTTTAAGGGGAGTAATACTTGTTTTAGGGGGAGATTACATGTAGGGGGAATAACCCATTGAGGGGGAGCATTGCATGAGCATTTCACGATGTCATACTCATATTATTGAATTAAATTTCTTTTGTTTTATATTCACTTAATCATCTCACATGCACTTTGTTTGAAAGTGTATTTGTGCTTGCCTTGTGTGTAGGGTTGATAGTTCTACAAGAGATTGAAGATTTGAAGTTTTTTTTATGTTTATCTCTTTGTAATGTAGAATATCTTCCCAGTGTTTTATTTCGTTTTGTGCGGATCAATGTGAGTGGTGGTTTTATCACGAAATAGCCAAATGAGGAGATTGTAAAGTCCTCATTTATTGATTGGCTTATTTTATGAACAAATAACATTTTTGAGGTATTATGTAAGGGTAGCTTAGGATCTCAAAACCTCAAGAGAAGAAGCACTGAAGGTAAAATTCTTGTGCTAACTTGCTTTGAAGAGATAGTTGCACACACTCACATATTCATACATAACTTTAATTCTTATATGTTGTGTGTTTACTTGCGTGCATTTTGGTTTAAATGACTCTTGTTGGTTTATTTGCATCTTGGAATTAAATGTTTTATGTCATGATTGGCATTAGAATAGGATGCATTTTTCATCACTCTTGAACTTATTGATTGTGTGTGTTTAAGTGATGAAAATAGGTATTGCGCTGGTGGTGCACTACTCGACCAGCGCAACTCATGAGGGAAAAATTCCAGTGGAGTGTCGCATGTGTTACGCCACAGAGTTGCACTACTGCCCCCACGCAAAGATGCAAAAATGGGCAGTGCGCTGGTGATGCGCTACTTGACTAGTGCAGCTTCACCAGCGCAACATTCCAGTGGATGGTCGCATGTGCTGCGCCACTGAGCTGCGCTAGTCATCCAGCGCCTATTGTAAAATTAGGCTGTGCGCTGGTGGTGCGCTACTCAACCAGCGCACGTCACCAGCGCACATAGAGGAAGCAGGAACATTTTTTCCAAAACGACCTCACTTTGTTTGGATCTCATATATATATAACTCTTTGGTTTAAGGTTGTGAGAAGTTCAGAACATCACATATTTTCCTTAGAACACATTTCAAAGGAAAACTCTTCCAATAACTCATTTTTAATCACTCAAAGCATTCCCATGTGCATAAAAGCTTCATCTTGCATCATCTAAGTTCATTTAGAGTGCATCAATGGATAGGGTTGCTTCATAACATTTTGTTTTGTAAGTTCTTCACAATCTTCTTACAAGTTAAGTGTTTTACTTGCTAAGCCATCTCTTTAATGATTTGTACACTCTTAGAACATTTTCTAGATACAAATTAGAGATTGTTGTGATGACATGATTGAGTGTTGTATTGTGATAGCTTCATAGGATTGATCGATCTATGTTTAGCTAAGCTTCTTGAACATGTCATTTAGCTCTTGATATCTAGAATTGCATTAATTGTCATCTCATTATCCTAGATAAGCATATAGGGTTTCCTAGCCTTGTTTGTTCATTGAAGATCATCATATATTCACTAAGGACATTTTATCTCTTCATTGAGACTTGTGTTGCTTCTGGGAGTAGGCAGCTTAAATTGCAAGCAGGATGGACTAGGTTCACTTATACCGGGATTAGGTAGTGGTGGTGGTGGTGGATTAAACTGGGATTAGGTTGTAATTCCTTTGCCATTAGTGGGTTCGAGGTTCTAGTGTGGCGCACTCATCAGCCCGTGGTTTTTTCCATTTGGAGGGTTTCCACGTATATCTCAAGTGTCCTTACTATTTCCGTATTTATTACACTTGTGTTATTTTGTAACTAAATAGGGGCATTTTCGTCAACTTGACCTGTAACGAAAATTGGGTAAAATTAATTTAAAATCTATTCACCCCCCCTCTAGATTAATATTACAGACCATAATAATTGTTTCAAAGCCAATCAGATGCCTCTAAAAGCCGAGCGTCAGTTGAAGGGGAGCTAGTTGAAGGGCATTAAGGGCCTGCCGAAGAGTGGGTTGGAGGGGGAGCCTGACCCCGTTCTCAAAGGTCACCAAATGAATGGGAAGCACGCCCGCGGGAGGATTATAAACATCATAGTTCCTTTGGAGAACTATGAGGGTAACACCCTTAAGAATGCAGTATTTATCCTGAAGGCGGTTAATCGATTGTGGGTCTATGGTAGAATCGGGAATAACCCTAGATTCTGAAGGAAGAGGCGCCACTGAAGGAAGTCTCGCCACCGTAACTTAAACCTCCCCAGTGGCATCGACCCTCTCTCCAGCATCAGAATCCTTATCAACTAAGTTTATAGGGTTGTCGAGTTTATTCGAGAAGTCAGAACCGATTGAGACATTCCTACCAGAGCCACGACGCTGGCGGACCGAGGAGGAGTCCTCGTCACTTGAAATTCCTCGCACCCATTTCTGAGGAACCAGGTTAGAGCCTCCAATGGCCTCGACCAAGGCTTCAATGTAATCAGAGGAGTTTGACATTGTTGGATGAAAAGAGCTTGAAGGTAGGCGAAAGATAAGGAGGTGATCGAAGAAGACAAGTAAAGGAGAAGAAATCTGTAAAGTTCAAGATTGAGAGAAAGTGTGAAGAAACGGGCAAGGAGTTTGAATTTAAATAGAGGTTAGAGGTGTAATGACGTCGGCGATATCCTCAGAAAGATAACCTCGAGCCACGGATAGAGCCATAATGTAACCGGTTTTCCTCGAAGAACACACCAATTCAAGTTCGACATATCACTTGGGCAATTAATGAGAAGATTTCGTTCGAGATTTTCAGTAATTATCTCATAATGGAAAATTTTCCCAATTAAATAAGGAATCTGACTTCAACCCCAACTCTACCTCTAATGTTCAAGTTAGAGGGGACTTCTGTTAATAGTAAAATATGGCTAGCTGTCAAAGAGAAATTTTCCACTCTTCTAGCCCGAATCAAAACCCAAATTCGACATTCATGAGACCCCAGGTATACCATAAAGCTACCCCACCGGAGTAGGGGAGGTCCGCCGGGCTTCAAAGCTATCAGGGATGAAGCAGGGTATGACCAGGTCAAGCGTAAGCGCGAACATAGGAATCTGGGCTTCTTAAGGCCACCTATCTAGGAACCTCGGCTCCTATGATCGGGCTTCAAAACCACCCCGTGAAAGAAAGAAAAGGTCGCTGAAAGCACTTGAAGCAAAGCCCGACGTGAACAAAAGTAAGCTCCTTCTACTCGTGGGCACTTCCCAAAGTTAGGTTTGACTTGTAGTCTAATATTGAAGCCCACCAACCTCTCCAGAAGCCCTCCGTTCCCGTTAGGCATGAAAGAATATTCTGGCCTAGCCTAAACTACCTCTAGTAAGTGCCCACGGGTGTTAGGTTTTAGATTTGTGTTGGCTTGATTCCATAACAAAACTTCATTTCTTTGTAATGCTTAGTTGCTTAAGTTGTTCATGATGATAAGAACTTCAAGGAAGAAAAGCAACTTCTCATGATGTGAAGTTCGTCTTCAAAAGGAATTGGTACTATTCTATGATGCTAAGGTATCGAGATTCTTCTTCCTCTTGCAAAACGTAAGTGTACACACACACAATTCATTCATATGTGTCCCTGCTTAGTTGTGCATCGTTAAATGCACACACACACACAATTCATACATTTGTGTCCCTGCATCGTAGCACATCATTTGGTATAACACATTCACACACTTGAAGTTGAATGCTCATGCATTGGTATGAAAGTAACATGTTTTGGAAAATGCATGATTGAAGACTATCTCTATATAGTTTGCATTCTTGTGTGAAATGTGTTTGTTTGTTTATATGTTTGTATTACATGGATCTTGAACTTGATTTTAGTCTTAGATTATTCATGATTGATTTATGGTCATTTCGGTTACTCATACTATTAATTTCAAGTTCTAAATCAAAAGATACTACACTTTCAACTCATGTTGCATATATTTTCTTTGTCTTCATATATCAAGTCGAATTCTTCTTTTATAGATTCAGTATCTTATATGTCCATGTCTATGAGGAAGTCCTAGTTTGTAATCTTCAAACGGATTTGAATTCGGAGTTTGGAGGCCAAAGAACAGTCGAAGAACGCGAGAAGAGCGCAAGGGAAGAGGTGTGATGGCACAAGCCATCACTTGGCACCTTCCCGAGATGGCGCGTGGCCATCTCAGCCCCAAAGCCTTGCTGCCCCGAGATGCCCATGGGCCATCTCGGGGAGGCACTAAGGCATGAGGGAAATTTGGTCTTTTGGTGTGTTTCTCTTTAAAACCTCTCCTTCCCTCTTATACATTACAAGTTGAAAAAGAAAAGAATTTGAAGAACAAGTATAGAATTGTTCTCTCAACATTTTGATTTTTGTTTTTGTGATAACTTCTTCATTTCTACTCCGAATCACTTGATTCAAAAACTGATTTCGAGTTTATTGAAGAGTTCTACAAACCCCAAGTATTTACAGAACCAAAGGATGTCTAGATTTTATTTTGTGACAAGATCTTCAGTTCGTGATTTTCATCCTTGTTGGTAAAATCTTCTTCTTCTTAGTTTTCTTTTTAGATCTTCTTATTGATTGATGCTATTTGATTAAGAAGAATGACTAGGATGATTTTGATATCATTTTGTGGTTTTTTTATTTGATTTTAAATTTTAGCTAGATTTGCGATAAATTGAATGATTTGTGCTAAACTTGATAAACATGAAATTACTTCTAGAAATCTTTTGCTCTTATGCTTGATTGACTATTTCTAGATCTAATTTCATTTTTTAAGAACTAGGTTGTGTTTCAATCGGTGTCTATATCTTCATGTCTATGTTCTTAGTTGATAACATGCTTAGGTTGTCTAGATACATTTGTGATTGCTCTTTGAAAGTATAATCTAGCTATCTAGTTGCATGTCCATAGAATTTTTTGTTCATCATTTTCTATGTTGAGTGCTTGTTTACGTTTTGCATTCATGTTCACTTAGATGCCTTGTGAAGAGGTAGGAAGTCTTATATCTTAGAGTGATTCTTTGACTTGAGCAATAGGAAGTCTTAGCTATAGTCGGGAGGACTTGGATAGCTAAGCAAGTGGAAGTCTCGATAAAAGGTGTGAGACCTCGGATTGTTGAGCAAGAAAGTCTCAACTAGAGTCGGGAGGACTCGGATAGTTGAGCAAAAAGTCTTGCCTAGGGTCAGGAGGATCCGGATAGGTAAGCAAGGAATCTTCCTAGAGATAGGAGGATCCGGATAGGTGAGCAAGGAATCTTCCTAGAGACAGGAGTTCATGGATAGGAAGTCGGTTTAGTAGATCACTAGGTTTAAGGGTAGAGTGAGAGCGATAGCTTGGAGAGCATGTGTTGATTGCTTGAGTGTATAGCTCTTATTTGAAATAGTGGATTTGCTTTCACAGGTGGTTGTTGTATCAACCCATGGATGTTTCCTCTTCGAGGTTCACCACGGAAATATTGTGTGTAATTGTTTGCAATTTTCATTAAGCATTATTAAAAATGTATTGTTTTAAAAGAAGACAAAAATTGGAGCATATACCTATTCACCCCCCCCCCCCCCCCTCTAGGTATATTCACACTATAAAGATAAAGGGAAATTTCAATGAGTCTATCGCAGGCTTCTCTGAATAGAGCCAAAGCATGGATCTACCTCGCTCTATAAGACAACGACTAGTTAATTCGGCGACCTCCATGAAGAAAGTGTTATGAGTACACACATGATCAAATCTACGTAACAAACAACATTAAATCCACATACGCATAAGTCAAGAGTTTGATTCCAAAAAGGAAACAAACTTATCACCGCCAGCAATATCATCGAATCTAGTAACAAGTCAACTTCAAATGATGAATCCCGTCCGATATGGAGGGAACGGATTCATGGGATTGTGGCAGGATATTTGTGAAATTAAGACCTACTTGGACCAAATATAAATAAGGCCAGGCATGGTCAAGAGAGATATATGAAAAATAAGAAGAGAAAGACGAGATATAGACGATCAGAAAAAGAGCAGAGGAGGGCCTAAATTCTGTAATCAGAACACGGCCGCCGTTGTTTCCACTATTTGACAAGTACAAAATGACCACCTTCATACGTCCCAGATAATGTATGAGAGAGAATTCTATATATCAAAGTGATCGATAATAAAAGCTCTCGCTTTTCATTATTATACAAATTTTCATTCCCATCTAAGCAGGTTAGGTATTAAAGGTACCGACCTCGGGCACCACCTCCGTGGTAGTGGTCTAGAGAGTGTTAGCAGAAATTTCTCATTCTGATAAACTTTCCCTTCAACAAATTTAGTAACAGAAAATTTCCCAATTCAAAAATAAGGAGTCTGACTTCAACCCCAACTCTACCACCGGTGTTCAAGTCAGAGGGGACTTCTGTTAATAGCAAAATTAGGTTGGGGAATCAAAGGGAAATTTTCCACTCTCTGAGCTCAAGTCAAAGCCCGAGTTCACCATTCATGGGACCTCAGGTGAACCATAAAACTATCGCGTAGAAGCAGGAAGGGTCATCGGGCTTAGGAATTATCAGGGATGAAGCTCGGCACGACAGGGTCGAGCCTCACTCAAACACTGGAATCTGGGCTTCTCGAGATTTCCTATCCTAGAGCCTCAATTTCTTGGGTTAGGCTCCAAAACCACCCCTTATAAACCAGGAAGGATCGCCAAGCTCAAGAGGCATTTGAAGTGAAGCCCGACGCAAACAAGAATGATCTCTTTTCAGGTCAAGGCTTCTGGAGGTCAGATTTAACTCAAAGCCTAAGCTAGAAACCCATCAACCACTCCAGAAGCCCGATGCTCCTGTTAGAAACAAAGAGAGAACCTCTAAGTGGAACAGGCTTATGCTATAACTAATTCGTTAAGGGACGTCATTAGAATACCTAGACATGAAACAAGAATCTCGCCTAAACTACGGTACCCCCAGTAAGTGTCCACAAGGTCGTCCCAAGCTTCTGAGACCAGAACTAAAGCATGGATATACCTCATTCTACAAAATGACTAACTCGAAGACCTCTATGAAGAATCACTCCATGAGTACACACAAGATCGTATCTACGTTATAACGAACATTGAATGCTACATACGTGTAAGATAAGAATTTGATTCTAAAGAGGAAACAAACTCATCTTCTTCAACGATAATCTTGAGTCCGTAATTTACTCAAACTCAATGACTTATAAATAGAAGATTTCCCCCGATAAGAAGGGAACGGATTCCTAAAATCATGGCGGGTGATTCACGAGTTTAAACCTACTTGGAGCATGTATAATGAGGTCCAATCATGATAAAGAAAAGAGAGAAAGAGAGAGGACTACGTCAGGCCTAAATTCGGTGAACAGAACACGACCATCATTGTATCTACTATTCGACAAGTACGAAGTTGCCACCTTCCTATGTCCTAGAGAGATTGTGAGTGTATGTGAGAGATTTCTGTATACCACGAATGATCAACAATAAAGCTCTCATTCGCTATCACATTATCATTCAAATATTTGTTTCTATCTTAACATGTCAGATATCTGAGGTACTGACCCCAACCATCACCTCCGTGGTAGTGGTCTCGAGGGTGTTAATTGGAATTTCTCATCTTGAGCAAATTTCCAGTTAACAGTTGGAATTTCTCATCTTGAGCAAATTTCCCGTTAACAGATTGTTGGTGTTCTATCCGGCAACGCTTTCGCGTAGTTACAATTTATCTGCCAAAAATTGCTTCACTAATTTCTTCACTAATTTCTTCAAGTTCAACCAAATCAACAAGGAAGCTTTCAGATTTGTCTGTGTGATTGGTTTCTTTTTAATCTCTTATAATTTCATTTTTTTTTTCGGAAAAAGCATGCTTTTCAAATATGGAAGAAATTTCAGATTTGAAGAAATGCAAAAAAATGCCTAGATTTCTTGAAACAAAAGTGTTAACCAAAAATTTGCTCGGGATGAGGAATTCCAGTTAGCATCCTCGAGAGCACTACCTCCGAGGTGGCAGTCGGGGTTGGTACCTTCGGTACCTTGTTTGTTCGTATGATGGTGGATATTAGGATAATACTAACATGATGCGTAAAGGAAAATAATATTGCTTTTTCGTTGATAAAATGAACCACATATATTATACAAAAATCATTCAACAACTCTCAATCTCTCTTGGGTACAGTGGGTGTGGTGGCTTTGTGCCTGTCGAGAAGTAGATAACGATGGTAACCATGTTTTGTGAACAGAATTTAGGCTAAAGTAAACTCTCTTACTGTATTTCTCTTGTTCTATCTATTGTTGAACCTTCCTTTCTCCGTTCGTGCTTGGGGCGTATTTGTACGCAGTCCAAATAGGTTAAGCTCGTGATTCTCCCGCCATGAAACTCTAAATAAAATCCCTCCTTATTGGATGGGATATTTTGCTTAATTGTCATTGACTTTGGCTTAATGATGGATTCAAGAATATCTGGGATAAAGATGAGTTTGTTTCCTCTTTGGACTCAATCACTTGCCCTGCACGTACGTAAAGTTTTAATGCTAGTTAGGGAGTGAAGGCGATCATGTGTACTACCTTGGTGAGATGCATCACGGAGGTCATCGAATATGACGTTCATTGTCTCAAAGGGCGAGGTACATCTATGTTCTTGTCTTGGTGTTAGGAGCTTGACATGATCTTTCCAGGTCCCTTTGAAGCTTAAAATGACTATATCGGTGCCTTTTAGTGGTAATGGATCTTCTACGAGCTTCTTTTTACCTGTTTAGGTGGACCCGATTCTTCCCTCATAAAATTGGAGCGATTTTATAGTATGAGCATGATCCTCCCACAGGCCCCTTAATATAATTGGGAAAGGTGACAGGCTTTTGGGAGGTCGCGAGGTATTTCGTCCCAATGAAGCCTAGGTCTTGCCTCATCGACCTCATTCTAGTCTCTTATGTCAACTTAATAAGCTTAATCTGATTGTGTTGAGCTTCATCTAGGGTGTTCCTAGGGTGTGACAACCTCATCTTGCTTCTGCAGGATCGACCCTGGCACAGTATTAAGTAATCTCGGATCTAGACCCCGGATAGGAGAGTGGAAAAATTACTTTTGGTCCCTAGCCAGATTTGGCTATTAACAGAAGTCCCATCAGACTTGAACATCAGTGATTGAGTTAAGGTTAGAGTCAGACTTTCTGTTTTAATTAGGAAATTTTCCCTCATCTTTTTGTTACTGAAATCTTGATAGGAGTCTTCTCATTAAATGCAAGTGAGACGTGGCGAGCAAGGAACAATGTGTTTTTCAAAACAATCTGGCTGCGTTATGCCAGTCCCCGAGATTCGAGGCAATCTTCACCGAAGATCATGCTTCCATGTCCTTGACGTCATGGGTTACTGCTCCATTCACCCCTATTTAAACCCTGTTGCTTAATTGACTTCTCCGTGATTTCTTCCACTTCAAAATTCAAATTTTCAAAAGGAAAAAATCTTTCTTTCTTTCCCTTCTCGAGCAACGCCTCTATCTCTCTTTCATCTCACCCGAAATCTTCTTCTACCATGTCAAAATACAGCCGTGATACTGTTGACCTCCTGGTAGAGGGTGAAGAGGTCTCCAATCTTGACCCTGGGAAATTAGCACAAAAGGATTTTGACATCGATGACTCTCCTCCTAACCCACAGTGTCGCCTGTCTAATATAAACGTGTATATTGGGACCTAATTTTCTAATAGGCCTGATGACCCTCAGAACTTGGTTAATGAAGCTTCAAACAAGGAATCCAAGAATACTCTTGCTGGAAAGGGTCAAGTCGTGGTTGCTAGCACCTTTTCGATGGAACTCCTCCCCTACGACTTCAAGGTCATCCCAGATTCTACCACTGACCAAAATTCGATTGAATGTTTAAAGGCCAAGTATGGCATCCCCGACAGTGTTCCCGTTTCCATTCCTCCCAAGAAATATAATGTCTTCTCTCCTCCTAAAGACGTTCTTCCGATCCATGTCCCAACTTTCAAGAATAGGGTCAGGCTTCCTTTTCACCTCACCCTCCGACGCGCTCTTCATACCTTGTAGCTAGATACTCTCCAGTTAACACCTGGCTTCTGGAGACATCTAATCGGCTTCCTTGTGCTATGGAGAGAACAATACAAGCTGGGTAAAGTCACTAGGAAGTAAGGAGTAGAGGAACTGGTCTACCTCTTCCAAATTGGCAGCCTATCTGACGGCTCCGGAGGACAGTTCTACACGAAAGCCAAGAAAAAACTCAACTTCATCATTTCCGGAGATTCTAAGAAAGACCCCACTTGGAAGGATGAATGGATTCTGGTGGGAGGTGATTGGGGGAGCTCGATCTACATTAGAGGGCATGAGTTTGAGGTCCCCACAACATTCAGTGACAAGCCCTCATGGGATAGGGATTCTCTACCCACTGAGTCTGAGACAATCATGAAGACCATCATCTCTCATAATTATTTAAACTTGAAGTTTCCTACCACTGATTCTTTTAATCCCAGCAGGGTGAAACTATACTTGTGAATCTCTGCTGCTACTCCCTGTAAGTAAAAGAAAACTGAACCATCTTGCTCCATTTTGTTTGCTAGCTTGGCTCTGACGTCTTTCACTTCTTTTTTTTAACAGTCTTTGTTGTTGCTCCAACTTCCCGTGAAGTTTAGCAAGCTTGTACCCCTCCCTTCTCTATTAGACCATCATAGGAAATCTCCTCTGCTTTCTCGTATAAAGGGGGACCAATTGTTCCAGCTAGGATTTGACCTACTCTTGTTCCGTCCTCTTCCCAGCTCAAGTCCAAGATGGCGCTCCTCACATTGCGGACTTTTAAGGTGCAAGGTAAGGAGACTTCTGTTCCACTTACTATTGTAACCGCCTCTGCTCCTTCTCCGGTTATCCCCTCTATTGTTGTTGCTACTTCTGCTGCTTACGCGATTAGCTTCCCTGATGCTCCGCTTCTTCATTCTCATCCCCAATTCCTAGAGCTTCGGGAAACCATGAGGCAAATGTTATAAAGGTTCCTATTGTTCCTTCTTAATATCGGACGGGCTCGACCGGGCAAGATGAAGTCCTAAAGCGGTTTGTCACGTCTTGCCTAGGAGGTGGCCTCAATAAGATGGCTTCGATGCCCATCGACATTCTGCTTACCAAGGTATCTGCTCTCTTGGCTGAGCTAATTATCTGCTTATACTTTTACTTGGTCTTCCCAGCTTGTTCAGTTCTAACTTAAGCTTCATATCCTGCAGGCTTTAAAATTCAACGTGGCTATAGACCACCAGGTGGCCTCTCTCCGTGACCGCACGATAAAAGTTGAGGCTGAAGCTGAGAGGGCTATGAGATTACTTGCCCAGGCTCAAACTCTGATGCATGAAATGACTTCTAGCTAGATGGAGACTGAGACCGAGCTAGCCAAGCTTCAGTGTGACTATGAGAGGATGAAGCGGTCCTTCAATCTGAACGTCATGCTAAACAGAGGGATTCCTGGAAAGCTGAGGCCAAGATGTTGGACATCAAGAACCAGGATCTGCACGATCAAGTGGCCAAGCTCCAAGCAGAGGTAGATGCCTCTTTCAATGATAGGTACTTTTACACCTCCTTACAAGTCATTGAAACCCTCCCTCTTCCCTTTGATCTATTAGTCATTCTTAATATGGAAATAGAGGAGATTATGGCCAAGGTCATGGAGATGTTCCATCCCTTCGGTGATGGAGCAGTTTCTTCAAGCACGGTTAGGACCGAAAAATAATCGATTGAGGCAAATAAGGTACTCCAGCCATTTTGGAGAGGGATATACTCGAGGATATACTCGAGGTCTAAGAGAGGACCGGAGATCGCCTTAAAGAGATTGCTAGACCAGGGTCTGGTGGTGAGCATATGGAGACAGGGGGAAATGCCACCCCTCTGGATGTGATCATTCCTCCTGAAGTTATGGTTATGGTCAATGCAACCCTAAAAAGAAGAAGTGGTAGGAGAGGACATCTAAGATGAGCAACCACTGTATGGAGGAAAAGCAGGCAAAGATCAGCAAGGAGGAAGAGGAGCAGTAGGAGGGAACCAGGAGGATGTTGGAGCTTGATTCAATCTACTTATGACCTGTCTTGATTGCCAGGAAAGTAGGGTGGGCACCCCGATTTATTCATGACCAGCTTTTATTAATTTTTTTTTTTTGTTCTTCTTTATAGATGTTGCATAGAATTATGGGTTGGGCTCCCTAAACGATGATTGTATTCTTATAAGGGGATAAGATCCCTTGTAGATAATGAAATTTTGTTACGATTTTATTCATGCTTGCTTTAATTGATTGATCGGTCTATTTTTGTACATTTTTAAGTCCACATTTCCTATTATTTGTGCTTTGTTCTTATGTAAAAGTAGCTATTTTATGTGTTTGTTGAGCATATGTAGGTCACATTCCATTCAAAAGATGTTGGATGTTATTTTGGAGAAAAAGAGCAAAAAATCAATTTTCGGACCAGTGCAGAACAGTCATATTTTGGAGCCTATATCTCTCATCTAATATCGAATTGTGTGTCCTACTACTTATGGATTGAAAGCCTCGGAAGTCTAGTTTCCGGTGCACTTTACGGATCGCAATTCCAATATTCCTAGAAGAAATTATGTGCAATTTAGTAACCAAAGGTCAGTGCTAGATAGTCAACCGCGGCCTAGACCGCCGTCCAGGCACAAGACCTTGCCAGTGTACTACGGAGCAGTAATTGGCAGAGGATTTTCACCGTCTGGACTGTGGTGACCTCCGGAGTGACCAAGGCTGTGATTTGACGGATTTTTGGTTGAAAACCACTCCGAATTGGTCCAGAATTGTTCCCAAACTTTACCAATAAAATTCTAATGATTTTAGAAGACCAAAACATGTTTGGGAAACTTTCTGTTAAGGGAAAATTTGTTTATGATAAGAAATCACCACTAACGCCCTCGAGACCACTACTGTGAAAGTGGTGGCCGGGGTCGGTACCGCTGATACCTGACATGATCTTGTATGAATATGAAGGAGGATGAAAATGTAGGTAGGAGAGGTACGCTCAAGTACTTTTCTTGCTACTTGATTTAACCATGCCAGGATCTACAGTGGATCTTGGCGCTTTTGGTGACGATAAGGCTTTACGGGCTTCTTCTTTCAATGCTCGGACAGGTCGAGATTATACCTCGACGAGGCAGGAGGGCCTTTGCAAGACAAGTTCGGCACCTTGAAGGTCTCCTAATGATAGTAGAGATAGTAGCAAGATCTAGGAGAGTGTCACGAGATTCCTTGATGTCGGGGAACCCAGGTCCTTTCACTTCGACCTAGCTACGGGCTTTATCCTGGTATAAGGAGCTTGATGCGGTCTCGTCAGGCTTTATTTGGTAAGCCTAGACACGTGCGAGATGCTCAGTTGGTATGGGCGGCCTAGCCTTGCTCCTGTAGGATCGCGTGGTAGCTTAACCTCAGGGTCCTTGATACCCCATCATTCAAGCCCGAATTCGGACCCTTGTGGGAAGGTTTGGAAGTGGGAAATTCTTTTTTGGTACCTAGCCAAATTTTGCTATTAATAGAAGTCTCCTCTGACTTGAACACTGGTAAGTATTTGGGGTTGGAGTCTGAATCTTGTACTACATGAAGAATTTTTCTTGTCGCTTCGAACTTATAGCTAGAATTGCTCCTAGGCTTAGAGAACCGGGGTACTATTTATTCTTGCAAAATAAATGAGCGTATTGCTCGATCATGTCGGATGAAGCTTCTGTAGTAAACATGGATACCTAGAATTTATTTTTCTAGGAATCACAGTACTTAGATGAGCTGGCGAAATAATTCTGGTAGGCATCTATGCCATCTAGATCCTTCCTAGTGGGGTTAGCCTGGCCAAGGCATCAGGAGCGCTATCTAGCTATTTCCTGGTATTTTGATATGGACTGCAACTATGCTCTTAAACACAGACCCTTCCTGGGGGTCGTAGCCCGACCAAGGCATCAGAAGCGCTATCTAGCTATTTCCTGGTCTTTTGATATGTATGGTAACTATGCTCTTAAACTCAGACCCTTCTTGGAGGTCGTAGACCGACAAAGGCATCAGGAGCGCTATCTAGCTATTTCCTAGTCTTTTGATCTGGATGGCAACTATGCTCTTACACTCGAATCCTTCTTGGGGGAGGTCACCCGACCAAGGCATCATGGGTAATGAGAGGGCTTCCCTGATCAATCCCTGGTCTCGAGATCTGGATGGCAACTATGCTCTTACACTCAGACCCTTTTTGGCGGGGGGTGGTGCCCGGCCGAGGCATCATGAGCGCTATCTAGCTATTTCCCGGTCTTGAGGTGATCATTGTCAAAATACCATGGCGTTCCTCCTAGACGGATTTATCCAGTCCAGAGCATCAGAAGGGCTTTGGAGCTCTCCTAGTGATGGTGATCCTCCTAGAGGGATTTTATCTTGTCCAGGGCATTATGAGTGCGGTGTAGCGCTCTTGGTGATGGTGATCACATGAGATCCACTACGGATACCGAAATCGAAAGAGATGCAAACTCATGGTGAGCTAATACGAAGTTGTATCAATGCATGTTGGTATCGGTTGATAACCAGTCTCGCTCTAGGAGTTCTTTAACGAGTACAATCTCTTGAGATGATGCTGGCCATCAACCCTCACACTGGATTACTGGGAAAATATTGAGCTTCAAGTGTCTAAGTGATGTAACCGGTTTGGAAGTCCGCTTGGGGTAGATGAGAGCCTTCAACAATCGTAATGGAGCTCGAGATTCCATTTTGAACTAATCGTGTCCTCTGGGTGCTCCTTGAATGGATCGGGACCTCGATGGCTCACTAGGGCATTGGAAGGCCCATTACAAATGGAGAGGAGCCATCGGTATGATAATCTTTGAGAGCAAGCTGGTGTTTGCTAAGGTTGAGCTCGTGTAAGCCAAGGAGGATGGTTACTTCTTCACAACCTTCCAGGTAGAGCTAGCTCTACTTGCCCCCTTTGACTTAAGAGTCATTGATGGATGAAAAAGGGAGAGGATTAAGAAGAAAGCTGTTGAGATGGTTGTGTATGTTCCCCTCTTAGCTGGCAAGTCTTAGGTCGCTGAAGCAAACCCGGGCTTGAAATCATGGTACAGTAGATGATCAATCTGAAGAGGGAGCTTTTCCCTTAAATAAAAACCACAGCTGAGGTGGTTGTTTATATGGCAGGTGAGCCTCAGTTGATCCAAAAGTAGATGTTTCAGATTAAGAAAACTACTCTATTTGGTGAGGTCAAACCAAGAGATGGAGGAGCTGACCAAGGTAGTGAAAGGCGCAGTTATTTTGAATGACCAGAATTGAAGCAACCATGGCTAAAAAACAGGGAACCTGGGAGTGGATCCAACATGCATATGATGTGGAAAGACTCAGGTCCATGCGTCGTGCCATGTGAGGATTGCTTCGAAGAAGAAGGTAAACTTTTGAGGGAGTGGTTTAAACTCTGCATGGCAGCGCGGCTACCTTGGGAACCGGTAGCCAAGGTGGGTGGGTCATTTGCTGAATGACGCTTTTGTATTGCTTGCTAGGCAGCTCGAGCTCTTCTTTGCTCTGACCTGATCATCATTGGAGGACGGTTACCTTGAGTAAATCACAGAGAAAGTTAAGAGTTACCTGGGTCCACTCCGACTGAAGCCAGACTTTATTGAGATGATGGATGCGCAGCTGATGAGGAGGACTTAGTTCCCATTTTTGCTTTCTTGTCTAGTCGTGTTGGGATAGGAACTACCTTGAAGTCCTCTGCTACTGTAGATGCATGGAGAGCTTCAAGTCTTCCTACCTCTCTATCTTAATCTATCTAAGTAGAGGTCCATATTGGTGTTACCAAGGTAGGTAGGTGATGGCTCAGAGAGGTAGATCGGGACCAAGGTAGCTCGCTAGAGCGATGAATGGCCCCAAACAAGTGGAGAGGAGACACCTGCCTAGTAACTGCCTAGAGACATTCTCAGGATTCTAAAAGTTTTCCGCGACTGAGAGAACACTTTGGACCCCTCTGTGATGAGTGGTGACTTACTTGAGCATTGGATGACCCTATATGAATGGAGATGGGCTATCTGTCTGGTACCAGTTAAGAGGCGTACTTGGGATTTCAAGAAGCCCCCAACAACTCAGAAAAAGCTCTGAACCCTCCAAGAGTGGGAAGCTTCTGAGACCTCCTCGATTGGATCGGGCTTCGGTTGCTTGCCAGGGTGATGAATGACCCGGTAAGCATGGAGCAAAGCCATTGGTCTTGTAGCGGTGCTACCGGTCTAGAAGCTTGCTTAGGCAAGTAGGTGGCATTACCAAATATGGGAAGCTTCTGAGACCTCCTCGATCGGATCGGGCTTTGCTGGCTTGCTAGGGCGATGAATGACCCGATAAACATGGAGCCAAGCCACTAGTCTTGTAGCGGTGCTACCGGTCTAGAAGCTTGCTTAGGCACGTAGGTGGCTTTACCAAATGTGGGAAGCTTCTGAGACCTCCTCGATCCGATCAGGCTTTGGTAGCTTGCTAGGGCGATGAATGGCCTGGTAAACATGGAGCGAAGCCACCGAAGGTACTGGTCCAGATGCATGCTTGGGATCCTAGATGTCCCCAGCAACTGCGAGAGGGCTCTAGACCCCGCTGGAATGAATCAAAAGCTCAGTGGCTTACTTGGGCGTTGACAAGCTTTGTATAAGAAGTGATGAGCTGCTTAGGCCTACCAGAGGTTACAGTGAGGCTGCTAGTCCAGAGGTTTACTTAGGCACGCATGTGGCCTTACCAGATGTGGGAAGCTTCTGAGAACTCCTCGATCGGATCGGGCTTCGGTGGCTTGCTAGGGTGATAAATGGCCTGGTAAACATGGAGCGAAGCCACCAGTCTTGTAACGGTGTTACCGATCTAGAAGTTTGCTTAGGTACGTAGGTGGCCTTACCAAAGGTGGGAAGCTTCAGAGACCTCCTTGATCGGATCGGGCTTCGGTGGCTTGCTAGAGCGATGAATGGCCCGGTAAGGGTGGAGCGAAGCCACCGGTCTTGTTGCGGTGCTACCGGTCTAGAAGCTTGCTTAGGCACGTAGGTGGTCTTACCAAATGTGGGAAGCTTCTGAGACCTCCTCAATCAAATCGGACTTCGGTGGCTTGCTAGGGCGGTGAATGGCCCGATAAACATGTAGCGAAGCCACCGGAGGTACTGGTCCAGATGCATGCTTGGGATCCTAGAAGTCCCCAGCAACTAAGTGACGGCTTTGGACCCTGCCGGAATGAATCAAGAGCTTAGTGGCTCACTTGGGAGTTGACAAGCCCTGTATAAGATGTGAGGAGCCACTAAGCCTCTACTGGTAATGTTGCTCTAAAGGTTACACAGCTGAGTTGGCTTTTCAGATTCATGAGTTGTTCTGCTACAGCTACCTAGAAGCTTACGAAGGGCAGACCCAGAGGCATGGGGGGATCCGTATTAACAGGTCGAAGCCTAGTGGATCTGTTGGATAAGTGATACACTGGTGGCAGAGCGATTCTACTGTAAAATAGCAGGAGAGGTGTGTATAGAAGCTCTCGATGTATCAGAATGGTTCAGCCATATAGAAGATCTTTAAGCGGGAAGCTACTGTATTAAAGCTCCACTATTATCTGAGTAGGTTCACTTCATAGGAGTAACATAATGAACTGGTTCCACCAGGAATCTCACGTACCATATTTGCTCCACAATGAACAAAACTTAAATAATAAAATGAGCACCACATGCGATACATAGGCGATGAAGACAAGTATGGAGAAAAGACATTGTATATAGTAAATGATATTCATGAATAATGAATCTGTTACCTCGATAGTATAATGATACTCATGCGAAGACATAAAGGCTTTCAAAATGGGTGTAGAAACTTCCCACAGACAGCGCCAGAAAGTGTTAACGGGAAATTTGTTTAGGATGAGAAATCCCCATTAACGCCCTCGAGACCACTACCCCGAAAGTGGTGGCCGGGGTTGGTACTGCTGATACTTTACCTGATCTTGTATGAATATGAAGGAGGATGAAAACATAGGTAGAAGACAAGCCATCTCGCCCGTCGGGCTTTGTGCTTATGTAGTAGATCTGGGGAGCTTGAGGAGACAAGCCATCCCTCCCATCTGGCTTCATGCTTATGAAGTTGATCTAGGGAGCTCGAGGTTCTCTTATTGGTATGAAGAGGTTGATCTTGGTCCTGGTCCTGGTCCTGGTCCTGGTCCTGGGTTGGGGTCGGAGCCCGTCATGGTACCCAGAGCCCGGTTCTGGAGCCGGATTCCTTCCTGTAATTCTCCGATCTAGATAGCAAGTAAGAAGGTGGCTTATCTAGATCCAGTGTCGGAGAGCTCGATTTCTGCCGCAGAGATGATGCGAGAGAGCTCATTGACTTCCTTCAAGCTGGTCTGGGTAGTTTCTCCTCATCTTGGCGTGCGACTTTGGCATATAGATGAGAGGATAAGAGCGCTAGGTCCAGCGGGGTAGGAATCTGGCTCTGTTTCCTTAGGTCTTCGTTGTTGTTTCCCGATATCATGTAAGAAATATTAGATTTCTAGGACCAATGAGGTCGATTCCTAGCCCGCATACACACATACGTAACACAGTAGATAATAGGAGATACACAAGTCTTTTGTAGAGGGAGATGGACTGACCAAGGGGGAAAAAATATCACGAATGATCACATGCTGAAAAACCCCAAGGCAGTATCCGGAGAAATGGGGAATACCCTTCCTTATGTATATATCAAAGAATGCTCCGGGGAGCTTACAAGAATGGTGAAGTAATACAACGTAGTTGCTCCAGAGAGCTTACAATGGTGGTCGAATGTAGACCGATACCGAGGTATATTCTAGGTAAAGGTAACACATACATTGATGATGTCGAGAGATCTCTCAAGCAAAGCATATCTGTCTTCTGTCATTTTTTAGAGATCGATCGTATGCCTTTTTCAGGCATATTTATAAATGGTGACTACCTTGGTGTGCAAGTCCAGAATTCTTCAATCTCCCCCTCCTTCTTGAGTACGATTCTTCCTTTAATGTAGTTGATCGGATCGTGGCTAATATTTCCTCTTCGAACTCTTCCTTCCTTGATAGATGGGATTTTCTGTTATAGTTGACCCCAAAGGATCGGATATTGAGGATATCTTAGTGGTAAAGGCATTTGTTTCTTTTAGGATTCTTTCACTAATGGTGGACATTAAAGAGTTGAATATTCTCTTATTAATGGTGTTGATCATGTCATTAATTGGGATGAATGCCTCCATTAATACGGTTGACCATAATAATGCTACTTTAAATGTCAAGGAAGTCAATCCTCTCTTCCTATGTTGCCGAGATGAGAGCTCTAGTTCTACATGTCACTTTGGAGAGGTACTTCATGGAGATTACCTGAGGTGACATTTGATATTCCTTGACGGCTAGGTACCCTAGGATCCAGTACACTAGCGGGGTCCCTCGGAAACCTCTCGATTGACACGGAGCTAGATGATGGTCTTCCCATGGAGCTTGTGCTAACCATTTTAGGGGTTAAATATCCCATAAGGTTCCAACCTTATAGCTGGGAGCTTGGTTTAGCTACGTCGAGCATTATCATAGAGCTTGACCTAATTGTCCAGTCTTCCTAGCGGGGTAGCGGGGTAGCGAGCTTGGCTAGCAGGCCCTGGTAAGGTGTTTGCCAGAAACAGGTGACCTAGGCTCGCTTCTGGAAGGTTGGAGAGGTACGCTCGAGTACTTTTCTTGCTACTTGATTTAACCATGCCAGGATCTACAGTGGATCTTGGCGCTTTTGGTGACGATCAGGCTTTACTGGCTTCTTCCGTCACTGCTCGGACAGGTCGAGATTATATCTCGACGAGGCAGGAGAGCCTTTGCAAGACAAGTTCGGCACCTTGAAGGTCTCCTAGTGAAAGTAGAGATAGTAGCAAGCTCTAGGAGAGTGTCACAAGATACCTTGATGTCGGGGAACCCAAATCCTTTCTCGTCGACCTAGCTTCGGGCTTTATCCTGGTATAAGGAGCTTGATGCGGTCTCGTCGGGCTTTATTTGGTAAGCCTAGACATGTGCGAGATGCTCAGATGGTATGGGCAGCCTCGCCTTGCTTTTGTATGATAGCGTGGTAGCTCAACCTCGGTGAACTTGATGCCCCGTCAATCAAGCCCGAATTCGGACCCTTGTGGGAAGGCTGGGAAGTGAAAAATTCTTCTTTGGTCTCTAGCCAAATTTTGTTATTAACACTTCCAAAACTCAAATTATTAGTCAAATATCAAAAGAGAAAATTCAATTTAGGAAAGGATTCTTATTCCTTGTTTCATTCTACTTTCCCACTTGATGGATTTCCTAAACCTAAGATGAATTGGGGGTTCACAAGGAAAAATAAACTATAAATACTCCATATTCTTTACAATTGAAAGAAGGAAGAGAAGCCGAGGGAGGTCCCAAGCCACCAAGGGGGCCATCCCCCACCACTCCATCACTATACATCACCTCACATACCATCCATTCATCTTTACACATCGAAGATTCAAAGACGAAGAAGAATTCATCATTGAAGACTTGAAGAACTCATTGAAGGCCAAGATGAGTTTTATCTTTTCTTTCTCTTTTCCTTCAATTTTCATAATGTGTAACTAAATCCATAACTAGGGAATCAATGTAAACCTTTTGTGAATGCTCATGTTTGGATTAATAATATTATTTCATCAACTTAATTCTTGATTTGTTCATTATTCTTAATTGCTTGACTCTCATTAGTTATAATATTTATTCACACCATAGACCAAGGGTGGATAATTATTTGGCATTATTTTAGGGTTAAGACTATCTGAGAATTAGGGTTGAGTATAGACCAAACCTAACCTTGATTAATGCTCTTTTGAACGAATGAATTTTATCTTTAGCATAGACCAAGCAAAGTGTAGAATTTGGTTCTTATTTCTTACGCTTAGCGAGTTTCCGATCATTGTTCAAACCAAAGACCATGGGTGAATAGTGGTTGGGAATAGTTGATTCATCCCGCGATCATACGGTAATAGTCATATTAAAGATAAAGAATGAACCCTTGAATTGATTGAATCTTTTTACAAATTAATCCATGCATTGAGTGTTTATAATTGGGGATCATTGATGACCTAGTATTTTCTCACCCTTGACCACAAGCCAATCTTTTCAATTGTTTTCTTAGTTTTAATTTAATTTAGTCTTAGCTTTAAATCAAACTCAACAATCTTCTTGTTACTTTAATTTAGCTTTAATTAGAACTAGGTTTAAATCATTAAATCTCTAGTCCTCATGGGAACGATCCTTACTTGTCGTTGTACTTTTCTTCACAAATCGTGCACTTGCGAGTATTGTTTTTATAACATGATTTATAACAATCATTGATCCTGATCATGAACTTCAAACTTTGCTAAGAATTCCTTGCTTCATTCCTGACCTCGACCTAGATGTGGCCTGCGAAATAACCCTGACTTTATTAAATCTGGTAAATAAGAAACTTTGAACCTGTTAAGTACAAGCACACTAGTTGGATAGACATTTATCTCCAATTCTCAGCACTTGGTCGGAATTCATATATTGGGGAGGAGTCCCATTGCTTTGTGCCTCACCTTTGATGATTCCTCGTGTGAAATTCAACCTAGGTACCCCTTCATCGGCACTCGGGGAGGTATCTTTTCATGGCGACCTCGATCCAACAAGCAAACCTGTTTTTACGCTAGGATCCTTCTCAGGGGTGGTAGCCCGATCGAGGGATCAGGAACGCTATCAAGCTATCAAGGTCTCGAGATCTAGATTGCAACAATGCTCTTATACTCGAACCATTCTTGGGGGTGGTAGCCCAACCAACGCATTAAGAATACCACTGAGCTATCCTGGTCTCGAGATCTAGACGATAACTATGCTCTTACACTCAGACCCTTCCTAGGGGTGGTAGCCCGACCAAGGCATTAGGAACGACATCGAGCTATCCTGGTGTTGAGATCTAGACAATAACTATGCTATATCTTAGGGGTGGTAGCCTGACCAAGGCATCAGGAACGCCATTGAGCTATCCTGATCTCGAGATTTGGATGACAACTATGCTCTTACACTTAGACCCTTCCTAGAGGTGACAGCCCGACCAAGGTATTAGGAATGCCATCGAGCTATCCTGGTCTCGAGATCTGGATGGTAACTATACTCTTACACTCAGATCCTTGTTGGGGGTGGTAGCCTGACCACGGTGTCAGAAACGCCATCGAGCTATCTTGGTCACGAGATCTGGATGGCAACTATACTCTGACACTCAAACCTTTCTTGGGGTGGTAGCCTGACCAAGGCATCAGGGGTAGTGAGGTGGCTTCCTCGACCAATCCCTGGTCTTGAGACAGTCATGGAGAATTTACTCATGGAGAATACAATCGAAAATGGAGAAATAAACATCTCATAGAGAATACAATCGAAGATGGAGAAATTAATAGCTCATGAAGAATACAATCAGAGATGGAGAAATTAATATCAAACTTTATTGATGTTAAAGATGGAGTACACTACTATTTGAATAACTTATTGAAGCCTTGATCGAGGTAATCTGCTAAAAATTCCCCTGCATAGGGATTGAATTTCCTTAAATGCTCAGCATTCCAGGTGTGGTCAATGGGTCGACCATCCATATCTTCAAGCTTGTAAGCCCCATTTCGGACCACTACCTTCACCAAGTATGGCCCGTCCCAGTTGAGTCCCAGGACCCCATCCGACCTTTTTTGGGTATTCAGGGTCACTTTCCAGAAAACCAAGTCCCCCTTATTGAAGTTCCTGGTTCTGACCTTTCTATTGAAATACCTAGCAATTTTGCTCTAGTAAATTGCTACTTTCTCAAATGTCCGATCTTGTTTCTCTTCTAGGAGGTCTAGACTGGCTCGGAGCTTGATCTCGTTACTCTCTGGTTTAAATTGTTACACCCTAAACGAGGTCAATTTATGTTTTATGGGAAGGACCGTTTCGACCCCTAAGGTTAGAGAGTAGGGTGTTTCTCCGGTAGTTGTTCTCTTCATGGTCCAATATGCCCAAAGAACCTCGGGGAGCTCCTCAGCCTACTTGTCTTTCTTTCGCTACAATTTCTTCTTCAACAACTTCTTGATAGTCTTGTTGGTGGATTCGACAAACCCATTAGTTTGTGGGTGGGCTATTGAAGCAAACCTGAGGTCGATTCCCCAACCTTCACAAAAGTCTTTGAATCAGACATTGTCAAATTGTTTGCCTAGGTATTCTCTTATAATAAGTGGAGTCCTGAACCTGCAAATCATGTTGGTTTTAATGAACCACGTTGGTATTGATGAACCTCGTCGTATTCTCTTCTGAAATCTGGGAGAGGGGTCTTGCTTCGACCCACCTTGTGAAATAATTAATTGCCATGATAGAGTGCTTAGCTTGCCCAGAAGCGGTAGGAAGAGGGCCAATCAGGTCGACCCCCTACATGGCAACGGGGTAGGGTGAACTGAGAGATAATAACCGTTCTGGTGGTAGGTGACTCAAGTTCGAGGTCATCTGGCATGGTTCACAGGATTGTACAAATATCTTTACGTCTTGGTGAATAGTTGGCCAGTAATAGCCCATGTGGAGCACTTGATATGCTAAAGCCTCCACACCAATGTGATTCCCGCAGTCCCCAGAATGGACCTATCTTAATGCCCAATTAGCATCGTCCGGATGAAGACATCAAAGTATAGGAAGGGATTTATCCCTCCTGTAGAGGTATCCATCTACCAGTCAATACCGAACTGACAATATCTTGACTTTTTAGGCTTGGTCGGGGTCTTCAGGAAGCTTTCCTTCCTGGAGGTAGACAGCTATCGGGTCCATCCAATAAGGTAGACGTTCCACAGGGCAGATTTCTTTACCTGCTGTTATGCTCGACTGGGAGATCACCTGGAGGGGTACTCCCTTATATAGAGCTTGACCTCCATTCGTGGCTATCTTTTCTAAGACATCTACCTAGTGGTTTTGCTATCGATGTATCTGCTCGATCTAGAATCCTTTGAACCTTTCCCTTAGTTGCTTGACTAGCTTCAGGTAGGCAGCCATGTTGTCACCTTTGGCTTGGTAGGGTCCCGTAACCTGGTCGACGATGAGTAATGAGTCACTCTTGAGGTGCAAATAATCGGCCCCAAGCATGTTGGCGATCTTCATACCGGCTATGAGATCTTCAACTCTGCTTCATTATTGGTTACTTTAAATTCAAACCTAAAATAGTGGCAAAATTCTGTCCTTTTATGGTCGTCTAGGACTATGCCAGCTCCTCCCCCTACCAGTGTAAATGCTCCATCTGTGTAAAGGGTCCAGGCTTTACATTTTTTAGGCCAATTGTTGCCCTCTGAAAGCTTTTCAAGAGTCAGACCTAGTATTGCCAGGTCTCTTTGCTTTAGATGGTTGAGAACTAAGCTACAAATTCTACTAGGGCTTGATCTTTGATTTCTATTCAAGATTTATACTTCAAGTCAAACTAGGTGAGCTCTAAAGCCCACAAGACTAGCCTTTCGGATATGTTCGACCTCTGTAGAAATTGGCAGAGGGGTTGATCAGTCACCATTACTGCTATATATGCTTGAAAATAGGGGCGAAGCTTCCTGATCGAGGTGACCAGGGAAAGGGCAAGCTTTTCAAGGAGGAAGTAGTTCTTCTCGGGCTTGGATATTGCATGACTGACATAATAGATAGGTCATTGGACCCTATCCCCGCAATTCTTGACCAAAGCCCCACTTACTATCGTTTCTAACACTGCCATGTACATCTGTGACTCTTCTCCCGGTATTTGCTTAACTAGCAGCGGTGGGCTAGCGAGGTACTCTTTTAAGTTTTGAAAAGCTCACTCGCTGTCCTGGTCTTATTTCACGTTCCTCTCCTGCTTGATGGATTTGAAGAAGGGAAGACACTTATTCGTGGAACAAGAAATGAACCTTTTGAGCGCTATACGCCCCGTCAACACTTGGACTTGTTTGAGAGTGGTAGGAGAATCTAGGTTCATGATAGCTTGGATCTTTTTTGGGTTTGCCTTAATTCCCTTCTTATTCACCATTAAACCCAAAAAATTCCTCGTAATTACCCTGAAAGCACACTTGGTAGGATTCAGCCGCATTTGGTTCTCTCTTACTATCTGAAAAGTCCTACGGAGATGGTCTTGATGTTCCTGTGGTTCTCAAGATTTGGTGATCATATCATCTATGTACACCTCCATATTCTTCCTTATCTTCGACTTAAATAGCCTGTTGACCAATCGCTGGTAGGTTGCTCCCTCATTCTTGAGGCTGAAAGGCATCACCTTGTAGAAGTACAGACATTGCCCTGTGGTGAAGCTAGTCTTATCTTGATCGACATGGTGCATCATAATTTGGTTGTACCCTGAGAATGTGTCCATGAAGCTGAGGAGTTCATTTCTGGTAAACTCCAATCGTGGAATCCACTAGCTGGTTAATTTTTGGCAGATGAAACCTATCTTTTGGGCATGCCCGGTTGAGATCAGTGCAGTCGACACACATACCTCACTTTCTATTTGCCTTTGTGAACACGACCACGTTGGCAATCCATTCGGGGTAGCGTGCTTCTTTGATGAAGCCTGCTTTGAGCAACTTTTTCACTTCTCCTTAGACCGCAGCATTCCTCACAGCATTGAAGTGAAGCCTCTTTTGCTTGACGAGCTTGAAGGTTGGATTCACTGCTAATCGGTGAGCTGCCAATGATATCGAGTTCCTGGGCATCTCGTCATGACTCTAAGCGAAGATGTCATTGAATTCTTGAAGAAACCCAATCAGGCATTCTTTCACTCTTGGTTCAAGGGTAGCTCCGATCTTGACAACTTTGTAGAGGTCGTTTTTTCTGATGGATATCTCCTCTAGCTTGTCCACAGATTGCTCGCTAGCCCATTCTTTGCTCTGCTCTACCTCATTCAGTACCAGGGGGTAATCTTCTGGATGATTAGCGGGCTTCGTATCCTCTAAGATCACCCAGGTGCTTCCCTTTCCTGAATCGTCGCGACTTACGTGGACTGTTTCACTAGAGCTATCGCATTAGCACTGTATAGCATTTTCTGGCTGTTTACTGGTCCCCGCTTACCTCTCCCACATTATTCCCTACCATAAATTTTAGGATGTTATGGTAGATGAACAAGACCCCCTTCAAGGATGATATGAATGGTCTTCCAAGTATCGCGTTATAGGCCGACGGGGTGTCAACCACAACGAAATCTGTCATAATATTTTATTGGGGGGGTTCTGGCAATTACTGGGAGGATCTTTGATCACACTGGTGTGATCGAATCCCTAGTGAAACCATACAACAGGGTTGTGCAACTATTGTAGCATCAATGCTTCAAATTCAGCTTATCCAAAGTGTCTTTAAAGAGAATGTCTACACTGCTGCCTGTATCAACGAGCACGCGGTGAACCACGCTGTTGGCAATATGTACCGTGATCACCAAAGCATCATTATGAGGTTACACAGTTTTGTAGACGTCTACCTTAGTGAAGAAAATCTGTGCTGACTGGAATAAGCAAGCAGGGCTCTAGTCGACCTTGAAGATACTCCGGCTCACATCGATAAGGGGGACCTTCTTCGCATGGTTTTTTTTTGAATTATTGAAGGTGCCTGCCAGGGTGGGCCCTCCACTGATGGTATGAATAACCTAGATTTTTTTTATCAAATCCTTCTGTTCCCCTTTTTCTCTTCTCAGCATGATCAAGAATCTCTACTTGTACCTCCCATCCAGTTTGGATTTTTTTCCTGACCTACTGCAAGAATTCTAACAAAAATTCTCCCCTTACCAGAGCTTCAATCCGGTTGCTCAGGCTATAGCACTCTAAAGTGTTAAGTCCTACGTCTTCATGGAAGTCGCAGTACTTGTATTGGTTCCTCCTGTCTAATGGAGCTTTCATGGGTGTTGGCTTATGGAGTAGCCCCATGTCCCGAATGGCGAGGTAGATCGTTTCACGGGACAAATTTAAGAGGCGTAATGGTCGTACCCTCTTTCATCTCGTATTATGGGGGTTACAATCCTTGGATGAGGTGAAGATCGTGGAGGGGTCGCCTTGCCTGGTAATTATCTTGGGGAGGCTGGGAATGGGGAAAATGATACACTGACCTGCTAGGGGGTTTAGTCTGGATTTTTTGAGCTGGCATAGGTTTGGTTGCCTCCTTTTTCTGGTGCTTCGCCACTCTCATCATCATGCTCTATTTTGACCTTGAGTTGTTCATCGATCTCGACTTGTTCGAGAGCTCGATCGTAGGCCTTTTGGTAGGTGTCTACAGGTCGTTTGACTAAAGATTGGAAGAGTTTGCCTGCCCACAGGTTCTGACAGAAGTTGGCGAGGATTTTCTTTTAGGTGAAAACCCCTATCTGGATGACTTCCTTTTGAAAATGTTCCACATATGACCGGAGTGTCTTAAATCTCTCCTGGACCACATATTGAAGGTGGATGAGATCCTTTAGGCACGTTTTGATCCCTTGGAACTGTGAGTAGAAGTAGGTTGATAGCTTTGTGAATGAATCCACGCTACTAGCGGGCAACTTCCTGAATCAGGTCTTTACGTAGTTAGTCAGGGTGGTAGGGAACATCCTGCACATGGCAGCCATGGTGGTATTCTTGACATCCATTTGCTGGACGAAGCTCTCCAGGTGGCTCAGGGGCTTTCTGTTCCAGAGAACTTGTCCGTCAGCATTTTAAACTTTGGCAGAAGCTTAGCTTCCTGGATCCTTCTGGTGAAGGGAGTATTCATTTCACCCAAAGGATCCATCTTCGCCTCCTTTTTTTTCCCCTTCTTTATTTGCTGGATCTTTTTCTGCAGGTTCGCCAGTTGATCTCTTAGACGCTTGTTTCCATGCTTCTTGGAATCAACCTCGGATCCCTCACTATCAAATCCCTCAGATGAACTAGAGACTTAAACCCGGTCTTCTTCACGAGTGGGATTCGTTAATCAAAAATTAGCTCAGGGTGAGAAATTCCAGTTAGCACCCTAAGACCACTACTCGGATGTGGCGGTCGGGGTTGGTACCATTGGTACCTTGTTTGTTCGTATGATGGTGGAGATTAAGATAGTACTAACAAGTTGCGTAAATGAAAATAGTATTGCTTTGTCATTGAAAAATGAATCACATATATTATACAAAAATCATTCAACTACTTTCAATCTTTCTTGGATACAATATGTGTCGTGGCTTCGTGTCTGTCGAGAAATAGATTACAATGGTAACTGTGTTCTAAGAACAGAATTAAGGCCAAAGTAAACTCTATTACTGTATGTCTCTTGTTCTATCTGTTGTTGAACCTCCCTTTCTCCATTCCTGCTTGGGCGTATTTATACGCAGTCCAAATAGGTTAAACTCGTGATTCTACTGCCATAAATCTCTTAATCAAATCCCTCCTTATCGGGCGAGATATTTTTCTTAAATGTCATTGACTTTGGCTTAATAACGGATTCGAGAATATCTTGGATAAAGATGAGTTTGTTTCCTCTTTGGACTCAATCACTTGCCATGCACGTACACAGAGTTTTAATGCAAGTCAGAGAGTGAAGGCGATCATGTGTACTACCTTGGTAAGATGCATCACGGAGGTCACCGAATATGATGTTCATTGTCTAGAAAGGCGAGGTACATCTATGTTCTTGTCTTGGTGTTAGGAGCTTGACCTGACCTTTCCAGGTCCCTTTGGAGCTTGAAATGACTATGTCGGTGCCTTTTAATGGTAATGGATCTTCTGCGAACTTCTTCTTGCATGTTTAGGTGGACCCGATTCTTCCCTTGGTGAATCGAAGCGATATTTTAGTATGAACATGATCGTCCCACGGGCCTCTTTATATAATTGGGAAAGGTGGCTGGCTTTTGGGGAGGTCGCGAGGTATTTTGCCCCCATGATGCCTAGGTCTTGCCTTATCGACCTCGTTCCGGTCTCTTATGTTAACTTAATAAGCTTAATCTAATCATGTCAAGCTTCATCTAAGGTGTTCCTAGGGTGTGACGACCTCATCTTGGTTTTGCAGGATCGACCTCAGTAGTGTGTTGAGTAATCTCGGATCTAGACCCCAGTTAGGAGAGTGAAAAAATTACTTTTGGTCCCTAGCCAGATTTGGCTATTAACAAAAATAAATAAAAAATTAATTTCCTCTCAAAACAAATATCATTTCCTCTCAAAACAACCAATTCGACTAACAACAAATGCATCAAACTTAAGAAAAGTAAACCCACTCGTAAAACAAATCTACTACTCAAATCCAACAAACTAAAAAAAAAAGGTCAACTCACTCAATAACAGAATCAAACCATAGACGGTCTTCTTCAATCTGTCACACACTTTCTTCAATTTCACAATCTTCCTAAGCCAAAAATTTGGCTCCCCATATAAAAAATAATGAACCCATGACACGGTAAAAATCTTTATTATTATTAAGATTATTTTGCAAGTCTAATGTGAAGATTGAAGAATGATAAAGGTTAGGCTGTAAATAAACACTTGAGAGAGAGTCGAGAGGTTGAGAAAGAAGATGGGATTAAAATGAATCTCATCGTTTTTCACAAGACTAGTTTAGCCCATGTAGTGGGATAAAAGTTTTGTGGGACTAATTAATTCCATCTTGTCGGTGTGCCAAACTTAGGACTTGAGACTAAAAATAACCCATTCATATCCTATCCTGTTTAACAAACACAACCAATGTGTCTAAAATACTGAAATGATGTGACAGAAAAATCACAAAACTACTACGATGTTCTTATATAAGTTGTTACTAATTTAGACAATTAGAATATTATATTATATTTGGTTGGGTAATGCAAATCATGTTTGTATTATATTTATTAACTAAAAAATAATATTGATTTATTTCTTAAGACGAGTGCCTTTATTCATTTGCTTTTTGTATCTTATAAAAATATTGTGGGTTTTGATATTATGACCTAAAAAATTAAGTTATACACCCCAATTAATCAGTACATCCAATTTTTAAAATTAAAAATGTGGTTCTACTTTAAACACCCACAAAAACATCGAAAATACCTTTATAAAAATTAATTAGCTTACTTAATTTAAAGATCCCCAGATTTGAAATCCTAGGACTTGTCCTGTAAGCGTTTTTCAGTTGCTGTTATTCGAAAATAAAAATGAAAAATTAAAACAGTGTTTTTGGTTTCAGTTTAAAATTTCGAAAATGCGTCTGGTAGCATAAACGGAAAGTTGTATTTTGAAAATGAAAACGGAAAAAACGCATCTGGTAGGTTAACTGAAAAGTATCGAAAATTGATTACATAATTAACCAATATAATTTTTGTATTGTAATTTTTAAATTAAACAAAAGTAACACATCAAAAATCAATTCTGTTAATAGGAAATTTGCTTAGGATGAGAAATCCCTATTAACACCCTCAAGACCACTACCACGAAAGTGGTGGCCGGGGTTGGTATCGTTGATACCTGACTTGTTAAGAGGTAAACGAGAGGCTGGATCGCTATAACAGTAGACGGGAGCTTTTATTATTGATTATTTTCTTCGAAATACAAATCAATCTCTCGTATGCTCACAGTCTCTCTAGGATCTAAGAAGGTGGTAACTCCGTGCTTGTCGAATAGTGGAAACAAAGGTAGCCGTGTTCTGAGTACAGAATTTAGGCATTCCCCTCTGTTTTTTTTTTTTTTTATGATCCCTCTCCTTGTGTCATGCTTGGCCCTATTTATATAGGGTCCAAGTAGGTTTGAATGTACTGATATCCTGCCACGATCCTATGAATCTGTTACCTCCTTATCGGGCGAGATCCTTTATTTAAAAGCTGTTGACTTCAAGTAAATAGTGGACACGATGATATTGATAGCGAAAATGAGTCTGTTTCCTTTTAGGAATCAATCTCTCGACTCACACGTAACGGAATTAAAGATATGATCTTGTGTGTTATCGCGGCATGGCCTTTTATGGAGGTCACCGATCTAGTTATCTGTCGCTCATAGAGTAAGGTATATACATGCTTCGACTCTGTTCTTAGAAACTCAGGATGGATTTTCCCTGATCCTTGGGAGCTTGAGGTGTCCTTGTAGACATTCCTATGAGGTAGCTGGGGTAGTGTAGATTTAGGCGTGATTTCTTTTCATGCCCAGCAGGGACAACGGGCTTCTGGTGAGGTTGGCGGGCTTTTGTCTAAGACTACTGTTAAGTTTGTCCTATGAAAGTCTTAACCCGGAGCAAGCCCACTTTGCTTGTCGGGCTTCTCTCGGATGTCTCTTGAGCTTGGAGACCCTTCTGGCTTTCATGGGGTGGTTGAGGAGCTCGTCCTCAGAAACCGAGGTTCCCCGATAGGTGGCCTGGAGAAGTCAGGATTCTAGTGTTTGTGTAGGGGATCATCTTGGTCCCGCCTAGCTTGTTTTCTGATAGTTTTGAAGTCGGGTTGGCCTTCCCTGCTCTTGCGGGGTAGCTTTATGGTCGACCCGGGCTTCATGAATGTCGATTATGGGCTTTGGCTTATGGCTGGTAAGTGGAAAAATTCTCTTTAAGCCCTCGCTAAATTTGACTATTAACAGAAGTCCCCTCTAACTTGAACACAAGAGGTAGAGTTGGGGTTGGAGTCAGATTCCTTGTTTGATTGGGAAATTTTTCCGTTTAAAGAATAATTAATGAGAGCGAAATTTTCTCATTAATTACCTAATATTGAATTTGAACTAGTGTTCTCTTCGAGGAAAAAACGGTCGCAAAACGGCTCTCTCCGTGACCCTAGGCGATCTTCCCAAGGATATCGTCGACATCATTACCCTTAACTTCTATTTAAACTAGGCCTTACCATCACTTCCTTTACAATTTCCCAGTTTTAAAATTTTCAAACTCCTTCTTTCTTGCTGCCCTCTACCGATTTCCCCATAACTTCTGCTTACTTCCAAATTCTTCTCATTTGTCAATGTCGAATTCTACAGACAGTATCAAAGCCTTGGTTGAGGGCACCTGAGGCTCTAACCTAGTTCCTTGTAAACAGGTGTGAGGAATTTCTAGTGATGTGGAATCTTCTCCGGTCCGCCAGCGCAGTCGTTCTAGCAGGAACGTCTCTATTGGCTGTGGCTTCTCGAACCAGCCCGACAATCCTCTAAACCTAGTTGACGAGGATTCTGATGCTGGGGAAAGAGTCAATGTTGTCGGAAAGGTTCAGGTTACAGTGGCGGAGCTTCCTTCAGCGACTACCCTTCTTTTCAAACCCAAGGTCATCCCCGACTCCACCGTTGACCCTCAATCTATTAGCATCCTTTGGGATAAATATGGCATCCCTGACACCGTTTCTCTCATTGTCCCCTACAGAAATTACAACGTCTTCAGCCCGCCCAAAGGCGTACTTCCCATTCATGTCACAGCCTTCGAGAGCGGGGTGAGGCTCCCTCTTAATCCAACCCTATAGCAAGCTCTCAAAGCCCTTCAACTGGCTCCGCTCAAACTAACGCCATGCTTTCAGAGGCACTTAGTCGGCTTCCTCTTGCTAAGAAGGGAGGAGTGCGAGTTGAGCAACATAACTAGGGAGCCTAGGGCAGAGGAGCTTGCTTACCTTTTCTAGATTGGGAGCTTGGCTGGGGTCCCCCGGGGTCAATTTTATTCCAAAGCCATGAACAAATTCAACTTTATTATCCCCTGGGGCTTTAAGGAAAGACCCCACTTGGAAAGAAGAATAGGTACTAGAGGGGGGAGATTGGGGTAGCTCAGTTTTCGTCGACGGGCATGAGCTCGTGGTCCCTACTGCTTTCAGTTACAAACCCTCGTGGGATCATGATTCCTTGCCCACTGAGTCTAAGGCTGTGTTGATGACTATCCTGGCCAGGAATTATCTGAATTCACAGTTTTCAACTGCTGACCCCCGCAGGGTGAACAAGTACCAGCGGATCTCTAACGCTACTCCTCATAAGTATCTTGCTCTATCATGCTTTTGGGTTATCGAATGGTTCATTCATGATGCTTTAAACCTCTTTCTTAACAGTGTTTGTTGTTGCTCCAGTTTCTCGCGAAGCCCGACAAGCTAAGACCCCTCCACCTCCTTCCAAATCATCTCCAGAAGCTTTCTTGGCTGCTTCGAAGAAGGGGGGTCAACCGTTAGGGCAGCTGCCTCGCTCGTTTCTGCGTCATCGCCTTCCTATGTGAAGTCCAAGATGGCTATTCTTACGTCTCGGGAAGCACAGGATCTAAACCAAGAAGGGCCCACTTCCCAAGCCGCTGATAAGTCCACTTCTTCCCCCTCACCAGTGGTTCCTGCTTCAATTGATGATTCTCTGGCAATATCATCTTCTTCTACTGATCCAGCTGCCACCCGGTAGTTTAGGTTCCTAAGAGTCCAGAGGCCGGTACTCTTGAGAACGCCTCATCTCACCCCCACCAGCAATCGAGCTCGGTGGGTTAGGACGAGGTCTTGAATCAATTCGTTGTATCCTGTCTAAGTGGCGGGCTTTCTAGGATGACCTCGATTCCCATAGACATCATGGTTACCAAAGGGTCTGCTCTTCTAGCCAAGGTAATCGTCGTTTTACTTCCTTATTCAGTAGCTTGATTTATCATTCCCTAACATGAGTTCCCTTTGTAGGCATTCAAATTTCAAGTAGCCATGGGACATAAGGTGGCTTCTCTCCACGACCGGGCAGCTAAGGCTGAGGCTAAGGCTGAACAAGCTATGGGGTTGCTGGCGCGGGCTCAAACCCTTGTCCAGGAGATGACCTCTAGCCAGAGAGGAATGGAAACACAGCTGGATAAGCTCCAGTGCGACCACGAGAGGTTGAAAAGGGCCATTGATCAGGAAACTCTCTAGTCGAAGCAACGAGCCAGCTAGTGGTATGACTGGAAGGGAGAGGCTCATGCACTGGATGTTGAGAACCAAGCTCTGCAGGCCCAAGTTGCCAAGCTTCAGGCCGAGGTGGAAGCCTCTTTCAATGAAGGGTACTTTTATGCCTCTTATCAAGTGGTAGAAGCCCTTTCCCCCCATTTAATCTCTCCAGCATCACCGGCTAGGACAGGAAAGAGGTTATGTCACGAACTGCAGAGGTGTCTCTCCCCGAAAATGATAGAGTAGGTTCTTATACTGAGAGGGAGCTGTGAATCGGTTTGAAGTACTAGATCTACCTCCTCCTGTTTCGACCTTCCCAGCGTTTGGTCTTGCGAATCCTTGAGGGGGGTCCAAATCGAGGAGCTAGAGAGAGACCTTACTGAAGCCCGAGATCCTTCATTGGTGCTCTCAAGAGTGAAGTCTACAAAAGGCGGGATTATGCCCGAGTCAGTGGTCATCCTTCTTGATGCAGCCATACCGCCAGAGGTTATGGCAGTGATCAACGAAGTCGTGGAGGAGGACCTTGTTAACCCCGAAGCAACCTAGGCAAATCCCCTGGAGGAGGTGGCGGAGGCGGTAGATACAGCTGACCAGGATGAGCTACCACCAGAGAGGGGAGTATGGGGTGAGGTTCATTCTGTGGAAGAGGAGGCTGAAGGCCATCAGGAAGATTAAGAAGCTTGAATTCTCCTATCGTAATTCATTTTGAGTGCCCTAAAATATGGGGTGGGAATCCCATCTTTAACCGTGTCTGATCCTTTATCATTTCATTATTTTTTATAGCCCAGAATCAAAGGTTGGGGTCCAGCATCCATAGCAAATTGACTTATCTTGAGGGAAAATAGGAAGATAAGAACACTATTTAAAAGTGAAAGCGGACAACTAGCTCGAGCTTTCAGGCTACAAATACTCGTAGCTCATGTCTTTAGTCGATAGTCCCTAGTTTGATCGTAGGCCTGTTATAGTAAGCAACCACATATCAAGGGAAAATTAGTAACCAGTTAATAACTAGGGTATTTATAGTTTAATTAAATAGAGCCACCCATCGTTGATCCTCTTTAAGGAGCGGTAAACAGAGTGAGGCGTCAAGTAAAGGACTGTGTAGCCCCCTCTTAGGCTAGGGATCAGGAGGGCTTCCTCGCTCTTAAACCTGAATACCTCTTGGTGGTGGTAACCCGTCTAAGTTGTCAAAAGGGCTATCTAGCTACCTCCTGGTCTTAAGATCTGGATGACAACTATGCTCTTACATTTAGACCCTTCTTGGGGGTGGTAGCCCGACTAAGGAATCAAGAATGCTATCTAGATATTTCCTGGTCTTGAGATCTGGATGAAAACTATGCTCTTAAGCTCAGACCCTTCTTGGGGGTGGTAGCCCGGCCAAGGTATCAGGAGGGCTATCTAGCAATTTTCTGATCTTGAGATCTGGATGGCGATTATGCTCTTACACTCAGACCTTTCTTAGGGTTGGTAGCCATACCAAGGCATCAGAAGGGCTATCTAGCTATTTCATGGTCTTGAGAGCTAGATGGCAACTATGCTCTTACACTCAGACCCTTCTTGGTAGGGGGTAGTGCCCGACCGAGGCATCATAAGGGACGAGGGGGAATCCCTGGCCTACCCCTGGTCTTGGATTGGTAATATTGAATTTCCCATATAGACCCAAATCATTGTAGAACATAGTTGAAGATAGAGAAAATAAGGAAAAATTAGGCTTTATTAATATAAAGGATGAAGTACATAATTGTCGGAGATAAAAAGAAACTAGAAGGTGGAGGCTGCTTGCTGATGAGTCCCCTGTTCAAGGTTAGAATTTTCTTAAGTGATCTGCATTCCAAGTATGATCGATGAGTCGGCCATACATATCCTCGAGATTGTATGCAACATTACGGATCACCATCTTTATTAGGTATGGTCCTTCCTAGTTGGGCCCTAGGACCCCGTCTGATCTCTTCCTGGTATTCAACGTTACTTTCCTGAGAACTAGGTCCCCTTCTTTAAATTTTCGGGCTTTAACCCTCCTGTTTAAGCACCTGGCAATTCTGCTATGGTAGATTGCTACCTTCTCGGCTATTCGATCTTGTTTCTCTTCCATGAGGACCAAGCTAGCTCAGAGCTTACTTTCATTGCTCCCAGGTTCAAAATGTTGGACTCTAAAAGAGGCCAACTTATGCTCTATAGGTAGGACTTCTTTAACCCAGAAGGCTAACGAGTAGGGCGTTTCCCCGGTAGTTGTTCTCTTTGTAGTTGGGTAAGACCAGAGGACCTCGGGAAGCTCTTCTGCCCATCTGCCTTTCTTCTGCTGTAGTTTTTTCTTCAACAGCTTTTTAATGGTTTTGTTCATGGATTGCACCAGACCATTGGTCCAGGGGTGGGCTATCGAAGCAAACCAAAGGTCGATTCCCAAGCCTTCGCAGAAATATTTGAATCGGCCATTATCGAACTATTTTCCGAGGTCAACTATAATGACAAGAGGGGTTTCGAATCTGTAAACTACATTAGTCTTGATGAACCTTGTTGTGTTTTCTTTTGATATCTGAGAGAGCGGTCCAGCTTCAACCTATCTTGTAAAATAATCAATTGCCACGATAGCATGCTTGGCCTGACACGGAGCGGTAGGAAGCGGTCCAATCAAGTCGACTCCCCACATAGCAAAGGGGTAAGGCGAGCTAAGAGACGACAATCACTTCGGAGAGAGGTGACTCAAATTTGTGGCCTTCTGGCATGCCTCACAGGCTTGCACCAAGCTCTTCGCATCTTGATGGATGGTTGGCTGGCTAATAATATCCCATGTGTAGAACATGATATGCCAAAGCCTCTCCGACAATATGGTTCCAGCATTCCCCGGAATGGACCTCTCTCAAAGTCCACTTGGCATCTTCTGGGTATAGTTATCTGAGCAGGGGAAGGGATCTTCCCCTACAGAATAGATGCCCATCAACCAAACAATACCGAACCGAGAGCCTTTTGACTCTTTTAGCATGATCAGGCTCTTAGGAAGTTTCCCATCCTACAGATAATCCACTATCAGATCCATCCAGCACGGTTGTCGATCCAAGGTATATGCTTCCTTACCTGTTATTGTGCTAAGTAGGGGGATCACTTGAAAAGGGACTCGGTAGGGTAATTGTTGGCCACCATATGCAGCTATCTTGGCAAGTATGTCAGCTCAATGATTTAGTTGTCGAGGTATCTGCTCGATTTTAAATCCCTTAAATCTGCTCTTGAGTTTTTGAACCAATTTCAGGTAAGCGATTATATTATCCCCTTTTGCTTGGTAGTCCCGGAGACTTGGTTGACCACGAGCTAAGAGTCGCTCTTAACATTCAAGTAATCAGCCCCAAGCTTAATGGTTGCCCTTATTCCGGCTAGAAGGGCTTCATATTCTGCCTCATTGTTCGTGACTTTAAATTCAAATCTGAAACAGTGGTAGCACTCAGTTCTTTCTCGGTCGATTAGGACTATGCCCGCTCCTTCCCCAGCTTGCCCGGAAGCTTTATCAGCATAGAGGGTCCATGACTTGTAACCTCTTGGCCAATTGTCAGATTCTGGAAACCTCTAGGGGGCGACATCTGCTACCGTGGGGGTTGATTGTCCTGAAGGTACAAAGAGCTCTGCTACAAAGTCTTCTAGTGCCTGAGCTTTTATTGCGGTCCTAGGCTTATACCTTAAATTAAACTGGGTAAGCTCTAGGGCCCATAGAACCGGCCTTCCAGAAACATCCAGCCTTTGTAAGAATTGACAGAGGGGTTTGTCCGTCACCACTGCTATTGAATGAACATGGAAGTAGGGACGAAGCTTCCTTGCCGAAGTCACCAAAGCGTAAGCGAGCTTCTCCAACAGAGTATATTTTTTTTTGGTCTTGGTTAGAGTGTGACTCTCATAGTAAATAGGTCGCTGGACCCTATCCCCGCATCCTTGACCAAGGCCCCGCTTACAAAGGTTTCTGAAACGGCCAAGTATATTTGGAGCTCTTCCTTGATAGATACTTTTCTAAAGCTTGAAAAGCTTGTTCGCTCTCCTGATTCCATTTCATGTTTCTTCCCTGCTTGATGGCTTTGAAGAATTGTAGACACTTGTCGGTAGACCGAGAGATGAACCTATTGAGAGCTGCTACCTGTCCGGTCAAGGCTTGAACCTGTTTAAGAGATGTGGGGGATTCTAGATTCAGGATAGCCATGATCTTTTTCAGGTTAGCCTCTATGCCTCTCTTATGAACCATGAAGCCCTGAAACTTCCCCGCAGTTACCCTAAAGGCGCATTTGGAAGGGTTCAACCTCATCTAGTTCTCCCTTAGGATCATGAAAGTTCTACGGAGGTCATCCAGATGTCTATCCGAGGTTAAAGACTTGGTGATCATGTCAATGATATACACTTCCATTGACCTTCCGATTTTAGGCTTGAACAACCGATTGACTAACCGCTAATAAGTAGCTCCAGCGTTCTTGTGCCCGAAAGGCATTACCTTATAGCAGTACAAGCCTTGTGTTGTGATGAAACTGTTCTTTCCTGGTCCGCGGGGTGCATCATAATTTGATTGTACCATAAAAATGTATCCATGAAGCTCAGGAGTTTGTTTCCTGAGGTAGAATTGACCAACTGATCAAGTTTTGGTAGAGGGAAGCTGTCCTTCGGGCATGCCCGGTTAAGGTCGGTGTAATCTATACACATGCACCACTTTCCATTTGCTTTTATGACCATGACCATGTTGGCAATCCACTCGGGATAACGTGCTTCTCGAATGAAGCCCGCTCGAGTCAATTTGTCCACCTCTTCCTAAACCACAACATTTCTTTCGGTGTTAAATTGGCACCTTTTTTGTTTAATGGGTTTGAAGGTTGGATCCACTGCCAATCGATGAGCAGCTAATGTCATCAGGATCCCTGGCATCTTAGCATGACTGCAAGCAAAAATGTCATTGAACTCTTTCATTCCTGGCTCAAGGGTGGCTTCAATTTTTATGACCTTCGAGGGATCGCTTACTCGGCCCATTCCCTTCTTTGTTCCTCCATGTCGGGCATTATGAGGTCGTCTTTAGGGTGATCGGTGGACCCTACATCTCTAAGGCTTAATGTAGGGGTTGCCCTGTTTTGGATCGTTGTCACCTGGGCGAGTTGCTTTGCTAGAACTGTTGGGTTGGCCGATACTGCATTGCATCTCCTAGCTGCTTGCTGATCATCCCGAACTTCCCCCACCTTGTCTCCTACTGGGAATTTCAAAATATTATGGTAAATAGAAATGACCCCTTTCAAGGATGATAGAAATGGCCTCCCTAATATTGCATTGTGGGCCGATGGGGTATCCACCACCACGAAGTCGATCATGATATTCTGCTGGAGAGGTGTGGCTCCAATGATCGCTGTTAGGATTTTTGATCCCACGGGTGTGATTGAGTCCCTAGTGAACCCATATAATGGAGTAGTGCAGCTATTGTAACACCACTGTTTCAAGTTTAGTTTTTCCAAGGTATCTTTAAACAGGACGTCAACGCTGCTACCTGTGTCGACGAGCACACGGTGTACCATGCAGTTTGCAATATGAACCGTGATCACCATGAGGTCATCATAAGGTAGCATGATGTTATAGACATCCGCTTTGGTGAAAATGATTTGTGACAGCTGGGAGGGGTTGGTTGATCTTTGGTCCACCTTAAAGAAATCCCGCACCTCGTCCGTACTAGGGACTTTCCTCGCATGGTTTTTCCTGGAACTGTTGGAGATGCGGGCCAGAGTAGGCCCCCTACTGATAGTATGTATTATCTGAATCTATTGTATCAGGTCTGCCTACTCCCCCTTCTTTTTCTCGGCATGTTCTCGGATCTCCGTTTGCACCTCCCTTGGAGTCAGATTCCTTATTTTTGAATTGGGAAGATTTCCGTTACCAAATCATTATTGAGGATCTTGAATGAAATCTTTTTATTAATTGCTCAGGTGACATGGCGAGCACGGACTAGCGTACTCTTCGAAGGAATCAGGCTGTGTTACGGCCCTCTCCGTGGTTAGAGGTAACCCTTCCGAGGATTTCATCGATGTCACTACCATCCTAGATTCTATTAAAATTCAAACTCATCGGCACTTCCTTAAGCATTCCTTCAATTTCAAAATTTTGAATTTCCTCTCTCTATACCTATTGTTGATTTTCATTTTTTCTCAGCCCCCAAACCCTGTTCTACCATGTCGAAGATCAGTCATGATTTCGTTGCCTCCCTCGTTGAAGGCATAGAGGTTTCAAGTCTTGCTTAAGGAAAGTGGGATCGACAAGACCTAGACGGAGATGACTCACCTCCGTCCCCACAACATCGTCGATCGAACCAGAACGTAGCAATCGGGACTGGGTTTTCTAACCAACAAGACAATCTTATGAACTTGGTTGATGAGGATTCCAATGAAAAGAATAGGGTCGGCATCGCTGAAAAGTACTAAGGCACTGTTGTCGGTCCTTCCATAGAGAGGCATTTTTCTTATAACTTCAGGTTTATTCCAGACTCTATCGTTGACTTAAAGTCGATCAGCCGCTCGAGGTCCTGATATGGCATTCCTAACAGCGTCTCCCTAACAGTCCCTCACAGAAATTATGACATCTTTAACCCACCCAAAGGTGTGCTCCCCATCCATGTTGTGTCTTCGAGAGTGGGGTAAGGCTACCTATCTTTCGGTAGGCTCTCACTGCCCTTCAGTTATCTCTCATCCAGTTGACACCCGGCTTCTGAAGGCACCTGATTGGCTTCCTCATGCTGTGGAGGGAGCAATGGTAGCTAAACAAGATAACTAGGGAGCCAAGAGCAGAGGGGCTTGCCTTCCTCTTTCAAATCAGGAGCCTGGCCGGGGCCTCCCGAGGTCAGTTTTATGCCAAGGCCAGGAACAAGTTTAATTTCATCATCTCTAGAGCTTCAAGGAAGGACCCAACCTGGAAAGAGGAATGGATATTGACTGGCAATGATTTGGTAAGCTCGATCTTTATAGGTGGGCACAATTTTACGGTCCCTACGGCTTTCAACGATAAGCCCTCATGAAGACGAGATACCTTGTATGTCGAGTCTGAGGTGGCGCTAAAAGCCATCCTTGCCCGGAACTACTTGAACCTGAAGTTCCTGACTGTTGACCCTTTTTATCCTCGTCAGGTAAACTGCTACCTACGAATATCCGACGCTACTCCTCGTAAGTACTTTGAATAATCAAGCTTTGTGTCGTTAAATGGTTTAGTTCTGATGGCTTTACCACTTTTTCTTTTTTTTCTTTTTTTAAACAGTTTTTGTTGTTGCTCCAGCTTCCCGTGAAGCCCGGCAAGCTCACATTCCTCCCCTTTCTGCCAATTCAAGTTAGGAAAACCCTCTGGTTTCCCTGGAGAAAGAAGGGTTACCTACTCCGGCTGGGGTTCCGTCTGCTCCTACTCTATCCTCTTCCCAGTACAGGTCCGAGTTATCATTCCTCACTTCTCGGGCTGCCAAGGTACAGGGTAAAGGGGCCTTTGTTTCTCAAGTCGCTGACGCAGTAACGTCAGCTCCTGATCTAGGTACCCCTAATCCTACTTCTACTCCTGACGCCTCTACTCCATGCCTGCCAGATACTTCTGCCTCTTCTTCTATACTCCCAGTCTCCCATGCTTCAAAGGTCCCCGAAGCTGGTGTTGAAGGGGTTTCCTCTGCTTGCCTGCCTGATCAATCTGGCTCTACATTTCAAAATGAGGTTTTAAGTTGTTGCTTTCTGCCCCGGGGCAGTCTTTCTATGATGGCTTCCATGTCCATAGATATTTTGGTTACCAAGGGTTTTGCCCTCTTGGCCGAGGTAGTCATCGCCTTTCATTTTCTCATGTAATAGCTTAATTTGACATTTTCTAACTTGAAATCCCTTTTGCAGGCCTTTAAATTTCAAGTAGCCATGGGTCACCGGGTAGTTTCTCTCTGTAACCGGGTAGCCAAGGCTGAAGCTGAAGCTGAACGAGCAATGGAATTATTGGCACAGGCACAAGCCTTGGTACAGGAGATGACCTCTAGCCAGAGGGGGATGGTAGCACAACTGGCCAAACTTTAGCGCGATCATGAGAGGTTGAAGTGGTCTTTCGATCAAGATACCCTTCAGTCTCAGCATCGAGCCAGTCAGCGGGATAACTGGAAGTAAGAAGTAAAGGCACTGGATGTTGAGAACCATGATTTGCAAGCCCAAGTTGCCAAGCTTCAAACTTCGGTAGATTCCTCCTTCAGTGAGGGATACTTCTACCCCTTCTTCCAGGTTACTGAAGCCCTCTCATCCCTCTTCGACCTATCGGTTTTTGCCAACTGAGATAGGAAAGAGATATTGGCCAAGGTTGCAGAGATGTCTTGTCCCTTGGGTGATGAATTGAATCCCTATAATATGGCTTAAGCTGAGAAGCAATCAGCTGTGTCAGGCATTCCTCCTCCTCCTCTAGTCTTCCCAATGTCAGGTCCCGGAGAATCCTCGAGGGGGGGTTCTACCCACTGAGCCAGAAAAAGGCCTTACAGAAGCCCGAGACCTCTCTAAAGCACCTTCAAGGTGAGAACCAGGAGTTGAAGAGAGCATTCCAGAGTCAATAGCCAACCTTCTTTATGTAGCCATACCACTTGAGGTCATGGCTGTGGTCAATGATGTCTTAGAGGAGGACCCAACTGAGCAGCAGGTAATCAAGGGGTATCCTCAAGAAGAGGGGGCAGATGCGGCTAACTAGGATGAGCGACCACCAGAGAAAAGAGTGGAAGGCAAAGGCCGTCCTGAGGGAGGGGAAGTTGGAGAAATTAGATGAATGTAGAAGTTTGAATCCATCTTCTGATGACTTGTTCTGATTGCCTAGAAATTGGGGATGGGCTCCCCACTCTACTCAAGCCAGACTATCATCGTCCATCATCATATTTTTTTTATTACTAGTATTTTGTGGCCCGGAACCAGGTGTTGGGCTCCTTGTTTGATTCCTGTAGCCTTACCGGGGGATAAGCTCCCCATTCCATTAATGAAACTTGACTTTAGATCTTGTTCAAATTTTGACTTGATTGGCATGTACTTGCTTCATTTCTGTTCTCTATCTAGGTGCTGTTGGAACCAAGTTCACCGATCATGCAGCGGAACTAGGTTTTAAATTTTTTATACATATCATATTTGTATCTGGGATCAGTGAAATTTTGATCGTAATTATTTTTCGGAACCAATACATGCAATATGTAAACATAGGAAATTGTAATCAATATAATCAGAAGAAGATATACTTACTAACGTTTGGAGGCTCCTTCACTTTTCGATATGCTTCTGTCTGAACCACTCGATCTTCCTTGCCATCTCCTGGAACTGGTAACTGAGTGTGGGCGCGTCACGGTCTCAGGAACTTGAATGGAGGATGTAGAGAGAATTGAAGAAACTCTTTCTTCTATGTGTTTCAAAAACAAATAAAGCATGAAACAAAATATATATATTAATATATATCACGATGCTGCTTACAAATATATATATATATCACTGCTGCTTCTTTCAAATATTTATCTCTACGCATTGATGCTCACAAATATTATATATATATATATATATATATATATATATCTATAGTTACTTGCTTCTTTTTTTCACCAAAAGTCTACGCCCTGTTTCACCAATATATATATATAACGCCGCTGCTTGCTTTCTATATATATATATATATATATATATCTGTTGCACACACGCCTCTTCTTGATTTTTTATATATATATCATATATGTACTAAGTATTGGCATCCTATGCAAATTCTTCTTTTGACAATTATTTCATGTACACACTAATTTGCAGCCAACGCAATCTCTTGTGTTATTAATTGATATATATCTGTTAATAGCAAAATTTGGCTAGGGACCAAAGAAAAATTTACCACTTCCCAGCCTTTCTGCAAGGGTCCAAATTCTGGCTTATATGACGGGGTATCAAGGTCCTTGAGGTTGATCTACCACGCGATCCTACAGGAGCAAGGCGAGGCCTAGCAAGCAACACAGAAGCGTCCTTCAGCAAATGAAGCACCCACCTTGGTTTCCAAGGCAGCCACACTGCCATGTAGAGTTTAAACTACTCCCTCAAGAGCTTACCTCCTCCTTCAGAGCAATCCTCGCATGGCACGACGCATGGACCCGAGTTTTTCCAGATCATATGCATATTGGATCCACTCCTGGGTTACCTGCACATTAGCCATGGTTGCCTCAATTCTGACATGTCTTTATTAAAAACAACTACCCCCTAACTACCGTGGTCAGGTCCTCTTCCTTTTGGTTTGACGTCACCTAAGAGAGTAGTTTTCTCTATCCAAAATATCTACTTCTGGATCAACCGAGGCTCACCAGCCATATAAACAACCACCTCAGCTGTTGTCTTCATTAAATGGGAAAAACTCCCTCTTCAGATTGATCATCTACTGTACCATGGGATTTCGAGCCCGGGTCTGCTTCAGCAACACAAGACTTGCTAGTTACGATGGGAACATGCACAACCATCTCAGCAGCTTTCTACTTAGTCCCCTCCATTTTCCATCCATCAATGACTCTTAAGTCAAATCGGGGATGTAGAGCCAGCTCTACCTGGAAGGTTGTAAAGAAGTAACTATCCTCCTTGGCTTGCACGAGCTCTACCTTAATAAACGCCAGCTTGCTCTCGAAGATTATCATACCGATGGCTCCTATCCACTTGTACTGGGCCTTCCAATGCCCTAGTGAGCCATCGAGCTCTAGATCCGTTCGGGGTGCACCCAAAGGTCCAAATTCATTCACACTGCGTCTCTATCTCTATTACGATTGTTGAAGACTCTCATCTACCCCAAGCGGACTTCCAAACCGGTTACATCACTTGGGGACTAAAAGTTCAATATTTTATCAGTACTCTAGTGAGAGGGGAGATGACCCTAGCGTGAGACAATTTCCTCTAGTTCGCAATAAAAAGCGTCTTTTGCGGAGGGCCATTCTACAATCTATACTCATAATGCAGGTCATCTCAAGAGATTCTACTGTTAAAAAAAACTTCTAAAGCGAGACTGGTTATCAACCGATACCACCATGCATTGATACAACTCGTATCACCTCGCCCTAAGTTTACATCTCTTTCGATTTTGATATTCGTAATAGATCTCATGTGATCACCATTACCAAGAGAGCTACACCGCACTAACAATGTTTTAGACAGAATCAAATCCTTCTTGAAGGATCGCCATTACCAGGAGAGCTACACCGCACTCCTGATGCCCTGGACCTGATAAAATCCCTCAAGGAGGATCACATTGACTAGGAGAGCCAGATAGCCCTCCTAATGCCCTGGACTGGACTAATCCCTTCAGGAGGATCGCCATAGTATTTCGACAGTGATCTTCTCATGACCAGAGCATAGTCAAGGAAGCCCTCTCACTACCTCTGATGCCTCGGCCAGGCACCAGCCCCCGCCAAGAAGGATCTGAGTGTAAGAGCATAGTTGCCATCCAGATCTCGAGACAAGGGATTGATCGAAGAACCCCCCTAATCACTCTTGATGCCTTGGTCGGGTGACCTCCCCCAAGAAGGATCCGAGTGTAAGAGCGTAGTTGCCATCCGGATCAAAAGACAGGATATAGCTAGATAGTGTTTCTAATGCCACGGTCGGGATACGACCCCCAAGAAGTGTTTGAGTGTAAGAGCATAGTTGCCATCCAGATCAAAATACCAGGATATAGCTAGGTAGTGCTACTGATGCCTTGGTTGGGCTACGACCCCCAAGAAGGGTCTGAGTGTAAGAGCATAGTTGCCATCTGGATCAAAATACCAGGATATAGCTAGATAGCGCTCCTGATGCCTTGGTCGGGCTACGACCCCCAAGAAAGGTCCGAGTGTAAGAGCATAGTTGCCATCCAGATCAAAATACCAATATATAGCTAGATAGCGCTCCTGATGCCTTGGTCGGGCTACGACCCCCAAGAAGGGTCTAATTGTAAGAGCATTGTTGCTATCCAGATTTCGATACAAGGATATAGCTAGATAGCGCTTATGATGCCTTGGTCGGTCTACGACCCCTAAGAAGAATCTGAGTGTATGAGCATTGTTGTCATCCAGATCAAAATACCAGGATATAGCTAGGTAGCGCTCTTGATGTCTTGGTCGGGCTACGACCCCCAAGAAGGGTCTGAGTGTAAGAGCATAGTTGCCCTCCTAATAAAAAGACTAGGAAATAGCTAGATAGAGCTCCTGATGCCTTGGTCGAGCTACGACCCCCAAGAAAGGTCTAAGTGTAAGAGCATTGTTACCATCCAGATCTGAATACCAGTATATAGCTAGATAGAGCTTTTGATGGCTTGGTCAGGCTTCGACCCCCAAGAAGAATCTGATTGTATGAGCATTGTTGCCATCCAGATCTCGAGATCAGGAAATAGCTAGATAGCGCACCTGATGGCTTGGTCGGGCTACCTCCCCTGTGAAGGATCTGAGCGTAAGAACATAACTCATTTATACTGCTGCCTTAGCCGGGTTAACCCCGCTTGGAATGATCTATATGGCATAGATGCCTACCAGAATCATTTCACCAGCTCATCTAAGTACCTACATTCCTTGAAAAGGAACTCTAGGTACCCATACTAACCACAGAAGCTTCATCCGACATGATCGAGCAACACGGCTTTTGACCTTTCTCACTTACCAAATTTTACACTTACTAGAGCGTCGGAAAGAATAGCTCATTTATATTGCAGGAATGAATAGTACCCCGGTTCTCTAAGCAAATCACTATGAGCAATTCTGGTTACAAGTAAGAAGCAACAAGCAAAATTCTTTATATAGTACAAGATTCAGACTCCAAACCCAAATACTTACCGGTGTTCAAGTCAGAGGGGACTTTTGTTAATAGCAAAATTTGGCTATGGACCAAAGAAGAATTTTCCACTTACCAACCTTTCTGCAACAGTCCAAATTCGGGCTTATATGACAGGGTATCAAGGTCCCTGAGGTCGAGCTACCAAGCGATCCTAAGGAGCAAGGCGAGGCCGCCCATACCATCTGAGCATTTCACACGTGTCCAAGCTTACCAAATAAAGCTTGACAAGACCGCGTCAAGCTCCTTATACCAGGATAAAGCCCGAAGCTAGGTCGACGTGAAAGGACCTGGGTCCCCCGATATCAAGGTATCTCGTGACACTCTCCTAGAGCTTGCTACTATCTCTACTTTCACTAGGAGACCTTCAAGGTACTGAACTTGTCTTACAAAAGCTCTCCTTCCTCGTCTAGGTATAATCTCGACCTGACAGAGCATAAAAGGAAGAAGCCTGTAAAGCCCCATCGTCACCAAAAGCGCCAAGGTCCACTGTAGATCCTGACATTGTTAAATCAAGTAGTAAGAGCAGTACTTGAGCGTACCTCCCCACCCTTCAAGAAGCAAGCCAAGATCGAATGTTTATGGCGAACACATTACCAGGGCTTGCCAGCCAAGCCTGCTACCCCACTAGGAAGCCTGCATAATTAGTCCAAGCTCCATGATAAAGCTAGACGTAGCTAAATCGAGCTCCCAACTGCAACGTTAGAACCCTATGGGATATTTCTCCCCTAAAATGGTTAACACAAGCTCAATAGGAAGACCAGCATGATCGATCTAGCTCTGTGACAATCGAGGGGTCCCCGGGGGACCCCGCCAGTGTACTGGATCCTAAAGTACCTCGCCCTCAAGGAATATCAAATGTCACCTCAGGTAACCTCCATGAAGTACCTCTCCAAAGTGACATGCAAGACTAGAGCTCTTCTCTCGGCAACGTAGGAAGAGATGGTTGACTTTCATGACATTTAAAGTACCATTAATTAGGTCAACCGTATTAATGGAGGTAGTTAACCTTATTAATGAGGTTAACCATATTAGTAGAGGTAGTCAAGCCCATTAATGATATGATCAGCGCCATAAATAAGAGAATATTCAACTCTTTAATGGCCACCAATAGTGAAAGAATCCAAAGAGGAAACAAATACCTTTACCTCCAAGATATCCTCCATTTCCGATTCTTTGGGGTCAACTACAACAGAAAATCTCGCTTGTCAAGGAAAGAAGTGTCCGAAGAGGAAACAAACACATCTCCTCTGAGATATTAGCCACGATCCGATCAACTACATTAAAGGAAAACTTGTATTCAATAAGGAAACAAAGACTAATTAAAGAATCCTGGACATGCAAGCCAAGGTAGTCACCATGTATAAATATGCCTGTAAAAGGCATAGTGAAGGTGGCCGATCAATGACAGAAGACACATGCTTCATTAAAAGTTCTCTCTACATCATCACTGTTTGTGTACCCCGACCAGGAAAATACTAGTATCGGTAAACACTCATTGTTGTAAGCTCCCCAGAGCATATACGTTGTACTACTTTGACATCTTTGTAACCTCCTCGGAGCATCGCATGATATATATATATACAAGGAAGAGTATTCCTATTTCCTCTGGATACTGCCAAGTGGTTTTTCAGCATGTGATCAATCGTGATGCCTTTTCCCTCCTTGGTCAGTCCACCTCCATCTACATAAGACTTGTATTTTTCCTATTATCTACTGTATTACGCTTGTGTGTATACGGGCTAGGTACCGACCCCGTTGGTCCTAGCACTCTAATCTTTCTTACATGAGATCGAGAAACAACAACGAAGTCCTAAGGATCCGAATCTAGATTCCTACCCCGCTGGACCTAACGCTTTCATCCTCTTATCTACACGCCAAAGTCGCACATCAAGATCAAGAGAAACTGCCCAGACAAGTTCGAAGAGAGTCGAAGAGCTCTCTCATATCCTTTCTATGGAAGAAATCGAGCTATCCGACACTTGAGCTAGATAAGCCCCCCTTCTTACTTGCTATCGAGGTCGGGGTATTACAGGAAGCAATCGGGCTCCTGAACCAGGCTCTGGGTACCAGGACGGGCTCCAACCCCGACCGAGGAACAAGGTCCAGGATCACCCCCTTCGCACCAGCAAGAGAACCTCGAGCTCTCAAGATCTACTTCATAAGCACGAAGCTCGACGGGCGTGATGGCTTGTCTCCTGCCTTTTGTTTCATCCTTCTTCATATTCATACAAGATCAGGTCACGTATCAACGATACCAACCCCGGCCACCACCTCCGTGGTAGTGGTCTCGAGGGTGTTAATAGGGATTTCTCATCCTAAGCAAATTTCCCGTTAACAATATCTTTTAATTATCTTTTTCAAATATATCTAATATATTAAAAGTGATAATAAGTATTTTAAATTTAAATTTAAATTCAAATACTTAGATAAATGATTTAGTAAGATAAAAATAATCCTATTATTTTATCTTCACCTAAATCCATATATCAACTAACACCGTCCAATTAATAGTTATTTAATAATTAATAATTAGCAATATAATTAAATAATCTAATTATTTAATTAATTTAACTATTAACATTCATTAATTAAATAATCTCATTATTCAATTAATTCTTGAATATATACGTGTCACTTTTGTAACACAATTAATTGGGCAATCCAATTAATTAGACGTGACCCTTGTTACCTAAATCAATCGGGCTAGCAAGGGGACCTAATGGACCCACAGTATTTTGAGCTCCAATAATCCTCAAAATCATTAATTAAACTTGTTAACAGGAAAATTTGGCTAGGGACCAAAGAAGAATTTTCCACATCCCAACCATCCTGCAAGGGTCCAAATTCGGGCTTATATGACGGGGTATCAAGGTCTCTGAGATCGAGCTACCACTCAATCCTATAGGAGCAAGGCGAGGCCGCCCATACCATCTGAACATCTCACAAGTGTCCAGGCTTACCAAATAAAGAATGACGAGACTGCGTCAAGATCCTTATACCAGGATAAAGCCCGAAGCTAGGTCGACGTGAAAGGACTTGGGTCCCCCGACATCAAGGTATCTCGTGACACTCTCCTAGAGCTTGCTACTATCTCCACTTTCACTAGGAGACCTTCAAGGTGCCGAACTTGTGTTGCAAAGGCCCTCATGCCTCATCGAGGTATAATCTCGACCTGTCCGAGCATAAAAGGAAGAAGCCCGTAAAGCCTCATCTTCACCAAAAGCGCCAAGGTCCACTGTAGATCCTGGCGTGGTTTAACCAAGTAGCAAGAGCAGCACTCGAACGTACTTCTCCACCCTTTCAAAAGCAAGCCAAGATCGACCGTTTATGGCGAACACCTTGCCAGGGATTGCCAGCCAAGCCTGCATAAGTAGGTCAAGCTCCATGATAAAGCTCGACGTAGCTAAACCTAGCTCCCAACTACAAGGTTAGAACCCTATGGGATATTTAGCCCCTAAAATGGTTATCACAAGCTTCATGGGAAGACCATCATGATCGATCTAGCTCCATGACAATCAGGGGGTCCCCGGGGGACCCCGCAAGTGTACTGGATCCTACGGTACCTCGCCCTCAAGGAATATCAAATACCTTTACCTCCAAGATATCCTCTATATTCGATTCTTTGGGGTCAATTAGAACAGAAAATCCCGCTTAGCAAGGAAAGAGGAGTCCAAAGAGGAAACAAACACATCTCCTCCGAGATATTAGCCACGATCCGATCAAATTCATTAAATAAAGAATCATGTTCAAAAAGGAAAGAAGAACAGTGCTAGAGTCATAGACTTGCACACCATGGTAGTTACACCATGTATAAATTCACCTGTAATAGCATCGATAAAGGAGATTGAAGAACACACAGTGGAGATCACACATATCATTCAAAATCCCAAAAACGACCAGCCATAGGAATGTCTACATGCTTCGTGTAAAGATCTCTCGACATCATCAATGTATGAGTTACCTTTACCTAGAATATACCAGTATCGGTCTACATTCGACCACCATTGTAAGTTATCCGGAGCAACTATGTTGTATTAGTTCACCATTTTTGTAAGCTCCTCAGAGCATTCTTTGATATATACATAAGGAAGGGTATTCCTCATTCCTCCGGATACTGCCTTGGGGTTTTTCAACATGTGATCATTCGTGATGCTTTTTCCCGCTTGGTCAGTCCACCTCCCTCTATAAAAGACTTGTGTTTCTCTTACTTGTGTCCTGTGTAATGCATGCGTATATGAGTGCAAGCTAGATTCCTACCTCGTTGGACTTGGCGGTCTTATCCTCCCATCTACATGCCAAAGTTGCATATCAAGATGAGGAGAAACCACCCAGACCAGCTTGAAGGAAGTGGAGTAGCTCTCATGTATCATCTCTATGGCAGAAATCGATCTTTCTAACACTGGAGCTAGATAAACCCCCCTCCTTACTTGCTATCTAGGTCGGGGAATTACAGGATGGAATCAGGCTCTAGAACAGGGCCCTGGGTACCATGACGGACTTCGACCCTGACCAAACATCAGGATCAGGACAAGGTCCAAGATCAACCTTTCATACAAGTAAGGGAACCTTGAGCTCCCTTATTTCCTACCAACCACGAAGCCCGACAAAAAGGATGACTCGTCTTCTAACTACTATGAATCCCAGTAGGTGGAATGACTCCTCTCCTACCTATCGCGAAGCCCGACGAGTGGGATGACTCATCTCCTACCTATAGCGAAGCCCGATGAGTAAGATGACTCCTCTCCTACCAGTCGCTCCATACTCCATATTCATACAAGATCAGGTCAGGTAACAACGATACTAACCCCAGCCACCACCTCCGTGGTAGTGGTCTTAAGAGTGTTAATAAGAATTTCTCATCCTAAACAAATTTCCCGTTAACACTTTCTGGCACTGTCTGTGGAAAACTTCCACACCTCTTTTTGAAAGTCTCAATGTCTCTACATGAATATCATTATACTATCGAGGTAACAGATTCATTGTCCATGGAATGTCATTTACTACTTATGATGTCCTTTCTCCATACTTGTCTGTATCGCATACACATTGCATGTGGTGCACATTTTGTCATTTAACGAGTTTTGTTTGTCTTGGAACGACCATGGTATGTGGGATGCATGATGGAACCGGCCTACTACACCATCCCAACGAAGCAATGTTGCTTAGTTATTGGTAAAGCCCCCTAAAGTAACTTCGTGCCCAGAGGGCTATTCCACAATAGATCTACTCTAGTACTGTTAGAGCACCTCTACAGTAGCTCCTTAATCGGAGTGATTTTCCACAACAAACATGCCCCAGTACCGTTTTAGCTCTAGTGCAGCAGAGCCTCATGTATCTAGCTCCACTATAGCTCATTTCGTTCGGTACCTCTAGTGCTCCTATACAGTAGAGTTACACATCTCATGTTTCTTTACCGAGGATTTACTCTATACCGGTATATATCCTCTACATGAAATCCTTTACACAGCCTCGCACTTGGAAGACTCCTCCACAACTAGACAACTCCAATATATGGAGAGCTCATATACAGTAGAGTTGAACCTCCCCTGCTCTTTTTTAGCAGATTCGTTCCGCCATCAGTGTATCACCTATCCAGCAGATCCATTGGGATTCGACCTGTTCATAAGGATACCCTTATGCCACCGGGCCCACCCTTCATAAGCTTCTAGTTAACGATAACAGGTCAACTCATGAATCCGAGAAGCCAACTCTGCTATGTAGCCTTTAGAACAGCATCACCAGTAGAGGCTTAGTGGCTCATCACTTCTTATATCGGGACGATCAACGCCCAAGTGAGCCACTAAACTCTCGATTCACTAAAAAAGGTTTCAGAGCCTCATTTCAATTGCAGGGGATTCCAAAGATCCCAAGCATGCTTCTGGACCAGTACCAGACTAGTGGCTTCACTCCATATTTATCGGGACATTCACCACCCTAGCAAGCCACTGAAGCCCGATCCGATCGATAAGGTCTTAGAAGCTTCCCATATTTGGTAAGGCCACCTACGTGCCTAAGCAAGCTTCTAGAGCAGTAGCATAGCTACAAGACCGGCGACTTTGCTCTATATGTGCTAGGTCATTCATCGCCCTAACAAGCCACCGAAGCCCGATCTGATCGAGGCGAGCCTAGAGGTTTCCCACTCGTGATAAGGTCTCCTACATGCCTAAGCAAAACTCTGGAGTAACAGCCTCACTTAGCGTCTTAGTGGCTCCGCACTCTTATACCAGGCCAGTCAACACCCAATTGAGCCACTGAGAACCTGTTTTGTTCCAGCATGGTCTAGAGCCTCGTTTCAATTACAAGGGACTCCAAAGATCCCAAGCATGCTTCTTGACCAGTACCAGACCGGTGGCTTCGCTCCATGTTTACCAGGCCATTCACCGCCCTAGCAACCCACCGAAGCCCAATCTGATCGAGGAGGTCTTAGAAGCTTTCCACATTTGGTAAGGCCACCTACGTGCCTAAGCAAGCTTCTAGAGCAGTAGCACAGCTACAAGACCGGTGGCTTTGCTCTATATGTGTCGGGTCATTCATCGCCCTAGCAAGCCACCGAAGCCCGATCGGATCGAGGTGAGCCCAGACGTTTCCCACTCTTGGGAATTCCTTTTACAAGTCTGTACAAACCTCTGGAGTAGCTGCCTCACTGTAAGGCAAAGTGGCTCCTCAATTCTTATACATAGCCGGTCAACACCCAATTAAGCCTCTGAGCTCCTGTTTCATTCCAGCATGGTCAAGAGCCTTATTTAAATTGTAGGGGACTCCAAAGATCCCAAACATGCTTCTGGACAAGTACCTGACCAGTGGCCTCACTCCATATTTACCGGGCCATTCACCGCCCTAGCTAGCCACTGAATCCCGATCCGATCGAGGAGGTCTCAGAAGCTTCCCATTAAGGCCACCTATGTGCCTAAGCAAGCTTCTAGAGCAGTAGCACCGCTACAAGACCGGTGGCTTCGCTCTATACATACCGGGTTATTCATCGCCCTAGCAAGCCACTGAAGCCAGATCTGATAGAGGAGAGCCTAGAGGTTTCCCACTCTCGGTAAGGCCTCCTACATGCCTAAGCAAACCTCTAGAGTAGCTGCCTCACTGTTAGTTCAAGTGGGTCCTCACTTCTTATACAGGGCCGGTCAACGCCAAATTGAGCCACTAAGCTCCTGTTTCGTTCCAGCATTGTCCAGAGCCTTATTTCAATTACAGGGGACTAAAAAGATCCCAAGCATGCTTCTGGACAAGTACCAGACCGGTGGCTTCGCTCCTTGTTTACAGAGTTATTCACCGCCCTAGCAAGCCATAGAAACCCAATCTGATCGAGGACAGCCTAAAGGTTTCCCACATTTTGCATGGTCCAAAGCTTTCACTCAGTTGTTGGGGGCTCTTTGAAATCCCAAGTATGCCTCTGGACCGGTACCAGACAAGTAGCCCATCTCCATTCATATAGAGTCATCCAATGCTCAAGTGAGTCATTACTCATCCCGGAGGGGTCCAAAGTCTTCTATCAATCGGGAAAAACTTCTAGAATCCCGAACATGTCTCCAGACAGTTACTAGGCCGGTGTCTCCTCTCCACTTGTATGGGGCCATTCATCATTGTAGCGAGCTACCTTGGTCCCGATCTACCTCTCTGGTTAGTCTCCTCAACAATAGCAGCTCATCCCTCCTTATTTACATTGCTTGGTTAAAGGACGAGTCATCATCTCTTAACAATGCTACTTCAGAGCCAGCTTCCACCACCTTTGTTGGATCAACTTCAATCAGCCTTGACCTCCATCTCCTTAGTTGGATCAATCGAGATCTCTCCTACCTCTCTTACCTCTCCTACCTTGGTAACACCAATCTGGACCTCTACTTTGACAGATTCAGATAGAGAGGTAGGTGGACTTGAAGCCCCCCATGCATCTACAGCGGTCGAGGACTTCAAGGTAGTTCCTACCCTAACACGACTAGACATGAAAGTAGAAATGGGAACCAAGTCCTCCTCATCAGCTATGCATCCATCATCACAATAAAGTCCCGCTTTAGTTGGAGCGGACCCAGGTAGCTCTCAACTTTCTCTATGATCTACTTAAGGTATCCATCCACCAATGATGATCAGGTCAGAGGGAAGAAGAGCTCGAGCTGCCTAGCAAGCAACATAGAAGCGTCCTTCAGCAAATGAAACACCCACCTTGGCTTCCAAGGCATCCACACTGCCATGCAGAGTTTAAACCACTCCCTCAAGAGTTTACCTCCTCTTTTAGAGCAATCCTCGTATGGCACGACGTATGGACCCGAGTCTCTCTAGATCATATGCATGTTGGATCCACTCTCGGGTTACCTGCACATTAGCCATGGTTACCTCAATTCTGGCCATGTCTTTATTCAAAACAATTGCGCCCCTCACTACCGTGGTCAGCTCCTTCTCCTTTTGGTTTGATGTCACCTAAGAGAGTAGTTTTCTCCATCTGAACATCTACTTCTGGATCAACCGGGGCTCACCTACCACATAAACAACCACATATACTGTGGTATTTATTTAAGGTAGATACTCTCTCTTCGAATTGATCATCTACTGCACCATGGGATTTCGAGCCCGGGTTAGCTTCATCAACCCAAGACTTACCAGTTTCGATGGGAACATGCATAACTTTCTCAACAGCTTTCTTCTTAATCCCCTCCCCTTTTCCGTCCATCAATGACTCTTAAGTCAAAGGGGGGAAGTAGAGCCAGCTCTACCTGGAAGGTTATGAAGAAGTAACCATCCTCCTTGGCTTACACGAGCTCGACCTTAGCAAACACCAGCTTACTCTCGAAGATTATCATACTGATGGCTACTCTCTACTTGTACTGAGCCTTCCAATGCCTTAGTGAGCCATCGAGGTCTCGATCCGTTCAGGGAGCACCCAAAGGTCTTGATTCGTTCATAGTGGGGTCTCGAGCTCCATTACGATTGTTGAAGACTCTCATCTACCCCAAGCTCCGCTTAGGGACTAGAAGCTCAATATTTTCTCAATACTCCAGTGAGAGGGGCGATGACCCTAGCTTGAGACAATTTCCTCTAGTTCATAATAAAAATATTCTTTTACGGATAGCCATTCTACTATCTACACTCATAATGCAGGTCATCTCAAGAGATTTTACTCGTTAAAAAACTCCTAGAGCGAGACTGGTTATCAATAGATACAACCATGCATTGATACAACTTCGTATCAGCTCGCCATGAGTTTACATCTCTTTCGATTTTGGTATCTGTGGAAGATCTCATATGATCACCATCACCAAGAAAGCTACATCGTACTCTTGATGCCTTAGATTGAATCTAATCCTTTAAGGAGGATCGCCATTACCAAGAGAGCTACACCGCACTCTTGATGGCCTGGACCGGATCGAATCCCTCCAAGAGTATCACCTTGACTAGGAGAGCTAGATAGCTCTCCTAATGCCCAGGATTGGATTAATCCCTTTAGGAGGATCACCATATTATTTCGACAGTGATCTCTTCAAGACCATAGGCTTGTCGGAAAAGCCCCCTCACTACCTCTAATGCCTTTGCCGGGCACCACCCCCCGCCAAAAAGAGTCTGAGTGTAAGAGCATAGTTGCCATCTAGATCTCGAGACCAGGGATTGATCCGGGAAGTCCCTCATCACCCCTGATGCCTTGGTCTGGTGACCTCCCCAAAGAAGGATCCGATTGTAAGTGCATAGTTGCCATCCAGATCAAAATACCAGGATATAGCTAGATAGTCCTCCTGATGCCTTGGTCGGGCTACGACCCTAAAGAAGGATTTGAGTTTAAGAGCATAGTTGCCATCCGGATCAAAATACCAGGATATAGCTAGATAGTGCTCTTGATGCCTTGGACGGGCTATGACCCCCAAGAAGGGTCTGGATGTACGAGTACAGTTACCATCTAGATCAAAATACGAGGACATAGCTAGATAGCGCACCTGATGCCTTGGTCGGGCTAAGACCCCCTAGAAGAGTCTGAGTGTAAGAGCATAGTTGCCATCCCGATCAAAATACCAGGATATAGCTAGATAGCGCGTCTGATGCCTTGGTCGGGCTACGACCCCCCAGAAGGGTATGAGTGTAAGAGCATAGTTTCCATCTGGATCAAAATACCAGGATATAGCTAGATATCGCTCATGATCCCTTGGTCGGGCTATGACCCCCAAGAAGGGTCTGAGTGTAATAGCATTGTTGCCATCCAGATCTCGATACCAGGATATAGTTATATAGCGCTCCTGATGCTTGGTCGGGCTATGCTCCTAATGCCTTGGTCGGGCTACGACCCCCACGAAGAATCTGAGTGTATGAGCATTGTTTCCATTCAAATCAAAATACTAGGATATAGCTAGATAGCCTTCTTGATGCCTTGGTCGGGCTACGACCCCCAAGAAGGGTCTGAGTGTAAGAGCATAGTTACCCTCCGGATCAAAAGACTAAGAAATAGCTTGATAGCGCTCATGATGTCTTTGTCGGGCTACGAGCCTCAAGAAGGGTCTGAGTGTAAGAGCATTGTTGCCATCCAGATCTCGATACTAGGACATAGCTAGATAGCGCTCCTGATGTATTGGTCGGGCTACGACCCCTAAAAAGAATCTGAGTGTATGAGTATTGTTGCCATCTAGATCTCGAGACCAGAAAAAAGCTAGATAGCGCTCCTGATGCCTTGACCGGGCTACCTCCCCTATGGAGGATCTGAGCGTAAGAACATAGTTATCTGCTAGACCACGAGATCAGAACAACCAAAAGGTTATCCTGCTGCCTTGGTCGGGCCAACCCCGCTAAGAAGGATCTAGATGGTATAGATGCCTACCAGAATCATTTCACCAGCTCATCAAAGTACTGTCATTCTTGGAAAAGGAACTCTAGGTACCCATATTAACCATAAAAGCTTGATCAAACATGATCGAGCAATACGGAATGAATAATACCCTGGTTCTTTAAGCTAATTACTGTGAGCAATTCGAGTGACAAGTAAGAAGCGACAAGCAAAGTTCTTCATATAGTACAAGATTCAGATTCCAATCCCAAATACTTACAGGTGTTCTAGTTAGAGGGGACTTCTGCTAATAGCAAAATTTGGCTAGGGAACAAAGAAGAATTTTCCACTTCCCAACCTTCCTGCAATGGTCCAAATTCGGGCTTATATGACTGGGTATCAAGGTCCCTGAGGTCGAGCTACCACGCAATCCTATAGGAGCAAGGCGAGGCCGCCCATACCATTTGAACATATCGCACGTGTCCAAGCTTACCAAATAATGCCTGACGAGACTGGGTCAAGCTCCTTATACCAGGTTAAAGCCTAAGCTGGGTCGACATGAAAGGACTTCGGTCCCCCTACATCAAGGTATCTTGTGACACACTCCTAGAGCTTGGTACTATCTCTACTTTCACTAGGAGACCTTCAAGGTGTCGAACCTTTCTTACAAAAGCCCTCCTGCCTCGTCGAGGTATAATCTCGACCTGTCCGAGCATAAAAAAAAGAAGCCCGTAAAGCCCCATCAGCACCAAAAGTGCCAATGTCTACTGTAGATCCTGGCATGGTTAAATCAAATAGCAAGAGCAGTACTCGAACGTACCTCTCCTCTCTGTCAGAAGCAAGCCAAGATCGCCTATTTAGATCACCTATTTATGGTGAACACCTTACCATGGCTTGCCAGCCAAGCCCGCTACCCTGCTAGGAAGCCTTCATATTTAGGTCAAGCTCCATGATAAAGCTCGACGTAGCTAAACCAAGCTCCCAACTACAAGGTTGGAACCCTATAGGATATTTCACCCCTAAAATGGTTAGCACAAGCTCCATGGGAATTCCAGCATGATCTATCTAGCTCCGTGACAATCGAGAGGTCCCTGGGGGACTCCGCCAGTGTACTGGATCCTAGGGTACCTCGCCCTTAAGGAACATCAAATACCTTTACCTCCAAGATATCCTCCATATCCGATTCTTTGGGGTCAACTACAACAGAAAATCTTGCTTATCAAGGAAAGATGAGTCTGAAGAGGAAACAAACACGTCTCCTCCGAGATATTAGCCACGATCCGATCAAATTCATCAAATAAAGAATCGTGTTCAATAAGAAAAGAAAAACAATTCAAGAGTCATGGACTTGCTCGCCAAGGTAGTTACACCATGTATAAATTCACCTGTAATAACATCGATAAAGGAGATGGAAGAACACACAGTGGAGATCACACATATCATTCCCGATCCCAAAAACGACCAGCCATAGGAATGTCTACATGCTTCGGTTAAAGATCTCTCGACATGATCAATGTATGTGTTAGCTTTACCTAGAATATACCGGTATCGGTCTACATTCGACCACCATTGTCAGTTCTCCAGAGCGACTACGTTGTATTACTTCACCATTCTTGTAAGCTCCTCGAAGCATTCTTTGATATATATATATATAAGGAAGGGTATTCCTCCTTCCTCTGGATACTGCCTTGGGATTTTTCTGCATGTGATCATTCACGGTGCTTTTTCCCCCTTGGTCAGTTCACCTCCCTCTACAAAAGACTTGTGTTTCTCTTACTTGTGTATTGTGTAATGCATGCGTATATGAGTGCAAGCTAGATTCCTACCTCACTGGACTTGGTGCTCTTATCCTCCCATCTACATGCCAAAGTCGCACATTTAGATGAGGAGAAACCACCCAGACCAGCTTGAAGGAAGTCGATGAGCTCTCATGCATCATCTTTATGGCAGAAATCTATATTTCTGACACTAGAGCTAGATAAGCATCCCCTCCTTACTTGTTATCTAGGTCGAGGAATTATAGAAAGGAATCAGGCTCCAGAACCGGGCTCCGGGTAGCATGACGGGGTCCGACCCCTGACCGAGGATAAGGACCAAGTCCAAGATCAACCCCTTCATACCAGTAAGGGAACCTCGAGCTCCCTCATTTTTTACCTACCATGAAGCCCGATGGAAAGGAAGACTCATCTCCTACCTACTACGAAGCCCGGTAGGTGGGATTACTCATCTCCTGCCTATCGCGAAGCCCAACGAGAGGGATGACTCCTCTCCTACCTGCCGCTCCATACTTTGTATTCATACAAGATCAGGTCATGTATCAACGATACCAACCCCGACCACCACCTCCATGGTAGTGGTCTTGAGGGTGTTAATAGGGATTTCTCATCCTAAACAAATTTCCCGTTAACAAAACTCTTTAGTTAATATTCCTTGATTATTAACTCCGGTGTTATTCCACTAAAAACCCGAAGCTGTACTCTCTCAACTGTAGACTCTTTTACACAGACCTATACAACTCGGTGTCCATCGATATAGCAATTACATATGGTGTGGTCCTCAACAGTAGTTCATAATTAGAGCTGGGTCATAATGTCCGTTATACCCCTCTAATCACATATATTCTTTAAGTACCATTGATTCTCTAATGGACAATAAATCCTATTTCCTTACAAAATTAGAAGAGTGCTCATATTGTCCAAGCCCCGAATCAACCCTTAAGGAAACTACCATCTACTTCTCACAAGAAGGAGTGGATTCCACTATTGTGTACAAACCTTCCCAGCCACAAGCCAAACCGTAATCCTAACATACGGAGTATATTGATCAGGAAATACATCTGACCTCACCCATGGTATATCAAAGACCACGATATAACCTGAAGAAGTCAATAAGACACTCAGGATTAAGATCACCCATATATAGCCATCATTAGTTGATATATATGAATCTCATCGGTAAACGGATCTTGGTGAGAGATTCATATAGATCATGGCCCAGTCCTATATGATCACATCATACAAGGTGCCTCCATTCTCATATCTCCATATGAATGATTCAGGATAGAATCACCGTACATTACGGAATGGACCACAACTATAGATTAACCATAAATAAAGTACCCAGCTTTATTTGCTATCTATGGACTCTTTATATTGCACGTCTCTTACTGTATCCATCTGTATATTACACTCATATACACTGTTCAAGATTACATCCAGCAATCTTAAATGTTAAATTTATGCACAAGTTATATAATAAACAACACAACAAGAATGTATTAAGCTTTTCCTTTTATTTATTTAATAAATCCATTTACAAATTACATCTTTAGAGCATAAACCCCAACAGGTGCAGCCTCTAAAATAACTTGACTTGTCTCAACTTGGGAAATGCAATAAGATATAACAACTGCTAAAGTGTGAAAGTAGACAGCTAGCTCAAGCTTTCAACCCTCAACAGTAACTTGTAGCTCGTGATTTTGGTAAATAGTCTCCTTACGTGATTGCAGGCTAGTTTGCACATGTCACAGTAAGCAACCACATATACAGGGAGAATTAACGATCAGTAATAACTGGGACATTAGAGTTTTAAGTAAAAGAGTTTTCGATTCTTGAGCCCCTCTAGGGGGTTAAAGCCAGAGTGAGGCATCAAGGAGGGCTATCTAGCCATCTTCTAGCCTTGAGATTGAGATGGCAATCGTGCTCTTAAATTTGAGTCCTTTTTGGGGATGGTAGCCCGACCAAGGCATCAGGAGAGCTATCTAGCTATATCCTGGTCTTGAGATCTGGTTGGCAACTATGCTCTTATACTTAGATCATTCTTGGGGGTTGTAACTCGACCAAGGCATCATGAAGGCTATCTAGCTATTTCCTAGTCTTGAGATCTGGATGGTAACTATGCTTTTACACTCAGATCCTTCTTGGGGATTGTAGCCCAACCAAGGCATCAGGAGGGTTATCTAGCTATTTTCTGGTCTTGAGATCTGGATGACAACTATGCTCTTACACTCGGATCCTTCTTAGGGGTTGTAGCCCGACCAAGGCATCAAGAGGGTTATTTAGCTATTTCCTGGTCTTGAGATCTCGATGACAACTATTCTCTTACACTCAGACCCTTCTTGGTAGGAGGTAGTGCCCGGTCGAGGCATCAGGGATAACGAGTGGGCTTCCTCGGCTAGTCCCTGATCTTAGGATAGTAATGTCAAACTTTCCCTTGTAGAACCAAATCACTGTAGAACATAGTTGAAGATGAAGAAAACATGTTTTATTGATAAGAAAAAATAATGGAGTACATTATTGCTTGTGACTAAAAACTAGGCGAAGGTAGCCTGCTCACGGGTCCTTTGTTTACGGGTTAAATTTTCTCAGATGATCTACATTCCAAGTATGATCGATGAGTCGGCCATTCATGTCCTCGGGCTTGTACGCCCCGTTGCAGACCACCACCTTTACCAAATAAGGTTCTTCCAAGTTGGGTCTCAAGACCCTGTCTGCCCTCTTCTTGGTATTCAATGTCACTTTCCTGAGAACTGTGTCCCCTTCCTTAAAGTTCTAGGCTTTAACCCTCCTATTGAAGTATCTACCAATCTTGATGTGGTAAATTGCTACCTTCTCAACTACCCGATCTTGTTTTTCTTTCAAGAGATCTAAGCTACCTCTGAGCTTGTCCTCGTTGCTTGCCTGTTCAAAATGTTGAACTCTTAATGGAGGTCAATTTGTGCTTAATGGGAAGAACTGCTTCAACCCCAAAATCCAAAGGATAAGGCGTTTTTCCAGTGGCCTTTCTTCTCGTAATGCGGTAAGCCTAGAGAACCTCGAGAAGCTCATCGGTCTATCTGCCATTTTTCTACCGTAGCTTCTTTGCAACAACTTTTTAATAGTCTTATTGATGGATTCCACCAGCCTGTTTGTCTAAGGGTGGGCTACTGAGGTGAATATAAGGTTGATTCCTAAGTTCTCACAAAAGTCCTTGAACTGGCCGTTATCAAACTGCTTATCGAGGTCAGCTACAATGACAAGAGGGGTCCCGAACCTGCAAACAACATTATTTTTTATGAATCTTGTTGTATTTTCTTCTAAAATCTGGGAGAGTGGTCCAGCTTCGACCCATCTTGTGAAATAGTCAATCGCCACAATAGCATGCTTGGCTTGACCAGGTGTAGTAGGGAGCAGTCCAATCAAGACAAAGGGGTAAGGTGAGCTAAGAGATGATAACCGCTCTGGCGTGAGGTGACTCAGCTTTACGATCTTCTGGCATGCTTCACAGGATCATACTACGTTCTTTGCATCTTGATGGATGGTTGGCCAATAATACCCGATGCGAAGTCCTTGATATGCCTGAGCTTTCCCACCATTATAGTTCTCGTATTTCCTGGAGTGGACCTCTCTCAATGCCCATTTGGCATCGTCTGGATGTAAACATGGAAGCAGAGAAAGGGATTTGCCCTTCTTACATAAGTACCTATCTACCAAGCAATACCAGACTGAGAGCCTCTTGATTTTCCTGGCTTGGTCGGGCTCCCCGGAAAGCCTCCCTTCTTGGAGATAATCCATTATTGGGTTCATCCAGCATGGTTGTTGATCAAGCGTATAAGTCTCCTTACCTATTACTGTGCTGGGTAGGGGGATCACTTGGAGAGAGACCCCCTAGGGTAAGGTCTAGCCACAATTCACAACTATCTTGGCTAGGACGTTAGCTCGACGATTCTATTATCGAGGTACCTACTCAATCTTAAATCCTTTAAACTTGCTCTTAAGCTATTGAACTAACTTCAGATAGACGATCATGTTATCCTCTTTTGCCTGATAATCCTTAGAGACTTGGTTGACTATGAGCAACGAATCACTCCTGATCTGCAGGTAATTGACCTTAAGCTCTATGGCCTCCTTTATCCCGGCTAAGAGGGCTTCATTTTCTGCCTCATTATTAGTGGCTTTAAATTCAAATCTGAAACACTGGCAGCACTTAGTCCCCTCTAGGTAAATTTGAACTATGCCCGCTCTTCCCCCGACTTGCCCGGACGCTTCATCTATGTAGAGGATCCATGACTTGCAACCTTTCGGCCAACTGTCGGATTCTAGAATCATCTCAGGGGTTATATTTATCGCTGCAGAGGTCGCTTGGCCTGGGGGTACTGAGAGTTCTGCTACAAAGTCCGCCAAAGCCTGGGCTTTAATTGCGGTTCTGGGCTTGTACCTTAAATCAATCTGGGTGAGCTTCAGGGCCAATAAAACTAACCTTCTGGATAAATCCGGCCTTTGTAAGAATTAATGGAGGGGTTGATCCATCACTACTGTTATTGAGTAAGCTTAAAAGTTGGGACGAAACTTCCTTACCGAGGTCACCAAGGCATACGGTGCTTCTCCATAAGGGTATAATTCTTATCTGGTTAGGTTAGAGCATGAATCATGTCGTAGATAAGCCGCTGGACCCTATCTCCACATTCTTTGACCAGAGCACCACTTACTGCAGTCTCTGAAATGGCCAAGTAGATTTACATCTCTTCTCCATGACTTGGCTTGACCAATAACAGAGGGCTTGACAGATATTTTTTCACTGCTTGAAAAGCTTGTTCACTCTCCTGGTCCCATTTCATGTTTCTTCCCTGCTTGATGGCTTTGAAGAATGGGAGACATTTATCGGTAGACCGAGAAATGAACTTGTTGAGCGCTGCTACCTGTCCGGTTAAGATTTGAACCTGTTTAAGTGACGTTGGGGACTCTAGATCCAGGATAACCTTAATCTTTTTCGGGTTAGCTTCTATGTCTCTCTCATGAACCATGAAGCCTAGAAACTTCCCCGCAGTACCCCAAATATGCATTTGGAGGGGTTCAATCTCATCTGGTTCTCTTTTAAGATCACGAAAGTTCTGCGAAGGTCGTCCAGATAGCTTTCAACGGTTGAGGACTTTGTGATCATATCGTCAATTTACACTTCCATTGATCTTCCAATTTCAGCCATGAACAGCTTATTGACAAACCGTTGATATGTATCCCCTGCGTTCTTAAGCCCGAGCAGCATAACCTTGTAGCAAAACAGACCCCGTTGGTGATTAAACTGGTCTTTTTCTGGTCGCCGAGCTACATCATAATTTGGTTGTATCCTGAAAATGCATCCACGAAGCTCAGGAGCTTTTTTCCAGAGGTGGAGTCAACCAACTGATCATTTTTTGGTAGAGGGAAACTGTCTTTCGGGCATGCCCAGTTGAGGTTGGTATAATCGACGCAGATGTGCCACTTCCCATTTACCTTTGTGACCATGACCACGTTGGCGATCCATTCGGGGTAACGTGCTTCTCTGATAAAGCCCGCTTGGGTCGATTTGCTCACTTTTTCCTGAGCTGTAGCATTTCTTTCAGCTTTAAAGTGACGCTTTTTCTGTTTGACAGGCTTGAAGGTCGGATCCACTACCAATCGGTGAGTAGCCAAAGACATCGGAATTCTGGGTATCTCATCATGACTCTAAGTGAAAATGTCATTGAATTATTTGAGGAGCACGATCAAACCCTCCTTCACTCCAGGTTCAAGGGAGGCTCTGACTTTGACGACCTTCGAGGGATCGCCAATCCGGATGGGAATCTCTTCTAGCTCATCCACTGGATGGCCGCTAGCCCATTCCCTTCTCTACTCTTCCATATCTGGCAGCACGAGGTTATCCTCTGGGTGACTTATATGTCCTACATCTTCCAGGGTCAATATGGGTGTTGCCTCATCTTGGATCGTGTAAGTTGTTTTGCTAGAGTTGTTAGGTTGGCAAACATTACATAGTATCTCCTGACTGCTTGCTAGTCACCCCATACTTCCCCTACCTTGTCTCTTATTGGGAACTTCAGGACATTGTGGTAGATGGATATGACCCCTTTCAAAGATGATAAAATGGCCTACCCAATATTGCATTTTAGGCCGATGGGGTATCCACTACCACGAAGTCTATCATGACATTCTGCTGGAGAGGTGTGGCTCCAATGATTATTGGCAAGATTTTTGATTTCACGACTATTATTGAGTCCCTAGTAAACCTATACAGCGGGGTAGTGCAACTATTATAACACCACTTTTTCAAGTTCAAATTTTCCAAGGTGTCTTTAAATAGGATGTCAAAGTTGCTGCTTGTGTCGACGAGCACATAGTGTACCATACAATTGACAATCTGTACCGTGATCACCATGGGATCATTATGAGGTTGCACGGTGTTATAGACATCTGCTTCGGTGAAAACGATATGTGACATCTGGGAAGGGTTGGTCGGGCTCTAGTTGACCTTGAAGATACCCTGCCCTTCGTCCACACAATGGATTTTCCTCGTGTGGTTTTTTCTGGAATTATTGGAGGTGCCAGCCAGAGGAGGCCCTCCACTGAGGGTATGTATTACTTGGATTTGTTGTATCAGATCGGTCTGCTCCTCTTTTCTCTTCTCAGCGTGCTTACAGATCTCGGCTTGCACTTCCCTTCCAATCAGAATATTATCCCTGACTTGCTGTAAGAATTCTACCAAACAACCTCCCCTTATCAAAGCCTCGTTCTAATTTCACAGGTTATAGCACTATGAAGTGTTATGTCTCACGTCTTCGTGAAAGTCACAATGTTAGGTTTTAGTTTGTTTTGGCATGAATTCCATATCAAAATGATGTTTACTTGTAATGACATAGTTGTTTAGGTTCATGATGATTCAAGCTTCAAGGAAGAAGAAACAACAAGTCAAAGCAAGTTCTAAGTCTTCAAAGAGAAAGGATGCAATTTGGTTCTACAAAGGTATACTAAGACCTTATCTTTCTTTTACAAGGCTTAGGCACACACACACATATCATATATTTGTGTCCCTACATCATTGTGCACCATTATAGGCACACACATGCAATTCATTCATATGTGTCCCTGCATCTTTGTGCACCATGTATAACACATTCACACACTTTAAGATGAATGCTCATGCATTGGTTTGGAAATAACATGTTTTGGAATATGCATGATTGGAAACTATCTCTATGTAGTTTTCATTCTAGTGTGAATTGTGTTTGTGTGTATATATGTTTGTATAACATGGATATTCAAATTGGATTTAGTCTTAAATCATTCTTGATTGATTTCCGGTCATTTCAGTTACTTATACTATTGATTTCAAGTTCTAAGTCAAAAGATACTACACTTTCAACTCATGTTCCATACATTGTCTTCATCTTCGTATATCGAGTCGAATTATTATTTTCTGGGTTGAGTATCTTATATTTCCATGTCCGTGTGAGAGTTATGGTTTGTAATCCGTAAGCAGATTCAAATTCCGAGTTCGGAGGCCGGAGAACGGCCGAAGAACGTGAAGGGGTCAAAGGAGAAAGAAGCATGCATTGTCTTCTTTCCTGAGATGGCGAGTGGCCATCTCGGGGCAGAAGGCTTGCTGACCCGAGATGCCCACGTGCCAACTTGGGCAGCAAGCTTGCTTGGCTTCATTTTTCCCCTCTTGGTCATTTCACATGTCCAAGTTTCCCACTCTTTTATAAATTCTTTCCCTCTCACCTTTCATTCCAAGAAAAAATTCAAATCAAGTGTGCAGAAATTTTCTCTCTAAATTTTCTCACCTTCCAAATAGCATAACCTCTTCATTTGAACTCCGATTTGAGTGATTCAAAGTTGAGAGTGTTCATCTATTCATCCTCCATCTTTTCTCTGAAGGTTTGAGTTAGTTTTCCTGCTGCTTTTGGTGTCTAATCATTTAAAAACGGGACTGCACCTAAATCAAGTAAGGTTTTGATTTTCTCTCAAAGTTTTCTTTTAAAACTTGATCAATTGCCTTGGGTTTTCTTCTTCTACATATATTTGTATATTGTGAGTGTTTTGATTTGTGTTTTGAACACTTTCAAAGCTAGATTGAATTTCAATTGAAATCATACATGTTGAGTAAGGTTTTGTTTTTGCCTATGTCATCACATGTTTGAGATTGTATTGTGCTAGCTTTGATTCTAGGACTATTTTGTGATCTTTGATTGATTGATTTTGTAAAAATAGTTCCTCACATGTATTAGGCTCTCTTGGCCGAAATTCTCACATAATACATGTGCTTATGTTCTTTTGAGATATTCATGTGATTTGTTGAATCTATGATTAGGAATATGCTCTAGAACTTTTGCTTAAATCTATTTGACATTGTCATATGATTTTAGCATGTTTTAGTTTTTTGTGATTTAAACTTGATCTTGTAATTTATTAATTTTATCTTCTGATTCAAGTTTAAACATATGCATGTATCTAGGTTGTGATTAATGTTGATCATATCTTACTTAATCTAGATTGATTACACATGCATGATAAACTAGACTATAAGTGATTTGTGCATTCATGCTCATGTCTAGTATTTTCCATAGAATTGCTTGATCATAGCATTCTATGTTGTGTGCTTATTTGCGTTTTGCATTCATGATCACCTAGATGCCTTGTAAAAAGGAAGTCTTGACAATAGGTGTGAGACCTATGGTGTTGAGCAAGAAAACTTGGTAAGAGGTGTGAAGCCTTGGATTGTCGAGCAAGGAAGTCTTGGCTAGAGGTGTGAAGCCTTGGATAGTCGAGCAAGAAGTCTTGCCTAGAGTTGGGAGAACTCGGATAGGTGAGCAAGGAAGTCTTGACTAGAGTCGGGAAGACTCGGATAGTTGAGCAAGAAGTCTTGCCTAGAGTTGGGAGAACTCGGATAGGTGAGCAAGGAAGTCTTGACTAGAGTCGGGAAGGCTTGGATAGTTGAGCAAGAAGTTTTGCCTTAGGTTGTGAAGATCCGGATAAGGTGAGCAAGGAAGTCTTGACAAGAGGTGTGAAGCCTCGGATTGTTGAGCATAGGGTGGCAACTTCTAGAGTAGGATAGGAGGGTAGTTTCTAGGTGAAGAGGTCACTTGAGAGATTGTACTTGTCTTATCTACTAGTGAATTTTGTTTGCCGGTGGCTGCTAGCCCGTGGATGTTTCCTCTTCGGAGGTTTACCATATTATATCTTGTGTCAACTTTTCTCTATCCCTATCTCTCTAATATTTGTATTGTGGATAGAACTCTTTATGTATGTTGACTTCCTCTTTATAATATTGATTGTGTATGTGGAACAATTACTTGTTTGTATCACACTTTACTTGTGTTTATATATTGATTAGTTGTCTTTAATTAATATATATATTGTGATACAAGCAATCTAGAGAGACAAACTTTTGTTTGTTTTTAAGGGAGTCGAAAAAGATGTCTAACCTATTCACCCCCCTCTAGTTTAGCCTTGAGCATTTAACCGTGATTGCATTTTCACACAATACTTATAACGATTCCTCTTATCGACAGGGTCTTTCAAGGGTGCGGGCTTCTGTAGTAACCCCTTGTCTCGAATGGCGAGACAGATTGTTTCACGGGATATATTTAAAGGGGTGTAATGATCTTATCCTCTCTCATCTGTCCTTGGAGGAGACAAAGCCCGCTAAGGAGTTCGTATTGCTGGATACCTTTCCGATTTGGGTTGAGAAATGGGGAAGCGATACGTCGACCTATTGGGGGGGTCTGTTCTGGCTTTTCTAAGCTTGCTCTAGTTTGGGAGCTTCCTTCTTCTGTCGCTTAAGGGCTCTTATATGGTCGTGTTCCATCTTGACCTTGACGTGTTCCATCTTGACCTTGAGTTGTTCCATCTTGATCATAGGCTTCTTGGTAGGTCTCTGGAGGTCGCTTGGCAAAAGGTCGGAAAAGCTTGCCTGCCCACAGATTTCTCCTAAAATTGGTGAGGGTTTCTTTCTCAGTGAAGACCCCCATCTGGATGACTTCCTTGTGGAAACGATCGACATAAGCCCAGAGGGTTTCCCCTCTCTCCTGGATCATGTATTGTAGATGGATTGGATCCTTCAATCGGGGTTAAACTCCTTGGAATTACAAGCAGAAATCTGTTGACAACTTCATGAAGTTATCCACACTATCAGTGGGTAGCTTTCTGAACCAGGTCTTAGCGTAATCCACCAGCGTGGTTAGGAACATCTGGTACATGGTGGCCCTGATCACGATCTACACCTCCATCTGTTGGACGAAGCTCTACAAGTAGCTCAAGGGATCCTCTGTCTCGGAGAATCTATCAGTCGGCATTTTGAATTTTAGCGAGAGCTCTGCCTCCCAGATCCTCCGGGTGAAGAGAGCATTCATCTCACATAGAGGATCTTTCTTGTCTTCTCTGCACTTCCCATTCTTCATCTATTGGATCTCTTTCTGAAGTTCTGCTAATTGGTCTCTCAAGCCCTTGTTCTCGGGTTTCCTTGAATTAATCTCGGATTCCTCACTGTCAGACCCTTCTGACGAGCTGGCGGCCTTGTGGGCACTTATTGGGGATAGTGTAGATTAGGCGAGATTATTCTTTTATGTCTAGGTAGGTGGGCATCCCTAAGTGAATTAGATATAGCATGAACCTGATCCATTTAGGGGCTTTCTCTTCGTATCTGACGGTGACAGCGGCCTTTGGAGTGGTTGGTGGGCTTATGACTTAGGTTATTTGTTAAATATGACCTCATGGAGCCTTAACCTGGAAAGAGCTCATTCTTGTTTGTGTCGGGCTTCACTTTGAGTGATTCTTGAGCTCAACGATCCTTCCTCGCTTTCACGAGGTGGTTTTTAAGCTCGACCCTAGGAACCAAGGTTCCGGGATAGGTGATCTTGAGAAGCCCGGATTCCATTGTTCGAGTGAGGGCTTGACCTGGTCGTGCCTAGCTTCATCCTTGATAATTTTGAAGCCCAATGATCCTTTTCTAATTCTACATGGTAGTTTTATGGTTCGCCCGGGGTCCCATGAATGGCGAATTAGGGCTTTGACACGAGCTAGGAGAGCGAAAAATTTCTCTTTGATCCCTAAGTCAAAATTTACTATTAACAACAAGTTTTTGCTGAGAATGGAGAGCTCGAGCTAGTTCCCTACTTTCACACTTAAACAAAATTTTATATCTCATTATCTCCGCCAAGATTCAAGAAATTCAAGTTATCTGAGAGGTCGTATCTAGGTCGGGATCAGGAGTGAAGCAAGAGGATGTCAGTAAAATCAAAATTCATTGAAGTAAGCATGAATGAAATCTAAAGCCTGTTTTCATTAATAAAATGGGATCCTTTCCCTTAGAAAGGCTACAGTTATCAAGCAGGGAGCCCAACCCTCGGTTCCGGGCTACATACACTAAAAAAATGAATATAAAAAAGCTAAACATGGCATGAATAGAGTGGGGAGCCCATCCCCCCTTTCCGGGCTGTAAATGCAAGTTGTGAATAAATTTTATAAGACCTCTGCTTCCTCTTGATTCCCTTCTATTGCTCCCCTTCCTAGTGGACCTCACCCCCTACTCCTCATGTCTCTCCTTCTGGTAGTTTCTCACCATGGTCGTCTTCGCCCGCTACCCCTTTCTTCGGGGGATCCTCCACTGTCTATTGCTCAACAGTGTCCTCATTCAAAACCATATTGACCACCGTCATTACCTCATGTGTAATGGACGTATCAAGAAGGGTAGCGATTCACTCCATCTAGCTCTTCCCGACCTCCGCTATCCTCTAGAAGATTCTTCAGGGGGGCCTTGGTTTCTGGTTGGCTACCTTCGAGCTGAAACCCCCTCGATGACTTCCTGAGAACAGATGCCAGGAAGGTTACATTAGGAGAATGAAGGTCTGGCATAGCTATTTGCTTCCTGGCTACAGTCCCGCTAAAAACTTTGGCCATTACCACCTTCAGGGTGAGACATCAACGCAACCTTGGTCGTTACCTCCTCCTTATCCCATCCAGCTATGATAGAGAGGTCGAAGGGAGGAGGATGAGCTTCTACAACCTAGTTGGAAGTATAGAAGTATCCATTGCTGAAAGAGGCATCCACCTCGGCCTAAAGCTTGGCTACTTGGGCTTGCAGACCTTGGTTTTCAATGTCTAACACATTTGCTTCTTTTTTCAAAGAATCCTTCTGCTCAGTCCGATGTTCAGGTCGAAAGGTATCTAAGTCAAGGGATCTCTTTATCCTTTCATGGTCACACCGAAGCTCGGCTAACTCCACTTCTATCCCTCTCTGGCTATATCTCATCTCCTGTACCAAGTCTTGAGGCTCGGTCGTAGATAGAAGACACATGGTGGCCCACGACCACTTGAAATTTGAAGGCCTGCAAAAGAATTCAAATTAGGAAACGATGAACCAAACTATTGAATGAGAAGATAAAAAGTGATGCTTACCTTGGCCAAAAGGGAAGATCCCTTGGTGATCAGAATATCTATGGGCATTAAAGCATTCATAGAAAGATTGCCCTAGGGGCAGGAAGCAACGAATTGCCCTATGACCTCGTATTGAAAGGCAGAGCCGGATTGATTTGGCGGGCGAATAGGGGAAACTCCTTCAACACCAGTTTCAAGGTCTTTTGAAGCTTGAGGGCTGAGAATGTAGATTGAAGGGCATAAGTGTCTGGCAAGCTTGGAGCAGGGGCGACAGGAGCAGAAACAGATGTAGTGGTAACTATAGCAGGAGTTAACATTGCTGTATCAACGGCTTGAGAAACGGAGTTCCCTTTACCCCACACCTTGGCAGCCCAAGATGCGAGGAGTGACAACTTGGACCTGTGCTGGGAAGAGGACGAAGCAAGAGCAGAGGAAGCCCCAACTGGGACAGTAGGGCCCTCTTTCTCTGAAGAAGCCTGAGGGATTTTCTGATTCGATTTGGTAGAATGGGAAGGAGTGCGAGCTTGATGGGATTCGTGGGAAGCGGGAGCAATAATAAAAACTGCTAAAAAAAGAGAGAGAAATAAGATAGAGCCATTAGAACTGAACTATTCAACGATACAAAGCATGATGGTTCAAAGTACTTACGATGAGTAGCACTGGATATTTACAGATAGCGGTTTACCGATGTGAATTGAAAAGATCAGCAGTCGGGAACTTCAGGTTCAAATAGTTCCTAGCAAGGATGGCTTTCAATACCATCTCAGACTCGGTAGGTAAGGAATCGCGGCCTCACGAGGGTTTATCATTGAAAGCTGTGGGAGCTGTGAACTCATGCCTGCCTATGAAGGTCGAGCTTCCTTAATCCTTGCCCGCTAGGATCCACTCCTCCTTCCAAGCAGGATCTTCCCTTGAAGCGCCAGGGATGATTAAATTTAGCTTGTTTTTTGCCTTGGAATAGAAGTGACCCCGATGAGCCCCGGATAAGCTTCCAATCTGAAAGAGGTATACTAGCTCCTCAATTATGGGCAACCGGGTAACCTTGCTTAACTCGCATTGTTCCCTCTCTAACACGAGGAAACCGATCAAATGCATCCAAAAGCCAGGTGTCAACTGGAAGGGAGCTAGCTGTAGGGCGTTGAAAGCCCGCCGAAGCGTAGAATGAACAGGGAGCTTGACCCCATTCTTGAAGGCCACCATGTGGATAGGGAGCACGCTTTTGGATGGATTGAAGACGTCATAGTTTCTATGAGGGACTGTGAGGGTGACCTTATCAGGAATGCTATATTTGGACCTCATACAACTGATCAACTGCGGATCAACGATGGAGTCTGGAATGACCTTGAAGTCATTGTAAAGACGTCTCAGGGGATTATCCGGTAGGTTAGAAAACCCAGTCCCGATAGCTATGTTCCTATTCGACCGATAAAGTCATCCCCGTAAGGGTCTCATCGATCCTATTTTCCTTGGGCAAGACTGGAAATCTCTATGCCATCAACTAGGGAATCAACAGAGTCATGGCTGATCTTCGACATGATTAAATAGGGTTTGGAGGTTGAGAAAAAGAGAAAGAACAGAGATATAGCTGAAGAAGGTTGCAAAAGAGATATTTTTGAAATTTTGAAGTTTAAAAGTAAAGCGTGAGGAAAGTGGTGAGGAAGTCGGGTTTAAATAGAGCTAGGAGAGGCAGTGACGTCAACGAAATCTCTAGAGGGGTTGCCTCAAATTGTGGGAGCGGTTGTAACGTAGCCATATTTTTTTAGTGAATACACAGGTCTTTTCCTGCCACGTCACTGGTATAATTAATGAGGAAATTTCTACCCAGATTTGGTAACGGTAAAAGAGGGAAAATTTTCCAATTAAAATAAGGAATTTGACTCCAACCCCCAACTCAATCACCGCTGTTCAAGTCAAATGGGACTTCTGTTAATGGAAAAATTTGGCTAGAGAACTAAGGAGAAATTTTCCACTCTCTTAACTCGAATCATAGCCCGAGTTCACCAGTTATGTAACCCCGGATCCTAAGGGCGAGCCTTAGAGCTACCCCGCAGAGCTTTAGAACTATCAGGAATAGAGTCCTACACGACCAGATCGAGCCCCTTACGCCAACATTAGAACTCGGGCAAAGCCTAATACATGGTTATCTGGGCTTCCTAAGATCAAGAGTACCTCGTAACCTCTCCAGAAGCCCGCCACCCTCTCCAGGCATAAAAAAGAGGGACCTTTAAAGATATTAGGTTCATGCTATAGATACGTTCCCACTCGCTAAAGAAGCCTCACAAGACAATCATGCTGATTCAATTACAAAGACCTTACCGGCTAAAGTGTTTTAAGGTCACCTAGATGATCTAGGATTACGAGACATGCCTAACATGCTATAGTGCAAGTGGGAGATTGTTAGGGTTTATGCCCTAAAGATGTAATTTGTAAATGGATTTATGAAATAATTAAAAGGAAAAGTTCAATTCATTCTTGTTGTGTTATTTATTTTTTAACTTGTGCATATATTTAACATCCAAGATTGCCGGATGTATTCTCGAACTGTGTATATAAGTGTCATATACGGATGGATACAATAAGCGATGATCAATCTAAAGAGTCCATAGATAGCAAATAAAGCTGGGTACTTTATTTGTGGTTAATCTATAGCTGCGGTCCATTCCGTAATGTATGGTGATTCTATCCTGAATCATTCATATGGAGATATGAGAATGGAGGCACCTTATATGATGTGATCATATAGGACTGGGCCATGATCTATATGAATCTCTCAACAAGATCCGTTTACCGATGAGATTCATATATATATCAACTAATGATGGCTATATGTGGGTAGTCTTAATCCTGAGTGTCTTATCGACTCCTTTAGGTTAGATCGTGCTTTTTGATATACCATGGGTGAGGTCGGATGAAGTTCCTGATCAATATGCTCCATATGTTGGGATTGAGGTTTGGCTTGTGGCTGGAAAGGTTTGTACACAATAGTGGAATCCACTCTTTCTTGTGAGAAGTAGATGGTAGTTACCTTAAGGGTTGATTCGGGGCTTGGACAATATGAGCGCTCTCCTAATTCCGTGAGGAAATAGGATTTATTGTCTATTAAAGAATCAATGGTATTTAAAGGATATATGTAATTAGAGGGGTATAACGAACATTATGACCCAGCTCTAATTATGAACTACTGTGGAGGATCATACCATGTGTAATAGCTATATCGATGGACACCGAGTTGTATCGGTCTGTGTAAAAGCATCTACAGTTGAGAGAGTGCAACTTCGGGTTTTTAGTGGAATAACACAGGAGTTAATAATCAAGGAATATTAATTAAAGAGTTTAATTAATGATTCCAAGGATTATTGCAGCTTAAAATACTGTGGGTCCATTAGATCCTCTTTCTTGCCAAATCGATTTAGGTAACAAGGGTAACAGTTAACTAATTGGATTGTCCAATAAGTTGTGTTACGAAAGTGACACATGTTTATTTGGGAATTAATTGAATAATGAGATTATTTAATTAATGAATGTTAATACTTAAATTACTTAAATTTTTAAATTATTTAATTATATTGATAATTATGAATTATGAATTAACTATTAATTGGAGGGTGTTAGTTGATATATGGATTTAGGTGAAGATAAAATAATAAGATTTGTTAGTAGCGAAATTTGGCCAGGGTTCAAAGAGAAATTTTCCACCCATAATCGACAATCATGAAGCCCGAAAAAGTCGTAATGCCACCCCACCAGAGCAGGGAAGGCCGACTCAGCTTCAAGACTACCATAAAACAAGCCAGACGCGACCAGGACGAGCCCCCAACAAAAGTACTGGAACCCGGGCTTCTCCAGGCCATCTATCGGGGAACCTCGGCTCTGAGGTCGAGCTCCCCAACCGCCTAGAGACTGACAGGGGAAGTCTCCAAGCTCAAGAGACATTCGACAGAAGCCTGTTGTCCTTACTGGACCTAAAGGAAGAATCATGCCTAAATCTACACTACCCCAGCTACCTCCTAGGAATGTCTACAAGAGCACCTCAAGCCCCCAAGGGTTAGGGAAAATCCATCTTAAGCTTCTAAGAACAGAGTCGGAGCAGGGATCTACCTCGCTCTACAGGGCAACATGCAGCTGGTAGGGTGACCTCCTAGAAAATTCATGACACGAGTGCACACAGGATCATTTCCATGTAATATTTGCATGCACGTCAAGAGTTTGATTAAAAAAAGGAAACAAACTTATCTCCGTCAACGATATCATCAAATCCCGTAACAATTCAAATTCAAATGACGAATCCCGCCCGATAAGAAGATAACAGATTAATGGGATCACGGTGAAATATTTGCAAATCAAAAACCTACTTGGACGATATAAATATGTGAAGCCAAGCATGGTAGAGGAGATACGAAAACAGAGAACAACCTACATAGACTGATACATACACAGAAAAAGTTAGATAGCAACAAAGAGAAGAGAGAAAGAAAAGAATAGGGGAATGCCTAAATTTTGTATTCAGAACACGGCCACCTATGTTTCCACTATTCAACAGGCACAGAATTGCCGCCACCCTCCATCTTAGAGAGACTGTGAGCACACGAGAGAGCGATCTGTATTTAGAAGCAATCTATCAATAATAAAAGCTCTCATTTACTTTTATTACGATCCAGTCTCTCGTCCATATCTTAACAGGTCGGGAACAAACGATACCGATCCGGCCACAACTTTTGTCCTAGTGGTCTCGAGGGTGTTAACAGGAATTTCTCATCCCAAGCAAATTTCCCGTCAACACTTTCTGGCACCTTCTGTGGGAAACCTCTCACACCACGATCTTTTTACATTCAAAAAGTTCGTTATTTCATATTAATCATGAGGCTCCGCTCCTCACAAGGGCAGCAGGGCACCTCAGGATAACCTTCTGCTACATCGACAGGAAAGGTCCCGAGGAAAGGGAGAAAATCTAGGCTCCATAGCCAAGTTCCCACCCAGCCAGTCGTTATGCGGGCTCTGGATCCCCCTCAGGGAATTCAGGTCGAGCTTGATCAATAAGCAGCCCATTCTTAGAAAACATCCATCTTCGACTGCTCGTTGACGGTATCACTATCCAACCAGCAGGTCTCTGCAATCAGGGGAGTCAAGCAGGCCTGAGGCTAGGCAACCCGCCTTCAATCGCCTGGGACCTGTCTCTCGGGAATCAACTCGTAATATAGCGGGGCTCCTAACCTTGATCCGGGATAGGCTAGGGCTCATGCCCTATATTTCCCGAAGCACTGCCACTCTACCAACCAAGACAAGTTAAATTCACAGCAGATGTCCTTCCCCGGGAACGGGGTGAGCTTCTCCACCCTACGACTTCAAGAAGAGAAGCCCGGAGTAGAGAAGAAGAGAGTCAGCAAAGCCCCCGAGCAGACCCCCTCGAAGAAGGAGCCGGGTTGAGGTCACCAGTTTGTTAGAGGGATCTGATGGTGAGGAATCCGAGATTAACTCAAGGAAATCCGAAAGCAAGTGTCTAAGGGACCAGTTGTCAGAGCTTCAGAAAGAGGTCTAATTGATGAAAAAAGGAAAGTACAAGGAGGACAAGAAAGATCCTCTATGTGAAATGAATGCCCCCTTCACCAGAAGGGTGCGGGAGGCAGAACTCCTACCTTAGTTTAAAATGCCAACTGACAGGTTCTCCGGGACTGAAGATCCTTTGAGCCACTTATAGAGTTTTGTTGAACAGATGGAGGTCCAGAACACAACCAGGGCCGCTATGTGTCGAATGTTCCCTACTACCCTCACAGATTATGCTAAAACTTGGTTTAGGAAACTACCCGCTAGAAGCGTAGATTCCTTCACCAAGTTATCAACAGATTTCTGCTCATAATTCTAGGGAGTTAAGCCATGACTGAAGGACCGGATCCACCTACAATACGTGATCCAGGAGAGAGGGGAAACCCTCCGGGCTTATGTCGAGCGTTTCCATAAGGTAGTCATCCAGATAGAGGTCTTCACCGAGCATGAAACACTCGCCAACTTTATAAGGAACCTATAGGCGAGAAAGCTTTTCCGGTCTTTCACTAAGCGACCTCTAGAAACTTACCATGAAGCCTATGATCAGGCTCTGGAGCAGATCGAGGTCGACGAGCAACTCAAGGTCATGATGGAACATGACGACATGAGAGCCATAAAGTGACAAAATAAAGAAGCTCTCAGACCCGAGTAAGCTCAGAAAAGCCAAAACAAATCCCTTATAAATCAACGTACAGCTTCCCCCTTCCTCAACCCAGATTGGAAATATATCCAGATAGACGAGCTCTTTCTCAAGCTTTACCACCTCCTAGGACAGTGGCCCTTTTAGCTCACGATGAGAGGGGGTACGACCATTACACTCCCTTAAATGCATCCCGAGAAATAGTCTACCTCGCCATTCGGGACAAGGGTTTGTTATAGAAGCCTGCTCCTATGAAATCCCCTATCGATAAGAGAAATCGTTATAAATATTGTGACTTTCACGAAGAAGTGGGGCATAACACTTCAGAATGCTACAACCTGCGGAACCAGATTGAAGCTTTGATAAAGGGAGGATGCTTGATAGAATTCTTATAGCAAGTCAGGGAGAACATTCAGACTGGAAGGGAGGTGCAAGTCAAGATCCGAGAACATACCCAGAAAAGGAATGGGGAGTAGGCAGACCACATGCAACAGATTCAGGTAATACATACTATCAGCGGGGGACCCACTTTTGCCGAAACCTCCAATAGCTCTGGGAAAAACCATGCGAGGAAGGTCCCTCATACGGATAAGAGGCAGGATATCTTCAAGGTCGACTAGAGACCGAACAATCCCTCCCAGCTGTCATAGATCATCTTCACCGAAGCAGATGTCTATAACACCGTGCTGCCTCATGATGACCCCATGGTCATCACGATACAAATTGCCAACTTCATGGTGCACTGCGTGCTCGTCGACACAGGTAGCAGCGTCGACGCCCTGTTCAAAGATACCTTGGAGAAGCTAAACTTGAAGCAGTGGTGCTACAATAGTTGCACTACTCCAGTATATGGGTTCACTGGGGACTCCATCACACCCGTAGGATCAAAAGTTCTACCAGTGATCATCAAAGCCGTACCTCTCCAGCAAAACATCATGACCTACTTCGTTGTGGTGGATACCTCATCGGCCTACAATGCAATATTAGGGAGGCCATTTCTATCATCCTTAAAAGGTCCTTTCTATTTACCACAATGTCCTAAAGTTCCCGGTAGGAGACAAGGTGGGGGAAGTCTTGGGTGATCAGCAAGCAGCTAGGAAATGCTACGCAGTGTCAGCCAACCCAACAGCTCTAGCTAAACAGCTCGACCAAGTGATGACAATCCAAGGTAGGATAACTCTTGCACTAAACTTGGAAGACATGGGTCCCATTGATTGCCCCGAAGAAGGACTCGTGGTGCACGACATGGAAGAACAGAGAAGGGAATGAGCCAACGGCCATCAAGTGGATAAGTTAGAAGAGATTCATGTCTGAATAAGCGATCCCTCGAAGGTCGTCAAGATCAGAGCTACTCTTGAGACAGGAATGAAAGAAGGTTTGATTAGGCTCCACATAGAGTTCAATGACATATTTGCTTGGAGTCATGCTGAGATGCTAGGGATCCTAATGACACTAGCTGCATATCGACTGGCAGTGGATACGACCTTCAAGTCCATCAAACAGAATATGCGCCACTTCAACACTGAAAGAAATGTGGCGGTTCAAGAAGAGGTGGATAAAATAACCCAGGTAGGCTTCATCCGAGAAGCCCGTTACCCTGAATGGATCGCCAACGAATCATGGTAACGAAAGCAAATAGGAAGTGGCGTATGTGTGTAGATTACACCAATCTCAATAGAGCATGCCCAAAGGACAGTTTCCCTCTGCCAAAAATTGATCAGCTGGTCGATTCCACATTCGAAAAAAAGCATCTAAGCTTCATGGACACATTTTTTGGCTATAATCAGATCATGATGCATCCCATGGACCAAGAAAAGACCAGTTTCATCACTGTGCAAGGCCTATACTGCTACAAGGTGATGCCTTTCGGGCTCAAGAACGCTGGAGCTACTTACTAGCGGTTAGTCAATCGGTTGTTCAAGCCCTAAATTGAAAGGTCGATGGAGGTGTACATCAAATACATTATCACCAAATCTTCAACCTCGGAAGGCCACCTGGACGATCTTCGTAGGACCTTCATGATCCTTAGGAAAACCAAATGAGGTTGAACCCTTCCAAGTGCGCCTTTGGGGTAAATACTGGGAAGTTTCTGGGCTTCATGGTCCATGAGAGAAGCACAGAGGCTAACCCAGAAAAAATCATGGCTATCCTGAATCTAGAATCCCCCACATCTCTTAAATAGGTTCAAGCCTTGACTGGACAGGTAGCAGCGCTCAATAGGTTCATCTCTCGGTCCACCGATAAGTGCCTACCATTCTTCAAAGCTATCAAGCAGGGAAGAAACATTAAGTGGGATCAGGAAAGCGAACAAGCTTTCCAAGCTTTGAAAAGATACCTAATAAGCCCTCAACTACTTGTCAAGCCAAATCCTGGAGAAGAGCTCCAAATATACTTGGCAGTTTCGAAAGCCGTAGTGAACAGGATACAACGACCTATCTACTATGTGAGTCACGCTCTAACCAAGCCCGAGAAGAACTATGCTCTATTGGAGAAGCTCGCTTACGCCTTGGTGACCCCGATAAGGAAACTTCTTCCTTACTTCCATGCTCATTCAATAACAGTGGTGATGTCCAACCACTCCGTCAATTCTTACAAAGGCCAGATGTTTCTGGAAGGCTGGTTCTGTGGGCCCTAGAGCTTACCCTGTTTGATTTAAAATATAAGCCTTAAACCGCGATAAAAGTTCAGGCACTAACAGACTTTACAGCCGAGCTTTTAGTACCTTCAGATTAGGCAACCGCCACGGTAACAAATGTAACCCTTGAGAGGACTCCAGAGTCTGACAACTGGCCGAAGGGCTGCGAGTCATGGACGCTCTACACTAACGGAGCCTCCAGGCAATCTAGGGAAAGAGCGAACATCGTTCTCATCGACCAGGAAGGAACTGAGTGCTGCCACTATTTCCGGTTTGAATTTAAAGCCACAAACAATGAGGCAGAGTACGAAGCCCTGCTAGCTGGAATAAAGGCAGCCATAGAACTCAGGGTTGATTACCTGAATATCAAGAGGGACTCTTCACTCGTGGTCAACCAAGTTTCTGGGGAATATCAGGCAAAGGGGGATAATATGGTCGCATACCTTAAATTGGTTCAGCAACTCAAAAGCAGATTTAAGGGATTCAGAATCTAGCAGATACCTCGACAGCTAAATCATCGGGCTAACGTACTTGCCAAGATAGCTACATATGGTGGCCAGGCCCTACCTCACGGAATCCCTCTTCAAATAATCCCCCTATCTAGCATTGTAACTGGTAAGGAAGCCTATACCTTGGACAAACAGCCGTTCTGGATGGATCCAATAGTGGAGTATCTACACGATGGGAAACTCCCCGGGGAGCCCGACTAAGCTAGGAGGGTTAAAAGGTTCTCGGTCCAGTATTGTATGGTGGATGGGCATTTATACCGAAGGGGAAAATCCTTTCCCCTGCTCTGATGTCTACACCCTGAAGATGACAAGTGGGCTTTGAGACAGGTTCACTCCAGGAAACGCGGGAACCATATTAGTGGAGAGGCCTTAGCATATCAGGTTCTCCGTATGGGGTATTATTGGCCGACCATCCATCAAGATGCTAAGAACTTGGTACAAACCTAAGAGGCATGCTAGAAGGCCGCAAACTTGAGTCACCTCCCTCCGGAGCGCTTGTCATCCCTTAGCTCCTCGTACCATTTTGCTATGTGGGGAATTGATTTGATTGGACCGCTTTCTACAGCTCCGGGACAGGCTTAGCATGTTATCGTAGCGATTGACTACTTCACAGGGTTGGTTGAAGACGGACCAATCTCCTAGATATCAGAAGAGAACACAACTAGGTTCATCAAGACCAGTGTAGTTTGCAGGTTCGGAACCCCTCTTGCCATCATAACCGACCTTAAAAAACAGTTCGATGATGGCCGATTCAGAGATTTCTATTAAGGTTTGGGAATCGACCTACAGTTTCCTTCGGTAGCCCACCCTCAGGTTTGGTGGAATCCACGAACAAAACCATCAAGAAGTTGTTGAAGAAAAAGCTATAATAGAAGAAAGGCAGATGAATAGAGGAGCTTCCTGAGGTTTTCTGGGCTTACCGCACTACAAGGAGAACAGCTACCGGGGAAACGCCATACTCGTTGGCTTTCGGGGTTGAAGCAGTCCTACCCATAGAGCACAAGTTGACCTCATTTAGAGTCCAACGATTCAAACCGAAGCGAAATGAAAGCAAGCTCCGAGCTAGCTTGGACCAACTGGAGGAGAAGCAAGATTGAATAGCTAAGAAGGTAGCGATCTACCAAAGCAGGATTGCCAGGTACTTCAACAGGAGGGTTAAAGCCCGAAGCTTCAAAGAAGGGGATCTAATCCTCAGAAAAGTAATGTTGAACACTAGGAAGAGGTTAGACGGGGTCCTAGGGCCCAACTAGGAAGGACCATACCTAATAGAAATGGTGATCCGTAATGGAGCGTAGAAGCTCGAAGATATGAATGGCCGACTCATCGACCATACTTCGAATGCAAATCACCTAAGGAAATTCTACCCTTGAACAGGGGACTCAGGAGCAGGCGACCTCCGACTAGCTTCTTTTATTTTTTCTGACAATAATGTACTCCACCCTCCATATCAATAAAGCCTGTTTTTCTTGTTTACTCTTTCTTCAACTATGTCCTACAACGATTTGGATCTATATGGAAAGTTCGACATTATCGCCTCAAGACCAGGGTAAGCCGGAGAAGCCCTCCCGCCACTCTTGATGCCTCGACCAGGAACTACCCCCGCCAAGAAGGATCTGAGTGTAAGAGCATAGTTGCCATCCTGATCTCGAGACCAGGAAATAGCTAGATAGGCCTTCTGATGCCTTGGTCAGGCTACCAGCCCCAAGAAGGATCTGAGTGTAAGAGCATAGTTGCCATCTAGATCTCGAGCCAGGAAATAGCTAGATGGCCCTCTTGATGCCTTGGTCTGGCTACTACCCCTAAGAAGGATCTGAGTGTAAGAGCATATTTGCCATCCATATCTCGAGACCAGAAAATAGCTAGATAGCCCTCCTGATGCCTTAGTCGGGCTACCACCCCCAAGAAGGATCTGAGTACAAGAGCATAGTTGCCAACCAGATCTCGAGACCAGGAAATAGCTAGATAGCCCTTCTGATGCCTTGGTCGGGCTACCATCCCCAAGAAGGAACTGAGTTTAAGAGCATAGTTGCCATCTAAATCTCGATAACAGGAAATAGCTAGATAGCCCTCCTGATGCCTTGGTCGGGTTACCACCCATAAGAAGGATTTGAGTGTAAAAGCATAGTTGCCATCCAGATCTCGAGACAAGGAAATAGCTAGATAGACCTCCTGACTCCTTGGTCAGGCTACCACTCATCCCAAGAAGAAATCGAGCTTGAAAGCGCGAAATCCCTCCTGATCCCGAGCCTAAGAAGGGGCTAAACAGTTCTATACTTAATGATCTACTCGGGATACAGCCCTCCGAATGAGCTCGGGGACTAAGGGCTTGATTTACTTAAGCTCTAAATGTTTCGATTATTGCTGTTCACTATTTTTTTTCCTTGAAACGTTGTCACTCACTATAACAGGCCTACAATCCAACAAAGGGACTATCGACTAAGAAAATTGATCTGCGAAACTCAGTGGTCGGGAAGCCCGACGCTAAACAATTTTCTTATCCTGTTGTTCCCTAAAGATAGTTTGTTTCGCTATAAATGCTGGACCTAAAGGGAGATCAAGTAAGTACATGCAAGTCGGAAAGAGAGGTAGATCCAAAATTGAAACTTTATTATTAAATGGGGGAGCCTATTCCCCAACTAGGCTACAGCAAATAGGGAGCCCAATCCTTGATTTCGGGCTACAACAAAAAAAGTAAAAAGAATAAAATCAAACATAGTTGAAGATGGGATGCCCACCCCCTTTTTCAGGCATTCAAAATGGATTACATAGGAGAGAACTCAAGCATCTTCGTCTTCCTGAGGACCTCCAGCCTTTTCCTCCACAGAATGAACCTCGCCCCCTACTCTTCTCTCCGGTCGCAGCTCGTCCTGATCAGCTGCATCTAACACCTCTGCCACTTCTTCCTAGGGATCAGCCCCAGCTACTTCGGGGTCAACGGGATCCTCCTCCACGATTTCATTGATCACCGTCATAACTTCAGGCGGTATGGCTACATCAAGAAAGCTGTCCACTGACTCAGGCACGTTCCCGCCTTCTGTTGACTCCACTCCTAAGAGCATTGCGGGAAGGTCTAAGGCTTCAGAAAGGCCTCCTTCTAGCTCTTCGGTTTGGAATCCCTTCGAGGATTCATCAGGACCAGAAGCTGGGCAGGCCGGAACAGGAGAAGACAGATCTGGCACCTCCAACTGCTTCCCAGCTCCCTCCCTAGAAGGACCAGCTCCATCATTTTTGGGGTGAGATATCTTCGCATCCCGAGACAAAACCTCTTCTCGATCCCAGCCGGCGATGCTAGAAGGGCCTCTGTAACCTGATAGAAGGCATAAAAGTACCCCTCGTTAAAAGAGGCTTCCACCTCGGCCTGGAGCAGGGTAACTTGAGCCTGCAAAGTCTGGTTCTCGATATCCAGAGCCTTTGCCTCTCCTTTCCGTTCATCCCACTGGCTAGGTCACCATGGTAGCACTAAAGCTCAGCCAGCTGTGTCTTCATTCCCTGTTGGCTGGAGGTCATCTCCTTGACCAGGGTTTCAGCCCGTTCAAGCAACCCCATGGCTCGCTCAGCTTCAGCCTCAGCCTTGGCTACCCGATCACGGAGAAAGGCTACCTAATGCCTCATGGCCACCTTAAACCTGTAAGCCTGTAAAGGAAAATCATGTTAGGAAATGACAAATCAAGCAGCTGAATGAATAAGTAAAAACGATGATTACCTCGGCCAGAAGATCGGACCCTTTGGTAATCATGATGTCCACGGGCATCACAGTCATCCTAGAAAGCCCGCTGCCTAGACAGGATGCAACAAATTGCTTCAAGACCGAGAGAAGGGGCGGCCTCAGGAATATCAGCATCGGGCTCCCTAGGAACCTCAACTTCTCAGGAGACAACCGGATCCGCAGAGGGGGATAATGTGACTCGGGGAGCATCTGTTGAAGCAGAGACTACTGGAGAGGGAGCATAAGCGGACTTATTGGCGACTAGGGAGGCAGACCCTCCTCGGCTTAGAGCATTTGTCGCCCGAGATGCAAGAAGTAGCATCTTGGACTTCACTTGGGAAGGTGAGGGGGGAGGAATGAGTGGGGCAGCTGCTTTAGTTATTGACCCCCCATTCTTCGAAACAGTCGAGAGAGCTTCTAGTGACGGTCTCAAAGGAGAAGAAGGAATCCCAGCATACCGGGCTTCACGAGAAGCTAGAGAAACAACAAACACTGTTAAGAAAGGGATCAAGATCATCAGAACTGAACCACCCAACAATATAAAAACAAGATAGAGCGAGATACTTACGAGAAGTAGCATTAGAGATCCGCAGGTACTTGATCACCCTGCGGGGATCGAAAGGGTCAGCAGTTGGAAACTTTAAATGTAGGTAATTTCAAGCCAGGATGGTCTTCAGCTCGGCTTTAGACTCAGGGGGTAAGGAATCCCGACCTAAAAATACAATCAGGGTTAAATGCTCAAGGCTAACCTAGAGAGGGGGTGAATAGGTTAGGCATCTTTTTCGACTCCCTTAGAAACAAATAAAAGTTTGTCCTCTAGATTGCTTGTATCACAATATATATATTAATTAAAGACAAATAATCAATATATAAACACAAGTAAAGTGTGATACAAACAAGTAATTGTAACACATACACAATCTATATTATAAAGAGGAAGTCAACATACATAAAGAGTTCTATCCACAATACAAATATTAGAGAGATAGGGAAAGAGAAAAGTTGACACAAGATATAACGTGGTAAACCTCCGAAGAGGAAACATCCACGGGCTAGCAGCCACCGGAAAAACAAAATCCAATAGTAGATAAGACAAGTACAATCTCTCAAGTGACCTCTTCACCTAGAAACGACCCTCATATCCTACTCTAGAAGTTGTCGCCCTATGCTCAACAATCTGAGGCTTCACACCTCTTGTCAAGACTTCTTTGCTCACCTTATCCGGATCTTCACAACCCAATGCAAGACTTCTTGCTCAACTATCAGAGTCTTTTCGACTCTAGTCAAGACTTCCATGCTCACCTATTCGAGTTCTCTCAACTCTAGGCAAGACTTCTTGCTCGACTATCCAAGGCTTCACACCTCAAGCCAAGACTTCCTTGCTCGACAATCCGAAGCTTCACACCTCTTGCCAAGACTTCTTGCTCAACACCATAGGTCTCACACCTATTGTCAAGACTTCCTTCTCATAAGGCATCTAGGTGATCATAAATGCAAAACGCAAACAAGCACACAACATAGAATGCTATGATCAAAACATCCTATGGAAAATACCAGACATGAGCATGAATGCACAAATCACATATAGTCTAGTTCATCATGCATGAGTAGTCTATCTAGGTTATGTAAGATATGATCAACATTAATCACAAACTAGATTCATGCATATATCTAAACTTGAATCATAAGATATGATCAACAAATCACAAGATCAAGTTTAAATCACAAAAACCTAAAACATGCTAAAATCATATGACAATGTCAAATAAATCTAAGCATAAGTTCTAGAGCATATTCCTAATCATAGATTCAACAAATCACATGAATAGCAAAAAAGAACATAAGCACATGTATTATGTGAGAATTTCGGCCAAGAGAGCCTAATACATGTGTTGAACTATTTTTCACAAAATCAATCAATCAAAGATCACAAAATAGTCCTAGAATCAAAGCTAGCACAATACAATCCCAAACATGTGATAACATAGGTAAAATCAAAACCTAACTCAACATGAATGGTTTCAATTGAAATTCAACCTAGCTTTGAAAGTGTTCAAAACACAAATCAAAACACTCACAATATTCAAATATATGTAGAAGAAGAAAACCCAAGGCAATTGACCAGGTTTTAAAAGAAAACTTAGAGAGAAAATCAATACCTTAGTTGATCTAGGTGCAATTGGAGGATGAATTTATGAACACTCTTAACTTCGAATTACTCAAATTGGAGTTCAAATGAAGAAGTTATGGTGTTTGGAAGGTGAGAAAATTTTGCACACTCGATTTAAATTTCATCTTAGAATGAAATGTGAGAGGGAAAGAGATTATAAAGGAGAGGGATAAGAATGAATAATGAAAAGACAAAAACACCCTTAAGAGCCTAAGAATGCATGCTGCCCGAGATGGCATGTGGGCATCTCGGGGCAGCAAGCATTCTGTCCCGAGATGGCCACGCGCCATCTCGGGAAAGATTGCTTGGATGCAATCTTTTCCTCTCGCGCTCCCTTCGCGTTCTTCGACCGTTCTCCGGCCTACGAACTCGGAATTCGAATCCGTTTGCGGATTACAAACTGTAACTCTCACACGGACATGGACATATAAGATACTCAACCTATAAAATAATAATTTGACTCTATATACGAAGACGAAGATAATGTATGAAACATGAGTTGAAAGTGTAGTATATTTTGACTTTGAACTTGAAATCAATAGTATAAGTAACCGAAATGACCGGAACTCAATCAAGAATGATTTAAGACTAAATCCAAGTTTAATATCCATGTTATACAAACATATACACACACAAACAAAATTCACAGTAGAATGCAAACTACATAGAGATAGTTTCCAATCATGAATATTCCAAAACATGTTATTTCCAAACCAATGCATGAGCATTCATCTCCAAGTGTGTGAATGTGTTATACATGGTGCACAACGATGCAGGGACACATATGAATGAATTCTATGTGTGTACCTATAAAGATGCACAACTATACAGGGACACAAATGTATGATATGTGTGTGTGTGCCTATGCCTTGTAAGAGAAAGATAAGGTCTTAGTATACCTTTGTATAAACAAATTGCATCCTTTCTCTTTGAAGACTTAGAACTTACTTTGACTTATTGTTTCTTCTTCCTTGAAGCTTGAATCATCATGAACCTAAACAACTAAGTCATTACAAGTAAACATCATTTTGATATGGAATTCATGCCAACACAAACTAAAACCAAACAATCTCCCCCTTTGGCAAATTCCATGTCAAAACACCTATACATATACTACAAATATAAAAATGAAGATAGATCACAAAATCAATCCCTCACATTACAATGAGTAGGATTCTTATATCTAATCTTCACCAACTCTTGAACTTCATCATGATCTTCTCTTGAAGCAACCTACAAATCATCTCAAAGCACAATGCATATACAAGAGAAAAATAACAATTGGCAACAGATAATATGGATAAGAATATACAATTAAGTCCACAAATACATGTATATCCCCCTCAGTACATGCCAAATACAAGAATTCTTAGCCAAATCTTAAGACTAATTATTACAAGCCATTGAAAGTCCAAAATTTCACAAAAACAACATAAAAAGGAAACTAAGTAACTAGCAATTCATAACAACTCTTTCTCCCCCTTTTTGACATGAAATGATGCCAAAAGGTAAGAAACATACCATGAGACTCAAATACTAGCTACTATATCCACTAAAGAAAGATGTGCGTGTAGTTGACCTAACATAATGCTTGAGAGGTGGTCTTGAACTTGATGCAATACACTCATCCAACTCTTTTATTCTAGCATCTTGTTTTTCAACTATAACACTAAGCTCATCAACCTTCTTCTTCAAATGCAAAGCTCAATCCTTAAGAATGTTTATACTAGTCCCTTGACAATCAACTTGTGAACTAAAAAGTCCAAAAGTATCACATGTCTTACCCTTATCCTTATATGACATGTATGACACACATTTATCACTATACTTTTCTAAGGGTTGTACCAACATATCATCTCCACTACTTTGAACACCACGAGCTAAACACAAAGAACTCATAAACCCCGGTAATGCAAGCTTCTTATCTCCCCTAGTTGAGAAAGCCGTATTATCCAAATAAAACATAAGCAAATCCCCAAGGTTTATAGGTTGATTAGTCACTAAGGCATATACTATTTTGATATTGTCTTTATTCAACTCGGTTGAATTCGAAGATCCAATAATATTTATGCAAATGAAAAGATGCCAAAATGCACTTGCCTTAGTTAAATCATGTTGACTAATATATGCTCAACCTTTCCACTCAAAAGAAGTATTGTCACATAGAGTTCTACCCATGATATTAAGATTCTTAATGATATCAACATCTAGAAAGTTTGACTCAATATCACTAGATAGTCTAAGAAGCTTATTAATGTTTACCGGGTTAACTCTAAACACAACACCCCTAACATCCATCAAAGCATCCAATAAGGTGGCACTCTCTCTATATTCATGATAAAATTCTCTAACAATAGTGTCATTCACTATTCCTAGCATGCTTACCTAAGATTCCCAATTTCTATCCTTAATGCATTTAAGAACATAAGAATCTTTACATTTACCTAAGTCAATGTCTCTCTCTTGAAATATCTTCTTAGTTGCAAAGATCCCTAAATCCTTTGACCTTGAAGCTTTGGATCTCTTTAAGGTTGACTTGGCTTTTGCAATGGGATTCAATTGATTTCCACTTCCGATAACTTTAGTTCTTCCCATTTGTTCTTTTGAAATAAGATGCTATGAACAAACAAAAGTGAGTGAAAGACAAAACAAGCTTATTAGTCACAAATATATAAAACAATGACATATGACTTAAGAATGAATCATCATGCAAGACAAAGATAGTGAGTAATATCTTACAAGTATCATTAAGTCAAAATATGCCAACATGTAAAAAAATGAAGCATGTGAACATATCATAAAAGAGAATAATGTCTAGCATACAATGCTCCCCCTTGATAAATGCCATGACTAAGATTCATGATAGCATAAGGTTCACAAGGAATTTCACACAATCACACATTCAAGCAATTTGAAGAAATATCAACAAAATAAGCTTCATATGCTAAGAGAGATACACAAAGATTTTTCAAGTTCTCTCATAATTCTTTAGCAATTGTAAAGATATCATCATACTCATAAACAAAGTGTGTGTGTGAGAGATATGCTTCACATATATATCAAGAAGTAGTTTGATAATCAACATGCAAACAATTTCCAACAACTATTCATCTTAAGCTTTTTCCATAAAAAGTCAAACCGATTATCATCCGGAATTTTTTGCTTTTAAGAGAATAGATTTTCAACATATAAGCATGTGTGTGCATGTGGCTCATCATCCCATTTTTGTTTTTCAAGCCGAGCTCATTTGATTTTCTACTAAACTCCTTTTTAAGCCTTTCTCCTTTTCTTTTTAGGCTTTGAATCAAAGATTTTTTTATTGATTTCATTTCAACACTTCTTTGATTTTTCCATTTTCTTTTACATAAACAAAAATTCACTTCATGACGGCTTTCACTCATCACAATGGTGTAGCTCTTTCCAACATTGGGTATCTTTCACAACCAAGGTGTGTAGCCCTTTTCATGAAAGTGTTCGTTAAGTTCTATGTAATTGCCGAAGCAAAATGGATACTAACCATAGGTCATTTTAAATGTACTTAAGCAAAAAAAACTTCAAGGTGTATCCAATGTTTACATATTAGTAAACTCAACCTACTAGCAAAACATATAAGAGAAGCAAGGTGCAATTTTTAGAAAACCAAGATTTTATGGCTCATAAGCACATGATCTAAGAGCAATAAGTAGAGACTTATTCAAGATAATTATTTCTCTAATGAGTAGCTTTCAAAGAATATGAAGCTCGTATTTTCAAAATTAATGCCACTCAATATACTAAACACAAGCAATCATCAAAGTTAAGATCAATGTAATCAATATCACTATTAGATCCTAAAATAGCAAATGTCAATGAGAACCATATGTATGCTATATAAAATTCTCTAATATGACATGCTATGAGATGTATGTCAAAAATTGAGTCAAAAGATGAATATCTAAGAGAATATGCATTAGAGTATAGAGATACCTTTTTGCACATTATATTCACCAAATATCATACTTCCGCCTTTTTTATGAGCACTGTTGCCTTGAATGTCCTCATGACACCAAGTTGACGATGTTTCACAACAAGAGTATAAAAAGAATAATATCTCAACTCAATCAACACATATAACAAGAGAACTTCTTCAAAGTTAATCAATAAATTTTGACCATCATAACAATCATGTTGTGAGATAACTAAGTTCATATCAATACATGGAGTATTCAAAGCTAGCAAGCAAGAATTCTCAACACATTTGATATATAGCCTCAAAGCTATCTCACATGTGCTTCTTATATTAGTGATAAGAGCACTCACCCTTGAACCACTTGTTCTTGGGTGTTCCTACACAAACATTTTCAATATCATTCTTGACAACAATGTTAAATCTAGAGTAAAGTTCTTCAATGACATGACTAACAAGAATATCATTAACACACTCTTCCTTAACATTTTTAACACAAGCTTTGTCAAGTTGAACAAGATTAGAATTCTTTCTACTCCATAAATTTTTCTCATACTTAGCAAAATTATCATGTTTCTCAACTTGAAAAAGGCCTTAGCATGTTCTAGTTGAAGTTTAATCTCCTTATCCCTAGATTCATTTCCTAATTTGCATTTTTCAATATATTTATAACACCTAGGCTTAATGTGACCTATTGTGTTGCAATAATGGCAAATTGGAATAAAAGATGAGATTGTACCTTTTCGAGTTGAACTAGCTTCACTAGGAGTTTGCAAAGATACCTTGTTCGCCAACTTCTTCTTGGCTTTTGATCTTCTCTTCTTGTGTGGTTTCTTATCAATCACGACTTCATCAAAGTGTGTAGGAAGTGGTGCTTCCAAGAGCTCCTCTTCAACTACCAAGTCATCTTCACCACTATGAGAGTTAACAAGATTCCTAACACTAGACACACTAACAAAATCATTCACTAAATCCTTGATAGCCTCCTTAGCCGTGTCTATCTCTTCCATCAATTATTGTTCTCTTTTCTTCAAAGAAGATATCACATTATCCTTCTCAAGGTTAATCATTTCAAGTTCTCTAAACTTCTTTATAATATCACCTTTTTCACCAAGAAGTCTACGAGTAACAATCACAAACTCATCTAGTTGCTTCTTGATCAAATCATCCTTCTCAAATACTTCTCTTTGAGCATTGTCTCTAGCTTCTTCAAGCTTTTCTATCTTTTTCAACAACTCAAGATTAGTAGGAATGGAACTAGAGCTTTCATCATGATTTGCATCAAGGTTCTTGATCAAATATATTGTACTACCAACATCTAGTAAATAATGAGAAGCCGTTAGAGCTACAAAGTTGCTCACTAACTCTTCATCGCTTGAAGACACACTACTAGAGCTCTCATTGTCACTAGAATTATCATCACTCTAAGTAGCCGTCAACACTTTGTCTTTCTTGTCTTTTTTAGATGGCTTCTTGGTGCACTCACTAGCAAGGTGACCAAAACCTTGACAATTATAGCATTGAACCTCTTTCTTGTTCATGGCTTGACTATTCTTCAAAATCCTTGGAGATGATGTTCTCTTGACTCCTTTTTCCTTAGAAGACTTGCCTTTAGGTTTGGCATTCTTCTTTAGTAACTTCTTGAACCTTCTAACCAAGAGCGTCGTTTCTTCATTTTCATCATCACTCTTGATCTTTGGCTTCAAGCACATCTCATAAGTTTGGAGAGACCCAAGCAACTCATCGATGCTCATACTATCCACATCCTTGCTTTCCTCAATAGCCATCACCTTTGATTTAAATCTCTTAGGAAGTGATCTAAGGATTTTCCAATTTAAACGCTATTTTGAGATAGGTACTCCAGGTGCTTGACATTGGTTAGCAATATTAAGAAGCCGGAATTGGAAGTCTTCGAACTTTTCTTCCTTACCAATAATTAAACCTTCAAATTGTGATGCCAACATTTGAAGCCTCGATTTCTTCACCGCTAAGGTTCCTTCATTAATAACTTGGAGAGTATCCCAAGCTTTCTTTACGGATTCAAGATTTTGGTTGTAGGAGAATTGATGCCCATCAACTCCTCCAAAGATGGCATTCATAGCACGATGGTGCCATTTTGCAACCTCAAACTCATTTGTTGTCCATTCACTTCTTGGCTTGAGCATCATGGTTCCATCCTCTAAAACCTTGGTAGGAGGATTATAACCTTCTTCCACTACCATCCAAGCCCTTTCATCAATAGAGCGGATGTAGGCTTTCATCCTCAACTTCCAATACCCATAGTTAGTGCCACGAAGTAATGGTGGCCTAGTATTTGAGGCTCCTTCCGCCATTACATCATCTTGTAAACCCATGACTTCAAACACCTTACAAAAACCGTGAAAGTATCACCCCAGACTCACACTAAGTGCAATCTAGTGTCCTGCTCTGATACCAATTGAAAATACAATTACAGTTAAATGCTCAAGGCTAACCTATAGGGGAGGTGAATAGGTTAGGCACCTTTTTCGACTCCCTTAGAAACAAACAAAAGTTTGTCCCTCTAGATTGCTTGTATCACAATATATATATTAATTAAAGATAATTAATCAATATATAAACACAAGTAAACTGTGATACAAACAAGTAATTGTAACACATACACAATCTATATTAAAAAGAGGAAGTCAACATAAATAAAGAGTTCTATCCACAATACAAATATTAGAGAGATAGGGATAGAGAAAAGTTGACACAAGATATAACGTGGTAAACCTCCGAAGAGGAAACATCCACAGGCTAGCAGCCACTGGCAAACAAAATCCACTAGTAGATAAGACAAGTATAATCTCTCAAGTGACCTCTTCACCTAGAAACTACCCTCATATCCTACTCTAAAAGTTGTCGCCCTATGCTCAACAATCCGAGGCTTCACACCTCTTGTCAAGACTTCCTTGCTCACCTTATCCGGACCTTCACAACCCAAGGCAAGACTTCTTGCTCAACTATCTGAGTCTTCCCGACTCCAGTCAAGACTTCCTTGCTCACCCATCTGAGTTCTCCCAACTCTAGGCAAAACTTCTTGCTCGACTATCCAAGGCTTCACACCTCTAGCCAAGACTTGCTTGCTCAACAACCTGAGGCTTCAAACCTCTTGCCAAGACTTCTTGCTCAACACCATAGGTCTCACACCTATTGTCAAGACTTCTTTCTCACAAGGCATCTAGGTGATCATGAATGCAAAACGCAAACAAGCACGCAACATAGAATGCTATAATCAAAACATCCTATGGAAAATACTAGACATGAGCATGAATGCACAAATCACATATAGTCTAGTTCATCATGCATAAGTAGTCAATCTAGATTATGTAAGATATGATCACCATTATTCACAAACTAGATTCATGCATATATCTAAACTTGAATCATAAGATATGATCAACAAATCACAAGATCAAGTTTAAATCACAAAAACCTAAAACATGCTAAAATCATATGACAATGTCAAATAGATCTAAGCATAAGTTCTAGAGCATATTCCTAATCATAGATTCAACAAATCACATGAATAGCTCAAAAGAACATAAGCACATGTGTTATGTGAGAATTTCGGCCAAGACAGCCTAATACATGTGATGAACTATTTTTCACAAAATCAATCAATCAAAGATCACAAAATAGTCCTAGAATCAAAGCTAGCACAATACAATCTCAAACATGTGATAACATAGGCAAAATCAAAACCTAACTCAACATGAATGATTTCAATTGAAATTCAACCTAGCTTTGAAAATGTTCAAAACACAAATCAAAACACTAACAATATACAAATATATGTAGAAGAAGAAAACCCAAGGCGATTGACCAAGTTTTAAAAGAAAACTTAGAGAGAAAATCAATACCTTAGTTGATCTAGGTGCAGTCCCGTTTTTGTATGATTAGACACCAAAAAAAGCAGTAAAATATAATCAAACCTTTAGAGAAAAGATGGAGGATCAATAGATGAACACTCTCAACTTTGAATCACTAAAATCGGAGTTTAAATGAAGAATTTATGGTGTTTTGAAGGTGAGAAAATTTAGAGAGAAAATTCTGCACACTGAATATGAATTTCTTCTTAGAATGAAATGTGAGAGGGAAAAATATTATAAAGGAGAGGGATAAGATTGAATTATGAAAAGACCAAAACACCATTAAGAGCCCAATAATGCATGCTGCCTGAGATGGCACATCGGCATCTCGGGAAGGCAAGCATTCTGTCCCGAGATGGCCTCGCGCAATCTCGGGAAAGATTGCTTGGATGCAATCTTTTTCTCTCGCGCTCCAACCGTTCTCCGGCCTCCAAACTCGGAATTCAAATATGTTTGTAGATTACGAACCGTAAATCTCACACGGACATGGACATATAAGATACTAAACCCAGAAAATAATAATTTGACTCGATATATGAAGACGAAGATAATGTATGAAACATGAGATGAAAGTGTAGTATCTTTTGACTTTGAACTTTAAATCAATAGTATGAGTAACCGAAATGACCAGAACTCAATCAAAAATGATTTAAGACTAAATCCAAGTTCAATATCCATGTTATACAAACATATACACACACAAATGCAATTCACACTAGAATGCAAACTGCATAGAGATAGTTTCCAATCATGCATATTCCAAAACATGTTATTTCCAAACCAATGCATGAGCATTCATCTCCAAGTGTGTGAATGTGTTATACATGGTGCACAACGATGCAGGGACATATATGAATGAATTGTATATGTGTGCCTATAAAGGTGCACAACTATGCAGGGACACAAATGTATGATATTTGTGTGTGTGCCTAAGCCTTGTAAGAGAAAGATAAGGTCTTAGTATACCTTTGTAAAAACAAATTTCATCCTTTCTCTTTGAAGACTTAGAACTTAATTTGAATTGTTGTTTCTTCTTCTTTGAAGCTTGAATCATCATGAACCTAAACAACTAAATCATTACAAGTAAACATCATTTTGATATGGAATTCATGCCAACACAAACTAAAACCTAACACGACCCCATGAGGGTTTGTCGCTGAAGGCGGTGGGAACCTTGAGCTCATGCCTGCAGACGAATACGGAGCTCCCCCCAGTCTCCCCTCGCCAGTACCCATTCCTCTTTCCAAGTAGTGTCCTTCTACGAAACCCTAGGGATGATAAAGTTGAGCCTGTTCTTGGCCTTGGCATAGAATTGGCCTCGTGGAACCCCAGCTAGGCTACCTATCTGGAAAAGAAAGGCGAGCTCCTCAGCTCCGGGCTCCCTGGTTACATTGCTCATCTCTCATTGCTCCCTCTATAATACAAGGAAGCTGACTAGATGCCTTCAGAAGCTGGGCGTCAGTTGAAGTGGAGCCAGCTGAAGGGCATTGAGAGCCCGCAGAAGGGTAGGGTGAAGAGGGAGCCTCACCCCGCTCTCAAAAGCTGCTACGTGGATTGGGAGTTCGCCTTTGGGTGGGCTAAAAACATCGTAATTTCGGTGGAGGACCATGAGGGAAACGGTGTCAGGAATACTGTACTTATCCCGAAGATGGCCAATCGACTGAGGGTCAACGATAAACTCCAGGATGACCCTGGGTTTGAATGGAAGGGCCACAACTGAAGGAAGCTTCGCCACTATGACCTGAGCCCTCCCGACTGCATCGAATCTCTCCCCGACATCAGAGTCTTCATCGACTAGGTTCAGAGGATTGTCAGGCTGGTTAGAAAAGCCAGTGCTGATAGAGACGTTCTTGCTAGAAGGACGGCTCTGGCGGAGCGGGGAAGATTCCTCATCGCTCAAAATTCCTCGCACCCACTTACGAGAAGCTAGGTTAAGGCCTCCGACGCCCTCAACCAAGGCATCAACACTATCTGTGGAATTCGACATTAATGGGTAAGAGAGGTGTGAAAGCAAGTAGGGAAATCGGTAGAGAAAGCAGGGAAGAAGAATATTGAAAATTTGAGATTTGAGGAAGTATGAGGAAAGTGAAGGTAAGGCCGGGTTTAAATAGAGGATTATCGGCGATATCCTCGGGAAGATCATCTGGAGCCGTATTGTAGCCGTTTTTCTTCGAATAACACACTGTTTCAAATTCAAATATTGGGTAATTAATGAGAAGATTTTGCTCTCATTAATTATCTTTATGGTGGAAAACTTTATCAATTAAATTAGGAATCTGACTCCAACCCCAACTCTACCACCGGTGTTCAAATCAGAGGGAACTTCTGTTAATAGTGAAATTCGGTCAGGGGTCAAAGAGAAATTTTCCACCCATAATCGACAATCATGAAGCCTAGAAAAGTTGTAAAGCCACCCCGCCGGAGCAGGGAAGGCCGGCATGGCTTCAAGACTTCCATAAAACAAGCCAGGTGTGACCAGGATGAGCCTCCCATAAGAGTACTGGAACCCGGGCTTCTCCTGGCCATCTATCGGGGAACCTCAGCTCTGAGGTCGAGCTCCACAACCGCCCCGAGAATGGTAGGGGAAGTCTCTAAGCTCAAGAGACATTCAAGAGAAGCCCGCCAACCTCTGCAGAAGCCCGCTGTCCTTGCTGGACATAAAGGAAGAATCATACCTAAATCTACATTACCCCAGCTACCTCCCAGAAATGTCTACAAGAGCACCTCAAGCCCCCAAGGGTCAGGAAAAATCAATCTTAAGCTTCTAAGAACATAGTCGGAGCAGGGATCTACCTCGCTCTACTGGGCAACAGGCAGCTGGCAGGGTGACCTCCAAGAAAATTCATGACACGAGTGCACACATGATCATCTCCATGTAATATTTACATGAACGTCAAGAGTTTGATTCAAAAAAGGAAACAAACTTATCTCCGTCAACGATATCATCAAATCCTGTAACAATTTAAATTCAAATGACGAATCCCACCCGATAAGGAGGGAATAGATTCATGGGATCACGGTGAAATATTTACAAATCAAAAACCTACTTGGACGATATAAATATGTGAAGCCAAGCATGGTAGAATAGATACGAAAACAGAGAACAACCTATATAGACAGATACATTCACAGAAAAGTTAGATAGCAACAGAGAGAAGAGAGAAAGAAAAGAAGAGGAGAAGGCCTAAATTCTGTATTCAGAACACGACCACCTTCATTTCCACTATTCGACAGGCACAGAGTTACCACCACCTTCCATCTTAGAGAGGCTGTGAGCACACGAGAGAGTGATCTGTATTTTGAAGCAATCTATCAATAATAAAAGCTCTCATTTACTGTTATTACGATCCAGTCTCTCGTCCATCTCTTAAAAGGTCGGGAACCAACGGTACTAACCCCGGCCACCACTTTCGCGGCAGTGGTCTTGAGGGTGTTAACATGAATTTCTCATCCCGAGCAAATTTCCCGTCAATAGGAAATTTTTATTTTTACTAAATCATTTATCTAAGTTTTGAATTTAAGTTTAAATATAAAATACTTATTATCACTTTTAATATATTAGATATATTTGAAAAGGATAATTAAAAGATATATATCAATTAATAACATAAGAGATTTCATTGGATGTAAATTGGTGTGTGCACATATATAAGTATTTGTATAGGATACAAACAAGGATATATATATATATATATTAAAAAAAAAAGAATTTGCATGTGATGCAAATTAGTACACATGCAAAGAGAAAAAGAATCAAAAAGTCAACAAACTAATTGGTGTTTGCATGAGATGCAAATTGATTAGGCGTGAGGCATAGTTTAAAAAAAAAATTGGTCTTTGTTTTTTTAGAGTAGTGTACCTATACACATGGAAAAAAAGAGGCCAAGTGTAGGCATGTGGAAGTCAGATATATATATATATATATTGTGTAAAAATCGTGAAGCATCAGTTGAAAAAATAAGAAAGTTTTTTTTTTCTTTTGTGCGCTGGACACCATTGAAACGTTGAATAATATTATTTTTATAACTAGAATTGTTCTAGTTAATTTTCTCATAGAAGAAAAGGTTGCTTCAATTCTCTCTACATCCTCCATTCAAGTTCCTGAGATTGTGACACGCCCACACGCAATTACCAATACAGGGAGATAACGAGGAAGATCGAGTGGTTCAGACAGTAGAAGATCGTAGAGTGAAAGAGCCTCCAAGCGTTGGTAAGATTTTCTTCTACTGATTATATTGATTACAATTTCCTGTGTTTACATATTGTATGTATTAGTTACGAAAAAAATTTACGATCTCAAGTTCACTGGTCACAGATACAGATTATGATCTGTATTAAAAATTTTAAAACCTAGTTCCGCTGCATAATCGGTGAACGGGGTTTCAACAGACTCTTCATCATCAGATCGCCTACAGGCTTCAAGATCATGTCCTTGATCTTCCTATCCCAGGCCACACTAGAGATGCCATCTTCATAAAAGTAGAAAGGGAAGACGAAGTCCCCACCATCATCCAGATCCCTAAACATCTTCCTAGGGGTAAGCTTACGGAAATTATGCCTCTCAAATGGATCACTAATTATGAGAGGGCTTTCCAAAACACCACTCCTATAATTGCTTCAAACACCAAATTCACCAAGCTGTCTGATGGTTCTATCCAGACTCCTTATGAACCAATCTTAGCTTCTACTTTTGAAGCCTCTGTTTGCTCTGCCAGCATACCTCCAGTCTTCCAGGTTCTCATGATTCACCCAGTCATCACTGAAGAAGAGATTCCGATACAGAGCTTTGAATCTTACGGATCTCCAATCTACACAGATAAAATCAACGACCATTTTATATAGGACGTTGACCTAGAGATCTGTGATGCAGACTGTGAATGCATAGCTTGTTCCAAGGGTGTAAGGTCATCCTGTGAACCAGGTCATCCCCACCGAAAACCAGATGATCCAAATAGTCCTTCGATCGGCTTATATTCCATAAAAAACAAGCCTATCTTATCTTCGATAGAGCTCTTCAAATTCTCAAATCCAAAGGTTTGATACTGGATGAACCACAAGAACTAGAGAAAGTCTTATCCCCTCTTCCGACTCCCATACCTTGGTTTATAGCTTCCAATTATGACAAAGATTTCCCTCCTTTAGAACCATCCTCGAACCCCTGAAATAAACCTATTCTCTATACCTTTCATTCAGACCACAGAAATTCTTCCTGATGGATCCCTTAAACAACCTTCTCAGACCGAACAAGTCCTCAACTGGCACTCTCACAATGCTAGAGTACAGATGGAGTTTTACTCTCTATTGATCAGAAGATTGACCAGGTCTCCCATCATGTTTCTCAACATGATCTCCATCTTAAACACCTGGATTCCTCTTTACGTAACATGCACATCGACTTACAGTCTAGAGTTTCTAGGTTGGATGCCGATCTCCATCAATATATAAATCAAGGATATTTTGGCCCTGACTTCTACAGTAAAGAAAGAGAAATTTGAAGGACCAATTAGATCAGATAAGTCGAGACCACTTCACCAGTACACCCTACAAACCAAGGCCACATCCTTATACCCCATCCTTGATATTTCCAACCGAATCTCCACCGCATACTATTAGACCTTCTGATCACTCCCAGTTTTTCAAATCAAATGGTGAACTTTTTAGAAAATATCCACCGTTGTCCTCACCAAGAAAATCAGACATACCATCATCCAGCAGACCTGCCCGACCTTCCAAGAAGTCCTCTCCCCGTAAAAAGAAAGCTTCAGATCATCACAAACACGTTCTATATGCCTCTCACCAGTCTACTTCTTTCTCCAAAGAAACCTCCTATGTTGAAACCTCGACTGTACCCTCAGAATCTTCCTACGAGTCTTATTCCTCTTGGGAAACATATTCTCCTGTTTCAACTGAACAATCTTACCATAGTAATGATCCATCTGATTCAGATGCCTTAGTAGATCTTTCTCAGATCTTTATGGCATCTAGGACAGATCCTCTGCCGTCCACTCAGACAGTAGATACAACTGGAACATCAGATAAGACTTCTGATGAGTCAACACCCATGGTAGAAGATCCACCTAAACCCAAGCCCCCAAGCCCTGCTTATGCTCCTCCTAAACCCATGAATTGCCCCTAGTTCAATTTGGAGCATTCTGCTCCCCGACAGTGGAGACGAAAGATGTCAAAAATGAGTGCTTGACTCGATCTGCAAACCATGAAGCGTGAAAACAACACAGAAACCATCTTAAGAGAACTTGTTTCTAGATTCACTAGACCTCTTAGGGATTGGTATCAAGCTCTTAGAGAACACCGATAGCTGCAGTTAGTACGATGTGGTTTAGTGTCCCAGGCTATGGGAATTATTTTTAGAGAATTCGTTGGAGACACCTCTTAATTCTTCAAACAAAATAGACAATAGTTTTTTGAAATGCGCTAATGTTCTCTTGACAGGAAAGATATAGATTTCCATTACAGACGTATGTCTTTCCAATACCATGCCCTCGGCAGAATCAATGACGAAAGCTTGAGGCAAGTATACTTAAACTCCCTTCCTACGGAACTTCAGGGTGAACTCCAACGGACAATTGAACTTTCAAACAGAACTCTTCGAGATATTACCTTAAGAGAAATCCACATGTTCACTCTTACCACCCTGGACAAACTCTGTACTACATAAAGAGTTTTTACAAAATGATCAAGGAAGGCAGGAAATATGACAGGTACTGCAAATTACCTGATTCATACCACCTCAAATGCAAGTTTACATATCATTCAACTGCAGACCTTACCGTTGTTCCAGAATGCAACCTAAAAAAGTAAGAGTTCTTTCTAGCAACAAAAAGAATAGAAAATTCAAGTACTACCAGAAGAAGGCTAGAAGATCCTGGAACAAATCAAACAAGTGCTTTGCCAGAGGACAATAAGGACATTACATAAAACAATGTTCTAATAAGAGGACAAAATCAACCAAACTCATTCAACAGCTCAGACAGATAGCTGATAAAGTTCCCTCTGATGCTGACATCGAATCCATTGTCTCTGAACGAAATGATGTCAACCCGTATACTACTTTCATGATCCAAGACTCAGATGACTCCGGTTTCTTTTCAGAATCATCTGACTTCTCAAAGCCTGACCTCCTTTCAGAGGCATACCAAGCGACGAGCGGAAGTAGCCTATCTCTAGGCCCCAAAATTTAGTCCAGATACTCGTAGAAAAATACTCCAAACATATCTCTACCATCGCCTATTTCGATACTGGCGCCCATTCCACCATGACGAACCCACGAGTTCTACCTCCAGATGCTTGGAAGGAAAAGGATAATGAATTTCTAGCAGCTGATAGCCAGATCTTCACCACTAACTTAGTCTCTAAGCACAAGATCGGTATCTAGTTTTTCCTCACATGCACCTTATGGACTCATGTTATTGGTACCCATCTACCGGACAAGGACATCTTGATTGGTTGGAACGTTTATAGTCAGTCCAAGTTCATCAGAATCCTCCCCACTGGTATCCGGTTCTAACTGGAATTTAAACCTTTCTCCAATATACCAGAGATTTTTCCTTTTTCTACCATCAACCCTGACTTCCAACAAGTCTAAGAGAAACTCCTTACCTTTTGCACAAGCAGTCATGCTGATTTCAGTCATCCCAAGCCTTTATGGAAAAATCCTGAATTCTTCATCATGCTACCTTTGAAGCTCAACGAAGACATCAACCCTACCAAAGCTTCCCATTCTGAAATGTCTCCCACAGATCTTCTGCTAGCCAGTGAAGAATGCGAGGAGCTCATTTGGCAAGGTTTGGTCAAACCCACCTCTCCCCCATGGGCGTGCCAAGCCTTTTATGTTGAGAAACGTTTTGAACAACTCAGAGGCAAGAAGAGACTAGTCATTAACTATAAACCCTTCAATCTGTTCCTCCGTGATGACAAGTTCCCTGTTCCTACGGGAAACTCCTTGTTTTCTCAACTACCTAGTGCAACTGTGTTTTCTAAGTTTGATATAGAAGAAGCTTTCTGGCAGATAGGATTACAGCTTTTTGCCTCCCGAATGTACGATACCAATGGACTGTTTTACCTTTTGGTTTGAAAACTGCTCCATCACTTTTCCAAAAGGCCATAACTAGGATTTTTTATCCTATTCTCCATTCTGCCTTACTATATATTGACGATGTACTGTTATTATCACCAGACAATATCTCTCATGACAAGCTTCTACGCCAATTCCTTGAGAACATAGACCAATATGGTATCATGCTTTCTAAAAAGAAAAGCTCAATTGGTGTCACTGAAATTGAATTTCTAGGCATGCAGATAAAAGAAGGGACATATCTCCGTGGTCCTCATTTGGCCAAGCAACTCCTTAATTTCCCTGATTCTGACCTTACCCGAAAGCAAGTCCAACAATTCCTTGGCATCGTCAATTACATCAGAGACTTTATCCCTCATGCTAGCCACTAAACTACAGCTCTGTCCAGTCTTCTTAAAAAAGACCCACCTCTTTAGAGCACTTCCCATTCTGAAGCGGTTACCCATCTCAAGAGTGTCTCTTAGAAACCACTACCTTTAGACATACCCTCTACAAGACAACTCATCATCTAGATAGATACTAGTGATCATTTTTGGGGTGCCATCCTTATTGAAGAGGACAAAAGAAAACAACATTACTGCGGCCATGCCAGTGGAAAGTTCAAAGATGCCAGAAACATTATCATACGGTCTATATAGAGATACTTATAGTCAAAAATGGAATCTTTAAATTTGATTTCTACATCAGAACTAAAAGTTTCACCATAGAAATGGACAATTAGTCCTTCCCAAAGGTCCATGAGTTCCGCAACAAGCTTCCTCTAAACCCACAATTACTGAGACTCAAGGATTGGTTTTCAAAATATGACTTCACTATAAAGCAAATTAGGGGATATAACAACATCATCTCTGATATGCTCTCTAGACCCCATCCTGTCACCCTTATCTTCTGAATTGGACCTATCCATTTACTCTATATGATAACCTCTACAACCTCATCCTGAGCATCTTCTCTAGCTATACCTTTTCCTTCTACTTTTCCCCCAGAATTAATGGCGACCCTACCTCCAGGTCGATCTCCCTCTGTCCAACAAATACAAAGCTTTACCAAGAACATCTTCCAATCTATCTCTCTCAGGTAAATGCCCAAGACTGTAGACACCGTCTAGTCAATCCCTTCAAGCCGTTTCTTTATCCATTTGTGTCTCCCCCTCCTTTTACTACTATTCTCCTTAGGTTTTATGGTACTTACAATGTTAATCTGTCTTATATCATCATGCTATGGTTTTTCCCCTTCAACCATTATATGGTCTAGCCCTTCAACCATTATATGGTCTAGTCCATGACTCAACCTCCTATAATGCTAACCTTCGAACCTTCTTTTAATGGTTCAATCTTTTTCCCGCTTGGGACAATGGGATTGCCAAGCTCATAGGACAGTACCGCCTTTAGAAGATGGATACAGAAATGGCAGCCCAGGTATGTTATATCTGGATTTTTCACAAACCCTACCATTACAATCCGCATACCAAGCTCCTGTGGACTTCTAACATCAACTACGAATGGGATACTTCGTATGACTATGAAAGGCTGTATCCTATCAGTATCATAATCTCTATCCTTATCTTTCTCTGTGATGTTAACGGTGACACTAGAGATGTTCTTTTTATCCTTCCAGGTGTCCCAAGGGAACCATCTCGAAACTCGTATCCTTTCTAAAACTTTTATCTTCTAGACTCACAAGATCCTCTACTGAATGACATGTGGCCCTATTCTATTTGTGGAGCCCTTGACTCTAACGATGAGGACCTTGTCACTTGTAATCTCAACAGTCCATAGCCTGCTTCAAGCTTACCTCCATTTAGTATGCTTTAATTATTGTTGCCAGACAGCATCCTGTAATATCTACCCTGCTCTTTTTAAAGTCCTCATTTATTGATTGGCTTATTTCGTGAAAAAATCACATTTTTGGGGTGTTATGTAAGGGTAGGTTAGGCTCTCAAGACCTCAAGAGGAGAAGCACCAAGGGTAAAATTCTTGTGCTTACTTGCTTTGAAGAGATAGTTGCACACACTCACAAATTCATGCATAACTCTTGATTCATATATGTTGTGTGTTTACTTGTGTGTATTTTGGTTTAAATGACTCTTGTTAATTTATTTGCATCTTGTAATTACAGTTTTATGTCAAGTTAGGAATTAGAATAGGATGCATTTTCATCACTCTAGGACTTGTTGATTTTGTGTGTTTGAGTGTTGAAAAAGTGGGTATTGCGCTGGTGGTGCGCTACTCTACTAGCACAGCCTTACCAGCACAACATTCCAGTGGAATGCCGCTTGTCATGCGCCACTGCACCCGCGTAAAGTTGAAAAAGTGGGCAGTATGCTAGTGGTGCGCTACTCGACTAGCGTAGCCTTAGCAACGCAACATTCTAGTGGATTGTTGCATGTGATACGCGACTGAGCTGTGCAACTCATCCATCGCCTATTGAAAAATTAGGTTGTGCGTAGGTGGTGCGCTACTCGACCATCGCACGTCACCAGCGCACATAGAGGAAGTTGGAACGTTTTTTCCAAAATGACCTCACTTTGTTTGGATCTCATATATATATATAACTCTTTGCATTAAGGTCGTGTAAGAGTTCAGAACATCATATCTTTTCCTTAGAACCCATTTCAAAGGAAAAAATCTTCCAAGAACTCACCTTTAAACACTCAAAGCATTCCCATGTGCATAAAAACTTCATCCTGCATCATTTAAAGTCATTTAGAGTGCATCTATGGATAAGTTTGCTTCATCACATCTTGTTTTGTAAGTTATTCACTATCTTCTTACAAGTTAAGTGTTTCGCTTGCTAAGCCATCTCTATTACAAGTTATGTGGGCTTCAAAGTAGAGGTCAAGATTGGTGTTACCAAGGTAGGAGAGGTAAGAGAGGTATGAGAGATCTCAATTTATCCAACTGAGGAGAAAGAGGTCAAGGCTGATTGAAGTTGATCCAACCAAGGTGGTGGAAGTTGGCTCTGAAGTAACAGTGTTAATAGATGATGACCCGTCCTTCAACCAAGTAATGAGACTAAAGAGGTAGATCGAGACCAAGGTAGCTCGCTAGGACGATGAATGGCACCATACAAGTGGAGAGGAGACACCGACCTAGTAACTATCTGGAGAGTTGTTCAGGATTCTAGAAGTTTCCAGCGATTGAGAGAAGACTTTGGACCCCTCCGAGTTGAATGGTGACTCACTTGAGCATTGGATGACCCTATATAAATAGAGATGGGCTACCTGTCTGGTACTGGTCATGGGCATACTTGGGATTTCATGGAACCAGCAACAACTGAGAGAAGGCTATGGACAACTTAAGATGTAGGAAGCCTCTAGGCTGTCCTCAATCAAATCGGGCTTCAGTGGCTTGCTAGGACGGTGAATGGCCCGGTACATATGGAGCAAAGCCACCGGTCTGGTACTAGTCAAGAAGCACGCTTGGGATCTTTAGAGTCCCCTGTAATTGAAATGAGGCTATAGACCATGCTGGAACAAAACAGAGTTCAGTGGCTCAATTGGGCATTGACCGGCTCTGTATAAGAAATGAGGAGCCACATGGCCTTACAGTGAGGCTGCTACTCCAGAGGTTAGCTTAGGCATGTATGAGGCCTTACCAAGAGTGGGAAACCTATGGGCTCTCCTCAATCAGATCGGGCTTGAGTTGCTTGCTAGGGCGATAAATGACCAGGTACATATAGAGCGAAGCCACCAGTCCTATAGCGGTGCTACTGCTCTAGAAGCTTGTCTAGGAAAGTAGGTGGCCATACCAAATGTGGGAAGCTTCTGAAAGCTCCTCGATCGGATCGGGCTTCGGTGGCTAGCTAGGGTGAAGAATGACCCAGTAAGCATAGAGCGAAGCCACCGATATGGTAGTGGTCCAGAAGCATGCTTGGGATCTTTGTAGTCCCCTGCAATTGAGATGAGGCTCTGGACCATGCTGGAACAAAACAGGAGCTCAGTGGCTTAATTGGGCTTTGACCGGCTCTGTATAAGAAGTGATGAACAACTTGGCCTTACAGTGAGGCTGCTACTCCAGAGGTTAGCTTAGGCAAGTAGGAGGCCTTACCAAGAGTGGGAAACCTCTGGGTTCTCCTCAATCAGATCATGCTTCGGTGGCTTGCTAGGGTGATGAATGACCCGGTACATATAGAGCGAAGCTAGCAGTCTTGTAGTGGTGCTACTGCTTTAGAAGCTTGCTTAGGCACATATGTAGCCTTACCAAATATGGGAAACTTCTGAGACCTCCTTAATTGGATCAGGCTACAGTGGCTTGCTAGGGCGGTGAATGGCTCGGTAAACATGGAGCAAAGCCACTGGTCTGGTACTAGTCCAGAAGCATACTTGGGATCCTAAAAGTGCCCAGCAACTGAGAGAAAGCTCTAGACCCTCTTGGAATGAACCAAGAATTTAGTGGCTCACTTTGGCGTTGACCGGACCGGTGTAAGAAGTGAGGAGCCACTTGGCCTTACAGTGATACTACTACTCCAAAGGTTAGCTTAGGCATGTATGAGGCCTTACCAAGAGTGGGAAACCTCTGGGCTCTCCTCGATCAGATCAGGCTTCAGTGGCTTGCTAGGGCGATGAATGACCTGGTACCTATAGAGCAAAGTCACCAATCTTGTAACGGTGCTACTGCTCTAGAAGCTTGCTTAGGCACATAGGTGGCCTTACCAAATGTGGGAAGCTTCTGAGACGTCCTCGATCAGATCGGGCTTCGGAGGCTTGCTAGGGCTGCGAATTACCCGGTAAACATGGAGCGAAGCCACCGGTCTGGTACTGGTCCAGATGCATGCTTGGGATCATTGGAGTCTCTTGCATTTGAAATGAGGTTTTGGACCACACTGGAATGAACAGGAGCTCATTGGCTCAATTGGGCTTTGATCGACTCCGTATAAGACGTGAGGAGCCACTTGGCCTTACAGTGAGGCTGCTACTCCAAAGGTTGGCTTAGGCATGTAGGAGGCCTTACTAAGAGTAGGAAACCTCTGGGCTCTCTTCAATCAGATCGGGCTTCGATGGCTTGCTATGGCGATGAATGACCCGGTACATTTAGAGCGAAGTCACCGGTCCTTTACCGGTGCTATTGCTCTAGAAGCTTGCTTGGGCACGTAGGTGGCCTTATCAAATGTGGGAAACTTCTGAGACCTCCTTGATCAGATCGGGCATCGGCGGCTTACTAGGGCTGTGAATGGCTTGGTAAACATGGAGTGAAGCCACCGGACTGGTACTAGTCCAGAAGCATGCTTGGGATCCTAGAAGTCCCCAGCAACTAAGAGAAAGCTCTGGACCCTCCTGCAATGAACCAAGAATTTAGTGGCTCACTTGGGCATTAGTCGGGCTAGTGTAAGAAGTGAGGAGCAACTTGGCCTTACAGTGAGGCTGCTACTCTAGAGGTTAGCTTAGGCATGTAGGAGGCCTTACCAAGAGTGGGAAACCTCTGGGCTCTCCTCGATCAGATCAGGCTTCGGTGGCTTGTTAGGGCGATGAATGACCCAGCACATATAGAGCGAAACCACCGGTCTTGTAGCGATGCTGCCACTCTAGAAGCTTGCTTAGGCACATAGGTGGCCTTACCAAGAGTGGGAAACTTCTGAGACCTCCTCGATTGGATCGGGATTCGGTGGCTTGCTAGGGCGGTGAATGGCCCCGATAGTCATGGAGTGAAGCAACCGGTCTGGTACTGGTCCACAAGCATGCTTGGGATCTTTGGAGTCCCCTGTAATTTAAATGAGGCTCTGGACCATGCTGGAATTAAACAATAGCTCAGTGGCACAATTGGGCATTGACTGACCCTTTATAAGAAGTGAAGAGCCACTTGGCCTTACAGTGAGGCTGCTACTCTAGAGGTTAGCTTAGGCATGTAGGAGGCTTTACCAAGAGTGGGAAACCTCTGGGCTCTCCTCGATCAGATCGGGCTTCGGTGGCTTGCTAGGGCGATGAATGACCCAGCACATGTAGAGTGAAGCCATCGGTCTTGTAGCGATGTTACTGCTCTAGAAGCTTGCTTAGGCACGTAGGTGGCCTTACCAAGAGTGGGAAACTTCTGAGAGCTCCTCGATCGGATCTGGCTTCGGTGGCTTGCTAGGGCGGTGAATGGCCCGATAATCATGGAGCGAAGCCACCGGTCTAGTACTTGTCCACAAGGATGCTTGGAATCTTTGGAGTCCCCTGTAATTTAAATGAGGCTCTGGACCATGCAGGAATTAAACAGGAACTCAGTGGCTCAATTGGGCGTTGACCGGCCAGGTACACGAAGTGAAGAGCCACTAAGCCTCTACTTGTGATGTTGCTCTAAAAGCTACACAGTTGAGTTGGCTTCTCGGTTTCATGAGTTGATCTGCTATAGCTACCTAGGAGCTTACGAAGGGCAGTCCCGGAGGCATGAGAGGATCCGTATTAACAGGTCAAAGCCTAGTGGATTTGCTGGATAAGTGATACACTGGTGGCGGAGCGAATCTACTGTGAAATAGCAGGAGAGGTGCAGTTCTACTGTATATGAGCTCTCGATGTATCAGAATGGTTCAGCTATATAGAAGATCTTCAAGCGTGGAGCTACTACATTGGAGCTCCACAATTATCTGAGCATGTTAGCTTCATAGGAGTAGCGTAATAAACTGGTTCCACCGGGAATCCCACGTACCATATTTGCTCAACAATTAACGAAACTCGTTAAATGATAAAATGGGCACCACATGCAATGCATAGGCGATATAGACAAGTATGGAGAAACGATATCATGTATAGTAATGATACTCATGTAGATACATAGAGGCTTTCAAAATGGGTATGGAAACTTCCCACAGACGGCGCCAGAAAGTGTTAACGGGAAATTTGTTTAGGATGAGAAATCATTATTAACACCCTCGAGACCACTACCACGAAGGTGGTGGCCGGGGTTGGTATCGTTGATACCTGACCTAATCTTGTATTAATATAGAGTATGGAGTGGTAGGTAAAAGAGGAGTTATCCCACTCGTCGAACTTCATGATAGGCAGGAGAGGAGTCATCCCACCTGCCGGGCTTCATGGTAGGTATGAGATGAGTCATCCCACCTACCGGGCCTCGTAGTAGGTAGGAGACGAGTCATCCTTTCCATCAGGCTTCGAGGCAAGTAGGAAACGAGGGAGCTCAAGGTTCCCTTACTGGTATGAAGGGGTTGATCTTGGTCCAGGACCTGGTTCTCGGTCGGGGTCGGAGCCCGTCATGGTACCCGGAGCCCGGTTCTGGAGCCCAATTCAATTATGTAATTCCCTGACCTCGATAGTAAGTAAGAAAGGGGGATTATCTAGCTCCATTGTCAGATAGCTCAATTTCTCCAATAGGGAGGGTAAGGGAGAGCTCATCGACTCCCTTCAAATTGGTCTGGGTGGTTTCTCTTCATCTTGATGAGAAACTTTGGCGTGTAGATGAGAGGATAAGAGCGTTAGGTTCAGCGGCGTAGGAATCTAGATTCGGTTCTTTAGGTCTTCTTTGTTGTTTCTCGATCTCATGTAAGAAAGATTAGAGAGCTAGGACAGATAGGGTCGGTACCTAGCCCGCATACACACATGCGTAATACAATAGATAATAGGAAAAAACACAAGTCTTATGTAGATGGAGGTGGACTGACCAAGGGGGGAAAAAGCATCACGAGTGATAACATGCTGAAAAACCCCTAGGCAATATCCAGAGGAAGGAGGAATACCCTTCTTTGTATATATATATATCATGCGATGCTCCGAGGAGGTTACAAAGATTTCAAAGTAGTATAACGTATATGCTCCGGGGAGCTTATAGCAATGAGTGTTTACCGATACCAGTATTTTCCTGGTCGGGGTACACATACAATGATGATGTAGAGAGAACTTTTAACGAAGTATGTGTCTTCTATCATTGATCGGAGCCCAATCACTATACCTTTTACAGGCATATTTATACATGATCACTACCTTGGCGTGCAAGTCCAGGATTCTTCAATCAGTCTTCGTTTTCTTATCGAATATGATTCTTCCTTTCATGTAGTTGATCGGCTTGTAGCTATTATCTTGGAGAAGATATGATTGTTTCCTCTTCGGACTCTTCCTTCCTTGATAGGCGAGATTTTCTGTTATAGTTGACCCCCTATAATCGGTTGTGGAGGATATCTTGGAGAAAAGGTATTTGTTTCCTCATTGGACTCTTTCACTAATGATGGCCATTAAAGAGTTGAATATTCTCTTATTAATGGTGTTGATCATGTCGTTAAAGTCAACTCTCTCTTCCTACGTTGCCGACAGGAGAGCTCTAGTTCTGCATGTCACTTTGGAGAGGATTTTCATGGAGGTTACCTGAGGTGACATTTGATACTCCTTGAGAGCGAGGTACCTAGGATCTAGTACACTGGTAGGGTCCCCCGGGAAGATCTCGACTGTCACGGAGCTAGATCGATCATGATATTCTTCCTATGGAGCTTGTGCTAACCATTTTAGGGGTGAAATATCCCATAGGGTTCCAACCTTGTTGTTGGGAGCTTGGTTTAGCTACATCGAGCTTTATTATGGAGCTTGACCTAATTATGCAGGGTTCCTAGCAGGGTAGCGGGCTTGGCTGGCAAGCCCTGGTAAGGTGTTCGCCATAAACAGGCGATATTGGCTTGCTTCTGGAAGGGTGGAGAGGTACGTTCGAGTACTGCTCGTGCTACTTGATTTAACCACGCCTGGATCTACAGTGGACCCTGGCGCTTTTGGTGACGATGGGGCTTTACGGACTTCTTCCTTTTATGCTCGGACAGGTCGAGATTATACCTCGATGAGGCAGGAGGGCATTTGCAAGACAAGTTTGGCACCTTGAAGGTCTCCTAGTGAAAGTACAGATAGTAGCAAGCTCTAGGAGAGTGTCAAGAGATACCTTGATGTCGGAGGACCCAGGTCTTTTCAAGTCGACTTAGCTTCGGGCTTTATTCAGGTATAAAGAGCTTGACGCAGTCTCGTCAGGCTTTATTTGGTAAGCCTGGACACGTGCGAGATGCTCAGATGGTATGGGTGGCCTCACCTTGCTCCTGTAGGATTGCGTGGTAGCTCGACCTCGGGGACCTTGATACCCCGTCACATAAGCCCGAACTTGGACCCTTGCAGGAAGGCTGGGAAGTGGTAAATTCTTCTTTGGTCCCTAGCCAAATTTTGCTATTAACATTAATAATCATGAGGCTCTGCTCCTCACAGGGGCAGCCTTCTGCTACATCGACACCAAAAGTCCCGAGGAAAGCGAGAAAATTCGGGATCCATAGACATGTTCCCACCCAGCCAGCCACTGTACGGGCTCCGGATCCCTCTCTGGAAAGTCAGATCAAGCTTGACTAACAAGCAGCGGCCTTCGTAGAAAACGTCTGCCTTCGACTACTCGCTGAGGGTATCGCTATCAAACAAACGGGTCTCTGTAATCAGGGGGAGTTAAGCAGGCCTGGGGTAAGGCAGCCCGCATTCGATCGCTTGGGAACTGCCCCTCGAGAATCAGCTCGTAATCAAGCGGGGCTCCCAACCTCAATCCGGGATAGGCTAGGGCCCATGCCCTACGTTCCCGAAGCGCTGCCACGCTACCAATCAAGGCAAGTCAAATCCGCAACAGATGTCCATCCCCGGGAATAGGGAGAGCTACTCCACTCAATGACTTCAAGGAGAGAAGCCCGAGGTAGAGAAGAAGAAAGTCAGCAAGGCCCGCGAGTGGACCCCCTCAGAAGAAGGAGCCGTGTCACCAGTTCGTTAGAAGGATCCGATGGTAAGGAATTTGAGATCAACTCAAGAAAATCAAAAAACAAGCGTCTAAGGGACCAGTTGGCAAAGCTTCAGAAAGAGGTCCAATTGATAAAAAATGGAAAGTACAAGGAGGACAAGAAAGATCCTTTAAGTAAAATGAATGCTCCTTTCACTAGGAGTATCCTGGAGGCAGAGCTCTCGCCTAAGTTAAAAAGGCCAGCTGACAAATTCTCTAGGACTGAAGATCCCCTGAGCCACTTAGAGAGCTTTGTTCAACAGATAGAGGTCCAGAACACAACCAGTTCCGCTATATGTCAAAATTTCCCCACTACACTCACGAATTATGCTAAAACCTGGTTTAGGAAACTACCCGATGGTAGCGTGGATTCCTTCACAAAGTTATCAACCGATTTCTACAACAATTTCAGGGAGTTAAGCCCTGATTGAAGGACCCGAACCATCTACAGTATGTTATCCAGGAGAGAGGGGAAACCCTCTGGGCCTATGTCGAGCATTTCCACAAGGAAGTCATCCAGATGGGGGTCTTCACCGAGAAAGAAACCCTCGCCAACTTCAGAAGGATCTTGTGGCAGGGAATTTTTTTTTAGTCATTCACAAAGAGACCTCCAGAAACTTATCAGGAAGCCTATGATCAGGCTCTGGAGCAGATTGAGGTCGACGAGAAGCTCAAGGTCAGGATGGAACATGACGACATGAGAGCCGTAAAGAGACAAAAGAAGAAAGCTCCCAGACCCGAGCAAGCTCAGAAAAAACAAAACAAACCCCCTAACAAATCAACATACGGATTCCTCCTTCATCAACCCAGATCAAAAAGGTATTCAGATAAACGAGCTCCTCCTCAAGCCTAACCACCTCCCAGGACAGTGGCCCCTATAGCTCGCGATGAGAGAGGGTAAGACCATTACACTACTTTAAATGCATCCCAAGAAACAGTCTAACTCGCCATTCGGGACAAGGGTTTGTTACAGAAGCCCGCTCCCATAAAAGCCCCGGTCGATAAGAGAAATCGTTATAAATATTATGACTTTCATGAGGACGTAGGGCACAAATCTTCAGAATTCTACAACCTAAGAAACCAGATTAAGGCTTTAATAAGAGGAGGATGCTTGATAGAGTTCATACAAAAATTCAGGGAGAACATTCAGACTGGAAAGGAAGTGCAAGCTGAGATCCGAGAGCATGCCGAGAAAAGGAAGGGGGAGCAAGCGGACCTGATGCAACAGATTCAGATAATACATACTATCAGCTAGGGGCCCACTCTGGCCGGTATCTCCAACATTTCCAGGAAAAACCATACGGGAAAGGTGCCTCGTATTGACGAAGGGTGGGATATCTTCAAGGTCGACCAGAGACCGACCAATCCCTCCCAGCTGTCACAGATCATCTTTACTAAAGCAGATGTTAATAACACCGCGCAGCCTCATGACGACCCCATGGTAATCACGGTACAAATTACCAACTTCATGGTGCACCACATGCTCGTCGACACAGGTAGCAGCGTCAACGTCCTGTTCAAAGACACCTTGGAAAAACTAAACCTGAAGCAGTGGTGCTACAACAGTTGCACTACTCTATTATATGGGTTCACTGGGGATTCCATCACACCCGTAGGATAAAAAATCCTACCAGTAATCATTGGAGCCGCACTTCTCCAGTAAAATATCATGACCGACTTCGTGGTGGTGGATACCCCATCGGCCTACAATGCAATATTAGGGAGGCCATTTCTATTATCTTTGAAAGGGGTCCTTTCTATTAACCACAATGTCCTGAAGTTCTTGGTAGAAGAAAAGGTAGGAGAAGTTTGGGGTGATCAGCAAGCAGCTAGGAAATGCTACGCAGTGTCAGCCAACCTTGCAGAACTAGTTAAACAACTCGCGTAGGTGACAACGATCCAAGGTAGGATAACTCCTGCACTAAACCTGAAAGACACAGGTCCCACCGATTGCCCCGAAGAAGGCCTCGTTGTGCCCGACATGGAAGAACGGATAAGGGAATAGGCCAGCGGCCATCAAGTGGATAAGTTAGAAGAGATTCCTGCCGAATAAGCGATCCCTAGAAGGTCATCAAGATCGGAGCTACCCTTAAGCTAGGAATGAGAAAGGGTTTGATTAGGCTCCTTACAGAGTTCAACGACATTTTTTCTTGGACTCATGCTGAGATGTTGGGGATCTCAATGACATTAGCTGCACATTGACTGGCGGTGGATCCAACCTTCAAGCCCATCAAACAGAAAAGGCACCACTTCTACACTGAAAGAAACGTGGCGGTTCAGGAAGAGGTGAATAAACTAACCCAGGCAGGTTTCATTCGAGAAGCTCGTTACCCCGAATGGATCACCAACTTGGTCATGGTCACAAAGGCAAATGAGAAGTGGCGCATGTGTGTAGACAACACCGACCTCAACCGGGCATGCCCGAAGGACAGTTTCCTTCTTCCAAAAATTGATCAGTTGGTCGATTCCACCTCCAGGAACAAGTTCCTGAGCTTTATAGATGCGTTTTCCAGATACAATCAGATTATGATGCATCCCGCAGATTAGGAAAAAACCAGTTTCATCTCCGTACAAGGCCTGTACTGCTACAAATGAGGTTGAACCCTTCCAAATGCGCCTTTGTGGTAACTACGTGGAAGTTTCTGGGCTTCATGGTCCATGAGAGAGGCATAGAGGCTAACCCAGAAAAGATCATGGCTATCCTGGATCTAGAATCCCCCACATTTTTTAAACAGGTTCAAGCCTTGACCGGATAGGTAGCAACGCATAACAGGTTAATCTCCTGGTCTACCGATAAGTGCCTACCATTCTTAAAAGCTATCAAGCAGAAACAAAAAATGAGATCAGGAAAGTGAACAAGCTTTCCAAGCTTTGAAAAGATACCTAACAAGCCCTCCACTACTAGTCAAGCTAAATCCTGGAGAAGATCTCCAAATATACTTGGCCATTTCAGAGACCGCCGTAAGCGGGGCTTTGGTCAAGGAATGTGGGGATAGGATCCAACGACCTATTTACTATGTGAGTCACGCTCTAACCAAGCACAAGAAGAACTATACTCTATTGGAGAAGCTCGCTTATTCCTTGGTGACCTCGGTAAGGAAACTTCGTCCCTACTTCCATGCCCATTCAATAGCAGTGGTAACGGACCAACCCCTCCGCCAATTCTTACAAAGGTCGGATGTTTCTGGAAGGTTGGTTCTATGGGCCCTAGAGCTTACGCAGTTTGATTTAAAGTATAAGCCTAGGACAGCAATAAAATCTCAGGCACTAGCAGACTTTGTAGCCGAGCTCTCAATACTTTCAGATCAGGTAACACCCACGGTAACAGATTTAACCCTTGAGAGGACTCCAGAATCTGACAACTGCCCGGAGGGCTGTGAGTCATGGACTCTCTACACTGACGGAGCTTCCGGGCAATCTGAGGGAGGAGCGAGCATAGTCCTCATCGACCCAGAAGGAACTGAGTGCTGCCACTGTTTCAGGTTTGAATTTAAAGCCACAAACAATGAGGCATAGTACGAAGCTCTGCTAGCTAGAATAAAGGCAGCCTTAGAACTCGGGGTTGATTTCTTGAGTATCAAGAGTGACTCTTCACTCGTGGTCAACCAAGTCTCTGGAGATTATCAGGCAAAAAAGGATAATATGATCGCGTACCTAAAATTGGTTCAGCAACTCAAAAACAGACTTAAGGGATTCAGAATCGAGCAGATACCTCGACAACTGAATCATCGAGCTGACGTCTTTACCAAGATAGCTGTATATGGTGGCCAGACCCTACCTCACGGAGTCCCTCTTCAAGTAATCCCCCTACCTAGAATTATGACATGTAAGGAAGCTTATACCCTAAACCGATAACCATGCTGGATGGATCCAATAGTAGAGTATCTACATGATGGGAAACTCCTCGGGGAGCCCGACCAAGCTAGGAGGGTTAAAAGGTTCTCAGTCCGGTATTGTATGGTGGATGGGCATTTATACCGAATGGAAAAATCTCTTCCCCTGATCCAATGTCTACACCCTAAAGACGCCTAGTGGGCTTTGAGAGAGGTTCATTCCGAGGAATGCGGGAACCATATTAGTGGAGAGGCCTTGGCATATCAGGTTCCCCGCCTGGGTTATCATTGGCCGACCATCCATCAAGATGTAAAGAACTTGGTGTAAATCTGCGCGGCATGCCAGAAGGCCGTAAACTTGAGTTACCTCCCTCCGGAGCACTTGTCGTCTCTTAGCTCGCCATTCCCCTTTGCTATATGGGGAGTCGATTTGATTGGACCGTTTTCTACAGCTCCGGGACAGGCCAAGCACGCAATTGTTACGATTGACTATTTCACAAGATGGGTTGAAATCGGACCACTCTCCCAGATATCAGAAGAAAACATAACAAGGTTCATCAAGACCAATGTATTTTGTAGGTTCAAAACCCCCTTGCCATCATAATCGACCTCGAAAAAATGTTCGATAATGGTCGATTCAGAGATTTCTGCGAAGGCTTGGGAATCGACCTTCAGTTTGCCTCAGTAGCCCACCCTAAGTCTAATAGTTTGGTGGAATCCAAGAACAAAACCATTAAGAAGTTGTTGAAGAAAAAGCTACAGCTGAAGAAAGGCAAATGGGTAGAGGATATTCCCGAGATCCTCTAGGCTTACCGCACTGCAACCTGAGAAACACCCTACTCACTGGCTTTCCAGGTTGAAGCAGTACTACCTATCGAGCATAAATTTACCTCCTTTAGAGTCCAGTATTTCGAACCAGAGAGCAATGAAAGTAAGCTTTGAGCTAGCTTAGACCTCCTAGAGGAGAAGCAAGATTAAATAGCAGAGATGGTAGCGATTTACCAAAGCAAGATTGCCAGGTACTTCAACAGGAGGGTTAAAGCCTGATGCTTCAAAGAAGGGGATCTTGTCCTTAGGAAAGTAATGTTGAACACCAGGAAGAGGTCAAAATGAGTCATAGGGCCCAACTAGGATGAACCATACCTAATAAAGATGGTGATCCGTAATGGGGCATACAAGCCCAAGGATATGAATGGCCGACTCATCGACCATACTTGGAATGCGGGTCACCTAAGGAAATTCTACCCTTGAATAGGGGACTCAGGAGCATGCGACCTCCAACTAGCTTCTTTTTTTTCGACAATAATGTACTTCATCCTCCATATCGATAAAGCTTGCTTTTCTTGTTTACTCCTTCTTCATCTATGTCCTACAATGATTTGGGTCTACATGCAAAAATTGACATTATCACCTCAAGACCAGGGGCAAAGCGGGGAAGCCCCCCACCACTCTTGATTCCTCGGCCAGGCACTACCCCCTGCGAAGAAGGGTATGAGTGTAAGGGCATAGTTGCCATCCAGATCTTGAGACCAGGAAATAGCTAAGATAGCCCTTATGATGCCTTGGTCGGCTACAACCCACAAGAAGGGTCTGAGTGTAAGAGCATAGTTGCCATCCAGATCTCGAGACCAGAAAATAGCTAGATAGCCCTTATGCCTTGGTCAGGCTACCACCCCTAAGAAGGTTCTGAGTGTAAGAGCATAGTTGTCATCCAGATCTCGAGACCAGGAAATAGCTAGATAGCCCATCTAATGCCTTGGTCGGGCTACCACCCCTAAGAAGGATCTGAGTGTAAGGGCGTAGTTGCCATCTAGATCTCAAGACCAGGAAACAGCTAGATAGCCCTCATGATGCCTTGGTTGGGCTACCACCCTCAAGAAGGATCTGAGTGTAAGAGCATAGTTGCCATCCAGATCTCGAGACCAGGAAATAGCTTAATAGCCCTCTTTATGCCTTGGTCGGGCTACCACCCCCAAGAAGGATCTGAGTGTAAGGGCATAGTTGCCATCCAGATCTCAAGACCAGGAAATAGCTAGATAGCCCTCTTGATGCCTTGGTCGGGCTACAACCCCCTAAAAGGGATCAGAGATAGAGGGCTCGATTTACTCTAAATATACAAGTTAGTTCTGGTTACCAGCCCTATTGATACGTGATCACTCAAGGCAACAGGCCTACAATCAAACAAGGGGACTATCGACTAAGGAAGTTGAGCTGCGACGTTCGATGGTCAGAAAGTCCGACGCTAGATGTCTGTTTTTCACGCTTAAACGTTTTTCTTATCTTGTTATTTTCCCCGAGATAAGTTAATCTGCTGTGAACGTCGGACCTAGAGGGAAATCGAGGAAGTATATGTAAGCCGGGGTATGAGCTAGATATAAAGTTGGAATTTATTAATGTACGGGTGAGCCAATTTCCGAATAAGGCTACATCAGGCAGGGAGCCCAACCCTCGAGTCTGGGCTACAAAAAAAAGAGAAAAATAATAAAGGGTCAAACACGTTTAAAGATGGGATGCCCACCCCCCTTTCCGGGCATTCAAAATGAATCACAAAAGAGAGAATTCAAACTTCTTCATCTTCTTCATGGCTTTCAGCCTTCTCCTCCACATAATAAACCTTGCCCGTTGCTCCCTTCTCCGGTCGTAGATCGTCTTGATCTGCTGCATCTACCACCTCCACCTCTTTCTCCTTCTAAGGATCCATTTCGGCTGCTTCAGGGTCAATAGGATCCCCCTCCAAAATTTCATTGATCACTGCCATAACTTCAGGCGGTATGGCTGCATCGATAAGGCTGGCCACTAACTCAAGCATGTTCCCACCTTCTGTTCACTCCACTCCTGAGGGCACTGTGAGGCTATCTCAGGCTTCAGCAAGTCCTATTTCTAGCTCCTCGGTTTGAACCCTCTTCGAGGATTCTCTAGGACCAGATGCTGGGAAGGCTGGAATAGGAGGAGGCAGATCTGGCACCTCTTATCGTTTCCCAGCTCCCTCCCAAGAAGGACCAGCTCCATAATTTTCAGGGCAAGACATCTTCGCAGACCATGACTTGACCTCTTCTCTATCCCAGCTGGCGATGGTGGAGAGATCGAATGGGGGAGAAAGAGCCTCTGTAACCTGATAGGAGGTATAGAAGTACCCCTCATTAAAAGAGGCCTCCACCTCGGCCTAGAGATGGGTAATTTGAGCATGCAAAGTTTGGTTCACGACATCCTGAGCCTTCGCCTCTCCCTTCCAGTCATCCCGTTGGCTAGCCTGTAGCTTCGACAAGAGAGTTTCCTGATCAAAAGCCCGCTTCAACCTCTCATGGTCGCACAAAAGCTCAGTTAGCTGTGTATCCATTCCCTGTTGGCTGGAGGTCATCTCCCGAACCAGGGTTTGAGCCCGAGTAAGAAACCCTATGGCTCGCTCAGCCTCAACCTCAACCCTGGCTGCCCGATCATGGAGGAAGGCCACCTGACTCCCCATGGCTACATGAAACTTGAAAGTTTGCAAAGAAAATTCATGTTAGAAAATGATAAATCAAGCTACTGAATGAGGAAGTAACATCGACGATTACCTCGGCTAGAAGGGCAGACCCTTTGGTAATCATGATGTCGATGGGCATCGAGGTCATCCTAGAAAGCCCACCGCCTGGACAAGATGCAACGAATTGCTTATGGATCTCGTCTTGACCAGCCGAGCTCGATTGCTGGTGGGGGCGAGAAGGGGCGACCTTAAGAGTATCGACATCGGGCTCCCTAGCAACCTCAACTACCCGGGATACAACTGAATCAGCAGAACGGGATAATATTACTCAGAGAGCATCAGTTGAAGCAGAGACTACTGGTGAGGGGGCAGGAGTGGACTTATTGGCCACTTGGGAGGCAGACCCTCCTCGACTAAAAGCCTTTGCCGCACGAGATGTAAGAAGAGCCATTTTGGACTTCACCTAGGAAGGTGAGGGGAAAGAAACGAGCGAGGCAGCTACCTTAGTGGTCGACCCCCCTTCTTCGGAACAGCCAAGAGAGCTCCCAGGGATGATTTGGAAGGAGAATGAGAGATCCCAGCTTGTTGGGCTTTGTGAGAAGCTTAAGAAACAACAAACACTGTTAAAAAAAGGGTTAGGATCATCTGAACTTAACCATCCAACAATTTAAAGACATGATAGAGTGAGATACTTATGAGGAGTAGCATCGGAGATCCGTAGGTACTTGTTTACCCTGTAGGGATCAAAAGGGCTCAGCGGTTGGAAACTTCAAATTCAAGTAATTTCGGGCCAGGATTGTCTTCAACACGGTTTCAGACTCAATGGGTAAGGAATCCCGACCCCATGAGGGTTTATTGCTAAAAACGGTGGGAACCTCGAGCTCATGCCTGCAGGTGAATACAAAGCTCCCCAGTCTCCCCCCACTAGTACCCACTCCTCTTTCCAAGCGGGGTTCTTCTTTGAAGCCTTGGGGATGATAAAGTTGAGCCTATTCTTGGCCTAGGCATAGAATTGACTTCGTGGAGCCCCATCCAGGCTTCTTATCGGGAAAAGGAAGGCAAGCTCCTCAGCCCTTGGCTCCCTGGTTACATTGCTCATCTCGCATTATTCCCTCCATAATACAAGGAAGCAAACCAGATACCTCCAGAAGCTGAGTGTCAGTTGAAGAGGAGCTAGCTGAAGAGCATTGAGAGCCCGCGGAAGGGTAGGGTGAAAGGGGGAGCCTCACCCCACTCTCAAAAGCCATGACGTGGATAGGAAGTACGCTTGTGGGAGGGCTAAAAACGTCATAGTTTCTTGTGGAGAACATTAAGGGATACGGTGTCAGGGATACCGTATTTGTCCCGAAGACAGCTAATCAACTGAGGGTCGATGGTGGAATCAGAGATGACCCTGGGTTCGAATGGAGGAACCACCGCTGAAGGAAGCTCCGCCACTATGACATGAACCCTCCCGACTGCGTCAACTCTCTCCCCGACATCATAATCTTTATCAACTATGCTTAGAGGATTGTCGGACTGGTTCGAGAAGCCAGAGCTGATAGAGACGTTCCTGCTAGAACGCCGATGCTGACGGAGCTGGGAAGATTCTTCATCGTTCGAAATTCCTCGCACTTGTTTACGAGGAACTAGGTTAGGGCCTCATGTGCCCTCAACAAAGGCATCGATACTGTCTGAGGAAGTCGACATCAACGGGTAAGAAGAAGCTTGAAAATAAGCAGAAGATGGAGGGAAATCGGCAGAGAAAGCAGGAAAGAAGAAATTTGGAAATTTGAGATTTAAGGAAGTAGGAAGAAAGTGACGGTAAGGCCTGGTTTAAATAGAGGATTATCGGCGATATCCTCGGGAAGATCACCTGCAGCCGTATTGCAGCCGTCTTTCTTCGAATAACACACTGTTTCAAATTCAAATATTGGGTAATTAATGAGAAGATTTCGCTTTCATTAATTATCTTTATGGCAGAAAATATTCTCAATTAAATGAGGAATCTGACTCCGACTCCAACCCCAACTCTACCACCGGTGTTCAAGTCAGAGGGGACTTCTGTTAATAGTGAAATTTGGCAAGGGGTCAAAGAGAAATTTTCCACTTTCCTACCACAAGTCAAAACCCATAATCAACAATCATGAAGCCCGGAATGACCATAAAGCCACCCCCAAGAGCAGGGAAGGCCGGCTTGGCATCAAAACTACCAAAAAATAAGCCATACGTGATAAGGATAAGGCTTCACAAGAGTACTGGAACCTGGGCCTCATATCGGGGAACCCCGGCTTTGAGGTCGAGCTCCACATCCACCCTGTAAATGCCATAACAGGCCTCCAAGCTCAAAAGGCATCTGAGATAAGCCCGACAACCTCTCAGAAGCCCGTTGTCCCTGCTGGGCATAAAAAAGGAATCACGCATAAATCTACACTACCCCGGTTACTTCCCAGGAATGTCTACAACAACACATCGAGCCTCTAATGGCCAGGGAAAATCCACCACAAGCTTCTAAGAACAGAGTCGGAGCAGGGATCCACCTTGTTCAACGGGGCAATAGGCAGCTAGCTGGGTAGCCTCCATGATGCCCCATGCTCGATAACATACAATATCATTTCTAGAAGATAACCATCATTAATCCCGTATACGTGCGAACCAAGAGTTTGATTCCAAAAAGGAAACAAACTCATTCCCGTTAATTGTTTCCGCTATTTATTCGGGGACAACCACTTTTAAATATAGGATCTCTCCCGATAAGGAGGAAACAGATTCAAAGGATCGTGGCGGGATATCAACAAATTGAAACTAACCTGGACCATGTATAAATAGAGCCAAGCACGATAGCCATAGATATAGACAGAAAAAAATATACAGGAACAGAGAGAACAGAGAACAGAGAGAAGAGAGAAAGAAAAGAAGAGGGGAAGGCCTAAATTATGCATTCAGAACACAACCACCTTTGTTTCCACTATTCGACAGGTACAGAGTTGCCACCACTCAACATCGTAGAGAGACTGCGAGCATATAAAAGAGTGATCTATATTTTGAAGCAATATATCAATAATAAAATCTTCTATTTACTGTTGCTAATAGTGAAATTTGGCCAAGGGTCAAAGAGAAATTTTCCACTCGTAATCGACAATCATGAAGATTGGAAAAGTCATAAAACCACCCTGCCAGAGTAGAGAATGTCGGCTCGGCTTTAAGACTACCAAAAAACAAGCCAGGCGTAACCAGGACAAGCTCCTTACAGGAGTACTGGAACTCGGGCTTCTCTAGACCATCTATCGGGGAACCTCAGCTTTAAGGTAGAGCTAAACAACCGCCCCGTAAATGCCAGGGGAAGTTTTCAAGATCAAGAGACATTCGAAAGAATCCCGCCAACCTCTCTAGAGGCCCGTTATCCTTACTGGATATAAAGGAAGAATCACGCATGAATCTACACTACCCCAGCTACCTCCCAAGAAGGTCTACAAGAGCACTTCAAGCCCCCAAGGGTCAGGGAAAATCCATCTTAAGCTTCTAAGAATAGAGCCAGAGCAGGGATCCACCTCGCTCTACGGGGAAACAGACAGCTGGCAGGATGACCTCTATAAAGATTCTTGGCACGAATGCACACAGGATCGTCTCCACGTAATATTTACATGCACGTCAAGAGTTTGATTAAAATAAAGGAACAAACTTATCTCCGTCTACGATATCATCAAATCCCGGAACAATTCCAATTCAAATAACTAATCCCTATCGATAAAGAGGGAACAGATTCATGGGTTCACGATAAAGTCCTTAACATGAAATTTATTTAGGATGAGAAATCCCTATTAACGCCCTCGAGACCACTACCGCGAAAGTGGTGGCCAGGGTCGGTACTGTTGAAACCTGACCTTATCTTGTATGAATATGAAGGAAGATGAAATCGTAGGTTGGAAACAAGCCATCCCTCCCGTCGGGCTTCGTGCTTATGTAGTAAATCTGAAGAGCTCGAGGAGACATGCCATCCAGCCCGTCGGGCTTCGTGCTTATGAAGTAGATCTGGGGAGCTTTGAGGTTCTCTTGCTGGTATGAAGGGGTTGATCTTGGTCCTGGTCCTGGTCCTGGGCCTGGTTCTGGTCCTGGTCCTCGGTCAGAGTTAGAGCCCGTCATGGTACCTAGAGCCCAATTCTAGAGCCCGATTCCATCATGTAAATCCTCGACCTAGATAGCAAGTAAGAAGGGGGCTTATCTAGCTCCAGTGTAGGAGAGCTCGATTTCTGCCATAGAGGTAATGTAGAAGAGCCCATCGACTTTCTTCAAGCTGGTCTGGGTGGTTTCTCTTCATCTTGATATGCGACTTTAGCATGTAGATGGGAAGATAAAAGCGCTAGGTCCTGCATGGTAGGAAACTAGCTCGCACTCATATACACTTGCATTACACAAGACACAATTAAGAGAAACACAAATCTTTTGTAGAGGGAGGTGGACTGACCAAGGAGGAAAAAGTATCACGAATGATCACATGCTGAAAAACCCCAAGGCAGTATCCGGAGGAAGAGGGAGTACCCTTCCTTATGTATATATCAAGGAATGCTACAGGGAGCTTACAAGAAAGGTGAAGTAATACAACGTAGTTGCTCCGGAGAGCTTACAATGGTGGTCGAATGTAGACCGATACCGGTATATTCAAGGTAAAGGTAACACATACATTGATGATGTCGAGCTATTTACTATGCCTTTTACAGGCATATTTATAAATGATGACCACCTTGGCGTGCAAGTCCAGGATTCTTCAATCTTCCTTCAATGTAGTTGATCGGATCGTGGCTAATATCTCGGAGGGGATGTGTTTGTTTCCTCTTCGAACTCTTCTTTCCTTGATAAGCGGGATTTTCTGTTTATAGTTGACCCAAAAGAATAGGTTGTGGAGGATATCTTGGAGGAAAAGGTAGTTGTTACCTTTTTGAACCCTTTCACTAATGACGGCCATTAAAGAGTTGAATATTCTCTTTATTAATGGTGTTAACTATATCATTAACTTGGTTGACTACCTATATTAATGTGGTTGACCTCATTAATGGTACTTTAAATATCATGGAAGTCAATCCTCTCTTCCTATGTTGCCGAGAGGAGAGCTCTAGTTCTACATGTCACTTTGGAGAGGTACTTAATGGAGGTTACCCGAGGTGACATTTGATATTCCTTGAGGGCGAGGTACCCTAGGATCCCGTACACTGGCGGGGTTCCCTAGGGACCTCTCGATTGTCACGGAGCTAGATGATGGTTTTCCCATGGAGCTTGTGCTAACCATTTTAGGGATGAAATACCCCATAACGTTCCAACCTTGTAGTTGGGAGCCTGGTTTAGCTACGTCGAGCTTTATCATAGAGCTTGACCTAATTATGCAGGCTTTCTAGCGGGGTAGCAGGTTTGGCTGGCAAGCCTTGGTAAGGTGTTTGCCATAAACAGGCGACCTAAGCTCGCTTTTGGAAGGGTAGAGAGGTACGCTCTAGTGCTGCTCTTGCTACTTGATATAACCATACCAGGATCTACAGTGGATCTTGGCGCTTTTGGTGACGACAGGGATTTACGGGCTTCATCCTTTTATGCTCGGACAGGTCGAGATTATACCTCGACGAGGCAGGAGGGCCTTTGCAAGACAAGTTCGGCACCTTGAAGGTTTCGTAGTGAAAGTAGAGATAGTAACAACCTTTAAGAGACTGTCACAAAATACCTTGATGTCGGCGGACCCAGGTCCTTTCACGTTGACCTAGCTTCGGGCTTTATCGTAGCATAAGGAGCTTGATGCGGTCTCGTCGGGCTTTATTTGGTAAGCCTGGACTCATGTGAGATGCTCAGATGGTGTGGCCGGTCTTGCCTTGCTCCTGTAGGATCGCGTGGTAGCTCGACCTCAGGGACCTTGATACCCCATCATATAAGCCAGAATTTGGACCCTTGCGGGAAGGCTAGGATGGAAAATCCTTTTTTGGGCCCTAACCTAATTTTGCTATTAACAGAAGTCCCATCTGACTTGAACACAGGTAAGTATTTGGGGTTAGAGTCTAGATCTTGTACTACATGAAGAATTTTACTTATCGCTTCTTACTTGTAACCAGAATTGCTCCCAGTGTTCGACTTAGAGAACCGGGGTACTATTCAGTCCTGCAAAAATAAATGAGCGTGTTGCTCGATCATGTCGGATGACGCTTTTGTGGTTAATATGGGTACCTAGAGTTCCTTTTCCAGGAATCACAGTACTTATATGAGCTGGCTAAATGATCCCAGTAGGCATCTATGCCATCTAGATCCTTCTTAGCGGGGTTGCCCGACCAAGGCATCAGGAGCGCTATCTAGCTATATCCTGGTATTTTGATCTGGATGGCAACTGTGCTCTTATACTCAGACCCTTCTTGGGGGTCGTAGCACGACCAAGGCATCAGTAGCGCCATCTAGCTATATCCTGGTATTTTGATCTAGATGTCAACTATGCTCTTACACTTGGATCCTTCTTGGGGGTCGTAACCCGACCTAGGCATCAGGAGCGTTATCTAGCTATATCCTGGTATATTGATATGGATGGCAACTATGCTCTTACACTCAGATCCTTCTTGGGGGTCGTAGCCTGACCAAGGCATCATGAGCGTTATCTAGCTATATCCTGGTATCGTGATCTGGATGGCAACAATGCTCTTACACTCAGACCCTTCTTGGGGGTCGTTGTCCGACCAAGGCATCAGAAGCGCTATCTAGCTATATCCTAGTATTTTGATCCAGATGGAAACTATGCTCTTACATACAGACCTTTCTTGAGGGTCATATCCCAACCAAGGCATCAGGAGCGCTATCTAGCTATATCCTGGTATTTCGATCTGGATGGTAACGATGCTCTTACACTCAGACCCTTCTTGGGGGTCGTAGCCAGACCAAGGCATCAGGAGCGCTATCTAGTTATATCCTGGTATCATGATCTGGATGGCAACAATGCTCTTACACTCAGACCCTTCTTAGGGGTCGTTTTCCGACCAAGGCATTAGAAGCGCTATCTAGCTATATCCTGGTATTTTGATCCGGATGGAAACTATGCTCTTACACACAGACCTTTCTTAGGGGGTCGTAGCCCAACCAAGGCATCAGGAGTGCTATCTAGCTATATCCTGGAATTTTGATCCGGATGGCAACTATGCTCTTACACTCAGATCCTTCTTGAGGGAGGTCACCCGACCAAGGCATCAGGGGTGATGAGAGGGCTTCCCTGATCAATCCCTGGTCTCGAGATTTGGATGGCAACTATGCTCTTACACTCAGACACTTCTTGTCGGGGGGTGGTGCCTGGCCGAGGCATCAGGAGCGCTATCTAGCTATTTTCTGGCCTTGAGACAATAATTGTTGAAATACCATGGCATTCCTCCTGGAGGGATTTATCTAGTCCAGGGCATCAGGAGGGCTATGGAGCTCTCCTGGTGATGGAGATCCTCTGAGATCTACTACGGATACCGAAATCAAAAATGATACAAACTTATGGCGAGCTAATACGAAGTTGTATCATTGCATGGTGGTATCGGTTGGTAACCAGTCTCACTCTAGGAGTTCTTTAACGAGTAGAATCTCTTGAGATGATGCTAAGGCCATCGCTCATCACACTAGAGTACTGAGAAAATATTAAGCTTCTAGTCCCAAGTGATGTAAATGGTTTAGAAGTCCGCTTAGGGTAGATGAGTGTCTTCAACAATCGTAATTGAGCTCGAGACCCCACTGTGATTGAATCAGGACTTTTGGGTACTCCCCGAATGGATCGAGACCTCGATGGCTCACAAGGGCATTGGAAGGCCCAGTACGAATGGAGAGGAGCCATCGATTTGATAATCTCCTTGAGCAAGCTGGTGTTTGCTAGGGTCGAGCTTATGCCAGCCAAGGAGGATGGTTACTTCTTCAACCCACGACCACATGGTGGTAGTGGTTTAAACTCTGCATGGCAGCGTGGCTACCTTGGTAGCCAAGGTGGGTGCTTCATTTGCTGAAGGACGCTTCTGTGTTGCTTGCTATGCAGCTCGAGCTCTTCTTCCCTCTGACTTGATCATCATTGGAGGATGGATACCTTGAATAGATCACAGAGAAAGTTGAGAGTTACCTGAGTCCACTTTGACTGAAACCGAAAATTATTGAGATGATGAATGCGCAGATGATGAGAAGGGCTTGGTTCTCATTTCTACTTTCATGTCTAGTCATGTTGAGGAAGGAAATACCTTGAAGTCCTCTGCTGTTGTATATGCATAGGGGCCATCAAGTCTGCCTACCTCTCTATCTGAATCTGTCAAAGTAGAGGTCTATATTGGTGTTACCAAGGTAGGAGAGGTAAGAAAGGTAGAAGAGATCTCGATTGATCCAATTGAGGAGATAGAGGTCAAGACCGACTGAAGTTGATTCAATTAATGTGGTAGAAGCTGGCCCAGAGAGGTAGATCTGGACCAAGGTAGCTCACTAGGGCGATGAATGGCCCCATACAAGTGGAGAGGAGACATGCTAGGGATTCTTGAAGTTTCCTGCGACGGAGAGAAGACTTTGGACCCCTCCGGGATGAGTGGTGACTCACTTGTGCAATGGATGACCCTATATCAATGGAGATGGGCAACCTGTCTGGTACTGATCTAGAGGCATACTTAGGATTTCAAGAAACCCCCAACAACTGAGAGAAAGCTCTGGACCATGCTGGAACGAAACAGGAGCTCAGTGGCTTAATTGGGCGTTGACCGGCCCTGTATAAGAGGTGAGGAGCCACTTGGCCTTACAGTGAGGCTGTTGTTCCAGAGGTTAGCTTAGGCATGTAGGAGGCCTTACCAAGAGTGGGAAACATCTGGGCTCTCCTCGATCAGATCGGGCTTCGGTGACTTACTAGGGCGATGAATGACCCGGTACATCTAGAGCGAAGCCACCAGTCATGTAGCGATGCTACTGCTCTAGAAGCTTGCTTAGGCATGTAGGTGGTCTTTCCAAATATTGGAAACTTTTGATAGCTCCTCGATCGGATCGGGCTTTAGTTGCTTACTAGGGCGGTTAATGGCCAGGTAAACATGGAGCGAAGCCACCGGAGGTACTGGTCCAGATGCATGCTCGGGATCCTAGAAGTCCCCAGCAACTGAGAGAGGGCTCTAGACCCTCCTAGAATGAATTAAGAGTTCAGTGGCTCACTTGGGCGTTGACAGGCCCTGTATAAGAAGTGAGGAGCCACTTTCTTGTAGCGATGTTACTGCTCTAGAAGCTTGCTTAGACACGTAGGCGGCATTACCAAATGTGGGAAGATTCTGAGACCTCCTCGATCGGATCAGGCTTCGGTGGCTTGCTATGGCGGTGAATAGCCCGGTACACATAGAGCGAAGCCACTAGTCTGGTAATGGTCTAGAAGCATGCTTAGGATCTTTGGAGTCCCCAGCAATTTGAAAGGAGGCTCTGGACCATGCTGAAATGGATCAGGGTCGTAGTGGCTGACTTGGGCGTTAACTGGCTCAGTGCATGAGGCGTGGAACCACTAATCTTCTACTGGTCGTTCTGCTCTAGAAGCTACACAGCTGAGTTGGCTTCTTAGATTCATTGGTCGACCTGCTACCTCTACCTATGAGCTTACAAAGGGTGGACATGGATGCATTAGGGGATCCGTATGAACAGGTCAAAGCCTAGTGGATTTGCTGGATAAGTGATATACTGGTGGCGGAGCAAATCTATTGTAGAAAAGCAGGAGAGGTGCAGTTCTACTGTATATGAGCTCTCGATGTATCAAAATGGTTCAACTATATAGGAGATCTTCAAGCGGGAAGCTACTGTATTGGAGCTCCACGATTATCTGAGCAGGTTCACTTCATAGGAGCAGCATAATGAACTGGTTCCACAAGGAATCCCACGTACCATATTTGCAATGAACGAAACTCGTTAAATGATAAAACGAACATCACATGCGATGCATAGGCGATATAGACAAGTATAGAGAAAAGACATTGTATATAGTAAATGATATTCATGAATAATGAATTTGTTACCTCGATAGTATAATGATACTCATGTAGAGACATAGTGGCTTTCAAAAGGGGTGTGGAAACTTCCACAGACGACGCTATAAAGTGTTAACGGGAAATTTATTAAGGATGAGAAATCCCTATTAACGCCCTCGAGACCACTACCGTGAAAGTGGTTACCGGGGTCGGTATCGTTGATACCTGACCTGATCTTGCATGAATATAAAGGAGGATGAAATCGTAGGAAGAAAACAAGCCATCTCGCCCGTCGGGCTTCATTCTTATGTAGTAGATCTGAGGAGCTCGAGGAGACAAGCCATCCCGCCCATCGGGCTTCGTGCTTATGAAGTAGATCTGGGGAGCTTTGAAGTTCTCTTGCTGATATGAAGAGGTTAATCCTGGTCCTTGTCATGGTCCTTGTCCTGGTCCTGATCCTCGGTCAGGGTCAAAGCCTGTCATGGTACCTGGAGCCCGAATCTAGAGCCTGATTCCTTCTTGTAATTCTCCAACCTAGATAGCAAGTAAGGAGGGGGCTTATCTAGCTCCAGTGTAGCAGATTGATTTCTGCCATTGAGGTGATGCAGGAGAGCCCACCGACTTCCTTCAAGCTAGTCTGGGTGGTTTCTCCTCATCTTGATATGCGACTTTAGCATGTAGATGGGAAGATAAGAGCGCTAGGTCCAGTGAGGTAGGAAACTAGCTCGCACTCATATACGCATGCATTACACAGGACACAAGTAAGAGAAACACAAATCTTTTGTAGAGGGAGGTGGACTGACCAAGGGGGAAAAAACATCACGAATGATCACATGCTGAAAAACCCCAAGGCAGTATCCAGAGGAAAGGGGAATACCCTTCCCTATTTATATATCAAAGAATGATCCGGGGAGCTTACAAGAATGGTGAAGTAATACAACGTAGTTGCTCCGGAGAGCTTACAATGGTGGTCGAATGTAGACCGATACCGGTATATTCTAGGTAAAGGTAACACATACATTGATGATGTCGAGAGATCTTAAAACGAAGCATGTATCTTCTGTCATTTTCGGAGAGCTATTTACTATGCCTTTTACAGGCAAATTTATAAATGATGACCACCTTGGCGTGCAAGTCCAGGATTCTTCAATCTTTCTTTAAAGTAGTTGATCGGATCGTGGCTAATATCTCGGAGGGGATGTGTTTGTGTTCCTCTTCAGACTCTTCTTTCCTTGATAAGCGGGATTTTCTGTTTATAGTTGACCCCAAAGAATAGGTTATGGAGGATATCTTGGAGGAAAAGATATTTGTTTCCTCTTTCGACTCTTTAACTATTGACGGCCATTAAAGAGTTGAATATTCTCTTTATTAGTGGTGTTGATCATATCATTAACAAGGTTTACTGCCTCCATTATTGTGGTTGACCTATGTTATTGAGAGGAGAGCTATAGTTCTGCATGTCACTTTGGAGAGGTACTTCATGGAGGTTACCCGAGGCAACATTTGATATTCCTTGAGGGCGAGGTACCCTAGGATCCTGTACACTGGCGGGGTACCCCAGGGACCTCTCGATTGTCATAGAGATAGATGCTGGTTTTCCCATGGAGCTTGTGCTAACCATTTTAGGGGGGAAATACCCCATAGGGTTCCAACCTTGTAGTTAATAGCTTGGTTTAGCTACGTCAAGCTTTATCGTGGAGCTTGACCTAATTATGCAAGCTTCCTAGCAGGGTAGCGGGCTTGGCTAGCAAGCCCTGATAAGGTGTTTTCCATAAACAGGTGACCTTGGTTCGCTTTTGGAAGGGTGGAGAGGTACGCTCGAGTACTTCTCTTGCTACTTGATTTAACCATACCAGGATCTACAGTGGATCTTGGCGCTTTTATTGGTGATTTATGGGCTTCTTCCTTTTATGCTCGAACAAGTCGAGATTATACCTCGATGAGGCAGGAGGGCCTTTTCAAGACATGTTTGGCACGTTGAAGGTTTCGTAGTGAAAGTAGAGATAGTAGCAAGCTCTATGAGAGTGTCACGAGATACCTTGATGTTGGCAGACCCAGGTCCTTTTACGTCGACTTAGTTTCGGGCTTTATCATGGCATAAAGAGCTTGACGCGGTCTCGTCGGGCTTTATTTGGTAAGCCTGGACACATGTGAGATGCTCAGATGGTATGGGCGGCCTTGCCTTGCTCATATAGGATAGCGTGGTAGCTCGACCTAGGGGACCATGATACCCCGTCATATCAGCCTAGATTTGGACCCTTGTAGGAAGGCTGGGAAGTGGAAAATTCTTCTTTTGTCCCTAGCCAAATTTTGCTATTAACAGAAGTATTTGTGAATAAAAAACCTAATTGGACGATATAAATATGTGAAGCCAAGCATGGTAAAAAGAAGACGAAAAAGAAGGACAACGACAGATACAAAAATACAACAACATATGAGATAGAATGAGGAGGGGAAGGCTAAAATTCTTGATTCAGAACACGGTCACCTTCATTTCCACTATTCGACAAGCACCGAGTTGCCACCACCCTACACCTTCGAGAGACTGTAAGCATACAAGAGAGCAATTTGTACTTTAAAGCAATATATCAATAATAAACTTCCATTTACTGATCAACCTCTCGTCTAACTCTTAAACAGGTAAGGAACCAACGGTACCGACCCCGGCCATAACTTTCGTGGTAGTGATCTCGAGGGTGTTAACAGTAATTTCTCATCTCAAGCAAATTTCCCTTCAACACTTTCTGGCACCGTATGTGGGAAACCTCTCATACCACGATCATGAGGCTCCGCTCCTCGCAAGGTCAGCAGGGCACGTCGGGATAACCTTCTTCTACATTGACAGGAAAGGTCCCGAGGAAAGGGAGAAAATCTGGGCTCCATAGCCAGATTCCCACCAAGCTAGCTAATGTGTAAGCTCTGGATCCCCCTATGGGAAGCCAGGTCGAGCTTGACCAACAAGCGGCAGCCTTTGTAGAAAACGTCCGCCTTCGATTACTCGCTGAGGGTATCACTATCCAACAAGCGGGTCTCTGCAATCAGGGGGAGTCAAGCAGGCCTAGGGCTAGGCAACCCGCCTTTGATCGCCTGGGACCTGCCCCTCGGTATTCAACTCGTAACGGAGCAGGGCTCCTGACCTCGACCTGGGATAGGCTAGGGCCCATGCCCTATGTTCCCGAAGTGCTGCAACGCTACCAACCAAGACAAGTTCGATCTACGACAGATGTCCTTTCTTGGGGATGGAAGAAACTCCTTCACCCAACGACTACAAGGAGGGAAGCCTGGGATAGAGAAGAAGAAAGTCAGCGAAGTCCCAGAAGGGTCCGGGAGGCAGAGCTCATGCCTAAGTTCAAAATGCCAGCTGACAGGTTCTTCGAGGCTGAAGATCCTCTGAGCCACTTAGAGAGCTTTGTTCAATAGATGGAGGTCCAGAACAAAACCAGGGCCGCTACTTGTCGAATGTTCCCCACTACACTCATGGATTATGCTAAAACCTGGTTTAGGAAACTACTCGCTGGGAGCGTGGATTCCTTCACCATGTTATCAACCGATTTCTGTTCACAATTCAGGGAGTTAAGCCTCGACTGACGGACCCGATCCATCTATAATACGTGATCCAGGAGAGAGAGGAAACTCTCAGGGCTTATGTCAAGCGTTTTCATAAGGAAGTCAATGGGCGGGAAAATTGTCCAGATCTTTCGCCAAGAGACCTCTAGAAACTTACCAGGAACCCTATGATCGGGCTATGAAATAGATTGAGGTCAACGAACAGCTCATGGTCAAGATGGAGCATGACGACATGAGAGCCGGAAAATGACAAAGGAAGGAAGCTCCCAGACACGAGCAAGCTCAAAAAAGCCAGAACAAACCTTTCTAATAAATAAACATACGGTTTCCCTCTTCCTCTGCCCTGATCGAAAATATATCCAGATAAACGGGCTCCTCCTCAAACTTTACCACCTTCTAGGACAGTGGCCCGTATAGCTCGTGATGAGAGGGGGTATGACTATTACACTTCCTTAAATACATCCCGAGAAACAGTCTACCTCGCCATTCGGGACAAGGGTTTGTTATAGAAGCCTGCTCCCATTAAAGCCCTTGTCGATAAGAGAAATCGTTATAAATATTGTGACTTTCATGAGGACGTAGGGCACAACACTTAAGAATGCTACAACCTGCGGAACTAGATTGAGGCTTTTATAAGGGTAGGATGCTTGATAGAATTTGTTGAAGGGAGATTTGCTCGAGATGAGAAATTCCTGTTAACACCCTCGAGACCACTACCAAGAAAGTGGTGGCCGGGGTCGGTATCGTTAGTTCCCGACCTGGTTAAGAGATAGACGAGAGGTTGGAATGTAATAACAGCAAATGGAGCTTTATTATTGATTTATCAAAGATACAAATAGCTCTCTAGTTTGCTCACAGTCTCTCTGAGGTGTAGGGTGGTGGCAACTCAGTGCCTGTTGATTAGTGGAGATGGAGGTGACCGTGTTCTGAATCCATAATTTAGGCCTTCCCAGTCTATCGAATCTTTATCGTATTTTTGTATCTGTTATTCTCTGTTTTCAAATGTATATTTTCTACTCTATCATTTCCTGTGTATGATTTTCTGTTTCTAACCCTCTTTATTATGCTTGGCCTCTCATATATATATAGTCCAAGTAGGTTTTTAGTTCGTAAATACTCTACCGTGATCTCATGAATCCATTCCCTCCTTATCGGGCAGGATTCGTCATTTAAATTTGAATTGTTTTCGGATTCGATGATATCGTTGACGAAGATGAGTTTGTTCCCTTATTTGAATCAAACTCTTGACGTGCATGTAAATATTACGTGAAGTTTATCCTGTGTGCAGTCGTGCCATGGATCTTCAAGGAGGTCACCCTGCAAGCTGTATATTGCTCCGTAAAGCGAGGTAGACCCCTGTTATTGCTCTGTTCTTAGAAACTTAAGATGGATTTTCCCTGACCCATGGGGGCTTGAGGTGCTCTTATAGACCTTCCCAGGAGGTAGCTGGGGTAGTGTTGATTTAGGCGTGATTCTTCCTTTATGTCCGAAAAGGACAACGGGCTTCTAGAGAGGTTGGCGGGCTTCTTTCGAATGTATTTAGAGCTTGGAGACTTCCCCTGGTACTCACAGGGTGGTTGTAGAGCTAGACCTTAAAGCTGAGGTTCCCCGATAGATGGCCTGGAGAAGCCTGAGTTCCAGTACTCTTATGGGGACTCATCCTGGTCTCGTCTGGCTTGTCTTCTGGTAGTTTTGAAGTTGAGCCAGCCTTCCCTGCTACTGCGGGGTGGCTTTACGATCTTTCTGGGATTCATGATCATCGATTATGGGTGGAAAATTTATCTTGACCCCTGACAAAATTTCACTATTAATAAAAGTCCCCTCTGACTTGAACACCGGTGGTAGAGTTGGGGTTGGATTCAGATTCCTTGTTTAATTGAGAAAGTTTTTCGCCATAAAGATAATTAATGAGAGCAAAATCTTCTCATTAATTACCCAATATTTGAATTTGAGACTGTGCATTATTCGAAGAAAGACAGCTGCAATACGACTCCAGGTGATCTTCCCGAGGATATCGCCGATACTCCTCTATTTAAACCTAGCCTTACCGTCACTTTCTTCATATTCTCTCAAATCTCAAATTTTCAAATTTCTTCATCCCTGCTTTCTCTGCCTCTATCTTCCGATTGCTTTCTCACCTCTCTTACCCATCAATGTCGACTTCCACAGATAGTGTTGATGCCTTGGTGAAGGGCCTTTGGGGGCCCTAACCTAGCTCCTCTAAAGCGGGTGCGAGGGATTTCAAGCGATGAGGAATCTTCCCCGCTTCACCAGCGCTGTCGTTCTAACCGGAACGTTACTATCTGCTCTGGCTTTTCGAACCAGCCTGACAATCCTCTGAACCTAGTCGATGAAGACTCTGATGTCAGGAAGAGATTAGATGCAGTCAGGAGGGCTCAAGTCACAATGGTGGAGCTTCCTTCAGTGGTAGCCCTTCCTTTCAAAACCAGGGTCATCCCTGACTCCACGGTCGACCCTCAGTCGATTGGCAGTCTTTGAGACATGGCATTCTTGACACTGTTTCCCTAACTGTCCCCACCGAAATTATGATATTTTTAGCCTGCCTAAAGGCATGCTCCCTATATACGCCAGAGCTTTTGAGAGCGGGGTGAGGCTCCCTCTTAACCTCCCCCCCTTCGGCACGCTCTCAATGCCCTTCAGCTGGTTCCCACGAGGCCAATTCTATGGCAAGGCCAAGAATAGGCTCAACTTTGTCATCTCCAGGGCTTCAAAGAAGGACCCCACTTGGAAAGAAGAATGGGTACTGGTGGGGGGAGACTGGGGGAGCTCCGTCTTCATTTGCGGGCATGAGCTCGAGATTCCTTGCCCACTAAGTCTGAAGCCGTGCTGAAGACCATCCTGGCTCGAAACTACTTGAATATGAAGTTCCCAACCACCAACCCCTTTGATCCTCACAGGGTAAACAGGTACCTGCGGATATCTGGTGCTACCCCTCGTAAGTATCTCGATCTATCTTGTTATTTTTTTTATTGGATGGTTCAGTTCTGATGATCTTGTTTTCTCTCTCTAACAGTGTTTATTGTTGCTCCAGCTTCTCACGAAGCGAGGTGAGCTGGGATCCCTCCTCCTTCTTCAAGACCGTTCCCAGAAGCTCTCTCGGATGTTTCGATAAAGGGGGGGGGGAGGGGGGGTCAACCACTAAGGTAGTTGCCCCGTTCGTTCATTCCCCCTCTCATTCCCAAGTGAAGTCCAAGATGGCTCTTCTTGCATCACGGGCTGCGAAGGCTCTAAACAGAGGAGGTTCTTCCTCCTAAGTAGTCAATAAGTCCATTCATGCCCCCTTACCAGTAGTCATTGTTCTAAGTGATGCTCCCTGAGTCACATTACCCCTCTGTGCAGATCCGGTTGTATCCCGGGCAGTTGACGTTCCCAATGAGCCCTATACTGATATTCCTGAGGTCGCCCCTTCTTGTGCCCACCAGCAGTTGAGCTCGGCGGGTCAGAACGAGGTCCTGAAGCAATTTGTCAAATCCTGTCCAGGCGGCGAGCTTTCTAGGATAACTGCGATTCCCGTGGACATCATGATCACCAAAGGGTCTGCTCTTCTAGCCAAGGTAATTGTCACTTTTACTTATTCATTCAGCTGCTTGACTTGTCATTTTCTAACGTGATTTTCCTTTGCAGGCTTTCAAGTTTCAGGTGGCCATGGGGCATCAGGTAGCCTTCCTCTGTGATTGGGCAGCCAAGACTGAGGCTGAAGCTAAAGCTGAAGCTAAGCGAGCCATGGGATTGCTTGCACGGGGTTAGGCCATGATTCAAGAGATGACCTCCAGCCAATAAGGAATAGAGACGCAGCTAGCTAAGCTTTAATGCACCATGAGAGGTTGAAGCAGGCTTTTGATCAGGAGACTCTCCGATCTAAGCGGCGGGCTAGCCAGTGGGATAACAGGAAGGGAGATGTAAAGGCCCTGGATGTTGAAAACCAAACCTTACAGGCTCAAATTACCTAACTCCAAGCCGAAGTGGAAGCCTCTTTTAGCGAGGGGTACTTCTATGCCTCCTATCAGGTTACAGAGGCTCTTCCTCCCCCGTTTGATCTCTCCAGCATCGCCGATAGGGAAAGAGAAGAGGTCATGTCGCAAGCTGCAGAGATGTCTCTCCCCGAAACTGATGGAGCTGGTCCTTTCGGGGAGGGAGCTGGGAATCTGTTGGAGGTGCCAGATCTGCCTCCTCATATTCCAGCATTTCCAGCATCTGGTCCCGCTGAATCCTCGAAGCGGGTTTACAATGAAGAGCTAGAAAAAGGCCTTGCTAAAGCCCGAAATCCCCCCCGCAGTGTTCTCAGGAATGAAGTCAACAGAAGGCGGGAACCTGCCAGAGTCGACGACTAGCCTTCTTGATACAGCTATACCGCCTGAAGTTATGGATGTGATCAATAAAATCGTGGAGGAGGATCCGGTTGACCCAGAGATAGCCAGGGCTGATCCCAGGAAGAGGTGGCGGAGGCAGCAGATGCAGTTGACCAGGACGAGCCCCGATATGAGAGGGGAGCAGGGGGCGAGGTCTATTCTGTGGAGGAGGAGGCTGGAGGTCCTCAAGAAGACGAAGAAGCTTGAGTTCTCTGTCATGTAAACTATTTTGAATGCTCGGAAAAAGGGGTGGGGATCTCATCTTCAACTGTGTTTGCTATTTTATTATTGCCTTTGTAGCCCGGAACTAGGGATTGGGCCCTCTTTGCTTGTTGTAGCCTTGTTGGGGGATAGGCTCCCTTACTTGATAATAAAATTTTAATCTCAGATCTAACTCTGGCTTGCATGTACTTGCTTGATCGTCCAGCTTTTATATCGAAACGAGCTATCTTTGGGGGAAAAATAAGATAAGAAAAAAGGTTGTTGGCATTGAACCCCCATACTAATGAAACTCCTAGCTCAACTTCTTCAGCTGACAGTCCCCTTGTTTGATTATGGGTCTGCTGTAGTAAGTATCCCCGTATCAATAAGAGCTAGTAACCTGAACTTACCGGCATATTTAGAATTTTAAAGAATTCGAGCCTTCTATCTTTAAATCCCTCTAGGGGGCCGTAAACCCGAGTGAGGAATTTAATGAAGGATCTATCCCTTAAGCTCGAATCTTTCTTAAGGGTGGTTGTCCGAGCAGGGCGTCAGGAGGGCTATCTAGCTATCTCCTGATCTTGAGACCTAGATGGCAACTATGCCATCACACTCAAATCCTCCATGTGGGTGGTAGCTCGATCAAGGCATCAGGAGAGCTATCTAGCTATTTCTGGTCTCGAGATCCGGATGGAAATTATGCTCTTACACTCAGATTCTTCTTTGGGGTGGTAGCCCAACCAAGGCATTATGAGGGCTATCTAGCTATGTCCTGGTCTTGAGATCTGGATGGCAACTATGCTCTTACACTCAGATCCTTCTTGGCGGTGGTAGCCCGACCAAGGCATCCGAAGGGCTATCTAGTTATTTCATGGTCTTGAGATCTTGATGGCAACTATGCTCTTACACTCAGATCTTTCTAAGGGGTGGTAGCCCGACCAAGGCATCATGAGGGCTATCTAGCTATTTCCTGGTCTTGAGATCTGAATGGAAACTATGCTCTTACACTTAAATCCTTCTTGGGGGTGGTAGCCTGACCAAGGCATCAAGAGGGCTATCTAGCTATTTCCTGGTATTGAGATCTGGATGGCAACTATGCTCTTATACTCATACTCTTTTTGGCGGAGGGTAGTGCCCGTCCGAGGCATCAGGAGTAGCGAGGGGGCTTCCCCAGCTTACCCCTAGTCTTTAGGCGATAATGTCAAAACTTTCCATGTATACCCAAATTATTGTAGGACATAGTTGAAGAAGGAGTAAACAAGAAAGCAAGCTTTATTAATATGGAGGGTGGTGTACATTATTATCGGAAAAAAATAAAAGAAGCTAGTCGGAGGTCGTATGCTCCTGATTCCCCTGTTCAAGGGTAGAATTTCCTTAGGTGATCCACATTCCAAGTATGGTCGATGAGTCGGCCATCCATATCCTTGAGTTTGTACGCCCCTATTACGGATCACCATCTTTATTCGGTAGGGTTCTTCCCCGTTGGGCCCTAGGACCCCGACTGACCTCTTTCTGGTGTTCGACATCACTTTCCTGAGGACTAAATCCCCTTCTTTGAAGCTTCGGGATTTAACCCTCATGTTGAAGTACCAGGCAATCCTGCCTTGGCAGATCGTTACCTTCTCAGCTATTCAATCTTGCTTTTCCTCCAAGAGGTCTAAGCAAGCTCGGAGCTTGCTTTCCTTACTCCTCGGTTCGAATCGTTGGACTATAAAGGAGGTCAACTTGTGCTCTTTAGGTAGGACTACTTCTAATCCGAAGGCCAACGAGTAGAGCGTTTCCCCGGTAATTGTTCTCCTTGTAGTGCGGTAAGCCTAGAGGACCTCAGGAAGCTCATCTACCCATCTGCCTTTCTTTTGTTGTAGCTTTTTCTTCAACAATTTCTTAATGGTTTTGTTTGTGGATACCACCAAACCATTGGTATGAGGGGGGCTACCGAAGCAAACCGAAGGTCAATTCCCAAACCTTTAAAGAAATATCTGAATCGGCCATTATCGAACTATTTTCTGAAGTCGGTTATGATGGCAAGAGGGGTTCCAAACCTGCAAACTACAATTGTCTTGATGAACCTTATTGTGTTCTCTTCAGATATCTGGGAGAATGGTCCGGCTTCAACCCATCTTGTGAAGTAGTCAATTGCTACGATAGCGTGCTTGGCCTGTCCTGGAGCTGTAGAAAGTGGTCCAATCAAATCGACTCCTCACATAGAAAAGGGGTATGGTGAGCTAAGGGACGACAAGCGCTCCAGAGAGAGGTGACTCAAGTTGACGGTCTTCTGGCACGCCTCGCAGGTTTGCACCAAGTTCTTAGCGTCTTGATAGATGGTCGGCCAGTAGTACCCCATGTGGAGAGCCTGATATGCCAAGGCCTCTCTACCAATATGGTTCCCGCATTCCCGAGAATGAACCTTTCTCAAAGCCCACTTAGCATCTTCTGGGTGTAGACATCGTAGCAGGGGAAGGGATTTTCCCCTTCAGTATAAATGCCCATTCACCATAAAATACCGGACCGAGAGCCTTTTAACCCTCCTAGCTTGGTCGGGCTCCCCGGGAAGTTTCTCATCCTGTAGATATTCTTCTATAAGATCCATCCAGCATGGCTGTCGGTCAGGGGCATAAACTTCCTTACCTGTCATAATGCTAGGTATGGGGATTATTTGAAGAGGGACTCCGTGAGGTAGGGTCTGGCCACCATAAGCAGCTATCTTGGCAAGGATGTCAACCCGATGATTTAGCTGTCGAGGTATCTGCTCGATTTTGAATCCCTTAAATCCGGTATTGAAATGTTGCACCAGTTTCAGGTAAGCGATCATGTTAAACTTGAAGCAATAGTGCTACAATATAGGTTTACTGGGGACTCCATCACACTCGTAGGATCAAAAATCCTACCAGTGATCATCGGAGTCGTACCTCTCCAGCAAAACATCATGACCGACTTCGTGATGGTGGATACCTTGTCGGTCTACAATGCAATATTAGGGAGGCCATTTCTGTCATCCTTAAAAGGGGTCCTCTCTATTTACCATAATGTCCTGAAGTTCCCGGTAGGAGATAAGGTGGGGGAAGTTCGGGGTAATCAGCAAGCAGCTAGGAAATGCTACATAGTGTCAGCCAACCCAGCAACTCTTGCTAAACAACTCACCTAGGTGACGATGATCCAAGGTAGGATAACTGCAGCACTAAACCTGGAAGATGCGAGTTCCACCGATTGTCCCGAAGAAGGCCTAGTGGTGCCCGATATGGAAGAACAGAGAAAAGAATGGGCCAACGGCCATCTAGTCGATAAGTTAGAAGAGATTCCTGTCCGTATAAGCGATCCCTCGAAGGTCGTCAAGATCGGAGCTACCCTTGAGCCAGGAATGAAAGAGGGCTTGATTAGGCTCTTTACAGATTCAACGATATTTTCGCCTGGAGTCATGCGGAGATACCGGTGATCCCGATGACATTAATTAGTTGTACATCGATTGGTGATGGATCCGACCTTTTAGCCCTTCAAACAAAAAAGGTGCCACTTTAACACCGAAAAAATATGGCAGTTCAAGAAGAGGTCGATAAACTAACCCAGGCAGACTTCATTTGAGAAGCCCGCTACCCCGAATGGATCGCCAACGTGGTCAAGGTCACAAAGGCAAATGGGAAGTGGTGCATATGTATGGACTACACCAACCTCAACGGGGCAGGCCCGAAGGACAGTTTCCCTCTACCAAAAATTGATCAGCTGATCGATTCCACCTCTAGGAACAAGCTCATGAGCTTAATGGTTGCATTTTCCGACCACAATCAGATTATAATGCATCCCGCAGACCAAGAAAAGACCAGCTTCATCATCGCGCAAGGCCTGTACTGCTACAAGGCGATGCCCTTTGGACTAAAAAATGTTGGAGCTACTTACCAGCGGTTAGTCAACCGTTTGATCAAGCCTGAAATCGGAAGGTCAATGAAGGTTTAAATCGACGACATGATCACTAAATCTTCAACCTTGGAAGGCCACCTGGTCGACCTTCGTAGGACCTTTATGATCCTAAGGGAAAACCAGATGAGGTTGAACCCTTCCAAATGCGCCTTTGGGGTAACTGTGGGGAAGTTTCTGGGCTTCATGGTCCATGATAGAGGCATAGACGCTAACCTAGAAAAAATCATGGCTATCCTGGATCTAGAATCTCCCACATCTCTTAAACAGGTTTAAGCCTTGACCAGACAGGTAGCAGCGCTCAACAGGTTCATTTCCCGGTCTACCGATAAGTTCCTACCATTCTTCAAAGCTATCAAGCAGGGAAAAAATGTGAAGTGGGATCAGGAGAGCGTACAAGCTTTCCGAGCTTTGAAAGGATACCTAACAAGCCCCCTAACAAGCTTGGCCGTTTCAGAAATCGCAATGAGTGGGGCCTTTGTCAAAGAATGCGGGGATAGGATCTAGAGACCTATCTATTATGTGAGTCACGCCCTAACCAAGCCCTAAAAGAAATATACTCTGTTGGAGAAGCTCGCTTATGCCTTGGTGACCTCGGCAAGGAAACTCCATCCTTACTTCCATACTCATTCAATAGCAGTGGTGACGGACCAACCCCTCCGTCAGTTCTTGCAAAGGCCAAATGTTTCTGGAAGACTCGTTCTATGGGCCCTAGAGCTTACCCGGATTGTTTTAAAGTATAAGCCTAGGACAGCGATAAAAGCTCAGGCACTAGCGGACATTTTGTAACTAAGCTCTCAGTACCTTCAGATCAGGTAACCTCTGCAGTAACAGATGTCACCCTTAGGAGGACTCTAGAATCTGACAATTGACCGGAGGGCTGCGAGTCATGGACACTCTACATTGACAGAGCTTCCGGGCAGTCTGGGGGAGGAGCGGGCATAGTCCACATCAACCCAGAAGAAACTAAGTGCTGCTATTATTTCAGGTTCTAATTTAAATTGAAACGGAATACGAAGCCCTGCTAGCTGGGATAAAGGTTACCGTAGAGCTCGGGGTTAATTACTTGAATATCAAGAGCGACTATTCACTCGTGGTCAACAAAGTTCCGGGGATTATCAGGCTAAAGGGGATAACATGATCGGTTACCTGAAATTGGTGCAACAACTCAAGACCAGATTTAGGGGATTCAGAATCAAGCAGATGCCTCGACAGCTAAATCATATGGCTGACGTCCTAGCCAAGATAGCTGTCTATGGTAGCCAGACCCTACCTCACGGAGTTCCTCTTCAAGTAATCCCCCTACCTAGCATTATGACAGGTAAGGAAGCTTATGCCCTAGACCGACAGCCTGGTTGGATGGATCCAATAGTAAAGTATCTACATGATGGAGAACTCCCCGGTGAGCCCAACCAAGCTAGGAGGGTTAAAAGGCTCTTGGTTTGGTATTGTATGGTGGATGGGCATTTATATTGAAGGGGGAAATCCCTTTCCCTACTCCGATGTTTACACCCAGAAGACGCCAAGTGGGCTTTGAGAGAGGTTCATTCCAGGGAATGAGGGAACCATATTGGTGGAGAGGCCTTGGCATATCCGGTTCTCCGCATGGGGTATTATTGGCCGACCATCCATCAAGATGCTAAGAACTTGGTGCAAACCTGCGAGGCATGCCAGAAGGTCACCAACTTGAGTCACCTCCCTCTGGAGCGCTTGTTGTCCCTTAGCTCGCCATACCCCTTTGCTCTGTGTGGAGTCAATTTGATTAGACCGCTTCCTACAGCTCTGAGACAGACAAGCACGCTATCGTAGAGATTGACTACTTAACAAGATGGGTTAAAGCCGGACCACTCTCCCAGATATAGGAAGAGAACATAACAAGGTTCATAAAGACCATTATAGTTTGCAGGTTCAGAACCCCTCTTGCCATCATAACCGACCTTGGAAAACAGTTCGATAATGACAGATTCAAAGATTTCTATGAAGGTTTAGGAATCAACCTTCGGTTTGCTTTAGTAACCCACCCTCAGATCAATGGTTTGGTGGAATCCTTGAACAAAACCAATAAGAAGTTGTTGAAGAAAAAGCTATAGCAGATGAAAGGCAGATAGGTAGAAGAGCTTCCAGAGGTCCTCTAGGCTTACCGCACTACAAGGAAAACAACTACCGGGGAAACGCCCTACTCGCTGGCCTTCGGGGTTGAAGCAATCCTACCTATAGAGCAAAAGTTAACCTCTTTTAGAGTCCAACGATTCGAACCGGGGAGAATTGAAAGCAAGCTCGAAGCTAGCTTGGACCTCTTAGAGGAAAGGCAAGATCAAATAGCTGAGATTGTAGTGATCTACCAAGGCAGGATTGCCAGGTACTTCAATAGGAGGGTTAAAGCTCGAAGCTTCAAAGAAGGGGATCTAGTACTCAGGAAAATGATGTTAAACACCAGGAAGAGGTCAGACGGGGTCCTAGGCCCCAACTGGGAGGGACTATACATATTAAAGATGGTGATCTATAAAGGGGCGTACAAGCCCGAGGATATAAATGGCCGTCTCAACGACCATGCCTGGAATACATATCACCTAAGGAAATTCGACCTTTTAACAGGGGACTCAGGAGCAGGTGACCTCCGACTAGCTTCTTTTATTTTTTTGACAATAATATACTCCACCCTCCATATCAATAAAGCCTGCTTTTCTTGTTCACTCCTTCCTTAACCATGTCCTATAATTATTTGGGTCTACATGGAAAGTTTCGACATTATTACCTCAAGACCATGGGTAAGCCGGGGAAGCCACCATGCCATTCCAGATGCCTCAGTCAGGCATTACCCTCCACTGAGAAGGGTCAGAGTGTAAGAGCATAGTTACCATCAAGATCTCAAGACCAAGAAATAGCTAGATATCCCTCCTGATGCCATGGTCGAGCTACCACCCCCAAGAAGGATCTGAGTGTAAGAGCATAGTTGCCATCCAGATCTCAAAACCAGGAAATAGCTAGATATCCCTCCTGATGCCTTGGTCCGGCTACCACCCCCAAGAAGGATCTGAGTGTAAGAGAATAGTTGCCATCCAGATCAAAATACTAGGATATAGCTAGATAGCGTTCATGATGCCTTCGTCAGGCTATCACCCCCAAGAAGGATCTGAGTGTAAGAGCATAATTGCCATCCAGATCTCAGGACTAGAAAATAGCTAGATAGCCCTCATGATGCCTCGATCGGGCTACCACCCCCATGAAAGATCTGAGTGTAAGAGTAAAGCTGGCATCCAGATCTTGAAACCAAGAAATAACTAGATAGCCCTCCTGATGCCTTGGTCGGGCTACCACCCGCAAGAAGGATCTGAGTGTAAGAGCATAGTTGCCATCCTGATCAAAATACCAGGATATAGCTTGATAGCGCTCATGATGCCTTCGTCAGGCTATCAACCCCAAGAAGGATCTGAGTGTAAGAGCATAATTGCCATCCAGATCTCAGGACCAGGAAATAGCTAGATAGCCCTCCTGATGCCTTGGTTGGGCTACCACCCCTAAAAAAGGTCTGAGTGTAAGAGCAAAGCTGCCATCCAGATCTTGAAACCAAGAAATAACTAGATAGCCTTCTTGATGCCTTGGTCGGGCTACCACCCACAATAAGGATCTGAGTGTAAGAGCATATTTGCCATCCAGATATCAAGACCAGGGAATAGCTAGATAGCCCTCCTGATGCCTTGGTCGGGCTACCACCCCCAAGAAAGGTCTAATTGTAAGAGCATAGTAGCCATCCAGATCTCGAGACCAGGAAATAGCTAGATAGTCTTCCTGACACCCTGCTCGGCCTACCACCCTTATGAAAGATTCGAGCTTAAAGGATAAATCCTTCACTAAATACTTTACTCGGGTTTACAGCCCCTTAGAGGGACTCAAAGATAGAAGGCTCGACTTCCTTAAATTCTAAATATGCCAGTAAGTTTAGGTTACTAGCTCTCCTTGATATAGGGTTACTTACTACAGCAGACCTACAACCAAATAAGTGGACTGTAAGCTGAAGAAGTTGAGGGCTAAATGCCAGCAATTTTTTTTTCTTATCTTGTTTTTTCCCACAAAAATAGCTCGTTTTGATATAAAAGCTGGACCTAGAAGGAAACCAAGCAAATACATGCAAACCAGAGTTAGATTTGAGATTAAAATTTTATCATCAAGTAAGGGAGCCTATCCCCTCAACAAGGCTACAACAAGCAAGGGGGGCCAATCCCCGGTTCCGGGCTACAAAAGCAATAATAAAATGGCAAACAGAGTTGAAGATGGGATTCCCACCCCCTTTTCTGGACATTCAAAATAGATTACATAACTCAAGCTTCTTTTTCTTCTAGAGGACCTCCAGCCTCCTCCTCCACAGAATGAACCTCGCCTCTTGCTCATCTCTCCAGTCGCAGCTTATCCTGGTCAGCTGCATCGATCGCCTCCGCCACCTCCTCCTGGGATCAGCCACGGCTGCCTCGGGGTCAACAGGATCCTCTTCCACGATTTCATTGATCACCGCCATAACTTCAGGCGGTAAAGCTGCATCAAGGAGGCAAGCCACTGACTGCAAGGTTTGGTTCAACACTGCGGGGGGTGGTATCAGGCTTCAGTAAGGCCTCCTTCTAGCTCCTCATTGTGAACCCTCTTCGAGGATTCACCGGGACCAGATGCTGGAAAGGCTAGAACAGAAGGAGGCAGATTTGGCACCTCTAACTGCTTCCCTGCTCCTTTCCTAGAAGGACCAGCTCTATCATTTTCGGGGTGAGACATCTCTGCAGCCCACTACATGACCTCTTCTCTATCCCAGCCAGCGATGCTGGAGAGATCGAATGGGTAAGGAAGAGCCACTGCAACCTAATAAGAGGAATAGAAAAACCCCTCATTAAAAGAGGCATCCACCTCGGCCTGAAGCTGGGTAATTTAAAGCCAGCAAGTTTTGGTTCTCAACATCCAGGGTCTTCGTCTCTCCCTTCTAGTCATCCTATTGGCTAGCCTGCCGCTTCGACCGGAGATTCTCCTGATCAAAAGCCCGCTTCAACCTCTCATGGTCACATTGAAGCTCAGCTAGCTGCGTCTGCATTCCTTGTTGGCTGGAGGTCATCTCCTGGACTAGGGTCTGAGCCCGCGCAAGCAACCCTATGGCTCGCTCAGCTTCAGCCTCAACATTGGCTGCCTGATCACGAAGGAAGGCTACCTGATGCCCCATGGCCACTTGAAACTTGAAAGCCTGCAAAGGAAAATCATGTTAGAAAATGACAAATAAAACTGCTGAATGAAGAAGTGAAAGCGACGGTTACCTTAGCTATAAGAGCGGACCCTTTTGTAATCATGATATCCACGGGCATCGCGGTCATCCTAGAAAGCCCACCGCCTGGATATGATGCAACAAATTGCTTCAGGACCTCGTCCTGACCCTTCGAGCTCGGTTGCAGGTAAGGGTGAGAAGGGACGACCTCAGCTGTATCGACATCGGGCTCCTTGGGAACCTCAACTTCCAGGGTTACAACCGGATCATCAGAGAGGGATAATGTGATTGGGGAGCATCGGTTGAAGCAAAGACTACTGGTATGGGGAAGGAATGGACTTATTGATGACTTAGAATTCACCGCCAGAGATGCAAAAAGAGCCATTTTGGACTTCACCTGGGAAGGTGAGGGGGAAGGAACGAATGGGGTAGCTATCTTAGTGGTTGACCCCCCCTTTATCGGAACATCCGAGAGAGCTCCTGGGGATGATCTGGAAGGAGGAAGAGGGATCCCAACTCACCAGGCTTCATGAGAATCTGGAGCAACAATAAACACTGTTAGAAAGAGGAATCAAGATCATCAGAACTGAACCATCTAATAAAAAAAAAACAAGATAGATCGAGATACTTCCGAGGGGTAGCACCGGATATCTGCAGGTACCTGTTTACCCTGTGGGGATAGAAGGGGTCGACGGTTGGAAACTTCAGATTCAAGTAGTTCCGGGCCAGAATGGTCTTCAGCACGGCTTCAGACTCAGTGGGCAAGGAATCCCGTCCCCATGTGTTTTTGTAACTAAAGATGGTGGGGACATCGAGCTCATGCCCGCCGACAAAGATGGAGCTCCCTCAGTCTCCCCCCGCCAGCACCCATTCTTCTTTCCAAGCAGGGTTCTTCTTTGAAGCCCCAAGGATGATAAAGTTGAGCCTATTCTTGGCCTTGGCATAAAATTGGCCTTGTGGAACCCCAACCAGGCTACCTATCTGGAAAAGAAATGTGAGCTCCTCAGCCCCAGTCTCTCTGGTTATGTTGCTCATCTCGCACTGCTCCCTCTATAATACTCAAAAGATGACTAGATGCCTTCAGAAGCCGAACGTTAGTTGAAGCAGAGCCAGCTAAAGGGCATTGAGAGCCTGCAGAAGGGTGAGGTGAAGAGGAAGCCTTACCTCTCTCAAAAGCTGCGACGTGGATAGGAAGCACGCCTTTGGGCGGGCTAAAAACATAGGAATTCTGGTGGGGGACAGTTAGGGAAACAGTGTTAGGAATACCATACTTGTCCCGAAGACGATCGATTGACTTAGGGTCGATAGTGGGTTACCACTGAATGAAGCTCTGCCACTGTGACTTGAGCCCTCCCTACCGCGTTGACTTTCTCCCCGACATCAGAGTCTTCAACGACTAGGTTCAGAGGATTGTTATGCGGGTTCGAAAAGCCAGAGCCGATAGAGACGTTCCTGTTAGAACGACGGCGCTGGTGGAGCAGGGAAGAATCCTCATCGCTTGAAATCCCTCGCACCCGCTTACGAGGAGCTAGGTTAAGACCTTCGGAGCCCTCAACCTAGGCATCAACACTATATGTGGAAGTCGACATTTATGGGTAAGTGAGGTTTGAAAGCAAGCGGAAGATAGAGGCAGAGAAAGCAGGAAAGGAAAATTTTTTAAATGTGAGATTTGAGAAAGTACGAAGAAAGTGACGGTAAGGCCGGGTTAAAATAGAGGAGTATCGGCGATATCTTCAGGAAGATCACCTAGAGCCGTATCGCAGCCGTCTTTCTTAGAATAACACATAGTTTCTGTTAATAGTGAAACTTGGCCAAGGATCAAAGAGAATTTTTCCACCCATAATCGACAATCATGAAGCCCCGAAAGACTGTAAAGCCACCCCGCAGGAGCAGGGAAGGCCGATTCTGCTTCAAAGCTACCAGCAGACAAGCTAGACGCGACCAGGACAAACCCCCATAAGAGTACTGGAAGCCGGGCTTCTCCAAGTCATCTATCGAGGATCCTCAGCTGCGAGGTCAAGCTCAATAACCGCCTCGTAAACGCCAGGGGAAGTCTCCAAGCTTAAGAGAGCTTCGAAAGAAGCCTGCTAACCTCTCCAGAAGCTCGTTGTCCTTGGTGGACATAAAGGAAGAATCATGCCTAAATCTACACTACCCCAGCTACCTCCAAAGAGGGTCTACAAGAGCACCTCATGCCCCCAAGGGTCAGGGAAAATCAATCTTAAGCTTCTAAAAACAGAGCCAGGGGTCTACCTCGCTCTACGGGGCAACAGGCAGCTGGCAGGGTGACCTCCATGAATATCCGTGACACGAGTGCACACTGGATCATCTCCAAATAATATTTACATGCATATCAAGAGTTTAAATTCAAATAAGGGAACAAAATTATCTTCGTCAACGATATCATCGAATCCGGAAATAATTCAAATTTAAATAACGAATCCCGCCCGATAAGGTGGGAACAGATTCTTGAGATAACGGTAGAGTATTCGAGAACTAAAAGCCTACTTGGACGATATATATATATATATATATATATATATATATATATAGATATATATATATATATATATATATATGTGTGTGTGTGTGTGTGTATGTATGTGTGTGTTTGTGTGTGTGTGTGAAGCCAAGCATGGTAAAGAGAGGACAACGAACGACAGAGGCAGAAAATCATAAACAACAGATAAACACATAGAATGAGGGCCTAAATTCTGATTACAGAACACAATCACCTTTATCTCCACTATTCGACAGGCACCGAGGTGCCACCACCTTACACCTCCGAGAGATTGTGACCAAACAAGAGAGTTATTTGTATCTTAAAGCAATACATCAATAATGGAGCTCCCATTTACTATTATTGCCACTCGTCTCTCTCTTAAACAGGTCTGGGAACCAACGGTACTGACCCCGGCCATTGCTTTCGTTGTAGTGGTCTCGAGGGTGTTTACAGAAATTTCTCATCTAGAGCAAATTTCCCCTCAAAACTTTCTGGCACCGTCTGTGGGAAACCTCTCATACCACCATCTTTTTAGATTCAAAAATTTATTTATTTCAAAGTCATCATGAAGTTCCGCTCCTCACAAGGGCAACAGGGCACCTCAGGACAACCTTTTGCTACATCGACACGAAAGGTTCTGAGGGAAAGGAAAAAATACGGGCTCCATCGCCTGATTCCCATTCAGCCAGCTACTGTGCGGGCTCTGGATTCCCCTCTGGGAAGCCAGGTCAAGCTTGACCAACAAGCGGCGGCCTTGGTAGAGAACGTCTGCCTTCGACTACTCGCTGAGGGAATCACTATCCAACAAATGGCTCTCTACAATCAAAAGGAATCAAGCAAGCCCGGGGCTAGGCAACCCTTCTTTAATCGCTTGGGGCCTGCTTCTCGGGAATTTATTCTTAATAGAGTGGAGCTCCAGACCTCGATCCGGGATAGGCTAGGGCCCATGTCTTATGTTCCTGAAGCGCTGCCACGCTACCAACCATGACAAGTCAGATCCGCGGCAGATGTTCTTTCTTGGGGACAGGAAGAGCTCCTCCACCCAATAACTACAAGGAGGGAATCCCGGGGTAGAGAAGAAAAAAATCAGCAATGCCTCCAAGCAAGCCCCCTCCAAATAAGGAACTGGGTATAGGTCACCAGTTCATCAGAAGGAATCTGAGATCGACTCAAGGAAGTCTGAAAGCAAGCGACTAAAGGACCAGTTGGCAGAGCTACAGAAAGAGGTCCAATTGATGAAGAAGGTAAAGTACAAGAAGGACAAGAAAGATCCTCTAAGTGAAATGAACCCCCCATTTACCAGAAGGATCCAGGAGGCAGAGCTCCCGCCTGAGTTCAAAATGCCAGCCGACAGGTTCTATGGGACTGAAGATACGCTGAGCCACTTAGAGAGCTTCCTTCAACAGATAGAGGTCCAGAACACAACCATGGCCGCTATGTGTCGGATGTTCCCCACTACACTCACAGATTATGCTAAGACCTGGTTTAGAAAACTACCAGCCGAGAGCGTAGAGTCCTTTACCAAATTATCAACTGACTTCTGCTCACAGTTCTAGGGGGTTAACCCTTGACTGAAGGACCCTATCTATCTACAATATGTGATCCAGGAGAGAGGGGAAACTCTCCTGGCTTATGTCAAACATTTTCACAAGGAATTCATCCAGATGGGGTACTTCACCGAGAGAGAAACCCAGGCCTACTTCAGAAAAAGGTCCCTCATACGGGCGAGGGGCAGGCTATCTTCAAGGTCGACCAGAGACCGACCAACCCCTCCCAGCTGTCTCAAATCATCTTCACCGAAGCAGATGTCTTTAACATCGTGTAGCCACATGATGACCCCATGGTCATTACATTACAAATTGCCAACTTCATGGTGCACCGCGTGCTCGTCGACACGGGTAGTAGCGTCGACGTTCTGTTCAAATACACTTTGGAAAAACTAAACTTGAAGCAATGGTGCTACAACAATTGTACTACTCCAATATACGGTTTCACTAGGGATTCCATCACACCCGTAGGATTTAAAATCCTACCAGTGATCATCGGAGCCGTACCTCTCCAACAAAACATCATGACCTACTTCGTGGTGGTGGATACCCTGTCGGCCTACAACGTAATATTAGGGAGGCCATTCCTATCATCCCTGAAGGAGGTCCTGCCTATTTACCATAATGTCCTGAAGTTCCCGGTAGGGGACAAGGTGGGAGAGGTTCGGGGTGATCAACAAAGAGCTAGGAAATGCTATGTAGTGTCGGCTAACCCAATAGATCTAGCTAAATAGCTCGCCCAAGTAACGACTATCCAAGGCGAGATAACCCCGGCACTAAACCTGGAAGACACGGGCTCCACCAATTGTCCAGAAGAAGGCCTTATGGTGCCCTACATGGAAGAACAGAGAAGGGAATGGGCCAGCGGCCACCTGGTCGATAAGTTAGAGGAGATTCCTATTCGACTAACAGATCCCTCGAAGGTCATCAAGATCAGAGCTACCCTTGAGCCTGAAATGAAAGAGGGCTTGATAAGGCTCCTCATGGAGTTCAACGATAATTTTGCCTGGAGTCATGCGGAGATGTGGGGGATCCCAATGACAGTTGCTGCACATCGACTGGCGATGGATCCGACCATCAAGCCTGTCAAATAAAAAAGGTACCACTTCAACAATGAAAGAAATTTGCCGGTTCAAGAAGAGGTGGATAAACTCACCCAGGCAGGCTTCATTCGAGAAGCCCGCTATCCCGAATGGCTCACCAACGTGGTCATGGTCACGAAGGTAAATAGGAAGTGGCGTATGTGCATGGACTACATCGATCGCAACCAGGCATGCTCGAAGGACAGTTTTCCTTTGCCAAAAATTAATTAGTTGGTCGATTCCATATCCGGGAAAAAGCTCCTGAGCTTTATGGACGCGTTTTCTAGCTACAATCAGATTATGATACATCCCACAGACCAAGATAAGACCAGGATCATCACCGCGCAAGGCCTATACTGCTACAAAGTGATGCCTTTCGGGCTCAAAAATGCTGGAGCTACTTACCAGCAGTTAGTTAACCGTTTGTTCAAGCCCAAAATTGGAAGGTCGATGAAGGTATATTTGTATGATATGATCACTAAATCTTTGACCTCGGAAGGCCACCTGGACGACCTTCGAAGGACTTTCATGATCCTAAGGGAAAACCAGATGAGGTTAAACTCTTCCAAATACGCATTTGGTGTAACTGCGGGGAAGTTTCTGGGCTTCATGGTCATAAGAGAGGCACAAAGACTAACTCAGAAAAAATCACGGCTATCCTGGATCTAGAATCCCCCGCATCTCTTAAACAGATTCAAGTCTTAACCGGTCAGGTAGCAGCGCTCAACAGGTTCATCTCCTAGTCAATCGATAAGTGCCTACCATTCTTTAAAGCTATCAAGCAGGGAAGAAACATGAAGTGGGATCAGAAGAGCGAATAGACTTTCCAAGCCTTGAAAAGATACCTAACAAGCCCTCCACTGCTGGTAAAGCCAAATCCTGGAGAAGAGCTCCAAATATACTTGGCCGTTTCAGAAACCGCTATAAGTAGGACTTTGGTCAATGAATGCGGGGATAGGATCCAACGACCTATCTACTATCTGATTCGCACTCTAACCAAGCCCGAAAAGAACTATACTCTGCTTGAGAAGCTCGCTTATGCATTGGTGACCTCGGCAAGGAAACTTTGTCCTTACTTTCATGCTCATTCAATAGCAGTGGTGACGGACCAACCCCTCTGTTAGTTCTTGCAAAGGCAGGATGTTTATGGAAGGCTGGTTCTATGAGCTCTAGAGCTTACCCAGTTTGATTTAAAGTATAAGCCTAGGACCACGATAAAAGCTCAAGCACTAGCGAACTTTGTAGCTGAGCTTTCAGTACCTTCAGATCAGGCAACCCCCGTGGTAACAGATGTCACCCTTGAGAGGATTCCAGAATCTGACAACTGGCTGGAGGGCTGCAAGTCATGGACTCTTTACACTGACGGAGCTTACGGGCAGTCCGGGGGAGGAGCGGGCATAGTCCTCATCGACCCAGAAGGAACTGAGTGCTGCCATTGTTCAGGTTCGAATTTAAAGCCACGAACAATGAAACAGAATACGAAGCTTTGCTAGCTGGGATAAAAGCTGCCATAGAGCTCGGGGTTGATTACCTGAATATCAAGAGCGACTCTTCACTCGTGGTCAACCAAGTTTCTGGGGATTATCAGGCCTAAAGGGATGACATGATCGCTTACCTGAAACTGGTGCAACAACTCATGACCAGATTTAAGGGATTCAGAATCGAGCAGATACCTCGACAGCTAAATCATCGGGCTGACGTCGTAGCCAAGATAGCTGCCTATGGTGGCCAGACCCTACCCCTCTTCAAGTAATCCCTCTACCTAGCATTATGACTGGTAAGGAAGCTTATACCCTAGACCGACAGCCATGCTGGATGGATCCAATCGCAGAATATCTACAAGACAGGAAACTCCCCGAGGAGCCCAACCAAGCTAGGAGGGTTAAAAGGCTCTCGGTCCGGTATTGTATGGTAGATGGGCATTTATACCGAATGGGAAAATCCCTCCCCCTACTCCGATGTCTACACTCTAAAGATGCCAAGTGGGCTTTGAGAGAGGTTCATTCCGGGGAATGCGGGAACCATATTGGTGGAGAGGCCTTGGTATATCAGGTTCTCAGCATGGGGTATTACTGGATGACCATCCATTCAGATGCTAAGAACTTGGTGCAAACCTGCGAGGCATGCCAGAGGCCATAAATTTGAGTCACCTCCCTCCTAAGTGTTTGTTATCCCTTAGCTCGCCATACCTCTTTGCTATGTGGGGAGTCGATTTGATTAGATCGCTTCCTACAGCTCCGAGACATGCCAAACACGCTATCGTAGCGATTAATTACTTTACAAGATGGGTTGAAGTCGGACCACTTTCCCAGATATCGGAAGAGAACATATTAAAGTTCATTAAGACCAATGTAGTTTTAAGGTTCGAAACCCGCTCTTATCATTATAACCGACCTAGAAAAACAGTTCGTCAATGCCCGATTCAGAGATTTCTATAAAGGTTTAGGAATAGACCTTCGGTTTGCTTCGGTAACCCACCCTCAGACCAATTGTTTGGTGGAATCCATGAACAAAACCATCAAGAAGTTGTTGAAGAACAAGCTACAACAAAAGAAAGGTAGATGAGTAGAGGAGCTTCCCGATGTCCTTTGGGCTTACCGCACTATAAAGAGAACAGCTACCGGGGAAACGCCTTACTCCCTGGCCTTCGGGGTTGAAGCAGTCCTACCTATAGAGCACAAGTTGACCTTCTTTAGAGTCCAATGATTTGAACCTGGAAGCAAGGAAAGCAAGCTCTGAGCTAGTTTGGACCTCTTGGAGGAAAAGCAAGATCGAATAGCTGAAAAGGTAGCAATCTACCAAGGCAGGATTGCCAAATACTTCAACATGAGGGTTAAAACCCGAAGGTTCAAAGAAAGGGATTTGGTCCTCAAGAAAGTGACATTGAACACAATGAAGAGATCATACAGGGTTGTAGGGCCCAACTGGGAATGACCCTACCTAATAAAGATGGTGATCCATAACGGGGTGTACAAGCTCGAGGATATGGATGGCCGACTGATCGACCATACTTGGAATGCGGATCACCTAAGGAAATTCTACCCTTGAACAGGGGACTAAGGAGCCGGCAACCTCTGACTAGCTTCTTTTTGTTTTTCTTCTGACTGTATTGCACTCCATATTCCATATCAATAAAGCTTGCTTTTTCCTGTTTACTCCTTCTTCAACTATGTCCTACAATGATTTGGGTCTACATGGAAAGTTTCGACATTAACGCCTCAAGACCAGGGGTAAGCCGGGGAAGCCCCCTCGCTACTTCTGATGTCTCGGCCGGGCACCACCCCCCGCCAAGAAGAATCTCAGTGTAAAAGCATAGTTTCCATCCAGATCTCGAGACCAGGAAATAGCTAGATAGCCCTCCTAATGCCTTGGTCGGGCTACCACCCCCAAGAAGGATCTAAGTGTAAGGGCATAGTTGCCATCCAGATCTCAAGAGATGGAAATAGCTAGATAGCACTCCTGATGCCTTAGTCGGACTACCACCCCCAAGAAGGATCCGAGTGTAAGAGCATAGTTGCCATCCAGATCTCAAGACCAGGAAATAGCTAGATAGCGCTCCTGCTGCCTTGGTCGGGCTACCACCCCCAAGAAGGATCTGAGTGTAAGAGCATAGTTACCATCCAGATCTCAAAACCAGGAAACAGTTGGATAGCCCTCCTGATGCCTTGGTCAAGCTACCACCCCCAAGAAGGATCTGAGTGTAAGAGCATAGTTGCCATCCAGATCTCGAGACCAGGAAATAGCTAGATAGCCCTCCTGATACCTTGGTCGGGCTACCGTTCCCCCTAACGGAAGCCTTCTTGATCCCGAGCCCAAGAAGTGGGCTAAACAGGTCTTTACTTAAATGTTCTATTCGGGCGATAACCCTCCAAAGGAGCTCGGGGATGGAAGGCTCGATTTACTTAAACTCCAAATGCTCTTGTTATTTCACTAGCTCTTATTGATACAGGGTTACTTACTACAGCAGACCCACAATCAAACAAGGGGACTGTCCACAGAAGAAGTTGAGTCAAGAATTTCATTAGTATGGGGGCTCAATGCCCCTGCTCCCCTCTCCAGTCACGGCTCATCTTGATCAGCAGTATCTACAGATTCGGCCACTTCCTCCTGTGGTTAAGCCCCGGCTGCCTCGGGGTCAACAGGATCTTCCTCCAAGATTTCATCGATCACCGCCATAACTTTAGGCGGTATAGCTACATCAAGAAGGCCTGTCATCTACTTAGGAACGTTGCCACCTTCTGTTGGCTCCATTCTTGAGAGCACTGCGGGGGGATCTGGGGCTTCAACAATGCCTCCTTCTAGCTCGTCGTTGTGAACCCCCTTCGAGGATTCACCGGTACCAGATACTGGAAAGGCTGGAATAAAAGGAGGCAGATCTGGCACCTCCAACTTCTTCTTAGCTCCCTCACCAAAAGAACCAGCTACATTGGTTTCAGAGCGAGACATATCCGCAGCCCATGACATGACCTCTACTCTATCCCAGCCGGTAATCCTAGAGAGATTGAATGAGAGAGGGAGAGCCTCTGTAACCTGATAAGAGGCATAGAAATACCCCTCGCTAAAAGAGGCTTCCACTTCGGCTTGGAGCAGGGTAATTCAAGACTACAAGTTTTGGTTTTCAACATCTAGGGCCTTCACCTCTCCCCTTCAGTCATCCCGTTGGCTAGCCTGCCGCTTTAACCGGAGAGTCTCCTGATCAAAAGCTCGCTTCAGCTTCTCATGATCGCATTGAACCTCAGCTAGCTGCGTCTCCATTCCTTGTTGGCTGGAGGTCATCTCCTGGACTCTGAGCCCGCGCAAGCAACCCCATGGCTAGCTCAACTTCAGCCTTAGCCTTGGCTGCCCGATCACAGAGGAAGGCTACCTGATGCCCCATGGCCACCTGAAACTTGAAAGCCTACAAAGGAAAATCAGGTTAGAAAATGACAAGTCAAGCAGCTCAATAAAGAAGTAAAAGCGACAATTAGCTCGGCTAAAAGGGTGGACCCTTTGGTTATCAAGATGTCCACCGGCATCGCGGTCCTCCTAGAAAGCCCGCCGCCTGGACAAGATGCTACAAATTGCTTTAGGATCTCTTCTTGACTCACCGAGCTAGATTGCTGGTGGGGGCGAGAAGAGGCAAGCTTAGAAAAATCGGCATCGGGCTCCCTGGGAACCTTGACTTCCCGGGATACAACTGGATCTGTAAAGAGGGGTAACGGGACTCGGGGGGTATCGTTTGGAGTAGTAACTTTTGGAGGAGGGGCAGGAACAGACTTATTGATGACTTAGGAAGCAGACCCTCCTCGGTTTAGAGCTTTCGCAGCCCGAGATGCTTGAAGAGCCATCTTGGACTTCACTTGGGAAAGAGTGAAGGAAGGAATGAACGGGGCAGCTACCTTAGTGGTTGACCCCCTCTTTTTCAGAACAGTCGAGAGAGCTCCCGGGGACGATCTAGAACAAGGAGAAGGTATCCCAGCTTGTCGGGATTCTTAAGAAGCTGGAGCAATAACAAACACTGTTAGAGAAATGAATCAAGATCATCAGAACCGAGCCCTCTAATAAAAAAAAGAAAAAAGAAAAAACAAGGTAGATCGAGATACTTATTAGGGGTAGCACCGGATATCCGCAGGTACCTATTTACCTTGTGGGGATTGAAGGGGTCAGCGATCGAAAACTTCAGATTCAAATAGTTCTGAGCTAGGATGGTCTTCAGCACGGCTTCAGACTCATCGGGCAAGGAATCCCGACCCTAGGTGGGTTTGCACTAAAGGCGGTGGGAACCTCGAGCTCATGACCTCAGACGAAGACGAAGCTCCCCCAGTCTCCCCCCGCCAATACCCATTCTTCTTTCCAAGCAGGGTCTTTCTTTGAAGCCCTGGGGATGATAAAATTAAGCCTATTCTTAGCCTTGGCATACAATTGGCCTCATGGGACTCCTGTCAGGCTACCGATCTGGAAAAGGAAGGCGAGCTCCTCAGCCTCAGGCTTCATGGTTACGCCGCTCAAATCGTATTGCTTTTTTTACAATACCAGGAAGCAGATTAGATGTCTCCAGAAGCCGGGCGTCAGTTGAAGCGGAGCCAGTTGAAGGGCATTAAGAGCCCACCGTAGGGTAGGGTGTAGAGGGAGCCTCACCCCGCTCTCAAAAACCACGCTGTGGATAGGAAGCATGCCTTTGGATTGGCTAAAAACATCAAAGTTCTGATGGGGGACAGTTAGAGAAACGGTATCAGAAATACCATACTTATCCCGTAGACGGCCGATCGAGTGAGGGTCGACAGTAGAGTCAGGGATGACTGTGGGTTCGAAAGGAAGGGTTATCATTTGAGGAAGCTCCGCCACCTTGACTTTAGCCTTCCCGACCGTATATAATCTCTCCCCGACGTTAGAGTCTTCGTCGACTAAGTTCAGAGGATTGCCAGGCCTTTTCGAAAAGCCAGAGCAGATAGAAGTGTTCCTGTTAGAACGACGACGCTGGCGGAGGGGGGAAGATTCCTTGTCGCTTGAAATCCCTCGCCCCACTTAAGAGGAGCTAGGTTAGGGCCCCTAGCGCCCTCCACCAAGGCATCAACACTATCTGTGGAAGTCGAAATTGATGGGCAAGAGAGATGAGAAAGCAGGGAAGAAGAAATTTGAAAGTTTAAAGATTTGAGAAAGTATGAAGATAGTGACGGTCAAGCCGTGCTTAAATAGAGGTTTATTGGCGATATCCTCGGGAAGATCACCTGGAGCCGTATTACAACCATTTTTCTTCGATTAACACTCAGTTTCAAATTCAAAATGTTGGGTAGTTAATGAGAAGATTTCGTTCTCATTAATTATCTTGATGGCGAAAAACTTTCTCAACTAAACAAGGAATCTGACTCCAACCCCAACTCTACCACCAGTGTTCAAGTCAGAGGGAACTTCTGTTAATAGTGAAATTTGGCCAGGGATCAAAGAGAAATTTTCCACCCATAATCGACAATCAAGAACCCGGAAAGACCGTAAAGCCACCCTTAGGAGCAGGGAAGGCCAGTTCGGCTTCAAAGCTACCAGAAGACAAGCCAGGCATGACCGGGATGAACCCCACAAGAGTACTGGAAGCCGGGCTTCTCTAGGCCATCTATCGGGGAACCTCAGCTCCGAGGTCGAGCACTATAATTGCCCTGTAAATGCCAGGGGAAGTCTCCAAGCTCAAGAGAGCTTTTTCAGAAGCCCGTCAACCTCTCCAGAAGCCCGTTGTCCTCGTTGGACATAAAGGAAGAATCATGCCTAAATCTACACTACCCCTGCTACCTCCCAAGAGGGTCTACAAGAGCACCTCAAGCCCCTAAGGGTCAGGAAAAATCCATCTTAAGCTTCTAAGAACAAAGCCAGAGCAGGGATCTACCTCGCTCTACGGGGCAACATGCAGCTGGCAGGGTGACCTCCATGAAGATCCATGACATGAGTGCACACATGATCATTTCCATATAATATTTACATGCACGTCAAGAGTTTAAATTCAAATAAGGGAACAAACTTATCTTCGTCTATGATATCATCGAATCCGGAAACAATTCAAATTTTAATAACTAATCCCGCCCGATAATGAGGGAACGGATTCATGAGATTACGGCAGAGTATTCGCGAACTAAAAACCTCCTTGGACGATATATATATGTGAAGCCAAGCATGGTAAAGGGAGGACAATGAACGACAGAGACAAAATCATAAACAACAGATATACACATAGAAGGAGGGCCTAAATTCCGATTACAGAACACGGTCACCTTCATCTCCACTATTCGACAGGCACCGAGGAGCCACCACCCTACACCTCCGAGAGATTGTGAGCAAACAAGAGAGTTATTTGTATTTTAAAGAAATATATCAATACTAGAGCTCCCATTTACTGTTATTGCCACTCGTCTATCTCTTAAACAGGTCAGGAACCAACGGTACCGACCCCGACCACTGCTTTCGTGGTAGTGGTCTCAAGGGTGTTAACAGAAATTTCTCATCTCGATCAAATTTCCCGTCAACACTTTCTATTTCAAATATTAGGTAATTAATGAAAAGATTTCACTCTTATTAATTATCTTTATGGCGAAAAACTTTCTCAACTAAACAAGGAATCTGACTCCAACCTCAACTCTACCACTGTTGTTCAAGTCATAGGGGACTTCTATTAATAGTTAAATTTGGCCAGGGGTCAAAAAAGAAATTTTTCACCCATAATCAACAATCATGAACCCCGAAAAGATCGTAAATCCACCTCGCAGAAGCAAAGAAGGTTGGCTCGTCGTCAAAACTACCAGAAAACAAGCTAGGTGAGACCTAGACGAGCCTTATGAGAGTACTGAAACCTGGGCTTCTCCAGGACATATATCGGGGAACCACGACTCTGAGGTCGAGCTCCACAACCGCCCCATGAATGACAGGGGAAGTCTCCAAGTTTAAGAGACATTCGAAAGAATTCCGCTAACCTCTCTAAAAGCCTGATGTCCTTGTTGGACGTAAAGGTAGAATCACGCCTAAATCTACACTACCCCAGCTACCTCCTAGGAAGGTCTACAAGAGCACCTCAAGCCCCCAAGGGTCAGAGAAAATCCATCTTAAGCTTCTAAGAATATAGCCAGACCATGGATCTACCTCACTCTATGGGACAACAGGCAGCTGGCAAGGTGACCTCCATGAAGATTCATGACACGAGTGCACACAGGATCGTTTCCACGTAATATTTACATGCACGTCAAGAGTTTGATTCAAATAAGGAAACAAACTTATCTCCGTCAACCTTATCATCGAATCCAGTAACAATTCAAATTCAAATGGCGAATCCCGTCTGATAAGGAGGGAACGGATTCATGGGATCACGGAAAAGTATTTGCAAACTAAAACCTACTTGGGCGATATATATATATATATATATATATATATATATATATATGTGAGGCCAAGCATGGTAGAAAAAAAAGACGACGTCAGATACAAAAATACAACAACATATAACATATAAAGAAAAAAGATATATATAAGATAGAAAGAAGAGAGGAAGGCCTAAATTCTGGATTCAGAACATGGTCACCTTCATCTCCACTATTCGACAGGAACAAAGTTGCCACCCCCTACACCTTCGAGAGACTGTGAGCATACAAGAGAGCGATTCGTACTTTAAAGCAATATATCAATAATAAAGCTCCCATTTACTGTTCAGCCTCTCATCTACCTCTTAAACAGGTCGGGAACCAATGGTAACGACACCGGGCACATCTTTCATGGTAGTGGTCTCGAGGGTGTTAACAGGAATAACTCATCTCGAGTAAATTTCCGGTCAACAATTATTATTGTTATTATTGTTACTGTTAATAGTAAAATTTGGCCAGAGGTCAAAGAGAAATTTTCCACTTACCCGTCATAATTCAAAGCCCATAATCAACGTCCATGAAGCCTGGATAGACCTTAAAGCTACCCCGCAAGAGCAGGGAAGGCCGGTCCGGCTTCAAAACTATCAAAAAACAAGCTAGGCTTGACCAGGATGAGCCCCCACACGAACACTGGAACTTAGGCTTCTCTAGGCAACCTATCGGGGAACCTCGGTTTCTGAGGTCGAGCTACTCAACCACCCCGTGAAAGCCAGAGAGGTCTCCAAGCTCAATAGACATTCGAGAGAAGCCCGACAAGCAAAGTGGGCTTCCTCCGGGTTAAGACTTTTGGAGGACTAACTTAACAGTTGTCTTAGACAGAAGCCTACCAACCTCACCAGAAGCCCGTTGTCCCTGTTGGGCATGAAAGAGGAATCACGCTTACATCTACACTACCCCGGCTACCTCTTAGGAATGTCTACAAGGACACCTCAAGCTCCCAAGGATCAGGGAAAATCCATCCCGAGCTTCTAAGAATAGAGTCGAAGCATGGATCTACCTCGCTCTTGAGACGACATACAACTAGCTCGATGACCTCCATGAAAATCCATGCCGCGATAACATACAAGATCATATCTATGTGATAAACAACATTAATTCTGTTTACGTGTGAGTCAAGAGTTTGATTCCTAAAAGGAAACAAACTCATTTTCTTTAACAATATCATCGTTAATGCTATTTACTCGAGGTCAACAACTTTTAAATAAAGGATCCCGCCCCATAAAGAGGAAACGGATTCGTAGGATTGTGGCGGGATATCAGTAAATTCATACTTGGACCATATATAGATAGGGCCAAGCGGGATATGAAAAGGAGAATCAGACAAAAAAATGGAAGGAGAATGACAGATAGAAGAGAAGAGAAGAAAAGAAAAGAATAGGGGAAGGCCAAAATTCTGTGTTTAGAACACGGCCACCTTCGTTTCCACTATTCGACAAGCACAAAGTTAACACCTTCCTAGATTCTAGAGTGACTGTGAGCATATGAGATAATGATCTATATCGAAGCAAGTAATCAATAAAAGCTCCCATTTGAATTGTTGCAATCCAGCCTCTCGTTTACTTCTAAACAGGTCAGGTATTAATGGTACCGACCCCGGCCACCACTTCCGTGGTAGTGGTCTCGAGGGTGTTAGTAGGAATTTCTCATCCTGAGCAAATTTCCTGTTAACACTTTCTAGCGCCATCTGTGAGGAACGAACCCACAACCATCTTTATATTCCAAAGTTTGTTATTTTACAGGATCATGAGGCTCCGCTCATCACAAGGACAGCCGGACGCATCGGTACAACTTTCTGTTGTGTCAACATGAAAAGTCCCGAGGAAAGGAAGGAAATCCAAGCTCCATAGCCAGGTTCCAGCCCAGCCAGCCACTGTGCGAGCTCTGGACCCCCCTATGGGAAATGAGGTCGAGCTTGACCAACAAGCGGCGGCCTTTGTAGAAAACATCCTCATTCGACTTCTCGCTGAAGGCATTACCATCTGTTGATAGGAAATTTGCTTGGGAAAAGAAATTCCCGTTAACACCCTCGAGACCACTACAATGAAAGTGGTGGCTGGGGTCGGTACCATTGGTTCCCGACTTGTTAAGAGATAGACGAGAGACTGAATCGTAATAACAGTAAATGAGAGCTTTTATTATTGATAGATTGCTTCAAAATACAGATCGTTCTCTGGTGTGCTCACAGTCTCTCTAAGATGGAGGGTGGCAGCAACTCTATGCCTGTCGAACAGTAGAAACGAAGGTGGCCGTGTTCTGAATACAGAATTTAGGACTTCCCTTCTTCTTTTCTTTCTTTCTTCTCTCTGTTGCTATCTAACTTTTCATGTGTATGTATCAGTCTATGTAGGTTGTTCTCTGTTTTCGTATATCTTCTACCATGCTTGGCTTCACATATTTATATCGTCCAAGTAGGTTTCTAATTTGCAAATATTTCACCGTGATCCCATGAATCCGTTCCCTCTTTATAGGGCGGGATTCGTCATTTGAATTTGAATTGTAATGGGATTTGATGATATCGTTGACGGAGATAAGTTAGTTTCCTTTTTTGAATCAAACTCTTGACGTGCATGTAAATATTACATGGAGATTATCCTGTGTGCACTCGTGTCATGAATTGTCTTGGAGGTCACCCTACCAGCTGCCTGTTGCCCCGTAGAGCGAGATAGATCCCTGCTCCGACTCAGTTCTTAGAAGCTTAAGATGGATTTTCCATGACCCTTGGGGGCTTGAGTTGCTCTTGTAGACATTCCTAGGAGGTAGTTGTTGGATCCCCGTTCACCGATCACGCAGCGGAACTAGGTTTTAAAATTTTATACAGATCATATCTGTATCTGGGACCAGTAAACTTTTAATCGTAATTATTTTTCGGAACCAATACATACAATATGTATATACAGGACATTGTAATCAACAAAAATCAGAAGAACATACAAACGTTTGGAGGCTCCTTCACTTTGCGATGTGTTCCTGTCTGAACCACTCGATCTTCATCGCTATCTCCCGGGATTGTTAACTGCGTATAGGCGCGTCACGATCTCAGGAACTGAATGGAGGATGTACAGAGATTTGAAGAAACTCTTTTTTTCTATGTGTTTTAAAAACACATAAGACATGAAACAATATATATATATATATATATATATATATATATATATATAGCCTGCTCTCACTTTTACACGAATATATATATATATCTACTGCTTGCGTTTACACAAAAAAAAAAAAAAAAATACATCTGCTGCCCTTAAAGTGCTTTAGTTATATATATCAATTGCTCACGCATAAAACTTGCTTTTTATCACAAATCTATATCTATTTTATACACGCCACTTTCTTGCTTTTTTATATATATCTGTTGCACACACCTGCTTTTGCGCACAAAGAACAACAAATGTATCTCTCGAATGACAATGCACCAATATATATATATATATATATATATATATATATATATATATATATATAATTAAGTATTTTTATCCTATACAAATTCTTCTTTAGATTATTGTTTCATGTAGACACCAATTTATATCTAATACAATCTTTTGTGTTATTAGTTGATATATATATCTTTTAATTATCCATTTCAAATATATCTAATATATTAAAATTGATAATAAATATTTTAAATTTAAACTTAAATTCAAATACTTAGATAAATGACTTAGTAAAATAAAATAATTATATTATTTTATCCTCACCTAAATCCATATATCAACTAAAACCCACCAATTAATAGTTAATTCATAATTCATAATTATCAATATAATTAAATAATCTAATTATTTAATTAATTCAACTATTAACATTTATTAATTAAATAATCTCATTATTTAATTAATTCCCGAATATATATACGTGTCACTTTTGTAACACAATTAATTGGACAATCCAATTAATTAACCGTGACCCTTGTTACCTAAATCGATCGGGTTAGCAAGAGGACCTAATGGACCCACAGTATTTTGAGCTCCAATAATCCTCGGAATCATTATTTAAACTCTTTAATTAATATTCTTTGATTATTAACTGCGGTGTTATTCCACTAAAAACCCGAAGCTGCACTCTCTCAACTGTAGACTCTTTTACACAGACCGATACAACTCGGTGTCCATCGATAAAGCTATTACACATGGTGTGATCCTCTATAGTAGTTCATAATTAGAGCTGGGTCATAATGTCTGTTATACCCCTCTAATTACATATATCCTTTAAGCACCGTTGATTCTATAATGAACAATAAATCCTATTTCCTTACGGAATTATGAGAGCGCTCATATTGTCCAAGCCCCGAATCAACTCTTAAGGGAACTACCATCTACTTCTCACAAGAAGGAGTGGATTCCATTATTGTGTACAAACCTTCCCAGCCACAAGCCAAATCACAATCCCAACATACAGAGCATATTGATTTGGAACTCTATCCGACCTCACCTATGGTATATCAAAGAGCACGATCTAACCTGAAGGAGTCGATAAGTAACTCAGGATTAAGATCACCCACATATAGCCATCATTAGTTGATATATATGAATCTCATCGATAAACAGATCTTGGTGAGAGATTCATATAGAACATGACCCAGTCATATATGATCACATCATACAAGGTGCCTCCATTCTCATATCTCCATATGAATGATTCAGGATAGAATCATCGTACATTTCGGAATGGACCGTAGCTATAGATTAACCACAATAAAGTACCCAGCTTTATTTGCTATCTATGGAATCTTTAGACTGCACGTCTCTTACTGTATCCATCCATATATGACACTTATATACACAGTTGAAGATTACATCCGGCAATCTTGGATGTTAAATTTATGCACAAATTATATAATAAACAACACAACAACAATGTATTGAACTTTTCCTTTTATTTATTTAATAAATCCATTTACAAATTACATCTTTAGGGCATATACCCCAACAATCTCCCACTTGCACTAAAGCATGTGAGGCATGTCTTGTAACCCTAGACCATCTAGGTGACCTGAAAACACTTTAGCCGGTAAAGTCTTCGTAAATGGATCAACATGATTGTCTTGTGAGGCTATCATGGTGACGATCACATCTCCTCTCTGCATTATCTCTCTAATAAGATGATACTTTCTCTCTATATGCGTCCCTCTTTTGTGGCTTCTTGGTTCTTTGGAATTAGCCACAACACCACTGTTATCACAATAAAGTGTGATGGGCTTACCCAGGTCTGGAACAACTTCCAGATCACTCAAGAACTTACGGAATCAAACAGCCTCTTTAGCAACTTCACAAGAGGCTACATATTCGGCTTCAATGGTGGAGTCAGCATTGCAAGATTGCTTGATACTTCTCCACACAATGGCTCCACCACCCAGGGTGAATACTGATCCAGACGTGGATTTCCTAGAATCCCTGTCTGATTGAAAATTAGAATCCATGTATCCTAATGGGATCAAATCCTGCTCGGAATATAATAGCATATAGTCTCTCGTTCTCCGAAGATACTTGAGAATTGTCTTGACAGCAACCCAATGATCCAATCCTGGGCTGGACTGGTATCTGCTGACTACTTCCACTTCATAGCAGATGTCCGGTCTCGTGCATAACATAGCATACATGAGAATTGCCGCCTTAGGGTCGGTCAATCCCGAAATACCCTCAGAAATCCTATCTGTTAGGAAGTCAACCTTGGTATTGACCTTTGTGGAAACCCTCCTTAGGGAGGACGAAAGCAAAGCCGTCACGAGACCCCACTTGGATCTCACAGTGTTGAACTAATGATGGAGACCGCGAGATATATATGTAATATATCCCTCTCCAACTCACTATTTTAAAATTAGGGTTTTCTTTTAACCGTTAATGCACCTAGACTCTACTGGATTAAACGACTAACTTTAATCAAGTTATCTAGCGCATTATCTAATTAGAACCAAATTCTTATTAACTAATAAATTATTAATGATTTTTAACAATTAAAAATCTAATCTATTAGTGAATAATTTAAGCCTTTGTAAACTATTTACTAGGGTTAGATTCTTTTGTTAGTGTTTACCAAATTTTAACTATTAAAACTCTAACACTTTATTCGGTTCATTTATTATTAGGTAATTAATCATATTAATCATAATTACAATAAATGACCCTATTAATCTAACTTATTAAACTCTTTAATAACTAGATTAATATTAATGAGAATTACCAAGTTTTCTAACCATTAAAAAACTAATCTCATTATTCATAGCCAATTATGTATATTGCCCATTTTAATCACATTTAAAAAAATACATAAAACATCAGGCTATGATGCATGTATGACATATCAAATATATTTGTGTATGCACATCTAATCTAAATGACATATGTATGCATGTCAATACTTTTATCATCACATAATATAAAGCATACATGAATTGACCGAGTACTGTGGATTATTTAACCTAAAAATTGAAATCTAAAATTACAAAAAATTCCCAAGGCATTCTTTGGTCTTCTAGTAACTTCAGATATCTTCCAATCTCTTCAGGTCACTCCGATTCATCCCATGGATCCATCTTCACGATTTTTCCAGGTCTTCAATATAGGTTACATTTTTTTTTTACAATACAACAGTAAAAAAAAATATAAAAAATAATAATAATACAACCCATAAACCCTAAATCCACAGTACCATATAATTAACGATCAATCATGTTTTTGTAAATTAAAAAAAATTAATATACATACAAATACATCATACAATCAATTTAAATTGTGCCTACACAATTCATACATTCAGGAGCATCGAAAACAATTTCCTGTTCCGAAAATAAATCGCCTCTGATACCAATTGTTGATACCAATTCCCATCTCATGGGTGTGGGCATGGTCCCAACTCCTTGGGGTGACACCCATAGATACCTATCAGAGCACTCCTCTAAGAAACCCCAAGGCGGGGAGCCATGCTTCGTCACAAGATCAAGCGTGAGAGTTCCCAGGGATCGGCCAGTCGTCACTGCCTTTGCTTTGATACCAATTGTTGGATCCCCGTTCACCAGTCACGCAACGGAACTAGGTTTTAAAATTTTATACAGATCATATATGTATCTGGGACCAGTAAACTTTTGATCGTAATTATTTTTCGGAACCAATACATACAATATGTATATACAGAAAATTGTAATCAACAAAAATCAGAAGAACATACTAATGTTTGGAGGCTCCTTCACTTTACGATGTATTCCTGTCAGAACCACTCGATCTTCCTCGCTATCTCCCGGGATTAGTAACTACGTGTGGACGCGTCACGATCTCAGGAACTGAATGGAGGATGTACGGAGATTTGAAGAAACTCTTTCTTCTATGTGTTTTAAAAACACATAAAATATGAAACAATATATATATATATATATATATATATACACACACTGCTTGTGTTTACATAAAAAAAAAAATATCTGCTGCTCTTAAATTGCTTTAGTTATATATATCAATTGCTCACGCCTAAAACTTGCTTTTTATCACAAATCTATATCTATTTTATACACGCCAATTTCTTGCTTTTTTATATATATCTGTTGCACAGACCTGCTTTTGCGCACAAAGAACAACAAATATATCTCTGGAATGACACTGCACCAATATATATATATATAAATTAAGTGTTTGCATCCTATACAAATTATTCTTTTGATTATTGTTTTATGTACATACCAATTTCCATCCAATGCAATCTCTTGTGTTATTAGTTGATATATATATTTTTTAATTATCTTTTTTAAATATATCTAATATATTAAAAGTGATAATAAGTATTTTAAATTTAAACTTAAATTCAAATACTTAGATAAATGATTTAGTAAAATAAAATAATCATATTATTTTATATTCACCTAAATCCATATATCAACTAAAACCCTCAAATTAATAATTAATTAATAATTCATAATTATCATTATAATTAAATAATCTAATTATTTAATTAATTCAACTATTAACATTCATTAATTAAATAATCTCATTATTCTATTAATTCCCGAATATATATACGTGTCACTTTTGTAACACAATTAATTGGACAATCCAATTAACTAACCGTGACCCTTGTTACCTAAATCGATCGGGCTAGCAAGGGGACCTAATGGATCCACAGTATTTTGAGGTCCAATAATCCTCGGAATCATTGATTAAACTCTTTAATTTATATTCCTTAATTATTAACTGCGGTGTTATTCCACTAAAAACCCGAAGCTGTACTCTCTCAATTGCAGACGCTTTTACACAGACCGATACAACTCGATGTCCATCGATATAGCTATTACACATGGTGTGATCCTCCACAGTAGTTCATAATTAGAGCTCGGTCATAATGTCCATTATGCCACCCCTCTAATTACATATATCCTTTATGCACCGTTGATTCTATAATGAACAATAAATCCTATTTCCTTACGGAATTAGGAAAGCACTCATATTGTCCAAGCCCCGAATCAACTTTTAAGGGAACTACCATCTACTTCTCACAAGAAGGAGTGGATTCCACTATTGTGTACAAATCTTCCCAGCCACAAACCAAATCGCAATCCCAACATACGAAGCATATTGATCGGGAACTGCATCCGACCTCACCCATGGTATATCAAAGACCACGATCTAACCTGAAGGAGTCGATAAGTCACTCAGGATTAAGATCACCCACATATAGCCATCATTAGTTGATATATAGGAATCACATCGATAAACGGATCTTGGTGAGAGATTCATATAGATCATGGCCCAGTTCTATATGATCATATCATACAATGTGCCTCCATTCTCATATCTCCATATGAATGATTCAGGATAGAATCATCGTACATTACGGAATGGACTACAACTATAGATTAACCACAATAAAGTACCTAGCCTTATTTGCTATCTATGGACTCTTTAAACTGCACATCTCTTACTATATCTATCTGTATATGACACTCATTTACACAGTTTAAAATTACATCCGGCAACCTTGGATGTTAAATTTATGCACAAGTTATATAATAAACAGCACAACAAGAATGTATTGAACTTTTCCTTTTATTTATTTAATAAATCCATTTGCAAATTACATCTTTAGGGCATAAACCCCAATAGTAGTTGGGGTAGTGTAGATTTAGGAGTGATTCTTCCTTTATGTCCAGCAAGGACAGCGAGCTTCTGGAGAGGTTGGCGGACTTCTCTCGAATGTCTCTTGAGCTTGGAGACTTCCCCTTGTCTTCTCGAGGCGGTTGTGAAGCTCGACCTCATAGCCGAGGTTCATTGATAAATGGCCTTGAGAAGCCCGGGTTCCAGTACTCTTGTAGAGGGCTTGTCCTAGTCGCACATGGCTTGTTTTATTGTAGTCTTGAAGCCGAGCCGGCCTTCCCTGCTCCGGCGGGGTGGATTTACTACTTTTCCAGACTTCATGATTGTCGATTATGGGTGGAAAATTTCTCTTTGACCTCTTGCCAAATTTCACTATTAACAGAAGTCCGCTCTAACTTGAACACCGTTGTTAGAGTTGGGGTTGGAGTCAGATTCCTAGTTTAATTGAGAAAGTGTTCCGCCATAAAGATAATTAATGAGAGCCAAATCTTCTCATTACTTACCCAATATTTGAATTTGAAACTGTGTGTTATTCGAAGAAAAACGGGTGCAATACTGCTCCAGGTGATCTTCCCGAGGATATCGCCGATAATCCTCTATTTAAACCTGGCCTTACTGTCACTTTCTTCATACTTCGTCAAATCTCAAAATTTCAAATTTTTTCTTCCTTGCTTTCTCTACTGATTTCCCTGCTTGCTTTCACACCTCTCTTACCCATTAATGTCGACTTCCACAGATAGTGTCGATGCCTTAATTAAGGGTATCGGAGGCACTAACCTAGCTCCTCGTAAGCAGGTATGAGAAATTTCAAGTGATGAGGAATCTTCTCCTCTCGGCCAGCGCCGTCGTTCTAGCAGAAACGTCTCTATCGGCACTGACTTTTCGAACCAGCCTGACAATCCTCCGAACCTAGTCGTCGAAGACTATGATGTCGGGGAGAGAGTCGATGCAGTAGGGAGGGCTCAGGTCGTAGTGGTGGAGCTTTCTTTAGTAGTGATCCTACCTTTCGAACCCAGGGTCATCCCGGACTCCACCGTTGACTCTCAGTCGATTGGCCGTCTTCCGGATAAGTACGGTATTCCTGACACCATTTCCCTCACTGTCCCCCACCGAAATTATGACATTTTTAGCCCCCCCCAAAGGCGTACTCCCTAACCACATCGTAGCTCTTGAGAGCGATTTGAGGCTCCCTCTTCACCCTATCCTTCGACGGGCTCTCAATGCCCTTCAGCTGGCTCCACTTCAACTGACGCCCGACTTTTGGAGGTATCTAGTCTGCTTCCTTGTATTGTGGAAGGAGCAATACGAGATGAGCAAGGTAACCAAGGAGCCAGGAGCCAGGAACTAAGGAGCTCGCCTTTCTTTTCCAGATAGGTGGCCTGGCTGGGTTCCAAGAGGCCAATTCTATGTCGAGGCCAAGAATAGGCTCAACTTTATCATCCTTGGGGCTTCGAAGATTGGCCCCGCTTGGAAAGAGAAATGAGTACAGGCGAGGGGAGACTGGGGGAGCTCTGTATTCATCGGTGGGCATGAGCTCGAGGTTCTCACCGCCTTCAACGACAAATCCTCAAGGGTTAGGATTCCTTGCCCGCTGAGTCTTAAGCCGTGCTGAAGACCATCCTGGCTCAAAATTACTTGAATATAAAGAAGAGGGAGTCAACCACTAAGGCAGCTGGCATGCTCATTCCTTCCCTCTCACCTTCCCAAGTGAAATCCTATATGGCTCTTCTTACATCTCAAGTGCCAAAGGCTCTAAACCGAGGAGGGTATGCCTCCCAAGTCGCCAATAAGTTCGCTCATGCTCCCTCTCCAGTAGTCTCTGCTTCAATCGATGCTCCACGAGTCACATTATCCCCCTCTACAGATCTGGTTGTATCTCTGTCAGTCGAGGTTCCCAGGGGGCCAGATGCCAATATTCTTGAGGTCGCCCCTTCTCGCCCCCACCAGCAATCGAACTCGGAGGGTTAGGATGAGGTCCTGAAGCAATTTGTTGCATCCTGTCCAGGCGACAGGGCTTTCTAGGATGACCGCGATGCCCGTGGACATCATGATTACAAAAAGGGCCCGCTCTTCTAGCCGAGGTAATCGTCACTTTTACTTCTTCATTCAGTTGCTTGATTTGTCATTTACTAACATGATTTTCCTTTAAAGGCTTACAAATTTCAGGTGGCCATAGGGCATCAGGTAGCCTTCCTCCGTGATCGAACAGCCAAGGCTGAGGCTGAAGCTGAGCGAGCCATGGGGTTTCTTGCGCAGGCTCAAACCCTAGTCTAGGAGATGACCTCCAGCCAATACGAAAAGGAGATACAGCTGGCTGAGCTTCAGTGCGACCATGAGAGGTTGAAGCGGGCTTTTGATGAGGAAACTCTCTAGTCGAAACGGTGGGATAGCTAGCGAGACTGGAAAGAAAGGGTGAAGGCTTTGGATGTCAAAAATTAGACTTTACAGGCTCAAATTACCCAGCTCCAGGCTGAGGTGAAGGCCTTTTTTAACGAGGAATACTTCTATACCTTCTATCAGGTTACAGAGGCCCTTGCTCCCCTAATCGATCTCTCCAGCATCACCGGTTGGGATCGAAAAGAGGTCATGTCTCGGGCTGCAGAGATGTATTACCCCGAAAATGATAAAGCTGGTCCTTCTAGGGAGGGAGCTGGGAAGCTGTTGGAGGTGATAGATCTGCCTCCTCCTGTTCTATCCTTCCTAGCATCTGGTCCTGGCGAATCTTCAAAGAGGGTTCAAATAGAGGAGCTAGAATGAGGCCTTGCTGAAGCCCGAGGCCCCCTCGTAGTGCTATTAGTAGTGGAGTCAACAGAAGGCGGGAACATGCCCGAGTCAGTGGCCAACCTTCTTGACGCAATTGTACAGTCTGAAGTTATGGCTGTGATCAACGAAATCGTGGATGAGGATCCTGTTAACCCCGACGCAGCTGAGGTGGATCCCTAGGAGGAGGTGGTGGAGGTGGTAGATGCTGCTAATCAGGATAAGCTACTACCGGAGAGGGGAGAAGGGGGTGAGGTCTGCCTGTAGAAGAGGAGGCTGGAGGTCCTCAAGAAGACGAAGAAGCTTGAGTTCGCTCCTATGTAATCCATTTTGAATGCCCGGAAAAGAGGGTGGGCATTCCATCTTCTACTGTGTTTGATTTTAATCTTTTTACTCTCTTTTTTAGCCCAGAATCAAGGATTGGGCTCCCTGTTTTGTTGTAGCCTTGTTGGGGAATAGGCTCCCCCATTTAATAATAAAGTTTCAATTTTGGATCTACCTCTCTTTTCGACTTGCATGAACTTACTTGATCTCCCTCTAGGTCCAGCATTTATAGCGAAACAAACTATCTTGAGGGAACAACATGATAAGGAAATTGTTTAGCCTCGGGCTTCCTGACCACTGAGTTTCGCAGATCAATTTTCTTAGTCGATAGTCCCCTTATTGGATTGTAGACCTGTTATAGTGAGTGACCACGTAACAAGGAAAAAATAGTGAACAGCAATAACCGAAACATTTAGAGCTTAAGTAAATCGAGCCCTCCATCCTCGAGCCCGTTTAGATGATTGTATCCTGATGTTGATGGGAAATTTGCTCGAGATGAGAAATTTATGTCAACACCCTCGAGACCACTACCACGTAAGCGGTGGTCGGGGTCGGTACCGTTGGTTCCCAACCTATTTAAGAGAGAGACGAGTGGTAATAACAGTAAATGGGAGCTCTATTATTGATATATCGCTTTAAGATACAAATAACTCTCTTATTTGCTTACAATCTCTCAGAGGTGTAGGGTGGTGGCAACTCGGTGCCTGTCGAATATTGGAGATGAAGGTGACCGTGTTCTTAAAACAGAATTTAGGCCCTCATTCTATGTGTATATCTGTTGTTTATGATTTTCTGTCTCTGTCGTTCGTTGTCCCTTGCTCTTTACCATGCTTGGCTTCACATATTTATATATAACATCCAAGTAGGTTTTTAGTTTGCGAATACTCTACCGTAATCTCATGAATCCGTTCCCTCCTTATCGGGCGGGATTTATTATTTAAATTTGAATTGTTTCTGGATTCGATGATATCGTTGATGAAGATAAGTTTGTTCCCTTATTTGAATTTAAACTCTTGACGTGCATGTAAATATTATGTGGAGATGATCTTGTGTGCACTCCTGCCATGGATCTTCATGGAGGTCACCCTGCCAGCTGCCTATTGCCTCGCAGAGTGAGGTAGATCCTTGCTTTGGCTCTGTTCTTAGAAGCTTAAGATGGATTTTCCCTGACTCTTGTAGGCTTGAGGTGCTCTTGTAGACCCTCCTAGGAGGTAGCTGGGGTAGTGTAGATTAAGGCATGACTCTTCCTTTATGTCCAGCAAGGACAGCGGTCTTCAAGAAAAGTTAGTGGGCTTCTTTTGAAGCTCTCTTTAGCTTGGCTACTTCCTCTGGCATCTACGGGGCGGTTATGGAGCTCGACCTCGAAGCAGAGGTTCCCCAATAGATGGCCTGAAGAAGCCCAGCTTCCAGTATTCTTGTGGGGGTTCGCCCCAATCGCGTCTGACTTGTCTTCTGGTAGCTTTGACTCTGAACCAGCCTTCCCTGCTCCTAAGGGGTGGCTTTACGGTCTTTTCAGGCTTCACGATTGTCGATTATGGGTAGAAAATTTCTCTTTGATCCCTGGCCAATTTTCACTATTAACAGAAGTCCCCTCTGACTTGAACACCGATGGTAGAGTTGGGGTTGCAGTCAGATTTCTTGTTTAGTTGAGAAAGTTTTTCGCCATCAAGATAATTAATGAGAGCGAAATCTTCTCATTAACTACCCAACATTTTGAATTTGAAACTAAGTGTTATTCGAAGAAAAACGGCTGTAATACGGCTCCAGATGATCTTCCTGAGGTTATTGCCAATAAATCTCTATTTAAGCCCGGCCTGACTGACACTTACTTCATTCTTCTTCAAATCTTCATAGTTTCAAATTTCTTCTTCCCTGCTTTCACTGTCTCTATCTTCCGCTTGCTATCTCATCTCTCTTGCCCATCATTGTCGACTTCCACAGATGCCTTGGTGGAGGGCTCCGGGGGCCCTAACCTAGCTCCTTTTAAGCGGGTACGAGGGATTTCAAATGACGAGGAATCTTCCCCCCTCCGCCAGCACCGTCTTTTTAACATAAACTCTTCTATTGGCTTTGGCTTTTCGAACCGGTCTGACAATCCTCTGAACTTAGTCGATGAAGACTCTGACGTCGGGGAGAGATTAGATGCGGTCGGGAGGGCTCAAGTCACAGTGTCGGAGCTTCCTCCAGTGATAACCCTTCCTTTCGAACCCAGGGTCATCCCCGACTCTACTGTCAACCCTCAGTCCATCGGCCGTCTACGGGACAAGTATGGTATTCTGCAAAACCTCCGAGCAGACCCCCTACGAAGAAGGAACCGGGTAGAGGTCGCCTGTTCGTCAGAAGGATCAGATGGTGAGGAAACCGAGATCACCTCAAGGAAATCCGAAAGCAAACGTCTAAAGGACCAGTTGGCAGAGCTTTAAAATGAGGTCCAATTGATGAAGAACAGAAAGTACAAGGAGGATAAGAAAGAGCCTCTAAGTGAAATGAAATCCCCCTTCACTAGAAGGATCCTTAAGGTGGAGCTCCCGCCCAAATTCAATATTCCAACTGACAGATTCTCTGGGACTGAGGATCCCCTAAGCCACTTAGAGAGCTTCGTTCAACAGATGGAGGTCTAGTACACAACCATAGCCGCTATGTGTTGAATGTTCCCCACTACACTCATGGATTACACGAAAACCTGGTTTAGGAAACTACCTGCTGACAGTGTTGATTCCTTCACCAAGCTATCAACCGATTTCTGGTCACAATTCCAGGGATTTAAGCCCCGGTTGAAGGACCTGATCCACCTATAGTATGTGATCCAGGAGAGAGGGGAAACCCTCTGGGCTTATGTCGAGTGTTTCCATAAGGAATTCATCCAGATGAGGGTCTTCACTCAGAAGGAACCTGTGGGCGGGAAAAAATTTCTAGTCTTTTGCCAAGAGACCTCCGGAAACCTGCCAAGAAACCTATGATCTGGCTTTAGAGAAGATTAAGGTCGACGAACAGCTCAAGGTCAAGGTGGAACACGACGACATGAGAGCTGTAAAGTGACAAAAGAAGAAAGCTCTCAGACCCGAGCAAGCTCAGAAAAACCAGAACAAACCCCCTAGTAAATCAACATACCGATTCCCCCTTTCTCAACCTAGATCAGAAAGATATCCAGATAAACGAACTCCACCTCAAGCTTCACCACCTCCCGGGACAGTGGCCCTTATAGCTCACGATGAGAGGGGGTACGATCATTACACTCCTTTAAATGCATCCCGTGAAACAATCTATCTCACCATTCGGGACAAGGGTTTGTTACAGAAGCCTGCTCTTATGAAAGCCCCGGTCGATAAGAGAAATTGCTATTAATATTCTGACTTTCACGAGGATATGGGGCACAACACTTCATCATGCTATAACCTGCGGAACCAGATTGAGGCTTTGATAAGGGGAGGATGCCTGGTGGAATTCTTACAGCAAGTCAGAGAGAACATTCAGACTGGGAGGGAGGTGCAAGTCGAGATCCGAGAACATGCTGAGAAAAGAAAGGGGGGTCATGCAGACCTGATGCAACAAATTCAGATAATACATACTATCAGCGGGGGTCCTACTCTGGCCGGCATCTCCAAAAGTTTCAGAAAAAACCATGCGAGGAAAGTCCCTTGTATGGACGAGGGGCGGGATATCTCTAAGGTGGACCAGAGACCAACCAGCCCCTCTCAGCTGTCACAAATCATTTTCACAGAAGCGGCCGTCTACAACACCGTACAGCCTCATGATGACCGCATGGTGATAACGGTACAGATTGCAAACTGCATGGTACACCGTGTGCTCGTCGACACAGGTAGCAGCGTTGACGTCCTGTTTAAAGATACCTTGGAAAAGCTAAACTTGAAACAGTGGTGTTACAATAGCTGCACTACTCCGTTATACGGGTTCACAAGATACTCAATCACACCCGTGGGATCAAAAATCCTACCAGTGATCATTGGAGCCACGCCTCTCCAGCAGAATATCATGACCGACTTCGTGGTGGTAGATACCCTATCGACCTACAATGCAATATTAGGGAGGCCATTTCTATTATCCTTGAAAGGGGTCCTTTCTATTTACCACAACGTCCTGAAGTTCCTAGTAGGAGACAAGGTGGGGGAAGTTTGGGGTGATCAGCAAGCAGCCAGGAGATGCTACACAGTATCGGCCAACCCAACAGCTCTAGCAAAAAAAACTCGCCAAGGTGACAACGATCTAAGATAGGGTAACCCCTACACTACGCCTTGGAGATGTAGGGTTCATCGATCACCCTGAAGATGACCTCATAATGCCCAACATGCAGGAACAAAAAAGGAAATGGGCCAGCGGCCATCCAGTGGATAAGTTAGAAGAGATTCCTGTCCGAGTAGGCAATCCCTCGAAGGTCATCAAAATCGGAGCCACCCTTGAGCTGGGAATGAAAGAGGGCTTGATCATGCTCCTCACAGAGTTCAACGACATTTTTGCTTGGAGTCATGCTGAGATGCCAGGGATCCCGATGACATTAGCTGCTCATCGATTGGCAGTGGATCCGACCTTCAAACCCATCAAACAAAAGAGGTGCCACTTTAACACAGAAAGAAATGTTACGGTTCATGAAGAGGTTAACAAACTGACCCAGGCTGGCTTCATTAGAGAAGCATGTTATCCCGAGTGGATTGCCAATGTGGTCATGGTCACAAAGGCAAATGGAAAGTGGCACATGTGTGTATATTACACCGAACTCAACCGGGCATGCCCAAAAGACAGCTTTCCTCTACCAAAAAAGCTGGTCGATTCTACCTTGGGAAATAAGCTCATGAGCTTTATTGATGCATTTTCAGAGTACAATCATATTATGATGCACCCTGCGAACCAAGAAAAGACCAGTTTATCACAGTGCAAGGCTTGTACTGCTATAAGGTGATGCATTTCGGGCTCAAGAACGCTGGAGCTACTTATCAGCGGCTAGTCAATCAGAAGGTCAATGGAATTGTATATCGATAACATGATCACCAAGTCTTCAACTTCGTAAGACCACTTAGATGACCTTCGTAGAACCTTCATGATCCTAAGGGAGAACCAGATGAGGTTAAACTCTTCCAAATGCGCCTTTAGGGTAACTACGGGGAAGTTTCTGGGCTTCATGGTTCATGAGAGAGGCATAGAGGCTAAACCGGAAAAGATCATGGCTATCCTGGATCTAGAATCCCCCACATCTCTTAAACAAGTTGAAGCTTTGATTGGACAGGTAGCAGGGCTCAATAGGTTCATCTCTTGGTCTATCGATAAGTGTCTACCATTCTTCAAAGCCATCAACCAGGAAAGAAACATGAAATGGGATCAAGAGAGCAAACAAGCTTTTCAAGCTTTGAAAAAATACCTATCAACCCCTCCACTGCTGGTTAAGCCAAGTCCTGGAGAAGAGCTTCAAATATACTTGGCCGTTTCAGAAACCGCCGTAAGCAGGGCCTTGGTCAAGGAATGCTGGGATAGGGTCCAACGACCTATTTACTATATGAGTCACGCTCTAACCAAGCCCGAAAAGAACTATACTCTGTTGGAGAAGCTCGATTACGCCTTGGTGACCTCGGTAAGGAAGATGTGTCCCTACTTCTATGCTCATTCAATAGCAGTGGTGACAAACCACCCCTCCGTCAATTCGTATAAAGGCCGAATGTTTCCGGAAAGCTGGTTTTATGGGCCCTAGAGCTTACCAGTTTGATTTAAGGTAGAAGCCTAGGACCGCAATAAAAGCTCAGGCACTGGCAGACTTTGTAGCAGAGCTCTCAATATCTTCAGGCCAAGCAACCTCCATGGTAACATTTGTAACCCCTAAAAGGATTCCAGAATCTGACAACTGGCTAGAAGGTTATGAGTCATGGACCCTCTACACTGATGTAGCTTCCGGGCAAGCTGGGGGAGGACCAGGCATAGTCCCCATCGACCTAGAAGGAACTGAGTGCTGCCATTGTTTCAGTTTTGAATTTTAAGTTAAGAACAACGAGGCGGAGTACGAAGCCCTTTTAGCCGGAATAAAGGCAACCATAGAACTCGGGGTTGATTGCATGAATGTTAGGAGAGACTCCTCACTCGTGGTCAACCAAGTATAATATGATCACTTACCTGAAATTGGTTCAACAACTCAAGAGCATATTTAAGGGATTCAAAATCGAGCAGATACCTTGACAATTGAATCATCGATCTGACGTACTTTCCAAGATAGCTGCATATGATGGCTAGACCATAGCTCACGGAGTCCCTCTTCAAGTGATCCCTCTACCTACCATTATGATAGGTAAGGAAGCTTATACCTTGGACCGACAACCGTGCTGGATGGATCCAATAGTGGATTATCTGCAGGATGGGAAACTCCCCGGATGCCCGACTAAGCTAGGAGAGTCAAAAGGTTCTAAGTCCGGTATTGTATTGTGGATGTGCATCTATACCGGAGGGGAAAATCTCTTCCCCTGCTCCGATGTCTACACCCTGAAGAAGTCAAGTGGGCTTTGAGAGAGGTTCATTCCTGGGAATGCAGGAACCACATTGGTGGGGAGGCTTTGGCATATCAGGTTCTCCGCATGGGATATTATTGGCTAACCATCCATCAAGATGCGAAGAACTTGGTACAAGTCTATGAGGCATGCCAGAAGGCTGCAAACTTGAGTCACCTCCCTCTGGAGTAGTTGTCGTCCCTTAGCTCGCCATACCCCCTTGCTGTGTGGGAGTCGACTTGATTGGACCGTTTCATACCGCTCCGACGACAAGCCAAGCATACTATCATAGCAGTTGACTATTTTACAAGATGGACCGAAGCCGAACCGCTCTCCCAGATATCAGAAGATAACACAACAAGGTTCATCAAGACTAATGCAGTTTATAGGTTTGGAACCCTCCTTACCATTATAGCTGACCTCGAAAAACAGTTCGATAATGGCCAATTAAAAGATTTTTGTGAAAGCTTAGGAATCGACCATCAGTTTACTTCGGTAGCCCACCCTCAGACCAACGGTCTGGTGGAATCCACAAACAAAACCATAAAAAAGATGTTAAAGAAAAAACTACAGCAGAAGAAAGGCAGATGGACAGAGGAGCTTCCCGAGGTCCTCTGGGCTTACTGTACTACATGGAGAACAGCTACCGGGGAAACGCCCTACTCACTAGCCTTCAAGGTTGAAGCAGTCCAACCTATCAAGCATAAATTGACCTTCTTTAGAGTCCAACATTTCGAACCAGGGAGCAATGAAAGTAAGCTCTTAGCTAGCTTGGACCTCCTGGAAGAGAAATAAGATCGAATAGCCGATAAGGTAGCAATCTACCAAAGCATAATTTCCATGTACTTCAACAGGAGGGTTAAAGCCCGAAGCTTCAAAGAAGGGGACCTAGTTCTTAGAAAAGTAACGTTGAATACAAGGAAGAGGTCAAGCGGGGTCCTAGAACCCAACTGGGAAGGACCATACCTAATAAAGATGATGATCCGTAATGGGGCATACAAGCTCGATGATATGAATGGCTGACTCATCAATCATACTTGGAATGCAGATCACTTAAAAAATTCTACCATTAAACAGGGGACTCAGGAGCAGGCGGCCTCCACCTAGTGTTTTTTATCTCCAACAATAAATGTACTCCATCCATCGTATCAATAAATCCTGCTTTTCTAATTTTCTCCATCTTCAACTATGTTCTACGATGATTTGGGTCTACGTGGGAAATTCGACATTATCACCCCACGACCAAGGGTAGCCCGAGGAAACCCCCTCGCCACTCCTGATCCTTCGGCTGGGCACTAGCCCTCTGCCAAGAAGGGTCTGAGTGTAAGAGCATAGTTGCCATCCAGATCTCAGAACGAAGAAATAGCTTGATAGCCCTCATAATGCCTTGGTCGGGCTACCACCTCCAAGAAGGGTCTGAGTGTAAGAGCATAGTTGCCATCCAGATCTCAAGACCAAGAGGTTGCTAGATAGCCCTCCTGATACCTTGGTCGGGCTACCACCCCCAAGAAGGGTCTGAGTGTAAGAGCGTAGTTGCCATCTAGATCTCAAGACCAGGAAATAGTTAGATAGCCCTCATGACGCCTTGGTCGGGCTACCACCCCCGAGAAGGGTCTAAGTGTAAGAGTATAGTTGCCATCCAGATCTCAAGACTAGGAGGTAGCTAGATAGCCCTATTAACGCCTTAGTCGAGTTACCACCACCAAGAAGGATTCGAGTTTAAGGGCGTGGAAGCTCTCCTGATCCCTAGCCTAAGAGGGGGTTAAACAGTCCTTTACTTGATGCTTCACTCGGGTTACAGCCATTTAAAGGGGCTCAATGATGGAGGGCTCGATTTACTTAAACTATAAATACCCCAATTATTACTTGTTACTAATTTTCCTTGTACACGTGATTGCTTACTATAACAGGTCTACAATCAAACAAGGGACTATAGACTAAAGATGTTAAGCTATAAGTCTTGGTAGTCAGAAAGCCCGAGCTAGCTGTCTGCTTTCACGTTTTGGCAATGTTCTTATCTTGTTATTCTTCCTAAGCTAAGCCTATTTGCAATAGAGGCTGAACCTAGAGGGAGATCAGAAAAGAAGCAAGTACATGTAAGTCAAAATGTTAACCCGATCTCAAGTTAAGCTTTATTAAAAAATGGTGGAGCCTATTCCCCAGTAAGGCAACAACAAACAGAGAGCCCAACCCCTGATTTCGGGCTACAAAAAAAATTATGAAATGATGAATGATCAAGCATAGGTAAAGATGGGATGCCCACCCTCTTTTCTAGGCAATTAAAACAACCTACAAGAAAGAGAATTCAAATTGTTGCATCCTCCCGATGCCTTCCAGCCTCTTTTTCCACCGGATGAACCTCACCCCCTGTTCCTTTTCTGGTGGTGGCTCATTCTGGTTGGCTGCTTCTACCGCCTCCACCACCTTCTTCTGAGGATACTCCTCAATTGCCTAATGGTAAGCGGGGCCCTCCTCCACAACTTCATCGATCACCACCATAACCTCGGATAGTATGGCTACATCAAGAAGATGGGCCACTGACTCTGGCATAATCTCACCCACCGCTGTCTCATCTCCTGAGAGAATCATGGAAAGATCGTCGGCTTTGGTAATGCCTCCTTATAGCTCTTTGAATTGGACCCCCTTCGAGGATTCGCCAGGACCTGACGCTGGGAAGGTCGAAACAGGAGGAGGCAGATCTGGTACTTTAAACTGCTTCCCAGCTACATTAATTACCCAATATTTGAATTTGAAATTATGTGTTATTCGAAGAAAGATGGCTGCAATACGGCTCTAGATGATCTTCCCGAGGATATCACCGATAATCCTCTATTTAAACCCGGCCTTACCATCACTTTCTTCATACTTTTTCAAATCTCATTTTTTTTCAAATTTCTTCTTCCCTGCTTTCTCTGCCGATTTCCCTCAATCTTCTGCTTGCTTTCACACCTCTCTTACCCATTAATGTCAACTTCCACAGATAGTGTTAATGCCTTGGTTGAGGGCACCGGAGGCCCTAACCTAGCTCCTCGTAAGCGGGTGCGGTGCGAGGAATTTCAAGCGATGAGGAATCTTCTCCGCTCCGCCAGTACCGTCGTTCTAACAGGAACATCTCTATCGGCTCTGGCATCTCAAACCAACCCGACAATCCTTTAAACTTAGTCGACAAAGATTTGATATCGGGGAGAGAGTCGATATAGTCGGGAGGGCTCAGGTCATAGTGGCAGAGCTTCCTTCAGTGGTGATCCCTCATTTTGAACCTAGGGTCATCCCCGATTCCGTTGTCGACCCTCAGTCGATTAGCTGTCTTCGGGACAAATATTTTATCCCTGACACCGTTTCCCTCACTATCCCCCACAGGAACTATGACGTTTTTAACCCGGCCACAGGCGTACTTCCTATCCAAGTCACGGATTTCAATAGTGGGGTGAGGTTCCCTCTTTACCCTACCCTTCGGCGGGCTCTCAATGCCCTTCAGTTGGCTCCGATTTAACTGACGCCCAAATTCTGGAGGCATATAGTCGGCTTTCTTGTATTATGGAGGGAGCAATGCGAGATGAGAAATGTAACCAAGGATCTCGGAGCTGAGGAGCTCACCTTTCTTTTCCAGATAGGTAGCCTGGCTGGGGTTCCACGAGGCCAATTAAATGCAATGCCAAGAATAGGCTCAACTTTATCATCTCCAGGGCTTCAAAAAAATACCCCTCTTGGAAAGAGGAATTGGTACTGGCAGAGGGAGACTAGGAGAGCTCTGTATTTGTCGGAGGGCATGAGTTCGAGGTTCCCACCACCTTTAGTGACAAACCCTCATGAGGTCAGGATTCTTTGCCCGCTAAGTCTGAAGCCGTGCTGAAGACCATCTTGGCTCGAAATTACTTAAATCTGAAGTTTCCAACCGCTGATGCCTTCAATCCCCGCAGGGTAAACAAGTACCTGCGGATCTCCGATGCTACTCCTCGTAAGTATCTCGCTCTATCCTCTCTTTGACTTGTCGGATGGTTCATTTTTGATAATCATTATCCCTTTTTTTTAACAGTGTTTGTTATTGCTCCAGTTTCTCGAGAAAGCCTGACAAGCTAGGATCTCTCCTCATCCATCCAGATCATCCCTAATAGCTTTCTCAGTTGTTTCGATGAAAGGGGGGTCAACCACTAAGGTAGCTGCCCTACTCGTTCCTTCCCCCTCATCTTCCCAAGTGAAGTCCAAGATAGCTATTCTTGGATCTCGAGCGGTAAAGGCTCAAAGCCGAGCAGGGTCTACCTCCAAAGTAGCCAATAAGTCCATTCTTACCCCCTCACCAGTAGTCTTTGCTTCAACCAAAACTCCCCGAGTCACATTATCCCTTTCTGTTGATCCGGTTGTATCCCAGGCAGTCGAGGTTCCCAGGGAGCCTGATGTTGATACTCCTGAGGTCGCCCCTTCTCGTCTCCACCAGCAATCGAGCTCGGCGGGTCAGGACAAGGTCTTGAAGCAATTTGTTGCATCCTATCCAGGCTACAGGCTTTCTAGGATGACCTCGATGCCCGTGGACATCATGATTACCAAAGGGTCTGCCATTCTAGCCGAGGTAACCGTCGCTTTTACTTCCTCATTCAGCAGCTTGATTTATCAGTTTCTAACATGAATTTTCTTAGCAGGCTTTCAAGTTTCAGGTAGCCATGGGGCATCGGGTGGCCTTCCTCCATGATCAAGCAGCCAAGGCAGAGGTTGAGTAAGCCATGGGGTTGTTTGCGCAGGCTCAAACCATGGTCTGGGAGATGACCTCCAGCCAACAGGGAATAGAGACACAGCTGGCTGTGCTTCAGTGCGACCATGAGAGGTTAAAGAGAGCTTTTGATCAGGAAACTCTCCGGTCGAAACGGTGGGCTAGCCAGAAGGATGACTGGAAGGGATAGGTGAAGGTTCTGGATGTCGAGAACCAGACTTTGCAGGCTCAAGTTACCCAGCTCCAGGTCGAGGTGGATGCCACTTTTAACGAGGGGTACTTCTATGCCTCCTATCTAGTTGTAGAGGTTCTTCCTCCCCCATTCGATCTCTTCAGTATCGTCGGCTGGGATAGAGAATAGGGCATGTCACGGGCTGTGGAGATGTCTTGCCCCAAAAATGATAGAGCAGGTCTTTCTAGGGAGGGAGCTGGGAAGCGGTTGGAGGTCCCAGATCTACCTCCTCTCGTTCTAGCCTTCCCAGCATCTGGTCCTGGTGAATCCTTGAAGGGGGGCCAAACCGAGGAGCTAAAAGGAGGTATTGTTGAAGAGAAAGACCCCCCCCCCCCCCCCGCAGTGCTCTCATGAGTGGAGTCAACAGAAGGCGGGAACGTGCCTGAGTCAGTGGCAAGCCATCTTGATGTAGCCATACAGCCTGAAGTTATGACGGTGATCAATAAAATCATGGAGGAGGATCCTGTTGACCCCGAGGCAGCCAGGGATGATCCCAGGAGGAGGTGACGAAGGCGGTAGATGTAGCTTACCAGGACGAGCTACGACCAGAGAGGGGAGCTGGGGGCGAGGTTCATTCTGTGGATTAGGAGGCTTGAGGCCCTAAAGAAGACGAAGAAGATTGAGTTCTCTCCCATGTAATCTGTTTTGAATGCCCGAAAAAAGGGGGTAGGCATCCCATCTTCAACTGGGTTTGATCTTTTGTCATTTTATTCTCTTTTTTTGTAGCCCGGAATCAAGGATTAGGCTCTCTGTTTGCTGTAGCCTTATTGGGGAATAGGCTCCCCCACTTAATAATAAAGTTTCAATTTTTGATCTACCGCTCTTTTCAACTTGTATGTACTTACTTGATCTCCCTCTAGGTCCAGTATTTATAGCGAAACAAACTATCTTGAGGGAACAACAGGATAAGAAAACTTTTTAATCTTGAAAATAAGCAGTTAGCGTCTGGCTTCCTGACCATCGAGTTTTGCAGCTCAATTTCCTTAGCCGATAGTCCCCTTGTTGGATTGTAGGCCTGTTATAGTGAGAGACCACGTATCAAGGAAAAAATAGTGAACATCAATAACCGGAATATTTAGAGTTCAAGTAAATCGAGCACTCCATCCCCGAGTCTCTTTGGGGGCCTGTATCCTGAGTAGAACATTAAGTAAAGAACTGTTTAGCCCCATCTTAGGATCTGGATCAGGAAAGCTTCCACCCTTTCAAGCTTGATTCCTTTTTGGGGGGAGTGGTAGCCCGCCCAAGGAATCAGGAGGGCTATCTTGATATTTCCTAGTCTCGAGATCTGGATGACATCTATGCTCTTACACTCAGATCCTTCTTGGGGGTGGTAGCCCGACCAAGGCATCAGGAGAGCTATCTTGCTATTTCCTGGTCTCGAGATCTAGATGGCAACTATGCTTTTACACTCAGATCCTTTTTGGGGGTGGTAGCCCGACCAAGGCATAAGGAGGGCTATCTAGCTATTTCCTGGTCTCGAGATCTGGATGGTAACTAGGCTCTTACACTCAGATTCTTCTTGAGGGTGTTTGCCAGACCAAGGCATCAGGAGGGCTATCTAGCTATTTCATGGTCTCGAGATCTGGATCGTAACTATGCTCATACACTCAGACCCTTCTTAGGGGTGGTAGCCCGACCAAGGCATTAGGAGGGCTATCTAGCTATTTCCTGGTCTTGAGATTTGGATGGCAACTATGCTCTTACACTAAGATCCTTCTGGGGGGTGGTAGCCCGACCAAGGCATCAAGAGGGATATCTAGCTATTTCCTGGTCTCGAGATCTAGATGGAAACTATGCTTTTACACTCAGATCCTTCTTGGGGGTGGTAGCCTGACCGAGGCATCAGGAGGGCTATCCAACTATTTCCTGGTCTCGAGATCTTGATGGCAACTATGCTCTTACATTCAGATCCTTCTGGGGGGTGGTAGCCTGACCAAGGCATCAGGAGGGCTATCTAGCTATTTCCTGGTCTCAAGATATGGATGGTAACTATGCTCTTACACTCAGATCCTTCTTGATGGTGTTTGCCAGACCAAGGCATCAGGAGGGCTATCTAGCTATTTCCTGGTCTCGAGATATGGATCGCAACTATGCTCATACACTTAGACCCTTCTTGGGGGTGGTAGCCCGACCAAGACATCAGGAGGGCTATCCAACTATTTCCTAGTCTCGAGATCGTGATGGCAACTATGCTCTTACACTCAGATCTTTCTTTGGGGTGGTAGCCCGACCAAGGCATCAGGAGTGCTATCTAGCTCTTTCCTAGTCTTGAGATCTGGATGATAACTATGCTCTTACACTCAGACCCTTCTGGACGGGGGGTAGTGCCCAGCCGAGGCATCATGAGTGGCAGGGGGCTTCCCCGGCTTATATATGGTCTTGAGGCGATAATGTCGATTTTTCCCTGTAGACCCAAATCATTGTAGGACATAGTTGGAGATGGAGTAAACAAGAAAAGCAAGCTTTATTGATATGGAGGATGGAGTACATTATTACCATTAAAAAAAACTAGGCAGAGGTCACCTGCTCCTGAGTCCCCCGTTCAAGGTTAAAATTTCCTTAGGTGATCTGCATTCCAAGTATGGTCGATAAGTCGGCCATTCATATCTTCGAGCTTGTACGCCCCATCATGGATTACCATCTTTATTAGGTATGGTCCTTCCCAGTTGGGCCTCAGAACCCTGTCTAACCTCTTCCTGGTGTTCAACATCACTTTCTGAGGACTAGATCCCCCTCTTTAAAGCTTCGGGCTTTAACCCTCATGTTGAAGTACTTGGCAATCCTGCTTTGGTAGATTGCTACTTTCTCGACTACTCGATCTTGTTTTTCCACTAGGAGGTCCAAGCTAGCTCAGAGCTTACTTTTATTGCTCTCAGGTTTGAATCGTTGGACTCTAAAGGAGGTCAACTTATGCTCTAGAGGTAGGACAACCTCAACTCCGAAGGCCAGCAAGTAGGGTGTTTCCCCGGTAGCTATTCTCATTGTAGTGCGGTAAGCCTAAAGGACCTCGGGAAGCTACTCTACCCATCTGCCTTTCTTCTGTTGTAGCTTTTTCTTCAACAATTTCTTAATGGTTTTATTCGTGGATTCCACCAAACCATTGGTCTGAAGGTGGGCTACCGAAGCAAACCAAAGGTCGATTCCCAAGCCTTCGTAGAAATATCTGAATCGGCTATTATTGAACTGTTTTTCGAGGTTGGTTATGATGGCAAGATGGGTTCTTAACCTACAAACTACATTGGTCTTGATGAACCTTGTTGTGTTCTCTTCTGATATCTGGAAGAGTGGTCCGGCTTCAACCCATCTTGTGAAGTAGTCAATCGCTACAATAGCGTGCTTGGCCTGTTCCGGAGCTGTAGGAAGCGGTCCAATTAAATCGTCTCCCCACATAGCAAAGGGGTATGGTGAGCTAAGGGATGACAAGCGCTCTAGAGGGAGGTGAGTAAAGTTTGAGGCCTTCTGGCATGCCTCACAGGTTTGCACCAAGTTCTTTGCCTTTTGATGGATGGTCGGCCAATAATACCCCATGTGGAGAACCTGATACGCCAAGGCCTTTCCACCAATATGGTTCCAGTATTCCCTGGAATGAGCCTCTCTCAAAGCCCATTTGGCGTCTTCAGGGTGTAGACATGGAAGCAGGGGAAGGGATTTTCCCCTTCGGTATAAATGCCCATCCACCTTACAGTACCAGACTGAGAGCCTTTTAACCCTCCTAGCTTGGTTGGGATCCCCGGGGAGTTTCCCGTTCTGTAGATACTCCACTATTGGATCCATCCAGCACGGATGTCGGTCTAAGGTATAAGCTTCCTTACCTGTCATAATGCTAGGTAGGGGGATTATTTGAAGAGTGACTCTGTAAGGTAGGGTCTGGCCACCATATGCAGTTATCTTGGCAAGAACATCAGCCCGATGATTTAGTTGTTAAGGTATCTGCTCGATTCTGAATCCCTTAAATCCGTTCCTGATTTGTTGAACCAATTTTAAGTAAGCAATCATATTATCCTCTTTTGCTTGATATTGCTTAGAGACTTGGTTGACCACAAGTGAAGAGTCGCTCTTGATATTCAGGTAATCAACCCCGAGTTCTATGGCTGCATTTATTCCAGCTAGCAGGGCTTCATACTCTGCCTCATTGTTTATGGCCTTAAATTCAAACTGGAAACAGTGATAGCATTCAATTCCTTATAGGTTGATGAGAACTATGCCCTATTTCCCCCCAGACTACATAGAAGCTCTGTCAGTGTTGAGAGTCCATGACTCTCAGCCCTCCGGCCAGTTGTCAGATTGTGGAGTCCTCTCAAGAGTTACATCTGTTTCCGTGGGGGTTGTCTGATCTGAAGGTACTGAGAGCTCGGCTACAAAGTCTGCTAGGGCCTGAGCTTTTATCTCGGTCCTAGGCTTATACTTTAAATCAAACTAGGTAAGCTCTAGGGCCCATAGAACCAGCCTTCCAGAAACATCCGGCCTTTGTAAGAATTGGCGGAGCGGTTGGTCCGTCACCACTACTATTGAATAAGCATGGAAGTAGGGACGGAGTTTCTTTGCTGATGTCACCAAGGAATAAGTGAGCTTCTCCAATAGATTATAGTTCTTTTCGGGCTTGGTTAGAGCGTGACTAACATAGTAGATAGGTCGCTGGATCTTATCCCCGCATTACTTGACTAAGGCCCCACTCACGGCGGTTTCTGAAACGGCCAAGTATATTTGGAGCTCATCTCCCGGATTTGGCTTAACCAGCAGTGGAGGGCTTGTTAGGTATCTTTTCAAAGCTTGGAAAGCTTGTTCGCTCTCCTGATCCCATTTCATGTTTCTTACCTGCTTGATTGTTTTGAAGAATGGTAGGCATTTATCAGTAGACCGAGAGATGAACCTGTTGAGCGCTGCTACCTGTCCGGTCAAGGCTTGAACCTGTTTAAGAGATGTGGGGGATTCTAGATCTAGGATAGCCATGATTTTTTCTAGGTTAGCTTCTATGCCTCTCTTATGAACCATGAAGCCCAGAAACTTCCCCGCAGTTACCCCAAAGACACATTTGGAAGGGTTCAACCTCATCAGGTTTTCCCTTAGGATCTTGAAGGTCCTACGAAAGTCGTCCAGGTGGCCTCCCGAGGTTAAAGATTTAGTGATCATGTCATCGATGTACACCACCATCGACCTTCTGATTTTGGGCTTGAACAAACAATTGACTAACTGCTGGTAGGTAGCTGCAGCGTTTTTGAGCTCGAAGAGCATCACCTTGTAGCAGTACAAGCCTTGCGCGGTGATGAAGCAGGTCTTTTCTTGGTCCGCGGGATGCATCATAATCTGATTGTAGCTGAAAAATGCGTCCATTAGACTCAGGAGCTTGTTCCCGGAGGTGGAATCGACCAACTAGTCAATTTTTAGCAGAAGAAAACTGTCCTTCGGGCATGCCCGATTGAGGTCGGTGTAGTCTAAACACATGCGCCACTTCCCATTTGCCTTCGTGACCATGACCACGTTGGCGATCCATTCGGGGTAACGGGCTTCTCGAATGAAGCCTGTCTGGGTTAGTTTATCCACCTCTTCTTGAACTGCCACATTTATTTTAGTGTTGGTGTGGCACCTTTTCTGTTTGATAGGCTTGAAAGTCAGATCAACCGTCAGTCGATATGCAGCTAATGTCATTGGGATCCCTAGCATCTCAGCATGACTCCAAGCAAATATGTCGTTGAACTCTGTGAGGAGCCTAATCAAACCTTCTTTCATTTCTGGCTCAAAGGTAGCTCCGATCTTGACGACCTTCGAGGGATCAATATTCGGACATGAATCTTTTCTAACTTATCCACTGCATGGCCGCTGGCCCATTCCCTTCTCTGTTTTTTCATGTCAGGCATAACCAAGCCTTTTTCGGGGTAATCGGTGGGACCCGCGACTTCCAATTTTAGTGCAGGAGTTATCTTACCTTGGATTGTAGTCACCTAGGCAAGTTATTTAGCTAGAGCTACTTGGTTGGCTGACACTGCGTAGCATTTCCTAGCTGCTTGCTGATCACCCCGAACTTCCCCTACGTTGTCTTCTACAGGGAACTTCAGGACATTGTGGTAAATAGAAATGACCCATTTCAAGGATGATAGAAATGGCTTCCCGAATATTGCATTGTAGGCCGATGGGGTATCCACCACCACGAAGTCGGTCATGATGTTTTGCTGGAGAGGTGCGGCTCCAATGATCACTTGTAGGATTTTTGATTCTACGGGTGTGATGGAGTCCCCAGTAAACCCATAAAATGGAGTAACGCAACTATTGTAGCACCATTGCTTCAAGTTTAGCTTATCCAGGTTATTTTTGAATAGGACGTCGACATTGCTGCCTGTGTCGACGAGCACGCAGTGCACTATGAAGTTAGTAATTTGTACTGTGATGACCATATGGTCATCATGAGGCTGCACGGTGTTATAGATATCTGCTTCGGTGAAGATGATCTGTGACAGCTGGGAGGGATTAGTCGGTCTCTGGTCGACCTTGAAGACATCCCACCCCTAATCGGTACGAGGGACCTTCCTCGTATGGTTTTTCCTGGAACTGTTTGAGGTGCAGGCTAGAGTGGGTCCCCCGCTGATAGTATGTATTATCTGAATATGTTGTATTAGGTCCACCTTCTCCCCTTTCCTTGTCTCAACATGTTCTCGGATCTCGGCTAGCACCTCTCTTCCAGTCTGAATGTTTTCCCTGACTTGTTGTAAGAATTCTATCAAGCATCCTCCCCTTATCAAAGCCTCAATCTAGTTCCACAGGTTGTAGCATTCTGAAGTGTTGTGCCCTACGTCCTCGTGAAAGTCGTAATATTTATAACGATTTCTCTTATCGATCAGGGGCTTTCATGGGAACAGGCTTTTATAACAAACCCTTGTCCCGAATGGCGAGGTAGATTATTTCTCGGGATGAATTTAAGGGAGTGTAAGGGTCGTATCCCCTCTCATCGCAAGCTATAGGGTCCACTGTCCTTGGAGATGGCAAAGCTTGAGGAGGAGCTTGTTTATCTGGATACCTTTCCGATATGGGCTGAGGAAGGGGGAAGCCGTATGTTGATTAATTAGGGGGTTTGTTTTTGCTTTTCTAAGCTTGCTCAGGCCTGGGAGCTTCCTTCTTTGGTCACTTTACGGCTCTCATGTCGTCATGTTCCATATTGACCTTGAGCTGTTCGTCGACCTCAATCTGTTCCAGCCCCGATCATAGGCTTCTTGGTAGGTTTCTGGATGTCTCTTGACAAATGACCTGAAAATTTTCCACTCCCACAAGTTTCTTCTAAAGTTGGCGAGGGTTTCTTTCTCGGTGAATACCCTCATCTGGCTGACTTCCTTGTGAAAACACTCGACATAAGCCTGAAGGGTTTCCCCTCTCTCCTAGATCACATATTGTAGGTAGATTGGGTCCTTCAGTCGGGGTTTCACTCCTTGGAATTGTGAGGAGAAATCGGTTCATAACTTGGTGAAGGAATCTACGCTTCCAGCAGGTAGTTACCTAAACCAGGTTTTACCATAATCCTTGAGGGTAGTGGGGAACATTCGACACATAGCGGCTCTGGTTGTGTTATGGCCCTCCATCTGTTGATTGAAGCTCTCTAAGTGGCTTAGAGGATCTTCAGTCCCAGAGAACCTGTCAATTGGCATTTTGAACTTAGGTGAGAGCTCTGCCTCCCGAACCCTTCTAGTGAAGGGGGCATTCATTTATTTAGAGGATCTTTCTTGTCCTCCTTGTACTTTCCCTTCTTCATCAATTGGATCTCTTTCTGAAGCTCTTCCAACTGGTCCCTTAAAGGCTTGCTTTCGGATTTCCTTGAGTTGATCTCAGATTCCTCACCATCGGATCCCTCTGACGAATTGGCAACCTCTACTAGGTTTCATTTTCCGACGGAGGGTTTGCTCAGGGGCTTTACTGACTTTCTTCTTTTCTACCTCGGGCTTCTCTCCTTAAAGTCGTTGGGTGGAGAAGCTCTCCATATTCCAGGGAAAGGACATCCACCGTAGATTTAACTTGTCTTGGTTGGTAGCGTTGCAGCGCTTCGGGAACATGGGGCATGGGCCCTAGCCTATCCCGGATCGAGGTTGAGAGCCCCACTCTATTACGAGTTGATTCCCGAGGGGCGGGTCCTAGGCAATCTAAGGCAGGTTGCCTAACCCCGGGCCTGTTTGACTCCCTCTGATTGCAGAGACCCGCTTGTTGGATAGCGATACCCTCAGCGGGTAGTCAAAGGCGGATGTTTTTTACAAAGGTCGCCGCTTGTTGGTCGTGCTTAACCTGACTTCCTAGAGGGGGATCCAGAGCTCGTAAAGTGGTTTGCAGGGTGGGAACCTGGCTATGGAGCCTGGATTTTCTCTCTTTCTTGGAGACCTTTCGCATCGATGTAGCAGACAGTTATCTCGATGTGCCCAACTGCTTTTCTGAGGAGCAAAGCCGCATGATTATTAAGAATTAACAAACTTTTCGAATGTAAAAAAAATGGTGGTGTGAGAGGTTTCCCATTGACGGCTACCATGAAAGTGGTGGCTGGGGTCGATACCGTTGGTTCCCGACCTGTTAAGAGATAGATGAGAAGTTGGATCGTAATAACAGTAAATGAGAGCTTTCATTATTGATATATTGCTTTAAAATACAACTCACTCTCTTATATGCTCACAGTCTCTCTAAGATGGAGGGTGGTAGCAACTCCGTGCCTGTCGAATAGTGGAAACGAAGGTGGCCGTGTTCTGAAAACAGAATTTAGGCATTCACCTCTTCTTTTCTTTCTCGCTTCTCTTCTTTCTTGCTTCTCTTCTTTGCAATCCAGCTTTTTCTGTGTGTGTATCAGTCTATGTAGGTTTTTCTCTATTTTCATCCCTCTTCTACCATGCTTTGCCTCATATATATATATATATATATATATATATATATATATATATATATATATATATATATCGTCCAAGTAGGTTTTTAGTTCGCAAATATTTTACCGTGATCCCATGAATCCGTTCCCTCCTTACAGGGAGAGATTCATCAATTGAATTTAAATTGTTATTGGATTCGATGATATCGTTGACGGAGATAAGTTTGTTCCCTTTTTTGAATCAAATTCATGACGTGCATGTAAATATTACGTGGAGATGATCCTAGTCGCGCCTTGCTTGTTTTTTTGTAGTTTTGAAGCCGAGCCAGCCTTCCCTGTTCATGCGGGGTGGCTTTAGGATCTTTCCGGGCTTCACGATGGTCGATTATGGGTGGAAAATTTCTCTTTGACCCCTGACCAAATTTCACTATTAACAGAAGTTCCCTCTGACTTGAACACCGGTGGTAGAGTTAGGGTTGGAGTCAGATTCCTTGTTTAATTGAGAAAGTTTTCCTCTATAAAGATAATTAATGAGAGCGAAATCTTCTCATTAATTACCTAATATTTGAATTTGAAACTGTGTGTTATTCAAAGAAAGACGGCTGCAATACGGCTCTAGGTTATCTTCCCGAGGATATCACCGATAATCCTCTATTTAAACCCGGTCTTACCGTCACTTTCTTCATACTTTCTCAAATCTCAAATTTTTAATTTTTTTCTTCCCTGCTTTCTCTGCCGATTTCCCTCTATCTTCCGCTTGCTTACACACCTTTTTTACCCATTAATGTCGACTTCCACAGATAATGTTGTTGCCTTGGTCAATGGCACCGGAGGCCCTAGCCTAGCTCCTCGTAAGTGGGTACGAGGAATTTCGAGTAAAGAGGAATCTTCCCTGCTCCGCCGGCACCGTCGTTTTAGCAGAAACGTCTCTATCGGCTCTGGCTTCTTGAACCAGTCCGTAAATCCTTTAAACCTAGTCGATGAAGATTCTTTTGTCGGGAAGAGAGTCAAAGTAGTCGGAAGGGCTCAGGTCACAGTGGCGGAGCTTCCTTCAGTGGTAATCCCTCCTTTCGAACCCAGGGTCATCCCCGATTCCACCGTCGACCCTCAGTAGATTAGCCGTCTTCGAGACAAATACGATATCCCTGACACCATTTCTCTTACTGTCCCCCACAGGAACTATTACATTTTTAATCCGCTTACAAGCTTACTTCCTATCCACGTTACTGCTTTTGACGGTGGGGTGAGGCTTCCTCTTCACCCTATCCTTCGCTGGGCTCTCAATGCTCTTCAGTTGGCTCCACTTCAACTGACGCCCGACTTCTGGAGGCATCTGGTCGGCTTCCTTGTATAATGGAGGAAGCAATGCGAGATGAGCAAGGTAACCAGGGAGCCCGGAGCTGAGGAGCTCATCTTTCTTTTCCAGATAGGTAGCCTGGCTGGGGTTCCACGAGGCCAATTCTATGCCAAAGCCAAGAATATGCTCAACTTTATCATCCCTGGGGCTTCAAAGAAGGATCCTGCTTGGAAAGAGGAATAGGTACAGGCGGGGGGAGATTAGGGGAGCTATGTATTCGTCGACAGGCATGAGCTCGAGGTTCCGACAGCCTTAAGTGACAAACCCTCATGGGGTCGGGATTGCTTGCCCACTGAGTCTGAGGCCGTGCTGAAGACCATCCTGGCTCAAAATTACTTAAATTTGAAGTTTCCAACTACTGACCCCTTCGATCCCCGCAGGGTGAACAAGTATCTGCGGATCTCCGATGCTACTCCTCGTAAGTATCTCGCTATATCCTGTCTTTAAATTGTTGGGTGGTTCAGTTCTGATGATTTTAATCCCTTTCTTAGAAGTGTTTGTTATTGCTCTAGCTTTTTGTAAAGACCGGCAAGCTAGGATCCCTCCTCCTCCTTCCAGATCATCCCCGGGAGCTCTCTCGACTATTCTGATTAAGGGGGGGTCAACCACTAAGGTAGTTGCCCCGATAGTTCCTTCCTTCTCATCTTTCCAGGTGATGTCCAAGATGGCTCTTCTTGCATCTTGAACGACAAAGGCTCTAAGCCGATGAAGGTCTGCCTCCCAAGTCGCCAATAAGTCTGCTCCTGCCCACTAACCAGTAGTCTCTGATTCAACCGATACTCCCCGAGTCACATTATCCCTATCTGCCGATCCGGATGTATCCCAGGCAGTCGAGGTTCCTAGGGAGCCCGATGCAGATATTCCTGAGGTAGCTTCTACTCACCCCCACCAGCAATCGAGCTTGGCGGGTAAGAACGAGGTCCTTAAGAAATTTGTTGCATCCTTTCCAGGCGGCTGGCTTTCTAGGATGACCGGGATGCCTGTTGACATCATGATTACCAAAGGGTCCACCCTTCTAGCCGAGTTAATCGTCGCTTTTACTTCTTTATTCAGTTGCTTGATTTGTCATTTTCTAACATGATTTTCCTTTGCAGGCTTTCAAGTTTTAGGTGGCCATGGGGCATCAGGTAGCCTTCCTCTGTGATCGGGCAGCCAAGGCAGAGGCTGAAGGGGAGCGAGCCATGGGGCTGCTTAAGCAGGCTCAAACCCTGGCCCAGGAGATGACCTCTTGCCAACAGGGAATGAAGACATAGCAAGCTGAGCTTCAGTGCGACCATGAGAGGTTGAAGCGGGCTTTTGATCAAGAAACTCTCCAGTCGAAATGGCAGGCTAGCCAGCGAGATAACTGGAAGGGAGAGGTGAAGGCACTGGATATCGAGAACCAGACTTTGCAGGCTCAAGTTGCCCAGCTTTAGGCCGATGGGTAAGCCTCTTTTAGTGAGGGGTACTTCTGCAGAGATGTCTAGCCCCAAAAATGATAGAAATGGTCTCTCTAGGAGGGAGCTAGGAAGTGGTTGGAGGTACCAAATTTGCCTCCTCCTATTCCAGCCTTCCCAGCATCTGGTCCCAGCAAATCCTCGAAGGGGGTCCAAATCGAAGAGCTAGAAAAAGGCCTTGCTGAAGCCCGAGACCCCCCGCAGTGCTATCAGGAGTGGATTCTACAGAAGGCAGGAACTTTCCTGAGTTTGTGGCCAGCCTTCATGATGCAGCCATACCGCCTGAAATTATGGTGGTGATCAATGAAATCATGGAAGAGGATCCTGTTGACTCCGAGGCAGCCAAGGCTGATCCCCATGAGGAGTTGGCAGAGACGGTAGATGAAGTTGATCAGGACGAGCTACGACTTGAGACGGGAGAAGGGGGCGAGGTTCATTCTGTAAAAGAGGAGGCTAAAAACCCTCAGGAAGATGAAGAAACTTGAGTTCTCTCCCTTGTACACTATTTTAAATGCCGAAAAAAGGGGTGGGCATCCTATCTTTAACAGGGATTGGGCTCCCTGTTTGCTGTAGCCTCGTTGGGGAATAGGCTCCCCTACTTAATAATAAAGTTTCAATTTTAGATCTACCTCTCTTTCCGACTTGCATGTACTTACTTGATCTCCCTCTAAATCCAGCATTTATAGCGAAACAAACTATCCTGGGGGAAAAACAGGATAAGGAAACTGTTTAATCATGAAAATGGGCAATTAGCTTCGGGCTTCCTGACCATTGAGTTTCGCAGCTCAATTTCGTTAATCAATAGTCCCCTTGTTGGATTGTAGGCAAGTTATAGTGAGTGACCACTTATCAAGGAAAAAATAGTGAACAGTAATAACCAGAATATTTAGAGTTTAAGTAAATCGAGCCATCCATCCCTGAGCCTCTTTGGGGGGCTTTATCCAGAGTAAAATATTTAGTAAAGAACTGTTTAGCCCCTTCTTAGGCTCGGAATCAAGAGGGCTTCCGCGCTTTCAAGCTCGATTCCTTCTTAAAGGGAGTTGTAGCCCGACCAAGGCATCAGGAGGGCTATCTAGCTATTTCCGGGTTTCGAGATCTAGATGGCAACTATGCTCTTACACTCAGATCCCTCTTGTGGGTGGTAGCCTGACCAAGGCATCAAGAGGGCTATCTAGCTATTTCCTGTTCTCGAGATCTGGATGGCAACTATGCTCTTACACTTAGATCCTTCTTGGGGGAGGTAGCAAGACCAAGGCATCAGGAGGGCTATCTAGCTATTTCCTGGTATCGAGATCTGGATGGAAACTATGCTCTTACACTCAACCTTCTTGGGGTTGGTAGCCCGACCAAGGCATCAGTAGGGCTATCTAGCAATTTCCTGGTCTCGAGATCTGGATGGCAACTATGCTCTTACACTCAGATCCTTCTTGGAGGTGGTTGCCCGATCAAGGTATCAGGAGGGCTATCTAGCTATTTCCTGGTCTCGAGGTCTTGATGGCAACTATGCTCTTACACTCAGACCCTTCTTAGAGGTGGTTGCCCGATCAAGGTATCAGGAGGGCTATCTAGCTATTTCCTGGTCTCGAGATCCGGATGGCAACTATGCTATTACACTCAAACCCTTCTTGGTATGGGGTAGTGCCCGGCCGAGGCATCAGTAGTTGCCGGAGGGGTTTCCCTAGCTTACCCCTTGTCTTGAGGCGATAATGTCGATTTTTCCCTGTAGACCCAAATTATTGTAGGACATATCTAGAGATGGAGTAAACAAGAAAAGCGAGCTTTATTGATATGGAGTATGAAGTACATTATTGTCGAAAAAAAAAGAAACTAGCCGGAGGTCGCCTTCTCTTGAGTCCCTTGTTTAAAGGTAGAATTTCCTTAGGTGATCCGTATTCCAAGTATGGTCGATGAGTCGGCCATTCATATCCTCGAGCTTGTACGCCCCATTACGGATCAACATCTTTATTAGGTATGGTCCTTCCCAGTTGGGACCTAGGACTCCATCTGACCTTTTTCTGATGTTCAACATTACTTTCCTGAGGACTAGATCCCTTTATTTGAAACTTCAAGCTTTAACCCTCCTGTTGAAGTACCTGGCAATCCTGCTTTGGTAGATCGCTACCTCCTCAGCTATTCAATTTTGCTTCTCCTCCGGGAGGTCCAAGCTAGCTCGAAGCTTACTTTCATTGCTCCCCGGTTCGAATCGTGGGACTCTAAAGGAGGTCAACTTGTGCTATATGGGTAGGACTGCTTCAACACCCGAAGGCCAGCGAGTAGGGCATTTCCCCGGTAGCTGTTCTCCTTGTAGTACTGTAAGTCTAGAGGACCTCAGGAAGCTCCTCTACCCATCTGCCTTTCTTCTGCTGTAGGTTTTTCTTCAACAACTTCTTAATGGTTTGGTTCGTGGATTCTACCAAACCATTGGTCTGAGGGTGGGCCACCAAAGCAAACTGAAGGTCGATTTCCAAGCCTTCTTAAAAATCCCTGAATAGGCCGTTATCAAACTATTTTTCGAGGTCGGTTATGATGTCAAAAGGGGTTCCAAACCTACAAACTACATTGGTCTTGATGAACCTTGTTGTGTTTTCTTCTTATATCTGGGAGAGTGGTCTGACATTAACCCATCTTGTGAAATAGTCAATAGCTATGATAGCGTGCTTGGCCTGTCCCGGAGCTGTAGGAAGCGGTCCAATCAAATCGACTCCCCATATAGCAAAGAGGTATGGCGAGCTAAGGGACGACCAGCGCTCCGGAGGGAGGTGACTCAAGTTTCCGGCCTTCTGGCATGCCTTGCAGGTTTGCACCTAGTTCTTAGCATCTTAATGGATGGTCGGCCAATAATACCCCATGCGGAGAACCTGATATGCCAAGGCCTCTCCACCAATATGGTTCACGCATTCTTCAGAATGAACCTCTCTCAAAGCCCACTTGGCGTATTCAGGGTGTAGACATCAGAGCAGGGGAAGGGATTTCCCCCTTCGGTATAAATGCCCATCCACCGTACAATACCGGACCGAGAGCCTTTTAACCCAATTAGCTTGGTCGGGCTCCCCATGGAGTTGCCCGTTCTGTAGATACTCCACTATTGGATCCATCCAGCACGGCTGTCGGGCCAAGGTTTAAGCTTTCTTACCTGTCATAATGCTAGGTAGGGGGATTATTTAAAGAGGGACTCCGTGAGGTAGGGTTTGGCCATCATATGCAGCTATCTTGGCAAGGACGTCAGCCCGATGATTTTGCTGTCGAGGTATCTGCTCGATTCGGAATCCCTTAAACCTGCTTTTGAGCTGCTGAACCAATTTTAGGTACTCGATTATATTATCCCCATTTGCCTGATATTCCCCAGAAACTTGGTTGACCACGAGTGAAGAGTAACTCTTGATATTCAGGTAATCAACCCTGAGTTCTATGGATGCCTTTATTCCAGCTAGCAGGGCTTTATACTCTGCCTCATTTTTTGTGGCTTTAAATTCAAATCGGAAACAATGGAAACACTCAATTCCTTTTGGGTCGATGGGAACGATGCCCACTCATCCCCAAGACTACCTAGAAGCTATGTCCGTGTAGAGAGTCCATAACTCGCAGCCAGTTGTCAGACTCTGAAGTCCTCTCAAGAGTTACATCTGTTGCCGTGGGGGTTGCGTGGTCTGAAGGTACTGAGAGCTCGACTATAAGGTCTTCTATGCCTGAGCTTTTATTGCGGTCCTAGGCTTATACTTTAAATCAAACTAGGTAAGCTCTAGGTCCCATAGAACTAGTCTTCAAGAAACATACGGCCTTTGTAAGAATTGATGAAAGGGTTGGTCCGTCACCACTGCTATTGAATGAGCATGGAAGTAAGGACGAAGTTTCCTTACCGAGGTCACCAAGGCATAAGTAAGCTTCTCCAATAGAGTATAGTTCTTTTCGGGCTTGGTTAGAGCATGGCTCACATAGTAGATAGGTCGCTGGATCCTATCTCAGCATTCCTTGACCAAGGCTCCACTCACATCAGTTTCTAAAACTGGCAAACATATTTGGAGCTCTTCTCCAGGATTTGGCTTGATCAGCAGTGGAGGGCTTGTTAGGTATCTTTTCAAAGCTTGGAAAGCTTGTTCGCTCTCCTGATCCCACTTCATGTTTCTTCCCTGCTTAAAAGCTTTGAAGAATTGTAAGCACTTATCGGTAGACAGAGAGATGAACCTGTTGAGCGCTGCTACCTGTCTGGTCAAGGCTTGAACCTGTTTAAGAGATGTGGGGGATTATAGACCCAAGACAACCATGATTTTTTCTAGGTTATCTTCTATGCCTCTCTCATGGACCATGAAGCCCAGAAACTTTCCCGCAATTACCCCAAAGGCACATTTGGAAGGGTTCAACCTCATATGGTTTTCCTTTAAGATCATGAAGGTCCTACGAAGGTCGTCCAGGTGGCCTCCCGAGGTTGAAGATTTAGTGATCATGTTATCAACGTACACCTCAAATGACCTTCCGATTTTGGGCTTGAACTAAAGGTTGACTAACCGCTAGTAGGTAACTCTAGCATTTTTAAGCCCGAAGGGCATCACCTTGTAGCAGTACGGGTATTGAGCAGTGATGAAGCCGGTCTTTTCTTGGTCCACGGGATGAATCATAATCTTATTGTAGCCTGAAAACGCATCCATGAAACTCAAGAGCTTGTTACCGGAGGTGGAATTGACCAGCAGGTCAATTTTTAGTAGAGGAAAACTGTCTTTCGGGCATGCCCGGTTGAGGTCGGTGTAGTCTACACACATGCGCCACTTTCCATTTGCCTTCGTTACCTTAACCACGTTAGCGATCCATTCAGAGTAATGGGCCTTCTTGAATGAAGCCTGCCTAGGTTAGTTTATCCACCTCTTCTTGAACAGCCACATTTCTTTCAGTGTTGAAGTGGTGCCTTTTCTGTTTATGAGCTTAAAGGTTGGATCCACTGCTAGTCGATGTGCATCTAATGTCATTGGGATCCCCGGCATCTCAGCATGACTCCAAGTAAATATATCGTTGAACTTTGTGAGGAGCCTAATCAAACCTTCTTTCATTCCTGGCTCAAGGGTAGCTCCGATCTTGACGACCTTCGAGGGATCTCTTATTCAGGCAGGAATCTCTTCTAAGTTATCCATTAAATGGCCGCTAGCCCATTCCCTTCTTTTTCTTCCATGTCGGGCACCACGAGACCTTCTTCAGGGCAATCAGTAGGACCCGTATCTTCAAGGTTTAGTGCAGGAGTTATCCTACCTTAAATCATCATCACCTGGGCGAGTTGTTTAGCTAGAGCTGCTGGGTTGGCTGACACTACGTAGAATTTCCTAGCTGCTTGCTGATTCCCCTAAACTTCCCCCACCTTGTCTCCTACCGGGAACTTCAGAACATTGTGGTAAATAGAAAGGACCCCTTTCAAGGATGATAGAAATGGCCTCCCTAATATTACATTGTAGGCCGATGGGGTATCCACAACCACAAAGTCGGTTATGATGTTTTGCTAGAAAAGTACGGTTCTAATGATCACTGGTAGGATTTTTGATCCTACAGGTGTGATGGAATCCCTAGTGAACCCATATAATGGAGTAGTGCAACTATTGTAGCACCACTGCTTCAATGCTGATACCTGTGTCGATGAGCATGCGGTGCACCATGAAGTTGGCAATTTGTACCGTGACGACCATGGGGTCATCATGAGGCTGAACGGTATTATAGACATCTTCTTTGGTAAAGATGATCTGCGACAGCCGGGAGGGATTAGTGGGTCTTTGGTCTACCTTTAAGACATCCCGCCCCTGGTCTGTATTAGGGACCTGCCTCGCATGGTTTTTCCTGGAACTGTTGAAGGTGCTGGCCAGAGTGGGCCCCCCACTGATAGTATAAATTATCTGAATCTATTGCATCAGGTCCACCTGTTCTCCTTTACTTTTCTCAGCATGTTCTCGAATCTCGGCTTTCACCTTCCTTCCAGTCTGAATGTTCTCCCTGACTTGTTGTAAGAATTCTATCAAGCATCCTTCCATTATCAAAGCCTCAATCTGGTTCCGCAGGTTGTAGCATTCTGAAGTGTTGTGCCCTACGTCCTCAAGAAAGTCACAATATTTATAACGATTTCTCTTATTGATCGGGGCTTTCATGAGAGCAGGCTTCTGTAACAATCCCTTGTCTTGAATAGCAAGGTAGACTGTTTCTCGGGATGTATTTAAGGGAGTGTAATGGTCATACCCTCTCTCATCGCGAGCTAGAGAGGCCATTATCCTGGAAGGTGGTAAAGCTGGAGAGGAGCTCATTTATCTTGATACCTTTCCGACCTAGGTTGAGGAAGGTGGAAGCCGTATGTTGATTTATTAGGGGGTTTGTTCAGGTCTGGGAGCTTTCTTCTTTTGTCGCTTTATGGCTCTCATGTCGTCATGCTTCATCTTGACCTTGAGTTGTTCGTCGACCTCAATCTATTCCAGAGCCCGATCATAGGCTTTTTTGTAGGTTTCCAGAGGTCTCTTGGCAAAAGGCCAGAAAAGTTATCCTGTCCACAAGTTTCTTCTGAAATTAGCGAGGGTTTCTCTCTTGGTGAAGTGCCCCATCTAGATAACTTCCTTGTGCAAACTCTCGACATAAGCCCGGAGAGTTTCCCCTCTCTCCTGGATCACGTATTGTAGATGGATCGGGTTTTTCAATCAGGGTTTCACTCCCTGGAATTGTAGGCAGAAATCAGTTGATAACTTGGTGAAGGAATCCATGCTTCCAGCAGGTAGTTTCCTAAACCAGGTTTTAGCATAATCCATGAGTGTAGTAGGGAACATTCGACACATAGCGGCCTTGGTTGTGTTTTAAACCTCCATCTGTTGAACAAAGCTCACTAGATGGCTCAGGGGATCTTCAGTCCCAGAGATTCTGTCAGCTGGCATTTTAAACTTAGGCAGGGAGCTCTGCCTCCCGGATCCTCCTGGTGAAAGGAGCATTCATTTCACTTAAATGATCTTTCTTGTCCTCCTTGTACTTTCCCTTCTTCATCAATTGGTCCTCTTTCTGAAGATCTGCCAACTGGTCCCTTAGACGCTTGCTTTCGGATTTCCTTAAGTTGATAGCGGATTCCTCACAATCAGATCCCTCTGACGAACTGGCGACCTCTACCCGACTCCTTCATCGGGGGGGGTTCTGCTCAGGGCTTTGCTGACTTTCTTCTTCTTTACCCCGGGTTTCTCTCATTGAAGTCGTTGGGTGAAGAAGCTCTCCCCGTTCCCGACGAAGAACATATGTTACGGATTTTACTTGTCTTTGTTGGTAGCGTTGCAGCGCTTCTTGAACATGGGGCATGGGCCCTAGCCTATCCGGGATCGAGGCTGGCAGCCCTGCTCTATTACGAGTAGATTCCCGATGGGCAGGTCCCAGGCTTACTTGACTCCCCCTGATTGCAGAGACCCGCTTACTGGATAGCGATACCCTCTGCGAGTAGTCGGAGGCAGACGTTTTCTATAAAGGCCGCTGCTTGCTGCTCAAGCTCGACCTGATTTTCCAGAGGGAGATCCAGAGCCCGCACAGTGGTTGGCAAGGTAGGAACCTGGCTATGGAGCCCGAATTTTCTTCCTTTCCTCAGTACCTTTCGCGTCGATGTAGCAGAAGGTTGTCCCGATGTGCCATGCTGCCTCTGTGAGGAGCGGAGCCTCATGATTATTATGAAATAACAAACTTTTTGAATGTAAAAGATGGTGGTGTGAGAGGTTTCCCACAGACGGCGCCAGAAAGAGTTGATGGGAAATTTGCTCTGGATAAGAAATTCCTGTTAACACCCTCGAGACCACTACCACGAAAGTGGTGGCCGGGGTCGGTACCATTGTTTAACGACCTGCTAAGAGATAGACAAGAGGCTGAATTGTAATAACAATGTTAACAGTGAAATTTGGCCAGGGGTCAAAGAGAAATTTTTCACCAATAATCGACAATCATGAAGCCCAAAAAAGTCGTAAAGCCACTCTACAGAAGAAGGGAAGGCCGTCTCGGCTACAAGACTACAAAAAAACAAGCCAGGCGTAACCAGGACGAGCCCCCCACAAGAGTACTGGAACCCGGGTTTCTCCAAGCCATCTATCGGGGAACCTCGGCTCTGAGGTCGTTCTCCACAACAGCCCCGAGAATGCCAGAGGAAGTCTCCAACCTCAAGAGACATTCAAGAGAAGCCCGCCAACCTCTCTAGAGGGAACGGATTTATAGGATCACGGTAAAGTATATTTGAATTAAAAACCTACTTGGACGATATAAATATGTGAAGCCAAGCATGGTAGACAGAGGACGAAAAACAAAGAATAACCTACAAGAACTGATACATACATAGAAAAATTTAGATAGCAACAGAGAGAAGAGAGAAAGAGAATAAGAGATGAAGGCCTAAATTCTATATTCAGAACACGACCACCTTCGTTTCCACTATTCGACCGGCACAGAGTTGCCACCACCCTACAACTTAAGGAGACTGTGAGCACACGAGAGAGTGATTTGCACTGTCACATAACCAACCAAGACAAGTTTAATCAGCGGTAGATTTCCATCCCTGGGAATAAAGAGAGCTTCTCCACCCTACGTCCTCAAGGAGAGAAGCCCGGGGTAGAGAAGAAAATAGTCAGCAAAGCACCCGAGCAAACCCCCCCCCCCCCTCCGAAGAAGTAGCTGGGTAGAGGTCGCTAGTTTGTCAGAGGGATCTGATGGTGAGGAATCAGAGATCAACTCAAGGAAATCCGAAAGCAAACGCCTAAGGGACTAGTTGGCAGAGCTTCAGAAAGAGGTCCAATTGATGAAGAAGGGAAAGTACAAGTAGAACAAGAAAGATCCTTTAAGTGAAATGAATGCCCCCTTCACCAGAAGGGTCCAGGAGGCAGAGCTCCTACCTAAGTTCGAAATGCAAACTAACAGGTTCTCCAGGACTGAAGATCCTCTGAGCCACTTAGAGAGCTTCGTTCAACAGATGAAGGTTCTGAACATAACCAGGGCCGCTATGTGTCAAATGTTTCCTACTACCATCACGGATTATTCTAAAACCTGGTTTTGGAAACTACGCGCTGGAAGCGTAGATTCCTTTACCAAGTTATCAACCGATTTCTGCTCATAATTCCAGGGAGTTAAGCCTTGACTGATGAACTAGATCCATCTACAATACGTGATCCAGGAGAGAGGGGAAACCCTCCGGGCTTTTGTCGAGCGTTTTCACAAAGAAGTCATCCAGATGAGGGTCTTCACCGAGATGAAAACACTCGCCAACTTCAAAAGGAACTTGTGGGCAGGAAAGCTTTTCCGATCTTTCGCTAAGAGACCTTCAGAAACTTACCAGGATGCCTATGATGGAGCTATGGAGCAAATTGAGGTTGATGAGCAGCTCAAGATCAAGATGGAACATGATGACATGAGAGCCGTAAAGCGACAAAAGAAGGAAGCTCCCAGACCCGAGCAAGCTCAGAAAAGCCAAAACAAACCCCCTAATAAATCAACATACGATTTCTCCCTTCCTCAGCCCAGATCGCAAAGGTATCTAGATAGATGAGCTCCTCCTTAAGCTTTACCACCTCCCATGACAGTGGGGGTTCGACCATTACACTCCCTTAAATGCATCCCGAGAAATAGTCTACCTCGCCATTTAGGACAAGGTTTTGTTACAAAAACCTGCTCCAATGAAAGCCCTAGTCGATAAGAGAATTGTTATAAATATTGCGACTTTCACGAGGTCGTAGGGCTCAACACTTCAGAATGCTACAACCTACGGAACCAGATTGAGGCTTTGATAAGGGGAGGATGCTTGATAGAATTTTTACAACATGTATGAGAGAACATTCAGACCGGAAGGGAGGTGCAAGCCGAGATTTGAGAACATGCTGAGAAAAGTAAAGGAGAATAGGTGGACCTGATGCAATAGATTCAGGTAATACATACTATCAGCGGGGGACCCACTCTGGCCGACACCTCCAACAGTTATAGGAAAAACCATGCGAGGAAGGTCCCTCGTACGGATGAGGGGGGGATGTGTTCAAGGTCTACCAAAGATCCACAAATCCCTTCCGACTGTCACAAATCATCTTCACCGAAGCAGATGTCTATAACACCATGCAGCCTCATGATGACCCCATGGTCGTCACGGTACAAATTGCGAACTTTATGGTGCACCGCTTGCTAGTCGACAAAGGTAGCAGCGTCGACGTCCTGTTCAAAGATACCTTGGAGAAGCTAAACTTGAAGCAATTGTGCTACAATTGTTACACTACTCCATTTTATAGGTTCACTGGGACTCTATCACCTCCGTAGGATCAAAAATCCTACCAGCGATCATTGGAGCCGCACCTCTCCAACGAAACATCATGACCGACTTCGTGGTAGTGGATACCCCATCGGCCTACAATGCAATATTTGGGAGGCCATTTCTATCATTCCTGAAAGGGGTCCTTTCTATTTACCACAATGTCCTGAAGTTCTCGATCGGAGACAAGGTGGGGGAAGTTCGGGGTGATCAGCAAGCAGTTAGGAAATGCTATGCAGTGTTAGCCAACCCAGTAGCTCTAGCTAAACAACTCACCCAGATTATGACGATCCAAGGTAGGATAACTCCTGCACTAAACCTGGAAGATACGGGTCCTTCCGATTGCCCCAAAGAAGGCCTCGTGGTGCCTGACATGGAAGAACAGATAAGGGAATGGGCTAGCAGCCATCCAGTGGATAAGTTAGAAGAAATTCCTGTCCGAATAAGCGATCCCTCGAAGGTTGTCAAGATCGGAGCTACCCTTGAGCCAGGAATGAAAGAGAGATTGATTAGGCTCCTCACAGAGTTCAACGACATTTTTGCTTGGAGTTATGCTGAGACGCCAGGGATCCAGATGACACTAGCTGCACATCGACTGGCGGTGGATCCGACCTTCAAGCCCATCAAACAGAAAAGGTGCCTATTCAACACATAAATAAATATGGCGGTTCAGGAAGAGGTGGATAAACTAACCTAGGCAGGCTTCATTTGAGAAGCCCATTACCTCGAATAGACTGCCAACGTGGTCATGGTAACGAAGGCAAATGGGAAGTGGCGTATGTGTGTAGACTACACCGATCTCAACCAGGCATGCTCGAATGACAGTTTCCCTCTGCCAAAAATTGACCAGCTATTTGATTCCACCTCCAGGAACAAGCTCCTGAGCTTCATGGACGTGTTCTCTAACTACAATCAGATAATGATCATCCCACCGACCAAGAAAATACCAGTTTCATCACCGCCTAAGGCCTGTACTGCTACAAGATGATGCCTTTCGGGCTCAAAAATGCTGGAGCTACTTACCAACGGTTAGTCAACCGGTTGTTCATGCCCAAAATCGAAAGGTCGATAGAGGAGTACATTGATGACATGATCACTAAATCTTCAACCTAGGAAGGCCACTTAGACGACCTTCGTAGGACCTTCATGATCATAAAGGAAAGCTAGATGAGGTTGAACCCTTCCAAATATGCCTTTAGGGTAACTGCGGGGAAGTTTCTGGGCTTCATAATAGAGGCTAACCCGGAAAAAATCATGGCTTTCCTGGATCTTGAATCCACCACATCTCTTAAACAGGTTCAAGCCTTGACCGGACAGGTAGCATCGCTCAATAGGTTCATCTCTCAGTCCACTGATAAATGCCTACCATTCTTCAAAGCTATCAAGCAGGGAAGAAACATGAAGTGGGATCAGGAAAGCGAACAAGCTTTCCAAGCTTTGAAAAGATACCTAACAAGCCCTCCACTGCTGGTCAAGCCAAATCTTGGAGAAGAGCTCCAAATATACTTGGCCATTTCAAAAACCGCCGTGAGCGGGGCCTTGGTCAAGGAATGCAAGGATAGGATCTAGTGACCTATCTACTATGTGAGCCATGCTCTAACCAAGCCCAAGAAGAACTACACTCTATTGGAGAAGCTCGCTTACGCCTTGGTGACCTCGGTAAGGAAACTTCGTCTTTACTTCCATGCTCATTCAATAGCAGTGGTGACAGACCAACCCCTTCGTCAATTCTTATAAAGGCCGGATGTTTCTAGAAGGCTGGTTCTAAGGGCTCTAAAGCTTACCCAGTTTGATTTAAAAAGTAAGCCTAGAGCCGCGATTAAAGCTCAGGCACTGGCAGACTTTGTAGCCGAGCTCTCAGTACCTTAAGATTAGGCAACCCCCACTATAACAGATGTAACCCTTGAGATGACTCTAGAGTCTGACAACTGGCCAGAGGGTTGCGAGTCATGGACTTTCTACACTGACGGAGCCTCTAGACAATCTGGGGGAGGAGCGGGCATAGTTCTCATTGATCTGGAAGGAACTGAGTGCTACCATTGTTTCTTGTTTGAATTTAAAGCCACAAACAATGAGGCAGAGTACGAAGCCCTGCTAGCTAGAATAAAGGCAGCCATAGAACTCGGGGTTGATTACCTAAATATAAAGAGCGACTCTTCACTCGTGGTCAACCAAGTTTCCGGGGAATATCAGGCAAAAGGGGTTAATATGGTGCATACCTTAATTGGTTCAGCAGCTCAAAAGCAGATTTAAGGGATTCGGAATGGAGTAGATACCTCGACAGCTGAATCATCGGGCTGACGTACTTGCCAAGATAGCTGCATATGGTGGCTAGACCTTACCTCACGGAATCCCTCTTCAAATAATCCCCCTACCTAGCATTATGGCTGGTAAGGAAGCTTATACCTCGGACCGACAGCAGTACTGGATGGATTCAATAGTGGAGTATGTATAGGATAGGAAACTCCCTGAGGAGCCCGACAAAGCTAAGAGGGTTAAAATGCTCTCGGTCTGGTATTGTACGGTGGATGGGCATTTATACCGAAGGGGAAAATCTCTTCCCCTGCTCCGATGTCTACACCTGAAGATGCCTAGTGGGCTTTGAGAGAGGTTCACTCCGGGGAATGCGAGAACCATATTGGTGGAGAGGCCTTGGCATATCAGGTTCTCCGCATAGGGTATTATTGGTCAACAATCCATCAAGATGCTAAGACCTTGGTGAAAACCTACGAGGCATGCCAGAAGACCGCAAACTTGAGTCACCTCCCTCTGGAGCGTTTGTCATCCCCTAGCTCACCGTACCCCTTTGCTATGTGGGGGGTAGATTTGATTGGACTGCTTCCTAAAGCTCCGGGACAGGCCAAGCACGCTATCTTAGCGATTGACTACTTCACAAGGTGGGTTGAAGCCGGACCACTCTCCCTGATACCAAAAGAGAATACAACAAGGTTCATCAAGACCAATGTAGTTTACAGGTTCGGAACCCATCTTGCCATCATAACCGACCTCGAAAAACAGTTCAATAATGGTCGATTTTGTTGACGAAAAAGCTATAAAAGAAGAAAGGCAGATAGGTAAAGGAGTTTCCCGATGACCTCTGGGCTTATCGCATAATAAGGAAAATAGCTACCGGGGAAACGCCATACTCGTTGGCCTTCGGGGTTGAAGTAGTTTTACCTATAGAGCACAAGTTGACCTCCTTTAGAGTCCAACGATTCGAACCGGAGAGCAATGAAAGCAAGCTTCGAGCTAGATTAGACCTCCTGGAGGAGAAGCAAGATCGAACAGCTGAGAAGGTAGCGATCTACAAAAGAAAGATTGCCAGGTACTTCAATAGGAGGGTTAAGGCCCGAAGCTTTAAAGAAGGGGATCTAGTCCTCAGGAAAGTGATGTTGAACACCAGAAAGAGGTCAGACGGGGTCCTAGGGCCCAACTGGGAAGGACCATACCTAATAAAGATGATAATCCGTAATAGGGCGTACAAGCTTGAAGATATGAATGGCCAACTCATCGACCACACTTGGAATGCAGAACACTTAAGGAAATTCTACCCTTGAATAGGGGACCCAGGAGCTGGCGACCTCCGACTAGCTTCTTTTATTTTTTTTCCAACAATAATGTACTCCACTCTCCATATCAATAAAGCATGCTTTCTTGTTTACTCTTTCTTCAACTATGTTCTACAATGATTCCAGTCTACATGGAAAGTTTGACATTATCGCCTCAAGAGCAGGGGTAAGCCGATGAAGCCCCCCCGCCACTCTTGATGCCTCAACCGGACACTACCCACTGCCAAGAAGGGTCTGAGTGTAAGAGCAAGGTTGCCATTTAGATCTCAAGACCAGGAAATAGCTAGATAGCCCTCCTGATGCCTAGGTCAGGCTATCACCCCCAAAAAGGATTTGAGTGTAAGAGCATAGTTGCCATCTAGATCTCGAGACTAGGAAATAACTAGATAGCCTTCCTGATGCCTTGGTAGGGCAACCTCCCTCAAGAAGGATCTGAGTGAAAGAGCATAGTTGCCATATAGATCTCGAGACCAGAAAATAACTCGATAGCCCTCCTGATGCCTTCGTCGGGCTACCACCCCCAAGAAGGATCTGAGTGTAAGAGCATAGTTGCCATCCAGATCTTGAGACTAGGAAGTAGCTAGATAGCCCCCCTGATTCCTTGGTCGGGCTACCACCCCCAAGAAGGATCTATGTGTAAGAGCATAGTTGCCATCCAGATCTCGAGACCAGGAAATAGCTATATAGCCCTCCTGATGCCTTGGTCAGGCTACCACCCCCAAGATGGATCTTAGAGTAAGAGCATAGTTGCCATTTAGATCTCGAGACCAGGAAATAGCTAGATAGCCCTCTTGATGCCTTGGTCGGGCTACCACCCCGAAGAAGGATTTGAGTGTAAGAGCATAGTTGCCATCCAGATCTTGAGACAAGGAAATAGCTGGATAGCCCTCTTGATGCCTTGGTCAGGCTACCACTCCCTCCAAGAATGAATCGAGCTTGAAAGCTCGGAAGCCCTCCTGATCCTGATCCTGATCCTGATCCTGATCCTGATCCAAAGAAGGGGCTAAACAGTTGTTTACTTAATGATCTAATCGGGATACAGCCTTCCAAAGTGGATCGGGGATGGAGGGCTTGATTTACTTAAGCTCTAAATGTTCCGGTTATTGCTGTTCACTATTTTTTCCTTGATACGTGGTCACTCACTATAACAGGCCTACAATCCAACAAGGGGACTATCGACTAAGGAAATTGATCTGTGAAACTTGGTGGTCAAGAAGCCTGACGCTAAATAGTTTCCTTATCCTGTTGTTCCCCCAAGATAGTTTATTTCGCTATAAATGCTGGACCTAGAGGGAGATCAAGTAAGTACATGCAAGTCGGGAAGAGAGGTAGATCTAAAATTGAAACATTATTATTAAATAGGGGAGCCTATTCCCCAACTAGACTACGCAAACAGGGAGCCCCATCCTTGATACCGAGCTAAAAAAAGAATAAAATGACAAAAGATTCTATTAATAGTAAAATTTGGTTAGGGACTAAAGAAGAATTTTCCACTTCCCAGCCATCCTACAAGGGTTCTAAATTTGGGCTTATATGACGGGGTATCAAGGTCCCCGAATTAGAGCTACCACGTGAACCTACAGAAGCAAGACGAGGCCGCCCATACCATCTGAGCATCTCGCATGTGTCCAGGATTACCAAATAAAGCCTGACGAGACCGCATCAAGCTCATTATGCCAGGATAAAGCCCGAAGCTAGGTCAACGTGAAAGAACCTAGGTCCCCCGACATCAAGGTATCTCGTGACACTCTCCTAGAGCTTGCTACTATCTCTACTTTCACTAGGAGACCTTCAAGGTGCCGAACTTGACTTGCAAAGGCCCTCCTGCCTCGTCGAGGTATAATCTCGACCTATCCGAGCATAAAAGGAATAAGCCCGTAAAGCCCCATCGCTACCAAAAGCACCAAGATCCACTGTAGATCCTGGCGTGGTTAAATCAAGTAGCAAGAGCAGTACTCGAGCGTACCTCTCCATCCTTCAAGAAGCAAGCCAAGATCGCCTGTTTATGGCGAACACCTTACCAGGGATTGCCAGCCAAGCCCGCTACCCCGGTAGGAGGCCTGTATAATTAGGTCAAGCTCCATGATAAAGCTCGACGTAGCTAAACCAAGCTCAAAACTACAAGGTTGGAACCCTATGGGATATTTCACCCCTAAAATGGTTAGCATAAGCTCCATGGGAAGACCAGCATGATCGATCTAGCTCTATGACAATCGAGAGGTCCCCAGGGGACCCCGCCCAGTGTACTGGATCCTAGGGTACCTCGCTTTCAAGGAATATCAAATGTCACCTCAGGTAACCTCCATGAAATACCTCTCCAAAGTGACATGCAGAACTAGAGCTCTCCTCTCGGCAACGTAGGAAGAGAGGGTTGACTTTCATGACATTTAAAGTACCATTAATGAGGTCAACCGTATTAATGGAGGTAGTCAACCCTATTAATAAGGTCAAATATATTAATAGAGGAGGTCAACCCAATTAATGACATGATCAACATCAATAATAAGAGAATATTCAACTCTTTAATGGCCATTATTAGTGAAAGAGTCCAAAGAGGAAACTGTTAATAGGGAAATTTGGCCAGGGTTCAATGAGAAATTTTCCACCCTCAATCGACAATCATGAAGCCAGAAAAAACCGTAAAGCCACCCTGCAAGAGCAGAGAAGGCCGGTTCGGCTTCATGATTATCAGAAGACAAGCCAGACGCGATCGAGATGAGCCCCCACAGGTGTATTAGAGCCCGAGCTTCTCCGGGACATCTAACGGGGAACTTCGGCTCCGAGGTCAAGCTTCATAACCTCCCCGTAAATGCCAGGGAGGTCTCCAAGCTCGAGAGAGCTTCAAAAGGAGCCCATCAACCTCTCTAGAAACCCGATGTCCTTGTTGGACATAAAGGAAGAATCATGCTTAAATCTACGCTATCTCAGCTACCTCCAAGGAGGGTCTACAAGTGCTTTTCAAACCTACAAGGGTCAGGGATCTCAAGCTTTTAAGAATAGAGCCAGGGCAGGGATCCAACTCGCTCTACGGGGTAGAAAGGCAGTTGGCAGGGCAACCTCCATGAAGACCCATGACACGAGTGCACACAGGATCATCTCCACATGATATCTACATGCACGTAAAGAGTTTAAATTCAAATAAGGGAACAAACTTATCTTTGTGACCAATATCATCGAATCTGGAAACAATTCAAATTTAAATAGCAAATCCTGCCCGATAAGGAGGGAACAGATTAATGAGATTACGTTAGAGTATTCCCCAATTGAAACTGACTTGGGCGATGTATATATGTGAAGCCAAGCATGGTAGAAAAGGAGGACAAAAAAAAAGAAAGAGAACGGCCGATTAAGATCGAGCGACATACAGAAAATCATGAACAACAGATATACACATAGAAGGAAGACCTAAATTTAGACTTGAGAACACGGTCACCTTTATCTCCACTATTCGACAGGCACCAAGCTGCCACCACCCTACTCCTCCGAGAGATTGTTAGCAAACAAGAGAGCTATTTGTATCTTAAAGCAATATATCAATAATACAGCTCCCATTTACCGTTAGTACAACTCGTCTTTCTCTTAAACAGGTTGGGAACCAACAGTTTCGACCCCAGGCACCGCTTCGTGGTAGTGGTCTTGAGGGTGTTAACTGGAATTTCTCATCTCGAGCAAATTTTTTGTTAACACTTTTTGGCACCGTCTGTGGAAAACCTCTCACACCACCATCTTTTTACATTCAAAAAGTTCTTTTTTTCAAAATCACCATGAAGCTCCGCTCATCGCAAGGGTAGCAGGATACCTCGGGACAACCTTCTGCTACATCAACACGAAAGGTTCTGAAGAAAAAGAAAAAATCCGGGCTTCATAGCCAGATTCCCATCCAGCTAGCTACTGTACGGGCTCTTGATCCCCCTCTGGGGAGCCAGATCGAGCTTGACCAAACAAGTGGCGGCCTTTTTAGAGAACGTCTGCCTTCGACTACTCGCCGAGGTTATCGCTATCCAACAAACGGGTCTCTGTAATCAAGGGGAATCAATCAGGCTCGGGGCTAGGCAACCTGCATTTGATTGCTAAGGGTACGCCCCTAGGGAATCAACTCGTAACAGAGCGAGGCTTCCGAGCTCGATCTGGGATAGGCTAGGGCCCATGCCCCATGTTCCCAAAGCGCTGCCGTGCTACCAACCACAACAAGTCAAATCTGCATTAGAGTCCTTCCTCAGGGATAAAAGAGCTCTTCCACCCAACCACTTCAAGGAGGGAAGCCAGGGCAGAAATGAAGAAAGTCAGCGAAGCCCACAAGCAATCTCCCTCCAAAGAAAGAACCGGGTAGAGGTCACTAGATCATCAGAGGGATCTGATGGTGAGGAATCTGAGATTGACTCAAGAAAGTTTTAAAATAAGCGACTAAGGGACCAGTTGGCAGAGCTACGAAAAGAGGTCCAAATGATAAAGAAGGGAAAGTACAAGGAGGACAAGAAAGATCCTCTCAGTGAAATGAACGCCCCCTTCACCTGAAGGATTCTTGAGGCAGAGCTCCCGCTTAAGTTCAAAATGCCAGTTGACAGCTTCTTCGGAACTGAAGATCCGTTGAGCCACTTAGAAAGTTTCGTTCAACAGATGGAGGTCCAGAACATAACCAGGGCAGCTATGTGTCGGATGTTCCCTACCACACTCACGGATTATTCTAAGACTTGGTTTAGGAAACTACCCACTGGGACCGTAGATTCCTTCACCAAATTATCAACTGATTTCTGCTCACAGTTCCATTGGGTTAAGCCCCAGCTAAAGGAACTGATTCTTCTACAGTACGTGATCTAGGAGAGAGAGGGGAAACTCTCCTGGCTTATGTCGAGCGTTTCCATAAGGAAGTCATCCTGATGGGGTTCTTCACTGAGAGAGAAACCCTCATCGATTTCAGAAGAAATTTGTGGGCAGGAAAACTATTCCGGTCTTTTGCCAAGAGACCTCCGGAAATCTACCAGGAAGCCTATGATCGGGCTCTAGAACAAATAGAGGTCGACGAACAACTCAAGGTCAAGATGGAGCATGCCGACATGAGAGCTGAAAAGCGATAAAAGAAGGAAGCTCCTAGACCCGAGCAAGATCAAAAGAGCCGGAATAAACCCCCCAATAAATCAACATTCGGTTTCCCACTTGCTCAGCCCTGACCAGAAAGGTATCCAGATAAATGGGCTCCTCCTCAAGCTTTACCACCTCCTAGGACAGTGGCCCTTATAGCCCGCGATGAGAGGGGATACGACCGCTACACTCCCTAAAATGAATCTCGAGAAACAATCTACCTCTCTATTCGGAACAAGGGTTTGTTAAAGAAGCCCGCTCCCATAAAAGTCTCGTTCGACAAAAGAAATCGTTATAAATATTGCGACTTTCATGAGGACGTAGGGCACAACACCTCAGAATGCTACAACTTGCGGAACCAGATTGAGGCTTTGATAAGGGGAGGATGCTTGATAGAGTTCTTACAACAAGTTAAGGAGAACATTCAAACTGGAAGGGAGGTCCAGGCTGAGATTCGGGAACACGATGAGAAGAGGAAGGGAGTGCAGGCAAACCTGATGCAATAAATTTAGGTAATTCACAATATCAGCGGAGGTCCCACTCTGACCGGTATCTCTAACAATTCCAGAAAAAACCATGCGAAGAAGGTCCCTCGTACGGACGAAGAGCGGGATATCTTCAAGGTCGACCAGAGACCGACCAAACCCTCCCAGCTGTCTCAAATCATTTTCACTGAGGCAGATGTCTTTAACACTGTGCAGCCATATGATGATCCCATGGTTATTACATTACAAATTGCCAACTTTATGGTGCACCGCGTGCTCGTTGACACAGGTAGCAGCGTCAACATTTTGTTCAAAGGTACCTTGGAGAAGCTGAACTTGAAGCATTGGTGCTACAATAGTTGCTCTACTCCATTATACGGGTTCACTTGGGACTCCATCACACCCGTAGGATAAAAAATCCTACCAGTGGTCATTGTAGCCACACCTCTCCAGCAGAACATCATGAATGACTTCGTAGTGGTTGACACCCCGTCGGCATACAATGCTATATTAGGGAGGCCCTTTCTGTCATATTTGAAAAGGGTCCTGTCTATTTACCACAATTTCTTGAAGTTCCCGGTAGTAGACAATGTGGGAGAGGTTCGGGGTGATCATTAAACAGATAGGAAATGCTACGCAGTGTCAGCTAACCCAATAATTCTAGCAAAGCAACTCTCACCGGTGACGACTATCCAAGATGGGATCCCTTACACTAAACCTAGAAAATACGGGATCCATCAATTACCCTGCAGAAGGACTCGTAATGCCCGACATTGAAGTACGAAGAAAGGTATATAGGTAGAGGAGCTTCCCGAGGTCCTCTGGGCTTACCGCACTACAAAGAGAACAGCTACCGGGGCAACGCCCTACTCGCTGGCCTTCAGGGTTGAAGCAGTCCTACCTGTAGAGCACAAGTTAACCTCCTTTAGAGGCCAACAATTCGAATCGGGAACGATGAAAGTAAGCTCCAAGCTAGCTTGGACCTCCTCGAGGAAAGACAAGAATAGCTGAGAAAGTAGCGAGCTACCAAAGAGGGATCACCAAAGGAAATTCTACCTTTAAACAGGGGACGCAGAAGCAGGCAACCTCCGACTAGCTTCTTCTTTTTTCTGACAGTATTGAACTCCATCTTCCATATCAATAAAGCTCTCTTGTTTTCTTGTTTACTCCTTTTCTGACTGTGTCCTACAATGATTTGGGTCTACATGGAATGCTTCGACATTATCGCCTTAAGACCAGGGGTAAGCCATGGAAGCCCCCTCGCTGCTTCTGATGCCTCGGCCGGGCACCACCCCCCTCCAATAAGGGTCTAAATGTAAGAGCATAGTTGCCATCCAGATCTCAAGACCAGAAAATAGATAAATAGCACTCCAGATGCCTTAACCGGGCACTACCCCCCGCCAAAAAGGGTCTGATTGTAAGAGCATAGTTGCCATCCAAATCTCGAGGCCAGGAAATAGCTAGATAGCGCTTCTGATGCCTTGTTCATGCTACCACCCCCAAGTAGGATCTAAGTGTAAGAGCATAGTTGCCATCCAGATCTCGAGACCGGGAAATAGCTAGATAGCACTCCTGATGCCTTGGTCGGGCTACCACCCCTTAAAAGAATCTGAGTGTAAGAGCATAGTTGCCATATAGATCTTGAGACCAGGAAATAGCTAGATAGCGCTCTTGGTGCCTTGGTCGGGCTACAACCCCAAAAAAGGATCTGAGTGTAAGAGCATTGTTGCCATCCAGATTTTGAGATCAGGGAATAGCTAGATAGCCCTCCTGATGCCTTGGTCGGGCTACCACCACTAAGAAGGATGTGAGTGTAAAAGCATAGTTGCCATCCAGACAAGGAAATAGCTAGATAGCGCTCTTGATGCCTTGGTTGGGATACCACCCCCAAGAAGGAATCGAGCTTGAATGTCCGAAAGCTCTCCTGATCCCGAGCCTTAGAAGGGACTTAACAATTCTCCACTTAATGTTCGTTTTGGGCTACAACCTCCCAAAAGGGCTTGGGGATGGAGGGCTTGACTTACTTAAACCTTAAATGATCCTGTTAGTTTACTAGCTCTTCTTGATACATGGTTACTCACTACAGCAAACCCACAATCAAACAAGGGGACTGTCAGTTGAAGAAGCGGAGCTAGGAGTTCCATTGGTATGGGGGCTCAATGCCAATAACTTGTTTTTCTTATCTTAATTTTTCCCAAAGATAACACGCTTCAACATAAAAGATGGACGATCAAGCAAGTACATGGGAGCAAGATTTAGATCTGAGATTAAAACTTTTATTATCAAGTGAGGGAGCTTATCCCCTAACAAGGCTACTACAAGCAAGGGGGGCCCATTCCCTGGTTCTGAGCTAGAAAGGAAAAAAAATAAGAGATCAAACATAGTTCAAGATGGGATGCCCACCCCCTTTTCTGGGCATTTAAAATAAATCACATGGAAGAGAACTCAAGCTTCTTCGTCTTCCTGAAGGCCTTTAGCTTCCTCCTCCATAGAATGGAATTCGCCCCCGGCTCCCTTATCCAGTTACGGCTCATCCTGGTTAGCAGTATCAACCGCCTTCGCTACCTCCTGATGATCAACCCCTGCTACCTCGGGGTCAACAGGATCCTTCTCCACGATTTCATTTATCACCGCCATAACTTCAGGTGGTATAGCTGCATCAAGAATGCTGGTCCGCGATGCCTCCTTCTAGTTTCTCGTTATGGACCTCCTCCGAGGATTTACATGGACCAGATGCTGGAAAGGCTGGAATAGGAGGTGGAAGATCTAGCACCTCCAACTTCTTCCCAGCTCCCTCCTCAGAAGTGTCAGCTCTATCAGTTTCGTGGTGAGACATCTCCGCAGCCTGCAACATGACCTCCGCTCTAATCCAGCCAGCAATACTAGAGAGATCGAATGGATGGGGAAGAGCCTCTACAACCTGATAGGAGGCATATAAGTACTCTCGCTAAAAGAGTCTTCCACTTCGGTTTGGAGCTGGGTAACTCAAGCTTGCAAGTTTTGGTTTTCAACATTTAGGGCCTTCGCCTCTCCCCTCCTGTCATCCCGCTGGCTAGCCCGCCACTTTCACCGAAGAGTCTCCTGATCAAAAGCTCGTTTCAGCCTCTCATAATCGCATTGAAGCTTAGCTAGCTATATCTCCAATCCTGTTGGCTGGAAGTCATCTCTTGGACTAGAGTCTGAGCCCCCGCTTGCAACCCCATGGCTCGCTCAGCTTCCCCCTCAGTCCTGGCTGCCCGATCACCGAGGAAGGCTACCTAATGCCCCATGGCCACCTGAAACTTGAAAGCCTGTAAAGGAAAATCATGTTAGAAAATGACAAGTCAAGTAGCTCAATGAAGAAGTAAAAGCGACATTTTACCTCGGCTAAAAGGGCGGACCCTTTGGTAATCAAGATGTCTACGAACATCGCGGACATCCTAGAAAGCCCGCCAACTAGAAAAGATTCAACAAATTGCTTCAGGACCTCATCCTGACCCATCGAGCTTGAGTGCTGGTGGGAGCAAAAAGGAGCGACCTCAGAAAAATCTGTATCGGGCTCCCCGGGAACCTCGACTACATTAGATACAACCGGATCTACAGAGAGGGGTAGCGGGACTCGGGGGGATCGTTTGGATCAATAACTTCTGGAAGAGGGGCAGGAATGGACTTATTGACGACTTGAGAAAAAAATTCTCCTCGGTTAAGAGCCTTCGCAGCCTGAGATGGGGAAGGAATGAACGGGGCAGCTACCTTAGTGGTTGACCCCCTTTCTTCGAAACAATCGGGAGAGCTCCCGGAGACGATCTTGAAGGAGGCGGAGGTATCCCAGATTGTCGGGCTTCGCGAGAAGCTGGAGCAACAACAAATACTGTTAGAGAAAAGAATCAAGATCATCAGAGCTAAACCCATTCAAAAAAAAAAAGGGATAAGACAGATCGAGATACTTACGAGGGGTAACACCGGATATCCGCTGGTACCTGTTTACCCGGCGAGGATCGAAGGGGTCGGCGGTCAGAAACTTCAGATTTAAATAGTTCCGAGCTAGGATGGTCTTCAGCACCACTTTAGACTCATTGGGCAAGGAATCCAGACCCCAAGTGGGTTTGTCACTAAAAGCCATAGGAACCTCGAGCTTATGCCCGCCGACGAAGACGGAGCTCCCCCAGTCTCCTCCTGCCAGTATCCACTCCTCCTTCGAAGCGGGCTCCTTCTTGGAAGCCCAGGGACGTTAAAATTGAGCATATTCTTAGCCATAGCATAGAATTGGACTCGTGAAACTCCTGTCAGGCTGCTAATCTGGAAAACGAAGGCGAGCTCCTCAGCACTGGGCTCCCTAGTTACGCCGCTCAACTCGCATTGCTCCCTCCACAATACCAGGAAGTAGATTAGATGCCTCAAGAAGCCAGGCGTCAGTTGAAGCGGAGCCAGCTAAAGAGCATTAAGAGCCCGCCGAAGTGTGGGGTAAGGAGGGAGTCTCACCCCGCTCTCAAAAGTCATGACGTGGATAAGAAACACGCCTTTGGGCGGGCTAAAAACATCATAGTTCCGATGGGGGATAGTTAGAGAAACGGTATCGGGAATACTATACTTATCCCGAAGACAGCAGATCGACTAAGGATCGACAGTAGAGTCGGGGATGACCCTGGGTTCGAAAGAAAGGGTTATCACAAGAGGAAGCTCCGCCACTGTGACTTGATCCTTCCCGACCACATCTAATCTCTCCCTAACGTCAGAATCTTCATCGACTAAGTTAAGAGGATCGTCAGGCCGGTTCGAAAAGCTTGAGCAAATAGAAGCAATCATGTTTGCATGACGGCGCTGACGGAAGGGGGACGAATCTTCGTCGCTTGAAATCCCTAGCACCAGCTTAAGAAGAGCTAGGTTAGGGCCTCCGGAGCCCTCCACCAAGGCATCAACACTGTCTGTGGAAGTCGACATTGATGGGAAAGAGAGGTGAGAAAGCAAGTGGAAAGATTTCGGCAGAGAAAATGAGGAAGAAGAAATTTGAAATCTTGAGATTTGAGGAAGTATGAAGAAGGTAACGGTCAGATCGGGCTTAAATAGAGGTCTATGGGCAATATCCTCAGAAAGATCATCACCGTATTACAGTCGTTTTTCTTCGAATAACACTCAGTTTCAAATTCAAAATGCTAGGTAATTAATGAGAACATTTCGCTCTCATTAATTATCTCCATGGCAAAAAACTCTCTATTAAATAAGGAATCTGACTCCAACCCCAACTCTACCACCATTTTTCAAGTCAGAGAGGACTTCTGTTAATAAGGAAATTTGGCCGGGGTTCAAAGAGAAATTTTCCACCCTTAATCGACAACCATGAAGCCCGGAAAGACCTTAAAGCCACCCCGTAAGAGCAGGGAAGGCCGGTTCGGCTTTATGATTACAAAAAGACAAGCAAGACGTGACCGGGACGAGCCTACACAGGTGTATTGGAGCCCGTGCTTCTCCAGACTATCTAACAGAGAACTTCGGCTCCGAGGTCAAGCTTCATAACTGCCCCGTAAATGCCAGGAGAGGTCTCCAAGCTCGAGAGAGCTTTGAAAGGAGCCCGCCAACCTCTCCAGAAACCAGTTGTCCTTGCTGGACATATAGGAATAATCATGCTTAAATCTCACTACCCCAGCTACCTCCTAGGAGGGTCTACAAGTGCTTTTCAAACCCACAAGGGTCAGGAATCTCAAGCTTCTACGAAGAGAGCCAGAGCAGGGATCCACCTCGCTCTATGGGGTAGATAGGCAGCTGGCAGGGCAACCTCCATGAAAATCCATGACACGAGTGCACACAGGATCATCTCCACATGATATCTACATGCACGTAAAAAGTTTAAAGTCAAATAAGGTAACAAACTTATCTTTGTGACCAATATCATCGAATCCGGAAACAATTCAAATTTAAATAGCAAATCCCGCCCGATAAGGAGGGAACAGATTAATGAGATTACGTTAGAGTATTCGCCAATTGAAACTCACTTGGGCGATGTATATATGTGAAACCAAGCATGGTAGAAAAGGAGGACAAAAAAAGAAAGATAACAGCCGATTTAGATCGAGCGACATACAGAAAATCATGAACAACAGATATACACATAGAAGGAAGACCTAAATTCTGACTTGAGAACACGGTCACCTTCATCTCTACTATTCGACAGGCACCGAGCTGCCACCACCCTACTCCTCCGAGAGATTCTGAGCAAACAAGAGAGCTATTTGTATCTTAAAGCAATATATTAATAATACAACTCCCATTTACTGTTATTACCACTCGTCTTTCTCTTAAACAGGTCGGGAACCAACGGTACTGACCCCGGCCACCGCTTTCGTGGTAGTGGTCTCGAGGGTGTTAACTGGAATTTCTCATCTCGACCAAATTTCCCGTCAACAGAAACAAATACCTTTTCCTCCAAGATATCCTCCACAAACGATTATTGGGGGTCAACTATAAATCCTGCCTATCAAGGAAGGAAGATTCGTATGAAAGGAAGAATCGTATTCGATAAGGAAACAAAGACAAATTGAAGAATCCTGGACTTGCACGCCAAGGTAGCCACCTTGTATAAATATGCCTATAAAAGGCATAGTAATCGGTCCGAATGAAGGACAGAAGATATAAGCTTCGTTTAGAGATCTCTCGACATCTTCAATATATGTGTTACCTTTACCTAGAATAAACCGGTATTGATCTACATTCGACCACCATTGTATGCTCTTCGGAGCGACTACATTGTATTACTTCATCATTCTTGTAAGCTCCCCGGAGCATTCTTTGATATATACATAAGGAAGGGTATTTCCTCCTTCCTCTGGATACTACCTAGGGGTTTTTCAGCATGTGATCACTTGTGATGCATTTTCCCCTCTTGGTCAGCCCACCTCCATCTACATAAGATTTGTGTTTTGCCTATTATCTACTGTATTACGCATGTGTGTATGCGGGCTAGGTACCGACCCCATTGGTTCTAGCTCTCTAACCTCTCTTACATGAGATCGGGAAACAACAATGAAGACCCCTAAGGAACCGAATCTAGAATCCTACCTCGCTGGACCTAGCGCTCTTATCCTCTTATCTACATGCCAAAGTCGCACATCAAGATGAGGTGAAACCACCCAGCCCAGCTTGAAGGAAGTCGATGAGCTCTCCTGCATCATCTCTATGGAAGAAATCGAGCTCTTCGACACTGGATCTAGATAAGCCTACCTTCTTACTTGCTATCTAGGTCGAGGAATTACAGGAAGAAATTGGGCTCAAGAACCGGGCTCCAAGTACCATGACAAGCTCCGACCTGAACCAAGGACCAGGACCAAGACCAAGATCAACCCCTTAATACCAGTAAGGGAACCTCGAGCTCCCTTCATCTTTGACCTACCACGAAGCCGACTGGAGTGACGACTCTTCTCCTACCTACCACGAAGCCCGACCGATGGGTTCACTCGTCTTCTACCTACCTTGAAGCCCGACGGAAGGGATGACTCGTCTTCTACCTACAACGAAGCCCTGACTGATGGGTTGAATCGTTTCTTACCTACCATGAAGACCGACTGGAGGGACGCCTTATTTTCTTCCTGCCAAGAAGCCTGATGGGAAAGATGACTCGACTCCTACCTACCACGAAGCCCGACGGGTGGGTTGACTCATCTCCTACCTAACACAAAGCCCGATTGGAGGGATGACTCATCTCCTAACTGCCTCAAAGCCCAACGGATGGGTTAACTCATCTCCTACCTACATTGAAGCCCGACGGGAGGGATAACTTGTCTCCTACCTACCGCGAAGCCTGGTGAGTGGGATGACTCCTCTCTTGCCTACCACTTCATACTCTATATTCATACAAGAGCACCAAGGTATCAACGATATCAACCCCGGCCACCACCTCCATGGTAGTTGTCCTGAAGATGTTAATAGGGATTTCTCATCCTAAACAAATTTCCTGTTAACATTTTCTGGCGCCGTCTGTAAAAAGTTTCCACACCTCTTTTGAAAGCTTCTATGTCTCTACACGAGTATCATTGTACTATCGAGGTAACAGATTCATTATTCATGGAATATCATTTACCATATGCGATGTTTTTTCTCTATACTTGTCTATATCGCCTATGCATCGTATGTGGTGCTCATTTTACCATTTAATGAGTTTCGTTCATTGTGGAGCAAATATGGTACGTGGGATTCCTGGTGGAACCAGTTCATTATGCTACTCCTATGAAATGAACCTGCTCAGATAATCATGGAGCTCCAATACAGTAGCTCTCCGCTTGAAGATTTTCTATATAGCTTAACCATTCTGATACATCGAGAGCTTCTATATAGTAGAACTGCACCTCTCTCGCTCTTCTACAGCACATTCGCTCTGCCACCAGTGTATCACTTATCCAGCAGATCCACTAGCTTCGACCTGTTCCTACGGATCCCCTCATGCTTCCAGGTCAGCCCTTCGTAAGCTCTTAGGTAAGGTAGCAGGTCGACCCATGAATCTAAGAAGCCAACTCATCTGTGAAGCTTTTAGAGCAACACGGCTAGTAGAAGATTAGTGGTTCCATGCCTCACAAAATGGGTCAGTCAACGTCCAAGTGAGGTACTGAACTCTCGGTTCATTCCAGCATGGTCCAGAGCCTCCCTTCAAATTGTTGGGGACTCCAAAGATCCCAAGCATGCTTCTGGACCAGTACAAGACCGGTGGCTTTGCTCCGTGTGTACTGGGCCATTCACAACCCTAGTAAGCCACCAAAGATCAATCTAATTGAGGACAACCTAGAAGCTTCCCACATTTGGCAAGGCCTCCTACGTGCCTAAGCAAACTTCTAGAGCGGTAGCACTGCTACAAGACTGGTGGCTTTGCTCTTTATGTACCGGGTCATTCATCGCCCTTGCAAGCCACCGAAGCCCGATCTGATGGAGGAGAGCCCAGAGGTTTCCCACTATTGGTAAAGCCTCCTACATGCCTAAGCAAACCTCTAGAGTATCAGCCTCACTGTAAGGCCAAGTGGCTCCTCACTTCTTGTACAGGATCGGTCAAATCCCAAGTGAGCCATTACGACCCCGATCCATTCCAGCATGGTCCATAGCCTCTTTTCAAATTTTTTGGGACTCCAAAGATCCTAAGCATGGTTCTGGACCAATACTAGACTAGTGGCTTTGCTCCGTGTGTACCAAACCATTCACTGCCCTAACAAGCCATTGAAGCCCGATCTGATCTAGGAAAACCTATAAGCTTCCCACATTTGGTAAGGCATCGTACGTGCCTAAGCAAGCTTCTAAAGCGGTAGCACCGCTAAAAGACTGGAGGCTTTGCTCTATATATGCCGGGTCATTTATCACCCTAGCAATCCACCGAAGCCTAATCTAATCGAGGAGAGCCCAGATATTTCCCACTCTTGGTAAGGCCTCATACATGCCTAAGCAAACCTCTGGAGTAGCAGCCTCACTGTATGGCCAAGTGGCTCATCACTTCTTGTACAGAGTAGGTCAATGCCCAAGTGAGCCATTACAACCTCGATCAATTCCAGCATGGTCCAGAACCCCTTTTTAAATTGTTGGGGACTCCAAAGATCCCGAGCATGCTTCTGGACCAGTACCGGACCAATGGCTTTGCTCCGTGTATACCAGTCCGTTAACCGCCCTAGCAAGCCACCGAAGCCCGATCTGATGGAGGACAACCTAGAAGCTTCCCACATTTAGCAAGGCCTCCTACGTGCCTAAGCAAGCTTCTATAGCGGTAGCACCGCTACAAGACCGGTGGCTTTGCTCTATATGTACCGGGTCATTCATCTCCCTAGCAAGCCATCGAAGCCTGATTTGATCGAGGAGAGCCCAGAGGTTTCCCACTCTTGGTAAGGCCTCCTACATGCCTAAGCAAACCTCTGGAGCAGCAGCCAAACTATAAGGCCAAATGGCTTATCATTTATTGTATGGGGTCGGTCAACTTCCAAGTGAGCCATTACGACCCCGATCCATTCCAGCATGGTCCAAAGCCTCCTTTCAAATTGCTGGGGACTCCAAAGATCCCAAGCATGCATTCGGACAAGTACCAGACCAGTTGCTTTACTCCGTGTTTACCGGGCCATTCACCGCCTTAGCAAGCCACCTAAGCCTGATCTGATCGAGGACAACCTAGAAGCTTCCCACATTTGGTAAGGCCTTCTACATCCCAAAGCAAGTGTCTATAGCGGTAGCACCGCTACAAGACCGGTGGCTTTGCTCTATATGTACCGGGTCATTCATAGCCCTAGCAAGCCACCGAAGCCCGATCCGATTGAGGAGAGCCCAGAGGTTTCCCACTCTTGTTAAGGCCTCCTACATGCCTAAGCAAACCTCTGGAGTAGCAGCCTCACTGTAAGGCCAAGTGGCTCCTCACTTCTTGTACAAGGCCGGTCAATGCCTAAGTGAGCCACTGAGCTTCTAATTCATTCCAGCAGGGTCTAGACCTTTCTCTCAGTTGTTGGGGACTTCTAGGATCCCAAACATTCTTCAGGACGAGTACCAGATCAGTGGCTTCGCTCCATGTTTACCGGGCCATTCACCGCCTTAGCAAGCCACCGAAGCCTGATCTGATCGAGGACAACCTAGAGGCTTCCCACATCTTACGTGGTCCAGAGCCTTCACTGAGTTGATGGGGGTTCCTTGAAATCCCAAGTATGCCTCTGGACCGGTACCAGATAGGTAGCCCATCTTCATTCATATAGGGTCATCCAATGCTCAAGTGAGTCACCACTCAACCCGGAGGGGTCAAAAGTCTTCTCTCAGTCAAGGGAAAATTCTAGAATCCCGAGCATGTCTCCAGACAGTTACTAGGCCGGTGTCTCCTCTCCACTTTTATGGGGCCATTCATCGCCCTAGTGAGCTACCTTGGTCCCGATCTGCCTCTCTTGTTAGTCTCCTTAACAGTAGCAGCTCCTTCCTCCTTTGTCTCATTGCTTGGTTGAAAGACGGGTCATTATCCCTTAACACTGCTACTTCAAAACCAACTTCCACCACCTTGTTTGGATCAACTTTAATTAGCCTTGACCTCCATCTCCTCAGTTGGGTAAATTGAGATCTCGCCTACCTCTCTTACCTCTCCTACCATGGTAACACCAATCTGGACCTCTACTTTGGCAGATTCAGATAGAGAGGTAGGCAGACTTAAAGCCCCCCATGCATCTACAACAGCAAAGGACTTCAAGGTAGTTTCCTACCCCAACACGACTAGACATGAAAGCAGAAATGGAACCAAGTCCTCCTCATCAACTATGCATCCATCATCTCAATTAGGTCCGGCTTCAGTTGGAGTGGACCCAGGTAACTCTCATCTTTCTTTGTGATCTACTCAAAGTATCCATCCTCCAATGATGATCAAGTCAGAAGTAAGAAAAACTCAAGCTGCCTACCAAACAACACAGAAGCGTCCTTCATCAAATGAAGCACCCACATTGGCTTCCAAGGAAGCCACGCTGCCATACAGAGTTTAAACCACTCCCTCAAGAGTTTACCTCCTCATTCAGAGCAACCCTCGCATGGCACGATGCATGGACCCGAGTCTCTCCACATCATATGCATGTTGGATCCACTCCCGGGTTACCTGCACATTAGCCATGGTTGCCTTAATTTTGGTCATGTCTTCATTCAGAACAACTATGCCCCTCACTACCATAGTTAGCTCCTCTTCTTTTGGCTTGACGTCCCCTGAGAGAGAAGTTTTCTCCATCCGAAACATCTACTTCTGGATCAATCGGGGCTCACCTGCAATATAAACAACCAGCTCAGTTGTGGTCTTTATTTGAGGGAGAAGCTCCATCTTCGGATTGATCATCTACTGCACCATGGGATTTCGAGCCCCGGGTCTGCTTCATCAACCCAAGACTTGCAGCTATGATAGGAACATACACAACCATCTTAACAACTTTCTTCTTAATCCCCTCTCTTTTCCGTCCATCAATGACTCTTAAGTCAAAGGGGGGAAGTAGAGCCAGCCCTACTTGGAAGGTTGTGAATAAGTAACCATCCTCCTTGGCTTGCACGAGCTCGACCTTAGCAAACACCAACTTGCTCTCGAATATTATCATATCGATGGCTCCTCTCCATTTGTACTGGGCCATCCAATGCCCTAGTGAGCCATTGAGGTCTTGATCCGTTCCAGAAGCACCCAAAAGTCCTGATTCCTTCACAGTGGGGTCTCGAGCTCCATTACGATTGTTGAAAACTCTCATCTACCCCAAGCAAACTTCCAAACCAGTTACATCATTTGGGGACTAGAAGCTCAATATTTTCTCAGTTCTCTAGTGAGAAGGGAGATGACCACAGAGTGAGACCATTTCCTCTAGTTCGTAATAAAAAACGTCTTTTACGGAGAGTAATTCTACTATCTACACTCTTAATGCAGATCATCTCAAGGGATTCTACTCGTGAAAAAACTCCTAGAGTGAGACTTGTTATCAACCGAGACCAATATGCATTGATACAACTTCGCATCAGCTCGCCATGAGTTTGAATCTCCTTTGATTTCGGTATCCGTAATATATCTCATGTGATCACCATCACCAAGAGAGCCACACCGCACTCCCGATGCCCTGGACCGGATAAAATACTTCTAGGAGGATCACCATTACTAGGAGAGCTACACCGCACTCTTGATGCCTTGGACCAGATCGAATCCCTCCAAAAGGATCACCTTGACTAGGAGAGATAGATAGCCCTCATAATGCCCCGGGCTGGATTAATCTCTCTAGGAGGATCGCCATGGTAATTCGACAATGATCACCTCGAGACTAGGAAATAGCTTGATAGTGCTCCTAATGCCTCGGTCGGGCACCACCCCTGCCAAGAAGGGTCTGAGTGTAAGAGCATAGTTGCCACCCAGATCTCGAGACCAGGGATTGATCGGGAAAGCCCCTTCATCACCCCTGATGCCTTGGTCGGGTGACCTCCCCCAAGAAGGATCCGAGTGTAAGAGCATAGTTTCCATCCGGATCAAAATACCAGGATATAGCTAGATAGCGCTCCTAATGCCTTGGTCTGGCCACGATCCCCAAAAAGAGTCTGAGTGTAAGAGTATAGTTGCCAACCTGATCAAACGACCAGGAAATAGCTAGATAGCGCTCCTGATGCCTTAGTAGGGATATGACCCCCAAGAAGGGTCTGAGTATAAGAGCATTTTTGCCATCTAGATCTCGATACCAGGATATAGCTAGATAACGCTCATGATGCCTTGGTGGAGCTACGACCCCCAAGAAGGGTCTTAGTGTAAGAGAATAGTTGCCATCCAGATCAAAAGACCAAGATATAGCTAGATAGCGCTCATGATGCCTTGGTCGGGCTACGACCACCAAGAAGGATCCGAGTGTAAGAGCATAGTTGCCATCCGGATCAAAATACCAGGATATAGCTAGATAGCGCTCCTAATGCCTTGGTCGGGCTACGACCCCCAAGAAGGGTCTGAGTGTAAAAACATTGTTGCCATCCAGATCTTGATACCAGGATATAGCTAGATAGCGCTCCTGATGCCTTGGTCGGGCTACGACCCCCAAGAAGGGTCTGAGTGTAAGAGCATTGTTGCCATCAGGATCAAAAGACCAGGAAATAGCTAGATAACGCTCCTGATGCCTTGGTCGGGCAACAACCCCTAAAAAGGGTCTGAGTATAAAAGCATTGTTGCCATCCAGATCTCGATACGAGTATATAGCTAGATAGCGCTCCTGATGCCTTGGTCAGGCTAAGACCCCTCTAAGAAGGATCTGAGCGTAGGAGCATAGTTACCTACTAGATCACGAGATCAGAACAACCAAAAGGTCATCCTGCTGCCTTGGCCGGGTCAACCCCGCTGGGAAGGATCTAGATGGCATAGATGCCTACCAGAATCATTTCAACAGCTCATCTATGTACTTTGATTCATGGAAAAAGAACTCTAGGTACCCATATTGACCACAGAAGCTTCATCTAACATGATCGAGCAATACGCTCATTTATTTTGCAAGAATGAATAGTACCCCGGTTCTCTAAGTCAATCACTGTGAGCAATTCGGGTTACAAGTAAGAAGCGACAAGCAAAATTCTTCATATAGTACAAGATTCAGACTCCAACCCCAAATACTTACTAGTGTTTAAGTCAGAGGGAACTTCTGTTAATAGCAAAATTTGGTTATGGACCAAAGAAGAATTTTCCACTTCCCAGCCTTCCTGCAAGGGTTCTAAATTTGGGTTTATATGAGGGGGTATCAAGGTACTCGAGGTCAAGCTACCATACGATCCTACAGGGGAAAAGTGAGGCCGCCCATACCATCTGAGCATCTCGCACGTGTTCAGGCTTATCAAATAAAGCCTGACCATACCGCATCAAGCTCATTATACCAAGATAAAGCCCGAAGCTAGGTCGACGTGAAAGAACTTGGGTCCCCCGACATCAAGGTATCTCGTGACACTCTCCTAGAGCTTGCTACTATCTCTACTTTCACTAGGAGACCTTCAAGGTGCAGAACTTGTCTTGTAAAGGTCCTTATACCTCGTTCAGGTATAATCTCGACCTATCCGAGCATAAAAAGAAGAAGCCCGTAAAGCACTATCGTCACCAAAAGCACCCAGATCCACTGTAGATCCTGGCGTGGTTAAATCTAGTAGCAAGAGCAATACTCGAGCATACCTCTCTATCCTTCCAGAAGCAAGCCAAGATCGTCTGTTTATGGCGAACACCTTACCAGGGCTTGCCAGCCAAGCCTGCTACCCCGGTAGGAGGCCTGCATAATTAGGTTAAGCTCCATGATAAAGAAGGCGTAGCTAAACGAAGGTCACAACTACAAGGTTAGAACCCTATGGAATATTTCACCCTTTAAATGGTTAGCACAAGCTCCATAAGACTAGCATGATCGATCTAGCTCCGTGACAATCGAGAGGTCCCCAGGGGACCCCACCGGTGTACTGGATCCTTGGGTACCTCGCCCTCAAGGAATATCAAATGTCACCTCAGGTAACCTCCATGAAATACCTCTCGAAAGTGACATGCAGAACTACAGCTCTCCTCTCGACAACGTAGTAAGAGAGGACTTTCATGACATTTAAAGTACCATTAATGAGGTCAACCGTATTAATGGAGGTAGTCAACCCTATTAATGAGGTCAAATATATTAATACAGGCGGTCAACCCAATTAATGACATGATCAACACCATTAATAAGATATTATTCAACTCTTTATTGGCCATCATTAGTGAAATAGTTCAAAAAGGAAACAAATACCTTTTCCTCCAAGATATCATCCACAATCGATTATTGGGGGTCAACTATAAATCCCGCATATCAAGGAAGGAAGAGTCCGAAGAGGAAACAATCATATCTTCTCCAAGATAATAGCTACAAGCCGATCAACTACATGAAAGGAAGAATCGTATTCGATAATGAAATGAAGACTAATTGAAGAATCCTGGACTTGCACGCCAAGGTACCCACCATGTATAAATATGCCTGTAAAAGGTATAGTAATCGGTCTAGAATGAAGGATAGAAGATATAAGCTTCGTTTAGAAATCTCTCGACATCATCAATATATGTGTTACCTTTACCTAGAATATACCGGTATCGGTCTACATTCGACCACCATTGTAAGCTCTTCAGAGCGACTACATTGTATTACTTCACCATTCTTGTAAGCTCCCTAGAGCATTCTTTGATATATACATAAGGAAGGGTATTTCCTCCTTCCTCTGGATACTACCTAGGGGTTTTTCAGCATGTGATCACTCGTGATACTTTTTCCCCCCTTGGTAAGTCCACCTCCATCTACATAAGATTTGTGTTTTGCCTATTATATACTGTATTACGCATGTGTGTATACGGGCTAGGTACCGACCCAATTGGTTCTAGCTCTTTAACCTCTCTCACACGAGATCGGGAAACAACAACGAAGACCCCTAAGGAATTGAATCTAGATTTCTACCTCGCGTGACCTAGCGCTCTTATCCTCCTATCTACATGCCAAAGTCGCACATCAAGATAAGGTGAAACCACCCATACCAGCTTGAAGGAAGTTGATGAGCTCTCATGTTTCATCTCTAAGGAAGAAATCGATCTTTCCAACACTAGAGCTAGATAAGCCTCCCTTCTTACTTGTTATCTAGGTCGAGGAATTACATGAAGGAATTGGGCTATAGAACTGGTCTCCTGATACCATAACAGGCTTCGACCCTGATCGAGGACCAGAACCAGAACCAAGATCAACCCCTTCATACTAGTAAGGGAACCTCAAGCTCCCTTCGTCTCCGACCTACCACGAAGCCTGACTTGAGGGATGACTCATCTCCTACCTACCACGAAGCCCGACAGATGGGTTGACTCGTCTCCTACCTACCTTGAAGCCCGAAGGGAGGGATGACTCGTTTCCTACTTACCACGAAGCCCGACGGATGGGTTGACTCATCTCCTACCTACCATGAAGCCTGACTTGAGGGATGACTCGTCTCCTACCTACCACAAAGTACGATGGAAGGGATGACTCGTCTTCTACCTACCATGAAGCCTGACGAATAGGTTGACTTATCTCCTACCTAACACGAAGCTCGACATGAGGGATGACTCATCTCCTCTCTATCTCAAAGCCTGACTGATGGGTTGACTCATCTCTTACCTACCACGAAGCCCTGACAGGTGGGATGACTCCTCTCTTACCTACAGTGAAGTCTGATGAGTGGGATGACTCCTTTCCTGCCTACCACTCCATACTCTATATTCATACAAGATCACCCAGGTATCAACGATACCAACTCCGGCCACCACCTCCATGGTAGTGGTCTTGTTAACAGGGATTTCTCATCCTAAACAATTTTCTCGTTAAGAGATTCAAATACAGTTGAAGATGGGATGCCCACCCCCTTTTTCGGGCATTCAAAATATATTACATGGGAGAGAACTCAAGTTTCTTCGTCTTCCTGTTGACCTCCAGCCTCCTCCTCTACAGAATAAACCTTGCCCCTACACCCCTCTCTAGTCGTAACTCATCCTGATCAGCTGCATCTACCTCATCTGCCACCCCATCTTGAGGATCATACCCGGCTGTCTCGGGGTCAACAGAATCCTCCTCCACGATTTCATTGATCACCGCCATAACTTCAGGCGGTATGGCTGCATCAAAAAGGATGGCCACTGACTCAAGCACGTTCCCGCCTTCCATTGACTTCACACCTGAGAGCACTGCGAGGAGGTCTCAGGCTTCAGTAAGGCCTCCTTCTAGCTCCCAGTTTTGAACCCCTTTTGAAGATTCGCTTAGACTAGATGCTGGAAAGTCTGGAACATGAGGAGGCAGATCTGGCACATCCAACCGCTTCCCAGCTCCCTCTCTAGAAGAACCAGCTCTATCATTTTCAGGGTGAGACATCTCTGCTGCCCGAGACATGACCTCTTCTCGACCCCAACCGGTGATGCTGGAGAGATTGAATAGGGGAGGAAAGGCCTCTACAACCTGATGGGAGCAATAGAAGTACCTCTCGTTAAAAGAGGCTTCCACCTCGGCCTGGAGCTAGGAAATTTGAGCCTGCGACGTCTAGTTCTCGACATTCAGAGCCTTCACCTCTCCCTTCCAGTCATCCCTCTGGCTAGCCCGCCATTTTGATAGGAGAGTCTCCTGATCGAAAGCTCGCTTCAACCTCTTATGGTCGCACTGAAGCTCAACAAGTTGTGTCTCCATTCCCTATTGGCTGGAGGTCATCTCCTAGACCAGGGTTTGAGCCCGCACAAGCAACCCCATTGCTAGCTCAGCTTCACCTTCAGCCTCAGCCTCAGCCTCAGCCTCAGCCTCAGCCTTGGCTTCCCGATCACGGAGGAAGGCTACCTGATGCCCCATGGCCACGTGAAACTTGAAAGCCTGCAAAGGAAAATCATGTTAGGAAATGACAAATCATGCAGCTGAGTGAAGAAGTAAAAGCGACGATTACCTTGGCTAGAAGGGCAGACCCTTTAGTAATCATGATGTCCACAGGCATCGTGGTCATCCTACAAAGCCCACTGCCTCGACAGGATGCAACAAATTGCTTCGGGACATCGTCCTGACCATCCGAGCTCGATTGCTGGTAAGGGCGAGAAGAGGCGACCTCGAGAATATCGGCGTAGAGCTTCTTGGGAACCTCGACTACCCGAGATACAACTGGATCTGCAGAGGGGGATAATATGACTCGGCAGCATCGATTGAAGCAGAGACCACTGGAGAGGGAGAAGAAGCTGACTTATTGGCAACTAAGGAGGCAGACCCTCCTCGGCTTGGAGTATTTACCGCCCGAGATGCAAGAAGTGCCATCTTGGACTTCATTTGGGAAGGTGAGGGGGTAGGAATGAGCGAGGTAACTGTCTTAGTGGTTGACCCCCTTTCTTCAGAAAAGCCAAGAGAGCTCCCGGGGACTGTCTAGAAAAAGAATAAGGGATCCCAGCTAACCGAGCTTCTCAAGAAGTTGGAGCAATAACAAACACTGTTAAGAAATAGATCAATATCAACAGAACTGAACCATCTAACCATTTAAAAACATGATAGAGTGAGATACTTACGAGGAGTAACAACGGAGATCCGCAATTGCTTGTTCACCCTGCGGGGATCGAAGGGGTCAGCAGTTGGAAACTTTAAATTCAAGTAATTTTGAGCCTGGATGGTTTTCAGCACGGCTTCAGACTTAGTGGGTAAGGAATCCCGACCCCATGAGGGTTTGTCACTAAAGGCGGTGGGAACCACGAGCTCATGCCTGCCGATGAATACAAAGCTCCCCTAGTCTCCCCCAGCTAGTACCTATTCTTCTTTCCAAGCGGGGTCCTTCTTTAAAGCCTTGGGGATGATAAAGTTGAGCCTATTCTTTACCTTGGCATAGAATTGGCCTCGTGGAACCATAGCTCGGCTACCTATCTGGAAAAGAAAAGCAAGCTCTTCAGCCACGGGCTCTCTGATTACCATGCTCATCTCGCATTGCTCCCTCCATAATACAAGGAAGCCGACTAGATGTCTCCAAAAGTCAGGCGTCACTTGAAGCGGAGCACACTGAAGGGCATTGAGAGCCTGCCGAAGGGTAGGGTAAAAGGGGAGCCTCACTCCTTTGCTATGTAGGGAGTCGATTTGATTGGACCACTTTCTACAGCACCGGGACAGGCCAAGAATGCTATCGTAGCGATTGACTATTTCACAAGATGAGTTAAAGTTGGACCACTCTCCTAGATATCAGAAGAAAACACAACAAGGTTCATCAAGACCAATGTAGTTTGCAGGTTCGGAACCCTTCTTACCATCATTACCGACTTTAGAAAACAGTTCGATAATGGCCGATTCAGGGATTTCTGTAAAGGCTTTGGAATCGACCTTCGGTTTGCTTCGGTGGCCCACCCTTAGACCAATGATTTGGTGGAATCCACAAAAGAAACCATTAAGAAGTTGTTAAAGAAAAAGCTTCAGCAAAAGAAAGGCAGATGGGTAGATGTGCTTCCCGAGGTCTTTTAGGCTTACCGCACTACAAGGAGAACAGCTACCGGGGAAACGCCCTACTCGCTGGCCTTCGGGGTTGAAACAGTCCTACCTATAGAGCATAAGTTGACCTCCTTTAGAGTCCAACGATTCGAACCAGGGAGCAATGAAAGTAAGCTCTGAGCTAGCTTGGACCTCTTGGAGGAGAAGCAAGATCTAACAGCTGAGAAGGTGGCGATCTACCAAAGCAGGATTGCAAGGTACTTCAACATGAGGGTTAAAGCCTGAAGTTTCAAAGAAAAGGATCTAGTCCTCAGGAAAGTAATGTTGAACACCAGGAAGAGGTCGGACGAAGTCCTAGGTCCCAACTGGGAAGGACCATACCTAATAAAGATGGTGATCCGTAATGGGGCGTACAAGCTCGAGAATATAAATGGCCGACTCATCGACCATACTTGGAATGCGGATCACCTAAGGAAATTCTACCCTTGAAAAGAGGACTCAGGAGCAGGTGACCTCCGACAAGTATTTTCTTCTTTTTTCGACAATAATTTACTCCATCCTCCATATCAATAAAGCTCGATTATCTTGTTTACTCCATCTCCAGCTATGTCCTACAATAATTTGGGTCTACAGGGAAAAATCGACATTAACGCCTCAAGACTATAGGTAAGCCGGGCACTACCCCCCGCCAAGAAGGGTCTGAGTGTAATAGCATAAATGCCGTCCAGATCTCGAGACCAAGAAATAGCTAGATAGCCCTCCTGATGCCTTAGTCGGGCTACCACCCACAAGAAGGATCTGAGTGTAAGAGCATAGTTGCCATCAAAATCTCGAGACCAGGAAATAGCTAGATAGCCCTCTTGATGCCTTGGTCGGGCTACCACCCTACAAGAAGGATATAAGTGTAAGAGCATATTTTTCATCCAGATCTCGAGACCAGGAAATAGCTAGATAGCCCTCCTGATGCCTTGGTCGGGCAACCACCCCCAAAAAGGGCCTAAGTGTAAGAGCATAGTTGCCATTAAGATCTTGAGACCAAGAAATAGCTAGATAGCCCTCCTAATGCCTTGGTCGGGCTACCACCCTCAGAATGATCTGAGTGTAAGAGCATAGCTGCCATCCAGATCTAGAGACCAGGAAATAGCTAGATAGCCCTCTTGATGCCTTGGTCAGGCTACCACTTCCCCCAATAAGGAATTGAGCTTGAAAGCGCGGAAGCCCTCCTGATCCCAAGCCTAAGAAAAGGGCTAAACAGTTCTTTACTTAATGTTCTACTCTGGATACAGCCCCTAAAGGGGCTCGGGGATGGAGGGCTCGATTTGCTAAAACTCTAAATATTCTGGTTATTGTTGTTCACTATTTTTTCCTTGATACGTGGTCACTCACTATAACTTGCCTACAATCCAACAAGGGGGACTATCGACTAAGGAAATTGAGCTGCGAAACTCGGTGGTCAAGAAGCCCGATGCTAATTGCCCATTTTCACGATTAAACAGTTTCCTTATCCTGTTGTTCCCCTAGGATAGTTTGTTTCGCTATAAATGCTGGACCTAGAGGAAGATCAAGTAAGTACATGCAAGTCGGAAAGAGAGGTCAATCTAAAATTGAAATTTATAATTAAGTACGGGAGTCTATTCCTCAACAAAACTACAGCAAACAGGGAGCCCAATCCCTGATTCAGGGCTATAAAAAAACGAATAAAATGAGAAAAGATCAAACACAGTTGAAGATGGGATGCCCACCCCCTTTTTCGGGATATTCAAAGAAGATTACATGGGAGAGAACACAAGCGTCTTCATCTTCTTGAGGGCCTCCATTCTCCTCCTCTACAAAATGGACCTCGCTCCCTGCTTCTATCTCCTGTCGAAGCTCGTCCTGGTCAGTTGCATCTACCGCCGACGCCACATTCTCCTGGGGATCAACCCCGATTGTTATAGGGTCAACAGGATCCTCCTTCACGATTTAATTGATCACCGCCGTAACTTTAGGCGGTATGGCTGCATCAAGAAGGCTGGCCACTGACTCGAGCATGTTCCCACCTTTTAGTGACTTCACTCCTAAGAGCACCGTGGGGAGGTCTCGGGCTTCAGTAAGGCCTCCTTCTAGCTCCCAGGTTTGAACCCCTTTCAAAGATTCGACAGGACTTGAAGCTGGAATGGCTGGAACAGGAGAAGACAGATCTGGCACATCGAACCGCTTCCAAGCTCCCTCCCTAGAAAGACCAGCTCTATCATTTTTGGGGAGAGACATCTCCACAGCCCGTGACATGACCTCTTCTCTATCCCATCCGATGATGCTGGAGAGATCAAATGGGGGAGGAAGAGCCTCTGCAATCTGATAGCAGGCATAGAAGTACCCCTCGTTAAAAGAGGCTTCCACCTCGGCCTGGAGGTGGGCAACTTGAGCCTATAAAGTCTGGTTCTCGACATCCAGAGCCTTCACCTCTCCCTTCCAAGCATCCCGCTGGCTAGCCCGCCGTTTCGACTAGAGAGTTTCCTAATCAAAAGCCTGCTTTAACTTCTAATGGTCACACTGAAGCTCAGCCAACTATGTGTGTTATTCCGTGTTGGCTAGAAGTCATCTTCTGGACCAGAGTTTGAGCCCGCGCAAGCAACCCCATGGCTCAATCTGCTTCTGCCTCAGCCTTTGCTGCCTGATCATAGAAGATGACTACCTGATACCCCATGGCCACCTGAAACTTGAAAGCCTGTAAAGGAAAATCATGTTAGAAAATGACAAATCAAGCAGCTGAATGAAGAAGTAAAAACGACGATTACCTCGGCTAGAAGGGTGGACCCTTTGGTAATCATTATGTCCACGGGCATTGCGGTCATCCTAGAAAGCCTGCCGCCTGGACAAGATACAACAAATTGCTTCGGGACCTCGTCCTGATCCACCGAGCTCGATTGCTGGTGAGGCAGAGATGGGGCGACCTCAGAAATATCGGCATCAGGCTCATTGGGAACCTTGACTGCTCGGGATACAGCGGGATTGAAAGAGAGAGATAATATGACTCGGGGAGCATCAGTTGAAGCAAAGACTACTGGTGAGGGGGCTGGAACAGACTTATTGGTGACTTGGGAGGTAGACCCTCCTCAACTTAGAGCCTTTGCTGCTCGAGATGCAAAAAGAGCCATCTTGGACTTCACCTGGGAAGACGAGGGGGACGGAATGAGCGAGGTAGCTCCCTTAGTGGTTGACACCCCCCCCCCCCTCCCTTCATCAGAACAACCGAGAGAGCTCCAGAGGGATCCTTGCTTGCCGGGCTTCGCGAGAAGTTAGAGCAACAACAAACACTGTTAAGAAAAGGATTAAGATCATCAGAACTGAACCACCCAACAATTTAAAGACAGGATAGAGCAAGATACTTACAAGGAGTAGCATCAGAGATCTGCAGGTACTTGTTCACCCTACGGGGATCAAAGAGGTCAGCGGTTGGAAACTTCAAATTTAATTTATTTCGAGCCATGGTGGTCTTTAGCACAGCCTCAGACTCAGCGGGAAAGGAATCCTGACCCCATGAGGGTTTGTCACTAAAGGCGGTGGGAACCTCGAGCTCATGCCCACTGATAAATACAGAGCTACCCCAATCTCCCGTACCAGTACCCATTCCTCTTTCCAAGCGAGGTCATTCTTTAAAGCCCTGAGGATGATAAAGTTGAGCCTATTCTTGGCCTTGGCATAGAATTAGCCTCGTGGAACCCCAGCCAGGCTACCTATCTGGAAAAGAAAGGCGAGCACCTCAGCTCCAGGCTCCTAGTTACCTTGCACATCTCGCATTGCTCCCTCCATGATATAAGGAAGTTAACTAGATGCCTACAGAAGCCGACGTCAGTTGAAGTGAAGCCAACTGAAAGGCATTGAGAGTCCCCCGAAAGGTAGGGTGAAGAGGGAGCCTTACCCCACTCTCGAAAGCCGAGACGTGGATAGGAAGTACGTATGTGGGCGGGTTAAAAACGTCATAGTTCCTGTGGGGGACAGTGGTGGAAACAGTGTCGAGGATACCATATTTGTCCTGAAGACGGCTAATCGATTGAGGGTCGACGATGGAATGGGGGATGACCCTGGGTTCGAAAAGAGGGATCACAACTGAAGAAAGCTCCGCTACTGTGACCTGAGCCCTCCCGACTGCGTCGCCTCTCTCCCCGACATCCGAATCTTTGTCGACTAGGTTTAAAGGATTGTCAGGCTGGTACGAGAAGCCAGAGCCGATAGAGATGTTCTTACTAGAACGACAATGCTGGCGGAGAAAGAATGATTCCTCATCGCTCAAAATTCCTCTCACCCGCTTACGAGAAGCTAGGTTAGGGCCTCCGGTGCCCTTGACCAAGTCATCAACACTTTTTGTGGAAGTCGACATTAATGGGTAAGAGAGCTGTGAAAGCAAGCAGAGAAAGAGGGAAATCAACAGAGAAAGCATCGAAGAAAAAATTTGAAATTTGAGATTTGAGAAAGTATGAAGAAAGTGACAGTAAGGCCGGGTTTAAATAGAGGATTATAGACGATATCCTCGGAAAGATCACCTGCAGTCGTCTTTCTTCGAATAACACACAATTTCAAATTCAAATATTGGGTAATTAATGAGAAGATTTAGCTCTCATTAATTATCTTTATGGCGGAAAACTTTCTCAATTAAACAAGGAATCTGACTCCAACCCCAACTCTACCACCGATGTTCAAGTCAGAGAGAACTTCTGTTAATAGTGAAATTTGGCCAGGGGTCAAAGAGGAATTTTCCACCCATAATCGACAATCATGAAGCCCAGAAAGATCATAAAGCCACCCCAAAGGTGTAGAAAAGGTCGGCTCGGCTTTAAGACTTCCAGAAAACAAGCCAGGTGCGACTAGGACGAGCCCCCCACAAGAGTACTGGAACTCGGGCTTTTCCAGCCATTCTATAGGGGAACCACGGCTCTGAGGTCGAGCTTTACAATCGCCCTGAGAATGCCAGAGGAGGTCTCCAAGCTCAGGAGACATTCGAGAGAAGCTCGCCAACTTCTCTAGAAGCCCGCTGTCCTAGCTGGACATAAGGAAGAATCACGCCTTAATCTACACTACCCCAGTTACCTCCCAGGAATGTCTACAAGAGCACCACAAGCCCCCAAGGGTCAGGGAAAATCCATCTTAAGCTTCTAAGAATAGAGTCGGAGCAGGTATCTACCTCGCTCTATGGGGGAACAGACAGCTGGCAGGTGACCTCTATGAAAATTCATGACACGAGTGCACACAGGATCATCTCCACATAATATTTACATGCACGTCAATAGTTTGATTCAAAAAAGGGAACAAACTTATCTCTGTCAACGATATCATCAAATCCAGTAACAATTCAAATTCAAATTCAAATGATGAATCCTGCCCGATAAGAAGGGAACAGATTCATGGGATCACGGTAAAATATTTGTGAACTAAAAACCTACTTGGACGATATAAATATGTGAGGCCAAGCATGGTAGAGGATGGATGAAAACAGAGAAAAACCTACATAGACTGAGATATACACAAAAAAAGATAGATAGCGACAGAGAGAAGTGAGAAAGAAAAGAGGAGGGGAAGGTCTAAATTCTGTATTCAGAACACGGTCATCTTTATTTCCACTATTTGATAGGCACAAAGTTGCCACCACCTTACATCTTAGAGAGACTGTGTGCATACAAGAGAGTGATTTGTATTTCAAAGCAATATAGCAATAATAAAAGCTCTCATTTATCGTTATTACAATCCAGCCTCTTGTCTATCTCTTAGCAGGTCGGGAACCTACGGTACTGACCCCGGCCACCACTTTCGTGGTAGTGGTCTCGATGGTGTTAACAGGAATTTCATATCCCGAGCAAATTTCCCGTCAACAACTATTAACAAAAGTCTTCTTTGACTTGAACACCAGAGGTAGAGTTGGGGTTGGAGTCAGATTCCTTGTTTAATTGAGAAATTTTCCCGTTATAGACATAATCAATGAGAGCGAAATCTTCTCATTAATTGTCGAATATTGAATTTGAACTAGTATTTTCTTCGATGAGAGAACGGCTGTAAAATGGCTCTCTCCGTGACCTTTTTTTATCTTCCCGAGGATATCGCCGACATCATTATCCTTAACTTCTATTTAAACCCGGCCTTACCATCACTTCCTTTACAATTTCTCAATTTTCAAAGTTTTAAATTCCTTCTTTCTTGCTACCCTCTGCCGATTTTCCCTTGTCTTTCGCTTACTTTTAAATTCTCCTCACCTATCAATGTCGAATTCCTCAAATAGCATCGAAGCCTTGGTCGAGGCCACTAGACGCTCTAACCTTGTTCCATAGAAACGGGTGCGAGGAATTTTGAGTGACAAGGACTCCTCTCCGGTCTGCCAGTGTCATTCTAGCAGGAACGTCTCTATTGGCTCCGGCTTCTCGAACCAGCCCGAAAACCCTCTTAACTTGGTTGACGAGGATTCTGATGCTGGGGAAAGGGTCAATGCTATCGGGAAGGCTCTGGTTACAGTGGCAAAGTGTCCTTTAACGATGACCCTTCCCTTCGAACCTAGGGTTATTCATGATTCCACAGTTGATCCTCAGTCGATTAGTCACCTTCGGGATAAATATGGCATCCTTGACACTGTCTCTCTCACAGTCCCCCATAAAAATTACGACTTTAGCCCACCCAAAGGTGTACTTCCCATTCATGTCACAGCCTTCGAGAGCGGGGTGAGGCTCCCTATTCATCCTACCATTCAGCGGGCTGTCAACGCCTTTCAACTGACGCCGCTCCAACTAACACCCTGCTTCTGGAGGCACCTAGTCGGCTTCCTCATGCTATGGAGGGAGCAGTACGAGATGAGAAACATAACTAGAGAGCCCGGGGGTAGAGGAGCTTGCTTTCCTTTTCTAGATAGAGAGCCTGATAGGGGTCCCTTGAGGTCAATTTTATGCCAAAGCCAAGAACAAATTCAATTTTATCATCCATGGGGCTTCAAGGAAAGACCCTGCTTGGAAAGGAGAGTGGGTACTAGTAGGGGGAGACAGAGGGAGCTCCGTTTTCATCAGCGGGCATGAGCTTGCGGTCCTTACTGCTTCTAGTGACAAACCCTCATAGGATCGGGACTCCTTGCCAACTAAGTCTGATGTTGTGTTGAAGACCATCCTAGCCAAAAAATATTTGAATTTAAAGTTTCCGACTGCTGACCTCTTCGACCGTTACAAGGTGAATAAGTACCTGCGGATCTCTGATGCTAGTCCTCGTAAGTATCTTGCTCTATCACGCTTTTGGGTTGTCGAATGGTTCAGTTCTGATGCTCTTAACTCCTTTCTTAACAGTGTTTGTTATTGCTCCAGCTTCTTGCGAATCCCAGTAAGCTCGGACCCCTTTTCCTCCTTCCAGATCGCCTCCAAGAGCTTTCACAGCTGCTTCGAATAAGGGGGGGGGGGGGGGGGGGTGGGTCAACCATTAAGGCTGCTACCTCGCTTGTTCATGTTCCATTGCCTTCACAGGTGAAGTCCAAGATGGCTATTCTTGCATCTAGGGTAGCAAAGACTCTAAACCGAGGAGGGCCTGCCTCCTCAGCCGCTGATAAGTGTACTTCTGCCCCCTCACTAGTAGTTCCTACTTCAATTGATGCTCCCCTGATCATATCATCTCCAACTACAGACCCAGCTGCCTCCCGGGTAGTTCAGGTTCTAGGGATCCTGAGGCCATTACTCTTGAGATCGCCCCATCTCACCCCCACCAGCAGTCGAGCTCGGTGGGTCAGGATGAGGTCCTGAAGTAATTCGTTGTTTTCTGTCCAGGTTGCGGGCTTTCTAGGATGACCTCGATGCCCGTGGACATCATGGTTACCAAAGGGTCTGCCCTTCTAGCCGAGGTAATCGCCGCTTTACTTCCTCATTCCGTTGCTTGATTTATCATTTCCTAACATGAGTTCCCTTTGTAGGCCTTTAAGTTTCAAGTAGCCATGGGACATCTAGTGGCATCTCTCCATGACAGGGCAGCTAAGGCCGAGGCGGAGGCTGAGGGAGCCATGAGGTTGCTGGCGCGAGCTCAAACCTTGGTCCAGGCGACGACCTCTAGCCAGAGGGGAATGGAAACACAACTGGCTGAGCTCCAGTGCGATCACAAGAGGTTGAAGCGGGCCTTAGATCAGAAAAATCTCTGGTCGAAGCGACAAGCCATCCAATGGGATGACTTGAAGGGAGAGGCTCAGACACTGGATGTCGAGAACCAAGCTCTGCAGGCACAAGTTAACAAGCTCCAGGCCGAGCTGGAAGTCTCTATCAATGAGGAATATTTCTATGCCTCCTATCAGGTTGCGGAAGCCCTTCTCCTCCATTTGATCTCTCCGGCATCGCCGGCTAGGACATGGAAGAAGTTATGTCTCGAGCTTTAGAGATGTCTCACCCTAAAAATTATGGAGCAGGTTCTTCTACTGGGAGGGAGATGGGAAGCGGTTTAAAGTGCCAGATATGCCTCATCTTATTTCGACCTTCCCAGCGTTTGGTCCTAGCAAATCATTGAGAGAGGGTCCAACTTGAGGAGCTAGAAGGAGACCTTGTTGAAGCCCGAGATCCATCCATGGTGCTCTCAGGAGCGGAGTCAACAGAAAGCGGGATTATGCCCAAGTCAGTGGCCAGCCTTCTTGATGCAGCCATACCGCCTGAGGTTATGGCGGTGATCAATGAAGTCATGGAGGAGGACCCTATTGACCCAGAAGCATACGAGGCAAATCCAAGGAGGAGGTTGTAGATGTAGCTGACCAAGATGAGCTACCACCAGAGAGGGGAGCAAGGGGCGAGGTTTATTCTGAGGGAGAGGAGGCTGAAGGTCATCAGGAAGATGAAGAAGTTTGAATTCTCTCTCTCGTAATTCATTTTGAATGCCCGGAAAATGGGGTGGGCATCCTATCTTTAACCAAGTTCGATCCTTTATCATTTCATTTTTTTTTGTAGCCCGGAATCAGGGATTGGGCTCCCAGCCTAATGTAGCCTTATTAGGGAATAGGCTCCCCCGTACATCAATAAATTTTAACTTTAGATCTAGTTCACACTCCGATTTGCATGTACTTACTCGATCTCCCTCTAGGTCCAGCATTCATAGCAAATTGACTTATCTTGGGGACATAACAAGATAAGAACACTGTTTAAGTGTGAAATCAGATAGCTAGCTCGGGCTTTTTGGCTGCTAAGACTCAAAGCTCAACGTCTTTAGTCGATTGTCCCCTAGTTTCTATCGTAGGCCTGTTATAGTAAGCAACCACATGTCAAGGAAAATTAGTAACCAGCAATAACTAGAATATTTAAAGTTTAAGTAAATCGAGCCCTCCATCCTCGAGCCCTTTTAGGGGTCGTAACCCTAGTGACGCATCAAGTAAAGAATTGTATAGCCCCCTCTTATGTTAGGGATCGGGTGGGCTTTTGCGCTCTTAAACTCTAATCTTTCTTGGGGGTGGTAGCCCGACCAAGGCACTAGGAGGGCTATCTTGGTATTTCCTGGCCTTGAGATCTAGATGGCTACTATGCTTTTACACTCAGACCCTTCTTGGGGATGGTAGCCCAACCAAGGCATCAGGAGGGCTAGCTAGCTATTTTCTGGTCTCGAGATCTGGATGGCAACTATTCTCTTACACTCAGACCTTTTTAAGGGGTGGTATACTTACCAAGGCATCAGGAGGGCTATCTAGCTGTTTCCAGGTCTTGAGATATGGATGGCAACAATGCTCTTACACTCAGATCCTTCTTGGGTGTGGTAGCCCGACCATGGCATCATAAGGGCTAGCTAGCTATTTCCTGGTCTCGAGATCTGGATGGCAACTATGCTCTTATACTTAGACCCTTTTTGGGGGTGATTGCCCCTACCAAGGCACCAAGAAGGCTAGATAGCTATTTCCTGGTCTTGAGATCTGGATGGCAACTATGCTCTTATACTCAGACCCTTCTTGGGGGTGGTAGCCTGACCAAGGCATCAGAAGGGCTAGCTAGCTATTTCCTGGTCTTGAGATATGGATGGCATTTATGTTCTTACACTCAGACCATTTTTTTTTGGGGGGGGGGGGGGGGGGGGGGGGGTGCCCGGCCGAGGCATCAAGAGTGGCGAGGGGGCTTCACTGGCCTACCCTGGTCTTGGGGTAATAATGTCGAATTTCCCACTTAGAAAATCATTGTAGAACATAGTTGAAGATGAAGAAAATAAGAAAAACAGGCTTTATTGATATGAATGATGAAGTACATTATTGTCGGAGATAAAAAGAAACCAGGCGGTGGCTGCCTGCTCATGAGTCCCTGTTCAAGGGTCGAATTTTCTTATTTGATCTGTATTCCAAGTATGATCGATGAGTCAGCCATTCATATCCTCGGGCTTGTATGCCCTATTATGGATCACCATCTTTATTAGGTATGATCCTTCCCAGTTGGGCCCTAGAACCCCGTCTGACCTCTTCCTGATATTCAACGTTACTTTCTTGAGAACTAGGTCCCCTTCTTTGAAGTTTCAGGCTTTAACCCTCCTGTTGAAGTACCTGGCAATCCTGCTTTGGTAGATTGCTACCTTCTCGGCTGTTCGATATTGTTTCTCTTCCAATAGGTCTAAGCTAGCTCGGAGGTTACTTTCATTGCTCCCTGGTTGGAAATTTTGGACTCTAAAGGAGGTCAATTTATGCTCGATAGGTAGGACTGCTTCAACCCTGAAGGCTAACGAGTCAGACGTTTACCCGGTAGATGTTCTCCTTGTAGTGCAATAAGCCTAGAGGACCTATCTTCGTCAACCGTATCATCAAATCCTGAAACAATTCAAATTCAAATAAAAAATCCCGCCCGATAAGGAAGGAACGGATTTATGGGATCACGGGAAAGTATTTACGAAATTGAAACCTACTTGGACGATATTTATAAGATGAACACAGACAGAGAGGAGGGGAACAGAGAGATATCGAGCGACATAAAGAAAATCATAAACAACAGATATACACATAGAAGGAAGGCCTAAATTCTTTTTTCAGAACACGGCCATCTTTATCTCTACTATTCGACAAGCACCGAGTTGCCACCACCCTACTCCTCCGAGAGATAATGAGCAAACCAGAGAGTTATTTGTATCTAATGCAATATATCAATAATACAGCTCTCATTTACCGTTATCACCACTCGTTTTTCTCTTAAACAGGTTGGGAACCAACAGTATTGACCCCATCCACCGCTGTCGTGGTAATGGTCTCCAGGGTGTTAATTGGAATTTCTCATCTCGAGCAAATTTTCTGTCAACACTTTCTGACGCCGTCTATGGGAAACCTCTCACACCACCATCTTTTTACATTCAAAAACTTCTTTATTTCAAAGTCATCATGAAGCTCCGCTCTTTACAAGGGCAGCAGGGCACCTCGGGACAACCATCTGCTACATCGACACGAAAGGTTCCGAGGAAAAGGAAAAACTCCGGACTCCATAGCCAAATTTCCACCCAGCAAGCTACTATGCGGGCTCTGGATCCCCCTCTGGGAAGCCAGGTCGAGCTTGACCAACAAGCGGCGGCCTTTGTAGAGAACGTCTGCCTTCGATTACTCGCTGAGGGTATAGCTATCCAACAAACGGGTCTCTGCAATCAAGGGAATCAAGCAGGCCTGGGGCTAGGCAACCCGCATTTGATCTACTGGGGCCAGCCCTTAGAGAATCAACTCGTAATAGAACAGGGTTCCCGACCTCGATCCAGGAAAGGCTAGAGCCCATGCCCTTTGTTCCTGAAGTGCAGCCACACTACCAACAACGACAAGTCAAATCCACGGTAGATGTCCTTCTCCGGGGACAGGAAGAGCTAATCCACCCAACTACTTCAAGAAGGGAAGCTCGGGGTAGAAATGAAGAAAGTTAGCAAAGCCCATGAGCAAGTCCCCTCAGAAGAAGGAACCGGGTAGAGGTCACCAGTTCATCAGAGGGATCTAATGGTAAGGAATCCGAAATTGACTCAAGGAAGTCTGAAAACAAGCGACTAAGAGACCAGTTGGCAGAGCTACAGAAAGAGGTCCAATTGATGAAGAAAGGGAAGTACAAGGAGGACAAGAAAGATCCTCTAAGTGAAATGAACGCCCTCTTCACCAGAAGGATCCGGGAGGCAAAGCTCCCGCTTAAGTTCTAAATTCCAGTTGACAGGTTCTCCGAAACTGAAGATCCATTGAGCCAGTTAGAGAGATTCGTTCAATAGATGGAGGTCCAGAACACAACCAGGGCTTCTATGTATCGGATGTTCCCCACCATACTCACGGATTATGCTAAGACTTGGTTTAGGAAACTACCCGCCGGAAGTGTAGATTTTTTCACCAAATTATCAACTGATTTCTGCTCACAATTCCAAGGGGTTAAGCCCCGACTGAAGGACCCGATTCATCTACAGTACGTGATCTAGGAGAGAGGGGAAACTCTCTGGGCTTATGCCGAGCGTTTCCATAAGGAAGTCATCCAGATGGGGGTCTTCACTAAGAGAGAAACCCTCACAGAATTTAGAAGAAATTTGTGGCCGGGAAAACTATTCTGGTCTTTTGCCAGAAGACCTCCGGAAACCTAACAGGAAGCCTATGATCATGCTATGGAGCAAATCGAGGTCGACGAACAGCTCAAGGTCAAGATGGAGCATGACCACATGAGAGCTGAAAAGCGACCAAAGAAGGAAGCTCTCAGACCCGAGCAAGATCAAAAGAGCCGGAACAAACCCCCCGATAAATCAGCATACGGTTTCCCTCTTCCTTAGCCCCGATGAAAAAGGTATCCAGATAAACGGGCTCCACCTCAAGTTTTACCACCTCCCAAGACAGTGGCCTTTATAACCTGCGATGAGAGGGGATTCGACCGTTACACTTCCTTGAATGCATCTCGAGAAACAATCTACCTCGCTATTCGGGACAAGGGTTTGTTACAGAAGCCCGCTCCCATGATAGTCTCGGTCGATAAAAGAAATCGTTATAAATATTGTGACTTTCATGAGGACGTAGGGCACAAAACCTCAGAATGCTACAATCTACGGAACCAGATTGAGGCTTTGATAAGGGGAGGATGCTTGATAGAGTTCTTACAACAAGTTAAGGAGAACATTCAAACTGAAAGAGAGGTCCAAGCCGAGATTTAGGAACACGCTGAGAAAAGGAAGGGAGATCAGGCAGACCTGATGTAACAGATTCAGGTAATTCATACTGTCAGCGGAGGTCCCATTCTGGCCAATATCTCAAACATTTCCAGAAAAAACCATACGAGAAAGGTCCCTCGTACTAACGAAAGGCGGGATATCTTCAAGGTCGACTAGAGACCGACCAACCCCATCCAGCTGTCTCATATCATTTTCACATAGGCAGATGTCTATAACACCGTGTAGCCTCATGATGATCCCATGGTCATCACGGTACAAATTGCCAACTTCATGGTGCACCGCGTGCTCGTCGACACAGGTAGCAGCGTCGACGTTCTATTCAAAGATACTTTGGAGAAACTAAACATGAAGCAATGGTGCTACAACAGTTGTACTACTCTGATATACGGTTTCACCGGGGACTCCATCAAACCTGGAAGATGTGGGCTCCACCGATTGTCCTAAAAAAGGCCTTGTGGTGCCCGACAAGGAAGAACAGAGAAGGGAATGGGCCAGCAGCCACTCGGTCGACAAGTTAGAAGAGATTCTTGTTCGACTAACCGATCCGTAGAAGGTCTTCAAGATCGGTGATACCCTTGAGCCAGGAATGAAAGAGGGCTTGAATAGGCTCCTCATGGAGTCCAACGATATTTTTGCCTAGAGTCATGCGGAGATGCCGGGGATCTCAATGACATTAGCGGCGGTGGATCAGACCTTCAAGCCGGTCAAAAGAAAAAGGTGCCACTTCAACAATGAAAGAAATGTGGCGGTTCAAGAAGAGGAGGACAAACTCACCCAGACGGGCTTCATTCGAGAAGCCCGCTATCCCAAATGGCTCGCCAACGTGGTTATGGTCACGAAGGCAAATGGGAATTAGCGCATGTGCGTGGACTAAACTGACCTCAGCCAGGCATGCCCGAATGACAGTTTTCCTTTGCCAAAAATTGATCAGTTGGTCGATTCTACCATCCGGAACAAGCTCATGAGCTTTATGGAAGCGTTTTCTGGCTACAATCAGATTATGATGCATCCCGCGGACCAAGAAAAGACCAGCTTCATCACCGTGCAAGGCTTATACTGCTACAAGGTGATGCCTTTCGGGCTCAAAAATGCTGAAGCTACTTACCAGAGGTTAGTCAACTGTTTGTTCAAGCCCGAAATTGGAAAGTCAATGGAGGTATATATCGACGATATGATCACTAAATCTTCGACCATAGAAGGCCACCTGGATGACCTTCGAAGGACCTTCATGATCCTAAGGGAAAACCAGATGAGGTTGAACCCTTTCAAATGCGCCTTTGGTGTAACTGCGGGGAAGTTTCTAGGCTTCATGGTCCATGAGAGAGGCATAGAAGCTAACCCAGAAAAAATCATGGCTATACTGGATCTAGAATCCCCTGTATCTCTTAAATAGGTTCAAGCCTTGACCGGTCAGGTAGCAACGCTCAACAGATTCATCTCCTGGTCTATCGATAAGTGTCTACCATTCTTCAAAGCTATCAAGCAGGGAAGAAACATGAAGTGGGATCAGGAGAGCGAACAGGCTTTCCAAGCTTTGAAAAGATACTTAACGAGCCCTCCACTGCTGGTCAAGCCAAATCCTGGAGAAGAACTCCAAATATACTTGGCCATTTCAGAAGCCGCTGTAAGTGGGTCCTAGGTTAAGGAATGCGGGATAGGATCCAGCGACCTTTCTACTATGTGAGTCACGCTCTAACCAAGCTAAAAAAAAACTATACTTTGTTGGAGAAGCTCGCTTATGCGTCGGTGACTTCGGTAAGAAAACTCTGTCCTTACTTTCATGCTCATTCAATAGCAGTAGTGACGAACCAAAAAGGCAGGATGTTTCTGGAAGGCTGGTTCTATGGGCCCTAGATCTTACCCAACTCTATTTAAAGTATAAGCCTAGGACCACGATAAAAGCTCAAGCACTAGCGGACTTTGTAGCCGAGCTTTCAGTACCTTCAGATCAGGCAACCCCCGCAGTAACAGATGTCACCCTTGAAAGGTTTCCAGAATCTGACAACTGGCCGGAGGGCTGCGAATCATGGATTTTCTATACTAACAGAGCTTCTGGGCAGTCCGGGGGTGGAGCAGTCATAGTCCTCATCGACCCAGAAGGAAGTGAGTACTTCCATTGTTTCAGGTTTGAATTTAAAGCCACAAACAATGAAGCGGAATACGAAGCTCTGCTAGTTGGGATAAAAGCTGCCATAGAGCTCGGAGTTGATTACCTAAGAATCAAGAGCGACTCTTCACTTATTGTCAACCAAGTTTCTGGGGATTATCAGGCCAAAAGGGATAACATGATCGCTTACCTGAAATTGGTGCAATAACTCAAGTCCAGATTTTGGGGATTCAAAATCGTGTAGATACCTCGACAACTAAATCATCGGGCTGACATCCTAGCCAAGATAGCTGCCTATGGTCGCCAGACCCTACCACACGGAGTCCCTCTTCAAGTAATTCCTCTACCTAGCATTATGACTGGTAAGGAAGTTTATACCCTGGACCGACAGCCATGCTGGATGGATCCAATAGCAGAATATCTACAGGACGAAAAACTCCCAGGGAAGCCCGACCAAGCTAGGAGGGTTAAAAGGCTCTCGATACGATATTGCATGGTAGATGGACATTTATACCAAAGGTGGAAATCCCTACACCCGCTTCGATGTCTACACCCGGAAGATGCCAAGTGGGCTTTGAGAGAGGTTGACTCTGGGGAATGCTGGAACCATATTGGTGGAGAGGCCTTGGCATATCAGGTTCTCCACATGGGGTATTACCGGTCGGCCATCCATAAAGATGCTAAGAACATGGTGCAAACCTACGAGGCGTGCCAGAAGGCCGCAAACTTGATTTACCTCCCTCCAGAGCGTTTGTCATCCCTTAGCTCGCCATACCCTTTTGCTATGTGGGGGGTCAATTTGATTGGACCGCTTCCTACAGCTTCGGGACAGGTCAAGCATGCTATCGCAGCAATAGACTACTTCACAAGATGGGTTGAAGCCGGACCACTCTCCCAGATATCTGAAGAATAGACAACAAGGTTCATCAAGACCAATGTAGTTTGCAGGTTCAGAACCCCTACGGTCATCATAACTGACCTCGGAAAACAGTTCGACAATGCCCGATTCAGAGATTTCTATCAAGGTTTGGGAATCAACCTTCGTTTTAATTTGGTAGTCCACCCTCAGACCAATGGTCTGGTGGAATCCACGAACAAAACCATCATGAAGTTATTGAAGAAAAAGCTACAACAAAAGAAAGGCAGATGGGTAGAGGAGCTTCCCGAGGTCCTCTGGGCTTACTGCACTATAAGGAGAACAGCTACCGGGGAAATGCCCTACTCGCTGGCCTTTAGGGTTGAAGTAGTCCTACCTATAGAGCACAAGTTGACCTCCTTCAGAGTCCAACGGTTTGAACTGGGAAGCAATGAAAGCTGGACGATCAAGCAGGTACATGGAAGCACAATTTAGATCTGAGATTAAACTTTTATTATCATGTAAGGGAGCCTATCCCCCAACAAGGTTACTAAAAGCAAGGGAGGCCCAATCCCTGATTTCGGGCTACAAAGGAAAAATAATAAGAGATCAAACACTGTTGAAGATGGGATGCCCACCCCCTTTTTCGGGCATTCAAAATAAATAACGTGGAAGAGAACTCAAGCTTCTTCGTCTTCCTGTTCAGTTTCCTTCACCACATAATGGACATCGTCCCTTGCTCCTCTCTCTAGTCATGGCTCATCCTGATCAGCTGCATCTACCGCTTCAGCCACTTTCTTCTGGGAATCAGCCCCGGCCGTCTCAGGGTCAACAGGATCTTCCTCCATGATTTCATTAATCACCGCCACAACTTCAAGAGGATTAACTACATCACGAAGGCTGGTCACCGACTCAGGAACGGTTCCGCCTTCTGTTGACCCCATTCCGAGAGCACTACAAGAGGATCTCGGGCTTCCGCGAGGCCTCTTTCTAGTTCCTCGTTATGAACCCCTCCGAGGATTCACAGGGACCAGATGCTGGAAAGGCTGGAACTTGAGGAGGCAGATCTGGAACCTCCAACTTCTTTTCAGCTCCCTTCCCAGAAGGGCATGCTCCATCAGTTTCGAGGCGAGATATCTCCACAGCCCATAACATGACCTCCACTATATCCCAGCCGGTAATACTAGAGAGATCGAATGGAGGGGAAGAGCCTCTGCAACCTGATAGGAGGCATAGAAGTACCCCTCCCCTCTCGACATCCTGTTGGCTAGCCCGCCGCTTCGACCTGAGAGTCTCCTGATCAAAAGCCCACTTCAGCCTCTCATGATCGCATTGAAGCTCAGCTAGCTAAGTCTCCATTCCCTATTGGCTGGAGGTCATCTCTTGGACTAGAGTCTGAGCCTGCGCAAGCAACCTCATGGCTCGCTCAGCTTCAGCCTCAGCCTTGGATGCCCAATCACGGAGAAAGGCTACCTGATGCCCCATGGCCACCTGAAATTTGAAAGCCTGTAAAGGAAAATCAGGTTAGAAAATGACAAGTCAAGAAGATCAATGAAGAAGTAAAAGTGACAATTACCTCAGCTAAAAGGGCGGACCCTTTGGTGATCAAGATATCCACGGGCAATGCGGTCATCCTAGAAAACCCGTCACCTGGACAAGATGTGACAATATGCTTCAGGACCTCATCTTGACCTACCGAGCACGATTACCATAGATACAACCGGATCTGCAGAGAGGGGTAGCGGGACTAGGGGGATCGTTTGGAGCAATAACTTCTGGAGGAGGGTTAGGAACAGACTTATTGACGACTTGGGAAGCAGACCCTCCTCGGTTTAGAGCCTTCGCAACCCGAAATGCCAGAAGAGCCATCTTAGACTTCACCTGAAAAGAGAGGGGAGAGGAACGAACAAAGTAGCTACCTTAGTGGTTGACCCCCCCCTATTCGGAACAGTCGAGAGAGCCCCTAGGGACGATCTAGAAGGAAGAGGAGGTATCCCAGCTTGTCATGCTTCGCAAGAAGCTGGAGCAACAACAAACACTGTTAGAGAAAAGAGTCAAGATCATCAAAACTGAACCCTCTAACAAAAAAAAACAAGAATAGATCGAGATACTTACAAGGGGTAGCACCGGATATCAGCAGGTACCTGTTTACCTAGCATGGATCAAAGGAGTCGGCAGTCGAAAACTTCAGATTCTAATAGTTCTGAGCTAGGATGGTCTTTATCATGGCTTCAGACTCATCGGGCAAGGAATCCCGACCTCAAGTGGGTTTGTCACTAAAAGCCGTAGGAACCTCGTGCTCATGCCCGCCAATGAAGACGGAGCTCCCCAAGTCTCCTCCTGCCAGTACCAACTCTTCCTTTCAAGCAGGGGTCCTTCTTTGATGCTTCAGTGACGATAAAATTGAGCCTATTCTTAGCCTTAGTATAGAATTGGCCTCTTGGAACTCCTGCCAGGCTACCAATCTGGAAAAGAAAGGTGAGCTCCTCAGCCCCGGGCTCCATAGTTATGCCGCTAAGCTCGTATTTCTCCCTCCACAATACCAGAAAGCTGATTAGATGACTCCATAAGCCAAGCGTCGGTTGAAGCGGAGCCAGCTGGAGAGCATTGGGAGCTCGCCGGAGGATGGGGTCAAGAGGGAGTCTCACCTCGGTCTAAAAAGCCACGACGTGGATAGGAAGCATGCCTTTGGGCGGGCTAAAAACATTATAGTTCCAGTGGGGGACAGTAAGAGAAACTGTATCAGGAATACCATACTTGTCCCGTAGGCGGCCGATCGAATGAGGGTCGACAGTAGAGTCAGGGACGACCCTGGGTTCAAAAGAAAGGGTTATCACTGGGAAGCTTTGCCACTGTGACTTGAGCCCTCCCAACCCTCATCTAACCTCTCCCCAACGTCAGAGTCTTCGTCGACTAGGTTCAGAGGATTGTCAGGCCAGTTCGAAAAGCCAGAATCGATAGAAGCATTCCTGTTAGAATGCGACGCTGGCAGAGCAGGGAGGATTCCTCGTCACTTGAAATCCCTCGTACCCACCTAAGAGGAGCTAGGTTAGGGCCCCCAGAGCCCTCCACCATGGCATCAACACTATCTGTGGAAGTCGACATCGATAGGAAAGAGAGGTGGGAGAGCAAGAGAAAGATTTCAGCATAGAAAACGGGGAATAAGAAATTTGAAAGTTTAAGATTTGAGGAAGTATGAAGAACGTGACGGTCAGACTGGGCTTAAATAGAGGTCTGTGAGAGATATCCTTGGGAAGATCACCGCCGTATTACAATCGTTTTTCTTCGAATAACACTCAGTTTCAAATTCAAAAATGTTGGGTAATTAATGAGAAAATTTCACTCTCATTTTTTCTCAATTAAGCAAGGAATCTGACTCCAACCCTAACTCTACCACTAGTGTTCAAGTCAGAGGGGACTTTTTTTAATAGGGAAATTTGGCCAGTGGTCAAAGAGAAATTTTCCACCTTCAATTAACAATCATGAAGCCCGGTAAAGCCACCCCGCAAGAGCAAGGATGGCCGGTTCGGCTTCAAAGTTACCAAAAGACAAGCCAGACGCGACCGGGACTAGCCCTTAGAGAAGTACTTGAGCCCGAGCTTCTCTAGGCCATCTATATGGGAACCTTGGCTCAAAGGTCGAGCTCCACAACAGTCCGTAAATTCCAAGGGAAGTTTTCAAGCTCAAGGGACATTCGAAAGAAGCTTGCCAACCTCTCCAGAAGCCCGCTGTCCTTGTTGGGCATAAAGGAGGAATCACGCCTAAGTCTGCATTACCCCAGCTACCTTCCAAGAAAGTCTGCAAGAACACCTCGATCCCCCACGGGTCAAGGAAAATCCATCTTATGCTTCCAGGAATAGAGCCAGAGCAGGGGTCTGCCTCGCTCTACAGAGCAATAGGCGGCCGGCAGGATGTCCTCCTTGAAGATTTATGGCACGAGTGCACATGGGATCGTTTCTACGAAATATTCACATGCACGTCAAGAGTATATTTCAAATAATTCAACAAACTTATCTTCGTCAACCGTATCATCAAATCCTGAAACAATTCAAATTCAAATGAAAAATCCCGGCCGATAAGGGGGGAACGGATTAATGGGATCACGGGAAAGTATTTACAAAATTGAAACCTACTTGGACGTTATTAATATGTTGAACACAGACAGAGAGGAGGGGAACAGAGAGAAATCGAGCGACATATAGAAAATCATAAACAATAGATATACTCATAGAATGAAGGTCTAAATTCTATTTTCAGAACACAGTCACCTTCATCTCCACAATTCGACAGGCACCGAGTTAACACCACCCTACTCTTTCGAGAGATTGTGAGCAAACCAGAGAGTTATTTGTATCTAAAGAAATATATCAATAATATTGCTCCTATTTACCGTTATTACCACTCGTCTTTCTCTTAAACAGGTCAGGAACCAACGGTACCGACCCAGCCATTGCTTTCGTGGTAGTGGTCTCGATGGTGTTAACTGGAATTTCTCATCTCGACCAAATTTCTGGTCAACAATATATCTATGTTTATAGCAAAATTTGGCTAGGGACAAAAGAAGAATTTTCCACTTCCCAGCCTTCCTGCAAGGGTCTGAATTTGGGCTTATATGATGGGGTGTCAAGGTCCCCGAGGTTGAGCTACCACACGATCCAGCAGGAGCAAGGCGAGGCCGCCCATACCATCTGAGCCAACTCGCACGTGTCCAAGCTTACCAAAAAATGCCCGATGAGACCGCATCAAACTCCTTATACCCGCATAAAGCCCGAAGCTAGGTCGATGTGGAAGGACATGGGTCCCCCAACATCAAGGTATCTCGTGACACTCTCCTATAGCTTGCTACTATCTTTAATTTCACTAGGAGACCTTCAAGATGCCGAACTTGTCTTGCAAAGGCACTTCTGCCTTGTCGAGGTGTAATCTTGACCTGTCCGAGCATAAAAGGAAGAAGCCCGTAAAGCTCCGTCGTCACCAAAAGCGCCAAGATCCACTGTAGATCTTGGTATGGTTAAATCAAGTAGCAAGAGCAGTACTCGAGCGTACCTCTCCACCCTTCCAGAAGCGAGCCAATGTCGCCTGTTTATGACAAACACCTTACCAGGGCTTGCCAGCCAAGCCCGCTACCCCGCTAGGAAGCCTGCATAATTAGGCTATGCTCCATGATAAAACTCGGCGTAGCTAAACCAAGTTCCCAGCTACAAGGTTGGAACCTTGTGGGATATTTCACCCCTAATATGGTTGGCACAAACTCCATGGGAAAACTAGCATCTAGCTCTGTTACAATTGAGAGGTCCCGGGGGACCTCGCCAGTGTACTGGATCCTAGGTTACCTCGCCTTTAAGGAATATCAAATGTCACTTTGGGTAACCTCCATGAAGTACCTCTCCAAAGTGATATGAAGAACTACAGCTCTTTTCTCGACAACGTAGGAAGAGATGATTGACTTCCATGACATTTAAAGTACCATAAAAGAGGTAAACAGCATTAATGGAGGCAGTCAACCCAGTTAATGACATGATCAACACCATTAATAAGAGTGTTGACGGGAAATTTGCTGGAGATGAGAAATTTCTGTTAACACCCTCGAGACCACTACCAAGAAAGCAGTGGCCGGGGTCAGTACCGTTGGTTCCCGACCTGTTTAAGAGAGAGACGAGTGGTAATAATAGTAAATGGGAGCTCTATTATTGATATATCGCTTTAAGATACAAATAACTCTCTTATTTGCTCACAATCTCTCGAAGGTGTAGGTGGTGGCAACTCGGTGCCTGTCGAATTGTGGAGAAGAATGTGACCATGTTCTGAAATCAGACTTTAGGCTCTCATTCTATGTGTATATCTGTTGTTTATGATTTTCTGTCTCTGTCGTTCGTTGTCCTTTTGCTCTTTACCATGCTTGGCTTCAAATATATATATCGTCCAAGTAGGTTCGTGAATACTCTACTGTAATCTCATGAATCCGTTCCTTCCTTATCGGGCGAGATTCGTTATTTAAATTTGAATTGTTTTCGGATTCGATGATATCTTTGACGAAGATAAGTTTGTTCCCTTATTTGAATTTAAACTCTTGGCGTGCATGTAAATATTATGTGGAGATGATCATGTGTACACTCGTGCCATGGATCTTCATGGAGGTCACCCTGCCAGCTGCCTAATGCCCCACAGAGCGAGGTAGATCCCTGCTCTAGCTCTGTTCTTAGAAGCTTAAGATGGATTCTCGCTGACCTTTGGGGCTTAAGGTGCTCTTGTAGACCCTCTTGGGAGGTAGCTGAGGTAGTGTAGATTTTGACATGATTCTTCCTTTTTGTCTAGCAAGGACAACGGGCTTCTAGAGAGGTTGGCGGGCATTTTTCGAAGCTCTCTTGAGCTTGGAGACTTCCCCTGGCATCCATAGGGTGGTTATGGAGCTTGACCTCAGAGCCGAGGTTCCCTGATAGATGGCATGGAGAAGCCCGACTTCCAGTATTCTTGTGGGGGTTTGTCCTGGTCGCACCTGGCTTTTCTTCTGATAGTTTTGAAACCGAACCGGTCTTCCCTACTCCTACGGGGTGGCTTTACGGTCTTTTCGGGCTTCATGATTGTCGATTATGGGTGGAAAATTTCTCTTTGATCCCTGGCAAAATTTTACTATTAACAAAAGTCCCCTCTTACTTGAACATCGGTGGTAGAGTTGGGGTTGGAGTCAGATTCCTTGTTTAGTTGAGAAAGTTTTTCGCCATCAAGATAATTAATGAGAGCGAAATCTTCTCATTAACTACCCAACATTTTGAATTTGAAACTGAGTGTTATTCAAAGAAAAATGGTTGTAATACGGCTCCAGGTGATCTTCCTGAGGATATCGCTAATAAACCTCTATTTACGCCCGGCCTGACCGTCACTTTCTTTATACTTCCTCAAATCTTCAAACTTTCAAATTTCTTCTTCCCTGCTTTCTCTCATCTCTCTTGCCCATCAATATCGACTTCCACAGATAGTGTTGATGCCTTGGTCCAGGGTTCCTCTTAAGTGGGTGTGAGGGATTTCAAGACACGAGGAATCTATCCCCCTCCGCCAGCGCCATCGTTCTGATAGGAGCGCTTCTATCGGCTCTGGCTTTTCGAACTGGCCTGACAATCCTCTGAACTTAGTCGACGAAGACTCTGATGTCAGGGAGAGATTAGATGCGTTCAGAATGGGCTCAAGTCACGGCTTCCTCCAGTGATAACCCTTCCTTTCGAACCCAGGGTAATCTCCGACTCTACTGTCGACCCTTAGTTAATCGGCCGTCTACGAGACAAGTATGGTATTCCTGATACCGTTTCTCTAACTGTCCCCCATCGAAACAACGATGTTTATAGCCCACCCAAAAGCATGCTTCTTATCCACATCGCGGCTTTTGAGAGCAGGATGAGGATCCCTCTTCACCCTTCCATACGACGGGCTCTCAATGCTCTTCAGCTGGCAAAGCTTCAATTGACGCCCAACTTCTGGAGGCATTTAATCAGCTTTCTGGTATTATGGAGGGAGCAATATGAGCTGAGCGGCGTAACCAAGGAGCCCAGGGTTGAATAGCTCTTCTTTCTTTTCCAGATCGGTAGCCTGGTAGGAGTCCCATAAGGCCAATTCTATGCCAAGGCTAAGAATAGGCTAAATTTTATCGTCCTAGGGGCTTCAAAGAAGGACCCCACTTGGAAAGAAGAACGGGTATTAGTAGGGGAAGACTGGAGGAGCTCTGTCTTCATCGATGGGTATGAGCTCGATGTTCCTATTGCCTTTAGTGACAAACCCACCTGGGTCGGGATTCCTTGCTCGATGAGTCTGAAGCCGTGCTGCAGACCATCCTAGCTTGGAACTATTAGAATTTGAAGTTTCTGACTGCCGACCCCTTTTTATTGGAGGGTTCAGTTCTGATGACATTGATTCTTTTCTCTAACAGTGTTTGTTATTGCTCCAGCTTCTCGTGAAGCCTGACAAGCTGGGATACCTCTTTCTTCTTCCAAATCGTCCCCGAGATCTCTCCCGACTGTTTTGAAGAAAGGAAGGTCAAACACTAAGGTAGATGCCCCGTTCGTTTCTTTCCCCTCTCCTTCCCAAGTGAAGTCCAAAATGGCTCTTCTGGCATCTCGAGCTACGAAGCCCTTAAACCGAGGAGGGTCTACTTCCCAAGTCGTCAATGAGTCAGTTCTTGCCCCTCCTCCAGTAGTTACTACTCCAAACAATGCCCCCCAAATCCCACTACCCCTCTGCATATCCTGTTGTATCCCGGGTAGTTGAGGTTCCTAGGGAGCCTGATGTCGATTTTTCTAAGGTCGCCTTTTCTAGCCCCTACCAGCAATCGAGCTCCGCGTGTCAGGACGAGGTCCTGAAGCAGTTTCTAGCATCTTGTCCAGGCGGTGGGCTTTCTAGGATGACCGCGATGCCCATGGACATCTAGATCACAAAAGGGTCCACCCTTTTAGCCGAGGTAGTTGTCGTTTTTATTTCTTCATTAAGTTACTTGACTTGTCATTTTCTAACATGATTTTCCTTTACAGGCTTTCAATTTTTAGATGGCCATGGGGCATCAGGTAGCCTTCATTCTTGATCGGACAGCCAAGGCTGAGGCTGAAGCTGAGCTAGCCATGGGGTTGCTTGCTTGGGCTCAGACCCTAGTCTAGGAGATGACCTCCAGCCAACAAGGAATGGAGACGCAGCTAGCTGAGCTTCAATGCGATCATGAGAGGCTGAAGCGGGCTTTTGATCAGAGACTCTCCGGTCGTAGCGGCTGGCTAGCCAGAGGGATGACTGGAGGGGAAAGGCGAAGGCCCTAGATGTTGAAAACCAAAACTTAGAGGCTCGAATTACCCAGCTCCAAGCCGAAGTAGAAGCCTCTTTTAGTGAGGGGTATTTCTATGCCTCTTATCAGGTTACAGAGGCTTTCCCTCCCCCTTTCTATATCTCCAGCATTGCTGGCTGGGATAGAGCAGAGGTCATGTCACAGGCTGCGGAGATGTCTCACCTAAAAACTGATGGAGCTAGCCCTTCTGAGTAGGGAGCTGTGAAGCAGTTGGAGGTGCCATATCTGCCTCCTCCTATTCCAGCCTTTACAGTATCTGGTCCCGAGGAATTCTCGAAGGGGGTTCGTAACTAGGAGCTAGAAAGAGGCCTTGCTAAAGCTTGAGACCCCCCCACAGTGATCTCAGGAATGGAGTCAACAGAAGGCGGGAACGTGCCTAAGTCGGTGACCTGCCTTCTTGATGTAGCTTTACCACCTGAAGTTATGGCGGTGATCAATGAAATCATGGAGGAAGATCCTGTTGACCATGAGGCAACCCTATGCTGATCCTTAAGAGGAAGCGGAGGAAGCGGTAGATGCAGCTGATCAAGATGAGCCGCGACTGGAGGAGGAAGTCGAAGGCCCTTATGAAGACGAAGAAGCTTGAGTTATCTTCAATGTGATCTATTTTGAATGTCCGGAAAAGGGGGTGGGCATCCCATCTTTAACTGAGTTTGATCTTTTATTATTTTCTTTTCTAGCCCGGAACCAGAGATTGGGCCCCCCTTTCATGTCGTCGCCTTGTTTGGGGTAGGCTCCTTTACTTGATAATAAATTTTTAATCTCAGGTCTAACCCTGGCATGTATGTACTTGCTTGGTCATCCATCTTTTATATTGAAACGAGCTATCTTTAGAGGGGCAATAATATAAGAAAAAAAAGTTGTTGGCATTGATCCCCCATACTAATGAAATTCCTGGCTCAACTTCTTTTGTTGACAATACCCTTGTTTGATTGTGGGTCTGTTGTAGTAATTAACCCTGTATTAAGGTGAACTAGTGAATTAACAGGAGCATTTAGAGTTTAAGTAAATCGAGCCCTCCATCCCCGAGCTCTTTTGAGGGGCTATAGCCCTAATAGAACACGAAGTAAAGACCTGTTTAGCCACCTTCTTGGGTTCGAGATCAGGAGGGCCTCCACGCTTTCAAGCTCGATTCTTTCTTAGGGGGAACAATAGCCCTACCAAGGCATCAAGAGGGCTATCTAGATATTTCCTGGTCTCGAGATCTGGATGGCAACTATGCTCTTACACTCAAATCATTCTTGGGGTTGGTAGCCCGACCAAGGCATCAGGAGGGCTATCTAGCTATTTCCTGGTTTTGAGATCTGGATGGCAACTATGCTCTTACACTCAGATCCTTCTCGAGGGTGGTAGGCCAACCAAGGCATCAGGAGCGCTACTTAGCTATTTCCTGGTCTTGAAATCTGGATGGCAACCATGCTCTTACACTCAGATCCTTCTTGGGGGTGGTAGCCTGACCAAGGCATCATGAGGGCTATCTAGTTATTTTCCGGTCTTGAGATCTGGATGGCAACTATGATCTTACACTAAAACCCTTCTTGGTAGGGGGTGGTGCCCGGACGAGGCATCAGGAGTAGCGATGGGACTTCCCTGGCTTTCCTCTGGTCTTGAGGCGATAATGTCGAAACTTTCCATATAGACCCAAAGTATTGTAGGACATAGTTGAAGAAGGAATAAACAGGAAAAGGCAAGCTTTATTGATATGTAAGATGGAGTACAATACTGTCAGAAGAAAAAAAAAAGCTAGTCAATGGTCGACTTGCTCCTGAGTCCCCAGTTCAAGGGTAAAATTTCCTTAGGTGATCCGCGTTTCAAGTATGGTCGATGAGTCGGCCATCCTTATCCTCGAGCTTGTACGCCCCATTACGGATCACCATCTTTATTAGGTAGGGTCGTTCCTAGTTGGGCCCTAAGACCCCGTCTGACCTTTTTCTGGTGTTCAACATCACTTTCCTGAGAACTAGAACCCTTTCTTTGAAGCTTTGGGCTTTAACCCTCCTGTTAAAATACCTGGCAATTTTGCCTTGGTAGATCGCTACCTTCTCAGCTATTCGATCCTGCTTTTCTTCCAGGTGGTCCAAGATAGCTCAGAGCTTGCTTTCATTGCTCCCTGATTCGAATCGTTGGACTCTAAATGAGGTCAAATTGTGCTCTATAGGTAGGAATGCTTCAACCCCGAAGGCCAGCGAGTAGAGCATTTCCCGGTAGCTGTTCTCCTTGTAGTGCGGTAAGCCCAGAGAACCTCAAGAAGCTTCTCTACCCACCTGCCTTTCTTTTGTTGTAGATTTTTCTTTAATAATTTCATTATGGTTTTGTTCGTGGATTCCACCAAACCATTGGTCTGAGGGTGGGCTACCGAAGCAAACCGAAGGTCGATTCTCAAATATTGGTAGAAATCTCTGAATCGGCCATTGTCGAACAGTTTTCCGAGGTCGATTATGATGGTAAGATGGGTCTGAACCTGTAAACTACATTGGTCTTGATGAACCTTGTTTTGTTCTCTTCCGATATTTGGGACAGTGGTCTGGCTTCAACCCATCTTGTAAAGTAATCAATCGCTACGATAGGGTGCTTGGCCTATCCCGGAGTTGTATGAAGCGGACCAATCAAATCGACTACCCACATAGCAAAGGGGTATGGCGAGCTAAAGGATGACAATCGCTCCAGAGGGAGGTGACTCAAATTTACAGCCTTCTAGCATGCCTCGAAGGTTTGCACCAAGTTCTTAGTATCTAGATGGATGGTCGGCCAGTAATACCCCATGCGGAGAACCAGATATGCCAAGGCCTCTTCCCCAATATGGTTCCCAAATTCCCTAGAATAAACATCCCTCAAAGCCCACTTGGCATCTTTAGGGTGTAGACATCGGAGTAGGGGAAGGGATTTTCCCCTTTGGTATAAATGTTCATCCACCAAACAATACCGAAACAAGAGCCTTTTAACCTTGCTAGCTTGGTCAGGCTCCTCGGGGAGTTTCCCGTCCTGTAGATATTATGCTATTGGATCCATCCAGCATGGCTGTCAGTCCAGGGTATAAGCTTCCATACCAGTCATAATGCTAGGTAAGGGGATTATTTGAAGAGGGACTCCATGTGGTAGGGTCTGGCCACCATAGGCAGCTATCTTGGCTAGGACGTTAGGCTGATGATTTAGATATCGAGGTATCTGCTCGATTCTGAATCTCCTAAATCTGGTCCTGAGTTGTTACACCAGTTTCGGGTAAGCGATCATGTTATCCCCTTTGGCCTGATAATCCCTGGAAACTTGGTTGGACACGAGTGAAGAGTCGCTCTTGATATTCAGGTAATCAACCTCGAGCTTTATGGCAACTTTTATCCTAGCTAGCAGGGCTTCATATTCGGCTTCATTTTTCTTGTCTTTAAATTCGAACGTGAAACAATGGCAGCACTCAGTTCCTTCTAGGTAGATGAGGATTATGCTCGCACCTCACCTGGACTGCCCGAAAGCTCCGTTAGTGTAGCTAGTCCATGACTCGCACCCTTCTGACCAGTTGTCAGATTCTGGAATCCTCTCAAAGCTGACATCTGTTACCGCGGGGGTTGCTTGATATAAAGGTACCTAAAGTTCAGCTAAAAGGTCCGCTAGTGCTTGAGCTTTTATCGTGGTCATAGACTTATACTTTAAATCGAACTGGGTAAGCTTTAGGGCCCATATAACCAGCCTTTCAGAAACATCCGGCCTTTACAAGAACTGACGGAGGGGTAGATCCATTACCACTTCTATTGAATGAGCATGAAAGTGAGGACGGAGTTTCCTTGCCGAGGTCATTAAAGCATAAGCGAGCTTCTCCAGTGGAGTATAGTTCTTTTTGGGCTTGGTTAGAGCGCGACTTACATAGTAGATAGGTCGCTGGATCCTATCCCCGCATTCCTTGACCAAACTACAGTGGTTTCTGAAACGGCTAAGTATATTTGGAGCTCTTCTCTAGGATTTGGCTTGACCAGTAGTAGAGGCTTGCTAGGTATCTTTTCAAAGCTTGGAAAGCCTGTTCGCTCTCTGATCCCACTTCATGTTTCTTCCTTGCTTGATAGCTTTGAAGAATGGTAGGCATTTATCAGTAAACCGGGAGATGAACCTATTGAGCGCTGCTACCTGACCGGTCAAGGCTTGAACCAGTTTAAGAGATGCAGGGGATTCTAGATCCATGATAGCCGTGATTTTTTCTGGGTTAGCCTCTTTGCCTCTCTCATTGACCATGAAGCCCGAAAAATTCCCCGCAGTTGCACCAAAGGCACATTTTGAAGGGTTTAACCTCATCTAGTTTTCCTTTAGGATCATGAAGGTCCTTCGAAGGTCGTCCAGATGGCCTTCCGAGGTCGAAGATTTTGTTATCATATCGTCGATATATACCTCCATCGATCTTACAATTTCTGGCTTGAACAAACGGTTGACTAACCGCTGGTAAGTAGCTCCAGCATTTTTGAGCCTGAAAGGCATTACCTTGTAGCAGTATATGCCTTGCACGGTGATTAAGCTGGTATTTTCTTGGTCCGCAGGATGCTTCATAATCAGATGGTAGCCGAAAAATGAGTCCATGAAGCTCAGGAGCTTGTTCCCGGAGGTGGAATTGACCAACTGATCAATTTTTGGCTGAGGAAAATTGTCCTACGGGCATGCCCAGTTGAGGTTGGTGTAGTCCACGCAGATGCGCCACTTTCCATTTGCCTTTATGACCATGACCAAGTTGGCGAGCCATTCGGGATAGCGGGCTTCTCGAATGAAGCCTACCTGGGTGAGTTTATCCACCTCTTCTTAAACCGCCACATTTCTTTCATTGTTGAAGTGGCACCTTTTCTGTTTGACAGGCATAAAGGTCAGATCCACCGCCAGTCGATGTGCAGCTAATATCATAGGGATCCCCGGCATCTCCGCATGACTCTAGGTGAAAATATCGTTGAACTCCATGAGGAGCCTAATAAAGCCCTATTTCATTCTTGGCTCAAGGGTAGCTCCGATCTTGACGACCTTCGAAGGATTAGTTAGTCAAACAAGAATCTCCTCTAACTTATCGACCGGGTGGCTGCTGGCCCATTCTCTTCTCTGTTATTCGATGTCGGGCACAACAAGGCCTTATTTGGGACAATCGATGGAGCCCGCATCTTCCAAGTTTAGTGCCAGGGTTATCTCACCTTGGATAGTCGTTACTTGGGCGAGCTGTTTAGCTAGAGCTGCTGGGTTAGCCAACACTGTGTAGCATTTCCTAGCTGCTTGCTAATCACCCCGAACCTCTCCCACCTTGTCTCCTACCGGGAACTTCAGGACATTGCGGTAAATAGACAGGACCCCCTTCAGGGATGATAGGAATGGCTTCCCTAATATTGCGTTGTAGGCAGATGGGGTATCTACCACCACAAAGTCAGTCATGATGTTTTGTTAGAGAGGTGCGGCTCCGATAATCACTAGTAGGATTTTTGATCCTACGGGTATGATGGAGTCCCTAGTGAAACCGTACAATGGAGTAGTATAACTATTGTAGCACCATTGCTTCAAGTTTAGTTTTTCCAAAGTGTCTTTAAACAGAACGTCGACGCTGCTACCTGTGTCGACGAGCACGCGGTGCACCATGAAGTTGGCAATTTGTAATGTAATGACCATGGGGTCATCATGTGGTTGCACGGTGTTAAAGACATCTGCTTTGGTGAAGATGATTTGAGACAGCTGGGAATGGTTGGTCGGTCTCTGGTCGACCTTGAAGATATCTCGCCCCTCGTCCGTACGAAGGACCTTACTCGCATGATTTTTCCTAGAATTGTTAGAGGTGAAGGCCAGAGTGGGACCTCCGCTGATAGTGTGTATTAATTAAATTTGTTGCATCAGGTCTGCCTGCTCTCCCTTCCTCTTTTCAGCATGTTTCTGGATCTCGGCTTGCACCTTCTTTCCCGTCTGAATGTTCTCCTTGACTTGTTGTAAGATTTCTATCAAGCATCCTCCCCTGATAAAAGCCTCAATCTGGTTTCGTAGGTTATAGCATTCTGAAGTATTGTGCCCTACGTCATTATGAAAGTCACAATATTTGTAACGATTTCTTTTATTGACCAGGGTTTCATAGGAGCGGGCTTCTATAACAAACCCTTATCCCGAATGGCAAGGTAAACTGTTTCCCGAGATGCATTCATAAGAGTGTAACAGTCGTACCCCCTCTCAACGCGGGTTATAGGGACCATTATCCTTGGAGGTGGTAAAGCTTGAGGATGAGCCCATTTATCCAGATACCTTTCTGATCTGAGCTAAGGAAGAGGGAAACCGTATGTTGATTTATTAGGGGGTTTGTTCTAGCTTTTCTGATCTTGCTCTTGTCTGAGAGCTTCCTTCTTATGTCTTTTTTTAGCTCTCATGTCGTCATGCTCCATCTTGACCTTGAGCTGTTCATTGACCTCGATCTGTTCCAGAGCACTATCATAGGCTTTTTGATAGCTTTTTAGAGGTCTCTTGGCAAAAGAACGAAATAGTTTTCCTGCCCATAAGTTTCTTCTGAAGTTGCCGAGGGTTTCTCTCTCGGTGAACACCCACATCTGGATGGCTTCCTTATGGAACTGCTTGACATAAGCCCAGAGAGTTTCCCCTCTCTCCTGGATCACGTATTGTAGATGGATCGGGTCCTTCAGTCAGGGCTTAACCCCCTGGAACTGTGAGCATAAATCAGTTGATAATTTGGTAAGGGAATCTACGCTCCCGGAGGGTAGTTTCCAAAACAGGGTCTTAGCATAATCTGTGAGTGTTGTGGGGAACATCCAACATATAGCGGCCATGTTTGTTTTCTGGACCTCCATCTGTTGAACGAAGCTCTCTAAGTGGCTTAGCAAATCTTTAGTCCTGGAGAACCTGTCAGCTGGCATTTTGAACTCAGGCGAGAGCTCTGCCTCCCGGATCCTTCTGGTGAAGGGGGCGTTCATTTCACTTAGAGGATATTTCTTGTCCTCCTTATACTTCCCCTTCATCATCAATTGGACCTCATTCTGTAGCTTTGCCAACTGGCCCCTTAGTCGCTTGCTTTTGGACTTTTTTGGGGCTTCGCTGACTTTCTTCTTCTCTACAGCGGCTTCCCTTCTTGTAGTCGTTGGGTGGAGAAGCTCTTCCCGTCCCCTGGAAAGGACATCTGCCGCGAGTCTGACTTGTCGTTGTTGGTAGCATGGCAGCGTTTCGGGAACATGGGGCATGGGCCCTAGCCTATCCCAGATCAAGGTCGGAAGCCCCGCTCTGTTACGAGTCAATTCCCGAGGGGCAGGCCCCAAGCGATCAAAGAAGGGTTGCCTAGCCCCGGGCCTGGTTGATTCCCCCTGATTGCAAAGACCCGTTTGTCGGATAGCGATACCCTCAGCGAGTAGTCGAAGGTGGACATTCTCTACAAAGGCCGCCACTTGTTTGTCAAGCTGGACATGGCTTCTCAAAGGGGGATCTAGAGCCTGTACAGTAGCTGGCTAGATGGGAATCTGGCTATGAAGCCCGGATTTTTTCCTTTTCCTTTTCCTCAGAACCTTTCGTGTCGATGTAACAGAAGGTTATCCCGAGGTGCCCTGCTGCCCTTGTGAGGAGCGGAGCTTCATGATGACTTTGAAATAAAGAACTTTTTGAATGTGAAAAGATGATGGTGTGAGAGGTTTCCCACAGACGGCGCCAAAAAGTGTTGATGGGAAATTTTCTCGAGATGAGAAATTTCTGTTAACACCCTCGAGACCACTACCACGAAAGCGGTGGCCGGGGTCGGTACTGTTGGTTCCCGACCTGTTTAAGAGAGGGACGAGTGGTAATAACAGTAAATGGGAGCTCTATTATTGATATATCGCTTTAAGGTACAAATAACTCTCTTGTTTGCTCGCAATCTCTCGGAGGTGTAGAGTGGTGGCAAATCAGTGCCTGTCGAATAGTGGAGATGAAGGTGACTGTGTTCTGAAATCAGAATTTAGGCCCTCATTCTATATGTATAACTGTTGTTTATGATTTTCTGTCTCTGTCGTTCTTTGTCCTCTTGCTCTTTACCATGCTTGGCTTCACATTTATATATCGTCCAAGTAGGTTTTTAGTTCGTGAATACTCTACCGTAATCTCATGAATCTGTTCCCTCCATATCGGGCGGGATTCGTTATTTAAATTTGAATTGTTTTCGGATTCAATGATATCGTTGACGAAGATAAGTTTGTTCCCTTATTTGAATTTAAACTCTTGACGTGCATGTAAATATTATGTGGAGATGATCCTGTGTCCACTTGTGCCATGGATCTTCATGGAGGTCACCCTACCAACTGCCTAATGCCCCACAGAGCGAGGTGGATCCCTGCTCTGGCTTTGTTCTTAGAAGCTTAAGATGGATTTTCCCTGACCCTTGGGGGCTTGAGGTGCGCTTGTAGACCCTCTTGAGAGGTAGCTAGGGTAGTGTTGATTTAGGCATGATTCTTTCTTTATGTCTAGGAAGGACAACGGGCTTCTGGAGAGGTTGACGGGCTTCTTTTGAAGCTCTCTTGAGCTTGTAGACTTCCCCTGGCATCTAAGGGGCGGTTATGGAGCTCTACCTTGGAGTCGAGGTTCCCTGATAGATGGTCTGGAGAAGCCTGGCTTCCAGTATTCTTGTAGGGGTTTATCTCGATGACGCCTGACCTGTCATCTGGTAGCTTTGACACCGAACCGGCCTTCCCTGCTCCTACAGGGTGGCTTTACGATCTTTTCGGGCTTCATGATTGTCGATTATGGGTGGAAAATTTCTCTTTGATCCCTGGTCAAATTTCACTATTAACAAAGAGAATATTAAACTCTTTAATGGCCATCATTAGTGAAAGAGTCCAAAGAGTAAACAAATACCTTTTCCTCCAAGATATCCTCTACAACCGATTATTAGGGGTCAACTATAACAGAAAATCCCGCCTATCAAGGAAGGAAGAGTCCGAAGAGGAAACAATCATATCTTCTCCGAGATAATAGCTATAAGCCGATCAACTACATTAAAGGAAGGATCGTATTCGATAAGGAGACAAAGACTCTTTGAAGAGTCTCGGACTTGCACGCCTAGGTGGTCATCATGTATAAATTTGCCTGTAAAAGGAATATTGTATCGGTCTCCAATCAATGACAGAAAATATATGTTTTGTTGAGAGATCTCTCGACATCATCAATGTATGTGTTACCTTTACCTAGAATATCCCGGTATCGGTCTACATTCGACCACCATTGTAAGCTCTCTGGAGCGACTATGTTGTATTACTTTACAATTCTTGTAAGCTCCCCAGAGCATTCTTTGACATATACGTAAGAAAGGGTATTCCCTCTTCCTCTGGATACTGCCTTGTGGTTTTTCGGCATATGATCATTCGTGATGGTTTTTCCCCCTTGATCAGTCCACCTCTCTCTTCAAAAGTGTTGTGCCCTACGTCCTCGTGAAATTCGTAATATTTATAACGATTTTTCTCATATCGACCAGGGCTTTCATGGGAGCGGGCTTCTGTAACAATCCCTTGTCCCGAATGGCGAGGTAGACTATTTCTCGGGATGTATTTAAGGGAGTGTAATGGTCATACCCCCTCTCATCGCTAGCTATAGGGACCACTGTCTTGGGAGGTGGTAAAGCTGGAGGAGGAGCTCGTTTTTCTGGATACCTTTCCGACTTGGGTTGAGGAAGGGGGAAACCGTATGTTGATTTGGTAAGGGGTTTGCTTTGGCTTTTTTGAGCTTGCTCAGGTCTGGGAGCTTCCTTCTTTTATCGTTTTATGGCTCTCATGTCGTCATGCTCCATCTTGACCTTAACCTGTTCTTCGACCTCAATCTGTTACAGAGCCCGGTCGTAAACTTCTTGGTAGGTTTCCAGAGGTCTCTAGGCAAAAGACTGAAAAAGTTTTCACGCCCACAAGTTTCTTTTGAAGTTGGCGAGGGTTTCTCTCTCGGTGAAGACTCCCATCTGGAAGACTTCCTTATGGAAACGCTCGATATAAGCCCAGAGGCTTTCCCTTCTCTTCTGGTTCACGTATTGTAGATAGATCGGGTTCTTCAGTCAGGGCTTAACTACCTAGAATTGTGAGTAGAAATCGGTTGATAACTTGGTGAAGAAATCCACGCTTCTAGCGGGTAATTTCCTAAACCAGGTTTTAGCATAATCCGTGAGTGTAGTAGGTAACATTCGACACATAGCGGCCTTGGTTGTGTTCTAGACCTCCATCTGTTGAACAAAGATCTCCAGGTGGCTCAAGGGATCTTCAGTCCTAGAGAATCTGTCAGCTGGCATTTTGAACTTAGGCGGGATCTCTAACTCCCTGATCCTCCTGGTGAAAAAAGCATTCATTTCACTTAGAGGATGTTTCTTGTCCTCCTTGTACTTTCCCTTCTTCATCAATTGAACCTCTTTCTGAAGCTCTGCCAACTGGTTCCTTAGACGTTTGCTTTCGGATTTCCTTGAGTTGATCTTGGATTCCTCACCATCAGATCCTTTTGATGAACTAACGACCTCTACCTGGCTCCTTCTTTAGGGGGTGGTCATCTCGGGGGCTTTGCTGACTTTCTTCTTCTCTACCCGGACTTCTCTCCTTGAAGTCGTTGGGTGGAGAAGCTCTCCCCGTTCCAAGGGAAGGATATCTATCGCGGATTTGACTTGTCTTGGTTGGTAGCTTGGCAACGCTTCGGGAACATAGGGCAAGTGCCATAGCCTATCCCAGATCGAGGCAGGGAGCCCCACTCTATTACAAGAGTATTCCCGAGGGGCAGGTCACAGGCTATCGAATGAGGGTTGTCTAGCCCCAGGCCTGCTTGACTCCCCCTAATTGCAGCTACTTTCTTGCTGGATAGCGATATCCTCAACGAGTAGTCGGAGGTCGACGTTTTCTACAAAGGCCGCTGCTTGTTGGTCAAGCTCGACCTGACTTCCCAGAAGGGGATCCAGAGCCCGCGTAGTGGCTGGCAGGGTGGGAACCTAGCTATGGAGCCCGGATTTTCTCCCTTTCCTCGGGACCTTTCACGTCGATATAGCAAAAGGTTGTCCCGATGTGCCCTGCTGCCCTTGTGAGGAGCGAAGCCTCATGATTATTATGAAATAACAAACTTTTCGAACGTAAAAGATGGTGGTGTGAGAGGTTTCCCACAAACGGTGCCAGAAAGAGTTAACGGGAAATTTACGGGATGAGAAATTCCTGTTAACACCTTCGAGACCACTACCACAAAAGTGGTGGCCGGGGTCGGTACCGTTGGTTCATGACCTGCTAAGAGATAGACGAGAGGTTGGATTGTAATAACGATAAATGGGAGCTTTTATTATTGGTTTATTGCTTTGAAATACAAATCACTCTCTTGTATGCTCACAGTCTCTCTAAGAAGCAAGGTGGTGGAAACTCTGTGCCTGTCGAATAGTGGAAACGAAATACAAAATTTAGACCTTCCCCTCCTCTTTTCTTTCTCTCTTCTCTCTGTCGCTATCTATCTTTTTCTGTGTATATCTCATTTCATCCATCATCTACCATGCTTGGCCTCACAAATTTATATCGTCCATGTAGGTTTTTAGTTTGCAAATATTTTAACATGATCCCATAAATCTGTTCGCTCCATATCGGGCAGGATTCATCATTTGAATTTGAATTGTTACGGGATTTGATGATATCATTGACGAAGATAAGTTTGTTCCCTTTTTGAATCAAACTCTTGAAGTGCATGTAAATATTACGTGGAGATGATCCTGTGTGCACTCGTGTCATGAATTTTCACTGAGGTTACCCTGCCAGCTGCCTGTTGCCCCGAAAAACGAGGTAGATCTCTGCTTCGACTTTGTTCTTAGAAGCTTAAGATGGATTTTCCCTGACCCTTGGGGGCTTATGGTGCTCTTGTAGACATTTCTGGGAGGTAGCTGGGGTAGTGTAGATTTAGGCGTGATTATTCCTTTATGTCCAGCAAGGACAACGGGCTTCTGGAGTGGTTGGCGAGCTTCTCTCAAATGTCTCTTGAGCCGCGGTTCCCCGATAGATGGTCTGAAAAAGCCCGGGTTCCAATACTCTTGTGGGGGGCTCGTCCTGGTCGCGTCTGGCTTGTTTTTTGACAGTCTTGAAGCAGAGCCGCCTTCTCTGCTCCTGCGGGTGGTTTTACCATCTTTCCGGGCTTCATGATTGTCGATTATGGGTGGAAAATTTCTCTTTTACCCTGACCAAATTTCACTATTAACATATATAAATCACGATGCTTGCTTACCCATATATATGTATATCGCTGCTCACAAGTATATATCATATATGTATTAAGTATTTGCATCCTACACAAATTCTTCTTTTTGACAATTGTTTTATGTACACACCAATTTGTATTCAATGCAATCTCTTGTATTATTAATTGATATATATCTTTTATTTATCCTTTTCAAATATATCTGTTAATAGCAAAATTTTGCTAGGGACCAAAGAAGAATTTTCCACTTCTCAGCCTTCCCATAAGGGTCCGAATTTGGGGTTGTAAGACGGAGGTATCAAGGTCCCCAAGGTTGAGCTACCACATGATCCTACAGGAGCAAGGCGAGGCCGCCCATACCATCCGGGCATCACGTACGTGTCTAAGCTTACCAAATAAAGCCTGACGAGACCGCATTAAGCTCCTTATACCAGGATAAAACCCGAAGCTTGGTCGACGTGAAAGGACCTGGGTCCCCCGACATCAAGAGGCACTCCTACCTCGTCGAGGTATAATCTCGACCTGTCCGAGCATAAAAGGAAGAAGCCCGTAAAGCCCCATCATCAAAAAAAGCACCAAGATCCACTATAGATCTTGGCTTGGTTAAATCAAGTAGCAAGAGCAGTACTCGAGCGTACCTCACCACCCTTCCAGAAGCGAGCCAAGGTCGTTTGTTTATGGCAAACACCTTACCACGGTCTGCTAGCCAAGCCCGCTACCCCTCTAGGAAGCCTGCACAATTAGGTCAAGCTCCATGATAAAGCTCGGTGTAGTTAAACCAAGCTCCCAGCTACAAGGTTGGAACCCTACGGGATATTTCTCCCCTAAAATGGTTAGCACAAGCTCCATGGGAAGACCAGCATCTAGCTACGTGACAATCGAGAGGTCCCCAGGGAACTCCGCTAGTGTACTAGATCCTAGGGTACCTCGCCTTCAAGGAATATCAAATGTCACCTCAGGTAACCTCCATGAAGTACCTCTCCAAAGTGACATGCAACACTAGAGCTCTCCTCTCAGCAACGTAGGAAGAAAGGATTGGCTTCCATGACATTTAAAGTACTATTAATCAGGTAAACCATATTAATGGAGGCATTCAACCCAGTTAATGACATGATCAACACCATTAATAAGAGAATATTCAACTCTTCATTGGCAACAATCAGTGAAAGAATCCTAAAAGGAAACAAATGCCTTTACATCCAAGATATCCTCCATATCAGATTCTTTGGCGTCAACTACAATAGAAAATCCCACCTGTCAATGAACAAAGAGTCCAAAGAGGAAACAATAACATCCCCTCCGATATTATTAGCCACGATTTGATCAATGACATTAAAATCGTACTCAATAAGGAGAGGAAGATTGAAGAATCCTTGACTGGCATGCCAAGGTAGTCGCCATTTATAAAAATGCCTGTAAAAGGCATAGAATCGATCCCCGATCAATGACAGAAGATACATGCTTCGTTTAGAGATCTCTCGACATCGTCAATGTATATGTTACCTTTACCTAGAATATACTGTTATCGGTCTACATTCGACCACCATTGTAAGCTTTCTGGAGCGACTATTTTGTATTACATTCACCATTCTTGTAAGCTCCTCGGAGCATTCTTTGATATATACATAAGGAAGGGTTCCCCATTCATTCGTGATACTTTTTCCCCCTTGGTCAGTCCACCTCCCTCAACAAAGATTTGTGTTTCTCTTACTTATGTCATGTGTAATGCATGCGTATATGAGTGAGAGCTAGATTCCTACCTCGCTGGACCTAGCGCTCTTATCTTCCCATCTACATGCTAAAGTCGCATATCAAGATGAGGAGTAATCACCCAGACAAGCTTGAAGGAAGTCGATGGGCTTTCATGCATCATCTCTATGGCGGAAATCGAGCTCTCTGACACAGGAGCTAGATAAGTCCCCGCCTTTCTTGCTATCTAGGTCGGGGAATTACGGGAAGGAATCGGGCTCCAGAACCAACCTCCGAATACCATAACGGGCTCCAACCCCGACCGAGGACCAGAAAAAGGACCAAGATTAAGCCCTTCACACCAAGAAGAGAACCTCAAGCTCCCCAGATTTATTTCATAAGCACGAAGCACGACGGGCGGGATGGCTTGTCTGCTCGAGCTCCCTAGATCTACTACATAAGCATGAAGCCCGATGGGCGAGATGGCTTGTCTCCTACCTCTGATTTCATCCTCCTTCATATTCATACAAGATTAGGTAAGGTATCAACGGTACCGACCCCGGCCACCACTTTCACTGTAGTGTTCTCGAGGGCGTTAATGGGGATTTCACATCCTAAACAAATTTCCCGTTAACACTTTCTGGCACCGTCTATGGAAAGTTTCCACACCCCTTTTGAAAGCCTCTATGTCTCTATATGAGTATCATTATACTATCGAGGTAACAGATTTGTTATTTATGAATATCATTTATTATATATGATGTCTTTTCTCCATGCTTGTCTACATCTCCTATGCATCGCATGTGGTGCTCATTTTATCATTTAACGAGTTTCGTTCATTGTGGAGCAAATATGGTACGTGGGATTCCTGGTGGAACCAATTCATTATGCTACTCCTATGAAGTGAACCTGCTCAGATAATCGCCCACTTGAAGATCTCCTATATAGATAAACCATTTTGATACATCGAGAGATCCTATACAGAAGAACTGCACCTCTCCTGCTCTTCAACAGCAGATTCGCTCCACCACTAGTGTATCATTTATCCAGAAGATCTACTGGGCTTCAACCTGTTCATACGGATCCACTCATGCCTTCAGGTCCGCCCTTCGTAAGCTCCTAGGTAGAGGTAGCAGGTCGACCCATAAATCTAAGAAGCCAACTCAGCTGTGTAGCTTTTAGAGCGGTAGCTTTGCTACAAGACATGTGGCTTCATGTTTAACGGGCCATTCACCGCCCTAGTAAGCCACCAAAGCCCGATCCGATCGAGGAGGTCTCAAAAGCTTCCCACCTTTGGTAAGGCCACCTACGTGCCTAAGCAAGCTTCCAGAATGGTAGCACCGCTACAAGACCGATGGCTTCGCTTTATGTTTACCGGGCCATTCATTGATCTAGCAAGCCACCAAAGTCCGATCCGATCGAGGAGCTCTCAGAAGTTTTCCATATTTAATAAGGCCACCTACGTGCCTAAGCAAGCTTCTAGAGCGGTAGCATCGTTACAAGACCGGTGGCTTTGCTCTATATATACCAGGTCATTCATCGCCCTAGCAAGCCACCGAAGCCCGATCTGATCGAAGAGAGCCTAGAGGTTTCCCACTCTTGGTAAGGCCTCCTTCATGCCTAAGCTAACCTCTAGAGCAGCAGCCTCATTGTAAGGCCAAGTGGCTCCTCACTCAGGGCCTATCAACGTCCAAGTGAGCCACTGAACTCTCAATTCATTCCAGCATGGTCCAGAGCCCTCTCTCAGTTGTTGGGGACTTCTAGGATCCCGAGCATGCATCTAGACCAGTACCTCCAGTGGCTTTACTCCATGTTTATCGGGCCATATACCGCCCTAGCAAGCCCCCAAAGCCCGATCCGATCGAGGAGGTCTCAGAAGCTTTCCAACTTTGGTAAGGTCACCAACGTGCCTAAGTAAGCTTCTAGACCGGTAGCACCACTACAAGACCAGTGGCTTCGCTCCATGTTTACTGGGCCATTCACTGCCCTAGCAGGCCACCGAAGCCTGATCCGATCGAGGAGGTCTCAGAAGCTTCCCACCTTTGGTAAGGCTACGTACATGCCTAAGCAAGCTTCTAGATCGGTAGCACCGCTACAAAACCGGTGGCTTCGCTCTATATGTACCGAGTCATTCATCGCCCTAGCAAGCCACTAAAGCCCGATCTGATCGAGGAGAGCCCAAAGGTTTCCCACCCTTGGTAAGGCCTCATACATGCCTAAGCTAACCTCAGGAGCAGCAGCCTCACTGTAAGGTCAAATGACTCCTCACTTCTTATACAGGGCCTATCAATGCCCAAGTGAGCCACTGAACTCTCAATTCATTCCAGCAGGGTCCAGAGCCCTCTCTCAGTTGCTGGGGACTTCTAGGATCCCTAGCAAGCATCTGGACCAGTACATCCGGTGATTTCGCTTCATGTTTACCGAGCCATTCACCGCCCTAGCAAGCCACAGAAGCCCGATTCGATCGAGGAGGTCTTAGAAGATTCCCACATTTGGTAAGGCCACCTACTTCCCTAAGCAAGCTTCTAGAGCAGTAGCATCGCTACAAGACCGGTGGCTTCACTCTATATGTACCGAGTCATTCATCGCCCTAGCAAGCCACCGAAGCATGATCTGATCAATGTGTGCCCGGAGGTTTCCCACCCTGGTAATGCCTCCTACATGCCTAAGCTAACCTCTGGAGCAGCAGCCTCACTGTAAGGCCAAGTGGCTCCTCACATCTTATACAAGGCCTGTCAATGCCCAAGTGAGCCACTAAACTCTCGATTCATTCTAGCAGGGCCAAGAGCTCTCTCTCAGTTGATGGGGACTTCTAGGATCCCGAGCATGTATCTGGACCAGTACCTCCGGTGGCTTCGCTCCATGTTTACCAAGAAATTCATTACCCTAGCAAGCCACTGAAGCCCGATCAGATCGAGGAGGTCTCTAAAGCTTCGCACCTTTGGTAAGGCCACCTAAGTACCTAAACAAGCTTCTATACCGGTAGCATCGCTACAAAACCGGTGGCATCGCTCTATATGTACCAAGTCAATCATCGCCTTAGCAAGCCACCGAAGCCCGATATGATTGAGGAGAGCCCAGAGGTTTCCCACCCTTGGTAAGGCCTCATACATGCCTAAGCTAACCTCTAAAGTAGCAGCCTCACTGTAAGGCCAAGTGGCTCATCACTTCTTATACAGGGCCTGTCAACGCCCCAAGTGAGCCAGTGAACTCTCGATTCTTTCCAGCAGGGTCAAGAGCCATCTTTCAGTTGATGGGGACTTTTAGGATCCTGAGCATGCATCTGGACCAGTACCTCCAGTGGCTTCGCTCCACGTTTACCGGGCCATTCACCTCCCTAGCAAGCCACAGAAGCCTGATCCGATCGAGGAGAGCCCAGAGGTTTCCCACCCTTGGTAAGGCCTCCTACGTGCCTAAGCTAATCTCTGGAGTAGCTGCCTCACTGCAAGGCTAAGTGGCTCCTCACTTCTTATACAGGGTCTGTCAAGGCCCAAGTAAGCCATGAAACTCTCGATTCATTCCAGCAGGGTCAAGTGCCGTCTCTCAGTTTATGGGGACTTCTAGGATGCCGAGCATGCATCTGGACTAGTACCTCCAGTGGCTTTGCTCTATGATTACAGAGCCATTCACTGCCCTAGCAAGCCACCGAAGCCCGATCCGATCGAGGAGCTCTCAAAAGTTTCCAACATTTGGTAAGGCCACCTAGGTGCCTAAGCTAGCTTCTAGAGCGGTAGCATCACTACAAGATTGGTGGCTTCGCTCTATATGTACCAGGTCATTCATCGCCCTAGCAAGCCACCGAAGCCCGATCTGATCGAGGAGAGCCTAGAGGTTTCCCACTCTTGGTAAGGCCTTCTACATGCCTAAGCTAATCTCTGGAGCAGCAGCCTCACTGTAAGGCCAAGTGGCTCCTCATTTCTTGTACAGAGCCTATCAACGCCCAAGTGTACCACTGAACTCTCGATTCATTCCAGGAGGGTCCAGAGCCCTCTTATTGTTACTGTAGACTTCTAGGATCCCGAGCAAGCATCTAGACCAATACCTCCAGTGGCTTCACTCCATGTTTACAGGGCCATTCACCACCCTAGCAAGCCCATAAAGCCCGATCCGATCGAGGAGGTCTCAGAAGCTTTCCACATTTGGTAAGGCCACCTACGTGCCTAAGCAAGCTTCTAGACCAGTAGCATCGCTACAAGACCAGTGGCTTCGCTCCATGTTTACCAGGCCATACACCGCCCTAGCAAGCCACCGAAGCCCGATTCGATCAAGGAGGTCTCAGAAGCTTCCCAGATTTGGTAAGGCCACCTACATGCCTAAGCAAGCTTTAAGACCGGTAGAACCGCTGCAAAATAGGTGGCTTCGCTCTATATTTATCGGGTCATTTATCGCCCTAGCAATCCATACAAGCCCGATCTGATCGAGGAGAGCCCAGTGGTTTCCCACCCTTGGTAAGGCCTCCTACATGCCTAAGCTAACTTCTTTAGCAGCAGCCTCACTATAAGGCCAAGTGGCTCCTCACTTCTTATACATGGCCTGTCAACGCCCAAGTGAGCCATTGAACTCTTGATTCATTCCAGCAGGGTCAAGTGCCCTCTCTTAGTTGTTGGGGACTTCTAGGATCCTGAGCATGCATCTGGACCAGTACCTCCGGTGGCTTCAATCCATGTTTACCGGGCCATTCATCTACTTGCAATCTACCGAAGCCTGATCCAATCGAGGTGCTCTCAGAAGTTTTTTACATTTGGTAAGGCCACCTACATGCCTAAGCAAGCTTCTAGAGCGGTAGCATCAATACAAAACCAAAGGCTTCGCTCTATATGTATTGGGTCATTTATCGCCCTAGCAAGCCACCGAAGCCCGATCTGATAGAGGAAAGCCTAGAGGTTTCTCACCCTTGCTATGGCCTCCTACATTCCTAAGCTAACCTCTGGAGCAGCAGCCTCACTATAAGGCCGAGTGGCTCCTTACTTTTTATAAAGAGCCTGTCAACGCCCAAGTGAGCCACTGAACACTCGATTCATGCCAGCAGGGTCCAGAGCCCTCTCTCTGTTGCTAGGGACTTCTAGGATCCCGAGCATACATCTAGACCAGTACCTCCGGTGGCTTTGCTCCATGTTTACAGGGCCATTTACCGCATTAGCAAGCCATCGAAGCCCGATCCGATCCAGGATCTCTCAGAAGTTCCCGACATTTGGTAAGGCCACCTACGTGCCTAAGCAACCTTCTAGAGCTGTATCATCGCTACAAGACCGGTGGCTTCACTCTATATTTACCAGGTCATTCATCGCCCTAGCAAGCCACATAAACCTGATTTGATCAAGGAGAGCCCAGAGGTTTTCGACCCTTGGTAAGGCCTCTTACATGCCTAAGCTAACCTCTGGAGCAGCAACCTTACTGTAAGGCCAAGTGGCTCATCACTTCTTATACAGAGCCTGTCAACGCCCAAGTGAGCCACTGAACTCTCAATTCATTCTAGCAGGGTCCAGAGCCCTCTCTCAGTTGTTGGGGACTCCAAAGATCCTGAGCATGCATTTGGACCAGTACCTCCGGTGGCTTTGCTCCATGTTTACCGGGCCATTCACCGCCCAAGCAAGCCACCAAAGTCCGATTCGATCAAGAGGTCTCAAAAGCTTCCCACCTTTGGTAAGCCCACCTACGTGCCTAAGCAAGCTTCTTGACCGTTAGCACCGCTACAAGACCGATGGCTTTACTCCATGTTTACTGGGCCATTCACTCCCCTAGCAAGCCACCGAAGCTTGATCCGATTGAGGAGATCTTAGAAGCTTTCCACCTTTGGTAAGGCCACCTACGTGCCTAAGCAAGTATCTAGACCGGTATCACCGCTACAAGACCGGTGGCTTCGCTCCATGTTTATCAGGTCATTCATCGTCATAGCAAGCCACCGAAGCCCGATCTTATCGAGGAGATCCCAAAGGTTTCCCATTCTTGGTATGGCCTCCTACATGCCTAAGTCAACCTCTGGACTAGCAGCCTCACTGAAATGCCAAGTGGCTCCTCACTTCTTATACAGGGCAGGTCAATGCCCGATTGAGCTCTTATTTCGTTCCAGCATGGTCCAGAGCCTCATTTCAATTACAGGGGACTCTTAAGATCCCAAGCATGCTTCTGGAACTGTACCAGACTGGTGGATTCGCTCCATGTTTACCGAGCCATTCATCCCCTTAGCAAGCCACCGAGGCCAGATATGATCGAGGAGTGCCTAGAGATTTCCCACTCTTGGAGGGTTCAGAGCTTTTCCGCAGTTGTTGGGGGCTCCTTGAAATCCCAAGTACGCCTTTGAACCGATACCAGACCGGTAACCCATCTCCACAGGGTCATCTAATGCTCAAGTAAGTCACCACTCATCCCGGAGGGGTCCAAAGTCTTCTCTCTGTCGCAGGAAACTTCTAGAATCCCGAGCATGTCTCCAAACAGTTACTAGGCCGGTGTCTCCTCTCCACTTGTATGGGGCCATTCATTGCCCTAGCGAGCTACCTTGGTCCTGATCTACCTCTCTGGGCCAGCTTCCACCACCTTGGTTGGATCAAGTTCAGTCGGCCTTGACCTTCATCTCCTCAGTTGGATCAATCGAGATCTCTTCTACCTCTCTTACCCCACCTACCTTGGTAACACCAATATGGACCTCTACTTAGACAGATTTAGATAGAGAGGTAGGCAGACATGAAGCCCCCCATGCATCTACAACAACAGTGGACTTCAAGGTAGTTCCTACCCCAACACGAGTAGACATGAAAACAAAAATGGGAACCAAGTCCTCCTCATCATCTGCACATCCATCATCTCAATAAGGTCCGACTTCAGTCGGAGTGGACCCAGGTAACTCTTAACTTTCTCTGTGATCTACTCAAGGTATCCATCCTTCAATGATGATCATGTCAGAAGGAAGAAGAGCTCGAGCTGCCTAGCAACCAACACAGAAGCGTCCTTCAGCAAATGAAGCACCCACCTTGGCCCCCAAGGTAGTCGCGCTACCGTACAGAGTTTAAACCACTCCCTCAAAAGTTTACCTCCTCCTTCGGAGCAATACTCGCATGGCACGATGCATGGACCTGAGTCTCTTCACATCATATGCATGTTGGATCCACTCCTGGGTTCCCTACTTATTAGCCATGGTTGCCTCAATTCTGGTCATTCAGAATAACTGTACCCTTCATTACCATGGTCAGCTCCTTCACCATTGTGGTCAGCTCCTTCACCTCTTGGTTTGACGTCATCTAAGATAGTATTTTTCTCAATCCGAAACATCTACTTTAGGATCAATCGGGGCTTACCTGCCATATAAACAACCACCTCAGCTGTGGTCTTTATTTAAAGGAGAAGCTCCCTCTTCGGATTGATCATCAACTGTACCATAATTTTGAGCCCGGGTCTGCTTCAGCAACCCAAGACTTTCCAGCTAAGAGGGGAACATACACAACCATCTCATTAGCTTTATTCTTAATCCCCTCCATTTTTCGTCCATCAATGACTCTTTAGTCAAAGAGGGGAAGTAGAGCCAGCTCTACCTAGAAGGTTGTGAAGAAGTAACCATCCTCCTTGGCTGGCACGAGCTCGACCTTAGCAAACACCAGCTTTATCTCGAAGATTATCATACCGATGGCTCCTCTTCATTTGTAATGAGTCTTCCAATGCCCTAGTGAGCCATCGAGTCCCGATCCATTCGGGGAGCACCCAAAGGACCCGATTAGTTCAAAATGAAGTCCCGAGATCCATTACGATTGTTGAAGGCTCTCATCTACCCCAAGCAGACTTCCAAACCGGTTACATCACTTAGGGACTTAAAGCTCAATATTTTCCCAGTACTCCAGAGATGGCCCTAGCATCATCTCAAGAGATTCTACTCGTTAAAGAACTCCTAGAGCGAGACTGATTATCAACCAATACCACCATGCATTGATACAACTTCTTATTAGCTCGCCATGAGTTTTTATCTCTTTCTATTTCGATATCCGTATAGATCTCATGTTATCACCATCACCAGGGGAGCTACACCGCACTCCTAATGCCCTGGACCTAATAAAATCTCTCTAGGAGGATCGCAATAAGCAGGAGAGCTCCATAGCCCTCCTAATGCCTTGGACAAGATAAATTCCTCCAAGAGGAACGCCATGGTATTTCGACAATGATAGCCTCGAGACCAGGAAATAGCTAGATAACGCTCATGATGCCTCGGCCAGGCACCACCCCCAGCCAAGAAGGGTCTGAGTGTAAGAGTATAGTTGCCATCAAGATCTCGAGACAAGGGATTGATTGGGGATAGTGCTTCTGATGCCTTGGTCAGGCTACGACCCCCAAGAAGGGTCTAAGTGTAAGAGCATTGTTGCCATCCTGATCAAAAGACCAGGAAATAGATAGATAGCGCTGCTGATGCCTTGGTCGGGCTACGACCCCTAAAAAGGGTCTGAGTGTAAGAGCATAGTTGGCATCCAGATCAAAAGACCAGGAAATAGCTAGATAGCGCTCATTATGCCTTGGTCGGGATATGACCCCTAAGAAGGGTTTCAGTGTAAAGCATAGTTGCCATCAAGATCAAAATACTAGGAAATAGCTAGATAGCGCTCCTGATGCCTTGGTCGGGCTATCAGGTTTGAATGTAAGAGCATAGTTGCCATCCAGATCAAAAGATCAGGAAATAGCTAGATAGCGCTCTTGATGCCTTGGTCGGGTGACCTCCCCCAAGAAGGATCCGAGTATAAGTGCATAGTTTCCATCCAGATCAAAATACCAAGAAATAGCTAGATAGCGCTCATGATGCCTTGGTCGGGCTACGACCCCCAAGAAGGGTCTGAGTGTAAGAGCATAGTTGCCATCCAGATCAAAATACCAGGAAATAGCTAGATAGCGCTCCTGATGCCTTGGTCGGGCTATGACCCCTTAGAAGGGTTTGAGTGTAAGAGCATAGTTGCCATCCAGATCAAAATATCAGGATAAAGCTAGATAGCCCTCCTGGTACCTTGGACCGGATTAATTCCTTCAGGAGGAACACCATGGTATTTCGACAATGGTAACCTCGAGACCAAGATAGCTCGCTAGCATTCCTGATGCCTTAGTCGGGCTACCACGCCCAAGAGGGATCTGAGTATAAGTGGATAGTTGCCATCCGGATCTCAAGACTAGGGTAGCTAGCATTAATGATGTCTTGCTCAAGTGATCTCCCCTAAAAAGGATCTGAGCGTAAGAGCATTGTTGCCTGCTAGATCACGAAATCAGAACAACCAAAAAGGTCATCCTGCTACCTTGGCCGGGCCAACCCCGCTAGGAAGGATCTAGATGGCACAGATGCCTACCGGGATCATTTCCTTAGCTCGTCTAAGTACCGCGATTCCTGGAAATGGAATTCTAGGTACCCATGTTAACTACAGAAGCTTCATCCGACATGATCGAGCAATACACTTACTTATTTTGCAGGAATGAATAGTACCCCAGTTCTCTAAACCTATGAGCAATTCTTGCTACAAGTAGGAAGCGACAAGAAAAATTCTTCATGTAGTACAAGATTCAGACTCCAACCCCAAATACTTACCATTGTTCAAGTAAGAGGGGACTTCTGTTAATAGTAAAATTTGGCTAGGGACCAAATAAGAATTTTCCATTTTCCAGCCTTCCCACAAGGATCCAAATTCAGGCTTGTATGACGGAGGTATCAAGGTCCCCAAGGTCGAGCTACCACACAATCCTACAGGAGCAAGGTGAGGCCGCCCATACCATCTGGGCATCTCGCATGTGTCCAGGCTTACCAAATAAAGCCCAACGAGATCCTGTTAAGCTCCTTATAACAGGATAGAGCCCGAAGATAGGTCGACGTAGATCTTGGCATGGTTAAATCAAGTAGCAAGAGCAGTACTCAAGCGTACCTCTCCACCCTTCCAGAAGCGAGCCAAGGTCGAATTTTTATAGCAAACACCTTACCAGTGCCTGCTAGCCAAGCCCTCTACCCTGCTAGGAAGCCAGCACAATTAGGTCAAGCTCCAGGATAAAGCTCAGCGTAGCTAAACCAAGCTCCTAGCTACAAGGTTGGAACCCTACAGGATATTTCGCCCGCAAAATGGTTAGCACAAGCTCCATGGGAAGACCTGCATCTAGCTACGTGAAAATCGAGAGGTCCCCGGGGAACCCCGCCAGTGTACTGGATCTTAGGGTACCTCGCCCTCAAGGAATATCAAATGTCACCTTAGGTAACCTCCATGAAGTACCTCTCCAAAGTGACATGCAGAACTAGAGCTCTCCTCTCGGCAACGTATGAAAAAAGGATTGGCTTCCATGACATTTAAAGTACCATTAATGAGGTCAACCGCATTAATGAAGGCAGTCAACCCAGCTAATGACATGATCAACACTATTAATAAGAGAATATTCAACTCCTTAATGGCCAACATCAGTGAAAGAATCCTAAAAGGAAACAAATGCATTTACCTCCAAGATATCCTCCATATCCGATTCTTTGGGGTCAACTACAACAGAAAATCCCACCTATCAAGGAAGAAAAAGTCCAAAGAGGAAACAATCACATCCCCTCTGAGATATTAGCCACGATCCGATCAACTACATAAAAATCGTACTCAATAAGGAGAGGAAGATTGAAGAATCCTGGACTGGCACGCCAAGGTAGTCACCATTTATAAATGCCTGTAAAAGGCATAGAATCGATCCCCGGTCAATGACTGAAGATACATGCTTCGTTAAGAGATCTCTCGACATCGTCATTGTATATGTTACCTTTACCTAGAATAAGCTGGTATCGGTCTACATTCGACCACCATTGTAAGCTCTCCGGAGCTACTACTTTGTATTACATTCACCATTCTTGTAAGCTCCCCGGAGCTTTTTTTGATATATACATAAGGAAGGGTGTTCCCTCTTCCTTCGAATACTGCCTTGGGGTTTTTCAGCATGTGATCATTCATGATGCTTTTTCCCCCATGGTCAGTCCACCTCCCTCTACAAAGATTTGTGTTTCTTTTACTTATGTCCTATGTAATGCATGCGTATATGAGTGCGAGCTAGATTCCTACCTCGCTGGACCTAGCGCTCTTATCTTCCCATCTTCATGCTAAAGTCGCATATCAAGAATAGAAGAAATCACTCAGACCAGCTTGAAGGAAGTTGATGGGCTTTCATGCATCATCTCTATGGCAGAAATCGAGCTCTCTGACACTGGAGCTAGATAAGCACCTTCCTTACTTGTTATCTAGGTTAGGGAATTACGGGAAGGAATCGGGCTCCAGAACCAAGCTCCAGGAACAATGACGGGCTCTGACCCCCAAACGAGGACCAGGACCAGGACCAGGACCAGGACCATGACCAAGAACAACCCCTTCACACCAACAAGAGAACCTCAAGCTTCCCAGATTTATTTCATAAGCACGAAGCCCGACGGGCGGGATGGCTTGTCTCTTCGAGCTCCCCAGATCTACTACATAAGCGCGAAGCCCGACAGGCGAGATGGCTTGTCTCCTACCTCTGATTTCATCCTCATTCATATTCATACAAGATTCGGTCAGGTATCATTGGTACCGACCCCGGCCACCACTTTCGCAGTAGTGGTCTCGAGGGTGTTAATGGGGATTTCTCATCCTAAACAAATTTTCCGTTAACAATATCTAATATATTAAAAGTGATAATAAGTATTTTAAATTTAAACTTAAATTCAAATACTTAGATAAATGATTTAGTAAAAATAAAATAATCTCATTATTTTGTCTTGACCTAAATCCATATATCAACTAAAACCCTTCAATGAATAGTTAATTAATAATTCATAATTACCAATATAATTAAATAATCTAATTATTTAATTAATTTAACAATATACATTCATTAATTAAATAATCTCATTATTTAATTAATTCCCGAATATATACGTGTCACTTTTGTAACACAATTGTTAATAGGGAAATTTGGCCAGGGGTCAAAGAGAAATTTTCCACCTACAATCGACACTCATAAATCCCGGAAAGACCGTGAAGCCACCCCGCAGGAGCAGGGAAGGCCGGTTTGGCTTCAAAGTTACCAGAAGACAAGCCAAGAGCGACAGGGACGAGCCCCCACAAGAGCATTGGAACCCAGGCTTCTCCAGGCCATCTATCGGGGAACCACGGCTCTGAGGTCGAGTTCCACAACAACCCCATAAATGTCAGGGGAAGTCTCCCAGCTCAAGAGACATTTGATAAAAGTCCGCCAACCTCTCCAGAAGCCCGCTGTCCTTGCTGGGCATAAAGGAGGAATCATGCCTAAGTCTGCATTACCCCAGCTACCTTCCAGGAGGGTCTACAAGAACACCTCAGGCCCCCACGGGTCAAGGAAAATCCATTTTAAGCTCCCACGAACAGAGCCAGAGCAGGGGTCTACCTCGCTCTACGGAGCAATAAGCGGCTGACAGGATGACCTCTATGTAGATTCATGGCACGAGTGCACAGGGGATCGTGTCTACGGAATGTTCACATGCACGTCAAGAGTATAATTCAAATAAGGCAACAAATTTATCTTCGTCAACCATATCATCGAATCCGCAAACAATTCAAATTCAAATGACAAATCCCGCCAGATAAGGAGGGAATGGATTCATGGGATCACGGCAAAGTATTTACGAAATTGAAACCTACTTGGACGATATTTATAGATGAATAGAGACAACAGAGATAAATTGAGTGACATACAGAAAATCATAAACAACAGATATACACATAGAAGGAAGGCTTAAATTCTGATTTCATAACACGGTCACCTTCATCTCCACTATTCGACAGGCACCGAGTTACCACCACCCTACTCCTCCGAGAGATTGTGAGCAAACAAGAGATTTATTTGTATCTTTAAGCAATATATCAATAATACAGCTCCCATTTACCGTTACCACTTGTCTCTCTCTCAAACAGGTCGGGAACCAATTGTACCGACCCCGGCCACTGCTTTTGTGGTAATGGTCTCGAGGGTGTTAAACTGAAATTTCTCATCTCGAGCAAATTTCCCGTCAACACTTTCTGGCGCCGTCTGTGGGAACGCTCTCACACCACCATATTTTTACATTCAAAAGGTTTTTATTTCAAAGTCATCATGAAGCTCTGCTCCTCATAAGGGCAGCAGGGCATCTAGGGACAACCTTCTGCTACATCGACACGAAAGGCCCTGAGAAAAAGGAAAAAATCCAGGCTGCATAGCCAAATTACCACCCAGCCAGCTGCTGTGCGGGCTCTGGATCCCCCTCTGGGAAGCCAGGTCAAGCTTGACCAACAAGCGGCGGCCTTTGTAGAGAACGTCCGTCTTCGATTACTTGTTAAGGGTATAGCTATCCAATAAACGGGTTTCTGCAATCAAGGGGAATCAAGCAGGCTTGAAGATAGGCAACCCTCTTTTAATTGCCTGGGGCCAGCCCCTCGGGAATCAACTCGTAACAGAGAAAGGCTCCTGAACTCGATTTGGGATAGGCTAAGGCCTATGCCCCACGTTCCCAAAGCGCTGCCACTCTACCAACCACGACAAGTCAAATCCACGTTAAATGTCCCTCCTAGGGACGGGAAGAGCTCATCTACCCAACGACTTCAAGGAAGAAAGCCCGAGGTAGAAATAAAGAAAGTCAGCAAAGCCCCCGAGCAAGCCCCCTCCGAAGAAGGAATCGGGTAGAGGTCACTTGTTCATCAGAGGGATCTGATGGTGAGAAATTCGAGATCGACTCAAGGAAGTCTGAAAGCAAGCGACTAAGGGACCAATTGGCGGAGCTATAGAAAGAGGTCTAATTAATGAATAATGGGAAGCATAAGGAGGACAAGAAAGATCCTCTAAGTGAAATAAACCCCCCTTTCACCAGAACGATCTAGGAGGCAGAGCTCCCACCTAAGTTCAAAATATCAGCTGACAGGTTCTCCAGGACTGAAGATCCGCCGAGCCACTTAGAGAGTTTCGTTCAACAAATGGATATCTAGAACACAACCAGGGCCGCTATGTGTCGAATGTTCCCCACCACACTCACGGATTATTCTAAGACTTGGTTTAGGAAACTACCCGCTGGGAGCGTAGATTTCTTCACCAAATTATCAACTAATTTCTGCTCACAGTTCCAAGGGGTTAAGCCCCGACTGAAGGATCTGATTCATCTAAAGTACGTGATCCTGGAGAGAGGGGAAACTCTCAGGGCTTATGTCAAACGGCTCCACATGGAGGTCATCTAGGGTCTTCACCGAAAGAGAAACCCTTACCAACTTCAGAAGAAATTTGCGGGGGAAAACGATTCTAGTCTTTTGCCAAGAAACCTCTGGAAACTTACCAGGAAGCCTATGATCGGGCTTTGGAACAGATCGAGGTAGACGAACAGCTCAAGGTCAAGATTAAGCATGACGATATGAGAGCTGAAAAGCGACAAAAGAAGGAAGCTCCCAGACCCGAGCAAGATCAAAAGAGCTGGAACACCCTCTAATAAATCAACATACGGTTTCCCTCTTCCTCAGCCCTGACTAGAAAGATATTAAGATAAACGGGCTCCTCCACAAGCTTTACCACCTCCCAGGACAGTGGCCATTATAGCCCGCGATGAGAGAAGATACGACTGTTACACTCCCTTGAATGCATCTCGAGAAACAATCTACCTCGCTATTCGGGACAAGGGTTTGTTAAAGAAGCCCGCTCCCATGAAAGTCTCGGTCGACAAAAGAAATCGTTATAAATATTACAACTTTCATGAGGATGTAGGGCACAACACCTCAGAATGCTACAACCTGCGGAACCATATTGAGGCTTTGATAAGAGGAGGATGCTTGATAGAGTTCTTACAACAAGTTAGGGAGAACATTCAAACTGGAAAGGAGGTCCAAGCCTAAATTCAGGAACACGCTGAGAAGAGAAAAGGAGATCAGGCAGACCTGATGCAACTGATTCAGGTAATTCAAACTATCAGCAGCGGTCCCACTCTGGCCGGCATCTCCAACAATTCCAGAAAAAACCATGCGATGAAGGTCCATCGTACTGACGAAGGGCGGAATATCTTCAAGGTCGACTAGAGACCAACCAACCCCTTCCAGCTGTCTCAGATCATTTTCACTGAGGTAGATATCTTTAACACCTTGCAGCCACATGATGACCCCATGGTCATTACATTACAAATTGCCAACTTCATGGTGCACCACGGGTAGCAGCGTCGACATTTTGTTTAAAGATACCTTGGAGAAGCTGAACTTAAAGCATTGGTGCTACAATAGTTGCTCTACTCCATTATACAAGTTCACTGGGGACATTATCACACCCGTAGGATCAAAAATCCTACCAGTAGTCATTGGAGCCGCACCTCTCTAGCAGAACATCATGACTGACTTCATAGCGGTGGACACCCCTTCGGCATATAATGCAATATTAGGGAGTCCATTTCTGTCATCTTTGAAAGGGGTCCTTTTTATTTACCACAATGACTTGAAGTTCCCGGTATGAGACAGGGTGGGAGAGGTTCAGGGTGATCAGCAAGCTTCTAGGAAATTCTACGCAGTGTCAACTAACCCAACAATTCTAGCAAAGCAACTCGCAAAGGTGACAACTATCCAAGATGGGATAGCCTCTACACTACACCTGGAAAATGCATGACCCATCGATTACCCTGAAGAAGGACTCGTGATGCCCGACATATAAGTACGAATAAAGGTAGATGGGTAGAGAAGCTTCCCAATGTCCTCTGATCTTACCGCACTACTAAGAGTCCTACCTGTAGAGCACAAGTTGACCTTCTTTAGAGTCCAACGATTCGAATCGGGGAGCAACGAAAGCAAGCTTCAAGCTAGCTTGGACCTCCTGGAGGAAAAGCAAGAATAGCTGAGAAAGTAACGAGCTACCAAAGAGGGATCACCTAAGGAAATTCTACACTTAAACAGGGGACTCAGAAGCAGGCAACCTCCGACTAGCTTCATTTTATTTTCTGACAGTATTGTACTTCATCTTCCATATCAATAAAGCTCTCCTGTTTTCTTGTTTACTTCTTCTCCCACTATGTCCTACAATGATCTGGGCATGCATGGAAAGTTTTGACATTATCGACTCAAGACCAGGGGTAAGCCAGGGAAGCCCCCTCACTACTCTTGATGCCACTGTCGGGCAACACTCATCGCCAAGAAGTATCTGAGTGCAAAAGCATAGTTGCCATCAAGATCTCGAGACTACAGACTTACCAGGGGAGCCCCCTCATCATCTCCGATGCCTTGGTCGGGTGACCTCCCCCTAGAAGGATCCGAGTATAAGTGCATAGTTGCCATCAGGATCAAAATACCAGGAAATAGCTAGATAGCGCTACTGAAGCCTTGGTCAGGCTACCATGCCTAAGAATGTTCTGAAGTGTAAGAGCATAGTTGCCATCCAGATCTTGAGACCAGGAAATAGCTAGATGGCCCTCCTGATGCCTTAGTCGGGCTACCACCCCCAAGAAAGATCTAAGTGTAAGAGCATAGTTTCCATTCAAACGAAGAAATAGCTAAATAGCGCTCTTGTTGCCTTGGTCGGGATACCACCCCCAAGAAGGAATCATGCCTGAAAGCTCGGAAGCCAACCTGATCCCGAGCCTAATTAGAGACTAAACAATTCTACACTTAATGTTCTAATCAGGTTATAACCTCCTAAAGGGGCTCGGGGATGGAGGGCTCGATTTACTTAAACACTAAATACTCCTTTTATTCCACTAGCTCTCCTTGATGCAGGGTTATTACAACAGTAGACCCACAATCAAGCAAGGGGATTGTTAGCAGAAGAAGTTGAGCTAGGATTTTCATTAGTATGGGGGCTCAATGCCAATAACTTGTTTTTCTTATCTCAATTTTTCCCAAAGATAGCTCGCTTCGATATAAAAGCTGGACGATCTAGCAAGTACATGGAAGCAAGAGTTAGATCTGAGATTAAACTTTTATTATCAAGTAAGGGAGCCTATCCCCTAACAAGGCTACTACAAATAAGGGGGGCTAAATCCTAAGTTCCGGGCTACAAAGGAAAAGTAATAATAGATCAAACACTGTTAAAGATGGGATGCCTACCTCCTTTTCTGGGCATTCAAAATAAATCACATGGAAAAGAACTCAAGCTCCTTCGTCTTCCTGAGGACCTTCAACTTCCTCCTCCAAAGAATGGACCTTGCCCCCTGCTCCCCTCTCCAGTAGTGGCTCATCCTGATCAGATGCATCCACAGCTTTCGCCACTTCCTCCCTAGGATAAGCCCTGGCTGCCTCGGGGTCAACAGGATCTTCCTCCACTATTTCATTGATCACCGCCATAACTTCAGGAGGTATAGCTGCATCAAGAAGACTGGACACTGACTCAGGCACATTCCCGCCTTCTGTAAACCCTATTACTGAGAGCACTGCAGGAGGATCTCGGGCTTCAGCAAGGCCTCATTCTAGCTCCTCGTTGTGAACCCCCTTAGAGGATTCGCCGGAACAAAATACTGGAAAGGATGGAATAGGAAGAGGTAGATCTGACACCTCCAACTTCTTCCCAGCTTTCTCCCAAGAAGAGCCAGCTCCATCGGTTTTGGGGCGAGACATCTCAGCAGCCAGTATCATGACCTCGGCTTTATCCCAGCCGGTAATGCTGGAGAGATCGAATGGAGGAGAGAGAGCCTCTACAACCTGATAAGAGGCATAGAAATACCCCTCGCTAAAGGAGGCTTCAACTTCGTCTTGGAGCTGGGTAATTTGAGCCTGCAAGGTTTGGTTCTAAGCATTTAGGGCCTTCGCTTCTCCCCTGCAGTCATTTCGCTGGCTAGCTCGCTGCTTCAACCGGAGAGTCTCCTGATCAAAAGCCCGCTTCAGCCTCTCATGATCGCATTGAAGCTCAGCTAGCTGCGTCTCTATTCCCTATTGGCTGGAGGTCATCTCTTGGACCAGGATCTAAGCAACCCCATGGCTCGCTCAGCTTTAGCCTCAGCCTTGGCTACCCGATCACGGAGGAAGGATACGTGATGCCCCATGGCCACCTAAAACTTGAAAGCCTGCAAAGGAAAATCATGTTAGAAAATGACAAGTCAAGCAGCTCAATTAATAAGTAAAAACGACAATTACCTCGGCTAAAGGGGTGGACCCCTTGGTGATCAAGATGTCCACTGGCATTACAGTCATCAAAGAAAGCCCGCTGCCTGGACAAGATGAGACAAATTGCTTCAAGACCTGGTCATTACCCACCGAGCTCGATGGCTTGTGGGGGCAAGAAGGGGTCACCTTAGAAAAATCGGCATCGGGCTCCCCAGGAACCTCGACTACCCAGGAAACGACCGGATCTACAGAGAGGGGAAGCGGGACTTAGTGGGCATCATTTTTAGCAATTACTTCAAGAGGAGGGGCAGGAAAAGACTTATTGAAGCAGACACTCCTCGGTTTAAAGAATTCGCAGCCTGGGATGCCAGAAGAGCCATCTTGAACTTCAAGTGGGAAGGAGAGGGGGAAAGAACGAACGAGGCAGCTACCCTAGTGGTTTACCCCCCCCCCTTCTTCGGAACAGTCAGGAGAGTTCCTGGGGACAATCTGGAAGGAGGAGGAGGTATCCCAGTTTGTCAGGCTTCACGAGAAGCTAGAGCAACAACTAACACTGTCAGAGAAAAGAGTCAAGATCATCAGAACTTAAACCTCAAGCAAAAAAAAAAAAAAATAGATCGAGATACTCACGAGGGGTAGCACCGGATATCCGCATGTACCTGATTACCCTGCGGGGATCGAAGGGGCCAACGGTCGAAAACTTTAGATCCAAATAGTTTCGAGCTAGGATGGTCTTCAGCACGGCTTCATACTCATCGGGCAAGGAATCCCGACCTTAAGTGGGTTTGTCACTAAAAGCCATAGGAACATCAAGCTTATGCCCACCGATGAAGACAGAGCTCCCACAGTCTCCTCCTATCAGTACCCACTCTTCCTTCCAAGCAGGGTCCTTTTTTGAAGCCCCAGGGATGATAAAATTGAGCATATTCTTAGCCTTGGCATAGAATTGGCATAGTGGAACTCCTACAGGGCTACCAATCTTGAAAAGAAAGGCGAGCTCCACAGCCCTAGGCTCCCTAGTTACTCTGCTCAGCTCGTATTACTCCCTCAACAATACCAGGAAGCCGATTAGATGCCTCTAGAAGCCAGGAGTCAGTTGAAGCGGAGCTAGCTGGAGAGCATTGAGAGCCCGCCGAAGGGTGGGGTAAAGAGGGAGTCTCACCCTGCTCTCATAAGCCGCTACATGGATAAGGAGCACACCTTTGGGCGGGCTAAAAGCATTGTAGTTCCGGTGGGGGACAGTCAGAGAAACGGTATCAGGAATACCATACTTGTCCCGTAGACGGCCGATGGACTGAGGGTCGAAAGTAGAATCAGGGTTGACCCTGGGTTCAAAAGGATGGGTTACCACTGGAGGAAACTCCACCACTGTGACTTGAGCCCTCCCAACCGCATCTTACCTCTCCCAGATGTTAGAGTCTTCATCGACTAGGTTTAGAGGATTTTCGGGCTAGTTCGAAAAGCCAGAACCGATATAAGTACTCCTATTAGAACTGCGGCGCTGGCGGAGCGGGGAGGATTCCTCGTCACTTGAAATCCCTTGCACCCGCTTAAGAGGAACTAGGTTAGGGCCCCCAGAGCCCTCCACCATGGCATCAACATAATCTGTGGAAGTCGATATTGATGGGAAAGAGAGGTAAGAAAGTAAGTGGAAGATTTCGGCAGAGAAAACAGGGAAAAAGAAATTTGAAAGTCTGAGATTTGAGGAAGTATGAAGAAAGTGATGGGTAGGCCGGGCTTAAATAGAGGTCTATGGGCGATATCCTCGGAAGATCACCTAAATCGATTAGGCTAGCAAGGAGACCTAATGGACCCACAGTATTTTGAGCTCCAATAATCCTCGGAATCCTTAATTGAACTCTTTAATTAATATTCCTTGATTATTAACTCCGGTGTTATTCCACTAAAAACCCGAAGCTGTACTCTCTCAACTGTAGACGCTTTTACACAGACCGATACAACTTGGTGTCCATCGATATAGCTATTACATATGGTGTGATCCTCCACAGTAGTTCATAATTAGAGATGGGTCATAATGTCCGTTATACCCCTCTAATCACATATATCCTTTAAGTACCATTGATTCTCTAATGGACAAAAAATCCCATTGAATCCTAGTTCTCTGAATCAACCCTTAAGGGAACTACCACCTACTTCTCACAGGAATGAGTGGATTCAACTATTGTGTACAAACCTTTCCAGTCACAAGCCAAACCGTAATCCCATCATACAGAGTATATTGATCAGCAAATGCATCTAACCTCACCCATGGTATATCATACACCACAATTTAGCCTGAAGAAGTCGATAAGACACTCAGGATTAAGATCACCCACATATAGCTATCATTAGTTGATATATATGAATCTCATCGGTAAAAGAATCTTGGTGAGAGATTCATATAGATCATGGCATAGTCCTATGTGATCACATATTACAAGGTGCCTCCATTCTCATATCTCCATATAAATAATTCAGGATAGAATCACCATACATTACGGAATGGACCGTAACTATAGATTAACCACTGTTAATGGGAAATTTGTTTAGGATGAGAAATCCCTATTAACACCATCGAGACCACTACCACGGAGGTGGTGGTCGGGGTTGGTATCGTTGAATACCTTACCTGATCTTGTATGAATATAAAGGAGGATGAAACAAGAGGTAGGAGACAAGCCATCCCGCCCATCGGGCTTCATGTTTATGAAGTAGATCTGGAGAGCTTGAGGTTCTCTTGCTGGTGTAAAGGGGTTGATCTTGGTCCTGGTCCTGGTCAGTCTTGGTACCTGGAGCCCAGTTCTGGAGCCTGATTCCTTCCTGTAATTCTCCGACCTAGACAGCAAGTAAGAAGGGGGTTTATCTAGCTCCAGTGTCGGAGAGCTCGATTTCTGCCATAGAGATGATGCAGGAGAGTCCATCGACTTCCTTTAAGCTGGTCTGGATGGTTTCTCCTCATCTTGATATACGGCTTTAGCATGTAGATTGTAAGATAAGAGCGCTAGGTCCAGTGAGGTAGGATTCTAGCTCGCACTCATATACGCATGTATGACACAGGACAGAAGTAAGAGAAACTCAAATCTTTTGTAGAGGGAGGTTGACTGACCAAGGGGGAAAAAGCATCACGAATGATCACAAAGTGAAAAACCCCAAGGAAGTATCCGGAGGAAGGGGAAAACCCTTCCTTATGTATATATCAAAAAATGCTATAGGGAGCTTACAAGAATTGTGAAGTAATACAGCGTAGTCGCTCCGGAGAGCTTACAATGGTGGTCGAATGTTGACCGATACCGGTATATTCTATGTTAAGGTAACACATACAACGATGATATCGAGAGATCTCTAAACGAAACATGTCTCTTTGTTTCAATGATTGGACCCTGTCACAATATGCCTTTTACAGGCATTTATATTTGATGACCACATTGGAGTGCAAGTCCGGGACTCTTCAATTGGTCTTTGTTTCCTTACCAAATACGATCCTTCCTTTAATGTAGTTAATCGGCTTATAGCTATTATCTCGGAGAAGATATGGTTGTTTCCTCTTCGGACTCTTCCTTCCTGGATATGCGGTATTTTCTGTTTATAGTTGACCCCCAATAATCGGTTGTGGAGGATATCTTGGAGGAAAAGGTATTTGTTTCCTCTTTGGACTCTTTTACTAATGATGGCCATTAAAGAGTTGAATATTCTCTTATTAATTTTGTTGATCATTTCATTAACTTGGTTGACTGCCTCCATTAATGTTGTTGACCTCATTAATGGTACTTTAAATGTCATGGAAGTCAATCCTCTCTTCCTACGTTGCCGAGATGAGAGCTCTAGTTATGCATGTCACTTTGGAGAGATACTTCATGGAGGTTACCAAAGGTGACATTTGATATTCCTTGAGGGCGAGGTACCCTAGGATCCAGTACACTGGCGGGGTCCCTCTAGGACCTTTTGATTGTCATGAATCTAGATGCTAGTTTTTCCATGGAGCTTGTGCTAACCATTTTAGAGGCAAAATATCCCATTAGGTTCTAACCTTATTATTAGGAGCTTGGTTTAGCTACACCGAGCTTTATCATTGAGCTTGACCTAATTATGCAGGCTTCCTTACGGGATAGCGGGCTTGGCTAGCAGGCCCTAGTAAGGTGTTTGTCATAATTAGGCGACATTGGCTCGCTTCTGTAAGGGTGGAGAGGTACGCTCGAGTACTGCACTTGCTACTTGATTTAACCATACCAGGATCTACAGTGGATCTTGGAGCTTTTGGTGACGATGGGGCTTTACGGGCTTCTTCCTTTTATGCTCGGACAGGTCGAGGTTGTACCTCGACGAGGCATGAGTTCCTTTACAAGACAAGTTCGACACCTTGAAGGTCTCCTAGTGAAAGTAGAGATAGTAGCTCGACCTCAGGGACCTTGACACCCCGTCTTATAAGCCCGAATTCGGACCCTTGTAGAAAAGTTGGGAAGTGGAAAATTCTTCCTTGGTCCCTAGCCAAATTTTGCTATTAACAGAAGTCCCCTCTGACTTGAACATCGGTAAGTATTTGGGTTGGAGTCCGAATCTTGTATTATATGAAGAATTTTGCTTGACCCTTTTTATAGGTAAACAGTATCGTTCCCACTGATTGGCTTATAGAACCTGGGTACTATTCATTCCTGCAAAATAAATGAGCGTATTGCTCGATCATGTCGGATGAATCTTTTTCTGTGGTTAATATGGGTACCTAGAGTTCCTTTTCCAGGAATCATGGTACTTAGATGAGCTGGCGTAATGATTTTGGTAGGCACTTATGCCATTTAGATCCTTCCTAGCAATGTTGGCCTGGCCAAGGCAACAGGATGACCTTTAAGTAGTTCTGATCCCGTGATCTAGCAGGTAACTATGCTCCTACGCTTAGATCCTTCTTGGATGTCTTAGCCCGACCAAGGCATCAGGAGTGCTATCTAGCTATATCTTGGTATCGAGATCTGTATGGTAACAATTCTCTTATACTCAAATCCTTCTTGGGGGTAAAAGCCCGACCAAGGCATTAGGAACGCTATCTAGCTATTTCCTGGTCTTTCATTCTGGATGGCAACTATGCTCTTACACTCATATCCTTCTTGAGAATCGTAGCCCGACCAAGGCATCGGGAGCGCTATCTAGCTATATCCCGGTATTTTGATCCGGATGGCAACTATGCTCTTACACTCAGACCGTTCTTGGGGGTCGTAGTCCGATCAAGGAATTAGGAGCACTATCTAGCTATATCCTGGTATTTTGATCTGGATGGCAACTATGCTCTTACACTCAGACCCTTCTTGGGGGTCGTAGCCTGACCAAGGCATCATGAGCGCTATCTAGCTATATCTTGGTATTTCGATCCGGATGGCAACTATGCTCTTACACTCAGATCCTTCTTAGGGGTCGTAGCCTGACCAAGGCATCGGAAGCTCTATCTAGCTATATCCTGGAATTTTGATCCGGATGGCAACTATGCTCTTACACTCAGATCCTTCTTGGGGGTCGTAGCCCGACTAAGGCATCAGGAGCGCTATCTAGCTATATCCTGGTATTTGGATCCGGATGGCTACTATGCTCTTATACTCGGATCCTTCTTGGGGGTTGTAGACCGACCAAGGCATCAGGAGCGCTATCTAGCTATATCCTGGAATTTTGATCAGGATGGCAACTATGCTCTTACACACAGACCCTTCTTGGGGGTCGTAGCCCGACCAAGGCATCCGGAGTGTTATCTAGCTATATCATGGTATTTTGATCCGGATGGCAGCAATGCTCTTACACTCGGATCCTTCTTGAGGGAGGTCACCTGACCAAGGCATCAGGGGTGATGAGGGGGCTTCCCCAATCAATCCCTGGTCTCGAGATCTAGATGGCAACTATGCTCTTACACTTAGACCCTTCTTGGAAGGGGGTGGTGCCCGGCCAAGGAATCGAGAGCGCTATCAAGCTATTTCTTGGTCTCTAGGCGATCATTGTCGAATTACCATGGCTTTTCTCCTGGAGGGATTATTCCAACCCGAGGCATTAGGAGGGCTATCTATCTCTCCAAGCTAAGCTTATCCTCATGGAGAGATACGATCCGGTCCAGGGCATCAGAAGTGCGGTGTAGCTCTCCTTGTAATGGCCACCCTCCTGGAAGGATTTATTACGGATACTGAAGTCAAAAGAGATGCAAACTCATGGCGAACTGATACGAAGTTGTATCGATTCTTTTGGAATCAATTGATAACCAGTCTCGCTCTAGTAGTTTTTTAACGAGTAGAATCTCTTGAGATGATCTGCATTATGAGTGTAGATAGTAGAATGGCTCTCCATAAAAGATGTTTTTTATTACGAACTAGAGGAATTTGTCTTACGCTAGGGGCATCGCCCATCTTACTGGAGTACTGAGAAAATATTGAGCTTCCAGTCTCCAAGTGATGTAACCAGTTTGGAAGTCCGCTTGGGTAGATGAGAGTTTTCAACAATCGTAATGGAGCTCGAGACCCCACTGTGAATGAATCATAACCTTTGAGTGCTCCCCGAACGGATCGAGACCTCGATGGCTCACTAGGGCATTGAAAGATCTACAGTGGATCTTGGCACTTTTGGTGATGACGGGGCTTTACTGGCTTCTTCATTTTATGCTCGAACAGGTCGAGATTATACCTTGATGAGGTAAGAGTGCCATTGCAAGACAAGTTCGGCACCTTGAAGGTCTTCTAGTGAAAGTAGTGATAGTAGCAAGCCCTAAGAGAGTGTCACGAGATACCTTGATGTCAGGAAACCCAAGTCCTTTCATGTCGACCTTGCTTCGGGCTTTATCTTGGCATAAAAAGCTTGACGCGGTCTCGTCGGGATTTATTTGGTAAGCCTGGACACGTGCGAGATGCTCAAATGGTATGGGCGGCCTCTCATTGCTCCTGTAGGATCGCGTGGTAGCTCGACCTCGGGGACCCTGACACCCCATCATATAAGCTCGAATTCGGACCTTTGTAGGAAGGCTGGGAAGTGGAAAATTCTTCTTTGGTCCCTAGCCAAATTTTGCTATTAACAACCACAAATAAAGTACCCAGCTTTATTTGCTATCTATGGGATCTTTATACACCGCTCCACTGTTATCACAATAAAGTGTGATGGGCCTATCCAGATCTGGAACAACTTCCACATCATTCAAGAACTTACGGAGCCAAACAACCTCTTTAACAGCTTCATAAGCGGCTACATATTCTGCTTTCATGGTGGAGTCAGCAATGCAAGTGTTAATAGGGAAATTTGGCTTGGGGTCAAAGAGAAATTTTCCACCTTCAATCGACAATCATGAAGCCCGGTAAAGCCACCCCGCAAGAGCAGGGAAGGCCGGTTCAGCTTCAAAGTTACAAGAAAACAAGCCAAACGCGACCGGGATGAGCCCCCACAGAAGTACTGGAGGCCAGGCTTCTCCGGACAATCTGTGTGCAAACCTCGGCTCTAAGGTCGAGCTCCACAATCGTTCATAAATTCCAGGGGAAGTCTCCAAGCTCAAGGGACATTCGAAAGAAGCCCGCCAAGCTCTCCAAAAGTCTGTTGTCCTTTCTTGGCATGAGGGAAGAATCACGCCTGGATCTACACTACCCAAGCTACCTCAAGGAGAGGTCTACAAGAGCACTTCAAGCCCCCACAGGTCAGGGAAAATCCATCTTAAGCTTCTAAGAACAGAGCCAAACCATGGATCAACCTCGCTCTACGGGGCAACGGGCAGCTAGCAGGTGACCTCCATGAAGATCGATGGTACGAATGCACACAGGATAATCTCCACATGATATCTACATGCACGTCAAGAGCTTAAATTCAAATAAGGGAACCAACTTATCTTCGTCAACGATGTCATCGAATCCGGAAACAATTCAAATTTAAATAACAAATCCCGCCCGAAAAGGAAGGAACGGATTCATGAGATTACGGTAGAGTATTCGTAAACTAAAAACCTACTGGGATGATATATATATGTGAAGCCAAGCAAGGGAACAAAGAGAAATCGAGCGACATACAGAAAATCATAAACAACAGATATACACATAGTAGGAAGGCCTAAATTTTGTTTTCAGAACACGGTCACTTTCATCTCCACTATTCGACAAGCACCGAGTTGCCACCACCCTACTCCTCCGAGAGATTGTGAGCAAACAGGAGAGTTATTTGTATCTAAAGCAATATATAAATAATACAACTCCCATTTACCATTATTACCACTCATCTTTCTCTTAAATAGGTCAAGAACCAATAATATCGACTCCGGTCACCGCTTTCGTGGTAGTGGTCTCGTGGGTGTTAACTGGAATTTCTCATCTCGAGCAAATTTCCAGTCAACACTTTCTGGCACCGTCTGTGGGAAACCTCTCACACCACCACCTTTTTATATTTAAAAAGTTCTTTATTTCAAAGTCATCATGAAGCTCCGCTCCTCAAAAGGGCAGCAGGGCACCTCAGGACAACCATCTGCTACATCGACACAAAAGGTTCCAAAGAAAAAGGAAAAAATCCGGACTCCATAGCCAAATTCCTACCCAGCCAGCTACTGTGCGGGCTCTGGATCACCCTCTGGAAAGCCATGTCGAGCTTGACCAACAAACGATGTCCTTTGTAGAGAGCATCCACCTTTGATTACTCGTTGAGGGTATAGCTATCCAACAAACGGGTCTCTGCAATCAAGAGGAATCAAGCAGGCCTGGGGCTAGGCAACCCGCCTTTGATCGCCTGTGGCCAGCCCATCGGGAGTAAACTGGCAACAGAGCAGGGCTCCCGACCTTGATCTGGGACAGGCTAGGGCCCATGCCCTATGATCCCGAAGTGCTACCATGCTACCAACCATGACAAGTCAAATTCGCAGTAGATGTCCTTCCCTGGGGACGGGAAGAGCTCCTCCACCCAACGACTTCAAGGAGGGAAGCCTGGGGTAGAAATGAAGAAACTCAGCAGAGCCCACGAGCAAGCCCCCTCCGAAGAAGGAACTGGGAAGAGGTCACCAGTTCATCAGACGGATTTGATGGTGAGGAATCTGAAATCAACTCAAGGAAGTCCGAAAACAAGCGACTAAGGGACCAGTTGGCAGAGCTACAGAAAGAAGTCCAATTGATGAAGAAGGGAAAGTACAGGGAGGACAAGAAAGATCCTCTAAATGAAATGAACGCCCCTTTCACTAGAGGGATCCTGGAGGCAGAGCTCCCTGTCACGGGCCGCAAGCTGTCAAGCCCAGGAGCCCAACAAAGGCCACAACTATGCCAAGCTCTTGGAAGATTCTAGAGACTTCTCCATAATTCCAGCATTGGTCAAGCTTCTGGAAGTCTCTAGCAACCCAACCCTCTCTACACCATTCTTGTAATTAGCTAGATAGTTGTAGAATAATCTAGAACCTTGTAAAGGCATGTAAATACATGTAGAGTATTCCAGTTAGGTGTAGAATATTCTGGAGACTTAATCTCCTTTATTAGACTAGATTAATCTAGAACATTCCTTAAGGAGGTGGCTCACCTATAAATAGCCAACCCCCCCTCATTTGTAAATCATCCTAGAAACTCAAGCATTCTAGTATCCAAGGCATTGTAAAGCTTCCTTCATAGCAATACAATCTTTGTTTTCCATTCAAGCTCTTCTACTCTTTCAAATCTCTCTCTCTTGTAAGGCTTACTTAGCAACATTCTCATAGAATTTGCCTAAGTGCCGCACGGGTGTGCTGTGCAAACTCTAAGACCGTGACATCCCGCCTAAGTTCAAAATGCTAACTGACAGGTTCTCCGGAACTGAAGATCCGTTGACCCACTTAGAGATCTTTGTTCAACAGATGGTGGTCCGGAACACAACCAGGCTGCTATGTGTCGGATGTTCCCCACCACACTCACGGATTATGCTAAGACTTGGTTTAGGAAACAACCCGCAGGAAGCGTAGATTCTTTCACCAAATTACCAACTGATTTCTGCTCAAAATTCCAGGGGGTTAAGCCCTGACTGAAGGACCTGATTCATCTACAGTACGTGATCTAGAAGAGAGTGGAAACTCTCCGGGTTTATATCGAGCGTTTCCAAAAGGAAGTCATCAAGACGAGGGTTTTCACTGAGAGAGAAACCCTCGCCAACTTCAGAAGAAATTTGTTGGCAGGATCCAAGAGACCTCCGAAAACCTACCAGGAAGCCTATGATCGGGCTCGAGAGCAAATCGAGATTGACGAACAGCTCAAGGTCAAGATGGAGCATGACGACATGAGAGTTGAAAAGCGACCAAAGAAGGAAGTTCCCAGACCTAAGAAAAATCAAAAGAGCCAGAACAAACCCCCCAATAAATCAACATACGGTTTCCCTCTTCCTCAGCCCCGACCAGAAAGGTATCCAGATAAACGGGCTCCTACTCAAGCCTTACCACCTCTCAAGACAGTGGCCCCTACAGCCCACGATGGGAGGGGATACGACCGTTACACTCCCTTGAATGCATCTCGAGAAATAATCTACCTCGCTATGCAGAACAAGGGTTTGTTATAGAAGCCCACTCCTATGAAAGTCTCGGTCTACAAAAGAAATCGTTATAAATATTGTGACTTTCATGAGGACGTAAGGCACAGCACCTCAGAATGCTACAACCTGGGAAACTAGATTGAGGCTTTGATAAGGGGAGGATGCTTGATAGAGTTCTTACAATAAGTAAGGGAGAACATTCAAACTGGAAGGGAGGTCCAAGCTGAGATTCGGGAACACGCTGAGAAGATGAAGGGAGATCAGGCGGACCTGATGCAATAGATTCATGTAATTCATACTATCAGCGGAGGTCCCACTCTGGCCTGTATCTCCAACAATTCTAGAAAAAACCATGCGAGGAAGGTCCCTCATATGGACGAAGGGTGGGATATCTTCAAGGTCGACCAGAGACCGACCAACCCCTCCCAGCTGTCTCAGATAATTTTCACCGAGGCAGAAGTCTATAACACCATACAGGATCATGATGATCCCATGGTCATCACGGTACAAATTTCCAACTTCATGGTGCACCGTAGGCTCGTCGACACAGGTAGCATCGTCGACGATCTATTCAAAGATACTTTGGAGAAACTACACTTGAAGCAATGGTGCTACAACAGTTGTACTACTCCATTATACGGTTTCACTGGAGACTCCATCACACCCGTAGGATCAAAAATCCTACCAGTGATCATCGGAGCCACAACTCTTCAACAAAACATCATGACCGACTTCGTGGTAGTGGATTCCCCGCCGGCCTACAACGCAATATTAAGGAGGCCATTCCTATCATCCCTGAAGGGGGTCATGTCTATTTACCATAATTTCCTGAAGTTCTTGGTAGGAGACAAGGTGGGAGAGGTTTGGGGTGATCAGCAAGCAGCCAGGAAATGCTATGCAGTGTCTGCTAACCCAGCAGCTCTAGCTAAATAGCTCACCTAATTTACGACTATAAAAGGCGGGGTAACCCGACACTAAACCTGAAAGATGTGGGCTCCATCGATTGTCCCGAAGAAGGCCTTGTAGTGCCCGACATTAAAGAACAGAGAAGGGAATGGGCTAATGGCCACCCGATCGACAAGTTATAAGAGTTTCAGGTTCGACTAACTGATCCCTCGAAGGTCGTCAAGATCGGTGATACACTTAAGCCAGGAATGAAAGAGGGCTTGATTAGGCTCCTCATGGAGTTCAACGATATTTTCGCTTGGAGTCATGCGGAGATGCTGGGGATCCCAATGACATTAGCTGCACATCGACTGGCGGTGGATCCGACCGTCAAGCCCGTCAAACAAAAAAGGTGCCACTTTAATAATGAAAGATATGTGGCGGTTCAAGAAGAAGTTTATAAACTCACCCAGACAGGCTTCATTCGAGAAGCCCGCTATCCCGAATGGCTCGCCAACGTGGTCATGGTCACGAAGGCAAATGGGAAGTGGCGCATGTTCATGGACTACACCGACCTCAACCGGGCATGCCCGAATGACAGTTTTCCTCTGCCAAAAACTGATCAGTTGGTCGATTCTACCTCCGGGAACAAGCTCCTGAGCTTCATGGACATGTATTCTGGCTACAATCAGATTATGATGCATTTCGCGGACTAAGAAAAGACCAGCTTTATCACCTTCCAAGGCCTATACTGCTACAAGGTGATGCCTTTCGGACTCAAAAATGCTGGAGCTACTTACCAGAGGCTACTCAATCGTTTGTTCAAGCCCGAAATTGGAAGATCTATGGAGGTATATATCAATGATATGATCACTAAATCTTCAACCTCGAAAGGCCACCTTGACGACCTTCAAAGAACCTTCATGATCCTAAGGAAAAACAAGATGAGGTTGAACCCTTCCAAGTACGCCTTTGGTGTAACTGCGGGGAATTTTCTAGGCTTCATAGTCCATGAGAGAGGCATAGAGGCTAACCCAGAAAAAATCATGGATTTTCTGGATCTAGAATCCCCCGCATCTCTTAAACAGGTTCAAGCCTTGACCAGTCAGGTAGCAACGCTCAACAGATTCATCTCCCGGTCTACCGATAAGTGCCTACCATTCATCAAAGCTATCAAGCAGGGAAGAAACATGAAGTGGGATCAGGAGAGAGAACAGGCTTTCCAAGCTTTGAAAAGATACTTAACAAGCCCTCCACTGCTGGTTAAGCTAAATCCTGGAGAAGAACTCCAAATATACTTGGCCATTTCAGAAGCAGCTGTAAGTGGGGCCTTGGTTAAGGAATACAGGATAGGATCAAGGAACCTTTCTACTATGTGAGTCGAGCTCTAACCAAGCCCGAAAAAAACTATACTTTGCTGGAGAAGCTCGCTTATGTGTTGGTGACTTCGGTAAGGAAACTCCGTCCTTACTTTAATGCTCATTCAATAGCAGTGGTGACGGACCAACCCCTCCTTCAGTTCTTGTAAAGGTCAGATGTTTATGGAAGGTTGGTTCTATGGGCCCTAGAGCTTACCCAGTTCATTTTAAAGTATAAGCCTAGGACCACGATAAAAGAGCAAGCACTAGCGGACTTTGTAGCCGAGCTTTCAGTTCCTTCAGATCAGGCAACCACCGCAGTAACAGATGTCACCCTTGAGAGGATTCCAGAATCTAACAACTGGCCGGAGGGCTGCGAGTCATGGACTCTCTACACTTACGTAGCTTCCGGGCAGTCCGGGGGTAGAGCGAGCATAGTCCTCATCGACCCAGAGGGAACTGAGTGCTGCCATTTTTTCAGGTTTGAATTTAAAGCCACGATCAATAAAGCAGAATACGAAGCTCTGCTAGATAGGATAAAAGCTGCCATATAGCTCGGGGTTGATTACCTAAGTATCAAGAGCTACTCTTCACTCGTTGTCAACCAAGTTTTCGTTAATTATCAGGCCAAAGGGGATAACATGATCGCTTACCTGAAACTGGTGCAACAACTCAAGTCCAAATTTTAAGGATTCAGAATCGAGAAGATACGTCGAAAGCTAAATCATCGGGCTGACGTCCTAGCCAAGATAGCTGCCTATGGTGGCCAGACCCTACCACACGGAGTCCCTCTTCAAGTAATCCCCCTACCTAGCATTATGACTGGTAAGAAATTTTATACCTTGTACCGACAGCCATGCTCGATGGATCCAATAGCAGAATATCTACCGGATAAAAAACTCCCCGGGGAGCCTGACTTAGCTAGGAGGGTTAAAAGGCTCTCGATCCGATATTGTATGGTAGATGGACATTTATACCGAAGGGGGAAATCCCTTCCCCTGCTCCGATGTCTACACCCGGAAGATGCCAAGTGGGCTTTGAGAGAGGTTCACTCCTAGGAATGAGGGAACCATATTGGTGGAGAGGCCTTGGCATATCAGGTTCTCTACATGGGGTATTACTGGCCAACAATCCATCACGATGCTAAGAACTTGGTGCAAACCTTTGAGGCGTGCCAGACGGCCGCAAACTTGAGTCACCTCCCTCCAGTACGTTGCTCATACCTAAGCTTGCCAAACCCCTTTGCTATGTGGGGGGTCGATTTGATTGGACCGCTTCCTGCAGCTCCGGGACAGGCCAAGCATGCTATCGTAGAATTGACTACTTCACAAGAGGGGTTGAAGTTGGACCACTCTCCCAGATATCGAAAGAAAACACAACAAGGTTCATCAAGACCAATGTAGTTTGCAGGTTTGGAACCCTTCTGGTCATCATTACCGACCTCGAAAAACAGTTCAATAATGCCCGATTCAGAGATTTCTGTCAAGGTTTGGGAATCGACCTTCGTTTTGCTTCGGTAGCCCACCCTCAGACCAATGGTCTAGTGGAATCCATGAACAAAACCATCAAGAAGTTGTTGAAGAAAAAGCTATAACAAAAGAAAGGCAGATGGGTAGAGGAGCTTCCCGAGGTCCTCTAGGCTTACTGCACTGCAACGAGAACAGCTATCGGGGAAATGCTCTACTCGCTGGCCTTCGGGGTTGAAGCAATCCTACCTATAGAGCACAAGTTGACCTCTTTTAGAGTCCAACGGTTTGAACCGGGAAGCAATGAAAGAAAGCTTCAAGCTAGTTTGGACCTCGTGGAGGAAAAGCAAGATCGAACAGCTGAAAAGGTAGCAATCTACCAAGGCAGGATTGCCAGGTACTTTATCAAGAGGGTTAAAACCCAAAGCTTCAAAGAAGGGGATCTGGTCCTCCGAAAAGTGACGTTGAACACCAAGAAGAGGTCAGACGGGGTTCTAGGGCCCAACAGGGAAGGACCCTATCTAATAAAGATGGTGATCCATAATGGGGCATACAAGCTCGAGGATATGGATGGCCGACTCATTGACCATACTTGGAATGCGGATCACCTAAGGAAATTCTACTCTTTATCTGGGGACTCAGGAGCAAGCAACCTCCGACTAGTTTTTTTTTATTTCCTGACAGTATTGTACTTCATCTTCTATATCAATAAAGCTCGCCTGATTTCTTGCTTACTCCTTCTCCGACTATGTCCCACAATGATTTGGGTATACATGGAAAGTTTCGACATTATCGCCTCAAGACCGGGGGTAAGCCTGAGAAGCCCCCTCGCTGCTCTTGATGCCTCAGTCGGGCACCACCCCCTGCCAAGAAGGGTCTTAGTGTAAGAGCATAGTTGCCATCCAGATCTCGAGACCAGGGATTTACCAGGGAAGCCCCCTCATCATCCCTGATGCCTTGGTCGGGTGACCTCCGTCAAGAAGGATCCTAGTATAAGTGCATAGTTGCCATCCGGATCAAAATACCAGGATATAGCTAGATAGTACTCCTGATACCTTGGTCAGGCTACCACCCCCAAGAAGGATCTGAGTGTAAAAGCATAGTTGCCACCCAGATCTCGAGACCAGGAAATAGCTAGATAGCCCTCATGATGCCTTGGTCGGGCTACCAACCGTAAGAAGGATCAGAGTGTAAGAGAATAGTTACCATCCAGAGCAGGAAATAGCTAGATAGCGCTCCTGATGCTTTGGACGGGCTACCACCCCCTATAAGGAATCGAGCTATAAATCCCAAAATCCCTCCTGATCCCGAGCCTAAGAAGGGACTAAACAATTCTCCACTTAATGTTCTATTCGGGCTACAACCTCCCAAAAGGGCTCGAGGATAGGGGGCTTGACTTACTTAAACTCTAAATGCTTCTGTTATTTTACTAGCTCCCTTTGATATAGGGTTACTTACTACAACAAACCCACAATCCAGCAAGGGGACTGTCAGCCGAAGAAGTGGAGCTAGGAGTTCCATTGGTATAGGGGCTCAATGCAAATAACTTGTTTTTCTTATCTTAATTTTTCCCAAAGGTAGCTCGCTTCGATATAAAAGCTGGACGATCAAACAGGTACATGAAAGCAAGATTTAGATCTGAGATTAAACTTTTATTATCAAGAGAGCTTATCCCCCAACAATGCTACTACAAGCAAGGGGGGGCCCAATCCCTGATTCCGGGCTACAAAGGAAAAATAATAAGAGATCAATCACTGTTGAAGATGGGATGGTCACCCCCTTTTCTGGGCATTCAAAATAAATCACATGGAAGAGAACTCAAACTTCTTCGTCTTCCTGAGGGCCTTCAGTTTCCTCCTCCACATAATGGACCTCGTCCCCTGCTCCCCTTTCCAATCGCAGCTCATCCTGATCAACATCATCTACCGCTTCTGCCCTTCCTCTAAGGGATCAGCCCCCACCGTCTCAGGGTCAACATGATCTTCCTCGACGATTTCATTAATTACCGCCATAACTTTAGGAGGAATAGCTGCATCAAAAAGGTTGGTCGCTGACTCAGGCACTGTCCAGCCCCAGAGAGCACTGTTGGAGGATCTCGGGCTTCAGTGAAGCCTCTTTCTAGCTCCTCGTTATGAACCCCCTCCGAGGATTTACCGGGACCAGATGCTAGAAAGGCTGGAATAGGAGGAGGCAGATCTAGAACCTCCAACTTCTACCAAGCTCCCTTTCCAGAAGGGCCAGCTCCATCAGTTTATGTGCGCGACATCTCCTCAGCCCGCAACATGACCTCCGCTCTATTCCAACCAGCAATACTAGAGAGATTGAATGGAGGGGGAAGAGCCTCTGCAACTTGATAGGAAGCATAGAAGTGCCCCTCGCTAAAAGAAACTTCCGCTTTGGCTTGGAGTTGGGTAATTCGAGCCTGGAAGGTTTGGTTCTCAACATTTAGGGTCTTCGCCTCTCCCCTCTAGTCATCCAGCTGGATAGCCTGCCACTTCGATCGGAGAGTCTCCTGATCAAAAGCCAGCTTCAGCCTCTTATGATCGCTTTGAAACTCAGCTAGCTGAATCTCCATTCCCTGTTGGCTGCAGGTCATCTCTTGGAAAATAGTTTGAGCCCACGCAAACAACCCCATGGCTCGCTCAGCTTCAGCCTCAGCCTTGGCTGCCCGATCACAGTGGAATGCTACCTAATGCCCCATGGCCACCTAAAACTTAAAAGCCTGCAAAAGAAAAATCAGGTTTTAAAATGACAAGTCAAGCAGATCAATGAAGAAGTAAAAGCGACAATTACTTCAGCTAAAAGGGTGGATCCTTTGGTGATCAAGATATCCACGGGCATCGCGGTCATCCTAGAAAGCCCGTCATCTGGACAAGATGGGACAAATTGCTTCAGGACCTCATCCTGACCCACCGAGCTCGATTGCTGGTAGGGGCGAGAAGGGGCAACCTCAAAAAAATTGTCATCTGGCTCCCCAGGAACCTCGACTACCCGATATACAACCAGATCTGCAGAGATGGGTAGCCGAACTCGGGGGAATCGTTTGGAGCAGTAACTTCTAGAGGAGAGACAGAAACAGACTTATTGACGACTTGGGAAGCAGACCCTTCTCGGTTTAGAGCCTTCGCAGCCCGAGATGCCAGAAGTGCCATCTTGGACTTCACCTGGGAAGGAGATGGGGGAAGAACGAACGAGGCAACTACCTTAGTGGTTGACCCCCACTTCTTCGGAACAGTCGAGAGAGCCCCCGGGGACGATCTGGAAGGAAGAGGATGTATACAAGCTTGTCAGGCTTCACGAGAAGCTGGAGCAACAACAAACACTGTTAGAGAAAAGGGTCAAGATCATCAGAACTGAACCCTCCAACAAAAAAAAAAGAAGAATAAACAAGAATAGATTGAGATACTTACAAGCTCTGGATATCCGCAGGTACCTGTTTACCGGGCAGGGATCATTGGGGTCGACAGTCTGAAACTTCAGATTCAAATAGTTCCGAGCTAGGATGGTCTTCAGCACGGCTTCAGACTCATCAGGCAAGGAATCCCGACCCCAAGTGGGTTTGTCACGAAGACAGAGCTCCCCCAGTCTCTTCCTACCAGTACCCATACTTTATTCCAAGCAGGGTCCTTCTTTGAAGCCCCATGTACAAAAAAATTGAGCATATTCTTAGCCTTGGCATAGAATTGGCCTCTTGGAACTCCCGACAGGCTACCAATCTGGAAAAATAAGGCGAGCTCCTCAGCTCTGGGCTCCCTAGTTACGCTGCTAAGCTCACATTGCTCCCTCAACAATACCAGGAAGTCGATTTGATGCCTCTAGAAGCCAGACGTCAGTTGAAGCGGAGCTAGTTGGAGAGCATTGAGAGCCTGCCGGAGGTGAGGTGAAGAGGGAGTCTCACCCCGCTCTTAAAAGCCATGATGTGGATAGGAAGCACGCTTTTGGGCGGTCTTAAAACATCATAGTTCCGATGGGGGACAGTCCGAAACTGTATCAGGAATACCATACTTGTCCCATAGGCGGCCGATCGAATGAGGGTCGACAGTAGAGTCAGGGATGACCCTAGGTTCAAAAGCAAGGGTTATCACTTGGGGAACCTCCGCCACTATGACTTGAGCCCTCCCAACCGCATCTAACCTCTCCCAGATGTCAGAGTCTTCATCGATTAGGTTCAGAGGATTGTCAGGTCGGTTCGAAAAGCCAGAACCGATAGAAGCATTCCTGTTAGAACGGCAATGCTGGCGGAGTGGGGAGGATTAATCGTCACTTGAAATCCCTCACACCCTCTTAAGAGGAGCTAGGTTAGGGCCCCTAAATCCCTCCACCAAGGCATCAACACTATCTGTGAAAGTCGACATCGATAGGAAAGAGAGGTGAGAGAGCAAGAGCAAGATTTCGGTAGAGAAAACTGGGAAGAAGAAATTTGAAAGTTTGATATTCGAGAAAGTATGAAGAAGGTGACAGTCAGACTAGGCTTAAATATAGGTCTATGGGCGATACCCTCGGGAAGATCACCTCCGTATTAAAACCGTTTTTCTTCGAATAACACTAAGTTTCAAATTCAAAATGCTAGGAAATTAATGAGAAAATTTCGCTGTCATTAATTATCTTTATGGCAAAAAACTTTCTCAATTAAATAAGGAATCTCACTCCAACCCTAACTCTACCACAGTGTTCAAGTCAGAGGGGACTTCTGTTAATAGAAAATTTTGACCAGAGGTCAAAGAGAAATTTTCCACCTTCAATCGACAATCATGAAGCCCGGTAAAGCCACCCTACAAGAGCAGGGATGGCCGGTTCGACTTCAAAGTTACCAGAAGACAAGCCAGACGTGACTGGGATGAGCCCCCACAGGATTTTTTGAGCCCGGGCTTCTCCAGGCCATCTATGTGGGAACCTTAGCTCAAAGAACGAGCTCCAAAACCGCCCATAAATTCCAGGGGAAGTCTCCAAGCTCAAGGGATATTCGAAAGAAGTCCACCAACCTCTCCAGAGGCCAGTTGTCCTTTCTAGGCATGAGGGAAGAATCACGCCTGGATCTACACTACCCCAGCTACCTCCCGGAGAGGTCTACAGTAGCTTCTCAAGCCCCCACAGGTTAGGGAAAATCCATCTTAAGCTTCTAAGAGCATAGCCAAAGCATGGATCCACCTCGCTCTATGGGGAAATAGGCAGCTGGCAGGGTGACCTCCATAAAGATCGATGGTACGAATGCACAAAGGATCGTCTCCACATGATATCTACATGCACATCAAGAGTTTAAATTCAAATAAGGGAACCAACTTATCTTCGTCAACGATGTCATCGAATCCGGAAACAATTCAAATTTAAATAACAAACCCCGCCCGATAAGGAGGGAACGGATTCATGAGATTACGATAGAGTATTCGTAAACTAAAAACCTACTGGACGATATATATATGTGAAGCTAAGCAAGGGAACAGAGAGAAATAGAGTGACATACAAAAAATCATAAACAATAGATATACACATAGAAGGAAGGCCTAAATTTTGTTTTCGAAACACGGTCACCTTCATCTCCACTATTCGATAGGCACCGAGTTGCCACCACCCTACTTCTCTGAGAGATTGTGAGCAAACCAGAGAGTTATTTGTATCTAAAGCAATATATAAATAATATAGCTCCCATTTACCGTTATTACCACTCGTCTTTCTCTTAAATAGGTCGGGAACCAACTGTACTGACCCCGGCCACCGCTTTCGTGGTAGTGGTCTTGAGGATGTTAACTGGAATTTCTCATCTCGAGCAAATTTCCTGTCAACAGCAAGATTGCTTGATACTTCTCTACATAATGGCTCCACCACCTAGGGTGAATACTTATCCAGACGTGGATTTCCTAAAATCCCTTTCTGACTGAAAATCAGAATCCGTGTATCCTAACGGGATCAAATCCTGCCCTAAATACACTAGCATATAGTCTCTCATTTTCTGAAGATACTTGAGAATTGTCCTGACAGCAACCCAATTATCCAATCCTGGGTTGGACTGGTATCTACTGACTACTCCCACTGCATAGTAGATATCCGGTCTCGTGCATAACATAGCATAAAAAAGACTACCTACTGCCGATGCATAGGGTACACATCTCATATCCTCAACTTCTTGAGGTGTCTTAGGACATTGTTCCTTAGATAAGTTAACTCCATGCCTAGAAGGTAAATTACCTTTCTTAGAGTTTTGCATCGAAAATTGCACAAGAATCTTATCGATATATGATGCCTGAGACAGTGCTACGAGTTTGTTCTGACGATCCCTCATAAGCTGGATCCCAAGAACATAACTCGCCTCTCCTAAATCTTTCATTTGGAATTGGCTAGCCAGCCATCCCTTTATATCAGAAAACACTCCCACATCATTCCCAATGAGTAGGATATCATATACGTATAGGACCAAGAAAAATACTTTCTTATCAATGATGTACTCGTAGACACAAGGCTCATCTACATTCTGCTCGAAGCCATAGGTTTTGATCACATCATCAAACCTGATGTTCCAAGATCTAGATGCTTGCTTAAGTCCATAGATGGACCTTTGCAGCTTGCAAACCTTTTGCTCTTGATCTAGAGACACGAATCCCTCCGGTTACATCATATAGATGCTCTCATCAAGATTGTCATTCAAGAATGCAGTTTTGACGTCCATTTGTCGAATTTCATAATCGAAATAGGCAGCAATGGATAAGAGAATCTTAATCGACTTAAACATGGCTACCAGCGAGAAGGTCTCTTCATAATCGACCCCCTCTTTCTGGGTATAACCCTTGGCCACTAGCCTTACCTTGAAGGTCTCTACCTTCCCGTCTACTCCTCTCTTTCTCTTGTAGATCCACTTACACCATATGGGTTTTACCCCATCAGTTAAATCTACAAAATCCCAGACTGAGTTAGAGTACAAGGACTCCATCTCGAGATTCATGGCTTTAAGCCATTCCTGTTTATCAGGATATTCCATTGGATTCTTAAATGTCAATGGATTATCAACACTATCATCAGAAACAACACCTTGTCCCTCACCTATACCTAAATAGCGTTCAGGTTGTCTCACAACCCTCTCGCTACATCTATTTGGTAGTGTATCCTGATCAGGAACCATCTGACTCTCAGATGTTTATGGATCAATAACTCTTGTTGATGAAGCACTAGTCTCACCAGGCTCCAACTCATTCAATACAATCTTAGAACGAGGTTTATGGTCACTAATATAACTGTCCTCAAGAAACATTGCATTTGCCGATACAAATACTTTGTTATCTTCAGGATTATAGAATTGTCCACCTCTTGTCTCCTTAGAGTATCCTACAAACAGGCAGACCACAGACTTAGAGTCTAGCTTTCCAGTTATGTTCTTCCGCACGTGTTGTCGCAAACTAGCTTTACAACCATTCCATAACTCTAGAGGAGTCTTAGGAACAGATTTGGATGGCAACATTCAAAATATATGCCACTGTTTGTAACGCATATCCCCAGAAGGAATTTGGTAATGATGAGAAACTAATCATAGATCTCACCATTTCCATTAGGGTTCTATTTTTACTCTTCGCTATACCATTTTGTTGTGGTGTACTAGGAGCTATGAGTTGGGAAACTATCTCATGCTCGACCATAAAGTCTTCGAACTCTTGGTCAAGGTACTCACCTCCACGATTCGATCGCAGTGACTTGATAGTCCTACATAATTGATTCTCAACTTCAGCTCGAAATTATTTTAACATTTCAAATGTTTTCGACTTCCGTTGCATTAGGCAGACAAAACCGTATCTTGAGTAGTCATCTATAAACATGACATAATACTGATAACCACCCCTAGCTTTAACATTCATCGGTCCGTAGACGTTTGTATGTATAAGCTCTAGCGGTTCTTTAGCTCTAAGCCTTTTTCCAGCAAAAGGTCTCTTGGTCATCTTACCTTCCAGAAAAGATTCGCAGACAGGTAAGGTGCCAACCTTTAACTCACTTAAAGGTCCGCTTTTTACTAGTCTGTCTATCCGGTCAAGGTTGATATGACCAAGTCTTAGATGCTAGAGATACGTGTCATTATCTGAAGAAATATTATGTCGTTTAGTTTTTGGTTTTTTACCATAAACATTTCGGTGTTTAGTTGTGTAGTATGTATTAACGATTTTAACACATACAAATTGTTTTCATTAATTCCTGAACAAATATTCATACCATTCTTTCCAATAACAACAGACTTATTATTAAAAAAGTTAAATAGAAATTTGCTCGAGATGAGAAATTCCTGTTAACACCCTCAAGACCATTACAACGAAAGTGGTGGCCGGGGTCGGTACCGTTGGTTCCCGACCTAGTTAAGAGATAGACGAGAGGCTAAATAGTAAATGGGATCTTTATTATTGATATATTGCTTTAAAGTACAAATCGCTCTCTTGTATGCTCACAGTCTCTCGAAGGTGTAAGGGGGGTGGCAACTCTGTGCCTGTCGAATAGTGGAGATGAAGGTGACCGTGTTCTGAATCCAGAATTTAGGCATTCCCCTCTTCTTTCTATCTTATATGTTGTTGTATTTTTGTATCTGTCGTTGTCCCTGTTTTTTCTCTATTTCTTTTACCATGCTTGGCTTCACCTATTTATATCGTCCAAGTACGTTTTTAATTCGCAAATACTTTACCTTGATCCCACGAATCCGTTCCTTCCTTATCGGACGGGATTCGTCATTTGAATTTGAATTATTACGGGATTTGATGATATCATTGACGGAGATAAGTTTAATCCATTGTTTGAATCAACTCTTGATGTGCATGTAAATTTTACGTGAAGACGATCCTGTGTGCACTCGTGTCTTGAATCTTCATGGAGGTCACATTGCCAGCTGCTTGTTGCCCCGTAGAGCAAGGTAAATTCCTGTTATGGCTCTGTTCTTAGAAGCTTAAGATGGATTTTACCTGACCCTTTGGGGCTTGAGGTGCTCTTGTTGACCCTCTTGGAGGTAGTTGGGGCAGTGTAGATTTAGGCGTCATTCTTTCTTTATGTCCAGCAAGGACAGCAGGCTTTCGGAGAGGTTGGCGGGCCTCTTTCGAATGTCTCTTAAGCTTGGAGACTTCCCATGGCATTTACGGGGCGGTTGTGGATCTCATCCTCAGAGCCGAGGTTCCCCGATAGATGGCCTAGAGAAGCCCTGGTTCCAGTATTCTTGTGGGTGCTCGTCCCGGTCGCGTCTGGCTTGTCTTCTGATAGCTTTGAAGCCCAACCGGCCTTCCTTGCTCCGCAAGGTGGCTTTTGGGGCTTCATGATTGTCGATTAAAGGTGGAAAATTTCTCTTTGACCCTCTGCTAAATTTCACTATTAACATAAGTGTCCTTTGACTTGAACACTGGTGGCAAAGTTGAAGTTGGAGACAGATTCCTTATTTAATCGTGAAAGTTTTTCGCCGTTAAGATAATTAATGAGAGCGAAATTTTCTCATTAATTACCTAATATTTGACTTTGAAACTGAGTGTTATTCGAAGAAAAAATGGCTGTAACACGGCTCCAAGTGATCTTCTCGAGGATATCGCCAATAATCCTCTATTTAAGCCCTGCATGACCGTCATTTTCTTCATACTTACTCAAATCTCTAACTTTCAAATTTCTTCTTTCCTGTTTTCTCGCCGAAATCCCTGCTTGCCTCTACTTACTTCCAAGTCTTCCTTACCCATCAATAATGACTTCCACAGATAGTGTTGACGCCTTGGTTGAGGGCTCCGGAGGCCCTAACCTAGCTCCTCGCAAGCGGGTGCGAGAGATTTCAAGCAGTAAGGAATCTTCCCTGCTTTGCCAGCATCATCGTTCTAACAGGAACATCTCTATCGGCTCTAGAATTTCGAAAAAGCTTGACAATCCTTTGAACATAGTCGACGAAGACTCTGATGTCAGGGAGAAAATCAATAGGGTCGGGAGGGCTCAAGTCACAGTGGCGGAGCTTCCTTCAGTGGTAACCCTTCCTTTCAAACCCAAGGTCATCCCCGACTCTACACTCGACCCTCAGTCGATCGGCCGTCTACGGGACAAGTATGGTATTCCTAACACTGTTACTCTAATAGTCCCCCACCAGAATTACGATGTTTTTAGCCCGCTCAAAGGCGTGCTCCCTATCTATGTCGTAGCTTTTGAGAGCTGGGCGAGGCTCTCTCTTCACCCCATCCTTCGGCGGGCTCTCAATGCCTTTCAGCTGGCTCCGTTTCAACTGACGCCTGACTTCTAGAGGCATATAGTCGGCTTCCTGGTATTATAGAGGGAGCAATGTGAGTTGAGCAACATAACCCGGAGCCCGAGGCTGAAGTGCTCACCTTCCTTTTCCTGATCGGTAGCTTGGCTGGGGTTCCACGAGGCCAATTATATGCCAAAGCAAAGAATAGGTTCAACTTTATCATCCCCGGGGATTGCTTGGAAAGAAGAAAGGGTTCTGGTGGGGGTAGACTAGGGAAGCTCCGTCTTCATCGGTGGGCACGAGCTAGAGCTCGAGGTTCCCACCGCCTTTAATGACAAACCCACATGGGGTCGGGATTCCTTGCCCGCTGAGTCTAAAGACGTGTTGAAGACCATCATGGCTCGGAACTATTTATATCTGAAGTTTCTATCCACCGACCCATTCTTCGTAGGGTAAACAAGTACCTACGGATATCCGGTGCTACTCCTCGTAAGTATCTCGATCTATCTTTTTTATTTGGATGGTTCAGTTCTGATGATCTTGATTCCTCTTTGTAACAGTGTTTGTTGTTGCTCTAGCTTCTTGTGAAGCCTGGTGAGCTAGGATCCCTCCTCTTCCTTCCAGATCGTCCACAAGAGCTCTCTCAGATGTTTCGATAAAGGGGAGGTCAACCACTACGGTAGCTTCCCCGTTAGTTCCTTCCCTCTCTCCTTTCCAGGTGAAGTCCAAGATGGCTCTTCTTGTATCTCGGGCAGCGAAGGCTCTAAACCAAGAAGGGTCTGGGTCCCAGGTCGTCAATAAGTAAATTCCTGCCCCTTCACCAGTAGTCTTTGCTTCAGCCGATGCTCCATGAGTCACATTATCCCTCTCTGATGATCCGGTTGTAACCTGGACAGCCAAGGTTCCCGGGGAGCCCAATGCCAATATTCCTTATGTCGCCCCTTCTCGTCCCCATAAGCAATCAAACTCGGCAGGTCAGGACGAGGTCTTGAAGCAATTTATCGCATCTAGTCTAGGCAACAGGCATTCTAGGATGACCGCGATGCCCGTGGACATCATGATTACCAAAGGGTCCGCCCTTCTAGCAGAGGTAACCGTCGCTTTCACTTTTTCATTCAGCATTTTTATTTGTCATTTTCTAACGTGATTTTTCTTTACAGGCTTTCAAGTTTCATGTGGCCATGGGGCATCAGGTAGCATTCCTCCGTGATCTGGCAGCCAAGGCTGAGGCTGAAGCTGAGCGAGCCATAAGGTTGCTTGCGCGGGCTTAGACCCTGATCTAGGAGATGACCTTCAGCCAACAAGGAATGGAGAAGCAGCTTGCTGAGCTTCTATGCGACCATGAGAGGTTGAAGCGAGCTTTTGATCAGGAGACTCTCCGATCTAAGCGGCAAGCTAGCCAGCGGGATGACTGAAGGGAAGAGGAAAAGGCCCTGGATGTTGAGAACCAAACCTTACAGGCTCAAATTACCCAGCTCCTGGCCGAGGTGGAAGCCTCTTTTAACGAGGGGTACTTATATGCCTCTTATCAGGTTGCAGAGGCTCTTCCTCCCCCATTCGATCTCTCCAACATCGCTGACTGAGATAGAGAAGAGGTCATGTCACGGGCTGCAGAGATGTCTCGCCTCGAAACTGATGGAGCTTGTCCTTCTTTTGAGGGAGCTAGGAAACAGTTGGAGGTGCCATATCTGCCTCCTCTTGTTCTATCCTTTCCAGCATCTGGTCCCGGTGAATCCTCGAACAGGGTTTACAACAAAGAGCTAGAATGAGGCCTTCCTGAAGCCCGAGATCCCCCAGCAGTGCTCTCAGGAGTGGAGTCAACAGAAGGCGGGAAGGTTCCCGAGTCGGTTGCCAGCCGTCTTGAAGCAGCTATACCACCTGAAGTTATGGCGGTGATCAATGAAATCATGGAGGAGGATTCTGTTGAGCCCTAGGAAGCCAGAGCTGATCCCAGGAGGAGGTGGCAGAGGCGGTAGATGCAGTTGACCAGGACGAGCCCCGGTCGGAGAGGGGAGCAGGGGGCGAGGTTCATTCTGTAGAGAAGGAGGAGGTTGGAGGTCCTCAAGAAGACGAAGAAGCTTGAGTTCTCTCCCATTTAATCTATTTTGAATGCTCGGAAAAAGGGTAGGCATCCCATTTTCAACTGTGATTGCCTTTTTATTATTGCTTTTGTAGCCCAGAACCAGGGATTGGGCCCCCTTTGCCAGTTGTAGCCTTGTTAGGGGATAGGCTCCCTTACTTGATAATAAAATTTTAATCTCAGATCTAACTCTAGCTTGCATGTACTTGCTTGATCGTCCAGCTTTTATATCGAAACGAGATATCTTTGAGGGAAAATAGGATAAGAAAAAAGGTTGTTGGCATTGAGCCCCCATACTAATGAAACTCCTAGCTCAACTTCTTCAGCTGACAGTCCCCTTGTTTGATTGTGGGTCTGTTGTAGTAAGTAACACCGTATCAAAGAGAACTAGTAACCTGAACTTACTGCCATATTTAGAATTTAAGAAAGTCGAGCCTTCTATCTATGAGTCCCTCTAGGGGGCTGTAAACCCGAGTGAGGTATTTAGTGAAGGATTTATCCCTTAAGCTCGAATCTTTTTTAAGGGTTGTTGCCCTAGCATGGCGTCAAGAGGGCTATCTAACTATTTCCTGGTCTTGAGATCTGGATGGCAATTATGTCCTTTCACTTAGATCCTTCTTGGGGGTGGTAGCCCGACCAAGGCATCAGAAGAGCTATCTAGCTATTTCCTGGTCTCGAGATCTAGATGGCAACTATGCTCTTACACTCAGATCCTTCTTGGGAGTGGTAGCCCGACCAAGGCCTTAGAAGGTCAATCTAGCTATTTCCTGGTCTCGAGATCTAGATGGCAACTATGCTCTTTCACTCAGGCTTTTCTTGGGTGTGGTAGCCCGACCAAGGCATCAGAAGGGCTATCTAGCTATTTTCTGGTCTCGAGATCTGGATGGCAACTATGCTCTTACAGTCAGATCCTTCTTGGGGGTGGTAGCTCGACCAAGGTATTAGGATGGCTATTTATTTATTTCCTGGTCACGAGATCTAGATGGCAACTATGCTCTTACACTCAGATCCTTCTTGGGGCTGGTAGCCCGACCAAGGCATCAGGAGTGCTATCTAGTTTTTTTCTATTCTCGAGGTCTAGATGACAACTATGCTCTTACACTCAGACCCTTCTAGGTGGGGAGTAGTGCCCGGCCAAGGCATCAGAAGCAGTGAGGGGGCCTCCCCGGCTTACCCCTAGTCTTGAGGCGATAATGTGGAAACTTTCCATGTTGACCTAAATCATTGTTGGACATAGTTGAAGATGGAGTAAACAAGAAAAAGCAAGCTTTATTGATATGGAAGATGGAGTACACTACTGTCAGAAGAAAAAATAAAAGAAGCTTGTCGGAGGTCGCCTGCTCCTGAGTCCCTTGTTTAAGGGTAGAATTTCCTTAGGTGATTCGCATTCCAAGTATGGTCGATGATTTGGCCATCCATATCCTTGAGCTTGTACGCCCCATTACGGATCACCATCTTTATTATGTAGGGTCCTTCCCAGTTGGGCCCTAGGACCCCGTCTGACCTCTTCTTAGTGTTCAACATCACTTTCCTGAGGACTAGATCCTCTTCTTTGAAGCTTCGGGCTTTAACCCTCATGTTGAAGTACCTGGAAAACCTGCCTTGGTAGATCGCTACCTTCTCAGCTATTCGATCTTGCTTTTCCTTCAAAAGGTCCAAGCTAGCTCAGAGCTTGCTTTCATTGCTCCCCAATTTGAATCGTTGGACTCTAAAAAAGGTCAACTTGTGCTCTATAGGTAGGATTGCTTTAACCCTGAAGGACAACAAGTAGGGCGTTTCTCCGGTAGTTGTTCTCCTTGTAGTGCGGTAAGCCTAGAGGACCTCGGAAAGCTCCTCTACCTATCTGCCTTACTTTTGTTGTAGCTTTTTCTTCAACAATTTCTTGATGGTTTTGTTCGTGGATTCCACCAAACCATTGGTCTGAGGGTGGGATACCGAAGTAAACCGAAGGTCGACTCCTAAACCTTCACAGAAATCCCTGAATAGGCCATTGTCGAACTGTTTTCTGAGGTCGGTAATGATGGCAAGAGGGGTTCCGAACCTGCAAACTACATTGGTCTTTATAAACATTGTTGTGTTCTCTTCCGATACCTGAGAGAGTGGTCCGGCTTCAACCCATCTTGTGAAGAAGTCAATTGCTACGATAGCGTGCTTGGCCTGTCCCAGAGCTAATGGAAGCGGTCCAATCAAATCGACTCCCCACATAGCAAAGGGTTATGGTGAGCTAAGGGACGACAAGCGCTCCCGACAGAGGTGACTCTGGTTGGCGGCCTTTTGGCATGCCTCGCAGGTTTGCACCAAGTTCTTAGCTTCTTCATGGATGGTCGCCCAATAATACCCCATGCGGAGAACCTGATATGCTAAGGCCTCTCCACCAATATGGTTCCCGCATTCCCCGGAATGAACCTCTCTTAAAGCCCACATGGCATCTTCAAGGTGTAGACATCGGAGCAGGGAAAGAGATTTCCTCTTTCGGTATAAATGCCCATCCATCATACAATACCGGACCGAGAGCCTTTTAACCCTCCTAGCTTGGTCGGGCTCTCTGGGGAGTTTCCCGTCCTGTAGATATTCTGCTATTGGATCCATCCAGCATGGTTGTCAATTTAGGGTATAAGCTTCCTTACCTGTCATAATGCTAGGTAAGGGGATTACTTGAAGAGGGACTCCGTGAGGTAGGGTTTGGCCACCATAGGCAGCTATCTTGGCTAGGACGACAGCCCGATGATTTAGCTGTCGAGGTATCTGCTCGATGCTGAATCCCCTAAATCCTATCTTGAGTTGTTACACCAGTTTCAGGTAAGCGATCATGTTATCCCTTTTAGCCTGATAATCCCCAGTAACTTAGTTGACCACCAGTGAAGAGTTGCTCTTGATATTCAGGTAATCAACCTAGAGCTCTATGGCAGCTTTTATCCCAGCTAGTAGGGCTTCGTATTCTGCTTTATTGCTCGTGGCTTTAAATTCAAACCTGAAACAATGGCAACACTCAAATCCTTATGGGTCGATAAGGATTATGCCCGCTCCTCCCCCTGACTTCCCGGAAGCTCTATCAGTGTAGAGAGTCCATGACTCGCAGCCCTCTGGCCAGTCGTCAGATTCTGGAATCTTCTCAAGGGTGACATCTGTTACCGCGGGGGTTGCCTGATTTGGAGGTACTGAAAGCTCGGCTACAAAGTCCACTAGTGCTTAAGCTTTTATCGCGGTCGTAGGCTTATACTTTAAATCAAAATGGGTAAGCTCTAGGGCCCATAGAACCAGCCTTCCATAAACATCCGACCTTTGCAAGAACTAACAGAGTGGTTGGTCCGTCACCACTGTTATTGATAGAGCATGGAAGTAAGGACAGATTTTCCTTGCCGAGGTCACCAAGGCATAAGCGAGCTTCTCCAACAGAGTATAGATCTTTTCATGCTTGGTTAGAGCTTTAATCACATAGTAGATAGGTCGTTGGATCCTATCTTTGCATTCCTTGACCAAGGTCGTACTCACAGCGGTTTCTGAGACGGCCAAGTATATTTGGAGCTCTTCTCCAGGATTTGGCATGACCAGCAGTGAAGGGCTTGTTAGGTATCTTTTCAAAGATTAGAAAGCTTGTTCGCTCTCCTGATCCAACTTCATGTTCCTTCCTTGCTTGATAGCTTTGAAGAATGGTAGGTACTTATCAATAGACCGAAAGATGAATCTGTTGAGCGCTGTTACCTGAACGGTCAATGCTTGAACCTGTTTAAGAGATGTGGGGGATTCTAGATCCAGGATAGCCATGATTTTTTCCGAGTTAGCCTCTATACGTCTCTTGTGAACCATGAAGCCTAGAAACTTCCCCGCAGTTACCCAAATGCGCATTAAGAAGGGTTCAACCTCATCTTTAGGATCATAAAGGTCCTACGAAGGTCGTCTAGGTGTCATTCCGAGGTTGAAGATTTTGTGATCATGTCATCGATGTACACCTCTATCGACCTTCTGATTTCAGACTTGAACAAACGGTTAACAAACCGCTGGTAAGTAGCTCTAGCATTTTTTAGCCCGAAGGGCATCACCTTGTAGCAGTACAGTCCTTGCGTAGTGATGAAGCTGGTCTTTTCTTGGTCCACGGGATGCATCATAATCTGATTGTAGCCAGAAAACGCATCCATGAAGCTCATGAGCTTGTTCCTAGAGGTGGAATCGACCAGCTGATCAATTTATAGCAGATGGAAACTGTCCTTCGGGCATGCCAGATTAAGGTCGGTGTAGTCTATGCACATGCGCCACTTCCCATTCGCCTTCGTTACCACGACCACCTTAGCGATCCATTCGGGGTAGCGGGCTTCTCGAATGAAGCCTGCCTGGGTGAGTTTATCCACCTCTTCTTGAACCATAATATTTCTTTCAGTGTTAAAGTGGCACCTTTTCTGTTTAACGGGCTTGAAGGTCGGATCCATCGCCAATCGATTTGCAGCTAATGTCATCGGGATCCCAGGCATCTCTGTATGACTCAAGGCGAAAATATCTTTGAACTCCGTGAGGAGCCTAATCAAGCCCTCTTTCATTCCTAGCTCAAAGGTAGCTCTGATCTTGACGACCTTCGAGGGATCGTTTAGTCAAACAGAAATCTCCTCTAACTTATCAACCGGATGGCCGCTGGCCCATTCCATTCTTTGTTCTTCCATGTTTGGCACCACAAGGACATCTTCGAGACAATCGGCAGAGCTCGCGTCGTTCAGGTTAGTGCTGGAGTTATCCCACATTGGATAGTCTTCATTTGGGCGAGTTGTTTAGCTAGAGCTGCTGGGTTGGCTAACACTGGGTAGCATTTCCTAGCTGCTTCCTGATCACCCCGAACTTACCTTACCTTGTATCCTACTGGGAACTTCAGAACATTGGGGTAAATAGAGAGGACCCCTTTCAAGGATGACAGAATAGGCTCTCTAATATTGCATTGTAGGCCGATAGGGTGTCAACCACCACGAAGTCGATCATGATGTTTTATTGGAAAGATGCGGCTCTGATGATCACTAGTAAGATGTTTTATCCTACGGGAGTGATGGAGTCCCCAGTGAACCCATATAATGGAGTAGTGCAACTGTTGTAGCACCATTGCTTTAAGTTTAGTTTTTCCAAGGTGTCTTTGAACAGAATGTCGACGCTGCTACCTGTGTCGATGAGCACGCGGTGTACCATGAAGTTGGCAATTTATACTGTGATGAAAATGGGGTCATCATGTGGTTGCACGGTGTTATGGACATCTGCTTCGGGGAAGATGATCTGTGAAAGCTAGAAGGGGTTGGTCGGTCTCTAGTCGACCTTGAAGATATCCCGCCCCTAGTCCGTACGAGGGACCTTCCTCGTATGGTTTTTCCTAGAATTGTTAGAAGTGCCGGCCAGATTGGGACCTCTGCCGATAATATGTATTATCTGAATCTGTTGCATCAGGTCGGCCTGCTCTCCCTTCCTCTTCTCAGCATGTTCTCGAATCTCGGCTTACACCTCTTTTCCAGTCTGAATCTTGTTGAAAGAACTCTATCAAGCATCCTCCCCTTATCAAAGCCTCAATCTGGTTCTGCAAGTTGTAGCATTTTGAAGTGTTGTGCCCTACGTCCTCGTGAAAGTCGCAATATTTATAACGATTTCTTTTATCAACCAGGGCTTTCATAGGAGCAAGCTTCTGTAACAAACCCTTATCCAGAATGGCGAGGTAGACTGTTTCTCGGGATGCATTTAAGGGAGTGTAATGGTCGTTCCCCCTCTCATCGCGGGCTATAGGGGCCACTATCCTAAGAGGTGGTAAAACTTGAGGAGGAGCCCGTTTATCCAAATACCTTTCCGATCTGGGCTGAGGAAGAGGGAAGTCGTATGTTGATTTATTAGGGGGTTTGTTCTGGCTTTTTTGAACTTGCTCAGGTCTGGGAGCTTCCTTCTTTTGTCGTTTTACGGCTCTCATATCGTTATGCTCCATCTTGACATTGAGCTGTTCATCGACCTCAATCTATTCCAGAGCCAGATTATAGGCTTCCTGGTAGGTTTCAGGAGGTCTCTTGGCAAAAGACCAGAATAGTTTTCCCGCCCATAAGTTTCTTCAGAAGTTGGTGAGGGTTTTTCTCTCGGTGAAGACCCCTATCTGGATGACTTCCTTACGAAAACACTAGACATAACCCTGGAGAGTTTCCCCTCTCTCATGGATCACATATTGTAAGTGAATCTGGTCCTTCAGTCGAGGCTTAACTCCATGGAATTGTGAGCAGAAACCGATTGATAACTTGGTGAAGGAATCCACGCTCTCAGCGGGTAGTTTCCTAAACAAGCTCTTTGCATAATCCGCGAGTGTAGTGGGGAACATTTGACACATAGCGGCCTTGGTTATGTTCTGGACCTCCATCTGTTGAACGAAGCTCTCTAAGTGGCTTAAAAATCTTCAGTCCTAGAGAACCTGTCAGCTGGCATTTTGAACTCAGGCGGGAGCACTACCTCCAGATTCTTCTGGTGAAGGGGGCATTCATTTCACTTAGAGGATCTTTATTGTCCTCCTTGTACTTCCAATTCTTCATCAATTGGACATCTTTCTGTAGCTCTGCCAATTAGTCCCTTAGTCGCTTGCTTTCAGATTTCCTTGGGTCTATGTCGGATTCCTCACCATCAGATCCCTCTGATGAACTGGCGACCTCTACCCAGTTCCTTCTTCGGAGGGGGCTCACTCGGGGGCTTTGCTGATTTTTTTCTTCTCTACCTCGGACTTACCTCCTTGTAGTCGTTGGGTGGAGGAGCTCTTCCCTTCCCTGGGAAGGACATCTGCAGCGGATCTGACTTATCTTGGTTGGTAGCGTGGTAGTGCTTCGGGAACATAGGGCATGGGTCCTAGCCTTTCCCAGAACGAGGTCTGGAACCTTGTTTTGTTATGAGTTGATTCTCGAGGGGCAAGTCCCAGGTGATCAAAGGCGGGTTGCCTAGCCTCAGGCCTGCTTGACTCCCCCTGATTGCAGAGACTCATTTTTTGGATAGCGATACCCTAAGCGAGTAGTCGAAGGCAGACGTTCTCTACAATGGCCGTCATTTGTTGTTCAAGCTCGACCTGGCTTCCTACATGGGGATCCAGATCCCGAACAGCAGCTGGATGGGTGGGAATCTGGATATAAAGCCAAGAATTCTCCCTTTCCTCAAGACCTTTCATGTTGATGTAGCCGAAGGTTGTCCCGAGGTGCCCTGCTGCCCTTGTAAGGAGCGGAGCCTTATGATGACTTTGAAATAACGAACTTTTTGAATGTAAAAAGATGGTGGTGTGAGATATTTCCCATAGACGGCGCCAGAAAATGTTGACTAGAAATTTGCTTGAGATGAGAAATTCTTGTTAACACCCTCAAGACCACTACCACGAAAGTGGTTGCCGGGGTCGGTAACGTTGGTTCTCGACCAGGTTAAGATATAGACAAGAGGCTAAACAGTAAATGGGAGCTTTATTATTGATATATTTCTTTAAAGTACAAATCGCTCTCTTGTATGCTCCCTGTCTCTCGAAGGTGTAGAGGGGGTGGCAACTCTGTGCCTGTAGAATAGTGGAGATAAAGGTGACCGTGTTCTGAATCCAGAAATTAGGCCTTCCCTTCTTCCTTCTATCTTATATGTTGTTGTATTTTTGTATCTGTCGTTGTCCTTGTTTTTTCTCTCTTTCTTTTACCATGCTTGGCTTCACCTATTTATATCGTCCAAGTAGGTTTTTAATTCGTAAATACTTTACCGTGATCCCACGAATCCGTTCCCTCCTTATCGGGCGGGATTTATCATTTGAATTTTAATTGTTACGGGATTTGATGATATCGTTGACGGAGATAAGTTTAATCCCTTTTTTAAATCAACTCTTGACGTGCATGTAAATATTACGTGGAGATGATCCTGTGTACACTCGTGTCATGAATCTTCAGGGAGGTCACCCTGCCAGCTATCTGTTGCCCCGTAGAGCGAGGTAGATCTCTGCTCTAGCTCTATTCTTAGAAGCTTAAGATGGACTTTTCCTTACCCTTGGGGGCTTGAGGTGCTCTTGTAGACCCTCATGGAAGGTAGCTGGGGTAGTGTAGAATTAGGCTTGATTCTTCCTTTATGTCCAGCAAGGACAGCGGGCTTCTGGAGTGGTTGGCGGGCTTCTTTCGAATGTCTCTTGAGCTTGGAGAATACCTTTGGCATTTACGGGGTGGTTATGGAGCTCGACCTTAGAGCCGAGGTTCCTCGATAGATGGCCTGGATAAGCCTGGGTTCCGGTACTCTTGTGGGGGCTCATTCTGGTCGTACTTGGTTTGTCTTCTGGTAGCTTTGAAGCTGAACCAACCTTTCCTGCTCCTGCGGGGTGGCTTTACGGTTTTTTCGGGCTTCGTGATTTTCGATTAAGAGGGGAAAATTTCTCTTTGACCTCTGACCAAATTTCACTTTTAACAAAAAGAAATAGAATACCATTGTTCTAACAATTTAGAAATGGAAATCAAATTCCGAGTAAATCCAGGATTATAAAAAATATTGTTCAATAATAAAAAAATATTATTATTATGAAATTGCAATCTTATTGCTACCACTACTTTTGTCGATACGACATCCACGGACCCCACACGCATTGAGAAGACTCCCTCCTCTAGCTGTGTCCAAGAATCAGTCCACCGCAAAGAAGAACAAACATGGTTAGTGGCCCCCGAATCAATTGTCCAGGATGAAGAATCATCTTCCACTAAACAAGATTCAAGAACAAGTAAATCATATTTACCTTTCGTCTTTTTCTTCTTGGCTACCTCCTATAGGTATTGAGGACAGTTCCTCTTCCAATGCCCGACCTTATTGCAAAGGAAACATTTTCCTTTTCCTTGTTCGGTGGAGGCGCTCTTCTTTTTGCTTTGGGCTTTCATGGGTTTGGGCTTACCCTTCGCCTTTCCAGCATACCTCTTCCTCTTTTTATTATTTAAGGAGGAAGATGGTTCGGCAACATTTGCCTCACCGGTCTTACCCTTATTGTCCTTAATTAAAGACTCAAAGGTAGCAAGCTCATTGAGCAACTGTGTAAGACTAAACTTTAACTTGTTCATCCCGTAGTTGCTCTTAAACTGATCGAAACTCTTTGAAAGAGTTGTCAGTATGATTTTCACTTGACTGGGTTTTTCAATTGCCCAGCCATTGACTTCTGTTATGTCGAATTAGTACATCAGGCTTAAGACATGGTCCTGAACTGACGTTCCTTCCTTCATACAAGCGAGGATAGCAGAACGAATGGCTTCGTGTCGCTTTAGCTCAGAGGGCAGCCTAAACATGGCTTGCAATGATTCCATGATTTCGAATGCCGAAGTCATTGATTCATGCTTTGTGACATGCACGTCTGTCATAAAAGCCATCAGATATGTTCGGGTCTACTCATCAGATGAGACCCATCGCTCGTATACCTCACGAACAGTTCGTGTGGCATTGGCAGCAGGCACTGGAGGACATTCCTCTGTAAGCACAAACTTGAGGTCTTTGGTGACCAATATTGCATTAACGTTAAGTTTCCACTTAGTATAGTTATCTCCAGTTAATTTGTCGTTTGCGAGAATTTGAAGTAATGCAGAAGACATAATTGCTGAAATAAAATTGTATGAATATAAAGGAGGATGAAAACGTAGGTAGGAGAGAAGCCATCCCGGCTGTCGGGCTTCGTTCTTATGTAGTAGATCTGGGGAGTTCGAAGAGACAAGCCATCCCGCGTATCGGGCATCGTGCTTATGAAGTAGATCTGGGGAGCTTGAAGTTCTCTTGCTAGTATGAAGGGGTTGATCTTGGTCCTGGTCCTGGTTCTAGTCTTGGTCCAGGTCCTCAGTCAGGGTCGGAGCCCATCATGATACCTGAAGCCTGGTTCTGGTGCCCGATTCCTTCATGTAATTCCCTGATCTAGATAGCTAGTAAGGAGGGGGGCTTATGTAGCTCCAGTGTTCGAGAGCTCGATTTCTGTAACAGAAATGATGAGGGAGAGCTCATCGACTTCCTTCAAGCTGGTCTGGGTGGTTCTTCCTTATCTTGACGTGCGACTTTGGCGTATAGATGAGAGGATAAGAGCGCTAGGTCCAACGGGATAGGAATCTAGATTCGTTTCCTTAGGTCTTCGTTGTTGTTTCCCGATCTCATGTAAGAGAGGTTAGAGAGCTAGGACCAATAGGGTCGGTACCTAGCCCGTATACACACATGCGTAATACAGTAGATAATAGGCAAAACATAAATCTTATGTAGATAGAGGCGGACTGACCCAGGGGGAAAAAGCATCACGAATGATCACATGCAGAAAAACCCCAAGGCAGTATCCGGAGGAACGAGGAATACCCTTCCTTATGTATATATCAAAGAATGCTCCGGGGAGCTTACAAGAATGGTCGAATAATACAACGTAGTCTCTCCGGAAAGCGTACAATGGTGGTTGAATGTAGACCGATACCAGGATATTCAAGGTAAAGGTAAACATATACATTGATGATGTCGAGAGATCTCTCAACGAAGCATGTTTCTTCTGTCATTGATCGGATCGTGGCTAAAATCTCGGAGGAGATGTGATTGTTTCCTCTTTGGACTCTTTCTTCCTTGATAGGCTTGATTTTCTGTTGTAGTTGACCCCAAAGAATCGGATATGGAGGATATCTTGGAGGAAAAGGTATTTGTTTCCTCTTTAGACTCTTTCACTAATGACGGCGATTAAAGAGTTGAATATTCTCTTTTTTAATGGTGTTGATCATGTCATTAATTGAGCGTATTGCTCGATCATGTCGGATGAAGCTTCTGTGGTTAACATGGGTACCTAGAATTCCTTATCCAAGAATCGCGGTATTTAGACGAGCTGGCGAAATAATCCCGGTAGGCATCTGTGCCATCTAGATCCTTTCTTACGGGGTTGGCCCGGCCAAGGTAGCTGGATGACCTTTTTGTTTATTATGATCTCGTGATCTAGCAGGCAACTAAGCTCTTATGCTCAGATCCTTCTTAAGGGAGGTCACCCGACCAAGGCATCATGAATGCTAGCTACCCTGTTCTTAGGATCCGGATGGCAACTATGCATTTATACTTAGATCCCTCTTGGGCATGGTAGCCCGACTAAGGCATCAAGAACACTAGCGAGCTACCTTGGTCTCGAGGTTATCATTGTCAAAATACCATGGCGTTCCTCCTGAAGGGATTTATATAGTCCAAGGCATCAGGAGGGCTATCTAGCTATATCCTGGTATTTTAATCCAGATTGTAACTATGAACTTATACTCAAATCCTTCTTGGGGGAGATCACCTAACCAAGGCACCACGGGTGATGAGGGGGCTTCTCTGATCAATCCCTGGTCTCGAGATCTGGATGGCAACTATGCCCTTACACTCAGAACCTTCTTGGCGGGGGTGGTGCCCGGTCGAGGCATCAAGAGCGCTATCTAGCTATTTCCTGGTCTTCACGTGATCATTTTCGAAATACCATGGCGTTCCTCCTAGAGTGATTTATCCAGTCCAGGGCATCAGGAGGGCTATCTAGCTATATCCTGGTATTTTGATACGGATGGCAACTATTCACTTATACCGGATTCTTCTTGGGTGAGGTCACCCGACCAAGGCATCAGTGGTGATGAGGGGGCTTCCCCGATCAATCCCTGGTCTCGAGATCTGGATGGAAACTATGCTCTTACACTCAGACCCTTCTTTGCAGAGGTGGTGCCCGGCCGAGGCATCAGGAGAGCTATCTAGCTATTTCCTAGCCTCGAGGCGATCATTGTCGAAATACCATGGTATTCCTCCTGCAAGTATTTATCCAGTCCAGGGCATTAGGAGGGCTGTCTATCTATATCCTGGTATTTTGATCCGAATGGTAACTATGCACTTATACTCGGATCCTTATTGGGGAAGATCACCAGACCAAGGCACTAGAGGTGATAAGGGGGCTTCCCCGATCAATCCCTGGTCTCGATTTTGATGGCAACTATGCTCCTACACTCAGACCCTTCTTAGCGGGAGGTGGTGCACGGTGAGGCATCAAGAGCGCTATCTAGCTATTTCCTCGTTGAATGATAAAATGAGCACCACATGCGATGCATAAGCGATGTAAAAAGTATGGAGAAAAGACATCGTATATAGTAAATGATATTCATGAATAATGAATATGTTACCTCGATAGTATAATGATACTCATGTAGAAACATAGAGGCTATTAAAAACGGTGTGGAAATTTCCCACAGACGGTGCCGGAAAGTGTTAACAAGAAATTTGTTTAGGATGAGAAATCCCCTTTAACCCCCTCGAGACCAGTACCGCAAAAGTGGTGGCCAGGGTCGGTACCGCTGATACCTGACCTGATCTTGTATGAATATGAAGGAGGATGAAAACGTAGGTAGGAGACAAGCCATCCCATCTGTCGGGCTTCGTGCTTATGTAGTAGATCTGGGGAGTTCGAAGAGGCAAGCCATCCCATCCATCAGGCTTCATGCTTATGAAGTAGATCTAGGGAGCTTAAGGAGACGAGCCATCCCGCCTGTCGGGCTTTGTTCTTATGAAGTAGATCTGGGGAGCTTGAAGTTCTCTTACTAGTATGATGGGGTTGATCTTGGTCTTGGTCCTTGTCCTGGTCCTCGGTCGGGGTCAGAGCCTGTCATGGTACCTGGAGCCTGGTTCTGGAGCCTGATTTCTTCCTGTAATTCCCTGACTAGATAGCTAGTGAAGAGGGGGGCTTATCTAGCTCCAGTGTCGGAGAGCTCGATTTCTGCCACAGAGATGATGCAGGAGAGCTCATCGTTTTCCTTCAAGCTAGTCTGAGTGGTTCTTCCTTATCTTGACATGCAAATTTGGCGTATATATAAGAGGATAAGAGGATAAGAGCGCTAGGTCCAGCGGGATAGGAATCTAGCTTTGTTTCCTTAGGTCTTCGTTGTTGTTTCCTGATCTCATGTAAGAGAGGTTAGAGAGCTAGGACCAATGGGGTCGTTACCTAGCCCGCATACACACACGCATAATACAGTAGATAATAGGCAAAACATAAATCTTATGTCGATAGAGGTGGACTGACCAAGGGGGAAAAAGCATCACGAATGATCACTTGCTGAAAAACCCCAAGGCAGTATCTGGAGGAAGGGGGAATACCCTTCCTTATGTATATATCAAAGAATTCTCCAGGGAGCTTACAAGAATGGTTGAATAATACAACGTAGTCGATTCTTCAATCTTCCTCCCCTTATTGAGTACGATTATTTCATTTATATAGTTGATCGGATCGTGGCTAATATCTCGGATGGGATGTGATTGTTTCCTTTTCAGATTCTTCCTTCCTTGATAGGCGAGATTTTCTGTTGTAGTTGACCCCAAAGAATCGGAAATGGAAGATATCTTGGAGGTAGAGGCATTTGTTTCCTTTTAGGATTCTTTCACTAATTGTGGCCATTAAAGAGTTGAATATTCTCTTATTAATGGTATTGATCATGTCATTAACTGGGTTGACTGCCTCTATTAATGCGGTTGACCTCATTAATGGCACTTTAAATGTCATGGAAGCCAATCCTTTCTTCCTGCGTGACCGAAAGGAGAGCTCTAGTTTTGCATGTCACTTTGGAGAGGTAATTCATGGAGGTTACCTGAGGTGACATTTGATATTCCTTGAGGGTGAGGTACCCTAGGATCCAGTACACAGGCAGGGTTCCCCGGGGACCTCTCCATTTTCACGTAGCTAGATGCTGGTCTTTGCATAGAGCTTATGCTAACCATTTTAGGGGCAAAATATCCCATAGGGTTCCAACCTTGTAGCTGGGAGCTTGGTTTAGTTACGCCGAGCTTTATCATAGAGCTTGACCTAATTCTGCAGGCTTCCTAGCGAGGTAGTGGGCTTGGCTAGCAGGCCCTGGTAAGGTGTTTGCCATTAACAGGCGACCTTGGCTCGCTTATGGAATGGTGGAGAGGTACGCTTGAGTACTGCTCTTGCTACTTGATTTAACCTTGCCAAGATCTACAGTGGATCTTGGCGCTTTTGGTGAGGACAGGGCTTTACGGGCTTCTTCCTTTTATGCTCAAGCAGGTCGAGATTATACCTCGATGAGGTCGGAGTGCCTCTTAATGTCGGGGGACCCAGGTACTTTCACGTCGACCTAGCTTCGGGCTTTATCCTAGTATAAAGGGCTTAATGCGGTCTCGCCGGGCTTTATTTGGTAAGCCTGGACACGTGCGAGATGCCCGAATGGTATGGGTGGCCTCGCCTTACTCCCATAGGATTGTGTGGTAGCTCAACCTCGGGGACCTTGATACCTCCGTCATACAAGCCCTAATTCTTTAGTCCCTAGCCAAATTTTGCTATTAACAAAAATAAAAAATTCATTCAGTCATTTATTTAAAACAAGTGTGAATGCTTTGGTATAAATTTAAACATGATTCATTCACATGTTTAACGAACTAGAACTACCCTAAAACTAGTTACTATACCACGACAATCCAACATACCACAAAGAAGTGCTGCCTTAGGGTCGGTCAAGTCTTTCCATGTTGGACCAAGATATTGTAGAATAGCTCTTATTCTATATCATTCAACCGTCTTTCATTCAGTCAGGCTTTTAATTAACAAACTTAATCAAAACCTTCGTGAGTGTAACCTACCATTTCAGATCTCACGAGCTTAACTCGAGAATTGCCGCCTTAGGGTCTGTCAATCCCAAAATACCCTCAGAAACCCTATCTGTTATGAAGTCATTGTCGAAACCCTCCTTAGGAAGGACGAAAGCAAAGTTGTCACGAGGCCCCACTCGGATCTCATGATGTTGAACTAATGATGGAGACCACGGGATATATATGTCATATATCCTTCTCCTACTCACTATTTTAAAATTAGGGTTTTCTATTAACTGTTAATGAACCTTGATTCTACATGATTAAATGACTAAATTAGTCAAGTTATCTAGCGCATTAACTAATTAGAAACAAATTCTAATTAACTAATAAATTATTAATGATTTTTAACAATAAAAAAATCTAATCTATTAGTGAATAATCTAAGCTTTTGTAAACTATTTACTATGGTCAGATTATTATGTTAGTGTTTACCAAGTTTTAACTCTTAAAACTCTAACACTTTATTCGGTTAATTTATTATTAGGTAATTAATCATGTTGTCGAAAAATTTGCTCGGGATGAGAAATTCCTATTAACACCCTCGAGACCACTACCATGAAAGTGGTGGCCGGGGTCGGTAACGTTGGTTCCTGACAAATTAAGAGATGGACAAGCGACTGGACCGTAATAACAGTAAATGAGAGCTTTTATTATTGATAGATTGCTTCAAAATACAAATGGCTCTCTCGTGTGCTCACAGTCTCTCTAAGATGGAGGGTGGTGGCAACTATGTGCCTGTCTAATAACGGAAACGAAAGTGGCCGTGTTCTGAATACATAATTTAGGTCTTCCCCTCTTCTTTTCTTTCTCTCTTATCTCTGTTGCTATCTAACATTTTATGTGTATGTATCAGTCTATGTAGGTTGTTCTCTGTTTTCGTCCCTCTTCTACCATGCTTTGCTTCACATATTTATATCGTCCAAGTAAGTTTTTGATTTGAAAATATTTCACCGTGATCCCATGAATCCATTCCCTCCTTATCAGGCGGGATTCGTCATTTGAATTTGAATTATTATGGGATTTGATGATATCGTTGACGGAGATAATTTTTTTTCATTTTTTGAATCAAACTCTTGACGTGCATGTAAATATTAGGTGGAGATGATCATGTGTGCACTCGTGTCATGAATTTTCATGGAGGTTACCTAGCCAGCTGCCTGTTGCTCAGTAGAGCGAGGTAGATCCCTGCTCCGACTCTGTTCTTAAGCTTTAGATGGATTTTCCCTGACACTTATGGGCTTAAGGTGCTCTTGTAGACATTCCTGGGAGGTAGCTGGGGTTGTGTAGATTTAGGCGTGATTCTTCTTTTATGTCCAGCAAGGATAGCGGGCTTCTGGAGAGGTTGACGAGCTTCTCTCGAATGTCTCTTGAGCTTGGAGACTTCCCCTTCCATTCTTAGGGTGGTTGGGGAGCTCGACCTTAGAGCCGAGGTTCCCCGATAGATGGCCTGGATAAGCCTGGGTTCCAGTTTTCTTGTGGGGTGCTCGTCCTAGTCGCACCTGGCTTGTTTTATGGTAGTCTTGAAGCCGAGCCGGCCTTCCCTGCTCCGGCGGGATGGCTTTACGACTTTTCGGGCTTCATGATTGTCGGCTATAGGTGGAATATTTCTCTTTGACCCCTGGTCAAATTTCACTATTAACAGAAGTCCCCTCTTACTTGAACACCGGTGGTAGAGTTGGTAATCAGATTCCTAGTTTAATTGAGAAAGTTTTCCGCCATAAAGATAATTAAAGAGAGCAAAATCTTATCATTAATTACCCGATATTTGAATTTGAAACTGTATGTTATTCGAAGAAAGACGGCTGTAATATGGCTCCATGTGATCTTCCTAAGGATATCGTCGATAATCCTCTATTTAAACCCGGCCTTACCGGCACTTTCTTCATACTTCCTCAAATATCAAATTTTCAAATTTTCAAATTTTCAAATTTCTTCTTCCCTGCTTTCTTTGTCGATTTCCCTGCTTGCTTTGACTCCTCTCTTACCCATTAATGTCGACTTCCATAGATAGTGTTGATGCCTTGGTTGAGGGCACCGGAGGCCCCAACCTATCTCCTCGTAAGCGGGTGCAAGGAATTTCGAGCGATAAGGAATCTTCCCCGTTCTGCCAGCGCTGTCGTTCTAGTAGGAACCTCACTATCGGCACTGGCTTTTCGAACCAGCCTAACAATCTTCTGAACCTAGTAGACGAAGACTCTGATGTCGGGAAGGGATTCGATGCAATCAGTAAGGCTCAAGTCACCGTGGCAGAGCTTCCTTCAGTGGTGGCCCTTCCTTCCAAACTCAGGGTCATCCCGGACTCCCTCGTCGACCCTCAGTCGATTGGACATTTTCAGGATAAGTACGGTATTCCTGACACCATTTCCCTCACTTTCCCCCACTGGAATTACAATGTTTTAAGCCCTCCCAAAGCCATACTCCCTATCCACGTCGTAGCTTTTGAGAGCGGGGTGAGGCTCCCTCTTCACCCTACCCTTCAGCGGGCTCTCAATGCCCTTCAGCTTGCTCCACTTCAACTGACGCATGGTTTCAGGAGGCATCTAGTCGACTTCCTTATATTGTGGAGGGAGCAATGTGAGATGAGCAAAGTAACCAGGAAGCCCGGAGCTGAGGAGCTCACCTTTCTTTTCCAGATAGGTAGCCTGGCTGGGGTTCCAAGAGGCCAATTCAATGCCAAGGCCAAGAACAGGCACAACTTTATCATCCTCGGGGCTTCAAAGAAGGACCCTGCTTGGAAAGAGGAATGGGTACTGGCGGGGAGGGGGGGGGGGAGACTGGGGGAGCTCTATATTCATCGGCGGGCATGAGCTCGAGGTTCCCACCGTCATCAGCGATAAACCCTCATGGGGCCGGGATTCCTTACCCGCTGAGTCTGAAGCCATGCTGAAGACCATCAATAATCAAAATTATCTAAATTTGAAGTTTCCAACCGCTGACCCCTTCTATCCCCGCAGGGTGAACAAGCACCAGCGGATCTCCGATGCTACTCCTCGTAAGTATCTCGCTCTATCTTTTTTTAAAATTGTTGGGTGGATAAGTTCTGATGATCTTGATCCCTTTCTTAACAGTGTTTGTTGTTGCACCAGCTTCTCGCGATGCCCAGTAAGCTGGGATCCCTCATTCTCCTTCTAGATAGTCCCTAGGAGCTCTCTCGACTGTTCCGAAAAAGGAAGAGTCAACAACTAAGGCAGCTGCCCCGCTCATTCCTTCCCCTCACCTTCCCAAGTGAAGTCTAAGATGGCACGTCTTGCATCTTAGGCGGCAAATGCTCTAAGCCGAGGAGGGTCTGCCTTCAAAGTCTCTAATAAGTCCGCTCATGCTCCCTCTCTAGTAGTCTCTGCTTCAACCAATGCTCCCTGAGTAACATTATCCCTCTCTGCAGATTCGGTTGTATCCCAGGCAGTCGAGGTTCCTAGAAAGCCGATACCAATATTCCTGAGGTCGCCCCTTCTCGCCCCTACCAGCAATCGAGCCTATTGAACACTGCTACCTGTCCGGTCAAGGCTTGAACCTGTTTAAGAGATGTGGGGGATTCTAGATCCAGGATAGCCATTATTTTTTCCAGGTTAGCCTCTATACCTCTCTCATGGACCATAAAGCCCAGAAACTTCCCCGCAGTTACCCCAAAGGCGCACTTGGAAGGGTTCAACCTCATCTGGTTTTCCCTAAGGATCATGAAAGTCCTACGAAGGTCGTCCAGGTGGCTTTTAGAGGTTGAAGATTTGGTGATCATGTTGTCGATGTACACCTCCATCGACCTTATGATTTCAGGCTTGAACAACCGATTAATAAACCGTTGGTGAGTAGCTCCAAAGTTCTTGAGCCCGAAAGGCATTACCTTGTAGTAGTATAGGCCTTGTGCGGTTATGAAATTGGTCTTTTCTTGGTCTGTGAAATGCATCATGATCTGATTATAGCCGAAATATGAATCCATGAAGCTCAGGAGCTTGTTATCGGATGTGGAATCGACCAGCTGATCAACTTTTGGCAGAGGGAAACTGTCCTTCGGGCATGCTCGGTTGAGATCGGTGTAGTCTACACACATGCGCCACGTCCCATTTGCCTTCGTGACCATGACCACGTTGGTGATCCATTCGGGGTAAGTTTATCCACCTCTTCTTGAACCATAACATTTCTTTTAGTGTTGAAGTGGTGCCTTTTCTATTTGATGGGCTGGAAGGTCGGATCCACTGCCAGTCGATATGCAGCTAGTGTCATTGGGATCCCCGCCATCTCAGCATGACTCCAAGCAAATATGTCATTGAACTCTGTGGGGAGCCTAATCAAACCTTCTCTCATTCCTGTCTCAAGGGTAGCTCTGATCTTGACGACCTTCGAGGGATAGCTTATTCGGATAGGAATCTCTTCTAACTCATCCACTAGATGGCCGCTGGCCAATTCCCTTCTCTGTTCTTCCATGTTAGGCACCATGAGTCCTTTTACGGGGAAATAAGTGGGACCCGCATCTTCCAAGTTAGTACAGGATTTATCCTACCTTGGATTGTCGTCACTTGGGCGAGCTGTTTAGCTAGAACTACTGGGTTGGCTGACACTGCTTAGCATTTCCTAACCGCTTGCTGATCACCACGGACTTCCCCCACCTTGTCTCCTACAAGAAACTTCTGGACATTGTGGTAAATAGAAAAGACCCCTTTCAAGGATGATAGAAATGGCCTCCCTAATATTGCATTGTAGGCCGATGGGGTATCCACCACTACGAAGTCGGTCATGATGTTTTGCTGGAAAGGTACGGCTCCAATGATCACTGGTAGAATTTTTTATCTTACGGGTGTGATGGAGTCCCAGTGAACCCATATAAGGAGTAGTGCACCTATTATAGCACCACTGCTTCAAGTTTAGCTCCTCCAAGGTATCTTTGAACAGAACGTCGACGCTGCTACCTGTGTCGACGAGCACGTGGTGCACCATGAAGTTGGCAATTTGTACTATGATAACCATTGGGTAATCATGAGGCTGCACGGTTTTATAGACATTTGATTCGGTGATGATAATCTGTGACAGCTGGGAGGGATTGGTCTGTCTCTGGTCGACCTTAAAGATATCCCACCCCTCATCCGTACGAGGGACCTTCCTCTCATGGTTTCTTCCTGGAGCTGTTGGAGGTACCGACAAAATTGGGTCCCCCGCTGATAAAATGTATTACCTGAATCTGTTGCATCAGGTATTCTTGCTCCCCATTTCTTTTTTTCGGCATGTTCTCGGATCTCGGCTTGCACCTCATTTCCAGTCTGAATGTTCTCCCTAACTTGTTGTAAGAATTCTATCAAGCATCCTCCCATTATCAAATCTTCAATCTGGTTCCGCAGGTTGAAGCATTTTGAAGTGTTGTGCCCCACGTCCTCGTGAAACTCATAATATTTATAACTATTTCTCTTAGCGACCGGGGCTTTCATGGGAGCGAGCTTCTGGAACAAACCCTTTTCTCGAATGGCGAGGTAGACTGTTTCTCGGGATGCATTTAAGGGAGTGTATTGGTCCTACCCCCTCTCATCGTGAGCTATAGGGCTTCTGTCCTGGGAGGTGGTAAAGCTTGATGAGGAGCTCGTCTATCTGGATACCTTTCCAATCAAGGCTGAGGAAGGGGGAAGCCGTATGTTGATTGATTAGGGGTTTTGTTTTGGCTTTTCAGAGCTTGCTCGGGTCTGGGAGCTTCCTTATTTTGTAACTTTATGGCTCTCATGTCGTCATGTTCCATCTTGACCTTAAGCTGCTTGTCGACCTCAATCTGCTCCAGAGCCCGATCATAGGCTTCCAGGTAAGTTTCTGGAGGTCTCTTAACGAAAGACCAGAAAAGCTTTCCCGCCCACAGGTTCCTTCTAAAGTTAGCGAGTGTTTCCTTCTCGGTGAAGACCCCCATCTGGATAACTTCCTTGTGAAAACGCTCGACATATGCCCAGAGGGTTTCCCGTCTCTCCTGGATCATGTCTTGTAGGTGGATCGTGTCCTTAAGTCGAGGCTTAACTCCCTGGAATTATGAGCAGAAATCGGTTGATAACTTGGTGAAAAAATCTATGTTTCCAACGAGTAGTTTCCTAAACAAGGTTTTAGCATAATCCGTGAGGTTAGTTGGGAACATTCAACACATAGCGGCTCTGGTTTTGTTCTAAGCCTCCATATGCTAAACGAAGCTCTCTAAGTGGCTCAGATGATCTTCAGTCCTAAAGAACCTGTCAGTTGGCATTTTGAACTTAGGTGGGAGCTCTGCCTCCCAGACCCTTCTCGTGAAGGGGGCATTCATTTCACTTAAAGGATCTTTCTTGTCCTCCTTGTACTTTCCCTTTTTCGTCAATTAGACCTCTTTCTGAAGCTCTGCCAACTTGTCCCTTAGACGCTTGCTTTCGAATTTCCTTGAGTTTATCTCGGATTTCCCTCTGATAAACTGAAGAACTCTACCCAGCTCCTTCTTCAAAGTGGGGGGTCTGCTCGGGGGCTTTGCTGACTCTCTTCTTCTCTACCCTGAACTTCTCTCCTTGAAGTTGTAGGGTGGAGAAGCTGTCCCTGTTCCCTGGGATGGACATCTGTCACGGATTCAACTTGTCTTGGTTGGTAGCGTAGAAGTGCTTCGGAAACATGGGGCATGGGCCCTAGCCTTTCCCGGATCAAGGTTGGGAGCTACGCTCTATTATGATTTGATTCCCGAGGGGCAGGTCCCAGGCGATTGAAGGCGGGTTGCCTAGCCCCAGGCCTGCTTGACTCCCCCTGATTGCAAAGACCTGCTTGTTAGATAGTGATACCCTCAGCAAGCAGTCGAAGGCGGACATTTTCTACAAAGGCCGCTGCTTATTGATCAAGCTCTACCTGACTTCTTAAAGAGGGATCCAGAGCCCGCACAGTGGCTGGCTGGGTGGGAACCTTGCAATGGAGCCTAGATTTTCTCCCTTTCCTCGGGACCTTTCATGTCGATGTAGCAGAAGGTTGTCCCGAGGTGCCCTACTGACCTTGTGAAGAGCGGAGACTCATGATTACTATGAAATAACAAACTTTTTGAATGTGAAAAGATAGTGGTGTGAGAGGTTCTCCACAGACGACGCCAGAAAAGTGTTGACGGGAAATTTACTCAAGACAAAAAAAATTCTATTAACACTCTCGAGACCACTACCACGAAAGTGGTGACCGAGGTCGGTACCTTTGGTTCCCGACCTATTAAGAGATGGACGAGAGACTGGATCGTAATAACAGGAAATGAGAGCTTTTATTATTGATAGATTGCTTTAAAATATAGATTGATCTCTCGTGTGCTCACATTCTCTCTAAGATGGAGGGTGGTGGCAACTCCGTGCTTATCGAATAGTGGAAACGAAGGTGGCCGTGTTCTAAATACAGAATTTAGGCCTTCCCCTATTCTTTTCTTTCTTTCTTCTCTCTGTTGCTATCTAACTTTTTTTGTGTATGTATCAGTCTATGTAGGTTGTTCTCTGTTTTCATCCCTCTTCTACCATGCTTGGCTTCACATATTTATATCGTTCAAGTAGGTTTTTGATTTGCAAATATTTCACCGTGATCCCATGAATCCGTTTCCTCCTTATCGGGCTGGATTCGTCATTTGAATTTGAATTTGAATTGTTACGGGATTTGATGATATCGTTGACAGAGATAAATTGGTTTGGTTTTTTTAATCAAACTCTTAACGTGCATGTAAATATTACATGGAGATGATCCTGTGTGCACTCGTGCCATGAATTTTCATGGAGGTCACCCTGCCAACTGCCTGTTGACCGGTAGAGCGAGGTAGATCCCTGCTCCGACTCTATTCTTAGAAGCTTAAGATGGATTTTCCCTGACCCTTGGGGGCTTGAGGTGCTCTTGTAGACATTCCTGGGAGGTAGCTGGGGTAGTGTAGATTTAGACATGATTCTTCCTTTATGTCCAGCAAGGACAACGAGCTTCTGGAGAGGTTGGCGAGCTTCTCTCGAATGTCTCTTGAGCTTGGAGACTTCCCTTAGCATTCTTGGGGTGGGTAGAGAGCTCGACCTCAGAGCCGAGGTTCCCTGATAGATGGCCTGGAGAAGCCCAGGTTCCAGTACTCTTGTGGGAGGCTCGTCCTGGTCGCGCCTGGCTTGTTTTATGGTAGTCTTGAAGCCGAGCCGGCCTTCCTTGCTCCGGCGAGGTGGCTTTACGACTTCTCTGGGCTTCATAATTGTCGATTATGGGTGGAAATTTTCTCTTTGACCCCTGGCCAAAATTCACTATAAACAAATCATAATAATCCTAATTAAAATAAATGCCCCTATTAATCTAACTTATTAAACTCTTTCATAACTAGATTAATTTTAATGAGAATTACCAAGTTTTCTAACCATTAAGAACTAATCTCATTGTTCATAGCCAATTATGTATATTGTCCATTTTAATCACATAAAAAAATATAAATAAAATATCAGGCTATGATACATGTATGACATATCAAATATATTTGTGTAATATCGGCCAACCCAGCAGCTCTAGCAAAACAACTTGCCCAGGTGACAACGATCCAAGATGGGGCAACCCCTACACTAAGCCTCGGAGATGCAGGGTCCACCGATCACCCTAGAGATGACCTCATAATGCCCGACATGTAGGAACAAAGAAAGGAATGGGCCAACGGCCATCCAGTGTATAAGTTAGAAGAGATTCCTATCCGAATAGGCCATCCCTCGAAGGTCGTCAAAATCGGAGCCACCCTTGAGCCAGGAATGAAAAAGGGCTTGATCAGGCTCCTCACAGAATTCAACGACATTTTTGCTTGGAGCCATGCTGAGATGCCAGGGATCTCGTTTACATTAGTTGCTCATCGATTGGCTATGGATCCGACCTTCAAACCCATTAAACAAAAAAGAAGCCACTTTAACACCGAAAGAAAAGTTACGGTTTAAGAAGAGTTGGACAAATTGACCCGGGCGGGCTTCAATCGTGTTATCCCGAGTGGATTGCTAACATGGTCATGGTTACAAAGGCAAATGGAAAGTGGAGCATATGTGTAGATTACACCGACCTCAACCGGGCTTGCCCGAATGACAGATTCCCTCTACCAAAAATTGATCATCTTATCGATTCTACCTCCGCAAACAAGCTCCTGAGTTTCATGGACGCATTTTCAGGATACAATCAGATTATGATGCACCCCACAAACCAGGGAAAGACCAGTTTCATCACAGCACAAGGCTTGTACTGCTATAAGGTGATGCCTTTCGAGCTCAAGAACGCTGGAGCTACTTATCAACGGCTTGTCAATCAGTTGTTCAAGCCTAAAATCGGAAGGTCATGGAGGTGTATATTGATGACATGATCACCAAGTCTTCAACCTCGGAAGGCCACCTGGATGACCTTCATAGAACCTTCATGATTCTAAGGGAGACCAGATGAGGTAAAACCATTCCAAATGCGCCTTTGGGGTAACAGCGGGGAAGTTTCTGGGCTTCATGGTTTATGAGAGAGGCATAGAGGCTAACCCAAAAAAGATCATGGCTATCCTGGATCTAGAATCCCTCACATCTCTTAATTAGGTTCAAGTCTTGACCGGACAGGTAGCAGCGCTCAATAGATTCATCTCTCGGTCTACCGATAAGTGTCTACCATTCTTTAAAGCCATCAAGCAGGGAAGAAACTTGAAATGGGATCAGGAGAGCGAACAAGCTTTCCAAGCTTTGAATAAATACCTATCAAGCCTTCCACTGTTGGTTAAGCCAAGTCCTGGAGAAGAGCTTCAAATATACTTGGCCATTTTAGAGACCACTGTAAGCGGGGTTTTTGTTAAGGAATGCGGGGATAGGGTCTAGCTACCTATTTACTATGTTTGTCACGCTCTAACCAAGCCCGAAAAGAACTATACTCTGTTGGAGAAGCTCGCTTACGCCTTGGTGACCTCGGCAAGGAAGGTTTGTCCATATTTCCATGCTCATTCAATAGCAATGGTGACAGACCAACCCCTCTATCAATTCTTACAAAGGCCGGATGTTACCGGAAAGCTAGTTTTATAGGCCCTAGAGCTTATCCAGTTTGATTTAAGGTACAAGCCTATGACCGCAATAAAAGCTCAGGCACTAGCAAACTTTGTAGCAGAGCTCTCCGTACCTTCAGAACAACCAACCTCCACGGTAGCAGATGTTGCAAATCATGGATCCTCTACACTGACAGTGCTTCCGGGCAAGCCAGGGGAGGAGCAACCAGAGTCCTAATCAACCCATAAGGAATTGAGTGCTGCCACTTCTTCAGATTTGAATTTAAAGTCAGGAACAACGAGGCAGAGTACAAAGCCCTCCTAGCCGGAATAAGGGCAGCCATTAAGCTCAGGATTGATTACCTGAATGTTAAAAGTGACTCTTCGCTCGTGCTCAACCAAGTCTCCAGGGACTATCAGGCAAAAGGGGATAATATGATCGCTTACCTGAAATTGGTTCAACAACTCAAGAGCAGATTTAGGGGATTCAAAATCGAGCAGATACCTCGACAACTGAAACATCGAGCTGACATACTTGCCAAGATAGCTGCAAATGGTGGCCAGACCTTACCCCACGGAGTCCCTCTTCAAGTGATTCCCCTACCTAGCACAATAACAGGTAAGGAAGCTTATACATTGGATCGACAACCGTGCTGGATGGATCTGAAAGTAGATTATCTACAGGATGAAAAACTTCTCAGGGAGCCCGATCAAGCTAGGAGAGTAAAAAGGCTCACGGTTCGGTATTGTTTGGTGGATAGGCATCTATGCCTGAGGGGAAGATCCCTTCCTCTACTCTGAGGTCTAAACCCAGAAGACGCCAAGTGGGCTTTGAGAGAGGTTGATTCCAGGGAATGCGAGAACCACATTGGTGGAGAGGCTTTGGCATATCAAGTTCTTCGCATGGGATATTATTGGCCAACCATCCATCAAGACGTGAAGAGCTTAGTGCAAGCCTGCAAGGCAGGCCAGAAGGCGGCAAATTTGAGTCACATCCCTCCGGAGCAACTGTCGTTCCTTAGCTCGCCATACCCCTTTGCTATGTGGGGAGTCGACTTGATTGGACCGCTTCCTACCGCTACGGGTCAGGCCAAGTATGCTATCATGGCAATTGATTATTTCACAAGATGGGTCGAAGCCGGACCGCTCTCCTATATATCAGAAGAAAACACAACAAGGTTAATCAAGACTAACCTCGTTTGCAGGTTCAAAACCTCTCTTGTCATTATAGCTAACCTTGGAAAACAGATCAATAATGGTCAATTCATAGATTTTTGTGAAGGCTTAGGAATCGACCTTCTGTTTGCTTCGATAGCCCACCCCCAGAAGAACGGTCTGGTAGAATCCACGAATAAAATCATTAAGAAGCTGTTGATAAAAAACTACAGTTAAAGAAAGGCAGATGGGTAGAGGAGCTTTCTGAGGTCCTCCGAGCTTACCGCGCTACAAGGAGAACAACTACCGGGGAAACGCCCTACTCGTTAGCCTTAGGGGTTGAAAAAGTCTTACCCATCGAGCATAAATTAACCCTCTTTAGAGTCCCACATTTCAAACCAGTGAGCAATGAAAGTAAGCTCCGAGCTAGCTTGGACCTCCTGAAAGTAGCCTCCGCCTAGTTTCTTTTTATCTCTGACAATGATGTACTTTATCCTTTATATCAATAAAGCCTGTTTTTTCTTATTTTCTCCATCTTCAACTATGTTCTACAATGATTTGGTTCCACATGGAAAATTCGACATAATCATCCCAAGACCAAGGGTAGGCCGGGGAAGCTCCCTCGCAACTTCTGATGCCTTGGACAGGCACTACCCCCCGTAAAGAAAAGTTTGAGTGTAAGAGCATAGTTGCCATCCAAATCTCAAGACCAGGAAATAGCTAGATAGCCCTCCTAATGCCTTGGTCGGGCTACTACCCCCAGGAAGGGCCTGAGTGTAAGAGCATAGTTTCCATCCATGTCACAAGACCAGGAAATAGCTAGACAGCCCTCCTGATACCTTGTTCGGGCTACAACTCCCAAGAAGGGTCTGATTGTAAGAGCGTAGTTTCCATCCAGATATTAAGACCAGGAAATAGATAGATAGCCCTCATGATGCCTTGATCGGGCTACCACCCCCAAGAAGGGTTTGAGTGTAAGAGCATAGTTGCCATCCAGATCTCAAGACCAGCTAATAGTTGGATAGTCTTCCTGATGCCTTGGTCAGGCTACCACCCCCAAGAAGGGTCTGGGTGTAAGAGCATAGTTGCCAACCAGATTTTAAGGCCAAGAAATAGCTAGATATCCCTCCTGATGCCTTGGTCGGGCTACCACTACCAAGAAGGATTCGAGTTTAAGAGCGCAGAAGCCCTCCCGATCTCTAGCCTAAGAGAGGGCTAAACAGTTCTTTACTTGATGCCTCTATCGGGCTACAACCCCCTGAATGAGGCTCAAGGATGGAGGGATCAATTTACTTAAACTATAAATACCCCAACTATAACGGATTACTAATCTTCCTTGTACACGTGATTGCTCACTATAACAGGTCTACGATCAAACAAGGGACTATCGACTAAAGACATTAAGCTACGAGTCTTTGTAGCCAAAAAGCCCGAGCTAGCTATCTGCTTTCACTCTTAAACAGTGTTCTTATCTTGCTATTTCCCCCAAGATAAGTCAATTTGCTATGAATGCTGGACCTAGAAGGAGATCCAGTAAGTACATGCAAATCGGAGTGTGAACTAGATCTAAACTTAAAATTTATTGATTTACGGGGGAGTCTATTCCCCAATAAGGCTACAATAGGCAAGGAGCCCAATCTCGGATTCCAGGCTATAAAAAAGAAAAAGAAATGATAAAGGATCGAACACGGTTAAAGATGGGATGCCCACCCCCTTTTCTGGGCATTCAAAATGAATTACGAGAGAGAGAATTCAAACGTCTTCATCTTACTGATGACTTTCAGCCTCCTCTTCCATAAAATAAACCTCACCTCAGCTCCACTCTCTGGTGGTAGCTCATCTTGGTCAGCTACATCTACCGCCTCTGCCACCTCCTCCTAAGGATTCACCTCAGTTGTTTCTGGGTCAACAAGGTCCTCCTCCACTAATTCATTGATCACTGCCATAACCTCAGGCGGTATGGTTGCATCAAGAAGGCCTGCCACTGACTCAGGCATAATCCCGCCTTCTATTAACTTCACTTCTAAGAGCACCATGGAAGGATCTCGGGCTTTAGCAAGGTCTCCTTCTAGCTCCTCGGGTTAGACTCCCCCTCAAGGATTCACCAGGACCAAACACTTGAAAGGTCGAAACAGGAGGAGGCAGATCTGGCACTTCAAACTGCTTCCCAGCGCCCTCCCTAGTAGAAGGACCTGCTCCATCTCTCTCGGGGTGAGACATGTTTACAGCTCACAACATAACCTCTTCCCTGTCCCAGCTGTCGATGCTGGAGAGATCAAATGGAGGGGAGAGGGCTTCTGCAACCTGATAGGAGGCATATAAATACCCCTCAAAAAAAGAGGCTTCCACCTCTGCCTGGAGCTTGGTAACTTGGGCCTGCAGAGCTTGGTTCTCGACATCCAATGCCTGAGCCTCTCTCTTCCAGTTTTCCCGTTGACTGGCTCGTCGCTTCGTCCGGAGAGTCTAATGATAAAAGGCCTGCTTCAACCTCTCGTGGTCACACTAGAGCTTAGCTAGCTGTGTTTCCATTCCCCTCTGGCTAGAGGTCATCTCCTTGACCAGAGTTTGAGCCTACGCTAGCAACCTCATGGTTGGCTCAGCCTCAGCCTCAGTCTTAGCTACCAGATCATAGAGAGAAGCCACTTGATGGCCCATGGCTACTTGAAACTTGAAGGCCTATAAAGGGAACTCATGTTAGGAAATGATAAATCAAGCTACTGAATAAGGAAGTAAAAGCGACGATTACCTCGGCTAGAAGGGCAAACCCTTTGGTAACCATGATGTCCACGGGCATTGAGGTCATCCTAGAAAGCCTGACACCTAGATAGGATGCAATGAATTTCTTCAGAACCTCGTCCTGACTCGCCGAGCTCGACTGTTGGTGGGGGCGAGAAGGGGCGATCTCAGGAGTACCAGCCTCGGGGTCCCTGGTAACCTGAACTACCTCAGAGGCAACTGGATCTGTAGAACAAGATGATATGGCCGAGGAAGCATCAGTTGTAGCAGGAACCACTGGTGAGGGGGCAGAAGTGGATTTATCAAAGGTTTGGGAAGCGGACCCTCGTCGATTTAGAGCCTTTACTGCCTAAGACGTAAAAATAACCATCTTGGACTTCACCTGGGAAGGCGATAGAGCAGGAATGAGCGAGGTAGCAGCTCTAATGGTTAACCCCCCTTCTTCGAAGCAGCCGATAGAGCTCCCTAGGGCGATCTAGAAGGATGGGGAGGGGTCCGAGCTTACCGGGCTTTCTGAGAAGCTGGAGAAACAACAAACACTGTTAAGAAATGAGTTAAGAATATCAAAACTGAACCATTTGACAACCTTAAAGCGTGATAGAGCAAGATACTTACGAGGAGTAGCAGCAGAGATCCGCAATTACTTGTTCACCCTACGGGGGTCGAAATGGTCAGCTGTTGGAAACTTTATATTCAAATAATTTCTAGCTACGATGGTCTTCAACACAGCCTTAGACTCTACGTGGCAAGGAGTCTTGATCCCACGAGGGTTTGTCACTGAAAGCAGTGGGGACCACGAGATCCTACCCGCCGATGAAAATAGAGCTCCTTCAGTCTCCCCCCACTAGTATCCAGTCTTCTTTCCAAGCGGGATCTTTCCTTAAATCCCCTGGGATGATGAAATTAAATTTGTTCTTGGCATTGGCAGAAAATTGACCTAGAGGGACCCCAGCCAGGCTCCCTATCTGTAAAAGGAAAGCAAGCTCCTCCGCCCCAGGCTCTCTAGTTACACTGCTCATCTCGTACTGCTCCCTCCATAGCACTAGAAAGCTGACTATGTGCCTCTAGAAGCCGGGCGTTAGTTGGAGCGGAGCCAGCTGAAGGGCTTTGAGAGCCCGCCAAAGGGTAGGATGAAGAGGGAGCCTTACCCCACTCTCGAATGCTGCGACATGAATGGGAAGTACGCCTTTGGGCAGGCTGAAGACATCGTAATTTCTGTGAGGGACTGTGAGAGAGACGGTGTCAGGGATGCTGTATTTATGCCGAAGGTGACTTATAGACTGAGGATCAACGATGGATTCAGAAATGACCCTGAGTTCTAATGGAAGGGTCATCATTGAAGGAAGCTTCGCCACTGTAACCAGAGCCTTTTCGACATCATCGACCATTTCCCAACATCAGAATCATCGTCAACTAAGTTTAAAGGGTTATCAGGCTGGTTCGAGAAGCCGTAGCCAATATAGACGTTCCTGCTAGAAAGACGGCTATGGCGGATCAGACAGGAGTCCTCATCACTTGAAATTCCTCACACCCGTTTCCAAGGAATCAGGTTAGAACCTCCAGTGCCCTCGACCAAGGCTTCAATGCTATCTGAGGAATTCGACATTGATGGGTGAGGAGAACCTAAAAGTAAGCGAAAGATAAGAAGAAATCGGTAGAGGGTAGCAACAAAGAAAGAGTTTGAAATTTTGAAAATTGAGAAATTGTGAAGGAAGTGATGGTAAGGCCGGGTTTTAATAGAAGTTAAGGATAATGATGTCGGCAATATCCTCGGAAAGATCACCTAAGGTCACGGAGAAAGCCGTTTTGAAGTCGTTCTCTCCTCGAAGAAAACACTAGTTCAAATTCAATATTAGGAAATTAATGAGAAGATTTCGCTCTCATTGATTATTTCTATAACGGGAAAATTTCCCAATTAAATAAGGAATCTGACTCCAACCCCAACACTACCTCCGGTGTTCAACTCAGAGGGGACTTCTGTTAATAGTAAAATTTGGCCAAGGGTCAAAAAGAAATTTTATACTTACCCACCACAAATCAAAGCCCATAATCGATGTTCATGAAGCCCGGATATACCATAAAGCTACCCCACAGGAACAGGGAAGGCCGGCTCAGCTTCAAAACTATCAGAAAACAAGCTAGGCGCGACCAGAACGAGCCCCTACACGAACACTGGAATATAGGCTTCTCCAATCCACCTATCGGGGTCTCCAATCTCAAGAGACATTCGAGAGAAGCCCGACAAGCAAAGTAGGCTTCTTTTGGGTTAAGACTTTGTGAGGACAAACTTAACTGTAGTCTTAGACAGAAGCCCGCAAACCTCTCCAGAAGCCCGCTGTCTCTGCTGGGCATGAAGAGGAATCGCATCTAAATCTACGCTACCTCGGCTACCTCCAAAGAATGTCTACAAGGATACCTCAAGCTCCCAAGGATCATGGAAAATCCATCTCGAGCTTCTAAGAACAGAGTCGAAGCATGGATCTACCTTGCTCCATGAGACGACATGCAGCTAGCTCGGTGACCTCCATGAAAAGCCATGTCACGATAACATATAAGATCATATCTTTAATTCCGTTTATGTGTGAGTCAAGAGTTTGATTCCTAAAAGGAAACAAACTCTATCTCATTAACAATATCATCATTTCCGATATTTACTCGAGGTCAACAACTTTTAAATAAAGGATCCCGCCCGATAAGAAAGTAACGGATTCATAGGATCATAGCGGGATATCATCGAATTCAAACCTACTTGGACCAGATATAAATAGGGCCAAGCATGACATACAAAAGATATACAAAAGATATACAAAAAAAAGGAGAAGCAGGGATTAGACGAAAAGCAGAAGGAGAACGACGGAGAGAAAGGAAGAAAAGAAGAGGGGAAGGCCTAAATTCTGTACTCAGAACACGGTCGCCTCTGTTTCCACTATTCGACAAGCACAAAGTTGCCACCTTCCTAGACCCTAGAGAGACAGTGAACATATAAGAGAGATTTGTATTTCAAAGCAAGTAATCAATAATTAAATATCCCATTTACTGTTATTGCTATCCAGCCTCTCGTTTACCTCTTAACAGGTCAGGTACCAACAATACCGACCCCGGTCACCACTTTCGCGGTAATAGTCTTAAGGGTGTTAATAGGAATTTCTCATCCTAAGCAAATTTCCCCATTAATAATAATAATAATAATAATAATAATAATAATAATAATAACAATTGATAATAGTAAATTTTGGCTAGGTGTCAAAGAGAAATTTTCCATTTTCCCAGCCCGAATCGAAGCATAAAATCGACTTTCATGAAACCCCGGATGTACCATAAAACTACCCCGCAGAAGCACGGAAGGATCGTCGAGCTTCAGAACTATTAGAGAAGAAGCTAGGCACGACCGGGTAGAGCCCCCACGCAAACACTTGAATCCGGGCTTCCCAAGGCAACCTACCTGGGAACCTCGGTTCCTGGGGTCAGGCTCCTTAACCACCCGTGAAAGCCAGGGAGGGTCACCAAGCTCAAGAAACATTCGAAAGAAGCCTGACAAGCAAAGCAAAGCCCCTCCGGGTTAAGGCTTTTAGAGGTCAAACTTAATTCATAGCCTGAACGAGAAGTCCACCAACCTCTCATGGAGCCCGATGTCCCCTCCACAATACAAGGAGGAAGAAGGCCTCTAAGTGAATCAGATTTATGTTAGATCATAGGAATGCCTACTGGGATGTCCATTCCAAGCTTCTGAGAATGGAACCAAAGCATAGATCTACCTCGCTCTACGAAGACTACGAACGGCTAGCTTAGCGACCTCCATGAAGAATGATGTCGTAAGTACGCACAGTAACATATCTATGTAATAAACAACATTTACATGCAAGTCAAGAGTTTGATTCCAAAAAGGAAACAGACTTGTCTTCGTCTATAATATTGTTAACGGGAAATTTGTTTAGGATGAAAAATCTCTGTTTAAACCCTCGAAACCACTACCATGGAGGTGTTGGCCGGGGTTGGTATCGTTGATACCTGGGTGATCTTGTATGAATATGGAGTATGGAGTGGTAGGCAGGAGAGGAGTCATCCCACTCGTCAGGCTTCGCAGTAGGTAAGAGAGGAGTCATCCCACTCGTCAGGCTTCGCAGTAGGTAAGAGAGGAGTCATCCAACCTGTCGGGCTTCGTGGTAGGTAAGAGTCTGGTAGGTAAGAGTCATCCCATCCTTCGGGCTTCATGGTAGGTAGGAGATGAGTCATTCCTCTCGTAGGGCTTCGTGGTAGGTAGGAGATGAGTCAACCCATCCGTCAGGCATCGTGGTAGGTAGGGGACGAGTCATCCCTCCTATCGGGCTTCGAGGTAGGTAGGAGACGAGTCAACCCATCCATCAGACTTCGAGGCAGGTAAGAGACGAGTCATCCTTCCAGTCGGGCTTCGTGTTAGATAGGAGACGAGTCAACCCATCCGTCAGGCTTCGTGGTAGGTTGGAGATGAATCATCCCTCCCGTCGGGCTTCGTGGCAAGTAGGAGATGAGTCATCCCTCAAATCAGGCTTTCTGGTAGGTAGGAGATGAGTCAACCCATCCGTCGGGCTTCTTGGTTGGACATGAGTAATCCCTCCCGTAGGGCTTCAAGATAGGTAGGAAATGAGTTAACCCATCTGTCAAGCTTCGAGGCAGGTAGGAGAAGAGTCATCCCTCCCATCGAGCTTCATGTTAGGTAGAAGAAGAGTCATCCCTCCCATCGAGCTTCGTGTTAGGTAGAAGACGAGTCAACCCATTCGTCGGGCTTCGTGGTAGGTAGAAGAAGAGTCATCCCTCCCATCGAGCTTCCTGGCAGGTAGGAGACGAGTCATCCCTTCTGTTGGGCTTTGTGGTAGGTAGAAGACGAGTCAACCCATCCATTGGGCTTCGTGGTAGGTAGGAGATATGTCATCCCTCCCGTCGGAATTCGTGGCAGGTAGGAGACGAGTCATCCCTCCAGTCAAACTTCATGGTAGGTAGGAGATGAGTCAACCCATCTGTCGGGCTTCGTGGTAGGCAAGAGACGAGTCATCCCTCCCGTTAAGCTTCGTGGCAGGTAGGGGACGAGTCATCCCTCCCGTCAGGCTTCATAGTAGGTAGGAAACAAAGGGAGCTTGAGGTTCCCTTACTAGTATGAAGGGGTTGATCATGGTCCTGGTCCTGGTCCTGGTCCTCGGTCAGGGTCGGAGCCAGTCATGGTAGCCAGAGCCCGGTTCTGGAGCCTAACTCCTTCCTGTTATTCCTCAACCAAGATAGCAAGTAAGAAGGGGGGCTTATCTAGCTCTAGTGACAGGAAGCTCAATTTCTTCCATAGAGATGATGCATGAGAGCTCATCGACTTCCTTCAAGTTGGTCCGAGTGGTTTCTCATCATCTTGATGTGCGACTTTGGTATGTAGATAGAAGGATAAAAGCGCTAGGTTCAACGAGGTAGAAATCTAGATTCGGTTCTTTAGAGGTCTTCGTTGTTGTTTCCCGATCTCATGTAAGAGAGGTTAGAAATCTAGAAAAAATGGAGTCGGTACCTAGCCCGTATACACACATGCGTAATACAGTAGATAATAGGCCAAACACAAATCTTATGTAAATGGAGGTGGACTGACCAAGAGGGGAAAAGCATATATATATATATATAAATATATCTTATGTATATATATTTATATATCATGCGACGCTCTGAGGAGGTTACAAAGATGTCAAAATAGTACAACGTAATGCTCCGGGAAGCTTACAACAATGAGTGTTTACCGATACCAATACTTTCCTGGTCGGGGTACACATACAATGATGATATAGAGAGAACTTTTAACTAAGCATGTGTCTTCTGTCATTAATCGGAGACCGATCCAATATGCCTTTTATAGGCATATTTATACATGATGACCACCTTGGCGTGCAAGTCTGGGACTCTTCAATTAGTCTTTGTTTCCTTTTCGAATACGATCCTTCCTTTAATGTAGTTGATCGGCTTGTAGCTGTTATCACGGAGAAGATATAATTGTTTCCTCTTCGGACTCTTCCTTCCTTGATAGGCAGGATTTTCTGATCATTATCAGTTATGGAGGATATCTTGGAGGAAAAGGTATTTTTTTCCTCTTTGGACTCTTTTACTAATGATGGCCATTAAAGAGTTGAATATTCTCTTATTAATGTGTTGATCATGTCATTAACTGGGTTGACTGCCTTTATTAATGCGATTGACCTCATTAATGGTATTTTAAATGTCATAGAAGTCAATCCTCTCTTCCAACGTTGCCGAGAGGAGAGCTCTAGTTCTGCATGTCACTTTGGTGAGGTACTTCATGGAGGTTACCCGAGGTGACATTTGATATTCCTTGAGGGCGAGGTACCCTAGGATCTAGTACACTGGCGAGGTCCCCCGGGGACCTCTCGATTGTCATGGAGCTAGATGCTAGTTTTCCCATAGATCTTGTGCTAACCATTTTAGCGGTGAAATATCCTAAAGGGTTCAAACCTTGTAGCAGAGAGCTTGGTTTATCTACGTCGAGCTTTATCATAGATCTTGATCTAATTATGCAAGCTTCTTAGCGGGGTAGCGAGCTTGGCTGGCAAGCCCTGGTAAGGTGTTTGCCATAAACAGACGACCTTGGCTCACTTCTGGAAGGGTGGAAAGGTACGCTCGAGTACTGCTCTTGCTTCTTGATTTAACCATACCAGGATCTACAGCGGATCTTGGCGCTTTTGGTAACAACATGGCTTTACGGGCTTCTTTTTTTTATGCTAAGATAGGTTGAGATTATACCTCGATGAGGCAGAAGTGCCTTTGCAAGATAAGTTCGGCACCTTGAAGGTCTCCTAGTGAAAGTGGAGTTAGTAGCAAGCTCTAGGAGGGTGTCACGATATACCTTGATGTCGGGGACCTAAGTCCTTTCACGTCGACCAAGCTTCGGGCTTTATCCTGGTATAAAGAGCTTGACACGGTCTCGTCGGGCTTTATTTGGTAAGCCTGGTCACTTGCGAGATGCTCAGATGGTAGGGGCACCCTCGCCTTGCTCCTATAGGATCGCGTGGTAGATCGACCTTGGGGACCTTGACACCTTGTCATATAAGCCCGAATTCGGACCCTTGTAGGAAGGCTGGGAAGTGGAAATTTCTTCTTTGGTCCCTAGCCAAATTTTGCTATTAACAGAAGTCCCTTCTGACTTGAACACCGGTAAGTATTTTGGGTTGGAGTCTAAATCTTGTATTTCATGAAGAATTTTACTTGACCCATTTTATTGGTAACCAGTATCGTTCCCAATGATTGGCTTAGAGAACATGGGTACTATTCATTTCTGCAAAATAAATGGGCGTATTGCTCGATCATGTTAGATGAAGCTTCTGTGGTTAATATAAATACCTAGAGATCCTCTTCCAGGAATCACGGTACTTAGATGAGCTGGTGAAATGATTCTGGTAGGCATCTATGCCATTTAGATCCTTCCTAGCAGGGTTGGCCCGGCCAAGGCAGCAAGATGACCTTTTGGTTGTTTAGATCTCGTGATCTAGCAGGTAACTATGTTCCTACGCTTAGATCCTTCATGGAGGTCGTAGGCCAACCAAGGCATCAAGAGCGTTATCTAGCTATATCCCGGTATCGAGATCTGGATGGCAACAATGCTCTTATACTCAGATCTTTCTTGGGGGTTGTAGCCTGACTAAGGCATCAGGAACGCTATCTAGCTATATCCTGATATCGAGATCTGGATGGCAACAATGCTCTTATACTCAGATCCTTTTTGGGGGTTGTAGCCCGACCAAGGTATCAAGAGCGCTATCTAGCTATTTCCTGGTCTTTTGATCCGGATGGCAACTATGCTCTTATACTCAGAACCTTATTGATGGTCGTAGCCCGACCAAGGCATCAAGAGCGCTATCTAGACATATCCTGGTATTTTGATCCAGATGGAAACTATGCTCTTACACACAGACCCTTTTTGGGGGTCGTAGCCCGACCAAGGCATCAGGAGCGTTATTTAGCTATATCCTGGTATTTTGATCCGGATGGCAACTTGCTCTTACATACAGACCCTTCTCGGGGGTGGTAGCCCGACCAAGGCATCAGAAGCGTTATCTAGCTATTTCCTGGTATTTCGATCTGGATGGCAACTATGCTCTTACACAAAGACCCTTCTTGGGGTCGTAGCCCGACCAAGGCATCAGGAGCGCTATCTAACTATATCCTGGTATTTTGATCCGGATGGCAACTATGCTCTTACACAGACCCTTCTTGGGGGATCGTAGCCCGACCAAGGCATCAGGAGCGCTATCTATCTATATCCTGGTATTTTGATCCGGATGGCAACTATGCTCTTAAACACAGCCCCTTCTTAGGGGTCGTAGCCCGACCAAGGCATCAGAAACGCTATCTAGCGATTTCATGGAATCGAGATCTGGATGGAAACAATGCTCTTATACTCAAATCCTTCTTGGGAGCCCGACCAGGGCATCAGGAGCGTTATCTAGCTATATCCTGGTATCGAGATCTGGATGGCAACAATGCACTTATACTCAGATCCTTCTTAGGGGTTGTAGCCCGAGCAAGGTATCTAGAGCGCTATCTAGCTATTTCCTGATCTTTTGATCCGGATGGCAACTATGCTCTTACACTCAGACCCTTCTTGGGGGTCGTAGCCCAACCAATGCATTAAAAGCGCTATATAGCTATATCCTAGTATTTTGATTCGGATGACAACAATGCTCTTACACACAGACCCGTATTGGGGGTCGTAGCCCGACTAAGGCAACAGGAGCGCTATCTAGCTATATCCTGGTATTTTGATCTGGGTGGCAACTATGCTCTTACACACAGACCCTTTTTAGGGGTAGTAGCCCGACCAAGGCATCAGGAGCGCTATCTAGCTATGTCCCGGTATTTCGATCGGATGGCAACTATGCTTTTACACACAGACCCTTCTTGGGGGTCGTAGCCCGACCAAGGCATCAGGAGAGCTATCTAGCTATATCCTGGTATTTTAATCCGGATATCAACTATGCTCTTACACACAGACCCTTCTTGGGGGTTTTTGGCTGACCAAGTCATCAGTAGCGCTATCGAACTATATCCTGGTATTTTGATCCGGATGACAACTATGCTATTACACATATACTCTTCTTGGGGGTTGTAGCCCGACCAAGGCTTCAGGAGAGCTATCTAACTATTTCCTAGTATTTTGATCCGAATGGAAACTATGCTCTTACACTCAGACCCTTCTTGGGGTGGTAGCCCGACCAAGTCATCCGGAGCTTTATCTAGCTATATCATGGTATTTTGATCCGGATGGCAACTATGCTCTTACACACAGACCCTTCTTGGGGTCGTAGCCCGACCAAGGCATCAGAAGTGCTATCTGGCTATTTTTTGGTATTTTGATCTAGATGAAAACTATGCTCTTACACTCGGATCCTTCTTGGGGGAAGCCACCCGACCAAGGCATCAGGGGTGATGAGGAGGCTTTTTCGATCAATCCCTGGTCTAGATATCTGGATGGCAATTATGCTCTTACACTCAAACCCTTCTTAGCGGGGGGTGGTGCATGGCTGTGGCATTAGAGGTAGTGAGGGGGCTTCCCCGTCTAGTCTCTGGACATAAGGAGATCACTGTCGAAATACTATGGCAATCCTCCTGGAGGGATTAATCCAGTCTAGGGCATTAGGAGGGCTATCTAGCTCTCCTAGTCAAGGTGATCCTCACGGAGGGATTCTATCCAGTCCAGGGCATTAGGGGTGTGATGTAGCTCTCCTGGTAATGGCGATCCTTCTGGAAAGATTTGATTCGGTCTATGGCATTGGGAGTGCGAGGTAGCTCTCTTAGCGACGATGATCACATGAGATCTACTACGGATACCGAAATAGAAAGAGATGCAAACTCATGGCGAGCTAATACGAAGTTGTATCAATGCATGGTGGTGTCAGTTGATAACCAGTCTTGCTCTAGGATTTTTTTAACGAGTAGAATCTATTGAGATGATCTGCATTATGAGTGTAGATAATAGAATGGCTCTCTGTAAAAGACGTTTTTTATTGCGAACTAGAGGAAATTGTCTCATGCTAAGGTCATCGCCTCTCACACTGGAATATTGAGAAAATATTGAGCTTCTAGTCCCCAAGTGATATAACCGGTTTGGAAGTCCTCTTGGGGTAGATAAGAGTCTTCAACAATCATAATCGAGCTCGAGACCCCACTGTGAACGAATCTGGACTTTTGGGTGCTCCCCGAACGAATCAAGACCTCGATGGCACACTAGGGCATTGGAAGGCCCGGTACAAATGGAAAGGAGCCATCGGTATGATAATCTCTGAGAGCAAGCTGGAGTTTGCTAAGGTCGAGCTCGTGCCAGCCAAGGAGGATGGTTACTTCTTCAACCCACGACCACATGGTAGGAGTGGTTTAAACTCTGCATGGCAGCATGGCTACCTTGGGAGCTAAGGTGGGTACTTCATTTGCTGAAAGACGCTTCTGTGTTGCTTGCTAGGTAGCTCAAGCTCTTCTTCCCTCTGACCTGATCATCATTGGAGGACGGATACCTTGAATAAATCACAGAGAAAGTTGAGAGTTACCTGGGTCCACTCTGATTGAAGCTGAAAACTATTGAGATGATGGATGCGTAGATGATGAGGAGGACTTGGTTCCCATTTTTACTTTCATGTCTAGTCGTGTTAATGTAGGAACTACCTTGAAGTCCTCTGCTGTTGTAAATGCATGTGGGGCTTCAAGTTTGCCTACCTTTGAATTAGAGAGGTAGATCTGGACCAAGGTAGCTCACTAGGGCGATGAATGGCCCCATACACGTGGAGAGGAGACACCAGCCTAGTATCTATCTGGAAACATGCTCAAGATTCTAGAAGTTTCCCGTGACGGAGAGAAGACTTTGGACCCCTCTGGGATGAGTGGTGACTTACTTGAGCATTATATGACCCTATATGAATGGAGATGGGCTACTTGTCTGGTACCGGTCTAGAGGCATACTTGGGATTTCAAGGAGCCCCCAGCAATTGAGAGAAAGCTCTAGACCATGCTGGAACGAAACATGATCTAAGTGGCTTAATTGGGCGTTGACCAGCCCTATATAAGAAGTGAGGAGCCACTTGGCCTTACATTGAGGCTGCTGCTTCAGAGGTTAGCTTAGGCATGTAGGAGGCCTTACCAAGAGTGGGAAACCTCTGAACTCTCCTCTATTAGATCGGGCTTCGATGGCTTGCTAGGGCGATGAATGACCCGGTACATATAGAGCAAAACCACCGGTCTTGTAGGGGTGCGACTGCTCTAGAAGCTTGCTTAGGCACGTAAGTGGCCTTACCAAATGGGGGAATCTTCTGAGACCTTCTCGATCAGATCAGGCTTTGGTGGCTTGCTGGGGTGATGAATGGCCCCATAAACATGAAGCCACCGGTCTGGTACTGGTCTAGAAGCATGCTTGGGATTTTTAGAGTCCCCTACAATAGAAATGAAGCTCTAGACCAAGCTGGAACGAAACAGGAGCCACTTAAAAAGTGAGGAGTCACTTGGCCTTACAGTGAGGCTGCTGCTCCAAAGGTTAGCTTAGGCATATAGGAGGCCTTACCAAGTGTGAGAAACCTCTGGGCTCTCCTCGATCAGATCGGGCTTCGGTGGCTTGCTAGGGCGATGAATGACCCGGTACATATATAGCAAAGCCACCGGTCTTGTACTGGTCCAGAAGTGTGCTTGGAATCTTTAGAGTCCCAAGCTATTTGAAAGGAGGCTCTGGACCATGCTGAATGAATCGAGTATTCAGTGGCTCACCTGGGCGTTGACTGACCCGGTGCATGAGGCGTGGAACCACTAATCTTCTACTAGTCGTGGTGCTCTAGAAGCTACAGAGCTGAGTTGGCTTCTTAGATTCATGGGTCGACCTGCTACCACTACCTAAAAACTTATGAAGGGCAGACCTTGAGGCATGAGGGGAACCGTATGAACAGGTCAAAGCCCACTGGATCTACTGGATAAGTGATATACCAGTGGCGGAGCGAATCTATTATAGAAGAGCAAGGGAGGTGCAGTTCTACTGTATAGGAGCTCTCGATGTATCAGAATGGTTTAGCTATATAGGAGATATTCAAACGGGGAGCTACTGTATTGGAGCTCCATGATTATTAGAGCATGTTCACTTCATAGGAGTAGCATAATGAACTGTTTCCACCAGGAATCCTATGTACCATATTTGCTCCACAATGAACGAAACTCGTTAAATGATAAAATGTGCACCACATGCGATGCATAGGCGATAAAGACAAGCATGGAGAAAAGACATCGTATATAGTAAATGATATTCAATGAATAATGAATCTGGTACCTCGATAGTATAATGATACTCATGTAGAGACATAGGAGCTTTCAAAAAGGGTGTGGAAACTTACCACAGACGGTGCCAGAAAGTGTTAACGGGAAATTTGTTTAGGATGAGAAATCCCTGTTAACACCCTTGAGACCACTACCACAAAAATGGTGGTTGGGGTTGGTATCATTGATACCTGGGTGATCTTGTATAAATATGGAGTATGGAGTGGTAGGCAGAAGAGGAGTCATCCCACTCGTCAGGCTTCGCGGCAGGTAGGAGAGGAGTCATCCAACCTGTCGGGCTTCGTGGTAGGTAAGAGATGAGTCATCCCATCCGTCGGGCTTTATCGTAGGTAGGAGACGAGTCATTCCTATCATCGGGCTTTGTGGTAGGTAGGAGATTAGTCAACCCATCCATCAGGCCTTGGTAGGTAGAAGATGAGTCATCCCTCCGATCGGGCTTCGAGGTAGGCAGGAGACGAGTCAACCTATCCATCGGGCTTCGAGACAGGTAAGAGACAAGTCATCTTTCCAGTCGGGCTTCGTGTTAGGCAAGGGACGAGTCATCCCTCCGGTTGGGCTTTGTGGTAGGCAGAAGATGAGTAAACCCATCCGTCAGGCTTCGTGGTAGGTAGGAGACAAGTTAACTCATCCGTCGGGCTTCGTGGTAGGTAAGGGAGGAGTCATCCCTCTCTTCGGGCTTCATGGCAGGTAGAGGACGAGTTATCCCTCCCGTCGGGCTTCGTGGCAAGTAGGAGACGAAGGGAGCTCGAGATTCCTTTACTGGTATAAAGGGGGTTGATCTTGGTCCTGGCCCTTGTCCTCGGTCAGGGTCGGAGCCCGTCATGGTACCCAGAGCCCGGTTCTGGAGCCCAATTCTTTCATGTAATTCCTCGACCAAGATAACAAGTAAGGAGGGGGGCTTATCTAGCTCCAGTGTCTGAGAGCTCGATTTCTTCCATAGAGATGATGCATGAGAGCTCATCGACTTTCTTTAAGCTGGTCTGGGTGATTTCTCCTCATCTTGATGTGCGACTTTGGCATGTAAATATGAGGAAAAGAGCGCTAGGTCTAACGAGGTAGGAATCTAGATTCGAATCCTTAGGGGTCTTCGTTGTTGTTTCCCGATCTCATGTAAGAGAGGTTAGAAAGCTAGAACCAATGGGGTCGGTACCTAGCCCACATACATACATGCGTAATACAGTAGATAATAGGCAAAACACAAATCTTATGTGGATGGAGGTGGACTGACCAAGGGAGGAAAGCATCGCGAGTGATCACATGCTAAAAAACCCCTAGGTAGTATACAGAGGAAGAAGGAATACCCTTCCTTATATATATATATATATATATCATGTGACGCTCCGAGGAGGTTACAAAGATGTCAAAGTAGTACAACGTATATTTTTCAGGGAGCTTACAACAATGAGTGTTTACCGATACCAGTACTTTCCTGGTCGGGGTACACATACAATGATAATGTAGAGAGAACTTTTAACGAAGCATGTGTCTTCTGTCATTGATCGGAGACCGATCCAATATGCCTTTTATAGGCATATTTATACATGATGACCACCTTGGCGTGCAAGTCCGGGACTCTTCAATTAGTCTATGTTTCCTCATCGAATACGATCTTTCCTTTAATGCAGTTGATCGGCTTGTAGCTGTTATCTCGGAGAAGATATGATTGTTTCCTCTTCAGACTCTTCCTTCCTTGATAAGTGGGATTTTCTGTTATAGTTGACCCCCAATAATCAGTTGTTGAGGATATCTTGGAGGAAAAGGTATTTGTTTCCTCTTTGGACTCTTTTACTAACGATGGCCAATAAAGAGTTGAATATTCTCTTATTAATGGTGTTGATCTTGTCATTAACTGGGTTGACTGCCTCCATTAATACGGTTGACCTCATTAATGGTACTTTAAATGTCATGGAAGTCAATCCTCTCTTCCTACGTTGCCGAGAGGAGAGCTCTAGTTCTGCATGTCACTTTGAAGAGGTACTTCATGGAGGTTACCCGAGGTGACATTTGATATTCCTTGAGGGCGAGGTACCCTAGGATCCAGTACATTGGCGAGGTCCCTCGGGGACCTCTCAATTGTCACGGAGCTAGATGCTAGATTTCCCATGGAGCTTGTGCTAACCATTTTAGCAACGAAATATCCCACAAGGTTCCAACCTTATAGCTGGGAGCTTGGTTCAGCTACGTCGAGCTTTATCATGGAGCTTGACCTAATTATGCAGGCGTCCTACCGGGGTAACGAGCTTGGCTGGCAAGCCCTGGTAAGGTGTTTGCCATAAACAGGCGATCTTGGCTCGCTTCTGGAAGGGTGGAAAGGTACACTCGAGTACTGCTCTTGCTACTTGATTTAACCATACCAGGATCTACAGTGGATCTTGGCGCTTTACGGACTTCTTCCTTTTATGCTCGGACAGGTCGAGATAATACCTCGACGAGGCAGGAGTGCCTTTCCAAGACAAGTTTGGCACCTTGAAGGTCTCCGAGTGAAAGTAGAGATAGTAGCAAGCTCTAGGAGAGTGTCACGAAATACCTTGATGTCGGGGGACCTAAGTCCTTTCACGTCGACCTAGTTTCGGGCTTTATCCTAGTATAAGGAGCTTGACGCGGTCTCGTTGGGCTTTTTTTGGTAAGCCTGGACACGTACGAGATGCTCAGATGTTATGGGCGGCTTTACCTTGCTCTTGCAGGATCGCGTGCTAGCTCGACCTCGGGGACCTTGACACCTTGTAATATAAGCCCGAATTCGGACCCTGACAGAAAGGCTGGGAAGTGGAAAATTCTTCTTTGGTTCCTAGCCAAATTTTGCTATTAACAAATATAATCACTTCTGTTATTTACTCGGAGTCAACGACTTTCAAATAAAGGATCTCGCCCGATAAGGGGGGAGTAGGTTCAAAGAATCAAGGCGAGAGATACACCCGTTCAAATTGATTTGATCACATATAAATATACCTGAAAAGAAAAAGAAAAGAGGCCACATATAGACGATAGAGTAAAAGGGAGAGAGAAGTACATCAGACCTAAATTCTATTATCAGAACACGGTTGTCATGACGTCCACTATTCGACAAGTACAAAGCTACCACCTTCCTACGTTCTAGAGAGATAGTGAGCATATGAGAGAGAATCTTGTATTCCATGAGTAATCGATACTAAAGTCCCCACTTATTATTGTTATAAAAACATTTATTTTTATCTAAGCAGGTTAGGTATCAAAGTTACCGACCCCGGCCACCACCTCTGTGGTAGTGGTCTCGATGGTGTTAGTGGGAATTTGTCATCCTGAGTAAATTTCCCGTTAATACTTTCTGGCACCGTCTGTGGGAAACTCCCACACCACCGTCTTTATATTCACAAGTTTATTATTTTACAGTAGTCATGAGGCTTCACTGCTTCCAAGGACAGCGAGGCGTATCGGTACAACCTTCCAATGTGTCAACACGAAAGGTCCCGAAGAAAGGAAGAAACTCTGGACCCTGTAGACAGGTCCCAGACCAGCCAGCCACTGTGCAGGCTTTGGATCCCCTATGGGAAACCAGGTCGAGCTTGACCAACAAGCAGCGGCCTTCATTGAAAACTTCCGCCTTTGAATTCGATGAGGGTATTATTATCCAGCAAGCAAACCTCTGCAATCAAGCAAAGTCAAGCAGACCCGGGGCAGCTCGTAACAGAACAGGACTCCCATCCTCAATTCGAGATAGGTTAGGGCTCATGCCTCCCGTTCCCGAAGTATTGCCACGCTACCAATCCAGGCAAGTCAAGTCCGCAGCAGATATCCTTTCCCGAGAGAGGGAAGAGTTTCTCCACCCAACATATTCAAAGAGAGAAGCCCTAGTTAGAGAAGAAGAAAGTCAGCAAAGCCCCCAGGCAGATCCCCTCTAGGAAGGGACCTGGTAGAGATCGCCAGTTCTTCAGAAGGGTCCGATAGTAAGGAGACTGAGATAAACTCAAGGAAAACCAGAGAGCAAACAACTGAGAGACCAGTTGGCAGAGCTTCGGAAAGAGATCCAACTGATAAAAAAAGATTGGTACAAGGAGGACAAGAAGGATCCTTTAAGTGAGATGAATGCTCCCATCACCAGAAGGATCTGGGAGGTGTAGCTCCTGCCAAAATTCAAAATATCGATTGACAGATTCTCTGAGACTGAGGATTCCTTAAGCCACTTGGAGAGCTTCGTTCAACAGATAAAGATCTAGAACACGCCTAGGGCCGCTATATGTCAAATGTTCCCATTTACACTCACAGATTACGCTAAGACCTGGTTTAGAAAGCTACCTGCTGGAAGTTAAGCAGGGAGCTTCTCGTTATGTGTCGACCGGTTTTTGTTCACTATTCCAGAGAGTTAAGCCCCGATTGAAGGACCCAATCCATCTACAGTATGTCAACCAGGAAAGAGGGGAAACCCTCCGGGCTTATGTCGAGCGTTTCTATAAGGAAGTCATCCAGATGGGGGTCTTCACCGAGAAAGAAACTCTTGCCAACTTCAGAACGAACTTGTTGGCAGGCAAGCTTTTTCGGTCTTTTTCCAAGAGACCTCAAGAGACCTAGATGGAACACGACGATACAAGAGCCGTAAAGCGACAGAAGAAGGAAGCTCCCAAACCTGAGAAAATTTAGAAAAGCAAGAACAAATCCCCAAATATTTCAATGTATCGCTTCCCCATTTCTCAATCCAGATTGGAAAAATATCCTGCAAAATGAACTCCTCCGAGAGCTTCACCTCCTTATAGGACAGTGGCCCCAATAGCTCGAGATGAGAGAGGGTATGATCGTTACACCCCCTTAAATGCATCTCATGAAACAATCTATCTCGCCATTCGAGACAAAGGGTTGCTACAGAAGCCCACACCTATGAAAGCCCCTGTCGATAAGAGGAATCGTTATAAGTATTGTGACTTTCACGAAGACGTGGGACACAACACTTCTGAGTGCTATAACTTACGGAATCAAATCGAGGCTTTCATTAGGGGATTATGTTTGGTAGAATTCTTAAAGCAAATCAGGGATAACATTCAGACTGGACGGAAAGTACAAGCCAAGATCCGCGAGCACACTGAGAAAAGAAAAAGGGAGCATACGGATCTGATGCAACAAATCTAGATAATACATACCATCAGCGGAGGGCCTACTCTGGTCTGGACCTCCAACAATTCCAGGAAAAACCACGTAAGAAAAGTCCCTCGTTTGGATGAAGGGCCAGGTATCTTCAAGGTCGACCATAGACCGACTTACCCCTCTCAGTTGTCACAGATCTTTTTCACCAAAGCAGATGTCTATAATACCGTACAGCCTCATGATGATCCCATGGTGATCACGGTATATATTTCCAACTGCATGGTACATTGTGTGCTCATCGACACAGGCAGCAGCGTTGACGTCCTATTTAAAGACAAGTTGGAAAAACCGAACTTGAAACATTGGTGTTAGGATAGTTGCACTACCCCGCTGTATAGGTTCACTGGGTACTCAATCATACCCGTAGGATAAAAAATCCTACTTGTGATCATTGGAACCACACCTCTCCAGCAGAATATCATGACAGACTTTGTGGTGGTGGATACCTCATCGGCCTACAATGCAATATCAGGGAGGCCATTTTTATCATCCTTGAAAGGGGTCTTATCCATTTAACACAACGTCCTGAAGTTCTCACTGACTACCAACCCAACAGCCCTTGCAAAACAACTTTCCCAGGTGACAACCATCCAAGATAGGGCAACCTCTGTATTGACCCTAGAAGATGTAGGACCCACAAATCATCCCGAGGATGACCCCGTGGTGCCCGACGAGGAGGAGCAGATAAGGGAATTGGCTACAGGCCATCTAGTAGATATGCTAGAAGAGATTCCTATCCGAATGGACGATCCCTAGAAGGTCATCAAAATCGGAGCCACCTTGGAGCCGGGAGTGAAAGAGGGTTTGATCTTGCTCCTCACAAAGTTCAACGACATTTTTGCTTGGAGTCAGGATGAGATGCATAGGATCCCAATGACTTTGGCTGCTTACTGACTAGCAGTGGATTCATTCTTCAAACCATCAAACAAAAAAGACGGCACTTCAACGCTGAAATAAATTTTACGGTCCAGGAAGAAGTGGACAATATGACCCAAGCGGGCTTCATCAGAGAGGCACGCTACCTCGAATGGATAGCCAACGTGGTCATGGTCACAAAGTCAAATGGAAAGTGGCGCATGTGCGTCGATCATCCTAACCTTAACCGGGCATGCCCGGAAGACAGTTTCCCTCTACCAAAAATTGCTCAGTTAGTTGACTCCACCTTCGGAAACAAGCTCCTGAGCTTCATAGACGCATTTTCAGGGCACAATCAAATTATGATGCACCCTACCGACCAGGAAAAGACCAGTTTCTTCACCGGACGAGGTCTACATTGCTACTAAGTGATGCCTTTCGGGCTTAAAAATGCAAGAGCTACGTACCAATGGTTGATCAACCGGCTATTCAAGCCTAAAATTGGACGATCAATGGAGGTGTACATCGACGATATGATCACCAAGTCATTAACCTCCGAAGAGCATCTGAGCTACCTTCGTAGAACCTTCATGATCTTAAGGGAGAACCAAATGAGATTAAACCCCTCCAAATACGCCTTTTGGGTGACCGCGGGGAAGTTTCTAGGCTTTATGGTCCATAAGAGAGGCATAGAGGCTAACCTGAAAAAGATTAAGGCCATTCTAGATCTAGAGTCCCCCACGTCACTTAAACAGGTTCAAGTCTTGACCGGGCAGGTAGCAGCGCTCAACAAATTCATTTCTCGGTCTACCGACAAGTGTCTCCCATTCTTCAAAGCCATTAAGTAGGGAAGAAACATGAAATGGGATAAAGAGAGTCAACAAGCTTTTCAAGCCTTGAAAAAATATTTGTCAAGCCCTCCACTACTGATTAAACCAAGCTTTGGAGAAGAGCTACAATTTTACTTGGTCGTTTCAAAAACTTCGGTAAGAAGGGCCTTGGTCAAGGAATATGGAGATAGAGTCCAACGGCCTATCTATTACGTGAGTCATGCTCTAAATAAGCCCGAGAAGAACTATACCCTTTTAGAGAAGCTTGCTTATGCCTTGGTGACCTCGGCAAGGAAGCTTCGTCCCTAATTCTAAGCTCATTCGATAGCAGTAGTGACGGACTTACTCCTCCTTCAATTTTTGTAACGGCAGGATGTTTTCAAAAGGCTGGTTTTATGGGCCCTGGTGCTCACCCAATTTGATTTAAGGTATAAGCCTATAACTGCAATTAAAGCCCAAGCTCTAGAGGACTTTGTAGCAGAGTTCTCAATGCCCCCAGGCCAAGCGACCTCCGTAGCAACAAACGTATCCCTGAGAAGATGCCAGATCCTGACAGCTGGGCGGAGGGTTGCAATTCATGGATCCTCTACACTGATGGAGCTTCTGGGCAAGTTAGGGGGAGGAGCGGGCATAGTTTGAATCGATCCAGAAGGAACTGAGTGTTTCCACTGCTTCAGACTTGAAATTAAAGCCACTAACAATGAGGCAGAGTATAAAGCCCTTTTAGTAGGAATAAGGGCAGCCGTAAAGCCTAGGGTCGATTACTTGCAGGTTAGAAGTGACTCGTTTCTCAAAGTCAACCAAGTCTCTGAGGATTATCAGGCAAAAGGGGATAACATGATCACTTACCAAAAGCTGGTTCAACAGTTCAAGAGCAAGTTTAAAGGATTTAAGATCGAGCAGGTACCTCGGTAATAGAATCATCGAGCTGACGTCCTTCCCTAGATGGCTGCAAATGGTAGCCAGACCTTACCCTAGGGGGTAACTCTTCAAGTGACCCCCCTACCTAGCATAGTGGCAGGTAAGAAGACTTATACTCTGGATCGGTAGCCATGCTGGATGGACCCAATAGTGGATTATCTACAAGATGGGAGACTTCCCGAGAAGCCCGACCAAGCTAGTAAGGTCAAAAGGCTCTCAGTATGATATTGCTTGGTGGATGGGCACCTATACAGGAGGGGAAGATTCGTTCCTCTGCTCCAATGTTTAGACCATGAAAATGCCAAATGGGCATTGAGAGAGGTTCACTCTGGAGAATGCGGGAACCACATTGGTGGGGAGGCTCTTGCATATCGGGTACTCCGAATGGGGTATTATTGGTCAACCATCCATCAAGACGCAAAGATCTTAGTGCGATGCTGCGAGGCATGCTAGAAGGCCACAAGCTTGAGTCACCTCTCACTAGAGTGGTTGTTATCCAGTAGCTCACCATAACCCTTTGCTATGTAGGGAGTCGACTTGATCGGACCATTTCCTACTGCTCATGGTCAAGCCAAGCATGATATCGTGGCAATTGATTATTTCATGAGATGGGTCGAAGCCAGACCGCTCTCCCATATATTAGAAAAAAACACAACAAGGTTCATAAAAAATAACGTAGTTTGCAAGTTCAGAACCCCTCTTGCCATTATAGCTGACCTCGTAAAGCAGTTTGATAATGACCGCTTTAAAGATTTTTACAAAGGCTCGGGAATTGACCTTCGGTTCATTTCGGTAGCCTACCCCCAGACTAAGGGGCTGGTGGAATCCACCAATAAGACTATTAAAAAGAATTGAAAAAAAAAATTAACAAAAAAAAGGTAGATGGGCTGAGGAGCTTCCCGAGGTCATTTGGGTTTACCGTACTATAAGGATAACAGCTACCAGGGAAACGCCCTACTCACTAGCCTTCGGGGTTGAAGCAATGCTTCATATTGAGCACAAACTGACCTTCTTTAGAGTCCAACATTTCGAATTGGGGAGCAATGAGGATAAGCTTTGAGCTAGCTTGGACCTCTTGGAAGAAAAACAAGATCGAGTAGCTGAGAAGGTAGCAGTTTACCAAACCAGGATTGATAGATACTTTAACCGGAAGGTTAAAGCCCGAAACTTTAAGGAGAGGAACCTAGTTATCAGGAAAGTGACGTTGAATACCAGGAAGAGGTTAGACGGGGTCTTGGGACCAAACTGAGAAGGGCCAAACTTGGTAAAGATGGTGGGGCATACAAACTCGAGGACATGAATGGCCGACTCGTTGATCATACTTGGAATGCAGATCACTTGAGAAAACTATACCCCTGAACAGGGGACTCATGAGCAGGCTACCTCCATCTATATCTTAATCTCCAGCAATAATGTACTCTTTCTTTTTATCAATAAAGCCTGTTTTCTCTCCATTTTTAACTATGTTCTACAAAGATTTGAGTATACATGGGAAATTTGACATTTCCGTCTCAAGACCAAGAATTAGTCGGGGAAGCCCCCGCGCTATCCCTAATGCCTCGGCCGGACACTATTCCCCGCCAAGAAGGGTCTGAGTGTAAGAGAAAAGTTTCCATCCAGACCTCGAGACCAGGAAATAACTAGATAGACCTCTTAAGGCCTTGGTCGGTCTACCACCCCCAAGAAGGGTCTGAGTGTAAGAGCATAGTTGCCATACATACCTCGAGACCATGAAATAGCTAGATATCCCTCATGATGCCTTGGTCGGGCTACCACCCTCAAGAAGGGTCTGAGTGTAAGAGCATAGTTGCCATCCAGACCTCGAGACCAGAAAATAGCTAGATAGTCGTCCTGATGCCTTGGTCGGGCTACCACCCCTAAGAAGGGTATGAGTGTAAGAGCATAGTTTCCATCTAGACTTCGAGACCATGAAATAGCTAGATAGCCCTCTTGATGCCTTGGTTGGGCTACCACCCCCAAGAAGGGTCTGAGTGTAAGAGCATAGCTACCATCCAGATCTCAAGACCAGGAAATAGCTAAAGAGCCCTCTTGATGCAAGTAGGGTCTGAGTGCAAGAGCATAGCTGCCATCCAGATCTCAAGGCCAGGTAATAGCTAGATAGCCCTCATGATGCCTTGGTCGGGTTACAACCCCCCAAAAAGGACTCCTTGATACCTCATTCTGGCTATAATCCCCTAAGAGAGGGCTAGATAGTTCTCTTTGATACCTCATTCGGACTATAACCCCCTAAAGAAGCTCGATAGTTGAGGGCTCTTTTACTTAAACTCTATTGTCCCAGTTATTACCGGTTGTTAATCCTCCGGGTACACGTGGTTTCTTACTGTGACAGGTCTACTATCAAACAAGAGGACTATCGACTAAAGTCGCTGAGCTACAAGTTTCTATTGAGAGTCGAAAGCTCGAGCTAGCTATCCACGTTCACACTTAAGCAGTTTTCCTATCATGTTACTTTTACCAAGCTAAATCAGGTTACTATAGGGGTTGAACCTAGATGGAAATAAAAAAATGAAGCAAGTACATGAAAATCAAAATTTGAACCAGACCTAAAGTTAATTTCCATTAATGAGTTGGGGTGTCTATCCCTCGATAAGGCTATTTCAATCAGATAGGGAGCCCAAACCCTTGTTCCGGGCTATAATGTACTAAAACAAAGAGTGACGATGATGATCAAGCATGAGTAAATATAGGATGCCCACCCCCCTTTCCAGACATTCAGAACAAGCTACATGAAGATGGATTCAAGTTTCTGCATCTTCCTGATCTTCTCCAGTTTCCCCTTCTTCTGGATAAACCTCGCCCCATGCTCCTCTTTCGGGTGGTCGCTCAACCCAATTAGCCGTCTCCACCACCTCTTCCTAAGAATGCCCTTCGATTGCCTGGTGCTCAGCAGGATCCTCCTCCAAGACCTCAATGACCACCGTCATGATCTCAGTAGGTATGGCTGCATCAAGAAGGTTGGCCATTGACTCTGGCATAATTTCCCATGCAGCTGGCTCCTCCCTTGAAGGCACCTTAGAGTGACCTCAAGCTTCTGTAAGTTTTCCTTCCGACTCCATGGGTAGAACCCCCCTCGAGGATTCTCTGGGACCTGACATTGGGAAGAAGAGAAGAGGATGAGGATGAGGAGGAGGAGGAGAAGGAGGAGGAAGATCTGACCCGGCTAGTTGCTTCCCGGCTTCGGCCACATTAGAGGAATCCAAGTCATCACCTAAAGAGCGAGACATCTCTGCGACCTTGGCCAATATCTCCTCCTTATCCCAGTTAGCAATAATTGACAGGTCAATTGGGGAGGGGAGAGCCTCAACAACTTGGTAAGAGGAGTAGAAGTATCCCTCGCTGAAGGAGGAATCCACGTCAGCCTAAAGCTTGGCAACTTGGGCTTGCAGAACATGATTCTTAACATCTAACGCTTTCACTTCTTCCTTCCAGTCATCCCGCTGGCTGGCTCATCGCTTAGACCGAAGAGTTTCTTGGTCAAAAGATTGCTTCAGTCTTTCATGGTCGCACTGAAGCTCAGCCAGTGGTGTTTCCATTCCCCTCTGGCTGGAAGTCATCTTCTAGACCAAGGATTGAGCTTGTGCTAGCAGTCTCATAGCCCTCTCAACCTCAGCTTCAGCTCTAGCTACCCGATCTCGGAGAAAGGATACCTGGTGGCCCATCGCCACATTGAACTTGAAAGCTTGAAAGTATGAAACAAAGGTTAGAAAGCAATCAAAGCTCACAATCACATAAAATAAAGGCGATAACTACCTCAGCCAGAAGAGTAGACCCTTTGGTAACCAGAATATCCACGGGTATGGAAGCCATCCTAGAGAGCCCGCCACCAGGGCAAGAAGCAATGAACTGCTTTAAAACCTCATACTAACCAACCGAACCCGACTGATAGTGAGGGCGAGAAAAGGGAATCTCAGGAATACTAGCATCAGAATCACCTGAAGCCTGAACTTCCCGGAAAGCAACTGGATCAGCTGAAAGAGAGGATAATATAACTGGAGAAGTAGCAACTGTAGCGGGAGCCACTGGTGAAGGAGCGGAGGTGGACGTATCAGTGGTCTGGTGAATGGGCTTTCCTCGATTTAGGGCTTTAGCTGCTCGAGATGTGATAATAGCCATCTTATATCTCATCTGAGAAGGCGATAGAGCAGAAGCAGGCAAAGCAGTGGCCATAAGGATTGGCCCTTTTTCTCCAAGGTAGCCAAGAAGGTTTATGGGGATGACCTGGAAGGAGGGGGAGGGATCCGAGCTTGCCGAGCTTCGCGAGAAGCTGGAGCAACAACAAAAATTGTTAAAAAAAGGGGTAAAACTATTATAACTGAACCATTCAATAACCCACAAGCTTGATGGTTCAAGATACTTACGAGGAGTAGCGTAGGATATCCGAAAATAGCAGTTTATCCGACTAGTATCAAAAGAGTCAGCAGTCGGAAACTTCAGGTTCAGGTAGTTCCTGGCAAGGAAAGCCTTCAGCACCGTCTCAGATTCGATGGGCAAGGAATCTCCGTCCTACGAGGGCTTATCATTAAAGGTGGTCGGAACCGCGAACTCAAGCCCACCTATAAAAATCAAGCTCCCCCAATCATTGCCAGCCAATACCCATTCTTCTTTCCAGGTCGGGTTCTTCCTTGAAGATCCAGGGATGATGAATTAAACTTATTCTTGGCCTTGGCATAAAACTGACCTCAGGGGACCTCGGCCAGGCTCCCAATCTGAAAAGAGAAAGCAAGCTCCTCTGCCCCGGGCTTTCTGGTTATCTTGCTTAGCTCGCATTACTCCCTCCACAGCACGAGGAAGCCATCCAGGTGCCTCCAGAAGCCAACCAGGTGCATCCAGAAGCCAGGTGATAGTTATAGGAGAGCCAACTGAAGGGCGTTGAGAGCCCACTGAAGGGTAGGATGAAGAGGGAGCCTTACCTCTCTCTCGAAGGCTGCAACATGGATGGGGAATACGCCTTTAGGTGGGTTTAAGACATTGTAATATTTGTGAGAGACTGTGAGAGAGACGGTATTATGGATGCCGTATTTGGTCCTCAAATGGCTGATCGACTTTGGGTCAACTGTAAAATCTGGAATGACCCTGAAGTCATTTGGAGGACGCCTCTTCACGGAAGGATTGACGATTGTGACATGGTCCTCTCCAGCGACACCGACCCTATTCTCTTCACCAGAGTCCTCGTCAACCATGTTCAGAGGATTTTCCAATTGGTTAGAAAATCCAGTCCCTATAGCTACATACCGGTTTGATCGACGATGTTGCGGGGACGGAGAAGAGTCGTTCCCGCCTAGGTCTCGTCGAGCCCTTTTTCCGTGTGTGAGACTTGAGACCTCTGTACCTTCAACAAGGGAGTCAATAGAGTCATGACTGGCCTTCGACATGGTAGAACAGGTTTTGGGGATTGAGAAAAAAGGGAAATCGACAAAAGGTAGCAAGAGAGAAGAAGTCTCTAAATTCGAAATTGAAAGAATGTGTAAGAAACAGGCATGGAGTTTGAATTTAAAAAGAGGTTAGAGGTGTAATGATGTCTGCGATATCTTTGAGAAGATCGCCTCGAGCCACAGAGAGAGTCGTAACACAACCGGTTTTCCTCAAAGAACACACCAATTCAAGTTCGAAACATCATTTGAGCAATTAATGAGAAGATTTCGTTCAAGATTCTCAGTAATTATCTCATAATGGAAAATTTCCCAATTAAACAGGGAATCTGACTCAAACCCTAACTCTACCTCCAGTGTTCAAGTCAGAGGGGACTTCTGTTAATAGTAAAATTTGGCAACGGGTCAAAGAGAAATTTTCCACTCTCCCAGCCTGAATCGAGGCCCAAAATCGACTTTTATGAAACCCCCGATGTACCATAAAACTACCTTGCAGAAGCACGGAAGGATCGTCGAGCTTCAAAACTATCATGGAAGAAGTTAGGAACGACAAGGTCGATCCCCCACGTAAACACTGGAATCCGAGCTTCTCGAGGCCATCTAACTGGGAACCTCAGTTCCTAGTGTCGGGCTTCTCAACCACCCCGTGAAGGCAAGGGAGGGTCGATAAGCTCAAGAAACATTCGAAAAAGGTCTGACAAGCAAAGAAAGCCCCCTCCGGATTAAGGCTTTTAGAGGTCAAACTTAATTCATAGCCTGAACGAGAAGCCCACCAACCTCTCCAGGAGCCCGTTGTCCTCTCCACAATACAAGAAGGAAGAAGTCCTCTAAGTGAATCAGATCCATGTTACCTCATAGGAATGCCTTCTAAGATGTCCATTCCAAGATTTCGAGAATGGAACCAAAGCATAGATCTACCTCGCTCTACGAAGCCTAGGAATGGCTAGCTCAGCGACCTCCATTAAGAATGATGTTGTAAGTACACATAGGAACATATCTACGTAATAACCAACATTTACATGCAAGTCAAGAGTTTCATTCCAAAAAGGAAACAAACTTGTCTTCGATAACAATATCATCGCTTCTGTTATTTACTTGGAGTTAACGACTTTCAAATAGAGGATCCCGCCCGATAAGGGGGGAGTAGGTTCAGAGAATCAAGGTAGGAGATACACTCGTTCAAATTGATTCGATCACATATAAATATACTTAAAAAGAAAAAGAAAAGAGGCAAGATATAGATGATAGAGTAAAAGAGAGAGAGAAGTACGTCGGACCTTAATTCTGTAATCAGAACACTGCCGTCGTGACGTCCAATATTCGACAAGTACGAAGCTACCACCTTCCTACGTTCTAGAGAGATAGTGAGCATATAAGAGAGAATCATGTATTCCATGAGTAATCGATACTAAAGTCCCCACTTATTATTGTTATACAATCATTCACTTTTATCTAAACAGGTTAGGTATCAAAGGTACCGACCCCGGCCACCACCTCCGTGGTAGTGGTCGTGAAGGCGTTATTGGAAAATGTCATCTTGAGTAAATTACCCTTTAACAACAACAACAACAACAACAACAACAATAATAATAATAATTGTTAATAGTAGAATTTGGTCAGGGGTCAAAGAGAAATTTTCCACTTACCCGCCACAAGTCAAAGCCTATAATCAACGTCCATGAAGCCCGGATAGACCATAAAGCTATCCCGAAGGAGTAGGGAAGGCCGGCCTGACTTCAAAACTATCAGAAAATAAGCTAGGCACAACCAGGACAAGCCCCCGCATGTACACTGGAACCCGAGCTTCTCCAGGCCACCTATCGAGGAACTACAGTTCCAGGAGGGTCTCCAAGCTCAAAAGACTTTCGAGAGAAGCCCGACAAGCAAAGTGGGCTTCCTCCGGTTTAAGACTTTTGGAGGACAAGCTTAACAGTAGTCTTAGACAGAAGCCCGTCAACCTTTCTAGAAACCCGTTGTCCCTGCTGGGCATGAAGGAGGAATCACGCCTAAATCTATACTACCCCGGCTACCTCCCGGAATGTCTACAATGACACCTTAAGCTCCCAAGGATCAGGGAAAAACCATCCCAAACGTCTAAGAACAGAGTTGAAGCATAGATCTACCTCACTCTATGAGACGATAGGAAGCTAGCTCGGTGACCTCCATGAAAAGCCCTGTTGCGATGACATACAAGATCATATCTATGTGATAACCAACATTAATTCCGTTTACGTGTGAGTCAAGAGTTTAATTCCTAAAAGGAAACAAACTCATTTTCGTTAACAATATCATCGTTTCCGCTATTTACTCGAGGTCAACAACTTTCAAATATAAGATCCTGCCCGATAAGGAGGAAACGGATTTGTAGGATCGAGGCGGGATATCAGCAAATTCAAACCTACTTGGACCATATATAAATAGGGCCAAATGGGATATAAAATGGGGGGATCATAGGGAAAAAAAGAAGGAAAACAACAAATAGAAGAAAAGAAAATAATATAGGAAGGCTTAAATTTTGTGTTCAAAACACGGCCACCTTTGTTTCCACTATTCGACAAGCACAAAGTTGTCACCTTCCTATATCTTAGAGAGACTGTGAGCATATGAGAGAGTGATTTGTATATCGAAGCAAGAAATCAATAAAAGCTCTCATTTGTATTGTTGAAATCCAGCCTCTCGTTTACTTCTAAACAGGTCAGGTATAAATAGTACCGACCCCTGCCACCACTTCAGTGGTAGTGGTCTCGAGGGTGTTAGTAGGAATTTCTCATCTGTGGGAAACGAACCCACGACCCTCTTTATATTCAAAAGTTTGTTATTTTACAAGAATCATGAGGCTCTGCTCATCACAAGGACAGTCGGGTGCATCGGGACAGCCTTCTACTATGTCAGCACGAAAAGTCCCGAAGAAAAAGAGGAAATCCGGGCTCCATAACTAGGTTCCAGACCAGCCAGCCACTTTGCGAGCTCTGGATCCCCCTCTAAAATTCCCTAGAAGGTGTGTGTATATAACCTAGAAGGGGGTGAATAGGTTTTAATTCAATGGATTACCAATTTTACGAATTAGTCAATATTATCAATTTTACCCCATTCAACTAAGTGTTCAATTAAAAGACAACAAACATAGAACAATAAAAACACGCAATGTATACGTGGAAACCCTCCAAATGGGAAAAACCACGGGCTGTTTAGAGCGTCACCCTTGACCCTCAAAATCCACTATTGAGTAAAAGTTTACAACCTATGTTAACCTCAAGTATAACCCACCAGTTACTAACCCTTTCACTCTACCCAACGGACCTTAATAGTTATTTTGGATCACAAACCTCGTGCACTAACCACTTAGCCACAAGCTAAATCAACAATGAAGAGATAATGGCAACCTAAGTGAATATGCAAAAATATTCAATATGCAAAAATGATAGGTCAAGACATTCATGCTTATCTAGGATTAATAATGACGATTAAAGCCGTTAATAGCAAAATTTGGCTAGGGACCAAAGAAGAATTTTCCACTTCCCAGCCTTCCTGCAAGGGTCAAAATTCGGGCTTATATGATGGGGTATCAAGGTCCCCGAGGTCGAGCTACCACATTATCCTACAGGAGTAAGGCGAGGCCGCCCATACCATCTGAGCATCTCGCACGTGTCCAGGCTTACCAAATAAAGCCTGACGAGACCGCTTCAAGCTCCTTATACCAGGATAAAGCCTGAAGCTAGGTCGACGTGAAAGGACCTGGGTCCCCCGACATCAAGGTATCTCTTGACACTCTCCTAGAGCTTGCTACTATCTCTACTTTCACTAGGAGACCTTTAAGGTGCCGAACTTGTCTTTCAAAGGCCCTTCTGCCTCGTCGAGGTATAATCTCGATCCGTCCAAGCATAAAAGGAAGAACCCGTAAAGCCCCATCGTCACCAAAAGCGCCAAAATCCACTGTAGATCCTGGCATGGTTAAATCAAGTAGCAAGAGCAGTACTCGAGCGTACCTCTCCACCGTTCCAGAAGCAAGCCAAGATCGTCTGTTTATGGCGAACACCTTACCTGGGCTTGCCAGCCAAGCCCGCTACCCTGCTAGAAAGCCTGTATAATTTAATCAAGCTCCATGATAAAGCTCGACGTAGCTAAACCAAACTCCCAACTACAAGGTTGGAACCCTATGGGATATTTTTCCTCTAAAATGGTTAGCACAAGCTCCATGGGAAGACCAGCATGATTGATCTAGCTCACTGACAATCGAGGGGTCCCCGGGGGACCCCGCCAAAGTATTAGATCCTCTGGTACCTCGCCCTTAAGGAATATCAAATATAACCTCAGGTAACCTCCATGAAGTACCTCTCCAAAGTAACATACAGAACTAGAGCTCTCCTCTCGGCAACGTAGGAAGAGATGGTTGACTTTCATGACATTTAAAGTACCATTAATTAGGTCAACCGTATTAATGGAGGTAGTCAACCCTATTAATGAGGTCAACCATATTAGTAGAGGTAGTCAAACCTATTAAAGATATGATCAGTGCCATAAATAAAAGAATATTCAACTCTTTAATAGCCACCATTAGTGAAAGAATCCAAAGAGGAAATAAATACCTTTACCTCCAAGATATCCTCCATTTCCAATTCTTTGGGGTCAACGACAACAGAAAATCCCGCTTATCAAGGAAAGAAGAGTCTGAAGAGGAAACAAACGCATCTCCTCCGAGATATTAGCCACGATCAGATCAACTACATTAAAGGAAGAATCATATTAAATAAGAAACGAAGACTAATTGAAGAATCCTGGTCTTGCACGCCAAGGTAGTCACCATGTATAAATATGCCTGTAAAAGGCATAATGAAGGTCTCCGATCGATGACAGAAGACAGATGCTTCGTTTAAAGTTCTCTATAGATCATCATTGTATGTGTACCCTGACCAGGAAAATACTGGTATCGGTAAACACTCATTGTTGTAAGCTCCCCGGAGCAAATACATTGTACTACTTTGACATCTTTGTAACCTCCTCAAAGCATCAGATGATATATATATATATATATATATATATATATATATACATATATATATATATATATATACAAGGAAGGGTATTCCTCCTTCCTCTGGATACTGCCTAGGGGTTTTTCAGCATGTGATCACTCGTGATGCTTTTTCCCCTATTGGTCAATCCACTTCCATCTACATAAGACTTGTGTTTTTCCTATTATCTATTGTATTACGAATATGTATATGCGGGCTAGGTACCAACCCTATTGGTCACAGCTCTCTATTCTTTCTTACATGAGATCGAGAAACAACAACGATGACCTAAGGAACCGAATCTAGATTCCTACCCCGCTGGACCTAAAGTTCATTTCCTTTTATCTACACGCCAAAGTCGCATATCAGGATGAAGAGAAACCACCCAGACCAGCTAGAAGGGAGTCGAGGAGCTCTCCCGTATCCTCTCTATGGAAGAAATCGAGCTCTCTGACGTTGGAGCTAGATAAGCCCCCCTTCTTACTTGATATCGAGGTCGGGGTATTACAGGAAGCAATCGGGCTCCAGAACCAGGCTCTTGGTACTAGGACAGGCTTCTACCCCGACCGAGGAACAAGGTCTAGGATCACCCCCTTCGCACCAGTAAGGGAACCTCGAGCTCCCAGATCTACTTCATAAGCACGAAGTCCGATGGGCGGGATGGCTTATCTTCTACCTACTGTTTCATCCTCCTTCATATTCATACAAAATCACCAAGGTCAGGTATTAAAGATACCAACCCCGGCCACCACCTCTATGGTAGTGGTCTCGAGGGTGTTAATAGGGATTTTTCATCCTAAACAAATTTCCCGTTAACAAAAGCAAATCATAGATATCAATGTTCTAAATGCAAAGGCAAGAATAATTAGCTAGAAGGGTAAAATCATCCTAAATGCTAGCTATCATGAAAGCATACATCTCAACCAACAAACAACTACTCAAGCATGTTATAAATGCAATAAAACTTAAAAGCATACAATCAATGAGTAATTAATGTTATTTCAGTAAGCATAGCCTAGTAATGAAACAATTAATTCTAGGTCATGTAGAGATTACCTAATCAATGAAATCAAGAAAAATCCATGCTTGGAAGATGCAAAAAGATGTTAAATGCTCATGGATTGATAGTTGGATGAGTCAAGATGAGTTCTTGGAAGCTTTCTCTCTAGGAGTTACTTTTCGTCTCAAAGATGTGAATTTTGGCTCATGAGCCCGAATGAAGGAGAAAATGATACATAAATATGAGCCCTAAATGAAACTACATCGTTTCAACAAAACTATAAAAAAAATTACATTGTGAGCTAGTGGTGGAGCTGGTCGAGAAGCGCACCACCAGCGCACAACCTAATTTTTGTGCTGGGCGCCAGTGGAGTAGTGCAGGGCAGTGGCGCGCAACCAGCGACAATCCACTGGACGAGTATCGCTGGTGTGGTAAGCATGACGACCATCGAACCACCATCGTCAGACCACTGGAAAGCTGCACTGGTGTTGGTGCTGGTGAAGGCTCTACTCGAGTGGCGCACTGCTTACTTCTTTCAAACTCATACACAAATTATGCAAGAGAAAAGGGGTGAAGGGAATGCATCATAATGCCTAACATGACATGGCATTTTAATCACAAGATGCAATCAATTTAATCAAGCTAAAGAGAACAAAATTAGGCACACGGTAAGACAATTAAGTAAAAATTCAAAGTGATCAAAACATGCATAAGAGTGAGTGTGTGCACTAAATCTCTTCAATGAAGTTAAGCAAACGATATTGTTAATAGTAAAATTTGGCTAGGGACCAAAGAAGAATTTTCCACCTTCCAGCCTTCAAGCAGGGGTCCAAATTCGGGGTCTACGTAGCGAGGTATAGAGGTCCTCTAGGTCGAGGTACCTTACAACCCCGCAGAAGCATGGCAAGGCACACCTTCTCAAACACCTTGCATGCATTCAGGCTCTCTAATTAAAGCTCGCTACCCCGCTAGGAATCCTGCATAATTAGGTCGAGCTCCATGTTAAAGCTCAGCGTAGCTAAACCAAGCTCTCAGCTACAAGGTTGGAACTCTATGGGATATTTTGTCCCTAGAATTTTTAGCACAAACTCCATGGGAAGACCAGCAAGATCGATCTAGCTCCATGACAATCGAGAGGTCCCCGAGGGACCCCGCCAGTATACTGAACCCGAGGTACCTCACCCTCGAGAATTATCTAGCGTCACCTCAGGTAACCTCCATAAAGTACCTCTCCAAAGTGACATATGAGACCATAGCTCTCCTCTAAACAGCATAGGAAGAAAGGGTTGACCTTCATGACACTTACGATACCATTAATAAGGTCAAACCGTATTAATGGAGGTAATCAACCCTATTAATGAGGTCAAACCGTATTAATGGAGGTAGTCAACCCTATTAATGAGGTCAAACCGTATTTATTAAGGTAGTCAACCGTATTAACAGAGATAGTCAACCCTATTAATGAGGTCAACTATATTAATGGAGGAATTCAACCCTATTAATGACATGATCAAGGCCATTAATAAGAGAATATTCAACTATTTAATGGCCACCATTAGTAAAAGAGTCCAAAGAGGAAACAAATACTTTTGCCTCTAAGATATCCTCCAGAACCAATTATTAGAGGTTAACTACAACAGAAAATGCCACCTATCAAGGAAGGAAGAGTCCAAAGGAGAAGCAAACACATCTTCTCCAAGATATTAGCTACAAGCCGATCTACTACATTAAATGAAGAATCTTATTCAATATGGAAAAAAAGACCAATTCAAGAGTAATGGACTTGCATGCCAAGGTAGTCACCATGTATAAATACACATGTAAACTCATCTTATAGAAGAGATCTGATATCTCAGAAAACACATGCTTCGTTTAAAGTTCTCTCTAGATCGTCATTGTACGTGTACCTTTACTAGGAATATACTGGTATCGGTTAACACTCGATCATTGTTGTAAGCTCTACGGTGCACCATGGTGGTATTATTTCTCTATTGTTGTAGACTCCTAGAGTATCTGTGATACATACATACGGAAGGGTATTCCTTCTTCCATTGGATACTGCCTTGGGGTTTTTCAGCATGTGATCATTCGTGATACTTTTTCCCCCTTGGTCAGTCCACCTCTCTCTATAAAAGACTTGTGTTTTTCATATTATCTAATGTATTATGCATGTGTGTATGCGGGCTAGGTACCAACCCCATTGGTCCTAGCTCTCTAATCCTTCTTATATGAGATCGGGAAACTACAACGAAAATCTAGGGAACTGGTTCTAGATTCCTACCTCGTTAGACCAAGCGCCTTAATCTTCCTATCTACATGCCAAAGTCGCACATCAATATAAGAAGAACCTACCCAGACCAGCTTGAAGGGAGTCGATGAGCTCTTCTGCATCCTCTCTATGGAAAAAATCGAGCTTTCCAGCACTAGACCTAGATAAGCCCCTCTCCTTACTTGCTATCTAGGTTGGGGAACTACAAGAAGTAATCGGGCTCCAGAACCGGGCTCTGGGTACCAGAACGAGCTCCGACCTCGATCGAGGGCTACGACAAGAGAGCAGAGACAAGGATCAGCCTCTTCGCTCTAGTGAAGAAACCTCGAGCTCCCGGTGTCTCCTCCTTCAGCATGAAGCCCGACGGGCACGATGCCTCATCTCCTACTTGCTACATCATCCTCTTTACTGATTCATTTTCCATATTCATACGAGATCTCTCCAAGGTACAAGGTACCAACCCCGGCCACCACCTCTGTGGTAGTAGTCTCGAGGGTGTTAGCTGTAATTCCTTACCCCGAGTGAATTTTCGGTTAACACTCTCTGGCACCGTCTGTGGGAAGTTTCGAAACCCATTTTGAAAGACTCTATGTCTCTACATTAGTATCATTATACTATCGAGGTAACAGATTCATTTTTCATGGAATATCATTTACTATAAACGATGTTTATTCTCCATACTTGACTATATCGCCTATGCATCGCATGTGGTGCTCATTTTATTATTTAACGAGTTTCGTTCATTGTGGAGCAAATATGGTACGTTGTATTTCTGGTGGAACCTGTTCATTATGCTACTCCTATGAAGCGAACCTGCTCAGATAATCGTGGAGCTCCAATACAATAGATCCCTGCTTGAAGATCTTCTATATAGCTGAACCATTCTGATACATCGAGAGCTCCTATACAGTAGAACTGTACCTCTTCTGCTTCTTTACAAAAGATTTACTTTGATACCGGTAGACCTCTTATTCAGTAGATCAGTTAGACTTGAACCTGGTCATACTGGACCCTTCATGTCACCGTATTTGCCCTTCAAAAGCTTCTAAGTAGCGGTAGCAGGTCTACTCATGAATCTAAGAAGCCAACTAAGCTGTATAGCTTCTAGAGCTACACGACCAGTAGAAGATTAGTGGTTCCACGCCTCGTGCACCAAACCAATCAACACCCAAGTGAGCCACTGAACTCTAGGTTCACTCTAGGAGGGTCCAGAGCTTTCTCTCAATTGTTGGGGACTCTTAGAATCCCAAGCATGCTTCTGGATTAGTACCAGACCGGTGGCTTTGCTCCATGTGTACTAGGCCACTCATCGCCCTAGCAAGCCACCAAAGCCGAATCTGATCAAGAACAGCCCAGAGGCTTCCTACATTTTGGTAAGGCCTCCTACATGCCTAAGTAAGCCTTTGGAGTAGCAGCCCCGCTGCAAGGCCTAGTGGCCCCTCACTTCTTGTACAGGGTCTGTCAACGCCCAAGTGAGCCACTACGACTCTGATCCATTCCAGCATGGTCCAGAGTCTCCTTTCAAATTGTTGGGGACTCCAAAGATCCCAAGCATGCTTCTGGACCAATACAAGATCGGTGGCTTCGCTTCATGTTTACCGGGCCATTCACTGCCCTAGCAAGACACCGAAGCCCGATCTGATCGTGCAGTCCTTAGAAGATTCCCACGTTTGGTAAGGCCACCTACACGCCTAAGCAAGCTTCTGGAGCAGTGGCAACGCTACAAGATTGGTGGCTTCACACCATGTTTACCGAGTCATTCACCGCCCTAGCAAGACACTACAGCCTAATCCGGTCGAGGAGTTCCTAGAAGCTTCCCACATTTGGTAAGGCCACCTACATGCCTAAGTAGCATCCCCGCTGCAAGGCCCAGTGGCTCCTCACTTCTTATACAAGGCCGATCAATTCCCTAGTGAGCCACTGAGCTCCTGTTTCGTTCCAGCATGGTCCAGAGCCTTCTCTTAGTTGCTAGGGGCTCCTTGGATCCCAAGTATGCCTCTGGACCGATACCAGACAGGTTTCCCCTCTCTATTTATATTGATCCGTCTAATGCTTAAGTGAGTCACCATGGTTCCTACTCATTTCGGAAGGGTCCAAAACCTTCTCTCAGTCATGGGAAACTTCTAGGATCTCAAGCATGTCTCTAGTCAGTTACTAGGATGGTGACTCCTCTCAACTTGTATGGGGCCATTCATCGCCCTAGCGAGCTACCTTGGTCCCGATCTACCTCTCTGGCTAGTCTCCTCAACAGTAGCAGCTCTTTCCTCTTTAGTCTCATTACTTGGCTGAAGGACGGGTCATCATCCCTTAACACTGCTACTTCGAACCAGCTTCCACCACCTTGGTTGGATCAACTTCAATCAGCCTTGACCTCCATCTCTTCAGTTGGATCAATCGAGATCTCTTCTACCTCTCTTACCTCTCTTACCTCTCTTACCTCTCTTACCTCTCCTACCTTGGTAACAACATTATGGACCTCTACTTTGACAGATTCAGACAGAGAGGTAGGCAGACTTGAAGCTCCTCATGCATCCCATACCTTGTAGAAGGGGACTGTGAGATAGGTTCTACCCTAGTACGGTCTGGTATGAATGTGGAGATGGGCACTATATCCTCCTCATTATCAGTGCACCCTGTGGCTCGAGATGGACCGGCTTCAGTGAGAGTGGATCTAATAAACTCTTAACTTTCTCCATGATCTCCTTCAAAGTGGTCCTTACACGACACAGAGTATGGATTCGAGTCTTTCCATATCATATGCACACTGTATCCGCTCTCTGTCTACCTGCATCTTATATGTGATTGCCTCAGCTCTGGTCATGACTTTGCTCAGGATGATCGCTCCCCTCATTATCTTGATCATCATCTCCCTAGTCTACTTATGCTCGACTTTAGCAGCATCAACTTGCTCCTAAGGAGCATCATACCGGTGGCTCTACTCCTTTCATGTCGGGTCATTCAACGGCCTAACAAGCCACCGGAGTCTCGGTTCATTCAAGATGAGTCTGGAGGCTTCTTATATTCAGTGAGGCCTCCTACGTGCCTGAGCAAGCCTCTAGAGCAGCAGTAGCACTACTGTAAGTCCTAGAGCCTTTTTGTATCTAGTACCAGGTCGATGGTTCCTCTCCATTTGTATCAGGCCATCAACGCCCTAGCAAATCATCGGAGTCCTTGTTCATTCGAGATGAACCCAGAGGTTTCCCACAATCAGCAAGGCCTCCTACATTACTGAGTAAGCCTCTAGAGTAATAGCAGCACTACTGCAAGGCCCGGAGCTTCCTCATATGTAGTACCAGACTGGTGGATCGTCTCCATTTGTATCTGATCGTTCAATGCCTTAGTGAGCCACCGTGGTCCAGATCCATATCCCAGGTTAGTTTCATCGACCGTGGCAGCTACTTCCTCCCTGGTCCTAATGCTTAGGTAGAGGAAGAACCACCATTCTTTAGTACTGCTACCTCCTAGCTAGCTCCACCACCTTAGTCGTGTTAGCCCAAATCAGCTCGATCCCTTACCTCTTTAGCTAGATTGATCGAGACCTCTTCCATCACTATGACTTCAGTATGGAGCTCCCCTTCATGGGTAAGGGTGATCTAGATCCTTACCTCCTTGATAGATTCAGACGAACATATACGTAGGTTTGAAGCTTCACCTACATCCATAACCTCTGTAGCAACCCAATCTGCCAGACCAGTTCGGACCACCATTTCCCTGGAAAGATTAAACTAGACCTTTACTTTGGATGATTCTGATGGAGAGGTAGGCAGGCTTAGAGTCCCTCATGCATCTACAGCAGCAGAGGACTTCAAGGTAGTTCCTACCCCAACACAACTAGATATGAAAGCAGAAATGGGAACCAAGTCCTCCTCATCACCTGCGCATCCATCATCTCAATAATAGCTTCAGTCGGAGTGAACCCAGGTAACTCTCAGCTTTCTCTATAATCTACTTAAGGTATCCATCCTACAATGATGATCATGTCAGAGGGAAGAAGAGCTTGAGCTGCCTAGGAAGCAACACAGAAGCGTCCTTCAACAAATGAAGCACCCACCTTGGCTTCCAAGGTAGCCACACTGCCATGCAGAGTTTAAACCACTCCCTCAAGAGTTTACCTCCTCCTTCGGAGCAATCCTCGCATGGCATGATACATGGACCCGAGTCTCTCCACATCATATGCATGTTGGATTTACTCCCGGGTTACCTGCACATTAGCCATGGTTGTCTCAATTTTGGTCATGTCTTCATTCAGAACAACTACGCCTCTCACAACCATGGTCAGCTCCTCCTCATTTTGGTTTGATGTCCCTTGAGAGAGAGGTTTTCTCCATTCGAAATATCTACTTCTAGATCAACTGGGGCTCACCTGCCATATAAACAACCACCTCATATGTGGCATTTATTTGAGAGAGAAGCTCCTTCTTCGGATTGATTATCTACTGCACCATGGGATTTCAAGCCCGGGTCTGCTTCAGCAACCCAAGACTTGCTAGCTACGATAGGAACATACATAACCATCTCAGCAGCTTTCTTCTTAATCCCCTCCCTTTTCCCTCCATCTATGACTCTTAAGTCAAATGGGGGAAGTAGAGCCAGCTCTACCTTGAAGGTTATGAAGAAGTAACCATCCTCCTTGGCTTGCACGAGCTTAGCAAACACTAACTTGCTCTCAAAGATTATCATACTGATGGATCCACTCCATTTGTACTGGGCCTTCCAATGCCCTAGTGAGCCATCGAGGTCTCGATCCGTTCGGGGAGCACCCAAAGGTCCTGATCCGTTCACAGTAGGGTCTCGAGCTCTATTACAATTGTTGAAAACTCTCATCTACCCCTAGCAAACTTCCAAACTGGTTACATCACTTAGGGACTAGAAGCTCAATATTTTCTTAGTACTCCAGTGAGAGGGGCGATGTCCCAAGCGTGAGACCATTTCCCTTAGTTCGCAATAAAAAGCGTCTTTTACGGAGAGCCACTCTACTATCTACAATCATAATGCAGATCATCTCAAGAGATTCTACTCGTGAAAAAGCTCCTAGAGCGAGACTGGTTATCAACCGATACCACCATGCATTGATACAATTTCGTATCGGCTCAGTATGAGTTTGCATCTCCTTCGATTTCTGTATCTGTAATAGATCTCATGTTTTCGCCATGAGTATGAGAGCTAGATAGCCTTCCTAATGCACTGGACTGGATTACTTCCTTTATGAGGATCACCACAATATTTCGACAATGATCTCCTCAAGACCAGAGACTGGTCGGGGAAGCCCCCTCACTACCTCTGATGCCTCGGTCGAGCACCTACCCAGGCCAAGAAGGTCTGAGTGTAAGAGCATAGTTGCTATCCAGATCTCGAGACCATGGATTGATCGAGGAAGCCCCCTCATCACCCCTGATGGCTTGGTCGGGTGACCTCTCCCAAGAAGCTTCCGATTGTAAGTGCATAGTTTCCATTCGGATCAAAATACCAGGATATGACCCTGGTGCCAGGATATACCAGGATAGCGCTCCTTTTTCCTTGGTCGAGCTACGACCCCCAAGAAGAATCTGAGTGTAAGATCATAGTTGTCATCTAGATCTCGAGACCAAGAAATAGCTAGATAGGGCTCCTGATGCCTTGGATGGCTACGACCCCTAAGAAAGGTCTAAGTGTAAGAGCATAGTTGCCATCCGGATCAAAATACCAGGATATAGCTAGATAGCGCTCCTGATGCCTTGGTCGGGCTACGACCCCCAAAAAGAATCTGAGTGTAAGAGCATAGTTTCCATCTAGATCTCAAGACCAACAAAGAGTTAAATAGAGCTCTTGGTGCCTTGGTCGGGCTATGACCCCCAAGAAAGGCCTGAGCGTAAGAGCATAATTACCATCCGGATCAAAATACCAGGATATAGCTAGATAGCGCTCCTGATGCCTTGGTCGGGCTATGACCTTCAAGAAGAATCTGAGTGTAAGAGCATAGTTTCCATCCAGATCTTGAGACAAGGAAATAACTAGATTTCGCTCCTGATGCCTTGGTCAGTCTACGACCCTCAAGAAGAATCTTAGTGTAAGAGCATAGTTGCCATCCAGATCTCAAGACCAGGAAATAGCTAGATTATGCTCCTGATGCCTTGGTCAGGCTACGATCCCCAAGAAGGGTCTGAGTGTAAGAGCATTGTTGCCATCAAGATCTCGATACCAAGATATAGCTAGATAGCTCTCCGGATGCCTTGGTCGGGTGACCCCCCCCAATAAGGATCTGAATGTAAATACATTGTTGCCATCTGTATCAAAATACCATGATATAGCTAGATAGCCCTTCTGATGCCCTAGACCGGATTAATACCTCCAGGAGGAACGCCATGGTATTTTGACATTGATCGTCTCGAGACCAGGAAATAGAAAGATAGCACTCATGATGCTTTTGTTAGGCTACCTCTTCTAAAAAGGATCTGAGCGTAAGATCATAGTTGCCAGCTAGATCACACGACTTGAACAACCAAAAGGTCATCCTGTTGTCATGGCTAGGCCAACCCCATCAGGAAAGGTCTGAGTGGTATAGTTGCCTGCCAATTCCAGGAAAAGAAATTTCAGACTCTTAGATTAGCCACTTGAGCTTCATCTGACATGATCGAGCAATACGTTTTGTGACCTTCTCACTTACCAAATTTTACACTAACTATAGCGTCGGAAATTCCACAAATTGAATATCCCTTCTGTGGTCAGCCATCGCTCATTTATTTTACAGGTACGATGAATGCACTTATGTTTCGCCTATGTATAAAGACCTAGAGAGAAAGTGGTCTTAGTTCCCTACCAGGATCTTCTTTGCCAAATGTACCAAGACTCCTAAAACATGAATTACTAGTACCCCGGTTCACTAAGCCAAGCACTGTGAACGATTCTGGTTACAAGTAAGAAGCGACAAGAAAAATTCTTCACGTAGTACAAGATTCTGACTCCAACCCCAACTACATACCGGTGTTCAAATCACAAGAGACTTCTGTTAATAGAAAATTTTGGCTAGGGACCAAAGAAAATTTTCCACCTTTCAGCCTTCAAGAAGAAGTCCAAATTCAGGGTCTACGTAGCGAGGTATCAAGGTCCTTTAGGTCGAGGTACCTTACGACCCCGCAGAAGCATGGCGAGGAACAACTTCTCAAACACCTTGCATGCATTCAGGCTCTCCAATTAAAGCTCGCTACCTCCTCAGGAATTCTGCATAATTAGGTCGAGCTCCATGTTAAAGCTCGGTGTAGCTAAACCAAGCTCTCAGCTACAGGGTTGGAACCCTATGGGATATTTCACCCCTAGAATTGTTAGCACAAGCTCTATGGGAAGACCAACAATATCGATCTAGCTCCATGACAATAGAGAGGTCCCTTAATGACCCCGCCAGTATACTGGAACCTGGGGTACCTCACCCTCGAGAAATATCAAGTGTCATCTCAGGTAACCTCCATGAAGTACCTCTCCAAAGTGACATATGAAACCAGAGCTCTCCTCTAAACAGCATAGGAAGAAGGGGTTGACCTTCATGACACTTACGATACCATTAATGAGGTCAAACCGTATTAATGGAGGTAATCAACCCTATGAATGAGGTCAAACCGTATTAATCGAGGTAGTCAACTATATTAATGAGGTCAAAGCGTATTTATTGAGGTAGTCAACCGTATTAATGGAGATAGTCAACCCTATTAATGAGGTCAACTATATTAATGGAGTAAGTCAACCCTATTAATGACATGATCAACGCCATTAGTAAGAGAATATTCAACTCTTTAATGGCCACCATTAGTAAAAGAGTCCAAAGAGGAAACAAATAACTTTGCCTCCAAGATATCCTCCATAACCAATTATTAGGGATCAACTACAACAGAAAATCATGCCTATCAAGGAAGAAAGAGTCCGAAGGGAAAGCAAACAAATCTTCTCCAAGATATTAGCTACAAGCCGATCAACTACATTAAATGAAGAATCGTATTCAATATGGAAAAAAAGACCAATTCAATAGTCATGGACTTGCACGCCAAGGTAGTCACCATGTATAAATACAACTGTAAACTCATCTCATAGAAGTGATCTGATATCTCAGAAGACACATGCTTCGTTTAAAGTTCTCTATAGATTGTCATTGTACGTGTACCTTTACCAATAATATACTGGTATCAGTTAACACTCGATCATTGTTGTAAGCTCTACGGAGCACCATGGTAGTATTATTTCTCCATTGTTGTAAGCTCCCCAGAGCATCTGTGATACATACATAAGGAAGGGTATTCCTCCTTCCATTGGATACTGCCTTGAAATCATGTCAAAAGGGGTTATGAGTCCCTATAAACCTTCCAATTCCATTGGACCTAGTTGATCCTATGGGTGAATCTTAGCAAAATGACATGTGGGTTCATCTTTTCTAATACATTTAGGTGACTCAATGTCATTCCTAGTGGTCATAGTCGTCATATTTCTCCTAGGATCATTAATTCTAGACTTCCTAGGCACATGTATATTGGCTCTAGCCCTATTCTTTTCAATCATGCTTCTAGTTCTACACATGTTAATATACTTGAAGCAATTTGGTTTAATATGACCATTTACACCATAAAAATGACATGTAGGAATAAAATGAGGGGTCATACCATTCCTTTGTGAGAACAAAGGAGTTTTCCCATGTCTTTGAGCTTGCCTTTGGTGTGGTATTGGTGCTCTTCTCCTTTGTTGTTTAGTTGAAGAAGTTTGCTTCCTCGATTGGTGGAATTTTTGTTGAGGAAGACTTGCTTGATGTGCTCTCTTTGTTTGAGCTTGAGCTTGACTACTTGATCCCATATTGACTTGGGCATTTTTAGAGCACTCTCCTAGTTCAATTTTCTTCCTAAGATGTTGTAGAGGAAGAGGTTCTTTGACGTTCATGCTCTTGACAAATTTCATCTTGCTAGGAGTTGAAGTCTCCATGTCATCTTCAAACCCTAAACCTCTCTTGTCACTTAGCTTCTTGCCAACTCCCAACATATGGTCAAGCTTCTCCGTACTAGAGGTTATCTTAGCAATCAACTCTCTAGCTTCTCTAAGCTTCTCCTTCAAGCTTTCTTCCACCTTTTTTCCATTTTTCACTTTCTCACTTAAGTGAGTCACCTCGATTGATAGATTGAGGTTCTCTTCCCTTAGCCTTCGAACCTCTTTCTTCATCTTCAACCTTCAGCTTTGAAAATGCTCAATAAACCCTTCAAGGTTCATACTCTCTACATTTCCATTTGTAGAGTGAGATGAGGAACTCTCATTACTTGTGTCATCTTCTTTTTGTATTTCCACCTCTTCATTACTTGAGGTTGTGATGCTCTCATCACTTTTCCTTTGGTAGCTTCATAAAAATTACTTCTAGCTACTTCTTCACCTACTTCTTCACCTACTTCTTTTTCAAGGTCATTACTTAAGGCTTTGTTGCCTTTTTCTACTTCTTCCACAAAGGAGGCTCCAAAAGTCGTGTAGTTAAGAACAACCTCTTCATCACTTGAGGAATCTACTTCACTTCCACTATCACTTGATGAGGCAACCACCATTTTTCATCTCTTCTTCTTCTTTTTCAAATTAGCACACTCAGTGGCAATGTGACCGAACCCACTACACTTATAGCATTGAATTCCCTTCTTGGAATCCATGTTGTGAGATTTCTCCACCTTTTTTAAAGGATTCTTTTGCTTTAATTCCTTTCCTTTGGATCCAAACCTCTTCTTGTTAAATTTGATGAACTTATTAAATTTCTTCACCATAAGGGCCATCTCCCCATCTGAGTCATCCTCTTCCTTCTCCACTTTGGAGGTCTTTAAAGCCATGCTCTCTTGCTTCATGGATGGTGTAGATGTAGAGGTCCACCTCTAATCAGAGGCTAGAAGCCTTCCAATCACTTCACTCGGCTTCATTGACTTATAATCCCTATTTTCTTCAAGAGCTGTCACCTTGGATTCGAATCTAGGAGGAAGTGACCTCGTGATCTTTTGCTTAAATAATTCTATCCGAATATGGGTCACCTAGTTGATGGCTTTGATTTACGATGTCCATCAACTTCACTTGGAAGTCATTAAAGCACTATTTCTCCTCCATCCTAATCATCTCAAATTGTGTTTGGAGTCCTTAACCACTTTGGTTCCTTCATAAGCCGTTTTAAGAATATCCCAAGCCTCATTTACATTCCTAGTGTTTTGAACCAACTTGTATTGATTGTCGTCCATGGCACATAAGATGGCATGCATAGCCTTGTTGTTCCACTTGAAACCTTCAAATTACTGTGTGCTCCATTGAGACTTAGGCTTTGGAACTTCATCTCCTTTTTCGGTGGTCATTGTTGGAGAAGTGTAGCCATCTTCAATTTCCATCCATGCACGGTCATCTATTTGGCAAATATAAGCCTCCATCTTGCATTTCCATGAGGCGTAATTATCACCCTTAAGCAAAGGTGGTTTTAAGCTTGAAGCTCCCTCTTTACTCATCTCAGGCTCACTCATAGTGTCTGGGTTATCAATGAGATGCAAATGAAATGCAAAAACAACCAAGCAAAATCAAACAGTAAAAATGCACCAAGCAAGACACACACAGAGCACGGATCACCTAAGTATATCTAGACACTTGCTCTGATACCAATTGAAATTCCCAAGAAAGTGTGTGTCTATAACCTAGAGGGGGGTGAATAGGTTTTAATTCGATAGATTACCAATTTTACGAATTAATCAATATTATCAATCTTACCCCATTCTACTAAGTGTTCAATTAAAAGACAACAAACAAAGAACAATGAAAACACGCAATGTATACTTGGAAACCTTCCAAATGGGAAAAACCACTGGCTGTTTAGAGCGCCACCCTTGAACCTCAAAATCCACTATTGAGTAAAAGTTTACAACCTAGGTTGACCTCCCATCTAACCCTCCAGTTACTAACCCTTTCACTCTACCCAACGGGCCTTAATAGTGATTTTGGATCACAAACCTCGTGCACTAACCACTTAGCCACAAGCTAAATCAACAATGAAGAGATAATGGTAACCTAAGTGAATATCAAAAATATTCAATTTTCAAAACTGCTAGGTCAAGGCATTCATGTTTATCTGGGATTAATAATGACAAGTAAAGCAAATCCTAGTATTAATAGTGAAATTTGGCCAGGGGTCAAAGAGAAATTTTCCACCCATAATCGACAATCATGATGCCTGGAAAGACTGTAAAGCCACCCCGTAAAAGCAGGGAAGGTCGGTTCGGCTTCAAAGCTACCATAAGACAAGCCAGGCGCGACCGGGATGAGCCCCCACAAGAGTACTAGAAGATGGGCTTCTCGAGGACATCTATCGAGGAACCTCGGCTCTGAGATTGAGCTCCATAACCTCCCCGTAGATGCCAGGGAAAGTCTCTAAGCTCAATAGACATTCGAAAGAAGCCCGCCAACCTCTCCAGAAGCCCGTTGTCCTTGCTGGACATAAAGGAAGAGTCACGCCTAAATCTACACTACCCCAGTTACCTCCCGGGAAGGTCTACAAGGGAACCTCAAGCCCCCATGGGTCAGGGAAAATCCATCTTAAGCTTCTAAGAACAGAGCCAGAGTAGGGGTCTACCTCGCTCTACGGGGCAACAGGCAGCTGGCAGGGTGACCTCCATGAAGATCCATGGTACAAGTACACATAGGATTATCTCCACGTAATATTTACATGCACGTCAAGAGTTTAATTCAAATAAGGGAACAAACTTATCTTCATCAACGATATCATCGAATCCGGAAACAATTCAAATTTAAATAACGAATCCTGCCCGATAAGGAGGGAACGGATTCATGAGATCACAGTAGAGTATTCGCTTACTAAAAACCTACTTGGACGATATATATAGGAGAGGACATGCATGGTAGAGAGGGACACATACACACAGAAAGACAGAAAAACAAAGACATATACAAGAATTAGAGAACAATACACATACAAAAATACAATAAGAGATATACAAGTAGAAGGAGGGCTTAAATTCTGGATCCAGAACACTGTCACCTTCATCTCCACTATTCGACAGGCACCGAGTTGCCACAACCCTAAACCTCCGAGAAACTATGAGCAAACAAGAGAGTTATTTGTATCTTAAAGCAATATATCAATAATAAAGCTTCAATTTACTGTTATTACGTTTCAGCCACTCGTCTCTCTTTTAACTAGGTCAGGAACCAACTGTACCGACCCCGACCACAACTTTAATGGTTGTGGTCTCGAGGGTGTTGATAGGAATTTCTCATCTCGAGCAAATTTCCCATCAACATTTTCTGGCGCCGTCTTTGGGAAACCTCTCACACCACCATCTTTTTACATTCAAAAAGTTCGTTATTTCAAAGTCATCATGAAGCTCCGCTCCTCACAAGGGCAGCAGGGCACCTCGGGACAACCTTTTGCTACATCGACACGAAAGGTCTAGAGGAAAAGGAAAAAATCAGGGCTCCATAGCCAAATTCCCATCCAGGCAGCTACTGTGCAGGCTCTGGATCCCCCTATGGGAAGCCAGGTAGAGCTTGACCAACAAGCGGCAGCCTTTGTAGAGAATGTTCACCGTCGACTACTCTTTGAGGGAATCGCTATCCAACAAACGGGTCTCTGCAATCAAGGGGAATCAAACAGGCCTGGGGCTAGGCAACCCTCCTTTGATCGCTTGGGGCCTGCCCCTCGGGAAACAACTCGTAATAAAGCGGGGCTCCCACCTCGATCCAGGATAGGCTAGGGCCCATGCCCTATGTTCCCGAAGCGCTGCCACGCTACCAACCGCAACAAGTCAGATCTGCGGCAGATGTCCTTCCCCGGGGATGGGAAGAGCTTCTCCACCCAACAACTATAAGGAGGGAAGCCCGGGGTAGAGAAGAAGAAAGTCAGCAAAGCCCCCGAACGAGCCGTCTCCGAAGAAGGAACCGGGTAGAGGTCACCAGTTCATCAAAGAGATCTGACGGTGAGGAATCCGAGATCGATTCAAGGAAGTCTAAAAGCAAGCAACTAAGGGACCAGGTAGCAGAGATACAGAAAAAGGTTCAATTGATGAAGAAGAGGAAGTACAAGGAGGACAAGAAAGATCCTCTAAGTGAAATGAACGCCCCCTTCACCAGAAGGATCTGGAGGCAAAGCTCCCACCAAAGTTCAAAATGCCAGCAGACAGGTTCTCCGGGACTGAAGATCCACTGAGCCAATAAGAGAGCTTCGTTTAACAGATAGAGGTCCTGAACACAACCAGGGCCGTTATGTGTCGGATGTTCCCCACTACACTCACGGATTATGCTAAGACCTGGTTTAGGAAACTACCCGCTAGGAGAGTGGATTCCTTCACCAAATTATCAATTGGTTTCTGCTCACAGTTCTAGGAGGTTAAGCCCCGACTGACGGACCCGATTCATCTACAATACGTGATCCAGGAGAGAGGGGAAACTCTACAGGCTTATATCAAACGGTTCCACAAGGAATTCATCCAGATCGGGGTCTTCACCGAGAGAGAAACCCTCACCAACTTCAGAAGAAACTTGTTGTCGGGAAAAATATTCTGGTCTTTTGCCAAGAGACCTCCGAAAACCTACCAGGAAGCCTATGATCAGGCTCTGGAACAGATCGAGGTAGACGAACAGCTCAAGGTCAAGATGGAGCATGACGACATGAGAGCCAAAAAGCAATAAAATAAGGAAGCTCTCAGACCCGAGCAAGATCACAAAAGCCGGAACAAACCCCTTAATAAATCAACATATGGTTTCCCTCTTCCTTAGCCCACATCAAAAAGGTATCTAGATAAACGGGCTTCTCTTCAAGCTTTAACACCTCCCAGGACAGTGGCCTTTATAGCCCGCGATGAGAGGGGGTACGACAATTACAATCCCTTGAATGCATCCTAAGAAACAGTCTACCTCACAATTCGGTTGTTACAGAAGCCTGCTACTATGAAAGCTCTGGTCGATAAAAGAAATCGTTACAAATATTGTGACTTTCACGAGGACGTTGGGCACAATACTTCAGAATGCTATAACCTGCGGAACCAAATTGAGGCTTTGATAAGGGGAGAATGTTTGATAGAGTTCTTACAACAAGTCGGGCGAACATTCAAACTGGAAGGGAGGTGCAAGCTAAAATCCGAGAACATGCTGAGGAGAGGAAGGGAGAGCAGGCAGACCTGATGCAACAGATTCAGGTAATACATACTATCAGCAGAGGTCCCACTCTAGCCGGCACCTCCAACAATTCCAGGAAAAACCATACGAGGAAGGTCCCTCGTACGGATAAGGGGAGGGATACCTTCAAGGTTAACCAGAGAGCGACCAACCCTTCCCAGCTATCTCAGATCATCTTTACCGAAGCAGATGTCTTTATCACCGTACAGCCACATGATGACCTCATGGTCATTACAGTATAAATTTCCAACTTCATGGTACACCGTGTGCTTGTCGACACAGGTAGCAGAGTCGACGTTCTATTCAAAGACACTTTGGAGAAACTAAACTTGAAGCAATTGTGCTACAACAGTTGTACTACTCTATTATACGGTTTCACTGGGGACTCCATCACACCCGTAGGATCAAAAATCCTACCAGTGATCATCGAAGCCGTACCTCTCCAACAAAACACCATGACCAGCTTCGTTGTGGTGGATACCTCGTCGGCCTACAACGTAATATTAGGAAGGCCATTCCTATCATCCCCGAAGGGGGTCCTGTCTATTTACCACAATGTCCTGAAGTTCCCGGTAGGAGACAACATGGGAGAGGTTCAGGGTGATCAGCATGCAGCTAGGAAATGCTACGCAGTGTCATCTAACCCAGCAGCTCTAGCTAAAAACCTCACCCAAGTAACAACTATCCAAGGCAGGATAACCCCGGCACTAAACCTGGAAGACGAGGGCTCCACCGATTGTCCCGAAGAAGGCCTTATGGTGCCTGACATGGAAGAACAGAGAAGGGAATGGGCCAGCGGCCACCCGATCGATAAGTTAGAGGAAATTCCTGTTAGATTAAGTGATCCCTCGAAGGTCGTCAAGATCGGAGCTACTCTTAAGCTAGGAATGAAAGAGGGCTTGATTAGGCTCCTTATGGAGTTCAATGACATTTTCTCCTGGAGTCATACGGAGATGCCGGGGATCCCGATGACATTAGGTGTACATCGAATGGCTGTGGATCCGACCTTCAAGCCCTTCAAACAGAAAAGGCACCACTCCAACACTGAAATAAATATGGCAGTTCAAGAATAGGTGGATAAACTCAACCAGGAGGGCTTCATTCAAGAAGCCCGCTACCCCGAATGGCTCGCCAACGTTGTCATGGTCACAAAGGCAAAAAGGAAGTGGTGCATGTACGTGGACTACACCGACCTTAACCGGGCATGCCCGAAGGGCAGTTTTCCTCTACCAAAAATTGATCAGTTGGTCGATTCCAGCTTCGGGATCAAGCTCATTAGCTTCATGGATGATTTTTTTCGGCTAAAATCATATTACGATGCATTCCGCGAACCAAGAAAAGACCTGCTTCATCACCGCGAAAGGCCCATACTGCTACAAGGTGATGTCTTTGGGCTCAAAAATGCTGGAGCTACTTACCAACAGTTAGTCAACCGTTTGTTCAAACCTGAAATTAGAAGGTCGATAGAGGTGTATATCGACGATATGATCACTAAATCTTTGACCTTAGATGGCCACCAGGACGACCTTCGTAGGACTTTCATGATCCTATGGGAAAACCAGATGAGGTTAAACCCTTCCAAATGCGCCTTTGGTGTAACTGCGGGGAAGTATCTGGGCTTCATGGTCTATGAGAGAGGCATAGAGGCTAACCCAGAAAAAATCATGGCTATTCTGGATCTAGAATCCCCCATATCTCTTAAACAGGTTCAAGCCTTGACCGGTCAGGTAGCAGCGCTCAACAGGTTCATGTCCCGATCTACCAATAAGTTCCTACCATTCTTCAAAATTATCAAGCAGGGAAGAAACATAAAGTGGGATCAGGAGAGCAAACAGGTTTTCCAAGCTTTGAAAAGATACCTAACAAGCCCTCTCTTGCTGGTCAAGCCAAATCCTAGAGAAGAGCTCCAAATATACTTGGCCATTTCAGAAACGGCTCTAAATGGGGCCTTGGTCAAGAATTACGGGGATAGGATCCAGCAACCTATCTACTATGTGAGTCGCGCTCTAACCAAGCTCGAAAAGAACTATACTCTGCAGGAGAAGATCGCTTATGCCTTGGTGACCTCAGCAAGGAAACTCCGTCCTTACTTTCATGCTCATTCAATAGTAGTGGTGACGGACCAACCCCTCCGTCAGTTCTTGCAAAGGCCGGATGTTTCTAGAAGGCTTGTTCTATGGGCCCTAGAGCTTACCCAGTTCGATTTAAAGTATAAGCCTAGGATCACGATAAAAGCTCAAGCACTAGCGGACTTTGTAACAAAGCTTTCAGTACCTTCAGATCAGGGAACCCCCGTGGTAACAAATGTCACCCTTGAGAGGATTCCAGAATCTAACAACTGGCCAGAGGGTTGTGAGTCATGGACTCTCTACACTGACGAAGCATTCGGGCAGTCCGGGGGAGGAGCAGGCATAGTTTTCATCGACCCAAAAGGAATTGAGTGCTGTTATTGTATCAGGTTTGAATTTACAGCCACGAGCAATGAAACAGAATACGAAGCCCTGCTAGCTGGGATAAAAGCTGGGATAAAAACTGTGATAGAGCTCGGGGTTGATTACTTGAATATCAAGAGCGACTCTTCACACGTGGTCAACCAAATTTCCTGGGGATTATCAGGCCAAAGGGGATAATATAATCGCTTACCTGAAACTGGTGCAACAACTTAGGACTAGATTTAGGGGATTCAGAATCGAGCAGATACCTCGACAGCTAAATCATCGGGCTGACGTCCGAGCCAAGATAGCTACCTATGGTCTCTACCTCACGGAGTCCCTCTTAAAGTAATCACTATACCTAGCATTATGACTGGTAAGGAAGCTTATACCCGGGACCGACAGCCATGCTAGATGAATCCTATAGCATAATATCTACAGGACGGGAAACTCCCCAAGGAGCCTGACCAAGCTAAGAGGGTCAAAAGGCTCTCAGTCCGGTATTGTATGGTTGATGAGCATTTATACCGAAGGGGAAAATCCCTTCCCCTACTCCGATGTCTACACCCTGAAGATGCCAAGTGGGATTTGAGAGAGGTTCATTTTGGGGAATGCGGGAACCATATTGGTGGAGAGCCTTGGCATATCAGGTTCTACGCATGGGGTATTACTGGCCGACCATCCATCAAGATGCTAAGAACTTGGTACAAACCTGCGAGGCATGCAGAAGGCCGTAAATTTGAGTCACCTCCCTCCGGAGCGTTTGTCATCCCTTAGCTCACCATACCCCTTTGCTATGTGGGGAGTCGATTTGATTGGACCGCTTCCTACAGCTTCGGGATAGGCCAAGCACATTATTGTAGCGATTGATTACTTTACAAGATGGGTTGAAGCTGGACCACTGTACCAGATATCGAAAGAGAACACAACAAGGTCCATCAAGACCAATGTAGTTTGTAGGTTCGGAACCCCTCTTACCATCATTACCGACCTTGGAAAACAGTACCACATTGGCCGATTCAGAGATTTATGCCAAGGTTTGGGAATCGACCTTCGGTTTGCTTCGGTAGCCCACCCTCCGACCAATGGTTTGGTAGAATCCACGAACAAAACCATCAAGAAGTTGTTAAAGAAAAAGCTACAACAAAAGAAAGGCAGATGGGTAGAAGAGCTTCCTGAGGTCCTCTAGGCTTACCGTACTACAAGGAAAACAGCTTCCAGGGAAACGCCCTACTCACTGGCCTTCGGAGTTGAAGCAGTCCTACCTATAGAGCATAAGTTGACCTCCTTTAGAGTCCAACGATTTGAATTGGGAAGCAATGAAAGCAAGCTCCGAGCTAGCTTGGACCTCCTGGAATAAAAGCAAGATAGAATAGCTGAAAAGGTAGCAATCCACAAAGGCAGGATTGCTAGGTACTTCAACAAGAGGGTTAAAACCCGAAGCTTCAAATAAGGGGATCTAATCCTAAGGAAAGTGACGTTGAACACTAGGAAGAGGTCAGACGGGGTCTTAGGGCCCAACTGGGAAGAACCCTACCTAATAAAGATGGTGATAAGTAATGTGGTGTACAAGCTCGAGGTTATGGATGGCCGACTCATCGACCATACTTGGAATGCAGATCACCTAAGGAAATTCTACCCTTGAACAGGGGACTCAAGAGCAGGCAACCTCCGACTAGCTTTTCTTATTTTTTTCTTCTGACAGTATTGTACTCCATCTTCCATATCAATAAAGCTTACCTTTTCCTGTTTACTCCTTCTTCAACTATGTCCTACAATGATTTAGGTTTACATGGAAAGTTTCGACATTATCGCCTCAAGACCAGGGGTAAGTCGGGGAACCCCCTCACTACTCCTGGTGCCTCGACCAGGCACCACTCCCAACCAAGAAGGGTCTGAGTGTAAGAGCATAGTTCCTATCCAGATCTCAAGACCAGGAAATAGCTAGATAGCTCTCCTAATGCCTTGGTTGGGCTACAACCCCTAAAAAGGATCTGAGTGTATGAGCATAGTTGCCATACAGATCTCAAGACCATGAAATAGTTAGATAGCCCTCATGATGCCTTGGTCGAGCTACCACCCCCAAGAAAGATCTGAGTGTAAGAGCATAGTTCCCATCCAGATCTCAAGACCAGGAAATAGCTAGATAGCGCTCCTGATGCCTTGGTCGGGCTACCACCCCCAAGAAGGATCTGAGTGTAAGAGCATAGTTGCCATCCAAATCTCAAGACTAGGAAATAGCTAGATAGCCCTCCAGATGCCTTGGTCAAGCTACCGTTCCCCCAAAGAAGGAATCGAGCTTGAAGCGCGGAAGCCCTCCTGATCCCGAGCCTAAGAAGGGGGCTAAACAGGTCTTTACAACCCCCCAAAGGAGCTTGGGGATAGAGGGCTCAATTTACTTAAACTCTAAATGCTCTTGTTATTTCACTAGTTCTCCTTGATACAGGGTTACTTACTACAGCAGACCACAATCAAATAAGGGGACTGTCAGCTAAAATAGTTGAGCTAGGAGTTTCATTAGTACGGGGACTCAATACTAATAACCTTTTTTCTTATCTTGTTATTTCCCTAAAAGATAGCTCGTTTCGATATAAAAGCTAGACCTAGAGGAAGACCAAGCAAGTACATGCAAGCCAAAGTTAGACCTGAGATTAAAATTTTATTATCAAGTAAAGGAGCCTATCCCTCAACAAGGCTACAACAAGCAAAGGGGGACCAATCCCTGGTTCCGGGCTACAAAAGAAAATTAATAAAAGATCAAACACTGTTAAAGTTGGGATGCCCACCCCATTTTTCGGGCATTCAAAATAGATTACATGAGAAAGAACTCAAGCTTCTTCGTCTTCCTGAGGACCTCCAACCTTCTCCTCTACAGAATGAACCTCGGCCTCTGCTCCCCTTTTCTGTCGTGGCTCATCCTGGTCAGCTGCATCATCCGCCTCAGCCGCCTCTGCCATCTCCTATTGGGATCAGCCCCGGCTGCCTCAGGGTCAACAGGATCCTCCTCCACAATTTCATTGATCACCACCATAACTTCAGGCAGTATAGCTGCATCAAGAAGGCTTGTCACCGACTCTGGCATGTTCTCGCCTTCTGTTGACTCCATTTCTGAGAGCACTGTGGGGGGATCTCAGGTTTCAGTAAGGCCTCCTTCTAGCTCCTCGTTGTGAATCCCCTTTGAGGATTCACCGGGACCAGATGCTGGAAAGACTGGAACAGGAGGAGGCAGATCTGGCACCTCTAACTGCTTCTTAGCTCCCTCCCCGGAAGGACAAGCTCCATCAATTTTGGGGCGAGACATCCCCGCAGCCAGCTACATGACCTCTTCTCTATCCCAGCCAGCGATGTTAGAGAGATCAAATGGGGGAGGAAAAGCCTCTGCAACCTGATAGGAGGCATAGAAATACCCCTCGCTAAAGGAGGCTTCCACTTCGGCTTGGAGCTGGGTAATTCGAGCCTACAAGGTTTGGTTCTCAACATCTAGGGCATTCACCTCTCCCCTCAAGTCATCTCACTGGCTAGCCCGCCGCTTCGACCGGAAAGTCTCCTGATCAAAATCCCGCTTCAGCCTCTCATGATAGCAATGAATCTCAGATAGATGTTTCTCTATTCCTTGTTGGTTGGAGGTCATCTCTTGGACTAGCGTCTGAGCCCGCGCTAGTAACCCCATGGCTCGCTCAGCTTCAGCCTCAGCCTTAGCTGCTCGATCATGGAGGAAGGCTAAATAATGCCCCATAGCTACCTGAAACTTGAAAGCATGCAAAGGAAAATCATGTTAGAAAATGACAAGTCAAGCAGCTGAATGAAGAAGTAAAAACTATAATTACCTCGGCTAGAAGAGCGGACACTTTCGTGATCAAAATGTCCATCGGCATCACAGTCATCCTAGAAAGCCCTCTGCCTGGACAAGATGCTACAAATTACTTTAGGACCTCATCCTGACCCACAGAGCTCGATTGCTGGTGGGGGCGAGAAGAGGCGACCTCAGAAATATCAGCATCAGGCTCCCTGGAAACCTCGATTACCCCAGGATACAACAGGATCTACAAAGAGGGGTAGCTTGACTCGGGGAGCATCATTTGGAGCAGTAACTACTGGAGGAGGGGCAGGAATAGACTAATTGATGACTTGGGAGGTAGACCCTCCTCGATTTAGAGCCTTCGCAGCCCGAGATGCCAGAAGAGCCATCTTGGACTTCACTTGGGAAGAAAAGGGGGAAGGAACGAACGAGGCAGCTACCTTAGTGGTTGACCCCCAATTCTCAAGAATTGCCGGGAGAGCTCCCGGGGACGATCTGGAAAGAGGAGTAGGTATCCCAGCTTGTCGGGCTTCGCAAGAAGCTGGAGCAACAACAAACGTTGTTAGAGAAAAGAATCAAGACCATCATAACCGAACCATCCAATAAAAATAAAAACAACAACAAGATAGATCGAGATACTTACGAAGGGTAGCACCGGATATCCATAGGTACCTGTTTACCCTGCGGGGATCAAAGGGGTCGGCGGTTGGAAACTTCAGATTAAAGTTATTCCGAGCTATGATGGTCTTCAGCACGGCTTCAGACTCAGCAGGTAAGAAATCCCGCTCCCAGATGGGTTTATCACTAAAGGCGGTGGAAACCTCCCCCCGCCAATACCTATTCTTCTTTCCAAGCGGGTTCCTTCTTTGAAGCCCCTGGGATGATAAAATTAAGAATGTTCTTGGCCTTTGCATAGAATTGGCCTTGTGGGACTCTTGCCAGGCTACCGATCTGGAAAAGGAAGGCGAGCTCCTCAGTAGCAGGCTCTCTGGTTAAGTTGCTCAGCTCGTATTGCTCCCTCCACAATACCAAGAAGCCGATTAGATACCTCCAGAAGCCAGACGTCAGTTGAAGCGGAGCCAGCTGAAGGGCATTGAGAGCCCGTCGAAGGGTAGAGTGAAGAAAGAGCCTCACCCCGCTCTCAAAAGCAACGATGTGGATAGGAAGCACGCCTTTGGGCGGGATAAAAACATCGTAGTTCCAATGGGGGACAGTTAGAGAAACAGTATCAGGAATACCATACTTGTCCCATAGACGGCCGATCGACTGAGGGTGGACAGTAGAGTCGGGGATGAACCTGGGTTCGAAAGGAAGGGTTATCACTGAAGGAAGCTCCGCCACTGTGACTTAAGCCCTCCCGACCGCATCTAATCTATCCCCGACGTCATAGTCTTCATCGACTAGGTTCAGAGGATTTTCAGGCCAATTTGAAAAGCCAGAGCCTATAGAAGCGTTTCTGTTAGAACAACGGCGTTGGCGCAGTGGGGAAGATTTTTTATCGCTTGCAATCCCTCTCACCCGTTTAAGAGAAGCTAGGTTAGGTCCCCCGGAGCCCTCCACCAAGGCATCAACACTATCTGTAAAAGTCAACATTGATGGGCAAGAGAGATGAGAAAGCAAGCGGAAGATAGAGACAGAGAGAGCAGGGAAGAAGAAATTTGAAAGTTTGAAGTTTTGAGGAAGTATAAAGAAAGTGACGGTCAGGCCGGGTTTAAATAGTGGTTTATTGGCGATATCCTTGGGAAGATCATCTGAAAACCGTATTGCAGCCGTTTTTCTTCGAATAACACTCAGTTTCAAATTCAAAATGTTGGGTAATGAATGAGAAAATTTCGCTCTCAATAATAATCTTTATGGCGAAAAACTTTCTCAATTAAATAATGAATCTGACTCTAACCCCAACTCTACCACCGGTGTTCAAGTCAGAGGGGACTTCTATTAATAGTGAAATTTTGCCAGGGGTCAAAGAGAAATTTTCCACCCATAATCGACAATCATGAAGCCCGAAAAGATAGTAAAGCCACCCCGTAGGAGCAGAGAAGGCAGGTTCAGCTTCAAAGCTACCAGAAGACAAGCCAGGCTTGACCAAGATGAGCCCTCACAAGAGTACTGGAAGTCGGGCTTCTCCAGGACATCTATCGGGGAACCTCAGCTCTTAGGTCAAGCTCCATAACCACCCCTAAATGACAGGGGAAGTCGTCCAAGCTCAAGAGACATTCGAAATAAACCCGCCAACCTCTCCAGAAGCCCGTTGTCCTTGCTGGACATAAAGGAAGAGTCATGCCTAAATCTACACTACCCCAGCTACCTCGTAGATCTGGTGTCATTGCTAGTGTTGTGCATGAAGACCAGCGCACCACCAGCGACAGACCATTGGAAAGCTACGCTGGTGAATACTTTACTCGAGTGGCGCACTACTCACTTCCTTTACACTTATACACAAACTATGCAAGAGAAAAGAGGTGAAGGGAATGCATCCTAATTCCTAACATGACATGAAATTTTAATCACAAGATGCAATCAATTTAATCAAGCAAAAGAGAACAAAATTAGGCACATGGCAAGACAATTAAGCACAAATTCAAAGTGATCAAAACATGCATAAGAGTGAGTGTGTGCACTAAATCTCTTCAATGAAGTTAAGCAAATGATATACCTCTAAAGCTTGAACTTGATCGTGAGCAAGGCTGGCCTAAACTACCCTTACATAATTATCCACAAATGTGGTTTTTCAAAAGAAATGAGCCAATCAGAAACCGAGGAACTTACACCCTCTAGGAAATCAGGTCGAGCTTGACCAACAAACGACGAGCTTCGTAGAAAATGTCTGCCTTTGACTGCTCGCTGAGGGCATTACCATCCAGCAAGCAGACCTTTACAATCGGGGGGAGTCAAGCAGGACCGGGGCCAAGCAGCCCGACTTTGATCGCCTGGGATCTACTCCTCAGGAACCAATTTGTAATAGAACGGGACTCCTCAATCCGGGACAGGTTAGGGCCCATGCCCCTGTTCCCAAAGCGCTACCACGTAACTAATCAAGGCAAGTCAAATCCGCAGTGGACATCCTTCCCCAAGAGCGGGGAGAATTTCTCCACCCAACTACTTTAGGGAGAGAAGCCAGAGGTAGAGAAGAAGAAAGTCAGCAAAACCCCCGGGCAGACTTGCTCTGAAGAAGGAACCGGGTAGAGGTCGTCAATTTGTTAGAATGATCTGATGGTGAGAAAACCGAGATCCACTAAAAGAAATCTGAAAGCAAACGTCTAAAAGACCAGTTGGCAGAGATTCAGAAGGAGGTCCAATTGATGAAGAAGGGAAAGTATAAGGAGGACAAGAAAGATCCTTTAAGTGAAATGAATGCACCCTTCACCAGAAGGATCTGGGAGGCTGAGCTCCTGCCCAAATTCAAAATGCCGACTGATAGTTTCTCTGGGACAAAAGATCCCTTGAACCACTTAGAGAGCTTCGTTCAACAGATAGAGGTCCAAAACACAACCAGGACCGCTATGTGTCAAATGTTCCCCACAACACTTACAGATTACGCAAAAACCTGGTTTAGGAAACTACCTGCTGGTAGTGTGGATTCCTTCACCAAGATATCAACCGATTTCTGCTCACAATTCCAGGGATTTAAGCCCCGGTTGAAGGACCCGATCCACCTACAGTACGTGATCCATAAGAGAAGGGAAACCCTTCAGGCTTATGTCGAGCGTTTCCATGTGGAAGTCATCCAGATGGGGGTGTTCACTGAGAAAGAAACCCTCACCAACTTCAGAAGGAACCTGTGGGTAGGAAAACTTTTCCAATCTTTTGCCAATAGACCTCTGGAAACCTACCAAGAAGCCTATAATCGGGTTCTAGAGCATATTGAGGTCGACGAATAGCTCAAGGTCAAGATGGAACACGATGACATGAGAATCGTAAAGCGACAAAAGATGGAAGCTCCCAGACCTGAGCAAGCTCAAAAAAAACAGAACAAACCCCGTAATAAATCAACATACCGCTTCCCCCTTTCTCAACCCATATCGGAAAGATATCCAGATAAACGAACTCTTCCTAAAGCTTCACCACCTCCCAGAACAGTAGCCCTTATAGCTCGCGATGAGAGGAGGTACGATCATTACACTCCCTTAAATGCATCCAGTGAAATAGTCTATCTTGCCATTCTGGACAAGGGTTTGTAAAAGAAGCCCATTCCCATGAAAGCCCCGGTCGATAAGAGAAATCGTTATAAATATTGTGGGGACAACACTTCAGAATGCTATAACCTGTGGAACCAGATCGAAGCTTTGATAATGGGAGGATGCCTGGTGGAATTCTTACAGCAAGTCAGGGAGAACATTAAGACTGAAAGGAAGGTGCAAGCCAAGATCCGAGAACATGTCGAGAAAATTAAGGGGAGCAGGGGACCTGATGTAACAGATTCAGATAATACATACTATCAGCGGGAGGCCTACTCTGGCCGGCATCTCCAACAGTTCCAGGAAAAACCATGTTAGGAAAGTCCCTCGTACGGACGAGGGGCGGGATATCTTTAAGGTGGACCAGAGACCAACCAACCTTTCCAAGTTGTCACAAATCATTTTCACCGAAGCGGATGTCTACAACAACGTGCAGCCTTATGATGACTCTATAGTGATCACGGTACAGATTGCAAACTGCATGATACACCGTGTGCTCGTCGACACAGGTAGCAGCATTGACGTCTTGTTTAAAGATATTTTGGAAAAGCTAAACTTGAAACAATGGTGTTACAATAGCTGTACTACTCCGTTATATGGGTTCACTGGGGACTCAGTCACACCCGTGGGATCAAAAATCCTATCAGTGATCATTGGAGCCATACATCTTCAGCAGAATATCATGACCGACTTCGTGGTGGTAGATACCCCATTGGCCTAGAATGCAATATTGGGGAGGCCATTTCTATCATCCCTGAAAGGGGTCCTTTCTGTTTACCACAACGTCCTGAAGTTCCCAGTAGGAGATAAGGTGGGGGAATTTCAGGGTGATCAGCAAACAGCCAGGAGATGCTACGCAGTATCGGCCAACCCAGCAGCTCTAGCAAACAACTCGCCCAAATGACAACAATCCAAGACAGGACAACCCTATACTAAGCCTTGGAGATGTAGGATCAACCGATCACCCTGAAGATGACCTTATAATGCCCGACAAGCAAGAACAAAGAAAGGAATGGGCCAGCGGCCATCCTGTGGATAAGTTAGAAGAGATTCCTGTCCGAGTAGGCGATCCCTCGAAGGTCATCAAAATCAGAGTAACCATTGAGCCGGGAATGAAATAGGGCTTGATCAGGCTCCTCACAGAGTTTAACGACATTTTTGCTTGGAGTCATGCTGAGAAGCCAGGGATCAAGATGACATTAGCTGCTCATCGATTGGCAGTGGATCCGACCTTCAAACCCACTAAACAAAAAAGGTGCCACTTTAACACCAAAAGAAATGTTACGGTTCAGGAAGCGGCGAACAAACTGACTCGGGCGGGCTTCATTCAAGAAGCACGTTATCCCAAGTGGATTGCCAACGTGGTCATGGTCACGAAGGAAAATAAAAAGTGGCACATGTATCTAGATTACACTGACCTCAACCGGGCATGCCCAAAGGACAACTTCTTTCTACCAAAAATTGATAAGCTGGTCGATTTTACCTCAGGAAACAAGCTCATGAGCTTCATGAACGTATTTTCAGGGTACAATTAGATTATGATACACCCCGCGGACCAGGAAAAGACCAGTTTTAATACAGCTCAAGGCTTGTACTGCTATAAGGTGATGCCTTTCGGGCTCAAGAACGCTAGAGCTACTTATCAGTGGCTGGTCAATTGGTTGTTCAAGCCCTAAATCAGAAGGTCAATGAAGGTGTATATCAATGACATGATCACCAAGACTTCAACCTTAGAAGGCCACCTAGATGACCTTCGTAGAACCTTCATGTTCCTAAGGGAGAACCAGATGAGGTTGAACCCTTCCAAATGCGTATTTGGGGTAACTGCGGGGAAGTTTCTAGGATTCATGGTTCATGAGAGAGGCATAGAGGCTAACCCGGAAAAGATCATGGCTATCCTAGATCTAGAATCCCCCACATCTCTTAAACAGGTTCAAGCCTTGACCGAACATGTAGCAGTGCTCAATAGGTTCATCTCTTGGTCTACCGATAAGTGTCTACCATTCTTCAAAGCCATTAAGCAGGGAAGAAACATGAAATGGGATCAGGAGAGCGAACAAGCTTTTCAAGCTCTGAAAATATACCTATCAAGCTCTCAACTGCTGGTTAAGCCAAGTCCTAGAGAAGAGCGTCAAATATACTTGGCCATTTCAGAAACCGCCGTAAGTAGGGCATTAGTCAAGGAATACTGGGATAGGGTCCAGCGACCTATTTACTATGTGAGTCATGCTCTAACCAAGCCCGAAAATACTATACTCTGTTGGAGAAGTTCGTTTATGCCTTGGTGACCTCAGTAAGGAAGCTTCTTCCCTACTTCCATGCTCATTCAATAGCAGTGGTGATAGACCAACCCCTCCGTCAATTCTTACAAAGGCTGGATGTTTTCGGAAGGCTGTTTCTATGGGCCCTAGAGCTTACCCAGTTTGATTTAAGGTATAAGCCTAGGATAGCAATAAAAGCTCAGGCACTAGCAGACTTTATAGCAGAGCTCTCAATACCTTCAAAACAAGCAACCCCCACGGTAACAGACGCAACCCCTAAGATGATTCCAGAATCTGACAACTGGCCAGAAGGTTACGAGTCATGGACTCTCTACACTGATGGAGCTTCCAGGCAAGCTGAGGGAGGAGCTGGCATAAACCTAATCAACCTAGAAAGAACTGAGTGCTGCCATTGTTTCAGGTTTGAATTTAAAGTTATAAACAACGAGGCAGAGTACGAATCCCTTCTAGCCGGAATAAAGGCAGCCATGGAACTCTGGGTTGATTACCTAAATGTTAAGAGCGACTCTTTGCTCGTGGACCTAGCAAGATAGCCCTCATGATGCCTTGGTCAGGCTACCACCCCTAAGAAGGGTATGAGTGTAAGAGCATAGTTGTCATCCAGATCTCAAAATCAGGATATAACTAGATAGTCCTATTGATGCCTTATTCGGGCTACTGAAAATACAATCATGGTTAAATGCTCAAGGCTAACCTAGAAGGGGGTGAATAGGTAAGGCACCTTTTTCGACTCCCTTAGAAACAAACAAAAGTTTATCCCTCTAGATTGCTTGTATCACAATATATATATATATATATATATATATATATATATATATATTAAAGACAATTAATCAATATATAAACACAAGTAAAGTGTGATACAAACAAGTAATTGTAACACATACACAATCTATATTATAAAGAGGAAGTCAATATACATAAAGAGTTTTATCCACAATACAAATATTAGAGAGATAGGGATAGAGAAAAGTTGACACAAGATATAACGTGGTAAACCTCCGAAGAGGAAACATCCACAGGCTAGCAGCCACTGGCAAACAAAATCCACTAGTAGATAAGACAAGTACAATCTCTCAAGTGACCTCTTCACCTAGAAACTACCCTCATATCCTACTCTAGAAGTTGTCGCCCTATGCTCAACAATCTGAGGCTTCACACCTCTTGTCAAGACTTTCTTGCTCACGTTATCCAGATCTTCACAACCCAAGGCAAGACTTCTTGCTCAACTATCTGAGTCTTCTCGACTCTAGTCAAGACTTCCTTGCTCACCTATCCTAGTTCTCCCAACTCTAGGCAAGACTTCTTGCTCGACTATCCAAGGCTTCACACCTTTAGCCAAGACTTCCTTGCTTAACAATCCAAGGCTTCACACCTCTTGCCAAGAATTCTTGCTCAACACCATAGGTCTCTTACCTATTGTCAAGACTTCGACAAGCACAGTCTCTCTAGGATCTAGGAAGGTAACAACTTTGTGCTTGTCGAATTGTGGAAACGAAGGTGGCCGTGTTCTGAACACAGAATTTAGGTTTTCCCCTCTTCTTTTCTTTCCTTCAATCTGTCGTTCTCCTTCTTTTTTTCCGTCTGATCCCTCCATTTTATATCCCGCTTGGCCCTATTTATATATGGTCAAAGTAGGTTTGAATTTGCTGATATCCCACCTCGATCCTACGAATCTGTTTCCTCCTTATCGGGCGAGATTCTTTATTTAAAAGTTGTGGACCTCAAGTAAATAGTGGAAACGATGATATTGTTAACGAAAATGAGTTTGTTTCCTTTTAGAAATTAAACTCTTGACTCACACATAAACGGAATTAATGTTGGTTATCATATAAATATGATCTTGTATGTCATCGCGGCATGGATTTTCATGGAGGTCACCGAGCTAGCTGCCTATCGTCTCATAGAGTGAGGTAGATCCATGCTTCGACGCTGTTCTTAGAAGCTTAGGTTTGATTTTCCCTTATCATTGGGAGCTTGAGGTGTCCTTGTAGACATTCCTAGGAGATAGCCGGGGTAGTATAGATTTAGGTGTGATTCCTCTTTTATGCTCAGCAGGGACAGCGGGCTTCTGGAGAGGTTGGCGGGCTTCTGTCTAAGACTACTGTTAAAGCTTGTCCTCTAAAATTCTTAACCCGGAGGAAGCCCACTTTGCTTATTGGGCTTCTCTCGAATGTCTCTTGAGCTTGGAGACCCCTCTGGCTTTTACGGGGAGGTTGAAGAGCTTGACCTTAGGAACCCAGGTTCCCCGATATGTGGCCTGGAGAAGCCCTGGTTCCAGTGTTCATATGGGGGCTCATCCTGGTTGCTCTTAACTTGTTTTCTGATAGTTTTGAAGTCTGGCCAGCCTTCCCTGCTCCTGCAGGTAGCTTTATGGTCTATCCAGGCTTTATGGACGTTGATTATGGGCTTTGAATTGTGGCGGGTAAGTGAAAAATTTCTCTTTGACCCCTGGCCAATTTTTACTATTAACAGAAGTCCCTTCTGACTTGAACACCGGAGGTTCCTTGTTTAATTGGGAAATTTTCCCGTTATAAAAATAATTATTGAGAGCAAAATATTCTAATTGATTACCTAATATTGAATTAGAACTAGTGTTTTCTTCGAGGAAAAAAACGGTTGCAATACGGCTCTCTCCGTGGCTGTAGGTGATCTTCCCGAGGATATCGTCGACATCATTACCCTTAACCTCTATTTAAACTCGACCTTATCATCACTTCCTTCACACTTTATCAATTTTCAAATTTTCAGATTCCTTCTTTCTTGCTACCCGATGCCGACCAACGCCCAATTGAGCAACTGAGCTCCTGTTTCTTTCTAGCATGGTCCAGAGCTTTCTCTCAGTTGTTGGAGGCTCCTTGAAATCCCGAGTATACCTCTCGAACGGTACCAGACAGGTAGCCTATCTTCATTCATATAGGGTCATCCAATGCTCAAGTGAGTCACCACTCATCCCGGATGGGTCCAAAGTCTTCTCTCCGTCTCGGGAAACTTCTAAGAATCCCGAGCATGTCTCCAAACAGTTACTAGGCCTATGTCTCCTCTCCACTTATATGGGGCCATTCATCGCCCTAGCAATCTACCTTGGTCCGGATCTACCTCTCTAATTCAAAGGTAGGCAGACTTGAAGCCCCTCATGCATCTATAGTAGCAGAGGACTTCAAGGTAGTTTCTACCTCAACACGACTAGATATGAAAGCAGAAATGGAAACCAAGTCCTTCTCATCATCAGCGCATCCATCATCTCAATAATTACAGGCTTCAGTCAGAGCGGAACCAGGCAACTCTCAACTTTCTCTGTGATCTATTCAAGGTATCCATCCTCCAATGATGATCATGTCAGAGGGAAGAAGAGCTTGAGCTGTCTAGCAAGCAACACAGAAGCATCCTTCAGCAAAAGAAGCACCCACCTTGGCTCCCAAGGTAGCCACGCTGCCATGCATAGTTTAAACCACTCCCACCATGTGGTCGTGGGTTAAAGAAGTAACCATCCTCCTTGGCTGGCACGATCTCGACCTTAGCAAACACCAGCTTGCTCTCGGAGATTATTATACCGATGGCTCCTCTCCATTTGTACGGGGCCTTCCAATGCCCTAGTGAGCCTAGCGGTTTTTCTAACAGCTTGTCATTACTCACAAGTGACACTTAATTGTTAATACAGGTGGCAAATATGAGGCATAATGCATTGTTTAGAAGATTTATAAGTGCTCTAACACGTGGAGGTCCTGGTGGTCTGCCAAGACCAATAGAAGTGCATGCTCATGACCCCATACGATACGTAGGAGACATGCTAGGGTGGTTACATCAGGTATAACATTAATACTGTTTTGGTTGGGTTTCAATTGTAGTCTTCTGATATTGCTGAGCTTTTTTTATCATGAATTTTTTTATTTAATCATATTTTAATTATATTCTGTTGCTTCCTGTGTATGCTTTGGCATCTGAACGGGAGCTTGTCCTTGGGTTACTTGATCCTGATGCAGTAGTAGATACTGGAGCTACTGCCAATCGATTCTCCAAGAGCTTGGAGAATGATTTTGTAAAGACAGACTCAGATCTGACATTTGTTCTGGATAGAATATTTGAAGGAGTTTGCATGCCATTTAAAGTGAGAGTTGAACAAGTTTTGCAGTCACAACCTAGTCTTATAATTTCATATAAACTTAGCAATACCTTGGAGTTTTACAGCTACACTGTATGTTGAACTCTATCCCTCTTTCTGCTATTCCTAGCTGTCTTTTATGCACCGTATCCCTTATTTGGATTTTTCCTTCTGCAGATACAAGATTTACTTGGCAGAGATACAGCTCTGTGTAATACTCTTTGGGTGCTCAAAGATGCTGCTCAAAAAACATTTTTTGACATTCTGAAAAGTCAAGGTCTCGATCCGTTTGGGGAGCACCCAAAGGTCCTGATTCGTTCACAGTGGGGTCTCAAGCTCCATTACGATTGTTGAAGACTCGCATCTACCACAAGCGGACTTCCAAACCGGTTACTTAACTTGGGGACTAGAAGCTCAATATTTTCTCAGTACTACAGTGAGAGGGGCGATGACCCTAGCGTGAGACAATTTCCTCTAGTTCACAATAAAAAACGTCTTTTACGGAGAGTCATTCTACTATCTACACTCATAATACAAGTCATCTCAAGATATTTTACTCGTTAAGAAACTCCTAGAGAGAGACTGGTTATCAACTGATACCACCATGCATTGATACAACATCGTAGCGACTACGTTAAGAAGGATCTAGATGGCATAGATGCCATCCAAAATCATTTCGCCAACTCGTCTAATTACCGTGATTCCTGGAAAAGAAACTCTTGGTACCCATGTTAACCACAGAAGCTTCATCCGACATGATCAAACAATACGCTCATTTATTTTGCAGGAATAAGTAGTACCCAGGTTCTCTAAGGCAATCACTGGGAACAATACTGGTTACCAATAAAAAAGGTCAAGCAAAATTCTTCATGTAATACAAGACTCAGACTCCAACCCAAAATACTTACCGGTGTTCAAGTTAGAGGGGACTTCTGTTAATAGCAAAATTTGGCTAGGGACTAAAGAAGAATTTTCCACTTCCCAGTCTTCCGGCAAGGGTCTGAATTCGGGCTCATATGACAGGGTGTCAAGGTCCCCGAGGTCGACCTACCAAGCGATCCTACAGGAGCAAGGCGAGGCCTCCTATACCATCTGAGCATCTCGCATGTGTCCAGGCTTTCCAAATAAAGCCCGACGAGACCTCGTCAAGCTCCTTATACCGGGATAAAGCCCGAAGCTAGGTCGACGTGAAAGGATCTGGGTTCCCCGACATAAAGGTAACTCGTGACACTCTCCTAGAGCTTGCTACTATCTCTACTTTCACTAGAAGACCTTCAAGGTGCCGAACTTGTCTTGCAAAGGCACTCTTGCCTCGTCGAGGTATAATCTTGACCTGTTTGAGCATAAAAGGAAGAAACTCGTAAAGGTCCGTCGTCACCAAAATCGCCAAGATCCACTGTAGATCCTAGTATGGTTAAATCAAGTAGCAAGAGCAGTACTCGAGCGTACTTCTCCACCCTTTCAGAAGCGAGCCAAGGTCGCCTATTTATGGCAAACACCTTACCAAGGCCTGTTAGCCAAGCTCGCTACCTAGCTAGGAAGCCTGCATAATTAGGTCAAGCTATATGATAAAGCTCGGCATAGCTAAACCAAGCTCTCAACTACAAGGTTGGAACCCAATGGGATATTTTGCCTCTAAAATGGTTAGCACAAGCTCCATGGGAAGACCAGCATCTAGCTCTGTGACAATCGAGAGGTTCCCGGGGGACCCCGCCAGTGTACTGGATCCTAGGGTACCCCACCCTAAAGGAATATCAAATGTCACCCTAGGTAACCTCCATGAAGTGCCTCTCCAAAGTGACATGCAGAACTAGAGCTCTCATCTCTGCAACGTAGGAAAAGAGGATTGACTTCCATCACATTTAAAGTACCATTAATGAGGTCAACCGCATTCATGAAGGCAGTCAACCCAGTTAATGACATGATCAACACCATTAATAAGAGAATATTCAACTCTTTAATGGCCATCATTAGTGAAAGAGTCCAAAGAGGAAACAAATACCTTTTCCTCCAAGATATCCTCGACAACCGATTATTGGGGGTCAACTATAACAAAAAATCTCGCCTACCAAGAATGGAAGAATCCGAAGAGGAACAATCATATCTTCTTCGAGATAATAGCTCTAAGCCAATCAACTACATTAAGGAAGGATCGTATTTGAAGAGTCCCGGACTTGCACTCCAATGTGGTCATCATGTATAAATATGCATGTAAAAGGCATATTGTATCGGTCTCCAAAAAATGACAGAAGACACATGCTTCTTTAAAAGTTCTCTCTACATCATCATTGTATGTGTACCCTGATCTGGAAAATATCGGTCTCTAAAAAATGACAGAAGACACATGCTTCTTTAAAAGTTCTCTCAACATCATCATTGTATGTGTACCCCGATCAGGAAAATATCGGGCTCTAAAAAATGACAGAAGATACATGTTTCGTTTGGAGATCTCTTGACATCATCAATGTATGTATTACCTTTACCTAGAATATATCGGTATCGGTCTACATTCGACCACCATTGTAAGCTCTCCGGAGCGACTACGTTGTATTACTTCACCATTCTTGTAAGCTCCCCGAAGCATTCTTTGATATATACATAAGGAAGGGTATTCCCCCTTTTTTCGGATACTGCCTTGGGGTTTTTCAGCATGTGATCATTCGTGATGCTTTTTCACCCTTGGTCAGTCCACTTCCCTCTAGAAAAGATTCGTGTTTCTCTTACTTGTGTCCTGTGTAATGCATGTGTATATGAGAGGAACCGACCTCATTGGACCTAGCTCTCTAATCTTTCTTACATGAGAGGAACCGAATCTAGTTTCCTACCTCGCTGGACCTAGCGCTCTTATCTTCCTATCTACATGCTAAAGTCGCATATCAAGATGAGGAGAAACCACTCAGACCAGCTTGAAGTAAGTCGATGGGCTCTCCTGCATCATCTCTATGGCAGAAATTGAGCTCTTCGACACTGAAGCTAGATAAGCCCCCTCCTTACTTGCTATCTAGGTCGGGGAATTACAGGAAGGAATCGGGCTCCATAACCTGGCTCTAGAACCGGGCTTCAGAACTGGGCTCCAGGTACCATGACGGGATCCGACCCTGACCGAGGACCAGGACCGGGACAAAGATCAACCCCTTCACACCAGCAAGAGAACCTTAAGCTCCCCATATCTACTTTATAAGCACGAAGCTTGACAGGCGGGATGGCTTGTCTCCTAGAGCTCCCCAAATCTACTACATAAGCACGAAACCCGATGGGCGGGATGGCTGGTCTCCTATCTCCTGTTTCATCCTCCTTCATATTCATACAAGATCAGGTCAAGTATCAACGATACCAACCCCGGCCACCACCTTCGTGGTAGTGGTCTCGAGGGTGTTAACAGGGATTTCTCATCCTAAACAAATTTCCCGTTAACAATGAGTTTTGACTTATGACGGGGAAAGTGGAAAATTTCTCTTTGACCCCTAGCCAAATTTTACTATTAACAGAAGTCCCCTCTAACTTGAACACCGGAGGTAGAGTTGGGGTTGGAGTCAGATTCCTTATTTAATCGGGAATTTTTTCCGTTGTAAAACAATTAATGAGAATTTCGAACGAAATCCTCTCATTAATTATCCACTATTGAATTTGAATAAGTGTGTTCTACGAGGAAAAGCGGCTGCACTACGGTTCTCTACGTGGCTCTATGTGATATTCCCGAGAATATCATCGACATCGTTACAGCCCTAACCTCTATTTAAACCTGGCCTTACCATCACTTTCTTAACGCTTTCTCTCAATTTTAAAATTTTCAGATTCCTTCTTTCTTGCTCGTTATTCTTTCTAAGCTCACCACCATCTTTCATCTACCTTCAAGCTCTCCTCGTTCAACCATGTCAAACTCTTCTGATAGCATCAAAGATCTGGTTGAGGGCACTAGAGGCTCTAACCTGGTTCCTCATAAACAGGTGCGAGGAATTTTGAGTGATGAGGACACCTCTCCAGTCCGCCATCGCAGTCGTCCTAGTAGGAACGTCTCTATTGGGTCCGGCTTCTCGAATCAGCCCGACAACCCTCTAAAATTAGTTGACAAGGATTCTGATGTTGGGGAGAAGGTCGACGCAATCGAGAAGGTTCAGGTTAAGGTGGCGGGGCTTCCTTTAGCGGCGACTCTTCCTTTAGAATCCAGGGTCATTCCTGATTCTACTGTTGACCCTCATTCTATTGATCACCTTCGAGATAAATACAACATCCCTGACACCGTCTCTCTCACAGACCCCACAGAAATCACAATGTCTTCAGCCCGCCCAAATGCGTACTTCCTACACATGTTGCAGCCTACGAGAGCGAGGTAAGGCTCTCTTTTCATCCTACCCTTCGGCGAGCTCTCAACACCCTTCAACTGGCTCCGCTCCAATTAACTCCCCACTTCTAGAGGAACCTAGTCGGCTTCCTCATGCTATGGAGGGAGTAATGCTAGCTAAGCAAAATAACTAGAGAGTCCGGGTAGATGAGCTTGCTTTCCTTTTCCAGATTAGGAGCCTAGCTAGGGTCCCTCAAGGTCAATTTTACGCCAAGGCCAAGAACAAATTCAATTTCATCATACTTGGGGCTTCAAGAAAGGACCCCACTTGAAAAGAAGAGTGGATACTAGCGGGGGGAGACTGAAGGACCGATGGTCATGAGCTCGCAGGTCCCACTATTTTCAGTGACAAACCCTCATGGGATCGGAACTCCTTGCCCGCTGAGTCTGAGGCTGCGCAGAAGACTGTCCTTGCCATAAATTATCTAAATTTAAAGTTTCCAACTGCTGACCCCTTCGACCCCCGTAGAGTGAAAAAGTACCTACGGATCTCCGATGCTACTCCTCGTAAGTATCTTGTTCTATCACGCTTTTGGGTTGTCGAATGGTTCAGTTCTGATTGTCTTAACCCCTTTCTTAATAGTGTTTGTTATTGCTCCAGCTTCTCGCGAAGCCCGGCAAGCTCGGACCCCTCATCCTCCTTCCAGATCATCCCCGGGAGCTTTCTCGTCTGCTTTAAAAAAGGGGGGTTAACCATTATGGATGCTACCTCACTCGTTCCTTCTCCGTCGCCTTCTCAAGTGAAGTCCAAGATGGCTGTTCTTACCACTCGGGCAGCAAGGGCTCTAAATCGAGGTGGGCCTGCTTCCCAAGCAACTGATACATCCACCTCTACCCCCTCACCAGTGGTTCCTACTTCAACTGACGATTCCCCAGTAATATTATCCCCTTCTACTGATTCAATTATATCCCGGGTAGTTCAAGTTCCCAGGGATCCCGAGGCCGGTACTCCCGAGATCCCTCCCTCATGCCCCTACCAGCAGTCGAGCTCGATGGGTTAAGACGAGGTTCTGAAGCAATTTGTTACATCCTTCCCGGGTGGTGGGCTTTCTAGGATAACCTTAATGCCCATTGACGTCATTGTTACCAAAGGGTCTACCCTTCTAGCCGAGGTAATCGTCTCTTTTACTTCCTCATTCAGTAGTTTGATTTACCATTTCCTAACATGAATTTCCTTTGTAGGCCTTCAAGTTTCAAGTAGCCATAGGACATCAGGTAGCTTCTCTCTATGACCGGTAAGCTAAGGTTGAGGTTGAGGTTGAGGCTGAGCGAGCCATGGGATTGCTGGCGCGGGCTCAAGTCCTAGTCCAGGAGATGACCTCTAGCCAGAGAAGAATGGAAACACAACTGGCTGAGCTCCAGTGCGACCACGAGAGGTTGAAGTGGTTCTTTGATCAGTAAATTCTTCGGTTGAAGTGATGAGCCAGCCAGCGGGATGAGTGGAAGGGAAAGGCTCAGGACCTGGATGTCGAGAACCAAGCTCTGCAGGCCCAAGTTGCCAAGCTCCAGGGCAAGGTGGAAACCTCTTTCAATTAGGGGTATTTCTATGCCTCCTTTCAAGTTACGGAAGCTCTCCCCCTCTCATTTGATCTTTTCAAATCACAGACTGGGACAGGGAAGAGGTTATGTCTCGGGCTATAGAGATGTCTCATTCTAAAAATGATGAAGCAGGTCCATCTACTGGGGAGAGAGTTGGGTAGCAGTTTTAAGTACCGGATCTGCCTCCTTCTATTTCAACCTTCCCATTGTCAGGTCTTGATGAATCCTCGGGAGGTGGGGGGGTTCAACCAAAGAAGCTAGAATGAGGCCTTACCAAAGCCAGAGATCTTTCCATGGTGCTTTCATGAGAGGAGACAATAGTGAGAGAGATTATGCCAGAGTCAATGGCCGATCTTCTTGATGCAGCCATACCACTAGAGGTTATGGCGGTGATCAATGAAGTCATGGAGGAGGACCCCGTTGAGTATCAGGCAATCGAGGAGCATCATCAAGAAGAGATGACGGAGACGGTAGAGGCAGCTAACCAGAATGAGCGACCACTAGAAAGGGGAACAGAGGGCGAGGTTCATCCAGTGGAAGAGGAGGCTGGAGGGCATCGGGAGGATGCAGCAGTTTGAATTCTCTTTCTTGTAGTTTGTTTTGAATGCCTGGAAAAGGGGGTGGGCATCCCATCTTTACCCGTGCTTGATCATTTATCATTTCATTTTTTTTTGTAACCCGGAATCAGGGGTTGGGCTCTCTATTTGCTGTAGACTTACTGGGAATAGGCTCCCCCATTTATTAATAAAACTTAACTTGAGATCTGGTTTATATTTTGACTAACTTGTACTTGATTCTTTTCTGATCTCCCTCTAGGTTTAGCCTCTATTGCAAATTGACTTAGCTTTGGAAAAATAACAAGATAAGAACATTGCTTAAGCGTGAAAGCAGACAGCTAGCTCGGGCTTTCTGACTACAAAGACTTGTAGTTCAACGCCTTTAGTCAATAGTCCCTTGATTGATCGTAGACCTGTTATAGTAAGCAATCACGTGTACAAGGAAAATTAGTAACCAGTAATAACTGGGGTATTTAGAGTTTAAGTAAATCGAGCCCTCCATCCTTGAGCCCTTTTAGGGGGCTATAACCCGAGTGAGGCATCAAGTAAAAGACTGTTTAGCCCTCTCTTAGGCTAGCGATCGGGAGGCCTTCCGCGCTCTTAAACTCGAATACTTCTTGGTGGTATTAGGTCGATCAAGGCATCAGAGGGGCTTATCTAGCTATTTCCTGGTCTCGAAATCTGAATGGCAACTATGCTCTTACACTCAGACCCTTCTTAGGGGTGGTAGACCGACCAAGGAATCATGAGGGCTATCCAGCTATTTCCTGGTCTCGAGATTTGGATGGCAACTATGCTCTTAAACTCAGACCCTTCTTGGGGGTGGTAGCCCGACCAAGGAATCAAAAGGGCTATCTAGTTATTTCCTGGTCTCGAGATCTGGATGGAAACTCTGCTCTTACACTCAGACCCTTCTTTGGGGTGGTAGCCCGACCAAGGAATCAGGAGAGCAATCTAGCTATTTCCTGGTCTCGAGATCTGGATAGCAACTATACTTTTACACTCAGACCCTTCTTGGGGAGGGTTTCCCGACCAAGGAATCAAGAGGGCTATCTGGCTATTTCCTGGTCTCGAGATCTTGATGGCAACTATGCTCTTACACTCAGACTCTTCTTGTGGGTGGTAGCCTGACCAAGGCATCAAGAGGGATATCTAGCTATTTTCTGGTCTCGAGATCTAGATCGTAACTATGCTCTTACATTCAGACTCTTCTTGAGGGTGGTATCCCGACCAAGGCATCAAGAGGGGTATCTAGCTAATTTCTGGTCTTGAGATCTTGATGGTAACTATACTCTTACACTCAAACCCTTCTTGGGGTAGTAGCCCGACCAAGGCATCAGGAGGGCTATCTAGCTATTTCCTGGTCTTGAGATCAGGATGGCAACTATGCTCTGTAGGAAAAAAACGGTTTAGAAACGCAGCGGAAGCGTGAGAAAAATGAGATTAGGGTTTGCATATAAAAAAAATCCCTTTTATGCAACGAGAACCTTAACCCTAGATTAATTGATGTATATAAAAGTATCGTACCTTTTTCGCGTGACGATTGAACAAGCGCCGAATTGATTCCACAAGATCTTCCAATCCAATCACGAACGTGAATCACCTAGGAGTGTGGGCTCCCTTTCTTTAAATTGTATTCCTGAGGATGGAGACAAAGCAAATATCTTTTCTTTGTTAGTTACAAATATCCTCCAAGAGAAAATTCCAAGAACGTTCCATCACTTGAGAATTATCAATCAATTTGATTGTAACTCGCGTGAACCTTGATTCGATGTTGTACACAAAACCCTTTTGATGTAAAGGATATTAGTATACTATCGAATACAAAAACGTTCCCCTTTCTTCTCTACTTGGCCGAATTCACACACTATTGATTAGAGATGATCGAATTTTGTTTAGCGTAAAATCAGATTTTTCTCTCTCAAAATTCCTGTGATGGCCGAAACTTTTTCTTTCTCAAATAAAGCTTGGCCGAAATTACCTCTAATTGCCTTAGGGCTGGTTGAATTTATCATCCACATATATATAGGTTCATAAATCCTTTCCTAAGAAGGATTCACTTGGTTGGTAAGAATCCTTTCCTTAGGTGGATTTATTTGGTGGTTAGAATTCTTATCTAGAAGGAAATCTATCCTATCCTATATTATACTTGTGATGAACGAAATTCCCTTGTTTGAAGTAGATAAGGAGTGTTTAATCTCTCCTAATAAAGATTACTTGATGGACAAGAATCCTATCCTTAGGTAGATTAACTTGGTGGTTATGAATCCATTTCAAATAAGAATTCTACCACTAAGTAGTTTTACTTGGTGACCAAAAATCTTTTTCCAAAAATAATTCTTTCCTACACCAAGATTCATAATCCTACTCAATAGTGTGTTTGTAACCATATTAAAGACTTCCTGATTTGATTAGATAAATAACTCCTTTTATTTATCAACTTATCAAATATAGTCTTTAACATTAACTATACTACCAACAATAGTATAGTTTTAAGAGACCATCTCCTAATAGGAAAAGATTTTGACTTTTAATTAAATAATTAATTAATCAACAAATTAATTAATTTCCATTTAATTAAATAATAATAAAATAAAAATAATATATTAAAGCTATTATCCATAGCCATTGCCGCCCATACCTAGTTTAAAGGCCATATATTATTTTTCTCATTTTATGAAATCCATTGGACCTAAATAAAAAGTCCACATGTGAACTAGACCTATTCTTACAAAAAGAAACAAGTTCACATGCCTTATTACAATTCTAGATTGACCCATATTGGTCCGGTAGAATATATCAAGTGATCCATGCAAGTTCGTGTGGATTGGGGATCTAGGCGGGCTATCTAAATTTAAGCTCTAATAGACACAACCCAATCACAATCAACAAATGATTCACTTAGGTCCAATCTATTTAATTTTAGTTCATTCCACTAAAGAACAAAAATTGAACTATTAAATAAAGATAGAATAAGTTGATGTTACTCATTCATACCCTAGACAACCTTATTGGAGAAAGTGTATCCTCGTGAAGATTACCAGTAATCGCCAAGAACTCATAGACCGCCTATAGCTCTCCAAGTTACCATATTTACTCATATGACCACATTTTGAACTTGGATATTTTGACTTGTCCAAAAGCCATGTTTCAATAGACACTATTGAAAACTTAACGTTAAGATTTAATATCCAATACCTCAAAACATCCATATGATGGCATTCTACTCTCACTCAATAAATGGAGCCACGATGTCCATATCTATAAATGAAGTCCTCTATCGATTAACAAATGAATACCACAAAACTATCGAGGATAGACTATGCTATATAATCGTACTCATTGATAGCTCAAATGACAACACTTGTAACCATAAGTCTATCATTTATCTTAGGATTGAGATAGACTCTCCGATTGTCTTCAAATGAAAACTTTTATCCATTGACGGTTCTAGATAAAGTATTTCATTTTGATCCTATTCAATGCACCCAGTGCACTAGATTCTTTTCCCCAAAGACACCTCACTTTGATGATTTTAGACTCATCATAACACATTTGATCCCACTCAAATGCTAGCAAAAGAATCTATAACTTTAACAAGATAAAGGCGCCCAACCTTCTATCTTAAGTTGTGAATATTATTCAAGACTAACTAAAGAATAGTGTCTACCTCATACATATCTAGATGTATGAACAATTCTTCTTTTCTCATAGTCTTTTGACCTTATGATTATTTACTTTTGACAATTATAATAATTAAACTATAAATGCTATAAGATTTGTTAAACTAGAAATCACTTTATTCATATGAAAAGATTGTTAATTACAATATTACACTCTTGCTATCGAGCATAATCCTAACAATCTCCCACTTGCTCTATAGCAAATGTGTCATATCTCTCATCCCAATTACAATATTACACTCTTGCTATCGAGCATAATCCTAACAATCTCCCACTTGCTCTATAGCAAATGTGTCATATCTCTAATCCCCATGTTCTCTAGATGCCCATCAAAACTCTTTTGAGAAATAGCCTTTGCAAAGGGATCTGCTAGATTTTCTACTGACGCAATCTTGGTAATCATCACGTCACCTTTATGCACAATTTCCCTAAGAAGGTGATACTTTCTTTCAATGTGTTTCCCTCTCTTATGACTTCTTGGTTCTCTCCAATTAGCCACTGCTCCGCTATTGTCACAATAGATAGTGATCTGCTTATTCACATCAGGAACCACTTCCAAGTCAATCAAGAATTGGCCGAGCCAGACAGCCTCTTTAACAGCCTCGTATGCAGCAACATACTCGGCTTCCATGGTGGAATCAGTAATACAATATTGCTTAATACTCCTCCATATGGTTGCCCCTCCTCTAATGGTAAATACAGATCCTGATGTCAATCTCCTGGAGTCAGAATCTGACTGAAAATCAGAATCTGTATACCCAACGAGAATTAAATCCCCTCCAGAGTATACAAGCATATAATCTCTCGTTCTCCTTAGATACTTGAAAATATGCTTGACTACCATCTAGTGATCAGGACCAGGTTTCGATTGAAACCTACTAACTATGCCCACAGCAAAACAAATATCTGGTCTAGTGCAGAGCATTGCATACATGAGACTTCCAACTGCCGAAGAATACAGAATCCTACTCATGAATTGTTCTTCATGCTCATTCTTAGGAACTTGTTCCTTCGAAAGTTTGATTCCATGCCTGAAATGTAACATACCTTTCTTGGAATCTTGCATGGAAAACCTAGACAAGATTTTGTCTATGTATGAAGCTTGGGATAATGTAATCGTTCTATTCTTGGTATCCAATTCCTTTCTATCCCTTATGACTTGGATACCAAGAATATAACTTGCTTCTCCTAAGTCTTTCATATCAAATTGTTTTGCCAACCATTCTTTTATTGATGTCAATACACCTACATCTTTTCCGATGAGTAGTATATCATCAACGTAAAGAATTAGGAAAACCAACTTGTCGCCTTTAATCCTTTTGTATACATAAGGTTCATCAAGGTTTTGAATAAATCCAAAACCTTTTACAGCTTGATCGAACCTTATGTTCCAGGATTTGGATGCTTGCTTCAATCCATATATGGATCTTTGCAACTTGCATACCCTTTCCTCTCGGCCTTTTTCAATGAATCCTTCAGGTTGCAACATATAGATGCTTTCATCAAGACTTCCATTAAGAAAAGCAGTCTTGACGTCCATTTGCCAAATCTCTAGGTCTAGAGATGCCGCAATGGATAAGAGTATCCTAATGGATTTAAGCATGGCCACAGGAGAGAAGGTTTCTTCATAATCGATACATTCATTCTGTGTATAACCTTTAGCTACCAATCTAGCTTTATAGGTTTCCACCTTTCCATCCATTCCTCTTTTCCTCTTGTATACCCACTTGCACCCGATGGGTTTTATCCCTTTAGACAAGTCTACAAGAGACCAGACTTTATTTTTGAACATAGATTCAATTTCGGATTGCATTGCCTTTTGCCAATAGCGACTATCAACATCTTTCATTGCATCCTTGTACGTATAGGGATCATCGTTGTCCGGAAGATTCTCTACAGATTCTCCTAGACCGATGTATCTCTCGGGTTGTCTAATAACCCTCCCACTACGACAAGGTATGGTAGATTGTTGATATTGTATTGGTACGGAACTTACAATTGGGCTTGGTTGCGAAACCTCTTGTGGAATTGTATCTCCTAAAAGCTCATTTAGGACAATTCTACTTTTAGGCACAAAATTATTTATATAGTCCTCTTCTAGAAATTTGGCATTTGTCAAAACAAATAATTTAAGATCTGAAGGACTATAAAAATAATATCCTTTTGTTTCTTTTGGATACCCTACAAATATGCATGTTTCTGAACGGGACTCCATCTTATCTGTCTTTCCTTTTAACACTTGCGCAGGACATCCAAATATCATTAAGTGTTGTAAACTAGGTTTTCGCCCAGTCCACAACTCATGCGGTGTTTTAGGAACTGACTTAGTTGGTACATCGTTTAGAATAAACATGGCAGTTTGTAAAGCATGTCCCCAAAAAGAACAAGGGAGCGTTGAATAACTCAACATAGACCTAACCATATCCAAAAGAGTTCTATTTCTCCTTTCTGCCACCCCATTTTGTTGAGGTGTGCCTGGTGCAGAAACTGAGAAATTATTCCATTATCAATAAGATATTGTTGAAACTCACCAGATAGATATTCTCCACCACGATCAGACCTCAAGATTTTTATACGTTTCTCAAGCTGATTTTCCACTTCAGCTTTAAATGCAGTGAACATATCAAAAGCATCCGACTTATGTCTCATGAGATACACATAGCCAAATCTTGAGTGATCATCCGTGAAAGTGATGAAGTACTCGTATCCACCTCTAGCTTGAATGCTCATAGGTCCATACACATCAGTGTGTATTAATCCTAAACATTCAATGGCTCTTGTGCCTTTTGTCGTAAACGACCTTTTGGTCATTTTACCTTCCAAACAAGATCCACAAGTTGGTAGATCATCAACCTTTAAGTCACTTAGAGGTCTGTCACATACCAATCTTTTAATCCTATTAAGGTTAATATGACCTAGGCGCAAATGCCATAGGTAGGTTTCATCTTTTGATAATTTTACTCTTTTATGATTGGGTTCCGTTGATTCCGTGTCTAACAAGTGAGAGATATTTCCATACAAAAATAAACCATTTTCCAATGTTCTTTTGCAAATAAATTTGTTATTCTTACTAATAATAAAACCTTTATTAAAAGTAACCGAATATCCAAATTTATTTAGACAAGAGACCGAAATTAAATTCCTCTTGAATATTGGTACACAATAAACGTTTATTAAATCTAAATGCCTATAAGAATCAAAATTGATTCTAATTTCTCCCACTACAATAGTAGACACCAACTCTCTATTGCCTAAATGCAAGTTGAATTCATTCTAATCCAGTCTATTCCTTTGACCCTTTTCACCACAAAAGAAACACTTTCCTTTGATCTTGGTTAGTTTCTTTGTATCCTTCTAAGAAGGCTCAAGTTGCTTTTTCTTCTGTTATCTCTTAACCTTCTAACGGGTCTTAACAGTAGCAACTTTACCACTCATATGAATCCTTGTCTAGAGACATCATAATATCGGCAGCAGTCTCCATTCCTTCATGTTGCTGTTGGAACAAGTTGGAGATGATGGCCATAATGTAACGTACATTTAGCCATCTCATCTGAAGACTCCCACTACTGATACTCATCTCTTTGCTTCATGAGTTAGATTCATTAGTTTGGTGGTTAAGGAATATACATAATGAACTTATACTTTTCAGCTTGCAACAACAACCCAATATTCCTTTTCCATGTGACATAATTATCATCAGTTAAAGTATTATCTTTTAGGATATTGATTAGGGATTGGGGCATTATTTCTTTTTAATAACAAAAATTATATAAGTAAACAATCATGATATAGCACTTTTGAATATTTATCTTGAATTAAATAAAATAATTCAATCGTAAAAATTCAACGGTGATCCAACACCCATAAATGTTATGCCTCCTTTGGGAGTACGCACCATTTACTAGTTGGACTAGGTCCCACCTAATTGTTAACATAACAACCAACCTTTTATTTTTAGCCTTGTGATTTTATTAACAAGAACTCTTGGGAGGATATTAATAAACTCACATTGAGTGTGTTACCAAGTTATCGACCTTCAATAGAATCCCTCACGAATATCCCTCCTTTGGGAGTAGATATCGTTTGGGCGAATTGTCTAGTCTATCCTTGTAAGGAAGCATCTTGCTAAATTCCATTCATGAATACCTCTTGGGAGGTTATTCACAAAACATAAAGTTCAACTAAACTTGGAGGCCATAGGTGTTCCAAAACACCTTCTCCCACTCAATTGTTTAAGGTGTGTGATCGAATTCCAAAGAATGATTTACCAAGTTATCTAGATGCCAATTTAGATACTTAAACCATTCAATGAATGTTCATACCAAAAGAGATATATGAGTGGCACTCCTATTCTATATGACATGTTACCAAACAATGACAAACATTGCAATATTTATAAAAATATGAATAGCTACAATTTTGGTCCATCCTAGAAAAAAAAGTAAATTACATTTATCTTGGAATACAAGAACTCTTTCTTGGCAAACAAGTCTTCACGTGACCTTCGTCTTTCAGACTCCCTCGGCTACCTCCCATGGGTGTGCGCACCCATTGCCCTTACCAATGGGCATGCGCATGTCACAAGCCCATAAAGGGCTGCCATGCGCAGCCCATGGCTACCACAAGGGCTGCCGTGCGCAGCCTATGCAACAACAAACGTGGTTGCGAGCTCTTCGCACGCACGTTCGTTGTTATGGCTCTCACAGTCCCAAACTTGTTCCGGTTACTCCTAATTCTTCAAACCTTCAAGTCTTCGAAACTTGAATGTATTACAGAAGAATTTACATAACAAAATACTGCAGTTTTTTTTTTATTATTTTATTATTACAACAACAACAACAAAAAACTTAGCAACTACCAAGAAGGAAATTATGGTGATAATAGACCACCCTTCATGTTACAATCCCAAAACAAGATTACATTGAAATTCTAGGACCAAAATTGAGCAATAACAATCCACGTATAAAACATATATATATCCATACATTCCAATGTAAATATATATGCGAATACCTAGAGTGCCATCTCTTTCTAAAACATGCATATATACAATAAAAGAAAAAGATTCACGAACACATACATCAATTAATCAAGGGTACAACCAGGCGCTGATACCAATTGTAGGGAAAAAACGGTTTAGAAATGCAGCAGAAGCTTGAGAAAAATGAGATTAGAGTTTGCATATAAAAAAAAATTCCCTTTTATGCAACGAGAACCTTAACCCTAGATTAATTGATGTATATAAAAGTATCGTACCTTTTTCATATGACGATTGAACAAGCAGCGAATTGATTCCACAAGATCTTCCAATCCAATCACGAACGTGAATCACCTAGGATTGTGGGCTCCCTTTCTTTAAATTGTATTCCTGAGGATGGAGACAAAGCAAATATCTTTTCTTTGTTAGTTACAAATATCCTCCAAGAGAAAAATCCAAGAACGTTCCGTCACTTGTGAATTATCAATCAATTTGATTGTAACTCGCGTGAACCTTGATTCGATGTTGTACACAAAACCCTTTTGATGTAAAGGATATTAGTATACTATCGAATACAAAAATGTTCCCCTTTTTTCTCTACTTGGCCGAATTCAAACACTATTGATTAGAGATGATCGAATTTTGTCTAGAGTAAAATCAGATTTTTCTCCCTCAAAATTCCTGTGATGGCAGAAACTTTTTCTTTCTCAAATAAAGCTTGGCCGAAATTACCTCTAATTGCCTTACGGCTGGTTGAATTTATCATCCACATATATATAGGTTCATAAATCCTTTCCTAAGAAGGATTCACTTGGTTGGCAAGAATCCTTTCCTTAGGTGGATTTATTTGGTAGTTAGAATCCTTATCTAGAAGGAAATCTATCATATCCTATATTATACATGTGATGAACGAAATTCCCTTGTTTGAAGTAGATTAGGAGTGTTTAATCTCTCCTAATAAAGATTACTTGATGGACAAGAATCCTATCCTTAGGTAGATTAACTTGATGGTTATGAATCCTTTTCAAATAAGAATTCTACCACTAAGTAGTTTTACATGGTGACCAAGAATCCTTTTCCGAAAAGAATTCTTTCCTACACCAAGACTCCTAATCCTACTCAATAGAGTGTTTGTAACCATATTAAAGACTTCCTAATTTGATTAAATAAATAACTCCTTTTATTAATCTACATATCAAATATAGTCTTTAACATTAACTATACTACCAACAATAGTATAGTTTTAGGAGACCATCTCCAAATAGGAAAAGATTTTGACTTTTAATTAAATAATTAATTAATCAACAAATTAATTAATTTCCATTTAATTAAATAATAATAAAATAAAAATAATATATTAAAGCTATTATCCATAGCCATTGCCGCCCATACCTAGTTTAAAGGCCATATATTATTTTTCTCATTTTATTAAATCCATTGGACCTAAATAAAAAGTCCACATGTGAACTAGACCTATTCTTACAAAAAGAAACAAGTTCACATGCCTTATTACAATTCTAGATTGACCCATATTGGTCCGGTAGAATATATCAAGTGATCCATGCAAGTTCGTGTGGATTGGGGATTTTGGCTGGCTATCTAAATTTAAGCTCCAATAGACACAACCCAATCACAATCAACAAATGATTCACTTAGGTCCAATTTATTTAATTTTAGTTCATTCCACTAAAGAACTAAAATTGAACTCTTAAATAAAGATAGAATAAGTTGATGTTAATCATTCATACCCTAGACAACCTTATTGGAGAAAGTGTATACTCGTGAAGAATACCAATAATCGCCAAGAACTCATAGACCGCATATAGCTCTCTAAGTTACCATATTTACTCATATGACCACATTTTGAACTTGGATATTTTGACTTGTCCAGAAGCCATGTTTCAATAGACACTATTGAAAACTTAACGTTAAGATTTAATATCCAATACCTTAAATCATCCATATGATGGTATTCTACTCTCATTCAATAAATGGAGCTACGATGTTCATATCTATAAATGAAGTCCTCTATCGATTAACAAATGAATACCACCAAACTATCGATGATAGACTGTGCTATATAATCTTACTCATTGATAGCTCAAATGACAACACTTGCAACCATAAGTCCATCATTTATCTCAGGATTGAGATAGACTCTCTGATTGTCTTCAAATGAAAACTTTTATCCATTGACGGTTCTAGATAAAGTATTTCATTTTGATCTTATTCAATGCACCCAGTGCACTAGATTCTTTTCCCCAAGACACCTCACTTTGATGATTTTAGACTCATCATAATACATTTGATCCCTTTCAAATCTAGCAAAAGAATCTACAACTTTAACAAGATAAAGGCGCCCAACCTTCTATCTTAAGTTGTGAATATTATTCAAGACTAACTAAAGAATTGTGTCTACCTCATACATATCTAGATGTATGAACAATTCTTCTTTTCTCATAGTCTTCTGACCTTATGATTATTTACTTTTGACAATTATAATAATTAAACTATAAATGCTATAAGATTTGTTAAACTAGAAATCACTTTATTCATATGAAAAGATTGTTAATTACAATATTACACTCTTGCTATCGAGCATAATCCTAACATACTCTTCCAGGAGGTCCAAGCTAGCTCAGAGCTTGCTTTCATTGCTCCTTGATTCGAAATGTTGGACTCTAAAAAAGGTTAATTTGTGCTCGATAGGTAGGACTGCTTCAATCTTAAAGGCTAGCTAGTAGGGCATTTCCCCGGTAGTTGTTCTCCTTGTAGTGCGGTAAGCCTAGATGACCTCGGGAAGCTCCTCTGCCCATCTGCCTTTCTTCTGCTGTAGTTTTTCTTCAATAGCTTCTTAATGGTTTTGTTTGTGGATTCCACCAGACCGTTGGTCTGAGGGTGGGCTACCAAAGCAAACCAAAGTTTGATTCCCAAGTCTTCGTAAAAATCTTTGAATCGGTCGTTATCGAACTATTTTTCGAGGTCAGCTATTATGGCAAGAGGGGTTCCAAACCTGCAAACTACATTAGTCTTGATGAACCTTGTTGTGTTTTCTTCTGATATCTGAGAGAGTGATCCAGCTTCGACCCATCTTGTGAAATAATCAATTGCCACGATATCATGCTTAGCCTGACCCGGAGCGATAGGAAGCGGTCTGATCAAGTCGGCTCCCCACATAACAAAGAGGTATGGTGAGCTAAGGGACGACAACCGCTCTGGAGGGAGGTGACTCAAGTTTACTGCCTTCTGGCGTGCCTCGCAAACTTGTACCAAGTTCTTCGCGTCTTAATGGATGGTTGGCCAATAATATCCCATGCGGAGAACCTGATATGCCAAATCATATCCACCAATGTGGTTCCCGCATTCCCAGGAATGAACCTCTCTCAAAGCCCACTTGGTATCTTCAGGGTGTAGACATCTGAGCAGGGGAAGGGATCTTCCCCTCCGGTATAGATTCCCATCCACCAAACAATACCAAACCAAGAACCTTTTGACTCTCTTAGCTTGATCGAGCTCCCCGAGAAGTTTCCCATCCTGTAGATAATCCACTATTGGATCCATCTAGCACGGTTGTCGATCCAATGTATAAGCTTCCTTACCTGTCATTGTGCTAGGTATGGGGATCACCTGAAGAGGGACTCCATGGGGTAAGGTCTGGCAATCATATGCAGCTATCTTGGCAAGTACTTCAGCTCGATGATTCAGTTGTGGAGCTATCTGCACGATTTTGAATCCTTTAAATCTGCTCTTGAGTTGTTGAACCAATTTCAGGTAAACGATCATATTATCCCCTTTTGCCTGATAATCCCTGGAGACTTGGTTGACCACGAGCGAAGAGTCACTCTTAACATTCAGGTAATCATCCCCGAGCTCAATGGTTGCCCTTATTCCAGCTAGAAGGGCTTTGAACTCTGTCTCATTGTTCATGACTTTAAATTCAAATCTGAAACAATGGCAACACTCAGTTCCTTCTAGGTCGATTAAGACTATGCCCGCTCTTCCTCCAGCTTGCCTGAAAGCTCCATCAGTGTAGAGGGTCCACGACTCGTAACCTTTCGGCCAGTTGTCAGATTCTAGGGGTTACATCTGCTACCGTGGAGGTTGCTTGGCCTGAAGGTACGGAGAGCTTTGCTACAAAGTCTACTAGTGCCTGAGCTTTTATTGCAGTCCTAGGCTTGTACCTTAAATCAAAATGGGTAAGCTCTAGTGCCCATAAAGCCATCCTTCAGAAAAAATCCAGCCTTCGTAAGAATTGACGGAGGGGTTGGTCCGTCACCACTGCTATTGAATGAGCATGGAAGTATGGACGAAGCTTCCTTGCCGAGGTCACCAAGGCATAAACGAGCTTCTCTAACAGGGTATAGTTCTTTTTGTGCTTGGTTAGAGTGTGACTTATATAGTAAATAGGTCGCTGGAACCTATCCCCGCATTCCTTGACCAAGGCCTCACTTACGGCGGCTTCTGAAAAGGCCAAGTATATTTAAAGCTCATCTCTAGGACTTGGCTTAACCAGCAGTGGAGGGCTTGATAGGTATTTTTTCAAGGCTTGAAAAGCTTGTTCACTCTTTTGATCCCACTTCATGTTTCCTCTCTGCTTGATGGCTTTGAAGAATGGTAGACACTTATTGGTAGACCGGGAGATGAACCTATTGAGCGCTGCTACTTGTCCGGTCAAGGCTTGAACCTGTTTAAGAGACGTTGGAGATTCTAGATCCAAGATAGCAATGATCTTTTCCTGGTTAGCCTCTATGCCTCTCTCATGGACCATGAAGCCCAGAAAATTCCCCACAGTTACTACAAATGAGCATTTGGAAGGGTTCAACCTCATCTGGTTCTCCTTTAGGATCATAAAAGTTCTATGAAGGTCGTCCAGATGGCCTTCCGAGATTGAAGACTTGGTGATCATGTCGTCGATATACACCTCCATTGACCTCCCAATTTCGGGCTTAAACAACTGATTGACTAGCCACTGATAAGTAGCTCCAGTGTTCTTGAGCCCAAAAGGCATCACTTTGTAGCAGTACAAACCTTGCACTGTGATGAGACTGGTATTTTTCTTGTCCGCAGGGTGCATCATAATTTGATTGTACCCTTAAAATGCGTCTATGAAGCTCATGAGCTTGTTTCCGGAGGTAGAATCGACTAGCTGATCAACTTTTGGTAGAGGAAAGCTGTCCTTCGGGCATGCCCGGTTGAGGTCGATGTAATCTACACACATGCGCCAGTTTCCATTTGCCTTTGTGACAATGACCACGTTGGCGATCCATTCGAGATAACATGATTCTAGAATGAAGCCCGCCCGGGTCAGTTTGTCCATTTCTTCCTGAACTGCAACATGTCTTTTGGTGTTAATGTGGTGCCTTTTTTGTTTAATGGGTTTGAAGGTCGGATCCACTACCAATCGATGAGCAGCTAATGTCATCGAGATCCCTGGCCTCTCAGCATGACTCCAAGCAAAAATGTCATTGAACTCTGTGAAGAGCCTGATCAAGCCCTCTTTCACTCCTGGCTCAAGGGTGGCTCCGATTTTGACGTCCTTCGAGAGATCATCCATTCGGACAGGAATCTCTAATAACTTATCCACTGGATGGCTGCTGGCACATTCCCTTCTCTGTTCCTCCGTGTCGGGCATTACGAGGTCATCTTTAGGGTGATCGGTGGACCTTATATCTCCTAGGTTTAATATAGGGGATACCCTGTCTTGGATTGTTATCACATGGACGAGTTGTTTTGCTAGAGCTGCTAGGTTAGTCGACACTGCGTAGCATCTTTTGGTTGCATGCTGATCACCCCGAACTTCCCCCACCTTGTCTCCCACTGGGAACTTCAGGACATTATGGTAAATGGAAATGACCTCTTTCAAGGATGATAAAAATGGCCTCTCTAATATTGCATTGTAGGCCGATGGGGTATCCACCACCACAAAGTCGGTCATGATATTTTGTTGGAGAGGTATGGCTCCAATGATCACTGGTATGATTTTTGATCCCACGGGTGTGATTGAGTCCCCAGTAAACCCATATAGCGGGGTAGTGCAGCTATTGTAACACCATTGTTTCAAGTTTAGCTTTTCCAAGGTATCTTTAAACAGGTTGTCAACGCTGCTGCCTGTGTCGACGAGCACACGGTGTATAATACAGTTGGCAATCTGTACCGTGATCACCATGGGGTCATCATGCGGCTACACAATGTTGTAGACATTTTCTTCGGTGAAAATAATCTGTGACAGCTATGAGGGGTTGGCCGATCTCTGGTCGACCTTAAAAATATCCCGCCCTTCGTCCGTACGAGGGATTTTCCTCGAATGGTTTTTTCTAGAACTGTTGGATGTACCGGCCAGAGTAGGCCCCCCGCTGATGGTATGTATTATCTGAATCTGTTGCATCAAGTTCGCTTGCTCCCCCTTTCTTTTCTCCGCATGATCTCGGATCTCGGTTTGTACATATCTTCCAGTCTGAATGTTCTCCCTAACTTGTTGTAAGAATTCCATCAGACATCCTCTTCTTATCAAAGCCTCGATCTGATTCCGCAGGTTGTAGCAATCCGAAGTGTTGTGCCCCACGTCCTCGAAAAAGTCATAATATTTATAGTGATTTCTCTTACCGATCGAGGATTTCATGGGAGCGGGCTTCTGTAGCAAAACCTTGTCCAGAATGGTGAGATAGACTGTTTCATGGGACGCATTTAAGGGAGTGTAATGATCGTACCCCCTCTCATCGTGAGCTATTGGGGCCACTGTCCTGGGAGGTGGTGAAGCTTGAGGAGGAGTTCATTTTTCTGGATACCTATTCGATCTGGGTTGAGAAAAGGGGAAGTGGTATGTTGATTTATTAGGGGGTTTGTTCTGGCTTTTCTGAGCTTGCTTGAGTCTGGGAGCTTCCTTCTTTTGTCGCTTTACGGCTCTCATGTCATCATGTTCCATCTTGACCTTGAGTTGTTCATCGACCTCAATCTACTCTAAAGCCCGATCATAGGCTTCTTGGTAGGTTTCCGGAGATCTCTTGGTAAAAGACCGGAAAAGCTTTCCCACCCACAGGTTCCTTCTGAAGTTTGTGAAAAATTCTATCTCAATGAAGACCCTCATCTGGATGACCTCCATGTGGAAACGCTCAACATAAGCACGGAGGGTTTCCCCTGTCTCTTGGATCACGTACTGTATATGGATTGTGTCCTTCAATCAAGGCTTAACTCCCTGGAATTGTGAGCAGAAATCGATTGATAGCTTGGTGAAGGAATCCACACTACAAGCAGGTAGTTTCCTAAACCAGGTTTAAGCGTAATTCATGAGTGTAGTGGGGAACATTCAACACATAGCAGCCCTGGTCGTATTCTGGACCTCCATCTGTTGTACGAAGCTCTATAAGCTGTTCAGGGGATCCTTAGTCCCGGAGAATCTGTTTGTTGGCATTTTGAACTTAGGCGGGAGCTCTGCCTCCCGGATCCTTCTGGTGAAGGGAGCATTCATTTCACTTAGAGGATCTTTCTTGTCCTCTTTGTACTTTCCCTTCTTCATCAATTGGACCTCCTTCTGAAGCTCTGCCAACTGGTCCTTTAGGAATTTGCTTTCAGATTTCCTTGAGTTGATCTCAGTTTCCTCGCCATCGGACCCTTCTGACGAATTGACGATCTCTACCGATTCCTTCTTTGGAGGTGGTCTGCTAGGAGGCTTTGCTGACTTTCTTCTTCCCCACTTCAGGCTTCCCTCCTTGAAGTCATTGGGTGGAGAAACTCTCCCCGCTCTCGGGAATGGGGGGCATAGGCCCTAACCTATCTCGGATCGAGGTTAAAAGTCCCATTCTATTATGAGCTGGTTCCCGAGGAGTAGGCCCCAGGCAATCAAATGCGGGTTGTCTAGCCTCGGGCCTGGTTGACTCCCCACGATTACAAAGGTTTGCTTGCTGGATAGTAATACCCTCAGCGAGCAGTCGAAGGCAGACGTTTTATATAAAGGCCGTCACTTGTTGGTCAAGCTCGACTTGATTTCCCAGAGGGGGATCCAGAGCCCGTACAGTGGCTGGCTGAGATGGAACCTAACTATGGAGCCCGGATTTCCTCCCTTTCTTCGAGACCTTTCGTGTTGACGCAACAGAAGGTTGTCCCGATGCGCCCGACTGTCCTTGCGAGGAGCGGAGCCTCATGAAACCTGTAAAATAACAAACTTTTAAATATAAAGATGATGGTGTGAGAGTTTTCCACAGACGGTGCCAGAAAGTGTTACCGGGAAATTTGCTCAGGATGAGAAATTTCTACTAACACCCTAGAGATCACTACCACGGAAGTGGTGGCCGGGGTTGGTACCATTGATACCTGACCTGTTTAGAGGTAAACGAGATATCACTCTCTTATATGCTCACAGTCTCTCTAGGATCTAGGAAGGTGGTAATTTTTTGCTTGTCGAATAGTGGAAACGAAAGTGGCAGTGTTCTGAATACAGAATTTAGGCCTTCACCTCATCTTTTCTTTTCTTTTCTTTTCTTCTATCTGTAGTTCTTCTTCTATTTTTCGTCTACTTCTACTTCTCTTTTTTTCATTTCTTATTGTGTGTCATGCTTGGCCCTATTTATATATGGTCCAAGTAGGTTTGAATTTGCTGATATCCCGCCACGATCCTAAGAATCCGATTTCTCCTTATCGGGCGGGATCCTTTATTTAAAAGTTTTTGACCCCGAGTAAATAGCGAGAACGATGATATTGTTAACGAAAATGAGTTTGTTTCCTTTTAGGAATAAAACTCTTGACTCACACGTATACAGATTTAATGTTGGTTATCACATAGATATGATCTTGTATGTTATCGCGGCATGGTCTTTCTTGGAGGTCACCGAGCTAGCTGCCTGTCGTCTCATAGACCGAGGTAGATCCATGCTTCGACTCTGTTCTTAGAAGATTGGGATGGATTTTCCCTGACCATTGGGTGCTTTAGGTGTCCTTGTAGACATTCCTGGGAAGTAGCCGGGGTAGTGTAGATTTAGGCATGATTCCTCTATCATGCCCAGCAAAGACAGCGGACTTCTGGAGAGGTTGGTGGGCTTCTATCTAAGATTACTGTTAAGTTTGTCCTCTGAATGTCTTAACCCAAAGACGGCGTACTTTGCTTGTCGGGCTTCTTTCGAATGTCTCTTGAGCTTGGAGACCCCCCCCCCCCAATTGGCTTTCACGGGGTGGTTCAGAAGCCCGGGTTCCAATGTTCGTGTGGAGCTCATCCTGGTCGCGCCTAGCTTGCTTTCTGATAGTTTTGAAGCTGGGCTGGCCTTCCCTGCTCCTGTGGGGTATCTTTATGGTTTACCCGAGTTTCATGAACGTCGATTATGAGTTTTGACTTGTGGCGGGAAAGTGGAAAATTTCTCTTTGACCCCTGGCCAAATTTTACTATTATTAATAGTTAAATTTAGCCAAGGGTTAAAGAGAAATTTACCACCCATAATCGACAATCATGAAGCCTGGAAAAGTCGTAAAGCCACCCTGACGGAGCAGGGAAGGCCGGCTCAACTTCAAGACTACCATAAAACAAGCCAGGTGAGATCAGAACGAGCCCCCCACATGAGTACTAGAACCCGGGCTTCTCCAAGCCATCTAACGGGGAACCTCTGCTCTGAGGTCTAGCTTCACAACTGCCCCTAGAATGATAGGGGAAGTCTCTAAGCTAAAGAGACATTCGAGAGAAGCCCGTCAACCTCTCCAGAAGCCTGCTGTCCTTACTGGACATTAAGGAAGAATCACGCCTAAATCTACACTACCCCAGCTACCTCCCAGGAATGTCTACAAGAGCACCTCAAGCGCCTAAGGGTCAGGGAAAATCCATCTTAAGCTTCTAAGAACAGAGTCGGAGCAGGGATCTACCTCACTCTATAGGGCAACAGGCAGCTGGCAGGGTGACCTCCATGAAAATTCATGACACGAGTGCACACAGGATCATCTCCACATAATATTTACAAGCACGTCAAGAGTTTGATTCAAAAAAGGAAACAAACTTATCTCCGTCAACGATATCATCAAATCCCATAACAATTCAAATTCAAATGATGAATCCTGCCCGATAAGAAGGGAACGGATTCATGGGATCACGGTGTAATATTTGCAAATTAAAAACCTACTTGGACGATATAAATATATGAAGCCAAGCATGGTAGAAGATATACGAAAATAGAGAACAACCTACATAGATTGATACATACACAAAAAAAGTTAGATAGCAACATAGAGAAGAGAGAAAGAAATGAATAGGGGAAGGCTTAAATTCTGTATTCAGAACACGGCCACCTTCGTTTCCACTATTCGACAGGCACGAAGTTGCCACCACCCTCCATCTTAAAGAAACTGTAAGCACACGAGAGAGCGATCTGTATTTTGAAGCAATCTATCAATAAAAAAACTCTCATTTACTGTTATTACGATCTAGTCTCTCATCTATCTCTTAACAGGTCGGGAACCAACGGTACCGACCCCAGCCACCACTTTCATGGTAGTTGTCCCGAGTAAATTTCCCATCCCGAGTAAATTTCCCATCAACACTTTCTGGCGCCGTCTGTGGGAAACCTCTCACACCACCATCTTTTTACATTCAAAAAGTTTGTTATTCCATAGTAATCATGAGGCTCCGCTCCTCACAAGGTCAATAGGGCACCTCGGGACAACCTACTGCTACATCGACACGAAAGGTCTCGAGGAAAAGGAGAAAATCCGAGCTCCATAGCCAGGTTCCCACTCAGCCAGCCACTGTGCAAGCTCTGGATCCCTCTCTGGGAAGTCAGGTCGAGCTTGACCAACAAGTAGCAGCCTTCGTAGAAAACGTTCACCTTCGACTACTCGTTGAGGGTATCGCTATCCGACAAGCGGGTCCTAGCAATCAAGGGGAGTCAAGCAGGCATGGGGCTAAGCAACCCGCCTTCGATCGTCTAGGACCTGCCCCTCTGGAATCAATTAGTAATAAAACGGGGCTCCCAACCTCGATCCAGAATAGGCTAGGCCCATGCCCCATGTTCCCGAAGCGCTGCCACGCTATCAACCAAGACAAGTCAAATCCACGACAGATGTCCATCCCAGGGAACGGGGAGAGCTACTCCACCCAACAACTTCAAGGAGAGAAGCCCGGGGTAGAAAAGAAGAAAGTAAGCAAAGCCCCCGAGCAGACACCCCCCCCCCCCCTGTAGAAAGAGCCGGGTAGAGGTTGCCAGTTCGTCAGAGGGATCTAATGGTGAGGAATCCAAGATCAACTCAAGGAAATCCGAAAGCAAGCGTCTAAGGGACCTGTTGGCAGAGCTTCAGAAAGAGGTCCAATTGATGAAGAAGGGAAAGTACAAGGAGGACAAGAAAGATCCTCTAAGTGAAATGAATGCTCCTTTCACCAGGAGGATCCGAGAGGCAGGGCTCCCGCCTAAGTTCAAAATGCCAGCAAACAGATTCTCCGGGACTGAAGATCCCCTGAGCCACCTAGAGAGCTTTGTTCAACAGATGAAGGTCCAGAACACAACCAGGGCCGATATGTGTCGAATGTTCCCTACTACACTTACAGATTATGCTAAAACCTGTTTTAGGAAACTACCCGCTGGAAGCGTGGATTCCTTCACCTAGTTATCAATCGATTTATACTCCTAATTTCAGGGAGTTAAGCCCGACTGAAGGACCCGATACATCTACAATACGTGATCCAGGAGAGAGAGGAAACCCTCCGGACTTATGTCTAGCATTTTCATAAATAAGTCATCCAGATGGGGGTCTTTACTGAGAAGGAAACACTCGCCAACTTCAGAAAGAACCTGTGGGCGGGAAAGCTTTTCCTGTCTTTCACTAAAAGACCTCCAGAAACTTACCAGGAAGCCTATGATCGGGCTCTGGAGCATATTGAGGTCGACGAGCAGCTCAAGGTCAAGATGAAACATGACGACATGAGAGTCGTAAAGTGACAAAAGAAAGAAGCTCCCAAACCCGAGCAAGTTCAAAAAAGCCAGAACAAACCCACTAATAAATCAACATATGGCTTCCCCCTTCCTCAACCCAGACCGGAATGGTATCCAAATAAACGAGCGCCTCCTCCAGCTTTACCACCTCCTAGGACAGTGGCCCCTATAGCCTGCGATGAGAGTTGGTAAGACCATTACACTATTTAAATGCATCCCGAGAAACAATCTACCTCGCCATTTGGGACTAGGGTTTGTTACAGAAGCCCGCTCCCATGAAAGCCTCGGTCGATAAGAGAAATCATTATAAATATTACGACTTTCATGAGGATGTAGGGCACAACACTTCAGAATGCTACAATCTGCGGAACGAGATTGAAGCTTTGATAAGGGGAGGATGCTTGATAGAATTCTTACAAGTCAGGGAGAACATTCAGACTGGAAGGGAGGTGCAAGCAGAGATCCGAGAACATACCGAGGAAAAGAAAGGGAAGCAGACAGGCCTAATGCAACAGATTCAGGTAATACATACTATCAGCGGGGGACCCACACTGGCCGACACCTCCAACAGCTCTAGGAAAAACCATGCGAGAAAGGTCCCTCGTACGGATGAGAAGCGGGATATCTTCAAGGTCGACCAAAGACCAACCAATCCCTCCCAGCTGCCACAGATCATCTTCAGCGAAGTAGATGTCTATAACATCGTGCAGCCTTATGATGATCCCATGGTCATCACGGTACAAATTGCAAACTTCATTGTGCACCGCGTGCTCATTGACATAGGTAGCAGCGTCGATGTCCTGTTCAAAAATACCTTGGAGAAGAAAAACTTGAAGCAGTGGTGCTATAATAGTTGCACTACTCCATTATATGGGTTCACTAGGGACTTCATCACACTCCTAGGATCAAAAATCCTACCAGTGATCATTGGAGCCTCACTTCTCTTGCAAAACATCATGACCGACTTCGTGGTGGTGGTGGATACCCCATCGGCCTACAATACAATATTATGGAGGCCATTTCTGTCATCCTTGAAACGGGTCCTTTCTATTTACCACAATGTTCTGAAGTTCTCGGTAGGAGACAAGGTGGGGGAAGTCCAGGGTGATCAGCAAGCAGCTAGGAAATGCTACGAAGTGTCAGCCAACCCAGCAGCTCTAGCTAAAAAACTCTCCCAGGTGACGATAATCCAAGGTAGGATAATTCCTGCACTAAACTTGGAAGATGCGGGTCCCACTGATTCCCTAGAAGAAGGACTCATGGTGCCCGAAATGGAAGAACAGAGAAGGGAATGGGCTTACGGCCATCCAGTGGATGAGTTAGAAGAGATTCATGTCCGAATAAGCGATCCCTCGAAGGTCGTCAAGATCAGAGCTACCTTTTAGCCAGGAATGAAAGAAGGTTTGATTAGGCTCCTCACAGAGTTCAACGACATATTTGCTTGGAGTCATGCTGAGATGCCGGGGATCCCAATGACACTAGCTGCATATCGATTGGCGGTGGATCAAACCTTCAAGCCCATCAAATAGAAAAGGTGGCACTTCAACGCTGTAAGAAATATGGTGGTTCAAGAAGAGGTGGATAAACTAACCCAGGCAGGTTTCATCCGAGAAGCCCGATGCCCCAAATGGATCACCAACGTGGTCATGGTCACGAAGGCAAATGGGAAGTGGCGCATGTGTGTAGACTACACCGAACTCAACCGGGCATGCCCGAAGGACAGTTTCTATCTGCCAAAAATTGACCAGCTGGTCGATTCCACCACCGGGAACAAGCTCCTGAGTTTAATGGATGCATTTTTCGACTACAATCAGATCATGATGCATCCCGCGGACCAAGAAAAGACCAGTTTCATCACTGCACAATGCTTATACTGCTACAAGGTGATGCCTTTCAGGCTCAAGAATGCTGGAGCTACTTACCAGCGATTAGTCAATCGGTTATTCAAGCTCAAAATCAGAAGGTCGATGAAGGTGTACATCGACGATATGATCACCAAATCTTCAACCTCGGGAGGCCACATGGACAACCTTCGTAGGACCTTCATGATCCTTAGGGAAAACCAGATGAGATTGAACCCTTCCAAGTACGCCTTTGGGGTAACTGCAGGGAAGTTTCTAGGATTTATGGTCCATGAGAGAGGCATAGAGGCTAACCCAAAAAATATCAAGGCTATCCTGGATCTAGAATCCCCCATATCTCTTAAACATGTTCAAGCCTTAACTGGACAGGTAGCAGTGCTCAATAGGTTCATCTCTCGGTCTACCGATAAGTGTCTGCCATTCTTCAAGGTTATCAAGCAGGGAAGAAACATGAAGTGGGATCAGGAGAGCGAACAAGTTTTCCAAGCTTTGAAAAGATACCTAACAAGCCCTCCACTGCTGGTCAAGCCAAATCCTGGAGAAGAGCTCCAAATATACTTGGCCGTTTTAGAAACCGCCGTGAGCCGGGCTTTGGTAAAGGAATGCGGGGATAGGATACAACGACCTATCTACTATGTGAGCCACGCTCTAACCAAGCCCGGAAATAACTATACTCTATTGGAGAAGCTCGATTACGCCATGGTGACATCGGTAAGGAAACTTCATCCTTACTTCCATGCTCATTCAATAGCAGTGGTGACAGACCAACCCCTCCGTCAGTTCTTACAAAGGTAGGATGTTTCTGGAAGGCTGGTTCTATGGGCCCTAGAGCTCACCCAGTTTGACTTAAAGTATAAGCCTAGAACCGCGATAAAAGCTCAGGCACAGGCAAACTTTGTAGTCGAGCCCTCAGTACCTTCAGATCAGGCAACCCCCACGGTAACAGATGTAACCCTTGAGAGGACTCCAGAGTCTGACAACTGGCCGGAGGGCTGAAGTCATGGACTCTCTACATTGACGAAGCATCCGGGCAATCTTGGGGAGGAGCGGGCATAGTTCTCATCGACCCAGAAGGAACTGAGTGCTGCCACTGTTTCAGGTTTGAATTTAAAGCCACAAATAATGAGGCAGAGTACGAAGCCTTGCTAGCTGGAATAAAGGCAGCCACAGAACTCAGGGTCGATTACCTGAATATCAAGAGCGACTCTTCACTCGTGGTCAACCAAGTCTCCTGGGAATATCAGGAAAAGGGGGATAATATGGTCACGTATCTAAAATTGGTTCAGCAACTCAAAAGCAGATTTAAGGGATTCAGAATCGAGCAGATACCTCGAGAGCTAAATCATCGGGCTAACGTCCTTGCCAAGATAGCTGCAGATGGTGGCCAGACCCTACCTCACAGAGTCCCTCTTCAAATAATCCCCCTACCTAGCATTATGACTGGTAAGGAAGCACATACCTTGGACCAACAGCCGTGCTGGATGGATCCAATAGTGGAGTACAGGATGGGAAACTCCCCGGGGATCCTAACTAAGCTAGGAGGGTTAAAAGGCTCTCGGTCTAATTTTGTATGGTGTATGGGCATTTATACCGAAGGGGAAAATCCCTTCCTCTGCTCCGATGTCTACACCCTGAAGATGCCAAGTGGACTTTGAGAGAGGTTCACTCCGGGGAATGTGGGAACCATATTGGTGGAGAGGCCTTGGCATATCAGGTTCTCAGCATGGGGTATTATTTGCCGACCATCCATCAAGATGCTAAGAATTTGGTGCAAACCTGCGAGGCATTCCAGAAGGCCACAAACTTGAGTCACCTCCCTCCGGAGCACTTGTAGTCCCTTAGCTCGCCGTACCCCTTTGCTATGTGGGGAGTCGATTTGATTGGACCGCTTCCTACAGCTCCGGGTTAGGCCAAGCACGCTATCGTAGCGATTGACTACTACACAAGATAGGTTGAAGTCGGACCACTCTCCTAGATATCAGAAGAGAACACAACAAGGTTCATCAAGACCAATGTAGTTTGCAGGTTCGAAACCCCTCTTGCCATCATAACCGACCTTAGAAAAATAGTTCGATAATGGCCGATTCAGAGATTTCTGTGAAGGTTTAGGAATCGACCTTCGGTTTGTTACGGTAGCCCAACCTCAGACCAATGGTTTGGTGGAATCCACGAACAAAATCATCAAGAAGTTGTTGAAGAAAAAGCTACAGCAGAAGAAAGGCAGATGGGTAGAGAAGCTTCTCGAGGTCCTCTGGGCTTACCGCACTACAAGGAGAACAGCTACCGGGGAAATGCCATACTCTCTGGCCTTCGGGGCTAAAGCAGTCCTACCCATAGAGCATAAGTTGACCTCCTTTAGAGTCCAACGATTCAAACCGGAGAGCAATGTAAGCAAGCTCTGAGCTAGCTTGGACCTCCTAGAGGAGAAGCAAGATTGAATAGCTGAGAAGGTAGTGATCTACCAAAGCAGGATTGCCAGGTACTTCAACATGAGGGTTAAAGCCCGAAGCTTCAAAGAAGGGGATCTAATCCTCAGGAAAGTGATGTTGAACACCATGAAGAGGTCAGACAGGGTCCTAGGGCCCAACTGGGAAGGACCATACCTAATAAAGATGGTGATCCATAATGGGGTGTACAAGCTTGAAGATATGAATGGCCGACTCATCAACCATACTTGGAATGCAGATCACCTAAGGAAATTCTACCCTTGAATAGGGGACTCAAGAGCAGGCGACCTCCGAGTAGCTTCTTTTATTTTTTCCGACAATAATGAACTCAACCCTCCATATCAATAAAGCCTGCTTTTCTTGTTTACTCATTCTTCAACTATGTCCTACAATGATTTAGGTCTATATGGAAAGTTCGACATTATCACCTCAAGACCAGGTATAAGCCAGGGAAGCCCCCCCCCCCCCCCCCCGCCACTTCTGATGCCTCAGCGGGGCACTACCCCCGGCTAAGAATGGTCTGAGTGCGCCACTTCTGATGCCTCAGCGGGGCACTACCCCCGGCTAAGAATGGTCTGAGTGTAAGAGCATAGTTACGATCCAGATCTCAAGACCATGAAATAGCTAGATAGCCCTCTTGATGCCTTGGTCGGGCTACCACCCCCAAATAAGGATCTAAGTGTAAGAGCATAGTTGCCATCCAGATCTCAAGACCAGGAAATAGCTAGAAAGCCCTCATGATGCCTTGGTCGGGCTACCACCCCCAAAAAGGATCTGAGTGTAAGAGCATAGTTGTCATCCAGATCTCGAGACCAGGAAATAGCTAGATAGCCTCCTGATGCCTTGGTCATGCTACGGCCTCCAAGAAGGATCTAAGTGTAAGAGTATAGTTGCCATCCAGATCCCCTAGACTAGCAAATAGCTAGATAGCCCTCCTGATGCCTTGGTCGGGCTATCACTCCCTCTAAGAAGGAATCGAGCTTGAAAGCGCAGAAGCCCTCCTGATCCCGAGCCTAAGAAGGGGCTAAACAGATCTTTACATAATGTTCTACTCGGGATACAACACTCCAAATGGGCTCAGGGATGGAGGGCTCGATTTACTTAAGCTCTAAATGTTCCAGTTATTGTTGTTCACTATTTTTTCCTTGATACGTGGTCACACACTATAACAGGCCTACAATCCAACAAGGGGACTATCGACTAAGGAAATTGATCTGCGAAACTCGGTGGTCAGGAAGCCCGACGCTAAACAGTTTCCTTATCCTGTGGTTCTCTCAAGATAGTTTGTTTCGCTATAAATGCTGGACCTAGAGGGAGATCAAGTAAGTACATACAAGTCAGAAAGAGACTTAGATACAAAATTGAAACTTTATCATTAAATGGGGGAGCCTATTCCCCAATTAGGCTACAGCAAATAGGAAGCCTAATCCCTGATTCTGGGCTACAAAAACAAAGAGTAAAAAGAATATAATCAAACACAATTGAAGATGGGATGCACACCCACTTTACCGGGCATTCAAAATGGATTACATATGAGAGAACTCAAGCTTCTTCATCTTCTTAAGGACCTCCCGCCTCCTCTACTACAGGGTAGACCTCCCCCTTTGCTCCCCTCTCCGGTAGTAGCTTATCCTGATTAGCTGCATCTACCGCCTCTACCTCCTCATAGGGTTCCACATCGGCTGCTTCGGGGTCAACAGGATCCTCCTCCATGATTTTGTTGATCACCACCATAACTTCAGGCGGTATGGTTGCGACAAGAAGGCTGGCCACTGACTCAGGCATGTTCCCGCCTTCTGTTGACTCCACTCCTAAGAGCACTGCGGGAGGGTCTCGGGCTTCAGCAAGGCCCTTTTCTAGCTCCTCGGTTTGAACCCTCTTCAAAGATTCGCCAGGACCAGATGCTGGGAAGGCTGGAACAGAAAGAGGCAGATCTGGCACCTCCAACTGCTTCCCAGCTCCCTCCCCAGATAGACCAACTCCATCATTTTCGAGGCAAGACATATCCGCAGCCCGAGACATGACCTCTTCTTGATCCTAACCGGCGATGCTGGAGAGATCGAATTGGGAAAGAAGGGCCTCTACAACTGATAAGAGGCATAGAAGTACCCCTCGTTAAAATAGGCTTCCACCTCTGCCTATAGCTGGGTAATTTGAGCCTGCAAAGTCTGATTCTCGATATCCAGAGCCTTCGTCTTTCCCTTCCAGTCATCCCGCTGGCTAACCCGTCATTTTGACAAGAGAGTTTCCTGATCAAAAGCCCGTTTCAACCTCTCATGGTGGCACTATAGCTCAGCCAGCTGTGTCTCCCTTCCATGTTGGCTGGAGGTCATCTCCTGGACCAGGGTTTGAGCCCGCGTAAGCAAACCCATGGCTCGCTCAGCTTCAACCTCAGCCTCAGCCTCAGCCTCAGCCTCAACCTCAGCCTTGGCTGCCCGATCAAGGAGAAAGGCTACCTGATGCCCCATGGCCACCTGAAATTTGAAAGTCTGTAAAGGAAAATCATGTTAGGAAATGAAAAACCAAGCAACTGAATGAAGAAGTAAAAGCGACGATTACCTCGGCCAGAAGGGCGGACCCTTTGGTAATCATGATATCTACGGGCATCGCGGTCATCCTAGAAAGCCTGCCGCCTAGACAGGATGCAAAAAATTGCTTCAGGACCTCGTCCTGACCCTCGGAGCTCCATTGCTGGTGGGGGTGAGAAGGGGTGACCTCAGTAATATCTGCATCAGGCTCCCTAGGAACCTCGACTGCCCGGGATACAACTGCATCTGCAGAGGGGGATAATATGACTCGGGGAGCATCGATTGAAGCAGAGACTACTGGAGAGGGAGCAGGAGTGGACTTAATGGCGACTTGGAAGGCAAACCCTCCTCGGCTTAGAGCCTTTACAGCCCGAGATGCAAGAAGTTTCATTTTGGACTTCACTTGGGAAGGTGGGGAGGAAGGAATGAACAGGACAGTTGCATGAATGGTTGACCCCCCCCCCCCCTTCTTCGGAATAGCTGAGAGAGCTTCCGGGGATGGTCTAGAAAGAGAAAAAGGGATCCCAGCTTGCCGGGATTCACGAGAAGCTGCAGAAACAACAAACACTGTTAAAAAGGGGTTAAGATCATCAGAATTGAACCATCCAACAATTTAAAGACAAGATAGAGTGAGATACTTACGAGGAGTAGTATCGGAGATCCGCAAGTACTTGTTCACCTTACGGGGATCAAAGGGGTCAGCGATTGGAAATATCAAATTCAAGTAATTTCGAGCCAGGATGGTCTTCAGCACGGCTTCAGACTCAGCGGGCAAGGAATCCCGACCCCATAAGGGTTTATCGCTGAAGGCGGTAGAAACCTCGAGCTCATGCCCGTCGATGAATACAGAACTCCCCCAGTCTACCCCCGCCAGTACCCATTCCTCTTTCCAAGCGCGGTCCTTCTTCGAAGCCCCAGGAATGATAAAGTTAAGCCTACTCTTGGCCTTGGCATAGAATTGGCCTCGTGGAACCTCAGCTAGGCTACCTATCTGGAAAACAAATATGAGCTCCTCAGCTCCGGGCTCCCTGATTACCTTGTTCATCTCGTATTGCTCCCTCCATAATACAAGAAAGCCGACTATATACCTCTAGAAGCCGGGAGTCAGTTGAAGTGGAGCCAGCTGAAGGGTATTGAGAGCCCGCTGAAGGGTAGGGTGAAGAGGGAGCCTCACCCCGCTCTCAAAAGCTGCGACGTGGATAGGGAGTACGCCTTTGGGCGGGCTAAAAACATCGTAATTCTGGTTGGGGACAGTGAGGGAAATAGTGTCAGGAATACAGTACTTATCCCGAAGATGGCCAATGTACTGAGGGTCAACGGTGGAGTCCGGGATGACCCTGGGTTCGAAAGGAAGGGCCACCATTGAAGGAAGATCCACCACTGTGACCCGAGCCCTCCTGACTGCATCGACTCTCTCCCCGACATCAGAGTCTTTATCGACTATGTTCAGAGGATTGTCAGGCTGGTTCGAAAAGCCAGTGCCGATAGAGACGTTCCTACTAGAACAACGGCGCTGGCTGAGAGGGAAGATTCCTCATCGCTCAAAATTCCTCACACCCGCTTACAATGAGCTAGGTTAGGGCCTCCGGTGCCCTCAACCAAGGCATCAACACTATCTGTGGAAGTCGACATTAATGGTTAAAAGAGTTGTGAAAGCAAGCAGGGAAATCGGCAGAGAAAGCAGGGAAGAAGAAATTTGAAAATTTGAGATTTTAGGAAGTATGAATGAAGTGACGGTAAGGCCGGGTTTAAAAAAAGGATTATCGACGATATCCTCGGGAAGATCACCTAAAGCCGTATTGTAGTCGTTTTTCTTCGAATAACACAGTTTCAAATTCAAATATTGGGTAATTAATTAGAAGATTTCGCTCTCATTAATTATCTTTATGGTGGGAAACTTTCTCAATTAAACTAGGAATCTGAATCCAACCCCAACTCTACCACTGATGTTCAAGTCAGAGGGGACTTCTGTTAATGCCATAATCGACAATCACGAAGCCCGAAAAAGTCGTAAAGCTAACTCGTCGGAGCAGGGAAGGCCGGCTCGGCTTCAAGACTACCATAAAACAAGCCAGACGCGACCAGAACGAGCCCCCTATAAGAGTACTGAAACCCGAGCTTCTCCAGGCCATCTATCGGGGAACCTCGGCTCTGAGGTTGAGCTCCACAACCGCCCCGAGAATGCCAGAGGAAGTCTCTAAGCTAAAGAGACATTTGAGAGATGCCCACCAACCTCTTCAGAAGCCCGCTATTCTTGCTGGACATAAAAGAAGAATCACGCCTAAATCTACACTACCTCAGCTACCTTCTAGGAATGTCTACAAAAGCACCTCAAGCCCCCAAAGGTCAGGGAAAATCCATCTTAAGCTTCTAAGAACAGAGTCGGAGCAGGGATCTACCTCGCTCTACGGGGCAACAGGCAGCTGGCAGGGTGACCTCCATGAAAATTCATGACACGAGTGCACACAGGATCATCTCCACGTAATATTTACATGCACATCAAGAGTTTGATTCAAAAAAGGAAACAAACTTATCTCTGTCAACGATATCATCAAATCCCGTAACAATTCAATCAAATTCAAATTCAAATGATGAATCCCTCCCAATAAGGAGGGAACGGATTCATGGGATCACGGTGAAATATTTGCAAATTAAAAACCTACTTGGAAGATATAAATATGTGAAGCCAAGCATGGTAGAAGATATACGAAAACAGAGAACAACCTACATAGACTGATACATTCACAAAAAGTTAGATAGTAACAGAGAGAATAATAAGAAAAGAATAGGGGAAGGCCTAAATTCTTTATTCAGAACACGGCCACCTTCGTTTCCATTATTCGATAGGCACGGAGTTGCCACCACCCTCCATCTTAGAGAGACTGTGAGCACATGAGAGAGCGATCTGTATTTTGAAGCAATATATCAATAATAAAAGCTCTCATTTACTGTTATTACGATCTAGTCTCTCGTCTATCTCTTAACAGGTCGGGAACCAATGGTACCGGCCCCGGCCACCACTTTCATGGTAGTGATCTCGAGGGTGTTAACAGGACTTTCTCATCCCTAGCAAATTTTCCGTCAACAACTATTAACAAAAATAAAACATTCATTTAGTCATTTATTTAAAACAAGTGCGAGTGCTTTGGCATAAATTTAAACATGATGCATGCACATGTTTAACGAACTAGAACTACCTTAAAACTAGTTACTATACCACGAAAATCCAACATACCACAAAGAAGTGTCGCCTTAGGGTCGGTCAAGTTTTTACATGCTGGACCGAGACATTCTCAATCATATGATATTCTAGAATAACTCTTATTCCATATCATTCAACCATCATTCATTCAGTCAGATTTTTAATTAACATACTTAATCAAAACCTCCGTGAGTGTAACCTTCCATTTCAGATCTCACAAGCTTCGAGAATTGCCGCCTTAAGGTCGGTCAATCCCAAAATACCCTTAGAAATCATATCCGTTAGGAAGTCAACCTTGGTATTGACCTTTGTGGAAACCCTCTTTAGGGAGGATGAAAGCAAAGCCATCACGAGGCCCCACTCGGATCTCACGATATTGAATTAATGATGGAGACCGCTGGATATATATGTCATGTATCCCTCTCCCACTCACTATTTTAAAATTAGGGTTTTCTATTAACCGTTAATGCACCTAGACTCTACAGGATTAAACGACTAACTTTAATCAAGTTATCTAGCGCATTAACTAATTAGAAACAAATTATAATTAACTAATAAATTATTAATGATTTTTAACAATTAAAAACCTAATCTTTTAGTGAATAATCTAAACATTTGTAAACTATTTCCTAAGGTCAGATTATTGTGTTAGTGTTTACCAAGTTTTACTAAATAAAACCTTAATATTTTATTCAGATCATTTATTATTAGGTAATTAATCATATTAATCCTAATTACAATAAATGACCCTATTAATCTAACTTATTAAACTCTTTAATAATTAGATTAATATTAATGAGAATTACCAAGTTTTTTAACCGTTAAAAAAACTTATCACATTTTCATAGCCAATTTATGTATTTACCCATTGTTGACGGGAATTTGCTCGAGATGAGAAATTCTTGTTAACACCCTCGAGACCACTACCACGAAAGTGGTGGCCGGGGTCGGTACCATTGGTTCCAGACCTAGTTAAGAGAGAGACGAGTGGCTGAAACGTAATAACAGTAAATGGGAGCTTTATTATTGATATATTGCTGTAAAGTAAAAATAAGTCTCTTGTTTGCTCACAGTCTCTCAGAGGTGTAGGGTGGTGGCAACTCGGTGTCTGTCGATTAATGGAGATGAAGGTGACCGTGTTCTGAATCCAGAATTTAAGCCCTCCTTCTACGTGTATATCTCTTGTTGTATTTTTGTATGTGTATTGTTCTTTGATTCTTGTATATGTCTTTGTTTTTCTGTCTTCTGTGTGTGTCCATCTCTACCATGTTTGGCCTCTCCTATATATATCGTTCAAGTAGGTTTTTAGTTCGCAAATACTCTACCGTGATCTCATGAATCCGTTATTTAAATTTCAATTGTTTCCGGATTCGATGATATCGTTGACGAAGATAAGTTTGTTCCATTATTTGAATTAAAACTCTTGACGTGCATGTAATTATTACATGGAGATGATCTTGTGTGCACTCGTGACATGGATCTTCATAGAGGTCACTCTGCCAGTTGTGCTTGTTGCCCAGTAAAGCGAGGTAGACCCCTGCTCTGGCTCTGTTCTTAGAAGCTTAAGATGGATTTTCCCTGACCCATGGGGGCTTAAGGTTCCCTTGTAGGCCTTCCCGGGAGGTAGCTGGGGTTGTGTAGATTTAGGCGTGACTCTTCCTTTATGTCCAGCAAGAACAGCGGGCTTCTGGAGAGGTTGGCGGGCTTTTTTCGAATGTCTCTTGAGCTTGGAGACTTCCCCTAGCATCTACGAGGCGGTTATGGAGCTCGACCTCAGAGCCGAGGTTCCCCGATAGATGGCCTGGAGAAGCCCGGCTTCCAGTACTCTTGTGGGGCTCGTCCCGGTCGCGCCTGGCTTGTCTTCTGGTAGCTTTGAAGCCGAACCGGCCTTCCCTGCTCCTGCGGGGTGGCTTTACGGTCTTTCTGGGCTTCATGATTGTCGATTATGGGTGGAAAATTTCTCTTTGACCCCTGGCCAAATTTCACTATTAACACCCATTTTAATCACATTAAAAAAAATACATAAAATATTAGGCTATGATGCATGTATGACATATCAAATATATTTGTGTAGGCACATCTAATCTAAATGACATACGTATGCATGACAATGTTTTTATCATCACATAATATAAAGCATACATGAATTGACCGAGTACTATAAATTATTTAACCTAAAAAAAAATAGAACCTAAAATTATGAATATACCCCCAGGGCATTCATCGGTCTTCTTGTAATTTTTGAGTCTTCCATTCTCTTCAGGTCACTCCGATTCATCTCATGAATCCTCATTCGCGATTTATCCAGGTCTTCAATATAGGTTACATTTTTTTTTACAATACAATAACAGTAAAAAAAAATATAAACAAAAAATAATAACAATAATACAACTTATAAACCATAAATCCACAGTACCATATAATTAATGATCAATCATGTTTTTATAAATTAAAAAAAAATACATACAAAAACAACATACAGTCAATTTAAATCATGCCTACACAATCATACATACATGAGCATCGAAAACAATTTCCTGTTCCGAAAATAAAATTGGCTCTGATACCAATTATTGGAACCCCGTTCTCCGGTTAGGCAGTGGAACTAGGTTTTAAAATTTTTAATACATATCATAATCTGTATCTGTGACCAATGAACTTGCGATCGTAATTATTTTTCGTAACTAATACATACAATATTTAAATACAGGAAATTGTAATCAATATAATTAGTAGAAGAAAATCTTACCGACGCTTGGAGACTCCTTCACTTTATGATATGCTCCTGTCTGAACCACTCTTACCAACATTTGGAGACTCCTTCACTTTACGATGTGCTCCTGTCTGAACCACTCGATCTTCCTCGCTATCTCCCGGGATTGGTAACTGCGTGTGGACATATCACGGTCGTAGGAACTTGAACGGAGGATGTAGAGAGAATTGAAGAAACTCTTTCTTCTAAAAGAAAATTAACTAGAAAAAAATTAGTTATAAAAATAATATTATTCAATGTTTCAATGGTGTCCGGTGCAAAAAAAAGAAAAAAAAAATTCTTATTTTTTCCACGATTTTTACACTATATATATATATTTGACTTCCACACGCCTACACTTGGCGTTTTTTTTCCCGTGTGTATCAGGTATACTCCTCTAAAAAAACAAAAACCACTTTTTTAAACACTATGTCTCACGCTACTCAATTTGCATCTCATGCAAACACCAATTAGTATGTTGACATTTTTATTCTTTTTCCCTTTGCATGTGTACTAATCTGTATCACATGCAAATTCTATTTTTTTTCTTTTTAATATATATATATATATATATATATATATATATATATATATATATATATATATATCCTTGTTTGTATCCTATACAAACACTTATATATGTACATACATCAATTTGCATCCAATGCAATCTCTTATGTTATTAATTGATATATATCTTTTAATTATCCTTTTCAAATATATCTAATATATTAAAAGTGATAATAAGTTTTTTAAATTTAAACTTAAATTCAAATACTTAGATAAATGATTTAGTAAAAATAAAATAATCCTATTATTTTATCTTCACCTAAATCCATATATCAACTAACACCCTCCAATTAATAGTTAATTCATAATTCATGATTCGTAATTATCAATATAATTAAATAATTATTTAATTAATTTAACTATTAACATTCATTAATTAAATAATCTCATTATTCAATTAATTCTCGAATAAACACGTGTCACTTTCGTAACACAACTAATTGGACAATCCAATTAGTTAACTGTGACCCTTGTTACCTAAATCGATCGGGCTAGCAAGGGAACCTAATGGACTCACAGTATTTTGAGCTCCAATAATTCTCGAAATCATTAATTAAACTCTTTAATTAATATTCCTTGATTATTAACTCCGGTGTTATTCCACTAAAAACTCGAAGCTGTACTCTCTCAATTGTAGACGCTTTTACACAGACCGATACAACTCGGTGTCCATCGATATATCTATTACACATGGTGTGATCCTCCACAGTAGTTCATAATTAGAGATGGGTCATAATGTCCGTTATACCCTTCTAATTACATATATCCTTTAAGTACCGTTGATTCTTTAATAGACAATAAATCCTATTTCCTCACGGAATTCGGAGAGCGCTCATATTGTCCAAGCCCCGAATCACCCCTTATGGGAACTACCATCTACTTCTCACAAGAAGAAGTGGATTTCACTATTGTGTACAAACCTTACCAGCCACAAGCCAAACCGTAATCTCAACATACGGAGCATATTGATCGGGAACTTCATCCGACCTCACCCATGGTATATCAAAGACCACGATCTAACCTGAAGGAGTCGATAAGACAATCAGGATTAAGATCACCCACATATAGCCATCATTAGTTGATATATATATGAATCTCATCGGTAAACCGATCTTGTTGAGAGATTCATATAGATCATGGCCCAGTCCTAAATGATCACATCATACAAGGTGTCTCCATTCTCATATCTCCATATGAATGATTCAGGATAGAATCACCGTACATTACGGAATGGACCGCAGCTATAGATTAACCATAAATAAAGTACCCTGCTTTATGTACTATCTATGGACTCTTTAAATTGTTCGTCTCTTATTGTATCCATCTGTATATGACACTCATATACACAGTTCGAGATTACATCCGGCAATCTTGGATGTTAAATATATGAACAAGTTATAAAATAAACAGCACAACAAAAATGAATTGAACTTTTCCTTTTAATTATTTCATAAATCCATTTACAAATTACATCTTTAGGGCATAAACCCTAACAGAATCGCCATATAGGAATTGGGCATCATAGGTGATCCTATAACTTGTAGTTGAACCTTGAGGCAGCTATGGAGATTTTGGTCTCTGAGAGGGACGTTAAAGTTGGGGTAGTACGTAAGAGAGATACTACCAGCAGGAAGTGTTGACAGGCATGTCCCAATAACCGCGTGCTCATACTCTTTATAGATGGTATTGAGGAGGGCAATTCTGGCGGTGATGGGTAGTCCTTTCCTTCTATGGAGAGTGAGGGCTATTTTAATAACTCCAATGTGTAGGTGAGAATAATCTTCTCTGATCCATTGTTCAATCAAAGGTTGATCTATTTCTATATCAACATTTTGTTCAGCTGTAGAAGCTGGTACTAGACATAGGGATGTGGATTGAACATATTCTTTCATTTGAGGAGATCGGTCTTTGACTAAAGCAGTGACTCTTCTAGAAAGTGACTTGTTACGTTTGAAGACAGTATAGGGATTTAGTAGGGATAAAGCGGTTTCATTGATCTGAGCAGATTCTGGGATATGGGTGTATTCAACAAGGTTTTGTATCTTGTTTGTTTGGGTTTGGCGAACAAAGACAGAAGAAGAAAGTCTAATAGGAGTGTTTTCAGATAAACTATTGGCAATTATCTTGGAAGTTCCCTTTTCTTCATTCCATTTCTTATGCTAATCAATATAATTCTACTCTCCTGAGAAACAGTGAGAAGCTCTGATACCATGTGGATGGCAGGGAGCTCTACGACCATCTCATAAAGAGTGTAATCGTCTAATTTTCCCCACAAATGACCTTTTCCTAACGGTTTAAACAGGGTACTCACATACAGAAGACACTAGTCGGAGATAGATGGAGACCTTAAGCCAAATCTGTTCTGATATGCAGGATCCTCAGAGGAGGCAAGTATAAAGGAAACAATGATATACTCATACACACATTATCTCAATTTGAAAAAAAGCAAGTTGCATGTGTGCTTGTGCTATTTAGTTTAAGCAGTGTGTGCGTGAGTTATTTTATGCAAGTGTGTGCGTGAAATAACAACAATAAGAGAGAAAAGAATTTGTATGCAAGTGTTGTGCACTGATATCAAAGAAAGAGTTTCTTTAAATCTTTTCTCTACATCCTCCATTCTGACTTCTAGAGTTTGTGACATGCCCACACACAGTTATCAGTCCCGGGATATAGCGAGGAAGATCGAGTGGTTTAGACAATGAGCATTACAAGAAGTGAAGGAGCATCCAAACGTTGGTAAGATTTTCTTCTTCTGATTATATTGATTACAATTCCATGTGTTACATATTGTATGTATTAGTTCCGAAAATAATTATGATCCCAAGTTCACTGATCCCATAATAAGATCCGTATAAAAAATTTAAAACCTTCTGTTGTGTTGCCAGTGAACAGGGTTCATGAATGTACCAGTGAACAGGGTTCCTGAATATGCCAAAAACTCCCTACTCTCATTTGAGGATATAGTGTCGTTCGTCTGGATTAAGATAAGGTTTGAGATGCTTTGCGGTACATAATTTTTAACCCATGTTACTGATGTTGAACGTTATTTCATAGCTAATTCAATGTCGAATATGAAGTTCAGCATACCAGATGCGGAGGAGGCGATTAGAAAAAATAAAAATGGGGTTGCGAGGAAAATGGCAGCTACTCTTGCAAATAAGAAAGTTATGGAGGGGGCGACATCAGTTGATAAGTCTATCGTCCCTGTCGTCAAATAGCCTATCGAGTCATCTTCAGAGATGGATCCTCCAAATGAGCCAAAGAAGAGTAGGACGATCGAGGGTAGATGAAACAAAAATATGGTGTGTAAAATTAATCTAGAAGAGGGGAATAGATTTTAATTAACTTTTACCCAATTTTCGTTAATGGTTAATTACACAAAAATACCCCTATCTAGTTGCAAAGATAACAAGTGTAATAAATGCGGAAATAGTAAAAACACTTGAGATATACGTGGAAACCCTCCAAATGGGAAAAAACCACGGGCTGTTAAGTGCGCCACACTCGAACAACGAATCCACTGATGATAGAGGTGTTACAAACCTACTCCCGGTAAATAACCCACTACCACTACCTAATCCCGGTATTAAGTGGACCTAGTCTAATTTGCTTACGCTTAAAGCAACCTACTCCCGGATGCAACGCAAGACTTACTTCTCAATGAAGAGATAAACACCCTATGTGAATATGTGATGATATTCAAACAACAAACAAGGCTAGGGTACCTTATGTGCTTATCTAGGATAATGAGATGGCAATAAATGCAATCCTAGATATCAAGAGCTAAATGACATGTCATAAAGCTTAGCTAAACATAGAACAAGCAATCCTATGAAGCTATCATAAAAGCCAAATCAACACATGTTGTCATTAAGCATGGCAAGGACTATAATGCAATCACCAAATGCAATCAATAAGTCCTAAACAATATCTAAATGCAAAGCATAAATATTTAGCTAGAAGTTGTCAACAACAACAATCCTAGCTATCACAATACAACACTCAACCATGGCATCACAACAATCTCTAATTTGTATCTAGAAATATTCTAAGAGAATACAATTAATTAAAGAGATAGTTTAGTAAGCAAAACACTTAACTTGTAAGAAGATAGTGAAGAACTTACCAAACAAGATGTGATGAAGCAACCCTATCCATAGATGCACTCTAGATGAACTTAGAAGATGCAAGATGAAGATTTAATGCTCATAGGAATGCTCTGAGTGATTAAAAATGAGTTCTTGGAAGTGTTTTCCTTTGAAATGTGTTCTAAGGAAGAAATGTGATAGTCTAAACTCATACCCGACCTTAAGGTATTGAGTTATATATATATATATATAAGATCCAATCAAAGTGAGGTCGTTTTGGAAAAAATGTTCCAGCTTCCTCTGCGTGCGCTGGTGACTTGCGCTGGTGACTTGCGCTGGTCGAGTAGCGTACCACCACCGGACAGCCTATTTTTTAAAACAGGGGCTGGTCGAGTGGCTCATCAGTAGTGCAACACAAGCGCAGATCCTCTGGGAAGTTTGTGCTAGACGAGAGCGCACTACCAGCACAAGCCCACATTTTTCAGTTACACGCGGGTGCAGCAGCGCAGATCAGTGGCGTAACACTAGCGACAGTCCACTGTGAAAGTTGCGCTGGTGAAGTGCGCTGGTCGAGTAGCGCACCACCAGCGCAAGGCCTATTTTTCAACACCCAAATGCACAAAACAATAGGTTTAAGAGTGATGAAATTGCATCCAATTTTATTGCCTAGCATGATATACAGCTTTCATAGCAAGATGCAAATAGGTCAACAAGAGTCATGTAAACTAAAATGCACACAAGAAAACACTCAACAAATAAGATCAAGAGTTATGCATGAATATGTGAGTGTGTGCAATTATCTCTTCAAAGTAAGTAAGCATAAGAATTTTACCTTTGATGCTTCTCCTCTTGAGGTCTTGAGAGCCTAAGCTACCCTTACATAAACCCCAACAATGTGGTTGTTAATGAAATAAGCCAATCAACAAATGAAGACTTTTCAATAGAGAATAAGGAAAGATTGTTGTTGACAACTCGAAAGAGGTGGCCATCGACATCGAATTACAGAGACCGAACTTGACCATGGTCTCGTTTCCCCAAGAGGTGTCTTCTCTTAGTGAACCCAATAGTTTTTTAAAGAAGTCGGATTACCCTTTGTTCATGAACGCCAAAGAGATAATGAAGAGAAAAAAAATTGGAAAAGTTGGTTGATATTGGCATTCTTACTTCTTTTAAGGTACATCGTACGATCATATTACGTTTTACTTCGTATTTTCATTGAGTACTGACAATATATGTTGTCTGCAGACTCTACAATATCACTTGTTTTTTAAACACAAGTTTGGGGCTAATCGAGACAGATGCGCAAAGCTTCAAAAAGCAAACGACACCCTGAGGCAGGAGAGTCATAAGGTCGATAAGGCTAAAGAGGAGGTTCAGAAAATGCTTCAATCACTAGAAGACGAACTGGCAAAACAGAAAGATGTGCTTGCTGAAAGGGGTCGATGTCTGAAGGTGGCTGATAGAGATTTCAAATAGAAGGATCAACATATAGTCACTCTCAACGATCAGCTCATGAACATGTCAATCAAGACGATTATGAAAGCTCGAGTCGATCTCGTCAAGAAATATCTTACGGAAGAGCATTCAAAGTGGGACCCCTAGACTGAGATCGATGAATGGGAGAAGGCAGAACATCTAGATGTCGAGACTTCTGCAGTTGTCGGAGATGGAGATGGGATTGACAATGATGCTCTTGTCGACGAGTCGACACAAAAAAATCATCCTTGAATTACGCTTATTTATTTTTTTAAACAGAGGTCGACACGACCGTTTCTTATCTCTTGTCTACATAATTGCACTTTTGTTAATATACAAATCGCACAACACGGAGTCAACACCATAGATTTAACAATCGTATACGTGCATAAGTTGGAGTCGACACTACCATTACATTAATTGAAACCGCGTACATACATAAATTTTGGTCGACCCGACCATTATATTAATTGAAACTCGCGTACATGCATAATTTTTGGTCGACACGACCATTACATTAATTGAAATTCTCATACATGCATAATTTTTTGTCGACACGACCATTACAGTAACTGAAAATTGCGTACATATGTAACTTTTGGTAGAAACGATGATTACATTAATTGAAAATCACATACATGAGTAATTTTTGGTCGATACGACCATTACATTAATTGAAAATCGCGTACATGCGTCAATTAGTGAGGGTTTGTCCCCAATGATACTCCCCCAACTACCGGTGGTCGGAATCGAGTATGAACAAAAAGAGTTGTATATCTGAATACATGAGCATGAGAAATAATTGTAGATCCTTTTAAAGCTTAGCTTGAGTCTGTTTGTAGATTTGTATATTTACCGGTAATAATTTCATATATTGCTTGTCGAGGTCGACAACGATTTGATGTAAGTGGTTTATGTTAGGAGAATTTTGTTTGTGAGCTCAGTTTTGCACTCAATTGCAACTAAGGTGTCTTCATAGCTCTCGTTGATCGATTTGTTAGAATTGGATGCAAATGTGAAAGCAACAGTAGATAAGAAATAAAAATTAACAGAGTCTAGAAATGATTCTGTTTAAATATAGGGCGTTCATGTTGTTGTGTATCTCTCGACCATCAAGGTCTCGCAATTTGTACGTTCCTCACCCTTTTACGTCTATAATTTGGTAAGGATCTTCTCATATCGGTCCCAGCCTTCCTACTTCCTATTCTCTCGTATTTTGGAAGACCTTTCTTAAAACCCAGTCATAGACTTTGAAAGTTCTGATTCTAACATTCTTGTTGTAATGTCGAGTGACCTATTGTTGATAAGCGTGAATTTTTAATGCTGCTCGTTCTCGTTGTTCGTCGAAGTGGTATAGTTCAAATGATAGTTCTAGATTATTCTATTCTTCGTCGGGACATTCACTTCGAGATATTGTTAGTCGAGTCTTTATTGGTATTACTGCTTCTGTAAAGTAGACAATTGAGAATGGTGTTTCTCCCATCGATCGATGAGGTGTGGTTTTGTAAGACCAAATGCCCATTCACTCTTTTCAGCTTCCAATCTCATTTTCAAAGTATTTATTAAAGTTTTTTTGGTCGATTCTGCTTGACCGTGTGCCTGTGGGTATCGAGGGGTCGAGAAACTCAACTTGATTCCATATTTACCGTAAAAGCTCTTGTAGTCAAATGAAATGAATTGTGAGCCATTGTCATTCACTATCTCCTTGGGTATTCCAAATCTGCAAATAATTTGTTTCCAAACAAAATTTCATACCTCTATGTCCCTTATGTATTGGAAAGCTTTGGCTTCAGCTTCGGCTTCGGCTTCGGCTTCGACCCACTTGGTAAAGTAGTCGGTTAGTACCAACATGTAGACGACTCCTTCTGGTGCTGCCGGAAGTTTGCCTATAATATCCATACCCCAATTCATAAAGGGCCAAGGGGCCAAAGTAGAGTTTAACATACCTGGGGGAAGATGAGACACTTGTGCGAATCTTTGGCATTTATCACAATTTTTCACATGATTTTTAGAGTCAGATTGCATCGTTGGCCAGTAGTATCCGGCTGTAATTGCTCTGTTTGATAGGCTCCTCGCATCCGAATGGTTACCACACTCCTCATAGTGCAGGCACTTGAGAACGACGTATGCCTCTAAAGGTGTGATGCATCTCAAATATGGTCCTGTAAAATATTTTTTATAAAGCTTACCGTATAAGATATATAACTTTGCTGATTTGGCCTTGATTTATCTTGTTTCAGCTCTATCATCCGATAAAATGTCTGTTTCTAGGTAGTTTTTAATTGGGTCTATCCAACTCGAACTGTTGTCGATCGGCGTTATGTTTTCTTCCCCGTGTATTGCGGGAAACAATAAATGAACATTGGTATAGATTTGTGGCCATTAGTTTAGGTCGTCGATCTCAGGTTGGCTAGAGCATCTGACCGGGCATTTTCTGATCTCGGTACCTGCAATAACGAAAAATAGTCGAATGAGTACTCCAGTTGCTTGACTTTGGCCAAGTATGTTGTCATTCTCATGTCCTTAGCTTCGTATTTTTTGTTCATCTGTCGTACAACCAACTGTGAGTCAATTTTTACATGTATATTTTTAACGCCTAACTTTTAGCTAGGTCGAGTCCTGACGATCATTGCTTCATATTCTGCTTCGTTTTTTGTCTCACGAAAATTACAGTGAATAAACTACTCCAAATTTTCCTCTTGTGGGGATGTTAACACGAGTTTGAGTCCACTCCCTTTTATATTGCTTGATCTGTGGACTGACAACGTCCATTTTTCGTTCGCCACGTCTTCCGTGAGTGCCATTAATTCTTGTTTAGCCTGTAAATGCTTATTAGGGGTAAAATCAGCTATAAAGTCAGTGAATACCTATGATTTCAAGGATGTTCACTGATGGAAAGAGATGTCGTGTTCACTAATCTCGACTACCCATTTCGTGAGTCGACCTGAAAGCTCTGGTTTATGCAATATATTTTTTAATGGAAAAGATGTAAGTGCCTTGATTGGGTGGCTTTGGAAGTAGGGTATCTACTTGCGTGTGGCTATTACCAATGCTAGTGCCAATTTATCGACTTGTTGTATCTTGTTTTAGTGTCGAGTAAGGATTTGCTTATGTAGTACACCAGGTGTTATGAATCTTATACTTCTTTACTCTATACGGTGCTTACTGCGGTGTTAGATACTACTAGGTATAGATATAATACTTCTCCGTCTTTTGGCTTAGACAGCAATGGAGGTGAAGTCAAGTATCCTTTTAGGTCCTTTAATGCTTTTTCACACTTTGGGGTCCATTCGAACGATCTGTTTTTCCTTAATATGTTGAAAAAGGGTTGACATCATTGGGATGACTTGTATATAAATCTATTGAGGGTTGTTACTCAACCAGTAAGTTTCTGAACATCTTTGATGCATTTTGGTGATTCCAATTCTTTGATTAACTAGATTTGATTTGGGTTGGCTTTGTTCCCTCTTTGGTTACCAAGTAACCTAAAAAAAATTCGAAGGACACTCCAAATGAACATTTAGTGGGGTTAAGTTTCATACCGTATTTGTCAAGCACGTCGAACGACTGCCTGAGGTGTTCTATGTGTTGATGTACGACGATTGATTTGACCAGCATATCTTCAATGTAGACTTCTATTGTTGATCCAAGCATATCAATAAACATTTTGTTGACTACCTGCATTTTTTAATCCGAAAGACACAACTTTATAACAGAAAATACCTCTCTCAGTGACGAATGTCATCTTCTCTTGGTAGTTCAGATGCATCAAGATCTGATTTTAGCCGTAGAAGGCATCTATGAAGCTGAGTAGTTCATGTCCCGAGGTTGCGTCGGCAAACATGTTGATGTGTGGGAGTGGGAATGGATCTTTTAGACAGGCATTGTTGAGGTCTGTGAAATCAATGCAGACACGCCACTTCCCATTCTTTTTCTTCACGACCAAGACGTTAACTAGCCAATCAGGGTATTTCACTTCCCTCACGGATCCAATGTCGATTAGTTTCTGCACTTCCTCGTTAATTATTTTGTTTCTTTCTGGTATGAATTTTCTCTTTTTTTTTACTGGTGGATACTCAAGGTCAACCTGCAATTGATGAACTATTACCTAAGGGTCGATTCCAACCATGTCTGAGTGCGATCAAGCGAAGGTGCTGCATTGTTGTTTCAAAAATTTGTTCAACTGGTTTCGTATCTCAACTGGCAGTCTGGATCTGATAGACACTTTATGTTCTGGATGTTCTGGGTCGATCGACACTTCATCGAGTTCTTTTGTCTATGGCTTATTTTTTGGCCGACTCGGATACTGTTTCCTATAGTTGTTATAATTGTTCCTTCTTTTTCTTCATCTCGTTATGGTAGCATTCTCTAACAGCTCTATATTCGCCTTTGATTTCTCGTACTCCTCTCCTTGTAGGGAAATTGATCATCTGGTGGTAGGTCGACAGAATCACCTTTGTCTCATGTATCCGTGGTCTACCAAGGATGGCGTTATAAAGGGATTAGCGGTCAAGCATCAAAAAGTTGATGTATAAGTTGATTTCTTCGCGTACACAGGTAGTACGATCTCACCTAGCATACTTTTATGTTCGCTACTGAACCCTGTGAGCATTGTCATTCGACGATTGATCTTGGATTCGTCGACCTACATTTCTCAAAGTGTACTATTTAATAAAATTTTACAAGAACTACCGTTATCTACTAAAATTTGTTTGGTTTCGATATAAATAATGAAAGAACAAGAGCATCATGGTAAGGAGAAAACAAATCTGATTCGTCAGACGACTTGAAGGAGACCGTTTCATCGACTGTTAGAGAATGGTCTCTGTTGGGTTGAATTTCTATGTTTGACACTTGTCGGGTGTCTCTTTACATTAGAGTAGCTAATGCCACTTACTTTGGATCCACTCATAATGTAGTTGATCACTCTTTTTGGTTGGGGTGGTATTGACGGACTGTCGCCTGCGTTAGTTTTTTCTTCTCTTCTTATTGTGCGACCGTCTCTTTTCCTTTGTCTATGAGGTACTCCAACAAGTATCATCACTTCAATAAGTCTGCTAATTCTAGCTTTAAGGCATTACATCTTCCGTTTGATGGTCGTGATCCCCGTGGAACTCACATCAAAATCTAGTGTCTCGATGCTCTGGTGGTGTGTTCATTTTCTTTGGCCACTTAAACGTTCTTCCCATTTCTTCATTAATGCTACTAAGTCGATTGGTTCGATGCTAAGATTGTATTCTGGTATCAGGACTTGTGATTGATTGGTCCTTGGTGTTGAGGTTTATGCTCTAAAGATGTAATTTGTAAATGGATTTATGAAACAAATAAAAAGAAAAGTTCAATTCATTCTTGTTATGTTATTTATTTTATAAACTTATGCATATATTTAAACATCCAAGATTGTCAGATGTAATCTCGAATCGTGTATATGAGTGTCATATACGGATGGATACAGTAAGAGACGTGCAATCTAAAGAGTCCATAGATAGCAAATAAAGTTGGGTACTTTATTTGTGGTCAATCTATAGCTGCGTTCCATTCCGTAATGTACGATGATTCTATTCTGAATCATTCATATGAAATATGGGAATGGAGGCATCTTGTATGATGTGATCATATAGGACTGGGCCATGATCTATATGAATCTCTCACCAAGATCCGTTTACCGATGAGATTCATATATATCAACTAATGATTGCTATATGTGGGTGATCTTAATCCTGAGTGTCTTATAGACTCCTTCAGGTTAAATCGTAGTCTTTGATATACCATGGGTGAGGTCAGATGTATTTCCTGATCAATATACTCCGTATGTTAGGATTACGGTTTGGCTTGTGGCTAGGAAAGTTTGTACACAATAGTGGAATCCACTCCTTCTTTTGAAAAGTAGATGATAGTTCCCTTAAGGGTTGAATCGGGGCTTGGACAATATGAGCGCACTCCTAATTCCGTGAGGAAATAGGATTTATTGTTCATTATAGAATCAATGGTACTTAAAGGATATATGTAATTAGAGGGATATAACGGACATTATGACTCAGCTCTAATTATGAACTACTGTGGAGGATCACACCATATGTAATAGCTATATCGATGGACACCGAGTTGTATCGATCTGTGTGAAAACGCCTACAGTTGAGAGAGTGCAGCTTCGAGTTTTTAGTGGAATAACACCGGAGTTAATAATCAAGGAATATTAATTAAAGAGTTTAATTAATGATTCTGAGGATTATTCGAGCTCAAAATACTGTGGGTCCATTAGGTCTCCTTGCTAGCCCGATCGATTTAGGTAACAAGAGTCACGGTTAATTAATTGGATTGTCCAATTAATTGTGTTACAAAAGTGACACGTATATATTCGGGAATTAATTAAATCATGAGATTATTTACTTAATGAATGTTAATAGTTAAATTAATTAAATAATTAGATTATTTAATTATATTGATAGTTATTAATTATTAATTAACTATTTATTGGAGGGTGTTAGTTGATATATGGATTAGGTGAAGATAAAATAATAGGTTTATTTTATTTTACTAAATCATTTATCTAAGTATTTTAATTTAAGTTTAAATTTAAAATACTTATTATCACTTTAAATATATTAGATATTTGAAAAGGATAATTAAAATATATATATCAATTAATAACACAAGAGATTACATTGGATACAAATTGGTGTGTGCACATGAAACAATAGTCAAAAGAAAAATTTGCATAGGATGCAAATACTTAATACATATATAATATATATTTGTGAAGCGGTGCGTGAAGTTTTTTTTTTAGTGAAGCAAGGCGTGAATATTTGTTATAAAAGAAGCAATTAAAGGCGTGATACATATATATTTTTGTGATAAAAGATGCAATTGGAAGCGTGTACACAGCTGATAGATTTGAAAAAAGAAAAAAAAAATGAACAGATATATATATATATATTGTTTCATGCTTTGTGTGTTTTGGAAACACATAAAAGAAAGAGTTTCTTCAATTTCTCTACATCCTCCATTCAAGTTCCTGAGATAGTGACGCGCCCACACGCAGTCACCAGATCCGGGAGATAGCAAGAAAGATCGAGTGGTTCAGACATGAGCACATAGTATTTCAAACAGAAGCATAACGTAAAGTGAAGGAGCCTCCAAACGTTGGTATGTTCTTCTGATTATATCGATTTCAATTTCCTGTGTTTACATATTGTATGTATTAATTTCGAAAAATAATTACGATCCAAAAGTTCACTGGTCCCAGATACAGATATGATCTGTATAAAAAAAATTAAAACCTAGTTCCGCTGCGTAACCGGTGAACGGGGTTCCAACACTTGATGGGTTACGGTAGTTTCATCTTCTTTCATTTTATTCGTTACTGAGGTTGTCGTGTCGATTTCCAGTTGGATATGGTTCTACTCTTCTATCAATCGATCTCCGGTCGACACAATCATTGCACCTATTGTAGTGGTTAACCTTTTCAACATAATTGGCTTCGTATTCCTTCCATTTGATTTGGGCCAATGCTTTTGCTTGTACATCTTCCATAGTTTTGCATGGGTATTTGGTCAGCTCTTTATAGAGATCAGAGTCGAACCTATGTCATTTCTTGAAGGTTGAAATTATGATAGCTTGACTGCAATTTGGGATTTGCACTTTCTTTATGTTGAAGCGTCCGACATATGCACTTGGGTTCTCATTACTTCTCTGGGATATTGTGTATAGGTCGTTCGACTACTTCTCGAGTTTCCTACTGCTTGTGAATTGCTCTACAAATGTATCTGTGAGCTACGCAAAAGAAGAAATTGAATTTTTAGGCAAATTCATATACCATTGTAATGATAGGCAACCCAAGCTCGATCTGAATGCCTTGCACATGCACGTTTCTCTAAAGTCGCTAGAGATTGCCGCTGTGAAAATGCACTGCTTATATTGAGCTATGTGGTCGTCTGGATCTGTCGTTCCTTCAAATTGCTTCATTTTTGGGAAGTTGAAATTTCTAGGCATTTCTACAAGGGTGATGAAGTCAATAAAAGGTGAATCTGTGAAGCTGTTTTCCATGCTTTTCTTGATGGGCGCTAGCACCCCTGTGATCCTTTTGATTAGAGCCTCCATTTCTACGAACCTACAAGAAAGTTTCGGGTCAACAAATAAATGTAAACTAGTATTTGGCATTACCAAATTTGGAGTCGACTGAAGCAACACTGGAGTTCTTAATGCATTCTCTTACTGTCGGTCGACAACTGTATTTGGTTCCTGTGGCGCTTCTTGTTGGATCTGTGACTCGGGTAAGTTTGGTTCGGCCTGGACCATTTTTATGGTATCTTGGCTTGAATCCTAGTTGATGTTCTTCTCTTGGTTCGTTAGATTCACGGACGTGGTTGGGGCCGTTCTATTAGCTTCCTGCATATGATCGTTCGTTTGAACATGAGGCACTAGTGGCAAGTTATTGGGTGCACCTTCAATTATTGCCCGCAGTTAGGCATTTCTGGTCCGAATCGACGCGTTCTCTGCTTCTATCTCCTGTAATTTTTTAGTGTTGGCTGCCATCTGAGCGGTCATTGCGACTAACTGCACTTCTACAATTGGATTGTTCCCATCTACCGACATTTTGAGGAGTTCCTGGTTCAGATTGATGACTTCGTTCAAGTTACAACAGTCCCCACGGTAGGTGCCAAAATGTAGTTGGTCGAACTACAATCAAAGTGGGTCGGATCGGATTCGGGTTAGGCCCAAGCAAATTGGTCTAGCCTGACGAATCGAATGTGTCGTACCTGTAAAATAGAGATGAAAACAACATAAAATAATGGAGAAAAACAAGTTAGAAAGATGGGGTTGATGATCGTTTATAAGCCTTAGGTGAGTTTGGGCTGAGTTTTAATAAAACGGATAACTGGACTATGAGTTAACAATTGATTTTCGGTAGTTATTGTTTTGGCAGAGTTTTGGCTAGCAATAACATTGGTTCTTTAGAGAGAAAAACTCAGAATCATTTTTCTGTGAGTAAAGGGTCTTATTTATAGGCCACCCAGAGCCATTTGCACGTTGAAGAACTGTTGAGAAATGTCCTTGAAATCCTGACCGAATTTCATGGGATTACACGGTTGATTTTTATCTGATTTGAATTCGTAACTGCGTAATCCACGATTCTCGTAGCTGAGTTGGAATAAATGAGTGGCCAAGTCAAATGGCAATTGTGATAAAATGATTCAGGTCGACCCGGATCGTTAAGCTTGGATCAAATTTCTTATAATAATCCATAGGCTTACATTTTGGAGCTTGAAGTCATTTGTGGCTACTACAAATAGCACTCAAATAATATTTATTTCAAACTATATGATTTTATTTTTATGATAAAAATATATTTTTTATGAACTGACCGTAACTATGTAAGGCTCTTCGAAAATCGGGCCTCAAAAGGGCTTGGGCATTGGGCCCAGTAGAGCTCAAAATTTTGTATATGGACTTGGTTTTAAACCCATCCCTCAATGTTAAGGGTCGGGCTGTTTTACCTGACCTTTAATGCCTTATGGACATTTTTTAGAATGGTCGGGTTTGGTCCCATCCATTTTGACACCTCTAATTTTAACTAACTTGCTAGCACACCGGTCATAGTTGATCATCATCACTTTAATTGTAAATTTGTAATTTTATTTGTTTTTCTTCAAGTACATAAATTAGAGGTTTTCTGGAGAAAGAAGACTCAAACTTGTAACCTTATATCGCATATATGAAAGGTTTTACGTCATATACTTTTATTTGTGAGAGACCCAATCAGCAGCATATACATTATTAGCCGACATTGACATAATAAATATTTCAATTAAGAAACATATATAAAAAAAATTGTTGGTTCAAGGAGTGAAAATCTCGAGAATTAATATATGGGAGATTCGCTCTAAAACCGCACGAGGTGTTTCATAGGATTCTCTTAAAGTTGAGTGTTGTACTTCTGAGTTCTGACACATGAGAAAACATTTCACTGTCTGATTCCTCACTAAAATATCACTTTCCTTTTTTGGTTTTTAGTCACCAATGTATATTGGATTCTCAAATTCCACTGTTTATCAACTCACATATCTAATCTAAGATATGGGATCGATACCTATTTTATCTTTCTTTTCCTTTTTCATATTCACAGATAGAGAATTACAACTATTTTGTCCATTCATCCATATTATACATTTATCAATTAGAAATGAAAAATAAAAGTTAATTACCTTTCATCGGAAAATGAATCGTAAAACAGAACTTAATTCTATATGTATGTCATAAGTTCTCTTTTCGGTAGGAACTTTTATTTCTGATTTGCTTGACTTTGTAGTTCATGACAGTGGAAGGAATATAAAATAAACAAAATTGAAGGGTCAAAATGAAAAACACCTAAAATATAAAAGCAAATTTATACTTATATAAAGTTTCTTATACAAAATTGTGAAAACATTTTTGAGGGGCGGTGATTATGTTGATTCATGATTTGTGTATGAGATTCACGATTAAAATAAACATGGTAAAAACAAATCAAGAATTAAACTTCTGTTTACTCGTTAAAATTATTGATTAATAAACACGCACCTAAAAGAATAAATTTTCTTAACTAAAAGGACATGCTAAAGAAGACACATATCAAGAGTGTCCTTTTAAGTGTTTTGCGGTCAATTTACAACAACAACAAAATACACACTTATATTCTAAAGCACAAGGGTTTATTTAAATTAGAACTTACTATAATAAGATAATATCAGAAAAGTTTATTGCAAAATTTAAATGTTAATTTATTCTTACATTTTGAAGATTTTGGTTTCTCTTGAACTAAATCAGTATCATTTTCTTTTTGATCTAATTGTACATGTAACATTGATTTTTTTATCAAAATGTTTAAAGTTCTCTATTAGCCAGTACTGCAACAATACACTGATTTCTTTTTGACCTTTCCTTTTGTATTTAAAGATATAATTCATCCCAATGGATTTTGATCCTCTATTTATCTGATCATTTTCCTGACCTTTTTAAAACATGTAATTGGTTGTTGATAAAGTGGTTGTGGTAATCAATTACATCTTAACAACACATTCATTGCAATACTTGTGTGCCATGAGATTAAATGAGGTCAAGAAAAAAATTAGATCAGTAGAAGATCCAAATTTCATCCCAATATTATATACTTTTACCATAAAATGTCAGTATTCTCTATTAGTGTCCTCTTACTTTAGTGGGTGAGATTTCTTTCTAATAACTATTTTAATAAATTTGAGATCAAATCTCTCTCCCTCACATTATGATTCACATATGACGTAATTAGCTAGTGATATATAGTTCATATTTTAATTGTATTATCATCTATTATTCAACCCTTACTTTCTTTTTCTTTTTTAACAAAATCGAACAAGGGATTGTGTATACTCTATAGTCTATATATATAAACCAATTTTTCATTTTCTGCATCTCATTATCAACACAGAAAATGCGCGTTACACAAATTAGAAATTAATGATATATATACTAGCTTGTTTAGTACTATCTGGTTAGCTTACTGTCAAGATAATTTTTTAGGGACACTGGAACCAGAAGTCTAATTTACATCAACTACATGCATGCTAACTCAGTGGACATGGACATGGACATGATTGAATCTTACATATATAGACATAGTTTATTGCATTATTGGACTAGATCGAAATCAGTACTGTCTGCAATCCAAAAAAAAATGGTGGGAGGAAAGTGAACTTATAAACCGTGCCCAACTTTTGGCTGTAATTAACATTAATCACAGATAATTATTAAAACCCTAATGAAGTTTGATAAATTTTATATATATATATATATATATATATATATATATATATATATATATATATATGAATTAATTAATTAATTGTAAGCAGTTTCAGCCCATACACACACACATATATATATATAACCCTAAAAATAACGTAAATCAAAAAATCCAAAGCTGCATTTGATCATGCTACTAATACTATACACTAGTGTTGTAGATGAGAGTTACGTACAGTCACCTTTTTGGAGCTGATATATGATGATCTTTAAAGAGATATAATAATATTTGAAGAAGCAACAGGTGATGATCAAGCTGATGAGACATTTTGAAATGCAAAGAGGAAGAAAAGCTCAATATCTGGAGGAGCAAAAAAGGGAATAGGAGATGATGACGATGATGTTGATCTTTTTGATGACTTTGAACTAGTAGTAGTACTAGTCTTCTTCATTGGAGCTGGTGGACATGATAATATCTCTGGTATTCTGAATCTTTCACCCTTTGGAGTTGAACAACCACCATTAATATCTTGCTTTGATGATGCTTCCGCCGCTTGGTTTTCGGATTCTGATGATCTTGATCCTTTGATGATCTGCTTGTAACTATTATTCCTTCTTGATGATGATCTTGCCATACCTGGTGCCATTAATTTCTCTGTTGAAGAATTGAATTATATCAAAGTTGACAAGTTATATATGATCTAGCTAACTAGTACTACTGCTGATCAATAAATCTGATGATATATATAAAAGTAGTAAAACAGGTGATGAAGATTCAAAACCTGACAGGGTTTTGGTAGCGAGAGAGCAAACAAAAACATTAAGCCAAAGCACCCTTGTTAATTATTTGAATTGCAAGTAAAATCCAAAACTACATTACAGCAGCAAAATAACTACTACCACTACTCAAAAGAATAAAGTTTTCTTCAAAAAATAAACTCCACCGAATCCTGATACGATTGAAACACTTTTTCAGACAAAATTTAAAAAGAATTAATATGAAAGCGAGCAGTAATAATCTTCCAGTTTCTGTAGAATGTAGAGCAAGAGAGAGAGGATGTATATCGTACAGTGTACACGCGCTTTTAAGTATACTGTATGTCTGTGCGATAGTGCAGCATGTGAGAGACAGGAGGTCTAGAGAGAGAGGGGAAGCTTTGGCTTCTCATTTCTCAATCATATATATATATATATATATATATATATATATATATATTCTGGTAGAATATATAATTGCAGTTGAAGTACTTTATCATTAGCCAAGAGAAAGGGAGTGAAAGTACTACATAGAACTGGATAAATATTTACCTGGATTTACCATGATCATGATCAAATACTGCATGCACACAGTATGGAAGTGTCTTCCCCACACCCGGAAGATATATGATCCCGTAACAAATGGAAAATTTAAATTTATCAAACATACATATAAAATGTACGTGTATTATGAAATTTGATACTAACTTAGAAGGAAAGGTACATACAGTGGTACTGGAGCTAATGTCGTTAATATTATAATAAGCCCCTTACCGTTTATTAATGAGATTGTAAATTCAAATCAAATTCTCTTTCGATTTCTAAATTTGTAATGATTTACAAATAAAAAGTCTTTTCTACTATCATGATATATAAAAAATTTGTAAAAAACTAACGTCTGGTTGTGGGATGATTGTATTTTGGTTCGCAATGGTTCTTATGATAAAATAGGAATTACTGTAATTTTTTCTCAAAAATACTTAATTTGATTGTACATAATAATATACATCAACACATTTTTATTAGGTAAATAATATAACTTCAATTATAATAATACATCAAATGAAATTGTTATCGTAATCATTATAGCTTTAATTATAATAATACATCAGACAAAAGTGTATTATTATGCACATGGGAAAAAAGTTTGGAGTAACTGGTCTAACCTAGTATGGGAAAATCAGCAAACCGATATTCTCCATCGCAATGATTTGCTAAGACCTAGGCCAAGCCTATTGGGCCTGGCGAGACCCACTAAATACAGCTATCAAGCCTAGAAGCTGTCATGGGCCAGCCCAATCTAGGCCCTTATAATACTCTACTAAGATATGACCAAAATTGAAACAAATCTCATACAGCATATCTGTTTTTATTTTTTATTTTGAAAGTTGCATCTGTTTTTATCCATAAAGAATAATTGACAAGTAAATTATATTGATTTTTTGCAACATAAAATTAAATTTTGTGCATCAAATTTCCAACAACAAATTAAAGAGGATCAGAGACACATAGATTCAGGCAGATTTCATTAAAACATGCTTTCATGTAAATACAGATTGTGCATTCACATTAATAAGGTGAACAAAAAAGAAGCAATCCTTCCTTGTTTCAGAAATCAAATGAGACGCCAATGTCATTGCCATACATGGTTAGTCCTACTATACTAAAAAATGACAAAGGAAAATCTCAAGATGATAGGTTAAAATTTTCAACATTAGAATGGAATTCTATGCCTCAGAGCCAGACTCGGTTGACTCTTCTTCCTCAACTGTTCTCCGACGTGCAAAAGGTGGTGGAGCTGGATCAACACTCAATGTACCCTCCAGTACCTTCACTACCTCACCCATTGAAGGTCTCATACGTTCATCCTTTTGAAGGCACCAAAATGTAATTCTCAATACTCGCTCTAGCTCTTCCGGATCCACCCCACCATCGATTCTTTCATCTACTACTACTGACCCCGCTTTCCCCTCCATCAACTCCTTATACGCCTGCTGACTGACAACACCATCAACTTCTTGACATCCAGTGACTAATATCAACAACATCTTGCCAAAGTCTTCCACGTCTTTTTCTGCAGAAAGACCCTCGCCAAGAAAAATCCCAAGGCCAAATTCAGTCACTTTTGCCTCAAAATTTTCATCCAAGACCACATTTTCCCACTTCAAATTCCCATGATTTACGAACTCCCTACACTGAGTGTGCAAATAACAAAGGGCTCTAGCCACACTCAAGCATATGTCGACTCTCTTTCTCCAGGTCAGTTTCTTACACAGCTTGGAATCCTCCATATATTTTTTTACAGAACCATTCTTGGCAAATTCATAGACAAGATATCTGTGTCGCGACTCACAACAATAACCCTCCAGCTTGACAAGGTTCTTGTGATGAATGTTCCCTATCTTTGACACTGAACATCGGAACTTTCTCTCACAAATAGTTGCATCCAGTTTCTTGATGGCAACCCATTGGTTGTCCGGTTGTTTGCCTTTGAACGTCTTTGCCCCCATTTGGTACTTGAAATCTTGTGAAAGCTCCTTGATTTCGCAAGAGGACAACATAATCAAACCCTTCGAATTATGGCCTGTAAGAGCTAAAGCACCTTTCCTCCTATTAGACTTTCTTCTTCCATAGAGGAAAATACCAATCCCAAGATGAATTAGAATAACTACAGCAACTGTAGCTGACGCAGCTCCAATTAGACAAGGAACGGAAAGCCTATAAGACTGTTTGAGAGGCAAAGGTGGTCGAGAGTTCAATGGCGGGGAACCAGGATCAACTGCTAAAGGGTCTGAATATGGACACTTCTTGACAAAGGATACAGAATCAACAGAGGGGTCCGAGTAACCACTCACATATTGGGTTTTCATCATTCGGCATTGTGCACGCCCACTATTTCGGAAGGTTACAGCCGTACATTGTGCATCAAGTAGGCATGCAAGTTTACATTTCTCTAAACTAGATTGGAAAGTTGAATGATTTACCGGGTACATTCCATACAGTGAAGTGTGCTCATATATAACCAAAGTAGGACCAGATTTACACTCATGCTGATATGGAAGCAAGCATTTCGAGGTAGAGCCAGAAGTGGACTTAAACGGGCAGTTGCAGTCACGGGAGCCAGATGCATTCAATATACAAATGCCACGATCACCACATGTTGCGAAGACATTGCACTGGTTTTCAACAGCTTGCCACACTGATCTCCATGACAGTGAAGCTTCTACCCATGAATACAATCGCAAATTACCATCCGCATCTAGCCTGAGAAACCGAAATTTGACAGAGTCATCATGATCTTCTCCAAAGACAGACCAAACAGGCTTTGAATTTTGATCCTGTAGTTGCAGAGTTCCATTAGACAAGAGAACAGCAGTGAGATTCTTATGGCCAGAAGGGCTTCCATTGTTCCAATAATTAACGCTACTCTCCCATTTTAGCTGTAACTGACCCCGATCATTCATGTAAAGGCTATAGTAACTTGACAACGGATTTGTACTCGCAGCTCTCAGTGACTTTAAAGAAGATAATTTCTGACCCGGAAGAAGTGCATTTGATGGAGTATCAAAGCTTTGCCAAACAATATCTTTAATGTCATTTAATAAAACAAAATTGCCATCATCATGAAGGACAGCTGAAGTAACATTCCATTGGCTTCTTGTGATTGACCAAACGGTGAATTCCTTTGAGCAATCAAACAAAACCAGGTCTCCATTACAAGTAAGCTGGAAATAAGAATTGTTACCAACTGTGGCATCAGCTCCAGCAACCCACACAACAGTTTGTTTATCAACAGAAACAGATTTTGAATTGAAGCGAATCCCAACACTGAACTGGTTGGGTGGTAGATCAGAACGACCAAAGAATCCTAATGCAAAATCGCCATTGGAAGATAACCATAAGTCATTTCCCAGTACAGTAAGTTTTGAACCTAGTGAAATGTTTGCAACAACAACTCGGAATAGCAACAAAAACCCGGATATGCATAGCACGAAAGACGAATTAAGGAAGAATCTCTCCTGTTGAAGCATACTTGAATATGCTTAAAGATGCAACAAAACAACCAAACAGTTCACCGGCCACGTAAAACCTCTACATCAAACAAGCAAATCAAATCCATTGAACAATATTTAGCGCAATATCAGGCAATAAACGTGTAAAAAAATAGTAGGCAAATGACAAAATATTCAACACCAAGCGTAATGCAGTAATGAAAATTATAGTAACAACATTTCAATTAAGAAAATGACAACTTCAATCCAAAATCAAATATTGGAACCACATTTCAATATTAGTAGGCAAGAGCAAACTATAACATTCAAATTTCAAGGATTAGGCAATTAAAATCAAAGAAAGAACACTGAAATGAATATAAATCAAACACATCAAAATTCAAGAGTACCTGAAAAGACAGTTAAGCCACCACCAATTCCAGAAGCCAGCACAGAATACCCCACCTAAACCATAAAAAAAAACCCCATTTTCACTTTCGGGTCGGGCCCCATAGCCAAACCCAAATTAACAACATCATGTTCATGTAAGCATCCAAAGCTTGATCAAAGCAACAAACAGCAGAGGAGTGATTGATGAATAATAATGATAATAATTTCAACAGCACATGTTATTATGTGAATGAAGAAAAAATTGGGACCCTTTTTTTAATATTATGTGAAGCATGTGGATTTAAAAAAATGGAATTTTTTTTTTTAAGTAAAAAAAATGGATATTGAAATTGAAAGTTGAAACTTTGACACTAAGGGACCACAAACAGTCAATGAAATCAGCGATATGGACACACTACAATATATCTTTCAAAGGATAGATAAAGGTAGAATCTTGCAATGATACTGAAGAAAAATCTCCATTGAAGATCAGAAAGCTGTTAACTTTAGAAATAGTTCCGAGTCAAAGATGAACTGGGTTGGTCAGCGTTTTGAATTACAGATAAGGAAAATGCCAAGATCTGAAGTAAATTTTCGAAGTATCAGTTTTTATAAAAAGAAAAAAAATCATGTGAAGCCAACAGGTCTAGAAGACAAATAAGAACTTGAAACTAAGAGTAACAGCTACAAATTAAAAGAAGAAGAAAAAAAATAAGAACTTGAAACTAGATTAACAGAGAGTAGTTGAAAGAGCTACAAAGAAGAAGAAGAAAAATAAGAACTTGAAACTAGATTACCACAGAGTAGTTGAAGGAGCTAAAGAAAAGAAGATGAAGGGGTAGAATTTGGAGTAAATAGATAAAAATGGGGGATTGATACATTGTTAGTAGTTCAATATCAGTCAGATTTACAAGTAGAAGAATCTGGGTTGTTGAAAAACAGTGTTTGAAGGAGAAGGGTTTTGTTGAAAATGTGATATGGAGGACAATCAGACAATGTGGGCAGAGAGCACAGAAGTGAGAGGAGGAAGAAGAAAAGGTTGAGACTTGAGAATGTGTGTGTGAAAAGTGAGACCGACTGTTCACTGCTCTGCTTCTTTGAACAATTTTCTTTCGTTTTCAAGCCACTTTTTTCTATCTTTTTTTTTTTTTTTAATAAGCATGCATTGTATTGAGATTTTAATATGAGAGAAAATAAAAAATAACTACAATTATTATAAATTTTTTATTTTTAATCATATACGAAAATTTATTTGTTAATAACCATTTTTTAAAAAAAAAATCAGTGTATCATAAATTATAAAAATATCCCTAGATTTGATTTTTTCTTTAAAACTGAAAAAAAAAAAACTTGAAATCATGACTAAAATCTGGAACCAAACTTGAAATCACGGCTAGGAACTTGAACTTGAAACTTGAAATCTTGTTTTAAAAAATGAATTTTAAAATCTTGAAATCTTGAAATCTTGAAATGTTGAAACTTGAAATCTTGAAATTTTGAAATCTTGTTTAAATTGAAATGTTGAAACTTGAAATCTTAACTAAATTGAAAGTTGAAACTTGAAATCTTAACTAAATTGAAAGTTGAAACTTGAAATGTTCTGGGTTTTTAAGTTTTTCGTTTTTGAATTTTGAAACTTGAAATGTTGCCTAAATTGAAATATTGAAACTTGAAATATTGACTAAATTGAAATGTTCAAGCTTGAAATGTTCTGGGTTTCTAGTATTTTGTTTTCTTTCCTTTTTTTCAGTTGATCTAATCGCCGCGGAGGGGGAGCTCGACAGTCATGAAGCCCGGGTGACGGCACTCCGGCAAATCGTCGACTACATGTGAGAGAGAAAGGAAAGGAGAGAGAAAGAAAAGAGAGAGCTGCGGGGAGAGAGAAGAGAGGTTGGGTGAGAGAGAGAAGAGGTCGGCGACGGTTCGCCGGCCTCTACAAGGATGCCAGTGACAGTTCGCCGACCTCCTTAAGGATGCCGGTGACCGTTCGCCGACGGGAGAGAGATCGGGGAGAGAGAGAGGAGAGAGAGAGAGAGAGAGGAAAGGAGAGAGAGAAAAAAAGAGAGAGAAAATGTTTGGGGATGGTTTTTATATTGGGGCATTCAAGTAATTTCTTAAAAAAAAATGGTTATTAAGAAATAAATTTTCGTATGTGGTTAAAAACAAAATTTCTATAATAATTGTGGTTATTTTTAGCAATTTCCACTTTTAATATATAGTTTTGGACCTTAAGGATTTTATGGGTTTGGATTATACTTTTAAGATTATTAGGATCGTTAGAATTATTAAGATTATTTTGACTAGATTTTTTGGATTCTGAAGGAGTTTTAAGATTATTTTTACTAGACTTTTTGGATTCTGAAAGGATTTTTGGACTTTGTTTATAGACTATTAGGATTATCTAAATTTTATGAAAGAGTCTTTAGACATTATTTATAGACTATTGGGATTTTAATGGACAATGTTAGGGTGCAATGACTTTATAGATTTGCAAGACTATTAGGATTATTAGGATTATACTTTTAGGATTATTAGGATTATTATGATTATATGGACTAGACTTTTAGAATTCTGAAAGAGTCTTTGAACTTTGTTTATAGACTATTAAGATTATCTTAACTTTATTTCAAGACTTTTTGGACTTTCATAAATATAGATTTTCAAGAGCCGATTATAGTATTTAATTTTCTCCACACATTAACGAATACCCACACCCAATATGAATATGTAGTTGTGATTGAACGCCCTTAACTTATAATTTCAAGACGTCCTTACTAGAGAACCACTATATATATATTAGTAAAACAAATATATCTTATCCACACTAGTCATTACAATTTATGTATAAATAAACCATTATTTATACCTATCAAATGAGCACGAACAATAATAAAGATATCACGATTAGAAATCATTATTCAACATCTATTCTATAAAATTAAAGTAAAAAAAAAAACAAAGTAAAATTGTTGCACTACTCCACCCTCTTATCTCCAATCTTCGGTCACCAATCACCCATCCGTGGACCACAACTCGTCCAACCTAAAGATCTGATGAGGTATGGAAGTTGAGGAAACTGAAAATTTATGATGAAAATTTGATGGGGGTGTGGAGGTTGAGGAAGCTGAATATGATTTTAAGTGAGAGAGAAAAATCTATAAAGTATTAAGGTAGATGACAAGACAATTTTGGGTTCAAATTATTTATAAATGGAAAATCTATTTTGTCATGAAATCTTAAAAATCTTGATCTCAATCCAATACCACCACACAATTTGTTGTCTCTTGAAAGTCTAGATCCAATACCACAAGACAGTATGGACTTTTAAAAAAAACTCTTAAAAATTTAGATCCAATACCACAAGACAATATGGACTTTTTAAAAAAAATCTTAAAAATCTTGATCGAATACCCCCAGACTTATCTAACTTGTTAAAAAGTCTCAATCCAATACCACTAGACTTTTACTTCCCCAAATTGTCTAATAAAATCTTGAACCAATACACCTCCCTAAGATTATATGGACTAGACTTTTAGGATTCCGAAAGAGTTTTTTGATTTTATTTATAGACTATTAGGATTATCTAGATTTTATGAAAGAGTCTTTGAACATTATTTATATACTACTAGGATTATCTAGATTTTACTTCAGGACTTTTTGGACTTTTAAAAATATGAACTTTTAAGAGTCGATTGTAGTATTCAATTTTCTCCCCAAGTTCCAGTGATCTATAATCTTATTGGAGGAAGCCACTGAGCAACAAAAATTGAATGAGAAATATGTATAAGCTATAGAGAGAGGTAATAAAATTTTAAAATACCACCAACCAACACATAACCTTCGACTAGTTTATATAGTGTAGAAAATGTCACCATATGAAATAAATATAATAACCAACAACCTATCCCTCACTACCTCACTACCTCACTAGAAATGGCAAGAAACAGAGGAAAAACATATATCAAACATTGAAGTTCAGTTTGGCTTGTTGGACTTCATTAAATCATATGTTATCAAACTTCAATATTCAATGCTCTTTAATCTTTTTTTTCCTCAAGTGGTGTGTACAGTGTAGGTCCTCCTTTTATGTTAGTGATACATGATTCAAGTCCAGTGTGAGTTGATATACAGACTATGCATGCATTGGTTAAATTTGGAGGGTCGGGGCATGATAAGAATTTTTTTAATATAAATGTAAATAACAAAAAAAAATGATATATAAGATTTAATTATACATATTTTCAAAAAATAACTCCAAACGATCAACTTGTGCTTGCTCTCGACAGGTTTTGATACCCTTCCGTTATCGGATTTAAAAAAAACATGTATCTAAAATTTTATAGAAGCATGGATTTATGCGAGACCTATATCTTTTTAACTCGCTCAGACAATAAATCAATAGAAATGGTAATCATCTTCTTTTGTTTTTAAACTCAGTCTACCCAAAGGGCGATATTATCAGTAGTGGACCAACTCTTTTTATGAGGTACATAAATATAAAAAAATTCAAGTCAGTGTGCATTGATATAAATTCATCAATGCGTTGGATGTGGACCATTAAATTTACATATTTTGACTCAAAGTGTATACACTTGTCAAAACTTCTTTATAATAAGTGGTCCACATGCAACACACTGATGTAGGTTATATCAGTACGCACAAAGAAGAAAATGACTATATATATATTAAAAAAAATCAACTTCCTCTTTATCTTTACTTTTTGCCAAATCTATCTTACATAGATGTAGACAAAACATTTGTAGTAGTCCTAAAGATTTTAAATACCGGTGGTGGTGGTGGGATCATGAAAATCTAGCATATAACTATTTTTAACTCACGGATACATTTTATCAGTCATTTAGTACTCGACTTTCAAGCGCAGTTTTATGCTGTCTTTTGCATGTTCGGCCACCACATTTATTATATACAAATACACCCACCAAATATCTGAAATCAAATAAAAAGACTGGAAAGTACTGAGGGAGAGGGCAAGACAATTTTGGGTTCAAGCTATTTATACATATCACTAAAAAGTTTGGAAAACCCATTTTGTCATGAAATCCTAAAAATCTCGATCTCGATTCAATACCAGCAAATAATTTGCTGCCTCTTAAAAGTCTTTATCCAATACTACAAGATAATATGAACTTTAAAAAAAATATTAAAAGTCTAGATCCAATACCACAAGACAATATGGATTTTTTTTTTTAAATCTTAAAATTCTTGATCGAATACCAACAAACTTATCTAACTTTTGTTAAAAAATCTCAATTCAATACCACCAGACTTTTACTTTCCCAAATTATCTAATAAAATTTTGAACCAATACATCCTAAATCTAAATTTTTTTTTTCTTTGAAACAAGAAATCTAAATCTAAGTAGTTGACACTGTGTACTTTGTAGTTTGTTATAGTATGCTTTCTAAATTTTAACTAAATTTCAAGACCTATTTTTAGCTAAAAAGTTATTTTAGATAGCAACGTTTCATGAGATTACTCCAACCATTATCTCAATTATAGCTAGTCATTAATATTTTAATATTTTTTAATTTTAAAATATAAATAAATTTATTTATTTTAAATAAAATTGATATCATTTTTTAATAACAAAATTAGTTTAAAATTATTTAAAAAATAAAAAAGAGAAGATAAAGAGCTTGTAATGACTCTCTACATTTAGAGATTCCGTTGGTGGTTCTCTAATATAGGGAGCCATTGAGAGAGCTTCTTGATGTGCTCTAAAACCGTCCCCACTAGTTATTTTAGCTAAGGAACTGGTTTAGAGAGTCTCTTTGGAGATCCAATAAAGCTCCCTATATTTTCCTTATATTTAGGGAGCCTGTTGTACTTTTTACAATCATTTAAGGAGTTTACACTCCAACAAGCCTTCCTAAAAATGACTTCTTATTTTTTTAATTTAAAAAGAAATATTATTATTTATAAATAAATTTAAAAAGTTATTATTGGTTGAATTGGCTTTTTTTTTAATAAAAAATGGGTTAAATTGACAACTTATGAGAATTGGTAAAAAAAATTAAATAAATAAAGTTGAGAATTGGGTTAAAAGTAAGTAAATAAAGACGTTGATTTTTGGGTTAAACCGACAAGAAAGTTGAATTTGGGTTTAATTAAAAAAGAATTTGGGTTAAACAAAAAAGAATGAGTGAATTTGGACCGTTGAATTTGAAAGATGTTGACTCATCTTGACTACCCATTTTAATTGAGGAGTGAAGAAAAAAAATAAGGAGGAAACCTTCTCTCCTTACATTTGGGGAGGCTTTGGTCGAAAAAAATATAGGCAGTGAGTTAGTAAATATAGGCAGTGAGTTAGTAAGGCTGTTGGAGCAAATTCTGGTCCAACCTCCCTAAATATAGTCAAAGACATGATGTTTTCCATCTTATTGGATATGCTCTTAGAATCCAAAAATGTCATTAAGCATAGTGTGTTTTTATTGAAACATTTTAACTTCTTCTTTTTTACATTTTGTTTTCTCACTACTAAAAATGTTAAGTTAACGTGTTGATGATATGAGGTTGGTCAGGTGGTAAAGTCTCTCACACATGCACCACAAGGTTGCGAGTTCGAGTTTCTTCCTAAAAAAAACCTTGAATTTATGTAAAGTGTAATACTTAAAAAAAAAACGTGTTGACGAGATGAGTCTGGTCTGATACTAAACCTTTCAGCCTCTCACATACGCAACACAAGGTTACTGGTTCGATTCATCGACTTTCTTAAAAAAATCAGAATTTATTTAATAGTGTAATATTTAAAAAAAAAAATAGTGTTAACGTAAGAGTTTTTTAAAGATAAATTTTTTAAAAACATTTTTTTGAAATAGTATTTTATGTTAAGTATTTTCATTTGATATACTTTGAATACTAATGCTAGTTAATCTAAAAATTTAGTTCAAAAACCAACCTAAATAATGTGGCAAGTGATTTGTCCTTATCATATCATTGACCACATCACCCCATGATTTGTGTGATGATGACAACTTATTTGTTATATCATTTTAATCGAATTTTGGGGTTAATTTTTTTGGTTGTACAATATTATTATTTTTTACCGTTTATTTTCAGTTGATTTTGGATAAATTTAAATTGTTTACAAATGACCCCTTAGTTTAACCGCATATTAAAAAATTGATAGTGTTAACATGTACCAACTATAAATTTACTATAACAGAAAACTCAATAAGTCTTGCAATCGTGTGTCTACCTATGTATTTATTAAGTTTCCTGTAATAGTATATTTACAGTTGTTAACTTGTGTCATAAGGTTACAAGTTAGATCATATCCAATGTATATGCCTATACCAATGCTAAATTTAGCCTATTTAATAGTAAAATGTTATATTTGACTCACCATTTTAGTATTGTATTTCAATATAAAATTCTATTTGATATGCAATTTTTTATTTGTTTATTTTATTTAAAATTGTAAAAGTCAATAAATACAATCAATGCATTCATTGAATGAATTGTTTTATTGAATGCATTGTTTTAGAACCAAATTTGTTAAATTTCTATTAGAGAGAAAACCAGAAATAGTATTAGAAACATTAAAATTTTGTTAGTAACCACTTTTGGAACTTTAATTGTTAATAACAATTTAAAAAAAAAATCAATGTATGTCCATAAATTATAAAAGTACCCCTAAACTTAGTTATTTTTTAAAAATATGAAACCAAACTTGTAATCATGACTAAAATCTAGAACCAAACTTGAAATCACGACTGAAAACTTGAAACTTGATATTTTGCCTAAAAACATAAAATTTTGAAACTTGAAATCTTGACTAAATTGAAATGTTGAAACTTGAATGTTTCCCCTTTTCTTCTTAATCCTCAAATTAGGTTTAGGTTTTTCTTTTTCTTCCTCTTTTTTCTGCAGATCACATCACCAGCTGAGGGGGAGCTCGACGGCCCTGCTGGAGGATCGTGAAGTCTAGGCAAAGCATGACGGCACAACGCGCGGCGACGATATTGCATGATGCACGGCGTAAAGCCAAGCAACACGGAGAGAGGTTCAGGGATAGATAGAGAGAGAGAGGTTCGGTGAGAGAGAGAGGACGCCGATAACGATTCACAACGATTCACCGGCCTTCGCAACGACGTCGGTGACAATTCACCGGTTTGGCTTTAACGGGGAGAGAAAAAGAGGAGAGGAGAGGAGAGAGAAAGAAAGAGAGAAAAGGAGAGTGTGTTTAGGAATGGTTTTTATATGAGGACATTCAAATAATTTCTCAAAAAAGTGGTTATTAACAATTAAAATTTCGTTTGTGGTTACAAACAAAAGTTTCATGTTGTATATGGTTATTTCCAACATTTTCCACTTTCTATTATTTAAAATTAAAAAGTCAACAAATACGACTGTATTTATTGTTATTTATAACAAATACAACCAATATACAGTGTATAGCATATGTTAAATTTAGCATAGCATTTGACACTGTATTAGAGCATATTTTTTATTAAATTTTGGGCACTGCTTTTGGCACTGCATTGGAGCATACTTTTATTTTATACTTTATGTTAAATTATAATATTAGCACAATGATTTTGTATTGTATTGGAGATGCTCTTAACACTACCCTTAAAAAAAATACATCTTATATATATCAAAATATTTTAAGCTATGCAAAACTAATTCATACGGTACACAGAGTGAAATACAATTATACAAAAACCAAAGAGTTTTATATAAATTTCAATAATTGCACTTTTTTCCAAAATTTGACATCCGTCAAAAGAAAACACCCATCATTTGTGATTTTATAAAATATTTTTAAATTCGAATTCCTTCCGCATATTTTAATACATAGACATTGATGGATGATGGCATGACCATAAATATAAGATTAAGAATATATGTCATTTTGATGAGATGAGTTGCTCCAGCGGTAAACCCTCTCACTTGTGGATTTGAGTTTTCTCCCTCTAAAAAAATCCCGATTCATATATATATATATATATATATTGAAATATTATAAAAATTCGAGGGTTTTTTTAGGAGGAAGATGACTCAAACCACAACCTCATAGCGTATGTGTGAGGAGTTTATCACAAACCAACATCATCTCATCTATAAAAACAACAATAATAATACTGTATAATTAAAAAAAAAAACAATACTTGGGCACCAATATTGGAGTGTACCACATGACATTTTTCTTTTACTTTTTATATTTATCTCCTTGTATTCTTCATAAAAATGCAACATGGTACATCCTCATTGGTGGGGTAGTACCCAAGCATTGTTCTAAAAAATAGATGATATTTTATAATAATAATATGACTAATTGACACTGATGTCCCTTGAATTATTCACGAATTTACACCTTACCTCTTGAATTTTTTTTCCGCCATTAAGCCCCTGAACTATCAGAAATTGGCAATGATTGACGGAATACTAACAGAAGTTAGTTTCCTTCCATTTTAAACCCACGTGCGCCTCACATGTTGTCTTCAGAAGGGCATTTCAGTCTTTCTAGGTTGCAATTAGAGGGGCAATGTGCAATTAACTGATATAATTTTTCCCCAAATCACCCAAAAACTAGGGTTTGTCAAATTCACAAAAGTTGGGGTTCGTCGATTACTTTCCTTCCAAAAGCAGGGGTTTGTCAATCTAACCTAGAAATTGTCTCAATCAAGGTTTGTTTCGTGCAGTTTCGATAATTAAAAATTACAATGAGGTTAGGGTATAGAGAAGCAAGGCAACACTCTAACTCTGGTGGGAAAATGATGGAACCAAGGAAACCCGACAACGAACAACCAGAATATGGCTAGTCTCTCCTGATTTTATGTCTAGGTTATGGTTGTTGTGTTGTTTGTTATGTTTTGGTATGAGTAAAGCTTTGAAATAAAGAAAAGTTAATTGATTGGTTCAATTTAGAACACAACAAAAACAGAAAATTAAATAAGAGAATGTAGGGGACCCTAACAATTCATAATAGAACATATAATCTAAAATAGATGTATACCCCACTTGTAATATAATAGAATCTTGTGGGTAGATTTTGTCTTCACTTTTTTGTACAAATTGAATGGCTCAATTGTTTACTTACGAAACTGAATACCTCATTATTTGAACATATGTTGAATGCCTCTCTGTTTGTGTATAGTTTTATTGCCTTAATGCTTTCACTTTTTTTATTTACTGATTCATTTTGTAGATCCTCATGACTTAAACAATTACTTTAGGTTTAGGGTCCATTATGGTAGGGAGTTTGATGGAAGTATGGTTAACTAAATTGGGGGATTAGAAAGTTATTATGACTATATCAGTCTAGATGAATTGTCTATGTTGGTCATTGACAACATTGCCTTAGAACTGGGGTATAACATTTCTATGAGTTATTGAATTGAGGCGTCAGGGTATGGAAAGCCTTTTATCATAGGTTTTGATATAAACTTGTTGTGGTTTCAAGATAAGATTCCTAATAATAGGATTGTATATTTGTATCTTCAGCCTATACATCCTTTGCAAGTTATCTTAGGTATTGAATTGCTTCCATCTCAAGAATGAGAGACTGGTGATAGTAATCCTGAGAATATTGTTGGTGATGTGCCTCATGATGATGTAGGTGATGGGCTTGCTAAAGGTTTTGGTGATGGGCCTACTAAGGCTTTTGTTGATAGGCCAGCTGAAGATAGAAATAAGCTAAGTAGGGTTACTAAAGAGTGTGATGGTGTTAGGGAATCTGCTGAGAGAGCTGCTGAGAGGAGAAAAAAAAAGAAATAGATAGTACAAGAAGACATAACAACTAATGGTGAGGAATTTACGAAGAGAGCTGTTGAGAATGATGAACTATGAGTGAGTGATTATGAGCAAGAGGAAGAAGAAATATTAGATAAAACCTGTATAGATCCTACTAGGTATTGAAATTCTCTATGAATTCCAGATATACCAAGCGAAAAATGTGGATCTGGTTCTGATATAGGGATTTTTCGATAGCTTGAAAAGTCAGTATGGTCACCTAAAAACACGGTGATTAGATATGCCAAGTCATAAGAGTCAGGAAAGATCAACCCAAGGCAATTGATAGTTGATCTCATGGCCTATTTTAGATTACCCAAGATGGTCAGGAAAACTACTTGATCGGGAAAACTAACTGATCGGATAGACAAACTTGATCGGGTAAAGACCATCTGATCGGGACACAAAAGATCTGGTCGGGATTAGGTGATTAGTCAGTTAAACAATGTGTGAGAGACATTAAAGGCAACTAGGAATCACATATGAAGAAAAATGTTCATACTCAAACAAGGAATCTAGAATCATACTCCTATAAAGAAATATCTATGTTTTCTCTCCAGTGTTAGAGAATTATATTCAGAAAAGAACTCAAAGTTTCCATAAGGATAAACACCAAATAGGTAACGAGTCCAAATCAAGTCATAACTCTGCTCTTCTAGAAGACTGCACACCGATCAGAAAATAAGTCCTAAACAGACTATTCAACTAGAATCCTACGAATACTCTAATTCAATACACAAGATCTTTGAAATAAGAAAGAAGACAAATACGACTTCAACAAGTAACCAGTTCTAATTAAAAATTATCACATTTCCTTATTTGTATTATAATGATTAGGGTTCTATACACATATAAATAGACCCAAAATCTCACTATAGAATAAAGGAACAACTCGTAGAAAAGATACATAAAAGAGAAAGAGAGAGAAACACCAAAAAAGTAGAGATTGAGTGTGTAATCATTCTATTCATAGTGAATTCTTCTCAACATCACCGGCAACCGTGCATGTTTCCCCACCTTAGGGTTTTACCACATAAAATTGTGTGCCCTATCTACTTTTGCTTATCTTAATTCGTAATTCAATTGTCGACCTATACTCACTTGTTACACACGTGATTGATCCTACGTAATCCAAAAATCACCATTAACAACTGGTGCTAGAAGGAGGGAGTGGTAGAACTCATCTTCGAAGAATCAACATAAACAGACGAAACACTGAGATACTCTAACATGCCCAAAAAAAGGGTGTTATGGCTGGATTATCTGTTCTATCAGCATCAGAATATACGTAAGCAAGCAAATTCGCGTACAAAGTTCTCAAAAAAAAAATCTCTTAAGAGAGGTAACTTAGTTGCTTTAAGTTTTTGTTTAAGAGATTTTTAGTTTATTTTTTATTTTTAGCTTTTCTGGTTATGTTTGGTATTGTTAATTTTCAAACCAATTAATAAAGAAACCAAGAATGGCATTCGAATTTTTTATAATAATCATCTTAGTTATCAAAGATAAACTCGTAGCCCCCGACACCTGTCATGGTGGGTGAGGGTGCTCGAGAGGCTGAAAAGTCGGGTGTTAGAGATCCAGTGCTTCTGCTGAACTGACTAGGTGCATATAGAGCACTATCAGCAATCCAGCCACCCTGAGATATCGGTTTTACCAGGAAAAAACACTCAGGTACGCCATCGGGGAAAATATGGTGAGATGTGTTCGGTTGTGTTAGTATTGCACTAACGATTCGACCAAACCCTTATAAACAGATAAAATCGGGAGACGTCCTTGGTGACTTGTTTACATGGGAAAAACAGGGGAAAATGGGACAAGGTTGCCAGAACACCTCATAGCTGAAGACTTAAGGCATTTGGGAATTATCATAAGCGAAAAGCTAGGACACGACCGAAGAAACAAGACCGTCGAAAATTATCCAAAGCAAAAAGACAAGACACCGACAGAAGAATCGAAACGGTCAGGAATTATCCTAAGTGAAAGGTCAGGACATCGACCGAATCAAGACAGTCGGAATTATCCTGAGCAAAGAGTCGGGACACCGACTAGTCCAACAAAAAAATGGTCGGGAATTATCCTGAGCAAAGAGCTGGGACACTGACTAGTCTAATAAAAAAATGGTCGGGAATTATCCTAAGCAGAGAGCTAGGACACCAACTGGTCCAGCTATAAGAGATCAAAAAGGAGTCTAAGACTGGTCAGTTTAATAAGACACTTGATCAGTTAAAAAAAAAACTGGTCAGTTTAATAAGATATTTGATTGGGTTAAAGAGATAAGTTCAGAAGCGTCAAAAAATCAAAATTATTTAAATCTCATTCGTTGAGTCATCAAGAGCTCATCTCGCGGATTTGAGGGGGTATTGTTATAGGGATTTTTTGATAGCTTGTCAAGTCAGCATGATCATCTGAAAACACGGTGATTAGATATGCCACGTCACAAGAGTCGGGGAAGATCAACCTAAGACAATTAATAGTTGATCTCATGGCCCATTCGAGATTACCCAAAATGGTCTAGAAAACTACCCGATCGGGAAAACTAACCGATCGGGTAGAGACAACCTGATCAGGGTAAAGACCACCCGATCGGGACACAAAAGATCTGGTCGGGATTAGATGATTGGACAGTTAAACAATGTGTGAGAGACATCAAAGGCAACTACAACTCAAATACGAAGAAGAATGTTCTTACTCAAACAAGGAATCTAGAATCATACTCCAATAAGGAAATACCCATGTTTCCTCTCCAGTGTCAGAGAATTCTATTCAGGAAAGAACTCAAAGTTTCTAGAAGGATAAACACTAAACAGGTAGTGAGTCCAAATCAAGCCATAACTCTGCTCTCCTAGAAGACTGCACACCGATAAGGAAATAAGTCCTAAACAGACTATTCAACTAGAATCTTACGAAAACTCTAATTCAATACACAATATCTCTGGAATAGGAAAGAAGACAAAGACAACTTCAACAAGTAACTAGTTCTAATTAAACACTATCACCTTTCCTTATTTGTATAAAAATTATTAGGGTTCTATACACATATAAATAGACCCATAATCTCATTATAGAATGAAGGAACAACCGTAGAAAAGATACACAAAAGAGAAAGAGAAAGAGAAAGAGAGAGATACGCCAAAAAAGGAGAGATTGAGTGTGTAATCATTCTATTCACAATGAATTCTTCTCATCGTCACCGGCAACCGTAAATGTTTCCCCACCTTAGGGGCCCTATCTACTTTTGCTTATTTTAATTCGAAATTAATTGTCGACCTATACTTACTTGTTAGACGTGTGATTGATCCTACGTAATCCAAAAATCACAGTCAACGGGTTCTGAATTAGACTGTGGATCAGATGATTTAAGAAGTTTGGATGAGTCTGATTGTGAGAATGATGAAGGAAGAACATCTAGGAAATTCATCAAGATAAGGTACCATGAATTCAATCCTGGATGTGATATGGAAAACCCTATATTTAAAATTGGTATGGAGTTTGCCAGTGGTGTTTTTTTTAGGAAGGCTATAAGGGCACATGCTGTGGAACACATGAGGAGTGTAAAGTTTAAGAAAAATGAGAAAAATAAGATTAGGGTAGCTTGCAATGATGAAGGTTGCAAGTGGTTTGTATTTGGTTCATGGCTAGCTGATCAAAGGACTTTTAAGATAAAATCTTTATTAGATGAGCACACTTGTGCTATGTGTTTTAGAAATATGTTTGTTAATTCAAGGATGACAGCTTAGAAGTACGCAGGTCAATGGAGGGAAAACCATTAGTGGAATTTTGTTGGAATGTCTCAGCAACTTAGAACAGATACCAATGTTGATGCTTCAATCTGGCAGTATTATTGTGCTAGGACTGCTATAAGAGAACAAATACAAAGATCTATTAAGTACTAGTACTCCAAACTTTGGGAGTATTGTGCAAAGATTAGGAGGATGAACCCAGAAAGTTTAGTGATAATGAAGTGTTCATCAGAGCCTGGAGATGAAAATCCTAAGTTTCAGAGGCTTTACATTTGCCTTCATGCTTTGAAGAAGGGATGAAAGGAAGGATGTAGACGTATTATTGGATTAGATGGTTGTTTCATAAAAAGATATCACACTAGTCAGTTGCTTACAACCATTGGGGTGGATTCAAACAATCAAATGTACCCAGTAACCTATGCACTTGTGGAGTCTGAATGTAGAGATACTTGGGATTGATTTCTAGAGCTTTTGAGTAAGGATTTGGAAATCAACAACTCTCATGACATTGTATGGATAATTGACAAACAGAAAGGGATGATAGATTCAATTACAGGAATATTTCCAAATTATAAACATAGGTTCTGTGTGAAGCATCTGTACAACTTCAAAAGTGAACACAAGGTATTGCTTTTGAAAGAAATCTTGTGGAGTTCAGCCAAGTCAACAACTGAACAAGGATATGCTTAATGTCAGAAAAATTTGGTTTCATTTTACATCTTGCTTAAAGTTAGAAAATTATTGCTTATAATCTTTTATGTTTCATTAAACATATTTGCATAAAGCATGGGGAGGAAGAGGAGTGAAAGTGTGGTTGCATATGAATGGCTAGCTAACAAAGATCCTCACCATTGGTCAAGGGCTTATTTCAAAGACACTGTTGTATGTGACATGTTATGCAACATGTGTGAAGCATTCAACAAGGCAATCCTACAAGCTCATGACAAACCAGTGATCACCCTCATGGAAATAATCAGAAGTTAATTAATGAAAAGGTTAGTCAAGAAAAGGGATGAATTGGAGAAGTGGAAGCATGACAAAGTGCCAGATATTTTTAGGGTTGTTGAGAAGCTTAAAATGGAAAGTAGCATATGTCACCCTAAATATAATGGGAACTTGAAATATCAAGTGAGGGGTCTTGGAGATGAACAGTACATGGTTGACATTGACACCAAGACTTGTGCTTGCAATAGGTAGCAGTTCAATGGGATTCTATGCATTCATGGAATCTCATTGAATCCCATGTTTTTTAAGTTCAAATCGAGACCCTACGAATTACATAGACTACATGTACAAGAAGGAAAGCTTTATTAAGGCTTATGAACCAATAATATATGGCATCAATGGGCCAAGGATGTGGCCAAAAACAAATGACAAGCCTGTGCAATGCCCATAATTCAAAAATTGAGGGGCAAGCCAAAGAAATCAAGAAACCTCCAATCTGATGAAGTTAGGGTAGAAGGGAAAACAAAACTTAGGAGGAATTATGTAATGGTTAGGTGGAGCAAGTGTAAAAAGGAATGGCACAACAATAGCATTTGTGATAAAAGGGCTGGAAGGAATCAACCTCAAGGTGTTCAACCAACTGAAATAAGCAACCAGCCTCAAGGTCTTCAACCAACACAGGGAAGCAATCAGAGTGTTCAACCAACTCAGAGAAGCAATCAGAGAAGTCAACCAACTCAGGGGAGCAATCAGAGTGTTCAACTAACTCAGGGAAGCAATTAAATGAGGAAGAGAAAGAACTACAATGTTTAGTTTGGATGGCTATTATGATTTTTTAGCAGTATGCCTGCTTTTGTTATTTACTGTTATGCACTGATTTGTACTATTTATTTACTGTTATGCATGTATTGAATTTAGTTTTGCAATGAAAATGGTTATTAGACCATTTTCTTCCCTTAACAGCTATACTTTTGAACTGTTCATGTATACAGGCTTTGTGAAATGTTTATGCGGCTAATCTGTTCAGGTTGTTGGAATTGGACACATTTGGTTTTGTTATCTTAATATACACATGTTGTGTGTTATTTGCTTTTATAAACTTGTAACAGAGAGTCAAACAGGAAGAGTTACAAACTACATATTGACATTAGGGTTACAAACTAGACTACTTACATTATAGTTTCACAAGTGACATTTACTTAGATGTCACAAATTGTCATTACATACACATATAACCTACAATGCCCAGCTACACCATTATATAGTCACGTATTGTTATTGTCAACAATTATTTTCCAAAAAACGAACAACATAACTATTGCTAACATTAACACACGAAAACCAATATCTTCTTCTACCAATATGAGTGTTTCTTTTCATTCAAGCTGCTGAACTAGCTTCATCATCAATGCCTTCTACACCATTACCTGTCCCCCAATCTCATCTCCAGCTCTTTAATTCTTCTCAACAAACCAGGAATAATTTGATTCGACATTGCACAAATCAGAGGGTCGTACCATCTGAAGAAGCTGAATTCAATTCTCCCTATTAAGAAACATCCAATCAAAAATGACTCAATGTAACAATAACTTTAGAATGCAAAATTAATATCACACAAATCCGAAAATTAATACAACCCCAAAAAAGCCTTCCTGGGTTCGAATCGGTCCAAGAAGTGTAAAACCGAACTCCTCTTCCACTCAAACAGACTGAGTATAAATCCACAACATCAAAGCCCTGATTCATGTTTGCTGAAAAAGAAGAAGAAGTTAGAGAATAAGAGGTATTAAATAAGAAATGTGCAATTTGTTTTATATTAGGGGATTTAAGACCTAGAAAGACTGAAATGCCCTTCAGAAGACAGCATGTGAGGCACATGTGGGTTTAAAATGGATGGAATCCGACTTCCGTTAGTATTCCATCAACCCATTGCCAATTTTCGATAGTTTAGCCGGTTTAATGGTGAAAAAAAATTCAGAGGGTAAGATGCAAATTCATGAATATTTCAGGGATCATCAATGTCAATTAACCTAATAATATTATAATAAGGATAAATTGCACAAACTTCCTCAAGTTTAGGTGTAATTACAACTATATGCAATTTTTGGTCAATATTACACAAACATACCCTACTGTTAGTGATGCTCCGTTAGGGCTTAACTACTGAGGGATAAAAAAGTCTTTTGATTGATTAATAATAAAATTATTTATATAGTATTTAATTAATTGTTTTAAAAAAAGAAATGGATGGAGGAGATTAGATTTTCTCCATCCATCTTCTAATCCCACCCATTGAAAAATATTTTTTTTAAAAATAAAAACAAAAATCAGAATCACTAAACACTTCCTTTCATTCTTTAAAGTTTCTTTTCACTTCCTCTAACATTTTCTTATCAACCAAATAAAATAAACCAATATATAATGAATGAACAACACATCTAAACCAATCCCAGAAAAAAAAAATACAAAAGCTACATCTAAATCAAACCTAAAAAAAGAAGAAGTCAAAAGCATGGACTCCAAAACCAAGTAACCATGAAAAATACAAAACCTTTTTCAAAGAAAAAAAAGTAAAACAAAACCTCAAACTCCAATCATCTAACACAATGCGAGAAGGGAAATCCTCACTGTATTGGTTCAATACAACACCATTTCTCTTATGGCCATGAATTTTCCCATCTCTGAGTCAATCAGCTTAGTGAGTCACTTCTCCAACTTAGTTGCACTCACAATCCCGTATTTGACTGGACGAGACCAACGTAGTTGCTCAGTGAGGAGATCCTCGCCAATCGGAAAAGATCTGCACAGGGTTGTCTCTAGATATTTTGGGGTCCGAGCGATTTTTTGATATTAACATAAATCGGGGCCTTATATAATTAAAAAAATAAAAATAAATAATTGTTCATTTACCAAATACATTGTATTCCATATAAATTAAAACAAAAAATATTTATCGTATCTAAAAACATAAAAACAAAACATTGTTTACGTTTCTATTCTTCTTGCTTTCTGAAGTACAAATTTACTAATTATACTACTACCATCAAGACTTTTTCTCGATAGATAACATAGTCAATCCACTCAACCTATCTTATAATATTGTTGACAGAAGATAATTTTTAATCAACTTCTACTTTAAAAAGTTGCTCTCCGTAGTAGCAATTGTAATTGGAACAATAAAAGTTAAAATAGACTTTGGAACAATATTCTTCAGCTTATTAATGAGACATGGGACTCTATGCAAAAAAATTAAAAGAATCAAAGTTAGAAGATTCAAAATAGCACCCGGAAGGCCGTAATCTACATGACTATATTACATGATGAATTATTTCAAAACAAAATATGGTAGTATTTAGAAAAACTAGGGAAAAAAATTAAACCCAAATTAATTTAAACATATTCAACCAGTACATAGAATACACCACACACACTGTTCTACTATTGTAAATAAAATAAATAATTAAGATGATGAATCAAAATCAACATGTAGAAATTAATTGAAAACAAAAACCATACATTTAAATCTTCAATTCTTCAATATTGACAAAGAACAACACACTAACACAAAGCAGGAAGGCGTAAGCCAGAATCAAAACGAAGCAAACCAAATATATATATATATATATATGAAAGACCAAAAAACAGAAAGAGTAAGTAAAGTGAGTAAATAAATTTGTTTTTGTTTTAAATAAATTAGTGGTATTTAGAAATCAGAATAAGTGAATCACAAGGACTAAGTTTATTGGACATTTGAATTGTGGGCCTGATTTTTTGTTTTTAATTGAATTGATTCATTGCCATATTAGGTCGAACCAAGTCTTTATTTTGAACCCTGTTTATATATAAATATATTTGGTTCCGAGGCTCCAAAGAAAAAGAAGAAAATTGAGTCAGTTGGGGGCCCTAGCAAAATGCTAGGTTTGCTGGGCCCATGGGCCGGCCCTGGATCTGTATCGACGGTCTCTTCTGACTTCTCCTCCACTGAGATCAGCTTTTCCAGTTTTTTTTTTTGTGAGAATCACTTGTTTGTTTCAATTCATTCTTCTTCTTTTTTGAAAGATTATGTCTAGGATTTTTTTTGTTTATTTTGTTTGTATATTTTTATTATATTATTTGATTCTATTTCTTACCAAATAAATGAAAAAGTATTTTCACAATAAATAAAATAATGATAGGGAAACAATAAAATAAATGATAACAAATAATTGACGGTATTTTAGAGTGAAAGATACTTAGGTACCAGAGATACTAATCCCTCTAACGAGATGTTACTACGTGATATTTTTTCTTTAATTTTTTTATAATTATCTAATAAAATAGATCACGTGATATCATCCATTGATAGAATCATTACATTGAATACGGACCATCTATACCTAGATATCATCCTTTTAGAGTTTTCCGTTCCACAAAACAGTCTACGGTTAAAATTAACTATCGACTAGGGTATGTTTGTATAATATCAGACAAAAGTTGCATACAGCGGCACTGCGACAGGGTAAGGTTGAAGGGAAGTTTATAATAATGATGATGACGTGGCATAAAATAAGTGGTGCCCAGTGATGACAGTAGTCAGTTCAAAAAGCTGAAACGATGGAAGTAAAGCCACGTGTCCCTACAGAGAATGTCGGACAAACTACTTGTCATATAATACGCCTCACTTTTCACCTAATTTACAACTCCTTTCAACCTTTTTTTATAAAAAATAAAAATAAAAATAAAAATCACTCCTTTCAACTTTCTACTGTCTCCAACTTAAACTAACATGAAAATTTAGTAAAACAATATTTATATATTTATTTTGAAGTATAATTATATATACTTTTAAATTGTAAAATATATATATTGAAATTCAAACTAAAAAGTGACCATCTATATTAAAAGCTGATACCTGGTATTATTGTCGGTTTTATATTAATTAGATATTTTTGGAGGAGCTAAAAATTTTCAGGAAAAAAAAAAAGTTGGTTTAAGCTTAACATAAATACTCAACAATTATGACTTATAAATTTCAGGAGATTTAGACAATCCTTTAAGATTTTATCAGATAAAAAAAATGATAAAATTTCACAATTAGATAAAAGCATTTTATGATTCTTCAAAACTCTTTCTGTCATTATCACAGATTCCCCTCCCATTATACAAATCAAGTTTCATGTTTATCTTTTGAAATTTGATATTAAGTGTACATTCATTAAAAAAAAATATGCACTTAATACTGTTATCGTTAAAAAAAATGATAATAGTATTAGACCTAGTTTGGTATTGCTTTTCCAACTATTTTTGAGACTAAAAGTGATTCTGGACCTAAGACAGGGTGTTTGGTAAAATCACGGGAAAGTGCTTTTGGTCACTTTTAGCTTCTCCCAATTGAGTTTTTGAGAAGCTACAAATACATGTTTTTGGATTTTGGCTTCTGCTTTTAGAAAACGCGCTACAGTGATATTAAATGAAATTGTACTAACTTTCCAACTTTGTCCTTGCCTTTAACGAAATTTAACAAAAAAAAATCGGACTTATATTTCTATACAAAAAAAAATTGTCATAACTGTATAAAAAAAACAGGGATAATTAATTCAATAAAGTGAAATAAAAATTAAATAAAAAAATAAAGTAGAATAAAATAAATAAATAAATAAATAAATAAGGCTAATTAATTAAATAAAGTATAATAAAAATGGGACTAATTAATTCAATAAAGTACCATAATTATATAACACTTAACACTAAACACAAATAAACAAGAAAAATGTAAAGTATAGCACATTAATACCATTTAGATGTCTATGTCCTTTTAGTAATTTTACACATTCACAACACTTTTTATTTCAGTTTACCAAACACATTGAAATTGTTTTTAGTTCTCACAACACTTTTGAAAATCAGTTTACCAAACACTCAGCTGATTCTTCCCACAGCAATTCCAAAAGCAATTCCCCCCACAACAATTTCAAAAGCACTTCTCCCCACAGCACAACAATGTCAAACTGGGTCTTAAGCATATATCAACTAGAGATGCACAAAAACCCTCAGGGCCCTAAATCCCCACACCCTCATCCCCATTTAGGGATTTTTTTTTTTTTTTTGGGAAATGGGAAAATGGGGAAATGGGGGGGGAGAGATGGGGATGGGGATGGGGATGAAAATCATCCCCAAATTAAAATGGGGATGGGGAGGGGTCCCCCCATCCCTATTTCCCATTTTCCCCCACATTTGAAATGGGGATGGGGATGGGGATCCCCATTTCCCCATTTCTCCCAAAATTATATAATTATAATTAAAATATATATATATATTATTTATTTATTTATTCTTTCAAACCCTACATATATAAAGAATCTTTTAACCTTTAAAACCTAAAAATCTAAGACCAAATGATGTCACGTAATGGACCAGACTAAGACCAGTCGACCACTCCTTCACCGGCTGCTTCTCCGTCCAACGAGACCAGTTGCTTCTCCGTTTCGACCACTCATTCTCCGACGACACTAGCTGCTGCTTCTCTCTACATCATTTTCAGTTCAGATCTTCACCTATTGTTGCTCCGATCGACGACCACTTCTTTTCCGACGAGACCAGCTGCCGCTTCCCTCCAGATCAGTTTCAGTTCAAATCTTCCCCAACTGCTGCTCCGTTCGACGACCATTTCTTCTCCGACAACACCAGCTGCTGCTTCTCGCTACATCAGTTCAGTCAGATCTTCACCAATTGTTGCTCCGTTCGACGACCACTTCTTTCCGATGAGACCAGCTGCTGCTTCCCTCCAGATCAGTTTCAGTTCAGATCTTCCCAAACTGCTGCTCCGTTCGATAACCATTTCTTCTCCGACAACACCAGCTGCTGCTTCTCGCTACATCGGTTTCAGTCAGATCTTCACCAACTGTTGCTCCATTCGACAACCACTTCTTTTTCGACGAGACCAGCTGCCGCATCCTTCTAGATCAGTTTCAGTTCAGATCTTCACCAACTGCTGCTCCATTCGATAACCATTTCTTCTCCGACGACACCAACTGCTACTTTTCTCTGATCTCTACATCATGTCTCAAAGCAAACAAAAACAAAAACAAGGTAGATATTTCATTTTTTATTTTTAATTTTGCTCGTTTGATTTCATTTCAGAGTTTGATTTTTCAAAACTATCAACTAGTTCAGTCATGAATTTTTAATTTTAATTTAGTGGGGTTATATAAATTAATCTTAAATATAAAATCCAACATCTGAATTCAAACTTGACAACATTCTCACATTCTCTATTGTTCTTTATTGTTTGTTGCCTTATCTGTTTTTTTATCTGTATTTTTTTTTAGTTTCTTCTCAGCCAGAAGTGAACTCAAATAACGTGGACAATGTGGTTAATGTTGAAGAAAGCAGCAGTCAAATTCGCTCTGTTGACCAGGTAACTGAACGAAAATGAAAGTTTAGGTCTACTGTTTGGGAACATTATGATTTTGGTAGTGTAAATGGTAAGGAAAAAGCTATTTGCAAGTATTGCAAACATGCATATGTTGTTGGGTCAGGTACAAAGGGTTTAATTGATCATCAAAAAACTTGTAAGATGAGGTTTGGGCAAAGATCGATAGAGGTATATCAGAACCAAAGTCTTTTGTCAGGAAAAAGGGCAATATGGAATAGTGGGAGTTCTTGTCTTACCTTAGCAGCTCAACACTTTGATTATGAAGTATCTAGGATTGAGCTGTCTATGATGATCTTGATGCATGACTATCCTTTTAAAATGGTTGAGCATGAGGGGTTTAGAGACTATACTAGATCACTGCAGCCATTATTTAAGCCCATAAGTAGAACTACTGCTATAAGGGATATTATGAGTATGTATGAGATAGAGAGGGCAAGTTTATTGACTATGTTGGGGAAGTTTCCAGGTAGGATTGCCATTACTTCAGATATGTGGACAACTGGCAATCAAAAGAGGGGTTACATGACTGTCACGTCACACTTCATTGACAGTTCATGGCAACTACAAAGTCGACTTTTGAGGTAATAAAACTTGTGGTTATTTTATATGTTATAATTGTTTGATGTGTTTGTTTTTTAGATCTTAATTTATTTAAAATCTACTTTGTTAGGTTTATGTATGTGCCATGCCCTCACAATGCTGAAAATCTTTCGACTGCATTAATGAATAGTTTGTTGGATTAGAATGTTGATAGGAAGTTATCTACATTGACTCTAGACAACTGTTCCACAAATAATAGTATGATTGATATATTGTTAGGTAGATTGTCTCCTAGTTCATTGATCATGAATGGACGTTTGTTTCACATGCGATGTGCTGCACATATTTTAAATTTGATTGTGAAATGTGGGTTGGATGTTATTGAATTTGGGATTGAAAGGATTCGTGATAGTGTTGCTTTTTGGATGGCAACCCAAAAAGGTTGGAGAAATTTGAGGAGGCTGCAAATTTTTTGAATATTGGTTATGAGTAAAGGTTAATGCTTGATTGTAAAACCCGTTGGAACTCAACTTATTTGATGCTTAGTGTTGCTTTGAATTATAAAGAAGTGTTTTATCGTTTAAACCAACTTGAGTCTCAATATAAAACTAGGATTGAAGAGAGTGATTGGGAGTTGGCTAAAGAAATGTGTGATAAATTGAAAATATTTTATAGTGTTACGAAAATGTTTTCCGGAACAAAATATCCCACAAGCAATGTCTTCTTTCATAAAATTTGTGAGATCAAAATATCATTGAGAAAGTGGGAAACTTCTAGTTGTGTTGAGATAAGTAGCATGGCATCAAATATGGTGGAAAAAGTTTGATAGATATTGGAATGATGTACATGGGGTGCTAGCTATGGCAAGCCTTTTGGATCTAAGATTTAAATTAAAATTCCCTCAATATTTCTTTCCTCTCATTTATGGAGAAGATAAAGGTTTAGTTGAGGTTAAAAAAGTGCGCAATCTTTGTGAAGAAATATTTCTAGAGTATCAAGTAAAGGTTGGTGAAAAACGTTCTAAAGAGATTAAGGCTATTTGTAATTCAGAATTTAATCATGTTGATGAGATGGATTCATTGGATAGTTTCTTTTCTTGAAACTCTGAAAGTACTGATGCTATTGAAAAATCTGAACTTGATTGTTATTTGGAAGAAAAAACTTTACATGTGAGTCGTGAATTAGATGTTTTGAGTTGGTGGAAGCTTAATGGGATTAAATATCCTATAATGTCTGAGATTGCTAGAGACATATTAGCTATTCCAATTTCGACTGTTGCTTCAGAGTCCTCATTCAGTACTAGTGGTAGGATTGTAAGTACACAACGTAACAGACTTCTACCATCAACTTTGGAGGCAATTATGTGTACCCAAAATTGGCTATCGGCCGGGAAAAAAGGTATGGTAAACATCAAACATTGCATTTAATTTAATTTTGTAATTGTATAACTGTATTAGTGTATTACTTTTAATTGCTTCATATTTTATTTTGTTATTTAGGTAATACTATTGATGGTGTTGGTGACATTGATGTTGATGATGACAATGATAATGAAGTGAATGAGGTAGATAATAGATTCTTATTTAGAAATTCATGTCACCATGTGTTCACTTCATTTAATCATCTTCTTATATTGTATATTTGTACTGTTGTTTGTAGGCTGCGGATTGTAGTGGCGCAACAAAAGCTTAAGTGAATTGGGTGGAGATTGAAGAACGAAGATTTTTCATTTTATGAAGTTGTCTTGATTCGAAACTTTGAATTATTTAAAAAATTTATGTTGAATTTGTAATGCATTCTTATTTTTTATTTGTATTAAAATGTTTTTTAGCTTAATTTATAATTTTTGGTTAAATGGGGGAATGGGGGACCGGGGGATACGGGGAAATAGGAAAAAACGGGAAAAATTGGGATTTGGGGATGGGGATGGGGATGGGGATGGGGATGGGGATGGATATACCTCCCCCCAAACACCCTCATCCCCATTTTCCCCGAATGAGGAAATGGGGGGGGGGGGGGGGGGGGGGGGGGGATGGGGGGAGGGTTTGAGAAGTGGGGATGGGGATGGGGATGGAGATGGGGGGACCTATATCCATCCCCAATCCTCAATCCCCAAACGTGCATCTCTAATATCAACTCTTAACATTGGCGGGTTGGAATTCGAATCTCCACATTCTCCACATGTATATTTAACCATATACTATTTGATATCGGTAGATCCGATTTATGAGAATTTCATGTTATTATAATTTATTTTATAATTTATGTTAAATAGTTGTTTCGTATTTTATTTAGGTTTGTTTAGGTATTTATTAAGATTTTTTTAGGTTTTTTAGTCCTTTTAAAAATGATCTATTAATATTAGTTTATTTAAATTGTTTTATTAATTTAAATTATTGTAACATTTTAAAGATTTTATTAAAACCCTTTTTTGATAACTCATGGTTTTTTTTTGGTTGACAATAACTATCTCTCCCTCTATTTATATCGGATATTTTTTTAAAAGTTTTTTTTTTATTAATAGATTAGAACAGTTGAATTGAGAGTTTTTTTACTCAAATCTTAAATTCATCAGTTTGATAGGGTTATAATTTTTATTTTCTGTCTTACTCCATCGCGTCACCTGACCACTGACCCGACCGTAATCCTTCTTGAATATAAAAAAATTATATAACAAGTGGGTGAGGAATGAGGATTTGCCTCTACTATTGTTAGCCACTAGCTAATTGAAGTAAAATCATAATTGGCAAGCAATTAAATGTTTAGCTTGGCAAATTTTGACAACACCCAACTAAACGATAAAGAAATCTAGCTGTCACTCCACGAATGTCAGTACATGATTTAAAAAGTAAAAAATAAAAAATTAACAGATAGTAATCTTAAAAAGATACAAGAGGAGATGATTCTCTTTTGCTTGATAAATGTATGGTTACTTTTTCCTTCATAGAATTAATTAAATTAAACAAGTGAAAGATCGCATAAATAATCCATTTGCAATGAAATAAAGTAGCATTTCTTCTTCCTCCAATTCTCATAAACAATAATTTGAAGATATATCTTGACAAGAAATTAATTATAAAAATAATCACTTTCTTTAGTGGTTCAACTGCTCGGTACAGTTGTTTGTACGAATTAATTAAGTAGTAGTACTAATTAGCTTTTTTTTTTCTCTAATTCTGATATGGATCAGAAATATATTGGTATCCGATGAAATCAACTAATACGAGTATAACCTTTTATGGTAAACTCACATTTACAAAACAGATCTTCTAATCTTATTATATTTTATAATTTAATAAATAAATATGAGATTCGAACTTTAACATAACCATACAAGAAAAATTTACGATCACTTTACTTCACCTAACAATGGATATGCACCACCGATAATTAGCTACCGTGAAGAAAGTGTCTATGCATCCGGTTGTTAAGCAAGAAACAAAGAAACATAATTTTCCATTTTAAATTTCTAATGATAGTTGGGCCAAGGCAATTTATTAATTTTTTTAGCGAGAAAATTAATTGGAATCTAATTAGTATCATTATGGTTTTCAATACCTACCTTGTCTTTGTTTAATGAAGTCTATATATACAGGATTCTTATACGACTCCAAAATTAAAAATAAAATCCAACAAAAGGAGACAAGATTTTAAGGTCATAAACATAATTCCATCCAATTATATATGGAAAATTTAACTTTACTCGTTATTATTTGAGAATAATAACAATTTCATGATCCAAAGTAAATCCATTAGAATGAATGATTTGTGTGTGAAGTTGAAACTAATAATATCTATGGATCCAAACTATTACAAACGGTATTAGATCAGAGTATCAGACTCACTACCTGATGTGGATTTATAATTGTGTTATGAGTTATGACTCTTACAAGGACACGAGTTCCGAAGATGTGAGAGATTGTCACATCCCGCATCGCTAGCGAATGAGGTTTATAATTTTTTCCTTATCCCCTTTAAAATGAAAATTCTAATGTTTGACCCCTTCAAACTTGACTAAACATGAAATTCAGGCTTCGTTACTACCATCAAAGTTGTAGGTTTCAGTTATGCCCACTCTCAAAGTTCAAATTAATTTTAATAATTATAAAAATAAAATAAAAATCATAGTGTAAATGCCATAATCATGAGACATTCGCTACTTCTCATGTGAACCATTTATTTGTCCATTACCAACAAACTTACCTCATGATTCCAAATTCCTATTAAGGCATGAATGGTAATAGAATACTAACAATTTGACTCATTTTTGTCGATAAAAAAACACAAGATGGGTTTCAACTATCATTGAGGTTGTGAAATCGTTATTTTTTGGACATAAATGGATAAGCTATATTTTCAACTATCAATTTCTTTTGTAATTACATTAAATGTAGGGCCGCCCCTAGGTCCGGTCTAAATATGTGGTCGCTCAAGGCCCATTTTTAAAAGTAATAAACATAACCCAATTTATATATAATGAGTTATATAATTATGGGTCTAATAAATATTTTATAGGCATTTAATATGGATCCAAATTAAAGATATAAAAAAAGGTCCAATACAAATTAAAAATACTAAAAAAAAGGTTCAATATACTATATATATATATGTTAAATATATATATATATATATATATATATATATATATATATAAATATTTAAAGGGATCCATTTTAAAGATTCGTCCTGGATCTTTAAAATATCAGGACCAACCCTGATTAAATGTAAATCAAATCCCACCGAGTACCATCGTTATTAGCACGACAACAAAAGATTTTATTAACCGAATTATCATAAAACTAGAGATGTCAAAGGGTCAAACGGATCCGATCCGAATTTGATTTTGTACGGTCCGACAGGAAACCCTTTTGATTCAACCCGAACATTACTAAAATCTGCTATTGGGCCTTTTATAGAAGATATAAAATTGGAAAATCATTCCCACCCCCCCCTACTATTAAGACGAGGACATGGTTTGGCTATATTGACCCTTTTTCCCCCTAAAATCAAAGAAATGTTAAAAACACCACTTCTGTTACATTTTCCGTTCATTTGGGCCGTTGACCGTTAAATCTAAAGAGTGTTAACGTATTGGTCACTACTACGCCAGTTTATCACCAACATCAAACCGAAACCCAGATTTCCATTACTCCATCATCAATCAAACCCAGGTCTCCATCATCAATCAAACCCATAGAAACAAATAAGTTAATCAAACCCAGATTCGAAATCTAATTGGACACAAAAAAACCCATCCCAGTTCATGATCATCATCACCAATCTCAAACAACAACACCAAACTCAAACCACCTCTCACACGAACACTAGAAAAAATCAAGAAAACTCAACAGTACTCATCATCAACACCAAACACAAACACTAATTGTGAACCGGTGGATCGAAATCAAAAAATCAATTTTTTTAAAAAAAAATTGTAGATCCGGTGGATCTTCACACACCATTATTACCACCAACAAACCAACACCCGATTCAACATATAGGTCGATCGAAACACACCCATCCACCGAATCGAACCTTCAACCACTACAAATCAATTGAACCAAACCCCAGAAACACATCAACACCACCCCCAAACCAAACTCATATCAGAACCCCCCAGAACGATTGAAAGAAAGAGAGAGAAAAGGAATAACGAGAAGAGAGAGAGACACTGAGGCGGTCAGGAGGAGATCGATCTCCTAGATCGCTCGACGATCTTCTCGGCTCTTATATCGGGCATCAATTTCGATCGATTTAGGGTGGTGGCTAGGGTTTGGTGTCTGAGAGTGGTGAAGGTTAGGGTTGTTGTTTGAATGTTGGAGATAGATGATGATGATGATGCTGATGAATGTGTTTTGTATGTATGGCTAGGGTAGATGATGATATATGATGATGGATGTTTGAGTGTATGATGATAGTCGGTGGGTGATGGATTTTTTTTTTTTTTAAATGATTAAAAATAATATGGTCCAACCAAATTAATCTGGTGGAGATCTCTCCCCCGAATCTTCTTTTTTTGTTCCTTTCAATAGTTTTTTTTTTTAATTCTTTTTAATTTTTAATTTTTGTTTTTATTTTTAATATCTATTTTTAATCCAACCAAATTGATCTCTCTACGGTGTTTTAAAATTCTTTAATTTTATTTTTTATTATTAAATTTAAATAAAAAATATATAAAAATCTTTATCGTCCATCTTTGAGAGGGAACAGTAGATATCCATCTTTTTTAAATTATTTTTTATTTTATTTTTTGTTTTCTATTTAATGAATATATTTAAGATAAAATTGTAATTATATAGAGTAAAGGTAACAGATGGGGTATATAATGCATTTTTTGGATGGAAATAGTGACAAAATGGTTTTTTTAACGTTTTTTTGATTTAAGAGGAAAAATGATCGATATAACTAAATCCTGTTCTCGTCTTAATAATATTATGAATATGTTTATGTAATTATGAATATGTTCGAGTTTGGGCTGATTCGTTCTTGTATTAACAACAATTAAAATATAATCATAAAGCCATATGGTAATGCTCCATTGGGCCCAGATATTTCATATTTGACACCTCTAAAGAAAACATAGTGTAAGGACAATAATTCCTTGCCCAATATATTTAATTTGATTAAATTTTGAAATGAAAAAAACCTGTGACAAGTTTAAAATTACTGTACGTTGTTTTCCATTGACTTGACAACATAAAATATTAAAAATAATCAGAAACGGAATGGTTTTGAATCGTTTGACCAAGATTAAACTTTTTTTTTTAAAAAAAACATGGAAAGAGAAGTCAATCGCTACAAAAAAAAGTTTTTATTTGGGCTTATAGACCCAATAATGTGGGCCGAACGAACTATCATCTAATTGTAATTGTGGAAGACAAATTTATCATAATTCCTTTTCTTTTTTTCAACGGGATGATGTTGACCAGAACGATACACCCTTAAATTTACACCATCGAGATTGTGGGTTTGAGTTGAATCATTCTCTCTTAAAACTCGAATTTAATTGTAATCGTTCCGAAAGGAACACCCCTTTTTTGGTTTATTCTCCCCATAGTTTTATGATAATATTGAAGAATAATGTGTAAAGTTGAATTTGAAATAGAAAATAGAAAATAGAAAATATTTTCCAAATTGTTTTACATGTTTTTTTTTTAATTTTAAATGATGTGATAAATAATTTATAATCACCCTATCATCGTCACATTATTTTATTAGATGGTAATTTTTTTTTCATCTTTAGTTGTTACAAGACATAAATGACAGATATGGAAATTGAATAATAATAATATTAAGAGTTATTGGCACATATGTCTCCGAAAGTATACGCGAACTCATATGTTGCCCCTATAATATTTTTTTAGACGTTAAGGTCCCGTCTTGCAGCTGTTTTTCAATCCATTTTTGTTTTTTTTTTCAAAAACGATTTCGAAAACGCGTTGGTTAACCGTTTTTTATTTTATTTTTGAAAAAAAAATGAAAAACAAAACCAGTGTTAAAAGACAAAAGTGAAATATTTGAAAAAAAAACAAAATATTTGTTTTGTGTTTTTGTTTTTCATTTTTTTTTCACCTTTTTTTAACTATTAATTGTACCATTATACATTTGATATGACCAGGACAAGACGTGACAAGATTTTTAAATGATCAAAATGCCCCTCTTTTATATATATATATATGACAGAATAATTTATTTCCAACTAAAAATAAAAGCAATCATGTCTTTCAGATACCATGCGCTCGGCGGAATCAACGATGAAACCTTGAGGCAGATGTACCTGAAGTCTCTTCATACAGAGTTTCAGGGAGAACTCCAAAGATTGATTGAATTCTCAGGCAAAAGCCTACGAGACATTACTCTAGGAGAAATCCACATGTACACCCACACTGCATTAGACAAACTCTGTGCTACCCAAAGAGTTTTTGCAAAGATGATCAGAGAAGGTAGAAAATATGATAGGCACTGCAAATTTCCTCCCACCTATCATCTCAAATGCAACTTCACTGAACACTGCAACTGTAGAGCAAATAGGTCCTACAGAAGACGACCTACCAGAAATCAACCCCGAAAGGAAAAGAATTCCTCAACCCCCAGGAGGAATAGGAAATACAAATATTACAGGAAGAAAACCAGGAGATCATGGAACAAGTCCAACAAGTGCTTTGCCTGCGGACAAGAGGGTCACTATGCCAAGCAATGCCCTAATAAAAGAGCAAAATCTGCTAAGCTCATTCAACAGCTTAAACATGTTGCTGATGAAATCCCCTCAGATGCAGATATTGAGTCTTTCTTCTCAGAACAAGAAGATGTTAACCAGTTGACCTCTTTTATGGTCCAAGATTCAGACGACTCCAGGATTTCCTCAGAACATACAGGATATACAGATCCTGATTCCCCCTCAGAAGTTTACCAAGCCACCACTAATGGTAGTACTGGCCCACAAGTCAAGATTCAGATTCTAACAACAAAATACTCCAAGCCAGTCTCTGTCATTGTCTATTTCGATACTGGAGCACATTCCTCGATGATGAATCCCAACGTCCTTCCTTCAGATGTCTGGAAAGAAGAAAAAAATGAGTTTCCAGTAGCTGATGGACAAATCTTCAATACTTACCTGATCTCCAAGCACAAAGTTGGCATACAGTTTTTCCCTTCGTTCACCCTGTGGACCCATGTCATTGGAACCCCCTTCCAGACAAGGATATCCTTATCATATGGGACATCTATAGCCAATCCAGAACCATCAGGATCCTCCCTAATGGGATCCGATACAAGAGAGAGTTCAAACCTTTCATCGATATCCCTAAAATTTTCCCCATTTCCGTTATCAATCCAGATTTCCAGCAAATTCAAGATAAGCTACTACAGTTCTACACCAACAGTCATGCAGACTTCAAACATCCTCACCCACTGTGGAAAAACCTCGAGTTTTTTATTAGACTCCCTTTCAAACTCAATGAAGATGTCAACCCAATAAAAGCTACTCACTCAGGAATGTCCCCCTCAGACCTATCCCTAGCCATTGACGAATGTGAAGATCTCCTCAGACAAGGCCTGATAGAGGCCACCTCCTCTCCGTGGGCTTGCCAAGCCTTCTACGTAGAAAAGAAGTCTGAACAACTCAGAGGAAAAAAAAAGGCTCGTAATTGATTACAAGCCTCTCAATCTCTTCCTCCTCGATGACAAGTTCCCTGTTCCTAATTCCCAGAGCCAATACGTTGTTCTCCCAACTTTCTGGAGCCACTGTTTTCTCCAAGTTTGACTTGAAAGGAGCCTTCTGGCAAATCGGTATCCAACCTGATGACAGACCTAAGACGGCTTTCTGCCTCCCGAATGCACAATACCAATGGACAGTCCTACCTTTTGGTCTAAAAACAGCCCCTTCACTTTTTCAGAAGGTCATCACCAGGATTTTCCGTCCTATTCTCCATACTGCCCTGCTATACATCGACAACATCATACTATTTTCTCCCGACAAGAATTCACATGATAAACTCCTACAACAGTTTCACCAGATCATTGATAAACATGGAATCATGCTATCTGATAAGAAGAGCTCAATTGGTGTTACTGAAATTGAGTTCCTTGGCATGAAGTTCAAAGATGGGTCTTATGTTCCCGAACCTCACCTGGCAAGACAGCTTCTTATTTTTCCAGATTCGAACCTCTCACAAAAACAGGTCTAACAGTTCCTTGGCATTGTCAATTATATCAGAGACTTTATCCCACAAACAAGCCATTACTCTACAAGCCTGTCCAAACTTCTCAAGAATGATCCCCCTCAGTGAGATACCTCCCACTCCGAGGCAGTGGCTTACCTAAAGAATGTCTCTCAGAAACCTCTCCCTTTGCATATCCCTTCTTCAGGACAACTCATCATACAGACTGATGCCAGTGACCACTTCTGGGGAGCCGTCCTATTTGAAAAATCCAATGGAAAACGCCACTACTGTGGCCATGCCAGTGGACAGTTCAAAGACGCCCAGAAACACTATCACACTGTTTATAAAGAGTTCCTTGCTGTAAAAAATGGAATCTCCAAGTTTGATTTCCATCTAAGGACCAAGAACTTCATCATCAAAATGGATAACTTATCCTTTCCGAAGGTTCTTGAATTCACAACAAGCTTCCTCCAAATCCTCAGCTCTTGAGACTCAAGGATTGGTTCTCCAGATATGACTTTTCCATCAAACACATACAGGGGAACCACAACATCATCCCAGATATGCTTTCAAGGTCTCACTCCATCACCCTGATTTCTCGTGTTGGTCTCATCCCCTTGATTTACATGATATCCTCACAGGCCTTATCCTCCACAGCTCCGCCTGTTGTTCCACCACCTCCTACATTCCCGCCAGAATTTATGGCTACCCTACCACCGGGCCATATTCCCTCTGTTCAACAGGTCCATGACTTCACAAAATTATACCTCCCAAGGTATCTCACCCAGATCAACGATCAGGGTTGCCATCACCAGTTAGCCAACCCTAGCAAACCTTTCCTAGACCCTTTTATATCTCTCCCGTTTTACTATTATTCCGACCAGGTATTATGGTTTTATGGTGCCTATCTGTTCTCAACCATCATGTCATAGTTTTTCCCCTTCAAGCATTATATGGCTTCGTTCAGAGCCCAACCTCTCCTAAGCTCCGGACCTTCCTACAGTGGTTCAATCCTCTATCTGTCCGGCGTACCGAACTTACCAAACTAATGGGCCAGTACCACCTTTGGAAAATATACCCAGAACCGGCCTCTAAAGTATGCTGCATTTGGGTTTTTAGCAGGCCCTACAGTCACAAACCACACACACGCCTCCTTTGGACCTCCAATGTAAGCTACGAGTGGGATACTTCGTATGACTATGAACGACTGTATCGGACCAGTATCCAGACCCCTCTCCTCAATTTCCTTTGTGACGTCAACAATGACAAAACAGACGTCCTTTTTATCCTCCCGGATGTCCCTCGGGTCTCAGCAAAGATCTGGCATCCCTTCCAGAATTCCTACCTTCTGGATTCTCAAGACCAAGCTGACACGTGGCCCTGTTCCATTTGTAGGGCCCTTGACTCTGACGACGAATACCACTCCACCTGTAATCTCAGCAGCCCGTAGTTTTCTCTTCTTTCTTATCTGTTTAATTATTAGTGCGTTTGCCAGCTGCCAAGCCAGCTTTGTTGACTTTTGTAAAATAATTATTGTAATATGTCGGCCTCTATCTCTGGCCTTTTCCTTTGTAAGATAGGCTTGCCTCTTGTTCTCTGAAGTCTTCCTTCCCCTATATAAGGAAGCTTTTGCCCCTCTGTAAGATCATCAGAAAATCAGAATAAAGCTTGAGTGTTTATTTTCATATGGCTTTCTAAAAGTTTCTCTCGTCCTAATCTTCAGACGATTCTATGTCTAGAACTATGATTCTTCAAGATCCCAGTATGCTTTATGCTTGCCTCGTCTGAGGACCCTGCATATCAGAACAAATTTTGTTTTCTGGTCTAGTATATCGGTTGGACACCCTGGACACATCCTGAACCAGAATGTTGCTGGCTAGGATGAACTCAGGTTTAACAACGCCACGTTCTGACTAGTTTATGGCTTAAGATCTCCACCCATCTCTGTTTGTAAGTTCCCTGTTAAGGCCGTTGAGGAAAGGTCGTCTGTGGGAAAAACGATCTATGAGATGATCTTGGAGCTCTCTACCGCCTACATAATATACATTTATATATATTACTATATATAAATATTATATAAAATATTATAAAATAAATATATTATTATATATATTAATATACTAATTATGTAAATATTATAAAATATATTATTTTATATAATATTATATATATGATAAGAAATAGAAACTTAGAAGAAAAAGAGAAGCGAAACTTTCTTTTGATTGATACTCAAAAACTAACTAATTCAATGTACAAGAGAATATATATATTGATATTTACATTTTCTCAACAGACTCTAACAAAGTCTCCTAAAATTCAGGAATCAATGCTGACGTGGTAGAATCCTAAGCTACCTAGCTTGACAAGAATAACTACCTTTGTTGACATGGCTAACAGAGTGAGATTCAGAGCTATGACTTGGATTGACCACACGATTCAGCTCTTGTGTGGGTCGTTGATATAGAGTCCTATGTGTTTGATAAAAGGCATGAGTAACATTAGCCTGCTAAGTTTGCTGTTGTGCACTGACACTAACATCCCCCCTCAAGTGAGATAGTGGTGAAGCCACAACAAGCTTGGAACACAGCTGTTCAAAACGTGTGATAGGTAAAGACTTGGTAAGGAGATATGCAGTCTGCATATCAGAAGGAATAAAACGAACTTCAACCTGTCCTCGGGCAACTTTTTCACTAATAAAATGGACGTCAATCTCGATATGTTTCGTTCTTGTGTGGAACACAGGATTTTGGGCAAGAGGTTGAGCTCCCATGTTGTCACACCAGAGAACAGGAACATTCTTCAGAGGAAATTTGAGCTCATTAAACAATGAGGTTAACCAAAGTAACTCAGATGCAGCTTGAGCAAGAGCTCGATATTCCGCTTCAGTGCTGGAACGAGCAACTGCATGTTGCTTCTTACAACTCCAAGTCAACAAGTTAAAACCCAGAAAACATAGAACCCACTAGTCGATCTTCTGTCAATAATGCAACTTTCCCAATCCGCATGAACAAACCCTTCAAGTTTTAAGTTTGATGCTGGCGTAAATAAGATACCAAAATCAGTAGTGCCCTTAATATAACGTAAGACTCGCTGACAAGCCATCCAATGTTGCTGTATTGAGGAAACCAAGAACTGACTTAGCTTATTGACAATGAAAGCTAAATCTGGTCTAGTTAAGGTCAAATACTGGAGTGCTCCAACTGCACTTCGATATAAGGTAAGATCCGAGAATAGATCACCATCATGTGTTAGCCTTGTACTAGCAGATATTGGAGTTGGACAAGAACGAGCATTGAACATATTTGTTTTATGCAGTAAGTCTGTTGCATACTTGGATTGGGAAAGATGCAGACCATCCTTATTTCGAATTGCTTTAAAACCAAGAAAATATTTAAGGATGCCAAGAGTTTTCAGAGCAAAATGAGTGTTAAGATCAGTAATTATTTTGGTGATCTGCTTCTGATCACTGCCAGTTATGAGGATATCATCCACATAAACAAGGATAAACAAAACTGTATTCCCTCTTCTTCTGATAAACAAAGATTGGTATGAGACTGAACTAACAAAACCCCAAAGCTGTAAGGCTGCCTTCAGCTTGTCAAACCATGCTCTTGGGGATTGCTTGAGCCCATACAAAGACTTGTGTAACCTGCATACATGGTTAGGCTTACAAGAATCTTCAAAGCCCTCAGGCTGTTTCATATACACTACTTCCTTTAGATCACTATTTAGGAAGGCATTGTTTACATCAATCTGCTGAATATCCCAATCAAATGTGACAGCCAATGTAAGAATTACACGAATGGTGGATGCCTTTACCACCGGACTAAAAGTTTCAAAGAAATCAAGTCCGGGAGTTTGGTGAAAACCTTTGACTACCAATCTTGCCTTGTACTTTTGCAAGGTCCCATCTTGATTCAACTTAACTCTAAATACCCATTTATTCCCAACAACATTCATTGAATCACTATACAGAACCAAACTCCAAGTACCATTCGATAACAAAGCATCATATTCCATTTTCATGGCTTCCAACCAATTTGCACTTGACAAAGCCTTTTTAATCGATTTTGGTTCAGGTTCAACATAAGAAATGATACTAGTATGTAAACTTTTGGTTTGTAAACTCCATATTTTGACCTGGTAAGCATGGGATGAATGTTTGTAGCAGGAGATTGTGAAGGTGGGTGAGACAGAGAAGTATGAGATGCTGGTAACTGAAGAGTATGGGTATTTAAAAGAGGATCTGTAGATTCTTGAAATGAAGAATTTGTAGGTGTAGATTGTTGACAATTCAATAAAGGATGGTCAATAACAGAAGGCAAAGTTGAGTTAACTTGTCTTAATAAGGACACTGGCAGACTTAAGGAAGAAGCTGTATTAGGATCAGAAGTGGAAAATAATGATTGATATGGGAATTCTTACTCATTAAAAGTCACATTTCGAGAAATATAAATTCTCCCAGATTGATGTAGACATTTGAAGCCCTTGTGATCTCTACTATACCCTAAGAACACACATTTGTAGGTATGGAAATTAAATTTATGATGACTATAAGGTTTAAGAAAAGGAAAACATGTGCACCCAAAAACTTTGAGTGATGAGAGATCTGGTTTGGAATTAAAAACACACTGATAGTGTGATTGGTTTTGTAGAATTGGTGTGGGTAATCTATTTATAAGATAGACACTAGTATCAAAAGCATCCCACCAAAAAGACAAGGGCAGTTTGGCATGAGCTAACAATGTAAGCCCCGTCTCAATCACATGACGGTGTTTTCGTTCGGGTAAACCATTTTGCTGGTGTGTATGGGGACAAGGGTGCCTAAAACTAATCCCATGTTGTGTGAGAAAGGGTAGTAATGGTATGTATTCACCTCCCCAATCGGTTTGACTTCCATTCCTTACAGAGTTAGATCTACCACATCTGTAGTTTCTATCACCAGTAGCTAGATTAGCTGACGCATTAGTAAGGTCAATTGAAGCAATAGCATTCAGTTGTTCCAAACGCTGCTTTTGAGTTAATAGGAGATATTGTGCTTCACTTAGAGTCGTCAAATCTTGACGAGCAGTAATGTACATCACAACTGAATCATATTCTAAACCTAAGCCATGCAAAACACTCATTATAATATCTTTATCAGTCATAGTTTGACCTGCAGCTGTCAGGCTATCAACTATACCTTTAATTTTCAATACAAAATCACTCATGCTCATAGATCCTTTCTTAGTTGATTGAAGTTGATTTCTAAGTTGTAGAACCCTAGCCTTAGACTGTTGTGCATACAACTTTTCTAAGGTAGACCAAACTTCAAAAGCAGTCGTGCAACTAGTGATTTGGCCAATAATTGGTTCACTAAGTGTTGAAATCAACCAACAAGTTAATATCTGGTCATTCTTTTTCCAGATTAGAAAATTATCATTAAGACATTTTGTTACCTCATCTGATTCTTCATTTCGAACTTCAACATATCTTACAAGTGCTGGTTTAGCTTTAAAAACATAATCTTCAAGATTATAAGCACGGATCGCAGGTAGGACTTGTGATTTCCAAAAAAGATAATTGTTTCCATGAAGCTTCACTGGAAGACTAAAATTAAGCTGTGAAACGAACAGAGTCGACAGAGGTGCACCTGTGGCTGGAATCTGTGGTGACGCCATTGGAGTACCAATAGAACTTGAATGATATGAAGAAGCAGTTGTCATGACTTTCGTCAAAATAGCTCTGATACCATGATAAGAAATAGAAACTTAGAAGAAAAAGAGAAGAGAAACTTTCTTTTGATTGATACTCAAAAACTAACTAATTCAATGTACAAGAGAATATATATATTGATATTTACATTTTCTTAACAGACTCTAACAGAGTCTCCTAAAATTCAGGAATCAATGCTAACGTGGTAGAATCCTAAGCTACCCAGCTTGACAAGAATAACTACCTTTGTTGACGTGGCTAATAGACTGAGATTCAGAGCTATGACTTGGATTGACCACAAGATTCAGCTCTTGTGTGGGTCGTTGATATAGAGTCCTATGTGTTTGATAAAAGGCCTGAGTAATATTAGCCTGCTGAGTCTGTTGTTGTGCACTGACACTAACAATATATATATAATATCAAATGCATTATTATATATAAAAATATAATATAAAATAATATATATTTATATATTTTTTATATATTATATTAATATATACAATTATATTTTTATTATATAATATATATAGTAATTATTTATTTATAATTTAAGAGTTTAGTTTTGATTAATTCATTTTTTGATATGTTTTTTTGAATTAATTTTTTATGTGTTACTTTTGTTTAATTTAAAAATTATAATACAAAAATTATATTGATTAATTATGTAATCAATTTGTTTATAGTTGTAATAATATTAAACAAAATGTCATAATTGATATTTCAATTTTTGATAGTTTTCGGTTAACCTACCTGACGCATTTTTTCTGTTTTCATTTTCAAACACACAGCTTTCAATATATACTACCAGACACGTTTTCAGAATTCGAAAATAAAATCAAAAACACTGTTTTCATTTTTATTTTTATTTTCGAAAAACACCAACTGAAAATCGCTTACAGGACGGACCATAAATCCCTCAAACTCTCGTTTATTGATAATTATAGGCAAAATCCGACTATAGATACCCCCTTAAACAAGCGTTCAGGGGATAATAAACTTAACTGTTTGTCAATAAAGGAAAGTTTGAAGGGTTTAATGTCTACAAAAATATATTATGAAACAATAAACGAATTCACGTATACTCCAAAGGATATATGTGTTAATAACTCTAATAATAATAATAATAATAATAAAAATACTTGTTCATATCATTAACGGTTTAACACTTTATTTAATAGACAACTTTATTTGGTATTATGTGTGGGAGTCTTCTTCTAAAAGTGAGATAACGCTCTTTTTGGTTATAAAAGATGAAGTTCATATGTAACATTTTTTGGTCTTTCCGATAATAGGAGTAGTATTTTGAACCGTATTTATAGAGTCTAATCTCATTATGTCCCGGTAGCTGTAGTTAAAAAAAAAAAAAAAAACTTTTTAAGATAATATAGATAAAAAAGTTTCAGCTTCTTTTTCCTTGTTTGATATTATAAAATAAAATTTAAGAAAAATAGAAAAAGAAAAAATAATTGCCATTATTGCGAGTGACTCAGTGGACGGTTAAGATGGCCCCATTTGTCTAAATCTTGACATTAAAGTGCCTCTCACAATGAGAACACTGTATTTGATAAAAAAAAATCCTGGGCTTGCCATTCAATTTTCTTCGCATCACAGACCACTAAAATCTAAAATATATTTTTTAACATTTTTTAAAATATTTTGATAGAATCCATCAAGTCAACAAGAGCATGCCATGTGAGTATGGATGGGTCCACATTGGTCCCCTTGATAGGAAGCCGATAAGCCGGCCATTTGCCCATTTCAATGTCGTCTTCCCAATAGAATCAATTAGGTGTTAGATGGAGAGTCCATTGAACCATTGTAAGGATCATTATTATGTCTACATTTTAAATAATTTAAGTATTTTTTTTTTAAAATATTGTAAGAAATATTACAATACGATCGAAATCAAAATCAAATAATATATGTACAGTGGGATTTGAACCTCTAATAATATATATAAAAATGAGATACACTACAGACTCTATTGAGAGATGATGTGCTATTAATTTAAATATTTAATATTATATATATATGGTACTATTAATAAATGTATTTATACAATAATTGATTTCTTTATTTAACAATTATACAGTTATTAACACGTACCATTAGGGCACAAGTTATTACATTAGGATAGAGATCAAAATCAAATAATACATGTGTTACTCCAACACATATTTGTCAAATGTGAACGGTGGGATTTGAACCCCTCATTATTTATATGGAAAGAAGATACACTACCAACTCTGTTAAGAGATAATGCGTTATTCATTTAAGTATTTAATATTATATATATATATATATATATATATATATATATATATATATATATATATGGTACTATTAACCTGTATCCGGGCACAGGTTAACAAATATATAAGGAAAGTATTTATTATATTTTTTTATTTAATCGATATAATAAATGTATTTATACAATAAATGATTTCTTTATTTAACAATTACGGTACAAGTTAACACAATATATATATATATATTCAATATATATATTCAAGTCAGTGTAGGAACCCCGTTCACCGGTCACACAGCGGAACTAGATTTTAAAATTTTTATACAGATCATATCTGTATCTGTGACCAGTGAACTTTGGATCGTAATTATTTTTCGGAACTAATACATACACTATGTAAATATAGGAAATTGTAATCAGTATAATCAGAAGAAGAAAATCTTACCAACGTTTAGAGGCTCCGTCACTTTTCGATATGCTCCTGTCTGGACCATTTGATTTTCCCCGTTATCTCCCGGGGCTGGTAACTACGTGTTGACGCGTCACGGTCTTAGGAACTTGAATGAAGGATGTAGAGAAAATTGAAAAAATTCTCTTCTATGTATTTCAAAAACAAGTAAAACATGAAACAATATATATATATATATATATATATATATATATATTACTTTGCTGCTCTCACATTTTGTGCACCCAAAATATGTATTTTTCTCTGCTTGCTTTATATATATATATATATATATATATATATATATATTCACACTTTTTGGTTCACCAAATACATATATATTTATAAATTAAGTATTTACATCCTATGCAAATTCTTCTTATACTATTGTTTCATGTACACATCAATTTGCATCAAATGCAATCTCTTGTGTTATTAGTTGATATATATCTTTTAATTATCCTTTTCAAATATATCTAATATATTAAAAGTGATAATAAGTATTTTAAATTTAAACTTAAATTCAAATATTTAAATAAATAATTTAGTAAGATAAAAATAATCCTATTATTTTATCTTCACCTAAATCCATATATCAACTAACACCCTCTAATTAATTTAACTATTAACATTAATTAATTAAATAATCTCATTATTCAATTAATTCTTGAATATATACGTGTCACTTTTGTAACACAATTAATTGGACAATCCATTTAATTAACCGTGACCCTTGTTACCTAAATCAATCGGGCTAGCAAGGGGACCTAATGGACCCACAGTATTTTGAGCTCCAATAATCATCGGAATCATTAATTAAACTCTTTAATTAATATTCCTTGATTATTAACTCCGGTGTTATTCCACTAAAAACCCGAAGCTGTACTCTCTCAAATGTAGACACTTTTACATAGACCGATACAACTCGGTGTCCATCGATATAGCTATTACATATGGTGTGATCCTCCACAGTAGTTCATAATTAGAGCTGGGTCATAATGTCCGTTATACCCCTCTAATTACATATATCCTTTAAGTACTATTGATTCTATAATGAACAATAAATCCTATTTCCTCACGGAATTAGGAGCGCGCTCATATTGTCCAAGCCCCAAATCAACCCTTAAGGGAACTACCATCTACTTCTCACAAGAAAGAGTGGATTCCACTATTGTGTACAAACCTTCTCATCCACAAGCCAAACCGTAATCCCAACATACGGAGTATATTGAACAGGAAATGCATCTGACCTCACTCATGGTATATCAAAGACCACGATCTAACCTGAAGGAGTCGATAAGACACTCATGATTAAGATCACCCATATATAGCCATCATTAGTTGATATATATGAATCTCATCGGTAAATGGATCTTGGACTGAGATTCATATAGATCATGGCTCAGTCCTATATGATCACATCATACAAGGTGCCTCCATTCCCATATCTCATATGAATGATTCAGGATAGAATCACTGTACATTACGGAATTGACCGCAGCTATAGATTAACCACAAATAAAGTACCCAACTTTATTTGTTATCTATGGACTCTTTAGATTGCACGTCTATTACTGTATTCATCCGTATATGACACTCATATACACAGTTTGAGATTATATCCTGCAATCCAGGATGTTAATATGTACACAAACTTATAAAATAAATAACATAACAAAAATGAATTGAACATTTCTTTTTATTTACTTCATAAATCCATTTACAAATTACATTCTTAGGGCATAAACCCTAACAGTTAGTTCACACTGATATAAATTCGTCAATGTGTTAGATGTGGACCATTATATTTACATAATTTGGCTCAAAATATATGCACTTGTCAAAACTTCTCCATAATCAATTATCCACATACAACATACTGACATAAGTTATATCAGTATTTACTGATAGGAAATATATATATATATATATATATCCCAGTTTGAAATTTCTTTTATACGAGATTGATTTCGTAATGTTGACATAATCAGAGACAAAACCATCTGTATTAAATTGTAGAAACTTGAAGAGTAGACCTGACAATGAGTTGTGTTATTGCAAATTCGGGTCGTTTTGTGTTTGAATTGTGTTAAAATTATTCCACTCAAACACTAACCGTTAGCTTTATAGAATGAAATATACAAATTTGAAACCATTTGTTAAGCTAATGGGTAACCCGACCAGGTCCGTTATAAAATATTATATTCGAGATTTATTAAAAAGTAACAAAAAAATAGTACTGAAGCATGATCAAAATCATTCAATTAAGTTCAATAACAATCTTTCGAAAATATCTATTTTTTTATAAAAAAAAGTCCAAAATAAAAAACTTGAAAATGAAATCTTCTATTAATCTTTCTCCTGAATCTTCATATGTTGCGAATGAGAATCTCAATTCTCATTTAGGGCATCTCTGACCTTGCACTATTATGGAGCAAAAAGCTATTTTACAGCAAAAAACTCCACTCCAACCCAGCTCCATCTTCTGCGTTTTTTTTGGCTTCAACGAACAGTGATGCGCAATATCAAGCGTGACACTATTCATTTTACGCAAAAAAAAAGCTTCATATTTTTTTTTTCCATCCATAAATTTTTATAAAATTCAAGTTATTAAAGATAAAACATAAAAATTGTATCTAGTTGTTAAACAAAACCCATGTGTAAATGTGTGTAGTTTATGGGTTTTGTTTGATCTTGATCATAATTACATAGAGTCACGCTCATACACGACATTGATTGTGGCATACTGACATGGTTGAGTAGTGATTTTTATCTTTTATTATTTTTAATTAACATGAATGAAGTTCGTTTGATTTGTTTTGACGTTGTTTAGTTACTTTGAAAATAGAGGAATTTGTTTTTTGAAATCTCTCATCCTTAATTGCATGCATAACCTATAGAGAGTTATTTTATATTATTTTTAGTTAATTTTTTTTATTGGTCGATAATGTTTTTATTTTTATTTTATAATATTTACTCATTTTAAAAGTTATTTATTGAATTTTATTTGTAAATTGTGTTAAGAATGAGTATGTTTTTATTTAAAAATAGAACAATATTTGGTGGTTGATGTTTTTCTAAAGAGTTTTATGTTTTTCTTCAAAGTGAAATTCTTTGTATTTAAAAAGGAGAAAAAAAAGTCATTCAAAGTTTTAGGTAGAAATAAAAGACAAATTATGAGATTTGTTATAACTAAAAATCATTGATATTTTAAAATTTAAATGTCTGCTAACTTTCATAGATCGTTAAAAAGTCTTGATTGAATACCATATGATTTTTGAAGAGTTTTTAAAAATCTATAAAAGTCTTTATCGAATACCTTATGACTTTTATAAAATTTTTAAAAGTCTACCGTGAATACACCTAAACTTTTTAATTCTTTTTAATTATTTCAAATACGTTTTATCAACAATATAAAACATTAAAATCATTAAATTTTGTTGAAATCCATCCTTTATATAAGGTCTTCTCTCTTCAATCTTCACAAGATAATTTATAAATGATGACATGCTTTTAAAAATATAAAATGTTTGAAAACAGAAAAACATTTTTAGTTTATGTACTTCTTTTATTTGAAGAAAAAACATTTTTAAAGTATTTTATAAAAAATATTCTGCTCAAAATTGTTATTTGTAAAAATACTTCCAAATCAAATTTATGAAACAAAAAATATCATGCCAAATGACTTTCTAAATAATATTAATAATAAATTTTAGGTGTGAAAATCTTATGTGATTTTTTTGTTGGATTGATTTTATAAGCTATGCAGCGGAATGGGTAACATACACGTTATTCCAAAAATGATCATGCACGATGATGAATATCAAAAGCCATAACAAGTTCAGCCTTCTCCAGCAGGATTTTGGTGGGATTTAGCTTTTGAAATATATAAAAGCTTGTTGGAACCGCTCTATTTTGACAAATGACCAGAATTCGTAAATTTATTTTGGTGAGTTTTTATTTTTAGAAAATCGTAAAAAATTATATTTAGATAGAATGTTATGTCTAATATAAATCTAAAAATTTCCTTTATTTATAAATAAGTATAAAATTTGTTATAAATTTTGGAGTAGACAAAGGTCAATATTGACTTCTGCTGGACGGATTCAAGAAATCAAAATTTGTAAATTTATTTGGGTAAGTTTTTCTTTCTAAAAATTTATGAAAAGTTATATTTAGATAGAATTTTATGTCTAATATTAATCTGAAAACTTTAGTGATTTATAAATAAGTATAAAATCTTTTATACATTTTTAGTGAACAAATGTCAATATTGATTTCTCCTTGACAGATTCGAGAAACCAGAATTCATAAAGTTATTTGGGTAAGTTTTCTATTTAGAAAATTAGGAAAAATTATATTTGGATAGAACGTTATGTCTGATATTAATCTGAAAATTTTCGTGATTTATAAATGAGTATAGAATCTTTTATAAATTTTGGAGTGGACAAAGGTTAATACTAATTTTTCTTAGACAGATTCGAGAAACTATAATTCATAAATTTATTTGGGTAAGTTTTTCTATCTATAAAATTATGAAAAATTATATTTAGATAGAATATTATGTCTTATATGAATCTGATTTTTTTTGTGATTTATAAATTAGTTTAAATGTTTTTATAAATTATTGAGTGGACAAAGGTCAATATTGATTTCTGCTGGACAAATTCGAGAAATAAGAAAAGATAGAATGTTTTCATATACAAATGGTCATGGATTAAATTGATAATTTTATTGTAGTATATCCTATATGTATAGATTATCCATATCAAATTTTATAAGATTTGAAGTTGTAGAGAATTAATTAAAAATCGTGGATCAAATGGTGGCCAGTTGTGATAAGGTTTGATTTAAGATTTTTTTTTTTTCAAATTTTATATGTAGATTTGCTTGGTTATTCAATTAGTTTATTATTGTTTATTTATATGACCAGTTGAATATAAAAATATTTTATTATTGTTTGCTTGGTTATTCGATTAGTCAATTGTTGTTTATTTATATTCTTTCATCGTTATTTGTACTATATTGTGAATAAAAGATTTACTTATTTTTGGGTTCATATATTTGTTTATAGAATGAGAGATTTACTTCAATTTAATTCATATTTTTTAGATCATATTTCAGTTTGGTTTAAGTAGTTCAGTGATGATATCTATTAGATGGTTGATTAATTTTCTTACATGCTTATTATCAATTGTATTTGAATGTCTCAATCAATCCATCTATAATAGAAGTATGTAGAAATCCATGAAAATCTGTCATTTAAAAAATGTCTTTAAATATCCTCAAGAATCCTAATTGAATATACCCCCATAAGGCTCGAGGGGGTATGACCCAACAAACCCTAAATTGTTTTCTTTAAATATATAAATATACATATTATGAAATTTTATTTAATTGTGACCTCAAAATTTTGCTATTTATATTATTGTCTTAATTGTTTTGCTATAGCCTCTCTATTTACGTGGTAAAATTTTACACGACATGTTAACACGATACAAACCCATTCGAAAATAGCGGTTGATGGGTCTAGTTTATCAGATTGGGTTGTTAATGAGCCAAATCATTAAAACATGAAGTATAATGAATTGGTTTTGGATTCACCCTTAAAAAAACCTTTAATTCGATAACTTGTTAATATAAATACTTTTTTTTATGTGTTTACGAAAGTTATTAAAAAAATATTTGTATGGTCAAGTTATGAAATTTATAAAAAACAAATATCTCTATAATTATGGTTAGAATATATTTTACTAATTAAAAAAAATTGTAAGAGGAAATATTTCTAAATTTTACCAATTTCTAAATTATAAACTCTAAACTATAAATTAATTATATTATAATATTATAACCCTAGCCCTAAAACTCTCTTCAACTTTCTTGAAATAAGTTACCATCAATTCCATCCTAATAAATTCAATTATGTTTGTTTTCTTTATTGCATATTGTATTACTATGGTGCCACTATTTTATGCAACGTAACTTCAAGATTTTAAATTTATTTGACAATTGAAATTTGATATTTTAAAACCAACTTGTTTCTTACCAATTTTTTCTAAACGTATATGATATATATATTGATTTTTTTTTACAAAATATATTCGCTTCAATATTTTTTTTTGTTATATAAACAATATATCATCATAATTAATAAATACATTTTTTAATGCAAAAGTAAATACTTATGTAGATTGAATACCGAGTCTGTTAGGTGTAAATATCTGCACAAATAATTTAACTTGTTAGGTCCAAGGCTATCTCCAAAAACTTTTGGTCCAACTTTCGCATTTAAATAATGTAACTTTCGTACCAATTCACTATTCCATCTCTAATTCACTGCACCAAATTTTACATTAAAAAGAATATTTTCTTGAATATTCTCTTGAATAGTCTCTTACTTTTTTTAAATTTTTCTTAACAATTAACTTTTCACACAATAATTAATATAATATTGTAATATGATAAGAAATTATGAAATCAATACACTAAAAGAAATTAAATTTAATTAGGTAAAATATTGCATTTATTGTTATAATAACTTAAACATTACATTTCATAAAATAAAAAAGAAAAAGCATAAAAATAAATAATAAAAGGATCAAACTGGAATAAATTTAATTGATTAAAGGTAAAACTGTAATTAAACAAAACCTTTAAATAAATGATATAATCATAATAGATTTTAATAAATAGGATCAAACTTTCTTGGTAGATTTTTTATACATATTATCATTCTTCGTATAGACATGTACGTTAATATTATTGTCGGTTTGCTACATTTATTCTAAAAGAAGATTTATAATATTTTGACTAATTATAAAAAATAAATAAAATTTTGACAAATAATTTTAAAAAAATAGGTACATAATAATGTCTTTACGATGCCAAATATGATAAAGATCACATATATAGGTACGAATGTTTTTGTCAAATTTAATTAACGGTGATTTTTTGTATCCTTTGAAAAAAAAAATATTTTTATTGACATTGGAAATATATATAATTTTGCTAAAACAAAAAATATATTATATTTAAAAGTCATTGAAAGTTTATAAATGTGTATGAAAGTTTTAAGTCAATAAAAGTCTATAAAAATCTTTAAAATGAGAGCCAATGAAAGTCTTTTAAAACGAAAGTCTATGAAAATTTTTCATAATTTTGTTAAGTCTATAAAAGTCCATGAAATATGTAAAAGTCATCCACTTAAAAAAAATATTTAAAAGTCTTTGAAATCCTAATTGAATACACGTCCCTTGATATAAAACATTAAATGGTTTGAAAATTTTATAGCATCCTTTACTCTCTTACTTTTAAGACTATCATTAACTCAATAACTTAAGTTTTAATAGTACCCAACGTATTGTTCTGATAAAAATACCCTTAAAACACGTTCATTGAAATAAGTCTTTGGTTTTTTTTACAAAATTATTTGGGATTTTTGAAACTTATTTTGTATTTTCGAGACTTATTTAGTATTTTTACAATTTCCGAGACTTACTGAACAAATAAGAAATTTTTCATAAATTTTTTTCTTCCTCTTCTTCAACAATCCAGAGGTCAATTTCGATTTCGATCTCTATTTAAGGTCGGTTGAATCTATTCAACCTCCATGGAGGTCCCCCTTTTTTTTAAGCTTTTGTACATTTGGTTGAGGAAGATGAGAAGATATGTTAAAGAAGATCAAGAAAATAAAAAGAAATAAAAAGAATAAGACAAGAGAGGTATTTTTGTCACTCACTTACTTATTTTGGTGTTGTATAAACTTAACTTATTAGTCGAGTAATATTCACAAAAAAGTGAAAGTTGCAAAAAATAATCAAATCATAGGACGGATTATTGTTTCTAACTAAATTCTATTTTTTTATTATTTGTAACCAATCGTCATAATATATTTTTGTTTTTAGTCAATAAATTACAAAACTACCCTTTCATCCCCTTTGTCCCTTTATTTTTTTTCTCCAAATTACTCATTTCTCTCTATCACTCATCTCTATGACCCATCTTTTTATCACTCATATCTTTATCAAATCTTAATTCTCAACGAAATTTAATTAAAAAATTAAAGTTATTATGAAAGGAAATCACAAAGAAACTAAGATTTTGGGAAGAGTTTTTTGAAAATTTTGAGTTTGTGGTTGAATCTCTCCTCAAAAATTCAAGGTTTGTAAATCTTCAATTTCAATAACATTATTGTGTTTCTTAGATGATATTGTTAATGGGTTTTTGTCATTTTATTTCAATTTTGAAGTTTTTTTTAGTGATAATGGAAGAAACTTCGATTTCGGTTTAAAATTATTTTTCACGCAATGTATCACGGTAAAAGTGATATAAGTTAGTTATTGCATGTTTAACGTGACACATGATCTAATATTGTGCAGTCATGTATTTTTTAGGTACATGAGATATTTCATGCTCAAAATGACATATATGAGATATTTTATACCCAACATAATATCTATTGGATATTTCATACCTTATATGAAATACTGTATAAATAGAATATTTCATAGACAACATGACATACACAGGATATTGATGCCCAACTTGACATACATGAGATATTTCATGTACAACATGATATACATGAGATAATTCATGGGATATTTCATGTCTTGCATGGGATACTTCATAAGAGAATATTTCATGCCCAACATGACATTCATGGGATATTTCATGCCCAACATAACATACATGAGATATTTCATGCAAAACATAATAATCATGGGATATTTCATACCTTACATGAAATACTGCATAAATAAGATATTTCATACCCAACATGATATACATAGAATATTTCATACCCAACATGACATACGAGGGATATTTCATGTATAACATGACATACATGGGATATTTCATGCATTGCATGAATTATTGGAAATATTGTATAAAGGAGATATTTCATAACCAACATAACAAACTTAGGATATTTCATGCTCAACATGACATACATGGGATATTTCATGCACAATATGATATACATGAGATATTTCATGTCTTACATGAGATACTGCTTAAATAACCATGACATACATAGGATATTTTATACTCAACATGACTTACATGGGTTATTTCATGCACAACATGATATACATAGGATATTTCATATCTTGCATGAAATATTGCATATAGGAGATATTTCATACCAAACATGACATACATAGGATATTTCATGCCCAAGATGACATACATGAAATATTTCATGTCCAACATGACATACATATGATATTTTATGCCCAAAATGACATACATAGGATATTTCAAAATAACGACTATGCAGAGATTACATCACAACTCAATGGCTTCAAACAACATATGCACTTTCGATTTACCCAGTACCTTATCTTTCCTGTTGGGTCCTTCCAGAACATGTTAGTTCTTGCATTGTACATCCACATGAAGGGAGAAGATCATCGGGCAGACCGAAAAAAATTAGGATACGTTATTCTTTAGAAGGGCCTGAAACAAGGGTATGTATCAATTATGGAGAATCTAGATACAATCGCATCACTGGCACTAAGTCTCGTCAAGCACTGTCTATTAGCAAATCAAGTTCATCATCAGTTTAACAAAAACCTTATGTTCGTAGACAGCTTGCATGCGAAAGATGTAGGGTGCTAGAACATAATATTCAGACATGCTCAAACGTGGAAGCAACACCATGAAACTTGTATTTTATAATGTTACAACTTTTGTTGAGTGTTAGATGTTAACTTCTGAAACTTGTTGAGTGTTGGTTGTTAGCCGTTGAAGCTTTTTTTTAAGTAATTCATTACAATCTGGATTGTTATTTATTGTGTAAAATGATGAAAATGTGTACAACTTTTGTTCGAAAATCATGGACTTGGTTTGAGTTAAATTTTTATGACATAATTATGATCAATTCTTAATTTTACATTTAAGCATGTGTATTGTGTTTAAATGAAAGAGAGAATTAAAAAAAAATCTACACTATTATTTTGTGATGAAAAACTGACAATTGGGTTCTACAAATGTTTTTTTAACTTGAAATTTTGTTTGTTGACATTACCAAAAAATTTAGTTTGAATTTCCTATGTTTATATGGCAACATCTTTCTAATGTCATTAACAGGGCGTAGAAGTTTGAAAAAACCATTCGGCAATTTGATTTCTAATGTCCTTTATATCGTTTGTTGTGAAGTCTATTTGGTAACATTTATCCTGAAGAACATTTTCCACTTACTTTATGAAGATCACACCGTAACTCCTCCTGCATTTATCAATAATAGTTGTTGATATCGATAAGTAGAAATAGTAATAAAATGTTGAAAACAAACAAACAAACATTAAAATGTTCTCACGTGTCATGTTGCGGATAAATCAAATACGGTTCAATAACATCAATTCCAAAGGCTTAGGATCGGATTTACGTTGCTCATAATATCCAGCAGCAGGAAGTATACCAAGTGTTATTGGTAAATTATGGATGATGTGACATGTCAACAAAAGATTGGGGTCGGGGATGCCACGTCACTAGAAGACGACCAGATTAAGTAAACTAAAGAAGGACGGAGAAAACCCGACCAGTCCCCCTGACCATTAATAACGCATATGATCAGGGGAGAGAATCCGATCGGGAAAATAGACAATCGGACGCCTGACACGTGGACTGCACCCAGGTTCGATGGAATCATGACTCGAGTATGTTAAAAAAGAGTCTGACCTGAACAAAGCTTTTGGAAGCACATTCTGGTAAGGAAGAAGACTTCCTTATAGATATCATAATCTAGATTAGGAAAGAGATCTAAATACAATTGAAATACAAATCAACTCAAAACAGGGAAGAAAAAAGGCATGACTCTAAGAAGTTAGAATTTCATTAAATAATAAAGATTTTCATTACGTGTACATCAAGAATTAGGGTTCTATGCATGTATAAATAGACCATGATAATACCCATAAAGGGGTGAACGCAATTTAAGGAGTGAGAGTACGAGAGAGAGATTGAGTGTATAATCTTTTTCCATCATAGTGAATTCTTGTTGCTACCATTGGCAACTTTGGACGTTTCCCCACTTTGGGGTTTTACCACATAAAATTCGGTGTGTTATTTACTTTCTTGTTATTTTTGTTTGCAATCAGTGTTTACTTTGCTTTAATAATGGGACAGGGGATTGGTCCAGAAATCACTGTTAACAACTGGCGCTAGAAGAAGAGGGCGTGAATGTCCGATAGTATTTGGTTTACGTGATTAATTGTGAAAGAAGTTAACTAAAGGCAACATTATGGACACTGATAGAGACAGAAGTCCATCCCCTCGTAATATTGACACGACGCATGATGGCAATGCCGCAAATCCTGCGAATGTCGCCGCCACATGAGAAGATCCTTCCTTAAGGACTATGCTATCCACCAGACCTGACATCGTAACATCCATAAACGCAACGACTGGCATCTCCCCGGAAGCGTTCAAGCAGATCCACGAGTCTTTGCGAAAAGTAACCGATGATGTCGTTAAGTAGGGAATCATCATATCAGCCACGGTTAACCTGAGTTCACCGTACTAACTTTCCACACCAATAGTGGCCTAGAATCCAAAGGTGCGCTCCGAGATAGTAGCGGTCACTCTAAGAGCACCCCATAAACCTGAAAGGGGTGAGACTGAACATCACAGAAAGAGAGGGCCTTCACATTGGAAAAGTGGCTGAGTAGGTCGGAGAGCAAAGGAACACCAGGAATCTAGTTCGCGGGAAGACATGGAAATGTATAATGGAGCGGAAACCTACCCCGAACGAGAGCATATGTATGATGACTAGAGAAAAAGGTCCCGCTCGTATTCAAGTACGGTGAAACGGCCCCTAGAAGGTGTAGAGAGCCAACCCCGACGGTCAGGCGTGACCCATTTGGTGCCCATATCAACGGGATGGTCCCTAGGGATCCATATGGGTTAACAATCGATCAAAGATTCGATGAACGTGGAGAGCCATAAAGAGAGCGAGAGATTCTCATTAGAAGGATAGAAGCCGCGGATTGAAGGCAAAGCTTAGGAACTTTGGAAGCCTGTGAACTTCGGAAGCACATTTGCTAATTCAATAAGACAAACCCATTTTTTTGAAGAAATTCAGAATGTCACATGTGGAGTAGTTCAAAGCCAGTACTGACCTGCAGTAGCACGTAAGGAGGTACCAAAGTGCGAAGACGCAGTATGATTACGATGACGCCCTCATATGCCGCATGTTCCCGTAAACTTTGGGAGATTAAGGATCCATATGGTTTGACGGGCTGACCGCAAACTCCATTAAGAATTTTAAAGAATTAGTACAAGCTTTCACCAAACAGATCATGGAAAATATCCAGCGAAGGAAGTCCATATCAGCCTTGTCTACTCTGAAGCAAAGGAAATATGAGAATTTGAAAGATTACCTGACCATATCCTCACAAAAGGTGTTAGAAGTGCAAGGCCCCAATGATGATGCAGTAGTGTCAGCGTTCATCAACAGTCTACAACACAGCCATATGACCCTAAGCCTAAGTAAAGGGGACCGACTACGTACGTAAGCATGGTAGACCATGTCGTAGGATACCCCATAGCGGAGAAGGAATAACTAGCCTATGGTGAAGAACTTATACATGGGAGTCGGCCTAAAAGTTGCCAGAAGCAAAAGAACGGTAACTCAAAGAGTAGCGGAAAAGTAAAGCAGAAAGGCAGCGGGGGAAAGGGTAAGGATGAACGAAGAGACAACGACAAAGGTGGTAGGCAATTCAAGAGGCAATACACAAACTACACTCTGTTGGCCAGAGGGCAAAAAGAGATCTTGAATGTGATAGAAGATAAGAATCTGTATAAGAAATCCCAAAACACAGTCAAGTTTTGCTAGAAGAGATACCACAAAGTACTGCAGGTTTCACTAAGAGAACATCCATGAAACCTCCAAGTGTTATCAATTGAGGGACAACATCGAAAAGCTAATTAGAGAAGTACACCAAAACGACATGATCCTTAGAAGTGGGGAGGACCGGTGCAAGAACAACACGATAAAGAAGAGAGATAGAAGCCAAAAGAGTCCCATGAGAGATCCAGGTAATAAGGCAATCAATACCATCTTTAGTGGACCATACACGGGGGGTAGCAGTCGAGAAAGGATGTCCGAAGTCAGAGAAGCTATAGACGGTAGGAAAAACCTGAAGGTAAATCTTTTGGGGCCCGATCAAAAGAGATCCAAACAAGGTTGGGATCCTATAATTTTCATTGAAACAGACACACATGTATCCGAAGTAAGGCCGAACGATGCAATTGTAGTGTCAGTCCGCGTAGGCCATAGGGAAGTAAGAAGGGTACTAATTGACAATGGAAGATCGACGGATATTCTGAGTGTCAAAGTGTTTGACCAACTCAGGCTGTAAAGAAGAGACCTACAACCACTCAAAGTCCCACTTAGAGGCTTCAGAGGAGCGGAGGTGAGGTCACTACTAACGGTGAAGCTACCTGTGGAGATCGGTAGCTTTTCTTGTACCAAGACAGTGTTATTAGATTTTGTGGTCATGAACGTAGAGAATTGGCCATATAATGCCTTACTAGGCCGACCTTTCTTGAACAAAATGAAAGTTATGATGACCACTTATGCGTTAATGGTTGAAATTTCCTACAGAGGCAGAAGTATGAATTATGAAAAACTCACAAGAATGGGCAAGAAAGGCAAATCTGGCGGTATACAGGGAGAAAGCAGAGTCATTGGTGATACAATTGTACGCCCTCGAAGAGTGTGAAAACCAGAAGATAGATGACAAGGAAAGTCGGAGCAGAAAATCTGACTCGGTTTGACTTGGACACGAGGGAGACACCTCCGAAATATGGGATAAGTTAGGAAGATGAACCGACTATAGATGTTGCAGTTGATGACCACAGTCTTGAAAAAACTGTAAGGCTCGGGGTTCGGCTGACAAAACAAGTGCAAGATGAGATGGTCAGACAATTGAAGGAATATAAAGACGTGTTTGCATGGAAATACGAGAACATACCGGGAATCGATCCAAAGATAATCTCGCACTATTTAGCAGTTGACCCCGACCGTAAGCCAGTTGTTCAGAAAATGAGACCATTTAATCCGGAGAGAAGCAAGGAAATTAAGGAAGAAGTAGAAAACCTGTTTACAGCAGGATCTATAAAGGAAGTAAAGTACCCAAAATGGGTGGTCAACGTGGTGTTGGTCAAAAAGAATAATGGCCAGTGGAGGATGTTCATGGATTTCACCGACCACATCAAAGCATGTCCAAAGGAAAGCTTCCATCTGCCTCGCATTGATCAATTAGTGGATGCAACGGCTGGTCATAAGTTGTTGAGCTTTATGGATGCATACTCGGGGTACAACCAGATCCGAATGTTCAAACCTGACGAGGACAAGACATCCTTTATCACTGACCAGGGGCTATATTGCTACAAAGTCATGCCCTTTGGTCTCAAAAATACCGAGACAACTTACCAGAGGCTGATAAACAAGATGTTCGCTCGACAGATTAACATAATCATGGAAGTATATGTGGATGATATGCTAACAATAAGCATAACATCAGAGGTGTTTCCAAGAGATCTCATGGAAACATTCGGAGTGCTACGAAGGTTTAGTATGAAGCTTAACCTAAAAAAGTGAGTCTTTGGAGTGCCTTCGGTGAGATTCCTAGGGTTCCAAGTTCACCAGATGGGAATTGAAGTCAACCCAGAAAAAATAAAGACGTTAGAGGAAATGAGGTCCCCACAAACATTAAAAAAGATCCAGAGGCTAACGGAGTGTTTGACATCCCTGAACCGACTCATAAGTAAGTCAACTGACAAATGTCTTCCCTTTTTTAAGGCAATTAAGAAGGGTAAGGGGTGGAATGGAATGCAGAGTGCGAACAGGCCTTCAAAAGGATCAAATAATATCTGGGGAAAACACCGATTCTGTCCAAACCTCTTAAAGGGGAAGTGCTTTATTTGTACCTGTCCGTAACGCCTATAGTATCAGGTTTAGTACTGGTCATACTTGATAAAGGGATACAAAAGCCATTGTATTATACGAGCAAAGCTTTGTTAGCAGCCAAGACAAGGTATTCACCGGTCGAGCAGATGGCGTTGGCCCTTGAATTGCAACAAGGAAACCAAGGCCGTTTTTCCAAGCCCACAAGATCGAGGTCTATATGGACTGTCTAATGAAGAAAATCCTATCCAAACCCGAGATATTCAGAAGACTAACTAAATGGGCTATGGATTTGAGCGAGTTTGAGATAGCATACCTATCGAGAGCCATAATAAAGGGGCAAGTCCTAGCTGACATGATTACAGAATTCATTGAACCAAACAACGAGGTAATCAGGATGTTGAAAAAGAATAACGAGTTCATGTGGAAACTACATGTGGATGGGTCGTTAAACACGCATGGCAGCGGGGCCGAGATAGTCATATCTACCCCAGAAAGTGATCAGGTAGAATGTATCCTACGGTTTGACTTCAAAGCCACCATTAATATGATCGAGTACGAGGCACTTTTGGCAGGGCTTAGAGTTTGCACGGCTTTAGGGGCAGATGAGCTAGAAATATTTAGTGACTCGCAAGTGGTTGTAAACCAAGTTTTGGATGAATATCAAACCAAGGATAACAATATGGTCGTATACTTGGGGGTGGCCAAATTGCTGCTAGGAAGATTCAAAACGTACAGGATCACCCAGATTTCGAGGGAGAAGAATAAAAAGGCAGATGCTTTGTCAAAATTACTGTTAGCTATTATCGGTGTAAAGTTAAAAACTATCCCAGTTGCCCATCTTAAAAGGCCAAACATCGAGGACAAAGAATATATATTAGAGTTAAGTGTGATGAAAGGAGATCAAATCACTTGGATGACCCCGATCAGGGACTACCTGGAGAATGGAACACTGCCAACAGAGTCAAGTGAAGCAAAACGCCTTAGGTATAGAGCTCCAAGATATTCAATGGTTGGGGAAGAACTGTACAAGAGAGGATTCTCGAAAGCCTTACAAAGATGTGTCTGCCTTATGGATGACAGGTGGATATTAGACAGCGTCCACGAGGGAGTACATGGAAATTACTCAGGAGTCAAAAGCTTGGTACATAAAACTCTCAGACAAGGCTTCTATTGGCCAACCTTATTCCAAGATGCTCAGGTAGTCACAGACCAGTTTAAGGGTTGTCAAAGGATAGCTAATGACATAAAGAGATCTCCTGAGCAGTTGAAGAGTATGTCATCACCTTGACCATTCGCCATGTGGGGGTTAGACTTGATCGGCTCAATTCATGTTGCAACCAAAGGTGTGGCAAAACACGTTATTGTGGCTATAGATTACTTCACCAAATGGGTCGAGGCAGAAGCGTTGGTTCACATAACCGAAGTCAATACGATGAGTTTCATCAAGAAAAACATCATATACCGGCTTTGAATCCCATACACGATAATCATGGACAATGGAACTCAATTTGACAATGACAATTTCAAAGACATGTACCAGGATTTCAGCATAAAGAATTATTATTTCGCACCAGCTCACCCTCAGACCAATGGTCAGACAGAAGCTATAAACAAGATAATCAAGCACACCTTAAATGCAAAACTAGATGTCAAGAAAGAGAATTGGGCAGACAAGTTACGTGAAGTTCTATGGGCATACCGAACCACATAAAGGGTTCGATAGGGGAAACCACTTATTCGTTGGCATTTGAGACGAAGGCAGTGATCCCAGTTGAAGTAATTCATAACTCGCCAATGGTGCATCTCTTCCATCCCGAGTCAAACAACGTTATGCTAGAACAAAAATTAGACGAGTTGGAAGAAAAAAGAGATATGTTAAGAGTAAGGACCACGACCTATCAGCAAAGGGTCGCTAGATACTATAACTCACATGTCCGAATCAGAAGATTCCAACTTAGAGATCTAGTTCTGAGAAGGGTATCACCTAACACCAGAGATAAGTCAGTCGGGGATTTAGTAGACAAGTGGGAAGGTCCATACAAGGTGGTCGGATTGGCTAGTCTTGGGGAATACTGCATTGCCCAACCTAAAAAAAATGAGTTACTCAGGCCATGCAATGCCTAATACCTAAAAATGTTCTACCCTTAAGGGTCCCTCGGTTCTTCTAGCTTGTTCTTATTTCTTTACATATTGATTATATTTTGTTAGCTGATCATTTCATGTTTATTTTTAGCATTTAATAAAAGTCCCTTTGAGGGAACAATTTTAGATATCAAGAATAGTGTTCGAAAACTTTACTTTCGCATACAAAAGCAATCTCGGGGCACCTAGAAATCGCTCAGTGTCGAGTGAGGGCACCCGAGAGGCTCAGTGAGGGGGCCAAAAGAATATGTCATAAAGACAGTGTACACTCACTGAAACTAGTTATGTGCAATAAAGCAATGCTAGGGTGCCTTCAAGTCATAAGCGCCTGATGGGATGTGTCAAGAGTTGAACAATGGATAAGTATTCTTACTTAAAAACAGGCACGATAGGGCACCTATTAAGATAGCAAAATACAAGATGTCATGGTACAACTAATCTTGATCAACAGACTATTGGGAGACGTCCGAATGACTTAGTTGACAGATAAAAGACAAGAGTCTATAAACCAGATACCATGGAAATGGGTTATAAAAGAACACTTCTTGACATAAAAGCGATAAGACGATTGGGGGCTTGAGTAACTGATCGGTTGGCCGAACAGCCCCCTGACCCTGCCTATGCAAGAGCCATTTCAAGCTCTGTCACACGTAGTTACTTGGCCAAAGTCAGGATGACAGACTCAATATATCTTGCGCTAATAAAACGTCATGGTCAAGATTAAAGAGATTGCACGAGAGGATATGATCACAACCGAAATGATTAACTTAGATGTGGCATAACACACATAGTTCGAGTTGATAAATGGTCACAATCAATCATAAAGCATTCAAAAACAAAACAAAAAACAAATTTCATTTTATTAATGGAGTAAGCGATTTTCAAGGCGGCAACTACAAAAATGAAAAAAAACTTCTAAACATTCGAGGCGTTGGAAGGACCTCTGAGCCCGAAACTGCCAAAAGGACCATCACCACTATGGCCTTGGCTCAAGTCTTTAAAATTTGGCCAAGTGATGTTGTCCTCGGGCTCATCAGCCATAAAGGGAGAACAATCATTGCCTAGAAAAAGACCAACATCGGTATCATTTTTTAAAGCACCGTCTTCTTCATTAGCATGGAAAACTACCAAATAAGACGTTGACAGAAGCTCCAGATGCATAAGATGAGGATCCTTTCTGATCGATTGGCAGTAAGATCTCCAACGAATCCTGGTTCCTTATAGCTTCCAGGGACTCATCTTTGTGCTTATTAATGGCCAAGTCCCATTTACGGTGAGCCTCCTCCAAAGATCTCTCCTTGACCCCGAAGAATGCATGAGCGGTAGTCAGTCCCTTTTTCGAATTCCCTCAGCATGATAGCGTCAAAAACAGGGGATCTTTTATAGCGGTCCACATTCTGGATCTCAAGGGATGACTTAACTTATTGAGAAAGCACTTCCATGCTAACTTGTTGCTGCTCCAAGTCCTTGGCCAAGAACTTATAATGCATCCAAGCCTCCTCAGATGCCTGTTACGTTTCAAGCATGGCCTCCTGGCCAGAGGTAAGGGTGTCTTGGGCAAGCTGAGTCTCTTTCTGAGCTTTCTTCGCTGCTGTCTCAGACAAGATGACTCTCGACTAAAGTTGAGAGTTTAACGATTCTGCTCTGGCAACCCTTTTCTCTAGTTCAACATTTCTCGTTGTAAGCTGTCTAAGGGTTGCCTCAGATGCAGAAGCTTTATCCTGGATGTTGGCTATGGTCTTTCTCAGGGCAAGCTCGATCGCACATGGGTCTTCAGCTGCTCCTCGTATTGCTTGAATTTGGAGGCACTGGCAAAGGAATATTTGAGGGGCATCATCGTTGTGCGCAAAGGCCTTCTTCAACAAAGATATCTTCGCTGCTTGCCTCTTTTGATCAGCCAAGGCCCGAGTCATCTCTTCCACTGCCTGAAAAGATAGTACAGGTTAAGGAAATTGAAAAATAAGTGAATAGAAAATGATCCGGAAGGCACTTATAAAAATTTCGTTGTTAAAAATCATGTGAACCCGCTCAGAGGGGCTAGCAACCCTAGCCCCTTTCCAGTAACCGTCACCAATATACCCTTCACCGGATGACATGGAGCGAAACATGATAGGGGGTCAGTTCGAACCTCACTAGAGAGAGGGGAGCCATAAGTTGGAGCATTGGGAGTCACCGATGGAATGGGTCGGTCATAAGCAAATATAGTTTGAAGTGACATAAGAGGGGTCGGGCCAGCAGTGTTTAGTGTTTGCGAAGCTACAATACTCTCACCAGCCTAAGAAGCAACCTCAAGAGGCTAGTAATTTTACCCCTTAGAAGTTTGACCTTTATTGATACCATCCTTCTGAAGAAGCCCGGATGGTATAAAAAGGTGAATACCTCCAGGATAAGTGGCTTGAGCATCCTCAACTAGCGGAACTGCAGCACCGGTCCTTGACTTCATCATCGACTCAAGCATCTGTTCCTCTGAAACATCCAGCAGGTTGTCATTAATAAATAGCCCATCGTATTACTTGACTTTAGAGGCGCTGGCAGAGGAAGATTTGAGGGCATCATCGTTGTACGCAAGGGCCTTCTTCAGCCGAGATTTCTCCGCAGCTTGCCTCTTTTAATCAGTCAAGGGCCGAGTCAGCTCTCGCCTAAAAAGAGAGTACGAGTTAGGGAAATTGAAAAATAGGCGAATAGAAAATGATCTGGATGACACTTATAAAAATTCTATTGTTAAAATCATGTGAACCCGCTCAGATAGGCTAACAACCCTGGTCATCTTCCAGTAATCATCACCAATATACCCTTTATCGGGTGACATGGAGCGAAGCATAGAGGGGGGGTCATCTTGAACCTCGCCAGAGAGAGGGGACCCAGAAGCTGGAGCATCGGGAGCCATCGATAGAATGGGTCAGTCAGAAGCAGAAGTTGTTTGAATTGACATAGGAAGGGTCATGCCAGCAGTGTTTAGTGTTTGCGAAGCTACGATACTCTCACTTGCCTGAGAGGCAACCTCAGGAGCCTCACAACTTTTCCCATCGAGAGCTTGACCTTCACGGACACCATCCTTCTGAAGGAGCCCAGATGGTATAAGAGGGTGAATACCTCCTGGCTGAATGGATTGCGCATCCTCAACCAGTGGAACTGCAACATCGATCCTTGACTTCAGCACCGACCCAAGAATTTGTTCCTCTGAGACATCCAGCAGATCACCGTCAATTAATAGCTCCATCGAGTTGCGCCCCTCGTCATCGGAGTCTGAGTCTGTGAAGACTATCTGGTCTTTCATCAAAAACTCCACAAGAGCCTTTCTCGGATGATGTGTTAGGAGCCCTGTAAGAGACTGATCAGGCTGAATCTGATAAGACGAGGGACAAGTAGGAAGAATTGCATGTTCGGTTGCCTCAGTTGGTTCAAATGGGATAATAGAAGACTCTGAGACCACATAATCATCCTTTTTCTTTGACTATCGCTCTCTAAGAATCAACTCAGTTAAAGTTCCATGATCACCCTCCTCTTTCTCATCCAAAATAATGGTGGCAACCTCTGACCTGGAGGGTAATGGATCAGTATCACCACAGATTTTTTCTCTTTTACGGATAGCCTCGGGGACAGAAGACCCCTCCACTATCTTGGCCACCTTGTTACTAGAGGTATTGTTATCAGATTCGGCTCTATGGGATTTACCTTTACTTGGCCCCTCCCGAACTTGCCTGTATATAGTGGGCCTATCCCGACTTGATCTTTCCCTACTGAACCTCTCACGGTCAGACCCTTCCATGGAGGAATGCACTAGACCAGACATATCTCTAGATGATCCTCTATGACCACTTCTAGTGGGAGGGGCATCATGACTGCTTGCCATAGCTTGGTCAACAGGAACAATCGGGAAGTCACGATTGGGCTCATACACATGATCTACCATGTCATGTTCCAAAGGAGCAATGCCTTGAGCCACTTGGTCAGCTACTGCTTGTCAGCTCACCTGATCAAGGTTTTTAGCTTTCTCAGCCTACTCGCCAGTGACGATATCCAGTTCATATGCTGAAAAGAAAGGTATACAGAGAGTAATAAGCAACAACAATAATAACAAGCCACCACCAAGAAAACTTAGAAACAGAAACTTACTAGGCCTACGCCGAGCGGATATCTCAGGAAAGAGACCTAGTTCAATCAACTCTTTCTCCAAGTATAAGTTACGGCGATCCTTGACCTCCAAAGTTGTCTGGCCGCGTTGACACCTGTATTGGCTTGCATCCGGGTCATAACGGGTGCAGCCTTGTTCCATAGGTCGGAGCTGCATAATTTCCTCGGGACTCAACTTCGGTTTAGCTGATGGGATGAATCAGCTACTACGACCTCACCCCAATCTCCACCAATAAAGAACAAACTTTTGTTCCAGTATTTGTTAGAAGACGAAATCCCCCAGATAAAACTTTATGGTTTTTATACGTAGAAAGGGGCAAGCTTCTCCTTATAACCATGGGGGATCCAACTGCTCGGTGACATCTACTGGAGATAAAATGTCCCGTCTGTATCAGACCGACCCAATGTATTAAAATTATGTATCTCTTAGGGGGCGGGGGGTATTTTGGCCCAATCTTTCTCTATAAATGCCATAGGCTGATCAACACTCGATAAGAATTAGGGGTCAGTTGGACGGGGTTGACACTCGCATCTGCTAAGGAGTGGGCAATGAAAGGATGCAAAGGGAAAGTCACAACATGGTCCATAAATTGCAACTGCACCATGGGGTGGGTGGATCCACACAGCACGATCATCGTTACAAGAAAGCTTCACCGAACTAGGAAGGTCAAACCAGTCCCTCAACTTCATAAGTTCCTCATCAGTCACCACATTTATCTCAAGATCAAAGGTGTAGGGATGGTCCGCCAAAAATCTCAACATACGAACCCGATGTTCCCTCGAGACATCCTTTATCTTCAACGTCTGAAAAGCTATCTTCAAGTCATTCGCTAAGCGAACAACCTCTTTAGGAGAAGCCCTAGAAGTTTGCCTTGTTGTCTTTGATATATCTGGATAGACACGAATAGAAATGGAACCAAGAGGGTTAGAAGAAAAAAGAAAAAACCTGGGACGGGCCATAGAGTAATCCATGTTTAAAGCAATGAGTTAGGATGGAGGAAAACGACCCTAAAGAAAGGACTCAAGCCTAGTGATATTTTCCTTATCGCCAGCCTCGATAACAAGCATGAGAATTTCAAAATATCGATAACGAAGAGTTTGTCGCCAGTCTCGATAGTGGAATAACACCGGAGTTAATAATCAAGGAATATTAATTAAAAAGTTTAATTAATGATATCAAGGATTATTGGAGCTCAAAATACTGTGGGTTCATTAGGTCTCATTGCTAGCCCGATCGATTTAGGTAACAAGGGTCACGGTTAATTAATTGGATTGTCCAATTAATTGTGTTACAAAAGTGACATATATATATATATATACATATATTCGGGAATTAATTGAATAATGAGATTATTTAATTAATGAATGTTAATAGTTAAATTAATTAAATAATTAGATTATTTAATTATATTGATAATAATGAATTATTAATTAACTATTAATTGGAGGGTGTTAGTTGATATATGGATTTAGGTGAAAATAAAATAATAAGATTATTTTATTTTTACTAAATCATTTATCTAAGTATTTGAATTTAAGTTTAAATTTAAAATACTTATTATCACTTTTAACATATTTGATATATTTGAAAAGGATAATTAAAAGATATATATATCAATTAATAACACAAAAGATTGCATTGGATGTAAATTGGTAGGTGCACATGAAACAATAGTCAAAAGAAGAATTCGCATATGATGCAAATACTTAAAACGCACATTATATATATATGCAAGTGTAGGAAGTGTAGGCCTGATTTTAAGTTTGAGAAAAAAAATTGATTTTTTTTGTGTATCTGATGCACATGCAAAAAGAAAAAAAAATGTTGCAAATACATGTGCATGTTAAGTAAGAAGAAACGAAGGAAAGAAAGAAAAAAAAAACTTGGTGCAGCGTACACCAATTAGAAAAAAAAAATACTGTTATTATTTTTTATTACTAGAATTGTTCTAGATTTTCATTTTCTATTTAGAATAATGAGTTTCTTCAAGACTTTTCTCTTCATCCTCCATTCAAGTTCCTGAGATAGTAACACGTCCACACTCAGTTACCAGTCCCGGGAGATAGCGAGTAAGATCAAGTGGTTCAGATAGGAGCATATCGTAAAGTGAAGGAGCCTCCAAACATTGATAAGATTCTCTTCTTCTGATTATATCGATTTCAATTTTCTGTGTTTACATATTGTATGTATTAGTTCTGAAAAATAATTACGATCTCAAGTTCACTGGTCCCAGATACAGATTGTAATCTGTATAAAAAATTTCAAAATCTAGTTCCGCTGCGTAACCGGTGAACGGGGTTCCAATAATTGGTTTCAGAGCCAATTTATTTTTCGGAACAGGAAATTGTTTTTGATGATCCTGTATGTATGAATGTGTAGGCACCATCTTTATGATTGTATGAATGTTTATAATTGAATTGTTTAATTTAAACATGGTTGATCGTAAATTTTTATGGTACTTGTAAACGAAGAACAAGAAACGTGCGCGATAGTGGTGCTTTTCAACGCGGGCACTGTTCACCGGGTACAGTTCACGCACGGTTCTGTTGGCAAGTGTTGTCTAGTGTGTTTCGTGCAGATTTCCAGTTTCGGATTCATAAGATGAATCAGAGTGATCTGAAAAGACTAGAAGATATCTGATGTTGCTAGAAGACCAAGGAAAGCCTTGGAAAGTTTTTTTGTAATTTTAGATTATAATTTTTTAGGTTAAATAATCCATAGTACTTGGTCAATTCATGTATGCTTTATATTATGTGATGATAAAAGCATTGTCATGCATATGTATGTCATTTAGATTATATGTGCATACACAAATATATTTGATATGTCATACATACATCATAGCCTGATAGTTTATGTATTTTTTTTAATGTGATTAAAATGAGCAATATACATAATTGGCTATAAATAATGAGATTAGCTTTTTAACGGTTAGAAAACATGGTAATTCTCATTAGTATTAATCTAGTTATTACAGAGTTTAATAAGTTAGATTAACAAGCTTTTTTATTGTAATTAGGATTAATATGATTAATTACCTAATAATAAATGAACCGGATAAAGTATTAAAGGTTTAATTGTTAAAACTTGGTAAACACTATCATAATAATCTGACCTTAGTAAATAGTTTACTGAAACTTAGATTGTTCACTAATAGATTAGATTTTTAATTGTTAAAAATCATTAATAATTTATTAGTTAATTAGAATTTGGTTCTAATTAGTTAATGCATTAGATAACTTGATTAAACTTAGTCGTTTAATCCTGTAGAGTCTAGGTGCATTAATGGTTAACAGAAAACCCTAATTTTAAAATAGTGAGTGGGAGAGGGATATATGACATATATATCCCGTGGTCTCCATCATTAGTTCAACACCGTGATATCCGAGTGGGGTCTTGTGACGGCTTTGCTTTCATCCTCCCTAATGAAGGTTTCCACAAAGGTCAATACCAAGGTTGACTTCCTAACGGATAGGATTTTTTAGGGTATTTTGGGATTGACCGACCCTAAAGCAGCAATCTCGAGTTAAGCTCGTGAGATCTGAAATGGTGGGTTACACTCACGAAGTTTTTGATTACGTTTGTTAATTAAAAACCTGACTGAATAAACGATGGTTAAATGATATGGAATAAGAGTTATTCTAGAATATCATTTGATTGAGAATGTCTCAGTCCAACGTGCAAAGACTTGACCGACCCTAAGGCGACACTTCTTTTTGGTATGTTGGATTGTCGTGGTATAGCAACTAGTTTTAAGGTAGTTCTAGTTCGTTAAACATGTTCATGCATAATGTTTAAATATATGCCAAAGCACTCGCACTTGTTTTAAATAAATGACTGAATGAATGTTTTATTTATTTCAGCAATAATGTCTTCTGCATTACTTCAAATTCTCGTAAACAATGAATTAACTGGTGATAACTACACTAAGTGGAAACTAAACATTAATGCAATATTGGTCACCAAAGACCTCAAGTTTGTGCTTACGGAGGAATGTCCTACAGTGCCTGCTGCGAATGCCACACGAATTGTTCGAGAGAGATACGAACGATGGGTCTTATCTGATGAGAAGGTCTGAACGTATCTGTTAGGTTATATGACAGAAGTGCTTGTCACAAAGCATGAAGCAATGACTTCAGCATTCGAAATCATGGAGTCATTGCAGGCTATGTTCGGGCAGCCCTCCGATCAAAAGCGACACGAAGTTGTTCGTTCCGCTATGCTCGCTCGTATGAAGGAAGGTACGTCAGTTTGGGAACATGTCCTGAGCATGATGTTCTACTTTAACACTGCAGAAGTCAATAGCAGGGTCATTGACGAAGCCAGTCAAGTGAGCATCATACTGACGTTTCTTTCGAAAAGTTTCGATCAGTTTAAGAGCAACTACAAGATGAACAAGTTAAGGTTCAATCTCACACAGTTGCTCAATGAGTTCACTACCTTTGAGTCCTTGACGAAGGACAACAAGGGCAAGACCGGTGAGACAAATATTATCGAATCATCTTACTCTAATAATAAGAAGAGAAAGAGGTCTACTGGGAAAGCGAAGGGTAAGTCCAAATCCATGAAAGCCTAAAGCAAGAAGAAGTCCAAGAAAAGTAAATATGATTTACTTGTTCTTGAGTCATGTTTAGTGGAAGATGATTCTTCACCCTGAATATTTGATTCCGGGGCCACTAACCGTTTTTGTTCTTCTTTGCAGTGGACTAATTCTTGGACACAGCTAGAGGAGCAAGCCTTCTCAATGCGTGTGGGATCAGGGGATGTCGTGTCGGCATGAGCAGTGGGCATAATTAGATTACATTTTTGTAATAATTATATATTGTTAGACAATGTATTTTATATTCCTGGATTTACACGGAATTTGATTTCCGTTTCTAAGTTTTTAGAACAAAAATATTCTGTTTCTTTTAATAATAAGTCTGATATTATTGGAATGAATTGTCTGAATATTAATTCAAGAATTAATGGAAACAATTTATATGTGTTAAGACCGTTAATACATACTACACTGCTCAACACCAAAATGTTTAAGGTTGAAAAACCAAAAATGAAATGACATAAGATTTCTCCAAATAATGACATATATCTCTGGCATCTAAGGTTTGGTCATATCAACTTTGACCGGATAGACAGACTAATAAAAAACGGACCTTTAATTGAGTTAAAAGTTGACACCTTACCTTTCTGTCAATCTTATCTGGAAGGTAAGATGACTAAGAGATCTTTTACTGAAAAAGGGCTTAGAGATAAGGCACCGCTAGAGCTTATACATACAGACGTTTACGAACCGATGAATGTTAAAGCTATGAATTGTTATGAGTATTATGTCACCTTTATAGATGATTACTTAAGATACATATACGTCTACCTAATACAACGAAAATCGAAAACATTTGAAATGTTCAAAGAATTCTGAGCTGAAGTTGAGAATCAATTAGGTAGGACTATCAAGTCACTACGATCAGATTGTGGAGGTGAGTACCTTGACCAAGAGTTTGAAGACTTTATGGTCGAATGTGGGATAGTTTCACAACTCACAACTCCCGGTATATCTCAGCAAAATGGTGTATTGGAGAGGAGAAATAGAACCCTGATGGAAATGGTGAGATCTATAATTAGTTTCTCATCATTACCAAATTCCTTCTGGGGATATACATTTCAAATAGTGACATACATTTTGAATATGGTACCGTCCAAATTTGTTTCTAAGACTCCCCTAGAGTTGTGGAATGGTCGTAAAGCTAGTTTGTGACATTTTCGCATATAGGGGTGTCCAGCACACGTGCTAAAGAACATATGTGGAAAGCTAGACTCCAAGTCTATGGTCTGCCTTTTTGTAGGATACTCCAAGGAGACCAGAGGTGGACATTTCTATAATCCCGAAGATAATAAAGAGTTTGTATCGACAAATGCAACGTTTCTTTAGGACAATTATATTAGTGACCATAAACCTCATTCTAAGATTGTATTGAATGAGTTGAAGTCTGGTAAGACTAGTGCTTCATCAACAAGAGTGTTGATCCATAAACATCTGAGAGTCAGATGGTTCCTAATCAGGATACACTACCACCTAGATGTAGTGAAAGGGTTGTGAGACAACCAGAACGCTATTTAGGTATAGGTCAGTGATAAGGTGTTGTCTCTGTTGATAGTATAGATGATCCATTGACATTTAAGAATGCAATGGAAGATCCTGATAAATAGGAATGGCTTAAAGCCATAAATCTTGAGATGAAGTCCATATACTCTAACTCAGTATGGGATCTTGTAGACTTACCGGATGAGGTAAAACCCATTGGGTGTAAGTGGATCTATAAGAGAAAGAGAGGAGTAGAAAGGAAGGTAGAGACCTTCAAGGCAAGGCTAGTGGCCAAGGGTTATACCTAGAAAGAGAGGGTCGATTATGAAAAGACCTTCTCGTCAGTAGCCATGTTTAAGTCTATTAGGATTCTCTTATCCATTGCTGCCTATTTCGATTATGAAATTTGGCAAATGGATGTCAAGACTGTATTCTTGAATTGCAATCTTGATGAGAGCATTTATATGATGCAACCAGAGGGATTCGTGTCTCCAGATCAAGAGCAAAAGGTTTGCAAGCTGCAAAGGTCCATCAATGGACTTAAGAAAGCATCTAGATCATGGAACATAAGGGTTTGATGACGTGATCAAAACCTATGGCTTCAAGTAGAACGTCGATGAGTCTTGTGTCTACAAGCACATCATTGACAATAAAGTAGTTTTCTTGGTCCTATACGTAGATAATATCCTACTCATTGAGAATGGTGTGGGAGTGTTGTCTGATGTAAAGGGCTGACTGGCTAGTCAATTGCAAATGTAAGATTTGGGAGAGACAAGTTATGTTCTATTGATCCAACTTATAAGGGATCATAAGAGCAAACTCATAGCACTGTCTTATACATCATATATCGATAAGATTCTTGTACGATTTTCGATGCAAAACTCTAAGAAAGTTTATTTACCTTTCAGACATGGAGTTCACTTGTCTAAGGAACAGTGTTCTAAGACACCTCAAGAAGTTGATGATATGAGACATGTACCTTATGCATTGACAGTAGGTAGTCTCATGTATGCTATGTTATGCAGGAGACCGGACATCTGCTATGCAGTGGGAGTAGTCAGCAGATACCAGTCCAACCCAGGATTGGATCATTGGGTTACTGTCAAGACAATTCTCAAGTATCTTCGGAGAATGAGAGACTATATACTAGTGTATTCCGGGCAGGATTTGATCCCGTTAGGATACACAGATTCTGATTTTCAGTCAGACATGGATTCTAGGAAATTCACGTCTGGATCAGTATTCATCCTGGGTGGTAGAGCCATTGAGTGGAGAAGTATCAAGCAATCTTGCATTGCTGACTCCACTATGGAAGTTGAATATGTAGCCGCTTGTGAAGCTGCTAAAGAAGCTGTTTGGCTTTGTAAATTCTTAAGTGATCTGGAAGTTGTTCTAGATCTGGATAAGCCCATCACACTTTGTTGTGATAACAATGGTGTTGTGGCTAATTCCAAAGAACCAATAAGCCATAAAAAATGGAAGCATATAGAGAGAAAGTATCATCTCATTAGAGAGATAGTGCAGAGAGGAGATGTGATCATCACAAAGATAGTCTCAGAAGACAATCATGTTGAATCATTTACGAAGACCTTACCGGCTAAAATGTTTTCAGGTCACCTTGATGGTCTAGGGTTACGAGACATGCCTCGCATGCTTTAGTGCAAGTGGGAGATTGTTGAGATTTATGCTCTAAAGATGTAATTTGTAAATGGATTTATGAAATAAATTAAAGGAAAAGTTCAATTCATTCTTGTTGTGTTGTTTATTTTATAACTTGTGCATATATCTTTAACATCCAAGATTACTGGATGTAATCTCGAACTGTGAATATGAGTGTCATATACAGATGGATATAGTAAGAGACGTGCAATCTAAAGATTCCATAGATAGCAAATAAAGATGAGTATTTTATTTGTTGTTAATCTATAGTTGCGGTCCATTCCGTAAATGTACTGTGATTCTATCCTGAATTATTCATATGAGATATGGGAATGGAGACACCTTGTATGATGTGATCATATAGAACTGGGTCATGATCTATATGAATCTCTCACCAATATCCGTTTACCGATGAGATTCATATATATCAACTAATGATGGCTATATGTGGGTGATCTTAATCCTGAGTGTCTTATCGACTCCTTTAGGTTAAATCATGGTCTTTGATATATCATAGGTGAGGTCAGATGCATTTCCTGATCAATATACTCCGTATGTTGGGATTGCGGTTTGGCTTGTGACTGAGAAGGTTTGTACACAATAGTGGAATCCACTCCTTCTTGTGAGAAGTAGATGGTAGTTCCCTTAAGGGTTGATTCGGGGCTTGAACAATATAAGCGCTCTCCTAGTTTCGTAAGGAAATAGGATTTATTGTTCATTATAGAATCAACGGTACTTAAAGGATATATGTAATTAGATGGGTATAACGAACATTATGACCTAGCTCTAATTATGAACTACTGTGGAGGATCACACTATATATAATAGCTATATCGATAGACACCGAGTTGTATCGGTCTGTGTAAAAGCGTCTACAGTTGAGAGATTGCAACTTCGGGTTTTTAGTGGAATAACACCGGAAATATTAATCAAGGAATATTAATTAAAGAGTTTAATTAATGATTTCAATGATTATTGGAGCTCAAAATACTGTGGGTCCATTAGATCCCCTTACTAGCCCGATCGATTTAGGTAACAAGGGTCACAGTTAATTAATTGGATTGTCCAGTTAACTGTGTTACAAAAGTGACATATATATATATATATATATATACATATATTAGGGAATTAATTGAATAATGAAATTATTTAATTAATGAATGTTAATAGTTAAATTAATTAAATAATTAGATTATTTAATTATATTGATAATTATGAATTATTAATTAACTATTAATTGGGGGTGTTAGTTGATATATAGATTTAGGTGAAGATAAAATAATAGGATTTTTTTTTTTACTAAATCATTTATCTGAGTATTTGAATTTAAGTTTAAATTTAAAATACTTATTATCACTTTTATTATATTTGATATATTTGAAAGGATAATTAATATATATATATCAATTAATAACACAAGAGATTGCATTTGATGCAAATTAGTGGGTGCACATGAAACAATAGTCAAAAGAAGAATTTGCATATGACGCAAATACCTAAAACACACATAATATATACATATATATATATATATATATATATATATATATATATATATGTGCAAGTGTAGGAAGTGTAGGTGTGATTTTAAGTTTGAGAAAAAAAAAGTTGATTTTTTTTGTGTACCTGATACCATGCATAAAGAAAAAAGAAAATATGTTGCAAATACACGTGCATGTGAAGTAAGAAGAAACGAAGGAAGGAGAGAAAAAAAACTTGGTGCAGCGTACACCAATTAGAAAAAAAAAATACTGTTATTATTTTTTATTACTAGAATTGTTCTAGAATTGTTTTTTCTCTTGAGAAGAATAAGTTTCTTCAAGACTTTTCTCTTCATCCTCCATTCAAGTTCTTGAGATCGTAACACGTCTACACGCAGTTACCAGTCCCGGGAGATAGCGAGGAAGATCAAGTGGTTCAGACAGGAGCATATCGTAAAGTGGAGGAGCCTCCAAACGTTGGTAAGATTTGCTTCTTATTATTATATCGATTTCAATTTCCTGTGTTTACATATTGTATGTATTAGTTCCGAAAATTAATTACGATCCCAAGTTCACTGGTCCCAGATACAGATTATGATATGTATAAAAAAAATTAAAACCTAGTTCCGCTACGTAACCGGTGAACAGGGTTCCAACAATAAGAACATGCGTACATCATCAGACGCTAATAGGGATAAGTGCACGCTGAACGAAAAACACATGCCATTTGAAATTTGAAAAAGTGGGTAGTGATTGCGTCCATCGAAACGAGCATGATTGACGTTAAAGTTAACGTTTAGCGGCAAAGCATTAAATGCGCATTTAAAAGCACCATGACAAAAAATAACAATAAATTAGACATATTTCACCGAGTGAGTTCCATTTCGAACGGGATACTCGGTCTTGTATGTTTAAGGGGATTTTGTTATTGGTAAATTCTGGATGATGTGACATGTCAGCAAAAGATCAAGGTCGAGGGTGCCACATCACTAGAAGACGACCAGATTAAGTAAACTCGAGAAGTATGGAGAAAACCAGTATCCCCCCCTCCCCGACTATTGGTAATGCATATGATCGGGGGAGAGAATCCGATCGGGTTGTCAAGATGGTCGGGACCAGGGTCGAGATTGAATTGATGATTAGGGGTAAAACGAGAATGGTCGGGGAAATAGACGATCGAACGTCTAACACGTGGACTGCACCCAGGTTCGATGGAATCACGACTCGAGTACATTAAAAAAGAGTCTGACCTGAACAAGGCTTTTGGAAGCACATTTTGGTAAGCAAGCAAACTTCCTTATAGATATCAGAACCCAGATTAGGAAAGATATCTAAAGACAATTGAAATACAAATCAACTCAAAGCAAGGAAGAAAGAAGACACGACTCTAAAAAGTTAGAATTTCATTAAATAATAAAGACTTTCCTTACGTGTACATCAAGAATTATGGTTCTATACGTGTATAAATAGACCCTGATAATACCCGTAAAGGGGTAAACACAATTTAAGGAGCGAGTGTACGAGAGAGATTGAGTGTGTAATCTTTTTCCATCATAGTGAATTCTTGTTGCAACCATTAGCAACCATGGACATTTCCCAACTTTGGGGTTTTACCACGTAAAATTCTACGTATTATTTGCTTTCTCTTTATTTTTGTTTGCAATCAGTGGTTACTTTGCTTTACGACCCATGACACAAGTCACAACATTAGAAAAATAATAGTAATAATACTATTCACATATTTTTTTCAAAATGCACTTTAATTTTATTTTTATAATTCCAAATACTTTAATGACTCAAATCTAAATAAATGTAAGACCCTGTCTTGCAACTATTTTTCAGTCCGTTTTCGTTTTTATTTTTCAAAAACAATTTCGGAAATACGTTCGTTAAGCGTTTTTTATTTTATTTTCAAAAAAAAAAACTAGTGTTAAAAGTGAAAGATTTGAAAAACATAAAATACTTAGGGTCCGTCCTTTAAATGTTTTTCAGTTATTGTTTTTCGAAAATAAAAATAAAAATGAAAACAGAGTTTTTGGTTTCAGTTTCGAAATCCGAAAACACGTTTGGTAGCATATACTGAAAACTGTATTTTGAAAATGAAAACAGAAAAAACGCGTCTGGTAGGTTAACTGAAAACTATCAAAAATTGATTACATAATTAACCAATATAATTTTTGTATTGTAATTTTTAAATTAAACAAAAGTAACACATCAAAAATCAATTCAAAAAAATATATCAAAAAATGAATTAATCAAAATTAAACTATAAAATTATAAATAAATAATTACAATATATATATATATATATATTACTATATAATAAAAATATAATTGTATATATTATATTAATATATAATATATATACATATAATTTATATATTAAATATTATTATATTTGTATATTAATATAATATATTTTATAATATATTGTATTATAATATATGTATATAATAATTGTATATATATATATATATATATATATATATTATTGTATGAATGATTTTAGTTCTAGTTGGAAATAAATTATTCTATAATATATATAGGGGCACTTTGGTCATTTAAAAATATTATCTCGTCTTATCCTAGCCATATAAAAAGCATAATAGAACTAAATGAAACAAAATGAAAAACAAAATAATTTTTTTATATATAAAAAAATGAAAAACAAAACGAAAAACAAAAAACAAGTATTTCGTATTTTTTAAATATTCACTTTTGACACAGATTTTGTTTTTCATTTTTTTTCGTTTTTTGAAAATAAAATGAAAAACGGTTAACGAACACATTTTAGAAATCGTTTTTGAAAAATAAAAACGAAAACGAATTGAAAAACAGCTGCAGGACGGAGCCTTATTTTTTGTTTGTATTTTTTTTTTCATTTTGTTTTTCACTTTTTTTTATATTAAAAAAATCATTTTTTTAAGACTATTAAATATACTGTTAATATGGTTAAAACAAGTCTTGACAAGATTTTTAAATGACCAAAGTGCCCCTCTTATTTATTTATATATATATATTAGAATAATTTATTTCCAACTATAACTAAAAGCATTCATGCAATAATATATATATTATAATATTATATATTATAAAATAATATATTTTATCTATATTATAATATATATTATATATTATATATATGGTATATATTTATATAATATATATGTAATAATATATATAATATTATAATACTATATATATATTATGATATGTTAAAATAATAATATATGTAATAATATTTATGATAATATATATGTATATAATATAGTTATATTTTTATTATAATATATATATATATATATATATATATATATATATTATAATTATTTATTTATAATTTAAGAGTTTAGTTTTGATTAATTTATTTTTTTAATATGTTTTTTTGAATTAATTTTTGATATGTTACTTTTGTTTAATTTAAAAATTACAATACAAAAATTATATTGGTTAATTATGCAATCAATTTGTTTATAGTTGTAATAAAATTAAACAAAATGCCAAAATTGACATTTCAATTTTTGATAGTTTTCGGTTAACCTAACTGAATCGTTTTTTCCTTTTTCATTTTCAAAATACAGCTTTAGTTTTTGCTACCAGACGCGTTTTCAGAATTTAAAACTAAAACAAAAAACACTATTTTCATTTTCATTTTCATTTTCATTTTTGAAAAACAACAACTGAAAAATGTTTACCAGACGGACCCTAAATGACCGCTTTTTATAATATCAAAAGCAATTTTAAGTCGACGAAATAAGATTAGTCCGGTAGTATATCTATCGCACCTCTATTATAGAGTTGAAGGTTCAAGTCCCCCCTAAAAAAAACCCTAAATTTATCAACCTAAACAAATTAATTCAAATAAATTAACAAATGATTTGTCATTATCATATCATTTACAGCCTTGATATATAATTTGAGTTTTACGATATAGGTTTACCTCAATCGATTAATTAGGATTGATTTTTAGTTCATATAACATTACATATAAAATAACACTTTCAAGTTTCAAGTGCAAAGGTCCGGTTCGATGTGAGTATACCTAAATCGATTTCCTTTTCCAACCGTATATTGGTTAATTGAAATAAATAAAAAGAATAAAAAAAACTATATTTTATATAAAATTTATAACTCTTTGTCTATATTTCAGAGATTTTACAGAGTATTGTTCTTCTATACCTCACTGAAAAATTATATTTTGGAATGCATCTAACGGTGTTTATAGAATTTATTTTTATATTGTTGGAAATACATTTGGACAGTAATAAATAAAGTTTAGGGATAATTACTCTGATGACACATTATCAAAATACCCACTAGATTGAAAAGTTGTTCTAAAATTGTCATTTTTAACGAACTTTATGATACTAATAGTCATTCTATCCATTTTCATTTAATTCCATCAAATGAGTGGTATTTTAATAAATAAAGGGATGATAATAATTATTTTAGATGTTTTTAGAAATCAATTTTTTTTAATAGGTAGCATTTTGGTAAATAAGAGGATGACATTAATTTATATTAGATGTTTTTTAGAAATCAATTTTTTCTTTTATTTTTTGAAATGAATACTTATATATATAGTGTGTGTGTGTATATATATATATGGTTGAAAAACGTTATATGTATATACACACTAAATATAATTATTTGTTTCAAAGTACAAAATAAATGGTTTCGATCAATACACGTGTCTCTTTTTTGTTTTTGATTTTTCAGCCTTAATCTTCTATATATATATATATCATAAATTCTATTGTCAATTCGAACTGATATATAATATATCAGTTCCTTATATGTGGGCTATTGGATTTAAATGTTTTGACTTGACTGTATTCATTTGTCAAAGTATATTTTAAATCCAATAGTCCACATGTAAGGAACTTTATATCAGTTCGAACTGACAATAGAAAAACCGATATATATATATGAGATATGTTATATATATACATACACTAAATATAATTATTCGTTTTAAAAAATAAAATAAAAATTGATTTCCAAAAAACATCTTTAATTAATTAATTTCATCCCCTTATTTATCACAATACCACTCATTGGATGGAATTGGGTGGAATGATCATTATTATCACACTTTTCGTCAAAAATAATCATTTTGAAACAACTTTCCAATCTATTGATCATTTTGATATTATGTTATCAATTTGATGGCCACTAAGGTAATTATTTTAAAGTTTAAACCTTTTGTCATTTTACATTTAATTGTAAGTGTTTGACAAGTAGTTTATAATTACAACAACTATATTAAATCAGTATTATTGTATCAGAAACTAACAAGTTTGAGACACATAAGAGATCGCCCGATAAGTGTTTTTTATTGATTATTTTTCGAAAAGAAAAATAAAAAATAAAAAACGAAAACAGTATTTTTGGTTTCGGTTTCGAAATCCAAAAACGCTTCCGGTAACATATTTTAAAAGCTATATTCTGAAAATGAAAACGGAAAAAACGCGTCTGGTAGGTTAACCGAAAAATATCAAAAATTGTATAACGTTTTATTTTATTTTTTTTATATTGTAATTTTTAATTTGAATAAAAGATAGGTCAATAATTCATCCCAAATAATTATCCAATAACTCATAATAACCGGATAAAATCTTTTTGATGAATTATTGTGATTTTAAATTTAAAATAACTGTTGCTCGAAGATTTTTATGTTAATATATATATATATATATATATATATATATATATATATATATTGAAAGATAAGATCATAAGACTCGTAATAAACTTCCATGTTATGCCTGAAACAAAAACAAAAATAAAACCTTTCAAAAGAAAAAAAGGAAAAAAAAAAGGAGAAGAAGGAGAAGACAGAGAATATGAGATGAAGAAAAGGAAGTCGAAGACAATTCGGAAAAGATGAAAAAAAAAGAGCACTAAGTAATTATATATATATATATATATATATATATATATATATATATTGAAAATAATGTTTACTGATCTTTTGAAAAACAAGTTTGTGATGTTTTGACAAAACTCAAAACATCAAAAACCATGTTTTTCAAAATTTTAACTTTAATATTGGTTTTGTTTTTCATTTTGTTTTTATTTTTTGAAAATAAAATGAAAACGGTTAACTAACACGAATTAGAAATTGTTTTTAAAAAACAAAAATGAAAATTAAATGAATTTTATTGTGTAAGGCCGTAAGTCGAAATTAAAATTAAAAAAAAAATACTAAATACATAAATTGAAATAAATGTATAAAACTAAAAATGAAAAAAATTGGTCTTGCACTTAATTTGTACCAAAATTAAGTTGCTTACGTATCCTCTTGGGGTTTAGAGGAATCAAAGACCACGTAGTTCTTTTCCATTTTATTGTCTTTTACATATATAATTTTGTAAGTCTGTAACTAATCGTTGCCTTTCGTTCCGGTACTGGTGGTGTGATCATCATCGAAGAAATCGTAAATCACTTCTGGCTCCATTTATTGTTGTCTATATTTAGCCTTTGTCCAATCATCAACACACACTTGGACTTGAATTGATTCTGGACTCAAAAGCGACCGTCTTGCGTCCAAAATATTTCCACCCGCACTAAACTCTTGTTCCACAGCCACTGTAGAAACCGGTGTTGCAAGAATCTGTTTGACTATTATAGACAAGATTGGGAAGTGCTTTTGATGTTCTTTCCACCAATGTAGAATATCAAATTGATTCACATCACCGTCTTCTATAAACTCAAAATTGGTAATGTGATAAGTTTCTATCTCATCATACGAGACCGAACTTGATGAAGAAGAAGAAGAACCTCGTAATCTTTTGATCTTTTGGGATAAAAGTGCAGGCCCTGCCCTCAACACTCCAGAAGATCGAGTTTGAAAGACATTTTCATTTTGTGGAACACTAATATTCAATGATGGACCATAAATTCTACGATATTCATCATATAACTGATAAAATAATGTCTTAATTGTAGCACAATAAGTATTAATTTCTAATTGTATACCTAAACAATTATAATAAAGAGTTAAATAATCTGTCAATGCATCTAGTTTACAACGTGGGTCAAAACACAACGCAAGCAGGTAAATAGTTTGAAACTCCCTATAATAGTCTAACCATTTTTTTTTCATAGCTTCAATGCATGCCTGTAATTGTATATCAGATGAACAATCAGCAAATGCACCAGCAATATTACAACCCTCAATAATAAATAACTGAGTAGTAGGATAATAAATAACTGAGTAGTAGGATAATAGCACTATTAAAAACTTTTAACAAATTACAAATTTTTATACAAACATCCAATGGTGTGTATAAAGATTGATTTGACTGACATTATATTGCATAAAATAAACTAATAAATCCCTATATTCATAACTTTCACAAAGCAATTTATAAGTAGAATTCCAACGTGTTGGAACATCACGAGAAAATCTAATGGGATGCCTACCTGTCTGTTTACAAAATCTTACCCATGCTTTCATAACATTAGGATGTTTCCACAAATATGAGATGACATCTTTAATGGGTTTAATAAAAGCTTGAAGAATTTCCAAACCTTTTTGAACGCATAAATTTAAAATATGTCAATCACATCTTTGATGAAAAAATTTACTATTAAAATAAAGCTTGCATAATTTAATTAAAGCAAGAATAGTTGTCGTATTATTAGAAGCATTATTAAAAACAATTGAAAAACTTTTGCTTTCAATTTTATACTCTTCAAAAATGATTTTCATATTTTTATAAATATTATCAGCAGTATGTGCATCATCAAAAACTCTAAATGCAAGATTTTTTTTTGTATTGTCCATGATTTGTCCATATAATGACAAGTTACACCCAAGTATGAATGCATTCGCCATTGGTCAGTCCATATGTCAGCACATACGGAAACACGACCTATATAGTTTGTAAAATATTTTTTCAAAATCCTTTTTTCCTTTTTATAAATATCATACATTGTACGTGTGAGAGTGGTCCTAGGGACACGACATGCAGCAGGATTTAATGCTTTTTGACAATATTTAATAAAACCAACTTTTTCACCAAAACTAAAAGGTAAATATTCTACAGCTACCATCCTAGCTAATTCTTCTCTATTAGCTTGATCACTATATTTAAATAATTGAGTGTTAGGGTTAGAAAACCTGGAAATTTGAGACTGTGCATTCCCCTTGGCAAGTTCTGCTGGATGACGGGTCGTAATATGCTTCCTATATATGCCGTATCCTCCAGATTTAGTCCACTTGTATTCTTTAGGACAGTAATTACACACCGCTCAACATGTTCCATCCGGTTTCGTAACTTTCTTTATGTGGAGAACGAATAGATCAGATTTGGGTTGCTTCTTATGTTTCTCTAACGCCTCTTCAAAATTTGGATATGCAGCAAAATCGGGTATATTTTCTGATTGGCTTGTCATATTACTGGGGCTAGGGCTAGGGCCGCTAGACTGGCTAGCATTGGGTTCAGAAATTATTAAAGAGGGATTTAGATTGACTGGATAGTTTAGAGATTCAAGATAGGCTTGCCGTTGTAGGAACTCATGGTAAGCGGTGTCGTCAAAACCGATATTATCCGGCTGAACCGGATCCGGCTCCTACATACGACCCTTACCGGTCCTGGAAACGGAATGCCTTGGTGGAATGTCTCGTACTCCACTTCCACATCCATTTCCACTTCCACTTGCCATTAAAAAAAATGTAAAAAAAACTCTTCAAAAAAATTAAGATAAATGAATGAAATTAAAATTAAAATTAAAATTTTTATTGAAAATATATTTTAAAAAATTGTTGACAATGATTTTTAAATGATTTAAAAAAATAATAATTACAATACACTAAATATAAACAAATAAATAATTGATTAATTGGGAGATAATTGAAGAGAATTGGGAGAATTGAGATTTGAGAGAGAGTTGAGAGAGAAATTGTGTGAAAAGAAATGAATTATGGGGGTATTTATAGGAAATTAAAGATTTAAGAGGGAAAAAAAAAGTAGTTGGGCCCAACGGTCAGCAGACCGTTGGAGCCCAACGTTTCGCTGACGTCAGTGGGACGTGTTGACCGTTGGGTCCAACAGCTGTTTTATTTTTATTTTTTTAAATCAATTTTTTTTAAAAAAAAATTAAAGGCCTGGAACCGGCGGTTCTATAATCGGAACCGAACTGTCAGTTTCTGGCCTGTTTTTTAAGAGGATGAATCGGAACCGAACCGCCGTCCCACTATTTCGGTTACGGTTTCGGAACCGGTTATGGTTTCAGTTACGGTTCATTTCACACGGTTACGGTTCGGTTCCACGGTTCGAACCGAACCGTGGTCATGTCTATGTGAAGGGAGTTCGTTCCGTGTTTCAATTTATGCATAAGATCCCTGTAAATGATGGTCTCCATTTCTTGGATTTTCTGGAGTCTTGTAAGATCAAGTTGCGGTTGGAGGATTAATTTTGAGGTGCTTTGTATAATTCTATGGCATGTGTGGTGTAGGCGCAATGGGGTTGTGCATAAGTATGGTTCCTTTCCTGCTAGCGATGTGGTTCCTTAAGCTTTCTCCTATCTTTCAGAGTTCCATCTTTCTAACTCGAAGAGCATGGAGGTCTCGAGTTCGAGCCAAGTGAATGATACTAGCTGGAAACCTCCTTTGGTGGGTCTTGTTAAGATTAATACAGATGAGACCATTGATGCTGGGTCTGGCAAAGTCGGTATTTGTATCATCATTAGGAATGGAGATGGGAAGGTGATTGCTTCTGGTGCTCAGGTGGTTCTGGCTAGGTTCTCTCCTCTGGTTGCTGAGAGTGTTGCTCTACTGAAGGGATTACAACTTGGTCTTTCTGTCGGTGTGCTTCCCTGTGTTATTGAGTCAGATGCGCTGGGGGTGGTGAACTTAGTGACTGTTGGCCATCCTTCCCGGTCTGATGTAGGTCTTGTGATTCAGGATGTGCTCCAGATTTTGAAGCAATTTCCGGATTGCTTTGTCGTTTTTACTCCCATGAAGACTAACATGGCTGCCCATGATCTTGCTAAGTTAGGATTGACTATCGATTCTGATTTAGTTTTGTTAGAGGATTTCCCTCCTTGTGTGGCTTCGATTGTTTCGGGTGATCGCCCTAACTAGTTTTTTTTCCTTCCTTTAATGAATGTCCTTTCTTAAAAAAAGAAGAAGATTGATTCTAAATGCATATTAAAACTTAACTTAATTAGATAATTAAATATTATTATGAAAAATATCATATTCGCTTAAAATTGGCAGTTACGTGTCGCTACGGCTTCGAGAATTCCAACGTTTAAATTTTTAAATAATCATCTACTGAGATTATAACATTTTGTTTAGTTCAATTAATTAATTTTATATTATTATGGTAGTTAAACGTCCAAATAATGTGACGTATATAATATCAAATTAATAATTATAAATGTAAATCAAAACTGTGTAGATGGATGGGATTGGCCGACAATTTTAATATATCTTTATATTGACTGACACTTCCAATCATCAATCATGTATCAGTTTTGTTACATAACAATTGCAATATATTCACATTATTAAACTGTTGTTTATAATAAATTTCCTAACCTTTTCTTCTATACAGAGGTAATACTAATGGTGTAAAAATAGACTAGACTGGTCCGGTCCATTAGACACGACCTGACCAGTGGTGCGTGTCGGATCAGGCCCAGCCTGTTTATGAAAACTGAGACCCGGCACGGTACGTCGGCCTGTTTCAGGCGAGCCATACCAGGACGATCCGCGTGCCTGGTCTGACGGGCATAGTCCGGCGGGCCGGTCCATAGGATGTGATTTTTTTTTAAAAAAAAAAAACCGGTTGATGTCACTGACCGGCGGGTCGGTCTAGGGGCCTGGCACCCCGGCCCGCCAGACCTTGTACCCCCGGCCCGACACGCGGCCTGCCACGGACCGGGCCTCGGCCTGGTCCGCTTCCTTCACGGACCGTGCCAAGCACGGCACGTGAGATTCGTGGACCGGCCAGACCGGCCTGTCTTGGGCCGGTCCCTTATTACACCACTAGGTAATACTATAAAATGATGAAATATATGATTATTCAAACATATGATATAAGGGTATCGAGGTTGAAATTGGTCCACATCAAGATTTATACCGACTGACTTAACGAGATAAGGTTAGTCTATTATTATATCTCTTACACCTAAATTAAGAGATTGTGATTTGTGAGTGAGTCATGTCTTCTCCTCTTTACATCAAATCTTGAATATAATGTAATAGTTATATATATATATATATATATATATATATAATTTTTCTCATATCGATTCGATCTGATATAAAATACATCAGTTCCTTGAATGTGGTTTATTATATTCAATTGCTCTGACTCAATACATATGCATTTGTCAATGCTTATCCATAATGACGAAGCGAAAAACGAAATATAAAGAAAACACACAAATGTTCTAAGAACTTTTATTGATGAAAATACGAATGAGAAAACAATAGAATCCGGATCTTATTTGTAGGAGACTTTTAGCCTAAACTGGACTCCAAGTTCAGCTATATTAGGAAAATCCAATAATCTAAATAGATCCTACTTGGCTTAGACTCCAAATTACTTGACGTACACTCCGATTACTCAAATTAATAAAAATTCTAGAAATCTTTATGAAAGATTTTACTTACTGATAAAGAAAATAAATACTGAAATGAAACTAACTGACCCGAAAGAAATATAAAATTGTGCTAATTTCCCCTCTCAACGAACCCACTAAATATGTCCTACATCACACTCCCTCTTACAAAAATACTCGTCCTCGAGTTTTGCATTTGTTTTTCGACGGGTAATATTTGAGATATACCATCTTGTCAATTACATGTTTGAATGAATATTATTCGGATTGTAGAAATAATATTGGATCTTCAAAGTCTAGTCGAAGAAAAACAACACTTCCAAATCTCTCGTGACAAAATTTCGAGTCAATCTTCTTTGATATCCCAAACGAATAAGGATCCATATTAATAATATCACATAAGTTGTCATCCTTGCAAAGTTTCTCCTTGGACAATGACTCATCTTCCAATTGTGCTTCAATCACATCTAAAGTGCAATCAATATCAGTGGTTAGATCACAGTCTTCAACTTCAAACATCCAAGACTCATCTTCAATTCCTTCAGCAATTTCTACATCATAAGAAGTATCAATATTGTGGGTGCCTATGAATGCTGAAATATTAGTATGAATCTCGTAATTGTTGTCTCCTTGTGTCTTTCTCGAGCCACAACCTTCATCTTCCTCCACAAGAAGATTTCAGTTTCGTATGACTAGTGTTGTAGCAGGATTCCGAGCCACTGACGTCGAACTGTGAGTCAGCTCACCAACCCCTCCACGCCCTTGTTCCATCATTCAGTTGTCGTTTACCATTATCACCCCCAATTGTCGAAGAACTTCGGCCATCTAACCCTTGAGCCTCTCAATTCATGGTTGCAAGTTGTTGACGACAACAATAACAACTTATGTTGCTATTGCCTTCATCCTTTGATCACCGTCATTAGGATGGTTGCTTCTTGGACCATCGCGGGCCATCAAAAGGTTTGCAAAAACCTTGCTCTGATACCACTTGATGAAGTGGAAATCAAAATATAAAGAAAACACACAAATGTTCTATGAACTTTTTATTGATGAAAAACTGAATGAGAAAACAATAGAATTCGGGTCTTATTTATAGGAGACTCTTAGCCTAAACTGGGCTCCAAGTTTAGCTATATTAGGAAAACCCAATAATCTAAATAGATCCTACTTGACTTAGACTCCAAATTATTTGACCTACACTCCAGTTAACTGAATTAATAAAAATCATGGAAATCTTTATGAAAGATCTTACTTGCCGATAAAGAAAATAGATACTGAAGTGAAATAAAGTAACCCGAAAGAAATATAAAATTGTGTTAATTTCCCATCTCAACGAACCCACTAAAGATGTCCTACATCACATAATCTATGACTTATATTTAAGAAATTGATGTATTTTATATCAAAACGAATTAACAGAAGAAGGTCTATATATATATATATATATATGTTGACGTTGATTTCTGGATTGTATCAGAAAAGCCAACAATGATTGGATTTCGGCTGAGATTTCAAAGAGAGAGAGAAGGAGAAAGTAAACGAGACACGAGTCTTTTACGTGGTAAAACTCCGATGACCAGAGAAACGTCCACGGGTTGTTGAATGGTCAACCTAGCCAAAATCCACTATGAATTCTTGAATATTACAAGCTCTCGATCTCTTTTTTTTCTCTCTAAATTTTGCTATTATTTTTGTGTATGCTCTATTGTCTATATCTTTTTTGGACGAGATTATGGGTCTATTTATATGTTTATAGAACCCTAATCTGCTTTGTTCAAGTAATAAAAGATCTTTGTATTTAATTACAATTATTTTCTTGTTTAGAGCTGATTGTCTTCTTTCCTGTTTCGGAGTCTTGTATGAATTTTAATGGGATTTTAGTAACGTAGCCCAATTAGGACTTATTTCCTTATAAGAGCGTAGTCTTTTTGAGGAAATAGAGGTGTTCTCGGATAAGGAAACCTTTATGCTTGATGTTCTCTTTCTTCTTTAGAGTCTTTCTTTGATAAGGATCCTTACGTGACTCAACTTGTGAACTACTCGCTAAGCTTCTTACTCGGTTGTCATGTTTATCCCGAGTAGGATATGATGCATGTTAGTTCCGAGTGACGTCTCCTGATCCTGAGTAAAAAATGCATTCTGCTTGCCCCGAGTATGTTTAATTGATGCAGACCTTGTTTTAATACCTGTCTACTCGAGCCTCTTCTCTTCAATGATGCCTTGTTGGACGTTTCCTAAGTGCCTATTTGGATATCAACCTGACACTTTTATCCTCTCTGTCAATGACATGTACATTTGGTCAAATTCACATACGACAATACTCCCTTAAAATATTTTTGCTGGACAAGGTTTCTTCGGGCAAAAGTATTTTAATTAATTTTCAATATCCTTTGTTTCTGGGTTGACGTCTTGTCATGATAGTGTGTCTTAATGGTGACCCTGCAAATTCGATTTTCCCCCTCACGCGTGTTCTTTAATGACGGTGAAGCTTTGAAGTTCTGACGACTGAGTCTAGTTCTTGTTTTGACACGTGTATTTTACCTCTTCATTTTTTGAGATTATTTATGAGAAACGGCCTATGCGTCTTCCCATGCACCGCCTACGTCATCAAACCTCATCATCGTTATTTCCCACCTTGAAAACCTAGATTTTCGTGCCATTTTCTCTTTAAATTCTTCACTAAGAGACATTGTTGGTTTATTCTCGACGATTTTCAGCAGAAATTTCTTTAAACCCAGATTTCTTTACACAAAAGTTCACAATTCTCCGTTGAAGATCTTGCATCAAACTTAATTCAAGGTTTGTTTTAATAGAGCCATCTTCCCATCATCGTCTTTTTAATGTCACTCTTAATGCATTAGAACGTGGGGATTTCCAGTTAGTTTCTTGTATTAGAAGATTACTGGGGGAAATCCCTATAGATGAACCTCCATTTTTAGAAGTTGATGTTTTGGGGCTTCACCCTGACGTCACTTTTAGCCCTGTATCGAGTTCTTCATCTAGTTCTGATTCTAATACTTCTGACCACAGGGTACCTATTCGAAGGATGGGAAAACATCAAAGTAGAAGTGAAGTCCGCAAGCACAACTCGGGCAATATTTTGATCAGGGAGCAGATTGTCAACGAAAATGATGTTGAAGAGGAGTTCAGGGCATCTCGTCTCACTTTTCCTGCTGAAAGCCCGAGTGAGTTTGACACCGAGCCGAACGTAGTCGGGCCAGATGAGATAATGGAGTATCGCTTCAGATTCGATTTGCCTAATTCGGTCACTCTGATTCCAGCGGGTGATAGAGCTATATGGAATCCTCCCACTGGTATAGTGGCGATCTACGGATCCATGCTCTGCTGCGGCGTCACTCTTCCCTTCTAGCCATTCATTGCCTGGTTTTTGGCTGAATCAGGGATTGCTCCGGCTCAGCTTGCCCCGAACAGCTACAAAATTTTGATGTGCATGTGGAACATGTACAGCCGGATAAACTTATCGCTGCCATCCCTGAATGAAATCAGGCACTTTTTTACACTGAGGCAAGCAGGCAAGTCGTGGACATACTTTCTTATGTCTAATTCGCTGGATTGCTGGGTCCCTAAGGAGATAAAAGTGAGTCAGGGAGCTGATACCTCTGATGACCCCAAAAAGAGGGGTTTTATATGGGGATTCCCTACATCCAACAAGTTTTGGAATGAGGCAAGCGGGCAAGTCGGGGACATACTTCCTTATGTCTAATTCGCTGGATTGCTGGGTCCCTAAGGGGAGAAAAGTGAGTCGGGGAGCTGATACCTCTGATGACCCCAAAAAGAGGGGTTTTATATGGGGATTCCCTACATCTAATAAGTTTTGGAAGAACATTTAGTTTTTTACCGGAGAGAGTCTCGGGCACGAAGTGACTGTTTCTGTTGGGGGTGCTCGAACGGTGTTAAAAGTCCCCTGTTTCTTCTGTTCCCCCGAGTTTTGGAACAAGAAGAAAATCGAATATAGTGATGCCGAGCTGACCAGACTTGCTCAGGCAGTGGTTCGCACTTTGGAGAAAAGGAGCAAGACTTATCTCTTCGTTGAATCGAAGATGATTGAGTTCGGATTCTTTGAAAAGATTTCGGGCCAACGTAGGCGATGTAAGTGATTTTTGCAACCTTTTCCTTTCATTGTTATATATATATATATATATATACATTTTTGTTTTGCATTCTGACGCGGTTCCTTTTTTCTTCTAGTGTTTGATATGGACGACGTCTGTGATCTTCAGGCCCGCCAAGTGAAGTCAATCATTCAGGCGAGTCGAAAAGAGGCTTCTCGTCAAGGCAATGAAGGCATTGCCCCACCCAAGTTTGATAAGGAGACTGATGCTGCTGAGGAGCAGATCCTCGAAGATGTCTCTGATGACATTTTTCAACCGACGGTTGGGGAGACTAGCTGTCCTAGTGGCCCGACCGATACTTAGTTGCCTGTCGATCGACAAAGGCAAAGTGAAGATATCGGTGAGGAGCCTGCCGAGCAGACTGACACTGATGATGAAGGTAATTCTTCCACAGGACAGGTAGTTATAGGTCCCGAATTTTTTGAAGCCTTCCAAAATGATACTCCGGAGGATCCCGCAGCTGATCTTAGTTTCCACTGTTCTCGGGGTGAGAAATGGAAGGCAATCAGCTCTTGAACTCATCCTCTCAAGGTTTCTCGGGTGGTTACTTTCATCGACTCCATCGATGAAGATAGTGGCTGAGGCTTACCCGAGTGCTGATGTTTGAGTATCGGCAGATGTGGGGGCTTCGGAGCAGAACAGGGGTTCCCCTCCCCTCGAGGTTGAAAATTTAGGGGCTGAACCCTCTGGGGTTCCTTCACATCCTTCTACCCAGGATATGATGCGGGAGATGTCATCTGGTCGGGCTTTCATCAGGGAATATCGTTGGAGCAGTTTTCAGGATGGCTCCCTGACCGAACGTCTTCAAAATGTTGTTAATGACGCATCTTATGTAAGCTACCCTCAACTCCTTTAATTTTTTGCTTGTTTGCCAGATTTCTAATTGTATTATTTTACAGATGGTGGCTGAATTCGTTGAGCTAATTCAGACCCAGCAGCATCAAGCTGATCGAATAAGGCGTTTGAAGACTCAGCTAAAGGAAAGTGAGGATAACCGAGCTCGGGTCGAAACGACTTACCAACAAGGGGTTGGTTCTGCATAAATTTTTACCAACCACTGTCTAGCGAAGCAAATGGAGGCCGAGGAAAGAACTTCTTCGGCAGAAGAGAAAGCAACATCACTTCAGAACTTATTGTCTTCTGCCCAGGAATATATGCTCAAGGCCGAGCAGAAAACGGAGCAGTTTAAGTCGGCGTATGAACGGAAAACTGAAGATCTAGAGCATCAAGCGTTGACAGTCGAATCTTTATCCCTAGAGGCCAGGCTGGAACTTGAAGTACAAGGGGTAGATCGTTTCAAGAGATCCCCTACCTACGATGCTCTTCTCTTTCGGGAGTTTTAATGAGGGTTGGTTTTCTTTAAAGTCAAGAATCGGGCAACTGAGAAGGCCCGAATCAATTGGGAGCTGTCAATTAAACATCATGTGGATCGGTCCTTGGAGTCTCTTCGAACTCAGATAAAGGAAAGGAGAGCTTACTGCAGTAGCCGAGACAATGAGCCTCATCCTATGTATTTAGAGATTCCATCCGACCATTCCCTATCAACCTTCTATGCCAATCAAGAGTCGGTCGTGAAGGGTGTGGAGCCTGATGTCGGACCGATCCAAGGAGAGGATTACAACCAATGGATGGATGACTCAGTCGACATAATTGCTTGGCCTTCTAACGAAAGTCTGCTTCGCGAATACGAAATGGTGTCTGACCCGAGTATTGGCAAGGGCTTGAAATCCTTACAACCTTAATTTTTATAGAATTGTAGAAATCTTTGATTCTTTATTGTAAGGAATTTGTAACCCTTCTCTAAATCAATAAAATTCCAAAGTTTTTCTAAATGATTGATTTGCTTTGATCACTTAACTGGCATGTTCGATGTTCAGGTAACTTAACCAAGTATCTTATTAAACTGGTAGTTACCCGAATAACTTTAATTGCCAGGTATCTTATTAAACTAGCTCTTCGATGTTCGGGTAACTTAACCAAGTATCTTATTAAACTGGTAGTTACTAGAATAACTTTAATTGCCAAGTATCTTATTAAACTGGCTCTTTATTATTAACCGAGTCATCTTAAAACAGGCAAGTTTATACTTGTGTTTCATACTCGGTTGCTACCCGAACATTACATCAAGGCTCACCATGATCATACTTTCGAGTCCTTACACATTACCAAGGACGTCTCCCCAGTTTTTATGTACAAGGGTTTGTCGAATGGTTAAGCTTTTTGAATTGCTTAACACAGCTACGCATTTCACCGGAATTTTTCCCGATAGCGTCCCGAGCTGGTGCATCGGGTTTGCCTTTTTACGAAGGTCATTTTGACCTTGCTCGGCTGGCATGCTCCTTCGAGCTTCTCCGCCCATTCAGGATTTAATGGTCCTGAGTATTCTATTTGCATGTTCTTATTATCATGCTTGTCTTCCATATGTTCTTATTATCATATGATTTCTTTTTGAAATCCCGAGCTCGATGCTTTTCTTTCGGAAATCCTGAGTCTGATTTTTTATTTATAAAAAGTTATAAATTTCAACTAATATTTATCCTAACTAAAATTGTCCTAACTAGAAAAAAGAACAAAAAACAATTTAAGGATAGAAAATCTTCAGATATTGAGCATTGCATGGTCGGGGTAAAATCCCTCCATTAGGTCGTGCAATCCAATATGCCCCATGACCAGCTATTCCTTTGATTTTGTATGGGCCTTCCCATTTGTCAGCCAAGGAACCTACAACTTTATTTTTTGTGTTCAATGACACCTTTCTGAGTACCAGGTCTCCTAGCTGGAATTTTCTGACCCGAACGTGAGAGTTGTAGTGGCGAGCTACCCTTTGCTGATATACCATATTTCGTATTCGGGATCTCTCCCTTTTTTCTTCTAGCTCATCTAGACTTTGTAATAGCATATCAATGTTCTGCTCTTTATCGTATAGCCTGACCCGGGGTGACGTATATGACGTTTCTATAGGAATAACAACTTCTGTTCCAAACGCTAAAGTGAATGGAGTTTCTCCAGTTGAAGTTCTCGCTGTTGTCCGATACGCCCATAACACTTCGGGAAGCTTTTCAACCCAAATTCCTTTCTTGGCATCTAGCTTTACTTTGATTGTATGCTTGATTACTTTGTTCACTGCATCCACCTGCCTATTTGTCTGAGGGTGGGCAGGTGCGGCATAGTAATTGACAATCTGGTACTTTTTGCACAGCTGTCTGAATTTCAAGTTATCGAACTGGGTGCCATTGTCAGTGATTATAGTGTTTGGGACTCCAAACCTATAAAGTATATTCTTTTTCACAAAAATTATGGTGTTTTCTTTTGTGATGTGCACTAATGCTTCAGCTTCTACCCACTTCGTGAAATAGTCAACGGCTACTATTGCATGTTTCTCTCCACCCCCTGTCCCGACTGGCATTGGGCCGATTAGATCCAAGCCCCAAATGGAAAATGACCATGGGGACGTGAGGTTTTTGAGCCGCTCAGGGGGCTGTCGGATGTCATTAGCAGTCCTCTGGCAAGTATTGTAACTTTCTGAACACTGTTGTGCATCTGAGAATAGAGTAGGCTAATAATAACCTTGCATGAGTACCTTGTGTGCCAAACTTTTACCCCCAGTGTGGTTTCCGTAAACTCCTCCATGGATTTCCTGTAATATCCGATATGCATCTTCCACTGATACATATCTTTGGATTGTTCAGGAATACCCCATTCTAGATAATTCTCCTCCGACCAACGTGTACCTGGCTGATCTATACCTAATGCGTTTTGCTTGTAAGGGATCTTCCGGGAGCACTCTTTCTTCTAGAAACCTTTTTAGCTAAGTCATCCAACCGTCTGGCGGTGTTTGGATTTTTGAAATTTTGAAGTTTCTTGGTTCAGCTGTGCTTGGTTTAAGGAGATGTGCATCCGGAATAGTCTTTGGCCTAATTGTGGTTGTTGCTGATGCTAGCTTGGAAAATGTGTCTGCCTTTTCATTCTCCTCCCTAGGGATCTGGGTAATCTTATATTCCTTAAATTTCTAGAGGAGCTGTTTTGCAATGTCACGGTAGATTATCATGCATTCATCATTGGCTTGGTACTCGTCCAGAACTTGGTTGACAACTACCTGTAAATCACTGAATATCTCAACCTCATCTGCCCCGAGAGCTATGCAGACTCTGAGTCCAGCTAGTAGCGCTTCGTACACGGCTTGATTGTTGGTTGCTTTAAAGTCGAACCTCATGGAACACTCGACATCGTCTCTTTCTGGAGTGCATACTACAATCCTTGCCCCGCTGCCATGAGTGTTTGAAGAGCCATCAACATACAATTTCCATATGAAGCTTTTACCCAACAGCTTTTTTGCTTCCAGGTTCGGTTCTATGAATTCTGCTATAAAATCTGCCACTGCTTGCCCTTTGAGAGATGTCCTGGGGATGTAGTGGATATTGAATTCACTTAGCTCGATTGTCCATTTGGTTAATCTCCCTGAAATCTCAGGCTTCTGTAGAATTTGCTTCAACGGGCAATCGGTGAGAACCTGGATTGTGTGAGCCTGGAAGTATGACCTTAGCTTTCTTGCTACTAAGACTAGCATCAGGGCAATCTTTTCTGCCCGTGAATATCTGGTCTCAGCCACTAGATGTGCTTTGCTGGTGTAGTACACTGGCTTTTGTACTCCATCTGTTGTTCTGACTAGAACTGAGCTTGCTGTCAGTTCTGTATTTGACAAGTACAGTTGGAGTGTCTCCCCAATCTGAGTTTTTGAAAGGATGGGAGCCTGCCCTAAATACTATTTAATTTTAAAGAATGCATGCTCGCACTCTTCATTTCATTCAAGTCCTTTCCCTTTTCTAATTATTTTGAAAAAGGGTGCACATCTGTCTGTGGCTTTTGAGATGAATCTTCCTAAAGAAGCAAGACATCCTGTTAGGCGCTGTACCTTTTTGAGTGTCCTTAGTGAAATCATTTTCTGTAGGGCCTGGATCTTCTCAGGGTTGACTTCGATTCCTCTTTGATGGACTTGAAATCCCAGGAATCTTCCTGAAGGAACCCCGAATAAACACTTGTTCGGATTTAGCTTCATTTGGTATCTCCTCAAGACATCAAATGTCTCCTGTAGATCGGAAGTGCTGCTGTGATTCTCTTGGTCAGCATGTCATCAATGTATACTTCCATGTTTCTTCCTATTTGCCGTGAAAAGATTTTATTGACCAACCTCTGATAAGTTGCTCTTGCATTTTTCAGTCCAAAGGGCATCACAGTATAGCAATACAAACCCTGATCAGTTGTGAATGTTGTTTTTTCTTCGTCAGCCTTGTTCATCATGATCTGGTTATACCCCGAGTAAGCATCCATGAAACTGAGTAGCTCATGGTCTGATGTAGCGTCCACCAACTGATCTATCCTTGGAAGTGGAAAACTATTTTTCAGGCATGCCTTGTTCAGATCTGTGAAATCTACTGCACATACTCCACTGTCCATTCTTCTTTTGGACGAGTACTACATTAGCCACCCATTGAGGGTAATTGACCTCTCTAATTGATCCTACAACGAGTAGCTTTTCTACTTCCTGTTTGATCGCCTGACTTCTTTCAAGGTTGAATGATCTTCTCATTTGTATCATCGGTTTTGCATTCGGGTCTACTGTGAGATGGTGGGATATTATTCGGGCATCTATCCCGACCATGTCTTTATGACTCCAAACGAACAAATCACTGTATTCTTTAAATAGATCAATGAGGCTTTGTTTGACTCTTCTTTCCAAATTGGCCCCGACTTTGACCTTTTTGTCTGGTTCATTTTCTTTCAGGGCGATTTCTTCAATCGGTTCAGTTTTAGATTCATTTGGTTCTTCTCTTGGATCTAACTCGAATGATAGAGGCTTTTCGTTCTGACTCGGCTGTGTTATAGTGCAAACCTGTTCATTCTTGTCCTTGTATACTGACAGGTTAGCTCTTCGGGCCATCTCCTGAGATCCTTTGACTACCCCAACCCCCTTTTTCAATCAGGAATTTCATCATTAAGGCATAAGTGGTTGTTACGGCCTTAGTTTTATTCAGGAATGGTCGTCCCAATAGTGTATTATATGGTCAATTCTCCAAGTCTACTACCACGAAGTCGAGCAATACAATTCTATGGCAAGGTGCTACTCCAATCTTCACAGGTAGCTTTACCGTCCCGAGTGACCTGACTTCAACTCCCCCGAATCTTTTGAGTGGGGTATGGAAGGGTTGTAGGTCCTTTCTGTCTAACTTGAGTTGAGCGTAAACGGCTATATTGAGAATATCTGTTGAGCTTCCATTATCTATCAGGATTCTCCTGACTTTTCGGTGACCAATCCGGGCACTTATGACCAAGGCATCTTTTGGCCGAACATCTATCCTATGTGATTCTGCTTCTATGAATGTTATTGGGTCTCATCCTTCTTTATCCTCTTTGGGTCTGGCTCGACCTAGTTTACATCAAAGTTATTTCTTGCTTCTACTGCTTCTCTGATTTCCTGAGTTCGTTCTCGGTTACTTCTTCCAGTGGATGGTCCTCCAAAGATCGTGTGTATTACTTGATTGGCCTCTGGACTGGCCCTTTGATTTTGACCAGAGCCGTGATCGGTCCTGGTCTCTTTCTTTGCTTCTGATTTTTCATCCCTTTTCAAGATCACAATCTATAGATATCCTTCTCGAATGAGGGTTTTTATGTAATCTCTGAGCTGGTAACACTTAGAGGTCTCATGACCGGTTTTCTTATGGTACCGTCAATATTTGGTTGTATCTCACCGAGCAAATTGAGATTGACGGCGTGGCTCTTGTACCATATTCTTTGTTTCCAGAATGGCCAGGATTTCCTCCTTTTTTTTCCAAAGAGGGGTGTAGTTGGCGTACCTGCCTCGGTATTTTTCAGTGGTCTGTTCGGCGTTACGCCCATTATCCCTGTCCTTACTCTTTTCTTTGCCTTGCCATTTACCTTCTGTTTTCCCTTTTGGTTCTGGCCCTTAGACTCAACATCCTTCTGTTCGGGTTTTCCTCCGTGCATATAGCATCCTCCAGTGGCCAATTCTTCTTCCTCGGCCAGTGCATATCCTCCCGCCATATCCGCCATGTCTGCATATCTAGTCAGCCTGGCTCTCCTTAAATCAAAAGATAGCCGATCATTTTGCAGGTTGTTGATGAACGCAACAATTATTGCTTTATCGTTTGCACTGTCAATTTCTGACACTGCTTGGCCGAATCTTCCCAAGTATTTCTTCAGTGACTCATCCTTACCTTGCTTTATTTGAGAAATGTGAGCTACTGACTTTTTCCTGTGAACATTGCTCAGAAACTACATCGAAAGCTCATGCTCAGTTCACTAAAACTTCTGATGCTTGCTAGAGGCAATCTCCCGAACCACCTCGAGCCTATGTCTCCTAGAGTTTATGGAAAATTGAGGCATAGTAAGGGATCATTGTGGGCATACTGAGCCATGACACTTTTATAGCGACTCGCATGCTCTTTTGGATCTGTATCTTTCTTAAACTGCTCCACGTATGGCATCCTGAATCTTTCTGGAAATGGGGTCCGTAAGATTTCCTTGGTGAATGGACTGTCAGAATCGTCATCATACAAATCATTATACCCGTAACGTCTGACCAGTGCATCCATTTAACACCTATTGTTCTCGACTTCTTGAGTTAGGCTCTGGATTATGACATCTCTGTCTCCCACAAGCTTTTCACTTTGATATAGGGTTTCTCGCATGACTCGGTGATGACGCTTGTGATAGTGCCGATGGCTATCTTCTGATGACGACCGATCCCTGTGCCGGTCATGTTTGCGGTGTATAGTACGGACTGTCTGATCCTGGTCCTTCTTCTGGCATGGTCATTCCTCTTCAGGTGTTTCACGTCCAACCTGTTTGATTGGGGTAAAGTTCCTTCCGACTCCTGGTGTATTTATTTCTGGCTCTACTACCACCGAACGAAGCCTTGCAGGTGGGAGGTTAGGAGTTGGTGCTTTTGTGGCCAGTAGATCAACTTCTTCTTTGTTGCGTCTGCCACCAGTTGCTGCAACGCTTTCCGAAAATGTTTAGTCAGATCTCCACTGGTTGGTGGAACTTGCTGGATCCCCGCCAGGAATGTAGGTTGGTTCTCTGTTGTTGCAGTGAGATCCCGTGAGGTACTGCCAACATGAAAGTTATCCGGAGATTTTTGAACATCCCCGAAATTGCTTCTGTTTTCTGCCATCGCTTCTAATCAAGTCGGAGGTTCGACCTCTCATTCTAGCACCAATTGTTGACGTTGATTTCTGGATTGTATCAGAAAAGCCAACAAGGATTGGATTTCAGCTGAGATTTCAAAGAGAGAGAGAAGGAGAAAGTAAACGAGACACGAGTCTTTTATGTGGTAAAACTCTGATGACCGGAGAAACGTTCACAAGTTGTTGAATAGTCAACCTAGCCAAAATCCACTATGAATTCTTGAATATTACAAGCTCTCGATCTTTTTTTTTTCTCTCTAAATTTTGCTATTATTTCTGTGTATGCTCTATTGTCTATATCTTTTTTGGACGAGATTATGGGTCTATTTATATGTTTATAGAACCCTAATCTGCTTTGTACAAGTAATAAAATATCTTTGTATTTAATTACAATTATTTTCTTGTTTGGAGCTGATTGTCTTCTTTCCTGTTTCGGAGTCTTGTATTGAAGTTGAATGGGATTTTAGTAACGTAGTCCAATTAGGACTTATTCCCTTATAAGAGCATAGTCTTTTTGAGGTAATAGAGGTGTTCTCGGATAAGGAAACCTTTATGCTTGACGTTCTCTTTCTTCTTTAGAGTCTTTCTTTGATAATGATCCTTACGTGACTCATCTCGTGAACTACTCGCTAAGCTTCTTACTCGATTGTCATGTTTATCCCGAGTAAGATATGATGCATGTTGGTCCCGAGTGACGTCTCCTGATTCCGGGTAGAAAATGCATTCTGCTTGCCCCGAGTATGTTTAATTGATGCAGGCCTTGTTTTAATACTTGTCTACTCGAGCGTCTTCTCTTCAATGATGCCTTGTTGGACGTTTCCTGAGTGCCTATTTGGATATCCACCTGACACTTTTATCCTCTCTGTCAATGACATGTACATTTGGTAAAATTCACATACGACAATATATATGTATATAACATTGATGGAATTGTATTAAAAAATGAATTTTGAATTTTTAAAAGATAAAAATGTTTATTCTGTTTGTAAATATTAACACATCACATTTTAGAATAGGTTTCCCTTCCCTCTTTTAAAAAAAGAAAACAAAGAAGTAGTCTACCTTCCTGGCTTCCATATTTCCCTTTTATACATTAATGATGAGAGATTCGAGTTTCACAATACTTATTTTATAAGTACTTATAATAAATTTTCTAATCGTTATTGTGTGAGTAGATATATCCAGGTCACACTACACTGCTTCGTATCATAATTTAATGTAATACTAAAAAAAATGTTTGTAAATATCAATATTTATATTTAAGGGTAAATTAAACAGACACCCTTAAGTTTAGACCTAATTGCATATGGGCATTTTACTTGAAATTACATAAACCTCCCCTCCCAACAGTTGACTTATGTCAAACAAAACCGTTGACCAACTTTTAGAAATGACTAGAGTCGTAATCCTCTCCCCAGATGATTTTAATGTGACGATCCATTTATATCTTTAGGGTTGTGAGTTCGAATCGTATCTTTCCTTCTAAATCTTAAATTATTTATAATAACTTGAAAAAATCCAATAAGGAAAAGTCCGAAACCCTCCTTAAAGTTTAATGAGAATGGAAAAATACAGAATTATTCGTCATTCTAAATCTATCAAAATTTTTTCGGTTTTAGTCAAATATTAGGATGAATTACGTGGAGTTAATAAATAGTAAATTTGAGATTTGATTCTAGACTCCAACAACCTTATCTCTTTATATTGGAATTATTCTAAACGTGAAAAGAAACTTTTATAGCAAAAATTCTTAAATTGAATTAGAATACATTCCAAAACTTATTCTAGACAAATACAGTTAGAAGGTGAACTGATTTCTATTATGATATAAAGGAATAATACAACACAAACGTATTTATCCAATTGGATTTGTGTCATTTCTCAATCTGCTCATGAGTCAAATTGTGATGATACTAATCAATTCCCTTTTCTAGATTTCGTATCTCTCTCTTTTCCTCGACATTGATATTGCATTGCCAAGTCCAGTTCCAGCACTAGGATTATGTCAGCATCTGCTGTGATATATTGATATGTATCCGCGGTTCGGAACGTAACTTTAACTATAAGAAAGAGCTCACTTTATAATTTAATTGAGAAAAACGTAAAATTCAAACTTTATTATATGGGTGACAAAGGGAAAGTGTCAATCACCTTACTAAATGTGGATGTAAACAAAAAAAGGAAGACAGTAAATTAGAGATAAATTAGTGGAATAGAGAAATAGAGTTGGGGAATTATTTGGAAATTGTCCATATTTAATTAAACTTTCTTTTAGATCAATTATAAAGTATTAATATTTTTTTTTATAGAAATATTGCAACTATTAAAATAGGATCGTCGGGACTTATCACCATTAGACGATATCTGTATGGTCTAAATATTTACTTCTATAAATTGAGTGAAAAATCTTCACATATATTTATAAAATGTATATGGTGAGATTTGAATCCCTCAACACTAATGTGGAAATTTACATCTCCTCTGCTATGAGGTGAGCTGAATAAAAAATTAATATTAATTATATAAATTTGAATGTTAGTAATTTATAGGGTAAAATTGTCTAACTATTTTTTGTTGATTCTAATTGTGCCAATAATTAAGGAATTTGTGGAAATTTTCATAGTTCATACTATTGTTTCCAAATATATTTTGAAACAAAAAATTTGACATTTTAATGTTTTTTTTTCCATAGTTCATACTATAAGAGTATAAGGTGATTGATATATATATATATATTTTAAATATTTGATGATTTCAAGATTTATTGTAATTATTTTAAAAAAATATTTGATGATTTTCAAGATTTATTGTAATTATATAAGAGATATCACTAACCAAACTAGCTAGCTGATTTTTAAGAATAAACTTTTTAAAAACCTTAAAATTATTATTATATTAAACACTATACGATCTCATCTTAATTCTTAATATAAGTGATACGTACCATCTTCTACACAATGGTGAGAAGGGTTGACACACGAAAAGTTCGATATTGTGAGAAATTGAGAATGAATATTCAAACTATGATTCTCATATATATTACTATAACTATAAACAAATTGCCCCTACAAATGGTAACAAGATATTACAGTGACATAGTATCAAGTCTCGCTTTATTTATGAATGTATAATGAATTCAATTCCCTTCAAATATATTTCAATGGATTTTATGGTATAAAATCAATAAATTTTGTAATTTTGACCCATTAAATAACTAAATTTTTGTTGTCCTATGAAATAAGAATTCTAGACCAGATACCAATTCAACCTAATTGCAATTAAAATAAATACAAATTCTACTAATTTTGTAGTAAATCCAGAATTTATTAACATTAGATGGTTATAGTAAAAAAATTATGTAGCAACCATAATTTTCTAAATCATGAGAATAAATTTCAAATTTCCACTATTTTTAGATGAAAAATTATCAAAGGAATCATCACCGTCCCCAAAGTATAGATGATCCGGTAGATGAACGAGTTTGAAACTTAAATAAATTATTCTCACGTCAACGGTTCGGATAGTACCGTTGATAAAAACTTAAAAAATAAAAAAGGTGAAACCTTATGGTGTACTTAATTACACACAAGTATCTCTGAAAAAAAAATATAATTATTACTTATTCTTTCACTTTAATTTTTGGTCAACTAGGGCGGCAGCAAAGTTTCTCTTTTCTTCACATTTTTTCTCAAGTAAAATCAATAATAATAAAAAAAACAAAACAATAAAAGTAAACATTTCTCACTTTTTTTATATAATTATTTTTTAATTATTACACTAATTTTTGAAACCTAATAGTTCAGAATACAGATGATCGGAACTAGCAGTGGGTATGGTCCGGTTCGATTCGGTTCGGTTTTGATAGAAACCTTATTAAATCAACATATATTCGGTTTGTAAAATATATGAATCGGTTTGAACCGTTTTGAACCTGAAAACCGATTTAAACCGAACACCTTTATTTCGGTTCGGTTCGGTTCGGTTCGGTTTTGGGGCCTATTGGGCTGTGAAGGTTTTTAATATGTTTTTTAAATTTTTGGGTCTTTTAAGTTGTTTTTTTGGCATTTGAACTTAAACTTTTTTAAGAAAACATAATATGTAAAAAGTAATTTAAATAAAATACAACCCAATTTTTAATCCAAATAAAAAATTTCAATCATATTTAGTCTATATACTCGATCAAAATATAAAATCATCATAACTTCTATAAATAGAAGTAAAAAAATGTAATACATAATGTAGTTCAAAAATAAAACATCATCAACAAACAATCCATAATTAATTAAGACAATTCGGTTTATTCGGTTCGGTTCGGTTTTGTATGTCCAAAACCGTTGACGTTGATTCCTGGATATGCCAACAAGGATTGGATTTCGACTATTAATTCAAAGAGAAAGAGATTAGAGAAAGTAATCAAGACACAAGTTACAAGCTCTCGATCTCTCTTTCTTCTCTCTGTATTTTTTCTATTGATTGCTGTCTATCTCTTTTTTGGCGAGATTATGGGTCTATTTATATGTTTATAGAGCCCTAATCTGCTTTGTACAAGTAATAGATCTTTGTATTTAATTACAATTTTTTTTTGTTTGGAGCTGATTGTCTTCTTTCCTGTTTCAGAGTCTTATATTGAAGTCGAATGAGATTCTAGTAATGCAGTCTAATTTGGACTTGTTTCCTTATATAAGAAAGTAGTCTTCTTAAAAAAATAAAGTTGTTGCCTGATTGAGAACCCTTCCAACTCAGTATTTAGTTCTCTTTGGGATTCCTTCCTGATATGGATATCTTCGTGTATTTAATGACCTAATCCGTGTGAACTAGGCACTAAGCTTCTTATTCGGTTTTCTTCATATTTATCCTGAGCAAGGATAATACCAGCGGGGACCGAGTAACATCGTTTGAGCCCGAGTGGAACGTCATTTAACTAGTCCCTAGTGTCGTTAACTGATCCCGAGTAGGTTTCATTCAACATCTGCTTACTCGGGTTTTCTCTTCTTCGGCAATGTCTTATAGGATATTTTCTGAATGCCTATTCGGATGTCCACCTGACAATTTATCCTCTTTGTTTGATGACGTGTTCATGTGATAAAATTCATATATGACAAAAACTAAAACATAACCGAATTCAATTCGGTTTTCAAATTTCAAATCGGTTTGAACCAAATAGAAGCTATGAACTGAACCAAATACTCTTTTTCGGTTCAGTTCAATTCGGTTTTGGTTTTTATGCCCACCCCTAATCGAAACCTGCAAAAAACTCTCGATTCAAACGTGTAGTTCGAATATCTACATGGGATTTGAACCCGCGTGCCAATAATATGATAGGGAGCTGCACTACCTTATTTGTTAAGAGTTGATATAACACTTTTTAATTTTTATTTTTCTTATTAGGGTTATTAACATTAGTTTGTAGAACCAGAAAATCCTACTGTCAAAATCGTAGATTTTGGACCACCTACAAGTCTCTTCAACTCCTAAGTTAGACAATTTATGAATAAATTCAATAATTTAAATAAATGAATAAACAATGTAGATTCTAAAGCAAACCGTAGATAAGGCTTGTCTAGCCAGGGGTGGTGTCATTTAGAGAGCTTTATGTTCTTTTGGGTTGAGCGTGGAGAGTATTTGAGATGAGGTTGTGGTGGCCGGAATATTGAATTAAGAGAGTGATAATTTTATCAAGTAATTTCTCTTGAGTCTGGAATGATGGGACCGAATCCTCTATCTCTTGGTGATGAGGGTGATATTTATAGTGTTTGTAGTCTCAACTCTCAAGTAGGGTCTCTTTAGTCGGTTACATACAATTACTATCCATAATTTTTTCTTGATTTTATGAGACTTCATAAGTGTCATTCAGAGCCAAATTGAATTGACAATTACAATTGCTGTGTAACTGAAAGACTAGGTCAACGAGCAATCAAGTCAGCTGGTGACTTGAATTTGGGTCATGAGTCGGACCCTTGTGCTTGGACTTTCGTATTGGGCCTAGAGCCTATTTTTGGCTACTACAGTTAGCCCCCACTTTCTGAGTTGAAGTCTTCAAGTTAGAGAGTGGATTGTTTCGATAGAACTCTTGCGTTGATCGGTCTATAAGATAGTCGTTGGTAGTTTCCAATATTAATTGAATAGAAACATTGTTGGTTGGATTATTTTGACAGCCTCATTCTTTTATAGTAAACTACTAAGAATGAGGATGTATCTGTCTATTTCGTCAACTTATTTTTTATTGGACGTTAGTCGGTCAACGGTGTTAGGCGTCATTCGTAGCTTGATGTAGAGCCAAATTTTATCCGCTGCTCGGTGTAGAGCAAAAGTTTGTCAACTGTTCGATGTATAGCCAAATTTGTCGACTGCTCAATGTATAGCCAAATTTTGTCGACTGCTCGTTGCTTAATGTAGACCCAAATTTGTTTGGCTGCTCGATGTAGAGCCAAATTTTGTCGACTGCTCGTTGTTCAGTATAGAGCCATTTTTGATAGGTTGCTCAATGTATAACCAAATTTTATCGACTGCTTGATGTAGAGCCAAATTTGTCGACTGCTCGATGTAGAACCAAATTTTGTTGATTGCTCGTTGCTCGATGTAGAGCCAAATTTTGTTGACTGCTCGATATAGTTGCCAAATTTGTAGACATCTCGATGTAGAGCGAAATTGGTAGACTGTTTGATGTAGAGCGAAATTTGTAGAACAAAAATATTTTTTTCAAAGGATCGTAACTTGATCCAATTACGTAGAGCGCTCGACGTAGAGTGGTAGCTCGACGTAGAGTGGTAGCTCGACGAAGAGCCATTACTTGGAGAATTTCATTCGACATGTAGCTCGATGGAGAGCCATTACATGGAGAATTTTAGCTCGACGGAGTTAAAAATGTAGATCGATGGAGAGCCATTACTTGGAGAATTTCACTCGACATATAGCTCGACGGAGAGCCATTACATGGAGAATTTCGACTCGACAGAGCTCCAAATAGGGGTGGGCACTATGTTCAAAATCGAACCGAACCGATTCAAACTGAACCAAAAAATGGGTGTTCGGTTCGGTTCATCGAATTAAATCGGTTCAAACCGGTTTAAAAAATAAAAAATCGAAAAAAATTCAGTTCAAACCGGTTTAGTTCATCAAAAACCGGATTGAACCGCTGAACCGTATATATATATATATATATATATATATATATATATATGTTAAAAAAACCCTAAATAACTAAATCCCTAACCCTAACAAATTTCATTTCTTTCATTCTTCATCTCTTTCAGTCGACTGCTGCTCACCTCTCACCGCTGCTCACCTCTCTTTCAGTCGACCGCTGCTCATCTATCATCTCTTCCTCAACTCATTTGCTGCTTATCTCTGCCTGTCATCTCCGCCGTCTATGATCTAGTCGTCATCATCAGTTATCTCAGCTGCTTTGTTGCTCATCTCCACTATTCAACAGTTGATCGTGTAGCAGTCGAGCCGATCTTCGCCAGTCATCTCCGTCGGAGTGCCATTCGTCATCTTTACTAGCTTCTTATCTCCGATCTGGTCATCTTCACCAGCTGACTCATTGCTCGTCTCAACTCAAACCTCAAAGAAGGTTTGTCACTAATCACTCGACTCAATCTCTTCTTGTTTTCTTATTCTGTTAATTTTTTTCTTCTTCAAACAAGTAATTTTGTTTTTGTCTTATTTTTTTTTCACATTCGATGACCACCGTCGACCGTTGTGGTCTCTGCTCAACTGATCTGGTCTCCTTCATCTCCAGCCAAATCTTCAACGTCAACTCCTCCATTCAGCTCATCTAACTTGTCTGTATCGCCTGAATCAGATGGTTTGGTTGCGGATTTGCTTATTTGGTTAGTTGTTGTCTTCTCCAGCTATTCTTTATTTATTTATTCTGGCTTCAGCCGAAGCTTTTTTGTTGTGGACTTGTCGATTTGATATTACATTTCTCTGATGTGTTGGTTGTTGCTGGTTAATTGGTTATACTTTTATTTTTTATTTTTTTGAAAACAAAAATATATGTGTTGTGGATTCTGGATAACTTGTTGAGTTTTTGATATATATGTAATATGTGATGTAGGTTGTGGATATGGTATAAATTGGTTGTGTTCCTTGTGGATAACTTGTTGAGTTGTTGATATAAATGTGTTGTGGGTTGTGGATATGGATTATGGTATAAATTGGGTTGTGGATAACTTGTTGATGTGTGGTAGCTTGAAATGTTCGAGTATAGTGGAATATTTATTTGTTTTGGGCAGATTTTCAGTTTTCAGAGTGAGAGATTGAGATATACTTTGATATGGATAATCGATAAAAGTGGATTTTATTTGTTATATGTTTAATTACATTATACTTTGATATGGGTAATTGTTAAAAGTGGTGGCTATTTGATATATGCTTAATTACGTTATCTCACAATTAGTAAATGGAATATTCTATTGGTTTTAATTACTTTATTTATTTTAATTTTTATTTGTATATAAAATTGGATAAATGGAGATTGATCATGTTGATTCAATGGAGGGGAGTAGTGACTCGGGTCCTGAGACCTTAGAGAATTCTAGTTCTATTGGAACGAGGAAGATTTCAAAGGGCATACCGGTAGGTGGTAGGAAAGGGAAAAAAAAGTCACAATGTTGATAGCATGGATGCAACTTACTTATTTGACTGACATTACTAATTATTATTTTATTTATGAATGCAGCCATGCAGGAAAGCCTAGCAGTTTTGCTTATTATTTATTTTATTTTATAAAGTCTAGCAGACTTTATTTGGATTTATTTTATAATTTTGATTTTAAGTTTAGATTTGGATTGTAATATTTATTTGGAGTTTGTATTTGGACTGTAGTATTTATTTGGATTGTAATTTTTATTTGAAGTTTGAATTTATGATTTAAAGTTTTTATATTGGACATTTTAATTGTATGTCACTTGTGAAGGGATGTATGTCTTGTATAGAGGTATGTTTGTAGTATGTAATTTCATGTTTATTTAATTTGTGATTTTTTTAAATGAAGCATAACTTAAATATTATTAGTTATGTTTGATTTGGGCTTGGGCTAGTAAAATTTATCAAACTTTTATCCAAAATTAGAATCCAACAAGGTAACAACAGTCCATTAAAGGTAAAAATTTATTAAAAAAACTCATTTAGCCCATTAAGTCAAAAAGGCCCATTAGGCCCAAAACCAAAATGAACCGAACCGATACAAATCAGTTCAATTCAGTTCGGTTCGGTTCGGTTTGAACCGGTTCACTTTTGGGTAAACCGAAATATTTTTGGTTCAGTTCGGTTTTAACCAAAATCGAACCGAATCGAACCGCGCCTACCCTAGCTCCAAATGTAGCTCGACGGAGCCCCATTACTTGGAGAATTTCACTCGACATGTAGATCGACGGAGAGCCATTACATGGAGAATTTCGGCTCGACGGAGCTAAATTTGTAGCTGAATGGAAAGCCATTACTTGGAGAATTTCACTCGACATATAGCTCGATAGAGAACCATTACATGGAGAATTTTGGCTCGTCATGTCAGTCGACGATGAGTCTTTTCATTGAGAATTTTAGCTCAACATATAGCTCGATAATGAGCCTTTACATGGAGAATTTTGGCTCTTCATGTCGGTCGATGATGAGCCTTTTCATAGAAAATTTCAGCTCGACATGTAACTCGAATATGAGCCTTTACATGGACAATTTTGGCTCGTCATGTCGGTCCACGATGATCCTTTTCATGGAGAATTTCAGCTCAACATGTAGCTCGACAATGTGCCTTTACATGGAGAATTTCTGCTCGACATGTAGCTCGACAATGAGCTTTTACATGGAGAATTTTGGCTCATCATGTCGGTTGACGATGAGCCTTTTCATGGAGAATTTCAGCTTGACAATGAACCTTTACATGGAGAATTTTGGCTCGTCATGTCGGTTGACGATAACCTTTTCATCGAGAATTTCAGCTCAACATGTAGCTCGACAATGAGCCTTTATATGGAGAATTTTGGCTCGTCATGTCGATCGACGATTAGCCTTTTCATGGAGAATTTAAGCTCAACTTGGAGCACAAAATGTAGCTTGACCGATAGCGATACTACAATGAATTTCATTTGTATGTGTAGATTGATAAAACACACACTCAAGTTGTGGTATCGTAAATTTAGTTTGACACAGAACTAGTGCTCAATATGAATTTAGTAGACAAACAAATCAACGATAGCAACGTAAAATCATGGCAAAAGTTTTGAATAATATATCAAAGATCCATCTAAATTTTCACGCACTTGACAACACAAAATAAAAAAGAACATTTCAGAAAATGTACTAACCTTTTTATGATTTGTTCTATCAACATTGTGGAGAATTATGAATCACCTTTTAAGTTTGGGTGCAGATATGACAAGCTTTGGATCTCTAAACATTTTTTTTACCAATATAACTGAAATCTAGATACAATTAATCTGAAAAAAGTTCACCTTTTGCAAGCGATTTGACAAGGTAGAAATGCAAATTTGTCAAAGTTGCAAAGCCAAATGGTTTTGGTGTAAAATTTCCCACCTTGAGAGTCTTCAAATCTCTTGCATGAAACTTTATGACAATATCAGTTTCAAGATGTTCAAGACCATGTGAGTTGGCATACGGATCGAGCCTAGGCAATTCCCAATCTTTGAAACTTCCCAAAATCGAAATACGTAGTGTGGATATTAGCCTAGTAATACTGCCATGTTTTGGACAAAATGCATGTCTGGATAGCGGCGTTTGTTTCCATCGTCCACATTGGTTCGACATGATTGTATGAGGGTAGCTTGACCTCTACTCTTTTCTGTTGAGTTGAGTATTGAGATTCATTAGAAAGGGTGTTTGAGCCATTTCGTCTGGCGTATATTCCTACAAATTTGTTAGTTTTACAAAAGTGATTGTCGAGCCCCACGGTGGACGCCAAACTGTAGAACCAGAAAATCCTACAGTCAAAATTGTAGATTTCGGGGCACCGACAAGTCTACTCAGCTCCCAAGTTAGACAATTTATAAACAAATTCGATAATTTAAATAATGAAATAAACAATGTAGATTCTAAAGCAAATCGTAGATAAGGCTTGTCGAGCCAGTGGTGGTATCATTTGGAGAGCCTTATGTTCGCTTGGGCTAAGCGTGTAAAGTATTTGAGATGAGGTTCCGGTGACTGGAATATTGAATTGAGATAGTGATAATTTTATCAAGTGATTTCTCTTGAGTATGGAATGATGGGACCGAATTCTCTCTCTCTCTCTTAGAGAGGAGGATGTTATTTATAGTGTTTGTAGTCTCAACCCTCAAGTAGGGTCTTTTTAGTCGGTTACAAGCAATTACTCTCTATAATTCTTTCTTGATTTTATGAGACTCCATAAATGTCATTCAAAGCCAATTTGAATTGACAATTACGATTATTATGTAATTGAAAAACTTGATCAACTAGCAATCAAATCGGTTGGTGACTTGAGTTTGGTTCATGGGTCAGACCCTAAGCTTAGTCATGCTTGGACTAAGTTTAGGATCTATTTTTAATTGTACTATTTTTGGATACTACATAATTCCTTTGAAATTTATGTGAGTATATTTTACCGTTTAAATTTTTTAGGTATTAAACCTTAACTCTCATTTATCCATAAACAATTTGATTTATTTCCCTTTAAACATTTGTTTGAAAGATATGTATAGTCAAATTTTAGCACTAAAAGATTGTTCAAAAGGTTTAATATTTAAAATAAGTAAGAGGGATAAAATAAAAACTTTGGAGTAACCGGTGCCAATAGCCCTTCCTATTATTTATTTATTTATTTTAGTTTCATGTTATTTTTGTGTCGTTTTGGGTGTTCCATGCTTTTTCAGTTTTTTTTCTCCCTTCGTGATTTGACTAAAAATAAAAATAAAAATTGAGTGTTGCTTCAAGTCCGGTCCAGTTTAGTAGTACACTTGAAAACCGGAGCCTCATTAAAAATCTCTAATTGGCGGACTCCAGTCGATCTTTTAAATCCACTTTAATCTCTCCACTTACTGCCTCCTCCGGTCACCTCACTCCACTTAACTTACCTAACCAGTCACTCTTCGCACCTTTCCACCTCCCCAACCGGTTCCCGAGATCATCTCCAAAAACTTTTGCCTAGATTTCCTCTTTGTCCTCTGCTTGACGAGACCACACGTGTCCAATCTTCATTAGCCAGATATGTGGTCAGGTACGTCTTTCGAGAGACTTCATAGGGCATTTCCGGCAATAAAAATTTGGATAAGTTCATCAGTCAGCCAATAAATAAGTGCCAGACCAGCAAGTAGTACCATTTAATTCATACACCAGATTGGTCCCTATCAAATTTAACTTTCATGTAAGACGAATTTGGGTTGAATTTCCATGAAATTTGACTCCAAAGATAGAGGGTTAAATTATTACACGCCTAAGTAAATGTTTTGTCGTTTCCGGTACCACCTTAGTTATCTTACAACCGACCAATAGCGCTTGAACACGTCACCAAGACAGTAATGGCTGAGGAACAAAACATGACGTGGCGTGATGTGACTTGCGGAGTAAAAAGCGGAAGAATAATTTCGAATCATGCACAATAACAAGTCTCAGTGCGTCCGTCTTTAATAATTTTTCTCTCTCTCTGTCTCTACTATAATACTGTTGGATAGGCGATTTTATCAAAAAACCCAATAAATAAATAAAAATAAATTTATTTATTTTATTTTAATTTCATTTTTAATTTAATTATTATTTTTTCTGGGTTCTCAATGAAAATGAAAGAAAAAGCAGAGGAGCTTAGTAATTAGAGATGATTGAAGAAGAAGAAGAAGCTATCTCTCTCTCTCTCTCTCCATCGCTCTCTTCAAAAAATAAAAATTTAGATTGTAGATAGAGAATAGTAGATCTGTGACAGTGATACACTCTCGCACATGGGTGTTTTTTCTTCTTCTTGTTGTTATGGTCTCTCCGTCTTCGTTTTCATCACTGATTATTAGCTGGTAAGATTCGTCTCTCTATCTTCTTCTTGTTCAGATTTTTTTACACTTGTTTGATGATCACCTACACGATTTGCTCTTTTATCTCTGTCTGTTGTCTATATATAAAGAGAGAGAGACACACACACACACACTTGCTGGGACGAGTTCACTATAATGAGAGTGTGTTTGATCACATGTAAGTAGATCTTCTACACTCTTTTTAAGCGAAAAAAGTGGGTGTTGAAGATTTTCTTTGTTTCAGATCTTTTTCTAGTTGCTATTACATGGGTATCTGTTTGTATGTACTTTTATCTTTTATTTTCAAGTTATTGTTTGTGTGTGTATATTTCAATGTGATGCTTTTGACTTTATGATTCTAGTTGTGATTTTTTTTTTAAATCGATTGTTCTCTGTTGCTGTTTGGTCACCGAGAAAATGAATGTAAAGGTTGAGTCGCATATTTTGAAGTTAATGAATCTCAGTTAATTGATTTTTTTTTTTCTATGGGAGATAATTAAAGATAAAAAGATTCAAAATTTGAAGATAATTCTTATACAGATAATTGTATTTATTTTTCTTTCTATCACCAGTTGACCATAGAACTGATGCTGTTTTCATCGGTTTTTTCAGAAAATAATGAAATGATGTGTTTTTTTTTAATAAAAAGTTTTTGTAGGATGTTTGGTTTGTGGGAATTATGTAAGAAAGCAAAAGAAAATGATAGACAAGGGAAACAATCTAGTGTTTGCCAAAATCCACACAGACTACTCAGAGAATCTAAGAAGAGATTTCCTGGAGCCATTGTTTTCTCCTCTTGTTCAGGCGTCAAAACTGTTTTTTTTTTGTCTTTTAGTAACCCACTTTGATATTTTTGTATAGAACCTTTACAGTGTAATTGTTTTATTGTCCATATTTGATACTACCATTTACCATCAATTTGTCTTAATCTATAAGTGGATGTTACCCATCCAAGATTTTACATTATGAACTGAACTGAACTCTTCTAATCTATGTGTTTTTTGGTTGTGTTCCATATCAGTATTGTGTGTTATTTGTGACAGTTCCTTGTATCAAATGAGTTTAAATCCATGGTTGATTCTAATCAATGTGTAAATTCTATTTCAGCTAGTATTTAGCAAATGAAAGCATGTGATGTGGAGCGGAGCGGTTAAAGCTCATGCCGTCTCCTAAACCATCTATTGTTTCTTTTGACGAAAGTAGACCTACCAACATAGACATGAATCACTTGACTGTTGAGACTGATGATACTTTTGCAAGCTTGCTTGAGCTTGCTGCTAACAATGATGTTGAGGGCTTCAAGCGATCTATTGAGTGTGATCCATCGGGTGTTGATGAGATTGGATTATGGTATGGCCGGCAGAAGGGCTCCAAGCAGATGGTAAATCAGCAGAGAACTCCATTAATGGTTGCTGCTACATATGGCAGTATTGATATCATAAGGTTGATTCTTTCCCAATCTGATGCTGATGTGAATCGGTTTTCTGGCAATGATAATAGCACTGCTCTTCATTGTGCTGCCTCGGGTGGCGCGGTGAACGCCGTTGATGTTGTGAAGCTGCTCTTAGCTGCAGGTGCTGATCCGAATTTGGTAGATGCAAATGGCCATCACCCTATTGATGTAATTGTTGTTCCTCCTAAGTTCCAAGAGTTCAAACTGGCTCTTGAAGAACTCCTTGCTACTGAAGGCTCTGTCGTTGAGCGTAATCTTCGGGTGTCAACGGCTCATTCTAATTGTAATTCACCTCCCTTTTCACCTACCCTTGAAAATGGGTCACCAACATCGGCTTCAGATTCCCCAGTGAAGTCTAAGCTAAATGAGGCTCCAATGTTTTCTACATCAGAGAAGAAAGAGTACCCCATTGATCCATCTCTTCCAGACATCAAGAACAGCATCTATTCTACTGATGAGTTTCGGATGTATTCATTCAAGGTGCGGCCTTGTTCACGTGCCTACTCCCATGATTGGACTGAGTGCCCATTTGTCCACCCCGGGGAAAATGCTCGAAGGAGGGATCCTAGAAAGTTTCATTACAGTTGTGTTCCTTGTCCTGATTTCCGTAAGGGGGCTTGTAGGCGTGGAGATATGTGTGAATATGCTCATGGTGTTTTTGAGTGCTGGCTGCACCCGGCTCAATATCGAACCAGGCTTTGCAAGGATGGTACAAATTGTGCTAGGCGAGTCTGCTTCTTTGCACACACTCCTGAGGAACTTAGGCCATTGTATGTGTCCACTGGTTCGGCTGTCCCCTCTCCTCGCTCAGGTACTTCTGGTGCTAACGCCATGGATTTTGCTGCAGCATTGAGCCTGTTACCTGGCTCTCCTTCATCAGTATCGGTCATGTCTCCTTCACCGTTTACTCCACCAATGTCTCCATCTGCCAATGGCATGCCGCACTCAAATATGGCTTGGCCCCAACCAAATGTCCCGGCCTTACATCTCCCTGGAAGCAATCTTCAATCCAGTCGCTTGAGATCTTCTCTTAATGCAAGAGACATTCCCATTGAAGACTACCATTTGCTGTCTGATTTTGATGTGCAGCAGCAGCAGCTGCTAAATGAGTTATCTAGTCTCTCACAACAACCATCTTTGAGTAATAATTCCTTGAACCGTTCTGGTAGGATGAAGACCCTGGCTCCATCGAATCTTGATGATCTATTTTCTGCTGAGAGCTTATCTCCCCGATACTCTGATCAAGCATTGGCCTCTGCAGTTTTCTCTCCGACGCACAAATCTGCTGTTTACAATCAATTTCAGCAGCAGCAGACAATGTTATCACCAATCAATACAAATTTCTCTCCTAAGAATGTGGAACACCCTCTATTGCAGGCCTCTTTTGGTTCAGGGAGGATGTCTCCTCGAAATGTGGAACCTATATCACCCATGAGCTCTAGGGTGTCCTTGCTAGCTCAACGTGAAAAACAGCAACAGTTTCGCAGTCTCAGCTCTCGTGAACTTGGCCCCAACTCTTCGGCTGCTGTTGGTTCCCCTGTTAATTCTTGGTCAAAGTGGGGTTCTTCCAATGGGAAGCCAGATTGGGCTGTAACTACTGATGAATTGGGTAAGCTCCGGAGATCATCTTCATTCGAGCTTGGCAATGGAGAAGAGCCTGATCTGTCATGGGTTCAATCTCTTGTTAAAGAATCTCCAACTGAGATGAAAGAAAAGCTAGTTACACCTGCCTCAGGTGTTGCAGATGTCCCTTCTTCAAGTGAGGGTTTGAATATGAACTCCCAAATTGAATCAAACGAACATACTGTTTTGGGAGCGTGGCTTGAGCAAATGCAGCTAGAGCAGCTTGTGGCTCAGCAAAACTGAAATGAGTTTTGCTGAGTCCCAAGCTAGCGAACAACAGAACGTTTTTGGTAAATAATGTGTTAATTGTTTTTGGGATGAATGGGATGGTGGTGGATATGGAAGATTAACAGAAACAACAGTGGGAAAGGCAAGGGAGGAAGCAAGTCTATTGGAAAGGGAAAATTCATTTTCACCATTTATTATTACAAAAGAAGTTAGAAAAGGGTGAGTAAACCAACAACCTCTGGGTTACATTAAAAAGACTAGATCCCAGACTAGAAGTATTTTTTTTTCCTTGAAATATTTTCAAATCCAGATTCCTATTATTGTCATTTTTTTTACCTTTCTAAGATGACCAACCTGTGCCATTAGAAAGAAACTAGAAGTTATGTTTGGTTTATCCTTCTTTTCTCATATAATTCATTAGCATCTTTGGAGATTAAAATGAGGGTCATGCAGTTCTCTTTACCAAAGTGTTTGGTTTTGGTACATTTTTTGGGGATGTGAAACAAGAAATTTTGTTTCTTTTGTTGTAGTTTGGGATCAATAATTTTTGGTGCTAATGATATGTTGGGAAGAATAGGGGGATGGAGAACTAATGATCCTCTAATGATGTAACATCAAAACTATCGCTTATTATTGCTTTTTTATGAATACTTTTATTATTTTTTAAAATCCTCATCTAGTTGCCTCTCACATAAGTTATTTTTATTCCACTTAATCTAATCTTCTGATCTTATCTCATTGGTATTGGTTTTGGGTAGTAGTGGATTCTTGGGATGGGAAATCTGTGCTTTGATGGATTCCAAATCCCATTAGTGGGATGTGAGATTTTCTGTGGAGTGTGGATGTGAGAGAGGCTTGTATTTGTGTAAAAGAAACCCTCTTGATAGTGTCATGCTATAGCTTGGTTTTAACTTTTATAGTATCATCATGGAATGTGGAATTTTTATTTTACCTCAATGGTATATCATTATTCTTGATATGATGCATACATTTTCCATCCTCATGTGGGTGAAGTGAACCTTGTCTTTTTCCTTCACACCAAGAATATATATATTTATATATATAAAAAGTGAATATTATTAGATTTTGTTGAAGCATAAATTGATTTTGATGGGTGCTAGACTGCTAGCTATCATTGTATGTACATATGCTTAGTTTTGATGACATTTTTGCATTCAATTTGTGGTCTTTGTTGATTAGTAAGAAAGTGAAATGAGTGTTTGAAGAGAAAAGTTTGGTAATTCTCTTTTCTTGGTTTGCTTTTTTGTTGCCTCTTTTGAGAGTAAATGGTAAGTTGACACTTGACAAGTGGAGGAAGTAAATTAGTCTAATAGTCTTCTACCTAATCTTTTTGTGCTCTTGATGACAATTTCTTTCTAGTCCTTTCAAATTTTACAAATTGCGCCTATGCACAACGTGATTAAGAAAATATGAAGTATAGTGATGGTAATATATGAAGAAAATGATAAAAGCAAGCGAAAGGAACGAGACACGAGAAATGAACAAGGCAAGCACTTCAGTAAAATTGGCCAAAATTCTTCTACTAGGGATAATGATGATGACCAGTTTAGGTTTAGATAGTGAATCTTTGGAGGGTTAGTGTGTCATCGTATGACAATTGTTTGGTTGATGAAAAAGATTGATTGATTAAGACCCATACAAATTAACTAAACAACAGCAAGAGAGAAAAGATTGGTAAATTCTGCCTTTTGTCTGTGTTTACTCTTTTTTAATGGAAAGTTTTCTCACACCAGGGGCGGAACTGGAAGTTCAAAGTTGGGGAGGTCAAAGTGTGTTAAACAAGTTTTTACGGTACGTATGATAATGACATAAACAATCGGATTAATAATTTTTTCTATATATTTCTATTAAAGAAAGAATCAGTGACTTAACCATAGTGCTAACTATGATTGTCAAGAGTAAAGAACTATTATAAAATACAAATATAAAAACCATTTAACATGTTTATATTAATTTTCAATTAAATCGGAAGAGAGAGATGATAATGTAAAATACAATTAATTCCTCATGAAAGAATGTTAAATTCAATAGGACTAATAAATAATGGAAGAAGCAACGGAGATATTGAAATCATTCATCATTAAATGCATCAACGACACAAACAATAATAGTGCAAAGAACATTGCTATAGTTAGGAACTTAGGATATATGTATAGAAGAAGAAATAGAGAAAGAGTTAATAATTGTTTTTTTTTGTAATAAAGTTCTCAAGTGGGGACTTTTATATGTATCATTTTTTTTAAACACAGCAGGTGCCATGGCCCCTGCTGGCCTCTACACTCGTCCGCCCTCGTCTCCATTGACTTTTACCATATTGTTAAGATGTGAACAAATTTTCATCATATTAGTCGGTTTTTCTCCTAAAATGGAAACAATATATAAAATTCCCTTATGTTATCTTTTCCATCTAAAAAAGGTTTGACCATGGTCAAATGACATTATTATCTTTAAAAATAATCAAAAAAATTACCATTTAACCCTCTAGCTATTTATTAAATGAAAAACATATTAAAAAAAAACAAAAAATGATGGATCTCCATCGTCCATTTCAAAGATGAACGGTGGATATATTTTTTATTATTATTTAAATTTGAAAACAGAAATTAAAAATAAAAAAGAATTTTAAAAAAAATCTAAAAAAAAAAGATTTGTATATCAACCTTAACTTTGTTTTCATCAATTTGTTTTTAAAAATATTAAATCATGCACCAAGCACACACTGATTCAATTCATCTTCTCCAACACTATCTCAAAAATTAAAAGTAACAATTTGTTTTTATAAAAAAAATCTGGTGGATCTCTGGACATTCACAGAACCCATAATTAATCACATAGTCAAAATCTCATTCAATTGATATGTATCTCTCTCATTAAACCAAATAGGCATTTGAAGATAAAAAAATAAAATAAAAATCACAACTCAAATATATCATAAACAACAAATTCCAAACCCAGAAATCCCCATTTCTACAAACCCAAATCCAGATCTCGAAAACCTCACAATCATCACAAACCCATAAATCACTAAACCCTACAATCTCTCATCTGCAACAAACATCAAACCCAAAAATCACCAACCATAATCAAATTTCCAGAAACCCTACAATCATCATAAACCTATAAATCAAACCACCGAAGCCAATCAAGAACCCTAAATCAAAATCAACCACAAACACCACCCTCAATCCAAACCTCTCACATCTCATCTTCAACTCGATTCGATCTTAATCTTGCATCTCATCGCATCTGTGTCTGTCTTTTTTTCCTCTCTCTCTTTCTCGATCGATTTTGTTGAATTTGGTGGATTTGTTTGGTGGTGGGTTTGTTTGGAGAGAGACGACCGGAGAGAAAGAAGGGAATTAGAGAGGCAAGAGAGATTGGTGGTGGTTAGGGATGGCAACAGAGCGGGTCGGGGTCGGGGAATGCTTTTCCATCCTTCTCTCCGCCCCTTAAAACCATCCTCATCCCCGTCCCCGCATTAAGAGAAGGGGCGGGAGCAGGGATTTCCCTGTGGGGGGCCTTCCCCATACCCGCCCCATTCCCCGTCCAATGTAACAATACATTTACAAATTACAACTTAAAACAAAGAAAAAAAATAGAAATTCGTATTTATTTCAAAATCAAAGATTCTATAAAATAAACCAACTTCTAAAGCCAAGTTAAAAAACTATTTATATTAAAAATTATTTTTAAATGATATTTATATTATATATATCGGGGCGGGGATAGGGCGGGGAGTACTTCCCTCGTCCCCCCGCTTTACCTTCGGGGATAAGACTTTGTCTCTATCCCTGTCCCTATCCTTGAATATTATCCCCAATCCCTACCCTATTCGGGGCGGTTCCCAAGGGCCCCCGACCTCGCGGGGAGTACTGCCATCTCTAGTGGTGGTTGAAGATAGAGAGATTTCTGGGTTTGGGGAGAGAGGATTTTTTTTAGTTTTTATTTTTTTTTTAATTATGTTTTTACAATATTGCCCTCTTAAATTTAACGGTCAACCTGATTTTGGATGAAAAAGGTCATAGAAGGGGTATAATATACATTCTTTCCATTTTAGGGAAATTAACGGTCAATATGATAAAAACCTGTTATCGTCTTAACAATAAGACAAAAGTCAAGCGGAGAAAATGATACTTTCCCCCTTTTTTTAATAGAGTTCGAATAGTTAAAGAAAAAGTTGATATCCCACGATATATTATATTATAATTCATTATTTATTCTCTTCCTTAACTTAAATTTTAATAATCATTGTTCATTTTGATTTGACGATTATTCAATCGTACCATACGAGTATGTGTAATAATAAAAGAACTCGATGTCTTAAATAAGTGATAAAACATATATGGTTTAAATAGTTTCAAATGTATGAAAATGATCAGGTAACCAAACTTAATTAATTTATGTTTGAAAATTAATAAAATTGATGACTTGAGATGGATAGGAATAAGTTGGGTTGTTAAGTTTGGTGGGAATTATTGATTTTGTTTATATATCTATTCATGGAACAAGGTTGACATAGGTTTGAAGATTTGCTAAATTGGGTAACATAAATGTCTTTTAAAAATGTCATTCTCATTCCTTAGTAACTTTTCATCTATAAATTTCTTAACTTGGTAAAAAAAAAAAATCTTGTGGTTGCATTGGCGTTAATCATAGTAGGTAATGTTTCCCTAATTCGATAGATTGAGTTAAAGTTATACTATTAAAGTCCAGGTTGCATTGGCGTTAATCATAGTAGGTCATATTTCCCTAATTCGATAGATAGAGTTAAAGTTATACTATTAAAGTCCAGTTTATCCAACAATGTTTAATTATTTTGTTACTGATTAAAAGACTATTCTTTAGATCAATGTAAAATAAATTTGGGTCACATGTTTATTTGATCAAAACTATTACATATACATTTAATTTTAATTTTTGTCTCTCAAATATTGCAACTAAATAACTTTTAAAATAAATATAATTTTGATTTTATTTATTTATTTTTTGAGTTATTACAATTAATTCTCGAGGGAGGGAGACTCTAATATAACACGCAACCTCAAGTGGAAATGGTGAAAAATGTCACCTTTTTTTTATGAGTTGCGATGATATCACCATATTAATAACTTATATTTAAAAGACACATATTATGGTGAACTACCAAAATTTCCCTTAAAAGTTGTATTTGTGCTTTCATCTTCGGTTTCAGAAAGATAAGTTTATTTCTCTCTCCAAAAAAGTAGTGTGTTTTTCAAATCTGCAAGTAACTGATTTTTGTGATCTCCCTAATGTTTTGTCATGCTTTTACGAGTGATTTAAGATGTATGCAACAAATGTATGAACATTTAGTCTCCAGAATGTGCAGTAGGTTTATTTTCTTACTTTCTGAGAATATAGGTCGAGCTTGTAGGTTTGTTATAAAAGCTCGAAGTTTTGTAAAAGCTCGGGTTAAAAAAAAAAACCTCGGTCTGAGCTTATAAGAGTGGTCCAAGCTTTTATAACAGCTGTAAGCTTTTAAAAGCTCGATCCGAGCTTTTATAAAAGCAAGATCCGAGCTTTTATAAAAGCAATATCCGAGCTTTTATAAAAGCAATATCCGAGCTTTTAAAGAAGCTTGATCCGAGCTATATAAAAACTCGGTCCGAGCTCTTGTACTATGCTTATTCGAGATGTTATTGTATTGTATCGAGATTTTATTTTACTTTTATGAGATTTTATTGTGTTGGCTCGAGCTTGTACTTTGATTATCCTAGTATTTTTTGTTCCGAAGGATTTTTTTTTAATTCCGACATTTGTTATTATTTTTGAGCTTTTTTATAACATTCATTTGGTTATTTAATTGTTATTTGAAATTGAATTTAGATATTTTTATTGTTAATAATGGTTTGTGATTTTGATTTTGACAGGAGAATGAATCGGGTGAGAATAGTCATCTCTTACAACGGTCGATGGTAGCAGTTACCTGATGGAAGTCAGAGGTTTTTAGGTGATGATAATCAAGGAATGTATGTCTCAAAGAGTATGACTTACCAAGAGTTAGTGTCGATCGTGGAAACCGTTGTGAAGTATGATGTCGACAAATACGGTGCTGATCTGCAGTGTATATCAATGGTTCCTAGGACTACATGTCGCACGTTTATAAGAAACGACAATAATGTTCAGTTTATGCCGAGGGAAGATAGGGTGATCCCTCAAGTATGTGTCAGTGTAATTGAGAGGGTAGCAGGAGGTGTCATTGGTGAAGAAATCCCTCATCGTGATAACACCCAACAATTTCGATCTTCAGATGGAAACAACCAGTTGTTCACAGAAAGTAGGGAAAACCTGTGTGGTGTCCCACTGGAAGTAGCCGACCACGGTGAATTAGTCGGTGCCAATTTGACGATATGTTTAGATGTCAAATTGAGATGATGATGGGCAGTTCAACCACCATTATAATGACTTCTTCAATGACATAAACAATGAGCAAAACAGTGAACCGAATGTTGGGCCGACACAACAGATAGATGATGAGGAAAATTTGCATTCGGTTGATAATGTAGCTAACAAAGAGGAAGAGGAAGAGGAAGAGGAAGAGGTTGTCGAACTGGAAAGACGTGCAACACGTGTACGAAGATTTACTTGCAGTACAGCAGCTGTAGCTGGGACTTCTGAGGTCCGGCCTAATTTAACTACATGTGATTCTGATAATGTTAGAACGTGGGTTATTCCAGGAGCACAATCATACTCGTTTGGTATTGGTGGAAGCATGAACTCGGTTCAAGAAGAACCTGTAAGCATGATATATAAAAGGCAATTTTTTCCTACCAAAAAGGATTTGAAGAGACTCGTTGGGCATTTTGCAATGCGGTAAAACTTCGAGTGGAAGGTGAAAAGGTCAAATAAGACAACGTTACATTTGGTTTATTTAACGGACAACTGTACGTGGAAATTAAGAGCGGTTAGGAGAGATGAAGGGACATACTTCCAAGTAAGAAGTTTTGTGAATGAACACACATGTCATTTGGAGGAGATTCACCGCCACCACTGACAAGCTAGTGCGGTCATAATTGGAGAAGTGGTTGCACCTAGACTTCAACAACAAGATGGTCGACTAATGCGTCCAAAGGACATAATTGCCGACACGAAAACAATGTAAGGTATCCAAATCTTGTACAGTAAGGCACATCAAGCCCTACAATATGCGTTGCCACTGACCTATGGAACACATGAGGTGTTGGGGTTTATGCCCTAAAGATGTAATTTGTAAATGGATTTATGAAATAAATAAAAGGAAAAGTTCAATTCATTCTTGTTTTGCTGTTTATTTTATAACATGTGTATAAATTTAACATCCAAGATTGCCGGATGTAATCTCGAACTGTGTATATGAGTGTCATATACGGATGGATACAGTAAAAGACGTGCAATCTAAAGAGTCCATAGATAGCAAATAAAGCTGGGTACTTTATTTATGGTTAATCTATAGTTGCGGTCCATTCCGTAATGTACGGTGATTCTATCCTGAATCATTCATATGGAGATATGAGAATGGAGGCACCTTGTATGATGTGATCATATAGGACTGGGCCATGATCTATATGAATCTCTCACCAAGATCCGTTTATCAATGAGATTCATATATATCAACTAATGATGGCTATATGTGGGTGATCTTAATCCTGAGTGACTTATCGACTCCTTCAGGTTAGATCGTGGTCTTTGATATACCATGGGTGAGGTCGGATGCAGTTCCCGATCAATATGCTCTGTATGTTGGGATTGCGATTTGGCTTGTGGCTGGGAAGGTTTGTACACAATAGTGGAATCCACTCATTCTTGTGAGAAGTAGATGGTAGTTCCCTTAAGGGTTGATTCGGGGCTTAGACAATATGAGCGCTCTCCTAATTCCGTAAGGAAATAGGATTTATTGTTCATTATAGAATCAACGGTACTTAAAGGATATATGTAATTAAAGGGGTATAACGGATATTATGACCCAGCTCTAATTATGAACTACTGTGGAGGATCACATCATGTGTAATAGCTATATCGATGGACACCGAGTTGTATCGGTCTGTGTAAAAACGTCTACAGTTGAGAGAGTGCAGCTTCGGGTTTTTAGTGGAATAATACCGGAGTTAATAATCAAGGAATATTAATTAAAGAGTTTAATTAATGATTCCGATGATTATTGGAGCTCAAAATACTGTGGGTCCATTAGATCCCCTTGCTAGCCCGATTGATTTAGGTAACAAGGGTCACAGTTAATTAATTGGATTGTCCAATTAATTGTGTTACAAAAGTGACACGTATATATTCGGGAATTAATTGAATAATGAGATTATTTAATTAATGAATGTTAATAGTTAAATTAATTAAATAATTAGATTATTTAATTATATTGATAATTATGAATTATGAATTAACTATTAATTGGAGGATGTTAGTTGATATATGGATTTAGGTGAAGATAAAATAATATGATTATTTTATTTTTACTAAATCATTTATCTAAGTATTTTAAATTTAATTTAGTTTAAATTTAATTTAGTTTAAATTTAAAATACTTATTATCATTTTTAATATATTAGATATATTTAAAAAGGATAATTAAAATATATATATCAACTAATAATACAAAAAATTACATTGAATGTAAATTGGTGTGCATATGACACAATAGTAAAAAAAAGTTTTGGCAGAGTATGAGATATACATTTATATAAAGCGTGTGCAACAGATATATATAAAAGCAAGAAAGAAGCCTGATATATATATAAAAGCAAGAAGAAGAACAGGCGTGATTTATGTTATATATATTTGTGAAAAAGCGTGAGAAGCAATAAAGAGATATACCGAAGCAGTGCAAAGATATTAGATATATATTTGTGAAAAACGAAGCAAGCTATATATATATATATATATATATATATATATTGTTTCATATTTTGTGTGTTTTTGAAACACATAGAAGAAAGAGTTTCTTCAATTTTCTCTATATCCTTCATTCAAGTTTCTGATACTGTGACGCGCCCACACGCAGTTACTAGTCCCGGGAGATATCGAGAAAGATCAAGTGGTTCAGACATGAGCATATCGAAAAGTGAAGAAGCCTCCAAACGTTGGTAAGATTTTCTTCTTCTAATTTTTGTTGATTACAATTTTCTGTATTTACATATTGTATGTATTAGTTCCGAAAAATAATTACGATCAAAAGTTCACTGGTCCCAGATACAAATATGATCTGTATAAAAATTTTAAAACCTAGTTCCGCTGCGTGACCGGTGAACGGGGTTCCAACAATTGGTATTAGAGCAAATTTATTTTTCGGAACAAGAAATTGTTTTCAATGCTCCTGTATGTATGAATTGTGTAGGCACAATTTAAATTGACCGTATGATGTTTTTTGTATGTATATTATTTTTTTTTTTAATTTACAAAAACAAGATTGATCGTTAATTATATGGTACTGTGAATTTAGAGTTTATGGGTTGTATTTTATGTATGTATATATATATATATATATATATATATTATTATTATTATTGTATTGTAAAAAAAAATGTAACCTATATTGAAGACTTGGAAAAATCGCGAAGATGGATTCATGATATGAATCGGAGTGACCTGAAGAGACTGGAAGATATCTGAAGTTACTAGAAGACCAAGGAATGCCTTGGGAAATTTTTGTAATTTTAGATTCCAATTTTTAGGTTAAATAATCCACAGTACTCGATCAATTTATGTATGTTTTATATTATGTGATGATAAAAGTATTGTCATGCATACGTATGTCATTTAGATTAGATGTGCGTACACAAATATATTTGATATGTCATACATGCATCATAGCCTGATATTTTATGTATTTTTTATAATGTGATTAAAATGGGCAATATACATAATTGACTATGGATAATGAGATTAGTTTTTTTAATGGTTAGAAAACTTGGTAATTCTCATTAATATTAATCTAGTTATTAAAGAGTTTAATAAGTTAGATTATTAGGGTCATTTATTGTAATTATAATTAATATGATTAATTACCTAATAATAAATTAACCGAATAAAGTGTTAGAGTTTTAATAGTTAAAATTTGGTAAACACTAACAAAATAATATAACCCTAGTAAATAGTTTACAAAGGCTTAAATTATTCACTAATAGATTAGATTTTTAATTATTAAAAATCATTAATAATTTATTAGTTAATTAGAATTTGGTTCTAATTAGTTAATGCGTTAGATAACTTGAAGTCGTTTAATCCGGTAGAGTTTAGGTGCATTAACGGTTAAAAGAAAACCCTAATTTTAAAATAGTGAGTAGGAGAGAGATATATGACATATATATCCCGTGGTCTCCATCATTAGTTCAACACCGTGAGATCCGAGTGGGGCCTCGTGACGGCTTTGCTTTCGTCCTCCCTAAGGAGGGTTTCCACAAAGGTCAATACCAAGGTTGACTTCCTAACGGATAGGATTTCTGAGGGTATTTCGGGATTGACCGACCCTAAGGAGGCAATTCTCGAGTTAAGCTCGTGAGATCTGAAATGGTGGGTTATACTCACAAAGGTTTTGATTAAGTTTGTTAATTAAAAACATGACTGAATGAACGATGGTTGAATGATATGGAATAAGAGGTATTCTAGAATATCATTTGATTGAGAATGTCTCGGTCCAACATGCAAAGACTTGACCGACCCTAAGGCGGCACTACTTTGTGGTATGTTGGATTGTCGTGGTATAGTAACTAGCTTTAGGGTAGTTCTAGTTCGTTAAACATGTGCATGCATCATGTTTAAATTTATGCCAAAACACTCGCACTTGTTTTAAATAAATGACTGAATGAATGTTTTATTCATTTAAGCAATAATGTCTTCTGTATTATTTCAACTTCTCACAAACGACAAATTAACTGGTGATAACTACACTAAGTAGAAACTTAACATTAATGCAATATTGGTCACCAAAGACCTCAAGTTTGTGCTTACGGAGGAATGTCCTCCAGCGCCTGCTGCCAATGCCACACGAACTGTTCGTGAGGCATACGAGCGATGGGTCTTATCTGATGAGAATACTCGAACATATCTGTTGGCTTCTATGACAAACGTACTTGCCACAAAGCATGAAGTAATGACTTCAGCATTCGAAATCATGGAGTCATTGCAAGCCATGTTCGGGCAGCCCTCTGAGCAAAAGCGACACGAAGCCATTCGTTCTGCTATGCTCGCTCGCATGAAGGAAGGAATGTCAGTTCAGGAACATGTCCTGAGCATGATGTCTTACTTCAACACGACAGAAGTCAACGGTGGGGCCATTGGCGAACCCAGTCAAGTTAGCATCATACTGGCAACTCTTTCGAAGAGTTTCGATCAGTTTAAGAGCAACTATGGGATGAACAAGTTAAAGTTTAGTCTTACACAGTTGCTCAATGAGCTTGCTACTTTTGAGTCTTTAATTAAGGACAATAAGGGAAAGACCGGTGAGGCAAATGTTGCTGAACCATCTTCCTTCTTTAATAAAAAAAAGAGGAAGAGGTCTGCTGGGAAGGCGAAGGGTAATCACAAACCCAAGAAAGCCCAAACCAAGAAGAAGTCCAAGAAAAGTAAATATGATTTACTTGTTCTTGAGTCGTGTTTAGTGGAAGGTGATTCTTCACCTTGGATAGTTGATTTGGGGGCCACTAACCATGTTTGTTCTTCTTTACAATGGACTGATTCTTGAACACAGCTAGAGGAACAAACCATCTCAATGTGTGTGGGGTCAGAGGATGTCGTGTCAGCACGAGCAGTGGCTGTAATTAGATTACGTTTTTGTAATAATTATATATTGTTGGACAATGTATTTTATATTCCTGAATTTACACGGAATTTGATTTCCGTTTCTAAGTTGTTAGAACAAAAATATTCTATTTCTTTTAATAATAAGTCTGTTATTATTGAAAAGAATGGTCTGAATACTTGTTCAGGAATTAATGAAAACAATTTGTATGTGTTAAGACCGTTAATACATACTACAATGCTTAACACCGAAATGTTTAAGGTTGAAAAAACAAAAACTAAACGACATAAGATTTCTCTAGATAATGACACGTATCTCTGGCATCTAAGGCTTGGTCATATCAACCTTGACCGGATAGATAAACTAGTAAAAAGCGGACCTTTAAGTGAGTTAAAGGTTGGCACCTTACCAGTCTTCGAATCTTGTCTAGAAGGTAAGATGACTAAGAGACCTTTTACTGGAAAAAGGCTTAGAGCTAAAGAACCGCTAAAGCTTATACATACAGACGTCTGTGTACCAATGAATATTAAAGCGAGGGGTGGTTATGAGTATTATGTCACCTTTATAGATGATTACTCAAGATACGGATACGTTTACCTAATTCAACGATAGTCAGATACATTTGAAAAGTTCAAAGAATTCGAGCTGAAGTTGAGAATCAATTAGGTAGGACTATCAAGTCACTACGATCGGATCGTGGAGGTGAGTACCTTGACCAAGAGTTTGAAGACTTCATGGTCGAGCATGGGATAGTTTCCCAACTCACAGCCCCCGGTACACCTCAGCAAAATGGTGTAGCGGAGAGGAGGAATAGAACCCTAATGGAAATGGTGAGATCTATGATTAGTTTCTAATCATTACCAAATTCCTTCTAGGGATATGCGTTACAAATAGCGGCATACATTTTGAATGTAGTGCCATCCAAATATGATCTTAAGACTCCCCTAGAGTTGTGGAATGGTCGTAAAGCTAATTTGCTATATTTCCGCGTATGGGGGTGTCCAGCACACGTGATGAAGAATAGAACTGGAAAGCTAGACTCCAAATCTGTTGTCTACCTGTTTGTAGGATACTCCAACGAGACCAGAGGTGGACACTTCTATAGTCTTGAAGATAACAAAGTATTTGTATCGACAAATGCAACGTTTCTTGAGGACAATTACATTAGTGACCATAAACCTCGTTCAAAGATTGTATTAAATGAGTTGGAGTCTGGTGAGACTAGTGCTTCATCAACAAGAGTTGTTGTTTCACAAACATATGAGAGTCAGATGGTTCCTGATCAGGATACACTACCACCTAAACGTAATGAGAGGGTTGTGAGACAACCTAAACACTATTTAGCTATAGGTAAGGGACAAGGTGTTGTCTCTGCTGATAGTGTTGATGATCCATTGACATTTAAGAATGCAATGGAAGATCATGATAAAGAGGAATGGCTTAAAGCCATGAATCTCGAGATGGAGTCCATGTACTCTAACTCAGTCTGGGATCTTGTAGACTTACCAGATGGGGTAAAACCCATAGGGTGTAAGTGGATCTATAAGAGAAAGAGAAGAGTATACGGGAAGGTAGAGACCTTCAAGGCAAGGCTAGTGGCCAAGGGTTATACCTAGAAAGAGGGGGTCGATTATGAAGAGACCTTCTCGTCAGTAGCCATAGTTAAGTCTATTAGGATTCTCTTATCCATTACTGCCTATTTCGATTACGAAATTTGGCAAATGGATGTCAAGACTGCATTCTTGAATGGCAATCTTGATGAGAGCATCTATATGATGCAACCAGAGGGATTCGTGTCTCCAGATCAAGAGCAAAAAGTTTGCAAGCTACAAAGGTCCATCTATGGGCTTAAGCAAGCATCTAGATCTTGGAACATCAGGTTTGTTGATGTGATCAAAACCTATGGCTTCGAGCAGAATGTTGATGAGCCTTGTGTCTATAAGCGCATCATTGATAAGAAAGTAGTTTTCTTGGTCCTATACGTAGATGATATCCTACTCATTGGGAATGATATGGGAGTATTGTCTGATGTAAATGGCTGGCTGGCTAGCCAATTCCAAATGAAAGATTTGGGAGAGGTGAGTTACGTTCTTGGGATCCAGCTTATAAGGAATCGTAAGAACAAACTTATAGCACTGTCTCAGGCATCATATATCGATAAGATTCTTGTACGATTTTCGATGCAAAACTCTAAGAAAGGTAATTTACCTTCCAAATATGGAGTTCACTTGTCTAAGGAACAGTATCCTAAGACACCTCAAGGAGTTGAGGATATGAAACGTGTTCCCTATGCATCAACAGTAGGTAGTCTCATGTATGCTATGTTATGCACGAGACCGGACATCTGCTATATAGTGGGAGTAGTCAGCATATACCAATCTAACCCAAGATTGGATCATTGGGTTGCTGTCAAGACAATTCTCAAGTATCTTCAGAGAACGAGAGACTATATGCTAGTGTATTCCGGGCAGGATTTGATCCCGTTAGGATACACCGATTCTGATTTTCAGTCAGACAAGGATTATTGTAAATCCACGTCTGGATCAGTATTCATCTTGGGTGGTAGAGCCATTGTGTGGAGAAAGTATTAAGTAATCTTGCATTGCTGACTCCACCATAGACGCCGAATATATAGCCGCTTGTGAAGCTGCTAAAGAGGTTGTTTGACTCCGTAAGTTCTTGAGTGATCTGGAAGTTGTTCCAGATTTGGATATGCCCATCACACTTTATTATGATAACAGTGGTGTTGTGACTAATTCCAAAGAACCAAGAAGCCACAAGAGAGGGAAACATATAGAGAGAAAGTATCATCTCATTAGAGAGATAATGTAGAGAGGATATGTGATAGTAAAAAAAGATAGCCTCACAAGACAATCATGTTGATCCATTTACAAAGACCTTACCGGCTAAAGTGTTTTGGGTCACCTAGATAGTATAGGGTTACGAAACATGCCTCACATGCTTTAGTGCAAGTGGGAGATTGTTGGGGTTTATGCCCTAAAGATGTAATTTGTAAATGGATTTATGAAATAAATAAAAGGAAAAGTTCAATTCATTCTGTTGTGCTGTTTATTTTATAACTTGTGTATAAATTTAACATCCAAGATTGCCGGATGTAATCTCGAACTGTGTATATGAGTGTCATATACGGATGGATACAGTAAAAGACGTGCAATCTAAAGAGTCCATAGATAGCAAATAAAGCTGGGTACTTTATTTATGGTTAATCTATAGTTGCGGTCCATTCCGTAATGTACGGTGATTCTATCCTGAATCATTCATATGGAGATATGAGAATAGAGGCACCTTGTATGATGTGATCATATAGGACTGGGCCATGATCTATATGAATCTCTCACCAAGATCCGTTTATCGATGAGATTCATATATATCAACTAATGATGACTATATGTGGGTGATCTTAATCCTGAGTGACTTATCGACTCCTTCAGGTTAGATCGTGGTCTTTGATATACCATGGGTGAGGTCGGATGCAGTTCCCGATCAATATGCTCTGTATGTTGGGATTGCGATTTGGCTTGTGGCTGGGAAGGTTTGTACACAATAGTGGAATCCGCTCATTCTTGTGAGAAGTAGATGGTAGTTCCCTTAAGGGTTGATTCGGGGCTTGGACAATATGAGCGCTCTCCTAATTCCGTAAGGAAATAGGATTTATTGTTCATTATAGAATCAACGGTGCTTAAAGGATATATGTAATTAAAGGGGTATAACGGATATTATGACCCAGCTCTAATTATGAACTACTGTGGAGGATCACATCATGTGTAATAGCTATATCGATGGACACCGAGTTGTATCGGTCTGTGTAAAAACGTCTACAGTTGAGAGAGTGCAGCTTCGGGTTTTTAGTGGAATAATACCGGAGTTAATAATCAAGGAATATTAATTAAAGAGTTTCATTAATGATTCCGATGATTATTGGAGCTCAAAATACTGTGGGTCCATTAGGTCCCCTTGCTAGCCCGATTGATTTAGGTAACAAGGGTTAATTAATTGGATTGTCCAATTAATTGTGTTACAAAAGTGACACGTATATATTCGGGAATTAATTGAATAATGATATTATTTAATTAATGAATGTTAATAGTTAAATTAATTAAATAATTAGATTATTTAATTATATTGATAATTATGAATTATTAATTAACTATTAATTGGAGGGTGTTAGTTGATATATGGATTTAGGTGAAGATAAAATAATATGATTATTTTATTTTTACTAAATCATTTATCTGATTTAAATTTAAAATACTTATTATCACTTTTAATATATTAGATATATTTAAAAAGGATAATTAAAATATATATATATATCAACTAATAACACAATAGATTATATTGGATGTAAATTGATGTGTACATGAATCAATAGTGAAAAAAAGTTTTGGCAAAGGACGAGATATATATTTATATAAAGCGTGTGCAACAGATATATATAAAAGCAAGAAAGAAGCCTGATATATATAAAAGCAAGAAGAAGAACATGCGTGATTTATGTTATATATATTTGTGAAAAAACGTGAGAAGCAATAAAGAGATATATTGAAGCGGTGCAAAGATATTAGATATATATTTCTGAAAAACGAAGCAAGCTATATACATACATATATATATATATAGTTTCATGTTTTGTGTGTTTTTGAAATACATAGAAGAAAGAGTTTCTTCAATTTTCTCTACATCCTCTATTTAAGTTCATGAGACCGTGACGCGTCCACACGCAGTTACCAGTTATGAGAGATAGCGAGGATGATCAAGTGGTTCAGACAGGAGCATATCGAAAAGTGAAGGAGCCTCCAAACGTTGGTAAGATTTTCTTCTTCTGATTTTTATTGATTACAATTTCCTGTATTTACATATTGTATGTATTAGTTCCGAAAAATAATTACGATCAAAAGTTCACTGGTCCCAGATACAAATATGATATGTATAAAAATTTTAAAACCTAATTCCTCTTCGTGACCGGTGAACGGGGTTCAAAATGAGGAAACCTTCAAACTACTGCCATCATTTGGGTACGTGTTAGAGCAATAAAATCCAGGGACAATAACTGACTTACAGTGCGGCGAAGATGGTAGATATCTCTATTTTCTCATGTCGTTGGGTGCCTCACTCATAGGATTCCGGAGGTGTATGCGTCCAGTTATTGCTGTAGATGGTACTCATTTAAAAGGAAGATCCGGGGGCATAATGTTTGTTGCAACTGCACAAGATGGGAACGAACAGGTGTATCCAATTGCTTTTGGGTACGGTGACTCAGAAAACAACCTTTCATGGGAGTGGTTTTTGGACTGCTTGAATGGTGCCCTAGGCCATATTGATGATTTGGTTTTCATTTCCGATCTGCATGCAAGCATTGAAGCTGGGATTTCTAAACTTTTTCCCGATGCAACCCATACGATATGTTACTGGCACTTTTCTGAAAATGTGAAGAAGCGATTTCATAGAAAGGATGTAGCAAACATTATGGATAAAACAACTAGATCGTACACTGAGTTGAAATATAATCGCCACATAGAAGAGATACGTAACCTGCACGAGAATGCATTCAATTATGTCATTGAAGCTGGTCCACACAAGTGGTCCTGCGTACATTGTCCAGAAAAAAGGTATAGGGTCATGACAACAAATGTTGCTGAATGCATAAACTCATGCCCCAAATTCGCACGGAAACTGCCTATGCTAACATTGGCAGAGTTCATTAAGAATATGTTACAGAGGTGGTTTTATGATCGCCATCGTACTGCACAGTTCATGCGTCATCAGTTGACCGATGCAGCACATCTTGTGATCCTCAAAAGTGTTGAGAAGTGTGCTTATATGACCGTCAATCCAGTTGATTGGAACATATTCTCCGTCAAACGGTCCAGGAAGCAATGGACTGTTGACTTAGCCCGGAAGACTTGCACGTGCAACAAATTCCAAATGGGCATGTTTCCATGTTCACACGCACTTGCAGCAGTAAGGTATAGTACTTTTACATAATATATTTTGGGTACTTGCAAATGAATTTGACACCCCATGTAATTGTTGTTGCAGGGAGTGAAACTTGGATTACACATCTCTGTGTGCGGACTTCTACAAAAGACATACATTAATCGATGCGGATTCGGTTTCTATTATACATGTTGGCCATCCGTCATAATGGATAGTCCCTACTGACATCGCGGATCGTGTGGTGTTAAATCCATTGTCGATGAGGCAAGCAGGACGTCCGACGGGCCGACATGCCTCATCTTCGGAAAGGACAACCACTCAATCGTGTAGAAGATGTGGAGAATCAGGTCATAATGCTAGACGATGTAATTCCACCTTTGATTAATGATGGTCCGAGCAGAATTGTTCCACCAGAATACCGACGCAAGTGTAGCATATGTCATTCAGTTGGACACAACAAACAGACTTGCCCTGATAATGGGCCTACGTAGTATGACTGAACGCATTTGGAAAGAACCCATATTTATTAGTTGTAATTGCACGATGTGAAAATGTTGCGTTATTATTTTCAGATTAAATAGGGATGATATTTTTTAGTTTCCTATTGAAGAACGGGATGTAAAATTTGTCAATGGTAGACGATGTCATAAAATATGCATAATTTTCATACTTTAATGAATGAATATTATTACATAATTTAATGAATGAATATTATTACATAATTTAATGAATGGATATTATTACATTATTTAATACAACTCCACTACTCTACAACATTCAAGCCTCGTATTTGTGGTTGGGAGTTACAAAACACCTCCACTGTCATCTTCTCCCGTATGGTGGGCATATCGTCTTCGGTCCAATCGTAATGGATCCTGTCTGCCAGTATGTACTCAATCAGGCTCAACGTATGCTCCTCACAATTACCGCTGCAATGCACGACATAGACACGCGTTACAAACATAATAAATTTTATTGGATCGTGTGTACGTACTATTATATAATAATACCTTTTTTGTTGTTACGGCAGAGCTGTTTTCGACAGCAGGCTCACCTCAAAAGCCCTATTCTCCCTCTTGAACTTCTCCCTACCGGATGGCCTGTCATCGTGAAACCCAGACTGATTCAACATGGAAGGGAGAAACCACCTGAGTGGCCATACCTGGTGTTTCCTTATGTTGATGGGGATCTCCTGTCTGAAAGGGTCTAGGATATGTATCATCCTGGCAGTCAAGTCCACGCTGGCCACAAGCCAATACTAGCGTCCGATGTTGCAAGGAATAAGAACCTGTACCAAGGAATAACACAACTTATGTTCACCACAATTATGGGAGAAACAAAATATTGTAAGTGTTTATAACACTTACCATGTCAACCTCGTGTCAGGGCCGGCTTCCTGCCGGGAGAAATCCACATACCGTCATAAGGTCTTCCGCAGACCATCTGTATTGCAAGACCTTCCACCCCAGCGTCTTGAATTCACCATCATCACCGTGAGGCATTATTTTCTCCCACTGGTACTCCAATAATGGTTGTAGACAAACAAATTGTCATTGTCAGTGAGGATCAATTCATTGATAAATAACTACACACAAACCAACAAACACTTACAAAGAATTGAGTTCCTAGAATGTTTATCCTCTGGTTGTAAACATTGGCGTATGCTCGTTGACGCTTCTATAAGATGGCCAGGTACGCGTCCATATGCTGTAAAAAGATGTGGAAACACTGTTACAATTCAATCGTAAAAAAAGTCAAATCCAGAAAATATTTGTAGCTTACCGAGTCAAACAACTCCATGTAGTTCTCTTCAAATCTGTGGAACCAACCCACGTCTACCGGCTCCATGATATCAACATCGCGCCTGTATAAACCAATTTTCTTAATATCAGACAAATTAAATACATTAACGTTGGTGCAGAAATAAAGTAACACATCTGATACTTACCCTACCCTTGTTGAACTGTTCTTCTTATATGCTTTGTAGGCCTCTAACTGCCCAGCATCTATCAACGTTGTAGGATTGAATATATGCTCTGATGCTACCGTCATTGTCCTAGGCCTCTTTGGACGAGTTGGGTCAGTGTATGGACTGACCAGCTACCACCCACGCTTGCACGCACAGGGGATACGGAGGATGCGGGGTGTGTCAGTGGGAGGAGGAAGGATCTCGTGGGATGAACCAGGTGTGACCACGAGAGGAGGAGGGATATTGTGGGATGATACGGCTATGACAGTGGGAGGATGAGGGGTCTCATGCGGTGTAACTGCAGAGCCAAGTCCGGTGGAAGAATTCCTAAGACGGTGATTTCGTTTTGACGAAGTCTCCTGCACCTCCAGAAGCAGGGGAAACTCAGGTGTACTGTCAGTACGAGTCTCCTGGTGTTCGCCAGAGCCTCCAGTGTCTATATCGGTACCCTGTGTATCAGGTCCGTCCACCTGTGTATCGGGTACGGTACCATATGTCTCTGGTAGGGAACCATCTACGTCTCTGACCGAGTCTGCCCCGTCGACAGGACTACGTCCACCCACGAAGACTCTGTATGAATTATCTCAATCATGAGACAGTAGGCCCTCTCATGCTATTTGTGATTTCGATCCCCACAAAGCTTGGACTAAGTCCATCAGCTACTGATGCTGCCTATTTTTTTATTCATCACTTCTCCGCAGATCATCCCGTAAAGCTAGGACTGAACCCTCTAATGCTTGGATTTTAAGCTCCAGCCGGTCCTGAAAAAAAGTACTCAACGTTATTCATGCATAAGTAATTGCATTTAAAATAAATAAATATAGAACAACAGTTTTAAAATACCTCGCGCACCCCTACACCGTCTCCTCGTGATCTATCTGCAACATTGTGTCCCGTCATCATAAATCGTACGCACCGCTGCCTCCGGGGTCTCTCACGGGACAACTCTGTGTCCGTATGCATCTCTTCAATTACACAACGTGCTCTACCTCCGGTATAACATCGTGCTCACTCGGACTCACTCTCAATGAATCCAGTATACCTTCTTGTTAGCCACCAAAAGGATCCAATATCACCTCCGCTATGCCCACATAATAGGGTTCACCCCTTTCAGCTTCGGTGGCCACAAATTCCGTCCTTGCAAACATCTGAAAACGTTGTTAGAACGTTGTGTAATTGAATTTATTTATTAACATTAACAAGTTAGACACTTACATGATCTGTGAATATGTTAAACAACCTATTCCCCCGGTTGTATCTTTAACGTCCACTTTAGAATTCGGGGATACATATCGGTAGCCACCAAAGTCCCGAATTGGATCCCAAGCTCGGGGATCACCTCAAAAGCAAAAATCTACAAATAAATATTTGTTATTTCCAAATTATGTATACACGATTACAAACGTAATTGATTTTATTTGTAAAATGCTTACCAAAAAGGTGTAAGATAAACCATAAATGTTGTACACCTCTACAATATGTTTGTCACGTCCATTTGCTTGCTGGCGTCTCTGGAACCGCTCCCGTCGCCCGTCAAGCGCATGCTTGAATGAAATTATGGAATAACTGTACACGTGTGTACCCCACGGGAGCGCGTCAAAACCGTCTAGATCATCCACCAGCCGTAACTGCCAAACTGGAATTTTGACTCTCTCGTCCAACCCTATAAGTATCCAGTTCAGTATATAGATGAGGCATAGTTTCACACTATCGTATGCCTGCTGAACTCGCCTCAGAAAATCTCTCAACTCGAAGGACGAAATCTCATCCTTACTGAAACAAATAATATGGTGTGTAATATTAATCTAGAGGGGGGGTTGACTAGATTTTAATTAACTTTTACCCAATTTTCATTAAGAGTCAAGTTGACGAAAATACCTCTATCTAGTTATAAATATACCACAAGTGTAATAAATGCGCAAATAGTAAAAACACTTGAGATATACGTGGAAACCCTCCAAATGGGAAAAACCACGGGCTGATGAGTGTGTCACATTAGAACCTCGAATCCACTAATGATAAAGGAATTACAACCAAATCCCGGTTTAATCCTTCACCACTACCTAATCCCGGTATAAGTGAACCTAGTTCATCATGCTTGTGCTTTAAGCTACCTACTCCCGGAAGCAACGCAAGTCTTACTTCTCAATGAAGAGATAAAGTGTCCTAAGAGAATATATGATGATATTCAATGAACAAACAAGGCTAGGAAACCCTATATGCTTATCTAGGATAATGAGATGACAATTAATGCAATCCTAGATATCAAATGCTAAATGACATGTTCAAATAGCTTAGCTAAACATAGATCAAACAATTCTATGAAGCTATCACAATACAACACTCAATCATATCATCACAACAATCTCTAATTTGTATCTAGAAATATTCTAAGAAAATACAATTAATTGAAGAGATGATTTAGTAAGCAAAACACTTAACTTGTAAGAAGATAGTGAAAAACTTACCAAACAAGATGTGATGAAGCAACCCTATCCATAGATGCACTCTAGATGAACTTAGAAGATGCAAGATGAAGATTTGATGCACATGGGAATGCTTTGAGTGATTAAAAATGAGTTCTTGGAAGTGTTTTTGCTTTGAAATGTGTTCTAAGGAAGAAATGTGATATTCTGAACTCATGCACGACCTTAAGGCATTGAGTTATATATATATATAAGATCCAATCAAAGTGAAGTCATTTTGGAAAAAAACGTTCCAGCTTCCTCTGCATGCGCTGGTGACGTGCGCTGGTGACGTGCGCTTGTCGAGCAGCGCACCACCATCAGACAACTTATTTTTAAAACAGGCGTTGGTCGAGTAGCGTATCAGTAGCGCAACACAAGCGCAGATCCTCTGGGAAGTTTACGCTGGTGAGGATGCGCTAGATGAGTAGCGTACCACCAACGCACGCCCAGATTTTTCAGCTACGCGTGGGTGTAACATTGCAAATCAGTGGTGCAACACTAGCGACAGTCCACTATGAAAGTTGCGCTGGTGAGGTGCGCTGGTCGAGTAGCGCACCACCAGCTAAGGCCTATTATTTCAACACTCATATGCATAAAAACAATAAGTTCAAGAGTGATGAAATTGCATCCTCTGTTAATGCTTAGCATGACATACAACTTTCATAGCAAGATACAAATAGGTCAACAAGAGTCATGAAAACTAAAATGCACACAAGAAAACACTCAACAAATAAGATCAAGAGTTATACATGAATATGTGAGTGTGTGCAATTATCTCTTCAAAGTAAGTAAGCACAAGAATTTTACCTTTGATGTTTCTCCTCTTAAGGTCTTGAGAGCCTAAGTTACCCTTATATGAACCCCAACAATGTGGTTGTTCACGAAATAAGCCAATCAACAAATGAGGACTTTTCAATCTCCCCCTTTGGCTATTTCGTGACAAAACCACCACTCATATTGATCCTCACAAAACAAAATAGAAAAACACCGGGAAGATATTCTACATTACAAAGAGATAAACATAAAAAAAAACTTCAAGTCTTCAATCTCTTGTAGAACTACCAACCCTACACACAAGGCAAGCACAAATACTCTTTCCAAACCAAGTGCATGTGAGATGATCAAGTGAATATAAAACAAAAGCATTTGCATTTTGAAATATGAGTATGATATCATGAAATGCTCATGCAATGCTCCCCCTTAATGGGTCACTCCCCCTACATGTAATCTCCCCCTCAAACAAGTACACTCATGCAATGCTTCCCCTCAAAGCCAACACATGCTACTCCCCTAACATCACAATGCTAGGTCAATGCTACTCCCCCTTTTTTTCATGATATAGGCAAAGGAGAAGTCCTCAACTGGGTCACTCAAGGCAAAGAAAGAAAAGAGCATACAAGATTGTTGCATAATTATATAAGCCACATTTATGCAACTCTATTAATAGGAGAGAAACAGGGAGATTTATTTGAAGAAAATGTGTGAATAAAAAATGCTTTGCATACAAGACATGTTGCATTCAAGTCCAAAAACAATGGTATTTGGCAAAGTAAAATACAAAGGTTTCCAATATAATTCAAAACAATTTCACCATTTGTCATGAGAGAAGCAGGGATTTAGAGTTCTTATAAATATCAAGTTTTAAAAGCACTATATCCAACTTTAAAAACTAAACATGGCATGAGCAACTTTGCACCCTATTTGATTTTTCCGGGAGGATACCCGTGTGATAATAGCCATGTTCAACTAATAAAGAAATAGAGACATTGATTAAACATTTTAGTCTCACTAGCATTTTCACACAATGGGTTGCATTTAACAATTGCAATCAACAAATCATGCTTTATCATTTTTCATTAGCATATCATTTAAGAATCATCATGTCAAGGAGATAATTATAGGTCATTCAAACATGTACTTCCAATCTATATCTCCTAGTCCAAAAATGCATGTTTGAACATAAATATGACATAGATTGTAATCAAAGCAATGTTCACACTTATTTAAGAAAATATAATATACTATAATAAGTGCAACCAAGCTACTCAAGCAATCAATAAAAAAGCATAAATATTTTCAAAGAAAAATTGCATGCAACAAGTATACAATAGCTCTCTTTGCTTGAGTTCCCCATATGGGATCAAAAACCACAACACATTACTCCATTAAACAAATCCCAATAGATCTACTAAGAGTCTTGAATCTAGTAGTATCTAAGGGTATAGTAAATAGATCCGCTAGTTGATCATTGGTACCTACATGCTCAAGTACAATGCATTTGCTCTCAACTAGTTCTCTAATGAAATGATGACGGATGTCAATATGCTTAGTCCTAGAATACTGAACCGGATTCTTTGAAATATTAATTGCACTCATGTTATCACAAAAGAGAGTAAGAGTACCTTGATTGAATCCATAGTCGACTAGCATTTGCTTCATCCAAAGGAGTTGTGTGCATCCACTCCCAGCAACAATTTATTCGGCCTCGACAGTGGACAAGGAAATCGAATTTTGCTTCTTGAAAAACCAAGAAACAAGGTTGTTCCCAAGGAAAAAGCAACTGCCTGATGTAATTTTCCTATCATCACAATTTCCTGCCCAATCTGCATCACTAAAGCCTACAAGACTAGCATTAGTGTCAAAAGAGTACCAAATCCCATAGTTGGATGTCCCATTCACATATCGAATGATTCTCTTAACAGAAGAGAGATGGGACTCCTTAGGATCCGCTTGGTACCTAGCACACACACCCACACTAAAGGAGATATCGGGCCTACTTGCGGTCAAATAGAGCAAGCTACCAATCATGCCACGATATAAAGTTTGGTCCACACTTTTACCACTAGCATCCTTGCTTAGCTTCAAAGTGGTATTCATGGGTGTATCACAATGTTTGGCACTTTCAAGGCCAAATTTCTTCACTAGGTTTTTGGCATATTTAGCTTGAGATATGAAAATCCCATCATCCATTTGCTTAATTTGCAAACCTAGAAAGTATCTCAATTCACCAACAAGACTCATCTCAAATTCATGAGACATGACATCAACAAATTGTTGGACTTTGGTGTCATTGGTGGAGCCAAAGACTATATCATCAACATAGATTTGAGCTATAAAGAGCTCATCTTTGTTTTTCTTGATGAATAGAGTCTTGTCAACACTACCCCTAGTGTAGCCATTATCTATGAGATATTGGGTGAGACGTTCATACCAAGCCCTTGGTGCTTGTTTCAACCCATATAGAGCTTTGTTGAGGTGATAGACATGATTAGGGTGGTGAGGATCCACAAACCCTTTGGGTTGCTCAACAAACACTTCCTCTTGCAAGAAGCCATTGAGGAAGGCACTCTTAACATCCATTTGATATAACTTGAACTTGTGCAAACAATAAATGGATAAAAGAAGCATAATGGACTCAATCCTAGCAACGGGAGCAAATGTCTCCTCAAAGTCAATACCCTCAATTTGAGAGTATCCTTGTGCTACAAGCCTAGCTTTGTTTCTCACAATGTTGCCATCCTCATCGGATTTGTTCCTATAAACCCACTTGGTGCCTATCACATTGGTGTTCTCAGGCCTAGGAACTAGAGTCCAAACATCATTCCTTTCAAATTGGTTAAGCTCTTCTTGCGTAGCAAGAACCCAAAATTCATCTTCTAAGGCTTCATCAATTTTCTTGGGTTCTATTTGAGAGGTGTAGCAAGTGTAGCTGATAAGATTAGCCATTTGACGCCTAGTCCTAACACCCTCACTAACTTCACCAATAATGTCATCTTTGTCATGAAGTTTCCTAACCCATGGAGCAGATTCTTTTGAGTCCAAGTGAGGAATCTTATCACTAAGTTGTGCTATATCATCATCAAGATTAGCCTTTTCAACATTAGAGATATCAACTACTTTCTCCAAAAGGGAGTCATCAACTAAATCTACCTTCTCCTTATGATCATTAGTTTTGAGCCTAGTATCATCAATGACAACATTAGATGATTCCATTACGGTCCTAGTCCTTAGATTGAAAACTCTATAGGCTCTACTATTCAAGACATAGCCAATGAAGATACCCTCATCACTCTTAGCATCAAATTTGCCAAGTTGATCACGGTCATTCAAAATGTAGCATTTGCTTCCAAAGGTGTGGAAGTAGCTAACATTTGGATTTCTACCTTTCCATAACTCATAGGAGGTTTGCCTAGTGTGAGGCCTACGAAAAACTCTATTGCCTATGTAGCATGTTGTATTGACGGCTTTGGCCCAAAGATTCCTAGGGACATTATTGCTAAGCAACATCACACGGGCCATTTCTTGAAGAACCCTATTATTCCTCTCAACAACTCCATTTTGTTGAGGTGTCCTAGGTACCGAAAACTCATGAGAAATGCCTAGACTATTGCAAAAGTTTTCAAAGTGGGCATTCTCAAATTCCTTCCCATGGTCACTCCTAATTCTCTTAATGCTTTTAATCTTGGAGTTCATTTCATTTTGAATTTTAGAGCAAAGCATTTTAAACTTGTCAAAAGTTTTAGATTTTTCTCTAAGAAAATAGGTCCATGTGTACCTAGAGAAGTCATCTACACACACAAAAATGTATCTCTTTCCACCTAAACTCTCGGTTTGCATAGGACATATAAGATCCATGTGGAGAAGCTCTAGAGGTTGTTTGGTGGTTATATACTTGCCCTTTTTGTGCATAATTTTGGTTTGCTTCCCTTGTTGGCAAGGTCCACAAACACCATTAACCTTTTTCCCAAGCTTGGGAAGGCCTCGCACAATATTGAACTTATCTAAGATTCTTAAATCCCTAAAGTTCATGTGACCAAGTCTTTCATGCCACAACTCTATTTGTTCATCCTTGGACACATTACAAGACACACTTCTAGCCTCAAGACAATGGCAATTGTCACTAGACCTCATACCTTTTAACAAGGTTTTTCCATTAGGAAATAAGATAGAACAATCATTTTTCCTAAACAAGACGGAGAGTCCATCATCACTAAGATGTGAAATGCTTATCAAATTGGCTTTTAGACCATCAACATACAAAGCATTGGACAAGGAAGGTAATCCGGGAATGGAAATGGTTCCCTTTCATTTGACCTTCTTTTTGGATCCATCACCAAAGATGACATTTCCTCCCTCCTCCGTGCCTAGAGCACCCACTATCCAAATACCAAAAATCACAAGAATGAGCTTTCAAAGCAATTTGTGCAACATGGCAAATGTGTTCATCCTTTCTAATCCACCTAGGTGCAGTATTTTTCTTCCTAGTGGTCAATGGTACATGGGCTCAAAATGTCCTAGAATCATGTAAAGGTGTTCCACTTTTTCTAGTGACATGCATCATGGCTTTAGGTTTCTTAGGATCATGCATCATGGCTCTAGATTTTTTCTTTTCTATCATGCTTTCAATCCTATGCAATTTGATATACCTAAATCAATTTGGTCTAATGTGGCCATCAATACCACAAAAATGACATGTAGGTAAAAAGTTAGAATTATACCATATCCTTGAGGATGCACTGGAGCCTTCCTATGTCTTTGTGGTTGTCTTGCTTGTTGTTGAGGAGCTTTCCTTCTTTGTTGTTATGCAAGACTTGATTGCTTCCTTGGTTGGGCTTGTATGATAGGTGTCATCCCTTTGTGAGCTTTTGGTTGAGGGAAGTTAATTTGAGGAGCACTTGTTGGATGAGCTTGAGGTGGGCTTCTTGGTGCCACATTCACTTAAGCATTATTTGAACACTCTCATAGATCAAGCTTCTTCCTAGGAGTTTGATGAGGAGAGAACCCATTGAAGTTCATGCTTCTTCCAAAAATGGTCTTGCTTGCAGTGGATGACATCTGTCATCTTCAAACCCAAGCCCCTTCTTGTCACTTGGCCTCTTTCCAACATCTAGCATGTGGTCAAGTTTCTTGGTGCTTGAAATCATTTTGGACAACAACTCTCTAGCATCTTCAAGCTCATTCTTCAACCCTTCTTCACTCCTCTTAGATCTTTCCAACTCTTCATTTAGTTGGTCAACTTGAGTTGAGAGGTCTAGGTTTTCATCTTTTAATCTCTTGATCTCATTCTTGTTCTTTAATCTTGAGCTCTCAAACTTAGCCATGTAGTCCTTGAGATCCATCATATCCACTCTTCCATTTGTGGATTGTGATGAAGATCCATCATCACTTGAGTAGTCTTCCTCTTGACTATCATTCTCTTCTTCACTAGCATCTTTGCTCCTAAAACAGGATGTAAATGCTATAAAGTTAGCCACTAGTTCTTCATCATTCGAAGACTCATCTCCTTTATTAGAGTTATCACTTTCACTCCATGTGGCAGCCATCACTTTTCCCTTCTTCTTGTTCTTGTGATTTGCACATTCCGGGGTAAAGTGATCTATTCCACCACATTCATAGCATTTGACTCTTTTCTTCTCGGTCTTTTCTTGCCTAGGCTCAAACCTTTTAAAGGGAGCCTTTTTCTTCAAGTCTTGACCCTTGGATCCAAAGCCTTTCTTCTCGGCCTTGTAGAATTTCTTGAACTTCCTCATTAGCAAGGCCATCTCTTCATCCGAGTCATCACCTTCCTCCTTCTCAACTTTGGAGGCTTTTAAAGCAATATCTTTTTGCTTCTTTGATTGTGTGGGATTAGGACATTTACTATATTCATAAGCTAGAAGCCTCCCAATCGCTTCACTAGGCTTCATGTCATTATACCCACTATTCTCTTCCAAAGCCGTCACCTTAGACTCAAATCTATCGGGTAGAGATCTCATAATCTTTTGCTTGATCTTCCTATCCGAATAAGGATCACCAAGTTGATGACTTTGATTCACAATGTCCATCAACCTCAGTTCAAAGTCGTTGAAGCACTTATTCTCATCCATCTTGAGCAATTCAAATTGCGTTTGGAGAACTTGAAGCTTCGATTCCTTAACCACGTCGGTTCTCTCATGTGCAACTTCTAGGATGTCCCATGCTTCCTTAGCTATCCTAGTGTTTTGAACCAACTTGTATTGGTTATCATCCATTGCACAAAGGATAGCATGCATTGCCTTCCTATTCCACTTTGAAGCCTCAAACTCTTGTGCATTCCACTGAGCCTTTGGTTTGAGTACATCATCTCCTTCATCTGCAGGAGTCATCATGGGCGGAGTGTAGCCATCTTTAACTGCCATCCATGCCCTGTCATGAATTTGGCATATGTACGACTCCATCTTACCTTTCCAGGAGGCATAATTCAACCCGGTGAGAAGTGGAGGTCTAGTGCTGGAAGCTCCCTCATTGCCACCGTTTCCACTCATTGTGTTTAATGAATGAATGATATGAATGCAAATGTATGAATGATCTATACACACACAAAATGCAACACACAACAAAAAGAGCTAGGATCACCTATGTATGTCTAGGAACCTACTCTGATACCAATTGAAACAAATAATTAGTGTGTAATATTAATCTAGATGGGGGGTGAATAGGTTTTAATTAACTTTTACCCAATTTTCGTTAAGAGTCAAGTTGACAAAAATACCCTATCTAGTTACAAAGATACCACAAGTGTAATAAATGCGGAAATAGTAAAAACACTTGAGATATACGTGGAAACCCTCCAAATGGGAAAAATCACGGGCTGATGAGTGCGCCACACTAGAACCTCGAATCCACTGATGATAAAGGAATTACAACCTAATCCCGGTTTAATCCTCCACCACTACCTAATCCCGGTATAAGTGAACCTAGTTCATCATGCTTATGCTTTAAGCTACCTACTCCCGGAAGCAACACAAGTCTTACTTCTCAATGAAGAGATAAAGTGTCCTAAGAGAATATATGATGATATTCAATGAACAAACAAGGCTAGGAAACCCTATATGCTTATCTAGGATAATGAGATGACAATTAATGCAATCCTAGATATCAAATTCTAAATGTCATGTTCAAATAGCTTAGCTAAACATAGATCAAACAATCCTATGAAGCTATCACAATACAACACTCAATCATGTCATCACAACAATCTCTAATTTGTATCTAGAAATATTATAAGAGAATACAATTAATTAAAGAGATGATTTAGTAAGCAAAACACCTAACTTGTAAGAAGATAATGAAGAACTTACCAAACAAGATGTGATAAAGCAACCCTATCCATAGATGCACTCTAGATGAACTTAGAAGATGCAAGATGAAGATTTGATGCACAAGGAAATACTTTGAGTGATTAAAAATGAGTTCTTGGAATTGTTTTTCCTTTGAAATGTGTTCTAAGGAAGAAATATGATATTCTGAACTCATACACGACCTTAAGATATTGAGTTATATATATATATATAAGATCCAATCAAAGTGAGGTCGTTTTGGAAAAAACGTTCCAGCTTTCTCTGTGTGCACTGGTGACGTGCGCTGGTCGAGCAACGCACAACCTATTTTTAAAACAGGCGCTGGTCGAGTGGCGCATCAGTAGTGCAACACAAGCGCAGATCCTCTGGGAAGTTTGCACTGGTGAGGATGCGCTTGATGAGTAGCGCACCACCAGCGCACACATACATTTTTCAGCTACGCGCGGGCGCAGCAACGCAGATCAGTGGCACAACACTAGCGACAGTCCACTGTGAAAGTTACGCTGGTGAGGTGCGCTGGTCGAGTAGCGCACCACCAGCGCAAGGCCTATTATTTCAACACTCAAATGCATAAAAACAATAAGTTCAAGAGTGATGAAATTGCATCCTATTTTAATGCTTAGCATGACATACAACTTTCATAGCAAGATGCAAATAGGTCAACAAGAGTCATGAAAACTAAAATGCACACAAGAAAACACTCAACAAATAAGATCAAGAGTTATGCATGAATATGTGAGTGTGTGCAATTATCTCCTCAAAGTAAGTAAGCACAAGAATTTTACCTTTGATGTTTCTCATCTTGAGGTCTTGAGAGCCTAAGCTACCCTACATGAACCCCAACAATGTGGTTGTTCACGAAAAAAGCCAATCAACAAATGATGACTTTTCACTTACCACCAAAGTACCGGTGATGTAGGCCGTTATCCACGCTAACATAGCTGCTCGTATCCGGTACTACTCCAAACCTTCATCCGGTGATTAGGCAGAATTCTATCTTCGAGAACCTCACCTCATGACTGCCTAACATAAACCACATCTCATCTGAGGGCCCATTATAATGCACCTCCCGCAGAAGTAGCTGGTGGATAATACCACCCGAAAACTTCACCGGGGCAGGGAATGGTCAATAAATGCCCAAAACAGGACACCCTTAACCGACATCGGTCTTCCTCAGCCCATTCTGCAGGGACCCAGTTAATGGCGTCGTCTATCTGGCCAAGGGCATCGAAATGGTCATGCCGAGTGACTTTGTCCTCTTACCACTCTTCCACTGGAATTTTCAGCGACTCCCTCAACCGATTCGTCATCTGAAATTGAACAACAACATAATTAATTTTGTGGCCCTGTGAAATCCTCAGAAATTACAAGCTCTAACCTTAACAAAAGCTCGGAGATTGAAGATAAAAGCTCGGACAGACAGAGCTTTTATAAAAGCTCGAACCGAGCTTTTATCATCAAGCTCCGAGCTTTTGTTTAAAAGTTGTAAAAGCTCGGATCGAGCTGTTGTGTAAAAGCTCGGATCGAGCTTTTGTGTAAAAGCTCGGATCCAGCTTTTGTATAAAAGCTCGGATCGAGCTTTTGTGTACAAGCTACGAGCTTTTGTATACAAGCTACGAGCTTTTGTATAAAAGCTTCGAGATATTGTACAAGCTCGGATTGAGGTTATATTAAAGCGTCGAGCTTTTATATAAAATTTAGAGATTCTGTACTAAATCTCGGATCGAGATTTTGTACTAAATCTCGGATCGAGGTTTTGTAAAAGCTCGAACCGACCTTTTATATAAAAGCTCGAAAGTGTTATAAAAGCTCGATCGAACTTTTATATAAAAGCTCGACGCTGTTATAAAAGCTTGGATCGAGCTTTTGTAAAAAAGCTTTGAGCTTTTATATAAAAGCTCGACATTTTTATAAAAGCTCGCACCGAGCTTTTGTATAAGAGCTTCAAGCTTTTGTACAAAAGCTCGAAGCTCGATTCATCTTCTTCAACAACTTGTTTACAAATACAAAACCCTAACCTAACCCATTTTTATTATCAGATCCATAAATAAAACCTAATCTAACATTTTCATTCAATTAATCAACAACCAAAACGATACAAATTCAATGCTCAACTAACATCGATCGATTGCAATATTCTGTTCAACGATAAACTAGTTTCTAAGTTCTAGTACCGTCGCCGTGAACACGAAGCCGTCGATTCACCTTTTTTTTATTTTATTTTTTTTTATTTACTTTTTCTCTCTTTCTGCACAACGAAAGTGATGGCATGGATATTTTAGTCTCTACACTTTAAATGATACATTTTAAACATAATTTATTAATGTGTCAACCCCCAAAAATGTACCATTAATTTTTTAAACCCCAACTTTAATAGGATAGGTGGAGGAAGAGGTATAAAATGAATCGAGCCAATATAAACACGGCATGACCCAACCTGATATTCTAGTACGGCATGTCACGGTGTATGGGTTGGGTATGATAAACACAGCACGGCAGGTATGTCATAGCTTACCTTTTAATAATATATTGATGAGAAAAGTCAGTTTTACCCTTTACTTTAAAATAAATAATTTAAAAGATTAAGGGTAAACTAGTAATTTCATATTTATATTTTGTAAACAATTTTAAATTATTTTCATCTGCAGAAACCTGATTTGAGTTGGGTCGTGCCACACCATGTATCGTGTTAACTCTAAAAATCGGGCTGGGAGTCATCACAACCTATGGCTGTGTATCTGTCTAGTATGGCTCAAATCTCTACGTAGGTACAGATCAATCTGATCTCGTTATTAATTTTATTTTATTGAATAATTTTATCACTTGAAGATGATTAACATATAACTATGACTTCAAAAAAATAAAAAGATTACTATATAACTATGTTGATCTCTTTTCTCTAATCTAAACATGTAAGGAATTATTTGCATCGCAAAATATGATGATATAATATGAATGAATATTTGTCGTAGTTTGGTGGAACAAACTAATTATATGATTAGAATTTAGAAAGTAGGGTTTGGTAACCCAATAAATATTCCAAAAGGAAAAAAACAGTGTATTATTATTATTATTTTCAGGGGAAATTGCACAAAAACTTCTGACTTTAAGAGAAGTTGCACACATATTCAACTTAGGCTCAGTTTGGTATTGATGTGATGTGGGGAGAAGTGTTTTTAAAATTGCTGTGGGGGGGAATTGCTTTTGGAATTGCTGTGGAAGAATCAGCTGAGTATTTGGTAAACTGATTTTCAAAAGTGCTGTGAGAACGAAAAGTAATTTCAATGTGTTTGGTAAACTGAAATAAAAAGTGTTGTGAGTGTGTAAAATTACTAAAAGGACATAGACATCTAAATGGTACTAATGTGCTATACTTTATATTTTTCTTGTTTATTTGTGTTTAGTGTTATATAATTATGGTACTTTATTGAATTAATTAGCCCCATTTTTTATTCTACTTTATTTAATTAATTAACCTTATTTATTTATTTCTTTATTTATTTATTTTATTCTACTTTATTTATTTATTTCATTTTTATTATACTTTATTTAATTAATTATCCCAATTTTTTATATACAGTTATGGTAACATTTTTTTTTACAGAAATATATATCCATTTTTTTTTGTTAAATTTCGTTAAAGGCAAGGAAAAAATTGGAAAGTTAGTAAAATTTCATTTAATATCACTGTACCATGTTTTCTAAAAGCAGAAGCCAAAATCCAAAAACATGTATTTGTAGCTTCTCAAAAACTCAGTTGGGAGAAGCTAAAAGTGACAAAAAGCACTTCCCCGCGATTTTACCAAACACCCTGTCTTAGGTCCAGAATCACTTTTGGTCCCAAAAGTAGCTGGGGAAGCAATGCCAAACTAATCCTTACACTTCATTACATAAATTTGTCCTGGAAAAAATAAATTTAGGGGTAAAATTGTTATTTTATTAAAATAATTGAATAAATAAATAAATTGTGGAACAATCTCAAATATTTTATAATTACTATTCTACCACAATTAAAATTGTAGAATAGACAGAAAAACCTATAAAAAAATTAATTGAGAAAATTTTAAAAATAAATAAACAAATAATAGGTGGATTTATCTCCAATGGTGGTCAATTCCACCTAAAGTTAGCGGTGTTTGTGCAACTTGCTCAGATTACTACTATAAACTAGTCTATTTTATCATATAAAATATAAGTGTACTCATTAGTTTTATGTACGGCAATATCGGCTAAGAATGTCAATGGATCGAGTTCGTTTGGGTTTGGGAAAAACCAAACCCAAACCCATGAAAGAAAATGACATTCAGACCCACGAAATGTAGCGGGTTTGAGTTCAGGTTTCACCAGCAGATTTTAGCAATATCTAAACCACCCACCCACGAACCCGCGAACTCCGGAGGATTTGTTGTTCCAAAGCAACTCACTCATGTATGTGTCACTCGGTCCGAATCAAACCCAGTTGCCAGCAGCCATCCACATTATTTCTTCTTTCAAACTTCAGAGAAAATGAAAAAAAGTAAGAGTAAAAAAAAAAAACTTTAAAATGTCTGAGAAGAAGAGTTTAAATTTTGAAGAGAAAAAGAAAAAAGAAAAATAAATTATAGACAAAATAAACGGAGAAGATGGGTTTTAATTTTGAATAGATAGTGTGGGGCAGTGGGGGTTGAAGATTGAGAAGAAAAGAAAAGAAAATGAAGACTAAAGAAAACAAGAAAAAGAAAAATAATAATGGAAGATACTTTAAAATATGAAAATATAAATAATGGGGTCCAACTAGGGGCGGTAAAATTCCCCGACCCGCCCCAAACCTGTGGGGCCCTAACCCGTTTAGAGCGGGTTTAGAGCAGAAAAAACAGGTAACGGGGTGGGTTTGGGGGCAAATTTCTTGACCCGATCGGGTATGGGGCTGTCCCTTTTACCCTGACCCGCCCCGTTTGATCCGCAATATATATATATATTAAAAAATGTTGTATATATTTTGTATTTTTGTTTAAATCATTTTGTGATTTGTATTTTATACTTTACATATGAATTTAATATTTATTAAACATAATTATTGTGTTATATTAAATTCAAATTTACGTAAACAAAACGGGTCAAACGGGGTGAGTTTGGGGCACCCTTGCCCCATTCGGATCGGGTTTGGAGCAGATATTTTTTACCCAGCCGGGTTACGGGTCAGGTTTGGGATGAACGTTGAAAATCGGGTTTCGGGTTTGGGGTGGCTCTGATCCGTCCCGTAGCCACCCCTAGGTCCAAATGTATGTGATGTAAGATAAAAACAAAATATAAAAATAATTATTATAATATTATTTGTTAAATAATTATTAAATCAAACGGGTTTATGGGTTCAGATTTGTTTTTTTTTTTCCGAATCCGAACCCGAAACCATGACAGGGTTGAGATTTCATATCCAAACTTGTCCATGAGTTCTATTTTCACATATCAAACCCTCTCCAAACGGGTTGAGTTTGGAAGGATCCTACGGTTCGGTTTTAATTGTCATCTCTAATATCACCTATCAATTTATCTTGAATGTTTTAAGGTTAATGGTGAGCTTAAAATAGAAAAAAGAAGAAAAAAGAAAAAGAGGGAGCAGGTCTTAGAATGTAGTCAGTTGACACAAGTGCTGGGCAGTTTAAGATTAGGTTAGGTCAAGCTCTAGAAGAATGACAACAGTCCATGGCATTCAAAGAAGAACAAAAAGGGATGATAATATTGACAGCATAGTATTTACTAGCAAGCATTAACCGAAAAGGGATCAAAATATATACTAATTCATAATGAAAATCATCAGGTTCGAAACATTCACATATCTTTTGTCCGATCGTGCAGAGAGATAAATAGTTCCGCAATCCCTAAAAAACAATTATAAACAGCAATATTTATATTAAGAAAATAAAATACAGACGTTTGCACCTAAAAAACAATTATAAACAGCAATCCCTTCAGTTAGTTTCAAGGAACTCAGATTCCAATATTTTAAGTATAATTGGAGATGATACATGACTGAAGTAAACTGGCAGAAGTTGAATCGGAAGTCTAGACCAAAGGCAACATAATCACATTTGAAATCCGAAAAATTGGTGAATACAAGCTAACCCTTTATATTAAGTAATTACATACATACATTATTTCAGAGAGATCATAGTGATAATGAAAGTTTTCGAGAGACGATTCCGGATTCGCTTTCTGTAACATGGCTATAACTATAAGCAATGTAGAAGGTGATTTTTGCTAATAACATGAGATGGTCTGGCTTTTATATATCAGTTTTCAGCAATCAGGCCCTGAGAAAGCTCCAAGGTCCCATTCCAGTGCCAATCCTGCAGATATAGTTGTAAATGAATTAAAGAGGATTCTAATATTGCGTCACTGCAATCCTTGTTAGATGTTAAAATCATTACTTATTTGCGTCTCTTCAAACCATGTAAGGGAAATGATTTTTCAATGTATTTTCCGGGGAGTCTAGGCAGTATAAACTTCAAAATCTTGGAAAAAAAGATGGAAGTAAAGCTCAAAAAACAAATTTCTTACCTCAAAAAGCCAGCAAATGTACGCAAACTCATATAAATAGATAAAGCAATCCAAATGCCAACATAACCGATACTCGAGGATAGTATAAACAGGCACAAAATGCTCACTACTGCCACCAAAACCTGAGGGTGAAGAAAAAGAAAATGAGAAAAAGAATCTGGTTGGTCGTTGTGAAAATGAAGGAAAATGAGGAAGGTAGTTGCAGGCTTGTCACCAATTTTCCTTCTCATTCTCATTAATCTAACTAAGCTTATCATCTTACAAGGGCTTTTACATATTAGACATACCATTGAGTAGGCAGAATATGCAAAATCGGATGCTCCATAGTTGATGCCATCGAAAACAAAGGCTAATGCATTAATGGGTTGAGTAACTGCAACAAACTGATCAGCAACAAGGAAAAATGTTTACTCCAGAATCATCAAAATTCAATGAATGGAAAATAATAGTGTTCATGTAGTTTTGTGAGAGTAAGAGACAAGTACCGGAATTCCCACACTTATAAGTTGCAGAACACCAACATCCTTTGTAAATAATCCAGAAGCAAAATGTAACGCGACTAGAAGGATTACTGAGAGAAGTAGCCCCAGAACCAAGCCTAGCTGCATACAGGGCCATGAGCAGTTAAACAACATGATAAATAGAGAAGGAAAAAAAATGTTGGTGTTTATGTTAATACATTAGCAGACCTGCAAAACACGAGAAGCAGTGGTTTTTGCCAATTCATAATCCTTCTTTGCAAATGCACTTGCAAGGATTGTCTGATAAAAAAAGGTAAAATTGGGTTAAGAATTTATGATCCAGTATGCAGAGGGAATTTGAATGGAGACAACGTAGAGAACATTTGAATGCAAGGGTGGAGATAATAAGCAACAGAGTAACAAAAACTGACAGAGATGAACTTTCAGTACATCATTAGTTGCAGAGACTACGTTTCTAATTCTAACTCCAAACTGATGTTGCCTGAAAACAAAAGCAATTTGTGAATAGAAGCAATTTGTGAATAGAAAGGTTTTGCAAGTATCTGCAAGAACTCAGATCAAGCATGTGTTGGAATGATTGAATAAGAAACAGCAAGAACTTTTACTTCTGATTCTTCTTTCTTTTTCTTTTTACCGGTAGATATTTACGCTATAATAGCTAATCAATTTATTAACATGAAAAATACCACAAAGAATAATTGCTGATACATATTGCCTCTTAAAAGAATACTAATCAATCGCTGCCGTGAAACTTCCCAACTTCATTAAGATAACACTCCTTCCCAAAGAAAAAGCTTAGGCATGCATTAGCAGCAAAACACTCTTTCATATGCTAATATGATCCTTAATATAATTCAGTCTGCATACCTCTTTCTGGCCCTATATCATCGGTAAATGTCAGGTTCTTATGCTGCATCGTTGTTAAAACAAATTTAATTCATTGGACTTCGATTAAATCAACAAAATAGGAAAGTGGAATAAAGTTCTAAATTTTGGAATTAGGTTAGATACTTAGGGCCCGTCCTGTAAGCGTTTTTCAGTTGTTTTTCAAAAATAAAAATGAAAATGAAAATGAAAACAAGGTTTTTGGTTTAGTTTCGAATTCAGAAAACGCGTCTGGTAGCATATATTGAAAGCTTTATTTTGAAAATGAAAACGGAAAAAACACGTCTGGTAGGTTAACCGAAAACTATCAAAAATTGATTACATAATTAACCAATATAATTTTTGTATTGTAAATTTTAAATTAAACAAAAGTAACACATCAAAAATTAATTCAAAAAAACATATCAAAAAATGAATTAATCAAAACTAAACTCTTAAATTATAAATAAATAATTACAATATATATGTATATATATATATATATATATATATATATTACTATATAATAAAAATATAACTGTATATATGATATTAATATATATATATACATATTATAATATATATATAATAATTATAATGTATATATATATATATATATATATTATTGTATGAATGCTTTTAGTTCTAGTTGGAAATAAATTATTCTTGAATATATATATATATATATATATATATATATATATATAGAGAGGGGTACTTTGGTCATTTAAAAATCTTGTCCCGTCTTATCCTGACCATATGAAACGTATAATAGTACAATTAATAGTAAAAAAAAAATTATATAAAAAAAGTGAAAAACAAAATGAAAAACAAAAACAAAAACGAAAAACAAGTATTTTGTGTTTTTCAAATCTTTCACTTTTAACACTTTTTTTTTTTTTTTTTTTGCTTTTTGAAAATAAAATGAAAAACGGTTAACGAACGCGTTTTCGAAATCGTTTTTGAAAAATAAAAACGAAAACGGACCGAAAAACAGCTGCAGGACGGGGTCTTAGATGGGATGAAATTAGCTATAATCCCCACCAAAAATCAAACATTCAAATTCTCCAGCTGAGACTTTGTTCCAACCGGAAAGCAGATAAGGATGCCATTGGTATGTGAACAAATAGGGGATGATGACTAACAACTTCAGCAAATATTTCCATATAGGCATTATCATTCCCTTAAAATTTTAAAAGCACCACATTTATGACTTTGTATCAAATAGTATATATATGCACTTAAAAATTCCCTAGAATTTTGATTACTATATCCAAATCAAAATATATAACCATGGAACTTGATGAAAGTGAAGATATTGTATGCATGGACAAACAGTTGTGCTATACATTTGTCTGATTGTTACTGGGTAACGGATTTTATCCCAAGCTATTAGTGAAATGCAATTCTTTAATATAAACATGCATGGTGATGGTGTGAATTACCACCATTGTTTTGTAGTCGCAGTTACTTGGGGAAAATCATTCTTACTTGTCCAGCAATGGCAAGCCCATCAGCAAGCAAAGAGGTTGCAAGCCAAATCTGCAAGCAGACCTGAAATGCAGCCATTGGTGTTGATCCCTGCCTGGCAGCCAATGATGCTGCTATGGTCACACAGAACGTCACAGCTATTACTCTCACCATTAGCAGAAATCCTGAAATAAAGCAACCAAAATATGGTAACAAACAAAAAAGTATGAATAGTGTCTTGGTCTATGTTTTGCCGGTCACTATAAGAAATTAAGTGGAATGGAAATGAAGAATACATTGAAAAAAAAGGAAAAGAGAGAGAGAGAGAGAGAGAGAGAGAGAGAGAGAAGTTAAGACACCAATCTGTGCTAACAACATGATAAGTCTACCGTTAATCAAAAGGCATACACAGGGTAACATAAATGAACACAAAAGACTGAGATGGCCAACTGGTACAAGAAAATCTATGTTAAGAGTCTACAGTTGATATTATCCGAGTCTTATTGGAAGAAGCACCAATACATGTATGTAATTTAACAGTTGGAACTTATGCAAAACCAACAGCCTTTCAAACCATATGTTTAGTGGAATTGTGATTAGATTGGGATAAGGCATTTAGATTGCTAAAGTTAATTCTCCACTTAATGAAGATGGCCTATTCTTTCAATAGTTTTCAAGTTGTAATATTATATGCGGATAATGGGAAAAAGTAAATTGTATTATTTGAAGAAGTATCTATCTGAAAATTCCATGAACAATGAAGGCATAGATTTCTTCATCTTAGAATGCATGGAAGAAACTGAAGACAAATAAATACTTTTTAATCCTCACCATTTTTAAGAAACCGACCGAATTGTAGATCTTTGAAACTTGGAGGTAACAAATCAACTTGTTCGATTAATTTCCATAAGAGTATCAAGGAAATTAAATACCTGTATCAACAGCACACCAATTGGTAAAAACAAGGAGAATAAACCAAAAAAATTCAGAAATCACAATTATGGCACGACCATGAGGTTAGAAACAAGAAAAATTAAATACAGCAAAATGATCAGAACTTACTGGGAAATGACATGAGCGATGGCTGCTCCATTAACACCCATATGGAGTATGAACATGAATATTGGGTCTAAAACAACATTTGCTATACTTCCCACAACTACATCAAAACCCGAAATCAATTAAACGATAGATAGAAGAGAATAATTCATAAAGTTAAAGTGAAACGGGAAAAAAAATACATATTAATACCCAGTTCTGCTCATCAAAAGGAAAATGGCAGAAAACAATGTCTGTATGTAGCTAAATATTTACAATTTTACATAAGCAGATAATGATTCATAAAATAAAATGATTAGTATATCATCGTCATATATTTAGCTGTAGCATATTTTTTAAGACCATTTACAGACCATTTTCTGTGATTGTCTTGGCAACCTAAGCAGTTGTATATTTAGCTGGTGTTAAAGAGGAACAAATCTATATCACTATATGTATAGAAATCTAATTATCTGACAACTAGAATAATCTGACTGATAAACAGATCTAAGGATTTGATCCACCTACCGTCAGTTTAGATTGCAAACATCAACTGCCATACCATATGAAAGCAAAATTGGGACAGAAGAATGTTAAAGTTCAACCAGATTCCCCAAAACGGTCAATTTACCCCTGAAACCAAGTAAAATATCCTCCATTGATCAAGGTGTATCTACACATCCCATGAAGAAAAATGGTTCCCTATGGTTTCCCTTAACATCTATAAACAAATACATCCCCTGAATGAAGATATGCCAAAGAAGATAGTGAAAAATGGGAAATGGTATCACAAGTTTTTGAAACAATAATTTGAGTGCTACAGAAAAACCATTTTAAATCTGGAGAACAAATAATTAATTCAAATGCTAGAGAATGAGATGTCTAAATATAGATTTGTAAGTCATTGATAGTCAATAAAAGATTAAAAAAATATCACAGAAAACAATGTAAACAATGATGAAAGAATTGCTTACTGGTAGCATAATATGGGGTTTTAGTATCCTTAAATCCTCGGAAGATCCCTTGCACAGCTAAAGAGAGAAGAAGAGCAGGAGCACCAAGTGACCTCAATGTCAAGTATTGTAGTGCTGGCTTTATCATAGGAGAATTCTGCACATAAAAGGATCATCTTACTTCATTATTTATTAGAACCTAGAGGCATCAAAGTTAACCAAGAACAGCAACTCTGCGAGAAAGATAAATCAAATACAATGCTCTGTCAAGAAAGTACTTTTGTTGGTTCAAGTGGGGCTTAAGGTACTCCCCATTTAATAGAACACTTAAGAAATAGTACCCTCAAAATTTAACCATTCTAGCATTACTACCAGAACACTTACAGAATGCACACCCATGTAGTTCAAGATAGGTTTTGCAGCCAGAATGAGAAATAAAGCTTGGATGAGCCCAAGTACACTGCCAATAGCCAGTGCTGTAAAAGCTGATGGAATGTGCATTCTTTCATTATGAGATTTTGCGCTCATGGATTGCATATTGCATTGAGATTCTGTTAGTTAGAAATCACACAAGATTAATTAAGAAACCGTATGAAAAAAAAATTGGAAAAAAACTTCGTGTATTGGACCTTTATATGAGAATGAAATCAACCCATAATATAGCCCTTCAACAAGATGATAAGAAGAAAAATTCAGAAACCATACCAGATTGTGGTAACAGCTTTTCCATTTCCTTGTTGATGACAAAACCCTTTTCAAGGATCTCATTTTCCTGTGCTTCAGCTCTCAATCTTCCAGTAGTATCTTCCTCCGCAACAAAAGAAGTTGTAATACTGACAAGCGGGAATATTGCAATCCTGGATACTTGATTAAAAACAGCAATAGAAACTCCAACAGCAGCGAGCTCTACGGATCCTATAAGGATTAAAAAGTTAAAATAGAAACCAACGATTGTATAATGTATTGACTGCAGTGCTAGCTTACAGAAAAGATCACACTAATAGTAACTTAAAATATTAAGACAAGTCATATCAGATGACCTTGTGCATATACTGAATATATTGGATGATGTTATACAGATATTGAATAGCAAGGCAATTGTTTCAACAACAAGAAAAGGAAGTCCATAAAGCATCTCATGATCGGGATTTAAAGAATGTGATAGGAACCATAATCTTGTTTATATCATGCCACTTAAACAGAACCAGCATACCACAAAAACAAATTATAGTATAAACATGCAATTTATTGAACTTGATCTTCATTCGTTTCTAAATGTTTTTTGTTATACTATCCAGGAGACAAACCACAAGTCCAAAATTCAGGATTTCATGATGCACATTTTCCCCCGGATCCCCAAATCCCCACGTCCCTATCCCCATATGGGGAAAATTGGGGAAATGGGTGGGGATGGGGATGAAAATCATCCCCAAATTGAAATGGGGATGGGGATGGGGATGGGGATGGCCCCATTTCCCTATTTTCCCCAAAACATATATAAATATAATTATATATATATTTTTTATTCTTTGAAAACCCTAACTTATAAACTCATTTACTCTTTGAAACACTTTATTTTGTAATGAATTTTATTTTGTACTTATAATGCACTAATGGATTTTATTTTGTATTTGTAATGGAACGTTTTTTTTTTGTTTAATTTGGAATTTTTAGTCAAACGGGAAAATGGGGAGAATGGGGGAAACAGGGAAACCAGGAAAAAGGGGAACTAGGGTTGGGGATGGCGATACCTCCCCCCAAAATTCCCCATCCCCATTTCCCCTATGTGCATCTCTTTTCACCACTTTAATTCATGGTTAGTTAATCACTAACATTAGAGGTGATGATATTTTTTATGCATAATGCATTATTAAATCGAGATCTTTTACTAGGATGCATAGTATCATTAAACAGACAGCCTTTCAATCTATTTCATACCATACACAAACAATCATAGTCAATTATATGTCAAATATAAAGCGCAGTTATACATAGATGTAGTGAAAACAAACCTATATGGCCAATGAACGCTGTGTCGATCAGAGAAGCAATAGGGTCTGCTGCTAAAGCCAGGGTTGCAGGAATAGCAATTCTGGCTATTTCCAGGCCTAGGTCATCCTTTGCAAAGATATTCCTGGCCACCCCATAGTGGAATTACTTATTAGACAAAGTCAATTCTTATGACTAATTAATTTCTTACTTCTAATAAAAAAAGAATAACATAAAACTTCAGGGAAGCTTTAAGCTACAAAATAATCCACAAAACCTGCAAGATAGTCTGGTGCCAAACAACAAGAAGCTTATAATTTGAAAGATTGATGAAATTGATATTATGTTGAATAAAATCAGCATGATTCATCATAGAGATTACAATTTTATGACTACAATAAACAAGTAAAAATAATAACATTCCAATGCAGAAAAGTGGAAAAGATAAGAAAAAAACAACACCACCCTCTGCCATTAACAATAGCACTAGCCGTACATTTCGGATCAGACATGCTGAAGATCTTATTGCATTGAATACCTTGAGTCCTTGAAGAACATAAAGGAGGGAACATTGCAGATATTCTTCCACATATGCCGAATAGCATCAATGGTCATGATTAGAACGAGATTATGTGCAGTGGGTAGAACCCGTATGCCAGTTTGTGATAGAGAAATTTCAAAAGAATGATCGTAGAGCATCACAAAACCACAAGAACAAATGGTAATATGTATCAAAAGAAATGGTTAAAAAAATAAAGTTGAGAGAAAGATTGAAAGCAGGGGCAACAAGAATTAAGAGCAGATATTACCCAGAAATTTGTGCAAGAACAAAATTAATATTATAATCCAATTAACAAAAGACCCCTAACAGAGAAAGATTGGATAAGTATATTATATATTTATTAAAAAGAGGAGAAGTGTAGTTCAACTAACCATTCTGTCTCAGATACTGCATGAACCTGCCTCAGTTAGCTCATAATACTCCACAGGTACTATATTACTATATAGTATTCATCATAGAGGCCCCACAAAACCACAAAACAAAGTGAGAACCAAAAACGAGACATATTGTCTGTAAAAAGAAACCAAAAATTATCACAAAGTAGAAAACATAATACAACATACTATCGGAATCCGAAATCACCGTAATCTTACCTTACAATGAAGAGGTTATCACTGTGATCTGAGAAGTGTTTCTTGCAAGTTACGTTGTGTATTAAATTATATTTAATTTTTACTAGGTCTTTTCTTTTGGTTACAAAAATAGTTCTGGTGGTGAAAACAGAGGAGGGTCTTGACTTGGGACTTGGGAGTTAAATTGAGCAAACAAAAAAGAGAAAAAACATTCTTCCAAATAATATCCGACCTTGGTAGAGTAGGGTCTTTGATTGGAACTTGTAACAATTGATCATCTTGCATGGTCAAAATGAGTTGCAGGAATCAAAATTAAAGGAAACTACAACTGACAAAGCATCTAGAATCATTTTAAGCCTCTGCAGAAGAATTGCTGTGAAACACTATAATGTACAGTGTATCCAAAAGAACAAACATCTACAAGTTCAGGGAACAACATAAGAAGCCATCTGTAAAAAAAATCGGCATTACAAAAGAAAAATGGATGCAAATCCTTATGTTTCTCATTTATGGACCTCGAACACCGGAAGTTGATACTGAAGATAAGACTACAATATTCCACCTGCTTTTACTCTTTTTTTACAAAAATTTGGATAAGGATACATAAATTTCGTACAATGCATTTACCAGTAGTCACCACATGAACATTTTCCATCCTCAAACCGATGGAATCGATTGTTATCCCTCACAATGATTACTCTTCCAGAACACTTGGACATAAATTTAATTGCCGTGTGACAGTCACCACAGACTCGTAAGTTCTTCATAACTCTTATAGGTCTATCAGGTGGGAATGTAATCATTCCAAATGCAATAGCCAATCTCTCACTATGGTACCTAATTTTCTGACTCTTTTCTATGCCATCCACATCTTGCAACACAAAACTTGTGTCTGCAACATAACCAACTTGCTCCATTTCTTCCCCGAGTTCCTCTAATTTCTGATAGATCTCTTTGGTTCTCGAGTGACACACATCTCCTGAAGTAAATGTATGGACCATATTTCCCACCTCAACCCAACTAAGACCTGTTTCCTTCTTCACCCCCAGGTCCCTAAGCTTCTTCCTAGCTTTTGCTGCATCTTCCCACCTTTCAGCAGCCGCATAAGCATTAGATATCAACACGTGCATGCCCGAGCTCATAGAACCCAGCTCAGTAACTTTATCTGCTGTATATGCTGCTAGTTCGGTATTTCCATGAATTCGACACCCTGTCAGCAAAGCTGCCAAAATAGATTCTGTTGGTGCTATGGGCATTTTCTCTATTATTGAAACTGCTTCCAGTAATTTACCAGAACGGCCTAGCAAGTCCACTAAAGAAGAATAATGCTGAGGTCCAGGTTCAATCCCATACTCCTTCATCAGCTCAAAGAAATATTTACCCTTCTCAACTAACCCTGCATGACTACAAGCATACAACACACCCAAAAATGTAATGAAATTCGGTTTCATCCCAAAACTTCCCATTTCTTTGAACAAATCAAGCACTTTATTTGTATGAGCGTGCTGAGCACACGCAATCAGCATTGCATTCCACGTTCCTAGATTCCTCACGGGCACTTCCTCAAAAACCTGATAAGCTGCTTCAACAACCCCACACCTGGCATACAAAGAAATCAGAGAACTGCCCACAAAACTAGATAACTCAAAGTTGGTTTTCACACACAAACCATGTATTTGCTTCCCCAACTCAAGAAGGGTCGAATCACCACAAACACGTATAACACTGGAAAGAGTGAAATCATTCACTTTCAAATCAGTACACAAAGCTTGCTTAAACAACCTCAAAGCCTCCTCATCTTCACCGTATTGAGTATACCCATAAATCATCCCACTCCAAGAAACAACATTTCTCTCAGGCATTTCATCAAACACTTTCCTAGCAATCTTCAAGTCGCCGCATTTCGCATACATGTCAACCAAAGAACTCCCCACAAACACATCACCGTCGTACCCAGTTTTCACTACAAGACAGTGTATACTCCCACCAACATCAATCCTTCCCAAAATGCCGCAAGACTTGGTGGCGCTGGGGAATATATGGTCGTCCGGGTGGACATGCTCGCCAAGCATTCGACGAAAGTACTCAATGGCAAGACAAGGGAGCTCATTCTGGGCAAACGAGGAAATGATGGAGCTCCAAGTGGTGGCAGACTTCCGAGGGGTTTCGTCGAAGATTTGGCGAGAGAGCAAGGGGAGCTGGCACTTGGAGTATAAGTTGATGAGGTGGTGGGAGACGAGAGGGAGGGTTTGGAGTCCTGATTTGATGATGTGGGCATGGAGCTGGAGACCCTTTGGGAGGCTCCTCGATTGGGTCTGCGAGAGGAGGAGATTGCAGGTTTGTCTGTAGCCTTGTTCGAAGCCTGATTGGTTAAAAAGGGTTTCTGGGGGTTTAACGACTCGAATATTGGAAGACAGTGAAGGAGATGGAAGGGGTTTTTTCAAGGCTTGGAGCATTTAGACTTTAGAGGGTCTCTGCTTCAACCTCTCGGACTAGTTGGCGGTTTTAAACTTTTAAGCACAAGTCATGAGTTTATTTGGTAGTGTTTTTGAAAGGTTAAATTGCAACGGTGTACTTGATGTTTGTTCAAATTGCAGCCGGATCACTTTTGAGTTTTGCCTAAATTATTGTACCTTTTACGTAACATTTGACTGATCAAATATTATGAAATATCCAATTTACCTCTCAACAATTAAGAAGTTATTTGTTTTTTTTTTTCACTTCAAATTTAACGGATATGAATTAAACTCATTAAGTTGTTTAGTTTATTTTTATAAGTGATCAAACAACTTAAAAACATTAAAAAAAAAACTTAAAATAACAATTAAAAAAATTCTTAACTTTTAACTTAATTCTAAATTACTGGATTACAATTAAAATATTATATTCCAAGTCTATCCATAATCCGTCTAAAGAATATATATTTTCAAATTTATCCTAATTTGATATGGTATAAAATTCTTTCTTTTAATAAATTACTTATTTTAAATGGCTTTTAGAAAAAAAACCCTAATTATTCTAGAGAGAGAAAAATAACTCTCATAAATCTTTCTAGAATTGAACAATTGAATTTCTCTTCTACCAAATTTTCTTTAGAACTCTTTATTGTTTTTTTATTTATTTAATTATTTATGGATATATATATACGTGTGTGTGTGCATAGAAAGCAGTGCATATACAAGAACCTATTTTCAAAAAAAAATCAAGAACCTATTTTTAACTTGGTTTTCGGTACATATATTCAGGAAACAAAAAAGAAACAAATAAAAAAAACAAAGATAGTTTCTTGAATTATATATATCGAAAATGTGGAAAAACGTGAAAAATTGAACTTGAACCTATTTTTTTATCAATAAATTGAACTTGAACTTTATTTACAAAATATATAAAATTATATTCTTTGACGATTATTTTTTGGTTAAATTGAAATTTGTTTATTAGAGAACATACAAAATCTTATAAAGAATGTTGCATGTTAAATTACTTCTTTTAATTGGTATGTGTATAATAAATGTAAAATTACTTATTTTTAGAAAAAAATATTTTTAAAAACAAACATGTTGATAGTAAATTCAGATGTGAAGAATATCAAAACAAACATATCATTTAGGTTTAGATTTCAATACATATTCAGTCTACAGCAAAATTAAGGAACGTTCAGTCTTTTGACAAAAAAAACAAACGACCAATAACTTCTTTATCTATCATTATAATATTTTAATTTTTAATTGTTTGAAAGAATTTTAATTTTTAATTTTTAATTTTTAATTAAGGTCCAGTTGCTCAAACATTCATGACATTAGACCTAATTGTCTGTCCATGCAATTTTTATTCATAATTACACGAACATCCCCTATTGTATCTAACAACGAAAGCAAATTGCAAAGCTAGACTACGGCTCAGTTTGTCATTACTTCCCCAGCTGCTTTTGGGGTCAAAAGTGATTCTGGACCTCAGACATGGTGTTTGGTAAAATCTTGGGGAAGTGCTTTTGGTCACTTTTAGCTTCTCCCAACTGAGTTTTTGAGAAGTTACAAATACATGCTTTTGGATTTTGGTTTCTGCTTTTAGAAAACGTGCTACAGTGATATTAAATAAAATTTTACTAACTTTTCAACTGTGTCCTTGCCTATAACGAAATTTAACAAAAAAAAATGGACTAATATTTCTGTAAAAAAAAATGTTACCATAACTGTATAAAAAAATGGGATAATTAATTCAATAAAATAGAATAAAAATGAAATAAAAAAAATAAAGTAGAATAAAATAAAGAAATAAAGAAATGATGCTAATTAATTAAATAAAGTAGAATAAAAAATGGGACTAATTAATTCAATAAAGTACCATAATTATATAACACTTAACACTAAACACAAAAGAGCAAGAAAAATGTAAAGTATAGCACATTAGTACCATTTAGATGTCGATGTCATTTTAGTAATTTTACACACTCACAACACTTTTTATTTCAGTTTACCAAACACATTGAAATTGCATTTAGTTCTCACAGCACTTTTGAAAATCAGTTTACCAAACACTCGGCTGATTCTTTCCACAGCAATTCCAAAAGCAATTCCCCCCACAACAATTTCAAAAACACTTCTCCCCACAGTACAGCAATACCAAACTAAGCCTAATTAGCATTGGACCCCCCTGAAATATATGTAAAATCGTAAACCGTCTCCCTCGAACGGTTGGAAATTGACAATAATAGACGAAATGAGGACAGAAACCTTATTCTGTTTTATTTCCTTGCACGTGCGCCTAACATGCATAATTCAATGGGTATTTTTGTCTTTTGATTGTTAAAAAATATCAGGAATAATTTTTTTAATACAAATAAAAATTTAAATGTGTGATCATCTGCCTGGGTTTCTACATCTTCGACATCATCGGCCACGACTCATCTTCCTCCATAATCTCATCCTCATCTGTTCATCTTCAACCCCACCACTCAACCACCGCCATCTCAATATCTCATCTCTCCTCTTCTCTCTCCCTAAACCCTTATCTCTTCTCTTCTCTTCTCTCCTCTCTTCCCAATCTCTTCTTCCAAAAACCAAACCCAAATCAGACCCACTGGCAACCATCCACCACCACCATCTTCATCAGTTTTTTCTCTATCTACATACAGGCGAGAAGATCGAACACTCTCTCTCGCGCATCACACAGTCTCTCTCTTACACACAACATCCCGAATCGAACCTCTTCAACCGCTACAAATCAACTGAATCGATCCCCAAATCGGCACTGTTGGTGGCTATTGTCTCGTGGGTGTGTGGGTGTTGGTGAACGAAGAACTGGTAGTGGTTGTGGGTGTGTGGGTGTTGGTGTTGGTGGGTGGTAGCTGAATTAGTTTGGTGTGATGGTGGGTGGTGGCTAGATTTTGGAGGTGGTGGTGGTTGGATTGGTCTGGGTTGTTGTGTGGTGGCTGGATTTGGGGGCTGGTGGGAGAGGTTTCTAGGTTCATTTTGGTTATTTTTGTTCATTTAAGTTTTAAGGATCTATGAAGCATCATCATATGTAATTTCGAATCTTTGGTGTCATGAACTATACAAATTTGGATTGATTTTTTATTGTTAATTCATTGGTGTCTTTGAATTCAAAGACAGCAAAACTTGGAGAGATTCGAGAACAACTTTCAAACAAGAAATCCGATGGGAATTTGGCATTAGTAAAGGAAGAATCCATGACAAAACTTACAGCTTTGATGAAGGGAGTAATGATAAGTGGGTTTTTTTTTTTCATTTTCTCATTTTAATTTTTTAAAATTTCATTTAATTTTTATATTTTTATATATTTTATATTATATGGATCCATTTGAATAAGATGGAGGGATGGAAGGTGGAAAACAAATCTGGAACTCTACATTGAAGTTAATTTTTTTAAAAAAATATAATTCCAATTTTACACTTACATGTGCAATGCACGTGATAAGAAGATGGACGGAATAAGGGTTCAGTCTCCATTCCGTTCGTTAGGGTGCGTTTGGTACCCAGACGGAACGAGACGGAACGGGACGGAACGGGGCGGAACGGGACGGACGGAACGGGACTGGATAGTTGTTTCATATTGTGTTTGGAATATCTTGAACAGAACCATAGACTGTACTATTATATGTTTGGTATGATTGAGATATGACAAAACAAGTGATTCAAATTACTAAAGTGTCCTCGGTATTTATTTGATTTTATTAAATAAATATTTTTATATATCATATTTAATATTAATAATAATATTGTAATTAAAAATTATTTTTATATAGAGTTGGTTTGATTTCATATAGAATTGTATGGAATTTATTCATTTTGATAGACTTATAAAAAATAGAAAATAATGAAGAAATAAAAATATTATTTTTATTGAGTTTTTCCCCAGATCTTTCCGTTCTCTTTTTATCTTCAACCTCCGTTATCCAGAATCTGTTCTGAAATCAATTAATTCCACAAATCAATTTCACAATATTCTTAATCAATTAATATGTTCTTACAAACAAATCAAAAACAAACCCAGAAATCAAACCAAACCATTCGAACCAAAACACAAACAAATCGAAAACAAATTGAAAACAAATATGAAAATAATTCGAACCAAACCCAGAAATCCAAACCCATAAATCCAGATTCAATCCGACCAAACTCAGAAATCAAACAAAACCAGTCAACACCAAACCACCATCATCGTCGACCAAACCAAACCACCGTTCACAACCAAACCCAGCTTCAATCAAACCAAACCCGGAAATCAAACCAAACACAGTCAACACCAAACCACCATCATCGTCGACCAAACCAAACCCAGAAATCCAAACCCAACTTCACAACCAAATCCAACTTCGATCGAACCAAACTCAAAACCGTCCACCACTGTAACCACCACCGTTCACCGAACCCAGCTTCAATCAAACTCATAACTCACCGGATTCAACCATTGATTTCGTCCGCGATGAGTTAGGCGATGAGTTACGGCCGTTTGGAGAGAAGATGAGAGATTGAGAGATGCGTTGGAGAGAGGAGAGAAGATGAGAGATTGAGAGAAAGAAAGAGAAGAGTGGTAGGGTTTTAATTTATATAGCTGTAATTTAAAAAAAAATTGAGGGCAATAATGTCTTTTCCAGACTTGTCTCATTCATGGGACAAGTCTGGCCGAGGGTCTGAGGTGGGACAAGATTTTATGGTTTTTATCCCATCTCGTCCTGTCTCGTCTCATGCTAATAGCGCGTCAAACGCGAGACAAGAGAAAATTGTCCCGTCCAATCCCGTCCCATCCAACGAATCAAATGCACCCTTATTGCTAATTTCCAACGGTTTGAAGGGTTTATCGCCAAAAGAAAACATTCAGGATATTGGGGGATGGGTCCAATTAGTCTAATTCTAAATCTGCAATATTTGATTCCTGAGCTACATTTTGGACAACTACTTGCATAAGGAGTGCAAGTGCCATTACTGAATTTTTCAAAAGCAGAGAACTCATGTCTATAGAGTGCACATCAACTGTTTTCCTGATTCAAAAGTTGTCAGCAGTTTAATTAAAGCTTAATTAGGGTTCTCATTCTCAAATTATTACTATTTTTTTACTTCTTACAGAAGTCAAGTCTATCTCTGTTATCATCAGTTTAGGTCTGAACTTTGAAGAAAATTCTCATTCATTTCTACAGTCAATCAATCAAACTTGCTTCATTTTTCCTTGGAATCTATCTAACAATTTAACATGAAAATGTCCAGATTTGACATCGCTTCATCTGTATCTATATAAATACAGATGATGAGTTTTCTGCATATATATTACCACTTCATTAAAGATGAAACCTTTTGTTGTTGCTCTCATGGCTGTCGGATTTGTGATTGCATCTCTTCTACTTTTATTTTGTCTGCGTGATCGTGGCCAAAAAAAGAAAGAAACTCAACTGCCCAAGACAACGCGGAGTGTGAATGTGCGGGATGGAGGGATGGTTATTCTGACAGCATATGGTGCTTCGATAGCTACTACAGCTGCTATTGGTGATGGTAGTGGATTCAACGTGGAGGCATTGGTTGTGGTTGTGGTGGTGGTTGCGTTGGAGGTTGTGGAGGTTTATATATCGATGAGTTACACATTTTGATGTGCAAGTGTTCTATATATATATATATATATATATATATATATATATATATAGAGGTGAATTCATAAGTAATCTAAAAATTTATTGAGTTATTGCTTTTAGCCACCATTATATTTTTTATAGTTTTTATCAATATTGACCACTTTTGGATATTATTACCCTTAGATTTGAAATGGGCGGTGAAAAATACAATTCCAAAAGTTTAACTTTTCTTACATCAAGTAAAAAAACATTAGGGTTACATGAAGCAAAAAAAATGAAATAGAGAGAAAGAGAGAAAGGAACTGTCGCCGTGAGAAAGGAACTGTCGCCGTCACTCTTATTGTTGTTCTCTGTCACCGTCGTTGACGCTCCCAGTCGTCGTCGCTACTGGTCCCAGTCACCGTCGAGTGTCACTGTTGGTGTCTCTCCTCGTCGTCGTGGCTCCCTCCCGTCGTCGTCACAAGCTTTTTCTTCATCTGACCAGTTTGTTGAAATCTGATACCCGAATCTTGTTCTTCTTCATCATTGCAATCTTTTTCTTCGTCCTTGCAATCTTCTTTATCATCTAGGCCGGTTCTCGATGATCGGAACGATTTATATACCTATTTGAGGTCCTCATTACCTAGTTTTTGTTTTTGTTTTTGTTCTTGTTTTTTAGCATATTTTGGTATATTATGTGTTTGTGAGTCTTGTGTAGGTACATGTTCCTTACGGAAGGTATTTTAGCTTAATTGAAGAGTTTTGGAGGTTAAATGACAGAATTTGAAATAACTTATTCAGACATCCCAAATTTGTAAGGTCATATCTCTCTCCTTCAATCGAACTACATCTCCCATTACCACTTTTCGGAAAGCCCCGGAAGTCTTCTTTCCAATGCACTTTACAGATCATGATTCCGAGGTTTCTGAAGAAAGTTATGATCATTTTAGTAATGGTACATAGAGAAGAGCGGTACACAACCGCGCGAGACCAAGTTACGAACCGTGTTTTGTACCGTTTTTTGTACCATTTGTTTGGGCAGAAAGCTCCAAAAGTGATGTGCAATACGCTGTGTTGATGTGTACAGCATATCAAACCGCACTTCTGGGCAGAAATACGTTTTTCAGCCATTTTCAGAGGGGTATTCTTATATTTCCACCCAAAAGTCTTGCCCTAACCTCCCACACTATAAATATCCCATTTTCTCCTCATTCTTCAGACCTCTTTTCTCCTATTTTCCCCTCTCACGCCTCTTCTCTTCTCTCTTCCATTTTCTTCCATTTTCTTTCATCTTTTGCTCCTATGGAGGTTTGTCCTCTATGAGAGCTCACCATACACCTCCACATCACCACTATACACTTCCTCCATCCATCTTAGAGTAGATTACAAAGGAATCATGAGCCAAATTCAAGCTAGGAAGGCTATGAGCATCTTTGGAAGACTTGTCTTCAATGGTTTGCTCTTATTTGCTCATTTCTTTGTATTTCTTGTTGTTTTTGATGTGTAACACCGAATTTGGGAATTTGTAAACCTTTCACATGTGCTATATATGTATTTTGTACTTAAATTCATTTGGGTTTTATTTTGCTCTTTGATATATATATTTTTATGCTTTTAATATGATATGTATGTGTATGAATTGTTAGAAATCAATATGTGTCCATGATTGGGTTTAAGAGTAGTTGTAATTTAGAGTAGAAATTAGATACCCATGATTGTTGATTGATTGATGGATGACTTGAAATTTCATGTATTGAGTAATTTGAGTAATAGGGATTTTAGCCCCAAAGTGTAGAAAATGTTTCAGTTCAGGCTTTTAGTTGCTAAATTGATCTTGGTTCATATCCTTGTTCTTAATGGGTCTTTGTATTAAGACACGATTATCCATCCACGTGACATGATTGGGTGATGAATTGATTGTGGGAAAATTCCCTAATCAATAGGATGAACATTTAACCTAAATTGAATGTTCTTAATGATATAACAATCACTTTGTTGCATGTAGTTGTTAGGTAAACTTGTTTCCCATGTTTAGCCATCCTAAGGAGTTAACTAAACCGAATCTTTGGCCTAAAAGTAAAGACCACCGATACTTCTTTTGTACTTGAGTAGTTATATGGATGTTTTGAATGCTTAAAGCTTTTGCTTAATTGATCACTTTTGTAACTGATCCATGGTTAAATGCTATGTACCGAGAGGAGACGCGTTTGACAATGCTTAGATAAACATTCACTATGCTTGACTAAAAGTGCTAGAACCACTAGGCTAGCGTATAGGGTTCGATTTGTATTTCACGTGCTTAATGGGTTCATATATATTGTTCGGATTGCTCAAGAGAGATTTCAGGTATATATAGATATTATCTCTAATATATCGAGAGAGATTAGAGATTAATTAAGGGGATACGAGCCTATGTATAATTACACATTTGAGGATTAGGTGAGTCTAGAACGTAATTAGGAGGATTGTCACGATTGAGTCGTTTCCCTAGTGTAACCACATTTCATGCATATCTCCATTCCATCTATCATTGTATATATTATTCATATAAGTTATTTAGTTATATTATTATTCACTTTTACGCACACACAACCAGTGTTGCAGAAGTCGACGACTAGGGCCGACTAATCGCTCGACGGTGGTCAACCGCTGCAATTCACTGGTAGTCGACTGAAGTAGACGACTAGACTCAAATCGGGTCAATTCAGAGCAAATCGGGTCAAGTTGGAGCAAATCGGGTCAAGTCGGAGTAAATTGGACCTAAATCGAACCTGGGTTTTCTCTATTCTTTGCCAAATCTTCTCCTCTGTTCTTGTTGCCGTCATCCGTCGCCTTTAGTGTCGTCATCGTCGTCGTTGTAGCCCTCGTCAAACCTGATCTTCCTCTCGCCACTCGTCAGTGGAACTGATCTTCTCTCTCACCGTCGTCGAACCTGATCTTCCTCTCGCCAGTCGAACTGGTCTTCTCTCTAGCCGTCGTCGAACCTGAATTTGATTGAGAATTTAGATTAGTCTGTGACTTTGATTGAAGAAGTGAAGAACCAAAGAAGAGGAATCGAGAATGAATGAAGATGAAGATTGGGAATTGAGTGGGAGAGAGAAAGAGCGAATCTTTGGAAAATATGTGGTGAGAAATAATACCATGCATTGAGCTCACCATAACAATACTAATAAGTGAATTGACTTTGACTTGACTTGATTCTCAATGGTCCAGAGATTTTTTAAATTTGATTTTCTTTTTCTAGTTAAATATATGAAATATTTTGATATTTCTTTAATTATAGAAAAAAATATTTTAAAAAAAAATTCCAGTCTACCTCTGGTTTACCGTCGGTCGACTTCCGACCATATACCTAGTCCCCGATTAATCCCTCTAGGCGCTAGGCAGTGGGTTGCCGCCCGATTAGCGCCTATCGACTTTTACAACACTGCACGCAACACACGAGTCCTCTCGAAGTGTTGTAATAATAGCTAGAATTAGAGACGATCGGTGAATCCCACCTCCCTGTGGATCGATCCCTTGCTTGCCGCTGTGCTAGTCTCTGTGACTTGCGCCCTTATGAGGCCGGACTTAAATGTTCATATTTGAGACACCCTCAACGACGTGTCCCGATCAAATTATTTAGAGTATACCTTTTGTGGCTGATTTGATCGGGACACTTCGTTGCAGTGTCGTCAAATATGAACATAACAATCTACTCTGCAAAGCAAATAAAAAACAGTGAAATCAAAGCTAAAACTATTAAATATCAATGAATACGCTACCTCCCTAGCAGCAGCGCTAATTTGATCGGGACACGTCGTTGCGGTGTCGTCAAATATAAACATTTAAGTCCAGTCTCACAAGGGCGCAAGTCACAGAGACTAGCACAATGGCAAGCAAGAGATCGATCCACAAGAGGTGGGATTCACCGATCGTCTCTAGTTCTAGCTATTATTACAACACTCCGAGCGGACTCGTGTGTTGCGTGTGCGTAAAAGTGAATAATATTATAACTAGGGAAACGACTCAACCGTGACAATCCTCCTAATTACGTTCTAGACTCACCTAATCCTCAAATATGCAATTATACATAGGCTCGTATCCTCTTAATTAATCTCTAATCTCTCTCGATGTCTTAGAGATAATATCCATATATACCTGAAATCTCTCTTGAGGAATCCGGACAATATATATGAACCCATTAAGCACGTGGAATACAAATCGAACCCTATACGCTAGCCTAGTGGTTCTAACACTTTCTAGTCAAGCATAGTGAATGTTTATCTAAGCATTGTCAAACACGTCTCCTCACGGTACATAGCATTTAAACATGGATCAATTACAAAGTGATCAATTAAGCAAAAGCTTTAAGCATTCAAAACATCCATATAACTACTCAAGTACAAAAGAAATGTCGGTGGTCTTTACTTCTAGATCAAAGATTCAGTTTAGTTAACTCCTTAGGATGGCTAAACATGGGAAAAAAGTTTACCTAACAACAACATGCAACAAAGTGATTGTTATATCATTAAAAACATTCAATTTAGGTTAAAGGTTCATCCTATTGATTAGGAAATTTTCCCACAATCAATTCATCACCCAATCCTGTCACGTGGATGGATAATCGTGTCTTAATACAAAGACCCATTAAGAACAAGGATATGAACCAATGTCAATTTAGCAACTAAAAGCCTGAACTGAAACATTTTCTACACTTTGGGGCTAAAATCCCTATTACTCAAATTACTCAATACATGAAATTTCAAGTCATTCATCAATCAATCAACAATCATGGGTATCTAATTTCTACTCTAAATTACAACTACTCCTAAACCCAATCATGGACACATATTGATTTCTAACAATTCATACACATACATATCATATTAAGAGCATAAAAACACATATATCAAAGAGCAAAACAAAACCCAAATGAATTTAAGTACAAAATACATATATAGCACATGTGAAAGGTTTACAAATTCCCAAATTCGGTGTTACACATCAAAGACAACAAGAAATACAAAAAAATGAGCAAAGAAGAGCAAACCATTTAAGACAAGTCCTCCAAAGATGCTCCTAGCATTCCTAGCCCGAATTTGACTCATAATTCATTTGTAATCTACTCTAAGATGGATGAAGAAAGTGTATAGTGGTGAGGTGGAGGTGGAGGTGGAGGTGTATGGTGAGTAGAGATGCACGTTTAGGGAATGATGATGAATATAGGTCCTCTCATCCCCATCCCCACTTCCTAGACCATTCCTTCATCCCCCCATAATTTCCCCATTTGGGGAAAATAAGGATGGGGATGTTTGAGGGGAGGTCTCCCCATCCCCATCCCCAGTTCCCTATTTTTTCCATTTTTTCCTGTTTTCTCGTATCCCTTGATCCCTCATTTTCCCATTTCCCTATTTAACTAAAAATTATAAATTAAATTAAAAAAAGCAAACATTTCATTACAAATAAAAAATATCAATGCATTACAAATTCAACATAAAATGTTTCAAATAATTCAAATGTATATTATAAATATATTTATATACTTTTGGGGAAAATGGGGAAATGAGGATCTCTATCTCCATCCCATCCCCATTTCAATTTAATTGTGGGGAAAATGGGGATGGAGAGGGGTTCATCCATCCTCATCCCCATCCCCATCCCCATTTTAATTTGGAGATGAAAATCATCATCATCCCCCCTCCCCCCCATTTCCCTATTTTTTCCACACACAAAAATCCCCAAATATGGATGGGGGTGCGGGGATTTGGGGCCCCAGGGATAAATGTGCATCCCTAATAGTGAGCTCCCATGGAGGAAAAACCTCCATGGGAGCAAGAGATGAAAGAAAATGGAAGAAAATGGAAGAGAAGAGGCGTGAGAGGGGAAAAGAGATGAAGAGAGGTCTGAAGAATGATGAGAAAAGGGGATATTTCTAGTGTGGGAGGTTAGGGCAAGACTTTTGGGTGAAAAGACAATAATACCCTTCTAAAATGGCTGAAAAATATATTTCATTCCAGAAGTGCGGTTCGATATGTTGTACGCATCAACACAGCGTACCACACATCACTTGTTGGAGCTTTCTGTCCAAAAATGAAGTACAAAACGCGGTTCGCAACTTGGTCTCGCGCGGTTGCGTACCGCACTTCACTGTGCACCATTACAAAAACGATCATAACTTTCTCTAGAAACCTCAGAATCGTAATTTGTGAAGTGAGTTGGAAAGAATACGTTCGAGGATTTCCGAAAAGTGGTTATGGGTGATGTATTTCGATCGGAGGAGGGAGATATGACCTTCTAAAGTTGGGAGGTCTGCATAAACTATTCCAAATTCTGCCATATAACCTCAAAAACTCTTCAATTAAGCTCAAATACCTTCCGTAAGGAACATGTACCTACACAAGACTCACAAACACATAATATACCAAAATATGCTCGAAAACGAGAACAAAAACTAGGTAATGAGGACCTCAAATAGGTATATAAATCGTTCCGATCGCTCGACTAAGGTAATTTCTGTGTGTTTTCTTCTTTAGTTTTTGTCAATTACAATTTCTGGAATTTGTTCGTTTGAGAAATTTCAGTACTTATAAATTAAAATGAATTAATGGAGAGTTGATGATGATTGATACTTATAGTTTTGAAACTCTAATTTTCATATGTGTCTTTGGGGTGATTTTGATATTGGTTTTGAATTAAGAAATTTTGAATTTTATGTCAGATGCGATGCTTGGTGTCGGTTGACTAGAAATTGTGTGTCAAATTTGTATGTTTTTTTCCAATGCTTTGATATATATAGATATTGTTCAACTTCAGAATACATAGATTACTGTTATGATTAGAATAATACAAAAACAAAAACCAAGGAATTCATAATTATATAATAAATTTTAATGCAATTTTTTATTTTTGTGATTTTATAGATGGAGAATATGAATTTAGAGGATTTTCTTATCAAACCGAGGAATTTATGGTTAAGAAATTCCACCATAAATTTGTATAGCAGTTTGAATTGGCTGCCAGAGATTGCTAAGGTTCTTAAACAAGTAAAACAGTTGGGTGTTTTAAGAAAGACATGTTTCGGGCACCTACTTGCCATCCTAAAAGAGGTGACTTTTTCGACGGGCGTAGTGCATAACTTATTGTTGAGGCAGATATGTATACCTGAAGTGACCCGTGAGGATGAATTCCACTTCTTAGTAGGTGGTAAAGTGGCCAAATTCACGAAAAGAGAATTTTGTTTGGCACAAGCCTAAAATTTGGGGTGATGTCTGACATTTTTTTGAAAACTTATCGTGTCATTTCTGGTGGGATCCACGATATATATTTCGAGGGGATGAGAATGTGCAACTGAAACATGTATGGGAAAAGTTTATGGGTGGTCAATTTGAACAACCAAAGGATGGTTTGAAGATGGCCCCGGTATTGATTGCCAATAATGTTTTGTTTGGACAAGATTTGAGAAGGAAAGTGTCACTATGGCTGTTTGCATCGGTGGAGGATCTAGAATCCTTTAATTCTTTTCCATGGGGAAGTTATGTGTATATGATGACAATACACTACCTACACCAAGGTTTTCGGTCTGCAAATGCGTCAAGGAAGTTCGTCGTACACTATAACTTATACGGCTTCCCTTGGGTTGTATTGGTGAGCTTTCAAATCTTATTTTTAAGCATTTGTCCATAATTTTATTTTTGAAGTTCAATTGTTAATAATATTGTTCAAATTGTAGATATGGACTGTCATGTAACTTCATTATTAACTAACATGTAACTTCATTTTGCACTGGCATGTAACTTGTAGCATTTAACATTACTGGAATTGTGCATTAGATTAGTCTTTATATTTTGTGATTAAATGAATTAGCATGTAACTTCATTCTGAACTGGCATGTAACTTGTAGCATGTAACATTACTGGAACTTGTGTAGTTAAATTGTTAAAAATTTGTGAAATGCCAGTTCTAGGCGATGGAAGCATGCAGCTCATTAGTTGAATTGGTGGGGAACAACTTATGTCACATCCATCCCCGTTTGAAGAACTGTAGTATTTTTAAGAGGCCTCACAATTTCGTTGTCAAATTTGTAAAGTATGAACAAGAAGTGAATGAGGGAAATGTATGTTTTTTTCTTTCCTAACCTAAAATTTAGTTTTCTTTATTTTAGTACTTAAAAAAATCATGACACTTCTGTTAACTATACAGCATGTTGTGCTAGAGGTATTAAATCCAACTGACGATGAGAAGATACAGACTTACTTGGTTTGTGTGGACACAAATTTGTCTGAAGGTCCACAGTTTGTTCCACTCAATTATGATGATTGTGAGGAACGACCTAATCATGATGCTAATGATGATGGTAATGATGATGATGATGATGATGATGATGCTAATGATGGAGGTCAATCACGACCTAAACAGACGAAGAGGAAGATGTCTCCTCAGAAAGAAAAAAAAGGGAGGAAGGGCAAAAAGGACGCGTACATCTCCAGTCATGTCATCGGTAATTTGTTTACTAACCGATAAAATCATTTAGTTAAGTAAACTAGAAACCGATACTCAAGCTTTTTTTCTTTGTACGCTTTAGGTGGGTGATGACTCGACAGACTCTTCGAGAACAATAAGGGAACTAATGAATTCAATGCCAAAGCACTTTGAAGACATTGTGAAGAATGAGCTACAGAAGGAGGTTTCAGCAATGGAGAGATGCCTAAACAAACGGCTTGACGGGTGGACAAAAGGTTGGATGATCTTGTTCAGCCACGTCATCTGGTAACTTCAACTTACTAGCATGTAACTTGGTTTTGTACTAGCATGTAACTTGTTTTCCATAACATAAGTGTGAAGTTTGCGTTGAAGCAATACTAACAAGTTCATCATTTCAAAGTATTGAAAGAAAATCTAAGCCCATTGATTTAATTCGCAGTGATATATGTGATTTAAAATTTATTTAAATAAGAGGTGACAACAAATATTTCATCATATTTATAGATGATAGCACAAAATACTGCTATGTATATTTGTTGAAAAGCAAAGATGAATCTATAGAGAAGTTTAGTCTCTATAAAGCTGAAGTTGAGAATCAACTCAACAAGAAAATCAATGTACTAAGAAGTGGTTGAGGTGGTGAGTATGAAGCATCGTTTGGTGAATTTTGTGCACAACATGGAATTATACATCAAACCATTGCACCATATTCCCCTCAACAAAACGACATTGCAGAACGAAAAAATTGTACCTTGAAAGAAATGATGAATGCAATGCTGATAAGTTCTGGATTGCCTCAGAACATGTGGAGTGAAGCTATATTGCCTAACAATTACCTTTTAAATAGGGTACCCCGTAAAAAAGTAGACAATACCCCATTTGAGCTGTGAAAAGGAAGAAAGTCTTCTTATAAATTCTTACAAATGCGGGGGTGTCTTGCCAAAGTTGTCGTACCTACACCTAAGAAGGTGAAAATAGGTCCGAAAACCGTTGATTGCATTTTCATTGGATATGCACATAACAATAGTACTTATCAATTTTTTGGTGTATAAGTCTGACATCCCAGATATACACAAAAACACGATGATGGAATCTAGAAATGCATCATTATTTGAAGATGTATTTCCATGTCAGTTCAATGGTGAATCAAGTTCGTCAAAATGAACACATGACGAAAGTTGTGAGGACCAAGAACAAGAAGTTGAGGATAAACCTAGACGTAGCAAAAGAGATAGAACATAAATATCTTTTGGTCAAGATTTTCTGACCTATTTGCTAGAAGGTGAACCTTGAACTTTTATAAAAACCGTGATCTCTTCAGAAAGACTCTTGTGGAAAGAGCCTATCAAGAGCGCAATTGATTCCATTCTCCAAAATCATACTTGGGAATTAGTGGACCTTCCTCCGGGATGTAAACCGCTAGGGTCCAAATGGATTTTCAAAAGGAAAATGAAAGCGGATGGATCAATTGATAAGTATAAGGCCAAGCTTGGAATTAAATGTTACAATTAACGAGAATGCCTAGATTACTTTGATACATATTCTCCTATGACGAGAATAACTTCCATTAGGATGATACTTGTAATCGCGGCTTTGCGAAATCTTGAAGTACATCAAATGGATGTGAAAACAAATTTCTTGAATGGAGCACTAGAGGAAGAGATCTATATGGAACAACCAGAGGTTTTTTCCGTTCCAGGACAAAGAAAGAAAGTCTGTAAGTTGGTGAAGCCTTTATATGGTCTAAAACAAGCACCAAAGCAATGACATGAGAAATTTGACAATGTTATGATGTCAAATGGTTTTAAGATCAACGAATGTGACAAATATGTTTATGTCAAAGACACCGGAAATGGATATGTCATTTTGTATCTATACGTTGATGACATGCTAATTGTTGGTAGTGATGATAAAATGATCAAATCTATCAAGGAGGTGTTAAAATCAAGATTTGATATGAAAGATATGGGACCAACTGATGTAATGTTGGGAATAAAAATCTCAAGGACATCGAACGGACTCATTCTAAGTCAATCCCATTATGTTGACATGATTCTTGAAAAATTCAACAAAAATGATTTTGGAATATCCAGAACACCAGTAGATACAAATTTACACCTATCTAAGAATAAAGGTGAGAGCATCTCTCAACTAGAATATTCTAGAGTGATAGAAAGTCTGATGTACTTAACAAGTTGTACAAGACCAGACATAACTAATGCAGTCAGCAAATTAAGTAGATATACGAGTAATCCAAGAACTGATCACTGGAAATGAATAGTAAGAGTATTGAAGTACTTGCGATTCACTCGTAATAATGGGCTGCATTATACCAGATATCTTGCAGTCCTAGAAAGATACACTGATACAAACTGGATATCTTTTATGAAAGATTCAAAATCCATTAGTGGGTATGTATTCACACTAGGAGGTGCGGCTGTAGTTTGAAAATCTTCCAAACAGACATGTATAGCCAGATCAATAATGGAATATGAGTTTATCGTTCTAGATAAATATGGTGAGGAGGCTGAATGGTTACGCCAATTCTTATAGGATATTCCAAGATGGCCAAAGCCTGTGCCAGCAATTTGCATCCACTGTGATAGTCAATCAGCAATAGGAAGAGCACAAAACAACATGTATAATGGGAAGTCTAGACACATATGTCAAAGACATAACACCATTAGACAACTTCTCTCGCCTGGATTTATCTATTGACTATGTAAAATCAAAAGATAATATTACGGATCCGCTAACCAAAGGGTTAAATAGAGAGTTAGTTTAGACATCATCGAAGGGAATGGGACTAAAACCCATGAAATAAAAAATCAATGCAATGGAAACCCAACCTAGTTGACTGGAGATCCCAAGATTTAGGTTCAATGAGACAACCAATTTGTAAGACTTAGCTAGATCACTGTGAGGGTTACCCTCCAGTCCATTCCTATGATGAAACAGTGATGTCCATAGGGAAAATATTAAACTATGTTTTTAATGATTCTTATGAGTAGGAATTCTAAGCATTAGAAATATGAGCAGAGTAATACGGGTTACTTTCAATTAAGAAATCACCTATGTGAGAGAGAAGTGGGGCCGTTTCTAAAAGAGTACAGTGAAGAGTTATATTATCTAGTGACTCTCATAGAACAAGACATATGTTCATGGCCAAAACGAACATAACAATAAGAACCAAATTAGGCCTGGAAGATGCCTGTGTGAGGTGTGTTGTCGTTTACATAAAATGGCAGAACAGTTCAAGGATATCACATCTACTGATCAGCTAGTAAAGTAAGCATGCTTTTACAATAGAAGGTTTAAAGGGTAACACCTACCTATCCTATGCAGATATCGACCGTTTGAACTTACCAAAAAGTCATATCTCGTGTCTCATAGGTCAATTTCATTCATGCGGGGGATTATTAGAAAATTTATGATATCACTTGCGGTTTGAGATCGATATTTGAGTATAATCGGTTTCATGAAAATGAAAGATCAATGTATATTTGAATTTTTTTCTCGTGAGAACTTCAAAATGGTATACTCAAACTCACAAATCGATTAATGGGTGAATGAGAAATTGAGTCTTCAAGTAAGGCCATTGTGTAGGGGGGAAAAGAGAGCATCCCACATTGGTTGGGTAAAGAACTTATATGTAGTATATAAGTAAATGTGTGATAGTAGCTTATCAACATGTGTGGCATAGAGGCTCTCTCTCACGCGTGCAGGGGGTGCAAATCAAGGATCTCGAACCTTCGATTGAACGATTCTTGTGTGGACTCGACCTGCATACACGAATGCCTCTCCGGTTGGACCGTGAGAGTACAACCGATATTTGAGTATACAGGAATAGTTGATTTCCATTTTGGATTTTGATACTTACTTGATCACTAAGTAATCAGAATCAGTGATCAATTATGGATTCTGATACTTGATTACTAAGTGATCAGAATCAATGTTCAATCATGAATAAATCTTTTAGAAGATTATTTTTTAATTAACTTTCTTTTATCATTTCAAGCGTAGTTATTAAGCAATTTCCAAATAAATCTCTTTGATTTCGGTTACATAAGAAACCCTAGTCTACACTTCTATTTTTTATTCATGGAATCACAAAATTTAGAGTTTCATTCCTTCTCTCTTTTTAGATTTTCTTATTCTTCTTTGTTTGGTAAGTTCGAACCTAATTTGAGATCGCTAAAAGTGGTTGTGCTTCGCACTTCCACTGTTGAATCGTTGTATCATGGGAAACAATCACTATACATATACGGTGTTATATACGACGAAATTGTCTTAAAGACACCATGTGAAACATGGGCCTCGATTCCCTGACCTTAGTTTCTGTTTTTATTTTCTGCAGATTTGAACCAGATTGTTTTTGCATATTATAAACAACAATGGTTACCAACAAAAGCCATTCATATAAAACATATAAGAGACTCCAACCAATTTATTGAGTATAATAACATTTCAATTTGTCTGATTTCAGCTTCACGTAAAATACTGAGACCTGAATCTGTTTGTTCATTTGCATTTCCATTATTTTTTTAGTTGATTTCTAGCAAAACAGACAATTAGGGATCATCTGACAAGGTCTTCATTTCTAATATCAAACTAACTATAAGTTGAAAGAACCACATTAATACTTCATGTTCCAGTCATTCTATCCAAATAATTATACTACAAATTATTGATTAACCAAAATCAAAGGGGTCAGCCTATGTTCACTTCAAATTTGCCATTCATTCTCTCAATTCACTAGTGGAAAAGAGTGACAGAATTAAGGCTAATTGATACTGATACCTCTGAACTATGTCAGAATTTACACTTTAACCTATATATATATTTTTTCATTATTAAACCTCTAAATTTTCATCAGGAGAAAAACCAATTTTTTTTTCTGGATGGACTATGGACAAATTCATATAGATATCAAATTATACTATATAATAAAAAAAATCATTTTGTAAGCGAATCTCGACGATATGAGAGAATTTTTATTAGTTAAAATAAAAAAGTATACCTAGTTTTAGGGGGGGGAGGGGGGGGGGGGGGGTTTAAAGAAGCAAAAACATCTATTACAGAATCCAAATCAATTGTAAAAACAAGTTCTCTTTCAATATAAATCATACAATTATTAAGAAACTTGTCATCCATCTTGTTGCGTAAACACGTTTTGACAAGTTTCATATCCGAAAATAAAATTTAATTTTACAACATAAACTTTAAAATAAAAATAATATTTACAATTTTCTCATACCGACGTCTATATACCTCCACAAATCCAAAAGCTATGAAAACTCATAAAATTGAAAGTATTGGAGACTTAAGATTAATTTATATTGTAAATATACTGCTTTTGGTTTGTTGTTAAAGGGTTAAATTTTTTCAATTTGGTATTTCACTTGGTTAAGGAAATACATCAGGCTTTAATGAGTTTGATGGATGTTTTTAAGTTATTGGACTATTATTAAGATAAAGAAAATATATAGTAAGTTAAGTGAGAATCAGAATTGTATAAGGACACACTTAGAATTAAATAGGGTGTATTTAAAACTATTTAAAAACTGACTTTTTTTTTTCTGTCTAAAAGCTAGGGTGGGCAGCCAACCCTAGCCATGCTTGTTTCCGCTTATGATTTTCATAAATTGGAGATAGCTGACGAAATAATAATGCCGTCCATTTTTATGTCATGAAAAATTACATTAAGTTCCCCTTATTATATACATAATTACATCAAATCAGAAAAATATAATAATACGACTTAAATACTCCTCTGACCAAATTTTAAATAAAAAAAAAATAATTTTAAATTGAAATAATAGTTCAATAATAATAAAATTCTAAACTTTTTGATAATGAAAATTAAATAAATAGAGAAATAAAAAAAAATTATTTAAACATAAAACTCAGATGAATATTTAAATTATTTAACGGGAATCATCATTTAAGTTATCTTTTTTTTTTAAATTTAAATATCCCTAAATATCACTTATTTATTTACAATAATAAGGGTATTAATAATGTCTAATAATAATAATAATAATAATAATATAAACAACAACAACAATAACAACAACAACAACAACAACAATAATAATAATAACAAAATGATAATAAAAAATAATAAAATATAATAATGATGATGATGATGATAATGATATTATTATTATTATTATTATTATTATTATTATTATTATTATTATTATTATTATTATTATCATTATCATTATTTATTCACAAATCCATATCCTCGGGCTTGGGGTGGTTCGAGGATTTTTTTCATCTCTAATATAGAATCAGATTGGTTGGTGCATCAAAATTCGCTCACTCTACCGTCATTTGAGATTGATGGTGGAGATCCTGGATCTCTATACCCATCAATCTCTTTATGTGTTTTTTCAACTTTCTTATTATTATTATTATTATTTTGTAATTTGATCACCACCATGAATATTTGAGATGGATGGTGGAGACCAATCTAAATATCTGTCTATTTTTTAAAAATAATTTATTATTATTTTTGATGTTACTATTATTTTTTTATATTATTATTATTATTATTATATTTTATTTTATTTTACTATTATTAATATTATTATCATTATTTAATTTTTCCATTTTTTTTTACATTATTATACCCATGTTATTGTAAATGAAATATCAATATTTAGGGATAATTAAATAAGAAAGATAATTTGAATAATTGTTAAATAAATTTAATTTTTCATTTCTCTATTTTTTTTTATCAAAAAAGTTCATAATTTTATTATTATTTAACCATTATTTCAAATTTAATTTTTAACTTTATATTTTTAAAATTTGGTTAGAGAGGTATTAAGTCGTATTATTATATTTTTTCGGTTTGGTGCAATTATGTAGTAAGTTGAACTTAGTGCAATTTTCCATGATAGAAAAATAGATGGCGTTATTATTCCATCGACTAGTGCCAATTTATGAAAGTATAAAGGGTTTAATGACAAAAAAAAGTATAGGATATTTAATGTGCAAACTCGGGAATAGTTTAGGGGCTAATAGTGTCAATCAGCCAAGAATTAATGATAACCTTCAATTAATTGGAAATGAATAAACTATTTTTTTTATTGAGAACTTTTATAATAATTTGATGAGAAGAGGTATGACTCGAACCCACAACTTGATTTTGGGTTTACCATTTAACCAATCTCATTTTATCAATGAATGAACAATGTTGAAGTGACAAATTAAGTTAAAATTTGAAGTTAATATAACCTAACCCAAAAACAAAGAGAGAATTATTTCTTTATTCAAGGGAACATAATAATCTATGTTGTACGGATACTCCATATTGGGGAGGAAACTCGTATCGAACTTGTATCCTGTCCTGATATATCCAGATGCTTATCGGATATACTATTTGACGTATTCGTTGGCTTTTTCTTAAGTTTGACTAGGGATACGTCTAGAATACGCAAAGGATAGGGCAAAGATACGTTTGAGATAAAATATAATTATTTTAGTTAAAACCGATGTCAATTATGATTTTATAAAGTTGAAGGGTCAAAATATAATTATTTAAAATAAATCTAAGGCTAAGTTTCTACCTTTTAAGGTTCGTTTCTTATATCATAAATATATTTATATAGAATATGTTTTGAATGATTTATTGTATTATGTTTTTTTAATATTAAATATAAATATATATTATTTTAATTGATGGTATCATACCGTATCTATATTTTAATTTTTAGAGATTTTATGTATTTACATATCATGGGGTATCCATATCCTGTATCCATATCCGTGTAACATAGGAATAGATACACAAATTCAACCCAAATCACTTGATAGGTTAAGAAAACCTGCTCATGCACGTATTAGAGAAAAGTGATCTTCCTACCAATTATCAAAAGCCCAAGATTATTTTACCTACTAAATTTATTATATATATTTCTGGTTTTGAAACTCTCATGAGAACCTTTTTTTTTTAAAAAAAACTCTTATCAGAAGGAGAAAGATAAAATTCTTAATAAAATAAGTGTTTTCCCCAAAAAATAAAATAAATAAAAAGTATAAATTGTCCAAAATAACCTTATGATTATATGAACACTTGTTTTTAGCCACATGCAATAGTTTAATTAAGATTTAAATATTACTTTTTGGATAAAATAAAATAAAATAAATAAAAATAATTAATAAATAAAATTTAAAATATTATGAAATAACATTAAAAAGATAAAAAAAAATTAAATAAACAAATGAAGTAACATTATAAAAATTAAATTAAAAAACAAAAATATTGAAAGTTTGGAACTCCTTGATAGGAGAATCGGAGAGCCTTCACCATTGAAGGATGATGGGGAATGACAAAATTAACCTTTGTTTCGTTAGCTTTGATTAATGTTTTAGCGACAAAGAGACCGAATCAATGTATTCCAAAATGTAGGGACCAAAAAATGCAAAAAATGAAAAATTGAAAAAGAGTGATAAACCATAAAATATTAGGAACTAAAATGAAATTGTCTAAAAATAATAATAAATAAAAATGAAAATAAAAATCCTCTTAAAATCCACACACTGCACAGAGTGCACAGTAGCACTTGCCTTCAATTTAAAAATCAAAATCCTTAGTTCCTGTGTGTCCATCTCTAAACAACAGCGGAGACAATGGAGAAAACCAAGAAGAAATCACCACCCATGTCTCTTCAACAATTCGTTTCCCTTATGTCCCCTTTAATCGATTTAGAAAAGGTTCTCTTTTTATATTTTATCGATTCCAATTTTTTTCTTTTTTACTCAAATTTACCTGTCAACCACTTAAAACTTTAAACCCAGTTAAACAAACTTGTTATGTATTAAAATGAATGTTTGTTTGATTGCAGGAAGCTGAGATATCAGCTTCTATCAGTAGTGGGGCGTCAAGAAATCTTGATACAGCTCAAAAGAAGGGCACCACCATTCTCAGTCTGAAGTGTGTTGATGCTCAGGTTGTAAACTCTCTCAATTTTTTCATTTATTTATTGTTATAGCAAGCAAATTATTTCTTATATTTTCTTGTTGATTTGATTCTGACTATAGACCGGGCTGATGGGTAAAACTTTGCTCGAGTTTCAATCCAATAAAGGAGATGTTCTTCCTGCTCACAAGGTGTTTTTTTTTTTTGCCCTTTTCTTGTTATGTTGATGGTATTTTGATTCCGTATTGAAACAAACTATGTTTAGTTAAGTTGTGACATTGCATTGTTCTTTGCTTTCTATGTCGTTTCGGCATTTGAAATAAAGGGTAGTCTGTAAAGGTTATACAGCTTATGTTTACGTGAGATTGCTGTTTAGTTCTTTTTTCAAAATAAGAACAAAATATTTTAATCTAAAGTTGTTAAATTGAAGACAAAAATTTTAACTGATATTTGACCAATAGTTGTATAGTTCATCACAGAACTTATTTTAATATATTTCAGTGATTAGAAACCGTAACTTCAATCCTTTGTTTCTCATCTTAATTTAGTCCTTGTTTTTCTTGTTCCTGTCACAAGAGGTATGCATTGGTTATATCTCATTGTTGTTTTGAATTCGCCCTTTGCCACTTTTTTGGGACTTAAGATATTTCTCTTAACTGTTGCAGTTTGGCACCCATGATGTAGTTGTGCTAAAACCGAACAAGGCTGATTTAGGATCTCCTGCTCTTGGACAAGGTGTAGTTTACCGGTTAAAGGTAAATCTGATTAAACAGTATAATGGGTGCTGTCATTCTTTCTTCAGTTTCAAGTTATTGATGATCCCCCTCTTGGTTCCTTGCACGGTGATATGTTATTCATATTGAGCAGGAATCTTCAATTACTGTTGCTTTAGATGATATCCCAGAAGAGGGTTTGAATAGTCTTCTACGTCTGGAGAAGTTGGCAAATGAGGTACGCTATTTAAATTTAATAGTTTCTTGTAAGTTTGTATAAACTTTAGTTGTTGCATGCTTCAGATGACAGGCCAGTTGTAGTTTAAATAGTTGAGTTTCTTTACTTATGGAGTTCCTTTTAAAAAAAAAAAAATGCAATGATGTTTGTTAGAAATTTATGTTGTTGACTATGCAAATAATATAGTGGTTGACCTTATTGTACATATCGTATTTGTCATTTATATTTTTCTTTAATGTATAAATTGTCTTTACAAGGTTATAGCATTCTTAAAAGGTTTGATATCAAATTCTTAGCACCTTGCAGTCTACGGCTGATTTATTCACACTTTATGTTCACAATGTATGCTTATTACAAAGAGTAATTTATGTAGGTGACATACCGTCGGATGAAAGATGCCTTAGTTCAGTTGAGCAAAGGTGTACTGAAGGGACCTGCTGCTGACTTAATTCCGGTTTTATTTGGAGAGAGATCACCGATGGTGACAAAAAAGGATATTACCTTCAAGCCATTTAACTCCAATCTTGATCACTCTCAGGTGTATAGGTGTCATATTATAAATTTCATTTCTTTTTACTTTCCATATCATTCATCATTGTTTTTCCTTCTTTATTTGTTAACGGTTTCCAGAATACTGATTGCTATTACAGTTTAAATTTAAGCTTAAACATAGTCGCATTGGAACATATCGACTACCCTATATCATATATATTTTTTAGTTGTTTTCCACTTGGGGCCCACCTTTCATTAACTTTTGGCACTTGCGAATACAATCTCTCTTCCGTTTTGTATATCCATGTGTTCTTATTATTGAACAATTCTTTTTATTTATTTATTTTTTATTTTAGTTTCTGATGAGCAGACTGGATATATTTAGGTATTAATTTTCAAAGCTTCTTGCATACTTCTTTCCAGACAAACTAAAGCATTTTGTCTCTTTGCCTTTTCTTTTTCTTTATTTGTTCAAGAAAGATGCCATTTCAAAGGCCCTGTTATCAAAGAATGTTTTCTTGCTGCATGGGCCTCCTGGAACTGGAAAAACTACAACGGTGGTGGAAATTATCCTACAAGAAGTGAAACGTGGATCAAAGATTCTTGCATGTGCTGCTTCAAATATTGCTGTTGACAACATAGTTGAGCGGCTTGTTCCTCACAGGTATACTGATGCCTTTATATATCAATAAATATGTATAAAAAAAATCAAGAATTAATATCTTTGTTAAGTCTTGGCTTTAACCATGATAAATTGTAGTTGGGTAACTGATAGTTGCTACTAACTTTAACTAGGTCTACCATCATTACTAGTGTGGGGATGGTACACAACTCACAGTGAATGAATTCTTTTTAAATAAGTATTAATAATAAAAAAAGGGTTTTACTATTGATCATTTGACTGTGTTTGTGGTTCTGTTACACTACATTGGTTTTGTAGCTTCTTTTTTTTTTTTTTTTTTTTTTTTTTCTTTCCTTAAATTGAGTTGATAAGACTTCTACTGCTGCAGTTTAAGAGGATAATTCTGGCCCTAGACCCCAAATGGTTGGAATAAGTTGTGGGATACTTTAGTAGGATAACAGGCTAATGCTTTGTACAACTTAGCTTGGTTTTACTGCACTGACACGGTAACGAGATACATAACTAGTCAAAGTATTCTTATCAGAGTTAAGCATTCTTGGAGAGCTATTTTCACCAAATTGGCCTAGAACATTTATTCAGCTGAACATGGAAAAAGTTTCTTTACTAGACTTTGGAAAAGCTGTTGTACTTGTTAATAATTATCTACCATCATGAACAATTATAACCAGGTTGCTGGATTGACTTGCACATGTCTATATTTCAATTTGGTAAACTGGTTTCTTCATTCACTAATTTGGTTTGATGTGGGTAACTACTTCACATAATATTTAATCTCATGCACATTTCTATTGTAGAGTAAAGTTGGTGAGATTGGGGCACCCTGCACGTCTACTACCACAAGTTTTGGAGAGTGCATTGGATGCCCAGGTATTATAAAGCCTTGAATTTTTGAAAACCAAAAATTGAATCATTAAAACATAATTTTCAAGATTGTTTTAATTGCATTTTAAATATGGTTACATCACATGATTCATTTGTGTATATATGGGATACCTTTCTCCATATTTCAAATTTATAGTATTGTTTCCTTCGTCTCTTAGAACTAAATATAATCGTGTGGGTGGGCATTACCTTTCTCCCTGATGTCCTTATATATTCAGTAAATTGCTGGTAGGTTCTGCGAGGTGATAATAGCGTTCTTGCAAATGACATTCGGAAGGAAATGAAGGTATAAACTTCAGCTAAACTTGAAGCCTAAACTATTCATATTTGCAGTTTCAAACTGATATTCTCTTTCCTACTTTATTGAATTTTTGTGTGAGCTTTTATGTGAGAACTGTGCAGAAAGTTTTTTGCATATAAATATATGCTTTTTTTTCTTCATTATCTAACCCATTTGGTAGTTCATGAGAAATCATGAGAGGACATCCTTCTTACAAGGTTAAATTCCTTATATAATCTCTCAATGCATCGTTCATTTCTTCAGGCATTAAATGGGAAGTTGTTGAGAACAAAAGAAAAAGGCATGAGGAGAGACATCCAGAGGGAACTTAGGACTCTATCCAAAGAAGAGCGTAAAAGACAACAGTTAGCTGTTATGGATGTTATTAAAAATGCAGATGTTGTGTTGACCACTTTGACTGGAGCATCTTCTCACAAGCTGGATACAACGTCATTTGATTTGGTAATTATTGATGAAGCTGCGCAGGCACTTGAGATAGCATGTTGGATAGCTCTACTGAAGGTACTGGTGCATATTATAGTCATTTATAGATATGAATGTGAAACACACAAAGATATATATATGCATTTCCATTAAAACTATTGTCACTGACATGCACGCTGTTAAGATCTGAATGTTATATGCTCCACATGTATCTCAATGTAATGGATATGGCCTTCTAAGATTGTTGATATAATTTCTTGCTTTGATGAAATGTGTATCTATGTTAATCTGTATTGAATGAATTTGATTTAATGAATTTTTAGTGACAAAAAGACAGTTTCATTAATTTAGTCCAATCTGGCACTTTATACTTGATTCAGGGTTCGAGATGTATACTTGCAGGGGATCATCTTCAGCTTCCTCCAACCATCCAAAGTGTAGAAGCTGAGAAGAAAGGGTTAGGAAGAACCCTCTTTGAACGCCTTGATGATCTCTATGGAGATGAAGTAACGTCTATGCTCACTGTTCAATACCGTATGCATGAGCTTATTATGAACTGGTCATCCAAAGAGCTTTACAACAGTAAGGTATTTTATTCTTGCCTGGATGTTCGTTCGGTAACAAAGTAAAATATAAGTAAATTGGCAAAAGTCATGTGATCTTAATATTGCGTGATAATGGACGGTTACTTGTCATTACAGGTCAAAGCCCATCCAAGTGTTGCTGCTCATATGCTTTTTGATCTTGAGGATGTAAAGAGGTCGTCTTCAACAGAACCGACCCTTCTTCTCGTAGACATAGCTGGGTGTGCCTTCTATCTCTTGATTGTTTTTGAATAATCTGTTTGGTTCTCAAAGGAGTTGACGTGGTGTTTGAGCAAATCATGGAAAAAGTCGATCATTTTTCAATACGTTTTAGTCCCAAGATGTTAAGTATAAACAAGGTGGTTTTCATCAAACTGAAGCAACAGTGCTTAATTGAAATGTTAATAAACCCTAAGGGCACGGGTTATGCCCTAAAAAAGGGGAAAACAATGAAAGACTAGTAAGTCAAAACTATATAAATAGGTGAAAAAAGAAAAAAGAGAGGCAGAAAGAAGGGCCATCAGGATTGATTGAAAATTTTCAATAATTTGTATATTAGACCACTACTTTTGAACCTCCAATCCTATTTCTTGCACTAAGGTTTTGGATTTTAATATGTAAAACTTCAGATGACATTTTATAGTTAATACCAAGGCATATAAAATACCTAACAAGATTATTTAATATGACTATATGAGCAGCTGAAAAAAGGAAAAATTGTTATAGTTGCTTGGTAGAGGGACAGTGTTTTGTATTGATATGCAATACTTCTTTTTGAATTCATTTTCTTTGCTTCAAGTACTATCTATTTAATCATGGAGGATAATAACTATATTCAGTACGACAGTGACATCATGATTGTTGTTAAACAATAAAAGAAAGAAAGACAGAAGAACTGCATAAGGTAATCTATATAGCCTGGAAAATAGAATGAGATAAAAAGGAATTTTCTCTGTGAAAGAAGAAAAAAAAATATTGATTGATTGATGATGATCAATTACAAGAGAGAAACCAGATATATGTATATATATACAACTAGGAAACCAATCCCTACAAGGTAGGATTCTTAAAAAATATGGTCTCTATAAATTAGGCTAGAATTAATTGTCAATTAAAAACAGAATCAAATCTTTCCTAATATTAGAACTTTCCAAATCAGTTTAGGTAACCAGCTGTGTAACTCTAACACTCCCCCTCAAGTTGGTAAATAATCATCTGAAACACGGAACCACTCAACCCTTTAGTTAACACATCTGCTATTTGACTTCCAGTTGGAACAAATGGAGTGCAAATCAAGCCGCTGTCTAGTTCCCCCTTCCCACTTAACCTTCAAATCATGTAGAATAATCTTCAGCCATAGAAGTTCACACTCCTAACGCCATGGTTCTAAACTCAGCCTTTGCACTTGATCTTGCCGCAACATTTTGCTTCTTGCTCCTCCACGTTACAAGATTACCACCAAGAAAAGTACAATAGCCGGTTGTTGATCTTCTATCATCAATTGAACCAGCATAATCTACATCTGTATACACTTCTAGTGTTAGCCCGTCTCCCCTTTTAAACAGTATGCCTTTTCCCACAGTTCCATTAAAATAATGTAGAATTCGATGTGCTGCTTAGAGATGGACTTCTTTGGGGTTGTGCATAAACCGACTAACTACTCCCACTGCATAAGCTCTGTCCAGTCTTGTGTGAGAGAGGTAAATTAATTTCCCGACCAACGTCTGATAAGACTCTGTTTACTGCCACACTTTCAGTTGCTTCACAAAGTCTATGATTTTGCTCAATTGGTGTTTCTATAGGTTTACACCCAAGTTTCCCAGTTTCAGTCAACAAGTCCACCACATACTTTTGCTGAGATATAAAAATCCCATGTTTTGAGTGTGCAACTTCAATTCTGAGAAAAAACTTCAACCTCCAAAATCCTTTATTTCGAATTCTAGTATCAGACACTTTCTCAAGTCTTCTCTTCCTACTAGAGCATCTCCTGTGACGATTATATCGTCCACATATACTAACAAGGTCGTGACGCCCCCTGAATATGAATGTTCGACAAATAAAGTGTGATCTCCTTGACTTTGCTAGTACCTCTGCTGTTTCATAACTCTAGCAAATTTGCCAAACCATGCTCTCGGTGACTGTTTCAGTCCATAAAGTGCTTTCTGCAGTTTACACACTTTATTATTTCCTGGTTCAAATCCAGGAGGGACTTCCATGAATATCTCTTCGTCAAGTTCACCATGTAAAAGAGCATTCTTGACGTCATATTGCTGCATACTCCACTCCACCCATAGTTTGCAGCTAAAGATAACAAAATTCTCACCGTATTCATTTTTGCAACAGGGGCAAAGGTTTCAAGATAATCTATCCCATATGTCTTTGTACACCTGTTCCAGAGATCCATCCATCCGATACTTTACGGTAAAAATCCATCTACTCCCAATTGGTTTTTTTCCTCTAGGCAACTCAACTAATTCCTATGCTTTGTTTTTTTCAAGTGCATCCATCTCCACTCTCATGGCATCCCTCCATTCTTTCTGACCTAATGCTTCAGAAACAGTTTTTGGAATGGTGATGGTGTTTAGGCGAGTTAAAAAGCTTTTATGGCCTAGGGAACTTCTCATAGTCCACACATATTGGGACAGTGGGTATAAAGGACGTTTGGTACACTCCCTCACACCCTTCGTAACAGCAATAGGGAGATTATCTTTTGTGCTGCATGTTGAACCAGAAACACCACCCTCATCAGTTTTAGGATTAGAATTTACCTCAGTTTTTTCTACACCCTTATCAGTACCAAGGTCTGTGTCTGATTCTTGGTGCTGCACTGGTTGCAGAAATGGTGCTTCCCTCCTTTTATAGACTTGCAATGGGCGAGTAGCACCTTGACTTTGAGTGGGTTTGGATGGTGGCAGCATATTAGGGGCAAGTTGTGGAGTTGTAACAATAGGATCAGAAGATTCGGCCTGCTCTGCATGTACAATTGACAGGTTTGGATTGGCTGTTTGCGGATTTGGTGTGACAGGATCCGTTATGATAGGCGTATGTGTGGACAGATCAAGCAAGAAAAGATCCCGCTGCTTATCTTCCGTGAGAGATGTCGCCCCTTGAAGATAAGTAGCAGTAAAATATGATTCATGTTCAACAAAAGAAATATCCGTGGAAACAAAAAAACGTTTGGCTGGAGGATGATAGCACTTGTACCGTTTTTTAGTAGAGGAGAACCCAAGAAAGACACATTTAAGAGCTCGAGGATCGAGTTTTCCCTTTAATTAGAGTGAACATGAACAAACGCTACATAACCAAATATTCTATGAGCAAGCTGGTTTGTAAGACGAAAATTTGGAAAAAACATCAACACAATTCTTGTGGTCAAGAACCTTGGAGGGCAATCTATTGATAAGATGATCAGCTGCTAAATTAGCCTCCCCCCATTAGTTTTTAGGAACCTGATTTTGAAAGAGAAAGGCCCGAGTGGTAGCCAGAAGATGACCAATCTTCTTTTCAGCCACTCCGTTTTGTTGAGGTGTATAAACACATGAAGATTCATGAATAATACCATTTTCTTTTAAAAAAACGATGATAAATCTTAGTCTTTAGCATTATCAGATCGAACTCTTTTAAATTCCACATCAAATTGTGTTTTAATCATGAAAAAATAAAGTTTTTGAAAGTAGAGGTCACATCTGATTTATTTTTTAATAAAAAAACCCAAGACATACGGGTACAATCATCGATAAACAAAATAAACCATCTAGCTCCAGAAAGATTTGAAACCGTAGAGGGTCCCCACACATCACTATGGATGAGATGAAATGGAAAAGGCATTCTTTTATTGCTTATTGGAAAGGGAACACGTTTATGTTTGGCTATAGCCCCATATCAATGCCCTTAAACAAACTAGGAGATAAAATCCTAAGAACACTAATTGAAGGATGACCAAGACAGAGATATTGTAGCAATATCTTGTTTTTATTAGAAAGGATGGAATCGGATAAAAGTGAAACGGAATGCTTTAAGGTGCTGTTTTTCCCACTAGATTTGTCAAGGTGGTAAAGGCCATTCTGCTCCTTAGCAACCAATCATCTTCCCAGTGCCGTGGTCCTGAAAAATACAATGTGTAGGAAAAAAAGTCACAATACAGTTTAAGGCACTTGTGAGTTTATGAGCAGATATAAGGCCAGTAGACAGTTTAGGCACATGTAAAACATCCTTCAAACAAATATTGGAGTTAAGGTCAACATCTCCCTGTCCAGCCACAGTGACCAATGTCCCATCTGCAGTGGCAATTTTTTTGTTACTCAAACACGAACTGTAGTTGACAAACTCATGAGTGGATTGGGTCATATGATCTGTGGCACCGGAGTCAACTAACCACGTTGTTGTCCTGTTTATATTTGAAACACCGAGAGTAAAAGATTTGGGAACAATACCTGAAGAAGCCAGGGAACAATTACCCAAACCTGAAGGCTTTGTTTAAGTTTTGCAATCTGATCTCTGTTGAACTCAACATTGTCTGAAGAAATTTCAGTTTCTCCTTTAGGTTTACTAGAACTGATATGTGCTTGTACCTGATTAATTCTGGTTGTTCCGGTTCTGTTGGTCTCTTGAAGATTTTGAAGGTTCGATGGCTTGCTGTGATGCTTCCAATAGCGATATCTGGTGTGGCGTGGTTTTTTGCAGTAGGTACACACAACTTGATCTCTACTACCAAACTTAGCTGTATCGGACCAACCACCAACAGAACTGTTATTGTTGTTTGATCCACCCCTTTTTACTTCCTTCATGATCATTGCAGATCCTTCAACTATTTTGGACTCCAACATGACCCCTCTTTGACTTTCTTCACCACGGATAATACCAATGGTTTCATTTAATGAAGGGAGATCTTTTCGGAGCACCTGGACTCGGACTGCATCAAATTCTATGTTTAAACCAGCCAAAAAAACATAAATTCTATCTTTTTCAAGAAACGTCTGAGAGTGGCAGCATCCTTACTGGATGCCATTTTAATGCATTGATAATAGTCCAATTCCTACCACAAGTTTTCAGGATATTGGCATAATCGGTGACAGAATGTGTTCCTTGTTTAGTATTTGAAATTCTGATGTTGATGTCATAAATCTGGGCTGCATCACGAACTCGAGAGTAGGTCTGCCTGCTGCCATACATCTTGTGCTGTCTTCAAGAGCATACATGTGTCACTGATCTCAGGAGCCATGGAGTTCCACAGCCACGACATCACCATAGAGTCTGCTTCGTCCCAGGCAGCATACTTGGGATCCTCTTTAGGTGGCCTGATGCCGAGAAGATGGCTCAGTTTGCCATTCCCTTTCAGAAAGGTTTGGACAAATTAAGACCACTTAAGATAGTTCTTTTCAGTTAGCCGCTAATTAGGCTGAACATTCGGTAGATAATCCGATAGGTGGAACGGTCCGTGACAATCGGTAAGAGGTATCGTAGAGGAGGTAGCATCTGTTGTCTCTGACATGGTGAGGTTTGGAAACTATATTGTTGGACAGGAGTATCGGCAGAAATTAAACAACTCAAACGTTCCAAGGCAATTAAGGCCGAAAGCAGAACGGAAAGAAGAAGAATAAATCCAACGATGAAGGCCAGAACAAAAAAAACGGCGATGAAGGCCAATAAAAGAAGAACCAGAACAAAAAAAAAGGGCGATGAAGGCCAATACAAGAAGAACCAGCTAGGGCTCTGATACCATGTGAAAGAAAAAAAATAAAAATATATATATTGATTGATTGATTGATGATGATCAATTACATATATATATATATATACAACAAGGAAACCAATCCCTACAAGTTAGGATTCCTAAATACGGTCTCTATAAATTAGTCTAGAATTAATTGTCTATTAAAAACAGAATCAAATCTTTCCTAATATTAGAACTTTCCAAATCTGTTTAGGTAACCAGCTGTGTAACTCTAACATTCTAGACAAAAATGTTGAAAATAAAAACTGATAAATTTGAAGAAAAAGAAAGCTAGGGCGTAGAAGAAATTGAAAAGGCAGAACTTACCAAAGGAAAAAGATGGGGATGCTGTTAGTAGTTTATTCTTAAATTCTAAACAATGGTGTATGAGAGAGATAAATAAATTAATACGAGTCGTTAAAATAATGTGGTTTTCTTTTCTTTTTAGAAAAGCTTAACAATAACTAAAAATATAATGAATATAATAATTAAAGCTAAAACGATTAGTAAATACTTTTCAACTTATGTGATTTGAGTATTCAAGGAATATTATAAGATATCATGAGCTACATAATATAATTGGTTTATACTGATTTTCTCAGGTGTGACATGGAAGAAAAGAAGGATGAAGAAGATAGCACGCTGAATGAAGGCGAAGTTGAGGTTGCTATGGCCCATGCAAAGAGACTCGTACAAAGCGGAGTGCAGGCTTCTGATATTGGAATTGTTACTCCTTATGCTGCCCAGGTATGACAATTTATTTTATAAATTTTCCAGCAATTGCTATGAGCTTCACATTCAAATAATATAGTGAGGGATTTAAAATAGCTTCCCATGTAAATGAAAATATGCCTTCTATAAAATGAACAAACTCTATAATTTTTGTTCCCTTACTTGGCTACTATAACTCAGGTAGTGTTACTGAGAATGTTGAAAAGCAAGGACGATAAACTAAAAAATATAGAAATCTCAACGGTTGATGGTTTCCAAGGTCGGGAGAAGGAAGCCATTATTATTTCCATGGTTCGGTCAAACTCAAAGAAAGAGGTAATTTAAGTATCCGTGGTACTGCTGTTTCATTAACTTATTTACATAGAATTAAAAGCACATTCATTCTGACTAGCATTAAAAATATAGAATTAAAAGCACTTGAACTCTGATTTCTTTTGGAACATTTCAGGTGGGGTTTTTGAGTGACCACAGGCGAATGAATGTGGCTGTGACACGGGCAAGAAGACAGTGCTGTCTTGTCTGTGACACTGAGACAGTGAGTAGTGATGGATTCTTAAAGCGATTAGTTGAGTACTTTGAAGAGCACGGTGAGTATCTAAGTGGCTCAGAGTATCTCAATGAATAAGCGACTCAGTACTTGAAAGAGGACTCATTGTAGCTCTGTAAGGGCATTATCATTTATCAATCTATTCAATATAAAATATGATTTAAAGGACCTCAAATTGCTCACTATGACCAAAGAAAATTCATCTTTTCTCGAAATTGGATGAATTTATTGTTATCTTTGCTTATTTACCTGAAAAATAGACTGGTTAGAAATCTAACCTGTTCATCTCCGTTATGCATCATGCTATTACCAATTATGTGATATTGGTATCTCGGAGAAACTTATCACTTGTAGAATTTATTTTTTGTCAAAAGTGATATTGTTAGATTGACTGAATAGATGGAGCCTTTTATCATCACGGGGAGTATCAAAGTCTGGAATTGTACTAGATTGCAAGGCCACTTGATTTTTGACTGTAAAAGAAAAGAGAGAAAAAGATGGCCAACCATAAGTCTCATTAATGGGGATTGTGTAAAGCATCTTTTGAAAATTCTTTAATATAAAGTTTTTCGTTATTGTTATTATTAATGTCATGTAACATTTTTATTCGGTATGCTTAATTCGTAGAGATCATATATTGATATCTCCTTTCTTTTCCTCCATAGAATCATCACTGTCATTGCTCACAGACAACAGTTATGGTTTAGAAGATTTCAGAGATCAAATTTTGGTACAATCTGGATTATATGTTCATTTAGAGACAGAATTTTATTTTTGTTCTTCCGGCAATTAAATGAAAGGTATATGTGGAAATATCTCATCCTTTTAGAGACTTTTAACATGATTCCCGTCAAATTCCCTCTTGTCTGTGAAAGAAAGCAAAAATCCAAAGAAAAACAAAACAAAACAAATTTATGGTGAAGAAAACCAAACAGACAAGAAGGGTTCACATCACCAACCAGTTATCTGAAAACAAAGTTGATTACCCTGATTGCTATCGGTGAACTCCAACTCTTCCCCATCCTCTCTCTGTCTATAAGTTCTAAAACAACCCTCTCTCTGTCTCTGTCTCCCTCCAATGGTAGAAGTAAAGTGATTTCTACTATGTTTCTCTAGTACTAGTATCAGATAGAAAAATCCCAGCTGAAGTAGATGTAGAACTAAGTGACTAATCTATTATAAGCCTATTTTAACTGATGATAACTGAGTGTATAGTTTCTCTAACTGGTTCCAAGTACAAAATCAGCTTATCCTTTTAGAAGTTCCAAATGGAAGTAGGCAAAGTCATCTCTTCTTGAATATCATAAAGTTGTAAGCAACTGGCTTCTGCTCCTCCTTGATGATCTGCGATTCCGTGCATTTCGATCAGGGCATCCCAATTGACACTCTTGTCTGCAAAGGCAGCGAGTTCTCCGTAATCCTTCATTGAAGATTCCGGTTCTATAAAACTTCCTGTTTCATCAACTCCTTCTGGTTGGCTCTCCTCTTTCAGTATGCCTAGTTGTTGAAGAAACTCATTTAGATCAATCTGCCTCTTCTCTTCATGATTCCCCAGCATCATCATCTCTTTCTCCTTCACAGATGTACTCTCTTCACAGGTTTTCCCTCCAATAATCGGAACTTCTGTTTTCGATGATTCACAAGAGGATGAACTAGAAGAAGAGGTTTGATTCAAAACCCCACCATTCTTCTTAAGTTCTTCTAGCCTTTGATGAATAACATGAACACTAGGTTGAGCATTTATATTGAGCAAACCACAAGAAGGGAACATAGAAATGAATTTCTTGGATGGAATCCATTTGAACTTATTGTGTGATTTGTTTGGAGAGTTATTGGAGTCAGATTGAAGATGGGGAAGATTGAGATAAGCATCAGGTCCATACAATCTCCTAGCAGCTTCATCATAAGCCAAGGCAGCTTCTTCAGCAGTTGCAAAAGAACCCAACCAAAGCCTAGTCCTCTTCTTAGGCTCTCTGATCTCTGCAACCCATTTGCCCCACGTACGTTGGCGCACTCCTCGGTACTGGCATGAGGCATTGAGAGGGCCGCCTTTGCCTCTCGTGGGGCCTTTCTTCCATGGCTTTATTGGGGATTTTCTGAAGGTATCCATGGCAGTTTTGTGGGGGAGGAAGCTGAGTGGGGAGTGTTGAGTGTGAGTGTGAATGTGAGTGGTTGAAAGAGGTAAAGAATGAGGCGCGGAATATGTAGTGAGTGAGAGTGCAGTTTGGTTTAAATGTTTTCACGTTTGAGGAAAGCTTTTCAAGCCCATGCGACCGTTGCCCAACTCTAGTAGTCAGACCATTTCAAATCTCTTTCCTTTTTGGGTTTTTAATGAGCTAAATAACGTAGAAGTAAATATCAGTTTCTATGAAATGTGAGATTCAAATTTATGAAATTATCGAAAATATTGTCAATATCTTTATAATATTGAGCATATTTAATTACTTTTTATATCAGTACATCTAAAATATAGAAAATATTAAAGATATATCGGGAATCATATCAATATGTATATTTGTATAACTCAAATATATGGTTAATAACGAGACAAGATTGACTCAATAGTATAATCTCACACCTATATAGATGAGATTATTGTATTTATCCTCGAAACTCTAAATTAATTACTTCAAATCTATGGTTAACATGGCATATGTCATGTGATGAGAGCTTGAATGCCATTACTCGTGAAGCCATGATGCATGCATTCTTTGATGTGTACAAACATGTTTATTGTCTAACCTTTATCAAATCTATTAAAGATCTTTGTAACACATCAGTATTGATTTTTTATGTTAACAAAATTGAAAATCATAATAATACTTCTATTTCCTAATCGTAGATTATTCTGTTCTTTTCTTTCTATTTGGATTAGGATTTTTTTTTTTTTTTTTTTTTTTGAGTTAATGAAGAAATTGTATAAAGCAGCAGCAGCTCACGGGTCCACAGTGAACTAAATGTCAGTAATGTATTGCTTTAGGGAAAAATTAATAATAATCAAATCAATGGAGTTTTCATGCATTTATAGGTCATTAACAAATTTTATAATGGGAAAAAATTTAATTAGTCTTGTGGTTTGATTGACTTAAAAGAGACGCAGACAAATCTAGGTGTAAATTATAGGGTTAAACGATTTAGGTTATTCAGGTTTATTTTTTGGTTAATTCGAACACGAATCGTTACAATTATTATGTTGTAGACTAAAATCCTAAAACGACCCATTAAATTAACGATCAACTGTTAGAGAGAGAGAGTTGTGTGCCTCGGATTCTTCTTACGTAGGAGAGTTGTGGAGATGAGTTGAAGTAATAGAGCACCTCACAACATTTTTGACAATCACGAGCTCTAATTCACATGTTGTCTAGCCATTCTCAACCTGATTCCCGGGGCACCATTTCACATGCAACTCTCTCTCTCTCTCTCTCTCTTAACCCTGCAAATTCTTGAATGATCAACTCATTTCACATGTTCAATTGGTCATGGAATTTGCAGAATGTAGATGGGGAAGTTGAGATGACATTATCATACCAACGATCTCTGCTACACTTCATTTATCTATCTCATATTTTCAGATTCAGATTCCTTATTGCCACAATTTATGATAGCGATTTTATAGGGTGATTGCTAATACCCATACAAGTATTTAAAGAATACCATAAGATCAAACATTACATGTGATATATACTCGTATATCCAAAGTCGGAACTGAAAGTCTAGAGTTGGAAGGTCAAATGATAAAATCTTAAAACTTATAAACTAAAATGTAAAATACACATTTTATTTTTTATTTTTTTTCCTTCGAGCCATGGTGATCCACCCTTAGGTATATCTACTATCACAATATTGGAGAAAAAAAAATACATATTACCCGAATCCCCTGCCACAAATGTAGAACGCGATGCACACACACTTAAACATAGAGCAAATGTGCTTTAATTATTACATATTACTCTAATCACCCCATTTATGGTTTTACATTTTCATATAAATATATAATTTTTTTATTATCGGTTCGAATCGATATAAATTTAAATATTTTGATTGAACTTTATACTATTTGTCAAAACAACTTTTTCATCCAATGACCTATGTGTTAGAAACTGATATATTATATTTTTATATCAGTTTCAATAGACAATTGAAAGGCTATATATATTTATTTCATATTCTCCATTAGCTGTTTCTAGCTTTGAAGGCTTTCCTTTCATTTCTTGCAATTCTTTTGTGTTTTTAATCCCTCATTCTAAATACTTCTTCCTATAACCAAAAAGAAAGTGGGTTCAAAAGGAAGAATTCAATACTATGGCAGGAATGGAAAGTTGATTGAGTTCATGATTTCTCAAGAAGCCACAAGCACTTTTCACCTTCTTGGTTTCTCAATCAATAACATCATTAAAAATAAAGCAATGCAAGACATTCTTTACAAATTTCATCATCTATGTTCCATCACTAACAGCAGATAATCTACAGAATGGATAATCAAGAAGTAAACTTAGATACAAGACAATTTATACATAAAGTTTATCACTTAAAGTCTAAGAAAACCAGTGGTGGTGCTCTCTCAAATGAGAGATTTTTTTATTTTTTTACGAAAAAAGAAGAAAAAAAAAGGTAGTTACATAAGCTAACTGACCAAGATGACAACACTTTATTTGGATTTTGGGCTTCCTTTGCACATGTTTCTCCATTTATCCTTCAGGTCTATTGTTGTACGACCACGCAGAAACACAGAACTACCAAATTCCATAATTTTCTTCCACGGTATATTTCTATCGTCTAACCTAGTAAATTTCTTCACTCCCATCTGTAATAGTAGAACCCAATAGTTAATATGTAATAATACTTGAACACAACACAAATAATAATAATAATAATAATAATAATAAATTTCTTCACTCCCATCTGTAATAGTAGAACCCAATAGTTAATATGTAATAATACTTGAACACAACACAAATAATAATAATAATAATAATAATAATAAAAAAAAAACAAACAAACAAACAAACAATGTGCAAGTGTCTTATAAAGGACAGAAGACGAGAGTTTCTGTTACCCTATAAAACTACAAATTCCAACTCCAAGTTACCCAAATATAAAATCGTAATTCAGACACTCTTAATATTTGTATCCACATGCTATTGCAGGCATGCACGAGAAAAATAAAATTGAACTTGGTGAGCAACAATATCCAATTCTGAACTCAAACTTCCAAAGAATGATGTACTCAAAATTCAAGTACTTTATGTCAAATATGACATGCAGAAGAAGAGATTCATACATACTGTTGTCTTTTGAAGCCACTTATTCAGAAAAATTACCTTAAGTATCTCTTCCTCCTCAGTTGTCCATGGAACCTTCTTCCGTCTCAACTGTGGAATTGATGGGTATGTACTGAAAACAACACATTTCATCAGTTACTGAAAATCAGCCAATGGAATGATTGACTCACGCTTCTTAGTTTTTCTTTTATCGTAAAAAAGTTATTATATTAAAAGAGAAGGAGAAGGAGCTGTCACAAAAAGGGTGAACAAGCCCAAAACAAAAGACAGCCTCAAAAGCTGAGTAAAAGGACCTTAAAAAAGTCCTAAGAACATAAAAACAGTAAGAAGATACAGCTTTATTCCACCCTTGTACATAGCCCTGAACTCCCAAAAAAAAAAGACAGAGAAGAAGAAAGATTAGCCTCCTCTTTGCTTTACAACAACTGCCCAATTCTGTTGGATAAGGAACAATTGCTCATCTTTAAACTCAGAAGATACCGAGGCCCACAAAGACTTAATACTTCCTAGTTAATATGCATGGATGTGAATAATAAGAGACAACACGATTATGCAAAAGCAATTTGTTCCTACCGTATATAAGCTTTTTAAAGAATATTAAAATATAAAGCCGTACAAAATCTACACCTAAAATTGAGTGACATAAAGAAATGAGCACTAGATAATAGGAAACTTACTATTGCCTCTCTCGCCTTCGGGATCTTACGTAGTAACTGGAAATTATATACTTATAATTTTCACCTTCAGAAGTTTCCTCTGCATCAATATTCAGAGCAATAACAGGTTTCTCTGGTGGATCAGAACTTGCTTGTCTGAAATCTTCCTTCTCAATTCCTTCCTCAGCTTCTCTCTGATCTACAGGACCGACACCTGAGTTTATACAGGATAGATTATCAGCATCACACTTAGGGTTAGCTGGTATCTGATCTTGTTGTTCTTCAACTCCTCTTACAGATGGGCTCTTGTTAGCCATGTTTTCTTCCCCTACCTTATCTCCATTAGAAACACATAGAGTCTCATCAACTGCATTTGCTACTTCATCACTACAAGGTAAATTGACATCAACACATGAGGCAGAAGGCTCTGACTGTCGCTCGATACATAAACATTTCTGACATTGACTGTCAGTGAGATCATGTCCATGTTGACCGTTTTGATTTGTTCTCTCTTTTTCTTGATCTCTCAACTGCCCATTCTCACCAATTTTATTGTGTCCTTTTTGTTCTGAATGAGTGTAATCTTTTCTGTGTGAGCTCTCAGCAAGTTTCCCTGGACGATGCTCCAAGCCCATATGAACAAATGCAGTTAGTTTCTTCCTTGCCAAAGATGCCTTTTTCTTAGCTTCTAGGTACTCTGAATTAGCAAGAGAACATGCACAAAATGGACAATAAAAGTTTCCATTTTCATCAAAATTTGCAGGGAAACCCAAGCAGTTCTCATGGACCGCCAATGGGCAACTACTAGTGTTACAATATAATAGCTGACCATCCTTGTTACACTTCACACAAAGGTTTTGCTCTGTCCAGCCAGCCGTTGCCAAGGTATCATTACCTAACGAGCATTGAGAGCTCAAGAAATGACTCTTCTTCATGTCAACATCAATTGTCTCATTGTGATATTCATCATTATCACTGGACACCTCTTCTTCACGTAAATGCTCCATCTCACCTTTGGATTCATTCACAGAATCTTTTCGCTGAGTTGCTGTTGAGGGTGCACCGGTCGATTTTCTCAGTTCAGTGACATTGGTTTCATCCGCAATGACTTTATCAACTGATTCATCTACAAAGGTATCCTGAGGCATCTTATCAGCAACATGACCAACCACCTTTTGACTATTCTGGAGTTCACCATCATTAACATCACCATTCTGCCCAGGCATCCCAGAGTCAACACACTCATCATGACCATCCTCAGGACACTGACTTTCCTCCATGATTTCATCTCGAGATTGGTTAACAAAGTCACAACCTTCTCCTTCAGTAACTCCAACAACTCTTGCAGAAAAATCTTCCAACGATTCATTACCATGTGGAGGAACTGAAATCTGTTTTACAGACTGACCATCACGAACTGCATCCCGCTTAAGCTTCTTAGCATTAGCATGGTGATCAGATTCCTCCTGGATTTCATCTGGGTGTCCTGCGGTATCTTCGGAGGTTAAGTCATTTCTATCCCTCTTAGAAGGTAATAAATTATCATTTTGCAAATTATCTCCTGATAGTCCATTCCCATTTTCACAAGTTGGAGGAATCAAATTCCCATTTGCTGCCATTGATTGGGGATTTGTGCCAAACCCATCAAACCTCAATGTTGGTGCATTATGATAGGCATCATCCGCATGGCTTCTGCCACACTCATTTGCACAGATCAGCCCACTACTTTTTTTCAAGGAGCCAGCCAACGGATGGGTACCTTCAAGAATTGTATCTTTCAGCTGTTTGTCAACAACAATTAAAAGCACAAACACAGAAAATGAGGATTTATAATTTATTATCCCTTGCCCTGAAACAAGAAAAGCCATGGAAAAAAGAATTGTCTTTGCCTGTTGTAAAGCACATTTACGCATCGTAGCTCTTTTATGCATAATAAAGGGATGAACATCCCATTTTGAAAGTTCTGGTCCAGCCATTTTCAGATCTGCTTCTGGTATCTGAAAAACAAGATTTTCAAAGCCTTTAAAGCACGCAACGAAAATATTTTTAAAAACCCAGAAATGAAATCGAAATATATACCATCTGCAGTATGTGTTGTAGAACATCTTCACAGCTTTGTGATAAATCAATCACAGTTTTATTCTCCACATCAGAGACAGCATCTTTGTTGAGTCCATCACCCGAATCAAACATATCCTCCAAACATCTCAAAGCAACCATTTCCCTCGTGCTTTTTGCCAAATCATCAGGCGACTCCGGAGCCATTTCAACCAATTCTGAATTAGACAAGCCATTGAAAACCCTAAGCACTAATCCGAAAACCCAAAATACAAAATAAAACAACAAGATTTCAACCAATTCTGAATTAGACAAGCCATTGAAAACCCTAAGCACTGATCCGAAAACCCAAAATACAAAATAAAACAACAAGAACATACATACATACATAAATACATACCTTGTAAAATAGACGTGTCAATTTCCTTGAAGCCAGCTAGATACTCAATGATCCAAAGCCAGGGAAGGCTGGAATCGTGCGAAGAAGAATAACCAACAATATCCATCATTTTAAAGGCCTCAAAAATCACCACTCGTCTACCTTAATCCATGAAATTGATGGCAATGGCTCTACTTATCTAATATCAAAAAAGTAAATAAGATAAATTATAGGGTTTCAACATCCGAAACTCACAAAATTCAAAATTGCACAACAACATATGAACAGAAAATTCGATATTTGTGGTTACACGCAGAGTGGAGTTGAAGACAAAGACAACAATTAAGGCAGTAAATTAAAAAATTTCGAAGATAGGGAGAGATATTAACTTGCTAAGTGAGCTCTACTTGAATCGAGATACAAAAAACAAAACCTGATAATTTTGAAAATTTTCAAAGTTAAAAGGGAAATTGAAAATGTAATTTATTTACGGGAGATTTATGGAAACCAAACAAAAAAATCAAGATAATTTGGTGATAAAAATGTTACCTTGAAACCCTCGACTGGAAGAATCGCAGTGTCGCGGGCTCTGTGAGACGACGACGACGACGACGACGTTAATCGGTTAATTTCGGGGACTGTTTCTTTTTCTAAACTTTTACGGTGCCGTTTTGCTTGGTATTTCAATATTTTGTAATGTTTAGTTGGCTTCTATGGTACTCTATTTTAAGTAGGGAAAATTACACAAACATACCCCGACTTTAACATATATATGAGGAAAAATCCAGTTTTGCCAAAAATACAAGAACATACCTTTGACCTTGGGTTTGACCATTTAAGATAATGGTGGTGTTATCTGAACAAGGGTATTAAGGTCATTTTCTTGGGATGACTGAAAAGTCATATCTAACAATTACTTTTAGTCACTGTTGTTGATTGAAAAGCCATTATTGCCATCTACCAGTCTCTTACTCCTTTAGGGGCCGTTTGATATGGAGTAATCAAAATAATGTGATTCTTGGAAAAGTGAAACCCTGTAATATGATTACCGAGAGAGTTGTATACATTTGTTTGGTTGTACATATGAATATTACATCGGATTCCTGAGAATATTAAGTAAGGGTGTTTGGTTGTACATGAGAATTTGTTTTTTTTTTAATTTATTAGAAACTATTTTTTTTTTTAAAAAAAATCGATCATTTGGCTTTGCCCAGTTGCCATTCTTTGCCTTTCTTTAAAGAACCCATCAGTTGTCCAGTCACCATTCTTGAAAGAGATCCATTTCAAGAAGAAAAAAAAACCCAGATATTTTACGTCGTAGTCTCCTTACCTCCACGTCGTTTTCGCCATCGTCTCCTTGCCTCCATGTCGTTGACTCCGGTAGGGATCTTGTTTGTCGTCTTCGTCTCCTTCGTCTGGCTGGGTTAGTCGTCGTCTTCATCATCGCAGCTCTTCATCGTCATCGTCATCGTCATCGTCATCATCGGGCAAACGCAGATCTTGTGTTGTTGCTACTTGCTACAATTTTTTTTCTTTTACTGTGGTGATGGTGTTTGATGTTGTTTGAGCAAACCTGGATCTTGTGTTTGAAGAATATGAAGTTGTGTTGTTTGGTTGATGAAAGTAGGATTTGAAATCTAAAAATTTGGTGTTTGGGTAGTGAGAAAGTGTAAGAAAATAAAAGAATAAAATTGGATTTTTTTTGGAAGGAATTGATAGATTGTCAAGATTAGGATTTGGGGGTGAATTGAAAAGGAGAAGATTTGATCTACAATTTGTGCGATTGAAAATTGAAGAAGAAGAGGTTAATGATTAGGGATTTTTATAAAATGAAATTGGGGATTTTTGGTATTAATTTTTAGAAGCATCTTTGAAGAACAATAGTGAAGAAAATAAAATATTTTTTTTAATGATGGTGGGTCCCTGCAGTGGTAATCAGATGGATGGTAATCTGAAACTCACATATTGAGATGGGAATCACATTACCCCTTTGGAGGTTAATGTGATTCCCATGGGATTCACTTTTCCGAAAAATAAAAAACTCAAACCTACTACCAAACATGGGAATGTTTTGAGATTCTCATTCACATGCAAAGATGACCACATACCAAACGGCCCTCTAGTACAATCTGATACCATTTCCCGCCATTTTGTGTATCTTCTATAATCTATACTATCTCACAACTCTCGCGCCTTTCCATCTAACAACTTTAGCACTAAAATGTCCCTTGCATAAAGACCATTGAGATTTCTTGGGTTCTAAAAGATACCTTACCATTTTCATTTATAACTAAAACCAATACACAGAGGAAGGAAGCATACCAAGGAGGACTGCATGATCCTGATAACTGGTGTATTAAGCAAAAACAAGGTAAGAATCAATCTCATGTGTAGAGATGGCTACGGTTCTGTTAAACCTGGGTTCCGAACCGAAACCGTATGGTCAAAATTGTAACCGTAACCAATGGTTACAAAACCGGTTTGGTCACGGTTTGGTTACAGTTTGTAGTAAAAACAAACTGTGGTTAAACCGTGGTTTAACCGCTAATTGAATCACAGTGTTTAAAAATATAAAAATTGCAACAACCAATCAAAAGCTATCACGTAGCATATTATTAGAAAAAAAAACCGGAACCATAATTGAACAGTCTAACTAGCGGTTCCAAACCAGCTATGCCGGTTATGGTTACGCTTTGTGCTTTCTACGGAACTGAAACTGAACCGCGGACACCACTACTCATGTGGAAGAAAAATAGCAAAGACCACTTTGCATGTATTTATGTATTTAATATATTTAGAGATTTATGTTGAACCAAAATGTGAGAAGGGTTAATGATTGTGGGAATGATGGTATTTGTGTGGTAATGATTGTATAGTATTAAGAATTTCTAAAATAAAATAAAAATGTATCAATGTGTTGATCTGGAAAAATTATGAACTAATGATATGAAAATAATTTAGGTTTTTTATTTAAAAATTCAGTCTTTTGTAAAGTCCTTGTTTTAGCTAAGTGAGAAAAGTTTGATTGTGGGTGTCTTGCATGAAACCGGTGTCTTCATTATATAAAAATAAGACTTTTGATATTGGTTTTGGTCTCGGTTTTTTTTTTTTGGTTATTATGCATTTGTGTTGTAATGATTATGCAAATAAATATTGACTTCAGCTTCACTTGTGATTATTAGCTTCTAGCTTCTAGCTTCTAGCAACTTTAGTATAGGTTTATTGCTTGTTCACTCGGTAACGATGTTATTGTTACCGTATGCCTATTTGATTAATTGTTTTTAGGATTACTTAGTATTATATTAAGTTAATGTGTTCAATTGGGAAATTACATTTGGCCCCTTAACATTTGGTATAAATATTGTTCAATGCAAACATTTTATTATTCTATAGTCAGACCCCTCAAAATAAAATTAAAATTTGCTTAGCGGCTCTAGGGCCTGTTTAGCAAAGATTTTGAGATTCTTAAAAGAACTTTTGGGGTCCAATTAGATACGACCCCGGTTCCGGTTCAATCCGGTTCTGGTTCCTCTGTTCTAGTCCAGTTCCAATGATTCTGATCGCTTCGGTTCCTTTTAATATATATATATATATATATATATATATATATCATAACAAGTCACCAAATCACCCAACTTTTTCAAACATGTTTGATCTTCCAAAATCCAGATTCACCTCGCATTCACTAGTCACCACTCACCACTCACCACTCATTAGATTCATATATCTCCCTCTCTCTTCAAGTTCCATATCCAGATCCAACATACAAAAAGCATAAATTATCGAAGAAGAAGAGATAGCCCAGATCTAAATCCACTCTCCCTTCAGAAGAATAAGAGATCACCAAGATCAAATCATCGAAGAAGAGATCACCCATATTGAAGAAGAGATCAAAGAGAGCGCCATTGTTTGTTGATCGTCGACGACATGATGAATAATAAATCTCAGAGAGAGAGAGATATCAGATGGTGGTGGTTGTCTTTGATGATGATATTATATTATGATACGAGATATCAAAGACTGAGAGAGAGAGAGAGGTTGTTGGGTTAGGATGTTAGGTTCAAACGAATTTTATTTTAAGTTTTTTTTAATAATATATTATTTGATAAGAGAATCGTCGGTCCCATTTCGGTTCTGAGCTGTCCTGATTCTGATTTCAATCCGGCTCTTGGCCTTACGTTTCCGGTTCAATTCCAATGTTAGAACCGAACCGCGGTTATGTCTAGGTCCAAGTGTCCAAAAGTGGGTTTTAAGACTATTTGAGGTTTTTTTTTGTTAATGAATAAAGCTTGTAGAGATTAAAGTCTTTTTTATCAAAAATAAAAACCCAACAAACTTGGATGAAAATTGCTTTTTGAAAACAAGGGAAACCTAAATTGTGGTTAAATGAATTTATCATGTTGACATTATTACCCTTCTTATAATAAACAAAAAACATTCAATTGTATCTTTTTTTTCTCATTTACTCTAATAAATGTAGATGATCGATCTACAATTACTTTGGAACGGGTCGGATTCAAGTTAGGCCTAAGCAACTTGGTCTAACCTGTTGAACCAGGAACGTTTACTACTTCTTTAACCTGTAAAAAAAGATGAAAACTAAAACGGAGAAATGAAAATTGGTGGGGGATTGTTTTTAGCCTTAGGTTCGCTTGGGCTGAGCGTGATGGTGGAAAAAGATTGTAAAGTAAATGAGGATCAAAGAATTCCAATGACCAGAACTTTGTTTCAGTAGAGTTAGACATGCCAAAAGTTTTTTAGAGTAAGAGAAGTCATAATCCTTTCTCTGTGAAGAAGAGGTCATATTTATAAGCTATCAGAGGTAGTTTTGTAGAAGATCAAATCTTCTCGTTCCTTCCAGATTTCGAAGGATTCACAATTTGAATCCTGACCCAACTCTCGCTTCAATTGTTATCTGATAACAACGGAAGCTTAGACTTAGTCAAACAATTGTTTTTCAGTTGAAAGGTTCATGGGTTGACCCGTAACACATTGGTTTGATCCATATTAACCGTTGGGTCTGTCACGGGATCTGAGGTTGGGCTCAAAGGTCATTTTTAGCTACCACAATGAACACGTTTTTTTTTTTCCTTTTTTCCAAATGAGCTCCAACTACCATTACCATCTAATTTCTCATAAAATCCTTTTTATGTTTTGGGTTTGCAAAAAAAAATCAACCAAAATTCCTTGGAATACCACAAACTCTCACTCTCTAGACTCCAAATTGATATGATTTCGAAGAACCAAACTTAATCACTCACCTTTTGCACTGAAAGACATACATTTAACCAGGTGAGTCTTCAGTCGTCATTGCTTCTAACTTTTGATGCATAGACTATCTTTGAAAAATCAAGTTTGAAGAAAAATTGTGGATTTTTTGTTTATTACATTCGTTTATCAGACTACATTTATACAAGTTTTACAATAACAAATATCACAAATTAAGATCCTAAATCAAATGAAAGTAAATGTAGACTTTATAATAATTCGTATATTCAAAGGGATTACAAATCATCTAAATATATGATACAAGGAGAGAATTTCTCTTAATAAAAGATTTGACTCTCAGTTACTCAAATTAAGCTAAACCAAATCTGAACCCTTCCCCTCAAGTTGAAGCATGCATATCAAGCATGTTCAACTTGGATGTTAGCTTTCTGAACACATTTCCTCCGAGAGCTTTTATGAAGACATCTGCCAGCTGCAAATGAGAGAACAAATTTGGTGATGATTGTCCAACTTGTATCTTTTCTCTTACAACATGACAATCAAGTTCTATATGTTTAGTATGCTCATGGTATACGGGATTTGCTGCTATATGGAGAGCACCTTGATTATCACATAATAGCCTTGTTGGTCCTATAACGTCTTGTATATATCATTGAGTAAAAATTTGAGCCAAGTTAGCTCGTAAGTTGCAGTTGCTATAGATCTGTATTCAACTTTTGAGGATGATCTTGAGACAGTTTTCAGCTTCTTTGCTTTCCAAGAAATCAATGAATCTCCTAAGAATACACAGTAGCCCATCGTTAATCTTTTTGTCATAGGACAGTCTGCCCAATTAGCCTCACAATAAGCCTTTAAAGTAAAAAAGTTGTTGGAGGAGAACAACAGACCTAAACCAGGACTTTCTTTCAAATATTTGATAATACGAAGAGCAGCATCCCAGTGAGGCGTTCTCAGAGCATGCATAAATTGACTTAGAATGTTAACTGAGCATGTAATATCTGGTCTTGTAATCGTGAGGTAGATTAGTCATCCAACAAATCTTTTATAGCATACTGGATCACGTAGCAGATCATCTTGATGGTTTGTGAGCTTCAGATTCGTCTCCATAGGAAAATTTGATGATTAAGCACCAAGTAACCTACATCATCCATGATCTCTAAAGTGTCTTTTCGTTGAGAGATAACAGTACCTGTTTTGGACCTTGTAACTTCAAATCCAAGAAAGAACTTAAGTAGACCAAGATCTTTGATGTAAAATTGCTGGTGAAGAAATTGCTTGAGGTTATGTATTGCTTCTGTATCGTTTCCAGTGATAAACATGTCATATATATAGATAAAGACCATAGTTGTGAAGAGTATTTTGTCTTCACAAACAATGAATAATCTAAATGTGATTGAATAAAACCAGCCTTCTTGATAACATATGAAAATTTTGCAAACCAATTTTGAGGTGCTTGTTTAAGCCCATAAAGGGACTTATTCAGTGGACATACTAGCCTCTCTCCATTTCGACAAAGTCCTGGTGGTGGAGTCATGTAGATTTCTTCTTCTAAATCGCCACAAAGAAATGCATTGGTCATATCTATTTGATATAAGGGACAGTGTCTTGTAGTAGTAATAACAAGTAGACATCGAACAATTGTTAATTTGGCTACCTGGGCAAATGTTTTAGTGTAATCCAGACCTTTTTCTTGAGAAAACCCTTTGGTGATCAACCTGGCTTTGTAGCACTCAATTGTGCCATTTGAATTGTATTTGATACGATAGACTCATTTGCTACCAATAGGGCGATGACTAACAGGAAAATGGACCATGGACTAGGTTCTATGTGCAATGAGAGCATCAAGTTCATGTTGCATTGTTTCTCTCCATTTTGGATCTAAAATAGCCTAAGCATATGAGGTTGGTTCTAGGGCACTCGAAAATGGTATTAACAAAGTGTTTATGGGTGCAATATCGAGAATCATAGGAAATGTAGTAACTTATAGGATATTAAGTTTCTGACTTAATATAAGATGTCTATTTTGGAGTTGTAGTTGATGGCATCGTACTAACCTGTTAACAATAAAAGTCACGAAGAAGGATGGATAGTTGCCTGACACGTTCATTTCGACGGATATGGAGTGTAGGAAATGGTAGAGAAAGAGAAATGCAGTTGAATGTTTGTTGGTCTTTGGTGGTGAAGAACAGGGTTAGGCACTGATTGATTTGGTTCATAGGTATAATTTGGTATCACTATTGGTGGTGGTGTGTTATCTGATAAATTTTCTAAAGCAAGAAAAGGGAGAACAGACTTATGAAAGGCAACATCACAGCTAGAAAAGAATTGATGAGTGTGTAGGTCATATAAGCAATAAGACTTTTGGCCTACAAGATAACTGACAAAGATACATTTTCTGGCTTGAGAGTCAAATTTGTTGAACGGGTGGAGATTTGTTGCATAACAAAGACATCCAAAACCTTTTAAACAAGAGTAGTCAAGTGGTTTGTTATACAGAAATTCATATTGAGATTTATGTTTTAACACAAGAGTGGGGAGACGATTAATAAGATAAGCTGATGTAAGTAAACTTTCCCCCTAAAATTATAAAGGAAGATTGGCATCAAATCTCAAAACTTTGCCAACATTCAAGAGGTGTCTGTGTTTTCGTTCAACTACACCATTTTGTTGGGGTGTATATGGACATGAGCTTTGAAATAAAATGTCTGGATTGGATAGATAAGATTTCATGGAAAGAAATTTTGAGTCATTATCACTTTTAATAAATTTAACTTGACAATTAAACTGAGTATTTATGAAAAAGATGAATGTTTTAAGCAATCCTTACGTTTCTGATTTAGATTTCATTAAAAAAGTCATAGTAAAATGAGTGAAATTTTCAACTATAGTCAAGAAGTAATGTACCCCAATGTGAGTTACAGTGCAAAAAGGTCTCCAAATATCACAATGAATAAGATCAGATGAATGTATAGTTTGAATAGAACTTGAAGAAAATGGTAAACGAATTTGCTTTGCCAAAAAGCAAGTTTTACAAGAATGTTGAAAATCAAATACAAATGAGGGATTAATGTTGCTTAAGAATTTGGAAGGTGCTTTGGAGGGATGTCCTAATAGCTTGTGCCAAATAATACTTGTAGCATAATCAACATGATAGATGGTTGGAAGAGAGGTTAGTGTAGACTTCACTTGAGGAACAAAGCAGTACAAACCATTAAGCTGCTTCCCTAAACAAATCATCTTCTTCGAAGTTAGGTCTTGCAATATACAAAAAGTAAGAAAAAACTAAATTGAACAATTCATGGCAGCTGAAAGATGACTCACTGATAGTAAATTAACATGAAAAGATGGTGCACATAATATATCTTTAACATGTCAGTGATTTGACAGTTGGGTTGAGTCAATTCTAGTTATCTTAGAATAGGAACCATTGGGTAAAGTTACTTATGAAGACAAATGAGTGATGTTAGTTATGGAGGTTGCTATGTGATTCGTTGCACCGCTATCAATAATCCAGTAATTCAAGTTTGTCTTTTGTGCGCTAAAGGATGAGCTAAAAGGTGTAGGAATACTTTGGAGTTTGCACGAGTAGAGTTTTTTACTATTTCTAAAGAAAGCTTTTATTTGGGCAAGCTCTTCAGAAATAAATTGGGGAGACTATTTAGTTGGTGTCTTTACTATGTCCTATTACGTCTCAACACAGGTTTGATGTGCAATAGGTTTTCTGCTTCGATTTGGAGGCTGGACATCTTTGCCATGAAGCTTGTGACCAACTGAAAAATCATTCAAGTAGTAACAACGATCCACATTTGTGACCTCTCAGTAAGAGCATAAAAGAGATTTTTTGGTTCCTTTTGACTTGGAATGAGAGGATGCCCACTGTCTAGTGTCGTTGAGCATCTGATTGTAGTTCCCTAGAATTTTCATGCGTTTTGATTCTCATGGCATGAATAGGATTAGTCCCTTTGGCCTCAGTAAATCCTCACTGCTTTTCTTCCTCACAGAGAAGTGAGTATGCCTTTTTGACAGTTGGTAGAGGATGCATTACCATGATTTGCCCTCGTATAGCAGAATATGTTTCATTCAATCCAATAAGAAATTGCCCCAACCTAATATTTTCTTCTTTTTCTTTTAAGTCCTTTTTTCCTTCATAAGTGCATGGGATCAAAGGACTGCAAGTAGTTAGCTAATCCCACAACATTTTCATCTTTGTATAGTAAGAAAATTTTGAATCTTGATTTTGTTTCAATTCAACAATGGATCGTTGCATTTGACAATCATGAGAAAAACCACCTTGAGATAAACACTCTTAAGATCTGTCCAAATTTCTGATGGTGTCTCTATATAAAGTACATTGTTTGCTAGTTCCCGACTTAGAGATTTGAAGATCCAAGAGAGGACCATATCCTTGCAGCGCTGCCATAAAGTGTATTTTGGATCTTTTTCATCCGGTGTTTAAATGGTTCCTTTGATGAACCCCAGATTGTTTTTGGCACTGAGACCTCACCAACATGGACACCTTCCACATAACATAATTGATTTCATCTAAGACTTTTGGAACCATAATCATGTTTGGATGGTCAGACGCATGAAGAAATAGAGGATTAGAGGGATCAATTGCTGATGTAGACATAGTATGGTTAGAGATTTTTGAATTGGTTTGAGAGGATATACTTTTGGTGAATGATTGTTACTGCTATCATTATAGATACCAGTATCATCAAAAAAAAATTTGCGGAAGTGTGTTTATAGAGCCGAAAAGATCATTGCTCTAATATCATGACAAATCAAGTTTGAAGAAAAATTGTGTATTTCTTGTCTATTACATACGAGTTTTACAAAAACAAATATCACAAATTAAGATCTTAAATAAAAGGAAAGTAAATGTAGACCTTATACTAAAATTCTCATATTCAAAGGGATTACAAATCACCTAAATATATGATACAATGAGAGAATTTCTCTTAATAAAAGATTTTACTCTCGGTTACTCAAATTAAGCTAAACCAAATCTTAACACCCTTTGTAATGATTCTTGTTTTGTTTTCCGCTTAATTCAAATCTTTAATTTATTTAAGCTGTAAAATCCCTCTCAGTTGTTTTCAATTGGCTTTTCTCTTTTAAATTCAAAATTTCTTGGGTTTAACCGATACATAAATATGACCATGTTCTTCATTTCACTTGACAAACTTTTTTTTTTGTTGATTTCAATACAAGTTTTAAAAAATAGTTGTGGTCCACGGAACATCTCACGGGCCAACCCATAAGTTGGCAAGACACAAGCAAGATATGTAGTAGGCCATATTGGTATGCAGGTCATGCTAGACAATGTCCACAATTATCAGGCTCAGCTCGGCAAGACTATTTCGTGTTGTGTCGGCATGTCCTTCCAAATATGGGCTGGGCCGACAAGATCCATTTTACATCTCTATGTAGAATTGATAAACTTTCTCATTTAATTTAATAAATTATGCTATTAATAATCTATTAAATATCTTTTTACTCTCCATTTTAATTTTTTTTACTATCAATTTTAATCTTAATTAAAATTACTAGAGATGATAAAAAAGTTCCAACGACACTCCAAACAAATTTTTTAGAATCCAACTTTATTTTTCTTCCTATTTAGTGTTTTATAAACCCTAGTTTTTTTTATCCCCCAATATTCGATATTTAAAGTTTTGTTTGATTGGGATGTGATGGAGAATGACATGCAACTACAAGCAAAATATAGATTAATTCAAAGAAAACCTGCAGATAAGCGGTAAGAATAAATATTAATTTGTGCACACTGTCTCTTTTATTTATTGATTTAAATATCTAGAAGATGCTTTTTTTTATCATTGTAATAGTGTTTTAATTAATTTAAATTAAAAATTAAAAATTAAAATGAAGAACTTTTGTAAAAAACATTTAAAATGAAGTGTTCTCAAACTAAGAGTGCTAAAAGATAAAAATGATAATATTATAACAAAATAAATTGTCTTTATAAATTTTTTATGATTGAGTTTCTTTAGAATATTAGTGTTAAAAGAAAATCTCCGATTTTAAGGAGAAAATCTCTAACTTAATAATTGGAGTTGTGTTGGCACCAAATTAAATGAAGTGACAAAATTGCCCTTCATTAATGGAAAAAAAGCTATTTCGTTTCGCTTTCTTTCAGCTTTACACTCTTCACTATTTCCCTAGCCGTTTCTTTCCACACACTCTCTAGTCTCTATAAATGTTATTTTTCTTGGAAAAACTCTAAGGATACGTTTGGTGTGAAGGTTTTGATTGGACAAGATTTGACTATACTACATTAATAATGTGATGTATTTGGTGTGGTACAGATTGTACTAAAATAATATTGTCTCTTGTTTGTTATAATATATGATTGGATAAAAAATAATTGAGAATAATTGTCTTCTGTTAGGCCACTATAAAATTATATTAAATTAATTTTTAAATAAATAAAATCATTTTAAATCAATTAAAAGAAAAAATATATTTTAAATTAAATTTGGTTAAAAAATTATTTACATTATTTTTTGAATAAAATAAATAAAATTATTTGAGATAAAATAACATTTAGTTTTTAACTGATAATAAAAAATATTTTTTTGAAAATATTAAAATAAAATATATTAATATTTAAAAAGAATATCATATATTAAATTAATTTTTAAAATCAAATTAAATACATTTAATATTTGAAATAATTTAATTATTTAAAAAAAAGAGAGTATAGGTTGGGACTAAATAGTCCTGGTCTTTGTGGCGCCATGGCATGTGTTACACAAGCAACAATTGCCCACGAATTTTCTGCCTTGTGTAGGCGCTGAACCTTGTTCAGCCAGCCACTTCCCTATCTATAACAGTCACACCAAATCTGTTATCTTTCAAAGTTTGTCAATCACCACACACACTCAATCAAGCAACCAGATTACTGTACACAAACATTGCACCGAGTAACACAACCAGGCTACACCACATGCATGTTTACAGCAATTGTGTTTCACAAATATGCACACACACACACAAAAAACAGTATATAGTAAGAACACAATCAATTACGGGAACCAATCCCAACCCAAGTATTATTGCCTTAATAATTAGGGATACAATCATACAATGCTTGCAGGATGATCACAACTCTGATCTCTCTGTAGAATACTCAACATTCTGAGTTCATAAAGATTACAACACAGGGCTACATAAATAACTGCCAAGGTAACTGCCTTCCAACACAGCAAGCACATTTTCCACATGCCACAATTTCTATCAGGTAAGCACTGATTCTGCATATGTTTCCCACACATGTCAGCCCATACATATTTCCCATATGTGTGCTTAAATTGCACATACCACCCATATGTCTTGCCAACAGTCAGCCCACACTGCCTTGCCCACGCCAAGCTTGTATTCCCCTACCAAGCTTGTTTTAGCCTGCCAAGCTTGTTCCTCGCACATATCGCCCATCGCTGCCCATGCCAAGCTTGTTCCTCGCACACGGTGCCCATGACTGCCCCTGTCAAGCCTATTTTCCATGTCAAGCTTGTTTTAGCCTGCCAAGCTTGTTCCTCGCACACAACGCCCATTGTTGCCCATGCCAAGCCTGTTTTCCATGCCAAACTTGTTTCCCCATGCCAAGCTTGTTTTCTACATGTAACATCCCCACGTTGCCCACACCAAGCTTGTTTATACATGACAAGCTTGTTTTCACCACACCAAGCTTGTTGTCTGTACGCCAAGCTTATTTTCAACACACTGAACTTGTTGTCTTCGTGCCAAGCTTGTTTTCAGCCAAATGCCCTTGTTGTTGCACACTGCTAGCCCATCCAAGCCAACATACACAACCCACATGCTGCCCAAGGCCATGCCCACCTAACATGCCTTGTTTTGGCCTGATGCCTCCCACACCAAGTCTATTGCATTGGCTGCTGCCCATGCTCATTTTTAGGTCTGTAACAGCATGACTAAATAGTCCTGCCACAACCTTATATTTAGTCCCACCAATTGTGCGCTCACTGGATTGGTTATCCAATCTAATGAGTTCACCAAATATGGGGATATGATTAGATATAATCTAATCATGTCCAATCCTAACCGCCAAATGTAGCCTATTGGTGTTCAATTATGTGATTTGATTTGTTGTTTGTAGTGAAACTTCATGAATGTTAAAATGTATATGGATCGAGATCATACTATCTATTTTTATTATTGTAAACTAGAAAGATACAAACTGCATCGAGATCGATCTTCATAAATGCTAATATCAATTAAATGTATAGAATATACCTAGTATCTCAATTCTATTTATTTGCTTCATCTATTTGCTTCATCTATTTGTTTCTTTTATATATTTGATTTTTGTTGATTCCAATAATTGTGAGGCAACTCTTATGATTTCTAATTTATATAAAATTAGAAAGTAATTTTTTTTTAGTATTTCAAAGAAGTAATTGATTGCAAGGTTTATGGATAGTATTTTGATATATATTGGGTTTGGATTTGTTAGGCTTGTTTAATTTTTTAATTTTTTTATGGAATAAAAACTGAAAATTTTGTTAAAATGATATTAATGTAATGGATAACTATCCATTTTAGGTCCTAAAAATAAGTAAATAACTCTTATTAAGTTGGCAATAATTACAAAAATCAAACAACAATAGGTGCGATAAAAACCAGTGTTCAAAAATACGCACCTAGACACTAGGCAGCTGTTAGCCGTCCTGATTAGAATAAAATGTACCGTATTAAGCGGCGGGTATAAAAACGGATGTTTTGGCCTTTTTATTGGTTGATTTTACCGATTAATCGTTCTAGACGGAGTTAAAGTTGTTTTTATATCATAGTTATATTGTTTAAAATTTGAATATTGAATTATTTTTTTAAAGAGATTGAATATTGATTTTGTATGTAGGAAAAATAAATTACCGAACGCATATGCACCGTCTAGGTGCTGATGGATTTGGTAAATTACATTTATTTATTTAATACATGTTCCCTATTTTAAAATAGTTATGACTGATATATCCAATATCTATATTCTATATCATTATCATCATAAACTTATACGAATTCTGTTACTATACGGATTACGAAAATGTATAAAATCTTGTTTTAATTAGTTTGTATGCAAGGTTACACTTCCATCACATGACTAGTTTGGTATTTCTTTTGAAAAATTAAAACCAACTTATTTTATAACTTTGATATTGATATAAAATGATTTTTGTTAAGATTTTTAACCGCAGTTAATTGACAATTTAACTAGTTTTGACATTAATTTAAAGTAAATAGAGATTTACTTTTTAAAAGTAATTATAGAATAATCTATTTTAACATTTAATGAATCTTTTAAAATATTATTATTATTCTTATAAAATTAAATATTTAAAATTATTTTTAATGTTCTTATGTAATTTTTGTCTGATCTTAATATTTTATCTAAATATTGATTATATATAATTAATAAAAAATAAATGAAGTAGAGTTATGTCTATTTTTGTGTAATTAATCTCTCACTTCTGAAAATGAAGTGTCACCTTGTACAATAGTTGTGGCAAGAAAATGTCAGAATCACACAACCTTATCCTTATGAAACTATTTGGAACAGCAAGACAAGACATAAATGTTTTAGTTAGTATTTAGTACATTGTCTGAGTTTGACGCGGTTACGATGATGATAAACGTAGTACAACACTTCAAACGTCCAAGATAATTAAATGGTCTCTAAAATAAACAAGCTAGCCAATGTAATCAAAGGAATTATAGTTCAATTGACCTCCACTAAAATTGTTTTAAGTACTAATGAAAAAAATCAAAGTTTAAAAACAATATAAACCCTAACTTTATATATATATATATATATATATAAATTCAATTTTTTGACTTTAATATCTCAATTACTCATTTGTTCGTATATACTTTTTGATCTAATGGTTGAAATATTAAAGTTAAACAACTGAATAAGAAATTTGAGTAGGAAAACCTGACCCATATATATATATATATATATATATATATATATATATATATATATATATATATATTCCTTTTCTTTTCGGTATATACTGATATAACTTGATATAACTTATATCAGTGCATTGCACGTGGACCACTGATTATGGAAATTTTTTTACAAGTACATACACTTGAAGTCAAACTGTCAACGTATATAAATCTAATTATCCACATCTAAATTATATCAATGCACACTCACTTAAACATCTATATATACGTGTGTGTATATATATATATATATATACTAGGGAGTTTAGGCTTGTGTAGAAAGCGGAAAAAAGGTCCTTTGAGCTATAGAAAAAAGTAAGATCAAAGCTCAGGTATACTGCATTTGGTGTCACAATTAGCAAACCATCACAATCCAACTTCATCAGCAATTCACCAAACTAAATTAACTAGGAGCACAGATTTTGGATAAGGTAACCATCACAATCAATCCATCAACTACCGGTCTACCATTACAAGAGCTTCAAGTTTTGGCCAGAAAAGATGAACAAGATCTTTTCATCTCAAAAGTGATAACTATGTCTTTAAAAGATTTTCTGAATCCCATCTCATTCTCACAAACCAAAAATCATGTATTGAAAAATGTTGTTGCCCCCAATTTTATTAATGAACCAACAACCCACGTTAAAAATGGATATTATTGATTTAGTCCCTGTATTTTTTTGAATTTTTTTTATTCATTTATTTACTTTTCATTGGATTGATCCTTATGTTTTAAAAACCACTCAATTTCATCCCTCTGACCAGATTTTTAATGGTCAACCATAACAGAAAAAGTAAATTGACTATTTACCCTTAATGTAAAACAAGTTACCATTTCACCCTCTAACTTTGTTATTTAAAAATATTAAAATATTAAAATATTAAATTATAAATATTTGCAGAAAAAATTACCTTTAATGTTAAAAAAAATTAAATGCAAAAAAAAAAAAAAATTGAAACCCTAAACATATATCGAATACCTTTCAATCCCAAGCATTAACTCAAATATCTTTCAATCCAAAAACACAAACACAAACTCAAATATCTTTCAATCCAAAACATAAATCGAATTCCAAAACACAAAAATAGCAGATCGATCTTCCCAGACCTACACTCAAACTCGGATTTGTGTGAGTGGTTGAAGGAGAAACCAGATGCAAGTCAATGTGGTCTTGCACCAAATCGCCGCTCGTACTCGAATCTATGTGAGTCGTTATTCGACGTCACCTTCTCGGCGACAGCGTGGATTTACGAACTATGTTAAGGGAAATAGAGGGTGATGAGAGATCGAAGGATGAGTTCAGAATTCCAAAATCGAATTACTGGAAATTGGATATAGGAGGCATCGAGATTTGCGATGTTGGATTTGGGGTTGAGAGAGAAGAAGAAGATTGGTCAAGAGTTGGTTGGACTTTCTCAAACTGGTTCTTGTTGTTTTGTGGTTATTTTTATGCTTGGATCGGTGGAGATAGATGGTTGAAGGTTGATGAGAATGGCAGTGGCATCAATTTTTTTTTTCACTTTTCTTGCTTTTAATTTTCAATTTGATGGTTGAAGGTTGATGAGAATGGCGGTGACACACGAAGAAAGTGGAAGATAGAGAGAACGCAGTGTGTGCGGCGAAGGTGTGCAGTGGTGTTTGTGGGTTTGATGGGTGGAGATTCCAATATTGGATATTTGATTTTTTGTTTGTGATTTTTAGTTTGTTTGGTGGTTGAAGATCTCCGATGAGATTTTGAGTTTATATTTGAGAATGGAGAAGTTGTTGATGATGATTGAAGCAGAAAATGATGATGAAGGGTTTGTGAAGATGACAGTTCATTTCCCATGAACTGCTAACTTTTTTAATTTTTTCTGGGTTTGTAAAACTGCTAACATTTCCCCTGAACTGTAATGTTGTCTTTTTTAATTTTTATTTTATTTATAATTTTTTAATTTATATTTATAATATCAATTTTATTAGTATTACATAATATTTATTCATTTTCATTTTTTTTATGTTGACACGTGACATATCAATGTTTAAAGATAAAAATACCATTGAAACCGATTGAGTTGAGTAACGGTAGATTAACAGAAGGACGAAATTGAACGGTTTTTAAAAACATAGGAACCAATCCGGTGAAAAATGAATAAGTGAGTAAAAAAAAAAATTCAAAAAAACATAGGGATTAAATCAATAATATCCCTAAAAAAAATGGTAACAATAAAAATAATAAAATTAATAACACCAACCAATTAACCAAAAGCTTGACAGTTGACCCATGAAAGAAATTAGTCACATGGCATGATGGCAACCACCAAATACTCCCACCAAACAAAGAAGAAAAGTTATCAACAAACTCTCTTGCTCTCTCGATCATTTTGTTCAAGCACAAATTCACAAATTTAGAAAATTTAATAAAAATAATTACGAGACAAAACATGCTTTTTGCAGCCAAACAAATATATACATATCTATCACTATAAGATTATATATGAGTTTAAATGTTTAATCTTGTTCATGTCCTTGAATTCATCTCAAAAACCAACAATAATGATTTCTGATAAACATTTACTCCAACCAACTAATCATCAAATTTAAAATCCAAATTAAGATAATCATTTGAAACAAATTAGTTATAAATCATGAAATAAATCAATTACCGAGCAATAATAATTTCAACAAATAAGTCCTGAAATTAACCAGCAAAAGAAAAAAAAAAACTTTGAAGGTGATAATAAGCATCATTATTTGATTTTGCTAAATACTCGCTCGTAATTGAGTAATTTACATCACAAACATTACATGTATAATAACAACAACCATCTCAAAATCCACAACAGAAAAAAAATAATGGAAAATTGAGAAGGTAAGTAAAATGAATCTACCTAGGGAGGCGGAAGAGAGAGAGGACGATACGAGAGAAGGCGGAGCGAAAGCGAGGGTAGGCTCTGAGGGTGTAAACGGAGGTCTGGCGGAACAAATCTTCGATGGTCTCGACGAAGAGGTTGAGGCTCCGGATCGGAGGCACGTAAAGTGTGAGAGGAACAGCCGAGAAGGCCACCGCGAAGAATAGTTGAAGCATCTGGACACTGAATCGAGGATCACAAAATCTGGAGTCTCAATATATATCTGACCAATCTTTGTTTTATTTTTAAAATTTTGAAAGTTGAAAACGAGTAGTGTAGGGATTAGAGAAGGAGACAAGAAGTACAGGAAGCAGGAGAGCCTTTGGATTGATTGGGTTTTTGATGGATTAATGGTTGGCGTTGCTGCTTCTGAGTTCTGATTTCAGCTTTTTATAATATTTCCATGTCTAAGCGAAAATCTTAAATGCAGCCGATGCAATGGGTCCATGTCATAGTCGTATGAAATACTAATAAAATGAGTTTTCCATATCATATGCCATACATCCATCGGTTAGGGTAGGGTATATTACATCGGATGTATGTAAGATTTTCTTCTCCGATGAGGTTATTGAGAACTTTGTATAGAAATATATTTTCCTACCAAATAAATAGAAAAATAAAAAAATAAAAGTTATATATATATATACATCTGTCGTATGTGAATTTTATTGTATGAACACGTCATCTTCAAAGATGATAAATTGTCAGGTGGACATCCGAATAGACATTTAGAAAATATCCTACAAGACAGCACCGAAGAAAAGAAGACCCGAGTAAGTAGATGTAGAACAAAACCTACTCAGGGGCAATCAACATTATATACTACTCGGGATCAGTTAAAAGACACTCGAGGCTGGTTAGATGACATTACTACTCGGGAACAAATGATGTTACTCGGGACCAGGGGGTATTATTCTTACTTGGGAAGAACATGAAGAAAACTGAATAGAAGCCCATCGCATAGCCCACGTGGATCAAGTCATTAAGATGTACAGAGATATCCATATCAAAAAGGAACCCCAATAAAAGCAGAATATTAAACAGGAAAGGTTCTCAATCAGACAACAACTTTAATTCTTCAAAAAGACTATGCTCTTACAAGGAAATAAGTCCTAATTGGACTATATTACTAGAGTCTCATTCGACCTCAATACAAGACTCCGAAACAGGAAATAAAACAATCAGCTTCAAGCAAGTAAATAATTAAATACAAAAGTCATTTATTACTTGTACAAAGCAGATTAGGGTTCTATAAACATATAAATAGACCCATAATCTTGCCAAAAAAGATATACGGAGCATTCATAGAAAAATACAGAGAGAAAAAAGAGAGATCGAGAGCTTGTAAACATCATAATTTCATAGTGGATTTTGGCTTAGTTGATCTTTCAACCACCCGTGAACGTTTCTCCGGTCATTGGAGTTTTACCACGTAAAAACTCGTGTTTGTTTATTTTCTCCTTCTCCCTCTCTTTGGAATCACGGTCGAAATCCAATCATTATTGACTTTTTTGATACAATCCAGAAACCGACGTCAACAATTGGCGCTAGAAGAATGGGCAGTGGAACCTCCGATTTGATCAAAAGCGATGGTAAGAAGCAGAAGTAGAAGTAGAAGCAGTTCTGGGGATGTCCAAAAAACTCCGGATAACTTCCATGTTGGCAGTACCTCGCGGGATCTCGCTGCAACAACAGAGAATCAACCTACATTCCTGGCGGGGATCTAGCAAGTTCCTCCGACCAGCGGAGACCTGACTCAACACTTCCGAGAAGCGTTGCAACAATTGGTGGCAGACGCAGCAAAGGAAGCGTTGCAACAACTGGCTGCAGAAGCACAAACTCCTAACCTCCCACCTACGAGGCTTCGTTCGGTTGTAGTAGGGCCAGAAATAAATGCACCGGAAGCCGGAAGGAACTATACTCCCCAGGTTGGACGTGAAACACCAGAAGAGGAAAGACTCTGCCAGAAGTAGAACCAGGATCAGACGATCCGTGCTAGACACCGCAAACATGACCGGCACAGGGATCAGTCATCATCAGAAGATAGCGATCGGTACCATCGCAAGCGTCATCACTGAATCATACGAGAAACCCAACATCAAAGTGAAGAGCCAGAAAGAGGAATGAGAATCACCCAGCGGTTCAACCACCGGGGAAGTCCGGTGGGAGACAGAGATGTAGTAATCCAGGGTTTGACTCGAGAAATCGAGAACAATAGGCATCAAATGAACGCACTGGACGTTATGGGTACAACGATTTATCTAACCATGATTCTGATAGCCCTTTCACTAGGGAAATCTTACGGACCTCATTCCCAGAAAGGTTCAGGATGCCGCACGTGGAGCAGTTCAAAAAAGATACAGACCCAAAAGAACATGTCAGACGCTATAAAAGTGCCATGGCCCAATATGCCCACAGTGATCCCTTACTGTGTCTCAACTTTCCACAAACTATGGGAGATACGGGCTCAAGATGGTTCGGGAGATTACCCCTATTGAGCATCAGAAGTTTCAGTGAACTAAGCAGGAGCTTCTCAAGGCAATTTTTGAGCAATGTTCACAGGAAAAAGTCAGTGGCTTACCTTTCTCAAATAAAACAAGAGAAAGATGAGTCGCTGAAGAAATATCTGGAAAGATTCAGCCAAGCAGTATCAGAAATTGGTAGTGCAAACGATGAAGCAATAATTGCTGCATTCATCAACAACCTGCAGAATGGACGACTATCTTTTGATTTAAGAAGAGCCCGTCTGACCAGGTATGCAGATATGATGGACATGGCAGGGGGATATGCATTAGCCGAAGAAGAAGAGTTAGCCACTGGAGGATGCTACATGCATGGAGGAAAACTTGAACAAAAGGACACTGAATCCAAGGTGCAGAACGAAAAGGGAAAACAGAAAGGAAACAACAAATAAAAGAGCAAGTACGGGGCAAATGGGCGTAATGTCGAGCAAAACACAGAGAAGTACCGAGGTAGATACACCAACTACACCCCTCTTCAAAAAAGGTAGGAGGAAATCCTGGCCATTCTGGAAGAAAATAATATGGTACAAGAGCCACACCGTCAATCTCAGTTTGCTCGGCGAGATACAACCAAATACTGCAGGTTCCATAAAGAAACCGGTCATGAGACTTCCAAGTGTTACCAGCTCAGAGATTACATAAAATCCTCATTCGGGAAGGACATCTACATGATGTGGTCTTGAAAAGGGATGAGAAATTAGTAGCAAAGAAAGAGATCAGGGCCGATCACAGCTCTGGTCGAAATCAAAGGGCCAGTCCAGAGGCCAATCAAGTAATACATACGATCTTTGGAGGACCATCCACTGGGAGAAGTAACCAAGAGTGAACACAGGAAATCAGAGAAGCAGTAGAAGTGAGAAATAACTTTGACATAAACTCGGTGGAGCCAGACCTGAAAAGGGTAAATAAAGGATGAGACCCAATAACATTCACATGGGGTCGATGTTCGGCCAAATGACACCTTGGTCATAAGCGCCCGGATTGGTCACCGGGAAGTCAGGAGAATCCTGATAGATAATGGAAGTTCAGTAGACATTCTCAATGTAGCCGTCTACGATCAACTCAGGTTAGACCGAAAGGACCTACAACCCTTCCATACTCCACTTAAAGGATTCAGGGGAATTGAGGTCAGGTCACTCGGGACGGTAAAGCTACCTGTGAAGATTGGATTGGCACCTTGCCAGAGAACTTTATTGCTCGACTTCGTGGTAGTAGACTTGGACAATTGGCCATATAATGCACTATTGGGACGGCCATTCCTGAATAAAACTAAAGCTGTAACAAGAGTTTCTTAGTTTTCCTACATCCTCCATTTTAAGTTCCTGAGTTCGTGACGCGCCCACATGCAGTTACCAGTCCCAGGATATAGCGAGGAAGATCAGTGGTACAAACTATGAGCAAATCGAAAAGTGAAGAAGCCTCCAAACATTGGTATGGTTCTATTTTTTTCTTTTTTATTATTGATTACAATTTCCTGTATTTACATATATATTTTATTAGTGTAATAATTTTTATATGTATTTGTTCCGAAAATAATTACGATCCCAAGTTCATTGGTCTTAGATACAGATTACAATCTGTATAAAAATTTTAAAACCTTACTTCCGCTGCATGACCGGTGAACGGGGTTCCAACAATTGGTATAAGAGACAATTTTATTTTCGGAACATGAAATTGTTTTCGATGCACCTGTATTATGATTGTGTAGGCACGATTTAAATTGACTGTATGATGTTTTTGTATGTATATTTTTTTTTAATTTACAAAAACATGATTGATCGTTAATTATATGGTATTGTGGATTTAGGGTTTATGAGTTGTATATATATTTTTTAATTATATATATATATATATTTTTTAACTATTATTGTATTGTAAAAAAATAAAATTGTAACCTATGATGTAGACGTGGAAAAATCGCGAAGAAAGATTTATGAGATGAATCGAGGTGACCTGAAGAGACTGAAAGACTTGGAAATTACAAGAAGACAAATGAATGCCTTGGGGGTATTTTTGTAATTTTAGATTCTATTTTTTTTTAGGTTAAATAATCCACAGTATTTGGTCAATTCATGTATGCTTTATATTATGTGATGATAAAAAACATTGTCATGCATACGTATGCCATTTATATTAGATGTGCCTACACAAATATATTTGATATGTCATACATGCATCATAGCCTGATATTTTATGTATTTTTTTTAATGTGATTAAAATTGGTAAATACATAAATTGGCTATGAAAATGAGATTAGTTTTTTAATTGTTAAAAAAAATTGGTAATTCTCATTAATATTAATCTAGTTATTAAAGAGTTTAATAAGTTAGATTAATAGGGTCATTTATAGTAATTAGGATTAATTTGATTAATTGCCTAATTATAAATGAACCGAATATTGTGTTAGAGTTTTAATAGTTAAAACTTGGTAAACACTTTCATAATAATCTGAGCTTAGTAAATAGTTTACAAAGACTTAGATTATTCACTAATAGATTAGATTTTTAATTGTTAAAAATCATTAATAATTTATTAGTTAATTAGAACTTGTTTCTAATAATGAATTAATTAATGCACTAGATAACTTGGTTAAAGTTAGCCGTTTGATCCTGTAGAGTCTAGGTGCATTAACGGATAATAGAAAACCCTAGTTTTAAAATAGTGAGTGGGAGAGGGATATATGGCATATATATTCCGCAGTCTCCATCATTAGTTCAACACCGTAAGATCCGAGTGGGGCATCGTGACGGCTTTGCTTTCGTTCTCCCTAAGGAGGGTTTCCACAAAGGTCAATACCAAGGTTGTCTTCCTAACGGATAGGATTTCTGAGGGTATTTCGGGATTAACCGACCCTAAGGCGGCAATTCTCGAGTTAAGCTCGTGAGATCTGAAATGGTGGGTTACACTCACGAAGGTTTTGATTAAGTTTGTTAATTAAAAACCTGACTGAATAAATGATGGTTGAATGATATGGAATAAGAGTTATTCTAGAATTTCATTTGATTGAGAATGTCTCGGTCCAACATGCAAAGATTTGACCGACCCTAATGCGGCACTTTTTGTGGTATGTTAGATTGTCGCGGTATAGTAACTATTTTTAGGGTAGTTCTAGTTTGTTAAACATGTTCATGCATCATGTTTAAATTTATATCAAAGCATCCTCACTTGTTTTAAATAAATGACTGAATAAATGTTTTTTTTATTTCAGCAATGTCTTCTGCATTACTTCAAATTCTCGCAAACGATAAATTAATTGGTGATAACTACACAAAGTGGAAACTTAATATTAATGCAATTTTGGTCACCAAAGACCTTAAGTTTGTGCTTACGGAGGAATGTCCTCCAGTGCCTACTGCCAATGCCACACAAACTGTTTGTGAGGTATACTAGCGATGGGTTTCATCTGATGAGAAGGCCCAAGCATATCTGTTGGCATCTATGACAGACTTGCTTGTCACAAAGCACGAAGTAATGACTTCAGCATTCAAAATCATGGAGTCATTGCAAGCTATGTTCGGGCAGCCCTCTAAGCAAAAAGCGACACGAAGCTGTTCATTCCGCTACGCTTGCTCGTATGAAGGAAGGAACGTCAGTTCGGGAACATATCCTGAGCATGATGTCATACTTCAACATGGCAGAAGTCAATGGCGGGGCCATTGACGAACTCAGTCAAGTGAACATCACACTGACGACTATTCTAAAGAGTTTCTATCAGTTTAAAAGCAACTACGGGATGAACAAGTTAAAGTTCAGTCTTACACAGTTGCTCAATGAGCTCGCAACCTTTGAGTCCTTGATTAAGGACAACAAAAGCAAGACCGGTGAGGTAAATATTGCCGAACCATCTTTCTCTAATAATAAGAAGAGGAAGAGGTCCGCTGGGAAGGCAAAGAAAAAGCCCAAACTCAAGAAAGCCCATAGCAAAGACGCCTCCACTGACCAAGGCAAGGGAAAATGTTTCCATTGCAACAAGGTCGGACACTGGAAGAGGAACTGTCCTCAATATCTGGAGGAGGCTGCCAAGAAGAAGAAAACGAAAGGTAAATATGATTTACTTGTTCTTGAATCTTGTTTAGTGGAAGATGATTCTTCACCCTGGATAGTTGATTCGGGGGCCACTAATCATGTTTGTTTTCCTTGCAGTGGACTGATTCTTGGACATTGCTAGAGGAGGGAGCCTTCTTAATGCGTGTGGGGTCAGGGGATATCGTGTCGACACGAGCAGTGAGCGTAATTAGATTACGTTTTTGTAATAATTATATATTGTTTGACAATGTATTTTATATTCCTGGATTTACACGGAATTTGATTTCCGTTTCTAAGTTGTTAGAACAAAAATATTATGTTTCTTTTAATAATAAGTCTATTATTATTGGAAAGAATGGTCTGATATTTCTTCAGGAATTAATAAAAATAATTTGTATGTGTTAAGACCGTTAATACATACTACACTGCTCAACATCGAAATGTTTAAGGTTGAAAAACAAAAAACTAAACGACATAAGATTTCTCCAGATAATGACGCGTATCTCTAGCATCTAAGGCTTGGTCATATCAACCTTGACCGGATAGACATATTAGTAAAAAGCAGACCTTTAAGTGAGTTAAAGGTTGACACCTTACCTGTCTGCGAATCTTGTCTTGAAGGTAAGATGACTAAGAAACCTTTTACTGGAAAAGGGCTTAGAGCTAAAGAACCACTAGAGCTTATACATACAGATGTCTGCGGACCGATGAATGTTAAAGATAGAGGTGGTTATGAGTATTATGTCACATTTATAGATGACTACTCAAGATACGGATACATCTACCTGATGCAACGAAAGTCGGAAACATTTGAAAAGTTTAAAGAATTCCGAGCTGAAGTTGAGAATCAATTAGGTAGGACTATCAAGTCACTACGATCGGATCGTGGAGGTGAGTACCTTGACCAAGAGTTTAAAGACTTCATGGTCGAGCATGGGATAGTTTTCCAACTCACAGCTCCCGGTACACCTCAGGAAAAATGGTGTATCGGAGAGGAGAAATAGAACCCTAATGGAAATGGTGAGATTTATGATTAGTTTCTCATAATTACTAAATTCCTTATAGGGATATGTGTTACAAACAGCGGCATACATTTTGAATGTAGTGCCATCCAAATCTGATCCTAAGACTCACCTAGAGTTGTGGAATGGCCGTAAAGCTAGTTTGCGATATTTTCGCATATGGGGGTGTCCAGCATACGTGCTGAAGAACATATCTGGAAAGCTAGACTCCAAATCTGTTGTCTACCTGTTTGTAGGTTACTCCAAGGAGACCAGAGGTGGACACTTCTATAGTCCCGAAGATAACAAAGTATTTGTATCGACAAATGCACGTTTCTTGAGGACAATTACATTAGTGACCATAAACCTCGTTCCAAGATTGTATTAAATGAGTTGGAGCCTGGTGAGACTAGTGCTTCATCAACAAGAGTTGTTGATCCACAAACATCTGAGAGTCAGATGGTTTCTGATCAGGATACACTACCACCTAGACGTAGTGAGAGGGTTTTGAGACAACCTGAACGCTATTTAGCTATAGGTGAGGGATAAGGTGTTGTCTCTGCTGATAGTGTGGATGATCCTTTAACATATACGAATGCAATGGAAGATCCTGATAAAGAGGAATGTCTTATAGCCATGAATCTCGAGATGGAGTCCATGTACTCTAACTCAGTCTGGGATTTTGTAGACTTACCGGATGGGGTAAAACCTATTGGGTGTAAGTGGATCTAAAAGAGAAAGAGAGGAGTAGACGGGAAGGTAGAGACCTTCAAGGCAAGGCTAGTGGTCAAGGGTTATACCTAGAAAGAGGGGGTAGATTATGAAGAGACCTTCTCTCCAGTAGCCATGTTTAAGTCTATTAGGATTCTCTTATCCATTGCTGCCTATTTCGATTATGAAATTTGGCAAATTGACGTCAAGACTGCATTCTTGAATGACAATCTTGATGAGAGCATCTATATGATGCAACCAGAGGGATTCGTGTCTCCAGATCAAGAGTAAATGGTTTGCAAGCTGTAAATGTCCATCTATGGACTTAAGCAAGCATCTAGATCTTGAAACATTAGGTTTGATGATGTGATCAAAACCTATGGCTTTGAGCAGAACGTCGATGAGCCTTGTGTCTACTAGCGCATCATTGATAAAAAAGTAGTTTTCTTTGTCCTATACGTAGATGATATCCTACTCATTGGGAATGATGTGGGAGTGTTGTCTGATGTAAAGGGCTGGCTGGCTAGCCAATTCCAAATTAAAGATTTGGAAAAGGCAAGTTATGTTCTAGGGATCCAACTTATAAGGGATCCAACTTATAAGGGATCTTAAGAACAAAATTATAGCACTGTCTCAAGCATCATATATCGACAAGATTCTTGTGCGATTTTTTATGCAGAACTCCAAGAAAGGTAATTTACCTTCCAGACATGGAGTTCACTTGTCTAAGGAATAGTGTCCTAAGACACCTCAAGAAGTTGAGGATATGAGACGTGTTTCCTATGCATCATGAGTAGGTAGTCTCATGTATGCTATGTTATGCATGAGACCGGACATCTGCTATGCAGTGGGAGTAGGTCAACAGATGCCAGTCCAACCCAGGATTGGATCATTGGGTTGCTGTCAAGACTATTCTCAAGTATTTTCGGAGAACGAGAAATTATATGCTAGTGTATTCCGGACAGGATTTGATCCTCGTTAGAATACACGAATTCTGATTTTCAGTCAGATAAGGATTCTAGAAAATCCACGTCTGGGTCAGTATTCACCCTAGGTGGTAGAGCTATTGTGTTGAGAAGTATCAAGCAATATTGCATTGCTGACTCCACCATGGAAGCCGAATATGTAGCTGCTTGTAAAGCTAGTAAAGAGGCTGTTTGGCTCCGTAAGTTCTTGTGTGATCTGGAAGTTGTTCCAGACCTGGATAAGCCCATCACACTTTATTGTGATAACAGTGGTGCTATGACTAATTCTAAAGAACCAAGAAGCCACAAGAGAGGGAAGCATATAGAGAGAAAGTATCATCTCATCAGAGAGATAGTACAGAGTGGAGATGTGATCGTCACCAAGATAGCCTCACAAGACAATCATGCTCATCCATTTACGATGACCTTACATGCTAAAGTGTTTTCGAGTCACCTAGATGGTCTAGGGTTACGAGACATGCCTCACATGCTTTAGTGCAAGTGGGAGATTGTTTGGGTTTATGCTCTAAACATGTAATTTGTAAATGGATTTATGAAGTAAATAAAAAGAAATGTTCAATTCATTCTTGTTATGTTATTTATTTTATAAACTTGTGTACATATTAACATCCTGGATTAGAACTGTGTATATGAGTGTCATATACGGATGGATATAGTAAAAGACGCGCAATCTAAAGAGTCCATAGATAGCAAATAAAGCTGGGTACTTTATTTGTGGTTAATCTATAGCTGCGGTCCATTCCGTAATATACAGTGATTCTATCATGAATCATTCATATGAGATATGTGAATGAAGACACCTTGTATGATGTGATCATATAAGACTGGGCAATGATCTATATGAATCTCACACCAAGATCCATTTACCGATGAGATTCATATATATCAACTAACGATGGCTATATGTGGGTGATCTTAATCCTGAGTGTCTTATCGACTCCTTCAGGTTAGATCGTGGTCTTTGATATATCATGGGTGAGGTCAGATGCATTTCCTGATCAATATACTCCGTATGTTGGGATTACGGTTTGGCTTGTGGCTGGGAAGGTTTGTACACAATAGTGGAATCCACTCCTTCTTGTGAGAAGTATATGGTAGTTCCCTTAAGGGTTGATTCAGGGCTTGGACAATATGAGCGCTCTCCTAATTCTGTGAGGAAATATGATTTATTGTCCATTAGAGAATCAATGGTACTTAAATGATATATGTAATTAGAGGGGTATAACAGACATTATGACCCAACTCTAATTATGAACTACTGTGGAGGATCACACCATATGTAATAGCTATATCGATGGACACCGAGTTGTTTCGGTCTGTGTCAAACGTCTGCAGTTGAGAGAGTACAGCTTCGGGTTTTTAGTGGAATAACACCAGAGTTAATAATCAAAGAATATTAATTAAAGAGTTTAATTAATGATTTTGAGGATTATTGGAGCTCAAAATGCTGTGGGTCCATTAGGTCCCCTTGCTAGCCTGATCGATTTAGGTAACAAGGGTCACAGTTAATTAATTGGATTGTCCAATTAATTTTGTTACGAAAGTGACACGTAATTTATTCGGGAATTAATTGAATAATGAGATTATTTAATTAATGGATAATGATGATTAAATAACTTAAAAAATGAGATTATTTAATTATGTTATTAATCACTAATGGTTTTGAATAAAATAAGATAATATGATTATTTTATTTTTGAATTAAAATAGTTTGAATTCAAAATTAAAATCAAATAAAAGATATGAGATATTTTTTATTTGAAAGTTTTTAAAAATCAAATAAAAGATATGTGATATTTTTTATTTAAATTTTTTTAAAAATCAAATATAGATTTGATCTAATATTTAAATATTATACATGTGATATATATTATTTAAAATAAATAATAATAAAAAAACGCACAACACAAATATATATGATATATTTTGTACAAACAAAAAGGCATGCATTATTTAAAAAAAAAAGGTTTGGCTTTTGGTTTTGGTCAAAAAAAAAAATGTGCACGCATTAATGACATGCAAAATTTGTTTGTTTTTCAAAAAAAGAAAAAAAGGTGCATCAGGTCTTTTGGCTTATAAAAAAAAAATATACACAGCAATTTTTGCTATCGAAGCAATTAGTGTGTGTAAAACACGTATCAACATAGATATCAGAATTTATATGTGATACAAATGGTGCAAGTGTTGCATAGTAAAAATTAAGAAAGAGTTTCTCAGTTTTCCTACATCATCCATTCTAAATTCCTGAGTTCGTGACGCGCTCACACGCAGTTATCAGTCCCGGGATATAGCGAGGAAGATCGGTGGTACAGACTATGAGCAAATCGAAAAGTGAAGGAGCCTCCAAACGTTGGTATGGTTCTATTTTTTTCTTTTTTATTATTGATTACAATTTCTTGTATTTACATATATATTTTATTAGTGTAATAATTTTTTATGTATTTGTTCCGAAAATAATTACGATCCCAAGTTCATTGGTCCTAGATACAGATTACGATATGTATAAAAATTTTAAAACCTTACTTCCGCTGCGTGACCGGTGAACGGGGTTCCAACACGAAGTAGTCAAGGGATCCCAAGAAATGGCCCGAAGAGCTAACCTGCCCGTATACAAAGACAAGAATGATGAGCAGGTTTGCACCATAACACAACCAAGTCAGAACACAGAGCCACTATCCTTCGAATTCGATCCAAGGGAAGAGCCGAATGAATCCAAAACTGAACCAGTCAAAGAAATCATCTTGAAAGAAGATGAACCAGACAAAAAGATCAAGATCGGGGCCAACCTGAAAGAAAGAGTCAAACAAAGTCTCATTGATCTACTTAAAGAGTACAGGGATGTGTTTGCTTGGAGTCATGAAGACATGGTCGGGATAGACGCCCGAATAATATCCCACCATCTCACAGTAGACCCGAATGTAAAACCGGTGATACAAAAGAGAAGATCATTCAATCTCGAGAGAAGTCAGGCAATCAAACAGGAAGTAGAGAAGCTACTCGTTGTAGGATCGATGAGAGAGGTCAATTATCCTCAATGGGTAGCTAATGTAGTCATCGTCCAAAAGAAGAATGGGCAATGGAGGATGTGCGTAGATTTTACAGATTTGAACAAGGCATGCCCGAAAGATAGTTTTCCACTTTCGAGGATAGATCAGTTGGTGGACGCTACATCATGCCATGAGTTACTCAGTTTCATGGACGCCTACTCAGGATATAACCAAATTAGGATGAACAAGGCTGACGAAGAAAAAACAGCGTTCACAACTGATCAGGGTTTGTATTGTTACACAGTAATGCCCTTCGAGTTAAGAAATTCAGGGCCAACATATCAAAGGCTGGTCGAAAGAATCATCGCACGGCAAATCGGAAGGAACATGGAAGTATACATTGATGACATGCTGACTAAGAGCATCACGACAGACAAGCACACTTCAGACCTGCGAGAAACATTTGACATCTTGAAGAGATACCAAATGAAGCTAAATCCGAATAAGTGTTTATTTGGGGTTCCTTCAGGAAGATTCCTGGGTTTTCAAGTTCACCAAAGAGGAATCGAAGTCAACCCCGAGAAGATCAAGGCCCTATAGAAAATGACTTCATCGAGAACACTCAAAGAAGTGCAACGCCTAACAGGATGCTTAGCTTCCTTGGGAAGATTCATCTCAAAAGCCACAGACAGATGTGCACCCTTTTTCAAAGTAATTAGAAAAGGGAAAGGACTCGAATGGAATGAAGAGTGCGAGCAGGCATTCTTAAAAATTAAAGAATACCTTGGGCAGGCTCCAATCCTTTCAAAACCTCAGATGAGAGAGATACTTCAATTGTACTTATCAATTACAGAATTAGCAGCAAGCTCAGTCCTAGTTAGAACAGAAGATAGAGTACATAAACCAGTATACTACACCAGCAAGGCACTTCTACCAGCGGAGACCAGGTATTCGCAGGCCGAAAAAATGGCCATAGCATTGGTTTCAACAGTAAGGAAGCTAAGGCCATATTTTCAGGCTCATACAATTCACGTACTTATTGACTGCCCATTAAAGCAAATTCTACAGAAGCCAGAGATTTCATGAAGATTGACCAAATGGGCTATTGAGCTGAGTGATTCGATATCCACTACGTCCCTAGGAGATCCCTCAAAGGGCAAGCAGTGCCAAACTTTTTAGCAGAGTTCACAGAGCCAAACCTATAAGCAAAAAGAATGATGGGAAAAAATTTCCCATGGAAATTTTATGTTGATGGCTCTTCAAATACTCATGGCAGCGGGGCAGGGATCATAGTATGCACTCCAGAAGGAGATGATGTCAAATGTGCCATGAGGTTTGACTTCAATGTAACCAACAATCAAGCTGAGTACGAGGCACTACTAGCTGGACTCAGAGTTTGCATAGCTCTCGTGACAGATGAAGTCGAGATATTCAGCGATTCATAAGTAGTTGTCAACCAAGTCCTGGACGAGTACGAAGCCATGGAAGAAGGCATGATAGCCTACCGTGACATTGCAAAACAGCTCCTCCAGAAATTCAAAGAATATAAGATTGCCCAGATCCCTAGAGAGGAGAATGAAAAGGCAGACGCATTGTCCAAACTAGCGTCAGTAACAACCACAATCAGGCCAAAGACTATTCCAGTTGCACATCTCCTCAAACCGAGCATAGCTGAACCAAGAAACTTAGAAATTTAAGAAATCTGAACTCCGCCAGACGGATAGATGACTCAACTAAAAATGTTCCTAGAAAAAGGCGTGCTCTCGAAAGATTCCTTACAAGCAAAACGTATCAGGTATAGATCAACGAGGTACACATTGGTTGGAGGAGAACTATACAGAAGGGGGTATTCCCAAGCACTCCAAAGATGTGTGTCAGAGGAGGATGCATATCGGATATTACAAGAAGTCCACGGAGGAGTTTGTGGAAACCACACTGAGGGTAAAAGTTTGGCACACAAGGTACTCAGGCAAGGCTTTTATTGGTCTACTCTGTTCTCAGATGCACAACAATGTTCGAAAAGTTGCAATACTTGCCAAAGGATCGCTAATGACATCCGACAACCTCCTGAGCAGCTTAGAAACCTCACATCCCTATGGCCATTTGCCATGTGGGGTTTGGATTTAATCGGCCCAATGCCAGCCGAGACAGGGGGTGGAGCAAAGCATGCTATATTAACCGTTGACTATTTCACGAATTGGGTAGAAGCTGAAGCATTGGTGCATATCACAGAAGCAAACACCATAAATTTTGTAAAAAAGAAAATACTTTATAGGTTTGGAGTCCCAAACACTATAATTACTGACAATGACACCCAGTTCGATAACCTGAAATTCAGAAAGCTATGCAAAGAGTACCAGATTGCTAATTACTATGCCACACCTGCCCACCTTCAAAAAAATGGGCAGGTTGAAGTAGTGAACAAAATCATCAAGCACACAATGAAAGCAAAGCTAGATGTCAAGAAAGGAAGCAAGGTTGACAAGCTTTCCGAAGTATTATGGACATATCGGACAACATCAAGAACATCAACAGGAGAAACTCCATTCACTTTAGCGTTTGGAACAAAAGCTGTTATCCCTATAGAAACATCGCATACGTCACCTCGGGTCAGACTATATGATGAAGATCAGAATGTTGATATGCTATTACAAAGTCTAGATGAGCTAGAAGAGAAAAGAGAGAAATCCCGAATACGAAATATGGCATATCAACAAAGAGTAGCTCGCCACTACAACTCTCATGTTCGGGTCAGGAAATTCCAGCTGGGAGACCTAGTACTCAGGAAGGTGTCGTTGAACATAAAAAATAAAGCTGGAGGTTTCATGGCTGACAAGTGGGAATGCCCATACAAAGTCGAAGGAATAGCTGGCCATGTAGCATATTGGATTGTACGACCCAATGGAGAGGTTCTACCCTGACCATGCAATGCCCAATACCTGCAGATTTTTTATTCTTAATTTTTTTTTGTTCTTTTTTCTAGTCAGGACAATTTTAGTTAGATCAAATAGTAGTTGTTGAATTTAAAACTTTGTTGATTTTGCAGTTATGAATAAAAAATCAAAACTCGGGATTTCCGAAAGATAAAAGCATCAAACTCGGGATTTCTAAAAGCAAGCATATGATAATAAAAACATATGGAAGATAAGCATGATAATAAGAACATGCGAACATAATTCTCGGGACCATTAATTCCCGAATGGGTGGAGAAGCTCGAAGGAGCATACCAGCCGAGCAAGGTCAATCGACCTTAGCAAAAAGGCAAACCCGATGCACCAGCTCGGGATGCTATCGGGAAAAATTTCGATGAAATGCATAGCTTTGTTAAGAAATTCAAAAAGCTTAACGATTCGGTAAACCCTTATGCGTAAAAATTGGGGAGACGTCCTCGGTAATGCTTAAGGACTCAAACATAGGATCATGGTGAGCCTGGATGTAATGTTCGGGTAGCAACCGTATATGAAACACAAGTATAAATCTACTTGCCTGTTTTAAGATGACTCGGTTAATAATACTAGCCAGTTTAATAATATACTTGGCATTAAAAATTATTTGGGGAACGAAATCAGTTTAATAAGATACTCGGTTAAGTTACCCGAACACCAGAAATAGCCAGTTTAATAAGATACTTGACATAAAGATCACAAGAGCCAGTTTAACAAGATACTTGACGTTTAAAGCTATCCGGGTAACAACCGGTTTAATAAGATACTCGGTGAATTTATCCGAACATTAGAGAGTTAAATAAGATACTCAGCAACCATAGAAATTTCGTGAACAATAAAGACAAACCATCAGGTTCAGAAAAGCTACTCGGAATTTTATTGATCTTTCAAAAGAATGGTTACAAAGTTCTTTTACAAAAGAATCATTTACAAAGAATTGTTTAAAGTACAAAAAATCCTATCTACAAAAATCAGGATTGTGAGGATTTAGAGCTCTTGCAAATACTCGGGTCAGGCACCATCTCATATTCACGGAGCAGACTCTCATTAGAAGGCCAATCAATTGTATCGACTGAATCGTCTATCCATTAGCTATAATCCTCTCCTGGGATCGGCCCAACATCAGGCACCACCCCTTCTACGATTGACTCTCCACTGGCGTAAAAAGTCAAGAGGGAATGCTCAGATGGAACCTCTAAATGCATGGGATGAGGCTCTTTGCCTCGGCTGCGGCAGTAAGCGCTCCATTCCTTCATTTGATTCTGGAGAGATTCCAAGGATCGATCCATATGATGTTTGATCGACAGCTTCCAGTTGGTTCGGGCCTTCTCAGTCGCCTTATTCTTAACTTTGAAGAACTCGCCAGCTGAAACAAACCCTCGCTGAAACTTTCGATGGAGAAGGGCGTCGTAGGCAGGGGATTTTTTAAACGATCAACCCCCTGGACTTCAAGTTCCAGCCTAGCCTCTTTAGATAGGGATTCGACTGTCAGAGCTTGGCGTTCCAAGTCCTCGATCTTTTGTTCATAAGCCGACTTGGAATGCTCCGCCTCCTCCTCGGCCTTGAGCATTGATTCTTGGGTAGAAGGCAATAAGTTTTAGAATAATGTAGCCTTCTCTTCCTCCGAAGAAGCCCTCTTCTCGGCCTCCATCTGCTTCGCCAGACAGTGGTCGGTAAAAACTTAGGCATAACCAACCTCCTGTTGATAAGCCGTTTTGACCCGAGCACGTTGATCCTCACTTTCCTTCAGCTGAGCTTCGAGACGCCTTATTCTATCAGCTTGATGTTGCTGCGTCTGAACCAGCTCAGCGAACTCGGCCACCATCTACAAAGAGTTTAATTAAAAATCTAAAAATCTGGCAAACAAGGCAATTGAAGTTAATGATAACTTACATAAGATGCACCGTTAATTTTTTTTGAAGACGTTCAGTTAGGGAGCCATGCCGAAAATTGCTCCAGCGGTCTTCCCCGATGAAAGCCTGACCAGAGGACATCTACCGTAACATATCCTGGGGAGAAGGATATGAAGGAACCCCCGAGGCTTCAGCCCCTTGATCTTCAACCCCGGGGGGAGAAGAATCCCTGATCGGCTCCGAAGCCTCTGCATCCGCCGATGCTCCAACATCAACACTCGGGGGAATCTCAGCCACAATATCTTCATCACTAGAGTCGATCAATGAGACCACCCGAGGGACTTTGAATGGATAAGTTGGAGAGCTGATTGCCTTCCGTTTCTCACCCCGAGAACGGTGGAAGCTGAGATCAGCTACGGGATCTTCCTGAGTATCATCCCGGAAGACTTCAAAAAATTTAGGATTTACAGGTGCTTGTCCTGTGGAGGTATTACCTCCATCACCAGCATCAGACAGCTCAGCAGGCTCTTCACCGGGACCTTCACTCTGCTCTTGCCCGTCACCAGGCTGTTGAGTATCGGTCGGGCCGCTCAGACCACTTGTCTCCCCAGCGGTCGGTTGAGTGACATCCTCAGAGATATATTTGGGAACTTGCTCTTCGACCGTATCAGTTTCCTCATCGGACTCAGGCAAGGCATTGCCTTCATTGCTCTGACGAGAAGCTTCTTTTCAACTCGCCTGAAGAATCTACTTCACTTGGCGAGCCTGAAGATCGCAGACGATGTCCGTATCTTACACTTAGAAGAAAAGAGGAACCGCGTTAGAATACAAAAAAAAAATATAACAATGGAAAGGAAAAGGTTGTAAAAATCACTTACATCGCCTGCGGTAGTTCGAAATTTGCTTGAAGAAGCCAAACTCTATCATCTTCGCCTCAACGAAAAGATAAGTATTGCTCATCTTTTCCAAAGTGTGAACTGCTTCCGGAGTAAGTCTGGTCAGCTCAGTATCGCTGTAATCAATTTTCTTCTTGTTCCATATCTCGGGGGAACAGAATAAACGGGGGACTTTCAACACCACCCGAGAATCCCCAGATTTGAGGGTCACTTCAAGACCAAGACTCCCTCCGGTAAAGAACCAACTGTTCTTCCAGAACTTGTTAGAGGTAGGGAACCCCCATACAAAACCCTTTTTTTTCGGTCATCAGAGGTATCAACTTCCCGGTTTTCCTTTGTCCCCTCGGGGACCCAACAGTCTGGCGAATTAGACATGAGGAAATAGGTTCCCGTCTTGCCAGACTGCCTCAACGTAAAGAAATGCATGATTTCTTTAGGGGAGGGCGGCGACAGGTTCATCCGGCTGTACATGTGTCACATGCACATCAAGATTTTATAGCTGTTCGGGGCCAGTTGAGGCAGAGCGATCCCTTCTTCAGTCAGAAACTAGGCAATGAACGGCTGAAAAAGGAGAGTGACACTGCAACAAAGCATGGATCCATAGATCACCACCATGCCCGGGGGAGGATTCCACGCATCTCTATTACCCGCTGGAATCAGAGTGACCGAATTGGGCAGATCGAATCGGGCACGATACTTTCTATTTCATATGGCCCGACCACATTCGGCTGGGTGTTAAACCCACTCGGACGGTCAACAGAGAAAGAAAGGTGAGATATTCTGAACGCCTCTTAAATGTCGTTCTCATTGATAGTCTGCTCCCTGATCAGAATATTGCCCGAGTTGTGCTTACAGACTTCACTTATGCTTTGATGTTTCCCCATCCTTCGAAGAGGTACCCTGTGATTAGAAACGTCAGAATTAGAACTAGATGAAGAATTAGATACAAGACTAAAAGTGACGTCAGGGCAAAGCCCAGAAACATCAACTTCTAAAATGGAGGCTCATCAGTAGGGATTTCCCCCAGTAATCTTCTAATGCCGGAAATCAACTGGAAATCCCCACGTTCTAATGCATCAAGAGCAATATTAAAAAGATGATGACGAGAAGATGGCTCCATTAAAACTAACCTTGAATAAAGTTTGATGCAAGATCTTCAACGGAGAATCGTGACCTTTTGTGTAAAGAAATCTGGGTTTAAGAATTTTTTTGCTGAAAATCGTTGAGAATGAACCAACGTTGTCTCTCAGTGAAGAATTTAAAGAGATGATAGCACGAAACCCTAGGATCTCAAGGCGGGAAAAGAACAATGATAAGGATTGATGACGTAGGCGATACACGGGGAAACACGTAAGTCGTTTCTCATAAATAATATCGAAAAACGAAAAGGCAAAGGGACACGTGTCAAAAAGAGAACTATCTTTCGCCGTCAGAACTCTAAAATGCCACCGTCATTAAAGATCTCGCGTAAGGAGGCAAATCAAATTTGCAGAGTCACCATTAAGACACGTCATTATGACAAGATATTTACTCAGGCACTGAAAGATATTGAGAAAAAAACTAATTAAAATACTTTTGCCCGAAATAAAAACCCTGTTCAGCAAAAATATTTTAAGGGGATATTGTCATATGTGAATTTTATTGTACGAACACGTCATCTTCAAAGAGGATAAATAGCCAGGTGGACATCCGAATAGGCATTCAGAAAATATCCTACAAGACAGCACCGAAGAAAAGAAGACCCGAGTAAGCAGATATAGAACAAAACCTACTCGGGATCAGTTAAAAGACACTCGAGGCTGGTTAGATGACATTACTACTCAGGAACAAATGATGTTACTCGGGACCAGCGGGTGTTGTTCTTACTCGGGAAGAACATGAAGAAAACTGAATAGAAGCCCAGTGCATAGCCCACGTGGATCAAGTCATTAAGATGCATGGAGATATCCATATCAAAAAGGAATCTCAATAAAAGCATAATATTAAACAAGAAAGGTTCCCAATCAGGCAACAACTTTATTTCTTCAAAAAGACTATGCTCTTATAAGGAAATAAGTTCTAATTGGACTACATTACTAGAGTCCCATTCGACCTCAATACGAGACTCCAAAACAGGAAAGAAGACAATCAGCTTCAAGCAAGTAAATAATGAAATACAAAAATATTCTATTACTTGTACAAAGCAGATTAGGGTTCTATAAACATATAAATAGACCTATAATCTCGCCAAAAAAGATATACGGAGCATTTATAGAAAAATACAGAGAGAAAAAAGAGAGATCGAGAGCTTGTAAACATCATAATTTCATAGTGGATTTTGGCTTGGTTGATCTTTCAACCACCCGTGGACGTTTCTTCGGTCATCAGAGTTTTACCACGTAAAAACTCGCGTTTGTTTATTTTCTCCTTCTCTCTCTCTTTGGAATCATGGCCGAAATCCAATCCTTGTTGGTTTTCCTGATACAATCCAGAAACCGACATCAACAACATCAAATCTATTATCGATTCTAATTGATATAAGATATATCAGTTCTTTACATGTAGGTCATTATATTTAAATGCTTTGATTTGACTGTATTCAAATGTCAAAACATCTTTTAAATCCAATGGTCTATATGTAAAAAACTTATATATTTTACAACAGTTCGAACCGACAATAGAAAGACTAATATATATATATATATGGTTTTGGGCACATGCAAAACATGTGTTTGTATCAATACTTAAGTTAAATATTTACAAAACAAGAAAATAATAAAAATATAAATATGTAATATAGTTGAGTTTTACATTGTTAATTGATATAAAATTGTAAAACTCATTTATTGAAAAACTTGTAAATTTGAATAATTTTCTTCAACTCTTCAACAACGCAGTTCATATATTTGAGTAACAATTTAATTGTCAATCACATAATCAAAACAATTCGGTACTTAAAAATTCATAGAAAGTAAAATTATTTCACTCTCAAGTGACCTAAAGTTTAAAAATATTTATCTATATCTAAAAACTCACATGTAAAAGCCGAAGCGAATTCTGGTTTAGTTTGTTAAGCTTATGGTGTCTCTTTTTCTCTCTTTATTGCATGATTGTATCTTCTCTATTTTTATATTTTTTTTTATTCTTCTTTCTTACCAGATGAATCCATCGCTTGCACTCAAATCATTTTTTTATATATTTTTTTCTCTCCTTCACTTTACTGGCGTCACATGTATACTTAAGTCATAAGTTGCATGACTAATTACATTTATACCCTTATATTATTTCTTATTCCTTTTCAAGTCATGAAATGCATAGAAAATAATATTTTCACCCCTATCTCATTTTACAATATAAAATAATTGTCAATCCAAATACCTATTGATTTGGGTCCAGTCCATTCATTACCTTAGCCTTTTAGCAAATAATTTCCACCAAAATTCAAAATAATTGGGGTACACTATTTAACTATGATCTAACTTATTTAGAATGTTAAAATAAATTTTAGAAATTACTACAATCCTTGTCATGTTACTATTACTAAAATATGTCTATTAAGTAATTCTACAAACTCAAAAGCTTATATTTGTCATTTGACTTTCAAGGAAAATCTAAGGGATGCTATAATTTAAATCTTACTAAAACCTATCTATTAAGTAATTATATAAATTTTAAGGGTTATATTTACTTCCAAATATATATGGCTAATAGAAAAAGAGTCAAAGAAATTAAGTGAAAAAGTAATTTTACTTTCAATTCGCCTTTTAATTTTTAATTATAAAGAAATCGTAAATTTGTAAATAATCCCTATTGCGATAATTCAATTAGTTATATAAACTTTAAGGGTTGTATCTAAAATTTTACTTTCAAACAAAATATGGGATGCTATAATTCACTGACCAACTCCATCTTTTTATATAGTTAATAGAAAATAGATAAATTTATCCTTATGTTTTTAATCTTTGAAAATCTACTGTGTTAGAATTTTGAATTACAGTCCCTGTTGTGTTGCTATTACTAAGACCTATATATTAAGCAACTATTCAAACTCGAAGGTTCGTATTTGTCATTCGACATTCATCGTAAACATAAGGGATGTTATAATTGAAATCTTATTAAGACATGTCTGCTAAGTAATTGTATAAACTTTAAGTGTTATATCCGTAAATTTACGTTCAAAGATATAAAAAAATAAAAATTATATAAACTTGAAGGGTTATAACTGTAATTTTACGCTCAAAGAAATTAAAAGAAAAAAAGGAGGGGCTATAATTTTAGCTGATCACTCTCTCTTTTATATATAGTACTATATCAAGATTCTCACCAAACCCAGGAATCATAGCCGTCCATCCTAGTGACCAGGTAGTCGATGGCCCATTTATGCAAGCAATGTGCTTGCATTTATATTTATAATTTTTTTTTACAGTACCTTTTTATTTATAATTATAATTTGTATGTTTTTTTTTCTTTTCAACTTATCAGTTATTTAAGATACTCTAAGAATTTATAAAAGAAATCATCCTAATTAAACATGTGAAATATAAGAGGGGTAAATCGTATTTTAAACCATGTAGTTTACCTTAATCTGCGTTTAGTCCACATTTTTTTGGTATTGTAATTTTTAGTCCATCCTTTCTCTGACTATACGTATTTTAATCTTTGTCGTCCAATTCTGTTAGGGTTTCCTCAAATTAACGAGGGTAAAAAGATAAAATAACATCAGATGTTCTAGAATCTTATATAACTAAAGGATATAATAGTAATTTATAAACTAATTTTATAAAAACAAATAAATATTTTTAAATTAAATAATTATTTTTATTATCAAAATATTAAATAATAATTAAATATTAAATAATTAAATAATATTAAAATAATTAATAAAATATACAAAAACAATTTACAAAATGAAAAAAAATAAAAAATATTGAAAATAAAAAAAAATCTTATCTCTTAAAAACTAAAATACGATTGTCCCCTTGAAAGAAAAAAAAGAACTTAAATAATAAAAATTAAAAAACGAAATTGAAAAAAAAACAAAAACAATTGCTAAAGGAATTGAAAAAATATTAACTTAAAATTAAAACCAGATTTTCTTCTTTAAACGAACTTCATCTTCTCTCTCCAAAAAACTCATTCTCTCTCATCCGTCTCTTCTTTGTCGCTCATTCTCTCCTGTCACTTGTTCGCTAGCGAGGAGCACTGATCTCCTCTGGAGTGGGGATCTCTCTCTCGTTCACTATTCTCTCTTTTATTCGCTAATGAGATTGAGCGTCGATCTCCTCCGTTGGGAATCGATATGGTGATGTCTGGTGAGACAACGGTGGTCGAGTGAGTGTGTGGATTTGGGTTTGGTGTTTGGCTTTTGAAGATTCATATTTTGGTTTGTATTTCGGTTTTTTTAAATTTCAGTTTGTATTTCGATTTTTCTTCTTATTTTCTAGTAATGGTGGTGTTCGAAACTTGGATTTTTTTTCTTCATTTGTATTTATGGGGTTGTGGTGATGAATAGATATTGTTGATGATGAGATGAATATATCCACTGACTTTTTTGAATATATATACTAACTTATTTTTGTTTGGAATTATTTTGGTTTATTTATTTCCCAATTTGTGTTTTGGATTGAAATATATTTGAGTTTGTAAAGAATTTGGGTTTGTGAAGTTGATATACTATTTTGATTGAAAATATATGTTCGGTGTTGAGATGGATAATTGATGAAGAGGAGTATGTGAAGATTGATTATCTGGGGAAAGATTAAGGGTGGTCTGGAATCATCATTGTTCATCTTCTTCTTTTACTTTAAGTTTTATTTTAATGTTATTTGATTTTTTATTTTAATTTCTAGGATCTCCCCCATCTTCATCTTTTTTCTAACTTTTGCTTCTTTTTTTTTAATTTGATTTTTTAAAATTCTAGGATCTCCATCGCTGACAAAATTAAGGGTAAAATGGTAATTTGAGGTAAAAATTACATTACTCACACAAAAGATAAAATTAAGGGTAAAACGGTATTTTCACTGGGATCAGCACACATCAGGGGCATTAAGGTCATTTAACTAGTCTAACATGATAGAATCTATTTTTTTTTATAGATTGTCATAAAATGACTGAAAATTACAATTCCAAAAAACTGTAGACTAAACGCAGATTAAGGTAAACTACAGAGACTAAAATATAATTTACCTATATAAGAAAGAAAAGTTCTTTCTTTTTAAGATGTGTGTGTTGTCATTTAACAAGTTCGACATGACATAATCTTTTTTATTTTTTTTTACAGATTCTGTTACAAAATGATTAAAAATTATAGTTCTAAAAATTCGTAAACTAAACACAGATTAAGATAAACTATAAAGGTTAAAATATAATTTACCTTGTTGACGTCGATTTGTGGATGTATAAGAAAATCCAACAAGATTTGGGATTTTAGCTGTGATCTCAAAAAGAAAGAGAAGGAGAAAGTAACCGGATGTAAGTTTTTACGTGGTAAAACTCCGATGAACGGAGAAACGTCCACTGGTGGCTGAATATTCAACCAAGACAAAATCCACTATGAATAGAATAATTACAATTCTCGATCTCTCTTTTTCTCTTTGTATTTTTCTATATGATTTCTGTATATATTTTTTGTGACGAGATTATGGGTCTATTTATATGTCCATAGAGCCTTAATCCTCTTTGTACAAGTAATAAAATATCTTTGTATTTAATTATAATTGTTTACTTGTTCGAAGTAGTTTGTCTTCTTTCCTGTTTCGGAGACTTGTATTGAGATTGAATGAGACTCTAGTAATGTAGTCCAGTTAGGACTTATTTCCTTATAATAGCGCAGTCTTTTTGAAGAAATAAAATTGTTGCTTGAATAGGAACCCTTTTGGCTTGATATTCTGTTCTTCTTGGAATTCCTCTTTTATATGGATATCCTCGCGTATTTTAATGACTCGATTCGTGTGAGCTACGCACTGGGCTTTTTATTCGGTTTTTTTCATGTTTGTCCTGAGTAGAACACGATCAGCTGGTCTCGAGTGACGTCATCTGATCCCGAGTAGAAAATGTCATCAACTTGCTCCGAGTATCTTTAACTGACCTAGAGTAGTATATGACATCAGTTGACCCCGAGTAGATTTTGTTCATTTCTTGTTTACTTGGGCTTCTCTTCTTTGGTGATGTTTTATAGGATATTTTCTGAATGCCTATATGGAGGTCCACCTGGAAATTTTATCCTCTTTGTCGATGACGTGTACGTCTGATAAAATTTATATACGATAATACCCCCTTAAAATATTTTTACTGAACAGGGTTTCATTTCGGGCAAAAGTATTTTAATCAGTTCTTCAATTTTTACATCTCTTTAATGCCAAGTTAAATGTCTTGTCATAATGGTGTGTCTTAATGGTGACCCTGTAAATTCGATTTCCCCCCTCACGCGAGATCTCAATGATAGCGACATTTTGGAGTTCTGACGGTGAAAGCCAGTTCTTTTCTTAACACGTGTCTTTTGCCGCTTCATTTCTCGATACCATTTATGAGAAATGACCTAAGCGTCTCCTCGTGCACCGCCTACGTCATCAAATCTTTCATTGATTTTTCTCACCTTGAGGTCCTAGGGTTTCGTGCTATTACCCCTTTAAATTCTTCACTAAGGGGTTGCGCTGATTCATTCTCAAAAACTCAAACCAGAAATTTTTCCAGCCCAGATATCTTTGCGCAGAAAATCGCCATTCTTCGTTGAAGATTTTACATCTGTTTTCTTCATTCAAGGTTAGTTTTAATGGATCTAACTTCCCATCTTTAACTCTGTACTATAGCTCTTGAAGTACTCGATCGTGGGGATTTTCAACTGGTTTTCTGCATTTAAAGATTATTGGGGGAAATCCCCCCTGATGAACCTCATTTTTTAGAAGTCGACATTTCTGAGCTTCACCCCGACGTCCATTTTAGTTATGTTTCCAGTTCTGATTCTGATTCATCTAGTTCTGAATCTATCGTTTCTAATCACAGGGTACCGCTTCGATCAAGGATGGAAAAACATCAAAGCAAAAGCGAAGTCCATAAGCACAACTCGGGCAACGTTCAGATCATGGAGCAGACTGTTGACGAGAACGATGTCGAAGAGGCGTTCATAGTATCTCGTCTCTCCTTCTCTACTGATCGCTCGAGTGTGTTTGATGCTGAACCGAATATGGTTGGGGCAGATGAGATCGGGAAATATCGTGCCCGATTAGACCTGGATAATTCGGTTACTTTGATTCCTACAGGTGATAGAGCTACGTGGAATCCTCCCCTGGGCATGATGGAAATATATGGATCCATGCTCTACTGCGGCTTCACTCTTCCTCTTCAGCCGTTCATTGCCTGGTTTCTGGATGAAGCAGAGATCACTTCGACTCATTTGGCCCAAAACAGCTACAAGATCTTGATGTGCATGTGGCACATATGGAGCCGAATGAACTTGTCACCACCCTCCCCAAGTGAAATTAGGCACTTCTTCACGTTGAGGCAGTCTGGTAAGACAGAGACCTATTTCCTCATGTCTAATCCGCCAGATTGCTGGGTCCCCAATGGGACAAAGGTGAATCGGGGAGTTGATACCTTTGATGACCTCAAAAAGAGGGGTTTTGGATGGGGATTCCCTTCATCCAACAAGTTTGGAAGAACAGTTGGTTCTTCATCGGAGAGAATCTCGGTCTTGAAGTCGCTCTCTAGGCCGAGGAAACTCGGAGAGTGTTGAAAGTTCCCCGCTTTTTCTGTTCCCCCGAGGTATGGAACATGAAAAAGCTTGAATTCAGCGATACAAGCTGACCAGACTTACTCGGGCAGCAGTTCGCACTCTGGAGAAAAGGAGCAGGACTTATCTTTTCAATGAAAAAAAGATGATAGAGCTCGGCTTCTTCAACCAGATTTCAGGCTATCATAGGCGATGTAAGTGATGTTTGTAACCTTTTTTTTTTCTTTTTATGTTTTGACGTGATTCTGGTTTTTCTTCTAAATGTATGACTCGGACATCGTCTGCGACCTTCAAGCTCTTCAAGTGAAGTCTATTCTTCAAGCGAGCCGAAAAAGAAGCTGCTCGTCCGAGCAACGATGGTATTGCCCCGCCTGAGTCTGACGAGGAACCTGATGTGGCTGAGGAGCAGGTCCCCGAATATATCCCCGAGGAAGTCGTTTGGCCGACCACATGGGAGTCTAGTGGTTTGAGTGGCCCAACGGATCATACTCAGGAGTTACCTGATGATAGGGAGAGGCAAAGTGAGGGTCTTGGTGAAAGGCCTGCCGAACGGTCAGACATCGGTGATGGAGGTAAAACCTCTGAGGGACAAGTACCTACAGATCCCGAATTTTTTGAATCCTTTCGGGATGATGCTCAAGAGGATCCCGCAGCGGATCTCAGCTTCCACCGTTCTTGGGCTAAGAAACGGAAAGTGGTCGACTCTCCTACTCATCCTCTCAAGGCTCTCGCGTAGTTTCATTTGTTGAATCAAGTGATTAGGACGCCGAGGCTGAGATTCCCTCAAGTGTTCATGTTGAAGCATCGGCGGATGCGGAGATTTCTAAGCCGAACAGGGGTTCCTCTCTTCCCGAGGTTGAAGATCTAATGTCTGAACCCTCAGGAGATCCTTCCTATCCTTCTCCCCAGGATATGCTCAGAGCGATGTCATATGGCCGGGCTTTTATCGGGGATGATCATTGGAGTCGTCTTCAGAATATCTTCAACGACACATCTTATGTAAGTTATTCCTAACTTTTCAATTGTCTTGCTTGTTCGCCAGATTTTTAATTAAACTTCTTTATAGATGGTGGCCGAGTTCGCTGAGATGGTTCAGACGCAGTAACATCAAGCTGATCGAATAAGGCATCTTAAAGCTTAGTTGAAAGAAAGTGAGGATAACCGTGCTCGGGTCGAATCAGCTTATCAGAAAGAAGTTGGCAGTGCCCAAGTGTTTGCCGACCACTGTTTGGAGAAGCAGGTAGAGGCTGAGAAGAAAGCTTTTTTGGCAGAGGAGAAAGCGACGTCACTTCAAAACTTGTTGTCCTCTGCCTAAGAATCAATGCTTAAAACCGAACAGGAAGTGGAGCAGTCTAAGTCGGCGTATGAACAGAAGATTGAAGACTTGGAGCGTCAGCTGGTGAGTTCTTTAAGGTTAAGAATCGGGCAACTGAGAAACCCCGAACCAACTGCGAACTGTCGATCAAGAATCACGTGGATCGGTCCTTGAAATCAAGAATCACTCAAATGAAGGAGTGGAGAGCTTACTGCATTTGGAGGTTCCATCCGAGCATTCTTCCTCGACTTTTTATGCCAGTCAAGAATTGATCGTGGAAGGTGTGGTGCCTGATGTCAGACCGATCTCGGGAGAAGATTACAGCCAATAGATGGATGATTCGGTCGATACGATTGCTTGGCCTTCTAATGAAAGTCTGCTCCGTGAGTATGAAATGTTGTCCGACCCGAGTATCGACAAGAGTTCTAAATCCTCAACCTTGATTTTTATAAAATTTTCATAAATTTTTGTAAAGATTATTTGTAACAATTCTTTGTAAAGATTATTTGTAACAATTCTTTGTAAAGATTAATGAAATCCCGAGTTTAACTAATTCTGAAAACCGAGTAGTTTTTGATCTGATTTATTGCTCAAGGAATTTCACCATCTTATTTAACTTGATTATTGTTGCCGAGTATCTTATTAAACTGGCTATTGCAATCTTTATGCCAAGTATCTTATTAAACTGGCTAATTCTGATTTTAGGGTAACCTCACCGAGTATCTTATTAAACCAGTTGTCACTCGAATAATTTTTAATGCCAAGTATCTTATTAAACTGGCTATTGCAATCTTTATGCAAAGTATCTTATTAAACTGGCTAATTCTAATGTTCGGGTAACCTCACCGAGTATCTTATTAAACCGGTTGTCACCCGAATAATTTTTAATGTCAAGTATCTTATTAAACTGGCTAATTCTGATGTTCGGGTAACCTCACCGAGTATCTTATTAAACTGGTTGTCACCCGAATAATTTTTAACGCCAAGTATTTTATTAAATTGGCTAATATTATTAACCGAATCATCTTAAAACAGGCAAATAGGTTTATACTTGTGTTTCATACTCAGTTGCTGCCTGAACATTACATCAATGCTTACCATGATCATATGTTCGAGTCCTTACACATTACCGAGGACGTCTCCCCAATTTTTCTGTGTAAGGGTTTGCCGAATTGTTAAGCTTTTTGAACAGCTTTCAATGCTTACCATGATCATATGTTCGAGTCCTTACACATTACCGAGAACGTCTCACCAATTTTTCTGTGTAAGGGTTTGCCGAATTGTTAAGCTTTTTGAACAGCTTAACACAGCTACGTATTTCATTAGAATTTTTTTCGATAGCGTCCCGAGCTTTTCCAGGATCTAGTGCATCGGGTTTGCCTTTTTGCTAAGGTCAATTGACCTTGCTCGGCTGGCATGCTCCTTCGAGCTTCTTCTCCCATTCGGGAATCAATGGTCCCGAGTATTCTATTTGCATGTTCTTATTATCATGCTTGTCTTTCATATGTTCTTATTTTCATATGTTTTATTTTTCGGAAATCCCAAGTTTGATTTTTATTTATAACTGCAAAACCAACAAAAAATTAAATTCCAAAATTAAAATTGTCTTAACTAAGGAAACAAAAAATAATTAAAGGATAGAAAATCTTCAGATATAAGGCATTGCATGGTCGGGGTAAAACCCCTCTATTGGGTCGTGCAATCCAATATGCTCCATGACCAGCTATTCCTTCGATTTTGTACGGGCCTTCCCACTTATCAGCCAGGGAACCTGCAGCTTTATTTTTTGTGTTCAATGACACCTTCTTGAGTACCAGGTCTCCTAGTTGGAATTTCCTGACCCGAACATGAGAGTTGTAGTGGCGAGCTACTCTTTGCTGATATGCCATATTTCATATTCGGGATTTCTCCATTTTCTCTTTTAGCTCATCTAGACTTTGTAACAGCATATCGACATTCTGATCTTCATCATATAGCCTGACCCGGGGTGATGCATATGACGTTTCTATGGGGATAACAGCTTCTGTTCCAAACGCTAAGGTGAATGGAGTCTCTCCTGTTGACGTTCTTGCTGTTGTCCGATACGCCTATAATACTTCGGGAAGCTTTTCAACCCAACTTCGGCTTAGTTTGGCATTGCTTCCCCAACTGCTTTTGGGGTCAAAAGTGATTATGGACATCAGACATGGTGTTTGGTAAAATATTGGGGAAGTGCTTTTGGTCACTTTTAGCTTCTCCCAACTGAGTTCTTGAGAAGCTACAAATACTTGCTTTTGGATTTTAGCTTCTGCTTTTAGAAAACGTGCTACAGTGATATTAAATGAAATTTTACAACTTTGTTCTTGCTTTTAGCGAAATTTAACAAAAAAAAATTGCCTTATATTTTTGTACAAAAAAAATGTTTCCATAATTAATTCAATAAAGTAAAATAAAAATGAAATAAAAAATAAAGTAGAATAAAATAAAGAAATAAAGAAATAAAGAAATAAGACTATTTAATTAAATAAAGTAGATTAAAAAATAGGACTAATTAATTAAATAAAATACCATAATTATATAACACTTAACACTAAATACAAATAAACAAGAAAAATATAAAGTATAACAAATTAGTACCATTTAGATGTCTTTGTTCTTTTAGTAATTTTACACTCACAACACTTTTTATATCAGTTTACCAAAAACATTAAAATTGCTTTTAGTTCTCACAGCATTTTTGAAAATCAGTTTACCAAACACTCAACTGATTCTTCCCACAGCAATTCCAAAAGCAATTCCCCCCACAGTAATTTCAGAAGCACTTCTCCCAACAACACAACAATGCCAAACTGAGCCTTCCTTTCTTGGCATCCAACTTTGCTTTGAGTGTGTGCTTGATGATTTTGTTTACTGCTTCAGCCTGCCCGTTTGTTTGAGGATGGGCAGGTGTGGCATAGTAATTGGTAATTTGGTACTCCTTGCACAGCTGTCTGAATTTCAGGTTATCGAACTGGGTGCCGTTATCAGTGATGATAGTGTTTGGGACTCCAAACGTGTAGAGTATATTCTTTTTCATGAAATTTGTGGTATTTGCTTCTGTGATATGCACTAATGCTTCAGCTTCTGCCCATTTTGTAAAATAGTCAACAACTACTATGGCATACTTCGCTCCACCCCCTGTCCCAACTGGTGTTGGGCCGATTAAATCCAAACCCCACATGGCAAATGGCTATGGGGTTGTGAGGTTTCTGAGTTGTTCAGGGGGTTGTCGGATATCATTAGCAATTCTTTGGCAAGTGTTGCAACTCTCCAAACATTGTTGTGCGTCTGAGAATAAAGTAGGCCAATAATAGCCTTGTCTGAGTACCTTATGGGTGCGTTTGGTGCGGACATGGGACAAGACAAGGTGGGACGGGACGGGACGGGACGGGACGGGACAGGACAGGACAGGACAGGACAGGACAGAACAAACTGTTCTATATTGTGTTTGGTAGGCCTGTGACAGAACTGTTCACTGTACTGTTGTATGTTTGGTATGTCTGAGACAGGACGAGACAAGAGGTTCGAATGACCAGAGTGCCCTTGTTGTCTTATCCAATGTTTGTTACCACATAATAGTGATGAATATTTATATATATCATATTTGGTACAAGACATGTCAATATTTATATTATTTTATTAAAAAAATATTTTTATATATCATATTTCATAAAAATAATAATATTGTAATTAAAAAATAGTTTAATTAATAATTTTTTGGAAGACATGTGATTTTTTTTTTCAAATAATAATAATATTATTATGGTCATTTCCTCATTTTTTGAATAATAATATCGATTAATAATATTATTTCCTCAATTTTTTTAAATAAAATTATTATTCAATAATTCTTATTGGGATGTTTCTATCAAAACAAAACATATTTTCACAATGGTTCAAAAACATAACCTAATCCTCTTTATTTGATCATTGAATTTGCTCATAATTTCTTTTTCTTTTTCTTATTTAGCTTACTAAATAGAGAGTGAAGACTTGAATTTGAGGAAGAATATCACTTTCAAGTATGACCTAACATCATCTTGAACTAATAAATCATTATTTTTCACATAATCAAAGTGGTTCATAGTTGTATAATGAAAGAATTACATCATTTACCACACAAAGACCTAAACCAAAAATAAAGTGTGCATTGTTTGAACCCACATTGATCCACAATGGCAAGAAAAATAATATATATATATATATATATATATATAGAGAGAGAGAGAGAGAGAGAGAGAGATATCATAAAATAACACAAGAATATGTCATGATTCTCCCGGATAAAAACTTATATCATTATAAACTTCATAGAAGCTATTCTAGTTTGAAGTTGTGACAATTGACTAAATGTTCCTCTTCTCAAAGAGAAAGTTCATCTAGTTTTTTAGGTTACAAGAACTCAACGCTCCATAATGATAACTTCAACATCCCATAACAAGCTGCATTATGGTAAGAAAGCATTTTGTCAAAGTCTCTATCCTCTGAAGTCTGGACAAAACATATCTGGTCCAATTCACATTAGAAGATCATTTTGACTTCTCCCAAATTAACAATTTCATCCATGATCGGTGAAGAAAATTGAAATAAAGTCGAAAACAATTCAGAATTCAAGCTTTATTGAGCTTTACAATGCCTTTTATCTCACAAACATGTACTTGCAAGTCAAAAACCTTTCTGCCATCCACGAGCAAAGAAAATCGTATTCTACATAAATGTTTCTACGATCGCAACATGTAATTGATGGAGTTGAAGAATCCCTTCAAAGCCTAGACATAATCATGTTACACGCATCAATTATTCTCTCAAACAACATTATCCTAATAACAACTACATAGTCTAAATCAAAAATAAATATTATTAACACTTACACACCTCACAACTTAAGCTTCAATGAATGAGAAACTATTAACTTAAATAAGTAAATGCACATTTGTGTTATTGACGCACAAAAAAGTAACATCTTACTTTCCATTGATCCTCAGTATAACACTTATAAGCCTCTGAGTACCAAACTTGCCGTCCCCATTAGCCACCATAGCCAAAAACAACTGCTTGTCCAATGCAGCACCAGGCAACACCATTTTGGTTGTTATTCCCACTCTTCTCTACCACATCCACACCCATCCCCATGTCCTTGTCTATCATTCGCTCATAGAAAAGCTCCTGAAAGCAGTACTGTGAAAGCTTAACACAACCACTGCAAATGGGATTAAATAGTGAGAACATAACATATTTGCATTTGCAGTAATGAAATTGGAATAAAATAACACCCAACTACTTATTGATTAATCAGCATGTATGTCAATACAGCATTTATGTAAATTTTCTTGCAGAAGAAACATTAGAGTATATGTTGTAAATTAATTCAATAAAGTATATGATCATTCTAGCTTGTTATCTCAATAAAGCATCTAAATGGCTACTGGCTTGTTATCGCTACATATCAAAATTTGCCACAATAAAGACTCTTGTTTTCATTGCAGATGAAGCAAGTAGTCAGACAGAAACAAAAAACACCTAAAGCCACCAACAACATATCAGAACAATCCACACCTCAGACAAACAAAACACATATCAGAACAATCCACACCTCAAAACATGAATCAATCTAGACCGAATCAATCCATACCTCACACAGAAACAAAAACACTTAAAGCCACCGAAACATATCATAACAGGACAACCAAAAACGACACCAGACCAGTCCCGATAAACTCAACACCGAAAATCTGATTATTATAAACGAATTGAAGTGAAAAGAACTACAACAAACTTGACACCAGACCAGTCCCGACATACTAAACCAGCAAACGACTCTAAAGCACAACTAATACATAATCGACATACACAATAAAGCACAACTCGACACCAGACCAGTCCAAACTCAGCAAACAACTCTAAAGTACAACTAATACAGAATTTACATACACAATAAACCAGCCAATTCATATACAAGCACCCAATATACCAGACAAAATCGACATACCCAAATGACAAAACCTCAAAAAAGCAAAATAATCACCAAAAACGTATAATTCACAATATTAACTGAAAACATTAGGCTATACTAATCATGGATTTGTAAAGCAAAAATCACAATATTAACAGAAAATGATAATCAAATGGAAAAGAATATTACAGAGTAACCCGCTGAAGATAATGAGAGGTGAGAGAGAAACTGATTTCGTTCGGACAACGGCAGCGGCGGTGACTGAGCTGGAGAAGAAGTGAATCGAGTTGAGAGGTGAAAAATGGTAGGTACCGATGGCTGTTCTTGTGTGAACAGAGGATGCGTGACCCTGACGACGGTGGCTTCGCGTGACCCGTGACCCTGACGACGGTGACTTCGCGTGACCCTGACGACGGCGACTTTGCGTGACCCTGACGACGGCGACTTCACTTGACGCCGACGAAGATGGATCTGAGAGACAGACCAAAGCGGCTGACGACTATCTTTGTGTGAAGAGAGGATGCGTGACCCCGATGACGGTGAGTTCTCGTGACCTCGACGAAGATGAGCTCGCATGACACCGACGATGGATCTGCTGCCGGCATTACAGAGATACAAGCGGGAGAGAGAGAGAGAGACGAGCGGGCTGATGAGGGTTTGAGAGAGACAGCAGAAGCGGCCAATAGGGCATTTGTAATTTATATAGTTGATAGTTTTGTAAATTTTAAAACATTTGAGGGTAAAATTGTCTTTTCCAGACTTGTCCCATGCATGGGACAAGTCTGGCCTAGGGTGTGAGGTGGGATAAGTTTTCATGGTTTTTGTCCCACCCTGTCCTGTCCCGTCCCGTCCCGTCCCATGTTAATAGTGCACCAAACGTGGGACAACAAAAAGTTGTCCCGCCTTGTCCCGTTCCGTCCCGCATACCAAACGCACCCTATGTGCTAAACTTTTCCCCCCAGTGTGGTTTCTGCAAACTCATCCGTGGATTTCCAGTAATATCCGATATGCATCCTCCTCTGATACATATCTTTGGAGTGTTCGGGAAAACCCACTTCTGTATAGTTCTCCTCTAAGCAACGTGTACCATGCTGATCGATACTTGATACGTTTTGCTTGTAATGGATCTTTCAGGAGCACGCCTTTTTCTAGGAACCTTTTCAGCTGAGTCATCCAACCGTCTGACGGTGTTCGGATTTCTAAAATTTCTAACTTTTTCGGTTCAGCTATGCTCGGATTAAGAAGATGTGCAACCATAATAGTTTTTTGTCTGATTGTGGTTGTTGCTGATGATAATTTGGACAAAGCGTCTGCCTTTTCATTCTTCTCCCTGGGGATCTGGGTAATCCTATATTCTTTGAATTTTTGATGGAGCTATTTTGTAATGTCACGGTAGGCTATCATGCCTTCATCATTGGCTTGGTATTCGTCCAGGACTTGGTTGACAACTACCTGTGAATCGCTAAATATCTCGACTTCATCTGCCCCGAGAGCTATACAGACTCTGAGTCCAGCTAGTATCGCCTCGTACTCAGCTTGATTATTGGTTGCTTTGAAGTCAAACCTCATGACACATTCAATATCATCTCCTTCTGGAGTGCATACTACGATCCCTACCCCGCTGCCGTGAGTGTTTGATGAGCCATCAACATATAATTTCCATGAAAATTTTTTACCCAACATTTTTTTTGCTTCCAGGTTTGGTTCTGTGAACTCTGCTATAAAATCTGTCACTGCTTGTCCCATGAGGGATGTCATGGGGACATAATGGATATCGAATTCACTAAGCTCGATTGCCCATTTGGTAAGTCTTTCTGAGATCTCTGGCTTTTGTAAAATTTGTTTCAATGGGCAGTCGGTGAGAACCTGGATTGTATGAGCCTGAAAGTATGGCCTTAGCTTCCTTGCCGCTGAAACCATAGCTAGGGCCATTTTTTCTGCCTGTGAATACCTGGTCTGGACTGGTAAAAGTGCCTTGCTGGTATAGTACACTGGCTTCTGTACTCCATCTTCTATTCTGACTAGGACTGAGTTTGCTGCTAGTTCTATAATTGATAAGTACAAATGGAGTATCTCTCCCATCTGTGGTTTCGAAATAATAGGAGCCTGCCCCAGGTACTCTTAGATTTTTAAGAAAATCTGCTCGCACTCTTCATTCCATTTGAGTCCTCTTCCTTTTTTGATTACTCTGAAAAAGGGTGTGCATCTGTCCGTGGCCTTTGAGATGAATCTTCCTAAGGAAGCTAAACATCCTGTTAAGCGCTGTACTTCTAATAATGTCCTTAGTGAGGTCATTCTCTGCAGGGCTTGGATCTTTTCTGGATTGACTTCGATTCCCCTTTGGTGAACTTGAAAACCCAGGAACCTTTCTGAAGGAACTCCGAATAAACACTTGTTCGGATTCAGCTTCATTTGGTATCTCCTCAAAACATGTTCAGATTCACAGGCTGATCAAATGTCTCTCGCAAGTCTGAGGTATGCTTGTCTGTCGAGATGCTCTTGGTCAACATGTCATCAATGTACACTTCCATGTTCCTTCCTATTTGCCGTGCGAAGATTCTGTTGATCAGCCTTTGATATGTTGCCCCTGTATTTTTTAACCCGAAGGGCATAACTGTGTAACAGTACAAACCCTGATCAGTTGTGAATGCTGTTTTTTCTTCGTCAGCCTTGTTCATTCGGATTTGGTTATATCTCGAGTAGATGTCCATGAAACTGAGCAATTCGTGGTTTAATGTAGTATCCACCAACTTATCTATCCTCGGAAGTGGAAAACTGTCTTTTGGGCATGCCTTGTTCAAATATGTTAAATCTACGCACATTCTTCATTGTCCATTTTTCTTTTGGACGAGGACTACATTAGCTACCCATTGAGGATAGTTGATCTATCTAATCGATCCTACGGCGAGTAGCTTTTCTACTTCCTGTTTGATTGTCTGACTCCTCTCAAGATTGAATGACCTTCTCTTTTGTATCATTGGTTTTGCATTCGGGTCTACCGCGAGATGGTGAGATATTATTCGGGCATCTATCCCGACCATGTCTACATCTTTGTATTTTTTGAGCAGATCAGTGAGGCTTTGTTTAACTTTTCCTTCCAAATTGTCCCTGATCTTGACCTTCTTATCTGGTTCATCTTCTTTCAAGATAATTTTTTCGGCCGGTTCAGTTTTGGATCCATTCAACTCTTCCCTTGGATCAAATTCGAATGATAGTGACTCTTTGTTCTGACTTGGCTGCGTTATAGTGCATACATGTTCATCCTTTTTGTCTTTGTATACTGACAAGTTGGCTCTTCGAGCCATCTCTTGGGATCCTTTGACTACACCGACCCCCTGTTCGGTCGGGAACTTGATCATCAATGCATAAGTGGCTATTACGGTCTTAGTTTTATTTAAGAATGGTTGACCTAACAACGCATTATACGCCCAATTGTCTAAGTCTACCACCACGAAGTCGAGCAATACAGTTCTCTGACAAGGTGCCACTCCAATCTTTACGGGTAGCTTTACCATCCCGAGTGACCTGACCTCTATTCCTCTGAATCCTCTGAGTGGAGTATGGAAAGGCTGTAGATCCTTTCGGTCTTACCTAAGTTGATCGTAGACGGCTACATTGAGAATGTCTGCTGAACTTCCATTATCTATCAAGATTCTCCTGGCTTCCCGATGACGAATCCGGGCACTTATGACCAGGGCATCATTTGGCTGAACATCGACCCCATGTGAGTCTTCCTCTGTGAATATTATTGGGCCTCATCCTTTTTTTAACCTTTTCGGGTCTGGCTCGACCGAGTTCACGTCAAAGTTATGTCTTTCTTCTACTGCTTCTACTGCTTCTCTGATTTTCTGCGTTCGCTTTCGGTTACTTCTCCCAGTGGATGGTCCTCCAAAGATTGTATGTATTACTTCATTGGCCTCTGGACTAGCCCTTTGATTTCGACCAAAGCTGTGATCATCCCTGATCTCTTTCTTTGTTTCCGACTTCTCATCTATTTTCAAGATTACATCTTAAAGATGTCCATCCCGAATGAGGGTTTCTATGTAATGTTTGAGCTGGTAACACTTGGAAGTCTCATGACCGGTTTTCTTGTGGAATCTGCAGTATTTGGTAATATCCCGCCAGGTGAACTGAGAATGTCGTCGTGGCTCTTGTACAAGATTTTTTGCTTCCAGTATGGCCAAGATTTCCTCCTGTTTTTTTCGAAGAGGGGTGTAGTTGGTGTATCTACCTCAGAATTTCTCCGTGGCCTGTTCGGCATTACCCCCGTTTCCCTCGTCATTGCTTTTTTCTTTGTTGTTTCCTTTCTGTTTTCTATTTTGGTTTTGTACCTTGGACTCGACATCCCTCTGTTCGGGTTTTCCTTCATGCATGTAGCATTTTCCCATGGCTAATTCTTCTTCTTCAACCAGTGCATATCCTCCCGCCATGTCCATCATATCTGAATATCTGGTTAGACGAGCTCTTCTTAATTCAAAAGATAGCCGTCCATTCTGTAGATTATTGATGAACGTAACAATTATCGCTTCATCGTTTGCATGGTCGATTTCTGATACCGCTTGGCCGAATCTCCCCAGGTATTTCTTCAACGACTCATCTTTTCCTTGTTTTATCTGAGAAAGGTAAGCCACTGATTTTTTTTCTATGAGCGTTGCTCAGAAATTGCCTTGAAAAAATCCTGCTTAGTTCACTGAAGCTTTCGATGCTTGCTGAGGGCAATCTCCCGAACCATCTTAAGCCCGTGTCTCCTAGAGTTTGTGGAAAGTTGAGGCATAATAAAGGATCGTTGTGGGCATATTGGGCCATAACACTTTTATAGCGTCTGACGTGTTCTTTAGGGTCTGTATCTTTCTTGAACTGCTCCACGTGCGACATCCTGAACCTTTCTGAGAATTAGGTCTTTAAGATTTCCCTAGTGAATGAACTGTCAGAATCGTCGTCAGATAAATCGTTGTACCCATAACGCCTGACTAGTGTGTCCATTTGACGCCTATTGTTCTCAACTTCTCGAGTTAGGCTCTGTATTACGACATCTCTGTCTCCCACCGGATTTCCATGATGGTTAAACTGCTGGGTGATTTTCATTCCTCTCTCTGGCTCTTCACTCTGATGCCGAGTTTCACGGGTTGATTCTTGCTGGCGTATGGTTCCGTGATGACGCTTGCGATGATGCCGATCACTATCTTCTGATGACGACTGATCCCTGTGCCAGTCATGTTTGCGGTGTCTAGCACGGGCTGTCTGATCATGGTTCTACTTCTGGTGTGGTCTTTCCTCTTCCGGTGTTCCACATCCAGCCTGATTAATTGGAGCCGAGTTCCTTCCGGCTTCCGGTACATTTAGTTCTGGCCCCACTACAACCGAACGAAGCCTTACAGGTGGGAGGTTAGGAGGTTGCGCTTCTTCTGCAGCCAGTAGATTAACTCCTTCCTTTGCTGCGTCTGCCACCAACTGTTGCAACGCCTCTCGGAAGCGTTGTGTCAGGTCTTCGCTTGTTGGAGGAACTTGCTGGATCCCCGCCATGGATGTTTGTTGGTTCTCCGTGGTTGCAGCGAGATCTCGCGAGCTACTGCCAACATGGAACTTCTGCTTCCTGCCATTACCTTTAATTAAATCGGAGGTTCAACCCCTCCTTCTAGCACCAACTGTTGACGTCGATTTGTGGATGTATAATAAAAGCCAACAGGATATGGGATTTTAGCTGTGATCTCAAAGAGAAAGAGAAGGAGAAAGTAACCAGACATAAGTTTTTACGTGGTAAAACTCCGATGACCGGAGAAACGTCAACGGGTGGCTGAATAATCAACCAAGCCAAAATACACTATGAATAGAATAATTACAATTCTCGATCTCTCTTTTTCTCTCTGTATTTTTCTATATGATTTATGTATATATTTTTTGTGACGAGATTTTGGGTATATTTATATGTCCATAGAACCCTAATCCTCATTGTACAAGTAATAAAAGATTTTTGTATTTAATTATGATTATTTACTAGTTCGAAGTAGTTTGCCTTCTTTCCTGTTTCGGAGACTTGTATTGAGATCGAATGGGACTCTAGTAATGTAGTCCAGTTAGGACTTATTTCCTTATAATAACGCAGTCTTTTTGAAGAAATAAAATTGTTGTCTGATTAGGAACATTTTCTGCTTGATATTATGTTCTTCTTGGAATTCCTCTTTGATATGGATATCTTCGCATATTTTAATGACTCGATTCGTGTGAGCTACGCGCTGGGCTTTTTATTTGGTTTTCTTCATGTTTGTCCCGAGTAGAACACGATATCAGCTGGTCCCGAGTGACATCATCTGATCCTGAGTAGAAAATGCCATCAACTTGCCCCGAGTATCTTTAACTGACCCCGAGTAGTATATGACGTCAGTTGATCCCGAGTAGGTTTTGTTCAATACTTGTTTACTCGGACTTCTCTTCTTTAGTGATGTCTTGTAGGATATTTTCTGAATGTCTATTTGGACGTTCACCTGGCAATATTATCCTCTTTGTCGATGACGTGTACGTCTGATAATATTTACATAGGACATACCTATATAAGAATGAAGAGTTCTTTCTTTTTAAGAACTCTGTGTCTACGTGCGCGCGAGCACATTTACAAAATCATATGATTGGTTCATGTATTGCAACATATAAAATTCCTCCACACTCTTTTGCATTTCGCTTTCTGCGTTGTAATCCTTACAATGTTCATGTCAATTTTCTTTCGTTTCAATTAAGAAAATGATTGGAACCTAAAATAGAATTTGAGAAAAAGAGAGATTTTCAAGACCTGAATGATATGCCAAAAGAATTGATATCTGGCGCCAATATTGCATCATTTGCTATGCTTTTTGACTACACAAAATCCCCCATCCAATACCAACGCATTGGTCTCCTCTTCATGATAATATCCCTCCTCAATTTTGTTTTTGATTATGTATGCATACACCAAAATCAATCTCTCACTCAAAGAAATTGAAACATTAAAATTATGGGATTCATAGGATTGCAAATATATATATAAAAGGTCTAAGCTACAAAGAGTAAGATGAACCCCACTGGTGTTGAGTTGTTACTTCCAATTCAACAAAATGATTTTCTCATCTCACCTACCTTAGTTTTTTTATTAATATTCAGCCGTTCACTTTCATTGACTTTTGTGTTCTACCTTCAAATAAGAAATTTGCAAGAACCCTGATTCAGAAATTGAAATTTTAGAATAATTGATCAACAAAAATAAAGAACTAACCTTTTAATGGATGACTATATAGAAACTTTCATGCTGAGATTGAGAGGACTGGCCATTCCTAAAATTAAAATTGCAGAAGAAACAAAACGTGAATAATCTGTAGATGAAATTTTAGCATAATTTATTTAACAATTCGGTAATTGTAAATAGATTTGCAAACCCAATTGAACTGTGAACATAAAAATCGATTAAAATTTCATTCCCAAGCTAAAAAGTACTATAAAAGAAGATATTTGTAACCCTGAATCAACTAAACTTAATCAATACAAAAACTATACCACTCCATTTCAATTCCATTCCACATAAAAATAAAACAACAAATCAAACTATAACCTCTCTTTTCTACAACTTTCTCAATAACCAAACAAACAAAACATGTAAACTCAAAAACGAAACAACTCCCAAGTCAACTCACTAACCGATCAACTACTATCAACTACAACTTCAAGTAATTACTTCAACTTAATCAAACTAATTTAACTAAAAAAACAAACAAAAAAATAAAATGAAAGTTGTTGACGTCGATTTCTGATTGTATGAGAAAAACCAACAAGGATTGAATTTTAGTTGTGATTTCAAAGAGAAAGAGAAATAGAAAGAGAAGGAGAAAGTAATTGGACGTAAGTTTTACGTGGTAAAACTCTGATGACCGGAGAAACGTCCACGGGTGGTTGAATGATCAACCAAGCCAAAATCCACTATGAATAGAATAATTACAACTCTCGATCTCTCTTTCTTCTCTCTGTATTTTTCTTAATAATTTCTGTATATTCTCTTATTGTGTGACAAGATTATGGGTCTATTTATATGTCCATAGAACCCTAATCTTCTTTGGACAAGTAATAAAAGATCTTTGTATTTAATTATGATTGTATACTTGTTCGTAGTAGTTTGTCTTCTTTCCTGTTTCGGAGACTTGTATTGAGATCGAATGTGACTCTAGTAATGTAGCCCAATTAAGACTTATTTCCTTATATAATAGCGTAGTCTTTTTGAAGAAGTAAAATTGTTGTCTGATTAGGAACCCTTTCTGCTTAATAATTCTGTTCTTCTTGGAATTCCTCTTTGATATGGATATCTTAGTGTATTTTAATGACTCGATTCGTGTGAGCTACGCGCTGGTCTTTTTATTCAGTTTTCTTCATGTTTGTCCCGAGTAGAAAATGATAGCTTCTGGTCCCGAGTGACGACATCTGATCCCGAGTTAACAATGTCATCAACTAACCCCGAGTACCTTTATCTGACCCCGAGTAGTATATGATGTCAGTTGACCCCGAGTAGGTTTTGTTCAATATTTGTTTACTCTTCTTTGATGATGCCTTGTAGGATATTTTTTTAATGCCTATTCGGATGTCCACCTGGCAATTTTATCCTCTTTGTCAATGACGTGTATATCTGATAACATTTACATACGACAATACTCCCTTGAAATATTTTTACCGAAAAGAGTTTCGTTTCGGACAAAAGTATTTTAATCTTCAATTTTTATTTCTCAATGTCAGAGTAAATGTCTTATCATAATGGCGTGTCTTAATGGTGACCTTGTAAATTCGATTTGCCCCCTCACGCAAGATCTTCAATGATGGCGACGTTTTAGAATTCTGACGGTGAAAGCCAGTTCTCTTTTTAACACGTGTTCTTTGTCTCTTCATTTTTCGATACCATTTATGAGAAACGACCTTCGTGTCTCCCCATGCGCCGCCTACGTCATCAAATTTCATCATAGATTTTTTCCGCCTTGAGATCCTAGGGTTTCGTGCTATCACCCCTTTAAATTCTTCACTGGGACTGTACTGGTTTATTCTCAAAAACTCAAAAACCAAAAATTTTTGCCAGCCCAGTTTTCTCTGCGCAGAAAATCGCCATTCTTCGTTGAAGGTTTTGCACCAGATTTCTTCAAGGTTAGTTTTAATGGAACCAACATCCCGTCTTCATCTCTGTACTATAGCTCTTTAAGCATTAGATCTTGGGGATTTCCAGTTGGTTTCCTGTGTTCCAAGATTACTGGGGGAAACCCCCATAGCGAACCTCCTTTTTTAGAAGTCGACGTTTCTGGGCTTTAACCTGACGTCCATTTCTCTGTATCCAATTCTGCTTCTTCATCTAGTTCTAAATCTGTCGTTTCTGATCATAGGGTTCCACTTCGATCAAGAATGGGAAAACATCAAAGTAGAAGCGAAGTTCATAGGCACAACTCGGGCAGCGTTCGGATCAGGAAGCAGACTGTTGATGAGAATGATGTTGAAGAGGCATTCAGATTGTCTTGCCTTTCTTTCTCTGCTGATCGCCCGAGCGGGTTTGACACCGAACCAAACGTGGTCAGGGTAGAAGAGATCGGAAAGTATCGTGCCCGATTCAATTTGGAAAACTCGGTTATTCTAGTTCCCACTGGTGATAGAGCTGCGTGGAATCCTTCCCCGGGCATGGTGGCAATCTATGGATCCATGCTCTGCTGCAGCGTCTTCCTCTTCAGCTGTTTATTGCCTGGTTTTTAGCTGAAGAAAGGATCACCCTGGCTCAACTGGCCCCGAACAGCTATAACATATTGATGTGCATGTGGCACATGTACAACCGGATGAACTTGTCACCGCCTTCCCCTAGTGAGATCAGACATTTCTTCACGCTGAGGCAGTCTGGCAAGACAAGAACCTATTTCCTCATGTCTAATCCGCCAGACTGCTGGGTCCCCGAGGGGACAAAGGTGAATCGGGAAGTCGATACCTCTGACGACCCTAAAGAGAGGGGGTTTGTATGGGGATTCCTTTCATCCAACAAGTTTTGGAAGAACAGTTGGTTTTTCACCGGAGGGAATCTGGGTCGTGAAGTCACCCTCTCTGTTGGGGAAACTCGGAGGGTGCTGAAAGTTCCCCGCTTGAGCAGCAGTTTGTACCCTAGAGAAGATGAGCAGGTCATATCTTTTCAATGAAACAAAAATGATAGAGCTCGGCTTCTTCAGCCAGATTTCAGGCTACTGCAGGCGATGTAAACAATCTTTGTAACCCTTTTTTTTCTTCATTGTTATTTTTTGCTTTTCGTATTCTGACGCGGTTCCTTTTTTTTTCTAAGTGTATGACACGGACATCATCAGTGACCTACAAGCTCCCCAAGTGAAGTCGATTCTTCAGGCGAGCCAAAAAGAAGCTTCTCTTTAGAGCAATGATGGTATTGCCCCGCATGAGTCTGACATGGAAACCGATGTAGCCGATGAGCAAATCCCTAAATATGTCCCTGAGGACGTTGTTCAGCCGACCGCCAGGGAGACTAGTGGTCCGAGTGGCCTGACAGATACTCAGTTGCCTGATGATGGGGAGAGGCAGAGTGAGGGTCTTGGTGAAAGGCCTGCCGAGCGGTCAGACGCCAGTGATGAAGGTAATACCTCTGCGGGACAAGTACCTTCAGATTTTGAATTTTTTGAATCTTTCCGGGTTGATGCTCAAGAAGATCCTGTAACTGATCTCAGCTTCCAACGTTCTCGGACTGAGAAGCGGAAGACATTCGGCTCTCCTACTCACCCTCTCAAGATCTCTCGGGTGGTCGCATTCATTGACTCCAGCGATGAAGATACTGGGGTTGAGATTCCTTCGAGCATTGATGTTGGAGCATAGGCGGATGTGGAGCTGAACAGGGGTTCCCCTGCCCTCGAGGTTGAAGATCAAAGGGCTGAACCCTCAGGGGTTCCTTCATATCCTTCTCCCTAGGATATGTTGTGAGAGATGTCATCCGGTCGGGATTTTATCAGGTATGACCGCTGGATTCATTTTTGGGATGGCTCCCTAACAGACCGTCTTCAGAACGTTTTTAACGGTGCATTTTATGCAAGTTATCCTTAACTTCTTCAATGGTTTTGCTTGTTCACCAGATTTTTAATTATATTCCTTTGCATATGGTGGCCAAGTTCGCTGAGCTGGTTTAGACACATCAACATCAAACTGATCGAATAAGACGTCTTGAGGCTCAGTTGAAGGAAAGTGAGGATAGCCGTGCTCGGGTCAAATCGGCTTATCAGAAAGAAGTTGGCTCTGCCCAAGTGTTTGCCGACCACTGCTTGGCGAAACAGGTGGAGGTCGAGGAAAGAGCTTTTTTGGCAGAAGAAAAAGATGAGTCACTTCAAAATTTATTGTCTTCTGCCCAAGAATCAATGCTTAGGGCCGAGCAGGAAGCGGAGCAGTCTAAGTCGGTATATGAAAAGAAAATCGAGGACTTGGAGCCCCAAGCTTTGACGGTCGAATCCTTATCCCGAGAGGCTAGGCTGGAACTTGAAGTCCATGGGTTGATCGTTTTAAAAGATCCTCTGTATAAGATGCCCTTCTACTTTGGGAGTTTCAGCGAGGGCTAGTTTCAGCTAGCGAGTTCTTCAAGGTTAAAAATCGGCCAACTGAGAAAGCCAGAACCAACAGGGAGCTGTCAATCAAAAATCATGTGAATCGGTCCTTGAAATCTCTTCAGACTCAGATGAAGGAGTGGAGAGCTTATTGCCGTAGCCGAGGTAAAGAGCCTCATCCCATGCATTTGGAGGTTCAATCTGAGCACTACCTCTCGATTTTTTACGCTAGTCAGGAATCGATCGTGGGGGGGTGTGCCTGATGCTAGACCGATTCTAGAAGAAGATTACAGTCGGTGGATGGATGATTCAGTCGACACAATCGCTTGGCCTTCTAACAAAAGTCTACTCCGTGAGTATGAAATGGTACCCGACCCGAGCATTGGCAAGAGTTTAAAATCCTCACAACCTTGACTTTTGTACAATTTTCATAAGTTTTTTGTAGAGATTCTTTGTAACAATTCTTTGTAACAATTCTTTGTAATAATTCTTTTGTAAAAAACTTTGTAACAATTCTTTTGAGAGATTAATAAAATCCCGAGTTTAGCTTTTCTGAACCGAGTGGTCTTAATCTAATTTCATTGCTCACGAAATTTAGTCAACTTGACTCTATTGTTGTCGAGTATCTTATTAAACCAGCTATTTCTGATATTCGAGTAACTTAACTGAGTATCTTATTAAACCGGTTGTCTCCCGAATAATTTTAATGCCAAGTATCTTATTAAACTGGCTGTTGCAATCTTCATGCCAAGTATCTTATTAAACTGGCTAATTCTGATGTTCAGGTAACTTCATCGAGTATCTTATTAAACCAGTTATCACCCGAATAATTTTAATGCAAAGTATCTTATTAAACTGGCTCTTGCAATCTTTATGCCAAGAATCTTATTAAACTTGCTCGTATTATTAACCGAGTCATCTTTAAAAAGGCAAGTAGGTTTATACTTGTGTTTCACACACGGTTGCTACCTGAACATTACATCAAGGCTCACCATGATCATATATTCGAGTCCGTACACATTACCGATGACGTCTCCCCAGTTTTTATGCGTAAAGGTTTGCCGAATCGTTAAGCTTTTTGAATCGCTTAACACAGCTACGCATTTCATCGGAATTTTTTCTGATAGCGTTCCGAGCCTTTCTCCAGAATCTGGTGCATCGGGTTTGCCTTTTTGCTAAGTTCAACTGACCTTGCTCGGCTGGCATGCTCCTTCGAGCTTCTACCCCCATTCGGGAATCAATGGTCCCGAGTATTCTATTTGCATGTTCTTATTATCATGCTTGTCTTCCATATGTTTTTATTATCATATGTTTTTATTATCACATGCTTTATCTTTCGGAAATCCCGAGTTTGATTTTTGTTTATAACTGCAAATCAACAAAGATTTAAATTCCACAGCTAATATCTGACCTAACTAAAATTGTCCTTAATAGAAAAAAGAACAAAAAATAATTTAAGGATAGAAAATCTTCAGATATTGGGCATTGCGTGGTTGGGGTAAAACCCCTCCATTGGGTCGTGCAATCCAATATGCTCCACGACCAGCTATTCCTTCGACTTTGTACGGGCCTTCCCACTTATAAATCAGGGAACCTGTAGCTTTATTTTTTATGTTCAACGACACCTTCATGAGTACCAGGTCTTCCAGTTGGAATTTCCTGACCCGAATATGATAGTTGTAGTGACGGGCTACTCTTTGCTGATATGCCATATTTCGTATTCGGGACTTCTCCCTTTTCTCTTCTAGCTCATCTAAACTTTGTAATAGCATATCAACATTCTGTTCTTCATCATATAGCCTGACCCGGGGTGATGCATATGACGTTTCTATGGGGATAACAACTTCTGTTCCAAATGCTAAAGTGAATGAAGTCTCTCCTGTTGACGTTCTTGTTGTTGTCTGATATGTCTATAATACTTCGGGAAGCTTTTCAATCCAGCTTCCTTTCTTGGCATCTAGCTTTGCTTTGCTTTGATTGTATGCTTGATGATTTTGTTCACTGCTTCGACATACCCATTTGTTTGAGGGTGGGCAGGTGTGGCATAGTAATTGGGAATCTGGTACTCTTTGCACAGTTGTCAGAATTTCAGGTTATCGAACTGGGTGTCGTTGTCAGTGATTATAGTGTTTGGGACTCGAAACCTATAAAGTATAGTCTCTTTCAAGAAATTTGTGGTGTTTTCTTCTGTGATATGCACCAATACTTCTGTTTCTACCCACTTCGTGAAATAATCAACGGCTACTATGGCATACTTCGCTCCACCCTCTGTCCCAGCTGGCATTGAGTTGATTAAATCCAAACCCCATATGGCAAATGACCATGGGGATATGAGGTTTCTGATCTGTTCAGGGGGTTGTCGGATATCATTAGCATTCCTTTGGAAAGTATTACAGCTCTTCGAACATCATTGTGCATCTGAGAATAGAATAGGCCAATAATAACCTTGCTTGAGTACCTTGTGTGCTAAACTTTTACCCCCAGTGTGGTTTCCGTAAACTCCTCCGTCGATTTCCTGTAATATCCGATATGCATCCTCCTCTGACACACACCTTTGGAGTGTTCGGGAAAACCCCCTTCTGTATAGTTCTCATCCGACCAATGTGTACCTTGCTGATCGATATCTAATACGTTTTGCTTATAGGGGATCTTCCGGGAGCACTCCATCTTCCAGGAACCTTTTCAGCTGAATCATCCAACCGACTGGCGGTGTTCAGATCTCTAAAATTTCTAAGTTTTTCGGTTCAGCTGTGCTCGATTTGAGGAGATGTGCAACGGGGATAGTTTTTGGCCTGATTGTGGTTATTGCTGACGCTAGTTTGGACAAAGCGTCTGCCTTTTCATTCTCCTCCTTGGGGATCTGGGCAATCCTATATTCTTTGAATTTCTGGAGGAGCTGTTTTGCAATGTCACTGGAGGCTATCATGCCTTCTTCCTTGGCTTGGTACTCGTCCAGGATTCGGTTGACAACTACCTATGAATCGCTGAATATCTCGACTTCATCTTCCCCGAGAGCTATGCAGACTCTAAGTCCAGTTAGTAGCGCCTCGTACTTAGTTTGATTGTCGGTTACTTTGAAGTCAAATATCATGGCACATTAGACATCATCTCCTTCTGGAGTGCATACTACGATCCCTTCCCCGCTGCCATGAGTGTTTGAAGAGCCATCAACATATAATTTCCATGAGAAATTTTTTCCTAACATCTTTTTTGCTTCCAGGTTTGGCTCTGTGAACTCTGCTATAAAATCTGTCACTGCTTGCTCTTTGAGGGATGTCCTGAGGACGTACTGGATATCGAATTCACTTAGCTCGATTGCCCATTTGGTCAATCTTCCTGAAATCTCTGGCTTTTATAAAATTTGTTTCAATAGGCAGTCGGTGAGAACCTGGATTGTGTAAGCCTGAAAGTATGGCCAGGGCTATTTTTTCTGTCTGTGAATACCTGGTCTTGGCTGGTAAGAATGCCTTGCTAATATAATACACTGGCTTCGGTACTCCATCTTCTGTTCTGACTAGAACTGAGATTGCTGCTAGTTCCGTAATTGATAAGTACAAATGGAGTATCTCTCATATTTGTGGTTTTGAAAGGATGGAAGCCTGCCCCAGGTACTCTTTGATTTTTAAGAAAGCCTGCTCGCACTCTTTATTTCATTCGAGCCATTTCCCTTTTTTGATTACTCTGAAAAAAGGGTGCACATCTGTCCGTGGCCTTTGAGATAAATCTTCCCAAAGAAGCTAAACATTCTGTTAAGCGCTGTACTTCTTTTAATGTCCTTGGTGAGGTCATTCTTTGCAGGGCCTGGATCTTTTCAAGATTGACTTCGATTCCCCTTTGGTGAACTTGAAAACCCAGTAATCTTCCTAAAGGAACTCCAAATAAACACTTGTTCGGATTTAGCTTCATTTGGTATCTTCTTAAAACATTAAATGTCTCTCGCAGGTCTGAGGTATGCTTGTCTGCCAAGATGCTCTTGGTCAGTATGTCATCAATGTACACTTCCATGTTCCTTCATATTTGCCATGCAAAGATTCTGTTGACCAGTCTTTGATAGGTTGCCCCTGCATTTTTTAATCCGAAGGGCATCACTGTGTAACAGTATAAGCCCTGATCAGTTGTGAATACTGTTTTTTCTTCTTCAGCCTTGTTCATCCGGATTTGGTTATATCCTGAGTAGGCGTCTATGAAACTGAGCAATTCGTGGCCTGATGTTGCGTCCACCAACTGATCTATCCTCGAAAGTGGAAAACTGTCTTTTGGGCATGCCTTGTTCAAATCTGTGAAATCTACGCACATTCTCCATTGTCCATTTTTCTTTTGGACGAGGACTACAATAGCTACCTATTGAGGGTAGTTGACCTTTCTAATTGACCCTACAGCGAGTAGCTTCTCCACTTCCTGTTTGATTGACCGACTTCTCTCAAGATTGAATGATCTTCTCTTTTGTATTACCGGTTTTGCATTCGGGTCTACTCTGAGATGGTGAGATATTATTCGGGCATCTATCCCGAACATGTCTTCATGACTCCAAGCGAACACATCCCTGTATTCTTTGAGAAGATAAGTGAGGCTTTGTTTGACTTTTCCTTCCAGGTTGGCCCCGATCTTGATCCTCTTATCTGGTTTATCTTTTTTCAAGATAATTTCTTCGATTGGTTCAGTTTTGGATTCATTCGACTCTTCCCTTAGATCGAATTCGAATGACAGTGGCTATTTGTTCTGACTCGGCTGTGTTATAGAGCAAACATGTTCATCATTTTTGCCTTTGTATACTGACAGGTTAGCTCTTCGAGTCGTCTCTTAGGATCCCTTGACTACACCGATCCCTTGTTCGGTCGGGAATTTGATCATTAAGGCATAAGTGGTTGTTACGGCCTTGGTTTTATTTAAGAATGGCTGACCCAACAACGTATTATACGGCCAATTGTCTAAGTCTACTACCACGAAGTCGAGCAATACAGTTCTCTGACAAGGTGCCACTCCGATCTTTATGGGTAGCTTTACCGTCCCGAGTGACCTGACCTTAATTCTCCCGAATCCTCTAAGTGGAGTATGGAAAGAATGTAGATCATTTCGGTCTAACCTGAGTTGATCGTAGACGGCTACAATGAGAATGTCTGCCGCACTTCCATTATCTATCAAGATTCTCCTAACTTTCCGGTGACTAATCCGGGCACTTATGACTAAGGCGTCATTTGGCCGAACGTCGACCCCATGTGAGTCTGCTTCTGTGAATATTATTGGGACCCATCATACCTTTACCCTTTTCGGGTCTGGCTCCACCAAGTTCACGTCAAAGTTATGTCTTGTTTTTACTGCTTCTCTGATTTCCTTTGTTTTCTCTTGGTTACTTTTCCCAATGGATGGTCTTCCAAAGATTGTATGTATTACTTTATTGGCCACTGGACTGACCCTTTGATTTCGACCAGAGCTGTGATCGGCCCTGATCTCTTTCTTTGTTTCTGATTTCTCATCCATTTTTAAGTTTACATCCTGTAGATGTTCTTCCCGAACGAGGGTTTATATGTAATCTCTGAGCTGGTAACACTTGGAATTCTCATGACCGGTTTCCTTGTGGAATCTGCAGTATTTGGTTATATCCCGCTGGGCGAACTGAGACTGCCGTCGTGGCTCTTGTACCATATTCTTTGTTTCAAGTATGGCCAGAATTTCCTCCTGCTTTTTTCGAAGAGGGGTGTAGTTGGTGTATCTACCTCGGTCTTTCTCTGTGGTCTGTTCGGCATTACGTCCGTTTCCCCCATCCTTGCTCTTTTCTTTGTTGTTTCCTTTTTGTTTTCCCTTTTAGTTTTGCACCTTGGACTCAGCGTCATTTTTGGGTTTTCCTCCATGCATGTCGCATCCTCCAGTGGCTAACTCTTCTTCTTCGGCTAGTGCATATCCTCCTACCATATCCATCATATCTGCGTATCTGGTCAGATGGGCTCTTCTCAGGTCAAAAGATAACCGTCCATTCTGTAGGTTGTTTATGAAAGCAGCGATTATCGCTTCATCGTTTGCACTGCCGATTTCTGATACTGCTTGGCCGAATCTCCCCAGGTATTTCTTCAGCGACTCATCCTTCCCTTGTTTTATTTGAGAAAGGTAAGTCACTGATTTTTTTCCTGTGAACATTGCTCAGAAATTACTTTGAGAAACTCCTGCTCAGTTCATCGAAACTTTCGATGCTCGCTGGGGGAAATCTCTTGAACCATCTTGAGCTTGTGTCCCTTAGAGTCTGTGGAAAGTTGAAACATATCAAGGGATCGCTATGGGAATACTGGGCCATAGCACTTTTATAGCGTCTAACTTGTTCTTTAGGGTTGTATCTTTCTTGAACTGCTCCACGTGCGACATCCTGGACTTTTCTAGGAATGAGGTCCGTAAGATTTCCCTAGTGAATGGGCTGTCAGAATCATTGTCAGATAAATCGTTGTACCCATAACGTCTGACCAGTGCGTCCATTTGACGCCTATTGTTCTCGACTTCTCGAGTTAGGTTCTAGATTACGACATCTCTGTCTCCCACCAGACTTCTCTGATGGTTGAACAGCTGGGTGATTGTCATCCCTCTTTCTGGCTCTTCACTTTGATGCTGGGTTTCACGTATGATTCCATGATGACGCTTGCGATGGTACTGATCGCTATCTTCTGATGACGACCGATCCCTATATAGGTCATGTTTGCAGTGTCTAGCACGGGCTGTCTAGTCCTGGTTCTGCTTTTGGCGTGGTCGTTCCTCTTCTGGTGTTTCACGTCCAGTCTGATTGATTGGAGCAGAGTTCCTTCCGGCTTCCTGTACATTTAGTTATGGCACTACTATAACCAAACGAAGCCTCACAGGTGGGAGGTTAGGAGGTTGTGCTTCTTCTGCAGCTTGTAGATCAACTTTTCCTTTGCTGCGTCTGCCACCAATTGTTGCAACGCCTCTCAAAAGCGTTGTGTCAGGTCTCCGCTGGTCGGAGGAACTTGTTGGATCCCGGCCAGGAACGTAGGCTGGTTCACTGTGGTTGCAGCGAGATCTCGCGAGCTACTGCCAACATGGAAGTTATCTGGAGATTTTTGGACATCCTCAGAAGTGTTTCTGCTTCCTGCCATTACCTTTAATTAAATCGGAGGTTCAACGCCCCTCCTTCTAGCGCCAATTGTTGACGTCGATTTCTGGTTGTATGAGAAAAGCCAACAAGGATTGGATTTTAGCTGTGATTTCAAAGAGAAAGAGAAGGAGAAAGTAATTGGACATAAGTTTTACGTGGTAAAACTCCGATGACCTGAGAAATGTCCACGGGAGGTTGAATGATCAACCAAGCCAACGCACTGTGAATATAATAATTACAACTCTCGATCTCTCTTTCTTCTCTTTGTATTTTTTTTATATGATTTCTGTATATTCTCTTATTGTGTGACGAGATTATGGGTCTATTTATATGTCCATAGAACCCAATCTTCTTTGTACAAGTAATAAAAGATCTTTGTATTTTATTATGATTGTTTACTTGTTCGTAGTAGTTTGTCTTCTTTCCTATTTCGGAGACTTGTACTGAGATCGAATGGGACTCTAGTAATGTAGTCCAATTAGGACTTATTTCCTTATATAAGAGCGTAGTCTTTTTGAAGAAGTAAAATTGTTGCCTGATTAAGAACCTTTTCTGCTTGATAATTCTATTCTTCTTGGAATTCCTCTTTGACATGGATATCTTCGTGTATTTTAATGACTCGATTCGTGTGAGCTACACGCTGGGCTTTTTATTCAGTTTTCTTCATTTTTGTCCCAAGTAGAAAACTATATCAGCTGGTCCCGAGTGACGTCATCTGATCCCGAGTTGACAATGTCATCAACTAACCCCGAGTACCTTTATCTGACCTCGAGTAGTATATGAAGTCACTTGACCCCGAGTAGGTTTTGTTCAATATTTGTTTACTCGGGCTTCTCTTCTTTGATAATGTCTTGTAGGATATTTTCTTAATGTCTATTCGGATGTCCACCTGGTAATTTTATCCTCTTTGTCAATGACGTGTATATCTGATAAAATTTACATATGACAAAAGCAAAACAATATATAATATTATAAGTATATACAGAGAGAATAAATAAGTTCAAAAAAAATAAAACTTGGAATTCCTCATCTTTCTTTCTCCTCCAAATCTCTCTCTCAGTTCACTCTCCATATTCTTTCTCTCTTTTCTCTTTTCTCTCTGATCAGTTCGTTCTCTCTTTCTTCCTTTCGTTTATATCTATCTCTTCTACTGAGTCAGCTTTGTCACTTTACACATGACTCTTTCTATTTTTAGCCATCAAAAAATTATATGGAAAATTACATTTTCATCCCCTGTATTATTTTCTATTCCTTTTAAACTCATCAAATGTATTAAAAATTATAATCTTTTCACCTTCAATCACATTAAATTCAGTTTTGGGCTACTATAAAGTCCATGCCGTGTTACTATTATTAAAGTCTATTTATTAAATAATTATATAAATTCTAAAGAAAATATAAGGGACACTATAATTGAAATCTTACTAAGACCTATCTACTAAGTAATTATATAAGCTTTAAGGGTTGATATAAACTTTAAGGGTTGTATTCGTAACTTTACTTTCAAATAAATTAAAAGGAAAAAAATGGCTATAATTTCAACCCACAACAGGTTCGGCTGTTATGCAGTCACCCAAAAATTGGTTGTATCATACAACCATGAATAGCATTTTATTTGGTCTGTTGGATCATTCGGTAACTTGATCCAACGGTTCTGTATTAATTTATATATAAAAAAAAAACTAAAAAACTAAAAAACTAAAAACAAGTGTAACCGGTTACAAGTTCTATCTAACACAATATCTATCTTTCCAATCTTCTCATCTCTGATTTCTTGTTCTCGCATTTTTTTCTCACTGGTTTTGTCTCTTTGGCTTCCATATTTGCTCTGATCGTCGCCACCTCTGCTTGTAGATTACCACCTCCGCCGTCGGGGTCATCAATGCTTACAACATCAAACTTCCAAACCCAAACCAATTTTTCCCTTCACTTAACCAAATAGCTTAGCTTCCTACCGCCTGCCACTGTAAGCTTCTATCTTCCGTCACCGTCACCGTCGCCAAGTCGCAGCTGTCTCTAGTTAGCAGGGATGTACCCTCTCATCTCTTTTTATATTCATGTCTCTTTTTGCTCTCTGTTTTTTGTTTGTGTTGGGTGTATCACTGATTTTTACGGGAGCTTTGGTGGGTTTGGGATTTCTTGTGGTTTATGTAGTGGATTCAATTCGAGTGGGAAAATTATTGAGTGGAAAAATCAATTCGAGTGGGGAAAATCATTGAATGGGTCAGTTGATTTGTGTGGTATATATTTCTTTTGCTGCTCTGTTTTACTTCAACTGTTCTGTTTTTCTTCATTTTTTTTGTCATCTAAATTTGTGTAGTATATGTATTTTGGTTTTGGATTTTGAATTGGTCTAGTAGTTTTAATCAAGGTACGATTTTGTTTTTGTTTTTGTTTTTGATTTTTTTTAATACCTTTTTGTTTAAATGTGATGTTGTATCAGTGGGTATTGTTTTTCTATTGAAAGTTCAAACCTTTGCATTTAGTTTTGCTGTGAATTTCATTGGAATTTTTTTTTGAGTGTTTGATTTTGTAATGATTCCAAATGTGTGAGCTTTGAAGGTAAAATGTGAAAATGAAGGGATTTTGACAAGTACCCAGATGTGTTAAGAGTGTTAGACTACATAAATGTTTGGTTTTGTTAACTTTGATGTTGAATCATGTGGTGTTGGACATTGATTGAATCTGCAAGTTCATGATTATATCTAGAGTTGCTTCTGTAAGTATCTCATATAATGACTGTATGCAATGTTAAGGAATTGGAATTGTGTGGTGACTTGGGTTTTGCGTGCCAGCTAATGGAGACTTGTATATGTCTCATAAAATAGACAGTTTGTTTCGGTTATATTCGCTTTTGAATTGCAAGTGGCGCTTTGTGCATATGATTCCTTGTATCAGTTTGATTATGGTTATGCTTGTATGTTTGAGCTGGTTTATGTTGATGATCCGATCATGAAAAGTTTTGTGATATTTTTGACAATTGGGTTCTTTTCCTTTCACTGTAAAACTTGGTAGTTGCTTCATTTGTTGTGTCAGTGTTGTAAATTCCTTCAAGTGAATCTCCTAGCAAAATTGTTTTCTCAAACACTGCATTGGATGAATTAGATTAAGGGAAAGTTTCAATGAATAAAATGTAAACACTGAATAGTTCAAAACTTGGTGTTCACATTGTATTGGATGGGTGTTTGAGGATTTGGATTGGTTTAAGATTTGATTTTGATGGTAATTTGGCATTTATTTGTTGGAGAATTTTCTTTGGATTTGATAATTGGGGGTTTGGATTGGTTTATGATTGGATTTGGAAAGAATTTGTTGGAAAGAATTTTCTTTTGAGTTCTTAATGGGAATTTATGTGTAATTGTGTTTTCCGATTAATCCCCGATTAATCGTCGACTAATCGGCCTAGGCATTAGGCGATGGGTCTCTGCCCGACTAGCGCCTAGCGCTTACTAGAACACTGGTATTTGGTTCTATATATTGGAATGTGAATTATCATATATGTCTTAGTAAGAATTTCAATTGTTATGCAAATTATTTTATCTTCATATTTATTTGAATAGGTTTAGATAAAGTAGAATTTTTATAACATAATTTGTATTTCTTCATTCCATTAAGTTCTTCCTTTCCTAGTTTTGATATATATATATATATATATATATATATATATATATGTGTGTGTGTGTGTGTGTGTGCTTTTATTTCCTTGTATAGGGTAAAGATTACATGACCCAATTTCAGTTTGGAAATGGTGCCTTATTTGGAGCTAGTTACATCCAAGTAAATATCATATCAAGCTAAGCAATATCACTGCATATAAGAATATGATCTGTGTTATTTTTGGAAGAGAAATAACTTAGAGCTTTGGACCTGAGTTTTCTTTGGTTGAATAAACCCGATACATTGGCGCACGAAAAAAGAAGTTGTAGGAAGATGCTAATAAAAATATTGAGTACACCATGAAAGCATGATATATTATGGTTGTATATAGTTTTCGCTAATACTTTTAACCAAAATCTATTTTTACACTGCAACAGTATATATTCCCAAACGATATATCAGAGAGCCTAGCAGTCATTGTGGACATTATATTTTCCATATGATTATCAATTTAGCATCATCCTTATAAGAAAAGAACTAGAAAAGTATTATAGTTTACGATTACATCATTCAAAATTTCTTTTAAAATTGGACAAATTCTCACATTTCTCAGATATCCCTGTTTCTAAATATAATTCTCCATCCTGTGGTATGAGAAGGTAACAAGGCCAAGTCTTTTGAATGAGTGAACTTTTGTCCCACTAATATAGTTGTATTTCTTATGCTATTGTTTTTTATTAAGGTTTCTCTAGCAACATATTTCATATACAACTATCTATCAAAAGATGTCACGGCTAGTGTTGGTTATGATTACATCCTGAGACAGGTAAATATACAGATGTTCTCACTCTGTTTCCTATATAAAAAAACAAAGACAAGTTTGCAGTTGTTCTAATGTGTGAAATGTATGTGTGTGCAAGTTTGTCTCTATAGCATTTCTGTTACAACTATTCAATGTGACTCTTTACTTTAAAAAAGGGAGTAAAATAATATGGATTGTTCGAAATTTATGGTATATATACTATTGTTCTTGAAAAAACGGTTATGTAGTTTACATGAAAGAACCTTGTGGCACATACCTCACTATCTTAGTGAGGTGTTGTATTAATGTTGTGGGTTGTAACTCCAATGAGTAATTTACTGGATAATTATTTGAAAGCTTCTTGTTTTCCAATGAATTGACTACTCTCTGCCCTCTTTTCTCTTTATGTGTGGGTGCACGCACACACGTGATTTTATGTGGTGTCATATACCAGCTTTGGTTAACCGGCATTCCTTGAAAATGAATGTATGTACGTAGGCATATGTAGGTTCCGTGAATATTGGATGATTGACACTATTCTAGATTTGGGGTACCTTGGTTTTGAGTTTAGTCTAAAGAAGAAATTTTTCTTGATTACATTTATCTATGTATAGAAATTTCCTTTCCTGGTATGGGATGATTGACAATATATTTAGATTTGGTGTACTTTGCATTATAAAATTGATTTAAAGAAATACTTTTGTGGTGGTTGTTTCAGTGTCGTTTGAGAGGGAAGATTGATTCCAATAGCTGCATTGCTGCATTTCTGGAGGACAGATTAAATATGGGTCTCAATTTTATTCTTTCTGCGGAGGTGAGGATCAATATAGTATGTTCAAAAACAACCCTTTTTTATATTTCGTTTGTGTGTTTTTTGTTTGTTTGTTTTTTTTGGTCTAGTAGAGTTTGCTGAGTTGTGGTTGTTAACAATACTTTTTTAAAAAATTTGATGTTTGCAGATAGATCATAAAAAGAAAAACTAGAAATTTGGGTTTTGGCTTGACAGTGAATTAATACATTAAAAGATCGCTATGCTGTATTGATTGATATAAAGCCTCATGGTTGCTAGCAAACTAAGCAAATTTTTCTAGGTCGACTTTGCTATTCATTTGAAGATTATATTATGTATTCCTTTTTCATGGAGGTTATTTTTTGTTCTAAAATTAGATCATGTACTCGTTTAAACTATTTAAAGATTTTTTTAAAGTATTTTTAAAAGAAGATTTTAGAAAATGAATACATCCACTCTTGTTTGAATGTTTGTGGATCTTTCCTACCTATTTGAGATGGGCTTCACCTTTGTGTTGTGGTGTTATTTCACTTGTAGTGCTTGATATCGAAAGATTTTAATAGGCTTTAATCCGGTCACAAAACAAACGAAAGGTCTCTATTAAGATTTATCTATTAAATTAACTAATTAAGTGTGGTTTAGAAGCTTCTCTACTGAAGAAGAAATGTCTCTCCTCCCGTTTCACGATCACAAAAGTGAAAGCTAAAATTCTTACAAGCATGTATATCACAAACCTTCGACATGAGATAAGCTAGTCCATGTAAACACACATATAAAGGGGAAAAAATGGATGAGAAAATTACATATTTGAAAAAACTGACATTAACTCCTGCAACAACAAAAGGTTATATTACAGAGAGTTAATAAAAAAGATCAAAATATAATATAAACCTTCACTTTCACCATATAAAGATAAAAAATAAAACAAAACTCTAATAGATATTTCACTTTCAGCTGAATAAGATTACTAGAGCCGTAAACAAGGTTACCATTGCTATGGTGACATTTTCCTACAAAATTGTTGCAACCCTCTTGTTGGGGCACAAGTTAAGAGCATGTCCACCACCATAGTAAGTTCGGAATCCAGACACTAAAAATGGGAAAGACAACAGCAGTTGCACATGCTATAAAATCCAATGATGCCATCTGCACCCATAGCAATTTTCTACCATGTCAGGGAACACAAAATTCCTTAATTAAACAAAGTTAGTAACTCTAGTATGTAGTAAAGAATCTGTTATGATTATAAAGGAATAAGCTATGACTATACTAATTTATCTGAGATAAAAAATTTCTAAAAGGTTCTAGTTCATTCGGTGTTAGTAGTGTTCCTTTGGTAACCAAATTCGGATAGAGGGTCGTTAAGGGATGCATCCGTGATTTTCCTCCATATATACTAGAGCAACCAAATAAATGTAAGTTTTAATGCCGTGAAAATGGTACCATCGCCGTGAAAATGGTTACAAATCAAAATATCAAAAATTAAAAAGTAGTTACCAGTGCCATAAAATGGTTACTATAGTCGTTAAACTGGTTACAATCACCGTTAAAATGGTTACAAGTTAAAAATTTTAAAATTAAAAAGTGGTTTTCAGTCCTGTAAAATTGTTACTGGACTCATACAATTGGTTATCATCGTCGTGAAAATGATTACAAGTCAAAATTTAGAAAAATTAAAATTTGGTTACCAGACCCGTAAAATGATTACTGGACATGTGAAAATGGTTACAATCGCCGTGAAAATGGCTACAAGTCAAAATTTAGAAAAATAAAAATTTGGTTACCAGACCCATAAAATGGTTATTAGACCCGTGAAAATAGTTACTAATGCCGTGGAAATGGTTTTACTATTTAAAATATTAAAAAATATAAAACGGTTACCAAACCCGTATAAACGGTTACCAAGACCATAAAAATGGTTACAAGTCAAAATTTCTTAAATTTTAAAGTGGTTACCAGAGCCGTAATATGGTTACTAGAACCGTTAAATTGGTTACTATTGTCATGAAAATTGTTACAAGTCAAAAATTCAAAATATTTAAAAGTGGTTACCAGACCCGTAAAATAGTTACTGATGCCGTACAAACGGTTATCATCGCCATAAAAATGGTTACTAGTCAAAAATTTAGAAAAATAAAAATTTGGTTACCAGACCCGTAAAATGGTTACTGGACCCGTGAAAATAGTTACCATTGCCGTGGAAATGGTTTTACTATTTAAAATATTAAAAAATATTAAAAAATATTAAATGGTTATCAAACCCGTATAAACGGTTACCAAAGCTGTAAAGTGGTTACCGATGTTATGAAAATGGTTACAAGTCAAAATTTCTTAAATTTTAAAGTGGTTACCAGAGTCGTAATATGTTTACTGGAACCGTTAAATTGGTTATCATTGCTGTGAATATGGTTACAAGTCAAAAATTCAAAATATTTAAAAGTTGTTACCAGGCCCATAAAATAGTTACTGATGTTGTACAAATAGTTACCATCGCCATAAAAATGGTTACAAGTCAAAAATTTAGAAAAATAAAAATTTGGTTACCAGACCCGTAAAATGGTTACTAGACCCGTGAAAATGGTTACCATTGCCGTAGAAATTGTTTTACTATTTAAAATATTAAAAAATATAAAATGGTTACCAAACCCATATAAACGGTACCAAAGCCGTAAAGTGGTTACCAATGCCATGAAAATGGTTACAAGTCAAAATTTCTTAAATTTTAAAGTGGTTACCAGAGCCGTAATATGGTTACTGAAACCGTTAAATTGGTTACCATTGCCGTAAAAATGGTTACAAGTCATAATATTCAAATTTATAAACTGGTTACCGATACTGTAAAATGGTTACTCAATCCGTGAAAATGGTTACCAGTACCGTGAAAATGGTTACAAGTCAAAATTTAAAAAATTAATAAGTGGTTATCAAAACCGTAAAACGGTTACTGGAGCTGTGAAAATGGTTACCATCACCGTAATAATGGTTACAAATTAAAATATCAAAAATTATATAAAAATATGTAATTAATTAATTTATATTAATTAAATAATTTTTAAAATTTTTAATTTTTTTTTTAGGGTTTATTTTAATTTTTAAAATTTTGTAAACATAAATTTAAAGGAGTTTTAATTTTTTTAAAAAAAAATTGGTGACAACCAATTGTCCCTTTGTTTTTTAAATATTATTATTTCCACTATTCATGGCTGTATAGTGCAACGAACTGCACAGCAGTCGGTCCCACCGACAACGCCTTTTTATATAGTTGATATATATATATATATATATATATATTCTATTGTCGGTTAAAACTGATATAAGATATATCAATTCTTTATATTTGAATCATTGGATTTAAATACTTTAACTTGACTAAGCATATTTTAAATCCAATAACCCACGTATAAGGAACTGTTTTCCAATTTTTTTTTCTAAATTTCTTATCAAATAATATTAGCACATGAAGTGTCAATATTATATCAATCACCATATAATCTCATAATTTATAAGAATCTGACATTTGATAGGTCAATACCATTTAAATAAAAAAAAAATGGAAGTGTAGCATTTTTTGTATGTTTATTTCCGTTGGAATATTGGACACGTAAACATTAAAAAAACAATGAAACGAGAGACAAACATGTCAACTCAAAAAAAAAAAAAAAAAAAGTTGTTGGGTTTTTAATTGTCAACTTAAATGAGTGTCTTTTTTTCATTTGTATTATATTTATTTAGTTATTTTTGTTTATGTTTTTAAACAACTGAAAATTGAAAAAAAATAAAAATAATTATTTAATTGTATTGTATGTTGTTTCCTTCTTCTTCTTTTTTTCATTTTGAATTTTTAATCTTGTTTTGTTGAAATGTGCATTTTTATTGTGATGTTAAACGTCCTGTATATGCAAGTTTTTATTTATTTATTTATTTATTATTTTAATAGAAAAAGTAAACATTAACCGGGGAAGAAAGAACAAGAATGGTGTGTCCGGCCAGATTTACTCTTTCAAAGAAACGCTAAAAATTGTCGATCTAAAGATTTAATCTAAATTTTAATCCAAATGATATGACAAATGACTTTTTCATTAATCACGTAATCCTATGTTTTGTGTGATAATGACAACTCACTTATCACATTATTTGGGTTGAAATTTGGACTAAATTTTTGGATTGTCTAAGACTGCTCGTAATGACAACTCACTTATCACATTTATTTGAGATTCAAACTCCACATCACCGATGTAGAAAAGAAGATCCAGACCGGTAGATGAACGAACTTAAGATTTTGATAAATGACTCCCAAATTAACGGTGGGCACAAACTAAAAAAAAATACCCTTGGAATTAAAAACACCTCGGAAAGAAAATGCGTAACTGTGGGCAAAATGCAAGGTCCAAAACGACCAACTTGAGAATTTAGGTTAACTCATAAGAAAAGTATGTTCATGATGGCATCAAGCAAGCAATTGTCGGTTGTTGCCACCTCACCACCTCTTGACTTCATTCAAGTAGTATAATATAAACCGACGTTTTCATTTAGAAAATTGAAAAATTCCTTTACGTGCAACCCTATAAATGCCTCAAGAGTCCATTAGCTATCCAAGTAAACTAAACTAATGAATGTCTGCCTCTTTCTTGGCACCTGGCACCATGTTCCACATCCCCCATACATTAGTCACTTGGTTACTACCCTTTACAATTATTGAACATCATATATTATTACTTCCATAAATTATATTAAATAATATGATTTAACACGACCTATATTACAGTATTAAATAATACAAACATTGGATTTTGATACTCATTAATTACTCAACCGTGACATTGTTTAAGTGATAGAAACAAAAATGTGGGAGTAATTATTATTTCGAAATGGCGTTTATGAAGATTCTTCGGTTAGGAATTCCGTGTATTTATGAAAAACTAAAATTATTATCGATATAAAACACATTTGTTAGGAAATAATTTTAATACCATCGTAGCATCTTCAATGCAATGTTATTTAAGTGTACTAATACTATAATTTAACATAAAATAAAAAAAAATCATCATCCAATATAATACCAAATGTTATACCAAAGTAATAAATACTATTTTTTTTAATTACAAAAATACTATTGTATAATTACATTGAACACATTAATTATTGATTTTTATAATTTTAAATAATAAAAATATTATAAAAAATTGAATGTATTAATTATATTTGTTAATTTCTATAATTTTAAATAAATAAAAAATAAAAATAGCATTTTAAATGAAATTATACATTTGAATACAATGCTAAAATGATATGTCAAATATAGTATTTTACTATTTTTTGTACCAAATTTTATATTGATCATACATCGAAGATAGTCTAAATGCATATAAATAAAAATAGAAAAATACATTATATGTATTTTGTGAAAGCCAAAATTTCAGCAATAATTTTATAAAAATAGAAAAATACATTATATGCATTTTGTAAAAGCCAAAATTTCAGCAATAATTGCCGGTACTCTGATTGGATGCTCAAGCAACCTAATTACATAAAGCTTGAAGCGTTGAAAACTATGTTTAATTCGATAAAACAAATACATAGAATGGAATACACAACGATTAGTTCAAAAATAATTCCAACTTCAAACAAAAAAAATTGAAAAATAATTCCCAAACTCTATTGACTTTTCACCCATTGACTTTTATAGCAAATTGGGTTTATTAATTAACACACACGACTCTCTTTTTTGGATGTGCAAAACATTTAAAGATGAGAATTTTTTTCGGGCCACCAGCTGCACTCAACGTGTCATGCGACCAGAAAATGCACATTGCCGCATTACAGTTATACATTGTCACATTCACTGGCCTTGTTGCACGTGTGTGACTTGTAATGGAAATTCTATTGCTTCTATTTTGTGAGGCTACAATTATAAGAATGCAAAATAGGGCAAAATCTATATGTATTTTTGTTAAAGTCCTCCAAAAAAATCCAATTCTATCTCCTAAGCAGATAATCTCTTTCTTTTGTTATTGCTTCATAAATTATACCAAATTAGACAACATTTCTTCATATTTCAAGATAAAATTTGTATATTATCAAAGTATCAAATGCAGCATGAGCAATGTAGCTAACAATAGTGCCATATATCTATCAAGTCTTGTACAGAAGGGATAATTCTCAGCACATCAGTAAGAAGTTAAACATGCTAGTAACTTTTCACATACTTGTCGTAGATCGAGTGAAGGATCTGTTGAAGTTATACTAGAAAGAACATGCCGTGCTTCTAGAAGGTCCCCAGATATGCTCTCCAGAATCGAATCTTCACTGCCCATAAGAGATGCCATCAGCTTTGCACTAGCCATTCTTTCCTGATGAACAAGAAAAAAAATAACCAGCAGGAACTCTTATATTAGATATGTGACCCAGAGAGTGATGAAGTATTAACAAAAAAGAAAAGAGAACAAATTTATTCTTTAGAAAAGTATATCAAAACTGGGCAGATAATGCAAGATAATGCATACACAAGGGGGGATTTAATCAAATAATGAACACAATCAACAACGTCAAGCCACTTGCTGTCTGCATTATTGATTGTGTTTGAAGTCATTTGCTAAAATCGATTTAGTATGCTATAGTTGTTTACATAGTATATGAGAAATGGCACAATCGATAAGGTCAGTTTTCATGTTGTAGTTTTCATACATTTTATCCACTTGACCTATGCATCAGCAGAGAATTTTGAGTAGATGACAATTTCAGTATTTGGATGGGAAGAAATTATTTTCTTTCTATGAAATTGGTGTTATTTCAAATGGGAGGTATGAAGCCAACAAAGCACATACATTAAGTCCCAATTTTCATGCACCGTTTTCCATAAAAAATATTATGATTTTAATATCTAATCTAATTTGAACGGCTGAAGTTTTTGCATCCATTACAGGTATTTCCAAAATAAAAACAGAGATTAATCGAACTAACAAGAGCCATTTACAGATTTAAGATACTGAATGCTATGAAATTGTCCAAAACTAGATTTTAATACCTTTTCTGATCCTTTTCTGAGAAATTTTAGAGAGAGTTTGAGAAGATCAGATGAATAAGGAAGAACTGCAGACTTCAGATGATATACTGCTGAGAAGAGAACCTGGATACAACCCAATCTAATCTCTGGATTCACAAGTACCTGTATTTGATCCCTTTTGTAAGAACATAGCAGGACAGAATATGATCGAAAAGAACTGCCATTTTTTGCAACAAAGAAAAAAATAAAATGATTCATGCAATTAACAAACATATAAGACCTCAATGAAATAAAATGACAAAATACCTCAGCAGAATGAATGAGAAGTGAAAGAGCTTTTCGAGCAAAGAGTTTCTTGCCAGAGTCTGAGATCTTCTGGCAGGTGCTTATGAGAACATTAACCATGCAAAGACGAAAAGGAAGTGGCATCAGTGCCTCAATTGCACAGTTTTCACAACCCAACTTGGAGTTAGAAATGATTTCTTTCTCATCATGTATTATATGATGGACAACATAAGTGAAGACACAGTTTCTCGTGACAGCCTTCCCTGCAATTTCAAGTACAGAGGTCACACGTGCCCAGTCAACAATATAAACTCATATTGAGGACAAGATACCAACCATGATCACCACTCTTCCTGACAAAGTTACTCTTCACTGAGAGTGAAGTTAAGTCTTTCGATAAGTCAGGAGCTTGCAGTTCAGCACATATCATCAGAGCCAGACAATCGATGCATCCATGCTGTGCTTTATATACTGAGAAGAAAGGAATCTTGAGCCACAAACATGAAGAATAATAAGAGCATTAGTAAAATTCAGCAAAAGCCAATTAGATGCATACCTTCATCATCATCTAAAGAAGGCCACAACAGAACTGCTTCTAACATTTTCCTAATTTCAAGTATAACAGGGTGCAAAATCGAATCCTTGCCTCTAACCTAGAAACCAGATAAACCATTACATTAGCTGCAGAATAACAATAATGGACGATGCTTAAACTTATAAATATGAGAAAGCTAAGGGTCTGTCCTGTAAGCATTTTTCAGTTGTTGTTTTTCGAAAATGAAAATGAAAATAAAAACAGTGCTTTTGGTTTCAGTTTCGAATTCAGAAAACGCGTCTGGTAGTATATACTGAAAGCTGTATTTTGAAAATGAAAACGGAAAAAACACGTCTGATAGGTTAACTGAAAACTATCAAAAATTGACATCAATTTTTGCATTTTGTTTAATATTATTACAATTATAAACAAATTGATTAAATAATTAACCAATATAATTTTTGTATTGTAATTTTTAAATTAAACAAAAGTAACGAATCACAAATTACTAAAAAAAAGATCAAACAATCAATTAATCAAAACTAAACTCTTAAATTATAAATAAGTGTTATTTTAATAAATATAAATAACAGTAATAAAAAATAAAAAAAGAAGAAAAGAAGAAAAAGAAAGGAAACCAGATCGATCAAGATGAAGAAAAGAAGAAAAGAAGAAAAAGAAAGAAAGAAGATCGAAGAAGAAGAGGCAGAAGAGGACCTTCTCGAAGAAGAAGAAGAAGCATCGGAGAAGGAGAAGAAGAGGATCGGAGAGGAAGAAAAAGAGGATCGAAGAAGAAAAAGGTTCGGAGAAGGAGAAGAAGAGGATTAGAAAAGAAAGAAGAAAAAAAAGTAAAAATTTCTTATTTTTTTTTTTAAAAAAGTGAAAAACAAAAACAAAGAAAATATGTTTTTTGTGTTTTTTAAATTTTTAAATGTTAACACTGATTTTGTTTTTCATTTTTTAAAAATAAAATGAAAAACGGTTAACGAACGTGAATTCAAAATCGTTTTTGACTAACAAAAATGAAAATGGACTGAAAAACAGTTGAAACAGTTGCAGGACAGAGCCTAAACCACAAAAAATGCATATCAAAACAAAATGGATACCGACAACAAAGCCATTACCAAAATGGAAGTACAAATTGAAAACAAACAAGCTTTGATCTTCAGTATATCCTTAGATCCCGTAGCGTGTTTTAATTGAGAGCAAGTAATTGGAAAGAGCACCTACAAATTCCAAAGGCAATAAACACTTATACGGTTGAAATGGAAATAAAGAAACATAATCCTAAATTTGAACACATTTAAAAATGAAGGAGAAAGAAACAGCCAGCATCAAACAATTTAAACCGCTTGTGTTTTTAAACTACATCTTCATATGAAATATATGCTTTCGTGTATTTCATTTTGTTCATTACAGAATTTTATGTTCTGCTGTATTTCATTTTACTCATTACAGAATGAAGTTTGGCATCACACACAGGTGACTCATTCAGAAAGGATCTCATACAACATCAATGCTAGTAAAATGAACACTAATTTAAAGAAAAGTGGAGAAACAGGGAAGATAGAAGAATTGGATCTTCTTAAGATGTTCTGTGAACCTAGTTATACACATTAATGCGCAAAGTGGAGAAGCAGAAGCTATATTTTCCATCTCAGAGTAATATTACACTCCAAGAAATATGCCTAGAAGATTATGACTCCAAACTCACATTCATAGATACATTTTCTTTGAGAGCTTGAGTCATATTTTAAGTGCAATTAGAGTCTCAAAATAGCTTTAAACAGCTTAGAAAGGACAGAGATGTATCTGTCATTTAAGAACAAACTTACTACCAGCCTTTAAAGCCATTAATACCTCTCCTCCAAAAGGCGGACGTCACAGGTTCTGTTAGGAGAGAGAATTATGAGAAAGGGAGCCCTACCATTAACCCCATTTGCAACATAAAATCCCAAAAATGAAGAGACCGGTTAACCTTTCCAAATATTACTAGGACTGAAAAGAAATGAGTTCTAATGATATCACTGTTACATACTTGAGGATTGATGCGCCCACAAAGTTCAGCTGCGAGTTTTCTTACGTCATCAAATTCAAACTTAGAAAACGCTCTGAAATTAAAACAAAGGAAAAACATCAGATAATCACTCAGGTTATTGAAGCTTTGATAAAGTTTATGTTTAAAGATCAACCTGTTCAGAAGCAAAGCAGCAACACAATTGTGATTAATGATGTTGATATCTCCATATCCTGAAATTGCCTCAAATAGAAGCAAAAGTAAGTCTATAAGTAAGATTTCAGAAAATGGGCTAACAATGCTATTTAATTGTGGCACCCACCAAGTAAGCTGGTTCGGAATACTCCAGATATTAGGGCTCTGCTTTTTTTTACCAAAAGAGTTGTTTGGCTATAAATAATAAAAGTGCTTAGATCTTGGTAGCATAAATATCAAAGTGCCTTTTATAGTAATAAATTCCTATATTGAAGATTTAATCACTAACTACAAACAATGCCGTGCTGTGAAATTAACGTTTAATGGGTCAAAGCATTGAAAAGTTGGATAATTAATAAAGCATTGTACCTTTCAGAAAGGTCAATGCCTGCACATATTAAAAGAAATTTTAAAAAAGAAGGTACCCCATAGATTTTGCACTTACCAAACTTCTCTACCTTTAACAACCTAGCCAACTGGGTGGAAACATGGATTGCATAAAGATAACTAAACTTGAAGAAGAAGCTTATAGAAATTTACAAATTCATACCATGTGCAGTAATTTCATTGAGGAGTTGACCATAAATGATGGAACAACTGAGCTCATCAAAAACTCTCAGAGGAAGCAGCCTAATTATAAGTAATGGGCAAAGGCGCTCAAACAGATATTGCTGCATTTTGACAGACTCCTCACTTGTATACGTTCCACATTCCCATTTGAAGGTTTCAATCCTGATTAAAGAAAAATAGCAGCAATGCATTAGAATTTTGCAAATAAATTATATGATCACATATATATTTGCATCTGTTTATAGCTACACTCTTTCAAAATAGCGACTAACAGCTTAAGTCCACAGAATGTAGTCTAAATGTACAGAACTAAAACTGTGGCCAGCATTTGTAAACATAGAAACAACCAAGTGTTCAAGCTAATTGGCTCACAATTAGGGGTTCAAGAAATATAATTTGGTAACAATCAATTAATCAAATTAAAAAGTTGAACTGAAAAAGATTAGCAATCTAATTGCAAACAAGAAGCACGGGATGAAATAGAGATGAAACTGAATGATGCAATGTACACACTCTTTATGTCCTCTCATCTGCAACAAAACTTGATTGAGGACTACATCAGCTGCTTCCGCTAAGCGTTCACTTATGTAACTCAAAAACCTGACTATAATTGCATTTGATGGCTCTGCAAACATCTTGTTAATCAATGGTCCAACCAAGGAGTTCCAATCCTGGACCTACAATATTTCAGAACCAATAAATCATATTCCGATTTTTAGCAACAAGCTGTATCATCATAACTTGTATTTGTATCCTATATCAGCACACAATTTCAAGCATCTAAAGAGAAAGATATAATACAGAACGAAGTTCATATATAATAGCACAATCATTCTTACACTTTCAGACCACTGAGGGATCAGCCTGAGCACTCTATCACTATCCAGTTTTGATTCTGCCATGGTGTTAAAATAAGACAAGCATGCATCAGTTGAAGTGTTCTTGCCCAAAAGGATAATGGAACAGTTATGATTAAAATGAATGGAAAATAATTCAAAACATCCATCTTTCTATTAAAATCACAATCAACAACTTCTATAGAAAAGCATATGGCTGATTACTGAGATTTCAGATAAACAGAAAGTGCCAGTTAATTTGTACGATTTCACATAAAACTCCGAAGCATCATTGACGCCTAATATTCCAAATGGAACTACTGTTATTATTAAAAGGTGAAAGTATATAACCGATAGTATAAAAAGATGGCTGGATGGCATATAAAGTGAAGAATTCAGATGACAAACTAAGAAAAAGAAGTTAAATGACCAGTCGTACTAAAAGCATCAAAACAGTGAGCGACATACCTTCCCTTACAGATCTTACGGTTTCTGGAATATCTAGGCTTGGGTTCAGGTTGCTGCAACAACATAATAAGAAAGGAAACACCAAGCAAGTTACGATACTAACAGATAAAGTTTAAAAGATGGAACTGAAAAGAAGCTTCAAGGAGAAAGAATATCTTATATCATTACTGAATCCTGACAGATTGCACTCTGTGGAGAATGGAAAAAGAAAAAGGGAGAAAAATACCTAAGACAGTCAAGCAGCATACATATAACTTCAAATTTTTGGCTATGATGTTTCAACACCCCAATGCAGGCCTCACTAGCAGATGATTGTACTTTTTCATCAGATGAGTAAATGAGATGAACTAGTGCAGGCAGAACTAATGATGGGTCTGCAAGACACGATATAATTCAGTAGAGTATTGCAAGCAAATTGTCAATCTTACTAGCAAATGCAATAATAAAAATTGTTCTCAGAATCTCAGTCAGGTCATATGAGGATACGAGTTTAATTTCTCACAAGAAAAATTACCAAACAGCACAAAGAACAGAAGTAAAACAGGGATATTGACTGTCAGAACAATCAACTGGAGTGTCAGAACAAAAAGGTGCTAGTACAGTGCAAGTAAACAAAAATAGGCAATCAATTCCTCAAACCCCCCTTTGTGTCAACTATCAGTTTTCCCACAAAAGTATAGAAATATGAGAGAAAAATATATTGAGTTTTATTTCACTTCTCTTGTTTTTTCTCATGACTGAAACATACATATATATATATACAGGTCTTAAAGGGAGTAATCTTGCCTTTTATTTAGGGATCTGATTGGCTGTCTAATATAATCAATCATCTCAATAATTTAGGAATTATCAATCATTGAATATAGTCAACCATCCCACTAATTTAGGAATTATCAATCAATGATTAGAATAAACTAAATCCTTGATTGATATGATTAATCTAGATTTAGATTCTAGGAGAATGACATCATAATTCCAGCTCATAAACTAACACCCCCCCTCAAGTTGGGTTGTAAATGTTGTACATACCCAGCTTGTTACACATGTTGTCAAAATTGGTTCTAGGGAGAGCCTTAGTTAGAATATCAGCTATCTGCAGCATAGTAGGAGTAAAAATCAGCTTTATGCTTCCTTCATCAACTTTCTCCTTGATGAAGTGTCTGTCGATCTCCACGTGTTTAGTCCTATCATGATGAACCGGATTTTTGCAATACTAAGTGCAGCTTGATTATCACAGTAGTGCTTTATAGGAATCTTCAATTCTGAAAGTACCCTTCTCAGCCATATCCCTTCACAAATTCCGTGTGCCATGGCTCTAAATTCAACCTCGGCACTGCTTCTAGATACAACAGCCTGTTTCTTACTTCGCCAGGTAACCAAGTTTCCCCAAATATATGTACAGTAGCCTGAGGTGGATCTTCTGTCTGTTATAGAACCTGCCCAGTCAGCATCAGAATAGACTTTAACCTCTCTGTTAGTATTCTTCTTGAAAAATAAGCCTTTCCCGGGAGTCATCTTCAAGTATCGAAGGATCCTAAACACTGCATCCATATGCTCCTCTGTGGGGCTGTTCATGAACTGAGAGACAGTGCTAACAGGAAATCCTATATCAGGGCGAGTATGTGAGAGATGTATCAGCTTTCCCACAAGGCATTGATATCTGCCTTTGTCTACTGGAGCACTCTCCTTGAGTCTACCAAGTTTAGTTGTGTGGTCCATAGGTGTCTCGGCGGGTTTGCAATCTAGCATACCAGTTTCTTTTAGAAGGTCAATGACATACTTGCGCTGGGAAATAAAAATACCTTGTTTTGATCGGCTAACTTCCATTCCCAAAAAAAAATCCGAGCCTCCCAAGATCCTTCACCTCGAATTCTTTTCCCAAAAAACCTTTGAGAGCCTGCATCTCTTCAATGTTGTTACCCGTTAGAATAATGTCGTCGACATACACTATTATAACTGTGAGTTTACCTCCGGATGAATGCCTGTAAAACAATGTGTGATCCGACTGTCCTTGTAGAAATCCAAACCCCTTCACTGCTCTTGAGAATCGGTTAAACCATGTTCTCGGGGACTGTTTTAGTCCATAGAGAGACTTCTTAAGTAGGCACACTTTGTTGGAGTTAGAAAGGTCACCTAGGCCTTGTGGAATGTCCATGTAAACTTCCTCCTCTAGGTCTCCATTGAGGAAGGCGTTTTTTATGTCAAGCTGTTGGAGAGGCCAGTCAAGATTGGCTGCTAGGGATAATAGGATCCGGATGGTGTTTAGCTTCGCCACAGGAGCAAACGTCTCCTCATAATCTATGTCGTAGGACTGAGTGTATCATTTGGCCACTAGCCTTGCCTTGTACCTCTCCACCGAACCATCAGCTTTATGCTTGACTGTAAAAATCCATTTACAGCCCACAGTACTCTTTCCTTCCGGTAGTGTTGTCAAAACCCAGGTTTTGTTCTTCTCTAATGCCTTGATTTCATCTTGAACTGCCTCTCTCCATTTACGAATTTTCAATGCTTCCTGAATGTTGTGGGGAACTTGCACTTCAGAAATCTTTGTTGTAAAAGACTTAAATTCTGGTGAGATGCTTTCATATGATACGTACTTTCCCATAGGGTACAATGGTCGATCCCTGCATTGTCCGTATACTTTTCTCACAGCAATTGGGTCATTAATTCCAAGGGAATCTAAGTTTGGATTTGTGTTTCCTGATATAGGTGGGCTGTTTGGTTCAATGTTTGGATTGAACTCTGTCTTTCTTTGGACTTCTGAAACCGGTTCAGGCGTTTGACTATGCTGAATTTGTGTTAGGAAGTCAACTCTCTTCTGACTTTTTGGTTTCCTAGAATATACTATGAACTCATTTTCAGCTAGATTATGTGGGGGAGTTTCAGGAGATTCAGACTATTGACCGTGATTACTAGGATTTAGACTAGTTTGATTTTGAGAAATTTTAGGAGAACTAAACTGACTTGAACTAGGACTGGACTGACTTGGACCAAGATTCTCAGTTTCAAAATTGTTTTGGTCAACCTCAAAAGGATAAACAGGGTCATGACTCCTATTCAAATTAGGTTCCTGAAGTGGTAGAGTTTTACTAGAACTAGGAGTTGAGATACTAGAGTCGGGAGATACGGCTGAGACTTGTGGTTCCCAACCTGGAAAAACTGAAGGCAACGAGTTGCCCAAAAAATGATATTCACCATCATATGTATTTGTCCCCCCCCTGAATATCGGTTTTAGGATAATAGGGTTGTCTCTATGAAGTTAACATCCATCGACATAGACATTTTTCTGGACAGGAGAATAGCATTTATATCCTTTCTTGTTAGGGGAGTATCCTAGAAACACACATTTAATAGATTTGGGATCTAACTTACTACGGTTTTGTCTATGATCATGAACATATACAATACACCCAAAGACCTTAATTGGTAAATTAGATAGTAGGTGTGTTGTAGGATAGGATTTTAACAATAGGTTATGAGGGGTTTGAAAACCAAGAACCCTTGATGGCAATCGGTTTATAAGATAAGTTGTTTGGAGGACAGCTTCCCCCCAATACTGACTAGGAACATTAAAAGATAACAACGACCTAGTGACCTCTAACAAATGTCTGTTTTTTCGTTCTGAGACTCCATTTTGTTGGGGAGTCTCAACACACGAGCTTTGGTGAATAATCCCCTCTTCGGTTAAAAACTTTCCCAAAACTTTGTTGAAATATTCCTTTCCATTGTCAGTTCGGAAAATTTGAATTTTTGTTTGGAACTGATTCTTGATCATTTTTGAAAATTTTTGAAAATTTTGACTAACTTCGGATTTATCTTTCATTAGATATAGCCAGGTGATTCTGGTGTGATCATCAATAAATGATACAAACCACCTAGCCCCAGTGATGTTAGGGACCCTAGAAGGACCCCACACATCACTATGGATCATAGTGAAAGGGCCGGAAGTTTTGTAATATGAATTGGGATAGTGATGGCGTGTGAGTTTTGATAGTTGACAAATTTCACATTTGAAAAACTGACTTTGTATTAAATAAAGCAGGAAATAGTTTTTTCAAATACATGAAATTTGGATGCCCTAAACGATAATGCCACATCATTATTTCATTATCTTTATTCCTAGATTCAAAGTTGACAATAGACCTTGAAATCCTATTTGACTCAAATGACATTACAGACCTAGCATTTAGAGGTTTCCTAGGAACTCCTTCAGTCTTGAGTAAATAGAGTCCTACCTTCAATTCAGCATTGCCAATCATCTTCCCCGATTTCAATTATTGAAAAACACAGTCAGTAGGAGAGAATTTAGTGACACAATCTAAGTCTTTGGTGAGTCTTGAAACAGATAATAGGTTACAATCGAGTTTAGGGACAAACAGAACTGAATATAGGGTAAATTTCTAGAAATAATAACAGAACCTTTTCCTTGGAGATTGAGCCATCGGCTATCCTAACTTTAGAATTACCAAGATAGGGAGTGTAGGTAATGAAGACTCTAGAATCCCCAATCCAGGGACTGAAAGTGTTTGTATTTATGGCTGAAAGTGTGTTACCTTTGTGGGTAAGGGATCCAATGCTAGTGGTGGAAGATGAGGAGATATGTGAGGAAAGGATCTTCTGCAGCATCTCCAATTGCTCCTTGTTGAAGGGACCGGCCTCAGTTTGGCCATCACTGCTGGTTACTACATTCCCTTTGTTCTCTTGAGGTTTCCAGTCAGTAGGTTTCCCATGGAGTTTCCAACACGTTTCCTTCAAATGACCTGATCTCCGGCAATGTTCACACCAAGGACGACCCTTTCTAATTTTTCCATCACCGTTTTGTGGTCCTCGGGCAGCAAGTGCAGACCCTGTAGTTACCATTGGACTTTCAGGTCTACTCATGGCTCCTATCATCACCTTCTTCCGGCTTTCTTCCCTTCTTACCTCCGAAAATACCTCTCGAATACTTGGCAAGGGTTTAATCCCTAGTATGCGCCCTCGAACCTCATCCAGGGACTGATTCAACCCTAGAAGGAATTTAAACACCCTCTTTTGTTCTAGAATTCCCTTGAATAAAGTTCCATCATCCGTGCATTTCCAGGAATACGTTTCAAACATGTCCAACTGCTGCCAATAACGAGAAAGAGAGTTAAAATAGTCGGTTACCGTTGAGTCTCCTTGTCGAAGATCATGCAGGGTGCTCTCAATCCCAAAAAGTTCAGCCACATTGTCACTGTGTGAGTAGGTATCCTTGGCAGCATCGTATCTCCTTTGCATTCTTACACATTAGGAAATTTTCCCTGATATTGTTGACCATTAAGTTAATTAACCAGGACATCACCATGTTGTTCTCGATATTCCACTGCTTGTACACGCTGTCTGTTTCTGCTGGGGCTGCAACAGCTCTGGTGAGGAAGTCGTCCTTCCCTTTCCCACGTATGAACATCTTGACTAGGTAGTTGTGACCAGTCAGTTTGTGGTTTATAACAAAGATGTGGATGTGATTTGAGGTGTTTTCAGAACCTCCATGTCCATTACTGGATGAGGATATTTCTGAATCATTTGAGGAGGAGGTATAGGCAGAACCTATCTTCATATCTGGGGATCTTAGAGGGTTTGGTTCAGAGAAACCTCCGATACCATATAGAAATATGAGAGAAAAATATATTGAGTTTTATTTCACTTCTCTTGTTTTTACTCATGACTGAAACATACATATATATATATACAGGTCTTAAAGGCAGTAATCCTACCTTTTATTTAGGGATCTGATTGGCTGTCTAATCTAATCAATCATCTCAATAATTTAGGAATTATCAATCATTGAATATAGTCAACCATCCCACTAATTTAGGAATTATCAATCAATGATTAGAATAAACTAAATCCTTGATTGATATGATTGAGCCTATAATCTAGATTTAGATTCTAGGAGAATGACAACATAATTCCAGCTCATAAACTAACAAGAAGAAATGCATCAATGATCCTGGGAAAAGGAAATCCTTCAACCAAACAATCCAATACTTATAACTTTGTCAAGTTCAGTTAAAAAAAAAAAAAAAAGATGTTTTCCCCTAAAGAGTTAATTATACTAGAATTTGAACCAGAGGTCTGAGGACGCTGTCATATACAAAAACAACAATGAGATAATGTGGAATTACTGAATCAGCTAAATGCATTACACAAATGCCACATGCATTCGTAAAATCATGAAGAACATAAGGGAAATAATATGTTATTATGTTACAGCTTCAAAGAGTAAGACTGCAAGTCATCTAATGAGGAAGATCCTATCAGAGTTGCATTGCTTTGGATGAGTAGATTAACAAAGACTTTCATATTCAATTTCTCTTGCAAGTTCATATCGTTTCTCAAACTCGTATAACATTATCCATCATATTCTATCCCAGACGACTAATATCAAATTACAAGGAAGATACAAAGGTACTGTTAAGGCAGAGAAATGTCAAACTAACCGATCTTTGGAAGCAAATTGGATGTTTGTTCACGGATAACAGTTTCTTCATCTCCAAGACAATCTAGCAAGTGATTTGCTATATCTTGCCTGCATTAGTGTAATTATTACATTTATAAAGAGGCCAACGAGGTAGCAGAAATTTGATTATCAAGGAGCCAAACGGGTGAAAACAGCAAAGAAATTTCTGGATAATAACTAGGATTAAAAGCAGTCATATACCATGACAAATGAGATTGTGCATTCACCGAGTGTGATGATATGCTAATGAGTTCTGACAAAACATCAATGGAATTCCTCCTTTGTATAACATTTCCAGAAGAAAGGCGTTTCAGAACTTCTTCAAGACAGTGACTATCAGCGTACCTGGTGAAAAAATAATCAGTAATGTTTGAAACCTAAAAAGAATAAAAATTCATTGATGATTGCATGAAAGAAAGTATACATCGAGCAATATTCAGCAATGAGCACAACAATAGCTCTAGCAGCGACATCCCGTTCATCTAGAAGATGAAGCAGCAACAGTATCACTGAATCCATCTGCCTAGTTCCAGTGAGACTGCTTCCAGATGAATAATTTGGCTTCAAAAGGACTGCCTTCAATATGCAAACAACCCCGTCTATGACATCTTCATCATCACAGTGAAGCTTCCATGAAACAAATGGGGAGAAAGACAAGACATGAGTTACAGTAGCACAATGGGTTCCTATTATAACTCTTAGAAAATCTATAAAAACTAAATTATAAGTTATAAAATCGATATGTCCTGTGTTAACCAAATACCCAACTACAAAGTCGGTCTCTTTTCACTTTTTCAGATAAATAGAAAAGATAGGACGTATTTTATATTAATATCATGACAGTTGAAATCTCTCATAAAAAAATCCTACTATAATCAGCTTCAGTCAGCCAGTCGATCGAAATTGCAGTAGAGTCCAGATCTATTACAATTTACAAGAATGCAACAGCCACCTTGGCCATAATACATTGAAGGTCCAAACCTAGGAAGCAGATATCTAAACCAGCGAGCATAGCAACATGACCAAGAATTGAAGTCTTTTTCCCCTTTTTAATTAATAAATATAAGATGGCCAAAATGGGGATACATCTCTATTACATATGCCGTTTGCACGAGATGAACCAAAAGAGAAAAATCTAGTTCCTAAGTACAGAACATCAACAAAATTAAAAAGGAAGAAATTATATGTTATCAAAAAGGTATGAACCACCAATTCTATGTGGACCATGTACCATCTCAGCAATATGTTTCCTGCACATTCAGAAACTTAATTTATCTAAACTCTGAACATGGATGGGACATGCTAAAACATTTAAGGAACTAAGTTCATTCCAAACACATGTTAGCCTTGGCCTAAGCTTCTTTGCACCTATGTATAGGGCCAGAAAACTGATATTTAACAAAGTGTCGAGGAAGCAACACAGATGACCTGGTAAATATTAAAGCATTTTACAAAAATATCACTTTTTAAGGGAACCATATAGTTCTATATAGGTCTCTCCAGAGGAAGCAAGTTACTTTTCTGTATGACCAAGCATAACTAGATAACTACCTGTGATAAAAGAAGATAACTACCTGTGATAAAAGAATGTGTGACATCAGTGTTCCATATTCCGACACTACACTTTCAAACTTCTTGCCATCAAATCGGCCTAATAGAAGGCATATGCAATTCAGGAAAAACTTTCTGGTCTCTAAACCGCCATCCTTACTCTTCATATTCTTTTCAGAACGGTGGTCAGTATAGTACTGCATTTTTTTTTTATCTGTATCAGAAACTTTACAACTCGATAAAATAGAAGTACATTGAATCCAAGTTATATACAATTAACAAATAGCATACATATTTGGATACTCCTACAAGAATAATATAAGCTACTTCAGCACAACAGTGCATTTTAAATTATTTTATATTTATTATTTAATGCAATGACCCACCAGTCACCTACACTATAAACGATCCCCGAAAAGTGAAGGACCAGTCTGTGACATGGAAGAATGCTTGAGCCAGTATATATTTGTTCAAGTTTTCAGTTATAACTTTATATATGTCTAAAAAAAAGAATGTCAGATTGAGAAAAAGTAACAGAAGAAACATAAAAGTCAGGAAAATCAATGAAAATGAAAGAACAAAGCAAGAGAAATAGGAAAACATAATAGGAGATAACCGTGTAAACTAAACTATGAAACAGACATAAGCATAGCATTTGTCCCAGGTCTTCTAAACCGCAAACCTTAAAAACATGTCCAGTGTTTTGTATAAAATTCTTGTCAAATTAGAGAGGAATCTTGGTACAGACAAACCACCAACATTAACAGATCATCAGAAAAGGTTAAAACCAGTATTCTTTCATGGAAATATAAGACATTTCTGCATTTGTACTTTTAAGCAACACATGCAAGTAACGAAACATAAACACTAGTATTGAAGAAACATTATCTAATTGAAACTGTATAATCAAGAAAAACTCATTCCACAGGTAACTCAATTCCATCACCCACTTCCTGTGCAGCTCATTACTTGAGCTCTCATTATTCATATCAAAAAACAAAATGTAATCATGACACCCTACAAATTGTTCAGTAAAATTCAAGAAGTCCTCAAGAGTTGTAATTTCAGGAGAATGTAGAATATAATTAGAGTCGGTCTATTACCTTAACAAGAATCAGTAGACTACTTTGAAATCCTAATCTACATATGAATACGAGTATACAGCAAGGCTGAAACTATGAAGCACTGCCATGTATAGAATGCAAATACAAACTGCAATATGGAAATACATATTTATGTCTATTTATTGAAAATTTGTTAAATATTCTGCAATTGATACTTGTCATTGATTAACTACCCAACCATTCTAATCATACCTTAACTCAAATTTGTATCATAAACCCTTCTCTGTCTTCTTTTCTATGTAAAGCCTTCAAGTTGATTTTCTAATTAATGCTAAAAGCAGCTATCCAAGTTTAATTTGCACCCATTACATAATACATATTATCCGTGATTGAAACAATTCTAGGTTTAAAAAGGAAATATAAGGAATGATATTTATATGGTTTACTCTGTACACATATTAGAAGTTATAATATCCACAGAGTAGCGATATTCAGAGCGATATGACACAGATATGGCTACCTGCCTACCGCTTAAAATCGTTTGTGCTTTCTTGGGGTGCAAAATAAGCTCTTCTGCCAATTATTTGTATTTTAAATTTGCGTCTACTTGTATCTATTCTGACTCAGACTAAATGCATATTTCTGCTTTACTCAACAATACTACATTAGGACATATCCTGTTTTAATATTTACAGAATTCTACTTCTCTTTTTTTTTTTTTTCAATTTCTTTGTCGATTAAGAACCGAAGATGTCTACCATATCCATTCTCATTATCTTAGTGAAATAATGTCAAGGAAAGTCCAGTTTTCCAAACAAGGCATGAACAATTTACAGATACCGAATGGACAAAGTACTCTATTTTGCAGGACAAAAAATCTTCATCACTACAAAAAACAGAAAATCAATAAAATAGTTGTTACTAGTTGGTCTAACTAGTACGGTCTCTCGTTGTTATACAAGCGGTCTTAGAATCAAATCCCACTCAAATTCGAGCTGAAGGGATGGTTTGGTTTTGCATTGAGGGGCATTTTGAGGCTGGAGTTAAAAAAAATAAAAAAAAAAATAAAACTAGTTTCCGACTGATTTCACCTGAATGCCTGATAAATACTGGTCCAAAAGCTCATTGCAGTGCTTCCAAAATTTATGATCTTCCAAGTGCAATAGCATGCTGTAATGCTTCCAACAAGAAGACAGTAGCCTTGCACCAGTCTTGAGAAACTCTGAGCCTGTCTTCCATGTTGAAGATAAAACAAATCATGATGTTCAAATAATTAGACCTAAGTAGATATATGATACACTGAAAAGCATGCATTAGGTATAGAAGTATAGAACCTGCCTCATCTTGAATGCTGCCATAATGCCTTTTGATTTCCTGTAACCACTTGAGCACTTTCTCTAATCCTGTGGCATGTAGAGGCCGACCTTTTCTGCTCCACTACAGAACACAATAAATGCATCAGATAATATCGGAGTTACTAATGACTACAAAATTAAGGTAAGCTAATAATGTTATAAAAATTACTGTTTTGAGAAATCTACAAGTGATTACAATAGATCATTTATACATTCTGTGGAATTTCATACTTGATTGATTAAAAAGATTACAATTAGGACATATATATACACAACAATATTCCTACTAACTACTAACTACCGACTACTACAATTAATACTACAAATGTTATAACTACTAGCTACTAACCACTGAATGCATGTATTCCCACACTCCCCCTCAAGCTGGTTCAAAGATATCTATCATTCCCAGCTTGCTAGTACATGAAAGAAATATAGGTCGAGTCAACCCTTTAGTGAAAACATCAGCTAGTTGATCTCCACTTGTGACAAATGAAATGCAGATCTGACCGCTTTCAATCTTCTCCTTGATAAAATGTCTATCAATTTCAACATCCTTGGTTCTGTCATGGTGAATTGGATTGTGGGCAATGTTGATAGCAACCTTATTATCACAGTATAGCTTCATTGTTTCTGACTTGTCAATTCGTAGTTCTTTAAGCAAAATCTTCAACCATAGCAACTCATATATTCCTTGTGCCATTGCTCTAAACTCGGCTTCAGCGCTCGATCTAGCCACTACAGACTGTTTCTTACTTCTCCAAGTAACTAAGTCTCCTCCAATGAGGGTGCAAATCCGGATGTTGACCTCCTGTCATCTACCGAACCTGCCCGATCAGCATCAGTATAAGCTTCTACTTGAAGATGATAATTCTTTGAGAAGAATAACCCCTTTCCAGGTGAACCTTTCAAGTAACGCGGAATCTTCAAAACTACCTCCATATGATTTTCACAAGGAGAATGCATGTATTGGCTAACTACACTTACAACAAATGCAATATCAGGTCTAGTGTGAGACAGATATATCAGCTTACCAACCAATCTCTGATAGAGACCATTGTCAACTGGCAGACTTTCAACTACCCCTCTTAAGTTGTGTTTTGGATCAATTGGAGTATCTCCAGGTTTGCAGTCTAGCATTCCTATTTCTTTGAGGAGATCTAAGACATACTTCCTCTGCGATAGAAATATCCCTTTCTTAGATCTTACAACCTCTATGCCCAAAAAATATCTCAATTTTCCTAAATCTTTGATTTCGAACTACTTGGCAGGCATTCTCTTCAGTCTTTCTATTTCATCAACATCATTACCGATGACGATAATGTCATCCACGTAAACAATCAAGATCGTGATGCTCCTATCTTTACAGTGCTTGACGAACAAGGTATGATCACCTTGACTTTGAGAATACTCAAAGCGACGAATAGCCTTGGTAAACTTTTCAAACCAGGCCAGAGGTGATTGCTTCAGTCCATATAGTGATTTTTTTAGCTTGCACACTTTCTTCTGTCCAAACACATCTTCAAAACCAGGTGGTAGCTCCATATATACTTCTTCCTCTAAATCTCCATGCAAAAATTCATTCTTCACATCAAGTTGATCAAGGTGCCGTCTAGATTTGCTGCAAGAGATAAAAGAACTTGAATTGAGTTCATCTTGGCAACTGGGGCAAAAGTCTCTTGATAATCAACACCGTAAGTCTGTGTAAACCCCTTTGCCACAAGTCTTGCTTTATATCTTTCAACTGTCCCATTTGCATTGTGTTTCACTGTAAACACCCATTTACATCCCACTGGTTTCTTTCCTGAAGGAAGGTCAACAAGTTCCCATGTATCATTCTTTTTCAATGCCCCCATTTCTTCAGATATGGCCTTTTTCCATCTTGGGATGGTAAAAGCTTCCTGTATGGAACTTGGAATAGTCTCACAAGAAGATAAATTAACTGTAAGTGCTTTAAAACTGGGGGACAATTTTTGATATGAGGCATAATGCGAAATAGGATGCATAGTACAAGATCTAACGCCTTTCCTATTCGCAATTGGAATATCAATCCAAGTCGAGTTGCCTACACACATTAGGGATTGAAGGATGACCTCCTTTCGGACTTTCTGTGCTCAGTTCAGGTGATTGATATTGTTGAGGAGTTTGTAACTTGTTCCTTCTTGAATAAACCTTTAGATCTTTATCTCCTCCTATTACACACTCAAGTGGAGTTTGGACTGGAGATGACGGTTGTGGATTCTCAAAAAGAGGAACCTCGGAGGTAATAGACTCATTTGGCATAGTATGAGGCGTGGGAACATTGGGCACAATCTTTTTAGTGGGTACATGAGAGGATTCAGGTATATGAGGAATGAACCAAAACAAATCTTCAGTATGTCTATTCTCCCCCTGAAGAGAAGTTTTGGTGAAGAAAGAAATATGCTCAAAAAATGTAACATCCATAGACACGAAAAATCTCTGGGTTGGGGGATAATAACATTTGTAACCTTTTTGAGTGGAAGAATACCCTAGGAAAATACAACTAAGTGCCTTTGGATCTAGTTTCCCCTTATTATGGGTATGTATGTGAACAAAAGCGACACAACAGAAAATCTTAGGTGAAAGAGAAGAAAACAGATGTGATGATGGATATGTATTTTTGAGTGTGTCAAGAGGTGTTTTGAAATTTAAGGTTCTTGAGGGCATTCTATTAATAAGATATGCAGCGGTAAGGGCGGCTTCTCCCCAAATTTTTTTTGGAACCCCCATAGTAAACATCAAGGCTCTAGCTACCTCAAGAAGATGTCTGTTTTTTCTCTCAGTTATCCCATTTTGTTGTGGTATATCAACACAAGAACTGTGATGTATGATCCCATTATCTATCAAATAAGAACCAAGTTTGTTTAAGTAATATTCTCTCCCATTATATGTTCTAAGGATTTGAAGATTGGCTTGAAACTGGGTTTTAATCATTTGATGGAAGTTTTGGAATGTTTTGGCAGCTTCACATTTTTCTTGAGCAAGTATACCCAAGTAGCACGAGTATGATCATCAATAAATGTAATGAACCATCTAAACCCAGAAAGACTATTGATACGAGAGGGACCCCAAATATCACTATGAATTAAGGAGAATGGATGCGACTCTTTACACTTTTGTGCAGGAATATGTGCTCGATGGTGTTTAGCTAGTTCACACACTTCACATTGGAAAACATGGACATCTTGATTTTTGAGTAAGGTGGGTAAGTATGGGAAGTTTGGGTGACCTAATCTATTATGCCAAAGTTCTATTTCTTGATTCGAATTTAGGGAACTCAAGTTTGTATGAGCTAAATTCCCTGAACCAATAGGTTTACTCTCAAAGTAGTAAATTCCATCAACCTCCCTTCCAATGCCAATCACCTTCCCCGTGCTTAAGTCCTGAAATTCACAATAAGTAGGGAAAAACTTAACAACACAATGAAGCTCTTTAGTAATTTTACTGATAGAAAGAGATTGCACGATAACTTTGGAACATGCAGAACAGAATCAAGTGAAAGAGCATTTGAGATACGATCATACGAATACATACTTTTCCTGCCACAGAGGCTAAAAACCCATAAACTATTTTCACCTTTTGTCTACCCGAACAAGGGATATATGAAATGTATAAATTAGAATGACTGGACACATGATCTGAAGCTCCAGAATCAATGATCCAAGAATAATTCGGGAGTGACGCAACATTTAGACTAACTGGATGAATATCTAAATGAACTGATGAAGCTAATGAATAAGGAGATGAAAAACTCATGGTTACCTCTCCTAGAAATGGTTTGGAAAAAAACTTAAATCAGCCAAAGGAAGGATAAAGTCAGGCAAACCAGATCTGATTTGATGAGGATCGGTTTAAAAAAGTGGAACTCGGTCTGACTCAGCTCAAAATCGGCTGAACTCGGTTCAACTCGGTCTAACTCAGTTCAACTCGGTTTGACTTGGCTGAAAGTGGCTCTTCTCGATGACAAATCTGACCAATCACCACCTGATCTTGCTCATCAGTGTCCATTGAGAATTCTAGGGGTGGACGTGACACCCCATTCGCCGGAAATAGGCAACGGTGGCAGCAGCGGTGGAACGAGTTCCTTCACCTGTCGCACGTTGATTTGACCACCAAAGAGACCTCATTTGGCGATGGTCCAATAGAGTTTTTGAAAGATCGGCAGATTCCGCACCTTTTGGTGCCGGCGGTGTCAACCCACGTGCGCGCGTGGGCGTGTGGGGAGATTTTGGCGACGGCGCTTGGGCGCATGTGGCTGTTTTTCCGACGATAATTTTCAACAAAACCGACTGGTTTTTGTAGATCGATCTTTGAGGAGTCTATCTATGGTGATAGAGGTGACAAAAGATGACGAAAAAAGGAATATTCAACAATTAAGGCCGAAAAACAAAGAAAGTATTCCGGCAATGTAGGCCGGAGAAATGAACGGAATTAATCTTTAGAACCGCTCTGATACCATGTGGAATGTCATACTTGATTGACTAAAAAGATTACAATTAGGACATATATATACGTAACAATATTCCTACTAACTACTAACTACTACAAATGTTATAACTACTAGCTACTAACCACTGAATGCATGTATTCCCACACATTCTTTCTAAAATAAGAAGAACAGTCTGAAGATAATTTTATGAAAATTCTGTTAATAAAATTTGCAATTTTCTAGAATCCATCAAAAATTAGAGATTTTAAAACACTAAAAGATGATTATAAACTAACATTATTTAGATAATACAATAGTCCACTTCTATACTTACTAGAATGCTACTTCATTTTTTTTCTCAAAATGGAATATAGGATTAGTCCATTGCTATATTCAACAAAAAGGCTTGGCATCTTGGACTGTTATTTAGGTTGCAATTCTTCTAAACAGTGGGATAGATTCCATATTAGGGTTGGAAATGTTTGACTTGATCAATTGCTGGAAAAGCTTCACTGAAGGTAACCGCTGGAATACCAACAAAACTGGACACCCACCCAAGAATTTATAATAGTTTCCAACTATTAATTATGCCTTACACACCCACTCAAGAATTTATAGCATCCACGAAAACAAACAGAAGCAGCATCAAATCAACTTCTGATTAAATACCTTCACTCCAGTCATCAAACTATGTTCCAAAAAAGATATCAAATTTATTATACCCTTAAGTAGCATTCAGGAAACAAAGAAAGCAGCGATATATGTGAAGTAACAGGAGATATAAAGAGGATACATATCCTTGGCAATATTTTTTCTGCCTTAACATCAATACATTATTTAATAAACCGTCTTAATGATTCAATTGCTCATATTAATATCCATATATATTACCACCGACAGAGTATAACTTCCAGACTTCTTTTATCTTTCGTTAAATTGTTCTCTCTTCCCTCTGTGAATATTATAACTGCAATAACCAAAAGGAAAAAGTCACAGAGAAAAAGCACACAAATAGGACATACAGCAAGGAGTCTCTGCACTAGACTAATAAGGTCCTGTAGATGATTCCAAAGTAAAAGCTCCCTTTCCAAGCCTGAGAATTCTGAAGATTCTTGAGCTGGTTTAACTTTTTTATCACAAGTAACAGATGCTATTGAAGTAATTGGTTGATCTACTGCTTTTGGGTTTGATGTGTTTTGCCTGTCACTTGAAGCCATAGGCTTTTTTATTAACACTCTGGTGAGAGCTAAAAAACAATCAGCAGCAGATACTGAAAGTCGAGACGGCAACTCAAATCCATCCTGCATAGTGCTGTAAAAACAATTAGACATAAATCATATTTCCTGAACATAAGATGAAGGTGTCAGAAATTTCTTGATAAGAATTTTTGACATGACTGGAGAATCATAGGACACAACACATTGGTCTTTATTTATAAACATTATATACTCTGAATTATAAAGCAAAATTGAAAGTCACAAAACCATATCCGCCGAAAGTGAAATAAATAATAAATTTCATTAATTTTAATTGAATTACAATAAATACTGCCAGTCTGCCACCAAAAGCATGGTACAAAAAAAAAAAAAAAAAAAAGGGAAAAAGGCAAAAAGGGCACAGACGCAAGAAAGTGATGATAGGTGTAACCCTTTTCCTTGAGTCATATTAAAAGTAGGCATCTTCCCATAAACAGGTATTTTTGTAGCAAATCACTGAATAAAATGGTATCAAAGTTCAAACTTCAACAATTAAAAAAAGGACTCAAGGAAATCCATACAAATATCTAAACAACTCACTTCAACCACATGAGGCCAGCTTCCCTTCCATTCTTCACTATTTAGATCACCTAGAGCCATCTTTCTCTTTTAGTATATCTTGTCTCACCACCCTATCCAGTAGATTTTTAGCCTTCCACCTATTGTTTCTATACCTTCAGCTTGAACTAAGGCCATCTTCATCGAGAAGAGTTCAATAGTCCTTGAATTGCTCTGCAGATTTTTGGGGTGATATTAGCAATTTATATATTCAGCAACTGATCTAGTTGCTTGTCAGAGGATCCTCTCTTCCTTGAATAAAAAATCAACGTAGGCTCACAAGAAACCACATAGGCTGACAAAGAGAGTCTTCAGGGTGCGTTTGGTACGAAGATGGGACAGGACACGGTGGGACGGGACAGGACGGGACGGGACAGGACATGACAGAACATGTTGTTCTATATTATGTTTGGAAGGCTTGAACAGAACTATAAACTGTACCGTTATACGTTTGATATGGCTGGGACATGACGGGACAAGAGATTCATATGACCAGAGTATCCTCTCATATATATAACATAGACAATAATATTATATATATTAATATATACTAATATTAAATAATATTATATATAATGATCTATAACATATTATTATATTATATATTTATATATATTATTTGATATTATTATATATTAATATAGAATATTATATGTATTATATATAATAATATGATATATAATATTAAATATTAGTATATATATAAAATATAATATTTATATATATTATATAATGTATAATATATATATTTATATATATATATTAAATATTACTGCATGTACAATAAATAATATATATATATATATATATTATTTTATAGGTAATAATAATATTATATATGTAATAATATTTAATATAGAATATATTATATATAATAATAATAATATATATATATATATTATATTTATATTACATAATATTTTACATAATATATATATATATATATATATTATAATATATATATATACATATATTTATATTACATATATTATATATATATTAATAATACATATAAATATATTATATATAATTTAATATATATAAATATATATTTATATTATATATGTATAAATATATTAATAATACATATTAATATATATATATATATATATATATATATATATTACATATATATTAAATATATTACATTATATATATTATTATACTATATATATATATATATATATAATCATATATATATTGTGTTGTAATATATATATATTATATTATTATATAATATATAATATTATATATGTAATTATAATATATAATATAATTTATAATTTATTGGACATGATTGTAATTGTTTGAAAATTTAAAGGGTAAATTGGTCTTTTTGACACTTGTCCCATGTCATGGGACAAGTTGTCCTAGGGTTGTGATTTTTGTCCCAACTTGTCCCGTCTTGTCTCATGCTAAGGACGCGCAAAACGTGGGACAAGAACAAACTGTCCCACGTTGTCCTGTCATGTTCTGTCCTGTCTTGTCCAGCGTACCAAACGCACCCTCAAAGACGAAAACAAGGCCTATAAAGCAAGAAAAAGCCCAATGCAAACTTATTTACCCACAACACCTTCCCAATTCAAATGAATAAAAAAATATTGAAGAATCTCTGAATTTATTAGAGACAGAAGCCTGTAAGGAAGCAAAGCCCTGAAAATCTCTGAATTTGCCTAAATTCTTTTTCTATAAGCCAGATAAGGATAATATGTCTGTGGGGTCAAATTCCACTAATATTCTCAACTGCAAATATATGCATGGAGAACACAACTTTAAGCAACCAAACAAGCTTACCGTAAAACACTCATCTTCAAGACAGTTAACAAGCAGATACAAAGAAGGAAAAAGTACAAACTGAAACAAACTATATGCCTAAGAAAATTCAAGTCTGACAACTACATGCATGACCACATAAAACAGCTTATAGCATATCAAAAAAGCAACCATAACAATTGTTTCTTTAATTCATGTCAAGTCATTGAGAATAAATAGAGCTGAACGTGATTAATTAACATGAAAAGAGTTATACCTTCCTTTATAAATAATATATGATAGATGAGGAATACATGGGCAGAGTATCTTCAATAGAGCATCATACTTCTCCCTTATTCCTGCCATGGAAGGGGAAAAAAAATAGGTCTAACAGTCTTAAAATCAAGAAATAAAACTAAGAAAGAAGATAAGCTTCCTCTTTTGATAATCATTTTTAACACACTTCCTAACAAAAAAAAAAAGATTTTCCATCTTGTAATTAAAATATGCCAAGCATCTATGAAAGCACAGCAACACATTTTAATAACCAAAACAGAGACATGGGGAGCAATCAGGAAAAGATAATTCATGAAGAAATATAATACAAAAACTGTAATATTACCATTTACTAAATGTTGATCCATTACACTCTCGTACTCTAGAAGTCCACGCACAAGTGTACACCAGCCAAGGGATACATAACGATCGTCCTTCCTCAAAATAATGTTAGCAAGATTTGAGGCCATAACTTGGAAAAGAATTTCATCTTTAAATAACCAATTTAAGAGTATCATAGCTTGGCCACCATGCTTTGTCTCCTTACTCCACAATGACTGGAAAACACACACATTCACATTATGTGAAGCAACTACTAATTGCAAATAGCTGTCATAAACAAACACAAATGACATATATTACAAGATTAGTGAGAAAAAAAAAACATTTTTTTTTCTAAATGCTACGATCCCAAGTTTTTTATTGAGAAAAAAAAAATCTGTATGATATAAAAAGTGAAAACTACAGATTTTATCATTAGTCAGTAACTTTTACTAATCTTCTTCTAATAAATCCACTACTCATTGATATTAATTGATTTTAACATGCAACAAATCACATCGTAAAATCCATATCCCAAATCCAGTACCTAAACAAGTTTAGCCACATCAAAAAATATTAGCAGTGTCACTAAAGTTACTATGAGTAATGCCGAAAATCCAGTTCATCTCAAGTGACAAGAAAACAAGACTAAACTTGAATACTTTCATGATATCAATACAAAGTACATTACCATGTGATCATATATAAACTGCAATATTTCTCACCAGACATGAACTATCAAGATATTCAATTGCAGAATATATGCTCCTAGTTCCATTAATCAAAACCACACATACACCAAAAAAAAAAAAATTGGTAGCAGTTTCTTACATGTTCAATCATGGGAACAAGAATCTCATCCAACAACTCCTCCTTCTCAGCTGCGTCTCTCACGTACTTGTACAGAAACCACAGCGATTCGTCCAACGAACCTGCAATTATTATTATTATTATTACAAACGAAAACTACAAATAACTATAAGAAATCGAAGAAACGATATGTATATGTATGCAGTCGTACCAAGCAACGTCGTTTTACGGTCAGGCGAGAGGCGAGTAACGGAGTCGTGAAGCTTTTTGGAGCGAGAAGTAAGGAGTGTGCTCATGACTCGACCGAGTGTCACTGTGACCATCGATTCCGGTTCTGGTTTTGATTTCCATAGTAGTTGATGTTCTTGATTTTGTGTCTCCATTGAAAAAATAGAAACTCGATATCGAGAACATGAAAAGATGAATCTTGAACTGAGCCGGGCAACTTCAAACGCCCTGTTTTTGTTTCGGGTCGGATTACAAACTTCAAAAAGCTGCCAATGTTTTAAAATATAGGCCAATTACATTAACAACCCTGCATTTAGATGAAACGGCACCCAATATTTAACTTTGACATAATTACACAAACTTATCCTGAGGTCCATTCAAGGTGTGTTTATACGAAAATGAGACATGATAAGGTGGGACGAGACGGGATAGAATATGACAGGTTGTTCTGTATTGTGTTTAGAAAGTCTGTGACAAGACGGGATAAGAGGTTCAAATGACCAGAGTACCCTCTTATATATATAACAACATATATTATAATATTATATATTAATATATATTAACATATTATTATATATTATATAGAATTATGTATTATATATATAATAATAGTGGAAATGGTGAGAAATGTCACCTTTTTTTTGGTGAGTTGCAGTGATGTCACTGGTTTAATAAGTTAAGTTTAAAAGGCACATATTATGGTGAACTACAGAAATTGCCTTTAAATAATCGATTCTTTATTCTTTAAAAGTCGCTCTCTCCAAAAAAGTTGTGTGAAAAAAATTGTCTGAAAATCAATCAATTACTCCTTTGTCTCTCCAGATATTGCGCAAGAAGGTAAACAAATATTTCTGATCTTCATTTTCATTTTTTTTCATGCATTTCTGTGTGGTTTAACAATGTATGAACATGTATGAACATGTATGAACATGTATGAACATGTTGTCTTCATTTTTTTTTTATATGTCTACGAGTTTTAAACTTTTAAAAAATAATGTATGAACATGTATGCATTTTTTTGTATTTACATTTAGCCGAGCTGATTTGAAATGGTGCAAACAAGTTTAAAATAAAGAGCATAAAAGCTCGAAAAAAATTTGTAAAAACGCTCGAAACATTAGTAAAAAAGCTCGAGCAATTTTTAAAAAAGCTCGATCCCTCACAAAAAAATACTCGATCCCTCACATAAAAATACTCGATCTCTCACAAAAAAAACTCGACCCCTCACAAAAAATGTTTCATCCCTCACAAAAAAAAACTCGATCCCTCACAAAAAAACTCGATCATGTACAAAAAAAGCTCGATCCCTAAAAAAATGCTCGAGCCATATTAAAAAAAACTTGATCATGTACAAAAAGAGATCGATCCCTCACAAAAAAAAACTCGATCAAGTTCAAAAAAGCTCGATCATGTACAAAAAAAGCTCGATCATGTACAAAAAAAAAAACTCAACCGTTTACACTTGAGATTTTTGTTTAATCCTTTATAATTGTAAATTTAATATTAAATATTATTTTCTTAATAATGGTTTTTGATAATGATTTTGACAGGACAATGGATAGGGTGAGAATAATCATATATTACAATGGTCGATGGGAGCAATTACCTGACGGAAGTAAGAGGTATTTAGGTTCTGATAACCAAGGTTTGTATGTGTCAAAGAATTTAACTTACGACGAACTAGTGTCGATCGTGCAAACCGTTGTGAAGTATGATAAGAACAAATACAGTACTGATCTATAGTCTATATCAATCGTTACTGGGACTACATGTCGTACATTTATAAGAAACGATGATAATGTTCAGTGTATGCTAGGGGGAGATAAGGTGATCCCTCAAGTATGTGTTAGTCTAATCGAGAGGCCAACATGAGGTGTCATTGGTGAAGGTATCCATCATAGTGATAACACCCAACAATTTCGATCATCAGGCGGAAGTAACCAGTTGTTCACGGAAAGAAGTGGGATTGATAATCGGGAAAACATGTATGTTGTCCCACCGGAAGTAGCTGGCCATGCTGATATACTAGGACCTCAATTCGACGATGTCTTTGGTTGTCAAATTGAGATGAATGGTAGGTAGTACAATCACCAATACAATGGGATCTACAATGACATCAATAATTAGCAGAATACAACACCAAATGTTGGGTCGATTCATGAGGTGGATAATAAGGGAAATTTTAATTCGGTAGATAATGTAGAGAACAATGAAGATGATGAAGAACCTGTCCGAAAGGAAAGACGTGTAAGGCGTATACACAGATTTAGTTCCAGTGCACCATATATAGCTGGAACCTCCGAGGTCCGGTCTAATGTAACTCCAGATGATTCTGATAATGCTACAACGTGAGTTATTCTAGGAGTAGAATCATACTCGTTTGGTATTGGTGGAAGCAGGAACTTGGTTGAAGATGAACCTACAAGCATGATATATAAAGGGCAATTTTTTCCAATGAAAAATGATTTGAAGAGACTAGTAGGCTATTTTGCAATGCGGCAGAACTTTGAGTGAAAGGTGAAAGTATCTAATAAAACAACATTACATCTAGTTTGTTTGATGGAAAATTGTACATAGAAGTTAATAGAGGTGAGGAGAGATGAATGGACATACTTTCAAGTAAGAAATTTTGTCAACGAACACACTTGTCCGTTAGAGAAAATTCACCGCTGTCACCGACAAGCTAGTGCAGTCATAATTAGAGAAGTGATTGTACCTAGACTTTAACAACAAGATGGTCGACTAATACATCTGAATGACATAATCGCCAACATGAAATCAATGTATGGAATCCAAATCATATACAGTAAGGCACACGCCGCCCTCAATTATGTGTTGTCACTGACTTATGGAACGCATGAGGAAACCTTCCATCATTCGGTTACGTTTTGGAACAAAAAAATCCTGGCACAATCACTGACTTACAGTGCGATGAATATGGTAAATTCCTCTACTTTTCATGTCGATTGATGCCTCACTTAGAGGATTCCAGACGTGTATGCGTCCAGTAATTGTCGTTGATGGTACTCATTTGAAGGGACGATTCGGGGGTACAATGTTTGTTGTAACAACATAAGATGGGAATGAACAGGTGTATCCAATTGCTTTTGGGTACGGCGACTCAGAAAACAACCTTTCATGGGAGTGGTTTTTGGATTGCTTGAATGGTGCCCTAGGTCAAATTGATGAGCTGGTTTTCATTTCCGATAGACATACAAGCATTGAAGCATGGATTTCTAAAGTGTTCCTTTATGTCACCCATACCATATGTTGCTGACATTTTTCTGAAAATATTAAGAAGCGATATCATAGAAAGGATGTTGTCGTAATAAAGGATAAAGCAACCCGCGCGTACACCGAGTTTTAATATAACCGTCATATGGAATAGTTAAACTTGCACTAGAATGCATATGATTATGTAATTGATGTCGGTCCACACAAGTGGTCCCGTGTACACTGTCCCGAAAGAAGGTACAGGGTGATGACAACAAATGTTGCAGAATGTATAAACTCATGTCTAAAATTTGCACGACAACTGCCTATGTTGACTCTGGCTGAGTTCATTAGGAATATGTTACAACGGTGGTTTCACGATCGCTATAGAGTTGCACAATCCATACGTCATGATCTTAAAACATGTGGAGAAGTGTGGTTTTATGACTGTAAATCCAATAGACTGGAATATTTTCTCGGTCAAGCAGTCTGGAAAACAGTGGACTGTTGACTTAGTCCGGAAGACCTGTACTTGCAACAAATTCTAAATGGATCATTTTCCATGTTCTCACGCATTTGCAGCCGCAAGGTGCATTACTTACAAGTTTTACTATGAGGTGACTATTACTGAAACGTGAAGCTCATCATTTTCAATGTTTTTTGTAGGGAGCGAAACTTGGATTTGACATCTTTATGTTCGGACTACTACAAGAGACAGACACTTATTGACGTGTACTCGGTTCCTATTATGCCGGTTGGACATTCTTCCATTTGGGTTGTGCCATCTGACATTACTCATAGGGTGATTTTGAATCCAATCTCCAAGAGACAATCAGGACGCCCGAGGGCGGGTCGACACGTCTTGTCTTCAGAGAGGACAACTACACAATCATGTAGAAGATGTGGACAACCAGAGAATAATTCCAAGAGATGTTCTAACCCACCTTTGATTAATGAAGGTCCAAGCAGAGGAGTTCCCAATGAATATCGATGCAAGTGTAGCATCTGTCATTCAGTTGGACACAACAAACAGACGTGCCCTAACATGGACTCTAATAGTGAATGAATGATAAAGTTTTGATCACATTGTAAATATTTGGAATTGTAAAAGTTGTTCGTTAACTTATTTTGTACTAAAAAAAATTGTAACAGATTGTCAAGGTTTGCTATGTGTTTCGTACATGTGATGGCAGACACTGGAAACAAAAACATTAAAAGAAATTAAAATAATATTATTGAATTGCAATGTCTTTGTACATAAAAAATGGTAGGAAATATAAAAAATATACAACCAATCACTAGGCGGGCCTGGAGTTATAAAAAATCTCCATAACCATTTTCTCCCGAATGATCCCCATGTCGTCCTCTGACCAATAGAAAGGGCGTCGACCCGCCAGTAAGTACTCGATAAGTCTCAAAGTATAGGGACCACAGTTACCTCTGCAATTGGACACATTAAAACGTGTTACAAATCGTTTTTAAATAATATCTAAGCACGTGAATGAAATAGAATGTCTTACGATTTTTTTTGTTGGGAGATTGTAGAAGTGGAGACCACGCTAACCGAGAAGGGCTTACTTTCCTTGGGTAACGGTCGATGACCACCTCGTTGTGCAGCTTAGAATCCCGCGTCATTCAACATTGACGGTAAAAACCACCGTAATGGCCGGACTTGCTGCTTCATGATATGAACAAGAACATCTTGTCTCAAGGGGTTAAATATGTTCAGCTTTTGAGAAAAAGGTCGACGGTCACCACCAGCCAATGTTGGCCCCCAACGTTGCATGGTATCAGGACCTCTAATAGTATGCAGAAGGTATTAGGTCAGGATATATGAACAATTTATATTTTAAATCATTTCCATCGTCTAACACTTACCAAATCAACCTCGTGCCATGGGCGGTTTCCACTCGTGGTAGCTCCATGGACCGTCTGAAGGTTATCTTCCAACCATCGGGACTGTAACACATTCCATCTCACAGTGGTCACAGCCCCGTGAGAATCACGAGGCATCATTCTCTCCCACTGTAACAACATAAGTGGATGTACATACAATCATTGACAAATTCGTATCAATAATAAAAAAACAAAAAATGAGATGCGATTCCAATAATGTATAACTACTTACATAGAATTGTGTATTCAATATGTTGATCCTCTAGTTGTACACAGTGGATAATCCTCGCTGACGCTTCCGAAGAATATGGAGGTATGCATCCATATGCTGATAGACAATAAAAGCAATGAATTGTTAACAATAACAAACGTTAATTTGAAAATCATGTAAGTACGTACCATTTCCTCCAAGTCCATGAAGTTGAACTGCATACGCATGAACCATTTGGTGTCCACTAGTGCTAGCACGTCCACATCACATCTGTTTAATGGTTGGATTAGATTTATCAAAAATTTGAATAAACATTAAAAAACTACAAAATTCATAAATGAAGTTGTACTCATAGTTCTCCGTTGATGTTCTTCTTGAAGGCTTTGTATGCCGCAAGCTGGTCGGCGTCCATAAGTCTGTGGGGTCAAATATGTGTTCAGCGGACTGGGCCGTGTCCTTAACCTCTTCGGCTGGTATGGATCTATGTAAGGGCTCATCAATTGTCATATGTGCTTAAGTATACGTTTCATGGGTGGTACTCCAGCCTCCGAGGAGCTCTAGAGCTCTGTGATGTGATGTGCTGGGTGGGGGAAGGGACCACTGAGCCTAGTCGACATGATGGGTGGGGGAGGGGAACGCTGTGCCTGGGTCGATGTGTAGGGTGGGGAGGGGATCGCTGAGCCTGGGTCGACATGTTGGGTGAGAGAGGGGACCGTTGAGCCTAGGTCGATGTGCTGGGTGGGGGAGGGGACCGCTGAGCCTGGGTCGACATGCTAGGTAGGGGAGGCGACCGCTGAGCCTGGGTCGATTTACTGGGTGGAAGAGGGGATCACTGAGCATGGGTCGATATGCTGGGTGGGGGAGGGGATCGTTGAGCCTGGGTTGATGTGCTGGGTGAGGAAGGGGACAGCTGAGCCTGGGTTAACATGCTAGGTGGGGGAGGCAACCGCTAAGCCTGGGTCGATATGCTAGGTGGGGGAAAGGACCGCTGTGGCTGAATCGATGTGCTGGGTGGTGAGTAGAGCTTGGGATGGGTCGACCCAGATAGGATAGCTAGGAGGTTCGACCGGACTATTGTATATGTAGCAGGCCTACTATCGCTGGTACGTGATTGAGCTTGACTCTCCGGACTTACCCCCGATAGACAATTCCATGCTACGTCCACATGTCCAGTTTGTCCCCCCCGTATACCCACCAGTCCTGTCTCTGGGACTAAAGTCTGTATCAGGAGGTGAGGGGTCATCCTTGTTTGTATGCATGGTCAACCCCTGAAGCCTCGGATCATATCTAGTAACACTCGGTGTTGTTGCTGATGATCCTCGTCACTCTTCCGGATCATATCCACTAACTCCAGGTGCTGACGCTTTCGATCCTTCTCACTCTTCCAGAGGGCTTCACGTACATCGTTCAATAGATCTGCCCACGGGGCTTGAAATCATATCTTTATTATTAGTGTAAAACTATCAACATCACATGTTAATAAAAAAATAAAACTTTCTTTTCAAGTTACCTCTTCATCATGTCCAACGCCCCTACGGGAATCCCCTATCGATGTACCATATCCGAGGGGTGGTAAACCAAACTCGTCTATGCCTATGCATTTCTCGTTGAGGGTCTGTCTGATATCCTTCACTGTCACTGGGCCTTAAACCCCCAGCATCTAGCTCAGATCCCTCACTGTCACTGGTCTTGTCTGTCAAACCCCCACCCTTTGTCCCACTGTTCCCGCCAAAGGTAGTCTGATCAGAGACCGGAGGCGGAATATAAAGCATGTCCTCCTCTACATACAGGCTCCCCCCTTGTTTAGCCATGTATAGTACGGTGTCTGTCTCTCAGCTGGTGTGGGCACCAGTTCCTTCCTCGCCAACATCTGAAATATTGGTTAGAACAATGTAATTGTACACTTACTAACTAATATAAACATTAACAAATTTACTACATACCCTGGCTTTGAAAATCTTGGCCAGCTTCTTCCCTCTTAATTGTTTGGTCAACTCCCACTTCAAAATACAGGGAGACAGATCCGTAACCCTCCGGGTGTCTAACTCTTGGCCTAAATCAGGGATCATCTCGAAAGCAAGCATCTGCATCAAATATAAGTACGATAAGTATCCATAACATTTAGGACAACAACAATAAAGTACAAATTGTAATTCGAAGTTCTTACCAATAGGGCGTGAGATGGACCGTATATGTTGTAGGTCTCCACCGTATGTACGTGAGCGCCCTTTTCCTGCTGGCGTCGCTCGAACCCATCTCATCACTCGTCAAGCATATGCTTGAATGAGTAAATAGAAAGTCTGTACACGTGGGCACCCCACATGAAGGCGTCAAACTCATCGAGATCCTCAACCAGCTGAAACTGCCAAACTGGAATCTTGAATCTCTCGTCCACCCACATCAGTATCCAGTTCAGTATATATATGAGGTAGAGCTTCACAACATCGTACGCCTCTCCAAACTCTGCGATGGTGACAACACGCCTTATCTTCTCCAACGAGACCTCATCGACTCCAGGAAAATACCTTTGATGTATGCCATTCTCCATTTCTATATACTTGGTCGTGTTCGGTACAACTCCAAACCGTAATCCGATGATCAGGTAAAATTCCACCTTCGAAAACCACCAACTGGTTCCCTAACATGAACTGCATCTTATCTGTTGGGCCGTTATGATGCAGCTCCCTCAAATGCAACAGATGGATAACACCACCAGAAAACTTCATCTCCCGATGCCCGTCAGGAAATGCCCGAAACATGACGTCATGAACCGACGTCGATCTTCATCTGTAAATTCTGTAGGGACCCAGTTCAACACGCCGTTTATATGAGTAAGGACATCAAAATGGTCATGCCGAATCAATTTGCCCTTGTACCAGTCTCTTTGTGGAGTTTTAAGCAAATCCTTTAACCTATTTCTCATCTGCAATGTACAACATCATTAAACAGAAAAAATCTCGGAACCAAATTATAAGTCTCGATCCAATGTAAAAGCAACTCGATCCTAAAAAAAATATGCTCGATCTCAAGACAAATAAGCTCGACCCTCTAAAAAAAACTATATCCTATGATAAAAATGTTCAATCTCATAACAAAAAAACTCGATCCAATGTAAAAAAAAAACTCGATCCAATTAAAAAAAAAGGTCTGTCCTATAAAAAATAAGCTCGATCTCAGGACAAAAAAGCTCGACCTTTTAAAAAAAAAGCTCGATCCTATGTAAAAAAAAGCTCGATCTTATTTAAAAAAAGCTCGATCCCATGCTGAAAAAGCTCGATCAAATGTAAAAAAAAAAGCTCGAGCATATTGAAAAAAGTTCGATCTCTTTCAAAAAAAGCTCGAACCCTTATAAAAAAAGCTCGACTTACCAAAACCTATTTTTTACGAAAAAAAACTCGACTCATCTACAAAAAAGCTCGACCCTTTAAAAAAAAACTCGATCCTATAAAATAAATGATTGATCTCATAACAAAAAAGTCGATCCAATGTAAAAAAAACTAGATCTCATGATGAAAAAGCTCGATCCAATGTAAAAAAAAACTCGAGCCTATTGAAAAAAAGCTCGATTCCTTTCAAAAAAAAGCTCGATCCCTTTCAAAAAAAGCTCGAACCCTTACAAAAAAATCTCGACTTACCAAAACTTAATTTTCACAAAAAAAAACTCGACTCAACTACAAATAAGCTCAATTCTCCTGCAAAAAGTCTCGTTAACCCAGAATTACATCTTCCTCAACAGTTATTCAACCAAATTTCAAACCCTAACCTAAACCACAACCATTCTCAGATCTCTATTTAAACCCTAATCTACAATTTCAATCAACAAAACTCAATTCTAACATGCAATGCAAGTTATCAACAACAAAAACGAGGAAAAAAAAACTCATCTTACCTTTGTCAATCACAGCTGTTTTTGTTTACTCTCGTTTCGGTCACTTCGCCGTCGATTAGATACCCGTCAGTTTCACTCTTGCTTTTCTTTGATTTAGAAAATGACAAATTTCTCTCTGTTTTAATATTTCGGGGTATTTTTGTCTGATCACGTTAAATGATGCATTTTAAACATACATTAGTAAAGTGATGATATTTGCACCAAAAAAATAGTGTCAATAATTTTTAGAACCCAATAATAATATGATATATTATATTATAATATATTATAATATATATAAGATATATATAGATGTATATAATATTAAATATTAGTACATATAGAAAACATAATATATATATATATTATGATGTATATTATATATATATATGATATATTTAATATTATTATATGTATTTAAGATATATATATATAATATTAAATATTATTACATGTACAATATATATTAATATATATATATATATATATATATATATTATTGTTTATTATATTGGACATGATTGTAATTATTTGAAAATTTAAAGGGTATATCGGTCTTTTTGACACTTGTCCCACGTCATGGCACAAGTTGTCCTAAGGTCTTGGGTGAGATAAATTTTTATGATTTTTGTCCCGTGATAAGGCTCCACCAAACGTGGGATAAGAAAAAACGGTCTCATATTGTCATGTCCCGTCCCGCGTACCAAACGCACCCGACTAATGATCAGCCACAATTATTATTTTACGTAAAGGGGACATTTGGTTTTTACGGTTGATTATAAAAATATAACCAAAAAAAATCTATTTTGAAACATGTCAATAGTGAGACAATATTAGAGTGAACAATACAAGCTTAACACATAAACAATATAATAAGTGAAAAAAATGATGTTTTGGTTTGAAAGTGAAACACTATGATAGTGAAATAACATTTGTGTTAACCGCCTAAAAAGCAAGAGGTCAAAGAAGGATTTTTCCTCCCACCCAAACATTGATATCACAGTTCGCAGAGCCCTGATGTCATGACACACTAGTTCCTCGATACCTAAGAGCACCGGTACCATGGTCCATGATACCTGATACCTCAGTACCACGGTTCCCATCCCGAACCGGTCCACCAAGTATTTCTCGTCAACCTGGTATAAATGGCGTCAGCAAGGGAAGTGAGATCATGTCCTGAGGAAATAAACGTGTAATAGCATAGTACCTCCAGTAGAAAATGATGGAAAGTTGACAATTTTCCTAGCATTCACATCGCCATTAATGAGAAAATAGTCAACTCAATCAAAATGGTCATTCACAATGCCATTAATGAAGAAATAGTCAACTCCACCAAGCATTTCCAATCAACCTGGCATAAAGGGCATCGGCGAGGAAAGTGAGATCATGTCCTAAGGAAAGAAATGTGTAATAGCATAGCACCTCCAGTAGAAAAAAAGAAGAAGAGGAAAGTTGACAATTTTCCTAGCATTCACAATGTCATTGATGATAAAATAGTCAACTCCATCAAAATGGTCATTCACAACGTCATCAATGAAGAAATAGTCAATTCCATCAAAATGGCTATTCACAACGCCATTAATGAGAAAATAGTCAACCTCATCTATCCTACCGAAATGAAAGTCATTTATTTTATTCTAGGGACAATTCCCGCACTTAAACATGGCCAGCATCAACGTCAACTCCCTTAATTACTAAACGGTTGACCCAATTAACGAGATTGGATCGTGTGATGAAAAAGTATAAATATTACAGAGCTCTCTCTCTCTCTCTCTCTCTCTCTCTCTTAAGGGGGAAGAAAGAGAAATCTACTTGGCTACTAAAAATACAAACACCATCGCCCATTGAGTCAATTTCTGTTTATCGACTAGCACAAGTTCACCATCGCCTACAGTGTCCAAAATACCTTACCCGAATTCCCTATACACCATCATTGTATCATCTATTTATATATCATTCTTTGTTTATTAATAAAAGAGTCCTCCATTGTCAATCACATTTTGTAACATATAGATTCTCTCATTTATCTCCTTATTATGATTGTATAGGAGTCAGACTCCGACCCCACTAGTCCTAGATCTCTTATCCACCTATCTGCAAGCCAAGTCATACATAAAGATGAGGAAAAACCATTTAAATCCTTTAGAAAGAAGTAAGGGAACCGGAGAGCCGATGAGCTCCCCGTACCTTCTTTATGGGAGCAAATAACCTTTTTGAGGATCCAACATCGAGGCTAAAGGAGCCTGCTCAAGTACATCCTAGAAGAGCCATTGGACCAGTTAGAAGAACCGGACGGGTTTCGACCTCGATCGGAAGGACCTAGAAGCGAAGAATCACTATCGGGTGGTCACATCCTTCACTACCACATCTATATCATTGAGGAGCACCAATCCCTCCTCTTTGCTTGCTATTTAGGTCGGGGACTACCTAGAGAAAAGACTAGAAATATGGACTGTTTACCAAGACCGGGTAACGGGACCAAGGATCAGGATCAGCCTCTCACACCAACAAAGGAACCTCAAGCACCATATCTTCTCCTTATCCTCGAAGCCTTGACGGGCGAGGTACCCGTACCCCTCTCCCTTCGACCGTGGAGTACCGTTCTATCCGATCTAAGTGAAACCGTCTGAAATTTATTTTACTTTCGAAACGGATGTTTCACTTTAGATAATGTAATATGTTTCACATTAAGACAGGATTCACTTTAAGTAAAATGATGATTCACTTTAAGTGACACATGTTTCACTTGTAATGACACATCTTCTGCTATGTTTCATTTATAGTGAAACATCAAACTATGTATGTTTCACTTAAAAGTGAAACAACTAACTTTCCCATATAACGTGTGTGTCACCTTGGAGAGTGAAATACAACATGTGTTTCACTCTCCAATGTGACACACTGCAGATTCATGATAAAAAACTCGAAAAAAAATTCAACATTTTCTCCACGCAAAACTTCAATTGTTTGATAATGAAAGAAAGTAAAATAATAATAATAATAATAATTCAATTAAAAACATAAAATTTACATACCTTGAACTAGGTTGGAAAGAGTTCAAGTACAAAATAAATTATATCACATTCTGTCTTTTTAATCGATTTCCAAAAAAAAATTCCATTGATTTTTAAGTACGAAAATGTTGTTTGATAACAATTCTATCAAAATGAGGGTTTTGTATAGTGGGTTTTGATTGTAAAGGGAAAATGGAGAGAGAGAGAGAGAGAGAGGAGATGTTGAACAAAAGGTAAATATGGGTTAATAATATAATTTGATGGCTATTTGGTGAAAAGAAATTAATATGAATGGTTAGAAACAATAATTTGATGGGAGAAGGTTAAAAGCAATAATGAATAGTTTAAATGAATCATTTTTGGTAATTTCCACATGTATATATCTGCTTGAACCTCCATCGGTCTTATAAATTGAACTAATAAAAAATATCAAATTACCAATCCTTATTAAAATTTTAAAATGAAAATAATTTATAAAAAAAAAAAACATGTAGATCACCTAAATTACAAATAAGTATCATTGACTTAACGGTTGACCATTAGTGTTATCTGATATCTTTATGTCGTAAGGGTATTAAGGACCTCTTACCCTTAAAGAATATGACAAAAAAAATAGTTTAATTAAAAAATGAACAAAAATAATTTCAAGAACAACTGTTTGAATCTCCCAATTCAACTAAAAAAGCCTAAAACCGTTTAACCGGGCAAAATCAAACCAAATTGCTTAGTTTGGTTCGGTTTTTTTCTTTTAAAAAACTGTACCCTTTTTTTCTAATAAAAATGTATGGTTCGGTCCGATATATAGTCCAAACTTATCAAATCTAGACCAAACTGTAAACCAAATACTTTTAGCACACCTTTTTATTCTATAAAATATAACACCCAAAACTTTAAAGTTAAAACGTCAAAAGTGGAAAACCCTAATTTATTGTTTCATATTTATTTTGCTCAACCACTAATAGTCTGTTATTTGGCTTTCATTTTATTACTTAGTTTGAAAATATGCTTGAATTTTAAATTTTATATTTAAATATAGTTATCTAGTTTATATTTTATATATTAATCAATCACTCATCATGTCATATATTTCTTTTAAATTAAAGACCATTTGATATAAATTTTAAATTGCATAAAAATTAAAAAAGAAAATTTCAAGTCAAGAATCGTTAGACTGAACTAGATCGAACCAAACCAATAAAATTTGGTCTGATCTGTTCTGAAAAAGAGATTGGTCCAAACTGGTCCCGTTTTAAAAAAAAAAACCTAAATTTTTGGCATGGTGTTGTTCAAGTTGAAACCGGATCAAACCGGCCTGTACCTGGACTAATTCCAATAAACAACACCCATGAATCCTAATACCCAATCCACTCAAAATCCCAAATACAAGCCATCATTAGCATATTCATCTTCTATATTGATATCGTTAACTATTGGAAACGCATCTAGTAGCAATAATTGAAAACATTATTTATTTATTTTTGTAAGGACCTTGATTTTATGATTGACTTATTACATGACAAACCATACCACATTGGGGATGTTTATGTAATGGGTAGTTTATGTCCTCATTAGCAAGCTTCCAAGCATCTCCATGACTTCAAGAACAAAATGTATATTCACTTGATTTTGCCTCATGAAGAGTTTAGGTGCATACACACACTTCATGCATGCTTTGTTTTATTTTTCATTTGTGTTGTCTATTGTTTATTTGTGTGCATCTTTTCACATCACACTTACATGTATTTGGGTTGTTGCTTGTGTCTTCATGCACTTCATTATTAGTTTTAAGTGTGATTTTGTGCATTTTTCACGCTTGCATGATGGTGTGCTTATCTTAACCCATTGAGTGACCATTTGAGAAGGTCTTATTCTTTTATTGGTTTGGTTATATGGAGTAAGGTGTCTAGTTTCAAAAGAGTATATTTCAATGATTTAAATATTTTTCAAAACTGACCTTTGTATGGTCTTATGCCCATATCATTTTATTCAATGTTTCAAAATGAGTTTTAAAACTTTCTATACAAACTAGACACCCATACCTTTCCAATGGTATATTATTCATAATATTTCATGACCGTTTGGATTGATTTTGAAATCTCCAATGTGACCATAAAAACAGGGCAACTCTGTTGTTGTCTATTTCCAACCTTTGGTCACTCAAATGACTATAATGTTTTCTATAGACATCCAAATTATGTTTTGGAAATTGGAGTAGATATAAAAACTTCCATACATTTCCAACGGTATATTATACGAATGGTTTGGATGTTGTTTGGTCATGTTTTGGGTCACTCGAAGCTCAAGCTATAGAGCTATCAAGCGTGTACCGTGGTCTGGATCGCTTTTGGTGCACATGCCTAGGCAGAGGTCTAGGTAGTGATCTTTTCCAGCCGTACCATATTGCCTGGATAGCTGTCTAGACATTTTCTTGGCCAGCGGTATGCCCAGCGGTCATGACGGGACTTCGTTTCCCTAGTCCAAAACGATGTCGTTTTGTCTAGGGCTTATATATATATATATGTTCCCTTCTTCTTACTTGTCTCTTTAGAGCTCAAAGAACACAGAGAGAGAAAGCTTCAAGCTTTGTTTTTAACTCTCCAAACCTTAACCCATCTTCATCTTGTATTCAAGCATCTTCTAAAGCATGGGTTTTCATTGATTGGTAAGTAGAACCTTTATTATTGTTCATTTATTGTTCTAGCTAACCAAGACATGCCATTTATTGCTTAAGTTAGCAAATCTTCATATTTATTGTATATCTTTTGAAGTTACGACATGTTTGGGGTTTGTATTGGATAGCTTGCATTATTAGGTTATTTATGCCTAAATAGTTAATCCATGAATGTCCATGTATACATAATTGATGATTAGGTTGACTTTGTGCATCTAGTCTAGTTTATGACCATTTATGTGTATGCCTCATTGATTGTATTTATTGATAAAAAATATTGCCCTTGATTATATGTTGTGACAACTTGTGTTGGTTGGACTTTTATTGACAATTAGGTTGCTATAATCCTTTTGCATCTAATTGAGTCCTTATATATGAGACATGTAGGTGTTTTTTGATAACTAGGTTGTTGTATTGTATTATCTACACCTAGTTAAGCATTGTATGTTTGGTCTTACATATTTTGCATTGAGCATTCATTGATTGTTCACTTAGACCATATACTCTTCATAGAGTCAAAGTCTTTGGCTTCTAGGTGAAATTGACAAGCAAGTCAAGTCTTGCAACCAAAGGTAGGTTGGCAAGCAATTGGTCGGGTGTCACTGTAAAAGGTCCGAGGGGTATAGTAGGAGGTGCTCACTCCAAGAGTAGTGGATCATGGGATATTACTAGAGACTGAACCAAGAGTGGTGAGTGGTAGTGTCCATAGCCTGAGGTTGTCAAAAGTGAGAGTCCGAGAATCACTTGAGGGTGTAACTTTTTACTCATATAGTGGATTTCTGCGATCGTGTGTGGTTAGGACAATAGCCCGTGGTTTTTCCCTTGTTGAAGGGTTTCTACGTAAAAATCAAGTGTTATTTATTATTCCGCACTTTACACTTGATTTTATATATTTGTTTTGTTGGGTGAATTTGAATATTGACTATTCAAGAAAAATTGATAATTAACTTGATTAAAACCTATTCACCCCACCTCCTCTCTAGGTTACTAGACACACGTTTTCAAGTGTTATTTTCAATTTTTATAGCAAAAATAGCCCATTTTAGGGGGCCAATTGAAAATCTACCCCAAAATCAAAATCAATTGCAAATATGCTTTGAAATTACCTCAATACCCTTTAGTAAAAAAAAAAATCATTTTCACCCTCTAATGCCCTAACCTCTCAAACCTCCTACCCACTCATCCCAATCATAACCCGAAGCTTCGCCACTAAAAATCTACCATAACCGACTTTGCCAACGCAAGATTCATCTTAAAGAAGCAGGTTCGATGAGTTGGCAACCCGTTCTTCGTGAAGCTTCATCGGTAACCCGTTTGTCACGAAATAGGTTTCGGATGCAGTTATACACCGCTGATTTGGGTGTTGTAGTTATTTTGAGTTTTAATTTGAATTGTTGTAGAATTTTGAATTATTTTGAGTTTTAATTTGAAATTATTTTAAGTTTTAATTTTAACCCTAACATTTAGGTTTATGTATGTGAGTTGAAATTGATTAATGGGTTTTCAATTTTTGAGTTTGATTGGTATGATTTAGGAGAATTATTGTAGAAATAGTGTGGAATTTAAACAAATTTGAAGAAATTTGAGAGGATTAAAAGCTTCGGGACATGGTTATCAAGTATCGGGTCACCCTGCCCCGAAACAAAAAAGCCTTGGGACAAGGTGACCTGATATCGGGTCACCATGTTCTGAGTAAAAAGTCTCGGGACAGGTGACTTGAGTGTGTATCCCGAAGCTTTTTTTCATAGCTTTGAGTCAAGGTGACCCCAATGTCCTGAGGCAAAAAAGTCAATGGACATGGTGACCCGAGACTCAAAGTTTTTTTTTATGGCTTCAATCTCGGTTTATTTTCATGGCTTCAAAGCCCAGAAAAATGTTTCGGGATAGGGAAGTGACCCGGTATCGGGTCACCCTGTCCTAAGGAAAAAGAGTCTTGAGTCAGGGTGACCCAACATGTCCCGAGGAAAAAAGCTCTGGGTCACCTTGCCCTGAGGTAAAAAAGTGTCGGGACGTGGTTACTTGATATCGGTTCACCTTGTCCCGATGAAAAAAAAAATCTCAGAACAGGGTGACTCGATGCTCAACCACTCTATCCCGGCGCTCATTTTTCATGGTGATTCAATCTCCATTGGAATTAAAATAAAATAAAATCAAGGATATATGTGAATTATATCAAAATAAGTACTATGAGGTTGAAAACATAATTTTAAAATGTGATACTTATCTTCAAACTACTTTATATAATATTCTCAAATGTTTTTAAAACCTAAAACTGGAAAAGAAAAGTGTAGGGAACAAGGTGTTGTAGAGTAAGAAAATGGTCGGATAGTGTTTAGTTTATTTGCTTGATAAGTTGATTGGTTAAAATAATAAATAAGGTTAATAAATGTTGTGTAGTTATGAGTGAGGACACTTTGGATAGAATGTGATAGTTTTACTATTGATTTTGATTTTAAGGCACATTTGCAATTTGCCTTATAAAATAAGACATTTTTGCTAAAAAAAAAACCCATTTTAATGTTATGAAATGTATTTAGAGAAATTGTTTTCAAAACATATTTTTTTTAAATAAGAGTTAAACCTTTCAAAAAAATATTTTTTAACAGTAAAAATAATATAGTTGTTAGTTTTTTTTAAAAGAATATTGTTGTTAGTTAAATTATATATTTTATTAATAAAAAAAATTTAAACTTGATTTTTTATTTTTTTAATTTGTTTCTTATAGAATATATTAAAAAATATTGTTTCATCATTGTACAAAAATAAATAATTAACTATAAAACTTGATATATAATAATAATTAATTATTATTATTATTACTATATTGTCTCATTTGTTCGAATATTAATGAGAAAATACAATATATTTTTATTGTGGTTGAAGACTTTAAAAATAGTTATAGTACTTGAATTTTTTTAAAATTTTATTTGTAAGTGTCATTGAACTTATCATAAAAATTCTAAATCAAAATTTATTAAAAGCGCCAGATTTCAAAATGGTCATTACTTCATGTTAAAACAAGGGATCCCTTAAAAGAGAAATATATATATATATATATATATACACATACACACACACACACACATACACACAAAATTGTAAAATAATTGACTTTCACCACCTAGAGAATAAATCACAATTAATTCTCTTGATCTCATTTCCTATTTCAATATAGGACAATGATCTCTCTTGATCTTATTTCTTATTTTATTGTAGATTCAATTCTCCATATGCATATATATAGGCTTATTATGTAAGCATTCACTACACAGAGAAATAAACTAATAGAATTGGTTTGCTCTTATTCTTTCTCATTTCGGTTAGTATTACTTTCTATATTTTTAGGCTTTGATTTATAACACGTTATCAACATGAATGTCTTTCTTGATTATTCGATCTCTTCTTCTTCCTTTCTTATTATTAATAATAAAGGCTTGCAATAAGAAGATTGCATTAGAAAAGCAGAACCATAAGTTCTTGAATAAAAAATTAGAACCAGAAGTTCTTGATTCAAAAATAAGAACCATAAGTTCTTGATTTGAAAATAAGAACCAGAAGTTCTTGATTCGAAAAAAAATAACTAGAAGTTCTTGATTAAGAAAATCAGAACCATGGGTTCTTGATTCTAAAAGAAGAACCATAAGTTCTTGAATAAAAAAAACCCAGAAATTATTGATTCGAAAATAAGAACCATAAGTTCTTGAATCGAAAAAAGTACTAGAAGTTCTTGATTTTGAAAATCAGAACCATTTATTGAGTCAAAAATTAAAATCAGAACCTGAAGTTCTTGATTTGAAAATCAGAACCTGAAGTTCTTGATTTGAAAATCAGAACCAGAAGTTCTTGATTCAAAATTAAGAACCAGAAGTTCTTGATTCAAAAATAAGAACCAAAAGTTCTTGATTCAAAAATAAGAACCGAAAGTTCTTGAATCGAAAAAAAAACTAGAAGTTCTTGATTAGGAAAATTAAAACCATGAGTTCTTGATTCGAAAAGAAGAACCATAAGTTCTTGAATAAAAAAAAGAACCAAAAGTTCTTGATTCGAAAAATAAGAACCAGAAGTTCTTGAATCGAAAAAAGAACCAAAAGTTCTTGATTAGGAAAATCAGAACCATGAGTTCTTGAGTCGAAAATAAAATAAAATAAAATAAAATCAGAACCAGAAATTCTTAAGCTGAAAGTCATAACCATAAGTTCTTGATTCGGAAAAAAAAATCAGAACCAGAAGTTCTTGATTAAAAAAATATCAGAACCAGAAGTTATTGATTAAAAAAAATCAGAACAGGAAGTTCTTGATTCAAAGAAAAAAATAGAATGGGAAGTTCTTGATTAAAAGAAAAAAATCAGAACCGAAAGTTCTTGATTTAAAGAAAAAAACCAGAACAGAAAGTTTTTGATTCAAAGAAAAAAATCAAAACCGGAAGTTCTTGATTCGAATTCCATCGGAACCCGAAGTTTTGTATTACAATTCAATCAAAACCTAAAGTTCTAGATACATATGGATCCCAATTTTAATTAGAACCCAAAGTTTTGTAAGCATAGTTATTGATCCAATGTTTTGAAAATTAATTGAATCAAAACTTGAAGTTTTGTATTTCTGTTTAATCAATCAGAACTTGAAGTTCTAGATTACAAGTTAATAGATCAAAACCCGAAGTTCTGTAATCCAATTTAATTAATCAGAACCCGAAGTTCTGGATTTCAATTTAAATCTTGAACTTGAAGTTCTAAATCTTGAAAATTATTTAGAACCTGAAGTTTTAAATGCCTGAAATTATTTAGAACCTGAAGTTCTAAATCCTTGAAATTATTTAAAAACTGAAGATCTAGACTTTGAAAATTATTTAGAACCTGAAGTTCTAAACCCTTTAAATTATTTAGAACCTGAAATTCTAAATTAAATCTTCTCTTTTCGGGGAATATGGATGAATGATCTAGTTTTAAAAGGGAAATTAGGGATATATGTTTGGTCCACGGTGGAACAACACAAACTATTCTTCGATATTGAAAATACTTCTTGAATTTAACCTTGATCAAAGCCAAGGTAAACATTATATCTGGTCCTGCAAACATAATAGAAGGCTCTGGAAGAGCCACAATTATATTAACAAATTGTACAAAAATAAGCATAAATGTTATTTTATATTCTAGCAGATCCAAAAGAAATCTGATTAGTTTCAAAGATATTCGCAACAATGGATATCATATTGAGACTATAAGTGAGAATAATAGAGAATACCTCTATATTACATCACATGTTTCAAGCCAGAAGATCATATTAGAATAGCTCAATGCTTATTCATCTGGATTATATTATATAAATATAAAACCAGTTGAAACCTATGCAATTATGAACCAGAAGTTTATAAATCTAAAAACATTTTTACTTTGGCATGGCCGTCTCGGTCATCCTGAATCTACTATAATGCATAGGATCATTGAGAATTCTCATGGACATCTATTAAAGAACCAAAAGATTCTATTGTCCAATGAAAATATGTGTACCGTTTGTTCAAAAGGAAATTTAGTGATCAGACCATCAATTACAAAGATTGATTTTAAATCCTCATCTTTCTTACAACGAATTCAAGGAGACATATATGAGCCCATCCACCCAGCAAGTGGACCATTTAGATACTTTATGGTATTAATTGACGCATCAGCACGATGGTATATTTGATTATTATCTACATGTAATACTGCATTTTTTAGATTGTTGACGTAGGTTATTAGATTGTTGACGTAGGTTATTAGACTTCGAGCAAATTTTCCGAATTATCCAATCAAAACCATACGAAGAACTGTGATTTTGGTTGTGTCGATTGCAGTATGTTTAATGCCAAAAGAAACAGATAGTGAATATGTGTGTTGTGTACATGTGATAGAAACACAATGAATATATACAAAGAAATACACATTATGGGGATTTGCATTTGTAGATTGTTTCCAAATTTATGACCACATTACGTCCGATGTTACAACTAGTAGATAATTATACTTCAGCCATAAAATTCGAATTCTCGATGAACGCTAAGTAATCCGAAAAATGCTTGGTTTATATATAGAATACCAATAATATATATTTTCTTTTATATTCATATCACCTTGGTTAATTGTTATATATTCATGGTTTACATTGACGTCTTTAAATTTACTATGCCTATTGCACTTGAAAATGATTATGTGGGGATACTATGTGTTAACGGCGATTTTCGGATCAACCACTCGTCAAACAGATGATATAAATAAAAAATCAGATTGTAAATCAAAATAAGTAAAAAGCAAGAAGCAACACAATATTTTACGTGGTAAAACCCCAAGACGGATGTAAGTTCCTCAGTGTTTTATTGGCTTATTTCGTTGACAACCACATTTTAGGATTAATATGTAAGGGTAGTTTAGGGCATCAATGTTCGTAACCAAGCTCAGGCATCAATGTTCGTAACCAAGCTCAAGCATCAAAGGTAAAAACATCTGCTTAACTTTCATTGAAGAGGTATTAGTGCTCACATACACACCCATGCATTTTATTTTAATTATCTTTCATATATGCTTATTTTCCATCTTGTGTGCCTTGTGTGTCTTAATTCTTGCTTGAGTGTTGAATGTATGTTTGTGCCTTAAAAAGAGGATTTTTTCCTTTATTCTGCGGTTCAGGCCGCTCTCTATGCAGTGCCCTTGCCGCGATTGGCACAACGGTGTTTACCAGAGGCTGCACGCTGTGGCTACCGAGATCTGTGCTTGTTGCATACGCCGCGGTCTCCCAAGCGGAGTTTCACAGGCATTGCATGTTGTCCAGACCGCGGTCTGTGCACAGCGGCCTACAAAGCGGCGTTGTCCAGGTGATATACCGCTCTTTGTGATGCGGTCTGGACACTTACCTGGACCGCGGTACAACCAGCGGTCCTGACGAGATTTGGTTTCCTTTCTTTCAAAACAATGCCACTTTGTGTAGGGCACCATATATATATGTTCTCTTCTCTTCTCTTTGGTTTTTAAGAGTCCTATAAGTCATTTTTGTGTTCTAGTTTTTCTAGAGAGAGAGGGACTCCCAAACACTCATTTTTACTCAACCCAACTTCATCTCATGATCATCTAGCTTCATTCTAGGATCATTCAAGCATGGAGCATCATCTTCTTCTTGACTAGATAACTTCTACATGCTCTAGACTTCATAGTTTCATTACAAATACATGTATGCCTAGGGTTTTAGTCTCTATTGCTTATTAAATGCTTGTTTGTATGGTTAATTGCTTTTATGACATGCTTAGGTATTGATTGTTGGTTGAGATGCATTAATTTGTGATAGCGAGAATTTAGGGCGGTTTTACCCTTCTAGCTAATTCTTCTTGCCTTTGTATTTAGAAAATTGATATCTAGGATTTGCTTTAATTGTCATTATTAATCCTAGATAAGCATGAATGTCTTGACTTAGCATTTTTGCATATTGAATATTCTTGCATATTCACTTAGGTTCCCATTATCTCTTCATTGTTGATTAAGCTTGTGGCTATGTGATTAGTGCACAAGGTTGGTGATCCAAAATCACTATTAAGGCTTGTTGGGTAAAGTGAAAGGGTTAGTAACTGAAGGACGGGATGTCAACCTAGGTTGTAAACTTTCTCTCAATAGTGGATTTTAAGGATCGTGTGTGGCGCACATATCAGCCCGTGGTTTTTCCCATTTGGAGGGTTTTCACGTTCATATTGTGTGTTGTTATTGTTTTATGTTTGTTATCTCTTATTTGAACATTTAGTGGAATGAGGTAAAATTGTTAATATTGATTAATTCGTAAAATTGGCAATCTATCGAACTAAAACATATTCACCCCCCTCTAGGTTATAGACACATACTTTCTAGGGATTTTCAATTGGTATAAGAGCTGGTGCCTAGATATACTTAGGTGATCCGTGCTCAATGTGTGTCTTGCTTTGTGCATTTTGTTTATTGCTTGCATTTTGTGTTTTACATTACATTTGCATCTCTTTTTCGCATTACCCTCAAACACTATAAGTGGAAACGGTGGTAGTCATGAGGGAGCCTCAAGAACAAGACCCCCTTTGCTCAATGGGGTGAATTATGCTTCTTGGAAGGGCAAGATGGAAGCCTATTTTTGCCAAATAGAAGACTTCTAGCTTATGAGTCAAGATGGAACACCACACCCACACTTCCGAAGAAGCAAAAGAGCATTACCTTGAAGACCACCAAGGTAGAAGAAGATGAGGAGGACTCGAATGAAGAAATGGCCCTCATGGTTAAAAGATTCAAGAAATTCATGAAGTTTGAGAGGAAAGGATTTGAGTCCAAGGGAAGGGAAGTGAAAAACAAAACTCCTTTCAAGAAGATGGAAAAGTCTCAAGAAAGTGACTCCAAGAAGGGCATTCAATGCTATGAATGCAGTGGTTTTGGTCACATTGCTCCAGAATGTGCAAATTTGAAGAAGAAGAAGAAAAAGAATGGGAAGGCAATGGCGGCCACTTGGAGCGATAGTGAAGACTTAGATGAAGAAGAAAAATCTTCAGATGATGAAGATAGAGTTGCAAACTTCATTGCCTTCACAACATCTCATAATGGCAAGGAAGTTGTGAGTGATAAGGAAGAAATAAGTGACTCTAGTGATGAGAGTACCTCTTCTAACTCTAGATTTGAGATTGATGAGGAAATGGACTATGTATACTTCATGAAGTTTTTTGAAAAGTCTAGATTGAAAAAGAAGAAGGAGATTCAAGAGTTGAAAATGGAGAACCTAGAGTTGACTTTCAAGATTACTCACTTGAGTGAGAAAGTAAAGAGTGGAAAAGAGTTAGAAGAGAGTTTGAAGTTGGAGCTTGTGATCACTAAGAAAAGTGAAGAGAACTTAAAGGTTGAGCTTATGGAAGCGAAAGAATTAATTGCCAAGATGACATCCAGAACTGAGAGACTTGACAAGATGCTATCACATGGGAAGAGTCCTAGTGATAAAACAGGCTTAAGATATATGGAAAACAAAGATGCCACTTCCTTGAAGAAGACCATCTTTGTCAAGAGTCAAGAGGATAAAGAGACTCATGGTTCACACCAACAAATGAGATCGAATGAAGTTGGAGAATCATCAAAGCAAGCTCAAATGAAGGCTCGAACAAATTTTCAAGCTAAAGCTTATCCACCAAAAGCTAGAACTCATCAAACAAGACCTCAACTTCCAAGGAGCTCTCAAAGTCAACAAAGGAGTTTTCACCCACAACCAATAAGAGAAGCTAATTTGGCTCAACCACAAAGGGTGTTTCAAAGAAGAGATTCGGCTCAACACCAAAGGATAACTCAAAGGAGAGGGAAGTCTTCCATGCTTGCACAAGGATATGGTATGAATTCTTACTTTACTACCATTTGTCATTATTGTGGTGTTAAAGGTCATATAAAGCCGAATTGCTTTAAATTTATTAAGTTGTTTCGTTTTGAAAGCATGATTGAGAAGAATATGCTTAGAATAGCCAGAATGCATGCACTTAGGAATTTTAGAGCCAATGCACCCAAGGCTTCTAGAAATGACAATGTTGCTACTATGTGGACTAGAACAAATGAGTATGTTTTCCATGTGGCCCAAGTGGCCTTGAAGGCGAAAGCCTCTAACATTTGGTATCTTGATAGTGGGTGTTCTAGGCACATAACCGAAAATAAGAGTTTCTTGTAGACTCTTGTTATGGAGGATGGTGGATTTGTCACCTTCGGTGATGGTTCACGTAAGAAGGTTTTAGGAAAAGGAAACATATACATCCCCGGTTTGCCCTCCTTACCTAATGCTCTTTATGTAGATGGCTTGCAAGCTAATCTTATTAGCATATCACATTTGAATGATGAAGGGCTTTCGGTTATGTTTGGGAAAGTTGATTGTTCTATTCTAAAAGAATATGGACAAGTTTTATTGAAAGGTAAGAGATCAAGTGACAATTGTTATTGTCTTGATTCTAATGACATCTATTCTAATTTGTCTAGTTGTGATCAAGTTGAATTGTGGCATCAAAGGTTAGGTCATATGAATTTCAAAGACTTGAAAGTTCTTGAGAGGTTGAATGTTGTGAGAGGCCTTCCTAAGTTTGGAAATAGGATTAAAGGAGCTTGTGGACCTTGCCAACAAGGAAAGCAAACTAAGAGTGTGCATAAAAAGGGTAAGTATCTTGCCACCAAGGAGCCACTAGAGCTTCTTTATGTGGACCTTATGGGTTCTATGCAAACCGAGAGTCTCAGTGATAAGAGGTACATCTTTGTATGTGTTGATGATTTTTCTAGATTTACATGGACATATTTTCTTAGAGAAAAATCTGAAACTTTTGAAATTTTTAAAAAGCTTTGCACTAAAATTCAAAATAAAAAGGATTCACACATAAAATGCATTAAGAGAATTCAGAGTGACCATGAGAGAGAATTTGAAAATGTTTGCTTTGAAAATTTTTGTGATAGTCTTGGAATCTTCCATGAGTTCTCGGATCCTCGAACTCCTCAACAAAATGGAGTTGTAGAGAGGAAGAATAGTGTCCTCCAAGAGATGGCTCGTGTGATGTTGCTTAACAACAAAATTCATAGGAATCTTTGGCCGAGGCAGTGAATACAACTTGTTATATAGGAAATAGAGTGTTTTTAAGGCCAGGTAGTCGGCAAACCTCCGATGAATTGTGGAAGGGTAGAAATCCAGATGTTAGCTACTTCCACTCATTTGGAAGCAAATGCTACATTCTAAATGACCGTGATCAACTTGGTAAGTTTGATGCTAAGAGTGATGAGGGGATTTTCATTGGCTATGCTTTAAATAGTAAGGCCTATAGAGTTTTTAATTTAAAGACACGAAGTGTTATGGAATCATCCAATGTGATCATAGATGATTGTATGCCTAAGGTTAGTAACCATGATGAGGAGATTAGTATGGTTGATGATTCTCCTTTGGAGAAGATTGGTGAGACTTCAAGTGATGAAAAGTCAAATCTTGAAAAAGAGGTCTCTCAATTTTTTGATAGAGATTCTACCTTGGAATATAAGGAACCTGCTCTTGGGTTAGACATCTTCACAACAAGAGTGATACCATTGGAGATGTGAATGAAAATGTTAGGACTAGGTATCAATTAACAAATCAAATTAGCTACACTTGCTACACCTCTAAAATTGAACCTCAAAAGGTTGATGAAGCTTTAAGTGATGAGTTTTGGGTTCTTGCTATGCAAGAAGAGCTAAATCAATTTTAAAGAAATGAGGTTTGGACTCTATTTCCTAGGCCTAAGAACGCTTATGTGATAGGCACCAAGTGGGTCTATAGGAATAAATATGATGAGGATGGCAATAGTGTACGGAACAAGGCTAGACTTGTAGCACAAGTGTGCTCACAAATTGAGGGTATCGACTTTGAGGAGACTTTTGCTCTTGTTGCCCGATTAGAGTCCATTAGGCTTCTCTTATCCATTTCTTGTGTGCACAAGTTTAAATTGCATCAAATGGATGTTAATAGTGCCTTCCTCAATGGCTTCTTACAAGAGGAAGTGTTTGTTGAGCAACCCAAGGGGTTTGTGGATCGATACCACCCCAATCATGTTTATCGTCTCAAAAAAGGCTCTATATGGGTTGAAACAAGCACCAAGGGCTTGGTATGAGCGTCTCACTCTTTATCTTGTTGACAATGGCTATTCTAGAGGTAGTGTTGACAAGACCTTGTTCATCAAGTGTACTAAAGATGAGCATTCATAGCTCAAATTTATGTTGATGACATAGTTTTTGGTTCCACAAACAACTTGAAAGTTAAACAATTTGTTGATGTCATGACTCATGAGTTTGAAATGAACATGGTTGGTGAACTCAATTACTTTCTAGGCTTGTAAATCAAGCAAATGCATGATGTGATCTTCATATCCCAAGCTAAATATGACAAGAACCTAGTGAAGAAATTAGGTCTTGAGAATGCAAAGCATTGTGACACACCTATGAGTACCACATTGAAACTTAGCAAGGATGCTAGTGGAAAAAGTGTGGATCAAAGTCTATATTGGGCCATGATAGGGAGCTTGCTATACTTGACTTCTAGTAAGCCCGATATAGCCTTTAGTATTGGTGTCTGTGCTAGGTATCAAGCCAATCCCAAGGAATCCCATCTCTCATTCGTGAAGAGAATCATTCGATATGTGAATGGGACATCCAACTATGGGATATGGTACTCTTTTGACACTAATGCTAGTCTAGTTGGTTTTAGTGATGCAGATTGGGCAGGTAATTGTGATGATAGGAAGAGTACATCGGGCGGTTACTTCTTCCTAGGGAACAATCTTATGTCATGGTTTTGCAAGAAGCAAAATTGCATATCATTATCCACAGCCGAGGCCGAGTATATAGCAGTTGAGAGTGCTTACACACAACTACTTTGGATGAAGCAAATGCTTGTGGATTATGGCTTTGAGCAAGGTACTCTAACTCTCTATTGTGATAACATGAGTGCCATTAATATTTCAAAAAATCATGTCCAACATTCTAGAACTAAGCATATTGACATTAGACATCATTTCATTAGAGAGCTAGTTGAGAGCAAATGCATTGCACTTGAACATGTAGGCACAAATGATCAACTAGCGGATTTGTTTACAAAACCATTGGATTCAACTAAGTTTAAATCTCTTAGTAGGTCTATTGGGATTTGTCATATGCATTGATGAGTTTTGGTGTTTGACCATTATGGGGAGCTCAAGCAAAGAGAGCGAACTTGCATTCTAATAAACAAATAATTGTTCAATTTTATGCTCTTTAATTAATTGCTTGAGTATCTTGGATGCATAAATTATTATATGACTTTTCATTTAATAAGTGTGTTTTTGCTTTTTTCGAAATGCATGTCTCATTTGTGTTCAAACATGTATTTTTGGACTAGGAATTTTGATTGGGAAGTACATTTGATTGACCCAAAGTTTATCTCCATGTTTATGAAAACTTGATCTTGACATGCTTAAAATGTTATGCATGATGAATTTATTGAATGCTTAAAAAATGATTGCAAATATGTGTGCAAGTGACTTTTTGAGACTTCATTCAATAAGGATATTGTATCCATTTCAAGGATTTCACATTCCAATAGTCTCTCTCTCTCTTTACTTATTGAATAAGGCTACTATCATACGGGCATCTTGCCCGGAAAAATCTAAAAGGGCGCAATAGTCGCTCATGTCTTGTTCAACTTGTAAAGTTTGATAGTTGCTCTTATTTTTTTTGGTTAAACTATATCTTGTTTTCCATTGACAATATGGTGCAAATTGGTTTGACTTTTCTTAAAACCTCATGTGCTATTTTCCTTTGCCAAATACCATGTTTTTGGAAGTTGATGTTGTATATATTTCATTCAAGGCAATCTTTCGCACATATTCCAATCAATGAAACTTCCATGAATTTCTCTCTCTTAATTAAACTGCATAAAGTTGTTGTATATGATTATGCATTTATATTGCAAATATCTTTCTTTGCTAAAGCGTTCCGGTTGGGGAATACTCATTTGCCTATCTTGTGACAAAAAGGGGGAGTAGTATTGGATTTAGGGGGAGTTGATATTGGCATGATTTAAGGGCAGATTGACCTATTGAGAGGGAGTTGACCTATTTAGGGGGATTTTTTGCTATGTGCATTATTGATTGCATGTTACTTGTTTCTAATTCATGCAAATTGCGCTTGTTTTTATTTATCTTGATCCCTCTCATACACTTGTCTTGAAAAGTGTAGTTCTTTGTTTTGTAGAGATGATCATTCTACAAGAGATGAAAGATTTGAAGATTTAGCTTTAGGTATCTCTTGTAATATAGAATGTTTTTGTTGACCTCTTGTTGTTTCTTTTTGTTGTGAGGATTCTTTGTGAGTGAGTGGTTTTGTCACGAAATAGCCAAAGGGAGAGATTGTAAGTTCCTCAGTGTTTGATTGGCTTATTTCGTTGACAACCACATTTTCTGATCAATATGTAAGGGTAGTTTAGGGCATCATTGTTCGTAACCAAGCTCAATCATCAAAGGTAAAAACACATGCTTAACTTTCATTGAAAAGATATTAGTGCACACACACACTCATGCATTTTATTTTAATTATCATGCATATATGCTTATTTGCCATCTTGTGTGTCTTGTGTGTCTTAATTCTTGCTTGAGTGTTGAATGTATGTTTGTGCCTTAAAAAGAGGATTTTTTTCTATATTCCACGGTTCAGACCGCTCTCTGTGCAGTGCCCTCGCCGCGGCCTGCACAGTGATGTTTACCAGATGCTGCACGATGTGGCTACAACGGTCTGTGCTTGTTGCATACGTCGCGATCTCCCAGGCGGAGTTTCACAGGCGTTGCATGATGTCCAGACCGTGGTCTGTGCACATTGCATGCACAACGGCCTACAGAGCGGCGTTGTCCAGGAGATATACCGATCCTTATGCCGCGGTCTGGACACTTACCTGGACTGTGGTACAACCAACGGTCTTGACGGGGATTTGGTTGCCTTTCTTTCAAAACGATACAACTTTGTGTAGGAAAACAATGCCACTTTGTGTAGGGCACCATATATATATGTTCTCTTCTGTTCTCTTTGGTTTTTAAGAGTCCAAGAAGTCATTTTTGTGTTCTAGTTTTTCTAGAGAGAGAGGGACTCCCAAACACTCATTTTTACTCAACACAACTTCATCTCATGATCATCGAGCTTCATTCTAGGATCATTCAAGCATGGAGCATCATCTTCTTCTTGAATAGATAACTTCTACATGCTCTAGACTTCATAGTTTCATTACAAATACATGTATGCATAGGGTTTTAGTCTTTATTGCTTATTAAATGCTTGCTTGTATGGTTAATTGCTTTTATGACATGCTTGGGTATTGATTGTTGGTTGAGATGCATTAATTTGTGATAGCGAGAATTTAGGGCGGTTTTACCCTTCTAGCTAATTCTTCTTGCCTTTGTATTTAGAAAATTGATATCTAGGATTTGCTTTAATTGTAATTATTAATCCTAAATAAGCATGAATGTCTTGACCTAGCATTTTTGCATATTGAATATTCTTGCATATTCACTTAGGTTCCCATTATCTCTTCATTGTTGATTAAGCTTGTGGCTATGTGATTATTGCACAAGGTTGGTGATCCAAAATCACTATTAAGGCTTGTTGGGTAGAGTGAAAGGGTTAGTAACTGGAGGGTTAGACGGGAGGTCAACTTAGGTTGTACACTTTCTCTCAATAGTGGATTTTGAGGATCGTGTGTGGCGCACATATCAGCCCGTGGTTTTTCCCTTTTGGAGGGTTTCCATGTATATATTGTGTGTTGTTATTGTTTTATGTTTGTTGTCTCTTATTTGAACACTTAGTAGAATGGGGTAGAATTGTTAGTATTGATTAATTCGTAAAATTGGTAATCTATCGGACTAAAACCTATTCACCCCCTCTCTAGGTTCTAGACACATACTTTCTAGGGATTTTCAATGGAGAAACATCAACGGCTGTCGATAACGGTGAGATGAAAAAAAGAATTCACTAAGTTGGCGAAAGGATCACACTCAATCTCACCTGCTCTCTTTTGTGCTTAATTGACATTCACCATTTTATGGGTGTTATTATTTGGGTATATTTATACATGCCTAGAACCCTAATTCTTGATGTACAAGTAAGGAAAGTTCTCAAAATTAAATGAACCTCTAACTTATTGAAGTCGTGTTTCTTTTTTCCTTATCTTTTGTTGATTGTGTTTCGATTGTACTGGACTTCCTGCCTGGTCTAGACTTCGATATCTATTAGGAAACTTACCTCTTCATCAAAATATTCTTCTAGACACCTTGTGTTAAGTAGGATTTATTCTCTATGTGATTTGATTCGTGACTTCATTAATTCTGAACGATGTCCACGTGACACGTATTCGACCATCTGCTGAACCCGACCAGACCCGATTTTCCCCGATCAGTGGTCTCACCCGATCACGGCCTTTACCCGACCATCTTGACAACCCTGATCGAGTTTTCTTGGTTTGGAGGTTTGTCGAGTGTTCTTTGGCCAACTTGGGTTTATTCGATCATGTTTCTTTCTAGTGACGTGGCATCTCCGACCCTTATCTTTTGCTATTATGTCACATCGTCTAATTTTTACCAATAACAATACCCTCTTAAACATACGAGACCAAGTATCTTGTTCCAAATGGACTTTACTTGGCGAAGTGTATTTCATTTGTTTCTTTTTTTTTTGTTGTCTTGTAGCCCATTAATGTGCATTTATTGCTTTAAAGCTAAGTGTCGATGTCAATCACACCTATTTCAGCTGACACAATCATTTAGCCATCATTTTGAATTTCGATCGGTATGACTTTCGGTTTGCATGCACCTACTTCTACTCTCATCTGGTGATGTGTGTATACTCTGATGACGTCATCTACTTCTATATATGATTCGAAACTCTTTATTTCATTCTCACGCTTTTACAGATTTTCTTCACAGAAAGCCCTAATCTTTCTTTCTTTTTTAAACTTTCACTCTCTTTCGCTTCCTTTCCTCATTTACGAACCGTTTGTGTTTGCATTGCTTCAATCCATATCCAAGGTATGGATCCAACTCTCCGCTATAGGTATTTTGAACTTTTCATGATGCTATTGAGGCTGGGGATAATGAGAATATCACTAGGCTTGAATCCATACTTTGGGGTCACTTCATGCATATACCCCTTCATTTAAACCCATTGCTTTAAATATAGATTATTTTGTGGCTCATCCTGAGTTTTTCCCTTTATTTGTTAACTCTTCTGGTTTTAATTATGTTGATGTTTGCCCAGATATGTCGAAGACAACTAGTACAAGACAAACTACCAGAGGTTCACCCAAAGAAACCGTCCATCTAGCAAACAACTTGAAGATAGTTTCCCAGACATTAAAGATGAATAAGGTCCCGAGGGAACGACTGACACACATGCTAAGGTTTACAATAGATAAACGTGGTGACAGATGATGAGCTTGAGAAGTTTAGCGATCGATTCAACCTTTCACTTTCGGTGCAACTGTCTCGCAGTGACGACCATGCTGTATGGAATCCCTCTTCCGGTTCGGGTACTGTTTATGTGGCCATGTTGTCCTCTGGGGTCACTCTCCTTATTCCTTTCATTGCCCGATTTTTGGCAGACATAGGGATTGCCCACGCTCAATTGATCCCTAACTCGTACCGGGTGCTGATCAGCTTATAGCACTTGTGGAAGAAAATCGGGCCAAGCATCCCATGACCCCTCAGGAGATACATAATTTTTATACCTTGGGGCGATCAGATACCAGAGGTACTTTTTATCTTCAGTCGACCTCCTCGAGCAGCTAGATTCCCCACAGCTACAAGGAAAAGCCTACCCCTCTTACACATAAGGACCGTAAATGTTTTATCTGGGGGCTCCCTTCGTCAAACAGATATTGAAAGAATAGTTGGCTTTTTGTTAGCGGCAATTGGGGCGAGATCGTGGTTGTTGATGCTAACCACTGGTTGGCTCGGAGCAGTGATCCAGGGCATTTTTATTGTCTCGAGTTATAGAACAAAACTGCGTCTGTGATGACCAGGGAGTAGGCCAATACTGTTGTCAAGGCGGCTCAGACCTCTTAAGAGGTCAGAGATCGTTGCAATTTGTACTCAGAAAAGGAGTTGATCGAGTTGAGACTTTTTCCTGAGATTTTTGCTCGGTGAAAGTGTTGTAGGTTCTTGTTTCTTTATTCTTAAACGCTTTTGTTATATATATATATATATGTGTGTGTGTGTGTGTGTGTGTGTGTTCTTACCGCTTTTATATTTTATCTTAATTAATATATGGGGAGGTCGAACCCACGACCTCTTTGAGGTAGGTTTGTAGGGTTTATCGGTGACTCAATCAATATAATATTACTTTTAGTTCAAAATTAATAATGACCTTTATTATTGGTTTATAAAAAAAAGTTGTATAATGAAAACGACCTTTTATTTTTATTTTTGAGAAAAAAAATGAGATTTTATTAAGTTTTGATAATTTAATATATTGATGAATACTTTTTGAAAACTGATTGATAATTTTTACTAAACAACTCTTAACATTTATAAAAAAACCATTGAAAATATTTAACTAAATAATATTGGTTTAAAATAAGAAAATATTGGTTCTGTTTAACTAAATAATATTAGAAATAATTTCTTCTGCTTACAAGTTAAAACCGTCGATTCATGTAACGACTGGTAGAAGTATAAACCCTCTAAAGCTTTGTTTGGGAGAGCTTCTTCAAGTAGATCTTTTAGGAGTAGATCTTTTAAAGTAGACCTTTTACAAGTAGAACTTTTAATAGGAAGATGTTGGTCGTTTGAAAAACTTTTTTAAATGATAAAATTACCAAAATATTAAAAAACTATTTTAAATGATAGGGTTACATTACACATTTTAGTGTTATTAAAAAAAGCTCAAAAAAATCTAATTGGAAAAGCCTAAAATTTGAGCTTCTCCAAGTAGACGTAAAATAGTTTTTTTTAATCATCTAAAAGCTCTACTGAGTGACAACCAAAAGATTTTTTTTTTTAAAATGAGTTTTTTTAATTAAAAAAAAACTCTTTTAACCAGTAGACAAGCTCTTCCAAACGGGCACTAAATGCTCAAAGTTTTGAAAAAAAAACCTATGTTTACGCTTTAAACCAATTAGACCAATTAGGATTTGAGCAAGATTATTATTGGAAAATTTTATGATAAACACACATTTTGAGAAGCTTAAAAGGATTCTAGATGCTTCGTCAATTGTGGTCTCATTTCAATTTTCATTCTTGCAACTCATTTAAACCATTATACTACTCATTTCAATTTTCATTCAGCATAAGCAAAGGATTCAATTCATTAAATCCTTATAGGATTCGTAGAGTTTGTTGTTGGGAATTTGAATCGATGAATGCGAAAGCGACATGCCTAATATTCACCCATAACATAAAAATTAACGTCTACTGTAGAAAAATAAGATGAGAGAAAATATAAACTAATCACACAACACAAGTTATACATGGAAACCTTAAATCAAGGATGCAAAGGCCGGACCGTCAGGACGACAGAGAAAGTTTCACTATATGATAAATTGTTACAATCATATATTCTAGGATTCTCTCTCTCACAGCCCAAACCCCGAACTCCTGAACCTTACCAAGTCCCTAAGCTCACAACCAAGATATTCCCTGGGGTCTCTCACGAATCTCACCACTCTCTGGTGTTACAAATGTTTCTTTGACTCCACACAAATAACCTAATTCCAATGTTTTATTTATACCCAAACAAGACTACGGTTAGGTTTCGGTTCTGGTTTCCCGGTTCTAGACAGTTCGGTTTCTTAACATTAAAAATCAAAATCCCTAATCCCTTTCATGGCTTCACCACAATATCACACAAATCATCATAGATCACAAATATCATATTCCCATATCCCTTTCATCACACAAAGTCACAAATCAACCCCAAATCACCCAAATAACAAATCAACCCCAAAATCTAAATTACCTACAACCACTAGAGATTGAAGAGAGAGATCAAGGAAAATATATCAAAGAAAGGAATAGAGATAGGGGGTTTTATAAGGAGATTGCAGGTAATAAATCGATCAAAGAAGAGACTGCAGGTAATAAATCGATCGAAGAAGAGATCGCAGGAGACAAATCGTTGTCACTTGATCTGAGATTCTAGGTGGAACATTTAAAAGAAAGTAAGAGAGACAAAAAAAAAGAAGAAATAGAGAAAGAAAGAAAGAGAGAGATCAAAGAAAGAAAAAAGAAAGAAAGAGAGATTTGAGATGTCTGAGATTTGAAGAAAGAAAGAGAGAGAGAAAGAAAGACTGAAAGAATCAACGGAGAAAAGAAAAGAATTAATAAATAAAAAAATAATTGACTGTAACTGGCGGTTCCAAAACCGAAACCGAACCGTTGTGGAACCGAACCGTCAATTCCAGGCCAATTTTATTTTTTTAAAGGAACCGGAACCTTACGGCTCACGATTCCGATTTTTTTCCCACAGTCACAGTTTGGTTTCACGGTTTAAATTGAACCGCAGGTCATGTCTATTTATACTTGTTATAGGGAGCTTAGAATAACAAGGAAATCCATCTTCTACACATACAAGACTAACTTGTTCCACATAAATATTATTCCCTTTTATGACAAGTCTTCCTATAAAGAGAAATCATTTTTCTTCAAGCACAAAAACTTCCAAAATATTTACTTTCCTTTTCCGCTGAAGATTTTTCGTTTCATGTATACTTATGATTGACTACAATTCGAGTCACGGTTGTGCACCTGCTTCCTAAATCATTACAAGTCACCTGAACTTATATCGCTCAGAAAATTATGATCCATGTGCCACGTTGAAACCATTTCAATTTTTCTTTGTCTTTAAACCTCCCTCAAACACCAACTCCAACTTTCAAACATTTTCCCACGTCTTCAGGAAGTTTCACATTAGTTGAGTCTCATTTGGTTTATACTGGGTTCACTTGAGAATAAAAACCAAAACCTAACATATGTTGTTGTTTTAGTTTCTATTGCTGCATATAATCAAGTATCCACGATTGCAGTATTCCCGCCTATCAATTTTACAACTTCTTTTGTTGTTGAGGAAGATACAATTGGGATTGAGAGCTGAAGCACATGAAAATGAGAAAGTTGAAAAGGGTGGGTTTTGTCATCAATAAGGAAATTGGAAATTGGAAATTGGAAATTGAAAAGGTTGTTACTTCAATCACTCTTCCTCTCGTCACTCAAATAATGATGATTAACCCTTTAAAAGGCAACAAATGACGTATCATACTTATTTGCTAAGTATGTACAGTCAAATGTTAAAAAATCTCCAAATTCCTTAGACAAAGATCTCTCATTATCGATAAGCACATCGTTGAGATGCCTAGCAAAAGATATTTACATTTTGTTCTACCTCGCAAGAGCACGAGTCAAGAGCTAGTATAGGAAAAAGTAAGGGTATCGTTCCGCACTAGTTTGGCTAATACGAATATGTGTGTCTGTGTGTTATTGTACGGAAAAGTAAATAAAACAATGAAACATAAATTATATACAATTGTATTTACAAGGATAAGATAGAATAGAGAGATATGGGAAGTAAATGGTTACACTAAGAAGATGACTCAACTATAACAATCACACAATTTCATACAAACATGCCTATAAATATTAAAAGTCGTGCTCACCTAATTCTTATCAATATTCTCTCTCGAGTAACAAAGCCTATACCCACATGCACTAGTAACCTATCTCTTGATGGTTACCCGAACTGCACACAAGTTCGTTAAGAACTGTGAGACACATTTAGAGACTATACATGCAATGCCTCACATATCTCTACCTTACTCTATGTGTAGTGGACAATCTACTCATGTACATTGCATGCTTCTCCTCTAGGTTCATCACACAACAACCAAAACTCAACTAAGTGTTAGCTAGTCACATAGAAGACTATTCAAACGGTGACTAACCTCAAATGCATTAAGAACTTCAAATGACCACTCAACCATTCAATAAACACATTTAATAAAAGAGGAAACAATGTTAGGTGTACACCAAATCTCTAATGAATGGAAGTACACATCAAAGATGAGACAAGAGATACAAAGAGAAATACCAAAGATAGAAAGAAGAACCCATCCACTATCGGGATTCGAATGCCAGGTTTTTTGATTCTCAAGCGGATGTCTTTACCACTAGACTATAGTGGCGAGACTTTGATCTTCTTGAATGACCGACTCTCTTATAGAAGAGAAAGTTCTCTCATCTTTCCTTATCTCTCTAAATCTTCATAAGATGGATGGCTAAAAATGGAAATAAGCTTACCAAACAACTATATGCATCAATGTTGATTGTTAATCATTAAGACCATTCATTTTAAGTTAGGGGTTCATTCTCTTGATTGAGGAAATCACCGAAATCACCAAAATCAATTCATCGCCCAACCCGGCCAATGGTAAGCAATTGTTTCTCGAAACAAGACCCATTAACCATAAGAATATGGAACCAAGGTGTAATTTAGCATGTAAATGCATCAACCAAACTTCTTCCACTCTTTGGAGCTTATACTCAAACACTCAAATTATTCTAAACATGGTATTTTGGATCATTCACCAACATTCAAACAATCATAGGATGTTAAATTACATTATTCCTACTCTAAATTAATTTACTCTTAATCTCATTCATGCATACATATCAATTTAAAACCTTCACGCACATGAATATCACAATAAGAGATTAAATCATGCGTAAATCAAAGAGTGAAACAAAACCCAAACAAATTTATGAACAAACATATATAAATAGCACAAGTGTAGGTTTACATTATTCTGAATATGGGGATACACATAAAAGAAAACAAGAAAGACAAAAAGAAATGAGTTTAAAGGAGACAACCCTTGAAGAAAACTCCTTCAAGCCCTCACTGATTTCCTAGCTTGTTTTTGGTCCGAAGATTAATCTTTTCTTCTTGTAATCTACTCTAAGATGGATGGAAGAAGTGTAAAAAGGTGGTGGAGATGTATGGTGAGCTCCCATGGAGGAAAAACCTCCATGGTAGCTTGATTCGCTCCTTATTTTATGAAGAAGATGGAGAAGATGAAGAAATGGGAAAAAAGGGTATGTAAGTCGTGGGTCATGAAAGAAGTCTGGTATTTGTAGAATTGGGAGGTTAAGGCATGAATTGGGTGTGAAAGGACAAGATTGCCCTTCAATTTCGGGGTAAAAATGAGTTTTGACTGTGCAAAAGGTGATTTTGGGAGGTTACTTGGGGAAAGTCACTTCCCAAGTCGTTTTTCATCTAGAGAAGAACTTCTAGCTTCGCGCACCATTATGAAAATGGGCATAACTTCCTTCGAATATTAAAATCGCGATTCGCAAAAACCGTTGGTAGATATCCGGGGCTTTCTAGAAATAGGTAGCACATAAACTAGTTTGATATAAGGAGAGAAATATAGCTCCCGAAAGTTGAGTGTATTGCATAAAGAATTTCAATTTCAGCCCTTTAGCTTCTAAAATTCTCCAGTTAAGCTCAATACCTTATTTTAAGGCGTATAACCTACATAAAACTCACAAAACATATTATAAATCAAAATATGCTCGAAAATGAGAACAAATGATAGGAATGAGGACTTCAAATAGGTATAAATATAGTCTGATCAATTACATCTACTAATTTACCCAAAACACATTCTTTAATCGATCTTTTTCATTTAAATCCATTCTATAGAAAAAATTTAATTGTCACCTTGCTTTCTTTTTTTTTTTTGAATAGCATTAGTTACTGTCTCCCAGTCAAAAAAGCCTTATTGTATTAAGATAATTTCGACAATCTTTCTAAAAAAAAAAAAATTGCATGGCCATCTACTTCAACCATGAAAATAGTAAAAAATATATATTTGGTCATATCTTAGCTCTATCGTTGGATTGCAACTATCTTTTCACAGGTTCTTTACCATTCTATCATATTTGAATGACCGTAATTTGCCTAGAAATTTTCTCCACTTGCCATAAAGGAATACAAATGTTCCGTTTCAATTGTTTAATCTCATAAATCTTTGAATCAAATTTTATTAATTTTCTTGATATATTTAAAATATATAAAAAAAACTATATTAAACAAAATTTTATATTTTTTTAACAAAATTTATTTATTTATTTTATAACAAGTTTATTATCATACAAAAATAAAATATAACATGTTTATGATTATGTATTAAATAAAAAAATAATTTATTTTTAAAACATTTTAAATATTTATTTTTATCATTTTATACGGCCACAAGACTTTTTACTTATAATTCTTACTTTAAAAATCAGTTTACCAAATATTTATCCAAAAACAATTCACCCACATCAGAATAAAAAACAACTTTCCCCAAAAGACAATAATATCATACCGGACCTTAGAATCAACAAGATTGTTAAAAAAAAAATAGACAATATCAATTCGACCCGAGATTTGTTAATACAAGATTGGCTAAGACTTGACTCCTGATGTCACCGGTTCAATTATTGTCCTCTTCCCTAATCCAAATTTATCGTAATAGTTCAGAAAAAAAAAGTGTTAAAAACTAATGCAATATTATATGCATATGATATTTGATAAATGTGAGGCTCTGTAATCACATGACTTTCAACAAGTTTTGGGAAGTCCAAAAGATGACTTGCAGCTGCATATAAAGAAATCAAAGCCGTACAAAAATTGTTATAACTTCAACCTGAAATAGCAGGATATTATTATTAATGCTCATTACACCACTTAAATCTTTAAATAAAAAAATAAAAAAAATTTAAGCAATTTTCTCATCCTTTCTCCATCCAAAAGTAGGAATCTGACTTCTGTACCAGAACCTTCTGGTCTCGCTTGCTTGATATTATCGTAAATAAATTGAATAGTGTTCTGGTCTCACTTGTGATGTCGAGAAGCCTCCAGCAGAAGCTTATCCATGAATTGACATTTCTTGTTGAATCCCCATCCAGGGTTGCTCTGCATTGAAAATTTTGTTCAATTGATAAGTTTTTAAGTGTTGCATTCCAGACCACGTGGTTATATAAAATGTAACCAGGTGGTCATTCCAAATTGCTAGACAAGTTGTAATGTTTTCTATTTCCTGCTTGTTTTTCCTCCTACTCAAGTTTTTTAAATTTTAAACAAGAAAAACATTTAAGAAAACATCAAAAACTAAATATATAGAACAAGAAAATCCAGGTTTGCAGTCATACACTCATGCACAATGTTGCAAAGAGAAATGTCGTGACAAAAATTTACAGACCTTATAAATAATGTGTACGTACTTTATTTACAAAACATTCATTTCAACAAATATAAAATTTTCAAATAACTGTACATTCTTGAAAGGGGCTGTGTAATATATATAGTTTAGATAAACAAACAAACACCCTCTAAAGAAAGGTTAACAAAAGGTTGATTGGCGCCTAAACTATCACACTCCCAATCGGTTTCAGTGGCCATCAAAACATGCGCGATGGGAATTTTTTTTTTTGGAAAACATGTTGTACATGAAGGGTACATCTAAACTAAATTAGCATCAATTATTATCCTATAGCAGTCATTGCAATTTTAAGTTTTAACATAATTTAAATGACTGATGGCATCAAATGACAATGACATTTGTTATATATAAATATATTCTTTAATAACAAACCAAAAAGTATGTTAAAGAAAGATAAGTGGCTTCCTATAAGCACAAGCCCACAAGGGATACAAGGTGAGCCTAACTCATGACTAGGTTCAGAATGATGAAAAACGCTAACTGGTCCCTGGCATATTGCCCATCTTGTTAGGCCAAAATGCTCAACCACCAAGATCACAACCATACCATTCCCTTGTCAAAAAATCATAAATGGACGAACTTTGAAATAATTAATAAAGCATGCCAGCAAACACAATTTCCATACCAAATCAACTTAAAATGAAGTTAATGTTCTTGATGGCAAAATTAACCTGAAGAGAAAGAACTGCACGATTAGCAAACCGCTTCATAGAAGCAGGTGCACTTTCGGGAATAGTTTTTGCAACTCTTTCCAACTCCTCTTGTTGTTTCTTCGCAGTCACCCTATCAGGTCCACTGTAGTGATGGACAATCTCTTTCAATAATGGTACTCTCTCCATTACTTCATTGATAGCATCCTAAAAGAGCAAGAGAGATACGTACAGACAATTGCTTATGAAAGATAAAAAAAAATTAATGATTGAAAGAGAATTTATAAAGAAGGATAAGAAAATAAATAACTCCTAGTTATAGACACGGGCTCAAAATATGCAAATCTCAAGGCAAAGATCTGTACAGGCTCATAAGTCATAAGAACCCCAATATAAAGATATTTTTGAGGTATTGTTTCCAGGTTCTTCCAGATATGCTTCTTGTCTTATCCATTCAGTAGACATAGGTTATAGGTATCAACTCATATTTCACATGTTTGGCTCCTTCATTACATGGGATCAGGGGAAAGAGAGAACAATGAACAATTGAATGACATAGAGACAGGGACAAGCAAAGAAGGACAATACTTCTTTCTATAATCATATGACACCAAGATTTGTCTTTCTTGATTTTGTCTTCTATCATTTTATCTTGATTGACATCCACTATAATAGATTTTAATTCCTCATATATTCACCTTCATTATTCGAAAATGGCTCTCCCCCTAAAAATCAACTTTTGTGCCTGATCATTCTACATAGCCTGGTATATTAAAGAGCAGTAGTTGGGTGTGATGCAGATGCAGATGCAAATGCAATAACAATGTCTTGTAAATGGACACTTTATTTTCTAGAAAACATCCATGGGGGATGCGGTTGCAGCCATACTTACAAGTTCTTGTTTCATCATATTGCACACCACAATAAAAATATACACATATGAATCAAGCTTATATTCTCCTATTCTATTTTATTTGTCATGTAATGAACTTACTCAATGTGAGTTTGTATCAATTAGAAATAATATTACCAAGAAATGTTGCTGAGTGCACAACTAAAATTTCAACACTTTCTTTTATTAGAAACAAAAGACAAAGTTATATATTAAAAAATAAAGGAAAGATATACAAGAAGTGAACAAGCTGCCATGGAAAACTAAAATCTCACCATTGACTAACATCAATTTAAACAGTGTTCCATGATCAAGGAAAACTTCACAATTTGTTTAGTAAGACTGTAAAACATCCAATTTAAAAATTGAAAAGGTGTCATTTATGTGGTGTTACAGCATAAGCCTAACATGACTTTGGCATCCTAGTCTGTGAAACTAACCTCAGTCTTGAATCTCTTGATATTGTGATGAAAGATAATAAAGTTACAGTATACATTTGTTTTCGAAGATAGGTCCTAATCATGTTTCAGAAACTCAAAATATTACTCGATATCTTTCATTTGTAGATTAACTAAATAAGCAGGAGAAAGATGGTGATATCAAAAACAATAAAAGCTCATTCTAAAATCTATATATATAAAAAAAAAGTTAACTGCAGGAGGGATTAATGCAGCAAACAAAAAGGGAAACATGAAGACTATTGACATTCTTTTCAATAACTGCACTGAAAAAGCTAACTCTCCCTAACAAGTTTTAAGTAGAAACCGTTATATAATGATTAGATGTCAACCTATAGTAAAAATGTCACTAGCCATAGATATTTCGTTACAAATTACAATATGTTGATCTTTGTCGAACTATTAAATATAAAATGTCAAAACAGGGAGGTGGTGAAAAGAGAGTACCTCCCACTCTCCATGACTTTCTATTCCCTCGTATGCCATCAAGAACGGTTTCATCTTTTCAAGTGCATCCCGAAGAGAAATAGGTGGTTCTTCATCGATATCTGGGTTTGTCTCGAAATCTCCCATCAAATACTCTGGCTCACACTCAATCTGAAACAAATAACCCACATTTTAAAATCAGTAAACCACAAACCAATCAGAAACCCAACAAAACAATGCCAATGCAAATTTATCGAAATTCTCTGACCATATAATTGGTATGCAAAGCATCTATATAGGCGTCATCCATAGGAGAAGGAAGTATACGATCACTCATCTCCTCGAAGCCTTCAACTAACATATTCATATTTTCAACTCCAATTTTGTTAGCCAACTTCTCTCCATCTGCATTGTCTCCCAAATACAAACCCGAACCGTCATCATCATCATCATCATCCTCCATATCCCTTCTACGAAAATCTCCCCTTCCTCCTCTCCCTCTACCTCTGCCTCTACCTCTCCCTCGGCCTCTACCGGGACTGGTACCGAGACCAGGACCAGGGCTGCTGCTAATCTCCTCTCTTTCACCGTCGCCGCCCTGCGATAAAATCCTCATCGTGTGTTTCACCGCATCTTCCTTGCACAGCTTCGGCTGGGCCGAGGCGGCGTCCGCTTCCGAGCGGGTTCGGGCTCTGATATGGCGATTTTCTTCCTTGATTGGAGGAGTGGAGACCGGCGGCGGCGGTTGTTGTTTGGCGCCGACCTTTCCACGGCCGGCGCCAGGAAACAACGAGCGTAAGCTTGATGGGAGGTTGGGCACACTCGGTTGAGTCGACTCAGTTGGTTGCCTAGAGTGGTCTGACTCGGAGACGGATCGGCCACGGCCAGCGCCAGCGCCGTCTTTAGCTGAGGAAATGAATGAGGAAAAAGAAGGGAGGACCTGAGAGGAAGGGACGGCGGGCCTGCCTCGGCCGTGGCCGAGTCCACTCGGTGGTGGGTCGGGTTTTGATTCAGTATCGGGTTGACCTGGAGCTGTAGGTTTGTTGGCAGTGAACTGGAAAGAACTGGAGGGGACTCCACGGCCACGGCCTCGGCCTGAACCGGAGCAGAAGGAAAAGGATGATTTGAGCGAAAACGGTGTAGTGGAGTTGAGAAATTGGTTAGGGTTATTGATTCTTCTACCGATTGCTCCTCTCATTTCGAATTCTTACTATAATGATCTTAGGGTTTTGCAGGAGTGACCAACACAAACTCAAGCGATACCGTTTTGGGTTTTACGCTACTGGAACAGTCGCGCTGAATTGCTGTATTCCATTTTCAGTAATTATAAATTAAATTAAATTTATTTTTTACCTATGTTGTTTTAGGCGATTATCAATTTGATACCTAACTATTTTAAAATGTCACTTTGTGATTTGTGTTTACATTTTTTACTCCCATCACACTGTCCATAACGTTCTTAAAATAAATCAAATTCGTCTTTCAATTTAACGGTTTCAAATTTATTTTTGTTTTTTTAATACATTTTCCTTCCCAATAGTGAAATATGGCACAATCATAAAAATAGCTTAATTTTTTAAAATAATAATAATATATATATATATATATATGTTTTAACATAAATACATAATTATCACAACTACAAGAAGACTTGGACCTTATTTTGATGATATATTTCAATAAAATGATGAGGTTATTTTTGGTTGATGGAATTAGAGTAGGAACTAGGAAAAGGGAGCCCTTTCCTTGCTTGTATAATCTCTAATCAACCATTCAATCATAAATTTCCGATTCTATCAAAATGTCTTAAAATCATTTCTACATACGAGATTTTCTCTTTATAATCCAATTATATCTTTTCACACCCTTTTTCTAAAGACACCCCGCCATTAAAACTTAAATTTTATAAAATTCTAAAACACTTCATTTTTTTTCCAAAATTATAAAAATTAACCTTTTAACTTTTTAACACTCATTTTTACCGCATTGTGATATCTCACTCTAACCCAACAAAAAAAAAACAATGGTCAAATAATCCTCAACAACACCACCTAACAAATGATTTAAAACCGAAAAAGAAAAGAAAAGAAAAGAAAAAACACAAGCCAAATTACAAATTCTATTAAAAATAAAAACTTTTTACATCCAACACATTATAATATATTTGTATTGCATTAGGGTTCGGGTGGTGTGTTGCAAACTTATATAAGCATATAATATATATACACTAAAACCTCGATAAATGAATATTTGATAACCTAATAACCGCGCTTAAATAATAAAATCTTTCGGTCCCAACTCGAGCCTGTGTAGCTTATTTGGTTAGGGTTTTTGGAAAACCTCTATCGGTAAAAGATCTAATTGCAATAGATCTATTAGAAATAAAGTTTTTTTAAAAAATAAATTATAATTATTTGGTTGGTAGATTTTTTTTTTTAAAAAAAATCTATTTGAAAAAATACATCTCCATAAGCTTTTGCTTAGTAGAGATTTAAACTCTATTAGCTCTACTCAATTTAAAATAGACGATCTCAAAAACCCAACCAAACAACTCTAAAAAAACTCAAATAGACGTTTGTAGATTTTTTGAGACAGTAGAAAACTCAACCAAACAAGCACTAAATTAATAACTTCACTAAATGCATAAGATTATATATATATATATATATATATATATATATAATATTATATAAATTAATAATTGATTAAATATATAAAAAATATAACACTTAAAAAATTCATAATACATAATACATATCACTAAACTTTTAACATAACAACTTCCCTTCAAAAAAAAAAAACTTAACAACTTCTATTTTTTTCAATTCAAATCTTTCTTAAAATATACATATTGAGTCGTTTGTCTTTTCTTTATACTAAAACCGAACTCAATCTGATACACCATATTTGGTATTATTTTATGTTATTACTGCTTTAAAGGCCTCTTTTGAATAAACACTTGGCAAAACACTGTTGTCATTTGGATTATGATCATCGGTAGGCGTATTCATTACCCCTTGAATAATTTTTTCATCAGTAGACGAATCCATCACTATATCATTTTCATTATGATAATTCAAAAGGTAATCAACATCCATCACATTTCTATAATGTAAACCAGAAACAGTTTCACTTAATATATCGATGTCTTATCTTCATCAACTTGTGGTTTAGAAACCATATCTTCATCTGAACGGATCTTGCAATGTCGAAAACAATTTACAATGGTTGTTGTTCCAAGCCGTATTAATAAATTTCATAGCATTCAATATTATATTTTTTTTATTTGTTTCTCCTACCTCGTAGCCCTCCAAGATGCTAGAATAGAAACGATTTCGATAATGAATTTGTAGTACGTTTAATTTTGGTATTATATGCATGTTAGCATGTACTTATTAATTTTTATATATCTACTTTTATGAATGTACATTAATTTTTTGGCATTGTATACATGTACTTATTAATGTTTATGTATATACATAAGTAAGTATTTATTAACTTCAATGTACATATGTATTTTGGTCGAAAATATGTATAACACATGTACAAGTAAAAACATAAAACTTAAAAAAAAAGTAGTAAAAACATTAAACTCTTTTTAAATTGATTAATTAATAAATTATTAATGTATCGATAAATAAATAACCCCTTTAAAATGCACCATTTAGTGTCATCGGACAAAAATACCCCGAACTGTTGAAAAGATAGAAAGTTGTCGATTTGTTAGTATGAAAAAAGATTTGTTAGAGTGAGAAAGAGACCGACGACAACAAAATCGACGACGAAGTGACTGGAACGTGAACGGGAATACACCATATTTGTTGCGATTGACAAAGGTAATTTATGTTTGTTTTTTTTTTCTGGATTTTGTAGTTGATAACTTGCCATTGCATGTTAGACTTGTGTTTTGTTGATTCAATTAGTAGATTAGGGTTGAAAACGAGATCTGATAATGGTTGTGGTTGTGGTTTAGGTTAGGGTTTGAAATTAGGTATAATATATGATGAAGAAGATGAAATTATGGGTATCGATGAACTGTAATTTTGAGCAATTTTTAAATCAAGATTTTTTTTAGCGAAATAGAGGTTTTTTGGAACTAGATCGAGGATTTGTAAGTAAGAATCGAGAATATTTTTTAAAGAATCGAGCATATTTTTCAAACGATCGAGGTTATTTTCAAACGATCGAGAATATATTTCATAGAACCGAGTTTTTTCCAGTTTACTTATATATTGTTTATGTGACATTGCAGATGAAGAGCATGTTAAAGGATTTCCTTAAAACTCTAGAGGGAGATTGGTTCAAGGGAAAATTGACTCTATACGACCATTTTGAAGCCCTTGCCCGTAAAGACGATGCATTGAATCGGGTCCTGAAAGATTTTACTGCTGAGGATTAGTATTAGATCTTGGCGTTCTGTTTTGTGCATTTCATATCGATACACCAGGAAATGAAGTTTTCTGGTGGTGTTATTCATCAGCTGCTGTTGCGGGAGTTGGGCCATGACGGGCCAACAGATGAGATATGGTTCATTTTAGGGAACAATGTGGTGAGGTTTTCGATGGTGAAATTTTGCCTCATCACCGGATTACGTTTTAGAGCTGTACCTGACACTGGTGTGTATGTTGCAGTGGAGAATGACATACATCAGCGGTACTTTCCTAGAGCCGATGAGGTATTGTTAGAGGAGTTGAGGGTTGTTCTTACCCTCAGAGAGTTTTGTAAGGCATACGATACTGTGAAGTTGTGCCTCATATACATGCTGAACTGAATATTGATAGGGGTGGATGAGAGATTCAAGATTCCGGTTTGACAGTTTCGGTGGGTGGAGGACATCACTGCCTTCGATGCTTTCCCATGGGGTACCCACGTATATAGGCATTCTATTTTGTCATTCAAGCGTGTGTTACCCCGGCGACGTGAGGAGAGAGGCCATCAGTCACATGGCGATGTTGTACATACCGTTGAGGGGTACAACATTTACGGTCTGTCGCATGCCCTCTTGGTAAGAACTTTGAATTACAAAATGGGCTTTATATTTCTTTGCCTAAATTTTTTGGATTCTAACTGTACTTATCTTTGATGCACATATTTGCTTTCGAGGTGATCCCCCAGTTGGGCGTCTATTTCGACACTCGAAGGATTACAGAGCTTTAGAGCTTTCTCCTCGTATATTGAAGTGGGAGTTGACAAAACAACCTAGAGAGAAGAAGTTGGCCAAGGTTTTCAGTGCTAGGGTATGTATTTAATTTGTTAATCGTTATATTAGCTACTATGTTTACAATGACATTCCTCTAACTAAGTTTTCAGATGTTTATGATGGAGGAAATCGTGCCCACAGCAGTTGAAGAGGGAGCACCGTACTTTGCAGGCCTAAGCGAGGGGGAGAGCCTGTATGTAGAGGATGATAGGGTTCACCTTCCATTTGTCCCTGATCAGACTACTGCTGGCGAGAGCCATGGAGATGGTTCAGATGAGGATGAGGAGGAGGATGAGGATGAGGAGGAGGGTGGGGGAGGGAGGCACAGTGATACGGAGGCTTCTGACCCATCGGGCCCGAGTTTCAGTGCCATGGACACTGACAGATCTACGTCGTCTCCTCGACAAGTGAGGCATAGAAGGGTTCGGTTTACCAACCCTTGACCTGGTGCATCTAGAGGGGATTTCCATGCAGGCATTGGACGTGATGTGGAGGTAAGTTGAGATGATAGTTCCGTTTTTATTAACGCGCTCTGTAGAGTGTTTTAGTACTAACAATGTTGACATGAATTCAGGCCCCATAGGAAAATCAGTTCAATGAGTTGTATGAAGCCCTCCGGAAGAGTGAGTTTGATCTACAGCAGTAGCACCAGGAGTTGCTGGATATGATCCGGAAGAGTGAGGAGGATCGACAGGAGCAACATCGAGAGTTGCTTGCATTGATCGGGGGGCTTCAGGGCTTCAGAACGCATACGCATCGAGATGTTCCACCTAGTCCTGATCCAGACTTTACTCCCGGAGACATGACAAGTGGGTATACCGGGGGGACAGACATGACTGGTGGATGTCGGGAGGATCCACATACCGGAGAGGCAGTTCCAGAGAGTGAGGCTCACCACCGTACCGGAGATATAGGGCCTGTTACACGTACAACAGCAGGCTTATTAGTGGAGTGACAATCGGCCCCTCCGATAGAGCAGCAGACTCCCCATCCACCTCTCCCATCGGTCGAACAGTAACCTCCCCCTCCACATCCCCCATCGGTCAAGCCTCAACCTCCCCATTCACCGCCCCCATCGATCGAGCAGCAACCTCTCCCTCCACCACCCTTATTGATCGATCGACAACCGCCCCCTCTACCCCCTAGATCCATCCAGCCTCAGAGGGAACAAACCTTCTCATCGCACCACACCCCAAAGGGGGGAGTTCGACTGGAGAGGCGCGTACTGAAGCTCGGTTGGCAGTTGCTCAGCCCGTACATAAATCCCTACTGACCAAAGAGGGCGGGGATAATACTTTAGTCTTCGGACCACGTTTTTGATCCTCACGGACTGGTGGACGGTGACCAGTTGAAGACTTATCTAGCCTTCAAGAAGAACCTAAACGGGGAAACGTAAGTAATTTTTTTTCTATTAAAGTCGCTGGTTTTCTTCTGTTCAATTAAATATTTGTGTTGCTAATGGGAAATTAATGCAGACATGATATGGATGTGCTGGAAACAGTTGATGATGCATGGTTCCATCGGATGCAGACCAACTTCATGGAGTTGAACGACGAGGTACGACGAACCAGGCATTTTCTATATAATGTTTGTTTTAGATATGATACACTCATAACACATTATTACGTGTAAATACTCCCAGCATATGGACGCGTACCTCCATATTCTTCCGAAACGTCATCGAGCATTCCCGACTGCGTACAACTAGATGATCAATATATTGGATACGTAATTTTTTTGTAAGTATTCCACAAAAGTCATGATTATGTATGTTTTTAAATTAGTTTGTAAAACAATACTATTTTTTTGTTGATGAAATGTTTGTAAAGTCATATATTGAGGTCCAATACAGGAGAATGATGCCTCGTGATGCTCATGGGGAGATCACCACAGCGCGGTGGAATATGCTGAGGTCCTGGTGGACCAATGAGGACCTTACAACGGTGTCTGGTGGTGCCTCGATTGGAAGCCGTCCGTGGCACGAGGTTGACACGGTAAGTGTTACTTGTTTTGTAATTTTTTGTTATAAATGGATTTGTACATCCTAATACCTTCTTGTTACATTTACAAGTCCTGATACCGTGCAACATTGGGTGCCAACATTGGGTGCCAACATTGGCTATTGGTAACTGTCGACCTCACCCGCAAGACGATGTTCATTGTTGACCCCTGGAGCCAGGATGTTACAGTGAATATCCGGAAGCAGCAGGTAGCCCCTTGCATTGGTTTTTGCCCTCGATGTTGCATCAGGCCGGTTTTTATACTGCACTATCCCCTGACCGTGAGATGTTCCCTAAAAAGAATAAGCCCTTCTCAGTCAGCGTGGTGACCGTAACCAGTGTCCCCCAGTAAAAGAAATCGTAATACATTTTGTTTTCATTTACTTTGAGATTGAGTTATTAAAAGATTATTGTTGTATTAATGCAAGTTAATGTGTCCAACTGTAGAGGTAATTATGGTCCCCACACATTGAGATTGATTGAGTACATTCTGGCGGACATAAAGGATTTCGATTGGTCAGAAGACGATATGGAGATCATTCAGGAGAAGATGACGGTTGAGATTTTTTCAAACTCCCGGCCCGTTTAGTTTTATGTAGTAATTCTTCTGTATATGTACCCTTTTTTGTATAAAAATGTTTACATTGATTTTTTTTTAAATATTTGTTTCCTTTTCAACTATCATAAATCACAAGTGTAACACTAATTGGAAATCCTATTTCATTAAAATTGAAATTAAGTTATTGAACAGGTCATACGAGTACAAAATTTCACAATGTTATCATCATAACGCCTAAAATCATTCCACGGTTGAGTCTCTGGTAGGGGACGTCTGTCTGTTGTGGCCAACTATATGACAGATGCTACACTTGTGTCTGTATTCCTTAGGAACAACTCTGCTCAGACCTTCATCAATCAAAGTTGGGTTAGAACATCTCCTAGAATTATGTCCTGGTTGTCCACATCTTCTACAGTTTTTTGTAGTTGTCCTCTCCGAAGACGATATATGTCGACCCGCCCTTGGCCGGCCTGCTTGTCTCCTGGAGATTGGATTCAAAACCACCCTCTCAGCGATGTCAGATGGCACAACCCAAGTGGAAGGGTGTCTAACCGACAAAATAGAATCGAGTACAAGTCAATAAGTGTCTGTCTCTTGTAGAAGTCCACACACAGGGATGTGAAATCCATGTTTCAGTCTCCTTAAAAACAATGAAAACAATGAGATTCATGTTGCAGTAATATTAATCGTACACTAAAACGTATGATGTACCTTGCGGCAGCAGCGCGTGACAACATGGAAGCTAAACCATTTGGAATTGTTGCATGTGCAGGTCTTTTCGAGCTAAGTCAACGGTCCATTATTTTCCAGATCGCTTCACAGAGAATATGTTCTAGTCAACTGGATTTAGGGTCAGAAAATTGCATTTTTCCACGTGTTTCAGGATCACAAAATGTGCTGCGTCGGTCAACTGATGACACATGGACTGTGCAGCGCTATGACGATCGTGAAACCAACGTTGTAGCATATTCCTAATGAACTCTGCCAAAGCCAACATAGGCAATTGTCGTGCAAATTGTAGGCATGACTTTATGCATTCTACAGCATTTGTTGTCATCACTCTGTACCTCCTGTTGGGGCAGTGTACACGGGACCACTTGTGTGGACCAACATCAATTACATAATCATATGTATTCAGATGCAAGTTTCGTAACTCTTCCATGTGTCAGTTATATTCCAACTCGATGTACGCTCTGGCTTCTTTATCCATTATTGCGGGAACATCCTTTTTGTGATATCGCTTTTTAATATTTTTGGAAAATTGCCAGCAACATATGGTATGGGTGGCATAAGGAAACACTTTAGAAATCTCTGCTTCAATGCTTGCATAACTATCAGAAATGAATACCAAATCATTTATATGGCCGAGGGCACCTTTCAAGCAATCCAAAAACCATTCCCATGATATGTTGTTCTCTGAGTCACCGTAGCCAAAAGCAATGGGAAAAATCTGTTCATCCTCATCTTTTGCAATTGCAACAAACATTGTACCCTCGAATCTTCCCTTTAAATGGGTACCATCAATGGCACCCAACGACACCTCCAGAATCCTCTAAGTGAGGCACCCAACGACATGAAAAAGTAGAAGAGTTTACCATCTTCGCCGCACTGAAAGTCAGTGATTATTCCGGGATTTTTTCTTCCAAAAAATAACCGAATGATGGTAGTAGTTAGAAGGTTTCCTCATGCGTTCCATAGGTTAGTGACAACACATAATCGAGAGCTTAATATGCCTTACTGTACATGATTTGAATGCCATACATTGTTTTCATATCGGCAATTATGTCCTTCGGACGCATTAGTCGACCATACTTTTGATGCAATCTAGATGCAACCACTTCTCCAATTATGATTGCACTAGCTTGTCGATGGCGGTGGTGAATCTCCTCTAATGAACAAGTGTGTTCGTTGACAAAACTTCTTATTTGGAAGTATGTCGCTTTATCTCTCCTCACCGCTATTAACTTTCACGTACAGTTGTCCATCAAACAAACCAGATGTAGCATTGTCTTGTTCGACCTTTTCACCTTCCGCTCGAAGTGGTGCCACATTGCAAAATACCCAACCAATCTCTTCAAATCCTTTTTACTAGGAAAAAATTGCCCTTTATATATCATGTTTGTAGGTTCATCTTCTACCAAGTTCCTGCTTCCACTCATACCAAAAGAATATGATTCTGCTCCTGGAATTACCTACGTTATAGCATTGTCAGAATCAGTTTCAGTTACATTAGGCCGGACCTCAAAGGTCCCAGCTATATCTACTGCACTAAAACTACATTTGTGTACACGTCTTGTACGTATTTCTGTTTGGACAGGTTCTTTATCTTCCTCATTGTTCACTACATTATTTACCGGATGTAAATTTACCTCATTAGCCACGTCATGAACTGACCCAAAATTCGGTTCATTTTTCTGCTCATTGAACATCTTATTGTATTGGTGGTTGTATTGCCCAGCATTCATTTCAATTTGACAACCAAAGAACTCGTCCAATTGAGGTACAACTATATAACCATGGTAGGCTATTTCCGGTGGGACACCACACATGTTTTGCTGCTCTTCGTTCCCACTTTTTTCTGTGAACAATTGGTTGCTTCTGCCTGACGATCGAAATTGTTGAGTGTTTCCACGACCAGGGGTATCTTCAGCTATCACATTTGTTGTTGCCTTCTCAATTAGACTAACACATACTTGAGGGATCACCCTATCTTCCCCTAGCATAAACAAAACATCATCATTGTTTCTTATAAATGTGCGACATGTTGTCCCAGGAACGATTGATATAGATTATAGATCAACAATATATTTGTTCACATCGTAATTCATAACGGTTTGCATGATCGACACCAACTTTTCATAAGTCATATTCTTTGACACATACATTCCTTGGTTATCGGAACTGAAAAACCTATGACTTCCATAAGGTAATTGCTCCCATCGACCGTTATAAGATATGACTATTCTCACCCGATCCATTGTCCTGTGAAAATCATCATCACAAACCATTATTAACAAATTAAAATATAAATTAAGTTTACAATTATTAAGAATTAAAAATATTTATTAAGTGTAATGGATCAAGAACATTATCAAAGGGATCGAGCTTTTTAGAAACGGATCGAAAACTTATTATAAGGGATCAACCTTTTTCCAAATGGATCGAGACCTTTTTCAAGGGACCGGGAACATTTTCAAGGGATATAGACATTTTTCAAGGGATCAATAACTTTTTCAAGGGATCAAGACCTTTTTCAAGGGATCGAGAACTTTTTCAATGGATTGAGAATATTCTTCAAATTATCGAGCATTTTTTTGAAATAATCGAGCATTTTTTCCCACATAATCGAGTTTTTTTCAAAATTTATAAAACCTCGGTCTAATAACAAATATGCTCGATTCTTATTTAAATATTCACAGTCACACATTACAAATACTCGGATCTATTAAATGTTCATACATGTTCTTACAACACAGAAATGCATGTAAAAAATCAGAAATGCATGAAAACAGAAAAGATAATACACGAGATCATAAATATTAGTTACTTTCTTGTACAGATTCTGGAACGAGACAACTTTTTTGGAGAGAGATACAAGTTTTCAAACAATTTTTTTTGGAAGATACAGAGGAGTTCAAAAACTTGCCTTTTACAAATAAAACTTTAGGGGCAAATTCGGTAGTTCACCATAATAGATTAATAGGTGTCTTTTAAACTTAAGTTATTAAACTGATGACATCATCACAAAAGACAATAAAAAAGATGACATATCTCACAATTTCTACTATCTAGTTATATAGATATATAGAAAAAATGTTGTAAGGATTGTGTTTAGAGTCTAGAAAAATAATTATTGTGTGTGTTTAGATTTTTTTGTTCTCTTTAATCATTTTAATCAGGATAAAAAAATAGAATAAAATTGTCATATAATAAAAAAAATGGAGTGTATATAGATATTTAGTGTATCAATTACTTTAAAATCGAAAGTATCTTTTCCATTTTGCCCTTGGAAAAAAATTAATGTCCTATTTTTCCCATGTGTTCTCTTTCTCTTTTATCACTGTTGTTGTTCCCGTTCAACACGACACTTCCATCACTGCTAAGAGCATCTTTAACAATATATGCTCTCTAAATTTTAGCTAAAATAGCTAAAATTTAACTAAAAAACTATTTTAGCTAATAACATTTCATGTGATCACTCTAATTATCCTATCTGTTATAGCTCGTCATTAACATTTTAATATTTTTTGTATAATAAATAAATTGACATCATTTTTTAATAAATTATAATACAAAATAAAAAAGAGAAGTTAGAGAGCTTGAAATGGCTCCCTACATTTGGAGTCATTTAGTGGTTCTCAAAAATAGAAAGTCATATAGAGAATCCATTGAAGTGCTCTAAAACCATCAACACTAGTTATTTTAGGTAAGGAGTGGGTTGAGGAAACCCCATTGGAGATGCTATAACATCCTCTATAATCAACATTGACATCGTCTTCCACCATCATTGTTGACATCATCTTTCACCGTCGCCCAAACATCCTAACTCTTCAGCACCAACATGTTTCATATGCAAATATTGTTCATATATATATATATATATTCTTTGGAAAAACTTTAAAACTAACCATAAAATCAGTAGGTTTATTATTTTTATCCAAGATTAACATTTTTATTGTTTCTACCAAAATATCTATTATTTGGACAAAATTTCCCTTCTTTATATATATAAAAAATTCTCCATTTCCTTTTTCGTTTTAAAAAAAACTTTTTTTCTCTATTTTTTTTCTTTTTTTTCTTCTTCTTCCCAAACCTCTAGTATTCTTCTTCTTCTTCCTGTATGTGTTTAATTGTGTTAGACTTGCTCTGATATGTTTAATTGATATTCCATGATGTGTCTGATGTGTTTAATTGATTTTCCATGATGTGTTTAATTGAGTTGTCTTGTGTGTTTAATTGGTCTGGCATGATGTGTTTAATTGAGTTGTCCTTGTGTGTTTAATTGAGTTGTCATAGTGTGTTTAACTGATTTACGCATGGTTTGTTTAGTTAGTCTGCCTTTTGTGTGTTTAATTGGTGTGCACTAGTATGTTTAATTAGGTTACCGTGGTGTGTTTAATTGGCAGCCAAATGTGTTTAATAGGTGGTATGGTGTGTTTAAAGAAATCTGGAAAAATTTCTAGATTTGAATAGATTTGGAATTTTTCAGATTTCCTCATACAAAAAAAAATTAAAACTTTGAAACAATTGATCTCAGTAAATGTTATTTTTTTAGGAAAGAATTTTTGTTTGAACGGAATAAAATTTGGATTTTTTTTTGAAAAAAAAAACATAATGTGAAAAAATAAAAGCACCAAACATACTATGAAAATTTTTTAAAATTAGAAAAACCTGGAATTTTTCTTTAAACAAAATTAAATCTAGAAAAAATTTAACAAACATAATCTGAAAAATTTTCAAAATAAAAAAAAACCAGAAAATTTTCTTTAAACAAAATCAAATCTAGAAAAAAAAAATTAACAAACATAATCTAAAAAAATCTCAAAATAAAAAAAACCTAGAGATCTGGAATTTTTTTACACAAAACAAAATCTAAAAAAATAAAAATAAACAAACAATACACAAACTTAAACACAACTACAACCACCCTTAAAATCAACATCTAACACTCAAAACATAATCTGAAAAATTTTCAAGAAAAAAAACCTATAAATTTTTAAGATCTGGAATTTTTTTCAAACAAAACGAAATCTGAGAAAGTTTAAACAAAAATTCCCAAACTTAAACACAACCACAACCACCCTCAAAATCAACATCTAACACTCAAATTCGAATTTGATCTTCACAACCCAGATCTGCAAACCAAAAGAGAGAAGAGGAATAAAAAAATAAGTTTAGATTAAAGAGGAGAGAGGCATGAGAAAGCAGATTTGGAGAGTAGATTTGGTTGCAAAAAAAAATGTGGTGGAGAGAGGAGAGAGGCGTGAGAGAAAGAGAGGGAAAGAAGAGATTGATGAGAAAAAGAAGGAAGAAAAAAAAAAGATTCTAACCAATGGAGAGAGAAGAGGTAAAGAAAATAATGAGGGGTATTTGAGTCTTCACGGCTAATTATTGGATAAAAACAAATAAAAATATTAATGTTGGGTAAAAACAATAAACCACCTTATTTTTTGACTAAAAATGGGTATTTCCTCTTATACTTTTGCATTAGTGATGATTTATATTATTTATTGTTATGTGATTGTGATGTTATGTTTTGGGATGAGAGAGCACATTGCATATATGATTTTGTGGGTTGTGAGGATTATTATGCGTTTGATGAAATGAGCAAGAACAAAAAAAAAACAAAAAACAGGTTAAAGATGCTTTATTTGGGAGAATTTTCCTTACAATCCAATATTTTCTTTTAACACTCCTCTAATTTTAAAGAAACTCCATTGTAAAAACATGAATTAAAAAGAATTCTAAATACATTTTGTTTTGTTCTAATATCATATTTTTTTTATCTTTTAACACATTCTAGTTTGCGACATTTCATTTTTAAAAAATAAATTAAATTAAATTTATAAAGATTCTTCATTTTATTTTAAAATTTAAATTAATCAAAACAATATTGCAAAGATAAAGTTATAATCATATTTTTCTAAAAAAAAATAAAAAAATAAATTTGGTTTTCATGTTACAGGAGGAACTACGTAATGCAATATGAGGTCAAAACATTATTGGCACTATTAGGGGGGGGGGGGGTGTTGTGCAAATATCACAACTTTACTAATGTATGTTTAAAAGACACCATTTAACGTGTTCATATGAAAATACCCCGAAATATTAAAACAGTGAGGAATTTGTCGTTTTCTAAGTTAGGGAAAAGCAACAGTCAAACCGACGGAAAAATAATCGACGGTGAAGTGATCGAAACGAGATTACACGAGAACAGCTGCGATTGACAAAGGTAAGATTAGGTTTTTTTTTCTCTCGTTTTTGTTGTTGTTAACTTGCATTACATGTTAGAATTGAGTTTTGTTGATTGAAATTGTAGAAACGGGTTAAAATAGAGATCTGAGAATGGTTGTGGTTTAGGTTAGGGTTTGTAATTTGGTTGAATATTTGTTGAGGAAGATGAAATTTGGGTTATCGAGACTTTTAACAAGAGAATGGAGCTTATTTGTAGTTGAGTCGAGCTTTTATTTTCGTGAAAATTAGGTTTTGGTAAGTCGAGCTTTTTTATGTAAGGTTTCGAGCTTTTTTTGAATGTGGTCGAGTTTTTTAGAAAAAAATTGAGCTTTTTAGAAAGAGATTGAGCTTTTTAGAAAGGGATCGACATTTTTAGAAAGGGATCGACCTTTTCATAAAATGAATCGAGCTTTTTTCAATAGGCTCGAGCTTTTTTTACATTGGATCGGGCTTTTTCATCATGACATCAAGCTTTTTTAAAATAAGATCGAGTTTTTCTTACATAGGATCGAGCTTTTTTGTTATGGGATGGAGCATTTTTTTCATAGGATCGAGCTTTTTTCTAAAGGGTCGAGTTTTTTTGTATATGAGTCGAGCTTTATTTTCATGAAAATTAGGTTTTGGTGGGTCAAGCTTTTTTTATAAGGGATCGAGCATTTTTTGAATAGGATCGAGCCTTTTAGAAAGGGATCGAGCTATTTTTTTCATAGGATTGAGCTTTTTTTTTAAAGGGTCGAGCTTTTTTGTCCTTGGATTGAGCTTATTTCTTATAGGACCGAGCTTTTTTATAATTGGACCGAGTTTTTTTGTTATGGGATCGAGCATTTTTGTCATAAGATCGAGCTTTTTTTTTTAAAGGGTAGAGCTTATTTCTCCTGGGATCGAGCATTTTTTTTTAAGACCGAGCTGTTTTTACATAGGATCGAGACTTATAATTTTGGTTACGAGATTTTTTCTGTTTAATGATGTTGTATTTCTGTTACGTTGCAAATGAGAAATAGGTTAAGGGATTTTCTTAAAACTCCAGAAGGAGACTAGTACGAGGGCAAATTGACTCGACACAACCATTTTGATGCCCTTTGCCCATATAGACGACGCACTGAACCGGGTCTCTACAGAATTTGCAGATGAAGATAGGCGTCGGTTCATGGCGTTATGTTTCGGGCATTCCCTGACGATGCATTGGGCGATGAAATTTTCGGGTGGTATTATCCATCGGTTTCTTTTGAGGAAGCTGCATCATAACGGCCCAACAGATGAGATGTAATTCATATTAGGGAACAAGTCAGTGAGGTTTTCGAAGGTGGAATTTTATCTGATCACCAAATTACGGTTTGGAGTTGTACCAGACACGACCAAGTATGCAGCAGTGGAGAATGGCATACATCAGCGATACTTTCCTGGAGCCGATAAGGTCTCGTTAGAGGAGATAAGGAGTGTTGTCACCGTCGCGGAGTTTGGAGAGGCGTACGATGCTGTCAAGATCTGCCTCATATATATACTGAACTGGATACTGATGGGGGTGGATGAGAGATTCAAGATTCCAGTTTGGCAGTTTCGGTTGGTTGAGGATCTCGATGCGTTCGACGCGTTCCCGTGGGGTGCCCACGTGTACATGCATTCTATTTACTCATTCAAGCATGCGTTTGACGGGGGAAGAGAAGGGTTCGAGCGACGTCAGCAAGAAAAGAGCTTACTTACACATGGTGGAGACCTACAACATATACGGTCTATCTCACGCCCTATTGGTAAGAACTTCGAATTACAAGTTATACTTTATTAGTGTTGTCCTCAATGTTATGGTTAGTTATCATACTTATCTTTGATGCAGATATTTACTTTCGAGGTGATCCCTGATTTGGGCAAAGAGTTCGGTGCCTAGAGGGTTACAGATCTGACTCCCTGTATTTTGAAGTGGGAGTTGACCAAACAACCGAAAGAGAAGAAGCTGGCAAAGATTTTCAAAGCCATGACATGTATTTAATTTGTTAATGATTATATTAGTTAGTATGTGTACAATTACATTGTTCTAACTAATATTTCAGATGTTTGCGAGGAAGGAACTGGTGCCCACACCAGCTGAGAGACAGACACCGTACTATACCGGTCTAAACGAGGGAGGGAGCCTGTATGTAGAGGAGGACAAGCTTCATAAGCCGCCTCCAGTCCTTGATCAGACTACCTTTGGCGGGAACAGTAGGACAGAGGGTGGGGGTTTGACAGACAGAACCAATGACAGTGAGGGATCTGAGCTCGTTGATGGGGGTTTAAGGCCCAGAGATAGCGAGGGATATGAGACAGACCCTCAATGAGAAAGGCATATGCATAGGCATAGGCGGGTTTGGTTTACCACCCCCGGACATGGTACATCTACAGAGGATTCCCGTGGGGGGCGTTGGACGCGATGGAGAGGTAAGTTGAAAACAAAGTTTAGTTTTGTTTAGTTTTTTTATTAACACGTGTTGATAGTTTTGTACTAACAATGTAGACATGATTTCAGGCTCAATGGGCAGATCTGTTGAATGATGTGCATGAAGCCCTCCGGAAGAGTGATGAGGATCTAGAGCGTCAACACTTAGAGTTGGTGGATATGATCCGGAAGAGTGACGAGGATCGTCAGCAACAACACCAAGTGTTATTGGATATGATCTGGGGGCTTTAGGGGTCGACCATGCGTACACACAGGGATGACCCCCAACCTCCTGATCCAGACTTTAGTCTAGGAGACAGGACTGATAGGTATACGGGGGGGGGGACAGACAGGACATGTGGAAGTAGCAAGAACCCGCCTACTGGGGGGGTAGGTCCGGAGAGTCAACTTGAGTCGCGTACCAGCGATAGTAGGTTTGCTACACGTACAACAGTCCATTCTGACCTCCCAGTTGTCCTATCTGGGTCTACCCAGCCTGAGCGATCCCCACCACCCAGCACATCGATTCAGCTACAGAGGTCCCCTCCCTCACCTAGCACTTCGGCGTCGGCTCAGCGGTCCCCTCCTTCACGCAACATGTCGACCTAGGCTCAGCAGTCCCCTCCCCCGGCTAGCATGACGACCCAGGGTCTGCGGTCCCCTCCATCGCCCAGCACATCGATTCAACCACAGAGGTCCCCTCCACCGCCCAGAACATCGACCGTTCCAGAGCTCATCAGAGGCTGAAGTACCACACGGGAAGTGTATAGTTAAGCGCAAATGGCAGTTGATGAGCCCTTACATAGATCTATATCGGCGGAAGAGGTTAAGGACACGGTCCGAGTCCATGGAACACATATTTGACCCCCACAGACTTATGGACGCCGACCAGCTTGCAGCATACAAAGCCTTCAAGAGGAACATCAACGGGGAACTGTGAGTCCAACTTTATCTAATAAAAATGGCATTGTTTTAATGTTGATTCAAATTTACCTAAAGTTAATTCAATCATTAAACAGACGTGATGTGGACGTGCTGACACCAGTGGACTCCGGATGGTTCATCCGTATGCAGTCCAACTTTATGGACTTGGAGGACACGGTACGTATTTACGTGATTTTCATATTAACGTTTGTGTAAATAATGTTGTATTGTTAACAATTCATTAGTTTTATTGTCTGTCAGCATATGGACGCATACCACCATATTCTTCGGAAGCGTTAGCGAGGATTCCCCACTGTGTACAACCAGAGGATCAACGTATTGGATACACAATTTTATGTAAGTATTTATAAATTATTGGAATCGAATCGCGTTTTATGGTTTTGTATTATTAATACGATATTGACAATGATTGTATGTACAACAACTTATGTTGTTACAGTGGGAGAGGATGAGGCCTCGTGATTCGCACGGGGTTGTGACCACGGCAAGGTGGAATGTGTTACAGTCCCGATGGTTGGAAGAGGACCTTCAGACTGTTCGTGGAGCAACCACGAGTGGAAACTGCCTATGGCACGAGGTTGACTTGGTAAGTGTTAGACGGTGGAAATGATTTAAAATATAATCTATTCATATATCCTGACCTAACACCTTATGCATACTATTACAGGTCCTGATTCCATGCAACGTTGGGGGCCAACATTGGCTGGTGGTGACCGTAGACCTTATTCTCGGGAAGCTGGACATATTTGACCCATGGAGACAGAAAGTCCCTCATTATATCAGGAAGCAGCAGGTCTGACCATTACGGTGGTTTTTGTCGTCCATGTTGAATGACGTTGGGTTTTACACTGCATGACGAGGTGGTCATCGACCGTTCCCTAGAGAAAATAAGCCCTTCTCGGTCAGCGTGGTCCCCACTTCTACAGCCCCCCAACAAAAAAAATTGTAAGACATTCTATTTCATTCACGTGCTTAGATATTATTTAAAAACGAATTGTAATGCGTTTTAATGTGTCCAATTATAGAGGTAACTGTGATCCCCATACTTTAAGACTTATCGAGTACTTACTGGCGGGTCGAAGCCCTTTTGATTGGTCAGAGGACGACATGGGGATCATTCGGGAGAAAATGGTTGTGGAGATTTTTTGTAACTCCAGACCCGCCTAGAGATTGGTTGTATATTACCATTTTTTATGTACAAAGACATTGTAATTCATTCATTAATATTAATTCATTCATTAATAAGTTATTATTGCAATTCCAAATTATTACAATCTGATACAATTCCAAATGTTTACAATGTGATCAAAACTTTGTCATTCATTCCCTATTAGAGTCAATGTTAGGGCACGTCTGTTTGTTATGTCCAATTGAATGACAGATGCTACACTTGCGGCGGTATTCATCGGGAACACCTCTGCTTGGACCTTTATTAATCATAGGTGGATTAGAACATCTCTGGGAATTATGCCCTGGTTGTCCATATATTCTACATGATTGTGTAGTTGTCCTCTCCGAAGACGAGACATGGCGACCTACCCTCGGGCGTCCTGCTTGTCTCCTAGAGATTGGATTCAAAATCACCCTCTAAGCAATGTCAGATGGCACAACCCAAGTGGAAGGATCTCCAACCGGTATAATAGGAACCGAGTACGCGTCAATAAGTGTCTGTCTCTTATAGTAGTCCGAACACAAAGTTGTCAAATCCAAGTTTCGCTCCCTGTAAAAAACATTGAAAACGATGAGCTTCACGTTTCAGTAATAATCACCTCATCGTAAAACTTGAAAGTAATGTATCGTGCTGCCGCAAGTGCGTGAGAACATGGAAAATGATCCATTTGGAATTTGTTGCAAGTAAAAGTCTTCCGGGCTAAGTCAACAGTCCACTATTATTCAGACCGCTTGACAGAGAAAATATTCCAGTCTACTAGATTTACGGTCATAAAACCACACTTCTCCACACGTTTTAAGATCACAACATATGTTGTGTCGGTTAACTGATGACGCATGGATTGTGCAGCTCTATAGCGATAGTGAAACCACCGTTGTAGCATATTCCTAATGAACTCAGCTAGAGTCAACGTATGCAGTTGTCGTGCAAATTTTAGGCATGAGTTGATGCATTCTGCAGCATTTGTTGTTATCACCATGTACCTTCTTTCGGGGTAGTGTACACGAGACCACTTGTGTGGACCGGCATAAATTACATAATCATATGCATTCTGGTGTAAGTTTCTTAACTCTTCCATATGTCGGTTATATTCAAACTCGGTGTACGCGCGGGCTGCTTTGTCCATTATTGCCGTAACATCCTTCCTATGAAATCGCTTCTTAATATTTTCAGCAAAGTGCCAGCAACATATGGTATGGGTGGCATAAGGGAAAACTTTAGAAATCTCTGCTTCAATGCTTGCATGTCTATCAGAAATGAAAACCTGCTCATCAATATGACCTAGGGCACCCTTCAAGCAATCCAAAAACCATTCCCATGAAAGATTGTTTCCTGAGTCGCCGTACCTAAAAGCACTTGGATAGACATGTTCGTTCCCATCTTGTGTTGTTGCAACAAACATTGTACCCCGAATCGTCCCTTCAAATGGATACCATCAACGGTAATTACTGGACGCATACACGTTCGGAATCCTCTAAGTGAGGCACCATTCGACATGAAATAGTATATAAATTTACCATCTTCGTCGCACTGTAAGTCAGTGATTGCGCCGAGATTTTTTTGTTTCAAAACGTAACCAAATGATGGAAGCAGTTGGAAGGTTTCCTCATGCGTTCCATATGTCGTGACAACGCATTATCGAGGGCGGCGTGTGCCTTACTGTTACATGATTTGGATTCCATACATTGATTTTATGTCGGCGATTATGTCCTTCGGACGCATTAGTCGACCATCTTGTTGTTGAAGTCTAGGTGCAATAACTTCTCCAATTATGACTGCAATATAGCTTGTCGGTGGCGGCGATAAATTTCCTCTAATGGACACGTGTGTTCGTTGATAAAACTTCTTACTTGAAAGTATGCCCCTTCATCTCTCCTCACCGCTCTTAACTTCTACGTATAATTTTCCATCAAACTAACTAGATGTAATGTTGTCTTATTGGACCTTTTCGCCTTCCACTTGAAGTTCTTCCGCATTGCAAAATGGCCTACTAGTCTCTTCAAATCCTTTTTCGTTGGAAAAAATTACCCTTTATATATCATGATTGTAGGTTCATCTTCAACCAAGTTCATGCTTCTACCCATACCAAACTAGTATGATTCTGCTCCTGGAATGACCCATGTTGTGGTATTATCAGAATTATCTGGAGTTACATTAGCCCGGACAACGGAGGTCCCAGCTATATCTAATGCACTGGAACTAAATCTGCGTACATATCTTACATATCTTTCCATTTGGACAGGTTCTTCATTATCCTCATTGTCCTCTACATTATCTACCGGATTGAAATTGCCCTCGTTATCCACCTCATGAATCAACCCAACATTCGGTGTTGTATTCTACTCATTGTTGATGTCATTGTAGATCTCATTGTATTGGTGGTTGTACTGCCTACCATTCATCTTAATTTGACAACCAAAGACATTGCCGAATTGATGTCCCAGTATATTATCATGGGCGGCTACTTCCAGTGGGACAGCACATATATTTTCCAGGCCATCAATCCACTTTTTTCTGTGAACAACTGGTTGCTTTCGCCTGACGATCGAAATTATTGGGTGTTATCACGATGAGGGATATCTTCAACAATGACACCTCCTGCTGGCCTCTCGATTAGACTAACACATACTTGAGGGACCACCCTATCTTCCCCTAGCATAAACTGAACATCATCATTGTTTCTTATAAATGTATAACATGTAGTCCCATGAATAATTGATATAGACTGTAGATCAACACTGTATTTGTTCTCATCAAACTTCACAATGGTTTGCACGATCGACACCAGTTCGTCGTAACTCAAATTCTTTGACACATACAAACCTTGGTTATCGGAACCTAAATACCTCTGATTTCCGTCGGATAATTACTCCCATCGACCGTTGTAAGATATGACTATTCTCACCCTATCCATTATCCTGTCAAAATCATCATCAAAAACCATTATTAAGAAAATAATAATTAATATTAAATTTACAATTATAAAGGATTAAATTAAAACAAAAATCAAAACTGTAAGCGATCGAAAATCTTTTGACTAATCGAGTTTTTTTTGTATATGATCGAGTCATTTTTATACATGATCGAATTTTTTTAAACGGGATCGAGCTTTTTTTGTTCAGGATCGAACTCTTTTTGTACATGATCGAGCTTTTTTTAATATGGCTTGAGCTTTTTTTAATGTGGCTCGAGCTTTTTTTAAATATGGCCCGAGCTTTTTATTTTAGGGATCGAGCTTTTTTTGTAAGGGATCGAGCTTTTTTTGTGAGGGATAGAGCATTTATTTTATGGATCAAGTTTTTTTATAATTTGATCGAGCTTTTTAATAATTTGATCAAGCTTTTTTACTACTGTTTCAAGCTTTTTTAAAATGCTTTCCAGCTTTTATGCCTAAGATTTTAAACTTGTTTGTACCACTTCAAATCAACTCGCCCAAATATATATACAAAAAAAATGCATACATGTTCATACATTATTTTTAAAAAGTTTACAACTCCCAAACATAAAAAAAAAATAAAAAATTGAGACAACATGTTCATACATTGTTATACCACATAGAAATGCATGAAAAATGAAAATGAAGATCAGAAATATTAGTTTACCTTCTTCTGCAATATCTAGAATGGAGCTCGTTTTTTGAAGAGATATCCGGAGTAGTTGATTGATTTTCAGACAATTTTTTGGAGAGAGGCTTTTAAAGAATAAAGAATCGATTATTTAAGGGCAATTTCGATAGTTCACCATAATAGGTGCCTTTTAAACTTAACTTATTATAACGGTGACATCACTGCAACTCACAAAAAAAAAATGACATTTCTCACCATTTCCACAATGAAATATTGCTTAATTTTCCAATAAACAAGATTTTTCCAAATGCCATGAGTTACTATGTACGGTATAAGTATATATGATCAAAGAGATAAAGTCATAATTATATGTTTCTAACAAAATATAATTAATTTTTGTTTTTTTGGGTTTACACCATCCGGTTTCCCGGGGGGGCGGATCCACCATACGGTGCAATCAGTTTTGTCCACATCCCGACTATTCTGGACTCGCACCAGGTCGACCCATTAAGGGGTAAAGTGCTATCAACATGTGTAGCTCCGTTCACAATAGGGGTTGAACACAGGACCTTGCTTAAGGAATGAGAGCGTCAAACCACTCACACCAACACATGATTGATTAATTTTTTGTTGTCATGTTACATGAAGAATTACATGATGCAATATTGCTTAATTTGCCAATAAGCAAGATCTCCCAATACTATGTCTATTTTTTTTTTATTAATGAAACTGAAAATAAAACAACAAAATATATTTTTAAGAAAATAAAATAATCTTAAATAGGTGGAGCCCAAGGGTGTGTGAATTCCACAAGAACACAATTAAGGGAGCTATTTAAGGACTTGTTAGAGCTGTAAAAATACATCGACTCCCTTAATTAAGCTAATGGACGTCTTTAAGGGAGGCCGATCGAAATGCTCTAAATACTAAACAGTAATAACATGCTCTAAATATTAAAAATAGTAAGAGCATCTACAATACTATTATACATTTGGAGAAAATAGAGTGTCACATAGGATAAATACTAAGGAAGTTAGAAAAACTCTCTTCAATACAATTATCTAAGTTGAATATGGAGATGATGTGACACAAAAAAAGTTAGCGAATATAAAGTTGAGTTTCTAATTCTAGAAATTCCATAAAATCCTGACTAGAATTTCTAACCCTTTCCACTAATAATATTAAACCTTGTTTAATTATAAAATAAATGAGGAGATAATGCAATAATTGTTTTATTATAATTTGTCATAAAATAAATATATATTTGACTTTAGATGATTGCATTGAAGATATAAATATGCATTTCTCTAATTTGACTTTGATAGTGGTGGCAAGAGTTGATGGTCATCGGGGTAATTATCCCTTATAAATATAAAAGAAAGGAAAAGAAATCAACCTAATTTGGTGGGGAGAAATAAATGAATTCATTTTATTCTTTTAATCTTATAAATACCCAATATTAATAGGGTTAGTTTTGGGATATTGAAAAAAATCATTAATTCTGGATTATTTTTCCTCCTTTTCCTCCCGACTTTCTTTTTCTTCCTATTGAGTGTATTACAAACCGTAATTTTTTTTTTCCTAATATTTAATATTTAAAGTTTTATTTGATTGGAGAATGATATCCGACTAGAAGCAAAACATAGATTAATTTAAAGAAGACTTATGGATAAACGGAAAGAATATTTATAGCCTACTACCTAGAAAGAAACTGCATACAAGATGTTTTGATATATTTGAAGAATTGATGCATCTTGCTAACCAGATGGAAGAACTATAAAAGTACTTCTCTCAGTTCAAGTGAAGATCAAATTTTGTGTCAATAAAGAAAGAAAATTAAGATAGAACTGAGGAGTTCACTACAATGCACAAAGATGTCACGATGGAAAATAAAAACGCTGATCAGAATGCATGGAGATGACACAATTGGGGTGGGTGAGTTCCACCAAGTCTCCTGAATTCAAATTGGAGTTGTCAATTCAATTTGAAAGTTGAAGAAGAAGAAAAATAAATAAATTTTGAAACGTTTTGTTGACGCTTGTTTGTTTCTAGCGTTATTACGACTCCGGTTTTGGTAGGTTATCCACGGCGGGATTTGCCATTATTAAATCATCTCTAATGTAAATATACATTAGTGTAACGTTGTTTACCTAAAACGGTCATTTTGAAACCAATTCTCCATCCGGTGACAATTTTGATAATAGTGGTAAGAGTTGATGGTCACCGGGGTAATTATCTCTTATAACCATCCAAACAACAATCATTAAAAACACATTCTTTTCCTTTCCTTTCCTTTCTTTTTCCTCTCCTTTCCTTTCTTTTTCCTCATCTACCTTTACTTTCTCTCATATTCCACCAATTCAAACATAATGTTAATGACACAAAATAATTTAAATATGTTTCTTTCCATAATTTTAGCATATTTTAAATAACTATTTTCCTTTCGTTTTCTTATTTTCCTTTCCTTTTTCACAAATTTGTTTTTATATATTTTTGTTAAATGTGAGTTTATTTTTAATATATATGAAACATATATAAGAACATATTTATGAAAAAAAGAAGGAAAATAGTTATTTTAAATCAATTAAAATTATGGAAAGAAACAAATTTAAATTATATTGTGCCATTAAACCTTAAAAATAATTTAAATATATTTATATAATTTAAAATGAACTCATATATAAAATATATATTTTAAATAAATTCATATTTAATAATAATATATAAAAACAAAAATAAGAAAACAATAAGAAAATAATTATTTTAAATTTGTTAAAATTATGGAAAGAAACAAATTTAAATTATTTTGATCTATTAAGCCTTAAAAGTAATTTAAATCTATTTATATAATTTAAAATAAACTCATATATATATATATATATATAATATTTTAAATAAATTCATGTTTAATAATAATAACATATAAAAATAGATTTATGAAAAAAAAAAAAACTGAAAAATAATTATTTTAAATTTGTTAAAGTAATGGAAAGAAACATATTTAAATTATTTTATCAATTAAGCCTTAAATATAATTTTTATATTGTGCAATAAACGGAAATGTTGCATATGAGTGCAATTTCGTCTAAACTTAAGCAATGTTTGTGCAATTAAGCCTATATTAAAAAGGTTACTTTGAGTTTTGCCAAACAACTAAAAAAAACTTCGACATAACATCTAGCATTAAAAAAACGTTTTTATCCTTACAAAAACCATACCAAACATATACTAAAAAATTGGTTTGGAGTGTCTTTATGAATTTTTCATCCTCTTTAGTAATTTTAATTAAGATTAAAATTGACATAAACAAAACTTTAAAATAAAGTGTAAAAAGATATTTAGTGGATCGTTAATATCATCATTCTTTATTCGGTTGGCTTGTATTAATTTAATTTAATTTTTTAAATGATAATTAGTATTATTTTTTTAAGATATGGACTATTAATCATTAAACTTTAAATTTAGTCCGTTCAACTCTCTTATTAGCCTTTTGCTAATAGGGGTAATTGTGACTTTTCACCCTAAAAGATTAGTCAACCATTCATAGTGTGTTTTGGATGGTTTTTTCTAGTAGAGTTTGTATCGAGTAGAGCTTTAAACAATAAGTCTTATATTATTTGATTTTTACTTAAAAAAAACGCTTTTAAATAAATAAATTATTTATTAAAATATCTCTAAAATAACTTTTTTTATTAAAAATTATAAAAATGGATCCTAACAAAGTATTTGTAATATAAATGTATATTGTGAAATATTTAAAGTTTGCCTCTTTTGAAAAGCTCAAAAAAAGCTTATTGGGAGAAGTCCAAATAAATAATTAAAAACAAACTCAAAAAAAAACCCTTTGAGATGTTTCGACTTCTCTTAAGAGATATAAAATAGTTTTTTTAATATTAAAAAATTATTTCTTCAATTTTACCGAACAAAAAAAAAATGATCATTAATATAGCTTCTAATATTAAAAAAAAAATGTTTGATACTGACCAGTCAATATTAAAAAATACTGATATAGTGATATGATCCAATTAAATTGTAATATATATCTATGTGTATAAATATTTGCATAACTGTTCAACTCCCATGTTTGAAGGGGTGAAAAGAAGGGGTTTTATTGTATGGAATAGGTAAAAAAAAAAAAAAATGTTATAATTCAATTGTACCACTAGTAAGTATTTTAGATGCGGACAAACAACCTTAAAAAAAAAAAAAGGTGCTTTTTAACCCCTACCGAAGCTATTCTAAATTTGGACTTTTCAACTCTCTTAATAGCTTTTTGTCAATAGTGGTAAGCCAACCATTAAATCTAAACGTTGTTGAATGTTGACTAATGATTACATACTTTGCATAATAAAGTAATAAAGGTCGAAGGTTGAATAGTAAACTATATTACTTTATTTCAAGGGGAAGTATCATTTCCCCCCTGACTTTTATCATATTATTATTTCCCCCCTGACTTTTATCATATTATTAACATATTATGAAGACGAGGACAGAGTTTCACCGTATTGATCAGTCTCTTCCCTCAAATGGAAAGAATGTGAAATCCACCCCTTCTGTTACCTTTTCCGTTTAAAATAACGTTGACCATTAAAAGTATAGGGGTAATATTGTAAAAGCAGGTAATTAAACAAAAAATAATAATAAGATTTGGATCACCACCGGACCTTATTTTTCATTTTAAAAAAATTAAAATTAAAATTAAATCTTTCACCTAGCACACACCAACAAAAATCAAGAAATCATTCACAAACCCATAAACCCAGACCGATTCAGTTCACAAACCCAGAAATCATTCACAAACCCAGAAATCTCTAAACCCCACAATCTCTCATTTGTAACCAACACCAAACCCAAAAATCACCAGCCCTCATCAGATTTTCAGAAACCCCACAATTATCACAAACCCAGAAATAAAGCCTCTAAACCCATCGGATCTCCCTCTCTCTCACACACTCATTTTCAGTTGTTTTTTTTTTGTGATAGACCTCTCTCTCTCTCTCTCTCTCTCTCTCTCTCTCTCTTACTCTTACTCTTACTCTCACACACTCATTTTTAGTTGATTTTTTTTTTGACAGAACCATATGTTGTGTTTAGGGGTGGAGTGACTGTTGATGAGGAGATTTGGTGGTGTGTTTGTTGATGGCCATTGATGGTGTTGGGTTGCATTTGGTGTGAATCGCGGTAGCGGAGGAGATCGATTAGGGCCTGGTGCGATTCACGACGACGGCTGAGATTGATTCAAGGTTGGTTGTGCAAGGTCGACGGCGACTAAGGTTGATTTGCGATGCGATTGAGATTGCGTCTGATTGATTTGGCATTTGGGTTTGGTTTTGTTATTTTTCTAGGTTTAATTGAGATGTGGTGGTAGTGGTGGCGGTGACGAAAACCAGGTGTTTCACGGTGGTGGCTGGATTTGATGGTGATGTGCGGTTCACAATTTGGTCTTTAAGGTGTGATGGTGGCTAGGGTTTGGTGTTTGAGACTTTGAGTTGTGATGGATTTTGGGTATTGGAGAATGGAGATGGTGGTGGTCTGGTAGAGAAGATGATGATCATCATATTATTATTAATTTTTTTAACTTTTTTTAATTTCTGTTGTAAAATTTAAATACAAAATAAAAAATAAAGATATTTCCACCGTTCATCTTTAAGATGGACGATTGAGATCCATAGTTTTTTGTATATTTTTTAATTTTTTTATGTTTTTTTTAATATATTTTGTATTTAATGAATTTCGTAGAGGGTAAGATTGTAATTTCATCTATATCATCACATGTTATCTGAAGGGTTAAATGGTCATTTTGAATATTTTTAAGGATAATAAAGTCATTTGACTATAGTCAAACTTTTTTGGATGAAAAAATGGACAGAAATGGGGGTTCACATTCTTTCCTTGAGGGGGGAAACTGGTTAATACGGTGAAACTCTGTCATTGTCTTAACAATATGGTAAAAATCAAAGGGGAAGTGAATACTTTCCCTTATTTCAATTTGCCCTAAAATAACGATGACTAAATTAACATTTTCTGTTATCTTTTTCAAAAGAAGCAAAATAGTCTTTTTGGTGTTTTTTGATATTTGCGTAGAAACGTTAAGAAATCATTGACGGTGTTTTGCTATTTGTTTTAGAATCGAGTTGCGAATCTGGTTTTCAACGAATTTTTGAAAAACGGAGACAGAAATGGACAGCAAAATGGGTGAAGAGAGAACAATTTTGTAGCCACTCTACATCAAGCAACAGTATCATACAAAGCTTCTTGTGGCAAAAAAGAAATAACAAACCATATAAATATCAAAATTAGAATGACATCAAATTCATGTAAATTAATTAAATTTTGCATTCTTCCCCAAAATATTTCTCAAGGTATAACCTTGTCGGCAACAAAAAATAAAACATTATTAATGTAGATATCAAAATGATAACGATTGTTACAGCAAATTCATAGAAACCAATTAAATATCCTATTCTCCTCAAAAAATTACTCAAAACATAACGGGGAAATTTTCAATGAGCTCTGAAAATTTTGTAGAAAGTTGAAAACCAACCGAACTTATTTAAGGATGAGAGCATCACGTCCAGGGCCAACACCAATGTAATGAATAGGCACACCAACTAGTTGTTCTATCCTCTCCACATATTGCTGTGCTGCCTTGGGAAGGTCTGAGTAGTTTCTGATTGAAGAAATATCAGACTGCCATCCTGGCAGCACTTCATATTCCACCTAAACAAGTTGGAAGCTGGGTTAAGAGAAGAGTTCTCTAAGCTCATCCTAAAACGACTTCATAATCATCTTTGTATTTGTTACATGAATGATGAATCGTCTAAAGACATTAGACATGCAATATTAGGGATATAGTAAAGCAAGGCATTTGAGGAATAAAGAGCAACAAGACGTTGATTTTTTATCCTTGCTTATCCTCCAAGTGCCTCAAACCAGTGTTTAAAAAAATTGATGTCATATACCATAGCCATACACATATATTTAGTTTGCTAATTTCAAACAATGAATTGAATGGGAGTGTGAATTGATTTAATACAAGTATTAAAATCAAGTAAAGCTTACCTTCAATTGCTCAAGAGTACCAAGATCTGAAGGGAATGATTTAATCGGTGTACCATCTAATTTTTTATAACGAACTCCCAACTCAATTTTTGGAAGTTCTGACAAGACATCCAGTTTGGTGAGATTAAGAGAAGAAAATGAATTGATTTGACAACTGTACTTCAGTGCAACTATATCCAGCCAACCACAACGTCGAGGACGACCAGTAGTTGTGCCAAATTCTTGTCCCATAAACCTTAGGCGGTCACCCCCTTCACCCAATATTTCCGTAGGGAAAGGACCTGAACCAACTCTTGTAGTGTATGCTTTTACCTGCAAGGAAACATACACGAGGCATCTTAAAAAACCACATCCAACCAGTCTGCTTCTGTGATAATAATTTAATCTAAAATAAAAAAGAGGTTTACGCTCCCAAGAAATAGATACCACCAAAAATACCCAAAATGATTTTTTTTTTCTCTATGTATATGTGCAATTTATAGGAGAACTACATGATAGGAACGTCGGAATACAAGCACATGAATTAGAAAATTACATTTCTTCCACATTCAATAAAAATTGCCAAATATAGAATGCAAATTTGTAATAAAGCATCATGCACCTATGACCTAACCAGAACACATTGACAAATAAATGATATTGGCAAATTTTTTAAAGAAAGTGTGTTAAAAAACTGGCAGCTAAAGAATTCACCATTTAAGAAAGGATGCTAGTCCTATGGGTTTATTAACAATTTCCAACAAAGATGGACCTTGTGAATCTACAGACAGTTCTGACTTTTGAAAGAGAAGAAAGAGAAACCAAAATGTCTATAAAATAAACTGTTTACTTACAACTCCAATTAGATCACCCAAAACTCTAGGACCAATACCAAGACCAGTGCAAATCCCACCAGCTGACGGGCTAGAGGAAGTCACAAAGGGATAAGTTCCAAAGTCAATATCCAACATGGTTGCTTGACCACCTTCCACCAGAATTTTCCGCTTCTGTAAAATAGATTCATTCATGAAATCCACAGTATCAGCAATGTAAGGTTCCAACCTTTCAGCAAATCTCTTGTATCTTTCAACTTCTTTTTTAAGCATCTCTGGAGTATATTTAAAGTCTGGAAATCTTGCAGCTGCATCCGATAATAGCAGATCAAGTTTCTGAGGAAAAGTATCCATGTGCATTAGGTCAATTACCCTAATACCATTTCGATTCACCTTGCTAGAGTACGCAGGTCCTATTCCTCTCTTAGTAGTGCCGATAAATGATTTAGCAAGCTCAGCTTCTCTAAGTCCATCTACTTCTTGATGGAAATCAAATAGCAGATGAGCACGATCGGAAACCAATATCCTTCCTTTGCAGTTGACCCCATTAGATTCGAGGCCATCAATTTCATTGAACATACCCGGTAGATGCACAACAACACCATTTCCAATAATGCAAATAGTGTCCTCATTAAGAATACCTGATGGAACAAGGTGAAGTGCAAACTTCTTCCCCTCTGCATTGTAGATTGTGTGCCCAGCATTAGCTCCACCCTGCAATTAGTTCAACTACGGCTTAGTTACAAGAGCTCAAGAATATCAGCAATCACCAACTGTATATTCTAGCTTCCTAAATACAACCTGAATTACGATTTAAAATACAATGGGAAAAATATACATATTCCACAAAAGTTTAAAATTTACATGCTATTTGCACTTAAGGGAGGCCTACAAATAGTTAATTTTCCTCTAATTTTGGATAAAAGTAATCATAATGTGTGTGCATGCATGGATGTTGACGCTGCGAGAATTGTCATATTGTTAAAACAGAACCCATATTCCCTGCATGCTCAAAACACCAACTAAACTGGTAAAAACAAAAACAATGATGAATTATGTTTAACTTGTAACAGAAACAGATTTGAACAAACATATAACATATTTAATAAGATGTTCATGCTCATAGATGAATAGTTATATATTATTTGAGCCTATGTGCAGACTTTTTGGGTTTCCCAAAACATCCCAGCAGCATAAGAACCCAATAATTCTTTAATTCTACTGATACGAAAGAAGCTTAACCCAATGTATGTATGCTAGGTTGTTCACATTGCCAACATTATAAATTTAAAATTTCAACCATTCTTTGTTCTGTTTTTTTGGGGCGTTTTGGCTTTTTTTTTTTTTTTTAATTTTACCGTTCAAAAAAAGCAATATCTAGCTACTTGTACTCAGGTGCATGCCTCACAAGCAATGTACATCACCGCATACAATACAAACAGCAGGAAAACCTCCAAGTATTGTTTGACCACCATATAGAAGAACTCAAAAACTAACAGCATTCATTAAAACACAAGCTCCAAATAACCATAACAAGGAACCCATTAAAGCATACAAATATCATATTTTCCATAACTGCGAAATCCCAAATTTGAACAATCAAATCAAATTCAGGTAATATTATTGTTATAGGCCAAAAAGAAAAAAGAAAAAAGAAAAAAGAGATACTTGGCAGCGAGCAACGATGTCGAAATGTTGGGCTAAGATGTCGACGAGTTTGCCTTTGCCTTCGTCGCCCCACTGACATCCCAAGACGCCTGAAACCTGACCCAGTGATTCAATTCGTCTGACAGACTCGTCGGCCGTGACGGCCAAAGCCGCCGCCGCCGCCGCCGCTCGAGGCTCCACCGATACGAAGTTGGCGTTACGGTGGAGAGAGAGAATGGGTCTGCGGTGGGCATACTTGGGAGCCGTAAGAGGGTTGGAGAAGTTGAGCTTGAGAGAAATGAGGTTCATGGTTGTCAAACGTCAAACAACAGTAGAGAGAGAGAGAAGGGTTTTTTTGAGAGGAGAAGACTGATGATGTAGACTGTTACAACTTAGAATTCCAAGTGGGGACTGATAGGGTTACTGCGGTTGAGGGAACACAGCCAATCAGGACACGTCAATGGGATATCGTTGATTCCACGCCACAGCCTCACAGACAGTGTTTTTGTAAGAATAACAACACAAAAGTCATTAGGCCTAATTTTAAAATCAATTGACTTGTCTTTATTTTTTAATATTTTAATTTCCTCATGTTGCATTGCACCCCTTTCAAGTTTCATATATGACAAATTGCATAAACCCTCTTCGCATTTGACCAAATTGCATGCATATGTACGTTTTGCTCATAATTGAACGGACGTCCCTCCCTATTTTTATATGACTTCCTCTTCTCTCTCACGGTTTCACTTATCTATATTTAAGAAATTACATTAATACCTTTGATTTGTCTCATTTGAATAAAATTGATTAAAATAAATGTTTTTCTTATTTAATAATTTCAAAATTATTAATTTATTAAAATATTGTTGTTTTTATGTAAAATGCCCTAAATGTTTTTCTTAAGGCGAAACTCGCTAAGTTTGATAAATTCGATACAAACATACCATATAGTTAAAGTCTCACGACAGGAAGATAGTTTGATCATTTTGTTATCTAGTTAAAATTAATTATTTTAATAAAAAAATAAAAATGGAATTTAATAAAAATATGAAAAATGAAATATATATATTTTTGAGAGAGAGAGAGAGATATTGAGCTGCTTTAGATAGAGAATATTATATACAATCCCCAGCACAATCTCCAAGTCAAGCCATCCAAACCACATACAAACATCAACTAGTTTACAATATAATAAAATAGTAAGTGAAAGTATTTAGTCTTCTTTGCTTTAAGCTTCGATAAAATACTTCATCCATGTGTAGATGAATTTTTTAAAGTATTAGAACTTTATATGTGCTTTACATACAATTTTCTTTTTAAATATTATAATAATTTGGAGTTTTATGGGGATGGGGGAGAGACTCAAACCCATAACCTTATGATATGAGTGTGAGAAAACTTTACCACCGGACCAATTTCATCTTATCTGATGCCTTTACATACTTGTAATCTCACGATATCACATTTAAATAAATAAAAAATGTTGAAATTTCATTAAATGTTTATTATCATCAAAATCAATAAAATGGCTATAAAAGGGATCTTGAGGTTTATAGGTAAGATAGATTTTGCTACCTAATAGGTTGGTCTTTTGGACTACGTATTCAATTCCTAGAATGCTCAAACTAAGACCATCCTTTAAACTGAAGTAAATGCTAGAAGTTCTAGTTGACAACCTTTAAACTGAAGTGAACGCGAGAAGTTCTAGTTGACAACAAACGACCAACAGTTTTTTCTAAAACACTAGTTGTAGAAGTTCTATTTCTAAAAGATCTCTTCCAAACGAGCCCTTGATATATGAATCATTAATCACAAGAAAAAGTAAAAGGTTTTGAATCCTTTACAAAATCTCACAATGTTGTTGAACAAATACAGACTTCTCACACCTATGTATAAAATTGTAGAGAAAAGAAAGAGAAAAAATCATTTGTATTGTTTGACCTCTTGTATGAGTTGTATCTGTTTAAAAAATTGGATGGAGATTATCAAACTAACCAACCAAACAATCTAGCTTCCAGGGCAGTATCCAATTATAGATGGAGCTCTGTTTTCAGGCTGTGTAGAATGCAGTGATTGTCAAGGTTCATACTCTCAAGAAAGTAGAACACCTCTTGACCTCTTCGGCCATTAGACATATCTTTCCGATTCCTATAAAATTGTAGCTCTTCAGTTTGTTCTAATTAAACATTCTTGTGTAAGCCGAAATCTTTCTTTGAATGAGCTAGTTGCCGCTGAAATTGTATCTCTTTAATTTGTTCTTATTAAACATTGTTGTGGTAGGCCAAAGTCTTTCTTCGAATGAGCTACTTGTCGTCGCCAAGGGTCATTGTGTAACTTGTAGTGCAGAACCTGTAAAGAGATGGATAATACATCAGTCAGCATGACATATGCACATCACTTGTCAATATATGTATATCATTTCAAGAGTGATCACATGAAAAATCTCCGAAAAATAAGTTTTGAGATAAGTATAGCTTTAGGAGAAAGAATACCTGTACAACCGTTGTAAAGACATCATCTTCACTTAATTGCAAGAATTTTTCTGCCCAATCATCCACACGGCCAAAAGCAGCTTGCTGTCTCTTAGCTTCAAGCAAAATAGAATCACGATACAAGAACCTTTGCCAAATTTTTTGTACATTTGCCAACCTAAACTGTATTTCTGTCTCATTGAATCCCTACACGACATAAGGCCACAAGTCAATTAATACTACCAACTTCCAGTTGAAAGTTTCTGAATGCCAGTTTACTAGAAATAATTACCCGAAGTATATTTATCAAATTTGGAATTTCATCTTCACGTATTCGAACAGCAAAGCTTTCATAGTTGAGCACATTCTCATATGGCAGGAAAATCCCATCCTAAACATGAGGAAACAATAATAACAAATTAGCAATCAAATTCCGTCAGCTCCAAATTGTTTGATGATTTCAGCCTACTGCACTGGAAAAAGAATAAGACGTGGAATGTTGCTACCTGAATAACCACAGGAATGCACCCTTGCTGAATACTATCTTCCATACGACCACTCCATCCGTCTCCAGGTAACACCCCACAAAAAACAGAACTTGCTAGATCCCCATGATAGTATTCAGAACGTAGTGGGCTAACTATTACATCTTCTACATGCTGTTTTCCAAGCTTTCCTTTCTTGTTAGGGCTTGATCCAAACTCTTCTGCCAACTTCTGTCTAATACCCATGCTATACCTGCATGTATCCCATGACAATAATTAGATCCATTGCAGTACATAAAATGTATACTATCAGATATTTGGAAAATTGGGAATCCAGATCACTCACTACCCAATTTGTTAAACATGGAGGGAAAAGGAGAAAAGCATAGATTTTACTCTTTTGTCAAATATCATCAAGATATGTTAAAATCCTTATTTTAGGCTGTTTCAAAATATGTTAAACTTACGAAGCTTCTGGTCTTCCATTCTCGTAAGCAGGTCCTAGATTTCCATTGAAGTAGAACAGTGTCTTCCGCTTCTCACGGGGGCTGAAAATAAATTGTTTCATTTTAGATCTTATGCTCTGAAAGTATCAATTTTGTTCATATATATATATATATATATATATATATATATATATATATAGTGACTAAAAATGCTAGAAAACTGACATACTTGGACAACAATAAAAAGGAATTTACCTAGCCCAAAGTTTCGATCCCAAGGAAGTGACATCAGGACGTTTCCAAGCAGGAAGCACAAGATCTTTATCAGGGTCAAAGCATGAATGGTTGCCTCTTCTAATGGAAGAAATTCTATCCCAGTTATCAGCCCAATAGGCTGTTGTCGAGTGATTATGCTTTGAATTTGTATTACCCCAATGAACCAACATCATGCTGTTCCATATCTCCTTAGGGGCATAGCAAGCACCTTCATCCCATGAAAAAAACTGCCTTCAGATATGAGGGCGACATTATTAGCACATGCACTAGTAAATGATGTTATATTAGCAAAAGATAATTAGACTCTCTTCAATTCTCCACACTAGCAAAAAGTTAAACCCTTGGTACGTCATACCCAAATATGGTCTCTTCCTGAAGAACGGTTCCAATAAGGATATTGCTCTACAATGTGATCATATGCCTGCTTATAAAATTCCAGAGTGAGAGAACTCCTCATGCCCTCGTGCTCCTGAAATCATTAGGTGATATATTCCATAACAATGTGGGCCATAATGTAAGAGTAAGAGAAAACCACACATACCCACCCACTAACATGAGTGTCAAGACCAATACACATATCTTCATATGATCTAAAACAGATATTGTCATTAAGAGGTTGCAGACCCAAGGCCTGCAGAGGAACCTGATAAAGCATATAATTTGAGAAGTGAAGAGATATTCTCAGAATTGCTTTACATGTATCTCATGGCAGGCTTTGGGCCAGCAACAATCATCCAGCCAGCAATACTCAGAGTTTAGGAAGTCCACATAATTAAAGAGACATGATTTATGTTACCTGGATTCAGTTCATAGGCAAGCAGAGATATAACATGAGTTCATTGGCAATCCTATCCATTTCCACAATCACTCCATAGCTAATATCAGTGTTAAGTATATAAATCAGTTTCCCCCCTTTACTTGCAACCAAGTGTTATAATGTCAGTCAATGAGTGTCATAATTTATTATTACTGCGAAACCTCACTCAAACTTATTCCCTAGTAACAGTGAATCAAATTTATTTACAATTCATTTATCCCTAAAGACTAAGACAAAGATTACTCTCAATGTGCATTTTGTACTCATTAAGAAAATATCCTGTCAATAGCCATCAGTCAGTATAATATGATGCTCTTATAAAAATCTGGATACAGGATTTTTCAATTTTAGAAGTATTAAACTGAAATCAAGAATTCCACAAGATAGTCAAATACTATTTTTATGTGCACACATTCTCAAACACACAAGTCCACATAAACACAGACAGTCATCTCTTTTATAATCGAAAATATGCATAGTAAACAAGCAAACATCTATTAAACACATGTATAACAGCTTTAAGAAGTAGACCTGCATACTCATGTGGGGTGCATCATCAGCACGTGTTATGATACACGCGTCAAGAACAGGAACAAAGAAAAAATCAGCTTCTTCACCATTTAGCGTTCGATATGGACTAGCTAAAAGGCTTTCGTAGAATGCTATCTGCAAATCATGAGCATCACAAGACAACAACAAATAAAGAAGATAATGAGCAATTTGAACAATATAAGTTGATCAATGCCGGCCTCAATTTATGCAATACCTGGGAGCCATAGAGCTGATCCGTCCACAGTGTAGCATTTCTTTCATCATATATTCTGTTCATACACTCAAACTTAAAATGTCTTCCCTACAATACATAAACAAATTCGAAGGCATGAAAACTTTGTTGTTGGCATGCAAGCATAGTAATCTGACTTAGAAGAAGATTAATGAAGAAAGTTATCTGCCATTCTAACCTCAAGGAGTAAACTGTTGAACTCTGCTGGCAAATCATAAATATAAATAAGGGGTCTTTTCTTTTTCACTACAGCATTAAGATTGACAAGATTTCCTGTGTTTTTTGCATTACTGGGAATATCAAGCTGAGCTGGTCGAAGCCATTGAGGCCATTCTCTTACAGATGATGTAACAGATGGAATACTGCAATCTGTTCCATACCAGCCAGTGTCACACTGAAGACTCACAGTAAATTTGATCAAGATAACAGATTGCAACAAAAAAAGAAGTATATTAGAGTCAAAATATCAAATTTCATGGAAATAAGCAAAGAACTTAAATTCAAAAGAGAATTTGGTATTCAACGTTCTCTATGATTAGTAAAACAAGGTGCTACTTGAAAATACAAGCACTTTTCTACTAGTGGTTTTCTACCACAGAGATATATCATTGATATTTATCTGTATTACAAATCAGGAAAACCTAATGTTGAGGTTGGTCGTGATTCAAATGCATGCTAACATTTGGAAAGGCATTAAGTTGGTCAAAAATATCGAAGGAAACTCAAGCATGTATTTCTCAGAAAGGGACTTGTATAGTGTATTTCTCAAAAAGGGACTTGTTACGCAACGTGTACATTTTCTCCAAATCATCTAAAATGGAGTAACCAATAATAGTTTGAGATAGTCAGGAAAAAACATAAGAAGCATAGTATATTGGAGCATGTTGCTTCTTTCTCAAGGTGAAATGGCATATAAAAGTCAGTACAATCATACATATTTACTTCAAAGTTCTGGAAGTCAGTTTTTACGACAACTATAAAGTATTGATTGATTGACCTCAGTTGGAGTATTAAACAGAAGTTTCAGTAAGTGCCTTAAGAGGGTATTCGCTCTTCTTAAATTTTACGGAAAAAAAAAACTTATGGTAGGCTGACACAAATAGCCATAACCTTTTTGTCTTGAGAGTCATATACCTGGCTACAAACCTTTCAAACTTTTAATTTGAAACATATTATGGCTCAGTTTGGTATTGCTGTGCTGTGGGGAGAAGTGTTTTTGAACTTGCTGTGGGGGGAATTGCTTTTGGAATTGCTGTGGGAAGAATCAGCTGAGTGTTTGGTAAACTGATTTTCAAAAGTGCTGTGAGAACTAAAAACAATTTCAATGTGTTTGGTAAACTGAAATAAAAAGTGTTGTGAGTGTGTAAAATTACTAAAAGGATATAGACATCTAAATGGTACTAATGTGCTATACTTTATATTTTTCTTGTTTATTTGTGTTTAGTGTTATATAATTATGGTACTTCATTGAATTAATTAGTCCCATTTTTTATTCTACTTTATTTAATTAATTAACCTTATTTCTTTATTTCTTTATTTTTTTATTTTTTTTATTCTACTTTATTTTTTTATTTCATTTTTATTCTACTTTATTGAATTAATTATCCCAATTTTTTTATACAGTTATGGCAACATTTTTTTTTACAGAAATATAAGTCCATTTTTTTTTGTTAAATTTCGTTAAAGGCACGGACAAAGTTGGAAAGTTAGTAAAATTTCATTTAATATCATTGTAGCACGTTTTCTAAAAGCAGAAGCTAAAATCCAAAAGCATGTATTTGTAGCTTCTCAAAAACTCAATTGGGAGAAGCTAAAAGTGACCAAAAGCACTTTCCCACGATTTTATCAAACACTCTGTCTTAGGTCTAGAATCACTTTTGATCCAAAAAGCAGCTGGGGAAGTAATGCCAAACTAAGCCTATGTGGCTTGCAGGTAATCTAACCTAAATCAAAGTAGTTTTTCAGTATATCATATTGAAGACAAAAGAAATAATAAAAAAATTAAAATAAAGACTATTCTGGAGGTCTTCCAAATGATACAGGAGGATCTGCTGAATATTTTAATACCATTGGCTTTGAAAAAAGAAAACGGTAATATATTTTTATAATTCTGATCTTTCTTACTATAACCAAAACCGATAATTGGTTAATCTTTTATATCTGTGACTGCCAATTCTCTACTTTTGACAACTAATATGGGATGCCATGAGTAATAATTTCAAAGGGAAAAAGAATAGAATAGTTACCTGGCAAAATCCACCACGGCAGTGTCCATGCCCAGAGCATTGGTTAACGCAAGTGGATAGCACAGGCACTTCACAGAAACGCCCCCAAAGACCATCATATTTGCAATCACATTCTTCTTTGAACCGCACCTTTTCAGCATATGCTTCTTTTGGGTCCACATTACACCAACCCGGCTCACTAGCATTTGTCGTAAAAAGATTATCCAGGTCAGGTTTTGCCCAATCAGTCAATTTGGGAGCACCAGGTTCAGAAGGTAAGCTGAAACAGATATCAACAACTTTTAACAATTTGGCATAAAGAAAAGGTATGCTGAAATTCTAAACCAACTTAAGTTGGGCTAAAAAAAACTTACTTTACTTGAAAGCCACATGCCTCTGCAACAGGACGATTTGGATATTTTGTTCCTTCCCCACAGAAGCACATTGCTCTAGTAGTGTCACAATAGGTAGAACAAATTGAAACAACCCATTGCCCATAAGGTAGGTCTGGTGTTTTGGGGTAATTGCAGTGCAGCTGCAGTTTCTCAGAGCACCCTTCTCCTGCTCCGACAGCATATATTGTTTAGCTGGTAACTATGACCAAAAGAGCCTTTAATTGAAGATAAATTTATTTTCTTTCGTTTCCCCATGTAGTTTGGTTCTCTACATATATATCCAACATAAAAGGTTTCAAAAATTATTGACCTCCAAATTAATATAACTTTAGATATTTCCTTAAATTTATAATGAACCAAAAAGTTGTCAATGAGTTCTGACATTGATCATCTTGAATTTCACTGTGTTAACTGGCCACAATAGCAATGAACTTCATAGATGATTTAAATTGACATCTAATATAACAATTTTATACAATTACTAGGTCACTAAAATCATCTGAATAACTACTAATTTATATATCAATGAACAAATGGGGACGATAGGCATAAATAATTATTGATGCTTAGAAACCAACTTCTGAACTGTGATCTGCCTATAGGATCATTAATGCAACTGATGTGCAGCTCATTAGTTCACCAAATCATTTATATGATAAAATAGTTTCATCATAATACAAGAAGCTTCAAATAACATCAACTTGTGCTTCTAGAAACGACAATAAATTAAATGGACATGGCATCCATATCCAGATTTTGCTCTTGATAAAAAGCATCCAGTTGTTGATAAAGGGTCCAAATTCACCATTTACTAAACCAAACCTTGAGTCAATGAACGAAACAAAAACAGAAAAAAAAATTACTAACCAGTATATCCATGAAAGCACCTACATTGACCCAGTTCATTGTTACAAACCCCTTGACCACTACAATAATTTTTGCAGCTCTTTCCACCTATAATCTGCCAAAAGACAGATTCATTAAGAACGTATAAAAACTAAAAGAAGGAAGTGGAATTCAGTGCAAACTTAAACTTTAAATATCACAAGACTCTTAAACAGATAGATAATAGAATATTAAAGAAGCTTCAAACATAGACTCAAAGGCTAATGAAATCTATCAAAATGTGTATGCACACAAAGATTATTCCATTGATAAGAAAATGAATGAAGTCATCGTACCAAAAAGTAAAAATAAAAGTGTATGTCAAAACACTATAATTACCTCAACAATGTTGACTTCCTCAGCAACTGCATCACAACCAGAAAGCCAACGCCCAATCTCAGCCTTCCACGACGCATTACGATAAACCACAGCCTTGTGCAAGTCAGCCGGAAACCTATGATCTAAATCAAGAGGTGGGGGTGAATTCTCCCAAACATGGTTGGATCCTCCTTGAATTGATCCATTAAGTGGTACACAAGGGCTTTGAACTTGCCGGGAACTAATGTAATCGAAAGAAGGCACAACGGGTACTAGGAATAGATGAACTACTGAAACCAATGCAAGAACAGAAGCAACAACAGCTACTAAAGACCAGGACCATTTCCATTTCTGAACCGAAAACACCATCCCAAATTCTTCTTTCACATTAAACTCACACAAACCAACCCCTTCTTCTTTGACCCTTTAAGCTCTAAATAAACACTACAAAATCAAAAACAATTCTTTCTTTAAAAAAAATAATTAAACTTTACCAGGTTTATAGAATTTCATAAAATGCCCACACAAAAAACACTACAAACACCATAACTGAATTCAATGACAAATAAGAGAGATTGTCAAACAGATAGTAACCAAAATTGAACAAAAAAAGAGCAAGTTTTGATGAATAAAGAGCAATATCTAACCTTTCACTAGATCTGTTAATGCATTCGTTGAAGATTCAGCGCCTGTGATTGTGATATCAAACAAAGAGATTCGAATCCTAAAATTATATAACAATTGAATGAGAGAGAGAGCTCACCTAAACCAGTCAAAATTTTACACAGTGATGAGACCCTAGCCCGTTCGAAAATAGCGATCGTTTAACAAATTTTACACGACCCATTAATAAGACCCTAATCATGAAGTTATTAACGTGTCAACCCATTAAAACACGAACCGTAATTGATTGGTTTTGGATCCATCCTTTAAAAATAAAACCATTAATTCGATAATCGATTAATATAAAGATTTTTTTTAATGTGTTTATAAATATTATTACAAAAAATTTCTATAGTCAAGTTAAAAAATTTATAAAAAAAAATCACTATAAATAATTATGGTTATAATATATTTTACTAATTAAAAACTTTTAAAAAGAAAATATTAAAAAAAAACCGAAAAATTCCTAAATTTTATCAATTTCTAAATTATAAAATATAAAACTATAAATTAATTATATTATAATATTATAACTTTAATTTTAAAACTCTTTTCAACTTTTTTGAAATCAATTACCGTAAATGTTTTTATAGTAAATTCAATTATGTATGTTTTTTTTCTTTCATTTTGTATTATTATGATAAACACAATTTTATTTATCGCAGTTTCAAGACTTTAAATTTATTTGACAATTATTGTTTGATATTCTAAAATCAACTTGTTTCTTGAATTTTTTTTCTAAAGTATATATATATGTGTGTGTATATGTGTTTTTTACAAAATATATTCTCTTCAATACTTTTTTTGTTATTTAAACAATATATCTTCCTAAATAATAAGAATTTTTTTTATTATAAAATTAAATATTTACGCATATTGAATGCCGAGCTTGTTAGGTGTAAATACCTAACACAAGTTATTTAACCTTTAGTTCTAAATAAGAATTGAGATTCACAATCGTAAAATATTGAAGATTCAAAAGGAAGATTAATGGAAGATTACATTTTCAAGTTTTTTTATTTTGGACAAAAATATAGATGTTTTCAAAACATTGTTGGTGAACTTAATTATATGAATTTGATGAAGATTAATGGAAAATTTCATTTTCAAGTTTTTTTATTCAGGACTTTATTTAAAAAAAAAATAGATGTTTTCGAAATATTGTTGGTGAACTTAGTTGCATGAGTTTGGTCATGCTTCAGTACCATTTATTTTTTACTTTTTAATAAATCGTAAATATAATATTTTTCAACGGACCGGATCGGGTTACCTATTAATTTAACAAATGATTTCGGGTTTGTATATTTCAACTCATTAAGCTAACGGGTCGTGTTCGGATTGAACAAATTTAACATGACCAAAACACGAAATAACACGAATTTGCAAAAATACGACCCATTGTCAAGTCTAGTTCACTAGATAATCAATAATGATTAATGAACATGCCAACTAAAACCTCGGGTTAAAAATGGAAAAAAAAAAATATAATTTAAAGTTTAAACAGAGACAGAGAGAGCAACCAAAACTCTCGCTGGGAGGTTTGAACACTCATCTGTAGATATGCACGTTTGGGGAATGGGGATGGATATAGGTCCCCCATCCCCATCCTCATCCTCATCCTCATCCTCATCCTCATCCCCACTTCTTAGACACTGTTCCCATCCCATCCCCTCTCCCATCATCCCCAAATCCTTATTTTTCCCGTTTTTCCTGTTTTCTCGTATTCTCTGATCCCCCATTTTTCCATTTCCCTATTTAATTAAAAATTATAAATTAAATTTAAAAAAAAAAAACATTTCATTACAAATAAAAATATCAATGCATCACAAATTCAACATAAAATGTTTCAAATAATTCAAATATATATTATAATTATATTTATATACTTTTGGGGGAAATGGGAAAATGAGGATCTTCATCCCCATCCCCATTTCAATTTAATTGTGGGGGAAATGGGGAAATGGAGATGGGGACCCATCCCCATTTTAATTTGGAGACAAAAATCATCCCCATCTCCCCCATTTCCCCATTTTTCCAAAATAAAATTCCTAAATGGGGATGGAGGTGCGGGGATTTAGGACCCCGGAAATAAATGTGCATCCCTACTCATCTGTTTTACATAAATGTTAAAATGATATCGATTGCCCTTTTATTCCGAGGGACAAACCGTTAATATTGAGGGTAGTTTTTTCAGTTCAATCCTTGGTTATTTTTGGAATCTTTTTATGATTTGATCTGCTGCGAAAGCTGCCAATTGGAAAGTTGATAGGTTTTGTGTTGGGGCCGGCCGGTTTGGATGGACTCCAATTTGCTTTCAAACAATTAATTATTTTATAAATAATTTTACGGTTATTGTCATTTTGGTCCCTAAGGTTTGATGAAAGATCAAATTTTTAAACTAGTTTTTTTTAACAACTTTTTCCATGAATTTTTGAAAAGTATATTAAATAGGTCTTTTTGACTTCTTTTTTTAAACGGTCAAACGCCACAGAAATGATATATTGTCTCTTTTCCCCCCAGTATGCCATATTAATGGCTGAAATGAATATTTTACTCTATAAGATTTCTTTGAATGAAAATTTTACCTGGGTTTGTTAAGACTGAAATACCCTTACTAGTGATGAAATTTACAAGTTTACCATCGTAAAGTAATAATTAAAAAATGGATAGCAGTAAACTTTAAAATTCAGTGCACTTTTTTCTTTAAATAAAATATGAAATTACATTTATACCCTTATGTTTGTTTTTGAAAAAAAATCTTGAGAGATGGATTTTGTTACTGTTGAACAACGGTCAACAATTTCCCTATATATTGGAAGTTGTATTCCACTTTTTCATAGTTATTTTCTATTTCACAAGTGTTATTGCATTGATCATTTTCCTTGCATCATCCAACTCTACAAGTTCAAATGCTGGTCAGTTTAAGGTGAAGAATAGATCATGTAGATGCGGGAATGGTAATAAAGCAGTATTATGTGTCTCGGAGACGAGTAACAACCCAAAGTGTTTACTTTTCGGTTGTGAAGCACGTAAATATTTCAGGTGGTGGTCTTCTGATAATGAGAAATGAGAAATGAGAAAGTATGTTGGGGTTTATGCCCTAAAGATGTAATTTGTAAATGGATTTATGAAATAAATAAAAGAAAAGTTCAATTCATTCTTATTGTGTTGTTTATTTTATAACTTGTGCATATATTTAACATCTAAGATTACCGGGTGTAATCTCGAACTGTGTATATGAGTGTTATATGCGGATGGATATAGTAAGAGACGTGCAATTGATCACTCCTAAATGAGCACCCGCAATAGTACGGAGCCGTGAGAGTAGAACAATGATAAATAAGATTCGTTCCACAAGAATTGATGAATTGATTACCACAATTGATTGATTAGACTATTATTTAGACAATCAAATATTTGATGAATTAATTATACTACTAACACTAATTAACTATAAACTACTCCTAGAATGCTACTAATGAAACTTAACCAACAAGCAAACAAGACAAAGTCACACACAAGCAAGTGATTGTATTGCTATTAAAAACTTAGGCTAAGACCTTGACCAAACCAATCATCACCAATTTATAGACACACAATTATGAATAAGTTATGCAAATGTGAATGTAGACTCGTGACACCCTCTATTAGTCTCTACTCTCTCTCGAGTAATGGAGACAATACTTATATGCACCAATAACCTATCTCTTGATGGTCATCCAAAATACACACAAGTTCATTAAACTTAGTGGTTCACTAAGTGAGTCCTAGAGACTAGCCTTGAGTACTTCTATCTTACTAGACCTCTATCATGCATTTCATCGAGCACGTTGTGTGCTTCTCCTCTCGGTACATCACACACCAACCAAATACACATCAAATGCTAGCTATACACTCAATTTAAATTAAAGCATGAAATACATATACATAAAAACAAGCAATATGAATAAAGTGGTGGTCTTTATTAGTAAATCATAGTAAAGGTTTCATCTTGGCCTTAGCCAAGATGAATTTAGTTCATATGTATGAAATGGCTACAAAAGATATGATTATCATACAAGCCATAATCAAATACAAGTACTAAATGAAAGAGAGAAATGTTAAGAATAAACTAAGTGTAGATGTCCTCTCTCTTGGTTGGTGGAATATGCTTGACTTGCTCCTTCTCTTATTGCTCATCTTCTTGCTCCAAGGTTGTGTTTTTATGGTGGGAAATTGTGGGAAGGTTGGGTATTTGATGTTTGGTAGAGTGGATTTGAAGTTTAGATGATGGATTAGAGGTTTGATGAAGTGATTTGTTGAAGGATTTGAGTGGAAGATAAGGGATTTGGGTGAAATGTGGTGTTTTTGGGGTTTTGGATTGTAAAGAGAGGATTTGGAGCTTAGGGTCGTGCAATAGGTGTCTAGAATAGCTCAAAAAGGGGTATTTATATGTTTAGGAATAAGGCACGAAACCTTAGAAGTTCTGTTGAGTTGGACTGCTGTGCTGGTGTTGTGGTGGTCGAGTGGCGCCTCACCAGCGCAACATATCTGATCTTGTGCGCTGGTGAAGGTGGCGCTGGTCTAGGGGTGCCTCACCAGCGCAACACCACTGATCTTGTGTGCTGGTGAGGGTGGCGCTGGTCGAGTGGCGCCTCACCAGTGCAACACCACTGATCTTGTGCGCTGGTGAGTGTGGCGCTGGTCGAGTGGCGCCTCACCAGCGCCAGTATTGGCCTATGACTTCAGTTCTTTCGTTTTGGCCCCGACTTTTCTCAATTTCGTACTATTACCCTAGGATAGCTAAAGGAACTTGCACAAGCTTAATACACCATTAAATACTTGATTTTTACTCAGGAACGAGTGCAATTGACAAGAAATGGAGGCTACACCGAGTGTAGAAATGAGAGTTATCAAATACCCCCAAACCTATCTTTTGCTCGTCCTCGAGCAAAACCGAAGCAAATAAAAAAATGTTAAATTAACCTAATCCGAACTAAACTAAGAGAATACCATTTCAATTTCAATTTCCATCGAGCCAACTAAAGATGAGATGCGACATTGGCCGGCCCATATTGTAGTAAAGAGGGTTGCCAAGACATGTAAACCAATGTGCTACAACACTAGAGATTACAATTCCAGACTTCTTTGTGGAGTTAGCTTCAAAAGCATCGAAGACAAGAGTCATTAAATAACATTTCGCCTTGACTCTAAGCCTTTCAAGATTCCTCTCATTTTTTTCTTTTCACACTGAACCTAGGCTCGCTCATCAAACATATGTGAGTTGGAGTTTATGTACAAAAAAATTTCAAATTTACACGCATATGGAAAATTTGTAGGGTCGCTCATAGTTTCATACAAATAAACCTCATGAATGGAATCAAACATTAAGAACTCCCTTGTTTTCAAGCTAGACCCTTCCTAAAGATCAATTATGACTTCTTTTTAGGTGCAAGTGAGGTTGATGATGGATGGTGATGGAGAGGTCGGGTGGGTATGGTTTTATTGGTGAGACAATGATCACACTAGAGTCTTTTCCTTAATATCCTTTGCACATGCTCCCTTTTTAGCGCCTAGACAATTTATTGACTTTCAGAGCTCGTACATTTTAGTGGTTTCTTTACATTTAAGCAACCCTTTTACAATGGATTTTCAAGGCTCTACTCATTTTTTTTTTAATAAAGTAGTGCAATTTACACAATGAGCCTAAGTACACGCTAATTGAATACATTTTGGTACATTTCTCTTTGGGGCTTTCATCTTCCTTTCCTCACGACATGATCATTGTTATGGGAAAGTCAATATTTTAAGTCTAGTGTGGTGTGGATGTAACATGAGGTGGATATGGTAATTGGGTTTAGTGTGTAGGTTCACATTCTTTGGACATTTATGCACACACAAGGTTTAGGAACGTGTTTGGGTAATTTTAAATGGCTAACACACATCGCCTATATCATCTTTATAGGTACGAGTATAGCAAGAAAACAAGGTAAATCATATGAGACCAACTTTTGAAAATGTGTTCTTTAATGTTCAATGCAATGAGAAGAGGTCCATTTTTCTCATTTCTAATATCTACATGATGAGTGTTTAGAGAATAGAATTGAAATTCACTCTTGTGGACACAATATTTAGGCAATGAAACTCACATGGGTAGTCTCCACTAATGATCTAGATATCTCAGGCGCGCTACCTCATTCACTAATGCACAATGAGTCCAGTAGGATATGTGTAAGCAATGTGGTGCAGCTTTGGCCAACACGGCTCTAGAGTGATATATGACATACCAAGAATTTACTACAACGGCTCAGACCAAAAGCATCTCAACAAGCAACCCTTGTTGCTCAAAATTTTGCCTCATAATTGGTAGAAATTTGACCCAAAAACATACAATCATGCAAAAATTAAAAATTTAAAGATAAAGCACACGAAACAATCAAGCAAGACACACAAGAGCCAAAAGCTGGCTATCGAATGGCCATACCCCCAAACCTAAACGAAACATTGTCCTCAATGTTGACACAAACGAAATGAATGAACAATGTAAGCTTAGAAGCGGGAATGAGGCCAAACGAAACACCATATAAAAAGCAAACATCACCAATACCTAAAAGCTAAGCACAATACAACTCCACAAATATAACTTATACAAAGGATAAATGAGAGACATAAAATAAATATGAATGAGATAAAGTATAATAAGTCAGAGAAGTTCCAACTGAAATGCAATAATAAAGAAAATCCATCAAATAAACATCCTAAAAAGATAAAAACAAAAGTGCTAAAACAAAAATAAAAGCAACACGATTGGAGCAAATGGTGGCATGAAACATTCTTCCGGTCAATCCTTAAACATGGAGTCATTGCCCTTCCGTCCCCTATCGAGGTCTTCAACTGACATGTAGTAGGCATATCATATCCAACTAAAAACCCCTGGTCATAGGAATGTGGAGGTGGAGGTGGTTGTGGTCGTCGACACCGCTTTCTCCTCTGATAAGTCTAGAGGCCCAACCGTTGCCTTATATCGGCATTGTATGTTCTGATATCCTCCATATCGGCCTCTTGATCTACTCTGAAATCATAAGACTGTTGGGAGAGGGTATCAATATTGCCTTTAATGTGAGCCTAGACAGTCTGGCTCTCCCCAACCGCCTTCACCAACCACTCCAGCTTATCCATAATTTGGCTATTTTGCTCAGGACCCTCTGCATCCTCATCATCACCAGAAAGATCATAGTCATAGTATTCTTCATCTGACCCTTCAGGTCCGGAGCCTCCTTCAGAAAGGGAAATCCCTCTTGGTCTCGTCCGCCTACTAGTCATGGCCTTGCTCACTGAGTCTGTCCAATAACGGAGGTTTATAGGTTCTCTACCCCCAGTGGTGATCTCATCATCATCATACTCTAGAACCTCTACATCCCTGCATATTTTTGTAATTAAGCACGGGAATGGAATGGGCATACTTACAGTTTTTTTATTTTTTTCCTTAAATGTCAATATCCCCTACATCATAAATCTCTGATTTTATGATCCTCCCAATGTCAACTGGGGCTGGGGTGATAAGACAAGCTAGCAACTCGACCTTCTTCACTGGGATCGAACTGATGTGGAGTACGGGCTTTAAAGATGCTGAGATAAACATGCTCAAGATGGCCAGATCCTTCGATAACTCTGTATGCTTCAAGAGATGCTTTTTGTCCCATCAAGTATCGCCATTTCCTCTCAAAAGCCCAGCCAGCTCTGCTTGAGACCCGTCAAAGCTACGGTATCCCAGAGGTAGGGTGACTTGTGGGATCGAAGTTTTGCCAAAATGAGTGTTAATGGTGTCCTCACTTATTTGCACTGTAACCCCTCGTACAAGGACCATACTGCTGGTAAAGAAAACTGTCTGGACCATAAAAGACTGAAGCTGTCTTCTGACCAAGAAACTCTTCGATCTAAGCAATGAGCCAGCCAGCGGGATGACTAGAAGAAGAAGCGAAGGCGTTAGATGCTGAGAATCATGTTCTGTAAGCCCAAGTTGCCAAGCTTCAGGCTGAGGTGGATTCCTCATTTAGCGAGGGATACTTCTACGCCTCCTACCAAGTCACTGAGGCCATCCTCTTCCCCTTTGACCTGTCAATTATTGCTAACTGGGATAGGGAGGAGATGTTGGCCAAGGTCGCAGAGATGTCTCGCCTCTTTGGTGATGACCTGGACTCCTCTAATATGACTGAAGTCAGAAAGTAACCAGTCGGGTCAGACCTTCCTCCTCCTTCTCCCGTCTTCCCAACATCAGGTTCCGAAGAATCCTCGATGGGGGTTCCATCCATGGTGCCGAAAATAGATCTTACAAAATCCTGAGGTCCCTCTAAGGTGCCTTTAAGGGAGGAGCCAGCAGTAGGGGAAATTATGCCAGAGTCAATGGCCAACTTTCTTGATGCAGCCATACCTTCTGAGGTCATGATGGTGGTCAATGAGGTCTTGGAGGAGGATCCTGCTGAGCACCAGGCAATTAGAGGGCATCCTTAGGATGAGGTGGCAGAGGCGGATGCGGCTATCCGAGATGAGCGACCATCCGAAAGAGGAGTAGGGGGCAAGGTTCACCCGGAGGGAGGGGAAGCTGAAGGAGACCAAGAAGATGCAGAAGCTTGAATCCACCTTCTTGTAGCTTGCTCTGAATGCCTAGAAAGAGGGGTGGGCATCCCGTCTTACTCATGCTTGATCATCATCGTCACTCTTTTTTTTAGTGCTTTGTAGCCCGGAACCAGGGGTTGGGCTCCCTATCTGGTTGATGTAGCCTTACCGGGGGATAGGCTCCCCAACTCATTAATGGAATTTAACTTTAGGTCTGGATCAACTTTTGATTTGCATGTACTTGTTTCATTTTTTATTTCCATTTAGGTTCAGCCCCTATAGCAACCCGATTTAGCTTGGAAAAGTAACAAGATAGGAAAACTGCTTAAGTGCGAACGTAGATAGCTAGCTTGAGCTTTCGACTCTCAATAGAAACTTACAGCTCGATGACTTTAGTCGATAGTCCATTTGTTTGATCGTAGACCTGTCACAGTAAGCAACCACGTGTACCCGGAGGATTAACAACCAGTAATAACTGGGACATTATAGTTTAAGTAAAAGAGCTCTTAATCCTCGAGCTTCTTTAGGGGGTCATAGCCCGAATGAGGTATCAAGGAGAACTATCTAGCCCTCTCTTAGGCTGGGATGGCTACAACGCTCTTAAACTTGAGTCCTTCTTGGGGGGTTGTAACTGTTAGGGTTTATGCCCTAAAGATATAATTTGTAAATGGATTTATAAAATAAATAACAAGAAAAGTTCAATTCATTCTTGTTATGTTATTTATTTTATAAACTTGTGCATATATTTAACATCCAAGATTGCCAGATGTAATCTTGAACTGTGTATATGAGTGTCATATACGGATGGATACAGTAAGAGACGTGCAATCTAAAGAGTCCATAGATAGCAAATAAAGTTAGTTACTTTATTTGTAGTTAATCTATAGTTACGGTCCATTCCGTAATGTACGATGATTCTATCCTGAATCATTCATATGAGATATGGGAATAGAGGCACCTTGTATGATGTGATCATATATGACTGGGCCATGATCTATATGAATCTCTCACCAAGATCCGTTTACCGATGATATTCATATATATCAACTAATGATGGCTATATGTGGGTGATTTTAATCCTGAGTGTCTTATCGACTCTTTCAGGTTAGATCGTGGTCTTTGATATACCATGGGTGAGGTCATATGCATTTCCTGATCAATATATTTCGTATGTTGGGATGCGGTTTGGCTTGTGGCTAGGAAGGTTTGTACACAATAATGGAATCCACTTCTTCATGTGAGAAGTAGATGGTAGTTCCCTTAAGGGTTGATTCGGGGCTTGGACAATATGAGCGCTCTCCTAATTCCGTAAGGAAATAAGATTTATTGTTCATTATATAATCAACGGTACTTAAAGGATATATGTAATTAGAGGGGTATAACGGACATTATGACCCAATTCTAATTATGAACTAATGTGGAGGATCACACCATGTATAATAGCTATATCGATGGATACCGAGTTGTATCGGTCTGTGTAAAAGGGTCTACAGTTGAGAGAGTGCAGCTTCGGGTTTTTAGTGGAATAACACCGGAGTTAATAATCAAGAAATATTAATTAAATAGTTTAATTAATGATTTCGAGGATTATTGGAGCTCAAAATACTGTGGGTTCATTAGGTCCCCATGCTAGCCCGATCGATTTAGGTAACAAGGGTCACTGTTAATTAATTGGATTGTCCAATTAATTGTGTTACGAAAGTGACACGTGTTTATTCGGGAATTAATTGAATAATGAGATTATTTAATTAATGAATGTTAATAGTTAAATTAATTAAATAATTAGATTATTTAGTTATATTGATAATTATGAATTATGAATTAACTATTAATTTGAGGGTGTTAGTTGATATATGGATTTAGGTGAAGATAAAATAATAGGATTATTTTACTTTACTAAATTATTTATCTAAGTATTTAAATTTAAGTTTAAATTTAAAATACTTATTATCACTTTTAATATATTAGATATATTTGAAAAGGATAATTAATATATATATATATATATATATATATATATATATATATATATATATATATCAATTATAACGCAAGAGATTGCATTGGATGCAAATTAATGTATACATATAAATAAATGTTTGTATATGATACAAATAGATTTATATAAATATAAAAGAATTATATATTTATATATATTTTTTGAAAAAAAAGTGGTTGCGTGGTGCAGTAATATATATATATAATAATTGTGTTTAGTGAATATATACATATAAAAAGAATGTTGCAAAATATAGATATATATATAAGAATTTTGTATCGTGGATATATAGATATATATTTGATATATATTATTTTTAGAGACACAAACCATGTCTGTCAATATTTTTTTTCATGAGATGCAATTCATGTGTGCATGAAATCAATACACCAAATTGAGAAGAAAGAGTTTCTTCAAGTATATCTCTACATCCTCCATTAAAGTTCCTGAGATCGTGATGCGCCCACACGCAGTTTCCAGTCCCGGGAGATAGCGAGGAAGATCAAGTGGTTCAGTCAGAAGCACATCGTAAAGTGAAAGAGCTTCCAAACGTTGGTAAGATTGGTTCAGACAGGAGCATAATGTAAAGTGAAGGAGCCTCCAAACGTTGGTATGTTCTTCTGATTATATCGATTTCAATTTCCTGTGTTACATATTGTATGTATTAGTTTCGAAAAATAATTACGATCCAAAAGTTCACTGGTCTCAGATACAGATATGATATGTATAAAAATTTTAAAACTTAGTTCCGCTGCGTGATAGGTCAACGGGGTTCCAACAGTAACCCGACCAAGGCATCATGAGGGCTATCTAGCTATTTCTCAAGGTCTGGATGATAGCTATGCTCTTACACTCAGACCATTCTTAGGGGTAGTAGCCCGACCAAGGCATCAGGATGGCTATCTAGCTATTTCCTGGTCTCAAGGTCTGGATGGCAACCATGCTCTTACACTCAGACCCTTCTTGGGGGTGGTAGCCCGACTAAGGCATCCGAAGGGATATCTAGCTATTTCTTGGTCTCGAGATCTGGATGGAAACTATGCTCTTACACTCAGACCTTTCTTGGCGGGGGGTAGTGCCCGGCCGAGGCATCATGAGGGCTATCTAGCTATTTCCTGGTCTCGAGGTCTGGATGGCAACTATGCTCTTACACTCAGACCCTTCTTGGGGGTGGTAGCCCGACCAAGGCATCAGAAGGGCTATCTAGCTATTTCCTGGTCTCGAGATATGGATGACAACTATGCTCTTACACTCAGATCCTTCTTTGTGGGGGGTAGTGCCCTGCCGAGGCATCAGGGATAACGAGGGGGCTTCCCCGGCTAATCCCTGGTCTTGAGATGAAAATGTTGAATTTCCCATGTAGACCTAAATCTTTGTAGAACATAGCTGAAGATGGAGAAAAAACAGGCTTTATTGATAAAAAGAAAGTAGTACATTATTGCTGGAGATTAAGATCTAAGTGGAGGTAGCCTGCTCCTGAGTCCCCTGTTCAAGGGTAGAATTTTCTCAAATGATCTACATTCCAGGTATGATCGATGAGTCGGCCATTCATGTATTTGAGTTTGTATGCCCCATTGCGGGCCACTACCTTCACCAAGTATGACCCTTCCCAGTTTGGCCCCAAGACCCCGTCTGACCTTTTTTTGGTATTCAACGTCACTTTCTTGAGAACTAGGCCCTCCTCCTTAAAGTTTCGGGCTTTAACCTTCCGATTAAAGTATCTAGCAATCATGCTCTGGTAAACTGCTACCTTCTCAGCTACTCGATCTTGTTTTTCTTCCAAGAGATCCAAGCTAGCTCAGAGCTTGTCCTCATTGCTCCATGGTTCAAAATGTGGACTCTAAATGAGGTCAGTTTATGCTCAATGGGAAGCACTGCTTCAACCTCGAAGGCTAGTGAGTAGGGTGTTTCCCCAATAGCTATTCTCCTTGTAGTGCGGTAAGCTTAGAGGACCTCGGGAAGCTCCTCACCCCATTTACCCATTTTCTGTTGTAGTTTCTTTTTCAACAACTTCTTTATAGTCTTATTGATGGATTCAACCAGCCCATTAGTCTGGGGGTGGGCTATTGAAGCGAACCTAAGGTCGATTCCCAAACCCTCACAAAATTCTTTGAATCGGTCATTAATAAACTGCTTGCCGAGGTCGGCTATAATGGCAAGAGGGGTTCCGAACCTGCAAACCACATTATTTTTTATGAATCTTGTTGTATTTTCTTCCGATATCTAGGAGAGTGGTCCAGCTTCAACCCATCTTGTGAAATAGTCGATTGTCACGATAACATGCTTGGCTTGACCATGAGCAGTTGGAAGCGGTCCGATCAAGTCGACTCCCCACACAACAAAGGGGTATGGTGAGCTAAGGGATGATAATCGATCTGGCGGTAGGTGACTCAAGTTTGTGGTCTTCTGGCAAGCTTCTCATGATTGTACCATGATCTTTGTATCTTGATGGATGGTTGGCCAATAGTACCCCATACGGAGTACCTGATATGCCAGAGCCTCTCCACTAATATGGTTGCCGCATTCCCCTGAGTGAACCTCTTTCAATACCCATTTGGCATCTTCAGGGTGTAAACATCAGAGTAAAGGAAGGGATCTGCCCCTCCTATATAAGTACTCATCCACCAAGCAATACCGGATCGAGAGCCTCTTGACTTTCTTATCCTGGTCTGGCTCCCCGATAAGTCTCCCTTATTGTAGATAATCCACTATCGGGTCCATCCAGCTTGGTTGCCTATCCAGGGTATAAGTCTCCTTACCTGCCACTGTGCTAGATAGGGGGATCACTTGAAGAGAGACCCCGTGGGGTAAGGTCTGGCCACCATTTACAGTTATCTTGGCTAGGACGTCAGCTCAATGATTCGGTTGTCGAGGTATCAGCTCAATCCTGAAACCTTTGAATTTGCTCATAAGCTGTTGAACTAGCTTCATGTAGGCAATCATGTTATTCTTTTTTGCCTGATAATCCCTAGAAACTTGGTTGACTATGAGCAACGAGTCACTCCTAACTTATAGGTAATCGACCTAAGCTCTGCGGCTGCCCTTATTCCGGCTAAAAGAGCTTCATACTCTGCCTCATTGTTAGTGGCTTTAAATTCAAATCTAAAGCAGTGGCAGCACTCAGTTCCTTCTGGATCGATTGGAACTATGTCCGCTCCTCCCCTAGTTTGCTCGGAAGCTCTATTGGTGTAGAGGATCCACGACTTGCAACCCTCCAGCCAGCTGTCAGATTATGGAATCTTCTCAGGGGCTACGTCTGTTGCTGCGGAGGTCGCTTGGCCTGCGGGCATTGAGAGCTCTGCTACAAAGTCTGCTAGAACCTGGGCTTTAATTGCGGTCCTAGGCTTATACCTTAAATCAAACTGGGTGAGTTCTAGGGCCCATAAAACCAGTCTTCGAAAAACATCCGGCTGTTGTAAAAATTGACGGAGGGGTTGATCCGTCACTACTGCTTTCGAATGAGCTTGGAAGTATAGACGAAGCTTCCTTGCCAAGGTTACCAAGACATAAGCGAGCTTCTCCAAAAGGGTATAGTTTTTCTCGGGCTTGGTTAAAGCGTGACTTACGTAGTAGATAGGCCGCTGGACCCTATATCCACATTCATTGACCAAGACCCCGCTTACAGCAATTTTTGAAACAGTCAAGTAAATTTGTAGCTCTTCTTCAAGGCTTGGTTTAACCGGTAGTGGATGGCTTGACAGGTATTTTTTCAAGGCTTGAAAAGCTTGCTCACTCTCCTTGTCGCATTTCATGTTTCTTCCTTGCTTAATGGCTTTGAATAATAGGAGACACTTGTCGGTAGACCGAGAAATGAACCTGTTGAGCGCTGCTACCTACCCGGTCAAGACTTGAACCTGTTTAAGTGACGTGGGAGACTTCAGATCCAGGATGGCCTTAATCTTTTTTGGGTTAGCCTCTATGCCTCTTTCATGGACCATGAAGCACAGAAACTTCCCCGCGGTTACCCCAAGGGCGCATTTGGAGGGGTTCAATCTCATTTGGTTCTCTATTAAGATCATGAAGGTTCTGCGGAGGTCGCCCAGATTCCCTTCAGAGGTTGAGGACTTGGTGATCATATCGTCAATGTACACCTCCATTGATCTTCCAATTTCTGGCTTGAACAGCCGGTTGGCCAACAGTTGGTACGTAGCTTCTGCATTTTTAAGCCCGAAAGGCATCACTTTGTAGCAATACAGATCCCGTTCGATGATGAAAATGGTCTTTTCCTGGTCGACGGGGTGCATCATAATTTGATTATACCCTGAAAACGTGTCCATGAGGAGCTTGTTTCTGAGGTGGAGTCAACTAACGGATCAATTTTTGGTAGAGGGAAACTGTCTTTCGGGCATTCCCGGTTGAGGTCAGTATAATCGACGTACATGTGCCACTTCCCATTTACCTTTGTGACCATGACCACGTTGGCGATCCTTTCAGGGTAGCGTGTCTCTCTGATGAAGCCCGCTTGGGTCAATTTGTCTACTTCTTCCTAGATCGCCGTATTTTTTTCAGCATTAAAGTGTCGTCTTTTATATTTGATGGGTTTGAAGGTTGGATCCACTGCTAGTCGGTGAGCAGCTAAAGTCATCGGGATCCCAGGCATCTAGTCGTGACTCCAAGCAAAAATGTCATTGAACTCTGTGAGGAGCCCGAACAAACCCTCTTTCACTCAAGGGTGGCTCCGATTTTGACGACCTTCGAGGGATCGTACATTCGGATAGGAATCTCTGTTAGCTTATCCACTGGATGGCCGCTGACCCATTCCCTTATCTGCTCCTCCTTATCGGGCACCAGGGGGGTGATTTGTGGATTCTACATCTTCTAGGGTCAATACAAGGGTTGCTCTATCTTGGATCGTTGTCACCTGGGTAAGTTGTTTTGCTAGAGCTGTTGGGTTGGCAGACACTGCGTTGTATCTCCTGGCTGCTTGCTGGTCACCCCGAACTTCCCCCACCTTGTCTTCTATTGGTAACTTCAGAACGTTGTGGTAAATGGATAAGACCCCTTTCAAGGATGATAAAAATGGCCTTCATAATATTGCATTGTAGGACGACTGGGTATCTACCACCACGAAGTCTGTCATGATATTCTACTAGAAAGATGTGGCTCCAATGATCACTGATAGGATTTTTGATCCCGTGGGTATGATTGAGTCCCCATTGAACCCATATAGCGGGGTAGTGCAACTATTGTAACACCACTGTTTCAAGTTTAGTTTTTCCAAGATGTCTTTAAATAGGACGTCGACGTTGCTGTCTGTGTCGAAGAGCACACGGTGTATCATGCAATTGGCAATCTGTACCGTGATCACCATGGTATCATCATGAGGTTGCACGGTGTTGTAGACATATGCTTCGGTGAAAATGATCTGTGACAACTGGGAGAGGTTGGTCGGGCTTTGGTCTACCTTGAAGATACCCCACCCTTCGTCCAAACTAGGGAATTTTCTTGCGTGGTTTTTCCTGGAATTGTTGGAGGTCCCAGCCAGAGTAGGCCCTTCGCTAATGGTATGTATTATCTAGGTTTGTTACATCAGATTCGCCTGCTCCCCTTTTCTTTTCTCAACGTGCTCACGGATCTCAGCTTGTACTTCTCGTCCAGTCTGAATGTTATCTCTGACTTGTTGTAAGAATTCTACCAAACATCTTCCCCTTATCAAAGCCTCGATCTGATTTTGCAGGTTATAACACTCTGAAGTTTTGTGTCCCACGTCTTCGTGAAAGTCACAATACTTATAACGATTCCTCTTATCGACAGAGGCTTTCATAGGTACGGGCTTCTGTAGCAACCTCTTGTCCCGAATGGCGAGGTAGATTGTTTCACGAGATGCATTTAAGGGGGTGTAACGATCATACCCTCTCTCATCTCGAGTTATTAGGCCACTATCCTAGAATGAAGTGAAGCTCGCGGAGGAGTTCGTTTTACATGATATTTTTCCAATCTGGGTTGAGAAATGGGGAGGCGATACATCGACTTATTGGAGGGTTTGCTCTGGCTTTTATGAACTTGTTCAGGTTTGAGAGCTTCCTTCTTCTGTCGCTTTACGACTGTCATATCATCATGTTCCATCTTGACCTTGAGTTGTTCGTCGACTTCAATTTTCTCCAGAGCCTGATCATAGGCTTCTTGGTAGGTCTCTGGTGGCCTCTTGGCAAAAGACCGGAAAAGCTTGCCTGCCCACAAGTTGCTTCTGAAGTTGGCGAGCGTTTCTTTCTCATTGAAAACCCTCATCTGGATGACTTCCTTATGGAAACGCTCGACATAACCCTGAAGGGTTTCCCCTCTCTCCTGAATCACGTACTGTAGATGGATTTGGTCCTTCAATCCGGGCTTAACTCCCTAGAGTGAGTAGAAATCGGTCGACAGCTTCGTGATGGAATCCACACTACCAACAGGTAGCTTTCTAAACCAGGTCTTAGCGTAATTCGTGAGTGTAGTTGGGAACATTCAACATATAGCGGCCTTAGTCGTGTTTCGGACCTCCATATGTTGAACGAAGCTCTCCGAGTGGCTCAAGGGATCCACAGTCCCGGAGAATCTATCAGTCGTCATTTTGAATTTTGGCGGGAGCTCCGCCTCCCTGATCTTTCTAGTGAAGGGAGCATTCATCTCACTTAGAGGATCCTTTTTGTCCTCATTGTACTTTTCCTTCTTCATCAGTTGGACCTCTTTCTGATGCTCTGCCAACTGGTCTCTCAGGTGTTTGCTCTCGGGTTTCCTTGAGTTGATCTCAGTCTCTTTACTATCGAACCCTTCTGACGAACTGACAATCTCTACCTGGTCCCTTCTTCGGAGGGGATATGCCTGGGGGCTTTGCTAACTTTCTTCTTCCCTAACTCGGGCTTCCCTCCTTGAAGTAGTTGGGTGGAGAAACTCTCCCCGCTCTCGGGGAAGGATATATGCCGCGGACTTGACTTTCCTGGGTTGGTAGCGTGGCAACGCTTCGGGAATGCGGGGCATGGGCCATTACCTATCCCGGATTGAGGGTGGGAGTCCCGTTCTGTTATGAGCTGGCTCCGGAAGGGTAGGTCCCAGGCGATCAAAAGCGGGTTGCCTATCCCCGGGCCTGCTTGACTCCGCTCGATTGTAGAGGTTTGCTTGCTGGATAGTCATACCCTCAGCGAGCAGTCGAAGGCGGACGTTTTCCACGAAGGCCACCGCTTGTTGGTCAAGTTTGACCTAGTTTCCTATAGGGGGATCCAAAGCCCGTACAATAGCTGGCTGGTCTGGGACCTGGCTGTGGAGCCTAGATTTTTATCCTTTCTTCGGGACCTTTCATGTCGACGCAGCGGAAGGTTGTCCCGATACGCCTAGTTGTCCTTGGGATGAGCAAATTCTCGTGACTCTTGTAAAACATTAAACTTGTGAATATAAAGATGGTGGTGTGTGAGTTTCCCACAGACGGCGCCAGAAAGTGTTAACTGGAAATTTATTCAAGATAACAAATTCCCATTAACACACTTGAGACCACTACCACGGAGGTGGTGGCCGAGGTTGGTACCTTTGATACCTAACCTGCTTAGATAAACACGAATGTTTGTATAACAATAACAAGTGGGGACCTTAGTATCAATTACTCATGGAATACATGATTCTCTCTCACATGCTCACTATCTCTCTAGAACGTAGGAATGTGGTAGCTTCGTACTTGTCGAATAGTGGACGTTACGACGACCGTGTTCTGATCACAGAATTTAGGTCCGACGCATTTCTCTCTCCCTTTTACTATATTGTCTCTCTTCTCTTTTTCTTTTTTTGGTATATTTATATATGACCGAATCAATTTGAATTGGTGTATCTCTTGCCTTGATTCTCTGAACTCACTCCCTCTTTATCGGGCGGGATCCTTTATTTGAAAGTCATTGACTCCGAGTAAATAACGGAAGCGATGATATTGTTGACGAAGATAAGTTTGCTTCCTTTTTGGAATCAAACTTTTGACTTGCATGTAAATGTTGGTTATTACGTAGATATGTTCCTGTGCGTAGTTACGGCATGATTCTTCATGGAGGTTGCTGAGCTAGTCGTTCGTAGTTTTCGTAGAGCGAGGTAGATCTATGTTTTGGTTCCATTCTCGGAAGCTTGGAATGGACATCCTAGTAGGCATTCCTATGAGGTAACATGGATCTGATTCACTTAGAGGCATTCTCCCTTCTCGTATCGTGAGGGGACAATGGGCTCCTGGAGAGGTTGGTGGGCTTGCTTTGCTTGTCGGGCTTCTTTCGAATGTTCCTTGAGCTTGGCAACCTTCCCTAGCTTTCACGGGGTGGTTGAGGAGCCTGACCCCAGGAACCGAGGTTTCTAGGTTGGTGGCCTTGAGAAGCCCGGATTCCAGTGTTCGCATGGGGGCTTGACCTGGTCGTGCCTTACTTCTTACCTAATAGTTCTGAAGCCCGGCGATCCCTCCATGCTCCTGCGAGGTAGTTTTATGTTACATCCGGGGTTTTATGAATGTCGATTTTAGGCTTCGATTTGGGCTGAGAGAGTGAAAAATTTCTCTTTCCCTTAACCAAATTTTACTATTAACATTTTATTTTATTAAATATTTGAAACTGAATTTAAAATTTTTAAATTCAAAATTTATTATTTTAATTATTTTTAAATCAAAGATATGAAATATTTTTTATCTGAAAGTTTTTAAAAATCAAATAAAGTTTTGATCAGATTTTTTTTACAAAATTATATTTATATGTGATATATGTTATATTTATAAAACTGAATAAAAGATTTGAAAAAGGTTGATATCGGTTTAAAAAAAAGTGATACGAGATATTTTTAATTAAAAAAAAAGGTAGAAAACTGACACACACATTTTTTTTGTTTTAAGTGAAAGCAAGTGGGCTTGAGAATTTGTCTTAATCAATACATCTCTCTTTCTATTTGTGAAAAAGGTATGGTGTGCATCAGCTCATGTAAGTGTGTGCATGAATCAAAATGCGCTGGTGCAAAAGTTGCATGTGCGTGAGTTAATTTTTGTGTGCAAGTGTGTGTGCATAAAATAACACCAAAAGAGAGAAAAGATTTTGTGTACAAGTGTTGTGCACTAATATCAAAGAAAGAGTTTCTTATTCTTTTATCTTCAACATCCTCTTTTGAAGTTCCTAAGACCGTAACGCGTCCACATACAGTTACCAGTCCAGGGATATGAGGAAGATCGAGTGGTTCAGACAGAAGCATATCGAAAAGTGAAGGAGTCTCCAAACGTTGGTAAACTTCTATTTCTTCTTTTTATATCGATTTCAATTTCTTGTATGTACATATATTTTATTATTGTAATAATTTTATATGTATTAGTTCAGAAAAAATTATGATCCCAAGTTCACTAGCTCCAGATCGTTTACAATCTTTATAAAAAATTTTAAAAAACTATTTCCGCTGCGTTACCAGTGAATGGGGTTCCAACACCAGAAGCGGGGAGAATCATTAAAATCTTATGTGGAGAAGTTCCATAAAGAGATCGTCCATATATGAGTGTTTGTAGAGAAAGAAGCCTTTGCTAATTTCAGGAGGATCTTGTGTGACGGTAGATTGTTCCAGTCCTTTACAAAGCACCACCTTGAGACATACCAGGAGGCCTACAATAGGACCTTGGAGTAAGTGGAAATAGACGAGTAGCTAAGAGTCAAGATGGAGCATGATAACTTAAAATCTGCCAAACACCCGAAGAAGGAGACGCCTAAAGCTGGACCGGTTCAGAAGGTTCAGAATCGACCTCCCAACCGAACTACATTTCAGCCACCTTCCGTCTTACTATAGCAGGAGCGGTATCCATCATAAATAACCTCTTCTAAAGTAATGCCTCCACTGAGGGAAGTAGCATGGATGGCAAGTGAGGAGGAGGGATACAACCATTATACCACTCTCAACACTTGCCAAGAGACCATATATCTTGCCATCTGGGACAAAGGTTTACTAAGGAAGCCAGGTTATATGAAGGTCCCAGCTGATTAGCGAAACCGTTACAAGTACAACGACTTACTTGGGGACGTGAGGTATAACACGTCAGAATGTTTCAGCCTTCACAACCAGATCGAAGGATTGGTAAGAAGGGGCTGCTTGGTTGAATTCTTGCAACATGTACGTGATAGCATCCAGGTAAGGAATGAGGTACAGACAGAGATCAAGGAAACGAAAGAAAGAATGAAAGAGAAATGGAAAGATCTGATGTAGCAGATCCATATAGTTCATATTATCAGCGGGGTCCAACGCTGATAGGAACCTCCAACAATTTTAGGAGTAATCATGCCAGGAAGATACCCCAGCTTGATGCGTGTCAGGATAATCTCAGGATCTCCAGGGGGTCACCAGGACCTTCTCGCTAGACCCAGATTGTTTTCACAGAGGAGGACGTCTATAACACAATGCAATCACATGATGGCCTTATGGTCGTCACGGTGTAGATAGCTAACTGTCTTTTCCACCGTATTCTTATCGATACCGAAAGCAATATCGATATCCTCTTCAAGGATGCACTCGAGAAATTTAACCTGAAATACCCTTGATACAACAGCTGTACCACACCTCTATATGGATTTACTGGGGACTCACTGGTACCTACTAGGTTGGTGATCCTGTCAGTGATAGTTGATGATACACCTCTCCAGCAAAATCTCATGTAAGACTTTATTATGGTTAATACCCTATCCATTTACAACGTTATCCTAAGGAGGCCCTTCCTGTCAACAATCAAGGAAGTTCTGTCTATCGACCATAATGTCTTAAAGTTCCCGATAGGTGGCAAGGTATGAGAGGTAAGAAGGGACCAACATGCAGCGTGGAAGTGTTATATAGTGTCTACCAATCCAGTGGCATTGGCCAAACAGTGTGCACATGTGATAGTCATGCAAGCCATGGAGTTACCAAGAGGAGACCATGAGAACGTAAGAGCAACAGAGGAGTCAGAGGTGATCGAGGAAAAGCCCGAGGTAGAAGTTTTAGTTGTTGAGGAAATTGAGGAAGAAAAGAGAGGGTGGGCCAGTGGTCGCTCTGTGGAAGAGCTAGATGATGTACCTATCATGGGGGGGTGATCCCTCTCGAAGGTGGTAAAGATAGGAACCACACTAGAGGGAGGAGAGAAGGAAGGTATAGTAGAACTCATTCGTGAGTTAATGATATATTGGTCTGGAGTCATGATGAGATGTCGGGGAATCCCGTTTACCCTGACAACCCATAGGTTAGCAATAAATGCTACATTCAAACCGATCAAACAGAAATAATGGCATTTTAACTCGTAAAGAAATGTCGTGATACATGAGGAAGTAGACAAACTTCTGAAGGCCAAATTCATCAAGAAATCCCAGTACACTTAGTGGGTCGCCAACGTAGTCATGGTGACCAAGGCAAATGGAAAGTGGCGCTTATACGTTGATTACACAAACATCAACCGTGCATGCCCGAATGACAGTTTTCAACTACCGAAGACATACCAACTGGTAGATTCAACTACCGAAAATAAGTTTATAAGTTTTATGGACACCTTCTCGGGGTATAATCAGATCATGATGTACCACGCCGACCAGAACAAGACCAGCTTTGTCATCGGGCAAGTCTTTTATTGCTACAAGGTAATGTCATTCGGTCTTAAAAATAGAGGTGCTACTTACCAACGGTTAGTGAACAAGTCGTTCAAGAAACATATATGGAGAACTATTGAGGTGTACATAGACGATATGATCACCAATTCCCAGGTAGATGATCAACACTATGATCATCTACGACGGACCTTCCAGGAGATCAGGGAAAACCTGATGCGATTAAACCCAGCCAAATGCGCCTTTGAGGTAGCAACAGGAAATTTCCTCAGGTTCATGGTACATGAAAGAGAGATTGAAGCTAGATGCAGGGTCTAACATGCCGAGTAGCAGCTCTAAACCGTTTGATATAACGATCTACAGATAAGTGTCTCATATTTTTAAAGTCATCAAACAGGGAAAAAATATGAAATGAGACCAGGACAGTGAGATGGCCTTCCAGTCTCTGAAGGACTATCTTACTAGCCCCCAGCTATTAGTTAAGCTTGTACCAGGAGAGGAGCTGCAATTGTACCATGCGGTATCAGAGACTGCTGTTAGTGGAGCCCTAGTGAAAGAGTGTGGAGATGGAGTCTAGAGACCCATCTACTATTGAGCCGTGCCTTGACCAAGTTAGAGATAACTACACACTTCTGGAAAAGCTTATTTTTGCACTCGTAACCACAGCCAGAAAGCTTTGTCCTTACTTTCATGCTCACTCGATCATCGTGGTCACCGATCAACCTTTGAGACAGTTCCTTCTAAGACCAGATGTGTCGAGAAGATTGGTGCTATGGGCTTTGGAACTCTCCCAGTATAATATCACGTATAATGCCATGACCACCATTAAAGCCCCAGCTTTGGCTGACTTCATGGGAGAATTTAGTGTGGTATTTGATCCCGATACCAGTTCTAGCTTAGACCTGGTCTCCTATCCAAAAAAGAGACCCATAGAATACCCGCTGATCACAAAATCTAGATTCTACATATAGACGGAGCATCAAGCCAGCCAGGCAATTGAGTAGGGATAAGGCTTGACTGATACAGAGAAATTTGAATGCTGCCACTGTTTCAGGTTTGAATTTAGCTCCACTAACAACGAGGCTGAGTACAAAGCTTTGCTAGTGGGGATGAGGTTAGCCATGGAGCTTGGTGCAGATTTCCTCCACGTTAAAAGTGACTCACAACTGGTAGTCAATGAAGTGAAAAAGGATAAGTAGTATTCAAGTGTCCTAGGTAAAGTAGGATTCTAACTCCTACATAACCCTAGTTGACTTGAACTTAAACACTTGACTTTTTAAAGAATAAAATAATCTAATTATTTTATCTTTGTTTCAGTCATGATTTGAACATGTAACCTCCAATTAATAATTAATAATTATCAGTTTATTAATTAGATAATCTAATTATATAATTAATTTAATTATTAATATATTAAATAAATAATCTCATTATATAATTAATCTCTGAATAAATATGTGTCACTTACGTAACATAATTAATTGGACAATCCAATTAATTAACTGTGACCCTTGTTACCTTTAATCAATCGGGCTATCAAGGGGACCTAATAGACCCACAATTTTGAGCTCCAATAATACTTAGAACTAATTTATTAAACTCTTTATTAATATTTCATGATCATTAACCTCGGAGTCATTCAACTAAAAACCGATGTTGTACTTTTGTAACTGTAGATGTATTACATAAACCAAAATTACAGTTGTCCATCGATATAGCTATTACATACGGTATAATTCTCTGCAAGTAGTTCATAATTAGATCTAGGTCATAAAGTCTGTTATACCTCCCTAATTATATCTTTTCCATTAAGTACCATTGATTCTCTAATGAATAATAAATCATAACTTCCTTTACAGAAGAAAGAGAACACTCATATTGTTCAAGCCCTGAATCAACCCTTAAAGGAGCTATCATCTACCTCTCGCAAGAAGAAGTGGATTCCAGTATTGTGTACAGACCTTTCCAGCCACAAGTCAAACCGAGATTCCAACATACGAAGTTATTGACCGGGAATTCAACTTCGATCTCACCCATATTATATCAAAAACCACGATCTAACTTGAAGGATTCGATAAGACACTCAGAATTAAAATCACCCATATATAGCCATCATTTTTTGATTTATATGAATATCATCTTGTAACGGATCTTGGTGAGAGATTCATATTGATCATGCCCTAGTCCTATATGATCATATCATATAAAGTGCCTTCATTCTCATTTCACCATATAAATAGTCTAGGTTAAGACCACCGTACATTACGAAATGGACCACAGCTATAGATTAACCACAAATAAAGTACCCAACTCTATTTTTTATCTACAAACTCTTTAGATTGCTCATCTCAAACTAAATACCTCTGTATATGACACTCATATACTCAGTTGAAGATTACATCCGACAATTTTAGATGTTAAGTACACATATGAGACACGTATATAGAATGAATAAACTACTTATTTTATTAATGTTTCATTCACATTTACAAATTATAAGCTTTAGGGCATAAACCTCAACATTGGCTTACCAGGTACTTCGCATGGCATACTTTTGGCCCACTTTACATTGTGATGCAATACAGTTTGTACGATCTTGTGAACCTTACCAAAAGACAGTAAACATGAATCATCTACCATCTGAGCGATGCTCCTCCATCAGCTCGCCTTAACCATTCACTATCTGAAGAGTAGATCTTATCAGACCTCTCCCGACCGCGCCTGGTTAGGCAAATCATACGATAATGGCCATTGACTATTTTACTCGGTAGGTTGAAGCAGAGTCCCTCTCCCTGATAACAGATGAGAATACAAACAAGTTCATGAAAAATAACGTTGTATGCTGGATCGGTACCTCGATGGGTATTATCACTGATTTGGGTAAGCAGTTCGACAATGCCCGATTCAGGGATTTCTGTAAGAACCTGGGAATTGAGCTCCACTTCGCATCAGTAGCTCACCCTCAAACTAATGGTCTGGTTGAAGCCACGAACAAAACAATCAAGAAGCTCCTAAAAAAGAAGCTCTAAAAGCTGAAGGGGAAATGGACAGATGAGCTCCTAAATGTGTTATGGGATTACCGGACCACGAAGAGGATCCTACTGGGAAACCCCTTACTCATTAACTTTCGGAGTATAAGTGGTCCTACCAATCAAGCACAAATTGACCTCCTTTAGGGTTCAACATTTCAAACCAGAAGATAATGGAACCAAGTTGAGAGCCAATTTGGACCTTCTAAAAGAGAAGCAAGACAGTGTAGTAGAGAGGGTAACAGTTTACCAGAATAGGATTGCCCTGTACTTCAACAAGAGAGTCATAAATCGAAATTTCAAGGAAGGGTCCTCAGAAAAGTTACCCAGAAGACCCAAAAGAGTTCCGACGAGGTACTAACCCCAAACTGGGAAGGACCCTACCTGATTAAGATGGTAGTCCGAAGTGGGGCCTACAAGCTGGAGGACATAGAGGGTCGCCTCATTGACCACACCTAGAACATAGATCATCTCAAGAGGTTCTACTAGTGAAAGATCCTGAATGAAGGTTGATCACCGACCGGTATCACATTACACTTGTATCGCTATAAAATTGTATCGCCTGATGAATAATCAATAAATAAGTATTTCTTTCTCCTACTATAAATTTTAGCTTGTTTGTATTTTCACCTACAATCGTCATGAAAATTCTTCTATGATCACCTTGAAACCAGGAAAGCCACATGGCATTCCTGATGCGTTGGATAAGACCCACCTCTCTCCAAGAAGGGTCTGGTATATAAATGGCATAGTTGTCTACCAAATCAAGGATGCACATTTGTGGCTCTTGTTGCTTGCCGCATCCTCAAGGCTAAGATAGCCATATGGCACTCCTGATGCCTTGAACGAAACCCAATCTCTCTAGAAAGGGTCTAGTACATAAATGGCTTAATTGTATACCAAACCAAGGATGCGAACTCGTAGCCCTGATTGCTCGCCGCATTCTCAAGACCAGGGGAGCCTATATGGCACTCCTAAATCCTTAGACAGAACCTAATCTCTCCAAGGAAAGGTGTTGTACATAAATGACATAGTTGCCTATCAGGATCTTTTCGCCTAGGTACCAAGATTCCTAAACCAGGAATGCCAGGTACCATGATTCGCCTACTACCAGGATTCCTGAAACAGAAATGCTAGGTACCTAGATTTACCGTATATATTTTCACATAAGTACCGGGATTCCTAGAGCAGGAATGCCAGGTACCATGATTCTCCAATGTGGAAGAGCTGGTCATTGATGTGCTTCTCAGAAAGTCTACTTGGATTTCACCACCTAAGTATCAAGAATCCTCGAAAAAGAATACCACTAGATCCTGATACGGTGTATCTGTTTTTCCTCATATCAATCATTGTCATTTTAAGGAATTACCATTACCATATATTTTTTAAGTCAGGTATATGTAGGGGACTGATTCTCAGATCACTCCAAATCAAGGATATGTTTCTACTACAACTTGAGCATGATACAAGATGCTATTAGGGAGTCAGAATTGAAGTCAACCAGACATGATGAAAAAAAAAAGAAGTTTTTCATTCATCAATCAGGGTACCCAACCCCCCTTTTTTTAGGCTACGTTAAAAATAAATCAATCAAGTATTGATGAAAAAAAAATGAAAGTTTGGGTTCATGCAATGTTCTTCTTGTTTGCCTCCCTAGCAACATCAGCTCCCTCATCCCTGATTTCGACTGTTGGATCAGTAGAAGGATCTCCACTCTCTGGCTTCGTAACCTTGGCTTGGACCTCTACTCCCTCTGCCAGATTAACCTGAACCTCCACCATCACAACTGGATCGGTTTGGACCTCCACCTCCTCCACAGGATTAGTCTGGACCTCTGCTTCCTTGGTCAGTTCATATGGAGAGGTAAAAAGATCCAGACTTCTTCTTTAGCCATGTCACCTACATCAGTCGGGGTCTGCGATCTAGGTCTTGTCCAAGTGTTACTCTGAATGAGGAAGGAGATGGGTACCAAGTCATCCTCATCAACAGAAGCATCAATAACTTTAGAAGGTCCTACATCAGTGGGAGCGGTTTTAGATAGTATAGTAACCTTGGCCATAATTTTTTCTCGGTCCCATCCACCAATCGAGTTTAGGTCGAAAGGGGAAGGAAGCATTTGTGCCACCTAGGAAGCAACAAAAAAGTACTCTTCTCTAAAGAAGACATTTACCTTGGCCTTCAAAGCAGCCATATTGTTGTGTAAGGTTTGGGTTTCCACCTCCAGCTGCTCTTTATCTTTCTTCAACTTGTTTCTCTCAAAGGCACGTCGAATGGACCTGAGCCTCTCAACGTCGTAGGCATGCTGGATCAGCTCCATGTCTACATTTACCTTGGCTACGATTTTCTCTGCATCCCTATTCAGGAAGACCAACTTCCCACTACCTTGGTCAACTCCTTCATGACCTCTTCAAGTTCTGCCCTAGCAGATTCTGCTTGCTCCTAGAGTGCCGCTACCTGGTGGCCCATTGCCACGTTAAACTTAAAAATTTCCTGATACATAATCTAGACAAAAAACTCAGTGAAGTGGCATACCTCAGCTAGGAAAGTAGATCCTCTTGTAATCAGGAAATACATTGGCATTGAGGCTTTGGCTTGTAACCCTCCACCTGGATAGGCAACTGTGAACCTAGACAGGACTTTGTCATGACCGGTGCTCCTCGACCGCAAACTCGATCGATTTTGAGGAACAGCGAGAGGAGCAGATGTAGGATCACATACCCTTTCAACCCTACTAGGTCGATTAGCAGTCACAACATGAGGAGGAGGAGGGACTAGCTGAGAAAGTCTAACAACATGAGTAGTAGGGACTTGACTCTGCACCTAGCCAGGGAAGCCTCTGATTCTGGCAAACCAGGCTACTAACTAGGCCATGTTGGACCGTGTTGAAGGAGGAGGATGAAGAGGAAATCGTCTTGGTACTAGGATTGGACTCACCGCAGATCCAACTGGTCCAACTGAGATACTCAACAAAATCGAGGTGAGGTGGAGGCATAAAAGGAGAATTCTGTCGAGAGGAAAACTGATCCTCAGAGTGAAAGGTATGTCCATGACCGGTGGAGGTACTACATAAACTACCAAAAACAAAAGAGTTAGTACCTGCCAATTATCAAAAGTGACAAAGTAAACAGAGATATGAAAGAAGGCTATCTACATGAAGAGGCGTGGGATATCCAATGGTAATAATCAACCCACCCAGATTCAAAAAAGTTAGAGGTAGGGTATATCATGTTTAGGTAGGATCGGGAGATTATGTTCTTCAAAATTCTCTTTACCTTGGTAGAAATACTACCTTTCACCCATTTGGTCCTACCACTAAATCGTCTGGGAACCTTGAACTCAGACTCTCCAATACGGATCGAGCTTCCCTAACTGCCTCCAATGTCGACACACTCGGTACACTGGGAGCTATCCTTTTTCCTGGCTCCAGGTACCGTGAACTTCAAAGGGTTCTTAGACCGTAGGAAGAATTGGCTATTTGGACCAGGGGTGTTGGCATCAATCTAAAAATGGAACCTTAGTTCATCTAGCCCTGGTTCCCTGGTGACCCGATCCATCTCGTATTGCTCTCTCTACATTATAAGGAATCTCATTAGGTTCCTCAAGAATCCCGACGTTAGTTGGAGAGGGGAAAACTTGAGAGCGTTAAACGCCCTACGGAAAGTAGGGTGGAGAGGTAGTTTGACTCCGCACTCGAAAACGGAGGTGTGAATTGGAAGCTGGTTAGGCGAATGGGAGTACATTTCATACCCTTAGTTTGGTATGGTGAGAGAGATGTTAGATGGGGTCATGAAATCCTGCCTCAAGTGCCCAATTGTATTTACGGTGCATGTGGAGTCTAGGATACATAGAAAGTTGCTATGAAAGATGAGTAAAAATGATACGATCCTCGTCAGTTTTGATGCCTAAGACCGTTCTATTCCTAGGTTCGGATGGAAATCGTGACCCAACTCCTATAACGAGATGTGAACTTTGGTATAAGGAAGACGCCACAATCAAGGATGGAATTCTCGATTGATAAGTCAATGAGGAACGCCACAGAGAAATCAGATAAGTTCCAATTAGTTCTCAAGGAACAAAAGAGAAAATTGCTCTATATTTTTATGAATAAAAACAACTACCTTTTTTATTAACTGAAAACATTACAATTTATAAGACTAAAGGCCACAAGATCAGCCCTATAAAAACCTAAAGATTGCAATTCCTAAAAATTTCGCCTAAGGCATCGATAAAAAAGGAAAGTTGAAAATAATAAAAACATTTTGAAAACTAAAACAACCTCAATTTAAGGAAGTCAAACATGACTTTAATTCCTAATAATTCAGCCTAAAATTATGCAATAGGAAATAAACAAATTATTCAGTCCTAAATCAGCTCCCCGAATCCGCCTATTGACTTTTTTGGACTTGAATCATGCTTGTTAAGTCTAAAGAGTTCGTTTATCACCATCAATGGGCCTCCATGTGCATGCCTGAGCCCAAATCTCTTGAATCAGGCCATTTAATGCATTTTGAAATTTCTTGGCTCGTGCTGTTGTAACCGGACCAATGGAAACTTGAATTGGATCCGCATTTCATGATTTAGTGCTAGCCATGTCCTCATCAGTACCCCACCAGTCAAGGCTTTTACATCTTTGGTCAATTGTCCACCTTCTCTGGCTTTACCGACCTCGTCGATTGAGTCTTCATCACTATTAACCAAGGTTGGGGTCGTTGCTATAACCCAACCCGATTGCCACGTTTCGGTTTGATCGGTGGCGTTGAGAGACAAATGAGCCTTTACCGTTATAACCTTCTTGACGGTTCCTCTTTAACCGATGGGTGAGGCTCACACTGTCAACATAATCACCATTGAAAGCATGGTCTAGGCTATCAGACGACATGGTGATAGAGATTGGAGATTGAAGTTTGAAGTTTGAAGAAAGAAAGAAAGGAGCTAGGGTTCAAGTAACTGGGGATTTATTTTTCTTCTTTTTTTGAAGAGCAAGGAACGGTTGAAGATGTGAATGATATGTAAAAGGTTGAAGTATAAATAGGGAAGGGAGATAGTTACCGGTAACATAAAAAAAATGTCATCAATTAGGCGAGATACTCTGAAAGTGGGAATGGTGGTTTCGAGAAACGCACGACGTCAAAATCATTTCATTTTTCAAATCATTGACCTTTCTTGGCTCTACATGTGGAAGCCTCATTTAATGTAGGATTTCTTTTCGGATCCTAGTTAACGATAAGAGATGAAAATTCTTAAAACGTTTCAAATCTTGACTCCGACTCCAACTCTAACCAGGTACCGGTGTTCAAGTCAATGGGGACTTTTATTAACAACCTTTTTGGCGAGGGTCTAAAGAAGCATTTTCCATCGAGCTGATACCTGGTAGAACATGGATCGGGACCGTTCCCAGTTCTTAAGTACCAGGAAAAATCGATACCACAATCTAGGAATGGTCGGTGCCACATTATGTCTTTAACCTGGTATCGGGGAGAACCGGTACTAATGTACCATAATACCATCTACCTAGCATCTGAGTATTGCGACACGTATTTGGTACCCAAGTATCGCGATATCAACCCATGACCAATCTAGTAAGTGAGTCTCATCCGCCAATAGAGAGAATGGTATCGAGAAGGTACCATCATGCCAAGATAAGAACTGCACTAGTAAAAGTGGATCGGTACACCAGGGATAATGGACTAGTATCGCGTCCAAAGGAATACAACCAGAATTCGTTTCTAACAAGGCAGAAGAGAAGGTTGACCTCTTCATCACTTAAAGTGCCATGAATGAGATAAAATGGTCAACTTAATCGGAATTAGATATAACGGGAACCATTACTTAATTAAAGGGAACAATTCCCACACTAATTTACAGTCTTAGTCAATGCCAATTAGCTCTAATGATTGCAGATCAATTGGACAGATTTATGGTGATTGACTGAAAGAATCAGATACCATAAATACAACGACAGTATTTAAAGAAAGGGATCCAAAAATTGAACACCTATGAGAGTATACGCTATCATCTACAGAGTTATTGTTATCACGATACAGAAAAATATCCACTTATCGACTAGCACAAGATCATCGTTGCCAACTCTGTGTATGTGTGAGAGAGAGAGAAAGAAAGTCCAATAGTAGGAATTATCACCATCATAGTATCAATAAATCCTACAATCATTAAGACAGTCCATTCCCATTATTGTTACCTGATGCGTGTTGAACCCCCCTTTTATTGTATCTTTCTTATCAAAATCACGGTACCTAGAGGTACCTATTTCGCTGTGATCTCTCAGGTTGTAGCTTTAGGGTGTTGATCGAAATTCTATACTCAAACAAATTTTCGGTTAACACAATTATATTTTGTAATAAAAAAATATTATACAAAGAAACATGTATATTACCCAATTGTATATGAATATTGTTGAGATGCACTGGTTGGTAGAGCCATAAAGTGTTGAAATGTGATCTTTGTGATGCTTCCATTACCTGTTTGATATGCTCCTTGTGTCCTAGGGTTGATAGTAGGAAAATAAATCATTAACTCATCAACAAATCTTGCAGCTCTATTTTAAAAAAAAAAAAAAACACTTGCAATTCTAATAAGAAAGAAATACATACCCAACAGTTGTTCCAGCAACATTCCTTTTAGAAGTCTTTTTCTTTTTTAAACTTGAACCAATTCCTTTTCTCTACAAGTAAATAATGGAACATTAAAGGAAAACCTAAAAGTACGCAAAAAAAAAAACTAAACAAAGTTGATGTGAAATACCTTATCTGGACATGTGTAGCTGTTATGTCCAATTGTTTTGCACGTCTGACATCGATTGGAGAATATTTTTGATGGTGCTCGTGGGTTATAAGATGCCCTTTTTTTATTCTTCTTAGGTTTTCCCACTTTCGTACTTTTCGTAGGTGGATCAATGTGTTGAGAATGGTATCCAGGCCACCCAGATTCTTCTGAAATAGGGTTTATAGCACTATTGTATGTCAACTTCAGAGCTTCCTTGGTATAATACTAGTGGATATGATCATATAGAAACACTCTATAATACATAAAGACAACAACAACATGCTTATAAGGTAGCCCATTGATCTTCCACATCCCACAATCACATGTGACTTCACCAATGTTCACAAACATTTTTACCCCTCTTTTGTTAACATTCTCATACCAGTATCTCATACCATGATATACTTGCAACTTCCTTCCCTTTTCCTCATTTGTAGTCAATTTTTCCCTTGCATATGGAGTGATGGAATCCTTGAGCTTGTCCACTTCATCACATTTTCCATAAACTTGACCATAATTTTCCTTCTCAAATGCTCCAGCAATGTCAAAATTGTTTATCTCTTTCAGTTTTGATCCAGTTGTTAAAACACTCTGACATGATCTGACTTAATGTCACATTCAAATGCATGTCTTGCCCATTAATCACATGGCTTCTTCATCAGCCATAAAACAGCTTCCATCGGATCTTCTCCAAGTGCTTCCATATGCTCCGTGAATACAACTTTACTATCTGCTCTTGCTATACTCCAAAACTTCCCATCATATTATTGTCCTTAAATTTTGACTTGAAGTTTCCCATCATATGCCTAAAACAATCCATCTTCCTTGCGTATGGCCACTCATTATCTAAGGCTTTTAACTCATTTTGTTATCGATCACTCATAAAGCAAATGAGCTTTCTATCATCCCAACCCAAACAATTTGACAATAACTTCAGAAACCAGGTCCAACTTTCTAATGTCTTAGACTCTCACACATAGAATGCTATTGGAAAATTACCGCTATCCTTTTCCAAAGCATTTGCTAAAAGTATAACACCCCCAAATTACCCACTCAAATGGCAGCCATCAATACCTACTAGAGGCATACAGCCTTTCTTGAAACAAGTCTATGAGGCTTTAAAACTGAGTAAAAATCTTTTGAACTTTGGGTTGGTTCTGGGTATTTCAGTCAAAGACATGTTAACACAAGTACCTGGGTTCATAGCAATAATTGCATTTCCATACTTCTTCAACTTTGTATACGCAGCTGTATGGTCTGTCTTCAAGTTATTTAATATGATCGTTTTAGCTCCGTAAATGGTTAGGCTTGAACAAGTAACTATATATTTTTCCAGCAATTGCTTATTCATTGATTTTGCAATAAGCTGTGGGTCTGCAAGAATGGTGGATTGAAGAACCGAAGCAACCCACCTAGCATTAACTTCTTTGTTTGTTGTCATCCTTAGACATAAAGTGTGGCCACCAGTAACACTCCTCACCATGAATATGGCCATTTCTAGGAGGATGAAATGTGCACTCTCCAGTCACATGTTTTATTCTTGCACGACACTGTGTATCTACACTTATCATTTCTAATCTTATCCAATACAAACCCCTCTTGGATTGCATACCTTTTAATGACATCGCTTACTATTTTTGCATTCCCTAATATCTGCCTTTCGCTGGTTTCAATAGACCCATCAAGATTAGGTGCTTATCAATGTTGTCTACAATATTTTACCATCTTGATAAATCCAGTTTCTTCATCAGAGGACTCTAACAGGCAAGTATCATCACCATCTGGATCACAATGGTCATGCCTGTCATTATCCACTTCTCAACAATCATCATCTAAACTAACATCTGAATCTGCATCCTCATCTGACTATTCATTAAACTCATAAGTGTTGTCTACATCACTTACATCACCTTCATCACTTGCTACAAGTGGTCCATTATTTAGGATATCAGGCTCTAAAACACATGTTGCAGTTGGTCCACAAGTTGAGATATCAGGCTCTGCACATTTATTGCAGGTTGTCCGCTACTATCAAGCATTGGTAACAACTGTTGAACATCATCCTCAAGGAATTTGACAACAAAAGGAATAGATTTAGATCAAACTCAATGAACCTTTCTATTTCATAAAGTTTAAACTAAATAAACACGATAAAACAAAAAAAAAACATTTCATAAAAAAATCACAAAAAAAATTGAAAACCAACAACACCACCTATGCAAGAACACCCATGCAAAACCACTATATAAACCTACTTATTAAACTATAAACCTACTAAAATAGTAAAAGATATGATGACATTTAATATTGTTTTTCGAATAAACCCTAAATCGGTAATACACATCAACAAAAACAACAAAAATCCCTAATTTTTTTTTCAAAAAAAAAAAAAACAGTTTTCTTACTATTAGAAAGATATCATGAAAAAGTCTCAAAATATTTTCCCCAAAAATGAAAATAAAAACTCACGACATAGATTTTTCTTCGCAAACAACACTTACATATATTCCTTTGTTCTTAGTCGTAGGTGAGTGAAAGTGTCGTCTTTGGTGCAAGATTGGGGGTGTGAACCCTTCTTCCTACTGGTGGGATGAAGCCCTATGTATGGCTAGTGGGGACTAGATGCAAGGTATTGTTCATGTTTTCTAGGGATTTAGGGTTACAAATGAACTTTCCTACTAAAAAATTCAGATAAGACATCTAATAGATATACATTTGCAATCTTAACAAATCAAAAATGAAATGATAAAAATAACCCCTGGTCATTAACGTTGACTAACTTTTGATAGACAGATGGATCTATTTGAAGTACTTTTCAAAAGTTAGGAAAAAAATTGTTAAAAAAGCAAACTTGTTTAAAAATGTGATCTTTCACTATACTTTAGGGACCAAAATGATAATAACCCATAATTTTAAAAAGAAACAAAAAATATTGGGTTTACATATAGCATGAAATCAACGAGGATTCTTGTAATTTCTTCTTCTTCTTTTTTTTTTGAAATAAAGATTCTTGTAATTTTATATATAATTTCTTTATGGTAGTTATTACTTCTATAAAGGTGTGTGTTGGTAAGATTTTGTTTTCATTTTACGTTTAACCAATTTTCAAATAAAAATCAAAATTGAATTTCATTTTTGTAAGAATAAAAAACGTATCTTGTAGTTTTTTCTTAGAAAAAATAATATATATTTTTAAGAAAATAATATATATTTTTAAGAAAATAATAAAATTGTCTGACACAATAATAAGGGTTTTTAGTGGAATAACACCGGAGTTAATAATCAAGAAATATTAATTAAAGAGTTTAATTAATGATTCCGATGATTATTGGAGCTCAAAATACTGTGGGTCCATTAGGTCCCCTTGCTAACCTGATTGATTTAGGTAACAAGGGTCACAGTTAATTAATTGGATTGTCCAATTAATTGTGTTACAAAAGTGACACGTATATATTCGGAATTAATTGAATAATGAGATTATTTAATTAATGAATGTTAATAGTTAAATTAATTAAATAATTAGATTATTTAATTATATTGATAATTATAAATTATGAATTAACTATTAATTGAAGGGTGTTAGTTGATATATGGATTTAGGTGATGATAAAATAATAGGATTATTTTTATCTTACTAAATCATTTATCTAAGTATTTGAATTTAAGTTTAAATTTAAAATACTTATTATCACTTTTAATATATTAGATATATTTGAAAAGGATAATTAAAAGGTATATATCAATTCATAACACAAGAGATTGCATTGGATGCAAATTGGTGTGTACATGAAATAATAGTCAAAAGAAGAATTTGCATAGGATGCAAATACATAATACATATATGTAAAGCAAGAAGTGGCATGTATATATATATATATATATATATATATATATATTTGTGATAAAAACAAGCTTTAGACGTGAGTGATATATATATATATATATATATATATATATATATATTTGGCAGAGGCGTGGGTTACATATATATAAATTTGTGCAAAAAGCGAGAGCTATATATATATATATTTGTGAGCAGTAGTGCGTAGAGATATATATTTGAAAGAAGTAACAGTTATATATTGATATATATAATTGTGAGCAGCAGCGTGATATATATTTATATATATATATTGTTTCATGTTTTATGTGTTTTTGAAACACATAGAAGAAATAGTTTCTTCAATTTTCTCTACATCCTCCATTCAAGTTCCTGAGACCGTGACGTACCCACACGCAGTTACCAGTTTCTGGAGATAGCGAGGAAGATCGAGTGGTTCAGACAGGAGCACATCGTAGAGTGAAAGAGCTTCCAAACGTTGGTAAGATTGGTTCAGTCAGGAGCATATCGAAAAGTGAAGGAACCTCCAAACGTTGGTAAGTATATCTTCTTCTTATTATATCGATTTCAATTTCCTGTGATTACATATTGTATGTATTAGTTCCGAAAAATAATTATGATCCCAAGTTCACTGGTCATAGTTACAGATTATGATCTGTATTAAAAATTTTAAAACCTAGTTCCGCTACGTAACTGGTGAACGGGGTTTCAACAATATTGTGGGGTTCTTGATGAGGATCTTGTGAGTGTGATTTGGGGTTTGGGTGTGAGAGAGAATCCTGGAATATATGGTTGTAACAATTTATCATATAGTGGAATTTTCTCTGTCGTCCTGACGGCCCGTGGTTTTTTACCCGATTTGGGTTTTCCACGTATATCTTGTGTTGTGATTGGTTTTTTTTTCTCTCATCTATTTTTTTTGCTATTAACGTTATTAATTGATATGGGTTATGAGCATATATTAGGCACAACGATTCCGCGATTATCGATCCAGAAAATCTCCAACAATTGGTATCAGAGCCCGATTCGACGATGATGTTTTTTTTAAGTCTTTACGGAGAGATCACATGGAGGACTTGGTGGTATTGGGATAATGATGATGGTTGCCTAGTACGGTTTAGAAAAGGAGATATGTCTTGAAAGCGGTTTCGAACTCGATAGGTTTGATGAAAAGAAAAAAAAATGGAGGAGAACATTTTTTTTTTGTCTTGTGGTGGCATGTACAAGTCATGGAGATTCAATCTAGGTTACACAAAGTGCTAATTGAATATTTAAAAAATAAATTGAACCCTCGAAGTCTCTGGTGATGTTGTGGGGCTTATCTGGTAAAGAACTCCTCGTTCTAGTAGCAAGTCTTTCACCAGGTATGTGATGCAAGGACGGAAGATCTTTCACAGGATTGGGTGATGCAATGACATGTTTATCCTTTTGGCAGTTTTCCCCACTGGCCATGGAAGAGGATATGTTGCTGCTAGTGGTCCATAATTGTGCACAAGGCATTGGTCAGAAAGTGATGCAAGATGTATGGTGGACAAGGATGTCGATGACTGACAAACTCCCTGGTAATCTGACTTGAGGAGTTGCATCGCAATTTCAGCAAGTTATTTTTCAACATGGTGCCGGAACAACGAACACAAAGTGAAAAGAAAAAAAAAATCTTAGGATGGTTCGTTCCTAAGTGGTTATACCTTATGGTGGGGTATGTTGATTCTTGGTGATGAGAATCGTGGCTGTGGACAAAGGTCTTGAGAATTCAAGCTAAAGGGGAGAATTGTTAGGTTTTTACTCGTATTCTCAAGTGAACCCAATGTTAACCAAACAAGACTCAATTGATGTGGAGCTTCCTGGAGACGTGGGATAACGTTTGGAAGTTGAAGATGGTGTTTGAGGTAGGTTTAAAGACGAAGAAGAACAGATGAAAATAGAAAAGGTGTTTTCTTCTGGAAGTTCTTGTGCTAATCAGATTAGAAAAGTCATGTACTTAAAAGAAAATGATTTCTTTTAAACAATAAAACTTGTCATAAATAGGAAATCGTATTTATGTGGAACAAACAATTATTGTACGTTTAGGAGTAGGATTTCTTTTTATGTTAAACTCCATGTAACTAGTATAAATAGACCTTGTATCTAGGTTATTTTGTGTGTGGAGAAAAAAGAACACCATGTAACATCAGAGAGTAGTAGAGAGATCCGGGTGAGAGACCCGTGGGAATATCCGGGGAGGGATCTAAGGGAATATCAGTGGATCAAGTAAGAGATCTGTGGGTGATATTCATGGGAGACCTAGGGGATATTGTGGGGTTCTTGATGAGGATCTTGTGAGTGTGGTTTGGGGTTTGGGTGTGAGAGAGAATCCTGGAATATATGGTTGTAACAATTTGTCATATAGTGGAATTTTCTCTGTCGTCTTGACGGCCCGTGATTTTTTACCCGATTTAGGTTTTCCACGTATATCTTGTGTTGTGATTGGTTTATTTTCTCTCATCTATTTTTTCTGCTATTGACGTTATTAATTGCTATGAGTTATGATCATATATTAGGCACGACGATTCCGCGATCATCGATCCAGAAAATCTCCAACAGTTGAGAGCCAGATAGTCAACGCAAAAGCATCAGGTTCCATCTACTTTCTTGACAAGCAAAACAGGGGAAGAGAATGGATTGTTGCTATGGAGAATGATACCCAGGTCTAGGAACTCCTGTACCAATCTTTCAATTTCAGCCTTCTGGTAATGAGGGTATCAGTATGGCCGAACGCTGACTTGTTCGTGATCAAGCTGTAGAGGAATCTGATAGTCGTTGCGTCGTTCTGGTGGTAGTTCAGTGGGTGTGGAAAATACATGATCAAATTCGATCAAAAGGTTGTGAAGATCGACTGGATATTCAGGAGAATCCTATAGTGTATGAGAAGGAACAATCTGCAAAAAAAAAAAAAAAACCCCATACCAGTTAAATGTAATAATTCTTTGTCTGTCATAGGTGCGAGGTCAGACCTCTTCAATCCTTGCAATGTTCGTGTCTATCCCTTATGAGTGAAAGTCATGGTGAGCTGCTTGTAATCGGTTTCAATTAGACCCAGGGTCTCCAACCATTGAACCCCTAAAACGGCCTGGCATGCTGCCACTGGAAGAACGTAAAAATCTGCTTGAATCGGGTATCCTTGGATCGTGAGAGTGAGACCTAAACATCTTCCAGTGCAGTCATTTTTTTCTTTGTTGCCCATCATTACTTGAAAGGTTCTGTCACGTATCACTGATAATTTGAATTTGGACGCTATGGATTGATCGATGAAGTTGTGAGTGCTGTAATCATCAATAAGCATTGTAACTTCCTTGTTCTTCAATTTTCCAATGACCTAGAAGGTTTACGGATGGGTGGTTCCGGCAATGGCATGGAATGATATTTCAGGGAGGAGCTCGATTTCGTTAACTTGGTCTTAATCTGCAGAATCATAAGTGGATTGTACATCTTCGATCATGATTAGCTGTGGGCATGCATATCGATGTCTTGGAGCAAATTTCTCATCATAATAGAAACACAGACCTTTCTTACGTCTTTCACGTGCTTTCTGCCCTGTAATTCTCCGTATGGGGCCTGAAAAAAGGGCATGAGGCCTGATTGGCTTTCTGTGATGGTGTGGGACCGAGTAGGTCGATCGATGGCCCATGTAAGGTTCGTTGAGGCAGAGTTGTTGGTGGGGAACGAAAGGATGCACCAGGCTTTCGCAGTAGGAGATTGCGATCCTTGATTAGGCGAGCCACGCTGATTGCACTTGACAGGTTTCTTGGTTGCTTCACTCGTTCATCCAGACGGATTTCATCTCGGAGACCAGCTATAAAGCTTCCTACTAAAAAGGTTTGAGGCAGGTCATCCACTCAATGAGAAAGTTTCTCAAAAGCCTCTTGATAGGTAGCAACTGAAGTAGTTTGCTTGAGACGAGACAAGGCCTCGAAGGGATCGTCGTAATCGGTTGAGGACTGCTCTTGTGAACTCGTTCCAATTCAAAGGGCCTCTGAATTTCGTGAACCATCGATACCATTGGAGCACAACACCCTCCAAATGGAAAGAAGCTAGTTGCACCTACTGCTGAATATCAATGTTCTTAAATTACAAATATTGCTCTGCTTTGAATATCCATCCGGTCGGATCGTCGCCACCGAAAGTGGGAAAGGATAATTTAAGTTGGGTATTGTTTCGATTTGGTAAGGTGCGGATTGTCGGTGTGTCAGGTTGTATGTTGTGGTGGTTGTGGGATGCTTCTCCCTGTGCAATGGGATTGATTTCTCTATCCTGGTTGTGGTTGTTTCGGCTGAGCCGTAAGGCTTGGAGTTCGGTGAGTACGGATTTCTTGGTGGCGGTGACTTGGTTGAAGTTGTTGTTGAGCTGATTGTAATTGTTATTGAGTTGGTCGAAGTTAGTCTCGTGTTGGGTTAGAATTTTATTGACTTCATTCCGAAATTCGATATTACTTTTGATACGGGTATCCATGGAGCAACCAGGCTCTGATACCACTGATAAGGAGAATATAGAAGAGGAGAGAATTCGATAAGAGGAATAGACAGTGAATGGACAGGAAAAGAGAATTGTTTTTGTAATTATCGTTGTTATTTCTTCAATTCAAAGCTTGCCCTTTTAAAGGCTTACAACAACGTAAACAAAGCAACACAAACAAGTAGAAAACAGGAACTAGTAGAAAACAGGAACTAAGTGGCAAGTGTGGATGCTGAATATCAACAGCGCGTTCTGCACAATCAAATAACAACTACATAATCAAATAACAACAATAATGACTCAGCAACTAACAATAACAGACTATTGACTTCTATCTACTGACTTGGTCTTCAATCCACATGGATGTTAACATGGTCCCCTCTCATTGAATGCAGAATAACCGGATATTCAGATATTTACTTTCATAATAAGAGATAATTATTCATATAAATCGAAAGAAAACTCCTCATACGTACTTATACAATACGTATAATGGGATTTGAATCCTTCATCACTTACGTGCAAGGTGCACTATAAGATGATGTCTATTTAATAATAGTAATTTGAGTACATGTTAATGAGAGGAAAAAAATAAATAATAAATATGCATTTTTTTTTTACAAATTAATAATAATAATCTAATAAGAACATATATAACATTTTGAAGTGAATCAAGTGTAAAGGTGAAATATGTTAATAATATACAAATGATAGTATGCCTCGAAAGGTAGAAGATGGGTGACAAGTGGGAATTATTTATTTTTTGGAAGTCAAATTTTGGACTTGTCTCATTGTCTGGCTGAGATACATATTCCTCACATTCATGTACATGAATCATGAATGCATTTCCAATGCATGTGAACAGATTCCAATCTTTTCTTTTGTTTTCTTTTTTTGAAAAGTCTCTTTCAAGTTTCAACGTGTGCATTGTTATGCGGATTTTATGCTTCAAATCTCTGTCTCTTTTGGTAATTGCAAAATTACGATAATTCTACCCAGAACAGGAAAAAAAAAAGATTGATTTTAACAATCTTCATGTGGAACAATGGGCAATGTAGTCAATGCACTATTCAAATAATAACTTATACATAGTTTTCGTGTTTCCAAACGGTTAGTTTTTTTTTAATACTTACCATTGAACCACCCGTTGAAGACTGTTTGTTTTGGTTTCAACATAATTTATACATTAAAATGAATCGAGAAATTTCCACACAATACTACTTTTATCAAAAGTAATACAATATAGCCTTATCACATTAAATATAATGCATCTAATTTATTTTTATCACAATAAATTTTTGTTTAAAGTCATATAAGCAGTGCGGACGTGCTATTTACATATGCCCATAAGTTTAAAGAAAAATATTCATGTTGCAATGCCATGAGTTCAAGTTTTGTAGCCTTTCCAAATTCATAATTAATTATAATAATTAAATAGCCATAAGCCATTGTGTAGACTATAGACTTGTAGATCCAGAGCTCTCATGCATAAAAGTCAATGCAAGAGTTTTGTCCCATTAATATTCTATCGAAAAATTCCATTATATGGGACCACACATGTGAAAATTAAATATGTTATGCTATCTTTTGGTTAAACCTAAATTAAAGTGATCTAATTAAGATTTAAAGTATTAAGGCTTAAGGGTATAATTGTCATAGAATTAATGTATAGATACCAGAGTGCTATTTCTATTTGCTGAGTGGCCGAATTAGAAATAGCCAACATATAATAATTTGATTTTCATATATATTTAGGATTATGGTCTCCAAATTACACGATGTTTTGTTTTGTTTGAATTCCCATCAACAGAGCAAAATAGAACTGTAGGGTTCAAGAAAGGTCGTGTTAATTTGGAAGATCACAACTCGTCCACCAACCTCCGGCAATGGATTCCGGTACGCTTCCGCTATCGATTTTTCTACTTTTCTCTTGAATCAACATGAGTTATATTATGTATATTAAGGTTTGATTAATCATGATAAAGAAACATGTTTTAGTTATTGGGATTAATTATGTGCCTTTGCATATTGTATTTGTGTTAATCGAATCCCTTACAAGTGGTATCAGAGTCACCCATGATTAATTCTTAAGAATTGAGATTTGGATATTAAGTTTTTTAAGAAATTTCTAGAAATTTCTAGAAATTTCTAGAAATTTTAGGGTTTAGATCAATGACGCTCTTTTGGAATATTATCTGGGTTTTGATCTTCAGTGTTTGAGTTTTATCTTTAATTTTTTGTTGTAAAGAATGATTGAATCTAATATGGTCATCTGGGATTCAGTACAAACAAAATCACTTTTTTTGGATGATTTTGTACTTTTGAAAAAAAAAATCTAGATGTTTTCAAAAAAAAAAAAACTGGGCTTCTACCTAGACCCGTTGTCGATCTCGGCCTAATTCAGTTCCGATCAGCTTCGCCGGTCGCCGCTGGTCCAGATCAGGCAATCCATCGCCGCCTCCAGCAGACGGTTCGCTCGATCGGTTTGAGCTTCGACCTCCAGCCTTCGTCGCTCCGGATCTGCACGTTGTGGGTCTTGGTTGCGCCACCGTGCTTCGTTGCTCTCTGGTGACGGCTTGGTGGTCTGGAGCGACGGCGGCGAAGAATTATGGTTTCAGAGGTCAATTTTTGCTCAAGCCCTTCTCTTGAAAATTAGATATTTTTGAGAGACTGTTTTGTAAATTTTATTGGGCCATTATGGGATTTTAATAAACTTTCGGGTTCAATTTATAATTTCTAAAACTTTATAGGCCTGTTTGCAATTGTGGAAAAATTTTGGGGCTGATTTATAATTCCAAAACATACAGGGCCTGTTTGCAATTATGAAAAGATTTTGGGGTAGATTTATAATTAATGAAAACTAACGGGGTTACTTTGTAATTTTTAAAAGTTTTAGGCCAATTTTTAATTTATGAAACTTGAGGGGCCTTTCTGTAATTTTTCAAAATCAGGGGCAGTTTTTTTATTTTGATAAAATTTTATTTTATTTTATTTTATTTTATTTTATTTTATTTGAAGGATCAACTCAAATTCAAATATTTGGTCGTATACATTTTATGGTTAAATAAAGTAGTCCATCATTCTAAATGGACTAATTGAACAAGATGTCACCAAAGTGACCTCTCTTGTGTAGATTGTTCATGAGGGATGTTAGATGTTCGTGTATGTGTAAATTTATACGGGTATATACCGGCCCAAAAGAAGGTTAATACTTGGCTGAATTGTACACACATCTGTGGTGGTAAATATGTGACAATTATAAGGTTTTACATGTGAATAATAAGTCGATCCAAAGATAGATTTATTATTTAACATAAATTATTGTCAATGTTTGATCACTACTAAAGAAGTACCACGTGTGTGTATATAAATTCATGCGGGTATTAGCCAGCCCAAAGGAAGGTTAATACTTGGCTGAATTGTACACACATTTGTGGTGGTAAACATGTGATGATTATAAGGTTTTACATGTAAATAATAAGTCGATTCAAAGATAGATTTATTATTTAACATAAATTATTGTCAATGTTTGATCACTACAACAAGAGTACCACTTACAATTAATATTATTGTCCAAAGACTTGATATTAATGTTGTACTAGATATCTTAAGATAGGACCGACCATTATTTGGTATATATTTTATGGTTAAATAAAGTGGTCTATCATTTTAAATGGGCTAATTGAAGCAAGATGTCGCCAAAGTGACATCTCTTGTGTAGATTATTCATGAGGGATGTTGGATGTTTATGTATGTGTAAATTCATGCGAGTATTAGTCGGCCCAAAGGAAGGTTAATACTTGGCCGAATTTCACACACACCTGTGGTGATACATATGTGACGATTATAAGGTTTTACATGTGAATAATAAGTCGATCCAAAGATAGATTTATTATTTGACATTAATTATTGTCAATATTTGATCACTACAACAAGAGTACCACTTACAATTAATATTACTGTCCAAAGACTTGATAAATGTTGTGCTAGGTATTTTGAGATGGGAATTACCATTATATGAATTTGTTGATCATTGTATTTGGTTATTAATGTGAGCATGTTTGTTTTGTTCTCTTTCAAGCTAATGTTTTACTATATCTGCTAATACCAACGATATACTCATGCTTAATGGGATCAACTTTAAAGATTTGGAAGGAGAACATACTCATTGTTCTCGGCTGCATGGATCTGGACCTTGCATTTCGGGTTGAGCAACCTGCTTCTCTTACGGATGCAAGTTTTCCTGATAATAGGAAGAACTTTGAGAAGTGGGATTGCTCAAATCGCATAAGTCTTATGATCATCAAGCGTGGCATTCCAGAGGCATTTAGGGGTGCGGTATCTGAAAAGATAACCAAGCCAAAGAGTTCCTAACCGAAATTGAAAAGCGTTTTGTGAAAAAAAAAACGATAAGGCAGAAACAAGCACTGCATTTGCAAAACTTGATTTCTATGAAGTACAAAGGCAAAGGGAACATCAGGGAGTACGTTATGAAAATGTCTCATATTGCTTCTAAGTTTAAGGCATTGAAGCTCGAGTTGTCTAACAACTTGCTCGTGCATTTGGTATTAATATCACTTCATGCACAATACAGTCAGTTTAAGGTCAGTTACAACTGTCAAAAGAAAAAATGGACTTTTAATGAGCTCATTTCTTACTGTGTTCAAAAGGAAAAGAGACTGAAGCGAGACAGGACTGGAAGTGCTCATTTGGCTAGCACCTATAAGGATAAAGGAAAATTGAGGAAGAATAATGAAGCTGCAAAATACCTTATGAGCTTTGGATAGGCAAAATGCCGATTCTAAAGTATTTTCACATTTTGGGATGTCCAGCTAAGGTAAGGCCTTACAGGTTACATGAAAGGAAATTGGACTCCAAAACTGTGAGCAGCTATTTCATTGGCTACTCTAAGCGATCAAGGGGCTATAAGTTTTATGATCCCACAGTTAGGTCAATTTTTGAAACGGGAACTGCAACATTTTTTAGGATGTTGAGTTTGGGGGGGGGGGGGGGGGGGGGGGGGAGAGATAAGGTTAGAGACATTTTCTTTGAGGAAGAATCGGTTTTGATTCCCACTATCGCTTTTGACAATGTGCAGGTTTCTATACCTGCCATTGATCAAGAAACGAACCTGGATCCTTAACCAGACAATGTTGAATGACCCCTCATTCAAGATGAGGTAATTGTTCCTGAGGAACAAACTCAACAACCTCAAGAACTAGTATCATTAAGGCGGTCCACTAGATAAAGGAGAAATGCTATTCCAGATGATTTTTACATATTTCTCCAGGAACATGAAGAAGACATTTGAATGATAGAAAATGATCCAATCAACTTCCATCAAGCCATACATGGTTCCAACTCTCAAAAGTGGATTGATGCCATAAATGAGGAATATAAATCTATGCAAGACAATAAGGTTTGGGAACTTATCCCATTACCATAAGGTGTGAAACCCATTGGTTATAAATGGATATTTAAAACCAAAAGGGATTCGAAAGGTAATGTGGAGAGGTATAAGGCTCGTCTTGTAGCTAAAGGTTTTACCCAAAAGGAAGTGATTGACTATAAAGAGACTTTCTCTCCGGTTTTAACAAAAGACTCTTTTAGGACAATCATGACACTTGTTGCATATTTTGACCTTGAGCTTCATCAGATGGATGTCAAGATGGTGTTTCTCAATGGTGACATTGACGAAACAATTCATATGGTGCAACTAGAAAACTTTGAGTCGGGAGACCCAAAGAATATGGTTTGCAAATTGACAAAATCCATCTATTGACTCAAGCAAGCTTCCTGTCAGTGGTATCATAAGTTTCATCAAGTGATTATCTCGTTTGGTTTTGAGATAAACATTGTCGATAATTGTCTGTATCACAAATTCGGTGGGAGTAAGCACATATTCCTGGTTTTATATGTCGATGACATACTGCTTGCCACAAATGATATAGGCATGTTGCATGAAACCAAGAGATTTCTATCAAAGAATTTGAGATGAAAGATCTTGGTGAAGTCTCCTTTGTATTAAGGATCCAGATACAACGAGATCGCTCTAGGGGTATTCTTGGATTATCACAAAGGAGCTATAGCGATACAGTGCTCAAAAGGTTTGGCATGCAAGACAACAAACCAGGTTACATCCCTGTCGCTAAGGGAGACACGTTCAGTCTCAATCAGTGCCCTAAAAGTAACCTTGAAGCTAAGAAAATGTAGAAGATTCCCTATGCATCAGCTTTAGGGAGTCTAATGTATGCTCGGGTATGTAAGCGTCCGGATATTGCGTACATTGTTAGTATGTTAAGCAGATATTTAAGTAACTCTATGATGGATCATTGGAAAGCAGCCAATCGGGTTATAAAGTATTTGAAGAGAACAAAATATTACATGCTCACACATAGGAGATCAGATCAGTTTGAGATCATAGAGTATTCTGACTCTGATTATGCTGGATGCCAAGACAGTGGGAGATCCACATCAGGCTATAAATACTTGTTGGTTGGTGGAGCTATATCTTGGAGGAGTGCCAAATAAACACTCATAGCTTCTTCCACCATGGCAGTAGAGTTTGTAGCATGTTATGAGGCATCCAACCATGGATTATGGCTATGAAATTTTGTCACTGGGCTGCACATTCTAGAGGGTGTTGAAAGACAACTCAAACTATATTGTGACAATAAGTCAACAGTGATATATTCTAATAATAACAGGAGCTCATCTAGGTCAAAGCATATTGACATTAAGTTCCTAGTACTGAAAGAAAGAGTGCATAGTGAACATATATCCATAGAGCACATTGGGACAAACTCCATGATAGCGGATCCGCTTATAAAGGGATTACCACCCAAGGTCTTTCATGAGCACGCTGCTCATACGAGTGTTATTTTGTGTAAGGATATCACATTATAGTGGTAGTTTGTATAATTTTGTATTTTATTGCTCTATTTTTTATTTTGGATATACTTATGCATTTATGTTTTTGGATATTTTTCTGATCAGAAATAAAGTATTCGGTTAATTACACTCTGTTACATTGTGTTAAATATTGATCTCACAAAGGAATAAAGTATTACCAGTTGGAATAGACATGTATAGATCACATTGCATGTAATTTTCATGCTACACATCCATGATTGATCTATGTCATTTGGTTATGTTGGTATACATGACCATTGATGGGTTTAGTCACGCTAAATGTGACGAAAACCGCTTTGATCATATGCTGGCATAATCAATGGACAAGATTGTTCGGATATATCCTAAAATTGTGATAACAAAATTTTGGAGCTCATAAAGTCATACACATTTGTAATGTTACATATGTGGCCCAGTGAGAGATTGTTGGAAAATTCTATCATATGAGGCCACACATGTGAATATTAAATGTGTTGTGTTATCTTTTGGTTAAGCCTAAATTAAAGTGATCTAATTAAGATTTAAAGTATTAAGGCTTAAGGGTATAATTGTCATGGAATTAATGTGTAAATACCAGAGTGCTATTTCTAATTTGTTGAGGGGCCGAATTAGAAATATCCAACATATAATAATTTGATTATTATATATATATAGGGTTATAGTCCCCAAATTATACGATGTTTTGTTTTGTCTGTATCCCCATCAATAGAGCAAAATAGAACTGTAGAGTTCAAGAAAGGTCATGTTAATTTGAAAGATCACAACCCGTCCATCAACCTCCGGCAATGGATTCAGGTACGCTTCCGCTATCGATTTTTCTACTTTTCTCTTGAATCAACATGGGTTATATTATGTATATTAGGGTTTGATTAATCATGATAAAGAAACATGCTTAAGTTATTGGGATTAATTATGTGCCTTTGCATGTTGTATTTGTGTTAATCTAATCCCTTACATATTCTACAGCTTGAGAGTAATCTATGTTATGCTTTAAGCCTGTAAGAACAGGTCAGCCCGGCACACATAGGCTTGGCACGTTTAGGAAAAGAGGGCACGGCACGGTATGTCGGTACGACCCTGATGGACTGTACCGATGGACCGTATCGTACTGGCCCGCATGCCGGCACAGGTGAGCCTAAAAAGGCCAGCCCCAAACCCATTTTAAAAAAAAAAAATTAAAAAGATGAAATTTTAAAATATTAAATTTATTTATTATAATATTGTTTTAACAATTTAACTTATATATTTTTACTTGTAATTTGTTTATCTTATTTATTAATTATTATTTTAGTCAAATAAAAAAAATAGATAGATTTATTCTTTGTATTATTTATTTATTTAATAAAATAATTCAAAGAATAAATAAAGATTAAAGATTAAAGATTAAAGACAATAAAAAATAGATGAAATTCTGATAATTTGAAATGATGAATTATTTATTTCTTTCAAACGTTCAATATTACATGATTGTCTCATTAAAAACCTTACCAAGAAAAACTTAGTGGGATAAAAACTTGGTAAAGGAAAAAGAGTGCAATCGTATTACAATTTACAAGTAGTCAAGTAAATGTACATTTATAATTTAAAATTAAAAAAGAGTGCAATGCAATCAATAACTCTTCAATCTTCACTTCTAGTCTTGGATTTGATTACTGCCGGAACTCTTATCGACATATAAAGTATAGAAATTTTGAATAACTTTTTGATTTACCATTTTATTTTGCATCCTCTTTCGAACAAGCTTCTAATCCCGAAGGCATGTTAATATATCCATCATCTCATGAGACAAAGAACTTCTTCTTGGTTCAATTATACGTCCACTCGTGCTGAATGCATGTTCTGAAGAAATAGTAAACGTGGTGATAACGAGTACGTCACGTGCTAGGTGTGACAGGATCGGATATCTGTAGCTATAGGTCTTCCTCCATAACAATAGATCAAATTCCTCGTGTTTTCGACTGAATCGAACTGAGCTTCAAGGAACCTGTGCAGAATAATCTACGCTCAAATTAGAACCAATTTACTCAAGCAAAGTTTCTAAACCAGATAATTTAACCCTAGGGTCTACTATAACACCTAAAACATAAAGGAAAGAAATTGCAGACCAGTATTTTATAAACTTGGTCTCCATGGCAACAACTGCAGTGTCTAAGATATTATCTTTCCTGTAAGTATTTAACATTTTAGACATTTTTGTAATTTGATGGATTGTCTGGAAAGTTGTAGAGTAATAGACCCTGAAAAGATTTACAGTGTCATCGTAAAAAACCTTTAAAAAGTCAACAAAAATCTTTACCACATAACAATCGTCTGGGGTCAGTACTAGATGGCGATGTTTGATCATTTTCATGTTATAAAAACCTGAAATAGATGTATCATAATCCAAACAATTTTACAGCATTAAGTAATTAGAGTTTCACCTTACCAGCATATCTGTTTGGAATCATTGGGGGACCGAAAGTTTGATAGTATCTGGCGAACTCTCGCAATCTTGGATTTTACTTCCTTCATACCAGACTGTACAATAAAATTTATGATATAACATGTACACCATTGGTGGAAGAAATTACCCTCATTTCGCAGGATATTTGTTTCAAAAAATAATACAATAGAGCTAGTGTTCACAAATGCAATATCTAACGTGATAGAAATGATCATTTGAGTTATTTCATAACTAAAACAGAAAGAATCAATTTTAAAAAAAAAAATCAATGGTATGTTGAAAATCCATAGGATGAAAACCAAGAATATTTTTTTGTAACTTCCAATCAGAATCTAAGTAGTGTCATGTGGCATATAAATAGTCTTGTTTGGAACATGCATTCAAAATATTGGAAGTTAATACAATAGATACACTTAGATGTTGTAATTCAATCATCAAGTCATCTCGTTCAGTTTTAAAACATTTTCACAAATCGCTCATGGTGGTGTTTCTAGAAACAGCTTGAAATTAGGGGCTATATGCTTTTTGGAAAGTTTTTCATAAAAAATATTGTCACCGAAATTAATCGGTTGATTAGTTTGTGCAATGTAACATTCCATGCAATCTCTAGCATACACGGGGTCATAACGCCATGTCGTAATAGACCCGTCTGGAAAATAAGGATGATGAGGACCTATTTCCAACAATATATTTACTCATTAGTCATTAAAAACTGTTAATAGCCAAACTTGGTTAGGGACTAAAGGAAAATTTTCTACTCTCCTAGTCCGAGTCCAAGCCCGAGATTACCCACCATGGAATCGTAGGTCTTGGGGTCGAGCAGTGGAGCCACCCCGGAGAAACGAGAAAAGGTCATTGAGCTTTGGAAGCACCCAAGGTGGAGCCTGACACGATCGGATCAAGATCCTTACATCGAAATAAGAATTTAGGGAAAGCCCGACGCATGACAATCCAAACTCCCAGAAGTCGAGATCACCTTGCAACCTCCTTAAAAGCCCGCCATCCTGTCCAAGCACAGAGAGAGACCCGTTAAGCACCAAGCTCGTACTACAGTATTGCTCCATCTCATCGAGGGAAGATTCATGCCTATCTAGAAGGTAGGAGGAAGCTTGCCAAAGCTCTGTTACCACCGAAGAGCTCCCACTGAGCCATCTCAAGCTCCAGGGAACCTGGACAGGTCAGATCAAGCTCCTAGTACCAAGATCAGAATATAGTTATACTTCTCTCTTTGAGGAAGCGAACGACAGACTCAACGACCTCCATGAGACATCACATCATGAAGGAACATAGGATCATATATGTACTCTAAGGAACGTTAAAACATCGCGTGCGTACAGGGCAAGTGATTGAGTCCAAAGAGAAAACAAACTTATCTCCACCTAAGATATTCTCAAATCCGTTATTAAATCAGAGTTAACAACATTAAAAATAATGGTTCTCGTACGATAAGGGGGGGATTGGATTCAAATAATAATGGCGGGAGGATTACAAGTTAAACATAGTTGGACTATGCATAAATACGCCGAAGCATGCACAAAGTTAGGGGGAGGGAACAAAAAACAAAAGAAAAACACACAAGGAGAGAACTTTCTTAACCTAAATTCTGTCATCAGAACATGGTCACCATTGTATTCTACTTCTCGACAGGCACGAGGTTACCACCCTAATGTACCCCAGAAAGATTAAGAGTATTTAAGAGATTTTTGTACGATATACGTGATTTATAATAAAGCCATTATATTATTCTCTTTCACGTCGTGTTAGCACTTGCTTTTAACATCCACCATTGTGCGAACAAACGAGGTACCAATGGTACCAACCTCCGACCATCACCTCCGTGGTGGTGGTCTTGAGGGTGTTAACTAGAATTTCTTACCCCGATTAAATTTTTCGTTAACAAAAACTAAGCATAAAATCTTAAATATATTAAGCATAAAACTGTAAAAGCCATAAAATGAAAAAAGTACTAAACAAAAATATTAAAATTAATAACTAAACATAAAATTATTAAACAAAAATATTAAAATTAATAACTAAACATAAAATGAAAAATGTGCTAACTAAGCACAAATATTAAAATTAAGGCTAATTGTTACAGATGACTATACCCAAATTTGCATATTGTCCCTTGATTTTTTTTTAGGCATTAAACCCTCTGAACTATCAGAAATTGGTAAAAGTAGATGAAAACCTAACGTCATCCATTGTTCTATCATGGCAAATTGCACTAATCGCCCTTATTATATACATAATTGCATCAAATCGGATAAAAATATAATACTATGGCATAAATGCCCCTCTTACCAAATTTTAAAAATAAAAATTTAAAATTTAAAATTGAAAGATTGGTTAAATAATAATAAAATTCTGAACTTTTTGATAAAGAAAATTAAATAAATAGAGAAATGAAAAAATGAAATTGATTTTGTAAAAAATTTAAATTATCTTTTTTATATATATTTAAATATCCCTAAATATAAAACTCAGATGAATATATAAATTATTTAATACGAAATATCAGTTAAACTATCTTTGTTCTTTAAATATCTCTAATTATTACGTGTTCGTTTACAATAACAAGGTTATTAATAATGTAAAAAATAAAAAATAAAAAAATAAAAAATAAAAAAAATGATTATAATGATAATAATTTAAATACCCGAAACTTTTTTTTCACCATTATCATTTTTATTTAAATATCCCTAAATATCACTTGTTCAATTACAATAACAAGGGTATTGATAATGTAAAAAAAAATGATAATAATAATGATGATAATAAAAAAAATATAATAGTACTAATAAAATAATAATAATAATAATAATAACAACAACAACAACAACAATAATAATAATAATAATACTTTAAATACCCTATACTTTTTTTAGTCATTATTATTTAAATTATCTTTTTTCATTTATTTAAATATCCCTAAATATAAAACCCAGATGAATATATAAATTATTTAATGTGAATTATCATTTAAACTATCTTTTTTATTCAATTCTCAATTTTATTTCCCATGAATGACATCCTTCTTACCCGATGGTAGATTCAGGAATTTAAATAAAAAAGATAGTTCGCATTAAATAATTTATATATTCATCTGAGTTTCATATTTTATGATATTTAAATAATAAAAAAAGATAACTTAAATGATAATGGCTAAAAAAAGTATAGGGTATTTAAAGTATTATTATTATTATCATTATTATTATTTAATTATTTGATTAGTATTATTATATTATTTTAGTTTTTTTAGTATTATCATTATTATTATTATCATTTATTTTTTATTTTTGCTTTTGACATTATCAATACCCTTGTTATTGTAATTGAACAAGTGATATTTAGGGATATTTAAATAAAAATGATAATCGCAGAAAAAAGTATAGTGTATTTAAATTAATATCATTATTTTCATTATTATTTATTATTATTTTTTATTATTATTTAATTTATTATTTTTGTTTTTTACATTATTAATAACCTTGTAATTGTAAACGAACAAGTAATATTTAGAGATATTAATAAAAAAGATAGTTTAAATGATATTTTGTATTAAATAATTTATATATTCATCTGGGTTTCATATTTAAGAATATATATATATATATAAGATAATTTAATTTTTTTAAATCAACTTAATTTTTCCATTTCTCCATTTATTTAATTTTGTTTATCAAAAAGTTCAGAATTGTATTATTATTTAACCAAGCTTTCAATTTGAAATTTGAAATTTTTATATTTTGAAATATTATCTTTAAAAATTTGGTAAGAGGGGTATTTATGTCATATTATTATTATTTTTTTATTTGATACAATTATGTATATAATAAGGGTGCTTAGTGAAATTTACCATGATAGAACAGTGGATGACATTAGGTTTTCATCCACTTTTGCCAATTTATGATAGTTCAGGGGGTTTAGTGTCTAAAAAGAATCAGGAGGCAACATACGAATTCGGGTATAGTCTTTGGAAAGGGGGAGGGGGAGGGGGTATGTGACAATTAGCTTAAAATGAATTACTAAACATAAAATGATAAATTTACTAACAAAAAATGATAAATTTAATAACAAAAAATATTAAAATTAATTATTAAACATAAAATTATAAATCTACTAAGCACAGATATTAAAATTAATTGCTAAACATAAATAAATTTATTAACCAAAAATATTAAAATAAATTACTAAACATAATATGATAAATTTACTAAGCATAAATATTAAATTTAATTACTAAACGTAAAATAATAAAAGTACTAAACAAAAATATTAAAACTAATAACTAGGCATAAAAGTACTAAACAAAAATATTAAAATTAATAACTAAACACAAAATGATAAATTTACTAACAAAAAATATTAAAATTAATTACTAAACATAAAATGATAAACCTACTAACCACAAATATTAAAATTAATTACTAAACATAAAATGATAAATCTACTAAGCAAAAATATTAAAATTAATTATTGAACATAAAATGATAAATGTATTAACCAAAAATATTAAAATTAATTACCAAGCATAAAATGATAAATTTACTAAACACAAATATTAAAATTAATTACTGTATAGGACAAAAACTGGGCCACAAGTCCAATTTAATAGCCCGTTAGCCATTAAACATCGTTTGCCAAGAAACCCATCAAATAAGCCTAAAGAGTTGACCCAAAAGCCCAAAAGCTGGTCTAATAGGCCATCAAGACACGTCAACACATGTGGTCAAATCACGTCAAATCAGACAGTTATGATTTGACGTTTCATAAAATTCAATGTATTCAATTGGTAGATTTAAACGAATCAAAACGATCAATTGAATGAATACTCTGTGATTCATACCCTCGCGTAAATGACATTGACGTTGAGCTGAACCTAGTTCTCACTATATATATGAGACCATTTTCCAAAAAAATGAGTTCGAATTTTCTCTCTAAAAAAACTCTCGAAAGCTCTCTCTTCCTTTCATTCATTATCTGATTAATCATATAGCATTTAGTGCGGCCCTCACCATCTCATTTAAAGTTGGTCACCACCCCTAATCAGGTTGACCATATAGCTCACAAGTCAACGATCGTCTCAACCATCGGCGATACCCCGAGTTAAGCCATAGATCCAGACCAGGCTTCAATCGAACAAGCCTAACTACGCTTGATATCGACCAAACCCCCGATCAAGTAATAATGATCAAACGATCGATTGTCCAAGTCGACCAAAATACATCAACAAATAGCTCGATTCTCAACATCAAGCAAACTGATTTGTTTTCCTACTAGATCTATTCATATTACAAGGCTGAACAAATACTAACTTGAGCGTTGGAGAGTCCCCCCAAGGGAGACCCCCCTTTGTGGCTCGACACACTCTATATTTTCTTCTTATTTCACAAGTTGTCAGTGCTCACCTCAACAATAAAAAATGATTGTAGATCCGATAGATTACAATTACTAAACATAAAATGATAAATTTACTAACCATAAATATTAAAATTAATTACTAAACATAAAATTATAAATTTACTAACTAAAAATATTAAAATTAAATATTAAACATGAAATGATAAATTTACTAAGCACAAATATTAAAATTAATTACTAAACACAAAATGATAAATTTGCTAAAATCTAAGATTCTTATAATAAATGTTAAAATTCATGACAAAGCATAAAATTATAGCTCATAAACATACTAAGCATAAAGCCATAAAGCCATAAATATTAAGTATACATAAAACATTAAAACCTAAGAATAAATATCAAAATTAATAACTAAGCATAAATGTATTAAGTATAAATATAAAATTTAAAAACTAAAACATAAAATTAAATAACACTTAAAGGAAAAAGGTATCTTCGAACTTTGGTATCATATGCCTTGATGGAGAGATTAGAGAATGATAGTTAGATGATAAAAAATTATTTGTAAATTAGTAATATAGTATTAGAATAGTAGATTAGTAGTGTAGAGAATAGAGAGAGAGAGAGAGAGAGAGAGAGAGAGTAGAGAGAGTCAGAATGAAATTACGAAAATATGAAATGATGTAGAGAATAAAAATTAATGAGAGATTGAGAGAAAGTGTATGAAAATTGGAATGTGTGGGAATATTTATAGAAAAATTTAAAATGTGAATAAAAATATAAAATAGAAGAGATGAGGGGGCATACGGTAATTTTTAGCCATATATTTTGAATTTTCAACCGTTGGCTAACATCAACCAACGGTCAAATTTTTTAAAAAATATTATTAAAATATTAAATTGACTGTTTGATTCAAAACAATAATTTGGTGGTCCTAACGGTCGGTCTGCCATGTCGGCATATGTGCCATCATGCCATGCCTATCGTTCCCCACATGCGTATTGGGTCGAACTGACGCGGCATGCCCCGACCCAAGGTCCTATTGGGGTTTATACCCTAAACATGTAACTTGTAAATGGATTTATGAAGTAAATAAAAAGAAAAGTTCAATTCTTGTGAGAAGTAGATGGTAGTTTCCTTAAGGGTTGATTCGGGGCTTGGACAATATGAGCGCTCTCCTAATTCTGTGAGAAAATATGATTTATTGTCCATTAGAGAATCAATGGTACTTAAAGGATATATGTAATTAAAAGGGTATAACGGACATTATGACCCAGCTCTAATTATGAACTACTGTGGAGGATCACACCATATGTAATAGCTATATCGATGGATACCGAGTTGTATCGGTCTGTGTAAAAACATCTACAATTGAGAGAGTACAGCTTTGGGTTTTTAGTGAAATAACACCAGAGTTAATAATCAAAGAATATTAATTAAAGAGTTTAATTAATGATTCTGAGGATTATTGAAGCTCAAAATACTGTGGGTCCATTAGGTCCCCTTGCTAGCCCGATCAATTTAGGTAACAAGGGTCACGATTAATTAATTGGATTGCCCAATTAATTGTGTTACGAAAGTGACACATATTTATTCGAGAATTAATTAAATAATGAGATTATTCATTATTTAATTAATGAATAATGGTGATTAAATAAATTAAATAATAAGATTATTTAATTATGTTATTAATCACTAAATGGAGGGTGTATGTTGATATTTATTTTTGAATAAAATAAGATAATGTGATTATTTTATTTTATTAAATTAAATATTTTATTTTTGAATTTAAATAGTTTGAATTTAAAAATAAATCAAATAAAAGATATGAGATATTTTTTATTTGAAATTTTTTTAAAAATCAAATTAGATTTGATCAGTTTTTTTTTAATTTACATATTATATATATTATTATTTTTTAAAAAGGATGTATGCATGAGAACACGCACATCACTGTGATATATATATATATATATATATATATATATATATATATTGATAAAAGACAAATGCTACGTGGTTTTTTTTTTGTCAAACACATTAAAAGGAAAAGTTTGTTTTTCTTTTGTTTTAAAAACAACCTTTAAGGCTCTGATACCAAAACGGAGCAAGGTAATATAAAATAAAATACACAAGACAATATATAGTAATTCTAGAAACATATAGGGAATTAAAGACAAAATAAACAAGCAATTAACTGTTTAATAATACAGTATAAATACAAGTATTGGTCAAGTACTTGGCGTTGTTAAACCTTAGTTTATCCTGGCCAACACCACTCTGGATACGGATATGTCAAGGTATTCCAGCCTATATACTTTTAGACCAGAAAATAATAGTATGTCATAAAAAAGATAAAGAAATAGTCGCTTACAGTGATTAAGCAAAATATGTCTGACATCAAAGTAGATTCACAAAGCTCAAACTTTATTTAAGTGGAAGTTCAGAAATTTACAAGGATGGAAGAAGAGAGAATAATAAAGCTTCGCATAGCATTTTAGAAGGAAAACAAAATAAGCTGAAAACTGAACCTGCCTCTAAAAGAAGACTTCAAAGAATATATAAACAAAAGTTAACCATGGTTAAGCTAAACCGGGTTAACAAACCATACATCATTATTATAAAGGACAAAAGGTGTGTCGGCAGAGGTACTATTTACTTTTGCTTTTGTCAAGTCAATTGTCTCTTTTGCTGATTACTTTGCTTCTGTCCACGAATCTCTTACTTAATGTCGCTTTATTCGTCTGTCTTTAGCATGATCCTTATCAACAAAGATAAGATCAATGATCATGGTCAAAGAAGGTTGTTGGGTCCTCACTGTCATAAACATAGTTATTTGAGTCATCTTCTTTGTCTTTATCGCTTTGGTCGCTATAGAGTTCTTCATTTCTTCAGTAATCTTCATGAGCTCATCAGGAGTCGTTGCCGCAGCAATTCTAGCTTGATTATGAGATTTTGCCATGAGAAAGTCTAATTGGTCCGAAATTTTGTTGCTGAGAGCAGAGTTTTCCATGAACCATCTGGATACTCTCTCTTTTCCCAAATTGGCAAGGTTCATACAACTCCACCATTTAATTTTGATTTGTCTTCCAAAATAGGGGACCTTAACATTTCCCACTACTTTGTCTTGGATGGCATATTCGAGCATCAAGATCCATGTCAAATTAAAATGGACAAAAAAGCAAAATAAGTCCGGGCAAATGTCCCAGTCATCAGGTTTGGCAAAGCTAGAGATCTAGAAGGAATACCCTTCTTTTACCTGACTGGGGAGAAAGTCAATTATCGGGCCAAATTTGTCCCACCATTCAAGAACCAGATTGGCAGGTCAATTTTGAAATTTGTGTCAAAATAGATAAACTAGGAGAGGGAATTTCCTGGGTTTTATCCATATAAAAACTTGGTCCAAGCCTCAATATAGTCCCAGTAGGAGAATTTTGAGAAGTGGAAAATTCTACTAAAATTCCTTGTTGCATTGGGATCCCCACCCCATTGCTTGAGGGTAATAATTTTACAAATCTTTATTTTTCTGAAAATTAGTTTTTCTTTGTCAATTTTTTCGAAAACATCTGAAATGAAAATCGAATCTGTGTCTACAAGAATAAATTCATAAAAGATATGTCTTTTTAATAAGTCTTCTGGGATCCTTCCAAACAAGGGATTGATGATGTCATCCGTAAGCTTTTTAGGTTCCCTAAGATAATGGTCATGCAAGAAATGTTGTTCCATGGCAAAGAACCTGTCAAATAAGGGTTTGTTGATATACGAATAAGTCGGTTGGTTGACCCTAGAAGGGTTGACCGGGCCAGGATTTTCTCTTGTTTATTTGAATGCGGGCTTATTTTTTAGGAGACTACCGTTTTGAATGGGCTGCTGTCTATGGCCAAATGTGAGAAGGTATTTGTTGTGTGAATTGGGCTTTGGCTTGGGCTTTTGCTTGACGAAGGCCCGGTAGGGGGTAATTGTGGAAACTGTATAGGTAAAGTGTGGGATGATTTGGGCTGGGATATAAGTGAAATAACATACTTGTATTTATGACTTCCTTTGGGGGAAGTATGATAAGTCGATAATGATAAGTCCATGCATTTGTCTGATAAGTCAGATCTTATGGAGCCTCTGCCACCAGGGCTTCGGCCACCACCACGACCTCTGTTTGAACTAGTCATTTGCCACCCTGTAAAAATTCTCTGGTCAGGAAATCAGGGAGACTATTTTCTGATCCTTTAATATATTCAATATCAAAATCAAAAGCAGATAAAAGGGTTTGCCATCTAGCAATGATTTGTTTAGAGGCAAGATTTTTTACATCTTTTTTCAAAATAAATTTTGCCGATTGGCAATCAACTCTTAAAATAAATCTTTGATTAATTAAATCATCTTGTAATTTTTGAATTGTCAAGACGATAGCTAGATTTTTTTTTTAACAGTTGAATACTTCTGTTGGGTATCATTCCAGGATCCTGAAACATACCTAACCAAACATTCTCTGTTATCAATGGTTTGTTTTAAAATGCCACCAAATCCTATATCTGAAACATCTGTTTCAACAGTTTTGGGGGCAGTAGGATGACAAATAGACATGCAAGGGAGTTTCTTAACATATTTTTTTTTACATGTTTGACATCCTTAGTATGCTCTTCTGTCCAAGGGAGAGGGTTAGTCTTTAACCTTTGAAAAAGAGGTTTACAAATGATACTAAGTTCTTTGTACAAATTCGAAATATAATTTAGGCATCCCAAAAATCTTTGCAATTGCTTCTTGTCTTTTATTTCATCTGAAAATTTATCAGCAAAGTCTAAACTCCTTTGAATGGGAACAATTGTTCCTTTTTTGATATTGTGGCCCAGAAATCTGATGTTGGTTTGGAAAAGGGTAATTTTTGGGGACGAAATAACTAACCTATGGTGTTTGATAGTTTTGAGAAATATCTCCAAGTGTTTCCAATGGAGGTCAATATTTTTTGAAAATATCAAAACATCGTCGATGTAAACAATGGAAAATTCAGTAAAAGATTAAAAATGTTATTCATGATGCATTGGAATTCACTGGGCGCAATTTTAAGACCAAATGGTATAACATTCCATTCATATTTCCCAAAAGGGACTGTGAAAGCAGTTTTGTAGCGGTCCTGTTCGGCAACCTGGATTTGTCAAAAGCCCGACTTCATGTCAAACATCGAGAAAATGATAGAGTCATAAATTCTTTTTAACAAGTCAGATTTGTTAGGTAAAGGGTATCTGATCCATTGCAAGGCGTCGTTCAAAGATTTGTAATTGATAACAAGCCTAGGAACTCCTCTTTCTATTTCATTATTCTTTTGAACATATAAGGCATAACAACTCCAAGGGGATTTAGAAGGCCTGATAAGATTTTTGTCAAGTAAGTCTTGAATTTCTTTCTTACAGTATTCTACTAGATTGGCGGATATTTGAATAGGTCTGGCTTTCGTTGGTATCCCCTTTTCATTAAAATCTTTGCTATAAGGAAGAGTAACAATGTGTTTTTTTCTGTCACAGAACAAACTTTTTTTTTCCAGTTTTTCTTTAAAAATCTTTATTTTTTCTTGTTCTTTGGAATCTTCTAACCTGGTCTCCTGTCTTTTAAACACTAGGTCATTTTTTAAGAAATTCAATTGGGTATGTCTTAGGTTAAGGGTGGCAATGCAATTGCTAAGTTGGTCAGGGTCATTTTCCCAAATATTTTGGTCTTTCAAAACATTTAGGTCCCGTACCAAGAAAGGAAAGATAAAAGAAATATAATTTCTTTTCCTAAATATTCAGTAATAATTCCTTCGGATATAACTTTAAAAGGAGAAATCAGATAAAGAAATGTCAATCCTAAAATCACATTATGGGTAAGGGTCTTAACTACAATAACATCAGTATTATAGCAAACGCCACCATTACAGACTCTAGCATTAGTGAGTTTGTATTTAATGTCTAATAGTGTCTTGTTGGCTCTGTAGAGGGTTTCTGTCGTAGAATTTAGGTATATAGTAGGGACCGAAGATTCTATTATACAATTTAGGTCGGCCCCGGTGTCAACAAAGGCGCTGACTCTTATATTATAATTAGGGGTAATCCTAATGTCAACCTCGATGTACCACTTTTGGATCCTAATCTCTTGGATGGCATTGATTTGAGGAAAACTAGAGATGTTATTGGTGTCACCATGGTCAGGCTGCTCTTTGTCAGATTCGTCAGAGCTGTTAAGGCTTGGCTGTTTCTCTGGGGAATTTTTGGGAGGTATTTTTGGAAATTGTTCCCCATAGCTTTCTTTGATTGTAGATCATGGATTTGTCTTTTTAAAACTTTTATTTCTTCCTTAACCTCAAGGATTTCTTTTTGTAAGTCTGAAATTGTCACTTTTCTAGATTTGGTCTGGAATTTTCCTAAAACATTTTGTTCAAAATTAGGGGTTTGGAAAGGGGCATTTTTAAAAGGTTTAGCTTCGGTGAAGGGGGTACTACTGCTACTAGGGGCAGCTTCACCGGTGATTTTTTGTTGTAATTGTCTGATGTGCTTAGCCTTTTGTAAAGGATCACTAATATCGCCAATCATGTTAATTATTAGGGAATAATCATGTTGATCGAGGACATTAATTTCCTTACAAAAACAGGGTTGGGTTCCTGGATCTGAATCAGAGGAAGTATCACTAGAGGGTGATCCTCCAATGACAAGCACTTCATCAGGGGAGAATGAAGATTCGTTTAGAGATTCGGAATCAGCATATAAGACTTGGAGAACCTTATCCTTAATTTCATCTCCGAGGTCAAGTCTCTTAATCTTATTTTTCTGGTAAGGGCATTTGTTAGCATAATGACCTTTCTTGCCACATTTAAAACATTTGTTTGTTTTCCTAAATATTTTTGTTTTGTTTTTGGAATAGGGTTTTTTTGATTTGGGGGGCCAGTAGTTAGGAGTTTTGCCAGGAATGTATGCAGACCAATGATACTTTTTCCTGCCATGTTTGTCTCCTTTGTATTGATGGATACCTTTGCCTTTATAGAATTTACTGGATGTTTTCTTTCTAGGAATGGGGAGTTTGTCAAAGCCAAATTGTTCGCACCACGATCCTAGTTCTTTTCTAGTTGTCAGTTTTTGTTGTTTGAGTTGACTTTTGAGTCGGAGATCATTGCAGAGTTGCATAGCAACAACATTGATAGTGGCAATGATTTCACCATAAGTCCAACCATTCAGGTCCATTTGGGACCAGTCTGACCATCCCATTTGTCTAATCATCTCGTTTCTAACTTTATTGGAAAATTGTTTTGGTAATCCGACAATAAATTTTTCTTTCCAATAAAGGTTAGCATTGTCAGGTCTTTGTAGAACTCTGGTTAAGAAAATGTCTTTATACCATTTGAAATTGCTAAGTCTAGGATATCCCATGCCTCCTTAGCTATCATGGTATTTTGAACCAACTTGTACTGGTTCTTATCCATTGCACATAGGATGGCATGCATTGCCTTTCTATTCCATTTTGATGCCTCAAACTCTTGTTCGTTCCACTGTGCCTTTGGCTTGAGTACATCATCTCCTTCATCCGTAGGAGTCGTCATGGGTGGAGTGTAGCCATCTTCAACCGCCATCCATGCCCTGTCATGAATTTGGCAAATGTTCGACTCCATCTTGTCTTTCCAAGAGGCATAATTTAATCTGGTGAGAAGTGGAGGTCTAGTGCTAGAAGCTCCCTCGTTGCCACTGTTTCCACTCATTGTGTTTAATGAATGAATGATATGAATGCAAGTGTATGAATGATCAATACACATACAAAATGCAACACACACTAAAATGAGAAAGGATCACCTATGTATGTCTAGGAACCCGCTTTGATACCAATTGAAACAAATATTATGGTGTGTAATGTATTAATCTAGAGGGGGTGAATAGATTTTAAAAAATTTACCCAATTTTCGTTAAAGGTCAAGATTAGGAAAATGCCCTTATCTAGTTACAAAAATACCACAAGTGTAATAAGTACGGAAGTAATAAAGACACTTGAGATATATGTGGAAACCCTTCAAATGAGAAAAACCACAGGCTGTTAAGTGCGCCACACTCGAACAACGAATCCACTGATGATAGAGGCGTTACAACCTACTCCTGGTAAATAACCCACTACCACTACCTAATCCCGGTATTAAGTGGAACTAGTCCGATTTGCTTACGCTTGAAGCAACCTACTCCCGGATGCAACGCAAGACTTACTTCTCTTCAATGAAGAGATAAACACCGTATGTGAATATATGATGATATTCAAACAACAAACAGGGTTAGGGTACCTTATATGCTTATCTAGAATTATGTGATGGCAATATATGCAATCCTAGATATCAAGAGCTAAATGACATGTCATAAAGCTTAGCTAAACATAGAACAAGCAATCCTATGAAGCTATCATAAAAGCCATATCAACACATGTTGTCATCAAGCATGGCAGGACTATAATGCAATCACTTAATGCAATTAATGAGTCCTAATCAACAATGTTTAAATGCAATGCATAGAGAGTAAATATGTCCTAAATTCAAGCTATCAACAAACAAACCCAATCATGCAAAGGAACTCATAAATAGATGAAATGAAAGAATTCCTAGCATTTAATCAACAAATAAATGCAATAAAAACATCATCTTGGAAAACATGAACAAATGACAAAGATGAGATTTTTGTTCACCTTACCAAGTCAATCAAAGATAAAGACCCATGCCTAAAGATGCTCAATAATGCATGAAGGATGATGGGTTTTGGGTTTGGAGAGTTAAAGAATAACTCTTGGAGCTTCTCTCTCTCAAAGCAAATACTTTCTCACTCTAAAAAATGGTTTGGAAGCTCTGAAAAACGAGTGAGGAAGAAGATGACACATAAATATGAGCCCTAAACAAACTACATCATTTTGAAAAATGCCCAAAATTTACTCAGTGAGCTGGTGAGCTACGCTAGTCGACAAATGCCACACCAGCGCACACCTACTATCCAAGGGGTGCTGGTGAGGTGCGCTTGTGCACCGGCGCAGCCGCGACAGCACAAAAGCTCGAGATTCGAGCGACCCAAAACATGACAAAACGATATCCAAACCTATTGTATAATATACCGTTGGAAAGGTATAAAAGTATAATTTCTACTCCAATTTATAAAACAAGATTTTGACGTCTGTAAAAAAATTATGGTCATTTGAGTGACTAAAGGTCAGAAACGGACAACAACAGAGATGCCCTGTTTTTGTAGTCACTTTGGAGATTTCAAAACCAATCTAAACGGTCATGAAATATTACGAATAATATACCGTTGGAAAGGTATGAGTGTCTAGTTTATACAAAAAGTTTTAAAACTCATTTTGAATCAATGTATATAAAGATATGATTACAAGACCATACAAATGTCAGTTTTGAAAAATATTTAAATCATTGAAATACACTCTTTTGAAACTAGACACCTTACTCCACATAACCAAACCAAGAGAAGAATACGATCTTCTCAAATGGTCACTCAATCCGCTAAGACAAACACACCATCGTGCAAGCGCAAACAACACACAAAACCACACTATGAATGCATATAGACAACAATGAAGCACACATGCATAACAATACAAATGCAAGTAAGTGTGTGTGTGAGCAACACATAATGCATGTCAATACAAATGCAAAGATGTGATCAATATAAAAATGCAAGAAGAGTTATCAAAACAAGAATGCACACTCATATAAACACACAACATATACGAATAAGAAATATGCATGAGTTGTGAGTGTGTGCAACTATATCTCTTCAAAGCTAGTAAGCACAAGAATTTTACCTTTGGTGCTTCACCTCTTGAGGTCTTGAGAGCGTAAGCTACCCTTACATAATACCCCAAACATGTGATTTGTTCACGAAATAAGCCAATCAATAATTGAGGACTTTATATGAATATTTGTTCAGGAATTAATGAAAACAATTTGTATGTGTTAAGACCGTTAATACATACTACACTACTCAACACCGAAATGTTTAAGGTTGAAAAAACAAAACTAAACGACATAAGATTTCTCCAGATAATGACACGTATCTCTGTATCTAAGGCTTGGTCATATCAACCTTGACCGGATAGACAGATTAGTAAAAAGCGGACCTTTAAGTGAGTTAAAGGTTGGCACCTTACATGTCTGTGAATCTTGTCTGGAAGGTAAGATGACTAAGAGACCTTTCACTGGAAAAGGGCTTAGAGCTAAAGAACCGCTAGAGCTTATACATACAGACGTCTGCGGATCGATGAATGTTAAAGCTAGGGGTGGTTATGAGTATTATGTCACTTTTATAGATGACTACTCAAGATGCAGATACGTCTACCTGATGCAACGAAAGTCGAAATCATTTGAAAAGTTCAAAGAATTTCAAGCTGAAGTTAAGAATCAATTAGGTAGGACTATCAAGTCACTACGATCGGATTGTGGAGGTGAGTACCTTGACCAAGAGTTTGAAGACTTCATGGTCGAGCATGGGATAGTTTCCCAACTCACAGCTCTCGGTGTTGGAACCCCGTTCACCGGTCACGCTGCGAAACTAGGTTTTAATATTTTTATATATACAAATCATAATCTGTATCTGGGACCAGTGAACTTGGGATCGTAATTATTATTCGGAACTAATACATACAATATGTAAACACAGGAAATTGAAATCGAAATAATCAAGAAGAAGAAAATCTTACCAACATTTGGAGGCTCCTTCACTTTTCGATATGCTCCTGTCTGAACCACTTGATCTTCCTCGCTATCTCCCGGATCTGGTAACTGTATGTGGGCGTGTCACGGTCTCAGAAACTTGAATGGAGGATGTAGAGAAAATTTGAAGAAACTATTTCTTCTATGTGTTTCAAAAACACATAAAACATGAAACAAAATATTTATAAAAATATATATCACGCTGCTGCTCACAAATATATATATTTATGTCACTGCTGCTTTTGCTACATGACAAAAATTATCAATCTCGCCTGCTATTGCTATATATATATCACTACTGCTTTTGCTATATGAAGAATATCAAATTCGCCTACTATTGCTATATATATATATATATGTTGCACACCACATATCTCTCTCACTCGTTTGTACAAATATATATATATATATATATATATATATATATATATATATATATATATATATATATATATATATATATATATATATATATATATGTTGCACACCACATATCTCTCTCACTCGTTTGTACAAATATATATATATATATATATATATATATATCATATATGTATTACGTAATTGCATCCTATGTAAATTCTTCTTTTGACTATTGTTTCATGTACATACCAATTTTCATCAAATGCAATCTCTTGTGTTATTAATTGATATATTTCTCTTAATTATCCTTTTCAAATATATCTAATATATTAAAAGTGATAATAAGTATTTTAAATTTAAACTTAAATTCAAATACTTAGATAAATGATTTAGTAAAATAAAATAATCATATTATTTTATCTTCACCTAAATCCATATATAAACTAACATCCTCCATTTAATAGTTAATTAATAATTCATAATTATCAATATAATTAAATAATCTAATTATTTAATTAATTTAACTATTAACATTCATTAATTAAATAATCTCATTATTCAATTAATCCCCGAATATATACATGTCACTTTTGTAACACAATTAATTGGACAATCCAATTAATTAACCGTGACCCTTGTTACCTAAATCAATTGGGCTAGCAAGGGGACCCAATGGACCCACGGTATTTTGAGCTCAAATAATCCTCGGAATCATTAATTAAACTCTTTATTTAATATTCCTTGATTATTAACTTCGGTGTTATTCCACTAAAAACCCGAAGCTGTACTCTCTCAACTGTAGACGCTTTTACACATACCGATACAACTCGGTGTCTATCGATATAGCTATTACATATGGTGTGATCCTCCTTAGTAGTTCATAATTAGAGTTGGGTCATAATATCCGTTGTACCCTCTAATCACATATATCCTTTAAGTACCATTGATTCTCTAATGGACAATAAATCATATTTCCTCACGGAATTAGGACATCGCTCATATTGTCCAAGCCCCGAATCAACCCTTAAGGGAACTACCATCTACTTCTCACAAGAAGGAGTGGATTCCAATATTGTGTACAAACCTTCCCAGCCAAAAGCCAAATCGCAATCCCAACATACGGAGTATATTGATCAGGAAATGTATCTGACCTCACCCATGGTATATCAAAGACCACGATCAAACCTGAAGGAGTCGATAAGACACTCAAGATTAAGATCACCCACATATAGCCATCATTAGTTGATATATATAAATCTCATCGATAAACGGATCTTGGTGAGAGATTCATATAGATCATGACCCAGTCCTATATGATCACATCATACAAGATGTCTCCGTTCTCATATCTCCATATGAATGATTTAGGATAGAATCACCATACATTACGTAATGGACCGCAACTATAGATTAACCACAAATAAAGTACCCAGCTTTATTTGCTATCTATGGACTCTTTAGATTGCATGTCTCTTACTGTATCCATCCGTATATGACACTCATATACACAGTTCGAGATTACATCGGGCAATCTTGGATGTTAAACTTATGCACAAGTTATATAATAAACAACACAACAAGAATGTATTAAACTTTTCCTTTTATTTATTTAATAAATCCATTTACAATTTACATCTTTAGGGCATAAACTCCAACAATCTCCCACTTGCACTAAAGCATGTGAGGCATGTCTCGTAACCCTAGACTATCTAGGTGATCCGAAAACACTTTAGTTGGTAAGGTCTTCGTAAATGGATCAGCATGATTGTCTTGTAAGGCTATCTTGGTGACGATATCATCTCCTCTCTGCACTATCTCTCTAATGAGATGATACTTTCTCTCTATATGCTTCCCTCTTTTATGGCTTATTGGTTCTTTAGAATTAGCCACAGCACCACTGTTATCACAATAAAGTTTGATGGGCCTATCCAGATCTGGAACAACTTCCAGATCACTCAAGAACTTACGGAGCCAAACAGCCTCTTTATCAGCTTCACAAGCACCTACATATTCGGCTTCCATAATGGAGTCAGAAATGTAAGATTGCTTGATACTTCTCCACACAATGGCTCCACCACCCAGGGTGAATACTGATCTAGACGTGGATTTCCTAAAATCCCTATCTGACTGAAAATCAGAATCCATGTATCATAACGGGATCAAATCCTGCCCAGAATACACTAGCATATAGTCTCTCGTTCTCCAAAGATACTTGAGAATTGTCTTGACAACAACCCAATGATCCAATTATGGGTTGGACTGGTATCTACTGACTACTCCCACTGCATAGCAGATGTCCGGTCTCGTGCATAACATAGCATACATGAGACTACCTATTGCCGATGCATATGGTACACGTCTTATATCCTCAACTTCTTGAGGTGTCTTAGGACACTGTTCCTTAGACAAATTAACTCCATGCCTAGAAGGTAAATTACCTTTCTTGGAGTTTTGCATCGAAAATCGCACTAGAATCTTGTCGATATATAATGCCTGAGACAGTGTTATGAGTTTGTTTTTACAATTCCTTATAAGTTGGATCCCAAGAACATAACTCGCCTCTCCCAAATCTTTCATTTGGAATTGGCTAGCCAGCCAGCCCTTTACCTCAGAAAACACTTCCACATCATTCCCAATGAGTAGGATATCATATACATATAGGACCAAGAAAACTATTTTCTTATCAATAATGCGCTTGTAGACACAAGGCTCATCGATATTCTACTCGAAGCCATAGGTTTTGATCATATCATCAAACCTGATGTTCTAATATCTAGATGCTTGCTTAAGCCCATAGATGGACCTTTGCAGCTTGCAAACCTTTTGCTCTTGATCTAGACACACGAATCCCTCTTGTTGCATCATATAGATGCTCTCATCAAGATTGACATTCAAGAATGCAGTCTTGACATCCATTTGCCAAATTTCTTAATCGAAATAGGCAGCAATGGATAAGAGAATCCTAATAGACTTAAACATGGCTATTGGCGAGAAGGTCTCTTCATAATCGACCCTCTCTATCTGGGTATAACCCTTAGCCACTAGCCTTGCCTTGAAGGTCTCTACCTTCCCGTCTACTCCTCTCTTTCTCTTATAGATCCACTTACACCCTATAGGTTTTACCCCATCCGGTAAGTCTACAAGATCCCAGACTGAGTTAGTGTACATGGACTCCATCTCGAGATTCATGGCTTTAAGCCATTCCTCTTTATCATGATCTTCCATTGCATTCTTAAATATCAATGGATCATCAACACTATCAGCAAAGACAACACCTTGTCCCTCACCTATAGCTAAATAGTGTTCAGGTTGTCTCATAACCCTCTAACTACGTCTAGGTGGTAGTGTATCCTGATCAGGAACCATCTGACTCTCAGATGTTTATGGAACAACACCTCTTATTGATGAAGCACTAGTCTCATCAGGCTACAACTCATTTAATACAATCTTGGAATGAGGTTTATGGTCACTAATGTAATTGTCCTCAAGAAACGTTGCATTTGTCGATACAAATACTTTGTTATCTTCAGGACTATAGAAGTGCCCACCTCTGGTCTCGTTAGAGTATCCTACAAATAGGCAGACAACAGATTTGGAGTCTAGCTTTCCAGTTATATTCTTCAGCACGTGTGCTGGACACCCCTATATGCAGAAATGTCGCAAACTAGCTTTACGACCATTCCACAACTCTAGGGGAGTCTTAGGAACAAATTTGGATGGCACTACATTCAAAATTTATGCCGTTGTTTGTAACGCATATCCCTAGAAGGAATTTGGTAATGATGAGAAACTAATCATAGATCTCACCATTTTCATTAGGGTTCTATTTCTCCTCTCCGCTACACCATTTTACTGAGGTGTACCGGGAGCTATGAGTTAGGAAACTATCCCATGCTCGACCATGAAATATTCAAACTCTTGGTCAAGGTACTCACCTTCACGATCCGATCGTAGTGACTTGATAGTTCTACATAATTGATTCTCAACTTCAGCTCGAAATTCTTTAAACTTTTCAAATGTTTCCGACTTTCGTTGCATCAGGTAGACGTATCTGTATCTTGAGTAATCATCTATAAAGGTGACATAATACTCATAACCACCCCTCGCTTTAACATTCATCGGTCTGCAAACATCTGTATGTATAAGCTCTAGCGGTTCTTTAGCTCTAAGCTCTTTTCCAGTAAAAGGTCTCTTAGTCATCTTACCTTCCAGACAAGATTCGCAGACAGGTAAGGTGCCAACCTTTAACTCACTTAAAGGTCCGCTTTTTACTAGTCTGTCTATCGGTCAATGTTGATATGACCAAACCTTAGATGCCAGAGATACGTGTCATTATCTGGAGAAATCTTATGTCGTTTAGTTTTTTGTTTTTCAACCTTAAACATTTCAGTGTTTAGCAGTGTAGTATGTATTAACGATCTTTACATATACAAATTGTTTTCATTAATTCCTGAACAAATATTCAGATCATTCTTTCCAATAATAACAGACTTATTATTAAAAGAAATAGAATACGATTATTCTAACAATTTAGAAACGGAAATCAAATTCCGTGTAAATCCAGGAATATAAAAAATATTGTTCAATAATAAAAACTATTATTATTACAAAATTGCAATCTTATTGCTCCCTCTGCTTTTGTCGACACGACATCCCCCGACCTCACACGCATTGAGAAGGCTCCATCTTCTAGCTGTGTCCAAGAATCAATCCACTACAAAGAAGAACAAACATGGTTAGTGGCCCCCGAATCAATTATCCATGATGAAGAATCATCTTCCACTAAACAAGATTCAAGAACAAGTAAATCATATTTACCTTTCGTCTTTTTCTTCTTGGCTACCTTCTCCAGGTATTGAGGACAGTTCCTCTTCCAGTGTTCGACCTTATCGCAATGGAAACATTTTTCTTTGCCTTAGTCGGTGGAGGCGCCCTTCATTTTGCTTTGGGCTTTCTTGGATTTGGGCTTACCCTTCGCCTTCCCAGCAGACCTCTTCCTCTTTTTATTATTTGAGGAGGAAGATGGTTCATCAAAATTTGCCTCACCAGTCTTTCCCTTATTGTCGTTAATTAAAGACTCAAAGGTAGCAAGCTCATTGAGCAACTGTGTAAGACTAAACTTTAACTTGTTCATCATGTAGTTGCTCTTAAACTGATCGAAACTCTTCGGAAGAGTCTTCAGTATAATGCTCACTTGATTGGGTTCGTCAATGGCCCCACCATTGACTTCTGCCGTGTTGAAGTAGGACATCATGCTCAGGACATGTTCCCGAACTGACGTTCCTTCCTTCATGCGAGCGAGCATAGCAGAACGAATGGCTTCGTGTAGCTTTTGCTCGGAGGGCTGCCCAAACATGGCTTGCAATGACTCCATGATTTTAAATGCTGAAGTCATTGCTTCATGCTTTGTGACAAGCACGACTGTCATTGAAGCCAACAGATATGTTCAGGTCTTCTCATCAGATAAGACCCATCGCTCGTATGCCTCACGAACAGTTCATGTGGCATTGGCAGCAGGCGTTGGAGGACATTCCTCCGTAAGCACAAACTTGAGATCTTTGGTGACCAATGTTGCATTAATGTTAAGTTTCCACTTAGTGTAGTTATCACCAGTTAATTTGTCGTTTGCGAGAATTTGAAGTAATGCAGAAGACATTATTGCTGAAATAAATAAAACATTCATTCAGTCATTTGTTTAAAAACATGTGTGAGTGCTTTGGCATAAATTTAAACATGATCATTGAACATGTTTAACGAACTAGAACTAACCTAAAACTAGTTGCTATACCACGACAATCCAACATACCACAAATAAGTGTCGTCTTAGGGTCGGTCAAGTCTTTTCATGTTGGACCGAGACATTCTCAATCATATGATATTATAGAACAACTCTTATTCCATATCATTCAACCATCATTCATTCAGTCAGGTTTTTAATTAATAAACTTAATCAAAACCTTCGTGAGTGTAACCCACCATTTCAGATCTCACGAGCTTAACTCGAGAATTGTCGCCTTAAGGTCGGTCAATCCCGAAATACCCTCGGAAATCCTATCCGTTAGGAAGTCAACCTTGGTATTGACCTTTGTGGAAACCCTCCTTAGGGAGGACGAAAGCAAAGCCGTCACGAGGCCCCACTCGGATCTCACGGTGTTGAACTAATGATGGAGACCGCGGGATATATATGTCATATATCCCTCTCTCACTCACTATTTTAAAATTAGGGTTTTCTATTAATCGTTAATGCACCTAGATTCTACAGGATTAAACGACTAACTTTAATCAAGTTATCTAACGCATTAACTAATTAGAAACAAATTCTAATTAGCTAATAAATTATTAATGATTTTTAACAATTAAAAATCTAATCTATTAGTGAATAATCTAAGCTTTTGTAAACTATTTACTAAGGTCAAATTATTATGTTATTGTTTACCAAATTTTAACTATTAAAACTCGAACACTTTATTTGGTTCATTTATTATTAGGTAATTAATCATATTAATCCTAATTACAATAAATGACCCTATTAATCTAACTTATTAAACTCTTTAATAACTAGATTAATATTAATGAGAATTACCAAGTTTTCTAACCATTAAAAAAAAAACTAATCTCATTATTCATACCAAATTATGTATATTGCCAATTTGAATCACATTAAAAAATACATAAAATATCAGGTCATGATGCATGTATGACATATCAAATATATTTGTGTAGGCACATCTAATCTAAATGACATACGTATGCATGACAATGTTTTTATCATCACATAATATAAAGCATACATGAATTGACTGAGTACTGTGGATTATTTAACCTAAAAATTAGAATCTAAAATTACAAAAAAAAAATCCAAGGCATTTCTTGGTCTTCTAGTAACTTCAGATATCTTCCAGTCTCTTCATGTCACTCCGATTCATCTCATGAATCTGAAACGGGAAATCTGCACAGAACACACTAGGCAACACTTGCCAACGGAACCATGCGTGAACAGTACCCGGGGAACAGTGTCGGCCGTGAACAGTGTTCGGTGAACAATAACGTCATGAACAGTACCAGGTGAAAAGTAACGCGTCGTGAACAGTACTCTGTGAACAGTGACGTAGTGAACAGTACCCTCAGTGAACAGTAACGCCGCCGTGAACAGCACCGACGTCGCGCGCATTTCCAGTTCTTCGTTTACAGGTTACAATTTTTTTTTATTGTTTACAATACAATAACAGTAAAATAAATAAGATAAAAATTATACAACCCATAAACTCTAAATCCACAGTACCATAAAAAATTACGATCAACCATGTTTAAATTAAACAATTTAATTATAAACATTCATACAATCATAAAGATGGTCCCTACAAATTCATAAATACAGGAGCATCAAAAACAATTTCCAGTTCCGAAAAATAAATTGGCTCTGATACCAATTGTTGGAACCCCGTTTACCAGTCTCGCAGCGAAACTAAGTTTTAAATTTTTTATATATACAGATCATAATCTGTATCTGAGACCAGTGAACTTGGAATCGTAATTATTATTCGGAACTAATACATACAATATGTAAACACAGGAAATTGAAATCGATATAATCAAGAAGAAGAAAATCTTACCAACGTTTGGAGGCTCCTTCACTTTTCGATATGCTCATGTCTGAACCACTTGATCTTCCGCGGAATCTCCCTGATCTGGTAACTGTATGTGGGCGTGTCACGGTCTCAGAAACTTGAATGGAGGATGTAGAGAAAATTTGAAGAAACTATTTCTTCTATGTGTTTCAAAAACACATAAAACATGAAACAATATATATACATATAAATATATATCACGCTGCTGCTCACAAATATATATATATATATATATATATATATATATATATATATATATATATATATATATATATATATTTATATGTCACTGCTGCTTTTGCTACATGACAAAAATTATCAATCCCGCTTGCTATTGCTATATATATATATCACTGCTGCTTTTGCTATATGAAAATTATCAATATAATTAAATAATCAAATTATTTAATTAATTTAACTATTAATATTCATTAATTAAATAATTAAATTAATTAAATAATCTCATTATTCAATTAATTCCCGAATATATACGTGTCACTAATGTAACACGATTAATTGGACAATCCAATTAATTAATCGTGACCCTTATTACCTAAATCAATCGGGCTAGCAAGGGAACCTAATGGACCCACAGTATTTTGAGCTGTAATAATCCTCAGAATCATTAATTAAACTCTTTAATTAATATTCCTTGATTATTAACTCCAGTGTTATTCCACTAAAAACCTGAAGCTGTACTCTCTTAACTATAGACGTTTTTACACATACCGATACAACTCGGTGTCTATCGATATAGCTATTACATATGGTGTGATCTTCCACAGTAGTTCATAATTAGAGTTGGGTCATAATATCCGTTGTACCCTCTAATCACATATATCCTTTAAGTACAATTGATTCTCTAATGGACAATAAATCCTATTTCCTCACGGAATTAGGAGAGCGCTCATATTGTCCAAGCCCCGAATCAACCCTTAAGGGAACTACCATTTACTTCTCACAAGAAGGAGTGGATTCCACTATTGTGTACAAACCTTCCCGGCCACAAGCAAAACCGTAATTCTAACATACGGAGTATACTGATCAGGAAATACATCTGACCTCACCCATGGTATATCAAAGATCACGATCTAACCTGAAGGAGTTGATAAGACACTCAGGATTAAGATCACCCACAGATAGCCATCATTAGTTGATATATATGAATCTCATCGGTAAACGGATCTTGGTGAGAGATTCATATAGATCATGACCCAGTCATATATGATCACATCATACAATATGCCTCCATTCTCATATCTCCATATGAATGATTCATGATAGAATCACCATATATTACGGAATGAACCGCAACTATAGATTAACCATAAATAAAGTACACAGCTTTATTTGCTATCTATGGACTCTTTAGATTACATGTCTCTTACTGTATCCATCCGTATATGACACTCATATACACAGTTCGAGATTACATCCGGCAATTTTGGATGTTAAATTTATGCACAAGTTATATAATAAACAACACAACAAGAATGTATTGAACTTTTCCTTTTATTTATTTAAAAAAATCTATTTACAAATTACATATTTAGGGCATAAACACTAACACCCGGTACACCTCAGCAAAATGGTGTAGCGGAGAGGAGAAATTGAACCCTAATAGAAATGGTGAGATCTATGATTAGCTTCTCATCATTACCAAATTCCTTCTGGGGATATGCATTACAAACAACGGCATACATTTTGAATGTAGTACCATCCAAATCTGTTCCTAAGACTTCCCTAGAGTTGTGGAATGGTCGTAAAGCTAGTTTATGATATTTCGCATATGGGGGTATCCATTACACGTGTAGAAGAACATAACTGAAAAGCTAGACTCCAAGTCTGTTGTCTGTCTGTTTGTAGGATACTCCAAGGAGACCAGAGGTGGACACTTCTATAGTCCCGAAGATAACAAAGTATTTGTATCGATAAATGCAACGTTTCTTGAGGATAATTATATTAGTGACCATAAACCTCGTTCCAAGATTGTATTAAATGAGTTGGAGCTTGGTGAGACTAGTGCTTCATCAACAAGAGTTGTTGATCCACAAACATCTAAGAGTCAAATAGTTCCTGATCTCGATACACTACCACCTAGACGTAGTGAGAGGGTTGTGAGACAACCTGATTGTTATTTAGCTATAGGTGAGGGACAAGGTGTTGTCTCTGCTGATAATGTGGATGATCCATTGACATTTAAGAATGTAATGGAAGATCATGATAAAGAGGAATGGCTTAAAGCCATGAATCTCGAGATGAAGTCCATGTACTCTAACTCAGTCTGGGATCTTGTAGACTTACCAGATGGGATAAAACTCATAAGGTGTCAGTGGATCTACAAAAGAAATAGAGGAGTAGACGGGAAGGTAGAGACCTTGAAGGCAAGGCTAGTGCCTAAGGGTTATACCCAGTAAGAGGGGGTCGATTATGAAGAGACCTTCTCGCCAATAGCCATGTTTAAGTCTATTAGGATTCTCTTATCCATTGCTGCCTATTTCGATTATGAAATTTGGCAAATGGACTTCAAGACTGCATTCTTGAATGGAAATCTGGATGAGAGCATCTATATGATGCAACCAGAGGGATTCGTTTCTCCATATCAAGAGCAAAAGGTTTGCAAGCTGCAAAGGTTCATCTATGGACTTAAGCAAGCATCTAGATCTTAGAACATTATGTTTGATGATGTGATCCAAACCTATGGCTTCGAGTAGAACGTCAATGAGCTTTGTGTCTACAAGTGCATCATTGATAAGAAAGTAGTTTTCTTGGTCCTATATGTAGATGATATCCTACTCATTGGGAATGATGTGGGAGTGTTGTCTGATGTAAAGGGCTGACTGGCTAGCCAATTCCAAATGAAAGATTTTGGAGAGGCAAGTTATGTTCTAGGGATCCAACTTATAAGGGATCGTAAGAAAAAACTTATAACACTGTCTCAGGCATCATATATCAATAAGATTCTTGTTCGATTTTCGATACAGAACTCCAAGAAAGGTAATTTACCTTCAAGGCATGGAGTTCACTTATCTAAGGAATAGTGTCCTAAAACACCTCAAGAAGTTGAGGATATGAGACGTGTACCCTATGCATCTGCAGTAGGAAGTCTCATGTATGCTATGTTATGCACGAGACCGGACATCTGCTATACAGTGGGAGTAGTCAGCAGATACCAGTCCAACCCAGGATTGGATCATTGGGTTGCTGTCAAGACTATTCTCAAGTATCTTCGGAGAACGAGAAATTATATGCTAGTGTATTCCAGATAGGATTTGATCCCATTAGGATACACGGATTCTGATTTTCAAACAGGCAGGGATTATAAAAAATTCATGTCTGGATTAGTATTCACCTTGGGTGGTGGAGCCATTGTATGGAGAAGTATCAAGCAATCTTGCATTGATGACTCCACCATGGAAGCCGAATATGTAGCTGCTTGTGAAGCTGCTAAAGAGGTTGTTTGGCTCCGTGAGTTCTTGAGTGATCTGGAAGTTGTTCTAGACTAGGATAAGCCTATCAAACTTTATTGTGATAACAGTGGTGCTGTGGCTAATTCCAAAGAACCAAGAAGCCACAAGAGAGGGAAGCATATATAGAGAAAGTATCATCTCATCAGAGAGATAGTGCAAAAAGGATATGTGATCGTCACCAGGATAGCCTCACAAGACAATCATGATGATCCATTTACGAAGACCTTACCGGCTAAAGTGTTTTCGGGTCACCTAGATGGTCTAGGGTTACGAGACATGCCTCACATGCTTTAGTGCAAGTGGGAGATTGTTGGGGTTTATACCCTAAACATGTAACTTGTAAATGGATTTATGAAGTAAATAAAAAGAAATGTTCAATTCATTCTGTTATGTTATTTATTTTATAAACTTGTGTACATATTAACATTCTGGATTGCCGGATGTAATATCGAACTGTGTATATGAGTGTCATATACGGATGGATACAGTAAGAGACGTGCAATCTAAAGAATCCATAGATAGCAAATAAAGCTGGGTACTTTATTTGTGGTTGATCTATAGTTGCGGTCCATTCCATAATGTACAGTGATTCTATCATGAATCATTCATATGAGATATAAGAATGGAGGCACCTTGTATAATGTGATCATATAGGACTGGGTCATGATCTAGATGAATCTCACACCAAGATCCGTTTACCGATGAGATTCATATATATCAACTAATGATGGCTATATATGGGTGATCTTAATCCTGAGTGTCTTATCGACTCCTTCAGGTTAGATCGTGGTCTGTAATATGCCATGGGTGAGGTCAAATGCATTTCCTGATCAATATACTCCATATGTTAGGATTGCGGTTTGGCTTGTGGCTGGGAATGTTTGTACACAATAGTGGAATCCACTCCTTCTTATGGGAATTAAATGGTAGCTCCCTTAAGCGTTGATTCGGGGTTTGGACAATATGAGAGCTCTCCTAATTCCGTGAGGAAATAGGATTTATTGTCCATTAGAGAATCAATGATACTTAAAGGATATATGTAATTAGAGGGGTATAACAGACATTATGACCCAGCTCTAATTATGAACTACTGTGGAGGATCACACCATATATAATAGCTATATCGATGGACACCGAGTTGTTTCGGTCTGTGTAAAAACGTCTGCAGTTGAGAGAATGCAGCTTCGGATTTTTAGTGGAGTAACACGGAGTTAATAATCAAAGAATATTAATTAAAGAGTTTAATTAATGATTCTAAGGATTATTTGAGCTCAAAATACTGTGGGTCCATTAGGTCCTCTTGCTAGCCAGATCAATTTAAGTAACAAGGGTTACGGTTAATTAATTGGATTGTCCAATTAATTGTGTTACGAAAGTGACACATATTTATTCGGGAATTAATTAAATAATGAGATTATTTAATTAATGAATAATGGTGATTAAATAAATTAAATAATAAGATTATTTAATTATGTTATTAATCACTAAATAGATGGTGTATGTTGATATTTATTTTTGAAAAAAATATGATAATGTGATTATTTTATTTTATTAATTTAAATATTTTATTTTATTAAATTAAATATTTTATTTTTAAATTTAAATAGTTTGGATTTAAAAATAAAATCAAATAAAATATATGAGATATTTTTTATTTGAAAATCAAAATCAAAATTAAATTTGATTTGATCAGTTTTTTTTAATTAAAATATTATATCTATGATATATATTATTTTTTTTTAAAAAAAAGAGGTATGCGTGAGAATACGCATAGCACTGATATATATATATATTGACAAAAGACAAATGCTAGGTGGTTTTTTTTTTTTGGACAGACACATTAAAAGGAAAAGTTTTTTTTTCTTTTGTTTTAAAAACAATGTGTGAGATATCAAACCACACACTTGATTATATGCAATGGCTTTGATATATTCAAGTAAGTGTGCATGAAATAACACTAAAAGAGAGAAAATGTTTTGTGTACAAATGTTGTGCACTAATATTAAAGAAAGAGTTTCTTATTCTTTTCTCTTCAACATCCTCATAAGATCCTGAATCCGAGACGCGCTCACACGTAGTTATCAGTCCCGGGATATAGCAAGGAAGATCAGTGGTACAGACCAGGAGCAAATCGAAAAATGAAGGAGCCTCTAAACGTTAGTCTAATTCTATTTTATTCTTCTTTTTTATTATTAATTACAATTTCCTGTATTTACATATATATTTATTAGTGTAATAATTTTTATATGTATTTGTTCCGAAAATAATTACGATCACAAGTTCACTGGTCCTAGATACAGATTACGATATGTATAAAATTTTAAAAACTCATTTCCACTGCGTGACCGGTTAATGGAGTTTCAACAAGTCCAACACGACACAGGCATTGGGAAAGTACCTAGCCTGGCACGCCCCACAAGCGGACCATGACTAGCACGGTCTGCCATCCTTGACAGACCGGGCACGCCCGGCCCGACCCGACCCGACCCGACCCATATTGATAGCATTACTATGCTTGCTGTGGTCCTATGGAAAGTATTCATGCTACGTCTTCTACTGCTTTCGGTGGTCCTTGGAGGGTAAAACTTAATAGGGCTCATTAAATATTTAGCTGAAAGTTAGGTATTTTTTCTAGTGAGGATAGGTTTTGGCCTAATAAAAGTAGAAATTTATTGGTTTCTCTTGTTCTAGATGATTTATATAAGTGTTAGTTAGGATCGGAACTGAAAATCTGTAGTTTTGAGAGTCGAATAACAAAAACTTAAAATCAACAGGATTAAAATGTAAAATATATATTTTTAATTTCTTTTAAATACTGCAAAAAAAATTGTAGGCGGGGGCATCCTTGGCCCCGGCCTCTATAAGGTTCCCACTTGGAGCTAGTTATGGGTTTCTTACTTCTTTTTTTCTCAGTAGTTTGCTACTTGATTCTTAAATTTTTTCACAGATGAGTCATTCACCTAGTGATCAAATTGATCTAATAACATTTGACTTTAAGATATTTATGTGAATTGTGAAAGCACATTAATATAAATATTTAAAACATATTAACATCTTTGAAAGTCCACAAGTGAAGTCGTTTTTATTTTCCCACAACCACATGAGATAACTACACTCATGTTAATATCCCACTTGTTACCATATCCACATGAGCATGAGTATGGTAGATTGGTAGTATTAAAAATTGAAAACCACTATTTTATTGATTTTAACATTAGAGTGCTTTCCAAAAATCTAAGTAGTTTATAAATGTAACCATAAGTGATTCCTAGATTTCAGTGCTACCATACCCACGTGACCATGAGGACAGAGTAACCAAACCTTTATATTGAACATGGTGGGATTTGAGCTCCCATCTCCAGTGTTGAATGAGAGTTATACACCAATTGTGTCAAGACTTAAGAAATAATGTGCGCGCTTAAATAATTTGATTTTAAATGTTTATTTTTGTCGTTTCCCATGTTAAACATCATAGTCATTTCGTAGACAATTAGACATGTAATTATCATAATAATTGATTTGAATTAAAATACAGTTTTCTTCGTGTTATTATCTACAATTGCTCAAATTATATCAATGGCTAGTTCTTTGTTTCCTCTGTTTTCATTCTTGCTCTTTGTCTAACAACTAGCAGAGGTACTCTCTCCTTCTCCGACTGCCCTTTCTTCTTCAACCCATTTCTCGCCATTTTCTTCAACTCCCCACAAAACTCAGTGATCTGGTTCACAACCTCACGTCGTCCCGCCACCAAATTACACGCAGAAAAGGTACTCCTTAAACCCCGTTGTTTCCTATCGCTTCGCGACGATGAATTTGCATCTGAAGCATCTCACTGTTTCTTCTTCTCCATGTCTGACTTGATATTGACAGTAACGATAGATTGATTCGGGTTCTGGTTCTCGTTGTTGTCTGAAGAAGAATCGCTTGCTTGTATATCAAGGCACTCTGTTTTTGGATTTTCAACTGAAGACACCCTGTTTTCTTTTCCATTTCGCTTCACATCCCTGTACGGAGAAAAGAAAAACGATTACAATAGAAAATCATAACATTAACAATCATTAAATGGGTAGCTAATATCTTCATCAATAATCATATAAATACCTACGATTTCGGTATCGGAAAGGAAGGATTTCAGAGATGGACATTGATCTAAGAAGCTTCATCGGATAAACAAAATTGAATTAATAAAACAGATGTTAGCTTAAACAATCACATACATTGATAATATTGAAAAAAGTGTAAAACGTATTTTGCAAACAAACCTGACTGGTATCAATGAAAACAGAAAGTAACGTTAGAAAAAGAGTTTGATCCGAGGCCCGTGTTTCACATGGTGTTCTTAAGACAATTTCGCCAGACAACACCGTATGTGTATTAGGCGATTGTCTCCCAGGATACAACGGTTCAACAGTTGTAGGCCTAAGCACTATCCACTACCAACGAACTCAAACCGAGTTTTGAACTTACCAAGAAACAGAGAGAAGAAACGAATTCGGCTGCTCAAAAGAAACTTGAATTATTTTTGTGTATGTTGAACAGAATATAAGAGGGATTAAATACCCAAGACGAAACCCTAGGGTTTTGGGATTAATTCGGGATTATAATTGGAAAATTCGTTTTGATTTAATAAGGAAATAATTTAATTAGATAATATTCTCCAAAGAGATTTATTTCTAATTAAAACTCGATTCTGTATTCTTAGTAATCAAGTAAGAAATCAGAATCCAAACAATTAAAGCTTTCCTTATTCATCACAATCAAAACGTTGACTTAAGGAAGTGGCAAAAGGTCAACTGTACTCTCACGGTCCAATCGGAGTGGCATTCGTGTCCTCAGGTCGCACCCACACACGAGTTGTGCATTCGAAGGTTCGGGGTCCATGATTTGCACCCCCCTGTGCGCGCGAGAGAGAGCCTCTATGCCACACACATGTTGAAAGCTCATATCACACATTCACTTATAAACTACTTATAAATGATTTCCCTAAGCAATGTGGGATTCCTTTTAATCCCTACACAATGGGTCCACTTTGATATTCAATTTCTCATTCACCCATTAACCATTTTGTGAATTTGAGTATACCATTTCGAAGTTCTCACGGAGGAGAATTCGAATCCACTTTAATCTTCCATTTCTATGGAATTTATCATACTCAATTTTTGCCCTCAACATGAGAGATTATCGCAAAATTTCCAACAATCCCCCACAGGAATGAAATTGACCTAGGAGTCACAAAGAAGATGTTTGGTAAGTTCAAACGGTCGAAGCCTGTATAGGATAGGTAGGTGTTACCCCTTGAACATTCCCTTGTAAAGGTATGCTTACTTTACTGGCTGATTAGTAGATGTGATATCCTTGAACTGTTCTGCCGTTTTGTGTAAACGATCACACACCTTACACAGGTATCTTCCACACCCGATTTGGTTCTCATTTTTATGTTCGTTTTGGCCATGAACATGCGCCTGGTTCTGTGAGAGTTTTTGGAGAATATAACCATTGACTATTCTCTTTTAGAAGCAGCCTCACTTCTCTCTCACATAGGTGATTTCTTAATTAAGAGCAACCTGCTTTACTTTACTCAGATTTCTATAGTTAGGAATTTCGACGCATAAGAATCATTAAAAACCATAGTTTAACCTTTTCCCTACGGGCATCACTGTTTCATCATAGGAATGGACTTGAGGGTAACCCCTACAGTGATCCAACTGAGTCTTACAACTTGATTGTCCCATTGAACCTAGATCTAGGGATCTCCATTCAACTAGGTTGGGTGTCCATTGTATCGACCTTTTATCTAATGGGCTTTAGTCTCATTTCTCTCGATGATGTCTCAACTAGTTCTCTGTTTAACCCTTTAGTTAGCGGATCCGCAATGTTATCTTTTGACCTTACATAGTCAATAGTGATAACCCCAATTAAGATTAGCTGTCTAATGGTATTATGTCTTCGACGTATATGTCTAGACTTCCCATTATACATACTGCTCTGTGCTCTTTCTATTGCTGATTGACTATCACAGTGAATGCAAATCGCCGGCACAGGCTTTGGCCATCTTGGAATATCTTCTAAGAATTGGCGTAGCCATTCAGCCTCCTCTCCACATTTATCTAATGCTATAAACTCAGATTCCATGGTGGATCTAGCTATACATGTTTGTTTGGAGGATTTCCAAGATACCGTCGCATCACCCAGTGTGAACACATACCCACTAGTGGATTTTGAATCCTTCATATCAGATATCCAGTTAGCATCAGTGTATCCTTCTAGGACAGCTGGATATCTGGTATAATGCAGTCCATGATTACGAGTGAATCGTAAGTACTTCAGTAATCTTTCTATTCCTTTCCAGTGATCGGTTCATGGATTACTCGTATATCTGCTTAATTTACTGACTGCATTCGCTATGTCTGGTCTTGTACAACTGGTTAAGTACATCAGACTTCCTATCACTCGAGAATATTCTAATTGAGAGATGCTCTCACCCTTATTCTTGGATAGATGTAGATTTGTATCTACTGGTGTTCTAGAAATTCCAGAATCATTTTTGTTGAATTTCTCAAGAATCATGTCAATATAGTGTGACTGACTTAGTATGAGTCCGTTAGATGTCCTTGAGATTTTCATTCCCAATATTACATCAGCCGATCCCATATCTTTCATATCAAATCTTGATTTCAACATATCCTTGGTAGATTTGACCATTTTATCATCACTACCAACAATGAGCATGTCATCAACGTAAAGGCACACAATGACATAGCCATTTTCCGTGTCCTTGACATAAACACATTTGTCACATTCTTTGATCTTAAATCCGTTTGACATCATAGCATTGTCAAATTTCTCATGCCATTGTTTTGGTGCTTACTTTAAACCATATAAAGACTTCACCAATTTACAGACTTTCTTTCCTTGTCCTGGAGCGGAAAAACCCTCAGGTTGTTCCATGTAAATTTATTCATCTAAATCTCCATTTAAGAAAGCTGTTTTCACATCCATTTGATGTACTTCAAGATTTCGCAAAGCTGCGATTGCAAGTATCATTCTAATGGAGGTTATTCTCGTCACAGGAGAATATGTATCAAAGTAGTCTAGGCCTTCTCGTTGATTGTAACCTTTAATTACAAGTCTGGCCTTATACTTATCAATTGTTCCATCTGCTTTCATCTTTCTTTTGAAAATCCATGTGGATCCTAGCGGTTTACAACCCGGAGGAAGATCCACTAATTCCTAAGTATGATTTTGAAGGACGGAATCAATTTCGCTCTTGATTGCCTCTTTCCACAAGAGTCCTTCAGAAGAGCTTACCGCTTCTTTCTCTTTCCACAAGAGTCCTTCAGAAGAGCTTACCGCTTCTTTGAAGGTTCGAGGTTCACCTTCCAGCAAATAGGTCATAAAATCTGGACCAAAAGACGCTTCCGTCCTTGCTCTTTTGCTACGTATAGGTTCATCCTCTACTTCATTTCCTTGTTCTTGGTCCTCACAACTATCATCATGTGTTCGTTTTGACGAACTTGCTTCATCATTGGATTTATATGGAAAAACATGTTCAAAGAACATCGCGTTTCTAGATTCCATTATCGTGTTTTTGTGTATATCTGATATGTCAGATTTATAGACTAAGAATCGATGAGCACTACTGTTTTGTGCATATCCAATGAAAATGCAGTCAACAGTTTTAGGACCTATTTTCACCTTCTTAGGTATAGGTACTGCTACTTTGGAAAGACACCCCCACATTCGTAAGAATTTATAGGAAGGCTTTCTTCCTTTCCATAGTTCATATGGTGTCTTGTCTTCTTTCTTTCGGGGTACCTTGTTTAAAAGGTAATTGCTAGACAATATAGCGTCACCCCACATGTTCTGAGGCACTCCAGAACTTATCAGCATTGCATTCATCATTTCTTTCAAGGTACGATTTTTACGTTCTGCAATACCGTTTTGCTGAGGGGAATATGGTGTAGTAGTTTGATGTATGATTCCGTGTTGAGCACAGAATTCACCAAACGGTGCTATATATTCACCACCTCGGTCACTTCTCAGTACCTTGATTTTCTTTTTGAGTTGATTCTCAACTTCAGTTTTATAGAGACTAAACTTCTTTATAGCTTCATCCTTGTTTTTCAACAAATATACATAGCAGTATTCGGTGGTGCTATTATCTATAAATGTGATGAAATATTTGTTGCCACCTCTTGTTTGAACAAATTTTAAATCACATATATCTGTGTGAATTAAATCAAGAGGTTCAGATTTCCTTTCAATAGTTTGAAATGATGACCTTGTTAGTTTTGCTTCAACGCAAACTTCACACTTATGTTTAGGATCAATATTGAATGCGGGAATATGATTTAAGTTAATTAATCTAAGCAGAGTATCATAATTAACGTGTCATAGTCTACCATGCCATCAATTGGGAGACTCAAGCAAATAAACTGAAGAATTATCTTTATTGATTGTTCTTTTGACAACAGACACATTAAGCTTATACAGCCCTTCAGTTACATATCCCCTACCCACATAAGTTCCCTGTTTGGTTAAAACCACTTTGTCTGATTCAATCACCATCTTGAACCCATGCTGATTGAGCAACGAACCGGAAACCAAGTTCTTGCCTATATCAGGTACATACAGCACATTGTTCAAGCTCAGGGTTATACCAGAGGTCATCTTGAGAATGACTTGACCACGTCCTTTCACGTCAGATATGGCTAAGTTGCCCATATACAACTTTTCTTCATTTCATTTCTTCAAATATATTGAACATCTCCCTGTCAGAGCATATATGACGAGTGGCCCCAGTATCCAACCACCACTCCCTTGGGTTTGACCCAACAAGGTTTGCTTCTGTCACAAATGCAGAGAGATTGATCTCGGATACATCTCTTGAGATCCCAGCAACCACGTTTGCCTCGTGGTTCTTCTTCTTCTTTGGCAACCTGCACTCAGAAGATTTGTGACCCAGCTTGTCACAGTTGAAGCATTTCCCTTGGAATTTTGGCTTCTTAGAGACTCCTCCCTTAGGACCCAATTTGGATCCTTTCCCAGGCTTGTTCTTCTTTGGTTTAGAACTTTGCCCATGCTCAACCACATTGATCTTCGCTTCAGGCGCATTGACATCTTTCTTGTCATACTTCATGTGGTCTTCCTCAATACGAAGCTTGAGAATTAGATCATCGATCTTCATCTCCTTTCGCTTGTGTTTGAGATGGTTTTTGAACTCTTTCCATGAAGGAGGAAGCTTCTCAATGGTTGCAGTCACCTGGAAAGTTTCACTCAAGGTCATCCCTTCAGCAAGTATCTCATGCAGAATCACCTGTAGCTCTTGGACTTGACTCATAACTGTCTTGGAATCCCCCATCTTGTAATCAAGAAACCGGCCGACAATAAACTTCTTGGAACCAACGTCCTCAGTTTTATATTTGAGGTCTAATGATTCCTACAGTTCTTTGGTTGCTTTCTTTGAAGAATAAACGCTATATAGCGAATCTGACAGCCCCGTTCAGTATGTAATTACGGCACAGGAAATCCAAGTGATTCCATGCATCAATTGCATTTCATACCTGAATATCTCGCTCTTCACCATTATTAGGTTTAGGAGCATCTTTAGTCAAGAATCTGCCAAGGTTCAGTGTGGTCAGATAAAACAGCATCTTTTGCTGCCATCGTTTAAAATTCGGTCCACTGAACTTATAAGGCTTCTTCATATGATTCATCGGCAAAGGTACCGAATTCATATAGGGATTTGCCATGGGAACATTCCCTTGACTCATATACTGGCTCATCACCGGATCAGGCATGTTTCTCATAAAGGAGTTGATGGCCGAAGTCATTGTAGCCACAGTAGATACTACTACTGGTACCTGGCCCACAAGCACAGAGTTCACAGCTGAAATATCTAATCCCATACTTGGATTAACTTCTGGAGTCTCAAGTGGAACACTGGAGTTCACATTCGATTTGTTTGCCATAATATCTGAAACAAAACAGAATCGTTTCAGTATCACAGAAATAATAGCAAAGATATCAGTTGATATCAAATCAGATTTCATGATGGAAATCAGAATCAGTGTTTGATATTGCAGACCCGATAACACAATTGAAATCACAATTGATTTCAAAACCAGTGTCTGATAATAGACCCAATTTCCACAGATTAATATATATCTTTCAAATTAAAATCAGTGTTCCAAAGAACCCGATTTCCACAGGTTATATACAATTGAAATCAGTGTTCCAAAGAACCCGATTTCCAAATTGAATCAGTGTTCCAGAGGAACCCGATTACCACAGTTTTACGAGCTGATTTATTTTTCAAGTCTGTTACGATCTGAACCAGAAATCTGATACCAGAAAGTTTGAATAAGCAAACGTTGTTTGGAAAAAATAAATTAGAACAGAAAAGAAAAAGGAAATTGTCTTAAGATTGTAAAACGTATTTTGCAAACAAACCTGACTGGTATCAATGAAAACAGAAAGTAACGTTAGAAAAAGAGTTTGATCCAAGGCCCGTGTTTCACACGGTGTCCTTAGTCTCCCAGGATACAACGGTTCAACAGTGGTAGGCCTAAGCACTATCCACTACCAACGAACTCAAACCGAGTTTTGAACTTACCAAGAAACATAGAGAATAAACGAATTCGGCTGCTCAAAAGAAACTTGAATTATTTTTCTGTGATCAAGTAAGAAATCAGAATCCAAAATTAAAACTCGATTCTGTATTCTTAGTGATCAAGTAAGAAATCAGAATCCAAACAATTAAAGCTTTCCTTATTCATCACAATCAAAACGTTGACTTAGGGAAGTGGCAAAAGGTAAACTGTACTCTCACGGTCCAATCGGAGCGGCATTCGTGTCCTCAGGTCGCGCCCACACACGAGTAGTGCATTAGAAGGTTCGGGGTCCATGATCTGTAGCCCCCCCACCCCCCGTGCGCGCGCGAGAGAGAGCCTCTATGCCACACACATGTTGAAAGCTCATATCACACATTCACTTATAAACTACTTATAAATGATTTCCCTAAGCAATGTGGGATTCCTTTTAATCCCTACACAATGGGTCCACTTTGAGATTCAATTTCTCATTCACCCATTAACCATTTTGTGAATTTGAGTATACCATTTTGAATTTCTCACGGAGGAGAATTCGAATCCACTTTAATCTTCCATTTCTATGGAATTTATCATACTCAATTTTTGCCCTCAACATGAGAGATTATCACAAAATTTCCAACAAAAAGTGCTTTCTGACCTTCAATTTACGGGTTGGTTTAACAAAATCTCCAACGTTCTTGGCATGCTTGCAATCTGAAGCGGCAAACAGAGACTAATTGGATTTTGTTTTTATATTTTGTCTAATGAGAAACAGAGTGTAAGAAAAATCTATAACAAACTAGGATTGCATAACCAGGTTTCATCGTCGACATGTTCGGTTGGGTATGAGAGATAGACCCATTTAGGTGCGTTGATGTTCTCGTACGTGTAGTCTTCTTCGAATATGGAATCGATGTTGCTCCAGTCAATGTTTTTTGCTTCCATTTCACACTGTTAATGAATCTACAAAAAATGAAAACGAGTGAATTATCAGTAAGTGAAGAAGCTGGTGTATCAAAATAAATATTGAAATAGGGAAAATAAGGGTAAGAATAAATTTGCTCTGATTTTGAGATTTCAAATGCCTTAAAGTTGCAGAGAATGAAGAAGAGGTGTGTAAGATTGATAATAGAGTTAAAGAGAGGAAGCTATGGAGATTTTGTAACGTCAGTTTAAGACTAGGGTTTTAAGACTAGGGTTTTAAGACTTCTTTCGACCGTTAGTGCTATCACTCTTTTTCCTCTTTGACCGTTTGCCAATCGGAATTTGTATTTAGACTTTGATTGCCCGTCAAAAAAATGGTGTCGTGACTCGTGTCTAACCAACCAAGTTTTTTTATTTTATAAAAAAAATAATTATTAAATATACATGATTGTATACACATGATCCAATTTGATTGATTAGACATAAATTGTGATATCAAATTTGTGTCACCATTTTTTAAATTTTGATTTGAATCCTTTATATTTTTACATCTTTATAGCTTACATGATAGATGGATGAGGTCAGAACATAATCAAATGACTCTCGGGTCAATGACTCGAATCCTACCAATGACAAGAAGTTTCAAACAAATATTTGATATAGATAGGTGAATAGATAGACAAATAAACTCTTATTTTTAAGAAGCAAATAAACCACAATAATTGGGCATAACTGAATAGAGAATATATATATATATATATATATATATATATATAGCAAAAGATTTTGAATATAGAAACTTAAAAATTACATTACTTTTAGAATTTACATCAACCTCCTTCCTTGGCACGAGAGATTCCATGTTGCATGTTACATTGTTATTAAAGTCTAGAGGTGTTTAATAGGCTGGTGGACTGAAGCTTATACCTCAAAGAGTGACGATATTTGCACTCCTAAGAAATTGTATATACTGATATGAACTTCACCAAGAGCAGTGAGACTTGAAACCAATATATGATAACAAATGATCGTTTTCTAATTTCAAGTTTGTAAACAAGAACAATATCGGACCGTGACCCGTTATCTATAAGGAGATAAAAACCAACGGTATCAAGAAAGTTGAAGATGCCACACTCAAGAACAAGAAAGATATGTAAGTGATAAGTCAATGTTTCAGAACCAAAGAGATGAACTCTCGCTATTTTAAATTCAATTCAAGTCTCCCAAAAATTACATCAATTGCTCCCCTTTTATACTAAAATGAAAAGGGAATAAATATTCGACAATTAATGCTTTACAATCAGGAAAATAAATGCAAATAAATTTATGAAATAACTAAAGACTAAACACTAAAACTAGCAACTAGTTAATTTGTTCCTTATTTGGAAAGTTGAATTTGGGAAACAAATCATCCATTTATCTTAGGAAACAAATCGACTCTTTGTTTAGGAAATAAATAAAATAAGGAATATGCTTAAATAGAAAATATGCTGAAATTGGATTCTCCTACAACCATACGTCTTCCAAAATGTAGGAAATATGTTGAAATTCGGAATCCTCAGCTCAAGTCTTCGTGTACCAAGATTGATGACCGAATTTTGGCCTGTTGTGATCTATTACGGAGGACGGCATCTTCATTACATTTGTAGGGCTCGTCTTGGGATTTTTAGAAACATATTATAACAGATGACCCGACCTTATATGCCCTCTGTAGAGGCCCATGAAGTTCAGCCCAGATTTGGTCTTCATGTGGGCTGAACTTGGACTTTAGCAACTCAGACTCAACCCATCATTAAATGCTTCTTTGATCCTCTTGCCCCTTATAATTGGCCCAACTGGAATATGCAATGGATCCCTTAGTGATACTTCTTGATTCTCATCATTCCCTCTCTCTTCACAAGGATTCATCCTCGAATCTTCACCGTAATGTTGTTGATAGCCTACGACACTTCATCAAAGCCCTGCAAAAGAGAAACAACAACACCAGGCAAGGAAGGGTTAATTTCATTAGTACTAAAATAGGACTCTTTGTACAAAAGTACAATCATTGACTGATTTGAAAACAAAGACTTTTTGATTTCACTCCCTCTTGCATAAAAGTTCACTTGTTTTCTCTATCTTTTTTTCTCATTAGCCTCATTTTCTTTTTCACCTTTTTTTTTCTTTTTTTTTCGGACTCTATTTCTTTCGTCTCTCTTTCTTTTGAACTCTCACTCTTTTTTTTTTACATCTCTCTCTTTTTTTAACCTCACTTGATCTTCATACACTTATTTTTGGGTTAAAGGTACAAGAGTGACTGACTTTTTATTAAGTACACATGAGTATCTATTGGTATACCCATCATGTGTCACGTGCCTATCAAACTGTCACGGTCTCCCCAAAAGAATATGGCCCATATCCATTGGTACCAAGTCACAAAGGACTTCATCTTTGTATTTTCCAATTGAAAATGACACCAACACTTGTTTAGTCACCTTGATTTCCCCACTATCATTTAACCATTGTAGCTTATAAGGTTTTGGGTGCTTCAAAATGGCCAAATTCAGTTTCTCTACAAAACTAGTGCTAGCCACATTAGTACAACTCCCCCCATCAATAATCATGCTACATACCTTATCATTAACATGGCAACGAGTGTGAAAAATATTATCGCGTTGTACCTCATCATCTTGAGCACTGAGAGCTCTTCTTGCCACTAAAAGCTCTCCATCCACCGGATATTCAATGTCACTTACATCCTCCGAAGGTGGCATGGATTCATCATTATATTCACCCTCAGATTCTATATCACCTTTATCCTTCAAAACCATTACTCTCTTGTTTGGGCATTGAGATGCAATATGACATGCTCCCAAACACTTAAAGCACTTAATGTCACGGTTTCTAGAAGGTTGAGAATCTGTTTACCTTGATTTAATGTTTCTCCGGCCTTTTGATCTTTGGAAGGTTCGACATTGGCCTTGAAACTAGGATGGCCATCCCTCTTGCTCCAATTCGGTTTCCATGATGATGAAGAACCTGAATTTTGCCCAACCCGTGTGGAACTCTTCCTCTTCAACCGTTGTTCCACCTTAATGGCTATATGTACCATGACAATCAATTCAACATAATGTTGCAACTCCACTACATTTGCAATGTCTCGGTGTAGTCCACTTAAGAGCCTAGCCATAGTAGCTTCTCGGTCCTCCTCTACATCAACTCAAATCATGACTATCTCTATCTCCTTGTAGTAGTCTTCAACATACTTAGACCCTTGAGTAAGAGTTTGCAATTTTTGAAACAAACCCCTATAATAGTGACTTGGAATGAAACGCTTCCTCATGACTACTTTCATCTCCTTCCAAGTCTCAATAGGTCTTTCTCCATTCCATCTTCTACTCACAATCAATTGATCCCACCAAATGATAGCATAATTAATGAATTCTATAGCAGCTAACTTCACATCTTCAATTCAGAATAGTCATGGCAGTTAAACATCAATTCTATTCTTTTCTCCGACTCCAAATAAGCTTCAGTATCAGTTTTACCTTGGAAAGTTGAGATCTTCACTCTTATACTACCCAGATTATTATCAACCCTCTCTCCATACCTATCTCCTCTATTCCCATACCTATCTACTCTATCCCCATACCTAACTTCTCTATTCTCATACCTACCTTCTCTACCTTTCACTCCATGCCTAAATCTGCCTCCACCCACATTAGACATGTGATTATCCTCCTCTAGGTCATTCTCATAATTGTTTCCATAATCATCCCTAGGTGGGTTCCTTTCTCTTCGTTCCAGATTAGGAGTCATGAATGGCTGCTCCCTTTACGAACTAGACTCCGCTTTGTCTATCATATCATGCACCTCACCAAACTTGATCTCTATCTGCTCCATGTTTTTTTGCATGGGTTTATACAAAAAAAAATTGAGATCTACCATTTCTAGTGCATCGTCGGATAAGTCTTTACTTTTATCATGTGACATGTTTAAAACCTGCAAAACAAAGAAAAATTAGTAAACCTCATAAACATTTCCTCACATGTCTACCCTCAAAGATGGTGGCACTCACACTCGTGTTTCACTAAATTCTTTTGGCTTTTACCATCTGATGTGCTCACACTACACTCTCTTGCCTTTTTCCACTATTTGTTCACTCTTTCACTTCTTTTTTTTTTTTACTTAGACAGACACTCACAAGAAGTTCAGGAACTAAGATGTAACAAAGACAACAGGACAAGAATAACAAAGATGAACTTCTACCACCGGTTTTTTTTAATATCAACGTACAAAATCAAGAAAAAGAATATAAATTGTTGATATAAGTTCAACTACATGACCTTTAAAAAAAATTGTATTTTTTTTACCGACCTTTAACAAATGGATTCAATAACGGCTTTTGGTACCCTTTTTTGTACCGGATTTGATCAAACGGAATCAAGTTTTTTTTAATAAAACGAATGCAGAAAATAAGAAAGACAAGGATAGATTAAACCTGAGTTTAGAAACCTAAGCTCTGATATCAACTGATATGAACCTCACCAAGAGTAGTGAGACCCGGAACCAATATATGGTAACGAATGATCGTTTATAATTTCAAGTTTATAAACAAGAACAATATCGGATTGTGACCCGTTATCTAAAAGGAGATAAGAACCAACGATATCAAGAAAGTTGAAGATGCCACACCCAAGAACAAGAAAGAGATGTGAGTGATAATTCAATGTTTCAGAACCAAAGAGATGAACTCTCGCTATTTTAAATTCAATTCAAGTCTCCCGAAAATTACATCAATTGGTCCCTTTTTATACTAAAATATCTAAGACCTAAAAAAGGAATAAATATTCGGCAATTAATGTCTTACAATCAGAAAAATAAATACAAATAAATTTATGAAATAACTAAAGACTAAAAACTAGCAACTAGTTGATTTGTTCCTTATTTGAAAAGCTTAATTTGGAAAATAAATCAGTCATTTATTTTAGGAAACAAATCGACTCTTAATTTGGGAAATAAATAAAATAAGAAATATGCTGAAATAGGAAATATACTGAAATTGGATTCTCCTCCAACCATACGTCTTCCAAAATGTAGGAAATATATTGAAATTCAAACTCCTCAGCTCAAGTCTTCGCGCAACAAGTTAGATGACCGAATTTGACCTGTTGTGATCTGTTACGGAGGATGGAGTCTCCATAACATTTGTAGGGCTCGTCTTGGGCTTTCCAGAAAAATATTATAATAGATGATCCGACCTTATATGCCCTATATAGTGGCCCACGAAGTTCAACTCGAATTTGGTCTTCATATGGGCTGAACTTGGACTTTAGCAACTCAGAATCAGCTCATCATTAAATGCTTCTTTGATCCTCTTGCCCCTTGTAATTGGCCCAGCTAGAATAGACAATGGATCCCTTGGTGATGCTTCTTGATTCTCATCATGTACATCCCAAATTAATATATTTTTAAAAATTCAATAATACCTTTGAATAAAATGTCCAAAAATATAAAATAGTTTGTAAGTACTCCACAAATAATTTTTAATTAGTTTTCTATTTTATTTTTTTGTGAAAAAAGGTTCCTATTAATGATCAAATATTAACATATATCATTAATAACTCTTCCCTTTTTCTTAAACATTCTCTTTTAAATATTGATTTTAAATATATTTCAATTTCTTTTACGGAAATACAAATTGATTACTAAGTATGGAGAATGAATCAAAATCATCTAAAATTTGTTGTGGAAGTTTTGTATTAATTATTATTAGTTTCAAAATCAAAATATCTTTAGATTTTTTTATTATTATCAATATCAGTTATTCTTCAATTCATCAAAAACTTTTATATTTCAAATCAATTGGGACATAATACAAGTCTTGCGTTCCTACCACTTTCACAAATAGAAAATAGATCTCCAGCTAGAAAACCTCAAATTAGAGTGATTTTGTAGACATAAAACAATCAATAAAAAATATAGAGAGTTGTTTGACATGACGATGGAGAAAAAAAGAAAGAAAAATAGAGTCTGGTTTTATAGAATGAAAACATAAAAGAGAAAAAGTGAAGAAAGAGAAAGAATAGCGATAGAATTAAAGATAAAAATAAAATTTTAAATAATAATAAAATTGATTAAATAACAGAATAATAGATGTAAGTAGTGTGTACTTGTAAAAACATAATACATTATAATTTAGAAAATGATATTTTTGATACTAAATGAGGTTTGTTTACAAATTATAAATTTTTTAAAAGATTTGATGAGTGTGATTACGAAAGGGGTGTACTTACAATTTTTAAGAGCTGACATTATCGTCACTCTACCTCAAATTAAAGGTTCGGTCATCGTACAAGCCACATGATTGAGTGGATAAATGGGTACTTTTTTTAAACTATAACAATATTATATAAATTCAGGATTATTTTTTAGGAGAGATGATTCGAACCCGTAACCTAGTGGTGTAGATATGAAGGGCTGGTAAGTGGATAGATGAGGATAGAATATAGGTGGCGTTTGGTTACCATGGTGGAATGAGAATTGGAATGGTAATGAGAATGAGAATGAGAATTGGAATGGTAATGAGAATGAGAATTGGAATGGAAAACTGATTTCTTTGTTTGGTTGGGACTTTAAAATCAATATATGAATCAGTAATATTTTTTTTTGTTAACAACTGAATGGAATAGAATCAACTGTATTTTGACCAAAATACCCATAATTACAAAACATTTATAATAACATTATATATTATGGATAATAAAAAAAATATTATATATATATATATATATATATATTATAATATATATATATATATATATATATATATATTATAATATAAAATATATATTATTACAATATATGTTATATATTTCTATTTATATATTATATATTATATGTTAGTAATATTAATACTATTATATATTATACATATATTACATAATAATATATATAATATAAATATTATATATATATATATATATTATATTAAATAAAATATATTATAAATATTATTATATATATTTTAATATATAATAAAATATTAATATTATTAAATATATAAATATTATATATAATTATATAATGTATATATAATTAGAAAATATAATGTTCATTTTGGATAATAATAATAAAATATTAAAGTATAAATTATATAATAATATATATTAAAAAATATATATTATTATATATTATATATTAGAAATATTATATATTATATATTATATATTATATATTAGAAATATTGATATTATTAATATTAATATTATTAAATATATAAATATTATATAATTAGAAAATATAATGTTCATTTTGGATAATAATAATAAAATATAAAAGTACAAATTATATAATAATATATATTATAAATATTATATATATATATATAATATATATAATATAAATAATTAGAAAATATATATATATTAAAATATAAAAGTATAAATTATATAGTATATATATTATATAATATATGTAATAATATTATATATATATATATATATATTAAATAAAATATATATATATATTTTTTAATATATATTATTATATATTATATATTAGAAATATTATATATTATATACTATATATTATATATTAGAAATATTGATATTATTAATATTAATATTATTAAATATATAAATATTATATATAATTATATAATGTGTATATATATAATAATATATATAATTAGAAAATATAATGTTCATTTTGGATAATAATAATAAAATATAAAAGTATAAATTATATAATAATATATATTATAAATATTATATATATTTTTTTAATATATATTATTATATATTATTTATTAGAAATATCAATATTATTAAATATATAAATATTTTATATACTTATATAATGTGTATATATATATATATATATATACATAATTAGAAAATATAATGTTCATTTTGGATAATAATAATAAATATAAAAGTATAAATTATATAATAATATATATTATAAATATTATATATATATTTATATATTAATATCAATATTTCTATATATATATATACATTATGTATATAATAATATATAATATAAATAATAAGAAAATATAATATATATATATTTTGGATAATAATAATAAAATATAAAAGTATAAATTATATAGTATATATATTATATAATATATGAATATATTAATAATAATAATATATTATATATATTTTTTGGAAATGAGGGTATTTTTTGAATTGAGTTGTGGGATAGAGGGTTATTTTTGGAAATAAAATGTGTTAATGGAATGGAATGAGCATTCCATTGATTTTTGGATGGAATGCTCATTCCACCAAAATAGTGGAATCCCCATTCCATTGGAATTTAACAAACCAAATAAATGGAATGAATTTCTTTCCATCCATTCTATTCCATTCATTCCATTCCATTCCATTCCATTCCATTCCACTCCACCCAACTAAACACCACCATAGATCATCGTGATTACTCATAAGCCTAGAGGGTTACGCTTGGGAGTTGGGAGCAATGGAGACTCTAATAGTGAAACAATTTTATTAAGTTTACATAGAGCATACTCGTTTTAGACAAAGCTTATGGGTAAGGCTGGGTATGACAAAAATATTAAAATCAGGCCCACAATTGACCCTCAAACTTAATTAGATCTTAAAATTTTTGTCCCCGTCCGTACTTTATTTTCATAAAAAGAAATAAAAAAATAGATAATTTAATATATAATATTTTTATACAAATAAAGTAACTGTTAGGATAAATATTAATACTATTAATTTTTTTAAAAAAAACAAACGGGTTGGTCGACTTTCTTTAATGAAAGATAATTTAGAATTTGGAAATGAATTAAAAAAATTCAGATGGTTGAAATCAATTCAAAATATCTATGAAAATTAATAAAAAAATATATATTTAAAAAATTAATTAAGTATGAAGTTAAAGGAAAAAAGAAAAAGTTGAGAATATAATTTATGAGGTACCGGTGGATGGAAGTGGTTGACTGGTTGGGGGTAGGTGAGATCAATAATGGCCCGAATGGCCAAGTTGTATGAAACCTCTTGTAAATATTAGGTCATCTAAAATGAAACAAATGCATAGAAAAGCCTACACATTTATATTTCAATTTCTGCATGTGGCAACCATAATGTTGACATTTTCTCTATTTTTTTTTCTTCTTATTTTGAATATAGTACCAATTGGGGTCTATTGGGACCTAAATCAACCACTGTTTTTCTTTTTATAATGTTTTGATTATGTGTTTTCATTGTTATGGATGATGTCATCATGATGATTATGATTCCAATAGCTCCATTGTGTCTTTTTTTGTTGCGGTGATTTTTATCACTTTGAACTATTAATATTTTTAGTTCTTATTAAGTAAAGATATATATATATATATTATTGTTTATTCTTAGAATTCAAAAAATTAATAACATCTTTTTAAGGGGTTGTTGTGTAAATGGCACCACATTAATAATATATGTTTAAAATGTACTAATTTATGTGTGGAGACCAAAATATCCCGTTTGAACGTGCGACTATTGAGAAAAAAAGTATAGAGAGAAAAGTGAAGTTATTGAGACCGATCGGAAGTGTGTCGACGGCTTGGATTTCGACGATGAACATTGACATTTGGAGACTTGAACAGATTATTTACAATTGTTTGAAGTAAGTTGTTATACATTTGGTTTCGTTTTTATTTTAGATCAGTTGTTGTACATGTTCAAATGTTGAATGAAATGGAAGGTTAGGTTTTGATTTGTGATCTGAGAATGAATATGGGTTAGGAATATGAGTTTTTGGTGGTTTTCCGAGACTTATTATTTAAGATCCAAGCTTTTTTAAAGGAGCCCAAGCATTTGAGAAAGGGGGCCAAACTTTTTTTTTTTTTTTTGAAATTTAGGATTAGTTTGAGAAAGATGAGTAATTTGGGTTTCCAAGACTTTTTGGTGAAGACCCCGAGCTTTTTGAAAAGGAATCCCGAGCTTTTTTAAAAGGATCCCGACCTTTTTTCTCAAAATTTAGCTTTAGTTTTAAGAAGATACATATTTTGGGTTTCCGAAACTTTTTGATAGAGTTCCGAGCCTTTTTTAAAGGAGCCCGAGCTTTTCTTAAAGGAGCCCTAGTTTTTTTAAAAAAATATGTAGGTTTTGTTGTATCGAGCTTTTTTTCCCTGTATCCGAGCTTCTTCTTAACACGGTCAAGACCCAAGCTTTTTAATTGTAGTTTTAGATCGTATCAAGCTTTTTTTTTCTTGATACCGAGCTTTTTCTGTACACGTTCGAGCTTTTTATATTGAATTTCGAGTTTTTTTGTATATTGTGATTTTTTCCATTTTTACAAGACCTTTTATTGAAGGGTCGATCTTTTTAATTATAGGTTTTGCTCGTATCGAGCTTTTTTCCCTGTAACCGAGCTTTTTATATACACGTTTGAGATTTTTACATTGAATTCAAGTTTTTTTATATATTGTGACATTTTCCAGTTTTAGCGAGATTTTTTAGTGAAGGCCTGAGCTTTTTAATTGTAGGTTTAACTCGTATTGAGCTTTTTCTCCCTCTTACCGAGCTTTTTCTCCCTCTTACCGAACTTTTCTCTACACGTCCGAGCTTTTTGTATTCAAATTCAAGCTTTTTGATATATTATGACTTTTTTCATTTTTACGAGACCTTTTATTGAAGGCCTGAGCTTTTTAATTGTAGGTTTTGCTCGTATCAAGCTTTTTTTCACTCTAACCGAGCTTTTTGTGTACATGTTTGAGATATTTGTATTGAATTTCAAGATTTTTTGTATATTGTGACTTTTTCAATTTTTACGAGACTTTGTATTGAAGGGCTAAGATTATTTTGTATATATTCGAGCTGTTTTTTTCATCCAATCGTGCTTTTGTTGTATATAGTTGAGTTTTTTATTCTTACATTCGAAGTTTTGTTTACTCGATCCGAGACATTTTTTAAATACTAGACCTTGTTTACATTAGAAGGCATTTACAATAAACTGATGTATATATTTTTTTTTATGATTTTCCAGATGACGAATCGGTTGAAGGAAATGCTTAAAGCTCCTGAGGAAGAGTGGTACGGGGGTAAACTCACTCGCCATGACCATTTTGACACCATTGGGGTTATAGACGACACACTTAATCTGGTCCTTGTAGAAATTGTTGTTGAAGACCGTTGTCGATTCATGGCGTCATGCTTGGGCATTTCATAATGATGCATAGGTGCATGAAGTTTTCCGGTGGTGTCATCTATTGGCTGCTTTTAAGGGAGGTGCATCATATTGGGCCGTCAAATGAGATGCATTTTATGTTGGGGAATCAAAAGGTGAGGTTCTCGGAGATAGAATTCTGCCTGATCACCGGGCTGCGGTTCAGAGATGTAGCAAACACGAGCCGGTATGTTATGTGGACAATGGCATACATCAGTGTTACTTTGGTGGTAGAGATGAGATTTCATCCGGGGAGTTGAAAGATGTTTTGAGCCTGGGCCAATTTTAGTAGGCATACGATAGTGTGCAACTCTGCCTCCTGTATATGCTGAACTGGATACTAATGAGGATGAGAGAGTAAAGATTCCAGTTTGGCAATTACGGCTGGTGGATGATCTTGATGCTTTCGACGCGTTCCCGTGGGGTGCCCACATGTACACTAATTCGATATTCTCATTCAAGCATACGTTTGACGGGCGATGCGAATAGTTCGAGAGACGCCAGCTGGCGAAGGGCGCTGATGTACACATGATGGAGACCTACAACATTTACGGTCTATCGTACGCTTTGTTTGTAAGAATTTTGAATTACAATATTTACGTTATTTATCGTTTAATAAATTAAGGATTCTTAACGTACTTGTATTTTATGCAGATTTTTGCTTTTGAGGTGATCCCCCAGCTTGGAACTCAGTTAGGGAGGATGAGGGATACCGACTTGTCTCCCCATATTCTCAAGTGGGAGTTACACAAACAACCAAGGACAGATAAGCTGTCAAAGATATTCACAACGCGGGTAAGTTCTTAATTGTTAATGTTAATACTTGTTACATTTACAACGTTTTAACAATAGTTTCAGATGTTTGTGAGGACGAAATTGGTGCCCACAAAAGCTCAGAGGGGTGAACTGTATTATGCGGGCATAGATGAGGCGATACCAGATTCATTTAGTGTCGTACATGAGGCTATACCGGATGGAGTGAGTTTCGGACCGATGGATACAGAGGGTTCGGACCTAGAGCATCGTCGTGGGGGTGAACAGATGCATTCAGACCTAGAGATAGCTCATCGGAGTCATCGGAGGCAGAGGAGGGTACGATTTACGATGCTGTACATACCGAGAAAGTCACTTGTTATTGTTATACAATATTCTAATGGATATCCTTGTTCGCTAAGTCTTGAAAAAAAACTAGATGAGATTTGACCACATCCGATTTAAAAAATCTTTTTTTTTTAACATGAAGAGATAAAGAGCCCATTGCAATTGTTGGAAATACTAGGCCCATAAAAGGCACAAAAGAGGAGGGTAAGTTGTTGAGAATTGTCATAGAATGGGGTACCTCGATTTAATATTTGTATCTGTTATTGTTATAAGGATATCTTATAATAATTAGAATTCATAATCTAATTCGTATATTAGTATACTAAGTACTGTAGATACCGGATCATAAGGAGACGTTGGAGGGGAGCATGAGGTATGTTCAAATTTTAGTTTAGCATTTATTTGTTTCAAACCTCATATACATGTGCATGACTGAAAATGTGTAATTGCCCTTCAAAGCCGCTTGGAGCGTAGAATCGAACAATTTGAGGCTTCGGTCCGTGGTTTACGAGATGACCTCCAGAGAAGTGAGACGGAACGAATCAGGCAGCATCAGGAGTTGATGGACTTGGTCCCATGTCGGTGGGGTTTGACATCACAGACAGTAGAAGAGGATCCACCATCCCATGATCGAGACTCTAGTCCCAGAGACAGAAATGGACGACGTAGCCATGTTTAGGGGACAGACCCTGGGAGCGTAGATCAGATGCAGGGTATTGGACCCGAGACACAGGGCACTGAGACTGGAGTTACAGGGCGACAATAGGAGACTCGTACTGATGGTCCACCTGACTTTTCCCTGCTTATGAAGGTCCAGGAGACTTCGTCCGAACGATCACGTCGTCTGAGTGTTTCCTCCACCGGAGTTAACTCTACGGTTCGATCACGTGGTACCCCTCCTCCCAAGGACACATTCGGCCATCCGATCAGACCCCTTCGCCAAGGGACACTTCCAGACCATCACGTGGGGCTCATCCTCATCCTAGGGATACCTTCAGATATTCTCGTCGGTCCCCTCCTCCTAAAGACAGGTCCGACCGATCGCGTGGGTCCCTGCACCTATCAGAGACAGGTCCACACCATCATATGGGACATGTTCACCTCTCAAGGATAGGACCAGACCAGACCAGACCAGACCATCTCGTGGCACCTCTCCTCCTCCTACAGACACATCCAGAGGATCACATGGTATCCCCTGCACCTTCTAGATCCCCCGTATTTGCAAGCGCGGGTGGCAGCTCATGAGCCCATACACGGACCCGACTCGTCCGAAGAGGCTAAGAACAGCGCTGGCAGCATCAGAGCATACATTCACTCATACTGCGTTGGTAGATGCTGGCCAGCTGAAGGCCTACAAAGCATATAAGAGGAACAAGACGGGGGAATTGTAAGTATCAGTCTTTTTACTTAACTGAAGCACATTTAGTTTATTTTACATTAATTGTTCTGATGTTTTGGAAAATTTAATTCTGGCACGATGTTGGTCTCATGAAGCCAGTTGACGTGGTTTGGTTCCAAAGGCTCTAAGAGAACTATATGAAGTTGTTTGACACGGTACACACCTAACTTTAACAGGGTTTTGCTTTCATCACACTCGAATTCTAAAGATGATTTGTAATTATGTTTCAGCACATGGACGCGTACCTGAACATCTTACGGAAGCGTCATTGAGCATTCCCCACTGTGTATAACCAGAGGATGAACATTCTTGGCACCCAGTTCTATGTAATTGTTTTCTAATGTTCGTAACTCCGTTGTTTTCTATTATCCTAACTTCGATGGAAATATCTTTTCTACAGTCATTGCTGGAGTATCAGTGGGATAAAATAATGCCTCATGATGTTGACGGGGAAGTGAAGACACTGGAATGGAAGGTGTTGCAATACAGGTGGTTCGCTAATGACCTTATGACCGTACATAGTTTTCTCACGGTAAGAATCAGGCCATGGCACGAGGTTAACATGGTAAGTTTTATAAAATCTTTCTCCCATAATTTTGGTGAACAATATGATTTTACCTTATGTCAATGTGTTGTACAAGTTCTTATACCATGCAACGTCGGACACCAGCATTGGCTTCTGGCCAGCGTGGACCTAACTACCGGGACAATACACACCATAGACCTGTTCAGACAGGACGTCCCCTTCAGCATCAGGAAATGCCAAGTACAGTCACTGAGATGGTTTCTACCGTCCATGTTGCATCAGTCCGGGTTTCACGACGCTAGGAAACCCGACGGGGAGAAATTCCAGAGGTGGAATAGACCCTTTGGGGTGAGCCTCCTGTCCAGATCAGCTGTGCCACAACAACATAAAAGGTATACGCGTTCGAACATCAAAATAATTTTCTGTATAATTTATTATCAACTTAACAGTTGTCCTTGTTGTAATTTGCAGCGGTAACTATGGGGAGCATAGTTGAGGTTGATAGAGTACGTACTGGAAGACAAGGTCCAATACGACTAGACAGAAGACGATATGCCCACCAAATGGGAAAAGATGGTCGTGGAGGTGTTCTGTAACTCCCAGTCACAATTTTGATTGTAGTGACGATACATATATTTTTTGCATACATATTTGTAATATTACCATTCTTTGATTATTTTAAATTCTTTACGTTGCACAACAACACATTGCATACTAAACTTAAAAAGGGAACTGATTTTACATCACCATATAATTTGAAAATTGAAATAAGATACAAGTCATACAATTACAACTAATGAAAATGACTCCCAATTGAACGCGTCCATTCATACTATGGTAGAGTCTTTCTAAGGGCACGTCTGTGTATTGTGCCCAACTAAATGACAGGTGCTACACTTGCATCGGTATTCCTGAGTAACAACTCTGCTCGGACCATTATTATTCAAAGGTAGGTTAGGACTGTAGAGATTATGCTCGATAGTAAGAGTGTAATAATGCATTTGACAATCTTTTCATAATAATAAAAGTGATTTCTAGTTTAATAAATCTTAATAAAGAGAATATTTTTAAATATATCATACCCTAATTTAACGTTTCTGTTGTACGATTTTCCCTTCAATTGGTATCAGAGTCTGGTTGTACCCTTAATGAATTGATGTATATATACGTGAACCCTTTTCTTTTTATTGTGACTATGCATGTCTTAGAAAGAGATGACACTGTTGGTATTTGCACATATATATTTATATTGGAATGTATGTATATATATTATGTGTGTGTGTTTTATTATGGGATTGTTATTGCTCAATTTTGGTCATAGAATTTCAATATATTTTTGTTTTGGGATTGTAACAAGAAATGTGACCTATCATCGCCATAATTTCCTTCTTGGTAATTGCTAAGTTTTTTTTTTATTTTGTTGTTGTAATAAAAAAAATGGCACTATATTGTATTAAAAAAAACTGCAATATTTTATTATTTAAAATTCTTCTGTAATACATTCAATTATCGAAGACTCGAAGGTTTGAAGAATTGGGAGCAAACGGAACAAGTTTGGGACCGTACGTGCCATAGCAACAATCATGCGTGCGAATGATCACGAACCACGATTGTTGTGGCATGGGCTGCGCATGGCAGCCCCATGGATGCCAAAGGTTGCACATGGCATCCCTATGGATCCCATGGGCTACGCACGACAACCCTTTATGGAGCTAAAGGGTGCGCACGCCCATGGGAGGCAGCCGATGTCCAAACGGACGATGGTCGGGTGAAGACTTGTTCGCAAAGAAATGAGTTTTTTGTATTCCAAGACATACATAATTTACTTACTTTTCTAGGATGAACCAAAATTGTAGCTATATATATTTTTGTAAATATTGCAATATTTGTCATTTTTTGATAACATGTCATATGGAATAGGAGTGTCACTCATATATCTCTTTTGGTATGAACATGCATTGAATGATTTAGGTATCTAATTGAAATTTAGATAACTTAATAAATCATTATATGGAATTCGATCACACGCCTTAAACAATTGAGTGGGAGAAGGTGTTTTGGAATACCTACTGCCTCCAAGTTTAGTTGAGCTTTATATTTCGTGTAATAACCCCCAAAGGAGTATTCATGAATGGAATTTAGCAACATACTTCCTTACAAGGATAGACTAGACAATTAACCCAAACGATATCTACTCCCAAATGAGGGATATTCGTGAGGGAATATATTGAAGATCGATAACTTGGTAACACACTCAATGTGATTTTATCAATATCCTCACAAGAGTTCTTGTTAATAAAATCGCAAGGCTAAAATTGAAAACACCGGTTGTTATGTTAACAATTAGGTGAGACCTAGTCCAACCAGTAAATGGTGTGAACTCCTAAATGAGGCATGACATTTATGGGTGTTGGATCACCGTTGAATTTTACGATTGAATTATTTTATTTAATTCAAGATAAATATTCAAAAGTGCTTTATCATGATTATTTGTTTATATAATTTTTGGTATTAAAATGAAATCATGACCCTATCCCTAATCAACATCCTAAAAGATAATACTTTAACTGATGATAATTATGTTACTTAGAAAAGGAAAATTGGGTTTTTGTTGCAATCTGAAAAGCATAAGTTCATTTTATCTACTCTTAAACCACCTACTCTTACTAATGAATCTACTCAGGAGCAAAGAGATGAGTATCAGCAGTAGGAGTCTTCATATGAGATTGCTAAACGTCACATTATAGCCACTGTCTCCAACGTGTTGCAACAGCAACATGAAGGAATAGAGACTGCTGCTGATATAATGATGTCTCTAGAGGAGATGTTTGCTATGAGGTCCAAGAAGACTAAGAGAGAGGCAATGACTGCTTTCATGAATCTTAGGATAAAACATGGACAGTCTGTGAAAGATCACATGATGAAAGTCATAGCACATCTCAACATTGCTGAACTGAATAATGCTGAGATAGATGGTGAGACGAAAATTGACACGATTGTCAACTCACTATCAGATACCTTTGATCAATTCAAGTTGGACTACACCTTGAATAATAAGGAATACACCTTGCAAGGCCTGATGCAAGATGTTCAAAGCACCGAGAAAATTCTTGTGAAAGGAAAGGTACAAAAGATTCATACGATTAGTAAAGTTGCTAATGTTAAGACCCGTAAGAAGGTTAAGAAACAATATAAGAAAAAGTAACTTGGGCCTAATTAAAAGGGGTTCCGAGAAAGGAAAAGACTGAATGAGAATTAATTCAACTTGCGTTTAGGCAACGGAGCGTTGGTGTCTACTAGTGTAGTGGGAGCTATTAGAATCAATTTAGATTCTTATAGACATTTAGATTTAATAAAAGTTTATTATGTACCACAATTCAAGAGAAATTTAATTTCGGTTTCTTGTCTAAATAAATTTGGATATTTGGTTACTTTTAATAAAGGTTTTATTATTAGTAAGAATAACAAATTTGTTTGCAAATGTACATTGGAAAACGATTTATTCTACTTGCATAGAAATATCTCTCACTTGTTAGACACGGAATCAACACAAACTAATCATAAAATAGTAAAATTATCAAAAGATGAAACCTACCTATGGCATTTGCGCCTAGGTCATATTAATCTTAATAGGATCAAAAGATTGGTTAGTGATGGACCTTTAAGTGACTTAAAGGTCAGTGATCTACCAACTTGTGAATCTTGTTTGGAAGGTAAGATGACCAAAAGGTCGTTCATGACTAAAGGCACAAGAGCCAATGAATGTTTAGGATTGATACACACTGATGTGTGTGGTCCTACGAGCATTCAAGCCAGATGAGGATATGAGTACTTTATCACTTTCACGGATGATTACTTGAGATTTGGCTTTGTGTATCTCATGAGACATAAGTCGAATGCTTTTGACATGCTCAAAACATTTAAAGCAGAAAAAAAAAATCAGCTTGAGAAACGTATAAAAATCTTGAGGTCTGATCATGATGGAGAATATCTATCTAGTGAGTTTCAACAATATCTTATTGATAATGAGATAATTTCTCAGTTTTCTGCACCAGGTACACCCCAACAAAATGGGGTGGTAAAAAGAATGAATAGAACTCTTTTGGACATGTTTAGGTCTATGTTGAGTTATTCAACGCTTCATAATTCTTTTTTGGGATATGCTTTACAAACTGCTATAAACATTCTAAATGATGTATCATCTAAATCGGTTCCTAAAACACTGCATGAGTTGTGGACTGGGCGAAAACCTAGTCTACAACATTTAAGGATATTTGGATGTCCTGCGCACGTGTTAAAAGGAAAGACAGAAAAGATGGAGTCTTGTTCAAAAACATGCATATTAGTAAGGTATCTAAAAGGAACCAAATGATATTATTTCTGTAGTCCTTCGGATCTTAAAGTATTTGTTTCGACAAATGCTAAATTTCTGGAAGATGACTATATGAATAATTTTGTGCCTAAAAGTAGAATTATCCTAAATGAGTTTTCAGGAGATACGATTCCACAAGAGGTTTCACAACCTAGCCCAATTGTAAGTTCTGTACCAACACAAGATCAACAATCTACCATACCTCGTCGTAGTTAGAGGGTTAGTAGACAACCTGAGAGATACATCGGTCTAGGAGAATCTCCCGGACGATGATGATTCCTATACGTATAAGGAAGCAATGGAAGATGTTGATTATCGCTATTGGCAAAAGGCAATGCAATCCGAGATTGAATCTATGTTCAAAAACAAAGTCTAGTCTCTTATAGACTTGCCTAAAGGGATAAAACCCATCGGGTGCAAGTGGGTATACAAGAGGAAAAGAGGAATGGATGGAAAAGTGGATACCTTTAAAGCTAGATTGGTAGCTAAAGGTTACACACAAAAGAAAGGTATTGCTTATGAGGAAACCTTCTCTCCAGTGGCCATGCTTAAATCCATTAGGATACTCTTATTCATTGCAGCATCTCTAGACCTAGAGATTTGGCAAATGGACGTCAAGACAGCTTTTCTTAATGGAAGTCTTGACGAAAGCATCTATATGATGCAACCAGAAGGATTCATTGAAAAAGGCCAAGAGGAAAGGGTATGCAAGTTGCAAAGATCCATATATATATATATATATATATATATATATATATATATATATATATTGAAGCAAGCATCCAGATCCTAGAACGTAATGTTTGATCAAGCCGTGAAAAGTTTTGGATTGATTCAAAACCTTGACGAACCCTGTGTATACAAAAGGATTAAAGGTGACATGTTGGTTTTCCTAGTTCTTTATGTTGATGATATACTACTCATCGGAAACGATGCAGGTGTATTGACATCAATAAAAGAATGGTTGGTAAAATAATTTGATATGAAGGACTTAGGAGAAGCAAGTTATATTCATGGTATCCAAGTCATAAGGGATAGAAAGAATAGAACGATTGCCTTATCCCAAGCTTCATACATAGATAAAATCTTGTCTAGGTTTTCCATGCAAGATTCCAAGAAAGGTATGTTACCTTTCAGACATGGAATAAAACTTTCTATAGAACAAGTTCCTAAGAACAGTCATGAAGAGCAATTCATGAGTAGGGTTCCATATGCCTCGAAAATTGGGAGTCTCATGTATGTAATGCTCTGCAATAAACCAGATATTTGTTTTGCTATTGGCATAGTTAGAATGTTTCAATCAAAACTTGGTCCCGATCACTGGACGGCAGCCAGGCATGTTTTCAAGTATCTCAGGAGAAAAAGAGATTATATGCTTGTATATTCCGGAGGGGATTAATTCCCGTTGGGTATACAGATTTCGATTTCCAATCGGATTCTGACTCTAAAAGATCAACATCAGGATTTGTGTTTACACTTGGAGGAGGGGCAGTCATATGAAGGAGTATCAAGCAATCTTGTATTGCTAATTCCACCATGGAAGCTGAGTATATTGCCGTATGCGAGGCAGTTAAAGAGACTATCTGACTCCATCAATTCTTGATTGACTTGAAAGTGGTTCCTGATGTGAATAAACAGATCACTATCTATTGTGACAATAGTGGAGCAGTGACTAATTCGAGAGAACCAGGAAGTCATAAGAGAGGGAAACACATTGAAAGAAAGTATCACCTTTTAAGAGAAATTGTGCATAGGGAAGACGTGACGATAACTAAGATCGAGTCAACAGAAAATATAGCGGATCTCTTCATAGAGGCTCTTCCACAAAAGAGTTTTGATGGGCACCTAGAGAATATGGGGATAAGAAATATGACACATTTGCTATAGAGAAAGTGGAAGATTGTTGGGATCATGCTCGATAGCAAGAGTTTAATAATGTATTTGACAATCTTTTCGTATTAATAAAAGTGATTTCTTGTTTAACAAATCTTATAGCATTTATAGTTTAATTATTATAATTGTCAAAAATATATAATCATAAGGTCAAAAAACTATGAGAATAGAAGAATTGTTCTTACATCTGGATATGTATGAGGTAAACACAATTCTTTAGTTAGTCTTGAATAATATTCACAACTTAAGATAAAGGTTGGGCACCTTTATCTTGTCAAAGTTATAGATTTTTTTGCTAGCATTTGATTGGGATCAAATGTGTTATGATGAGTCTAAAATCATCAAAGTGTAGTGACTTTGGGTAAAAGAATCTAGTGCACAGGGTGTATTGAATAAGATCATAGTGAATACTTTATCTAGAACCGTTAATGGATAAAAGTTTTCACTTGAAAACAATCGGAGAGTCTATCTCAATCCCGAGATAATTGATGAACTTATGGTTGCAAGTGTTATCATTTGAGTTATCAATGAGTACAATTATATAGCATAGTCTATCATCGATAGTTTGGTGGTATTCATTTGTTAATCGATAGAGGACTTCATTTTTAGATATGGACATCATGGCTCCGTTTATTTAATGAGAGTTGAATATCATCATATGGATGTTTTAAGGTATTGGATATTAAATCTTAACGTTAAGTTTTCAATAGTGTCTATTGAAATATGGCTTATGGATAAGTCAAAATATCTAAGTTTAAAATGTGGTCATATGAGTAAATATGGTAACCTGGAGAGCTATAGGCGGTCTATGAGCTCTTGGCGATTACTGATATTCTTCACGAGTTTACACTTTCTCCATTAAGATTGTCTAGGGTATGAATGAGCACTAATAACTTATTCTATCTTTATTTAACAGTTCAATTTTAGTTCTTTAGTGGAATGAACTAAAATTAATAGATCGGACCTAAGTGAATCATTTGTTGATTGTGATTAAGTTATATCTATTGGAGCTTAAATTTAGATAGTCCGTCAAGATCCCTAATCCACACGAACTTGCATGGATCACTTGATATATTCTACCGGACCAATTTATGGGTCCATCTATAATTGTATTAAGGCATGTGGACTTGTTTCATTTAGTAAGAATGGGTCTAGTTCACATGTGGATTTTTTATTTAAGTCCAATGGATTTAATAAAATAGGAAAACAATATTTTGCCCATGTATAAGGTGTTGGGCGGCAATGCTATATAAAATAGCTTATTATATTGTTTTTTGTTTTATTATGTAATTAAATGAAAATTAATTAATTTGGTAATTAATTAATTAATTAATTAAAAGTCAAAATCTTTTCCCTAATAGGAGAAGGTCTCCTAATATTATACTATTGTTGGTAGTATAATTAATATTAAAGACTATATTTGATAAGTAGATAAATAAAAGGAATTCTTTATCTAGTCAAATTAGAAAGTCTTTAATATGGTCACAAATACACTATCTGAGTTGGATTAGGAGTTTCGGAGTATGAAAGAATTTTTTTTGGAAAAGGATTCTTGGTCACTAAGTAAATCTACCTAAGGGTATGATTCTTGTCCACCAAGTAAATCCTCTTTAGGAAAGAATTTGAAATCCTATATATATCTCTTGTTGAATTTCAGCCAACCCTAGTATTTTCTAAGAAGGAAATTCGGCCAAGCTAGTCATAAACAAGAGAGAATTCAGCCAAGCACAATTTACAAGAAGTAAATTTCAGCTAAGGGGAATTTTGAGTAAATAAGAATCGGTTCTTGCTCTAGATAAATTCGTCTAACTCTAAAGATTGGTATGTGAAAATTTGGCAAAGAAGAAAAGAAGGAAAGAACGTTTTGTATTCGATAGTGCACTAGTAACCTTAATATTAAAAGGTTTTGTGTATAACATCAAATCTAGGTTTACGCGAGTTTCAATCAAATTGATTGATAACTCACAAGTGACCTAACGTTCTTTGCTTTTCTTCTTGGAGGATTATCGTGACTAACAAAGAAAGTGATTTTGTTTGTTTCCATCCTCAGGTATACAATTTAAAGAAAGGGAGCTCACACTCCTAGGTGATTCATGTTTGTGATTAGATTGGAAGATCTTGGGGATTCAATTCGACGTTAGTTCAATCGCCACAAGAAAAAAGTACGATACTTTTAACATACATGGGTTAAGGTTCTTTCTATTAAAGGAGTTTTTTATAAATATATCAAACCCTAATTTCATGCTTTCGTTGTGCGATTTTCCCTACAAGGACACCTCATAGCATTATGACCTAATTATCCATATCTTCTACACGATTGAGCGGTTGTCCTCTCCGAAGACGAGGCATGTCGGCTCTCCCTCGGACGTTCTGCTTGCCTATTGGAAAACGGATTCAATACAACACGCTCAGCGATGTCGGCTGACACTACCCAAGAAGAAGGATGGCCAACAGGCATAATTGGAACTGAGTACGCATCGATAAGTGTTTGTCTCTTGTAGACATCGGCACACAAAGAAGTGAAGTCTAAGTTTCGCTCTCTGGAAGAACATAAAAGTTAGATATAAAATCCATTTCCAACAACACAAAGATGTGAAATCCAAGTATTGTACCTTGCTACTGCAAGCGCATGCGAATGTGGAAACATGTCTATTTGAAATTTGTTTCACGTGCAAGTCTTCGGGGGTAAGTCAATAGTCCACTGCTTCCCGGACCGTTTGATAGAGAATGTGTTGCAGTCAACTGGATTGACGAAAATATAAGCACACTTCTCAACATGTTTGAGGATCACAAGAAGTACTGCATCGGTCAACTGATGACGCATGGACTGCGCAGCTCAATGGTGATCATGAAACCACCTATGTAGCATATTTCTAATGAACTCTGCCATTGTCAATATAGGCAGTTGCCGTGCGAATGTTAGGCATGAATTTATGCATTCAGTAATGTTTGTTGTCATTACCCTATACTTTCTTTCCGAACAGTGTACACGGGACCATTTGTGGAGACCGACATCATAGGCATATGGTACAGGTTACGTAACTCTTCCATGTAAAGGTTATATTCCAATTCAGTGTACGATCTAGCTGCTTTATCCATTATGGAAGCTACATCCTTTCTGTGAAATCGCTTCTTCATATTTTCAGTAAAATGCCAACAACATATCGTATGGGTTGCATCGTATGGGTTGCATCAGGAAACACTTTGAAAATCTCAGCTTTAATGCTTGCATGCCGATCGAAAATGAAAACCAGATCATCAATATGACCTGGGGCGCCTTTCAAGCAATCCAAAAACCACTTCCGTAAAAGGTTGTTTTCTGAGTCACAGTACCCAAAAGCAATTGGATACACCTATTCGTTCACATTTTGTGCAGTGGCAACAAACATTGTACCCCTGAATCTTCCCTTCAGATGGATACCATCTACTGTAATAACTGGACGTATACACCTCCAAAATCCTCTTAGTGAGGCACCTAACGATATGGAAAAATAGAGAAATTTACCATCTTCGTCACACTGTAATTCAGTGATTGTGCCAGGATTTTGTTGTTCCAACACGTTACCGAAATATGGCAGTAGTTGGAAGCTTTCTTCATACGTTGCATACGTGAGTGACAACTCATAATGTAGGGCTTGATGTGCCTTACTGTACAAGATTTGGATGCCATACATTATTTTCATGTTCGTGATTATATCATTCGGACGCATGAGACGACCATCATATTGTTAAATTCAAGGTGCTACCACTTTTCCAATTATGACTGCATTAGCTTGTCGGTGGCTACGGTGAATCTCGCCCAATGGACAAGCGTGTTCATTGACAAAACTTCTTACTTGGAAGTATGTCCCTTTATCTCTCCTCACAGCTCTTAACTTCCACCTACAGTTGTCATTCAAACAAACCATATGTAACATTATCTTATTGAACCTTTTTACCTTCCATTCGAAGTTCTGTCGCATTGCAAAATGATCAACTAGTCTCTTCAAATCCTTTTTAGTAGGAAAAATTTTCCCTTTATATATCATGCTCGTAGGTTCTTCTTCTACCAAGTTCTTTCTTCCACCTATACCAAACGAGTATGAATCTTCTTCGGAAATAACCCACGTTGTGGCATTATTAGAATCATATGGAGTTATATTAAGGCAGACCTCTAAGGTCCCAGCTATATCTGGTGCACTGGAACTAAATCTCTGTACACGTATTGCAGGTCTTTTGGTAGGGACAGGTTCTTCCTCTTCCACATTGTTCGCTACATTATCTACCGGATGAAAATTTGCTTATTTACCGAACTCATTATTCGACCCAAGATTCAGTTTAGTGTTCTCCTCGTTGTTCATGTCATTGTAGAAGTCATTGTAACGGTGGTTCAACTGCCCATGATTCATTTCAATTTGACATCCAAACATATCGTCGAATTAAGGTCCGACAAATTCACCGTGGTCGGCTACTTCCGGTGGGACACCACACATGTTTTTCCAACCATAAATCCCACTTCTTTCTGTGAACAACTGGTTGCTTCCACCTGACGATCGAAATTGTTGGGTGTTATCACGATGAGGGATATCTTCACCAATGACATCTCCTATTGGCCTCTCAATTAGACTAACACATACTTGAGGGATCACCCTATCTTCCCCTAACATAAACTGAACATCATCATCATTTCTTAAGAATGTACGACATGTAGTCCCAGGAACGATGGATATACACTGTATTTGTTCTCATCATACTTCACAACGGTTTGCACGAGCGACACCAGTTCATCGTAAGTCATATTCTTTAACACATACAATCCTTGGTTATCGGAACCTAAATACCTCTGACTTTTGTCAGGTAACTTCTCCCATCGACCATCGTAAGATATGATTATTCTCACCCGATTCATTCTCCTGTTAAAAACATCTAATTTAAATTAATATTACAATTAAAAATACCTCGAGTTTTTTTAAGAACTACTCGAGATTTTATTGCAACACATCGAGCTTCTTTTAGAAGTACTCGAGATTTTCTTGGCAAGTTATCGAGTTTTTTTGTCAACTGCATGATCGAGCTTTTTTAGCACTTCATCGAGCTTTTTTATCAAGTTCCCGAGAAGTTTAAAACATCTAATTAAAAAAAAGTAACATTTCAAAAACCTCGAGCTTTTTTAAAAAGTACTCGAGATTTTGTTGCAACTGATCGAGTTTTTTTTTAGAACTAATCGAGAATTTCTTGGCAATTGATCGAGCTTTTTTGCCAACTGCATGATTGAGATTTTTTTGACAGTGTTCGAACTTTTTTTTCTAGTTCCTGAGAAGTTTTTTTCAAGTTCCTGAGAAGTTTTTTTCTCAGCCCAAGCTTTTTATAAAAAGGTCCGAACCTTTTTCCAAATGCAACAACAATCTCGGAACCGTTGAAAAAAAAAAACTTGAACCATTGTCATAAAAACTCAGAACAGTATCAAAAAAACTTGGAATAAGCAAAAAAAAAAACTCAGCAAAAAGAAAAAATAATCTTGACCACATTCTGGGTTTTACAAGCTCATAAACATATGAATACACGGTAAACCCACTCACAAATGCATGAAAATATAGGATCGTAAAAGAATGCTACATGCAGATTGAAAGACTTAAAAAAAAAATTTGAAAGCAAATTGGAGTTTTAGATCGATCTTCACACATCAATTTTGGAGAGACAGTACAACTTTTAGTTTTTACATAGTATATTCAAGCACAAAGACAACTTTTATGGGCATTTTCGGCAGTTCACCATAATAGGTACCTTTCAAATATAAGTTATTAAACGAGTGACATCATCGCAACTCAACTTAAAATATGTAACTTTCTTTACCATTTCCACTTATTCTTATATGGGTCTAAGCTGAAAAACAATCATTCACACAGTCATGAAACTAGTGTTTTTTTTTTCCGGAGAAAAGTAAGGCATGAAACCAGTTGCTCAAGCTACATAACCAATTGCCTAGATTGCGGGGTTGAACAAAGATCGTGTCAATTTTACCTTTTAATTCTTCATTAAATTTCAATCCAATAGAAAAATAATTGTCCAATAATATTAATATATATATATAGAGAGAGAGAGAGTTGAAATGCTACGATATATAAATCCTAACTTTGTAGTTTGTATCCAATTGAGTGATAATATTTTGGGGTAGGCGTTTTCGGGTTGGGTTGGGTTGGGTTGGGTTGAGAATTTTTCAACCCAACCTAATATTTGTCGGGTTGGGTTGGGTTGGGTTGATCGGGTTGGGCTTTTTAAGTCCAATAGAAAAAATATATTTAAATTCAAATTTTGTTATATCAAAATTCAAATTTAAAATAATTTTTCACCGTAATATCATATCACGTTGAGTTTAGATTACTTAAAAGCATCAAAATCAAATCATAACATATAATACAAACTGTTTAAATATCTCTTACATAATTTTAAAAATTAAAATATAGCAATTGATCCAACTTGAAAAGTTTCCATCTAAGTCTCCCATCCATTTTACAATTATAATCACTTCGTCAAATATCCCGTGGTTGGATAATCTATTATTTATTTCAACCAACATAATAGTTTGAGTTTATATACAATTATTAGAACTTTTCTACTAAATTCTTAATCAAATCCTAAGGAAAAAATAGTATTTTAAAGTATAATCCAGGATGTGCTATTTAATATAAAAGATGAAGATAATATATTAATATAATCGTATATTTTTAATAAATGTATTATATATTACGGTATACAATATTTTAAATTATGTATTTTTATTTGTCATTTAAAATATTATAAATGGTGCATGAGTAAAAATTTTAATTATTTTTTAAAAAATTAAGATTTTATAATAAATCTAATAGTAAATAAAATTATTTAATTTTTTATTATTATTTATGCCGGGTTGTCGGGTTGGGTTGGGTTAATAAAATATAACCCAACCCAACCCAACCCAACCCAATCTTAAAAACAACCCAACCCAATCTAGTCAGATTGGGTCGGGTTGGGTTGGGTTGGCGGGTTGGTGTCCACCCCTAATAATATTAGCCTAAAATAATGTTAAATATTTCAACTATAATAATTAAATATATGAAGTGCAACTTTGTAGTTTGTATCCAATTGAGTGATAATATTAGCCTAAAATAATGTTAAATATTTCAACTATAATAATTAAATATATGAAGTGCTGTATATTTCCTTATAATATATATTGAAATATCCTTATAATATAAATTAATTACAATATTACCTCATTTACCCTATGTTAATCTATTTAAATAATTCCTTATAAATAAAAAATAAATATAAATTATGATGTGTAACATTACTATAGATTTTTTTTTGATAATATCTATTAATCTGGGATCAGATTTTTTTTAAAAAGCTTTCGTTATTGATATGATTTGAACCGTTGTTCTAGGATTCATTTACACAAGTCTCAAGCTCGTCCATTTATCATTTACCAGTTGAGTTACGTCCCCTGTTAGCGTAACATTAATATAGTTACGATGTTGTGTTAATAAACATTAATTTTAACATAAATAACACTTTTTTATTTATTGATTTTGTGTCAATTGTTGATTTGTCACCAAATTAATAAGTTGAATTCTTATAGCATCAAGGTAACATAATGGACCAAAATACTTATACTACTTAACTTTTATTTCTTCCTTATCATATCACTTTCTCTCACTTCCAATATCTCTCAAACATTTTATCTCTACAAAACTCATTACTTCCTAAATGTCTACTAAGTTTAGGTGGTGTTTGGTTTTGTTTTTGTTTTTAAAATAAAAACAACTTTAGAGTGTTTGGAACTTTGGAAAGATGTTTTATAAAATTTGTTTTAAAAAATAAAAAACAACTATTTAATGGTTACAACTAAAAAGTCAAAAACAACTTTTTATTGATTGCTATTGTTTTCAAAACAGATTTTTAAAATAAACCATAACTTTTTATTCCAAACAACTAATTTACTCATTTTAAAAACAATATCTAACACATTTACATCCATTTCAATTTTTAAAAGCTACTTTTAGAAAATACTACCAAACACATCATGTTTTTTAAAACATGATTTTTATTTTTAAAAATAGTTTTTAAAAACACCATTTTAAAAACAATATCAAACACAATCTCTTATGTTTTCTAAGCAAAAGAAAATAATAATAATAATGCTAAATTCACTTCTTCACGGTTGAAGAACTTTTGGTTGAATAGATGTAGAAGCTTATTGTTGTTTTATATTGAGATTTGAGAGAATGAGTGTGCATACTCAATCTTGAAGACTTTTAATTTTAGATTCTATGTGTCTTGATATCATTTGTGTGGATTAACTTTTTTTATATAAACTTAAATCCGTGACTTAAAATTTTAACTTTAGCATCTCAACTACTCATGTGATTTTAATTTAAGAGTTATAAATGCAATAAATTTTCAACCAGTAGATTAAAAGCACATTAGTGATTGTGACGTTGATATTTTTATCTCTATAGGTTATTTTCTTGCTAGGATTACTTTTTTAAATCCAATGCCCCAATTTTGGAGGCATTTTAAGGTTGAGGTTGAGGTTGAGGTTGAGGTCGAGGTCGAGGAATGCCAATACGATATGCTTTTACAAAATTATATCCGCTTTCGATTTAGAGATTGTTACGATCTTGATAAGAAATAGATGCTCATGTTAAATCAGTATAGTTAATTATTAATTATAATTAGTGGAAATGGTAAGGAAAGTCACATTTTTATTTTTGTATTGCTATGATGTCACCAGTTTAATAATTTATGTTTAAAAGACACCTAGTATGGTGAACTTCCCAAATTGCACTTAAAATTTATTTTTGATTCTTTGTGCATCCATCAAGTCTTTGAAAAATAAAAGTTGTCTTCTCTCTCTAAAAAATCTGTCTGATAATCGAGCTACAATTCCTCTCGCTCCCCATAAAAATTGTCTCTTTTGATTCTGCAGGTAACAATTATTTCTTATCTGTTTTGTATCCAATGATGTATGCACATGTAGTCTCCAGAATGTGTCCGAGATTTTTTTATAATAGTCTGATATTTTTTTTATATTTATCCGAGCTTTTTTTACATTGTTTCGAGCTTTTTAAATAAGTGTCCAAGCATTTTTTGTTATGACTATTGGCGATCTTTTTTTAAAAGAGACAGAGCATTTTAGTGAAAAATAAGCTCGAACCTAGTTTAAAAAAGCTCGAGCAGTTGACAATAAAGCTCGGGCTCTTTTAAAAAAGCTCAACAAAGGGTTAAAAAAGCTCGGGCAGTATTAAAAAAAGCTCGATCTATTGTCAAAAAAGCTCGAGTACTTGTGAAAAAAAGCTCATTTTTTTAATTGTTATTTACATTTTGATTTTGATTTTCTTAATAATGGTTTGTGATGATGATTTTGACAGGAGAATGAATCGGGTGAGAATAGTCATAACTTACAACGGTCGATGAGAGCAGTTATCAGATGAAAGTCAGAGGTTTTTAGGTTTCGATAACCAATGAATGTATGTGACAAAGAGTATTACCTACAAAGAACTGTTGTCAATTGTGCAAACCGTTATGAAATATGATGTGAACAAATACAATATTGATCTACAATCCATATCAATCGTTCCTGGGACTATGTGTCACACATTTATAAGAAACAACAATGATGTTCAGTTTTTGCTAGGGGAAGATAGGGTGATTCTCAAGTATGTGTTAGTCTAATTGAGAGGGCAACAAGAGATGTTATAGGTGAAGATATCCCTCATTCTGAAAACACTCAACAATTTCTATCGTTTTTTTGAAGCAACCAGTTGTTCATAGAAATAAATGGGATCGAAGGTCGGGAAAATATGTGTGGTGTCCCACCGGAAGTAGCCGACCATACTGATATAGTAAGACCTCAATTCGACGATATGTTTGGTTGTCAAATTAAGATGAATGATGGGTAGTACAACCACCAATACAATGAGATATACAATGACATAAATAATGAACAGAACACTGAACCGAATCTTGGGCCGATTCATGAGGTGGATAATGAGGCAAATTTTCGTCTGGTAGATAATGTAACGAACAATGAGGAAGAGGAAGAACCTGTCCAAACGGGAAGACGTGCAAGACGCATACAGAGATTTAGTTCCTGTGCACCTGATATGGCTGGAACCTCCGAGGTCAAGCCCAATGTAACTTCATATGATTCTGATTAGGGGTGGGCACTAGGTTCGAAACCGAACCAAACCGAACCAAAAAATGACTGTTCCGTTCGGTTCATCGAATTAAATCGGTTCAAACCGGTTTAAAAAATGAAAAACCAAAAAAAAAATCGGTTCAAACCGATTTAGTTTACCATAAACCGATTTGAACCGCTAAACCATATATATATATATATATATATATATATATATAAGTTAAAAAAAAACCCTAAATCACTAAACCTAAATTATTTCATTCTTTCATTCGAGTATTTGACCACTGTTATTGCCTTTGCTCAACGCCTCAGGTCCTCAACTTCTCCGTTCTCTTCCGCAGGACGCCTGGTCTCTTCCTCAGTCAACCACTCTCATTTCTGATTCTCTTCCTCAACTCCTTTGTTGCTCATCTCCGTCGCTCATCTCCGTCGCTCGTGGTCATGTTCGTCACTCGTCAGTAATCTCAACTGCTCATCTCCATGACTCCACTGTTCAACAGCCGATCTTTGCCAGTCTTCTCTTCCTCAACTCCTCCGCTGCTCATCTTCGTCAATCGCCAGTCATCTCCACTGCTCGTGGTCATCTTTGCCAGTCATCTCAGCCGAGTCTCTGCTCGCTAGTAAGAAGGTTTGTCACTCTCTTCTTGTCTTCTTATTCCTGTAATTTTCTTCTTCTAATCTTCTTTTTCTAATCTTCTTTTTCCAATTTTGTTTTTATCATTGACCACCGTCGACCGATGTGGTCTCTGCTCAACTGATTATTGATCTGGTCTTCAGGCAAAACTTCAACCGATTGCTGATTTGCTTCTTGGTTAGTTGTCTTCTTCTTCTCAGCTCTTATTTATTTATTTATTCAGCTTCAGCCAAAGATTTTTTGTTGTGGATTTTTCATTTTGGTTATTTTAATTGGAAAATGTGTTGCTTGTTGCTAGTTAGCTAGTTCAAGTGCCAAATAGTGGTTGTGTGGTTTGATGTTGTTTGGCAGTGGCCTCCATGGTCGAGGTGTGATATACTGATATTCCCTGAATCTCTAGCAGTAATTCGGTAATTCCTAGTTTAGAATGACAGGAACAGGGGAAAGGTTCGATAATTCCCATTATGCCTAAAACCGAAATGAACCGAACCAATTCAAATCAGTTCAGTTCGGTTCGGTTCAGTTCAGTTCAGTTCGGTTCCCATTTTTTATTCGGTTTAAACCGGTTCAATTTTGGATAAACCGAAATATTTTTGGTTCAGTTCGGTTTTAGCCAAAACTGAACCGAACCGCGTCAACCCCTAATTCGGATAATGACATAACGTGGGTTATTCCAGGAGCAGAATCATACTCGTTTGGTATGGGTAGAAGCAAGAACTTGGTAGAATATGAACTTACAAGCATGATATATAAAGTGCATTTTTTTCCTACTAAAAAGGATTTGAAAAGACTAGTTGAGCCTTTTACAATGCGGCAGAACTTTGAATGGAATATGAAAAGGTCCAATAAGACAATGTTACATCTGGTTTGTTTGATGGATAACTGTACGTGGAAGTTAAGAGCGGTGAGGAGAGATGAAGGGACATACTTCCAAGTAAAAAGTTTTGTTAGTGAACACACTTTTCCGTTAGAGGAGATTCACCGCCGCCATGGACAAACTAGTGCAGTCATAATTGGAGAAGCCGTTGCCCCTAAACTTCAACAACAAGATGGTCGTCTAATACCTCCGAAGGATATAATCATTGACATGAAAACAATGTATGACATCCAAATCATGTACAATAAAGCACACCAAGCTTTGCATTATGCGTTGTCACTAACCTATGGAATGCAGGAGGAAACCTTCCAACTACCATAATATGGCATCCAAATCATGTACAGTAAGACACATCAAGCTCTATCATCATTCGGTTACGTGTTAGAACAATAAAATCCTGGCATAATCATTGACTTATAGTGCGACGAAGATGGACAAATTCTCTATTTTTTATGTCGTTGGGTGCCTCACTCAGAGGATTTTGAAGGTGTATGTGTTCAATTATTGCAGTAGATGGTACCCATTTGAAGGGAAGATTCGGGGGTACAATGTTTGTTGTAACTGCACAAGATGAGAATGAACAGCTGTATCCAATTGCTTTTGGGTACGGCGACTCAGAAAACAACCTTTCATGGGAGTGGTTTTTAGATTGCTTGAAGGGCGCCTTATGTCATATTGGTGATCTGGTTTTCAGTTTCGATTGGCATGCAAGCATTGAAGCTGAGATTTCTAAAGATTTCCCCGATGCAACCCATATGATATATTGTTGGCACTTTTCTAAAAATGTCAAGAAGCGATTTCACATAAAGGATGTAGCAGCCATAATGGATAAAATAGATAGATCATAGAGTTGAAATATAACTGCCACATGGAAGAGTTACGTAACATGTACCAGAATGCATATGTTTATGTCAATGTGTCCCTACAAGTGGTCCCGTGTACACTGTCCTGAGAGAAGGTACGGGGTAATGACAACAAATGTTGTTGAATGCATAAACTCATACCTAAAATTTGCACAGCAACTGCCTATGTTGACATTGGCAGAGTTCATTAGAAATATGCTACAGAGATAGCTTCATGATCGCCATCAAGCTGCACAGTTCATGTATCATCAGTTGACTGACAAACCACATATTGTAATCCTCAAACGTGTTGATAAGTGTAGTTATATGACTGTCAATCCAGTTGACTGGAACATATTCTCCATCAAACGGCTCAGGAAGCAGTGGACTGTTGACTTAGCCCGGAGGACTTATACGTGCAATAAATTTCAAATGGACATGTTCCCATGTTCGCACGCGTTTGCAGTATCAAGGTACATTATGTGGTTTTCACATCTTTGTGTTGTTGCAAATGGATTTTATATCTAACTTTCATGTTGTTGTAGGGAGTGAAACTTGGATTTCACATCTTTGTGTACAGACTATTACAAGAGACAGACAGTTATTAATGCGTACTCGGTTCCTATTATGCCTGTTGACCATCCTTCTTCATGGGTAGTGCCATTCGATATCGTTCAATGGGTGGTATCGAATCCATTATCCAAGAGATAAGCAGTACATCCGAGGGGGAGCCGACATGCCTCGTCTTCAGAGAGGATAACCACTCAATCATGTAGAAGTGTGGACAATCGGGTCATAATACCAGGAGGTGTTCTAACCCGCCTTTAAATAATGATGGTCTGAGCAGAGTTGTTCCTCAGGAATAACGACACAAGTGTACCATATGTCATTCATTTGGACACAACAAACAGATATGCCATAAGAAAGACTCTATCATAGTATGAATGGACACGTTTAGATAGATGTCATTTTCATTAGTTGTAATTTTATGACTTGTATGCCATTTTAATTTTAATTTTAAGTGGGCTTTTTAGTTTTAAGTTTTCTCAATGTGAGACATATGCAATGTGTTGTTGTTCAATGTTAATCGATTTAAATAATTAAAATAATGAATTAAATTATTAATTTTATTACTAAAAATATTATGTACAATAACTACAACCGAAATTGTGGCTCGGAGTTACAAAAAACCTCCACATCCATCTTCTTCCGGATGGTGACCATATCGTCTTCTGTCCAATCAAACTCTACCTTATATGTCAGTACATACTCGATTAATCTCAACATATGAGCACCACAGTTACCGCTACAAAACACCACATGAACAACCGTTAGAATGTTAATAAATTATACTGGAAGTTAATTTGATGTTCGATCATTCATACCTTTTATCCTGCTGTGGCATAATTGATGTCGACACCGGGCTCACCCCGAAGGGCCTATTTCACTTCTCGAACTACTGTTCACCGATTATCCTGGCTTCATGAAACCCTGACTGATGCAACATGGAGGGCAGTAACCATCTCAATGGCACGACCTGGCGTTTCCTGATATGTAAGGGGACTGACTGTCTATAGGGGTCTATGAGGTGTATCCTCCCGGCAGTGAGGTCCACGCTGGCCAGAAGCCAATGTTGTCGGTCGACGTTGCATGAAATAAGAACCTGTATAAAACATATATATGAAAAAATTAGATTGTTTAACACATTTACAATGAAATATATTTAACTCTTATTTTTATAACACTTACCATGTCAACCTCGTGCCATGACCAGTTTCCTGTCGGGAGTAATCCACATACGGTCATAAGGTCCTCAGCAGACCACATGTACTGCAACACTTTCCACTCCGATGTCGTCACTTCCTTGTCAACATCACGAGGCATGATTTTACCCCACATATACTCCAACAATGGCTGTACAAATAAAAATTACATCGAAGTTAGGTTCACGGAAAATAGCAAACGATTATACGAAACGGTACAGGATAAAACACTTACAAAGAACTAACTGCCCAGAAAGTTCATACTTTGATTGTACACAGCGGGGTATGATCACTGACGCTTCCGTAAGATGATTAGGTACGTGTCCATATGCTGGAAAATAGTTGTAAAACAATGTTAGAATTCTATTGTAAAAAAAGCCAAACGCAGTTGAAGTTAGGTGCGTACCGTATCAAACAACTCCAAGTAGTTCTGTTGGAAGCGGTGGAACCAAATCGCTAATACTGGTTAAATGAGATCAACATCGCGCCTGCATTTATTTTTTCAAAACATCAAAACAATTAAACAAATTGATATAGGTGCTTCAATTAACTAAAAAGTCTGATACTTATAATTCCATTGTGTTCTTCCTCTTGTATGCTTTGTACGCCTCAAACTGCCCAGCATCTACTAAGGCAGTCGAAGTGAATGTATGGTCTCATGCTGTCGACGCTGTCCTTGGCTTCTTCTGGCGACAGGGGTCTGTGTATGGGATCAGCAATTGCCACCCTCACTTGCGAGCCCGGAGGATACGGGGGTGCAATAAGATAGACCAAAGAGGTCCATAGGGGGTCTGTTGGGATGAGCCGGTGGGGTCTTTGGAAGGGGTCTGACTGGATGGTCCGGATGTGTTCTTGGGAAGAGGGGCCCTACTCGATCGATCGGAGCTGTCCCTAGGATGAGAGGTCCAACGAGATCGACCGTAGGTGTCCCTAGAAGAAGGGGTTCCATGCGATCGAACCGCAGAGACAACTCTGATGTAGGAAACAGTCTGACAACGTGATCGATCAGACGAAGTCTCCTGGACCTTCATAAGAAGGGGAAACTCTGGTAAACCCTTAATAGAAGTCTCTTACACTCTTCTTGCAACTCCAGTCCCAGTACCTTGTGTCTCAGGTCTGGTACCATGTATATGAGGTGTGCTGCTAGGATATGTCCCCTTGACATGGCTATGACGTCCGTCTCTGTCTCTTGGCTTGGAGTCTAATTCATGGGACGGTGTACCGTTCTTGTGTGACTGTGATGTCGAACCCCACTGCTCATGGAGGAAGTCCATTAACTCGTTATGCTACCTATTATGTTCTGTATCACTTCTCTAAATTTCATCCCGTAAAGTAGTGACGGAAGCCTCCAAATCTTGGTTTAAAAAAAAAAAGAAATTGTCAATGGATGCAAATTTACATACGTTTGAAACAAATTCATATAGAACAACGAATTTAACATACCTCACACTCCCCTCTAACGTCTCCTCATGAGTGATCTCCAGTAGTATATCCAGGCATCCTAAATCGTACCCGCCTCTGCCTCCGGGTCTCCCACTACCTAACTCTGTCTCCGAGTGCAACTGTGGACTCCCACTACCATACTATGGATTCGACTCATTGGGTCCGACACTCACTGGATCCGGTATGGCCTTCTCTATGCCCGTATAATACAATTCACCTCTCTCAGCTTCTGTGGGCACTAGTTTCGTCCTCGTAAACATTAGACCATTGTAATTGTAACAACTATTAATGTTAACAATTAAGATACTTACCCACACAGTGAATATCTTGGACAGCTTATCCTCTCTCGATTGTTTGTTTAACTCCCACTTTAAAATACGGGGAGACAACTCGGTAGCCCTCTGGGTCCCAAACTGGATGCCAAGCTCGAGGATCACCTTGAACGTAAATATCTGTATAAAAAATAAGTATGATAAGATTCCTTAATTTATTACACTATAAATAACGTATTGTTGTAATTAAAAATTCTTACCAACAGAGCGTACGATAGACTGTAAATGTTGTACGTCTCCAACATATGTATGTCAGCGCCCTTGCCTGCTGGCATCTCTCAGACAGTTCTCGTCCCCCGTCAAGCGCATGCTTGATTGAAAATATGGAATGACTATACACGTGGGCACCTCATGGGAACACATCAAAAGCATCGAGATCCTCCACAACCGAAACTGCCAAACTGGAATCTTCACTCTCTCGTCCAACCCCATAAATATCCAGTTCAACATATAGAGGAGACATAGATTCACACTATCGTATGCCTGCTGAAACTCAACGAGGCTCAGACCAACTCTCAACTCCTTGAAAGAAATCTCATCCATACCAGTAAAGTATCGCTGGTGTATGTCATTGTCCATGCTAGCATACCTGATCGTATCCAGTACTTCTCCGAACGGTAATCAGGTGATCAGACATAATTCTACATTCGAGAACATCACCTCATGATTCCCTAACATAAATTGCATCTCATCTGACAGGCATTCATGATGCACCTCTTGCAAAAGAAGCTGATGGATAACACCACCCGAAAACTTCATCTGCTGATGCATCGTCATGAAATACCCAAAACATGAAGCCATGAACCGACAACGGTCTTCAATAGTAAATTCTATAGGGACCCAATTAAGTATGTCGCCTAAACGGCCAAGAGCATCAAAAAGGTCGTGACGAGTGAGTTTGCCCTCGTACCACTCTTCCTCTGGAGTTTTAAGCAATTCCTTCAAGTGATTTCTCATTTGAAAATTCACAAAAACATACATAAGTATAATGCAAAAGCCTCTTAAATAACAAAAAAAGTCTCGGACATATAAAAGAAAAAGCTTGACTCTATAACAAAAAGCTTGAACCTATAACAAAAATAGCTCGGGACTTCAATAAAAAAGCTCAGAACTTTTATAAAATAGCTTGGCCCTTTTGTCAAAAAGCTCGATGCATATTCATACCTTAAAATGCTCGACTCTAAAAAAAATAAGATCGATTCTATGAAAAAAAGCTTGAGGGTTTAATACAAAGTCTCGGTTTTGAATACAAAAAGCTCGGGGGTTTAATACAAAGCCTCGGTCTTCAATATATAAAGCTCACAATATATAAAAACCTCGAATCTAAATAAAAAAAATCTCTAACGTGTACAAAAAAAGCTCAGCCTTTAATTAAAAAAGCTTGGGTTACAAGTTCAAAAGCTCGAATAAACTAAATAATTTTTTTTTAAAAAAAAGCATGGCGTGCTTTTAAAAAATCTCGGACTCATAAACAAAAGCTCGGATTTATATAAAAGAATCTCGGAAACCCATAAAAACCATCTTCCTCAACAACTATTCAATCTCATTTCAAACCTAATCTAACCCACAATCATTCTCAGATCGACAAATCAAACCTAATCTACCATTTCGTTCAACACAACACCTTATATACAACCAAAACGATACCAAATCTAGCTCAACTTACCTCGATCGATTGTAAATATTCTGTTGAACTCTCGAAATGCCACTGTTATCCAACTTCCGGTTAATTCACTGTCGAAATCGAAGCCGTCGACTCACTTTCGGTCGGTTTAAAGTAAGTTCACTTTTTCTCTCTCACACGTTCAAAACGACAACGGGGTATATTGGTCTCTACACATTAATCAGTACCTTTTAAACATATATTATTAATATGGTGATATTTGCACAACAAGTCCCTAAAAAAATACCATTAATTTTTCGACCCTTATAATTAAATATAGTTTGAATAAGAAGATTATCTAAAATTACATGCAAATGCGTGTTTTGAAGATATACTTGAAAATGTTCTGGTAGTCCTGAATTTGATATGATAGTCGACTTTTATAGGAGTAGGTAATTGTTAATTCGTAGTATTTGGACCGTTTAAGTTTAATTATGATTTTCTGTCTTGTTGTTGCCTCTCTTGTCTCCTCCAATAAAACAATTATTGTTCCTCTTTTAATCCGCTATGTGTTGTCTTTAGTCAATTCTTTGATCTCTATCTTTGTACCACAAAATTTGACTTACAAAGCAAGCTTCATCGTCATTATCAATGAAAGTTCAACTCCTAATTGGCTATAATTTATAACAGAAGAAACATCATTCATTCAAAGTTGTGACACACCTTTTCAAGTGCCAAACTGCCAATGTTTGTATATTATTTGTTGATCGCTTATCACCCCATGTGTTGTGTATATTGAATATTTCCATACACTTCAGTGATAGAAGGTTCGGTCCGTATATTTCACAAACACATGTGATGTGTTTTTTTATTAGTATTATGGGATTATACTAGCACGTAGTGTTTTATGTTTATACATTCTGATAAATTCTTATTCCGTTTAATGTTAAATTTAAAAGAAAAAAAACCATTTATATATTATTTTCGTGTAAATTTAGACTACAAAATCAATTGTATGATTTTGTTGATAGAAGTAGTAACATGCAAACGATGTGCACATAAAGATTAAATTTGCCAAGTAACTAATATATATATATATATATATATATATAATCTTTCTCTCCTTAAGACAACCTGATTTTATTTATATTAGTTTCATAATTATCAACCATTAGATTTATGGGTTCTTAAATTTAATCAATGAATCATAAGTCTCGTCATAATCTTTAAAATTAATATGTATAGTTTGAGTGCAGTGGGACACGTATTTCTGAAAAAGAAAACCTAAATAATTAATAATTTGGTGCAGACCCTTGAATTGGAAACCGATTTTTTTTTTTTTGTTAAGTATTACATTTGGAAACCATTTTTAAGTTCATACAATCAGCACTGTCCACTCCCTATCCATATATTATTATTATTATTTAAGAAATTTGTCTCGTATTTAAATCTTCGATATAAATGGAGCAGCGTTGGAGTGTTGGGTCTACTTAAAAGCTTATTATAAAGTCTCTCTCACGTCTCACACACACGCACGCTCTCTAATACAATCTGCAAATCAAATCAGAATCCAAAAGAACAGAGAAGCTTAAGCGAGCAAAGACACAGCAGTGGCCATGGCGATAGCAGCTGCAGCTGTGGTCGTGCCATTGGGTATAATCTTCTTCATTTCCGGCCTCGTTGTCAATATCATTCAGGTATTTCCGTTTCCTGTTCCAATCACTTTCCATTTCGAGTCGTTTCCCGTTGTTGATTCGATTCGATCCGATTTCAGCGTCGCTGTGTCGGATTCCACAAATTTTAACCCTTTTTTTTGTTCACTGATGTGCGTTGGAGTGATTTTATGTAGCGTGCAATTTGTTGTTTTAGGTTTAACGGATTTCTGTTATGTTTTGTTTGTTTCTCGAGAAAATTTGTGGAACCGAGTTGAGTTTATTTAACGCTAGTGTATTGAACTTAATTTGAATTCCTTGTTCTGGTAATATCTCATAGATTGAATTGTAAATGTTATGATTTAGATTCCACTAGACTTGAAGGCTATATTTTCAGCTTGTGGTTACAAGCAAGCTTGTTATATTTGTAAACAGCGATGGATAAACAGTGTATGTCATTAATTTGTTTCAGGCAGTTTTCTTTGTGACCATCCGACCACTGTCAAAGAACGCATACAGGAGGATCAATAGAGTGGTTGCGGAATTGTTATGGCTAGAACTTGTATGGCTTATTGATTGGTGGGCGGGAGTGAAGGTAATAACGAATTCCTGTACCATGTCAATATTGTTATTTCTATCCATTTCATGGTTGTTTATTGAGCAGTTTCTAGCTACTTTCTATGTGGCATCTTCTTACAATTACACGGCTTTCAGTTTGAGACGTTACTTAGAAAAAGCATATACTAGTGATTGAATGTCTGAGGCTCTGTTTGGTTCATGATTATGATTTATGAAGTACTTCTTTTGCTTTTGAGAGAAAAAGGTAGAACAACACAAAATTACTGTTTGGTTATATGTTCAAAGAACAATTTTCTAGAGGCGCAAAGTAAAAGAAAAGAATGCTTTCTAGAAAAACGAAGAATTTGATAATATATTTTAATGGGGAGTTTTCATTTTTTCAAGATGTTTTAAAAAATTAGTTAGCTAAAGAGATTACCCATTTTTGATATAGAAATTGAATACCATGAAAAACATAGTTTTTGTATCCTCAACAAAATTAATTTCTCACTATTTTGATTTCTTTTGGCTCCAGATCAAACTTTACACAGATCCTGAAACATTTCATTCAATGGGTAAGGCCTAAAATATTGTCATCACATACGTGTAGTGTTTGGTGTTCTTAAGAATTAGAAATAGCATTTGGTGTTTATCAGCTCATGTTGTGAAATATTCCGTATGCAGGTAAAGAACATGCACTTGTCGTTGCCAATCACAGAAGTGACATTGATTGGCTCGTGGGATGGGTTTTGGCTCAGGTACACAATTGATATATTGCAATCTTATTTTCATATGTGTGTCATGCTTACAAAGAAGACCACCAATGTCTGTATATGCATACTTTAGGATACGATACTCATGAAGAACAAAATTTCAAATACAAAATCATCGAAATATGCTCAACAGGAAAATATACGACACTTTTTAATTTGAGAATCGGTGTGTGTGATCTTATATTTGGTTACAAAGCTCTAATGCTTTCTTATGTATAATTGCTTATGCAGCGTTCCGGTTGTCTTGGCAGCGCATTAGCTGTAATGAAGAAATCATCAAAATTCCTTCCGGTAGGTTCTGATCTTACAAATCTAAGAATGTGATTTTATGTACTTGGTTAATTAAGATTAATTTAGCTGACAATTTATGTTTAATTCTTTACTCTCAAATGACAATACCTATTAAGATTGTATTAGTGTTAGTTGTTTGAGAATCCAGTTTGGTGTATTGGCTTCTTGACCTTTTGTACTTGGGAATTTAGGCACATAATCATCTGCCTTGATCTAGGATATAAGATATGTTATTTATTATTTAATATCTTTACTTCTTTAGTAAATGGGTTTTGTCCTCAGCATTTGAGATAAAGCAATGAATGTTGTTTTTCCTTTGCAACTAGTACTTGTCTGTGTGGAAAAAAGAATGTTGTATTGCTCGAAAAAATTAATTCCAATTGTACGGACTCCTAGGACTTATATGGTTGACACCAAGAGAAAAAATAGGAAAACTAAGATACAATAGGAAACTAACTCTTTCCTGAAAACTAATCCCTCAAATCAAGGGATGCCCTTAATTAGGAATCTATAATTTATAACTAATTTATTTACTATAGGAAAGAATCTCGATTGGAATCATATACTTTCCCACACTCCCCGTCAAGCTGGAGAATAGGTGTTTTTCATTCCCAGCTTGAAAATGATTGTCTGACATGTCGCTACATCAAGACCTTTGGTCAGCACATCCGCAAGTTGACTTTTGGTCGAGACATAGGGTGTGCAGATCAAGCCACTATCAAGTTTCTCCTTTATGAAGTGTCTGTCTACTTTGATGTGTTTTGTTCGGTCATGTTGAACTGGGTTGTGTGCAATGCTTGTTGTAGACGTATTGTCACAGTAGAGTCTCATTAGCCCATCCCACTTGATCTTCAGGCCTTCTAGAATAATCTTCAACCACAGTAGTTCGCAAATTTCTTGAGCCATTGCTATAAATTCTGCTTCAACACTTGATCTAGACACCACATTTTGTTTTTTACTCCTCCATGTCACAAGGTTACCATATAAGAAAGTGTAATAAGCTAAAGTAGATCTCCTGTCCACCGCCGACCGAGCATAGTCTGCATCTGTTATGCTTCTTGAGTCGGCCCGATGTTACTTTTGAATAGGATTCCTCTCCCAGGATTGGCTTTCTAGTAGTGTAACACATGATAGGCAGCCTGTAGATGCACTTCTTTAGGATTGTGCATAAATTGACTTACAACGCTCACATCATAGGCTATATCTGGCCTTGTATGCGAAAGATAGATAATTTTCCCAACCAATCTCTGATACATCACCTTGTCTACTGGAATATCTTCACTAGCTTCTCCAAGTCCGTGATTAGGATCAATATGGGTATTTCCAAGTTTACATGCCAACTTTCCAGTTTGCTTCAAAAGATCAATCACCTATTTCTGTTGTGAAATGAAAACACCCTGCCGTGAGTGAGCTACCTCTATCCCTATGAAATATTTTAGCCTTCCCAACTCTTTTATCTCAAACTCTCTTGTCAAACATTGTTTTAGGGCTTCCCTTTCCTTACCATCACTCCCTGTTACAATTATGTTTTCTACATACACTAAAAGAATTGTAACTCCCCTTGAATTTGAGTGCTTGATGAATAGTGTGATCACCTTGACTTTGTGGTATCCAGTAGCTAGCATCACTTTAGTAAATCTCCCAGCCCTGGGAGATTGTTTAAGACCATATATGGCCTTTTTCAGCTTGCATACTCCGTTTGCTCCTAATTTACCTTCAAACCACGGTGGAGCCTCCATGTAAATCTTCTCCTCCAAATCACCATGAAGGAAAGCATTCTTTACATCAAACCGTTGGAGCTCCCAATTATTGTTTGCAGCCAAAGACAACAGAACTCTGATTGTATTTATCTTGGCTACTGGAGCAAAAGTCTCCTGATAATCTACCCTATAAGTTTGAGTGTAGTCCTTAGCTACTAACCTTGCCTTCTACCTTTCAAGAGTACCGTTTGCCTTGTATTTTACGATGAACACCCATTTGCACCCAACCAGTTTTTTTCCTTTAGCTAACCCTACTAGTTCCCATGTCTGATTCTTCTCCAAGCTTCCATTTTAACTCTCATAGCCTGCCTCCAATTCTCATTAGATAAAGCCTCAGGTAATGTAGTTGGAAAAGAAATAGTGTTTACGCTCACAAGAAAGTTGTTGTGTGATGGTGAAAATTTATCAAATGACACAAACTGAGACAGTGGATATAAAAGGTGTTTAGTACACTCTTTAGTGCCTTTTCTATTGGCATTAGGTAAATCAAAATCACTAACATGATCAGAAATTGCAGTTACCTCATTCACGGAGTCAGTTTTAGATTCTCGGACTTGCTCGGTGTTATCCTTAGTCACAAATTCAACATTTGAATTTGGAGACCTCTGGTGCGGTAAAGACATTGTTTCAGGCTGAGCGGAAAGAATCACTGGTTCGGATACAGATGGAATATCAGCTGGTTCAGACGGTACAACTGCTGGTTCAAACTGAACAGTTGCTGTTTTAAAGGAAATAACAGCAAGTAACTAATCAGGCAGAAAACAATCCCTATCCGTATCTTCAATGACAGACTCCCCCCGAAGATAAGGTTGAGGGAAATAATGTTTAGCTTCGTCAAAAGTGACATCAGTAGACACATAAAATTGCCTAGTAGGAGGGTGTTAGCATTTATACCTTTTAGAGTGGACGAGTACCCCACAAAAACACTCTTAATTGCCCTAGGGTCTAACTTCCCTCTATTAAAGCTGTGAACATGAACAAAGGAAGTACAACCAAATATTCTACGTGTGAGATTATTTGTGGTGTTAAGGTCAGGATAGAAACGTGAAAGCACTTCTTTAGGAGTCTTAAATCCTAGAACCCTTGAAGGGAGTCTATTGATAATGTGTGTGGCTGTGAGAACAGCCTCCCCCCAATAGGTTTTAGGCACATTCCCTTGGAAGAGATAAGCTCAGGTTGTGGCTAACAAATGACAGTTTTTTCTCTCAGCCACCCCATTTTGTTGCGGGGTGTAAACACATGATGATTCATGGATAATCCCTTCCTTTTGAAAATAAGGAGATAAAAACATGGTTGAAATAATCTCTAGCATTATCTGACCTAAACCTTATAATTTTCACCCCAAATTGATTTTGGTTCATGTTATGGAAATTTGGTAACACACTACTCACATCAAATTTGTGTTTGAGTAGAAAAATCCCAAAAACCCTAGTGCAGTCATCAATAAAAGTAAAAAACCACCTTGCACCCAACACACTAGAAACAGTTGAGGGATCCCATGTCACTATGAATTAAATTAAAAGGAACAAAACTTCTTTTATTGCTAATAGGAAAAGACACACGTTTGTGTTTTGTGAGTTCACAAGTTTCACAATGAAATTTTTCAGCATTTAAACTTGGCAACAAAGAAGGAAACGTAAGTTTGAGAATTCCAAAAGAAGGATGACCAAGACGGAAGTGATGAAGCCATATCTTGTCTTTAGTGAGAGACTCTTTGGAGAGGAGTAATAAGGACAACCCATTCTTTATGCTATTTGGATTGCTTGATGTTTCTAGGTAGTACAATCCATCCATCTCCTTAGCAAGTCCAATCCTCCTCTCCAAACTGTGATCCTTAAATACACAATAAAAAGGATAAAAAACCACATTGCAATTCATGTCTTAAGTGAGTTTTTGGATGGACACCAGATTAGTGGACAGTTTAGGCACATGAAGATCATTGGATAAAATAAACAAAGAATTAATTTGAACATCTCCTACTCCTGCTACTGTTGTAAGTGAACCATCTGCTACAACTATTTTCTTATTTCTAGGACACGGGATATAAGTAATAAACCTTTGTGAAGAATGTGTCATGTGATCAGTAGCTCCCGAGTCAATGATCCAAGAGCCTCTAATAGACCTACTTAAGACATGTAATCCATAAGAGTTAGAGGACTTACCTGAGTGTGCCGAAGAGCAGATACCGGTGGTTTTTTCATGGGTTCCTAACAAGTTCTGTGGTTTTTCTATTTCTGCCATGTTAAACTCTCTCTGTTCCGCAGATACTTGAGGACTTACAGTTTCTTGATTCGGTTGGACTACTGTCCAATTGGCTTGCCCCCGAGTCCTGAACTGTCCTCCCTTATAACCCCATTCCCTGCTTGAGATTGAAGGTTTTCCAATCAGCTTCCTTCACCGCTTCTTGGTGTGCCTTGGTTTCTTGCAATATGTACACCAGAGTGTGTCACGGTTTGAAGTTTTTGACAAATCAGGTTGCCGTTCGAGATTCAAAGACCTAGATTTACTTCTATTGGACACCATAGTTGATCCCTCTGATGTTGGCGGTTCAAGCATTACACTTTTTCTACTCTCCTCCACCCTAACCATGGAGATAGCCTCGTTCAACGATGGTAGCTCCTCTCAAAATCTGAATTCTGACTTGATCGAATTCAGCATTAAGACCAGCGAGAAAGCCATAGATTCGATTTCTCTCAATGAATTTCTTCAAAATTGATGAATTGTGATTTCACTTCATCTCTATGCAACGGCAGTGGTCCAATTACTGCCAGAGATTTTTTAGAAGGTTCGTATATTCGGTAACAGATTTACTTGTTTTGCAGCAGAAACTTTAGCCTTGATCTCATCGACGTGGGCAACACCTTTGATCTTGGAGTATGTTTGTCCAGTTGACTCCCAATATCCATGGCTGTGGTCAAGAACATGCAAGTATCACTAATTTCTGGTGTCATAGAGTTCCACAGCCATGACATAACCAAGGAGTCCTCATCCCGATCTTCAAATTTAGGATCTCCCTTCTGAGGTCCCGTGCCGAGAAGGTGGCTCAATTTACCTTTTCCTTTCAGAAAAGTTTGAACCATCTGCGACCACTTCAAATAATTGTCCATTCAATCTGTATGTAAGTTGAATATTCTATAACTCTCCTAGAGGTTTCCCACCATGATCGTCTAATATTACTTCCTTGGACTGGGTAGTTGTGATTGTTTCGGGTGTTTCTGACATGGTGAGGCTTTTGTGTACTGAAATAAGGGCTAGGGATGGATGTGAACAGGCTGTTAGGAGAAAAGAAAAACAGCTATGAAGGCCTGAAGCAACAGTCAGCAATGAAGGCTGGACAAGTTTAGGGCAATAAGAAAAAAAAAAATCGATCCCATGATGAGCTTAGGGCTATGATACCATGTGGAAAAAAGAACATCATATTGCTAATTGCTTGAAAAAAATTAATTCCAATTGTACGGGCTCCTAGGACTTATATGGTTGACACCAAGAAAAAATATAGGAAAACTAAGATACAATAGGAAACTAACGGCGCGTCCTGTAATCGTTTTTGGGTGGCTGTTTTTTAAAAATAAAAATGAAAATGAAAATGAAAACAGTGTTTTTGGTTTCATTTTCGAAATCTGAAAACGCGTCTGGTAGCATATATCGAAAGTTGTATTCTTAAAATAAAAACGAGAAAAACGCGTCTGGTAGATTAACGAAAAATTTTGCGATTAGTTAACCAAAATAATTTTCATCTGTAAATTACACAATCCATTTCAGTTTTTCGAAATATACTATTTGTACATACAAAATTCCCTAATGCCAAATTTCTTCAAACCTCAAGAAAAAATAATAATTAAAATCAATGAGTTTGATCTGAAGACTCATGATTGTTGTCCCTGCATCTGATCATCAACTCCTCTGCTGTTCTCCTCTTCCTCATCCTCTTTCGCCGCCACCAATTTCTGTTTCATTGATCAGTATGTGTCATATTGGGTATTGTTTCAGTTATATGCATTGATGCAACTGGGGGTTGGTGTGTAAAGATTTGGTGGTTTTATAATGGTGAAAAGAATATGAAAAATGTGAGACTCTGAATAAATCTGGAAATTTCTAAATACCAACAAAATACCAGTTTTTTTTTAAATTCATCATTTTATCATTTTATAAACAAATTTTTTATAATTCATGTTTTTATCAACAAAATACCAGATTTTTATTAATGAATAAATCTAGAATTTTCTCTCTTAAGTAGATCGGAAAGAAGAAGAAGTGATCAACGGTGAAGACAGAGAAGCGATCGACGGCGAAGACAGAAGAGATCGTCGGCGAAGGAGCGGATCGAAGACGAGATCGGCGGCGAACGATGACGAAGGACGAAGAAGATCTGAGAAAGAAAAGATTGACGGCGAAGACAGAGAGAAGAGATCGGGGGCGAACGATGACGAAGGACGAAGGACAAAGAAGATCTGAGAAAGAAGAGATTGACGGTGAAGACAGAGAGAGATCGACGGTGAGGACGGGGAAGAGATCGACGAAGGAGCGGACCGGAAGAAGAAGAAGAGATCGGCGGCGACGATGAAGAAGAGATCGACGATGACAGACGAAGAACATCTGGGAAAGAAGAGGATTCACGAAAGAAAGAGTAGGCAATAATAATATGAGAAGAAAAATAAAGTGAAAAACAAAATAAAAACATGAAAAACAACTTTTATTTGTTTTTCAAAAATTTCAATTTTATCACTGTTATTGTTTTTAATTTCTTTTATGTTTTTTGAAAATAAAATGAAAAACGGTTAACGAACGCGTTTTTGAAATCGTTTTTGAAAAATAAAAACGAAAACGGACTGAAAAACAGCTACAGGACGGGGCCTAACTCTTTCCTGAAAACTAATCCCTCAAATCAAGAGATTCCCCTAATTCATAGGAATCTATAATTTATAGCTAATTTATTTACAATAGGAAAGAATCCCGATTGGAATTGTGTACTTTCCCACAGTTAACCCAATTCTGTGTTTGTTTTTTTGCATGGTATGTGAAATGATGAAAGTTCAGGTATTGTGTGTTGTACTATCACTCTGTTTGCATATGTCTGTTCACTTCTCATTTAGCAAAGCATTCCCATTTTCCTTTTCTCAGTATCTGTAAAGAATGTATAATACAAGCAATATATGCAGGTCATTGGTTGGTCAATGTGGTTTTCTGAGTATCTTTTTCTGGAAAGAAGCTGGGCCAAGGACGAAAACACATTAAAGGTATGGCTGTATTGTTCGCTCTGAATTTATGTAACATGTGTTTTGTTAAATACATGCATTTATTGTGTAATTTGTAGTTTACCCAAACATTGTTTTCAGTATATCTCTTTCTTTATCTATCTTTATTGTGTGCTTACTTTCGGACTGCCATTATTACTATGCTTTGAATCTTGTGGGACTCTATCTGCAGTTAGGTCTTCAACGGCTGAAGGACTTCCCTCAGCCCTTTTGGTTGGCTCTATTTGTAGAAGGAACTCGCTTTACGCAGGCAAAGCTTTTAGCTGCTCAGGAATATGCAGCTTCAACAGGATTACCTATTCCTAGAAATGTTCTGATTCCTCGCACCAAGGTCAAATTCTCAAACCAACCGTCACCCTCTCTGCTTTATTATTATTATTTTTTTATCCATTACATGCCTTATTTATTTGTCTAGGTTTTAAATCTTCTCCAATCTGTAGTTGAAATCAAAATATAAAACAAGTAGAGGTGGACTTAGGATGTTTTGAAAATAAATCAGAGACCTCCTCTGCCAACCACGTCTTCCAAATTATTGACAATAGATCTGATTGAAGAATTCCAACCATTCTTACTGAAAACTAAGGGCTACTTATGTTTAATTTCAACTGACTGTTGGTGGTTTATGCATGCACACATTGTAGTTGTAGCATTTTTTGTTCATACAATCAATCATTTGTATCATTGTTGACCCACTTTTCCGATGCAAGCCATTAGCTTTATTCTGTTTAGTTACAGGTCTCTTTTCATGTGTGTGATCTATAGAACTTCACCATTCTTTATGTTGAAATATAGACATGCACAAAAAAGAAAGAACAAAAAAATGTCTTTTTTTTTTCCTTTTCTTTCTATTTGACATTTTTGTTACTGTGCCTTGAATAGCGGAAGAACAAAAAAAATTATCTAATTTTTTTTTCTCCTTTCTATTTGACATTTCTGTTGCTGTACCTTGAATAGCTAGGTAAATGGATTGAGTGTTGGAGTTAATTATTCTCATTGTGGCCTGTGGTATACGGGGATTTATCTTATGATTCCCTTTGCAGCATGTTATTGGTTAGGCCTAAAATTGCATCCAATTTTGTGTGGCTTTCAGGGGTTTGTTGCTGCAGTAAGTCATATGCGCTCATTCGTTCCAGCCATTTATGACATGACAGTAGCTATCCCTAAAAGTTCACCTTCACCGACAATGCTCAGACTTTTCAAGGGGCAATCTTCTGTGGTAAGCCAAATAAGATCGTGGTCAAGTAATTGTTTAAAATCCTATAAAAAGAATTAAATGTATAATTTCCATGCGGTTGGATGGGATTTGGTTTATGTTTGAGTTATACTAAAAAATATTGCAAAATCTAACTAGTAAGATAAGGTTGTGTGCATGTTAAAGCATAGTCTTAAAACTCGGAAGGCGGTTCGAAGCGGGAAGGCCGCCGTGAGGTGAGGCGGGTGCCTCGAGGCGGCCGCCTCAACCGGAAAATGGGAAAATAATTAATTTTTTTTTTAAAATGAATAAAATAGAAAATATTCTATAAAATTCATAAATAAGTCATATTCAATCTCAAATATGTTTTTGGCACTATCATTTTTTTCTCAAATATGTTTTGATTTCATCTTTCACCTCTCGGGTTACTTTTGCACATGGGGCAAGGTGTTCTTTCATCCGATACACAACCCCCTTCAAAATTTTATCACAAAATTTGTAGTGGAGGTACTTGTATCCCTTTTGTCCATCCATTTCAACCTCAACTCTATACTTCCATGCTGGATCTTTTCGATTCAACATCTCCAACACAAATCTACAACAAAATAGTATGCACAAAATTGATTCAATATAAATATATAATCAAACAAAAAATTCAGCAATATATAACTATACAAAACTGGGATATATATGGCAACATGTCAAAATATATAAGTCAAAACATACACACATATATTTGGAGGGATCAGGGGACAATTTTTGACACAAAAGTTGACTCGATTTTTCAACCATTGGATCTTTGAGATTTGAATGGTTTAGATATAATAAATTGATTTCTTTTTTATTTAATGCCATATTATCTGACATTAATTTCTTTTCTTTTCTCTCTCATCTCTTATATATTCAATTTCCAAAATAAAATCTAATTAATATTTCCTCTACATCTTTCTTATGTCTTTTTTTTTACTTGTATTTTCTCGTCTCTCGTACTATATACAAAAGCTACATATGTTAATCTCTCAAAACGAGAGAGAAAAGAATCACATGTCAACATTTTACCTGTTAAGTTCTAAGATAATAACTATGTTTTGACAACCATTTTAATTTTGTTTACAATGCTATAATGATCTTCCAGATAGACAAGGTTAATAGTTAGATACTCTTAGGTAACTATGAATACTCTACGAGCATTGCTAAATTATTAAGGAACTAATATGAGTTTTCTTGGAAGCAAATAAAGTCAAAATAACCAATTTTCACTCTTAATATGAAAAATGCCCTTTCTATACATATGAAAGAATTAATTGGCAAGACAGCATTCAAGAATAGAAATATATATAAAAAATGACAATACAAAAACATATGAAGATTTGCGAAGAGAATAGGAAAAACGTGTAGAAAAGAATGAAGATAAAATAAACAGAGGAGAAGAAAAAAAGGGGTATAAGAGAGGTTGTGGAATTATTAATTGGATTTTATTAAGGAAAATGAATAAATGAGAGGAAAGAGAAAAGAAAAGAAATTAATGTTAGATAATAGGGTATTAAATAAAAAATAAATCAATTTATTAAATCTACACCATCCAAATCTTAAAGATTCAATGGTTGAAAATCGTGTCAATTTTTGCGTTAAAAATTATGCCCCCCGATCCCTCTCGTATGTATATATATATATACATACATTAACAAAACATCAGTGATGGACTGATGGTAGCACAACCGCACATGATTTTTTTTTTTTAAAGAATACAAGTAGAGAAACAGTGGATCGTGCGATGGAGAAGAAGAGAATCGAAAAGAAAAAAAGAAGAGTCGAAGAAGAGATCATACCAGAAGAGGAGTTGAGGAGATGGAGTTGACTGAAAAGTGAACAGAACTGTCGAAGCTGAGGAGTCGTCGCTGGAGAGGAGTTGTCGACGAGGAGGAGATGTCGCCGTAGATGATCACGTGAGAGAACGGTTGTTTTGTCAATTAGGTTTCTACTTTCAGAGTTTCGGTCAATTTGATCGACTCTTCAAATCAATTTGGGGTTTTATTTTTTATTTTTTTTTGGGTCTCATGAAACGATGCGTTCAACCATCATTAAAAAAAATAAATCAATTTCGCCTCCTTCAAAACTCGGCCGAACCGAGTCGAGGCTGCTAGATGCGATAGCCTTGGTACGGCGGAGGCAAGAATTAGCCCCAATTAGGGTGGTGCGGCAGCCTCGGTGCAATTTTTTCTCGAGGCAGGGTGGGGCGGCCGCCTCAATCTGAATTTTAAAACTGTGTTAAAGTTTGTCCATGAGTGCTCACGATGACAACTTAGAGTTTGCAGAGTCACTGAATGCAAGGAAATACAGTATTAGGGAAGCAATTGGGAGTCTAGTGAGAACTAGTTGAAGGCCGCATAATAATAAAATGGCTACTTCCTTTGCTTTTTTATTTTTAAATAATTTCTAAGTGTGAGAATAATTCAGTTGAAATATTCATTTATATTTGTTTTTTATTCACTTTAATGACGATACCTTTGTTTATATATTGCAGGTGCACGTGCACCTCAGGCGACGTTTGATGCAGGAATTGCCTGAAACTGATGATGCTGTTGCACAGTGGTGTAAAGATATGTTTGTGTACAAGGTGAGTAACTAGTCCTGCTCTGAGCCTTGTTTATGTGGGAAAGCAAGGTATACATGTTTGAAGATGAAAAAACCGATGCATGCTTAACAAAGCTGTATACACTTGATGCAAGTGTGTACAACCAACCGACTAATATGGATTGTTCTCGTAATTCATGTGTCAAAATCAGTTTCCTTCTGATCGTCTTGCCATTTGATATTTGTACAATAGGATGCACTTTTGGACAAACATAACGCAGAGGACACCTTCAGTGATCAAGAGCTGCAGAATACTGGTCGGCCAGTAAAGTCCCTTTTGGTGAGTTACTAGTCTCATAAATCAGCCAATTTCTGATACGATTTTGTATTTAATCATGGTTGCGTTAAAGCCCGTCATGAACTAATTGTTGTCTCCAATTGGGAATAGGTTATTACCTCTTGGGTGTGTCTGGTTGTTTTTGGGCCCCTGCAATTTCTCCAATGGTCTTCATTTTTGTCCTCATGGAAGGGTATCACATTCTCAACATTCAGTTTGGGCATTGTTACAGTTCTTATGCACGTCTTGATACTCTTCTCTCAGTCAGAGCGTTCTAACCCTGCCAAGGTCGCCCCAACAAAGCCCAAAAACAATGGAGAAGCTTCAGAGAGAAGTCAAGACAAACAAAAGTAGGTAAGAGCTATTCCTCCATTTCATGAAAAACCGGTAGGCTCCATTACGACCATATTTTTGTCAAATTAAAATGATGATTCATGTAGGTTGTCTACCTTCCTTGAGTACCTCAGCGTGTTTCTGTTTAAAAGCTCGTTTTCTAGCCATGGCTTTAATCTGTGTATGACAGTTTGTATGCATATTAATTCATTATTTACTGGTTATTCATGATAATTTGTATAGACTGTAGACAGTAACTAAACTAGCTGTTGTAGTATTTCATGTATTCGTCTTCATAGAGATAATTATAATTCAACTTTTAATGAACTCTGCCGGAAATCCGTGACATATATTGATGTTACCTCTTTTCCTAGTAAGAACACAAAATAGCTTTACAATGATCTTTTGAATTGCACTGAATTCCCTTCAAAAAATCAAATATGATGCTTTGAATTTATAGTTACAATTCTTTGTGCACAGAGTTCAAATGAGTTTAAATTTTGTATAGACTTTCATATTTTGAAAATATATACATATGCAAACCCACGAACATAAGATTGTCAAAACCACGTGTGTAACGTTACATGGTCAAAGTAAAGCATGGAATTTTGTTTTAGTTTTGTAATGTTATAGTACTGATGTTATTTTTTTTTGTTGAAATATGAATTTATGATTACTTGTCTTTTCTTCAAATTTAAGTTTTGTTGTCATTGCTTTGAGTGCGCCCTTGCATCTGACATGCACCAAAATTGTATCATCGACAACCGTCCTAATGAAGATTCTCGAGCATATTGTCAAATATGCACATTCAATATCACTGCTGTTTACTAATGTATGCACCCTTTGGTAAGAAACCCATTTAAGATTTTAAGAAAATGTAAATAAGTATAAACTCCACATCATTCTATAAATACTTTTTTTTTTTTCATGTTTCTTATTAGCTAACAAACCACTCTAGTAATAACCTCAAATATAAAATATGAAATCTTATAGATTTCCTTATTAATTAATCTTAATAAACAAAAAATAATTAAATACAAACATCCAAACAATAGAAAATTTCTAATTTATAAGAAATTTATCTTGACTCAATTAAAGATAAAATTGTAATTTTTGTAAAAAGTAAATTAAAATTAGGTGTGTTAAAATCACCTCTCTTCAATTCTATGCATAGGGTACTGTATCCAACTAAAAACATCAAATAGGTTTTATAGAAAGAGATGAAACTGAAAAGATGAGGTTGATTCGGTACTCGAATAGTATGTTTAGAGTTGGAACTCCTTTGGTGCCTGGTCTATTTTTTTAATATATTTTTTTGTTTATGTTAATTTTATTTTATAAGAAAAAAAATATTACAGTAATTTTAGTAAAAACATGTATCAATTTTAGGTTAGTCTATCCCAAAGGAAAATAAAAAATAAAAAAAAATAAAAAAAATTCAAGCTAAGCAGCTCTCACACTATTTTTTCTTCTTTTTATTAACTCGATGTATTTGTATGATAGAAGTAGTCAGTTCGATTGTATTTGTAATAAATAAAGAGAAAAAAAAAATTCTTTAAAAAGAGTATTAGAATTTAGAATTCATGCCTAGGCCCAAAATTACCAATTATAAATTAAAACCTTAAAACATGTGAATTAATTAAAGTAACCTAAAATCGAATCCTTTTTGCTTTTGGTTTCCTAGTGAAGTAAGGATTTAAAGTTTGCCGCAGCATCATCAACCACCAAATCAAATCGGATTCCGACTAGGATTGGATAGTCTCTCGATAAAATCTCTAAAGACAGACATCAACAACACACCTTCAAGACATGGAAAAGAGAGTCAAAGGCAGAGGTAGACCACCGCAACCAAAGAATGGCCGCCACCCAAGCCTTTTACAGCCAAATAAAAAACTATTACTAATCAACAACAAAAACGCAACTACTGTTTCAATGAATCTTCCGGAATGGCCAAAGCATGACAAGAAAAAGAGAAGCAATATGCGATCCTCGTCATCGTCGTTATTATCCAATAATAATAGCTCTTTGGATTCGGCGGCGGCAGTAGCGCCGCCACAGTTGCCATTGGAGGAGTACAACATTCCGGGACCAGTTCCGGACCTGTACGCTTTGCTTAGTGAAGAGAAACTTTTCATTGATTTTTGGTCCGATGTTCCGGAGATTGATGATTGATGCTTTTGGTAATTGTAACCGTTTCTAATTGTAATTGTTCGAGTCATGCCCCTCTCTTCTTTCCGAAATACGTTAATAGTGTAAGATAACATTATAATGATGACACACATCATTGAACAATTGTTGTTGCTATTCCAAAAAAGACTTTCAAATTGTATATAGAAAAAATATTGATTCTTTTAATTAAATTAATTTGATGTTAATATTGTTATTATTTTGACATCTAAGCTCCTTCTAGACAATTCCCAAAAATTTATGCCTAGTTTGGTATTAAATCGGATTAAATTAACTTTATAATCAAATAAAAATATTAAATATTATTTTTATTTAAAAAATAATTATAATTATCTCCTAATCTAATAATATGAAATCTTCTATAGAGACCGGTTAGATCTCTTGCGAGATTGCACCTACTCCACCAGCTGAGGAGTCTCCTCGCATTTGATCTCCAAATTCGGTTCGATCTCCGATCTAGTGGTGTAAATATGGGCTGGCCCAAGATGGGCCGGCCCGTTCGGCCTGCCAAGGAAGGCAGGCCGTGCCGGGCCTCCAACCGAGGCACGCCGTCCCGGCCCGGCTCGGCATGCCTAGTCGGTGTGCCAAGCCCAATCGTCGGCACGGTGGGCCCAGTTATATATATAAAAAAATTATTAATATTTTTTTTAAAAAAAATAAGTGGGCTGGCCTGTCTAGCCGGGCAAACGGGCCAGTACGCCCCGGCCGGTCGGCACGGCCTGCCATGGCCGTGCCGGGCCCTGTTTTCCAAAACAGGCTGGGCCTGGCACGGCATGCCCAATGGGCATGGCATGCTAGGCCCGACCTGTTTTGGAACACAGGCCCGACAGACCGTACGCAAACAGACCGGGCTGGCCCAAACTTACACCTTTACTCCGATCCATCGCATCTACCCTGCACCACTTGAGGAGTTCTTAATTATAATTGTTTTTTTTTTGTTTGATTTCATAATTGATTTAGTCGTTTTTATTTAATGGTAAGATCTATAATTGGACAATGACCTTTACTTCCTGGAATATATATAATGAACACAACCTAGTTGCAATGTTTTGCATGGAAATTAACAAAAAAATTCAATTCATAAAGAAAAATTTGGTAGATTCGTTCAATGATCACTCTCGCTTATTCTGCCGTTTCTGTTTTATTTTTTCTTTAAATTTAATTTAATTTTCGTTTTTTATTATTTATTTGTTGGATTGAGATTATGGGCTACAACTCAATTCTCTACGATATCCTTTCTAACATTTTATATTTTTATATATAAAATGTTAATTTTTGAAATGTAAAAAAATAATAGTTTTTTATAACTTTTTCTGTTTTTAAATATAGTATAATTTTTTTTTTATGATTTTAATTAATTAATGTATTTTATATAATTAATTATTATTTTTTCAAGAGCAAAAATGATCTTTCCCCCTCTGCTGTTGCTAACGAAGGTAGTCAACGATTTTCAAGGTTATTTTACATAATGGACAACTGCAATGGTAATTGCAGTTAGATTGCACTTTTATCTAAATAATAAATTAGTATCATTGTCAAGCAATTAATCATTAGAGTTAACTAGTGTGTCAACCCCTGAGATGAATGAGTTTAATTTTAAAAAATAATCATTGTATTTTTGTTAGAACATTGATGAAAAATTTCACTACTATACACTGACTTGTGTATAATTGAAAAGGGTGTTTATACTCGTATGTATAAATCTGTCACTAAAATTATAAAATGACGTGCTTTTCATATAAAAAAAAAAACTAAAATGATGTTTTTGCTATTTGCTATAACAATAATATAAGAAATGAATACATATAATAATTGAAAATGTTGACATGTACATTAAAAAAATATTTTAATATTTATGTTTTCCTTAATTAATGAGGGATTTTTTTTCTTTCAATAAATTAAATTTGATTGACGGTATCCTATCATAATACAATCATCACATCATTGTGCGAGAAACCAGATTACCAACACTAAAATTCAAAGGAAAAAGGTAAACAGTAACATTTTATATCAATTGAATGCAAATGTAGACAAAAAAAAAAGGGTATATTAAAATTGAAAAAAAAAAAGGAACAAACAAATTAAACTTAAAATAAATGTTTAGGTCTAACTCATCTTTCAATCTCTATATTGTTGTGTTGAGAGTAAAATAATAAATAAATTTAATTATCATATATATTACGCAACTTCCTAACAAAACATGATTTAACATCTTTTGAAATTATCAAGGAAGTTAATTATTATAAATGTTTTTGAATCCACTTCTCATTTTGTCTTTTCATCTCCCAACCATAATCTTTCGAAAGTTTCTCCCATTAAACAACAAATCCAATTTTTCTTTGTGAATTTGTGTATTTACAAACAAATTCATGGAAAGATAGTTTTAGATTGATACAGAATTATTACACAATAATTAAAATCACATATAAAAAACACAAAATCACATTAAGTTAGAATTGTTTTTTCGTTTTATGTATTCATTTCGTTTATGACAAATGAATTGCATCCACTTATTATAGAGAACATCTTCTTGTTGAGGTAATTTTCTTTTTTGCTTTTATTTGTAATTTTTTTAATAGTTTTGAACACCATTGATACTGATTTTAGCGGTAACTAAGGGTCTGTCCTGTAAGCGTTTTTCAGTTATTGTTTTTCGAAAATAAAAATGAAAATGAAAACAGTATTTTTGATTTCATTTTCGAATTCTGAAAACACGTCTAGTAAAATATACTGAAAGCTGTATTTTGAAAATGAAAACGGAAAAAACACGTCTGGTAGGTTCACCGAAAATCATCAAAAATTGAAATATCAATTTTGACATTTTGTTTAATATTATTACAACTATAAACAAATATATTAAATAATTAACCAATATAATTTTTGTATTGTAATTTTTAAATTAAACAAAAGTAACACATCAAAAATTAATTCAAAAAAACATATCAAAAAATGAATTAATCAAAACTAAACTCTTAAATTATAAATAAATATATTATAATAGATGTAATAATATTTAATATTATATATATATATATATATATATATATATATATATAATGTTAATATTATATATATTTTATATAAATATAATATTTTATTATTATATATGATTTATAATATTATACATAAAATATATAATATTATAATATATATGTATATATAATAATCATAATATATATATTAGTACATGAATGTTTTTAGTTCTTATTGGAAATAAATTATTCTGGAATATATATATATATAAGATGACACTTTGGTCATTTGAAAATCTTGTCCTGTCTTATTCTAGTCATATCAAACGCATAACAGTACAATTAATAGTTAAAAAAAAAGGATTTTTTTACATAAAAAATGTGAAAAATAAAATGAAAAACAAAAACAAAAACAAAAAACAAGTATTTTGTGTTTTTCAAATTTTTCACTTTTAACCTTGGTTTTGTTTTTCATTTTTTTGAAAATAAAATAAAAAACGGTTAACGAACGCGTTTTTGAAATCGTTTTTGAAAAATAAAAACGAAAACGGACTGAAAAATAGCTGCAAGACAGGGCATATATTTCTCAAAATGTAGAAAAGTATAAATTATTTTTTTACATTTGTATTTGCCTCTTCTTTGCATTTTTAGCAAACATCTTGTTGTTAAGGTACATTTTTTAATTTGTATTTTTTAAAATAGTTTTGAATATTATTACTACTGAATTGCTGATTTTAGAATGATCTAGTGCTATCAACTTGGGCCGGACCTATGGGGCCAAACACGTTAAGGCTCGACATAGAGACGGGCCGTGCTAGGCATGATGCTCCAGTTGGCTGTGCCGACCCATGCATGGCACGAGAGGCCGTACCATGTAGGTTCGATCTTGCAGGCATTACGTGTCGGCATGGCACAACCTGGTTGGTCGAATGCCTTAACCAACGGTCGGCCCGTAGTGCCAGCACAATTAGCCGACTGTTAGCTCGCCTTTTTTGACTATTGCACACCGTTTTTTTTTTCATAACCGTTGGCCTGCCAATTTGACCGTTTGTTTTTTTTTTAAAAAAAAAAAAAATTCAAATCCCACCTACTTAAATTACCATTTTACATTTTTATCCAAATTTTCCTTTTCCAATAAATACCCTACCCATTCCATTATCTATATATATATATATATATATATCATATTATTCTCTCTCTCTATAATCTCTACACTACTATCAGACCATCTCCAATGCTCAGGTTATTAACAATGTCAATTTTTGTACAAAAAAGAGCCAAATATTATATTTGGCACAACAAATTAGTATTGTGCTCTAATGCACAATACTAAAAAGTTAAACTAAAATACTATATTTTATTCATTAAACTTATAAAAGTTAATTAATATCATTAATGCATTAATGTATAACCATTGGATTTCTTAAAAATTATTGCTGATGAAATAAATTGGATTGAAATAACATTTATATACATTTAATATAAATAATTGCATTTTTGTAAGGGATAAGTAATTTGAAAAGGGATATTTATTATTGTGCCAAATTTGACATATGCTATATTGTGTGTTAAATTTAGCACAAAATTTAGCATGTGCCAAATTTGGTATGATATTTAGCATTGAATTGGAGAAAAGTGTTTGCACTTAATACTAAATTTTAACATTGACACACAATTTTGGTACAATATTAGAGATGTTCACACACTCTCTGATCTCTAATATTCTCTAATATAATTATTTCAATAATTTTTTTTTTCTATCTTTATTCTCTACTCTCTAATCGCTCCACCAAATATTTATCTATTCTCATTCTCTTAAATCTAGACATTTCTTCTACAAAGTACAAATTACTTTTTTCTTTTTCTTTAAATTTTATTATTTATGCTTATTTTTTAAATTTGATATTTATAATCTCTAATATAATTATTTCAATAATTTTTTTTCTATATTTATTCTCTACTATCTAATCGCTCCACTAAATATTTCTCTATTCCCATTCTCTCAAATCTAGACATTTCTTCTACAAATTACAAATTACTTTTTTCTTTATCTTTAAATTTTATTATTTATGCTTAGTTTTTAAATTTGATATTTATAATTAGTAATTTAGTATATTTACACTTAAGGTTTATTTTTAATATTTATGTTTAGTATTTTTAATCTTAGGTTTTATATTTATTATTTATGCTTAGTATATGTATTCTTAAGTTTTATATTTAATATTTAGTGTTATACTTAGTATATTTATGTTTAGTTTTTAAAATTTAATATTTAGTTTTAGTTTTTAATTATAATATTTATTCTTAGTATATTTATGTTTAGTTTTTAAATTAAATATTTAGACTTAGTTTTTAATTATAATATTTATAGTTAGCTTTTAATTTTAATATTCATACTTCGTCTTTAATTTTAATATTTAGGCTTAGTGTTAATTTTAATATTTATACTTAATTTTTCTATTTAATATTTATGCTTTATATATTCACACTTAATTTTAAATTTAATATTTATGTTTACTTTTTGTATTTTCTATTTATGCTTATTATATTTATGTTTAGTTTTTGAATTAAATATTTATACTTTGTTTTTAATTTTAATATTTATTCTTAGATTTTAATTTATATTTAGTATTTATGTTTAGTTATTTAGGTTTTAGATTTGTGCTTAGTTTTTAATTTAAATATTTATGTTCAATTTTTAAATTTATGTTTTAGTGCTTAATTTATATTTATGTCTAATTTTTATATTTATGACCATGAGTTAATGTTTTTGAAACTAATGAGTTAATATTTATATCATAGGAAATATATCCTATTTTTAGGGACGGTTTGAACATAGATGATGATGAGTTCAACATTTTTACACGGGAACCCGAAAGTGTTAAAAATACGGCATTGGGAGCGAAAACAGGTCTTTCCTCCACTGCACCAGGGTCGATGGTATAAAATCCCAGAAAGATGACATCTAAGGTATGAGATTGTTTTGACCGAGAAAACAGACTTGGCCCGGTCGGGAACGGGACATTTGAAAAGGACTAAACATGGACATGTAGATGTTATAACTCAGACGCAATTACAACGGAACCTAGACGGGTCCGTTACGATGTGGAGTTATAATTTCGTGAATGTTAGAGAATTTATAGCACATTATATTGTACAAACTGATCAACCGATTAATTTCGTTGAAAGTCCTTTTTTTTTAAAGAATTTATTCAAAAAGCCTACAACTCCCAATTCAAAGTTGTTTCTAGAAATACCACTATGAGCAATTTGAAAAAAATGTTTTTACACCCAACGAGAAAACTTGATCGTTGAATTACAACATCTAAGTGTTTTCTATTGCAGTAACTTCCGATATTTGAAACACGCGTTCTAAACGGGACTATTTATATGTCATGTGACATTTGACACTATTTAGACTCTAATTAGAACATACAAAAAAAAAAGAATTCTTGGTTTTCGTTCTCTAGAATTTCAACATACAACTCAAAATATTTATTAAGTCAATACTCTATTTTACAAGATTATAGAATAACTCAATACATCATTTCTATCACATTAGATAATATGTCAGTAAACACTAGCTCTATTGCCTTGTTTGTTTAACAACAATGTTTCGCAAGCTGGAGGTTTTTTCTTCCATCAATGGTGTGCATGTCACATCATCAATTTAGTTGTAAAATCTAGTTTGAAAGTTGTAGACGATCGTATAGATTGCATCAGATAGATGACTACTCAAGATACGAATACAGATACGGATACGTCTACCTAATGCAACGGAAGTCGGACAACATTTGAAATGTTCAAAGAATTCCGAGCTAAAGTTAAGAATCAATTAGGTAGGACTATCAGGTCACTACGATCGGATCATGTAGGTGAGTATTTTGACCAAGAGTTTAAAGACTTCATGGTCGAGCATGGGATAGTTTCCCAACTCACAACTCCTAGTACACCTCAGTAAAATGGTGTAGCGGAGAGGAGAAATAGAACCCTAATGTAAATGGTGAAATCTATGATTAGTTTCTCATCATTACCAAATTTCTTCTGGAGATATGCGTTACAAACAACGGTATACATTTTGAATGTGGTGCCATCCAAATCTGTTCCTAAGACCCCTCTAGAGTTGTGTAATGGTCGTAAAGCTAGTTTATGACATTTTCGTATATGGGGTGTCCAGCAAACGTTCTAAAGAACAAAAATGGAAAGCTAGACTCCAAGTCTATGGTCTGCCTATTTGTAGGATACTCCAAGGAGACCAGAGGTGGACACTTCTATAATCCCGAAGATAACAAAGTATTTGTATCAAAAAATACAATGTTTCTTGAGGACAGTTATATTAGTGACCATAAACCTCGTTCTAAGATTGTATTGAATGAGTTGGAGCCTGGTGAGACTAGTGCTTTATCAATAAGAGTTGTTGATCCATAAACATCTAAGATTCAGATGGTTCGTGATCAGGATACATTACCACCTAGACATAGTGAGAGGGTTATGAGACAACCTGAACGCTATTTAGGTATAGGTGAGGGACAAAGTGTTGTCTCTGCTGATAGTGTTGATGATCCATTGACATTTAAGAATGCAATGGAAGATCCTGATAAAGATCAATGGCTTACAGCCATGAATCTCGAGATGGAGTCTATGTACTCTAACTCAGTCTGGGATCTTATAGACTTACCTGATGGGATAAAACCCATAGGGTGTAAGTGGATCTACTAGAGAAAGAGAGGAGTAGACGGGAAGGTAGAGACCTTCAAGGCAAGACTAGTGGCCAAGGGTTATATCCAGAAAGAGGGGATCGATTATGAAGAGACCTTCTCGCCAGTAGCCATGTTTAAGTCTATTAGGATTCTTTTATCCATTGTTGCCTATTTCGATTACAAAATTTGGAAAATGGACTTCAAGACTGCATTCTTAAATGAAAATCTTGATGAGAGAATCTATATGATGCAATCAAAGGGATTCGTGTCTCCAGATCAAGAGTAAAAGGTTTGCAAGCTGTAAAGGTTCGAGACTACATTCGGTAATCGTAAGTTATAAAATAAACAACACAACAAGAATGAATTGAACTTTTCCTTTTATTTATTTCATAAATCATTTTACAAATTACATCTTTAGGGCATAAACCCTAACAACAACGTAGTCCAAGAGGAAGTTGACAAAATGATCAAAGCATGGTTCATGGAAGCCCAATACTCTGACTAACAAACTGAACGGGAAGTGGTGCATGTACGTCGATTACACTGACCTTAACCGCACCTGCCCCAAGGATAGTTTCCCACTACCTTAAATCAACCAGTTAGTGGACTCCACCACGAAGAACTAACTCTTAAGTTTCGTGGATGCTTTTTTTGGGTATAACCAGATCATGATGCACCCCGCAGATCAAGACAAGACTGGTTTCATCACCATGCAAGGTCTTTACTGCTATATGGTAATGTCATTCGGCCTCAAGAATGCAGGTGCTACATACCAACGTCTGGTCAACCGGCTGTTCAGGTGTAAGATCGAAAGGAAAATAGAGGTGTATATAGATGACATGATCACCAAGTCCCAGGTAACAAAAGAGCTCCAGGACCACCTCCGCATGACCTTTCAAATATTAAGGAAAAACCAAATACGGTTGAACCCAACCATGTGTGCATTCGGGGTAACTGCAAGCAAGTTCCTCGACTTCATAGTCCATGAGAGAGCTATAGAGGCCAATCCAGATAGGATCCGAGCTATACTGGACCTAGACTCATCTACCATGCTCAAGCATGTTCAGACATTGGCCAATCGGGTGGCAGCACTCAATCGCTTTTTTTCACGGTCGATAGATAAGTGCCTTCCATTCTTTAAAGTGATTAAGTAGGGAAGTAACATGAAATGGGACTAGGATAGTGAACAGGCTTTCTAATCCCACAAAGCTTACCTTGTCAGCCCACCGTTACTGGTCAAGCCAGACCTCGAAGAGGAATTGTATATTTATTTGGCCGTGTCCGAAACGGTTGTGAGAGGGGCCTTAGTCAAAGAGTGTAAGGACGGGGTCCAACGACCCATCTACTACATGATCCATGCATTGACCAAGCCTAAGAAGAACTACATCCCCTAGGAAAAGCTCGTTTTTGCCTTGGTTGTCTTGGCGAGGAAGCTCTGCCTCTATTTCCAAGCATATACAGTGGCGATAGTGACAGATCATCCTCTCTACCAATTCTTACAAAGGCCAGACGTGTCTGAGAGAATAGTTTTTTGGGCCCTAGAGCTCACCCAATATGATTTGAAATATAAAGCAAGAGCAACAATCAAGCCCAAGCATTAGTGAACTTTATGGCTAAGTTCTCGGCTCCCTCGAATCAGAAGACCTCAGCCGAATCAAGTTTGGCTTTCCAGTAGCCCCCGAAGTTTGATAGTTGGCTAGTTAATAGCCTGCCTTGGACCCTCTACATAGATGGAGCGTCCAGACAAGTCAAGGGAGGAGTTGGCATAGTCCTGATCGACCCTAAGAAAGCATAGTGTTGCCATTGTTTTAAGTTTAAATTTAGGACCACCAATAACGAAGCTAAGTATGAGGCTCTTTTGGCAAGACTAAGGGTGGCCGTCGAGCTCGGAGCCGATTACTTGCATGTAAAAAGTGATTCAAAACTTATTATTAACCATGTCATAGGCTCTACCAAGCTAAAGGTGACAACATAATCGTCTATCTTAAGCAAGTTCAACAACTCATGAATAGGTTCAAGATTGACTGATCCCCATGCTGGATGGATCCCCATACTGGATGGACCCCATAGCCACCTACCTCCAAGGGGGGAGGGGGGAGCTTCCAGAAAATCTCAACCAAGCTCATAAAGTCAACAGGATCTCTGTTCGTTATTGCCTAGTAGACGGATACCTCTACAGGCGAGGAAAATCTTTCCCTCTACTCTGATGCCTACACCTCGATGATACCGGTTGGGCACTGAGAGAGGTCCATTCTAGGGACTGTGGAAGTCACACCGGTGGAGAAGTGTTAGCATACCTGGTGCTTCGCATGGGATACTACTGACCAACAATACACTAGGACACGAAATCGTTCGTACAATCATACAGACCGTGCCAAAGGACTTTGAACTTGAACCATCTACCTCTTGAGCGCCTATCGATAATTAGCTCCCTTTACCCATTCGCGATATGGGGAGCCGATTTGATCGGACCTCTCCCTACAGCTCCAGGACAAGCCAAACACGCAATTGTTGTAATAGACTAGTTCACCCAATGGGTAGAAGATGGGCCACTGTCCTAGATTACAGAAAAGAACACCATCAGGTTTGTTAAAACAAACGTGGTATGTAGGTTTGGTACTCTGGTCGCAATCATCACCAACCTCGGGAAACAGTTTGACAATGCGCGGTTCAGAAACTTCTGTGAAGACTTAAGAATCGACCTCCGCTTTGCCTCAGTAGCCCACCCTTAAACCAATGACTTGGTGGAGGCCACCAACAAAACAATCAAGAACTCTTGAAGAAGAGACTCCAGCAGAAGAATGGCAAGTGGGCAGAGGAGTTACTCAAGGTACTTTGGGCCTACCAGACCACCGAAAGGACCGCGATTAGGGAAACACCCTACTCTTTATCTTTCGGGATAGAAGCAATTTTACCCATCGAACACAAGATGACCTTTTTCCGGGTCTAACACCTTGAGCCGGAGAGTAATAAAGTTAAACTTAGAGCCACACTAGATCTCCTTGAAGAAAAATAGGACAAAACAGTAAAAAGAATAGTTGTCTACCAAAGTCGGATTGTGAGGTACTACAATAGGAATGCGAGAGTCCGAAGCTTTAAAAAAGGGGACTTAGTGCTCCGAAAGGTGACCCAGAATACCGGGGTCAGATCAGATGGGGTTTTGGGACCAAACTGGAAAGGTCCATTCTTGATAAAAGTAATAGTCCGGAGCGGGGCTTATAAGCTCGAAGATATGGACGGATGTCCTATTGACCACACATGGAATGAAGATCACCTGAAGAGGTTCTACCCCTAAGCCGAGAACCCAAAGCGATTCATTTCTACCTATAAGTCAGCATTAGCTGCCTTTAAGCATTTCCGTACTCCATTTCGACCATTAATAAAAAAATTAGTAGTTTTCTCCAAGTTTTCTACATCACCATTCTGTCTACGCTTTCGCTAGTGGAAATTCGCCACGATCGCCTTAAACCGGGAATGTTACATGCCTATCATGAAGCCTTGGCCGGGCACTACCCCCCGCCAAGAAGGATCTAGACATAAGAGCATAGTTTCCTGTTAGATCGTAAGGCCAGAGATCGGTCGGGGAAGCCCCTTCACCAACTTTAAAGCCTTAACTGGCCACCACCACCCGTTAAGAAAAGTCTGGTTGATAAGGTATAATTGCCTGGCAAACCACGAGACTAAAGACTGGTCGGGGAAGACCCTCAAACATCTCTGATGTCTTGGCCAAGAGCTACCCTCCGCTAAGAAGGGTCCAGAAAACAGGGTATAGTTGCCCGTGAGATCGAGATCACCGTAAGTGATACCTCTTTGCTATAATGACCAAATGTACCTAGATAAGTTCAACCAAGGTGTTTCGCCAAAATGCCAGGATCCTGAGAGATAGAGATACCTAGAATCAAGATTCTCCCATAAAAGGAAATCATTATAGTAAAAGGCCCTAAGAAGGGTATCCCGATCGGGGTACCTCGACCATTCGGTTCCTATGATTGGTCTACTCCTACTTTCTTTTCACCAGTTTGTTCGAAGTTACGTTGTATTGACAAGTCCAGATTTAATCAAGTGCGCACTGGAATCTCAAGTCGGCGCTTGAGAAGGCCTCAACCAAGCTGTCATCCGGGTACCAAGGTACCATAACCAACAGAGAATTTTTAGTGTACAAACATTCACCTCCTACTATTTCGCCGAAGTCTAGCTACATGAACAGTCTAAGTCAGATACATACGGATATAGTCAAGGGAGAGAAAGAAGATATCATTTATAAAATCAAATGAGCTACATCAAACTCAGTAGGAAGCCCATCCCCAGGTTCCAGGCTACAAGTTCAAGAGAAAAGAGACAATATCCTAATAACTGATTTAAGGGAGCTGTTTCATGATTCAAGCAGGGTGCCTACCCCTTATTCCGAGCAATATAAATGAAATCGAGATCAGGGTTGCATCGGCCTCCACTTGGTGGTCTTCTCCTGCCACACCCTGTTCTGGTAGTTGCTCACCTTCCTCTGGGTCCTCGATCAACACCTGAGCAACCTCAGCCAGGATCTTATAAGGAATTATCTCGGTTTGAGAAGTTAGGGCCCCTCTACCTCAAGTCGCTCCTCCGTTGAATCCGTCTAAGCCACGACCTCTTCCAGGGCGGTTAGTTTGGCCCTTTACCACTTCCTTGGAGGATGGCTGATCTTCTATCACGTTTTGAGCAGCTGACAGTCTTTCTTCTACCACCTTAGTAGCAGACAGGACCACTATGACCTCAGACTGCCATCCCTCGCCACCTGTGTCTTCATCGGCACCAGCATTCATAGATGGCCCTACCACTGCCACATCACTAGTCGGGGTAGATAGATTCTTTACCCTCTCCAAGATCTCTTCTCGGTTCCAATCTGTGATGGTTGGCAGGTTAAAAGGAGAAGGTAGTGCTTGGGCAACCTGGAAAGCAACATACAAATATCCATCACTAAAGGAGGAGCCCACTTCAGCCTCTAGGTTGGTCACTTGAGCTTGCAGAGCACGAATCTCCCCCGTCTGCTCCTTGACTCTCTTCTACCATGTGTTTCTCTCTGTAGCCTGCCGCTTCGATACGAGGATCTCCTGATCAAGAAAGTGCTTCAACCACTTCATGTCACGAAGAGAATCCTTCAGCTTCTTCTCACTCGCGGCCAGACTGAGGTGCAGCGTCTGCACCACATTTCAAGCTTGAGCGAGCTTCTTTTTGGCTACCTCTATGTCTGATTCAGCCTTGTCAGCATGGCTCTTTAGCGTTGACATCTGGTGGCTCATCGCTAAATTGTATTTGAAAGTATGTAACATGCAACAACCAAATCAGTTAACACTCATTTACCAGTGAAATGAGTGTCTGAACAACGATAGAACAAGATAAGTCTCTACTCTTACCTCGGCTATAAAGGTAAAATCCTTGGTGATCAGCGCTTCAGAGAGTAAGGAGGTCATGTGAGATAGGCCCCTACCCATGCAAGAAAGGATGAACTGGTAGAGGACCTCGCTTTGTTCAGGGAACTTTGGTCGGGGTCTGGTGTTGACTTGGGGGGAACGAAAGCTGTAACAACAGTCGTCTCAGGGCCCCCTTCGGAGCAAGAAGGCACAGAAGCGGGGGGATGAGATGAAATGGGAGCAACAACAGTAGAAGTAGAGGCAATAACAGTATAATGAACAATAACAGAAGAAGCAGTGGAACCCTAACTTCTCACCCTGGTTAGCTTGGATGTGAAGACGTCCATCTGGGACATGGTTTTGGTGGTGGAAGGTACCCTGGGAATTCCAGTCGATATACGCCTCACCGTAACTAGGGATAAAGAGAGGAATCTTGGAGAGAACTGGGTACCGGGCAAGCTGGGCTCCTACTGAGCTCCTACTGAGCTAGTAGAGGAATTGTTGAAACTGCGTAAATCAACAAGGAATTAGAATAAATGAGTGACAATCAAAGGAATCGAGGTAACAAAAGTGAAGAAATTTGACGCACGAGAGGAAGCGCATAAATACGCAGATATCTCTTCACCCAGTTGAGGTCATAGGCATCCAAGGTCAGATACTTTAGATTAAAAAAATTCCACGTGACGATCACCTCCAGAATCACTCAAGATTCAACGGTAAGGGAAATTTTCTCCCAGACTGGCTTGCCACTAAACCGGGTTGGGACCTGGTACTTGGTACAGCCGATGAAGACCAAGTTGCCCAGTCTCCACTCATCACCACTCATTCTTCCTTCCAAGGGTTGTCCTTCTTGGTAGCACCAGGGACTATGAAGTTTAGGCGGTTCTTCGCCCGAAGGTAGAATTGTCCCCTTGTACCAGAAGAGTTAGCAGTGACTTGGAAAAGGGACCCCAGCTCGTCTGATCTTGGTTCTCGATCGACACCATCATTCTCGCACTATTCCTTCCATAGCATGAGAAAGCCCACCAGGTGTCTCCAGAACCTTGGCGTCAGTTGAATTGGAGCAAGTTGTAGGGCAAAGAGGGTCAGACGAAGATAAGGATGGAGAGGCAACCTGACCCCATTATCGAAAGCAGCGGTGTAGATAGGACACACACTGGGTGGAGGAGTGAATACATTATCATTCCTTTGGGGGACGGTAATCGAGACATTGTTGAGGATGTTGAACCTCTCCCTCAGGCAGTTGATCTATTCGAAAGTGGCGATGGAGTTAGAAATGATCCTAAAATCATACGGAAGAGTAAGCACTCCTCTTAATACGACGGTGGCAGCTTTGGCCTGAACTCTCAACACCTCAAACTCGCCTGACTCCCCATCAGAGTCTCCTTCCACAATTTCAAGTGGGGTTTCAGGATTGTTTGAAAAGTTGTCCCTGATAGCGATGTTCCGACCGAAGTGACGGTATGTTTGTAGAGAAGGGGTGTCGCTTTCCCCACTATCTTCTTCTCGAGCTTGTTTTTTTCTAGCGAGACTCAGGGACTCGCCCTCCACCATCCTCTCGATACTGTCGTTACCAAAATACGACATGGTTCAGACAGAGAATTCGGTTTGAAGCTAAAAAAAAAACTTGGAAGGTGAGGGAAGAGTTTAGTAAGAAATTGCAAGCGTGAGATAAACAAAGTGAAAGTTGAATTTATATAGGCGTATTAGGGAAGAAAACGATGACGGGTGCGTGATTGAGGTTCTTACCTCGATACCCGCGTGCCGCTAAAAATATCGCCTTTTTCAAATTGGAAGCCACTCCATTACTTGACATGTGGTCACTGCATTAATGAAGAATATTTCTCCTAAATTCTGGCAACCAACTTGAAAACGAAAAATTTCCCATGTGAGGTAGGAATCTGACTCCAACCCCGACTCAATCACCGGTGTTCAAGTCAGATTGGACTTCTGTTAATAGCTAAATTTTGCTAAGGACCAAAGGGAAATTTTCCTTCCTTCAGCCTTTATGCAAGGGTCCAAATCCGGGCTTAAGTAACGAAATATCAAGGTCACCGAGGTCAAGCTACCACACGATCCTGTAAGAGCAGGGCAAGGACGTCCATACCATCTGAACATCTTGCACGCATCCAAGCTCACTCTTTAAAGCCCAACGTAACCGTATCAAGCCCCCTGTACTAGAATAGAAGCCCGAAGCTAGGTCAACGTAGGAGGACCCGGGTTCCCCGAGATCTAGGTACCTAGCGACCTCCCCTAGAACATGCTACCATCTCTGCTTTCACCAAGAGACCTTCAGGGTGCCGAAATTGTCTTGCAATGCCCTCCTGCTTCGTCGAGGTATGATCTCAACCTATCCGAGCAGGTAAAAAGGAAGCCCGTAAAGCTCTGTCATCATCGAAAAGCGCCAACACTGTTAGGTCAAGCTCCAGTGAAGACACGAAATGGTCAATAACAATATCGATACTGAAACACACCTCGCCAAGCACTACGTTTGATAACCTCTATGAGATGCCTCGCCAAGGTAACACACGGTATCAAAACTACACTTCAATGTGCAATCTCTCAAGTGACCCCTTCACCTAGAAACTACCCTTTTATTCTACTTAATGAACTTGTTGCCACCTTGCTCACCTTTTCGGATCCTCCCGACCCTAGGCAAGACTTCCTTGCTTAGTTAACCGAGTCCTCTCGACTCTAACTAAGACTTCTTTGCTTAACAATCCGAGGTCTCCTACATCTTGTCAAGACTTCCACTTGCTTAGCTATCCGAGTCCTCACGGCTCTAGCTAAGACTTCCAATTGCTCAACAAATCATAGGCCCTCACACCTATTGTCAAGACTTCCTCTTCACAAGGTATCTAAGTGATCATGAATTCAAAAAGCAAACAAGCACACAACATAGAAAGTGATGATTAACAAATTCTATGGAAACTAGAATTAATCAATGAGCACACAAAATATATTTTCTAGTTTATAATCCAAAAATGACACCACACAAGATAATGCATGAGCATATGAAATGTATGGATTATGTACACTCCATGAAGATCTAGACATAGGCAATAAAGTTCACAAAACAAGATTGTCTAGATCTTACACATGAATAAAAATCTAGTGCATGCCAAATTTCCAAATACACACTTTAAACCTAGATTTTATTCATGTTACTAAAGCTTGAAATAAACATCTTCATGAAACACATATTCAAGACTTTAGAACTAACACAAAAATGCTAGAAACACAAGATATGATCAATCAAATCTCTAGCAATCATTTAGAGCATATATTCACAAAATAGTCAATTAAATCCTAATAAAATCTACATATAAAATCAAATGTGTTAATCCTAGATCTATTCAACAAATGAGTTCTAGCACATAATAAGACTATTAATGATAAAAATAAATTCAATCAAATCACAAATAGTCCTAGATAAGATGCTAGCACAATACAACTCACAATCATGTGAAAACATAGGTTTGATTGAAACCTAACTCATAATCAAGTTTCTAATTAAGCACAACAAGCATTTAATTGAAGCTTAATCACTCATCACACATAAGTAGGAAGAAGACTCAAGGTATTTGAACATTAGAATCAAGGAAATCAAAAGATAAACAAATACCTTGTCAATTTCGAGTACAATCACAAAAATGGTACGATCCACCAGAAATATTGAACAAATGACTTCAAGGTTGCTTGGAGATGATAGAGGACTTCAATAAGAAACTTCTCCAACTTGAATCACTCAAATCGGATAAGAAATGAGAGAGATATGGTGATTCAAAGTTGAGAGAAAAAATCTGAAAAAATTTCAGCATTACATTTTCTTCTTCCTTAGATTCAAATGAGAGAGGGAAGAGATATATAAAGGAGAGGGAACAAAAGAGCATGAAAAGGTAAAAATGACCTCTTTGATAATGCTTCCCCGAGATGGCATGTGGGGATCTTGAGGCAGCAAGAGTTTGTGGTCGAGATGGCCACACACCATCTCGGGTGGGTGCCTATCTGATGGCTTTTTCCATCGCACCTCTCCCTTACGCTCCTCTTGCGTTCTTCGATCATTCTCCGGCCTTCGAACTCCGAATTTGAATCCGTTTAAAGATTACGAAGTGGGAATCTCTTAAAAACGTGGATGGCTATCAAACTCAACCCAGAAAATAAGAATTCGACTCGTTCATGAAGACAAAGAGAATGCATACAATATGACTGGAAAATTTTATATCTTTTGACTCAGAACTCAAAATCAAATGTATAAGTAACCAAAATAACCGAAACTAAATAAGAAACAATAAAAAATCAAATTCAACTTCAATATCCATATTATACAAATATATAAACAAACAAACAAACATATTTCACACAAGAATGCAAACTACATAGAGATAGTCTCCAATCATGCATTTTCTAAAACATGTTGATTTCATACCAATGCATGAACATTCAACTTCAAGTGTGTGAATGTGTTATACCAAATGATGCACAATGATACAGGGACACATATTGATGCAATGTGTGTGTGTCAAGCCTTGTAAGAGAAATGAGGTCTTAATATACCTTGGTAGAACAATAAAGCACATTTCTCTTTGAACACTTGATCTTGCTAGAATAGTTGTCATTTCTTCTTTGAAGCTTGAATCATCATGAATCCTAGACAACTAAATAATACAAAGTAAATGTTGTTTTGATATAGAATAATGTCAACACAACTCACAAACCTAACTCTTTGTCCATTTGTCTACAGGCATGAGGTTGTCACCTCCAGTCCATTCGGAAAAGAGAGAGAGGGAGAGAAAGAGAGAAAGATTGAGTAATGCATTTCCTTTGTAATCAACTAATAACAGTCAATAAAATAATACCATTTCATCATAGATCTCTTTTATAGCATTTCATTATCATCTATCACCCACCATTTTAAACATTTGATTTCAGTGCTGAGATTACCTACCCCAACCGTGACCTCCGAGGTAGCAGTCTTGAGGGTGTTAACTGATTTTCCTCGTATGGAGAGAATTTTCAACTAACACTCATTGAGGCCTCCAATGAATTCTTCAGGTCTTCGATGTAGAAATCTTTTTAGTCTTCAATCCTTCAATGTGTAAAGATGAATGAAATATAATTACTGTGTAGAAAAATGGTAGGGTGTGGTGGTCTTGTGAAAGTATGGTGAATAATGAATAATGAATCCCCTCTTCTCTTGAAGAAACTCTTGGTTTTTATAGGCGATTTCTCCTTGTTGACTCCCAATTTGCTTTGTTGTAGGAAACTCACAAAGTGAGAAAGTAGAATGAAACTCACAAAGTGAGAAAGTAGAATGAAACAAGGAAAGAGAATCCTTTCCTAACTTGAATTTCCTCTTTTGATGATTGACTCTTAATTTGAGTTTAGGAAGTTTCCTAAACATATTTTGTTCTTCTAGAGTCATTAGAATTTGATTTGGAAAGTTTTAGAATAATTCTAGACTAATTCAGAATGGTGTTACGCCAAAAATTCATCAAACTATGTCCTGGGTCGCTCCGTAGGACAATCGTGGTCCAAACAGCAGAATTTCTCTGATGTTTTTGGTTACTCAGACAGCTACATAGGTCATTATGCATGAACTGCGGTTTAGGTCGCGGTTGATTTCTCCAGCTTTGACCTTCGGTTACTAAATCGGACATAACTTCTTCTAGGAATATCGGAATTGAGATCCGAAAAATAGAAACTAGACTTCCGGGGCTTTCCAAAAATAGGTGTCATACACCCAGTTCAACCCGAGGAGGGAGATATAGGCCATGTAACTTGAGTGATCTACACAGGCCGAAATTCATCTTTTGACTTCTTTTCTCCAAAATAATATCCAACACCTCTTTTATGGAATGTGACCTACGCATGCTCAACAAACACATAAAATACCTAATTTCACCCGAGAACAAAGCACAAATAATAGAAAATGGGGACCTAAAACATGTATAGAAATAAACAAATCAACTGAGCGACCTCTAGTTGCAAGAGCTGCTCCAATTCAAAATGTTGAACTCAACAACTTCCTTGGAACTGGGTATGAAACAACCGATCCAACAGAGGAATTTGATCCGATGTTACGATGGAATAAATATAGCAATAAATATCTAGTATTGCCACAACTAGCTCCTGACGTACTTTTATCCCTGTGACCACTGTTTCTTTAAAGCAATAAATTAGCATGAGTGGATGTATCAACGAACAAATAAGAACTTCTTTGACTCATGAGATGGTGGAGGTATTAACATGCCTTCAAGATTGAGAGCATGCTCTAATGAGGATGCATAATCAAATGGAGGACAATGAAATAATTCAAAATTTTACCAATTTATACATCGATGAGGATTCCGCCAGTAATCAGGAGGAGGACTAAAGAGTAAAGACAAAAAAGTTATTGATTACACTCTTTTTTTAATATTAATTATATATGTACTTAACTACTTGTAATTCGATTATATTTTTTTCTCTTACCAAGTTTTTATTTCACTATATTTTTCTTAGTAAGGTTTTTAATAAGGTAATTATGCAATATTGAAATCAGCACAAGTAAATAAAATTCATTTCTTTACCAATATTTTTTTTTATCCGACTTAGACTTACACACTTTTTACTAAATAATTCATTATTTCATTTATTTCTTACATCTTTATTTATTCTTTGAACTATTTTATTAAATAATTTGATCTATTTCTTACATTTTTTTATTAAACTAAAATAATAAACAAGATAATCAAATATATTCAAATTACATAATAAGTTAAAATAAGAAATAAATTTTTAGCATAAAAATTTAAGAATTTTATTTTTAAAAATAACCGTCCTATTAAGGCCCGACAGTCCAGGCATGCCAAACAGCATGGCCCGGCCCCGTGCCCTAAAAGGGTTGTGCCTCCTAATTCATAAACTTGTCGTGCCCGACCTGACCCGTTTAACTTGTTGGGCTTTAACAGGGGAACACGTTAAACGGGCCGAGCCTGCACGATTTTACAGGTCTGGCATGCATTGTGTTTCTCAAAATATAGAAAGTAGAACATGTTTTGTACATTTTTATTTGCTACTTCTTTGTATTTTTTTTTTAGCAAACATCTTTTTGTTGAGGTATTTTTCCTTTTCTTTATATATTTTTGAATAGTTTTGAATATTATTTGCATACAAACTCTGTATATGACTGAGTTTGTATGCATATTAATTCTTTATTTACTATACAGAGTTTGTATGCATATTAATTCTTTATTTACTGGTTATTCGTGGTAATTTTGTATAAACGGTAGACAGTAACAAAACTCGTTGTTATAGCAGTTCATGTATTCGTCTTCATAGAGATAATTATAATTCAACTTTAAATGAACTCTGCCATCCTTGACAAATAATGATGTTTATGGAACATTTTTTTTTCTTTGATTTCCTTTTTGGAACTTCATCTTAAACATTAAAAAAATAATTATAAATTTTTATTAGCGAAGAATAATTGGCACTTAAATGATCATAATCGATACATTTACCTCTTATCCTAATAAGAACACATAATAGCTTTACAATGATCTTTTGAATTGAATTGAAATCCTTTCAAAAAATCAACATAAGACTATGTCCAAACCATGTGTGTAAGGTTACAAGTATGAAATTTGTTTTAGTGTTATGTTATAGAACCGATTTTTTTTTTCTAAATATGAATTTATGGTTTACTACTCTTTTCTTGAATTTAAGTTTTATTGGATGTCATCTCATTTTTTTTTTTGGTAATGCACTTAAAGTTTTGGGCTGAAATCTTAGTGTCATTGCTTTGAGTGCTCCCTTTACATGTAACAGGCTCCAAAACTGTATCATCGACAACCGTCATAACGAAGATTCTCGAGCATATTGTTAAATATACCAATTCAATATCACTGTTGTTTACTTTTGTATGCACCTTTTAATAAGAAACTCATTTAAAGCTATGTCTGAGAATGCTTTACTTGAGAAATAAGTGATTATTTTTCAAGTTTTGAGTAGATTAGTGTTTGATAAATTTTCCAAAAGCTGATTATTTTATAATTTGCTACTCCAATAATCAATTTTTAAGAAGCTAACCGGAGGTTGTTGGCGAATAATCGTCACTACACGGAAGCGTTGCCAAATAGAACATACACAATAGCAAAGGAAAAGAATTAAGAAGAAGAGAAACAAATTCAATCACACTCAACACAACGATTTTACGTTGAAACCCAAATCGAAAAAAAAAACATCGGCCGTCAGGACAACAAGAGAAAGTTCCACTATGTAGAAAATTGTTACATCCACACTTTCAGGATTCTCTCTCTAAAATACCCCAAACCCAATTACACCCAATGCTCTCTTGAGATCTATATAAATTTGCTAATTTGCTCCACCACTTCCTAGTTATTGTGGTCTATTTATATGAATTACAAGGAGTATAAGATAAAAGGAAATCCTACTCCTAAACGTACAAGAATTACATGTTCCACATAAATACTGTTTTCTATTTATGACAAGTCTTCTTGTTTAAAAGAATTTTTTTTTCTTTTAAGTACAAGATTTTCCTATTCTTCATGAAGACAAACTCTTTTTCCTTTTCTGATTAGCACAAGAACTTCCAGAGGAAAACATCTTTCCTATTTTGCGCAACATTCCTGATTTAGGCAAAATTCATCATTGTCACGGTTTGGGTCGCGATTGGCCACCCGTACCCAACACCGTGGGTCATCACTGTCGACCAGCGTTCAGAATACCGCGGTTGGTGCATTTGCCTCTGCTGCGGTCTACGCCGCGTGATCTCACAGGAGTCGACATGTTCCTTATGCCACGGTCTGTGCATTTGTCCGCACTGCGGTCCACGCCATGGAACCTTCTAGATTTCGTTTCTTCAGTTCTTTCAGTCTTCAAGCCTCCCTCAAACACAAACTCCTACTTCCAAACGTATCTCACGTCTCCAGAAATTCTCTGCATTGGTTGAATCCCGTTTGGTAACCATTGGAAATTTGAGTCATATCCAACGATCCTCCCTTATGACTAGAATTTCCAAAACTTGTCCACAGCTACGACTCTCAATACCGAGAAACATCATACCCACCACGAAGTATAATCACTTAGGAACACCCTTCCCAAGATTTCACTGGCACATGTCAAAATTTACCTTGCTGAAAAATTATGGTGCAACTCCTTATGTTAGGCTTCCAGGGAGTTCGTTCAGCCATCGACATCCTTGTCTACCACACACCTTGCATCACCGCCTAACCAATGCCCCTGCATAAATTATGGATATGTTATTAGTATCACACCCTCTTTCATGGCAACTAGCGGACATGCCATGAGGATATTTATGCCCCTTTAGAGGGCGTCACTGTAGTGGTCATACTCAAGAGAGACGATTGATTGTCTGATCCCCCTCTTTGGAACCATTAGCCACACTTGTCTTTTTATTTTACAATCCTTCCTTATATGTCCAGCCTGTCCACATCCCCAACAAATGTATTTATTCTTGGAGCCTTCCTTCTTCCTATCAACCAACAAAACAGAGCTATCAGAAGATTTACCTTCACTCTTTAGTCTTCGTTCCTTAGAGATTATTTTGTTTGCTACATCTCCAAAACATATGGTTGAACTCTCATGCATCAAGATTGGCTTCATGTGCGCATAGGACGGTGGAAGGGACCAGATTAGTCTTAATCTAACGTCTTCTTCATCAATCTTCACTCCAATCGACTCTAGTTCGGAAACTATCTCATTAAGCACTCCTAGATGATCGAAAATCTTCGTACCTTTAAACATCTGTAGTGTGTGAAACTGCTCCTTTAGGTAGAATCGATTGCAGACGGTCTTCGCCTGATACAATTCTTCAAGCTTCTCCTAAAGTTCTTTCGCTGAATATGTTCCTTGAATATTTGCAATAATATTCTTGGCTAAGCTCAATCGCATCGCACTTATAGCCCTCTCATCTAGATCCTCTCATTCATCATCGCTCATCACATATTTTCCAGACCTAGTACCAGTCGTTTCTTTTCTAGAATCTCCAAAGCCTTTAGGGTTCACAGGGGTTGGCTTGTCCTTCAACGTCTTGTGTAAACCATATTGGATTAGCAGATCTTTGACTTGAACCTGCCATAAGCCAAAGTTAATTTTTCCATCAAACTTCTAGACCTCGAATCTCATCAACTTTGCCATATCAGTTTGTTAAGATCTCTATCAAGCAACCGATGCTCTGATACCAGTTGTTGACGGATCACTACTCGGAAACGTTGTCAGATAGAACATAAACAATATCAAAAGAAAGAATTAAGAAGAAAAGAAATAAATTCAATCACACACAAAACAACGATTTTACGTGGAAACCCAAATCGGAAAAAAAAACCATGACTGTCAGGACGATAAGAAAAAAGTCTACTATGTAGAAAATTGTTACATCCACACTCTCATGATTCTCTCTCTAAAATACCCCAAACCCAATTACACTCAATGCTCTCTTGAGATCTCTCTGGATTTGTTAATTTGCTCCATCATTTCCAATAGCCTAGCTATTGTGGTCTGTTTATATGATTTACAGGGAGTATAAGATAAAAGAAAATTCTACTCCTAAACGTACAAGAATTACGTGTTCCACATAAATACTATTTCCTATTTATGACAAGTCTTCTTGTTTAAAAGAAATCATTTTCTTTTAAGTACATGACTTTCCTATTCTTTATGAAGACACACTCTTTTTCCTTTTCTGATTAGTATAAGAACTTCCAAAGGAAAACATCTTTCCTATTTTATACAACATTCCTGATTTGAGTAAAATCCATCATTGCCGCGGTTTGGGTCACGGTTGGCCACCCACACCCAACACCGCGGATCATCACTGTCAACCACCGCTCAGAATACCGTGGTTGGTGCATTTGCCTTTGTCGCGTGATCTCACAGGAGTTGACCTGCACCCTGTGCCGCGGTCTGTGCACTTGTCCGCTCCGTGGTCCACACCGCGGAACCTTCCAGATTTCGTTTCTTCAGTTCTTTCAGTTTTCAAGCTTCCCTCAAACACAATCTCCTACTTTTAAATGTATCCCACATCTCCAGGAAGTCTTCGCATTGGTTAAATCCCGTTTGGTAACCATTGGAAATTTGAACCATATCCAACAGAGGTTGCTTTTCGAAGCTGATTATCAGAGAAGCTATCCCCTTGTTTTTGAAATGTCTATAATGCCTTACTATATTAATATAAAGACAATAAAACCATTATATTTAATAATGATACTTTGTTTTTTGAATTAATAATATTTTTAAAATGGAAATTTAATATTATTTTTTTTAAGAATAGTACAGTGGTGACCGACCAATGCTCGCTGCTGGTGGCCACCACTGACGACAGAGCCTAGAGAACGACCCCTATGGATCGCGATTGAAGCCTCCTGCATCTCCGGCATCTCTGTTTCGTGATTGAAGGCTCTACCGTTTCGTGATCAAAATCTCAGTTTTTTCACGATCGAAGCCTCCATCTCCAGCATCTCTGTTCCGTCACGATTCCGGTACGCTAGAGATGTCGGTTCTACTTCTTGAAGGCACAATTGAATCCTCCTCCATTTCACGATTGAATCCTACATTTTCGCGATGAATTCGAGACGAAATCTCACGATTTCAAAACTTGTATGTAGTCGACAACGAATGATGAAGGATGACGATGTTAATGCTATCGATGGAGAATTCGGTGGAGTAGCAGACGGTGGCGGATTGGAGCCTGAGTTGTAGAGATTCCATTGATGAAGATTGAGTGAGTGAGTGAGTTGACTCACTAGATTTTCTTCTTAAAATAACGAGGTGACTCAGTAGATTCGATTGAGAAAACCGAGTTGACCCAGTATATTTGTATTAAGAATAGCGAGTTGACTCAGTAAAATATTAATTTTTATACATATATATATATATGGGTATTTTTAATTTAAACATAAATAGATTTTTTTTTTTGAATAATATATTAATGTCCATTTTAGTCATTTTCCATAATAAATTAAAGTTTACCAAACACTTTTTTCATACTTTTTTCTAAAGTTGATTATTTAAAATCATTTTACCAACATCTATTGACTTATTCATTAAGTTGATTATTCATTAAGTTGATTATTCATTAAGTTAAGCTAAAAACGGATTATTTTACAAGAAAAACAATCCCAAACATAGCATAAGATTTTTAAAAAAATGTAAGCAAGTATAAACTCCACTTCATTCTATAAATACCTCCTTTTTTTCTCATTTTTTTAGCTAACAAATCACCCTTGTAATAACTTCAAATATAAAATATAAAATCTCATAGATTTCCTTATTAATTAATATCTTAATAACCAAAAAATAATTAAATACAAACATCTGAAAAATAGAAAATTTCCTAGATAGATTATTAATTTATAAGAAATTTATTTAGATTCACTTAAAGATAAAATTGTAATTTTTGTAAAAAAAAAAAAAAAAATTGACTACAAAATATGAGGTGTGCCAAAATCACCGATCTTCAGTTCTATGTATAGGGTATTGCATCCAACTAAAAACAACAAATAAGTTTTATAGAAAAAGACGATACCGATAAGACGAGGTTGACCCAGTACTTCAACAGTAGACCTAGAGTTGTAACTCCTTTGGCACCCGTCCATCTATTTTCAATATCATTTTTAGTTTAGGTTTATTTTGTTTTATTAGAAAAAATTAGTAATTTTAGTTAAAACATGTATCAATTTTAGGTTAATCTATCCGGAAAAAAAATTAATTCAAGCTACACCTTCCTCGTAATTGTTTTTTTTTTATTATTATTATTTACTTTATACTTGTATTATTGAAGTTAGTGATTTCAAATCGTGTTTTATTTGAAATAAATAAGGAGGGAAAAAAAGTTCATGACAGGTGTAAAAAGAGACCATTAGCATTCATGCCTAGGCCCAAAAAGACCAATTATAAATTAAAACCTAAATTAATTAAAGTAACATAAATCGATTTTTTTTTGCTTTTGGTTTCCCAGTAAGGATTTAAAGTTTGCCGCAGCAATCAAAATCAGATTCTGACTAGGATTGGATAGTCTCTCAATTAAATCTCTAAAGACATAGACATAAAAAACACACCTTCAAGACATGGAAAAGAGAGGAAGAGGCAGACCATTGAAATCAAAGAATGGCTGCCACCCAAGCCTTTTACATCCAAATAAAAAACTAGTACTGATCAACAACAAAAACAACAAAAACGCAACTACCGTTGCAATGAATCTTCCGGATCTCTTGTCCGGAACTTCTTGTTTGCTGGAATGGCCTAAGCATGACAAGAAAAAGAGAAGCAATTTACGATTCTCATCGTCGTTCTCGAGTCTCGACCAATAATAATAGCTCTTCGGATTCGGCAGCAACGGTAGCGCCGCTGCAGTCTCCGGTGGAGGAGTACAACATTCCGGGACCGGTCCCAGACCTGTACGCTTTGTTTAGTGAAGAGATTTTTTTTTTTTTTTGGTCCGATGTTCCGGATATTGATGATTGATGCTTTTTGTAATCGTAATCGTTTCTAATTGTAACGGTTCAAGTCACGGCCCTCTCTCAATCTCGAATTACTGTAATAGTGTAAAAAAAAAAATATGTGATGATGATACACATCGTTGAACAATTGTTGCTGCCATGTAAATAAAAATTATTCCAAAAAAGATTTCAAATTGTATATAGAAAAAATATTGATTCTTTTAATTAAATTAATTTGTTGTTAATATTGTTATTATTTTGACATTTAAGCTCCTTCCAGACAATTCCCAAAAAAATATGCCTCGTTTGGAATTGAATTTGATTAAATTAACGTTATAATCAAATAAAAATATTAAATATTATTTTTAGTGAAAAAATCATTAAAAAAATAATTATAATTAACTCATAATCTAATAATATGAAATCTAATAATATGAAATCTTCTTTGGAGGAGACCGGTGAGATCTCTTGTTATGGAAATCGGCACACGGAGATTGCACCTACTCCACCGGCAAAGGAGTCTCCTCTAGAGATGCATATTTTTCCCCGGGGCCACAATTCCCCACGTCTCCATCTCCATCTCCATTCGGGGATTTTTTTGGAGGGGAAAATGGGGAAATGGGGGGAGGGGGGGAGGGGGGGATGGGGATGAAAATCATCCCCAAATTGAAATGGGGATGGAGATGGGGGGGACCCATTTTTCCATTTCCCCCAAACATATATAAATATAATTATAATATATATTTTTAATATCTTTTTTTATTCTTTAAAACTCTAAGTACATGTATACATTTACTCTTTTTACTACATTAATGGATTTCATTTTGTATTTGTAATGGAATGTTTTTTTTTAGTTTAATTTGTAATTTTAAGTTAAATGAGAAAATAGGGAACGGAGAAAAACGGAAAAACGGAAACAAAACGGAAACAAAACGGAGTAAAACGGGGAAAATGGGGAACTGAGGATGGAGATGGATATACCTCTCCCCAAAATTCCCCACCCCCATTTTCCCCAAATGGGGAAATGATGGGGGATGGGGGATGGGGGAAGAGTCTGGGAAATGGGGATCGGTCGGGAGACCTATATCCATCCTCATTCCCAAACGTACATATCTAGTCTCCTCGCATTTGATCTCCAAATTAGGTTCGATCTCCGATCTAACGCATCTACCTCCGCCACCGAAGGAGTTCTTAATTATAATTTTTTTTTGTTTGGTTTCATAATTGATCTATTCGTTTTTATTTAATGGTACGATCTATAATTGGACAATGACCTTTACTTCCTAGAATATATATAATGAACTCGGATGTCATCACCACCAACCTTGTAGTGAAGGTTTCCTTCAACTCGTTCCAAATCACAACCTAGTTGCAATGTTTTGCAAGAAAATTAACAAAATCTTCAATTCATAATGACAAACCTTGGTAGATTTGTTCATTGATCACGCACCCATATTCTGCCATTTATGTTTTTTTTAATATTTAATTTAAGTGTAGTTATTTCATTATTTTTTCTATGTTTTTTAATTTTATTTTTTATGATTTTAATTAATTATTTTATTTTATATAATTAATTATTATTTTTTCAAGACCAAAACGATCTTTCCCCTCTGCCGTTACTAACGAAGGTAGTAAACTAATTTTGACAGTTATTTTGTATGGGATAATGCTTGGTGTTGAATGATCGGTATCCAAAATACTGATCCACAAATTGAATTATTACATATGGTCTTTTTTTTGTTTATTTTTTACATTTATATCTGTGCATTCTTCACAAATTAGCTATAAGTTACAATTCAATTGGTAGGATCGGTATTTTGGATGCTGATCGACCAGCACCCGAGCTTTATTCTTTTGCATAATGGTCAATGGCAGTAGAGTTCACTAATTTTATTATAATTGCAGTTAGATTGCGTTTTTACCTAAATAATAAATTAGTATCATTAACAGCAGTTAATCATTAGAGTTGATTAGTTTTAAAAAATTATTTTGTTGTTATGGTTGTTAGAAAATTGATGAAAAATTTCTCTACTATGCACCGACTCAAGTATAGTTGAAAATGGTGTTTACCATCCTATCTATAAATCTATTGCTAAAAAGGTAAAAAGATGTGTTATTTGTTTTTTTTTTAAAAAAAAAACTAAGATGATGTGTTTGCTATTTGTTATAACAATTATATAAGAAATAAATACTTAAAATAATTGAAAATGCTGGCAGGTACATTAAAAAAATTAATTATTTTAATATTTATGTTTTTCCTTAATTGCTGAGGGAAATTGTTTTCAATAGATTAAGGGGGTTGTATTAGATTGGGATTGTTGGACAATTTTAGGTAGTTAGGATTTTATAGATTTGTAAGACTATTAGAATTATTAGGATAATTAGGATTATATTTTTAAGATTATTATGATTATATGGATTATACTTTTAGAATTCTGAAAGAGTCTTTGGACTCTATTTATAGACTATTAGGATTATCTTGATTTTATTTCAAGACTTTTTGAACTTTTATAAATATGGATTTTCAAGAGTCGATTGTAGTATTCAATTTTCTCCACACATTAACGAATACTCATACCCAATATGACACCCAATATGAATGTGTGGTTGTGATTGAACACCTTTAACTTATATATTAGTAAAACAATTATATTTTTATCCACAGTAGTCAGTACAAAAATTTGATTAGAAATTATTAGTCAATATCTGTTCTATGAAATTTAAGTTTAAAAAAACGAAGTAAAATTGTTGCACTACTCCACTCTCCAGTCTCCAACCTCCGGTCACCAATTATCCATATGTGAACCACAACTCGTCCAAACTAAAGATCTTATGGGGTATGGAAGATCTGATGAGGTATGGAAGTTGAGAAAACTGAAAATTTAATGGCGGTGTGAAGGTTGAGAAAGCTGAATATCATTTTGAGTGAGAGAGAAAAATCTAGAAAGTGTTGAGGGAGATGGCAAGACAATTTTGGATTCAAGTTATTTATAAATATCACTAAAAGTCTAGAAAATCTATTTTGTCTTAAAATCCTAAAAATCTTAATCTCAATCCAATACCACCAGACAATTTGTTGTCTCTTGAAAGTCTAGATTCAATACCACAAGACAATCTGGACTTATAAAAAAAATCTTAAAAGTCTTAAAAGTCGTGATCGAATACCACCAGACTTATCTAACTTGTTAAAAAATCTCAATCCAATACCACAAAACTTTTACTTCCCCAAATTGTCTATTAAAATCTTGAACCAATACACCCCCCCTAAATTTGATTGACGGTATCCTAACATGATGCAATCAACACATCGTCGTGCGAGAAACCAAATTACTAACGTTAAAATTGAATGGAAAAAATGGAAAAAATGGAAAAAATGTCAGCAGTAACATTTATATCAAGTGAAAGTAAATGTAGAAAAAAATGAGTAACCGTACATTAAAATTGAAAAAAGGTTTTTATTGAAAACTAACCCATTTGGGAGGCTAAGTTAATAACTAACATTTTTTTGAAAAACTTGTCAAACTAACTCTTTTGTGACAATATTGTTCTTTTTTAATTTAAAAATTACATTCCAATTGAAGGGTCTAGTGAAACACTCTAAATCCCTCTCCTATTTCAAATCGACCAAAATCTCTAATCTCTTTCAAATTTCAACAAATCAATCTCAGTAAACGTTGATATTCTCTCTCTTTGTCTCTGACTTCAATTGAATGGTTGTATTCTTTGAAGACGACGACTGCACGATGGAAGGTTGAAGACGACGACAGTGCGATGGAAGGTTGAAGTCGACGACTAAAGGATGAAAGCTTGAACACGATTGAAGGTAATGGTTCTTGAATTTTTGAATTATGAATTGTGAAGTTGAATGTTGAACCCTAATTATTTTAGGTTTGAAAAATCTATAAATTGAACTAAGAATCCCTACTTGTTGGGTCTTCAATTTTTGAAGCTTTATACTTAAGTGGTTCTTCTCTTAATTAATTTGCATTGGAGTTGTCTGTTGCCAGTAGTGTTGTAACTGGGCACTACCGAAAAAGCTCTCCTCTCAGGCTCTTTGCTACTACACTTGTTTTGTTAAGATTTTTCTTCCAAGACATTTAGTGGGTCATTATCTCTTATATCGCGATAAATCCTCCTTGAGATAGTGATTTGATTTCACTCTCTCACTACCCTGTTCAATGTTTATTCCTTCTCTTTGTATACATGTTATTGTTTTTTGTTTTCTTCTAGGTGTTGTTATTCTCTTCCATAATATAGCAGTCTTGTGCCTTCAAAATCTATATCAGTTATGCCTTAAATTACTAATTGTTTTATGCTCTTGTTGTGTTTTCATCTTCTTGGGTTCATTCATCAATCTATCTGATAAAAGTTTCCAGTTTCGCTAGGGACGAGACAAAGTTTCAGGCCTTGAGTTTTTCTCTGTTAACTTAAGGTGTTTTGGGTTCCAAAATTCAAAATTTCAAAAATGTGAGTTAGAACTAGACATGGAAGCGATTTGGTTCAAACCGGAGAACAAACCGAAACCACTCGACAAAAACCGAAACTAGAATCGATTTTTTCGATTCCTGTTCCAGAACCAGACCGAACGAAACCAAACCAAAACAGGTACCAGGGTGGTTCCGGTTCCCTTTGATAAGGAACCGCCCTGTTCGAACCGGACTAAAGCCGGCAGTTTCAGTTCTGGTTCGAACCAGGCGATTCCACCATATATATATTTTAAATTTTTTAATTAAAAAAATAACACTTTATTTATAAAAATAAAATGTTTAAAAGAGAATGGACGTTGTAGAGTGTTGGTTCATGGCATATAACCCATGTCCAAGTAGATATATATATTTTTTATATGATTTAAAATGTTATTTTTTTGAAAAAAAAAAGAACCGAACTGTCATAACCGAAACCGAAATCGGAATCAAAACCAGAACTGAAACCGAAATCGAAACCGAAACCGTCGGTTTCGAACCGGAACCGATGACATGCTAGTTAGAACTGGAGTAGTACCTATAAATTATTGACATTAAATTTGATTTTTGGTTTATTTTGGGTATTGTGTTTCTCGGTTATGGTTTGAGCAGTTTTGCCATATTAGCTCCAGTTGTTTTAGGTGTTGTGTTAGCTCCATGTGTGTCTTTCTTTTGGCTATTGCTTACTGTAAGCAGAACTTTTTTTTCGATTTTGTTGGGTTCATAGTTGGTGTAACGAATTTGAATTTATATGTAGTTTACTGGTTGGTGTATTTCCAATCTGAATGTTATTGTTGTGTTTAGTGTTTGGTGATGACAATGTTTGGGTCTTAACTAAGTTGTGTAGTTTGGAATTCTCAATTGCAGTTTGGAATGCCTAACTGTACTTTGAATTCCTAACAGAGTTAGGAATTCCAAAACAGAGTTTCATAATAGAGTTTGGAACTCCTAACCAATTTTGAAATTCTAAAGGATGTTAGGAATTCCTAACAGTTTTTGGATTTCTAGACGATGTTAGGAATTCCAAACTCTGTTTTGGAATTCTTAAGGTTGTTAGAAATTCCAAACGATGTTAGGAATTTTTAACAGCGTTTGGAATTGCAAACAGATGTTAGGAATTCCTAACAGAGTTAGGATTTTAATTTTTAACTATCATCATTGAATCGAATATGCATAAAGTTGTGCATCTAGATTGTTGTTGCGAATTCAGTTAGATCATTTGCATTTTTTTAATGGCTTTATGTTGTATTTCAGGAAAATAGATTGAGAGAAAAAGTTGATTTATTAGTAAAGGTTTTGGAACATTTCCCGATGAAGATTAATAGCACTTCGTCAACGGTTGCTATAAATCAGATTAAGAAAAAGTTGACGTAGGCACAATTGGCTTTATTCCGTACAACATGATTCGAGAAACTTTTAGGGATGTGTGAGCTGAAGTTTTTCAGGTAGTTAGTACATCATCTATTCCTTAGACAAATAAGGTCGCATAATAACTTCGAGATGTGGTTTGCAGTAGATGGGAAGACATTTCGTTTTTCTATTTAAGAATTTTATCTTATCACGGGTTTAGAGTGCAGCCCTGACCCACTGTTGCTGGTTAAGGAAAAAGGGGATGCTAGTTAAAATTTTCGGTCGTCCATGTTGAATGGTGAAGTGCGGTTTAATAACAAAACTTTAGCGGCAATATTCAAAGCTGCTTCTTCAGCTAGTGATGAAGACAAGGTGAAGCTAGCTTTACTTTATTTTTTGGAGACAATTTTGTTTGGCAAGGATCAAAAAGTCTATATTGAAGCTCATCATGTTGAACCGTTGGAAAATTTAACATTCAACAAGTACCAGTGGGGACGAAAGTATTATGAGACAACCTTGAATAGTCTTCAGAAGGATTTGAAAAAAATGGATCAAAAGTATCATATAACCTTGAAAAAGATGGTATCAGACAAGAAAAAGAAGCGTCAGGCAAATAAGGAAAAGGATAGTATCAGACAATATGTGTTGCTTTGGGTTATGCATTTCAAGTTATTATATCTAAACTGTAAACTATGCAATTACTTAATTTGTAATTTTTATATACTATTATTCGCATTATTTTTCACACAATTAGATTTGGGCGTGTGAGGCAATTCCTGCTATTGGAGTTGAGATTGCTAATAAATCTGGTACTTTGCTTCTGAGGATCGTTAATTGGATTACCCCTGGAAAGCCTGTTGTAACAAATGTTATTCAGTTGTTGGATCGAAAGAATGTAAGTTAAAAAATGAATTAAATTTCAAAAATAATTTCAAACACATACTAACCCATACTACTATTCATTTAATATAGACTTAAGTTTTTTTTTTAAATGTTGAATTGAAGTCTCCTATACATACACGCAGGGATTCAAGCCAAAAAATTACAAAAATTCAAACCATTTCCTCAAATGTCGTAGTCCGAGTTTGAAAAAATTCGACTCATGGTTAGAAGAAGACGATTCTGAAGATGAGAGGTATATTATTTTCTTAATTCTGTTATATCAACCCAATACATAGCTACTGAGCTCCACTTTGTGCGCCTATTATTGATTTAATCAGTATTTCAGCAAAAATGAGGTACACTTACCACTGTGTTTGGCTAATCAGGCTTGGTTCAAAACCCTCTATACGCCTGACAAATGGTTGAATGACTAGGTTTGTATTACATTACAGTTTAACATAAGGTTTTTTTTTTTGCTATGCCCTAAGTAAGAATCTTTTTTTTTTCTACATCATCATATAGATTCTGCATTGTAATGGATTCGTAAAGCGAAATTTGAATCTCCCACCGCTAAAATAGAGGTGTGCACCACGACGGATGTACTTTTCCAGGTAAAAATACTTGTGTTCCTTCACTTTATGTTTGTTGTTCGGAGAAAAAACGGAGTTGCATAGTCTATTAGTTGTTTCACTGATATCACTATATATTTAGTTGTTTTCACTTATATCACTGCCTATTTAGTTGTTTCACCGATATCACTGCCTATTTAGTTGCCACTGATATCAATGTTTGTGTAGTTTCACTGATATCAATTTTTTCTATATTGTTTCTAAAATAGCAACACTTAGACGAAAGGTTTCAACGGTTTACTAAACAAGAAGGATTGTGGTTCGAAGATGACAAATTATTTGAGTACGCTATTGGTGTATCGCCACGCTTAGCAAATCCTTGGATATGAGTTGATAAAGTAAGTTTATCGTTGTTTGAATGCTTTTAGTAAATAGTAAGTTTATCATTGTTTTTACAAATGTGTTGATGTTACAGGTGTATCTCCCTTTGAATTATGAGAGCAACCATTGGATCCTAGCTGAAATCGACTTCATTGCTGGGAAGGTTATGGTGTACAACTCTGATACAAACTACATAGGAGATAAGAAATTCAAAATATTCATGGAACCATTATCTACTCTGCTCCATCTATTGCTTCAGAAGATTGATTTTTACTCTAAAAGTCCGGACATTGTCCACAGTGGAGATATGACACCTTGGTGTGTGGAGCGTTGTTAGCTTGTGCCGCAACAGAAAATATGTTATTGCGGACTTTTTGTCATCAATTTTTTAGAGCATTTGATACATTGTGAATCTATCGACTTGGTCCAAGCCGAAAAAGTCAAGTATTTCAAAACATATTTGTGTTTAAATCTTTGACGATCTAGAATCGCCTTGTGAAAAAATATTGTATTGTAGATGCTAGAACAACATTATCTCTCTTGCTCTCTAATTTTTATGTTAACAACATTAGCCCTGTTAGAACAAAATATTGTATTGTAGATGTGTTGTCATAGGAAATATTGGATTAAATTGTTACCAAACTGCTGCATGAACTGGAGGTAAAATCGCACGGCGGATGCTGAAAAGGGGTTTGGTATATTTTAAAAAAATTACCTTTAAAAGAATGAACCTTAACCCTTGATTAATTAACATATAATAAAGTATCGTACATTTTTCTCGTCACGATTGAAGTTTCGCCGAATTGAATCCTCAAGATCTTCCAATCCAAGCACGAACGTGAATCACCTAGGAGTGTAGGCTCCCTTTCTTTAAATTGTATACCTGAGGATGGAAACAAACAAAATCTTTTTCTTTTTTTAGTCACAATAATCCTCCTAGAGAAAACCCAATAACATTTGGTCACATGTGAATTTTTAATCTATTTGATTGAAACTCGTGTGAACCAGATTCAATTTTTGTACACAAAACCCTTTTAATGTAAAGGATACTAGTGCACTATCGAAAACAAAAACGTTTCCTTTTTTCTCTGTGCTTGACCGAATTCTACATACACCTATCTTAGAGTTGGCCAAATTTATCTAGAGCAAGAACCGAATTTTCTTCACTCAAAATTCTAAGGTTCTAAAACCTCTTTTGGCTGAAATCTCTCTTGGATTTCTTATGGCTTGGCCGAATTTTACATAGCCATATATATAGGTGTCCAAATCCTCTCCTAAGGAGAATTTTGGTGGGCAAAAATCCTCTCTTTAGGTGGATTTACTTGGTGGCCAAGAATCCTTACTCAAAGAAGAATTCTTTTCCACACCATGCCTCTTATTCCAACTCAATAGTGTATTTATCCAATAACCAATTATTGAATATAAATTAAATTGTGATTTTATCAAAAATTTCCTAATTTTACCAATAGTCAATTAGAGTTTTGATAGATATCAAATACTTTCTAATTTGACTAGATAAATAAATTCCTTTTATTTATCTACTTATCAAAAAAAAATTTGATACGTATTATACTACCAATAAGAGTATGACACTAGGAGACCTTCTCCTACTAAAAAAATGATTTTATCTTTTAATTAAATAATTAATAGAATATATTATGCTATTTTATAAGCCCTAGCCACCCAAGCCTATACATGAGCCAAATATTGTTTTTTTTTCCATTTTATTAAATCCATTAGACTTTAATAAAAAAGTCCACATATGAACTAGACCCATTCTTACAAAAAAAAAAAAACAAGTTCACATACCTTAAATTAATACATTAATATTATTTAAACAGTCCATTTAATTAAATGTCCAGATTATATTCTTAATGTATTGATAGAATAATAATCGCATCCCTTTAGGGCCGCCCAAGGATTTCCACATCCTTGGCCGTCCATTCCAAGTATCTTGAAGAGTTTCTGCATGTCTTAATCACACATGGCCGCACCTCTCCAAAACTTTTGGATTCTGAAATCCAAAACAATTATAGATGAACCCATAAATTGGCTCGGTAGAATATATCAAGTGATCCATGCAAGTTCGTGTAAATTGGGGATCTTAGCGGGCTATCTAAATTTAAGCTCTAATAGACATAACCTAATCACAATCAACAAATGATTCACTTTGGTATTATCTATTGATTTTAATTCATTCCATCAAAGAACTAAAATTGAACTCTTAAATAAATATAGAATAAGTTAATGTTCCTCATTCGTACCCTAGACAATCTCAATGGAGATAGTGTATCATCGTGAAGAGTACCAGTAATCACTAAGAGCTCATAGACCGCCTATAACTCTCCTAGTTATCATAGTTACTCATATGACCACATTTTAAATTTGGATATTTTGATTTGTCCATAAGCCATATTTCAATAGACACTATTGAAAACTTAATGTTAAGATTTAATATTCAATCCCTCAAAGCATCCATATGATGATATTCTACTCACATTTAATAAATGGAGGCACGATGTGCATATCTATCAGTGAAGTCCTCTATCGATTAACAAATGAATACTACCAAACTATCGAGGATAGATTATACTATATAATTGTATACATTGATAGCCCAACTGATAACACTTGCAACCATAAGTCCATCATTTATCTCAGGATTTAGATAAACTCTTCGATCGTCTTCAAGTGAAAACTTTTATCCATTGACGGTTCTAGATAAAATATTTCATTGTGATCCTATTCAATGCACCTATTGCACTAGATCTTTTTGCCCAAAGACACCACACTTTGATGATTTTAGACTCATCATAACACATTTGATCCCACTCAAATACTAGCAAAATAATCTACAACTTTAACAAGGTAAAGAAGCCCAACATTTATCTTAAGTTGTGAATACTGTTCAAGACTAACTAAAGAATTGTGTCTACCTCATACATATCCAGATGTATGAACAATTCTTCATTTCTCATAGTCTTTTGACCTTATGATTATTTACTTTTGACAATTATAATAATTAAACTATAAATGCTATCAGATTTGTTAAACTAGAAATCACTTTATTAATATAAAAAGATTGTCAAATACATTATTAGATTCTTGCTATTGAGCATAATCCCAACATGAACAAATTGTTTCTTTTGTTGAATGTAACAAACTGTTGCAGATTTTTGTATGATGAATGGGATTTGTGCAATCTTTAACAATGTTCACTAGCAAAATGCTTAAGCATATCTTCATGTAAATTGCAAAAGTGCATAATCTGATATTTCATCATCATTTTATCACTTGTATTGTTTGTTAATGAGACTTCTTGTGGGCAGTGATGAACTATATTGGTGGTTTCAATTGTTGTTGTTGTTGGCAGTCAACTATTTAGACATGAAAATAACTATTTACCAACACTTTGTACCAAGCAATTCGTTAACATTTACCAACACAAATGTACCAACCAACACTCTAGTTAACATTACACAACACTGTTAACATTACACAGCTTTCATGAAATCCGTTAACATTACATATAAGATGTACCAAACAAATGTAATAATGTACCAAGCAATACAGTCAACATTACACAAAACTTTCAACAAATATAGACAAAATGTAGCAACACTTCTAACATAACACACTTTCAACATTGTTTTGAATATTACATAAACAACATATCATGTCATCCAGGTACCTACAAATAAACACACAACATTAATAGATAAAAAATGACAGAACATTAAAAAAAATAGTTACTCATTTAACAAAATCAAATAGCAACACTCAACAACATATTCATTAAACATGTTTATTATACCTCATGGATTTCCACTTTGATCGGACAAAGGAAATGGTGTATTACATTTCTGCATATTGTGTCATAATCCTCCACATCTACCATACTTCCGGTGGACAATTTCTTTACCTTGAGATGGTATATGTTTCGTTAGCGTATATCCGCTAGGTTTGCAACCTTTTGGTGGTAGAACAACAAGACTTTGTACATCATCAAGAACATCCCACTCTTGTATAGGACCAACGGGGTAAATGGAACTAGCATAAGCTGTAGTCAATGTTTTCTTGCAGTAATAACGGGAGCAATAGTCATAACATGAGATACGATTATGGTTACAAGCAGCAAGTGCATGTCTACAAAGGAGTTAGTCCAACTGAAATTTTCAGCAAGTACAAGTCTTATCAATTAAGCTAACAAACCCATTTAAGTATCCGTCAACCACATGGTGTTTGTATAGATTGATAGGATGCACACAGTAACAACGTGATTTATTACTCCTACAACGTAGCCTTTTTTTAGCCCGCTTTGTCATTGGAGTACTCATTTTTACAGCAGCTTCATGTCTTTCCCAAAACCACTGTTATCAACGTATATGTTCAACTAATTTTGTGACCGGCAGATCTTGTGCGTCCTTCAAAATGCCATTCAAACACTTTGCAATGTTCATTGTTATTATACAATATCTTCTTCTGTCAAAGTGATTTCTATCTCACTTTCTAGGATCGACCTCAATCAAATATTGTGCATCCTCGTATCTATACCCCTTATTTGACCCATAATCTGATTAAACTCAACCACCTGATAAGCTTTTGAACACTTGCAAAATATATCATGGACTTCAAGATCTCCAAAGCATGCCTTCATGTTTTGACCAAGGTGATACATACATATACCATGCAATGAATTAGGGAACTCTCATGCTGCTGCTTTCACAATGCTAGGGTTTCGGTCCGAGATAAATACAAGATCATTCATTTCACCAATCAACCCATGCAACTTTGTGAAAAACCAATGCCATGATTGGTCATTTTTGAATCACCAATTCCAAAAGCCAATGGGTAGACTTGGTTAATTCCATCCAAACTTGTTGTAATAAATAGGGTAGCCTGATGCTTGCATTTCAAGAAAGTTCTATCAACAGCTACCACATGATGAATAAAATATTTAAAACATTTAATGGAAGCTCCTAATGTAATGAAAAAAAATACTTGAATCGATTTACAATGACAGTTTTAAAAAATGTGACTGTCCCTAGATTTTTCCTTTTAAACATATGACTATATAAAGAAAGAATGCTAAATGAGTCATCTGGTGAACCCCTAGATAAACCCAATGCGACCACTCTATCCCTCCATGCTTTTTTATAACTATAAGTCATTCCACACTTCTTTTTCATATCTTCAATTTTGTTGTTCGGTCTGTAAGACTGAAGTTCCCTCAAAATTTGATTTTATACAATGTCTAATCAATTTGCTATCAAAGTGGAGGGCATCAAGATAGCATATGTGCTCGGGCTAGTATTTTTGAACACTAAATGATTCACAATCCTTCAGCTTTGTTGCACGAACACTCTATTTACAATCTTTAATTCTGTATGTCAAAACCATCAAAGCCTTGGTGGACTTGTTCATTTTGAACTGAAAATGATTAGCAATAGCCAACAAACTAATCTCCATATGTAACTCTTCCTTACTAGGAAATAAATCACCAATCTTAACTTCCTTAACATTGTTGACTACACTCTCCAACGATGTATAACTTCTATGTATTATTGATAATTTGGTCCCAATTCCCTAGGAACTCGACACCTTTGATCTTGTTGAGGGTACCTCTAAGTTTGATGACCGAATACCTTCCATTTCAACTTAATTGTCCACCTAATAGAAAATGCATCAGCATTTTCAAAGTCATTTGGGCATAATACACTTTCATATATATTATCAAGATTAACTCCATTGGCATTATCCGATTCAAAAGCATTAGCAATGTCTTCGTTGACACGTTCATTGTCAAGACCTTGTGTGTTTGGAATTATTCATGTTTTTCATTCTGTTGTGACACATAATGAGGTTCTTGTATTCACAACGGAATCTTCACACAAGAATATTTGCACATCATGATCATTTACAACTTCAAGCGGTGTTAAAACCTTGGGTGATTTAAACATGAACTTTATTTTGATGGATGACTCATTTGGATTGACATTAACAAGACAATATATGATGTCATGTAATGCTTCATACGAGGTTTCCCTCAAAACTGAAATTACTCTTGACTTTCCAGATTGATACTTGAACTTCTCACCATTTTAACTCAATTCTCCATCGTATAAAACAACAAACCGAACTTTATCCATGCAACCCATATTTCAAATGAATAAGAAATTAATGATTAAATTCCTAAACAAATATTCTAAACTCATGGTACTACTAATTTACAAAACATTCTAAATTCAAACAATGTTTAACCTGGATGCCGCTAGAAATTATCAATGCAGTTAGAAACCCTAACTATGTTAGGAATTCCCAACTCCGTTAGGAATTCCCAACTCCGTTAGGAATTCATAATAAAGTTTGGAATTCCTAACAGTGTTTAGAATTCCTAACAACGTTTTAATTCCCTATCTCCGTTAGGAAATACAAACGATGTTTGGAATTCCCATCTCCGTTAGGAATTCCTAATAAAGTTTGGAATTCCTAACAGTGTTTAGAATTTCTAACAATGTTTATAATTCCCTATCTCCGTTAGGAAATACAAACGATATTTGGAATTCCCATCTCCGTTAGGAAATCTAAACGCTGTTTGAAATTCTCATAACTCAGTTGAGAAATTCAAACACTGTTGAGAAAATAGTGATGTACACATTTTCAAAAAAAAAACTATCAATTGTCTAGATTCAATACAACAATGGAAAATTAACCACAACAACATCAAATTCAAACAAGACTCATTCTCTATTATATTCATGTTCACAAAAATAAACAACCCTAATGCACAAATTAAACTAAATATGAGATTTAAACAACAAATAAACTTGAAATTTATGTATAAAATTTAAATTGATCATCACAACATCTAATTCACACAAGACACATGCTCTATTACATTCATGTCAACTATTTTTACAAAAATAAACAACCCTAATGCACAAATTAAGCTAAATAAGAGATTCAAACAATAAAGAAACTTTAAATTTATGTATAAATTTAAAAGGGTTCGAAAATTTACTAACACCTTTTTGGAGGGCTTTTGTGCAAATATCACCACATTAATAATTTATGTTTAAAAGACATCAATTAACGTATGGAGACGAAAATACCCCAAAATTGACTTTGTCGTTGTTAACCTGAGAGAGAAAAGTAGAGAGAGAAAAAATGACCTAGATTTCAATCATTTTGGTTGTTGATTAATTGAATGAAATGTTAGATTAAGTTTTATTTGTGGATCTGAGAATGATTATGGGTTAGGTTAGGGTTTTGGATTTGTTGAACAGTTGTTGAGGAAGATGATATTCTGTGTGTCCGAGTTTTTTATTGATGAACCCGAGCATTTTTTTCCTTGTTTATGCTTTTATTTTTGAAATTAGTTTGAGTTCATTCGAGCTTTTATTTTACACGTTCGAGAGGATTGAAATAAAATTCAAGCTTTTTTTATTTCGAGATTTTGACATACAATCGAGCTTTTATATAGAAGTTTCGAGCTTTTATAAAAGCTCCGAGCTTTTATAAAGAGGCTCCGAGCTTTTATAAACGCTCCGAGATTTTATAAAGAGGCTCCGATATTTTATAAAAGCTCCGAGCTTTTATAAAGAAGCTCCGAGCTTTTATAAAAGCTACGAGCTTTTATAAAGAAGCTCCGAGCTTTTATTTGACTGTTCGAGCTTTTGTATAAAAGCTTCGAAGTTTTATATAAAAGATCCGAGATTATTTTCAATGCCCGAGCTTTTTTTGTTAAAGCTCCGACCCTCGAATGTGTCTATGTATCCCCACTAAACTAATTATCCAATAAAGATGTGTTGCTAATGTTATGATGTTTGACTTCCATTGGAGGTCTGTTAAACAGACCTATATGAAGAAGATGAAAGAATAAAATCTTTGAAAATTTCAAAGTAAGAGCTTATTGAAGTACAAAGATAATTTTTAAGGGCATTTTGGGCAGTTCACCATAATAGGTGTCTTTTAAACATAAGTTATTAAACTGGTGACATCATCACAACACAAGAAAGAAAATGTGACAATCCTCACCATTTCCACAACTTAAAATTGACCATAACAATATCAAATTCACACAAGACCCATGTTTTATTAAGTAAATGTAAACTATTTTGACCAAAAGAATACACATTCAATTAAATTGGAGATTGAAGATGAGTATAAAGTATAAAAGTTTTAAAAAAAAAAAACTTACATCAAAGTTTGGTAGAGAATGAAAATTCGAAAAATGAAGGAAAAGAGAACAAAAGAAAAAAATGGAGAGGAGAATGAGAGAATACTGAGTTTTGTGTTGTGTGTTGTGTGTTGTGGTGGATAGGTGGAAATAAGAGGAAAATAATAAGAATAATAGGTATAAAATGGATAGGTAAAGTTGAATAGAAAAAGTTAGTAAATAAGGATATAATTGTATTTACGTATCTAAAAAGAGTTAGTTTTATAAATTTTTTAAAAAGTGGTTATTTATTAACTTGAACTTCTCAAATGGATTTCTTTTTTAAGAAAACCCTTTAAAATAAAAACTAATATACCAACTCAAGCGACCCATGTGCTTCAGTTATATATATATATATATATATATAACTTTTTCCCTCAATCCGTTTGGCAGCATTGATATATTTAAAATTAGTGTACACAGAAGAGAAAATAACTTTATATACATTGTATTTTTTCTTAATTTTTAGAACGATATGGTCATACATAATGAAATGGTACGTCCTCCAATTTTGAAAGTAGAAAGAGCCGTGATCAAGTAATGTTGAGCACAATATATCTTAATTTGTTTTTAGGTGAGAGGAATACTCCAACGCTATTAGTATTTCAATCTCTGAAAGCTTATACCGTTCTATATAATTAATTATACGTAGATAACCATACCTATTTTCTAAAAAAAGTTGCTATAAAAATGGTTTTTTTCATGTTTACAGGATCTTTAATCCTACAAATAACAACACTGTTTTTATGAGTTAGTTTAGAACTACCAAGAACATATATACAAAAAGCGTTAATTTTTTTTAATTAATATATTTTGTTTTTATTATGTTTATTAAATTATCCAAAATCCAATCTTTCAAACGCGACAACCTAAACCTTATATTCACAGCCCCTAAAAAGTTAAAAATTAAATAACTGAGACTGTTTATTTTTCTAATATATATGTTTTTCAATCTAAGTAAGTGGAAATAGCGAGATATATCACATTTTTTTTACGTGTGCGAAAGTGATATCACCGCTTTAATAACTTAAATTTAAAAGACACCTATTATGATAAACTAACCAAATTGTCTTTAAATAATCTATTTTTTAATTTCATTGTGCTTCCATCTACACTTTGAAAACGATAACTCCTCTCTCTCCAAAAAACTTGTCTCTCTCCAGATTCTGCATAATAAGATAACCTATATTGTGATCTTCGTTTATATATTTTCATATATTTCTGTGTGGTTTAACAACGTATACATTCGTTATGATTTATTATTCAATCTTTGTATGAATATGTATGAACATTTTATTTTTCAAAGGATCTAGTATTTTATTTTTGAAAATAATGTTTAGTTAAATCGAGTATATTTGTAGTCAAATCAAACCCTTTTTTAATATGACCGAGCTTATTTTTTAAAGAATCGAGTATATTTTTAAAAGAATTGAAAGAATTGAGCATTTGTCAAAGGATCAATAAATTTTCAAAGGATCGAGAATTTTTTTCAAATGATCGATAATATTTTTTAAAGGATCGAGAACGTTTTTTAAAGGATCGAGATTTTTTTCAAAGGATCGAATCGAGAATATTTTTCAAATGATCGAATCGAGAATATTTTTCAAAGGATCAAGAATATTTTTCAAAGGATCCAGATTTTTTTCAAAGGATCCAGATTTTTTTCAAAGGATCCAGATTTTTTTTTTTAAAGGATCGAGAATTTTTGTCAAATGATTGAAATTTTTTTCAAAGGATTGAGAATATTTTCAAAGTATCAAGATTTTTTTCAAAGGATCGAGAATTGTTTTTAGAAAATTAGGTTTAGTTAAATCGAGTATATTTGTAGTAAATTCGAGCATATATTAGGAAGAATCGAGATTTTTTTTTCAAAGAATCAAGTATATTTTTCAAAGGATCGAGAATATTTTTTTTGAAGTACTGACAAAAAAAAAAAAAACTCCAAGGCCGCTGCCCCCTGCCCCCTGCCCCCTCGAGCTGACCGGGCAGCTCGACCACCGCGAGCTCGGCGGGGAGCTCGACCCCCGAATACGTATGCGTAGCGCCTGAGTTTCAACGAAACTTTCTCTTTCTATTTCATAACTCACCGTAAAAAAATGGATGAAAGATTCTAATGGAACAACTATTTGGGGTATTTTTGTCTGTTCACCATAATAAATGCCTTTTAAACATAAATTATTAAAGCAGTGACAGTGTTGAAACGTCACCTTCAAAAAGTGCTATTTATTTTTTGAACTCTCTAAGTAATCAGGCGTGAGAAAATAAGTTTGGTGAAGCAAAAGCCAAATAATTAAACAGAAAGTGCATATTGAATCTTTTTTTTGTGTGGTCTTTTCATATGTTTTAAAGTAGGAAAACTATTTTATGCATGCAGTAATATAAATATTAGTACATATTGTAAAAATTTAATCAACAATTATCCAGAGATAGCTATACCTTTCGATCCGTAGGCAGCAGACAATTTTTAAATGACGTAACCTATTCACAAAATTAGACAACAATCGTATAAATATGAACATGTTAAAAAAGGGAAAAAAGTAACAGAAAAAAAAAAGAACGTACCTCTTGAGTCTTGATGAAACATGTTGAATATGATAACGTACCTCATGAATATATAGGATATCAATAGCTCTCTCTATATATATAAATCCATAACAGGCTGATTATAACGATGGGGATGAGATAGTGCAGCAAGATTCGATGAAGTTGTAAGTGCTCGTTTGGTTGAGTTTTCTACTGGTTCAAAAGGTTTACGAGCGTCTTTTTGTATTTTTTTAAATTGTTTGGTTGGATTTTTAAGAATATCTATTTTTAATTGAATAGAGACCAGTAGAGTTTAAACCTCTACTAGGTAAAAGCTCATGGAGGTACTTCTTTAAATAGACGTTAAAAAAAAAATCTATCAACTAAACATTTATATATTAAAAAAAAATCTATTTCTAATAGATCTACTACAAGTCTACAAGTAGATCTTTTACCAATAAAGTTTTTTCAAAAACCCAACCAAACAAGCTCTAACAAATGAATGGATTGGAAATATAGTAATTACAGCACATACAAATACAAATAATAATTAACTCATCCAATTATTATCCTATCTCTTCTATTACTTGTTTCTGTCCCCGATTCATCGGATATTGTTTACTTTGTGAACTCTAAAAGTATACCGGATACATTTATTAGCAAATCATATCAATCTTTAAACTCATAAATCTAATCAAATTAATTTAAGTCAAATATTAATGAATATCAAACTAATATTCATTGAATTTTGTTGACTTTATTAACTCCAAAAATTGAGACTATTATATATATTAGAAATTGGAAATATACTATTATTATTATTATATTTTTAAAAAATTAATATTATTGTTATTATATATATGCACTACAAAAAAAATGACTTTTTACCGCAGACAAAGTCGTGGCAAAATCCATAACAAAAAGGCTTTTACTACAGATTTGCTACGGATTTTGAGTGTTGCAAATAGAGCTGGCAAAATTGACCCGTAACCCGCCAACCCGACACGAACCCGAGGTCAATAAACGGGTTGGGTTGGCTTCTAAACGGGTTCGGGTTGTAATCGGGTCAACCCGTGTAACCCGTTTACTATACGGGTCGTGTCGGGTTTGGATTCACGGGTTCGCGGGTGACCCGTATAACCCGTACAGTTTTACAGATAGATTTTTAATTATTATTGTTATAGGGGTTAAAAATAAATTTTAACATACTATATAAACATTCTTTTAATACAAACCCTAACCCTATCACTTGCTTAGTTTCTCACTTGCTCATTGCCCTCAACGGCTCAACCTCTCAGCCGTTCAGCACTCAGCGTCTCAGCCCCGTCGTCAACTTGTCATCGTCTCCCACGTCCGTCGTCATCCTCCCTTACCTGTCAATCTGTCATCGTCATCGTCGTCGTCATCCCTCACCTGTGGTCGTCGTCGTCGTCGTCGTTCCTCACCTGTCGTCGTCGTCGTCGTCGTCATCGTCCCTCACCTGTCGTCGTCATCGTCCCTCACCTGTCGTCGTCATCGTCGTCATCGTCGTCCTCACCTGTCATCGTCCCTCACCTGCCAGCGACGATCTATCACTCGCATTCTATCACTCTCTGACGGTGACAGATCGCCAACGACAGATCGCCAACGATAGATCGCCAGTCACCTTACGTCGTCGTCGTCGGAAGTCAGAGCTGCTTGGTTGGTCGTCGTCCGTCACCTGTCGACAGGCTGTCGTCTCCCTCACCGGCTACTGAGATTTTCAAGCGGTAATTCCAAATTTCCAATATTCCAAATGACATTTATTTTATATTTTTATGGAATTTTTTAGGGTTTGAAACGAAATCGAAATGTTGTTTGAATCTGTAATTGTTTTTGTGTTTGTGGGTTTGGACTGTTCGTATATGATATTTGTTTTTGTTTTTGAATATGGAATTTTGTAGGCAGACCTGCAAGGGTCTCAGTTGTTTGATTGTTGTTTGAATGTGGAATTGTTTTTGTGTTTGTGGGTTTGGACTGTTCGTATATGATATTTGTTTTTGTTTTTGAATATGGAATTTTGTAGGCAGACCTGCAAGGGTCTCAGTTGTTTGAATGTGGAATTGTTTTTGTGTTTGTGGGTTTGGACTGTTTGTTTGTTAAATGTGAAGGCAGTAAGGCAGATATATATAAATAGATGAAGCATAGTGTTTGTTTGAATCTGAAATTGTTTTTATGTTTGTGGGTTTGGACTGTTTGAATATGGCATTTCTTTTTGTTTTTGAATCTGGAATTTTTTAGGCAGACCTGCAAGAGTCTCAGTTGTTTGAATGTTGTTTGAATCTGTAATTGTTTTTGTGTTTGTGGGTTCGAACTGTTTGAATATGGCATTTTTTTTTGTTTTTGAATATGGAATTATGGCTTGGTAAGTCTTGGTAAGTCTTGAATTGTATTGAATTTATAATTTTATATGTTGTTTTACAGCAAAATCTATGGATTCAAGTTCAAACAATGACGTTAGTCCAAGTTTGGGAGAGGAAGAGGAAGGTAATGACACTATGCAGCCAGTGGAGGCAAATAGCAGGTCTAATACCCCGACTGGGAGTGGTCAAGATCGAAAAAGAAAGCGCACTTCCGCTGTGTGGTCTTCGTTTGTGATTGTAGGAAAAAATACACAGGGAAAAGAACATTGTAAGTGCAAATATTGTGGAAAGCAATACATTTGTGAAGGCACTCATGGTACAGGTAACATGAAACGTCATATAGAGTTTCAATGTCCTAAGATAATGATGCATGACCCTCGTCAAATGTTATTGAAAAATAATAAGTCTGCCAACATGACAGTTTCCAATCCAAAAAGTCAAAATGAATTTAGAACAATAGTAGCTGAAACTATTGTTTTGCATGATTTGCCTTTTTCATTTGTTGAGTGGTCGGGTGTTAGAAAAATGATTGGATATTGCACAGATGAGTTCCATATGGTGTCTAGGAATACCGCGAAAGCGGATGTATTGAGCTTGTATTGTATTGAAAAAACTAAAGTCAAGACATTGCTAGAAGAAGCTCCTGGTAGAATATGTCTAACATCTGATTTATGGACTTCCATAGCCACGGATGGTTACATGTGTCTCACAGCACATTTTATTGATAAAAATTGGGTTCTTCAAAAAAAAGTATTGAGCTTTTGCTTTATGCCACCTCCACATGATGGGGTTTCTTTAGCGGATAAAATTAAGACATTGTTGTGTGAGTGAAAAATTGAGAACAGAATTTTTTCGATTACTTTGGACAATGCTTCATCCAATAATTCATTAGTGCATAATTTGAAAAGTCATTTGAACATAAACAAAGCACTTTTATGTGATGGAGAATTCTTGCATATTCGTTGTTGTGCTCATATCATTAATTTGATTGTTCAAGATGGATTAAAGGAAATAGATGGTGTTGTCCATAAGGTTCGTGAGAGTGTGAAATATGCGAGAGCTTCGCAAACTAGAAAGCAAAAGTTTTTAGAGTGTATCAAACGAGTTCATTTAGATTCTAAAAGGGGTTTAAGACAAGATGTTCCTACTAGATGGAATTCCACTTACCTTATGCTTGATAGTGCTATTTATTATCGACTTGCTTGGACTGCATTAGAGTTGGCTGATAGTAATTACAAGCATTGCCCTTCTGAAAGTGAGTGGGGAAATGTTGAGAAACTTTGCAAGTTTTTGCGTCATTTTTATGACACTACTAATCTTTTTTCGGGAACAAAATATCCCACTTCAAATTTGTACATGCCTAAGGTGTTTATCACTTATTTGACTTTGATGCAAAACTTGGCAAGTGATGATCCGTTCTTTAAAGCGATGTCAAATCAAATGTATACCAAGTTCAATAAGTATTGGTTTGATTTTTCCACTATTTTAGCAATAGCTATTATTTTGGATCCTCGTTACAAAATGGAGTTTGTGATGTTTGTTTATGAGAGATTGTATGGTGCCGAATCAAAGCAATTGGAAGAAGTTAAGGGGAAATTGTTTGCTTTGTTTAATGAGTATGTGACTAGCTCGACTGGACGATCTACCATTAGGCCATCTCCACAATCTTATCCTAGTACTTCTAGTGGACGACAAAGAGTAGATGACCTTGATCTTGTTTTACTGGTAATAAATTCTTTGTTTATTTAATCGATATTTGTTTATAGTAATAACTTTTTTGCTTTAATATTTTAATTACACATGTGTAGGACTTTGATAATATTATCAATGGTGATATTGTTGACATTCAAAGAACACAATTAGATTTGTATTTGGAGGAGAGAAGACTTGAAAGATCAATTGATTTAAACATTTTAGACTTTTGGAAGGGCAATGAACCTCGTTATCCTGAACTTGCTGCCATGGCTCGTGATGTTTTAAGCGTTCCAATATCTACAGTGGCATCTGAATCAGCATTTAGCATGGGTGGTCGGGTTCTTGATCAATTCCGGAGTTCACTTCTTCCGAATGTAGCAGAAGCCTTAGTTTGCAGTCGTGATTGGATACTTGGAAATGGAGGTAATGATTTTACCGTGACTTTGATAACTGTATTGTTGATTTCACTTTTAATAATTGATATTTTTATTTAATTTTATATCACCTAATCATTATTGTAGAGAGTGCAATTTTGAAATGTGAAGAAATTACTAAAGACTTGTGGGAAATGGAGGATGACAGTACTCCTGCTAGTACTCAAACAATGCACGACCAAAGTTCAATTCAAGGCTATTAAATACATATCCTGATCCATCAATTTCTTTGGACAACAATTTGGACCAATTTGTGATTATGGATGACTGTATGAATTATTTATGGATTATTTATGGATTCATTTTTTTTTTAACTTTGTAAGGATTATGGATAAGTGGATAACTATATTTGTCTTTCGGGATGACTGTATTTAATTTTATATTTGTTGTATTATTTAATGATATTAGATTGGATTTGATTGGATTTGATTATTAAAACTTATTACTCTATAAGGTAATAAGGTTTGATATATTTGTGTTAGATTAATATGATTTTTTTTTTAAATGTTAGGTAAATGTGTTAAACGGGTTCGGGTTAAACGGGTCACACGGGTCAAACCCGACCCAGTAAGACTCGATTAGATTATTAAACGTGTCACGGGTCAACCCGTTTAACCCGTGTATTTATTCGTGTCGTGTTGGGTTTCAGACGGTTAACCCGTTTAATTAAACGGGTCGTGTCGGGTTGATAGTTAATTCTATTCGGGTCGTGTCGGGTTGATGTCAACCCGACCCATGAACCCGAATTGCCAGCCCTAGTTGCAAATCCGGTCATGGTAAATTTTATTAACACAGATGTAGCTGTGATAAAAGGTGTTTTTGCCGCAGTAATTTACCCACGGCAAAAACCTTTTTAAATTTATGGCAGCAACCATCCGCGGCAAAAACTGCTTGTAAATTTTTATGCTATTTAAAAAAAAAATTGCAAGATAATAAAATAGAAAAGTAAAAACATCTAATAAAATAAAATATCGGAATCATGAAACTGTTTCTTTTTTTTTTTCCTTTTATTTCCACTCAACAAAATTGCATTACATATTTAATCTTTACAAGTATTCTTCCTCTTTCTATAACAATAAATAAACCCAAATTATTCTTTTAAAAAAAGTCTAAACTACAAATGAAGTGAACACAATTACATATCACAATAATGTCCCAAACACTCTAAATCTTCAACCTTCTACTTCTAATTCTTCAAACTTTTACAGCCACCATTCTTCATCACTCCATTCATAATCTGTAAAATTACAAATGAACTTGAAAAATAATTCAATATATGCAATCATCAATATAATTACAAACACAAATCAATGCCACTAAAGTATAATAACTCCTAATTAATTAATATCAAACGAAACAAGCATGCTTTATGTATATTACACTACATAAAATTATTCACTAATGCACATTGTGGAGGATTAAATCAAATAAGTCAATTTTACATGTATAAAATAACTTAAATGGTATACTTCTAATCTTCTTAATTTATATGAAATGAAGTGAATTAAATTTTGATCTCCTCTCCAATCCACCCCCTCTCTGGTTTTCCTCTAGTTTCCTCTCATCTCATTTCTTCTATAGTTTCCCCTATTTCCTCTATATTCATGTCTTCCAAACCCTAATTTTCTATTGAGTTATTTTTATGATATTTTTCCAACTTCAAAAGATTTGTAGGATTTTATTATATCTGAAAGTGAACAGTCGGTCGATTAATTATGACTGTAAGAGAGTTATTTAAGTTTTCTAATTTCTCAAAAACTTAAATAACAATTGAATACCTTATTGCAGTAGTTAAATAAAAGTATAATACCTGCAGTGCTACTACTTCTACATGAAAACCACCTCTGTGCTATTTAAAAGCTTTTGATTGAGGAAAAAAAAACAAATAGAATGAGCAACCTTGTAAAAAACATCAAATACAACTTTTATGTAAATCTCAATAGCTAGATGAAGATCGTGGTTAACAGTTAACACTACATCAAAACAAGTGTGAATAATGTATATTCTATACAATTCATATTAGAATGGTTAAATTCTGTTTTATAATTTTATCAAGAATCAACATTGTATATTCTACACAGAAAAAAGAAATTTAATTTTAGAAACAGACATAATTAAAACTCACTGGATTTATTCTGACCCTGGCGCGACCAATACAAGGTCAAGTAATGCTCAAACTTCATGTCAATCAACAACTTTGAACGAGTAGATCCCCACAATTTACACTACTGCACAGAATTTAGAATGCAATGATAAAGGGTGTTTACAAAATTTAAATCACCATTTCATAGCTTTCAAGTTCTCTCTCTTTGAGTCAATTGTCTATGAGTCATTTTATCAAACACTTTGTTCTTAAAAAAAAACACTCACAAAGACACAAACCAACGTATATATTAGAGAGGCAGAGAAAGAGCAAGCAAAAAGCTAATTACACTTACTTATCAATCTCAAACAAGCTAAAACCTACACAACCCCATTATGATATCATTATGAATAAACCTATGGAGCTAGTCACAGATTCCTCACAATCCTACCAGTAAGACAGTAACCACAACATAATTGAAGTAATTAAACTCTGCCGATTTCCAAAATGAAAAAAAATAAGAAACTGTAAATTTCCATTGATTACAAACCTTTAATTAAGTAATCAGTAAACTATGAAACGATTGTTTAAAAATGAGGACCAATTGAAGAAGGATTGCAGAACCTCTAATCAAATGAACCTCAGAAAAATTGAAGACCAAAAGTAAATTGAAATCTTTATAAAATTGCAGGAAGCCGTAAAGTTGAATCAAGAAAACAAACCTTCGAAGAATCCCTCGCAATCATTTGAAGATTCATAAACCAGGTTCTCCTTTCCTGGATAGTTTTCATATAACAAAAGGAAAAAAAAAGTACAACAATAGATAAGACTATCACATCGAGGGCCAGAATTAGAGAGAAATAAAGACTATCAACTCTGATATTGACAAGCGACTGTGAGGCCATACACTAACACCGGAGACGAGATCTAGAGACGAGCACTCAGGATGAGCGCCGAAGTTAAAAAAAATGTTGAAATTACACTTACAATTCACGAAAACACGACGAACTCCGTTCCGACGAGCGACCAAGGAGTCGAGGAAATGGAAATGCTACCACTCCACCCCACGCCACAGTCACATAAATAAAACCCTAGAAATCCGAATCAGTAAAAGCAAATTGCAGATTTGATAGTGATAAAGAGACAAATCTATAAATATGTACAATGAGAAGTCAATTGAAAATCTAAAAAATGAATTAAAAGATTCACAAATGAGCTTGTCGAAATCTCTAAAAAAAATTAGGATTCGACGGGCTTTGGTAGATTTTCGATTTCAGAAGTCGTTCTTAGTCTGCTTGTAGGACCACTTTTTAAAAACAAAAATATAGGTTACAGTTGTAAAATCTGTGGTAAATGAGTGTGGCTAACAGGCTGCCACACCTGTATCCATGTGTAGATATTACTTTAAAATTTAAAATTTTGATTTTTATATTATATTCACCACGGATTGACATCCATGGCAAAACTTATGCGGTAAAAGCCACGTTTTCTTGTAGTGGTTTATATATACCCAGACGAGGAAATCGTAAGAAATGATCGTAATATTTATAGATTTATTGTTTTTAGTTAAAAATTTATATTTGATTATATTTATTATCTTTTTGTTTGAATAGATAAAATTACCTTTCCTTCTATTTTTACTACATCCATCCAAAAAATACTCTCATTCTTCTCTACCGCCAAAATCAGATCTCTCTCTCTTGTTAATTTCAAAATCAGATCACACTTTTTGGCTCTCTGATCTTTGGCGATCGTAGTCCATCGATGTCGCCCCCTTGACTGTCGGTGCAGCTAACTGCAGCAACCATCCTCTTGAGCTCGTCAACGTCGGGCCTTCACCTTAGCCGTTTATTCCTCGTCGACGACGCCTTTGGAGCAACCGTTCAAGCCCGTCAATGATGTGACCAGTTGTGTGTTGAAACAGCAACAAGAGGAATATTTCCTCGGAACGGGGTGTCCCGGTGTCTGGTAACCCCGTTTCGAGACTTTTTTCAACTCTTGATAAAAGTCTCGGGACGGGGTAACCCTATGTCTGGTCACCCTGTCCCGAGGAAAAATTTCCTCGGGACAAGGTGACTCGATGTCAGGACACCCCATCTTGAGGGAATTTTTCAAGTCTTGTAAGTTAAAAAATGACAAGTTAAAAAATGGAAAGATAAAAAAACAATATTATTTCAAAACTAACAAAATAAACCGTATGAGGTTGAAAATATAATTCTTAAATGCAATACATATCTTCAAATTAATTTAATATAATATCTCCAAGTTTTTTGAAACCCACAATTAAAAAACAATGTATAAGAAAAAAGTGTTGTAGTGTAAAAAAATGTTAGATAGTATTTAGTTTATTTATTTGATAACTTGGTTGGTAAATGGTTGGTAAAAATAATTAAAATGATAATAAATATTGTGAGTGATAAGTTGATAAGTGAGGGTATATTGGTAAAAATAGGGTAGTTTTGCAATTGAATTAGTTTCTATGGTAGATTTGTTGTTAAGCCCTTAAAATAGGGTATTTTTACTAAAAACCCTTGGATATATATAATGAAGTTGTAATTTTATATGTTAAGATGTTTCATTTTTGTTTTCGGAATCAAATGATGATGCTCAATGATATTTCGAGACTTTGAGATTGGTTGTGTCAATTTATTGCTTGTTATTGATGTCTTTGTGATATGTTCGTTTCTCTGTTTATGTGTTAGTTAGTTAGAATGGTTCAATTAGAATGGTACAGTTAGTTAGAATGGCTCAATTCCTTGCAATTTTAAAATTTAAAATATAGTCTTGTAGTCTAGATTGTCCATTCTAATGTGTTCGATTCATTTTCAATTTTTTTAGTGGGTATATCTTTGAAAGCTCAGACAGAGAGAATAAACGAGTTTTTCGAAAAAACCTGCTAGTAGAGGTTTTAAGTCTTCGTTCTTCTGGATTGTGTATCTATTTTGTTTTTGTTTTATTGATTCTTGTAAAAGTATATTTCTTGAGGTTTAATAATTACATGGAAAAATATTCCTAATATGGGATTTTTGAGGTTTTTTTAATGTTATTGCAGGTATACTTATGGGTCCTGTAGCTTGTCTAATACTGATTATAGGGAATTCTGAGGTGATTGTTGGGATGTTTCCTTCTCATGTTTACTGGACAGTCTACACCCTTGTCAAGTACAACAACATATCTTTGTTTACTCTTCATATCTCTTATTTGTTATGAATTTGATCATAGGAAATTAAACTTTATCCAGGGTTTTTGTTTTACGCCTAGTGACTAATGTTGTGGTTTACACTAGGTGTGTTTTGTGTAGCCTGAAGAGACCTGTGACATGGACTAATTGCTTATAAGGTAGAAGATCGATATTGTTTTGACTTTTCTATAACTAATAAGTGATGTCTTTGTTTTTTTTTTTTGTCACTCAAAAAAGAACAAAATAAAAAATGATAAATGATACCTTTGTTTACAGTTGTGTTTTTGTGTGTTAAAAGTTCTGTCATAATTGTATTTGATTGGTCAATGATTACTTGGATTTGATCTGTTTATGAATTAAATCTTATATATTGATTGCACTTTGTTTTTATCTTTGATAGGTAATTTATCATAATACCGTCAAATTGAATGAGACGTGGCAGAACTTTGCACAACCACCCGGTCACAATCAACAAAGGACTGTACCATTCATCCTACCAAACCGACCTCGTAGATAACAGATGCAGAGAAGAAGACCACCACGTAGCATGCGAGTTATTTAATTTCAAATTATATGTAGTTGTATAAATTTACATGTCAATTGGATTCAACGTTAGATACAATATTTTGTATTGTAGAATTTATTAAGTTAGATTCCAATATTGAATGAATCATTTTGAAGACCAAATTTCAGTATTGAATTTAGTACACTGATGAAATTCAATCCAGTATTGTTACATGCCAGAAGTTACATGCTAGGTCAATTTGAAGTTACATGCCAGTGCAATTTGATTTTATATACTAGTCAGTATTGATTTTCATAGTTGAAACACAAGGTCTAAAAATAAATTTCAGTATTGTTACATGCTAGAAGTTACATGGTAGTTCAATTTGAAGTTACATGCCAGTTAGTATTGATTTTACCAGTTGAAACACAAGATCTAAAAATAAATTCCAGTATTGTTACATGCTAGAAGTTACATGTCAGATCAATTTGAAGTTATATGCCAGTGTAATTTGAAGTTACATGCCGGTGAGTATTGATTTTCATAGTTGAAACACAAGGTCTAAAAACAAATTCCAGTATTGTCACATACCATAAGTCACATGCTAGTTCAATTTCAAGTTACATGCCAGTGTAATTTGAAGTTACATGTCAATTAGTATAGATTTTCACTGGAATTTGGTGGTACAACATAGATTTTACCGTATTAGAAATTATGTTTTAATTCTTATATGTATGGTGGTACAACTTATGCATTAGCGATGTCGTTTTAATTATTTTTTGTTTTACTAATGTCGTTTTGAAATGATATGAGAACTGAATTCCAATAATGTTACATGCTAGAAGTTACATGTCAGTTGATACTGAAGTTACATGCTAGTTTATAATGAAGTTACATGCTAGTTAAAAATAAAGTTACATGCCAATATATTTAATCAACTCATTATGAAGAGTGTTTTTATACACAATTCTATGAATGTTACATGCTAGAAGTTACATGTCAGTTAATACTGAAGTTACATGCCAGTATATTTAATCAACTCATTATGAAGAGTGTTTTCATACATAATTCCAGTAATGTTACATGCTAGAAGTTACATGTCAGTTGATATTGAAGTTACATGTCAGTTGATATTGAAGTTACATGCTAGTTTATAATGAAGTTACATGCCAGTATATTTAATCAATTCATTATGAAAAGTGTTTTCATACACAATTCCAGTAATGTTACATGTTAGAAGTTACATGACAGTTGATACTGAAGTTACATGCTAGTTAAAAATGAAGTTAAATGCCAACATATTTAATCAACTCATTCTGAAGAGTGTTTTCATACACAATTTCAGTAATGTTACATGTTAGAAGTTATATACCAGTTGATATTGAAGTTGCATGCTAGTTAAAAATGAAGTTATATGCAACATATTTAATCAACTCATTATGAAGAGTGTTTTCATACACAATTCCAGTAATGTTACATGCTAGAAGTTACATGTCAGTTGATATTGAAGTTACATGCTAGTTAAAAATGAAGTTACATGCCAGCATATTTAATCAACTCATTATGAAGGGTGTTTTCATATACAATTCCAGTAATGTTACATGCTAGAAGTTACATGTTGGTTGATATTGAAGTTACATGCTAGTTAAAAATGAAGTTAAATGCCAACATATTTAATCAACTCATTCTGAAGAGTGTTTTCATACACAATTTCAGTAATGTTACATGTTAGAAGTTATATACCAGTTGATATTGAAGTTGCATGCTAGTTAAAAATGAAGTTATATGCAACATATTTAATCAACTCATTATGAAGAGTGCTTTCATACACAATTCCAGTAATGTTACATGCTAGAAGTTACATGTCAGTTGATATTGAAGTTACATGCTAGTTTATAATGCAGTTACATGCCAGTATATTTAATCAACTCATTATGAAGAGTGTTTTCATACACAATTCTAGTAATATTAAATGTTAGAAGTTACATGACAGTTGATACTGAAGTTACATGCTAGTTAAAAATGAAGTTACATGCCAACATATTTAATCAACTCATTAAGAAAAGTGTTTTCATACACAATTTCAGTAATGTTACATGCTAGAAGTTATATGTCAGTTGATATTGAAGTTACATGCTAGTTAAAAATGAAGTTACATGCCAGCATATTTAATCAACTCATTATGAATGGTGGTTTCATATACAATTCCAGTAATGTTACATGCTAGAAGTTACATGTCAGTTGATACTAAAGTTACATGTCAGTTGATATTAAAGTTACATGCTAGCTAAAAATGAAGTTATTGCAATAACTAAACTAAAAGCATTTTATTGTTTATTGCAAGCCTATGACTTACGTGCATATGAAGTTTTGGCAACGTCTATAGAACAAGAACATTTGCTAGTCATGTAAATCAACAATCAGATTTTTCTTATAGAAGTAAAATTGCATAAGCCAAGCCAATTAGAAAAATGGAGTAATCCATATCAAGGATAGCCATACTTGTATAAGAGAATGCAAGTTTTTCTTTGAATACCGTTACAAAAGCTACACATTTCATCAACATTATGCTCTCTAATCTTGATCATAAAGATAAAATTGGGAACTAGTATTGTTTAGACATATTTCATAAAAATTACACATATTTGTAGTCTTCAAAAGCTTTGCATACTAGAATTGTTTCCCTTCATACGTCTGACCAAACTGCCAATTTACGAGAGCAACATTGTAGGATATGGGTGTTCTCCTGCTAATGGTGGTCACCACAAAAGATAGAGGCTGCCCGATAAGGTTGACATTGCATTTCCAGTTTTGTCCTCAATTCCTTGCCATTGGTATCCATCCTGTTTTTGATCCATTCACTTTGACAACAATAACTTCACCATCCAAGCCCATATTAGTCACAAGAACTTGATTAAAATTGAAAACTTCCACTCAATGTGAATCTCAAGCCTCCCCTTCTCTCACATTTCACCCTGCACATAATTCACATGAACACCAATTGATTTAGAAAAAATGTCTAATCTGATTTAGAAAACATGGATTTATTCAAGTGTTGATGATGGGTTAACTTTCTAGTCTAAAGTAATGATTCCTCACGAAATGATCACTATGAAACCCTTACTCCTTCCTGGGATTGTTTATGCAGACAAAAAATGAAGATCTCATAATGCATCTATAAGAACCATATATTTCTGTACACTTACAACTAATTGTATAACACAAACTATGTACCATTTAACATGAATTTTTATTGTAACCTCAGCTTATTCTTACCATATAAAAGGCACTTGTAAATTTTTTGATACGCCAATTAAGCTCCTAAATCTAAACTCAGAATTATGTAAAAAAAATCGAAGATCAAATCATTCTGAATTAGTAAAGTTTATTCCACAAGACACAATATAAGCCTAGGCATATTAAAGTTTTCTACCAAAAGTTAACATTAACAGAACTTGCTTCAACTAGGGATGCACGTTTGGGGAATATGGATGGATATAGGTCCCCCCATCACCATCCCCACTTCCTAGACCCTCCCCCCCCCCCTCATTTCCCTAGTTGAGGAAAATGGAGATGGGGATGTTTGGGGGGAGGTCCTCCCATCCCCATCCTCAATTCCCCATTTTTCCCGTTTTTTTTTCTGTTTTCTCGTATTCTCTGTTCCCCCATTTCCTCATTTCTCTGTTTAACTAAAAATTATAAATAAAATTAAAAAAAAACAAACATTTCATTACAAATAAAAAATATAAATGCATTACAAATTCAACATAAAATGTTTCAAATAATTCAAATATATATTATAATTATATTTATATACTTTTGGGGGAAATGAGGAAATGAGGATCTCCATCCCTATCCCCATCCCCATCCCCATTTCAATTTAATTGTGGGAGAAATGGGGAAATGGGGAGGGGGAGGGGTCACCCTATCCCTATCCCTATTTTAATTTGGGGAAGAAAATTATCCCCCCCCCCTACCCCCCAATTTCCCCATTTTTCCCAACAACAAAAATCCCCAAATGGGGATGGGGTGCGGGGATTTGGGGCCCTGGGGATAAATGTGCATCCCTAGCTTCAACCAAGATAATATAGCTTTATATACCACTTCAATCAAGCTAGACCAAATTAACTCACCGTAGAATTGAACACCCTCTTATATAATCAAATTCACTAAAATGAGTAGAAAAAAAAACCAAGAACAGGGGATTAAAGCCATATAATTATTGGGGTTACCTTTGATTTAAAAACAGGGGATTAAACTTCCATGAAACTAACCAGATTTGATGATCGACGAGGTCGATGGAGTCGACGACCAAGAGCAGTGGCTTCAACAAATGAAGGCAACAACAGCGGCGAACAGTAGCTGAAGACTGCGTCGACGACCTTAAGGGACAGATTCAGCGAGAGGAGCGACAGATTCAGTGAGAGATGCGGCGATGACAAGAGGTGCAGGATTCGGCGAGAGCGGCGGCGACGGTGAGAGGTGCAACGACAATCTCTCATTTTCTCTTCCTTTCTCTTTTCTTAATTTTTTGCGTGATATAGCTTAACCCTAACAAAACAAGTTTGAACATTGTTTTTATTTTTATTTTCTTAAGGGTATTTTCATCCAAAAACGGTCAAAAATGATAAAAACATTAAAAAATAAATTGGTGGCTAAAAACAATAAACCGATAATTTTTTGGCTCTTTATGAATTCACCCATATATATGATTATTATTAATAATATTCTTTAATGCGTATATTGATGATTTTATAAACTCTAGAAGTTTAGACTATTATATACATCAGAAATTGGAAATATAAGATTATTATTATATATATTTTTAATAAATATTATTAGTATAATATGTTATATTTTATAATTAGATATATTAAAATATGGAAAAAAAAATCTATAAAAAAATAATATAATTATTATTATATGTTATATGAAAATATATTTATTTATTTATTTAAAATAGTATTATTAAATGAAAGCATATCTTATTATATGTTATATGAACAAATTTTTTTTTTTTAAATAGTGTCATTTGTTGCATGCCACATGTCACGACCACGGCTATTATTATATGTTATATGAAATTAAACGAATAAATTGTACTCAACATCCTTGAGGTTTGGACACATATATCTAGAAACAACTTTACCCATAACATTACGTCAAACTTAACTATTGGCTAACTGTTACCTATAAAAGACTAAACTACCCATGATAATTAAATTAAATTAATAAACAAATAAAAGGATTTAAAAAACATTTTAAAAAAGAATCTCCATCATCCATCTCAAACATGGATGGTGGAGATCAAATAAAATTTTAAATAATTAAAAATTAAATTGAATTAAAAATATATAAAAATTAAAAGAAAAACAGAAATTTAAAAACAAAACAATTTTTAAAGGAAAAAATAAAAAATAAAATTGAAAAACTGGAAAAATAAATATCGTTGTATGTGCAGGTAAGATGCATCATGGTCTCCACACCTACACAGACATTAATATTTTTTTCCAGTTTTTCAAATTTATTTTTATTTTTGCCTTTTAAAATTGTTTTGTTTTAAAATTTTTGTTTCTCTTTTAATTTATATATTTTCTAATTTAATTTAATTTTAATTAATTAAAATTTTATTTGATGTCCACCGTCCATCTTTGAGATGGATGGTTGAGATCCATTTATTTATTTATTTTTAAAATATTGTTTTTTTGTTGTTTTTATTGATTTAAATTAGGGATCAGTGGTAGTTTTGTTGACGTCGATTTCTGGATGTATGATGAAAGCTAACAATATCGGATTTTAGCTGTGATCTCAAAGAGAAAGAGAATGAGAAAGTAATCGGACGTAAGTTTTTACGTGGTAAAACTCCGATGATCGGAGGAACGTCCACGGGTGGTTGAATAATCAACCGAGCCAAAATCCACTATGAATAGAATAATTACAATTCTCGATCTCTCTTTTTCTCTCTGTATTTTTCTATATGATTTCCGTATATATTTTTTGTGACAAGATTATGGATCTATTTATATGTCCATAGAACCCTAATCATCTTTGTACAAGTAATAAAAGATCTTTATATTTAATTATGATTATTTACTTGTTCGAAGTAATTTGTCTTCTTTCCTGTTTCGGAGACTTGTATTGAGATCGAATGAGACTCTAGTAATGTAGTCCAATTAGGATTTATTTCCTTATAATAGCGCAGTCTTTTTGAAGAAATAAAATTGTTGCCTGATTATGAACCCTTTCTACTTGATATTCTGTTCTTCTTGGAATTCCTCTTTGATATGGATATTTTCATGTATTTTAATAACTCGATTTGTGTGAGTTACGCACTGGGCTTTTTATTCGGTTTTCTTCATGTTTGTCAGAGTAGAACACGATATCAGCTTGTCCCGAGTGACGTCATTTGATCCCGAGTAGAAAATATCATCAACTAGCCCCTAGTATCTTTAACTGACCCCGAGTAGTATATGACGTCAGTTGACCCCGAGTAGGTTTTGTTCAATACTTGTTTACTCGGGCTTCTCTTCTTTGGTGATGTCTTGCAGGATATTTTCTGAATGCCTATTTGGACATCCACCTGGCAATTTTATCCTCTTTGTCGATGAAGTGTACGTCTGATAAAATTTACATAAGACAATACCCCCTTAAAATATTTTTGCCAAACAGGGTTTCATTTCGGGCAAAAGTATTTTAATCAATTCTTCAATTTTTACATTTCTTTAATGCCAGGGTAAATGTCTTGTCATAATGGCGTTTCTTAATGGTTTCCTTGTAAATTGGATCTGCCCCCTCACGCAAGATCTCAATGATGGCGACGTTTTGGAGTTCTGACGGTGAAAGCCAGTTCTTTTCTTAACACGTGTCCTTTGTCGCTTCATTTTTCGATACCATTTATGAGAAAAGACCTACGTGTCTCCCAATGTGTCGCCTACATCATCAAATCTGTCATTGATTTTTCCCGCCTTGAGGTTCTAGGGTTTCGTGTTATCACCCCTTTAAATTCTTCACTGAGAGGTTACGCTGGTTCATTCTCAAAAACTCAAACCAGAAATTTTTCCAACCCAGGTTTCTTTACGCAGAAAATCGATATTCTCCGTTGAAGATTTTGCATCAGTTTTCTTCATTCAAGGTTAGTTTTAATGGATCTAATTCCCCGTCTTCGAATTTGTACTATAGCTCTTAAAGCGCTCGATCGTGGGGATTTTCAACAGGTTTCCTGCATTCGAAGATTATTGGGGGAAATCCCCCCCGATGAACCTCATTTTTTAGAAGTCGACATTTTTGGGCTTCACCCTGACGTCCGTTTTAGTTCTGTTTCCAGTTCTGTTTCGGATTCATCTAGTTCTGAATCTGTCGTTTCTAATCACAGAGTACCACTTCGATCAAGGATGAGAAAGCACCAAAGCAAAAGTGAAGCCCATAAGCACAACTCGAGCAGCGTTCGGATCAGGAAGCAGACTGTTGACGAGAACGATGTCAAATAGGCGTTCAGAGTATCTCCTCTCTCTTTCTCTGTTGATCGCCCAATTGGGTTTGATGCCGAACCGAATGTGGTCGGGGCAGATGAGATAGGGAAATATCGTGTCCGATTCAATCTGGATAATTCAGTTACTTTGATTCCTGCGGGTGATAGAGCTGCTTGGAATCCTCCCCCGGGCATGGTGGCAATCCATGGATCCATGCTCTGCTGCGGCGTCACTTTTCCTCTTCAGCCGTTCATTGCCTGGTTTCTGGTTGAAGCAGGGATCGCTTCGGCTCAACTGGCCCCGAACAGCTACAGGATCTTGATGTGTATGTGGCACATGTGGAGCCGAATGAACTTGTCGCTGCCTTCCCCGAGTGAAATCAGGCACTTCTTCAAGCTGAGGCAGTCTGGTAAGACAGAGTCCTATTTCCTCATGTCTAATCTGCCAAATTGTGGGTCCCCGAGAGGACAAAGGTGAATCGGGGAGTTGATACCTCTGATGACTCCAAAAAGAAGGGTTTTATATTGGGATTCCCTTCATCCAATAAGTACTGGAAGAACAGTTAGTTTTTCTCCGGAGGGAATCTCTGTCTTGAAGTCACCCTCTCGGCTGGAGAAACTCGAAGGGTGTTGAAAGTTCCCCATTTTTTTTGTTCTCTTGAGGTATGGAACAAGAAAAAGCTTGAATTCAGCGATACTGAGCTGTCCAGACTTGCTCGGGCAGTAGTTCGCACTCTAGAGAAGAGGAGCATGACTTATCTTTTCAGTGAGACGAAAATGATAGAGCTCGGCTTCTTTAGCCAGATTTTGGGCTACCGCAGGCAATGTAAGTGATCTTTGTAACCCTTTTTTTTATTATTATTATATTTTTGTTTTTTATATTTTGACGTGATTCCCATTTTTCTTTTAAGTGTATGATACGGACATCGTCTGCGACCTTCAAGCTCGCCAAGTGAAGTCTATTATTCAAGCGAGCTGAAAAGAAGCTTCTCGTCAGAGCAACGATGGTATTGCCTCGCCTAAGTCTGACGAGGAACCTGATGTGGCTGAGAAGCAGGTCCCCGAATATGTCCCCGAGGAAATCATTCAGTCGATCGCATGGGAGTCTAGCGGTCCGAGTGGCCTAACGGATCATACTCAGGAGTTGCCTGATGACGGGGAGAGGCAAAGTGAGGGTCTTGGTGAGGGACCTGTCGAGCGGTCAGACTTCGGTGATGGAGGTAAAGCCTCTGAGGGACAAGTACCTACAGATCCTGAATTTTTTAAATCCTTCCGGGAAGATGCTTAGATGGATTCCCAGCTGATCTCAGCTTCCACCTTTCTCTGGCTGAGAAACGAAAAGTTGTCGACTCTCCTACTCGCTCTCTCAAGGTTCCTCGCGTAGTTTCATTTGTTGAATCAAGTGATGAAGACGTCAAGGCTGAGATTCCCTCGAGTGTTCATGTTGAAGCATCGGCGGGTGCGGAGACTTCTGAGCCGAACATGGGTTCTTCTCCCTCCGAGGTTGAAGATCTAGGGGCTGAACCCTTGGGAGATCCTTCATATCCTTCTCCCTAGGATATGCTCAGGGTGATGTCATCTGGTCGGGCTTTAATCGGGGATGATCATTGGAGTTATCTCAGGGACGTGCCTCTGACGAGTCGTCTTTAGAATATCTTCAACGGCGCATCTTATGTAGGTTTTATTCCTAACTTTTGCCTTGCCCGTTTGCTTGCTAGATTTTTAATTTCGTTTCTTTGTAGATGGTGGCCGAGTTCGCTGAGCTGGTTCAGACGCAGCAACATCAAGCTAATCGAATAAGGCGTCTTGAAGCTCAGCTAAAAGAGAGTGAGGATAGCCGTTCTCGGGTCAAATCGGCTTATCAAAAAGAAGTTGGTAGTGCCCAAGTGTTTGCCGACCACTGTTTGGTGAAGCAGGTGGAGGCCGAGGAGAAAACTTCTTTGGCAGAGGAGAAAACAGTGTCACTTCAAGACTTGTTGTCCTCTGCCCAAGAATCAATGCTTAAAGCCGAACAGGAAGTGGAGCAGTCCAAGTTGGCGTATGAAAAGAAAATTGAAGACTTGGAGCCCCAAGCTTTGAAGGTCGAATCCTTATCCAAAGAGGCCAGGCTGGAACTCGAAGTCCAAGGGGTAGACCATTTCAAAAGATCATCTGCCTACGATGCCCTTCTCCTTTGAGAGTTTCAGCGAGGGCTAGTTTTAGCTGGCGAGTTCTTTAAGGTTAAAAATTGGGCAACTGAGAAAGCCCGAACCAATTGGGAGTTGTCGATCAAGAATCATGTGGATCGGTCCTTGGAATCTCTTCGGACTCAGATGAAGGAGTGGAGAGCTTACTGCAGTAGCCGAGGCAAAAAGCCTTATCCTATGCATTTGGAGGTTCCATCCGAGCATTCCCTCTCGACTTTTTATGCCAGTCAAGAATCGGTCGTGGAAGGTGTGGTGCCTGATGTTGGACCGATCCCGGGAGAAGTTTACAGCCAGTGGATGGATGATTTGGTCGATACGATCGCTTGGCCTTCCAATGAAAGTCTGCTCCGCGAGTATGAAATGGTGCCCGACCCGAGTATTGGCAAGAGTTCTAAATCCTCACAACCTTGATTTTTGTAGAATTTTCATAAATTTTTGTAAAGATTCTTTTTGTTCTCTTGTAACAATTCTTAAGTTACATTTATAATAAATTCTTTGTAACAATTCTTTGTAGACTAATGAAATTCCGATTTAACTAATTCTGAAAATCGAGTGGTTTTGATCTGACTTATTGCTCAAGGAATTTCACCAAGTATGTTCTTTATCTTGATTATTGTTGCCGAGTATCTTATTAAACTGGCTATTGCAATCTTTATGCCAAGTATCTTATTAAACTGGCTAATTCTGATGTTCGGGTAAGCTCACCGAGTATCTTATTAAACCGGTTGTCACCCCGAATAATTTTTAACGCCAAGTATCTTATTAAACTGGCTATTGCAATCTTTATGCCAAGTATCTTATTAAACTAGCTAATTCTGATGTTCGGGTAACCTCACCGAGTATCTTATTAAACCGGTTTTGTCACCCGGATAATTTTTAATGCCAAGTATCTTGTTAAACTGGCTAGTATTATTAACCGAGTCATCTTAAAACAGACAAGTAGATTTATGCTCTTTTGAATGAATGAATTTTATCTTTAGCATAGACCAAGCAAAGTATAGAATTTGGTTCTTATTTCTTAAGCTTAACGGGTTTTCGATCATTGTTCACACCATAGACCAAGGGTGAATAGTGGTTGAGAATACTTGACTCATCCCGCGATCATACGGCAATAGTTATATTAAAGATAAAGAATGAACCCTCGAATTGATCGAATCTTTTTATAAATTAATCCATGCATTGAGTGTTTATAATTGGGGATCATTGATGACCTAGTGTTTTCTCACCTTTGACCACAACCCAATAGTTTCAATTGTTTTTGTAGTTTTAATTTAATTTAGTTTAAGTCTTAAATCAATCATCATCAATCTTTTGGTTACTTTCAGTTTAACTTAATTAGAATTAGATTTAACCGAATAAATCACTTTTCCTCGTGGGAACGATCCTTACTTGTCATTGTATTTATCTTCACGATTCGTGCACTTGCGAGTATTGTTATTATTAAACTACGGTTTTACAACAATCAAGTTTTTGGCGCCGTTGCCGGGGATTAGTTGAATTTATTGGTTAAATCTAGTTTTAGTTTTAGTAATAGATTTAATTAGTTATGTAGTAGAGTCATTAATTTCAGATTTTTAGTTTTTTTTTTCGTAGTTTACTATGTGTCTGCCTTTTGTTTCAAGCGTCAACGGTGAATGCAAGGTAGAAGATCACTGCAAGGAGAAGTATTACCATTGAACGACAACATTGATCGTATTGGACAAAGAATAATGGGAGATGATGGAAATCGCAACATTCAAGAGGTTCTAAATCTACCAGTTGTACCTACCAAGACCATGAAGGATTATAGCAGGCCTATAGTTGATAATCACCCTCTATGCATTGCACTGGATGAGGCAGCTAGAAACTATGAGCTGAAAAGTTTCCATTACAATCTGTTGCATGCTTTCTATGGACTTCTGAATGAAGATGTGCTTAATTCCTCAGAGAGTTCTATGCATCAATTCAAGCTTTTCCAAACACTAGGGTGACAGAAAACCAGCTGTGTATGAGGTGTATTCCACATGCTCTTAAGGAAAAGGTGAAAACATGGCTTTTGACTTTGCCTCCAGCTTCACTGACAACATGGGAAGAGGTAGTAGATAGACTTACTGATCAGTTTTATTCTCCTCAGAAAACCAGTGAGATCGGGTTCAAGATTACAAATTTCTTTCAATGGGACCAAGAGTCATTCTATGATGCATGGGAGCGTTACAAGATGCTTCTGTTTGATTGTCCTCAGCATGGATATCAAATGCACCAACTCTGGCAATGGTTTTATGATGGACAGAATGACGTCTCAACTGTCTCAGTGAATAATGCATGTGGAGGATCCATGACAGACAAGACTCCAGAAGAATTGCAAACTATCTTCGAAAAACTTGCTAGAAATTCTTGAGAAAAGAACTCTAGGAGAAGGAAGGAAGTCTATGAGGTAGATACAAGTTCCGGGAACTCAATGCAAATGTCCCAAATGCAGAAAACTATGGAAGTACTTGTCAATCAGGTGGGACAAATGAGAGAAGAACAACGAAAGGGATATGAGCAACCAGGGTATAGTGCGGAAATGTATCAAGCAAGAGGTCCTGGACCTAATGATGAGGAATAAGTACAAGCTATGAACAATTTCAACTCTCGACCTAGGAATGATCATTTCTTAAACACATACAATCCAGGATGGAGAAATCATCCAAACTTCTCCTGGAGAGATAATCAAGGTACCCGGAATCAGTGGGGAAAGAACAACAATTATGGCCAGAGACAGTATAATACTTGTACCCAGCAGATTACTGTATCTCAGCCCACAAATCCATCATTACAAGATACAATGATGCAATTTATACAAAATATGGACAAAAATATTCCAAGACTATGATATGAGAATGCAGAATTTTGATGCTTCATTAAGAAAGAAAGAAACACAAATCGGGCAACTAGCTGAAGCTAATCAAATAAGTGAACCGGGAAAATTTCCAAGCCATGCTGAACAAGCAAGGGCTATGACAGTTCTCCGGAATGGTAAAGAATTGGTAAATAATGGACCTGCTGAACTTTCTAATAAATTTTCTAATGTTTCAGGTCCTTCAAAAGAAAATATATCATCAGAAAAAGAGAAAGACGAAGTAGTGGAAAAATACAACAAACTACCACTTCTACACAAGTCTCCTAATCCATATATTCCTCCAGTTCCATTCCCAGGAAGATTGCAAAATAGCAAGTTAGAGAAATCATATAAAGACATATATGACATTCTATCAAAAGTTAATGTCAATTTGCCTTTATTGGAGATGATCCAGAAGATGCCCGCTTATGCAAAAAATTTCAAAAATCTCCACACTTACAAGCCAAGATTTTTTTAGGATCATCAGGAGTTGATAACCGGAAGTGCCAATGTAATCCTTCAAAAGTCTTTGCCACCTAAACTCCAAGATCCTAGAAGTTTCTGCATCGACATTACTATTGGAGGTACTACCCTGGAAAGAGCAATGTTAGATCTTGGAGCCAGCATCAATTTGATGCCATATGACATCTATGAGCAATTGGGGTTGAATGATCTAAAGAAGACAAGCATGTCACTTTTGTTTGCTGATGGCTCAGCTAGATACCCAATAGGCTATATTGAAGATGTGTTGGTTCAGGTAAATAATCTTATTATTCCTGCAGATTTTGTAGTACTTGACATGGAAGAAGGAGCCAAGGAAAGAGGCAGCAAACCAATACTATTGGGAAGACCTTTCATGGCAACTATAAAAACCTTCATTGACGTACATAATGGAAAGCTTACAATGACAGTATTAGATGAGACTGTGGAATTCAAGGTTTTTGAATCATTGAAACTACCTGAGGCAGCCGATGATTGCTATTCAGCCGATTGTTGCTCGGTGGAGGTAATTAATTCAAATATCCAAGAGGAACTAGCAAATGAAAGCCTAGATGAGTTACTTGACTGGGTGAAGGATGTCTTTGAGGATGATGAAGAAAGTCAACAAGAAGAGGACTTAGAAGAGTAGTTAAAAATTGAAGAGTTAGATGAGGTAATTCAAGATGAGACCAACAAGTCTCTAATTCCATCTACAAACTCTTCCCCTGCATTAGAGCTCAAACCACTCCCTTCCACTCTAAAATATGCCTTCTTAGGAGAAGATGAGACGCTCCCGGTAATTATAGCTTCAGACTTATATGAAGTGAAAGAGGAAAAACTAATAAAGGTACTTAAGGAATATAAGGCCGCCATTGGATGGTCTATAACGGATATTAAGGGAATAAGCCCTACCATTTGCATGCACAAGATATTGTTGGAGGAAGAGGCAAAACCTTCGAGAGAAGCTCAACGAAGGCTAAATCCAAACTTGAAGGAAGCTGTTCGAGAAGAGGTCCTTAAGCTTCTTAAGGTGGGTATCATATATCCAATATCCGACAGTAAGTGGGTGAGCCCAATACATGTTGTTCCAAAAAAGTTGAGAATCACTGTGGTAGCCAATGAAAATAATGAGTTGATCCCTACAAGAAAGACAACGGGATGGAGAACTTTCCTTTGCCGTTCATTGATCAGATGCTCGAGCGTTTGGCCGGACGTGCTTATTATTGCTTCCTGGATGGATTTTCAGGGTACAATCAGATTGCCATCGCTCCAGAGGACCAAGAAAAGACAACGTTCACTTGCCCCTTTCGACACTTTTGAATATCAAAGAATGCCTTTTGGGTTGTGCAACGCTCCTGCCATCTTCCAGAGATGTATGATGTCAATCTTCTCCGACATGCTAGAAAACATTATTGAGATATTTATGGATGATTTTTCTGTTTTTGGTAATTCTTTTGACCATTGCCTTGATAATTTAATTCTTGTTTTAAAAAAGATGCACAGAGACTAATTTGACACTTAGTTGGGAGAAAAACCATTTTATGGTCAAGTCTGGAATAGTTTTAGGGAATGTTATTTCTGAAAAAGGGATAGAAGTAGATCGTGCTAAAATTGAAGTAATAGCAAAACTTCCACCTCCCATTTCTGTGAAAGGTGTGAGAAGTTTTCTTGGTCATGCAGGTTTTTATAGGCGATTTATCAATGATTTTTCAAAAATTAGTCGTCCCCTATGTAACTTGTTGACCAAATATGCTACATTTGTTTTCGATGATGATTGTTTGCATGCTTTTGAGACTCTGAAAATTAAATTGACATCTACTCCTATAATCATGCCCCCCGATTGGTCTCTTCCTTTTGAATTAATGTATGATGCATCTGACTATGCTGTAGGCGCTGTTTTAGGATAGCGGGTAGATAAATTGCCTCATGTTATTTACTATACTAGTCGCAGTTTAAATGATGCCCAATTGAATTATTCCACCACAAAAAAAGAATTGCTTGTTGTTGTTAGTGCCTTAGAGAAGTTTCGGTCATATTTGATAGGATCTAAGGTCATTGTTTATTCTGATCATGCTACTTTAAAATATTTGCTAACCAAAAAGAAAGCGAAACCGAGATTACTCCGGTGGATCCTTTTGTTACAAGAATTTGATTTGGAAATCAGGCACAAAAAGGGCAGCCAAAATGTGGTGGCAAATCATCTATCTCTACTGGTGGACGATGAAGGGGGAGAAGAACAAGCTCATAACATACCAATCAATAAGAATTTCCAGATGAACAACTATTGGCAGTAGTTGGCAGGGATCCATGGTATGCAGATATTGTGAATTATCTTGCAAATGGAATCGTACCATCCAATATGAACCCACAAGCAAAGAAACGATTCGTCTCCAACACAAGGCATTATTTATGGGATGAACCATACTTGTTCAAATTTGGCGCCGATCAAATCATTCGGAGATGTGTTCCAGAGGAAGAACAACATGATGTGTTAAAATTTTGCCACAATCTACATTGTGGAGGGCACTTTAGTGCTAAAAAGACTGCTCACAAAGTTCTTCAGTCAGGTTTTTTCTGGACTTCATTATTTAAAGATGCTAATAATTTTTGTATCTCTTGTGGCAGGTGCCAGAGAACGGGGAACATTGGAAAAAGGGATGAGATGCCATTGTCAAGCCAACAGGTAGTGGAGATATTCGACGTATGGGGAATTGATTTTATGGGACCTTTCTCATCCTCATATGGGTACAATTATATCTTGGTGGCCTCGAAGCAGTTGCCACTAAGACAAATGATAGCCAGGTGGTGGTTAGGTTTATCAAAGAGAATATTTTCACCAGATTTGGGACTCCTTGGGCAATAATAAGTTATGGTGGAAGCCATTTTTGTAACAAAGTATTTGCCTCTTTAATGAAGAAATATAGTGTCAAACACAAGGTGGCTACCCCATATCATCCTCAAACATCAGGGCAGGTGGAAGTAAGTAATGAAGCCCCAGGGATGATAAAGTTGAGCCTATTCTTAGCCTTGGCATAGAATTGGCCTCGTGGAACCCCAGCCAGGCTATCTATCTAGAAAAGGAAGGCAAGCTCCTCAGCCACGGGCTCTCTGGTTACATTGCTCATCTCGTATTACTCTCTCCATAATACAAGGAAGCCTACTAGATGTCTACAGAAACCGGCGTCAGTTGAAGGGAGCCAGCTGAAGGGCATTGAGAGCCCGCTGAAAGGTAGGGTGAAGAGGGAGCCTCACCCCACTCTCGAAAGCTGCGACGTGGATAGGAAGTACGCATGTGAGCGGGTTAAAAATGTCATAGTTCCTGTGGGGGACAGTGAAGGAAACGATGTCAGGGATGCCGTATTTGTCCCGAAGATGGCTAATCGACTGAGGTCGACGGTGGAATCGGGGATGACCCTGGGTTCGAAAGGAGGGATCACCACTGAAGGAAGCTCCGCCACTGTGACCTGAACCCTCCCGACTGCGTCGACTCTCTCCCCGACATCAGAATCTTCATCAACTAGGTTTAGAGGATTGTCGGGCTGGTTCGAGAAGCCAGAGCCGATGGAGATGTTCATGCTAGAACGTCGACGCTGACGGAGAGAGGAAGATTCTTCATCTCTCAAAATTCCTCGCACCCGTTTACACCAAGACATCAATACTGTCTGTGGAAGTTGACATTAATGGGTAAGAAAGGTTTGAAAACAAACGGAAGATAGAGGGAAATCAGCAGAGAAAACAGGAAAGAAGAAATTTGGAAATTTGGAAATTTGAGATTTGAGAAAGTATGAAGAAAGTGACGGTAAGGCCGGGTTTAAATAGAGGGTTATCGGTGATATCCTCGGGAAGATCACCTAGAGCCGTATTGTAGCCGTCTTTCTTCGAATAACACACTGTTTCAAATTCAAATATTGGGTAATTAATGAGAAGATTTCGCTCTCATTAATTATCTTTATGGCGGAAAAATATCTCAATTAAACAAGGAATCTGACTCCAACCCCAACTCTACCACCGGTGTTCAAGTCAGAGAGGACTTCTATTAATAGTGAAATTTGGCCAAGGGTCAAAGAGAAATTTACCACTTTCCCGCCACTTAATCAACAATCATGAAGCCCGGAAAGACCATAAATCCACCCCGCAGTAGCAGGGAAGGCTGGCTTGGCTTCAAAACTACCAGAAAACAAGCCTGGCCCGACCGGGACGATCCCCCACAAGAGTACTAGAGTTCGGGCTTCTCCAGGCCATCTACTTAGATTAAATATAAATAGATGCATAGAGAACGATATAAAATAAAAGATAGACATAGACAGAAAAAAATACACAGAAACAAAGAGAAGAAAGAAAAGAAGAGGGGAATGCCTACATTTTGTATTCAAAACACGGTCACCTTCGTTTCCACTATTCGATAGGCACAGAGTTGCCACCACCCTACATCTTAGAGAGACTGCGAGCATATAAGAGAGTGATTTGAATTTTTAAAGCAATATATCAATAATCAAAGCTCATATTTACTGTTATTACGATCCAGTCTCTCATCTATCTCTTAACATGTCAGGTACCAATGGTATCGACCCTGGCCACCACTTTCGTGGTAATGGTCTTGAGGGTGTTAGCAAGAATTTCTCATCCCGAACAAATTTCTCGTCAACATATATAATATGAGTGAATTTCATATATTCATAAAAAGAATTTATTGAATTGAATGCAATAATTAATGTTTATAACCTGTTACCATTAATAACTGATCAAAAACTATTATTTTAATTCTTTGTTATGTTAACATAATATCATTAAAATATTACAATTAATATGTTATTAGAATTTATCCTTCTATAATAAATAAATAAATAAATGGATTACCATTAATTTGGTATTACAATGTTGATGTCAAAAATGTTGATGTCAAAAATATTTATTTTTCTTTCATTTATATAAATAATTAAAATTTAAAAACAATTATTTTTGAAATAAAAATCTTGTATTAAATGCATAATTAATACTTTCTAAAAGCAAAAAATAAAAGAGGACAAAAAGGTTAAAAACTATACGGAAAAAAACTGCAAAACTAAAAAATATATGCAAATTCCCTTAAAATAATCTATGGAAAAATCAAGTATTGAATACCCAAAAACTGGGGTGGATACAATATTTATTTTTTAAGAGGCAATACATTGTTACTTAATAATAATATATTTTTTGAATTTATTGTCCATAAGTATAAAGCACATCTTAAATCTCTACCGGTTCATTGAGTTTTTGCATTTATGGTTATGAGCAGGGTGTTAGCCTACCTTAGTGGACAACTAAGTAGGAATTACTCTCACCACCCAATGCCTTCAAATTCCGCTTGTTTTGAGTTTGCTTGTGAGAGAGAATCAATAGGATGAGATGGAAAAAAAAAACGTAAGATTTTTTTTTTAAAAAAAAGTAAAAGATTAAAGTTATTTAACAAAATATATTTTCAAAAAAATCTTTAGAAACTCTTCTTACCACCTAACAACATCCAATTCTTTCCACCGCTTGTTTTGAGTTTGCCGAGAAAGTCAATTGAATGAGATGTAAAATATGTGAGATTTTGGATGGTTTTTACAGAGAAAATTGAAGGAGATGAGAGGGCATAAATGTTTTAGAGAAAGAGGATATACCAACGGTTTAAATAATTGATTTATTGTGTTTATTAATTGTAATCATGAGTGTCTATTTAACTTGTGAATTAATATAGAGTGCCTATTTACCTGATTTGTTATAACGTAATCTTTGCATTTAATTAGAGAATCATGCAATTAGGCCACCTATTTATCTGGTTTTGTCAAAAAAAAATTGTTAATATATATTTAAATTAATGCTAACTAATAGAAGCCAAATCAATCAATTAATTTCAATACTCTCTCATGGCGACACGTGACGCCGTGAGGGTCGGCTCTTATATATACCAGTATGCAGGCCGTACATCGTGCGGACATTGTAAAATAAAAATTAAAAATTCATATAAATTGGCATGATCCTGATTCGTAATTTTAATATGTTATATTTTAATATTTTATATATATAATTAAAATTTTCATGACTGAAAAAAGTAATCACCACTCTTATTTATAATAGTTCGGGAAAGTATATCCTGTTAGAGTTCACCGGTCACGCAGCGGAAATAAGTTTTAAAAATTTTATACAGATCGTAATCTGTATCTGGAACCAGTGAACTTGGAATCGTAATTATTTTCGAAACAAATACATATAAAAATTATTACACTAATAAGATATATATATATATATATATACATGTGTGTGTGTAAATATTGGAAATAGTAATCAATAACAATAAGAAGATTAAGAGGAAGCTTATCAACGTTTGGAGGCTCCTTCACTTTTTCGATATGCTCCTGGTATGTACCATTGATCTTCCTTATTATATCTTAGGATTAGTAACTGCGTGTGTGCACGTCACAGACTCAGAATCTTATAATGGAGGATGTAGAGAGAAATGAAGAAACTCTTTCTTTTAGTTTGAAAGCTCCTTCACTTTTTCGATATGCTCCTGGTCTGTACTACTGATCTTCCTTATTATATATTGAAATTGGTAACTGCATGTGGACACGTCATGAATTCAGGATCTTATAATGGAGGATGTAGAGAGAAATAAATAAACTTTTTCTTTTAATATTAGTGCACAACAATTACACACAAAATATATTCACCGTACAATACTTGCACACTATCACGCACATGCACTAAATAAAGCCAAATTGAATTAACTGATGCGGAATACACACTTTCTTTTCAAAACTAAAACAAAATCAACTCCTTTTTTGTCTTTTATTAGTATTAAACCAATCCACGCATAAAAAAAAAAAAGTTTTCTCTTATGGAAAAAAAAAAAGTTTTCTCTCATATACAAAAAAAAATAAAAATAAAATCTTTTTCTCACCACATACCCAACACTTAAAAATCTTTTATCACCGTTGTGCGTGAGAACACACTTTTTTTTTTTTAAAATAATATATATTTAAATTTAAAAAAAAACTGATCATATATTTATTAAAAAAATAAAATCTAGATTTTATTTATCAAATAAGATATTATATATATATATAAAAATTTAAACAATTCACATTTAAATATATATAATTTATTTTATTTAATAAATGAGATAATCATATTATCTCATCATTCAAAAATAAATCACAATTGAAACCTCCATTTATGACTAATTACACTATTAAATAATCTTATTATTTAATTGTCATAATTGTCATTTTAATCAATTGAATAATCTAATTACTCAATCAACTCCTGACAAGTGTCACTTTCCTAATACAATTAATTGGACAATCCAATTAATTAACCGTGACCCTTGTTACCTAAATTGATCGGACTAGTAAGGGGACCTAATGGACCCACAGTATTTTGAGCTCCAATAATCCTCGGAATCATTATTTAAACTCTTTAATTTATATTCCTTGATTATTAACTCGGGGTGTTATTTTACTAAAAACCCAAAGTTGCACTTTCTCAACTGGAGACGCTTTTACACAGACCGATACAACTCGGTGTCCATCGATATAGCTATTACACATGGTGAGACCCTTCACAGTAGTTCATAATTAGAGCTGGGTCATAATGTCCTTTATACCCCTCTAATTACATATATCCTTTAAGTACCATTGATTCTCTAATGGACAATAAATCATATTTCCTTACGGAATTAGGAGAGCACTCATATTGTCCAAGCCCTGAATCAACCCTTAAGGTAACTACCATCTACTTCTTACAAGAAGGAGTAGATTCCACCATTGTGCACAAACCTTCCCAGCCATAAGCCAAACCACAATCCCAACATACGAATTATATTGATCATGAAATGCATTTGACCTCACTCATGGTATATCAAAGATCACGATCTAACCAGAAGGAGTCGATAAGACACTCAGGATTAAGATCACCCACATATAACCATCATTAGTTGATATATACGAATCTCATCGGTAAACGGATCTTGGTGTAAGATTCATATAGATCATGGCCCAGTCCTATATGATCACATCATATAAGGTGCCTCCATTCTCATATCTCATATGAATGATTCAGGATAGAATCACCAAAAATTATAGAATGGACTGCAGCTATAGATTAACCACAATTAAAGTACCAAGCTTTATTTGCTATCTATGGACTCTTTAGATTGCACGTCTCTTACTGTATCCATCCGTATATGACACTCATATACATAGTTCGAGATTACATCCGCTAATTCAGGATGTTAATATGTGCACAAATTTATAAAATAAATAACATAACAATAATGATTTGAACATTTCCTTTTATTTACTTCATAAATCCATTTACAAATTACATATGTAGGGCATAAACCCTAACATATCCTTAATTCAAATTCACCGTATCAATAGAAGGAACTCAATGTAACTTCAAACATACTATAAAAACACACACACTCTCTCTCTCTCTCTCCCTTTAATGCTTCAACCGGTATTTTGAAGGAAAAAATTACAGGAAATGATTTCAACTTATTTTAAAATAACAAATTACTGTTTCTAAATGCATGGTGTATTTCTTATTTTTTCCGTAATAAAAGTTGTATGTAAAAAATATATGAATTTTATTGTTTATTAGTATATTTTTTAAAAAAAAATATATTTTCAAGTAAAGAAATCATTTGTGGATGTGGGGTTTTGATTAGAATTCTCTTAATAGAATAATTATTATTGCATTGGATGTCTCTTAAAGTAATTTTGGTAAGAGATATAAATATCTTATTGAACAAATGTCAAATATGGGGTACTATTATATATTGGGGTATTGTTTATGGTTTTTCAGCATTTGATATTTTACGATGATTTTTCTCTTAGATCAGTCCAATTTTAGAAAAAAAAAAATATGAGGTACTAAGGTCAACATAGGGGTATTAATAGCACCACTCAATTAATTAAAATATTAATTATATTCCAATAAAAAAAAACAAAAGACTAAATTTTCCCATCATCTAGTGGTAAGTGTTAAATTCATTATTTATGAATATTACTAATAATTAATGAATTAAGAATACTAATTACATTTTGATAAAAAAACGTTTTATATCCAATAAACGTTTAATTCATTAATGATTGAATTATTGATATTATTAATAACTCCCTAATTATATTATTATAAAAAAAAACTAATTATAAAACATCAAAGCATGATGGACACATTTTCTTAAGTAGTTAATGAATCTGATTTAAATTAAAACGTTGTCGATTATTATGATGGTTATTGTCTCTAATAATCCGTTAAGGGAAATTTAGGTCTCCAATATCATTAATAAACTGAGACTCTCTATTTCTATCTCCATCATTCCATTTTAGATGAATAGATTTCTTAAGGATTGTTTAATTTATTATATAGGTTAATTAAAAAATATTTATTGTATTAATTGAAAAGCTCTCTATTTCTTTAGCAAATATAATAATAATAATAATAATAATAATAAATGATTAATTTTGTTATGTTATCATTAATATATTTCCGTTGATATGCTTTTAAAACTTACAATTAATTCCATAAAAAAATAGATTACAATTGATTTGGTAATACAATTAATATTTCAATTTGCTTTGTAAAATATTAATCTATTGTCATTTATAAGAATAATTAAAATTCAAAAACTTTTTTTCAGATATAATCATATTGTATCTAATGCATAGTTAATACATTCTAAACGATCTAAAAGAAAAGAAAACAAAAAGTTAAAAATAGAAAAAGAATTATACATATTTATAATTGTATAAAGATAAATAACTATTGAGATTAGCTATTTACAATCCATTTTTTTCACATTTATTTTCCTAAGATATTTCATTTTAATAAATTAAAAATTTGAAACCTCTAAATACATCTCTATTTACTTGAAAATTATATATATATATATATATATATATATATATATCTAAATATATAAATTCTCATTCTAGAAATATTTGTAGAAGTATTAAATAAAAAAAAAAACTCCATAAAGGATATTATCAAACCAAGTGGTAAATTATTATTTTTTTTCACACTTGTTTTCTATAAACATTCTAGTTTTAATAAATTCATTATTAGCTTCTTCTTTTTCAAGCTTCCATCTCATAGATGATACAATATAAAAATAAAATAAAATTATGGAGATGCAAATAGTAGCGAGAGTTACTTTTTTACTATCTTACAAAAGAATTATCATTTTTTACCTTATATATATATATATATATATATATATATATAACATTATGAGTGAATTTTATATATTTAGAAAAAAAAATCTATTGAATTGAATACAATAATTAATGGTTATAATGTGTACCATTAATTCTTTGTTTTGTTATCATAATATCATTAAGCATCTCCAACAGTCTCCCGTGGAGACCCCCTTAAATAAGGGTGAATGCTGTTGTAAGGGGCCATTAAAAGAGTATGTGTTCCAACAATACACTCTTAAATGGCTCCATTAATAATTTTTTATTATTATCTTGATTTTACTTTGAAACTGTTATTATAAAGCAAATCACTCATTAGATAATAAAATAATTATTGAAATTGAAAAGTAAAATATATAGTCTTTAAATATGTGGAGCCCACTTAAAGGGGTTGAAGACACCTTTTAATTAATGAGTGAGCTCTACCAAAATATATTTAGGAGGGCCTTTAGGGACCTATTGAATTTTATGATTTCAAAACTGAGGCAAAAGTGGTCTCTCATAGGAAATTGGCGATTGACTGATTTGGAATATGGTTATTTTGTGGTTCGGTTCCAGATGCCTGAGTCTTTGGAGTTTGGTTTGACAGGAGGTCCATGGGTGATTGCTAATCAATACCTGGTTGTGCAAAGGTGGAGACCCAATTTTATCCTCGGTGAGGAGGAAATACACAGGATTCCGGTCTGGATAAGACTCTCTAAATTACCCATGGAATGGATTGATGTGAATTTGTTACGTAAGATAGGTGAAATGTTAGGCACCGCCTACAAAGTTGACCCTATTATGGAATCTCAGGCAAGAGATAGGTTTGTGAGGATTTGCGTGGAGATTGACACCATAAAACCATTAAAGAGTAATGTGCTTGTGGAGGACAGAACAATCAAAGGTGAATATGAAAATCTGGGATTGATTTGCTTCGGTTATGGGAGAGTAGGACACAGTAATGAGCTCTTTAAGGAAAGGGTTGTTGAATAAGCATATCGGTTACAGCATCAAGAGGAGAAAAATAAAGGGAGTGACAATGTTAGTGAACCTTATGGACCACGGATGCAAGTTTCGTATGGTAGGAACTATAGGAATATTTTGGGAAGTAGACTAGTTAACAGGGAAACATTTGATGGGAAGAAATATGGAATGCATGGGACCGATGGGAGACCTGGTGTTAGTGTCAAACAGAATTTTGAAATTCATGTTTCTGAAGAAGCAAGCACTAGCCAAAACTTGAGGCACATCAAATCTTTGAATAATACTGATATGAATAGAAATCCTATGACTACTTTGAATGCTACTAAGAACAATAGAATGAACCTCAAGAAATCAGAAGGATCTAGATTTGCAATACTCAATGACATTAACGATGAAGAGACAACTGAGAGGGTGACAAGTTCGCATATAAGTACACAAACTAAGAACGCTGTTACAAAATCCTTTCAGAAATCTCTAATAGGAACAACACAGGGAAAAAACAGATATCCACTATTGCCGCCAAATATTTGGTTGACAACCATGTTGGCCAGAATTTTGGTAAACCATTTAAAGAGAATATCAATGAGAGGGGGATCAAGAAATACGGTAATAGTGCTAAGAATACTTCACAACAAAAAGGAAAAGTGCAACATTAAGGTGTGGAAGAGGATATTGATGATTCTGGAGTACTCCAAAGCCTCCAAAAAAATGTGTTGGTTGTAGAGAATGATGGGTTTCAGGGGTCTGAAGGCATACAGCCAGAGGATACCCATGGCACTCAACAAGTTAATGTGGCTAACTTTGTAAATTTTGAAGATGTTGCCCCTAATCTTAAAGAGGCAATGGCAATGACAGTTGAATAAGTTGATCTATTGTATTTCCTTCACACTTATTTGTTATGTCGATTTCTTCATGGAATGTTAGGGGTGCTGGTAAGAAAGGTTTTGTTAAGGTTGTTTCCGACCTTAGAAGATCTTGACACTTTGATGTGTTGGCTATTTTGAAACCAAGAATTAGCGGAGTCAAGGCTGTTAAAGTTGTTAATAGATTAGGTTTTACTAAGAATTTTATTGTGGAGGCGACTGGTTTCGCTGGGGGTATTTGGCTTTTTTGGAATGATAACAAAGTCAAGCTGTAAGTTGTTGCAAGTTCAAAACACACTGTTACTGTTGTTGTGGCTGAGGGAAGCATGTATTAGGTCCTTACTATAGTTTATGCCAATCCGAGTGCTGCCATTAGAAGAAATCTTTAGGGGTATCTAAGTGTTATCAGAGGCTGCTTTAAGGGTCCCTGGTTAGTAATAGGGGATTTTAATGAAATTACTGGTAGTGATGAAAAAAGAGGTGGTAGGCTTGGTTTCTCCAGAACTGGAATGGATCGATGATAACTTGTTGGTGGATTTGGGGTTTATTGGTCAGAAATTCACGTGGGTGTCCAAGATAGGCATTAAGAGAGTGTATGGGAGAGACTGGATGGAGCACTCTGCTCGAAAGATTGGAGAATCAATTTTTCGGAGGGTTTTCTGAGGCATCTCCTTAGAGTTTCTTCCGATCATTTCTCTATACTTCTAAATCTTTATAGCCAGCATATTCCTAGAAGTGGTCTCAAACCGTTAAGATTTGAAGCTATGTGGCTGAAACATAGGGATGTGAGCAGCATGGTGCAACAATTTTGGGGGAACGGTAATGATTGCCTTGTTAATAAAATTCATGCCTTCTCATACGCGTTGAGGGAGTGGAATGAGACCACTTTTGGAAAAATGTGGCTGCATTTTCCCAAAGAAAACTTTTTGCTAGATTACAAGGGATTCAGAGAAGTTTGGGTGTCAGGTATAATTCCAGTCTTGTTATGCTTGAGTCCAAACTCCAAATGGAGTACAATCAAATCATTGAACAAGAAGATATTTTTTGGCTCCAAAAATCTAGAATTTCATGGCTAAAAGAAGGGGATAAAAATACTAAAAATTTTCACCTGGTTACTATGATTAGAAGACGATACAATAAACTAGAAGGGTTAAAAGATGATGATGGTGTTTGGCAGAGTGATAGAGATGTTATGAGGAATATTGCTATCGGGAATCTCTACGTAGCAAACTTTGGGATACTATGATGACTTACCAAAGGAATTGATGATGACTCCATTTTAAACATCAATGGTGAAGTTCAAGAGGAGGAAATAAAGGTTGCCATTTTTAGTACTGGTGGCCTTAAAGTGTCGGGCACGGATGGTTTACCTGCTTCTTTTTTTCAAAGACACTGGGAAAACTGTAGAATGAACTTGATTAAGTTAGTAAGGGACAGTTTTAAGAATGGAAATTTCACTGCTGAATTGAATCATACTAGTATTGCGCTAATCCCCAAAGTTCCCAGCCTGCTTGATATGACCCAATTTAGACCTATCAGCTTATGTAAGACCACTTACAAAATTATTAGTAAAGTCATTGTCTAGAGACTTTGGACTTTGCTGTCTGAGCTCATTACTCCCAATCAGGTCGCCTTCATCCCAGGAAGATAAATTCAGGATAATATTGTGGTTGCTCAAGAAATCCTCTATAAGTATAAATTGATGAAAGACAAAAAAGGTTATGTTGCCTGGAAAATTGACCTTGCCAAAGCTTATGACAAGCTCCAATGGAGCTTCATTAAAAATGTGTGTATGGAAGTTGGCATCACTGGTAAATTATTGGATTTAATTATGTGGTGTATCACTAGTGTTAGGTACAAGGTTTTGTTGAACAGGGAATTTACTGAGTCGTTCACACCAGGTGCGGGCATCAGACAAAGAGACCCGCTTTCTCCTTATATCTTTGTTCCCTGTATGGAAAAACTTTACCATCTAATTAAACACAGGCTTGATTCAGGTTTTTGGAAGTGTATCAAGATATCAAGATGAGAGCCTGAGGTATCTCACCTTTTTTTGTTGACGATCTGATTCTTTTTGAAAAAACTACTACCACCCAAGCTCAAAGCATGAGAGATTGTCTTGATAACTTTTGTGAACTCTCAGGTCAGCAAATTAGTTTCCTTAAATCTAGAGTTTTTTGCTCTAATAACATGAAAGATGGAGATGCTCTTAACATTGCTAGAATGTGCGGTTCCCCCATCACTAAATATCTTGGCAATTATGTGGGAGTTCCCCTCATCCATTGCAAAATCAGTAACAAAACTTACAAGGGGCTTGTTGAGAATACTCAAAAGAGGTTGGCAGAATAGAAGAGTGGTTCACTATCTCTTGCTGGGAGTGCCACGCTCATAAAAGTTGTCACGTCTGCGCTACCCATCTACACTATGCAGTTTGTCAAGCTTCCAAGTGAAACATGTCTTGAGTTAGATCGAATTAACAGAAACTTTCTTTGGGGTACCACTACCACCAAAAAATCGACTCACCTTATCAAATGGGGTGTGGTCTGCCTCCCTAAAAGTAAGGGCGGTTTGAGACTAAAAAAAAAAGACATGAACCAAGCCCTACTCGCTAAAATGGGTTAGAGATTGATGCAAGGCGGAAGTGGTATGTGGTGTAAACTCCTCCAACACAAGTACCTTCAGAGTCGAACCTTTATTGCCTCTGATCTTAAGAAAAATGTCACTTGTTCAAGCACCTGGAAAGGTATTGTCTCTGGCTCAAAGATTTTAGCCAAAGGGAGCCTTTGGAGAGTAGGAATGGGTGACTATATTAATTTCTGGATGGATAACTGGGTGCCAGGTGTGGGTAGGCTTAAGGACCATGCCACTTTTGATCTAAATGACGAAGATCTGAATCAGAGTGTTGATAGTTTTTTGTGCAATGGGCGGTGGCATATTGACCAGCTCAATGATATTCTTCCTAAGATCATTGTTAAAAGAATTAGTAGCATCCATACTGGAAGAATTCATAGTAGGCAAGATAGAATTATTTGGGGATGGATCAAGAGTGGTGAATTTTCTGTTAAAACCACCTATAATGGTCTCACTGATTTTGTTCAGATCCCGGTGTGGAAATTGAGGCGTATTTGGAGCTTTAAATTCCCTCCTAAAGTCCAACACTTCCTCTGGATTTTGTTTCACGATAAACTCCTCACAAATCACCAAAGGGCGAATGTGGTGTGACTAGTGATGTCTATTGTGCCAAGTGTGATGCAGGTATTGAAAATATTGACCACTTACTGCGTGGGTGTAGAGTTTCCAACTCTGTTTGGGAGAAGATTTTTGCAGGTATGAGTCTGTCAAATTCTTATATGGGAAGTCTGGAAGATTGGTTGAATGGTAACTTAAATGATAAGAAGATAACTAATGGTAATGTCCCTCATTACTTAGTCTTTGCTGTGACGTTATGGTTTTTGTGGAAATGGAGGTGTTGCCAGATTTTTTAAGCTAATTTCTTGTTCCCAACTGCACCCCATTTAATCATTAAGAATTTCTCACGGGATTGGTGGAGTGCCAACATTAATGATCTTTACAAAGAAGATATGCTCAATCCGATTCATGTCTACCTCCCAATATCGACTAGGTAAAACTGAACACGGATGGAAGTTGTATTGTCGACTCAAGTGCCATTACGGCTGGAGGCGTGTTACGCGGTCCTTAGAAGGACTTGATTAAAGGGTTTGTGCTTAATAAAGGGATAGGGAATGCTCTTGAGGCTGAGTTATGGGGAATGTTAGAAGGCTTAACTATTGCCTGGAATGCTGGTTATAAGATGGTAATTGCTGAAACTGATTCCATTGCTATAGTGCAATTTCTGAAGTATGGTACCAATCCTAACCACCCCCTCTTTAGCCTTATCCAAAGCAGTAGAGAGGTTATAAATGGCGACTGGAGTTGCATTATGCAACATACCTACAGAGAAGGAAATGTTCTTGCAGATGGTTTAGCTCATTTAGGTCACAAGATGGATACTGGGTTATGGTTTTTTGAAGACCTTCATGCTGAAATTCGAAGCTTGTTTGATGATGATGTTAGAGGCACTATCTGATTAAGACAATGTTATGTGCATATTTCCATTCCTGTCTAGTTTTTATCTCTTTCTTCTAGGCCTTGCCCTCTAGTGTACCAAAAAAAAAAAATCCAAGACCGTCAAAGTTAAAATTCCATGATCAATCCAAAATTACCTTTTTAACTAATAAAGTGTTACCTCAAAAACATTCAACCAAATATTAAAACAATTTTTTTAGAAATTAGTCTCACCACCCAATGCCATCAAATTCTCCACCACTTGTTTTGAGTTCACTTGCAAGGGGGAGTCAATAGGATGAGATGGAAAAAAACGTGAGATTAAAAAAAAAACTAAAACTAAAACTAAAACTAAATGATTAAAATTAATCAACCAAATATTTAAAAAAACATCTCTAGAAATTACTCTCACCATCCAACGCCATCCAATTCTCTATTTTTATCACCATCATTCCAATTTAGATGAATAGATTCTTAAGGATTGTTTAATTTATTATATAGGTTAATTAAAAAATATTTATTGTATTAATTGAAAAGCTCTCTATCTCTTTGTCATATATATATATATATATATATTATAAAAAAATATTAATTTTTGTTATGTTATCATTAATATATTTCCAATGATATGTTTTTAAATTTTACCATTAATTCCATAAAAAAATAGATTACCATTGATTTGGTAATACAATTAATATTTTAATTGCTTTGTAAAATATTTGTTTGTTGTCATTTATTAAAATAATTAAAATTCAAAAAATTTTATTTTTAGAAATAATCATATTGTATCTAATGCATAGTTAATACATTCTAAACGATCTAATAGAATAGAAAACAAAAAGGTAAAAATAAAAACAAAATTATAAATATTTATAATTATATAGAGATAAATAACTATTGAGATTTTCTATCTACATTCCGTTTTTCACATTTATTTTCTTAAAATATTTCCTTTTAATAAATTACAATTTTAAAATCTCTAAATACACCATAATTTACTGAATACATATATATATATAAATATATATATATATATATACACGTTCATTCAAGAAATACTTGTAGCAATATTAACTTTTTAAAAAAACAACTTCAGGGGGATATTGTCAAACCAAGTAATAAATTAATTTATTTTTCCACACTTATTTTCTAAAAAATTCTATTTTTTTAATAAATTCATTATTAGATTATTTTTTTCAAGCATTCATCTCATAGATGTTTAATGAAAAAAATAAAAGGTGATTTTTTTTTTTGGAAATGCAAAGAGTAGGTGGAGTTATTTTTTTTACTATCTTACAAAAAAAAACATTATTTATTACCATATATATATATGTAGCAAAATTATGAATGAATTTCATATATTTAGAAAAAGAATCTATTGAATTGTATGTAATAATTAATGTTTATAATGTATTACCATTAATAATTGATCCAAAACAATACAATTAATATGTTTTTAGAATTCATCATTAATTCTATAAAAAAAATGGATTACCATTAATTTGGTATCACAATGTTGATATTTTGATTCAAATATTTGTTTATTTGAATTTATATAGATAATTAAAATTCAAAAATAATTCTTTTTGGAATAATAATCATGCATTCAGTGCATAATTAATACATTCTAAAAGGACAAAAAGAAAAGAGAACATAAAGGTTAAAAAAATATTAAGAAAAAAAACTGAAAAACAAAAAAAAAAAGTGTAGATTCTGGTAAAAATATTAGGGGAAAAATCGGGTATTGGATTCCCAAAAACCGAAGTGATATGGTATTTTTTAAGAGGCAATACAATGTTACTTAATAATAATTTGTCTATCGAATCCATCGTCTATAAGCACAAAACACATCTTTAGTCTCAACCGGTTCATTGATTTTTTGTACTGATGGTGATTAGCATGATGGTTCCATAACGAATACCTTAGCGGACAGCAAATTGAAAATCCAAGACCGCCAAAGTTAAAATTATATGATCAATCCAAAATTACCTTTTAACTATTAAAGTGTTTCCTAAAAAAAAAGATTAAAATTATTTAACTAAATATTAAAACAAAACCTGTAGAAATTACTCTTATCACCCAATGCCATCAACTTCCCCACCGCTTGTTTTGAGTTTCCCCGTAAGAGAAAATCAAAAGAATGAGTTGGAAAAAACGTGAGAATAGAAAAAAAAAATACAAACACAAACAAAAACTAAAACTAAAGGATTAAAATTATTCCACCAAATATTTTTTTGAAAAAAAATCTTTAAAAATTCCTCTTACCACCCAACGACATCCAATTATCCACCACTTGTTTTGAGTTTGCCGTGTAAGTTAATGGAATGAGATGGAAAGAATGTAAGATTTTGGATGGTTTTTATTGAGAAAATTAAGAGAGATGAGAGGGCATAAATGGTTTAGAGAGAGAGATGATATACCAACGGTTTAAATAATTACTTTAATATATTTATTAATTATAATCATAAGTGCCTATTTACCTTGTGTATTAATACAAATTGTCCATTGACCTGATTTGTTATAACATAGTCTTTGCATTTAATTACAGAATCATGTAATTAGGCCACCTATTCATCTAGTTTTACTAATGTAATTTGTTAATATAAATTGAAATTAATGCTAACTAATAGAAACCAAATCAATCAATTAATTCTAAAGCTCTCTTACGGCAATACATGGCGATGTGAGGGTCAACTTTATATATATATATATATATACGATATATGTGATATATGATTGTTATTATATTATATATTAAAAAAATTAGTAACATTTATGATTACCACAAAAAAGTAGTAATATTTATGATTGTCACGTGTCGCAACCGCATTAAAAGTAGAAAAAAATATATTATTACATATTATAATATATATATATATATATTATAAATATGATATGATTATTATTATATTATATATTAACAAAATAAAATAATTAATAACATTTATGTTTGTCACGTGGTGTCGTAACAACATCAAAAGTGGAAAAAACTCTATTATTATATTAATATATTAAAAAATTATAAAAAAAACTAATAACATTTATGATTGTCATGTGTCGCAACTGCATCAAAAGTAGAAAAAGTCTATTATTATATTATTAAATATGATTAGATTAGATTAATAATCAAACAAATTAAATTTAAAATAACATTTAATCCAACTCATATTTCAATCTCTATATTTTGTTGAGAACAAAAAGAATTACTAAATTTAATTACCATATATGTTAGTCCAACTTCTTAACCAACTATGATTTATCGTCTTACGAAATTACCAAGGTAATTAATTAATATAATTAACTAATATAAATGTTTTTGAGTTCATTTCTCCTTTTATCTTTTCATCTTCTAGCAATAATCTCTAAAACTTTCCTCCCATTAAACATCAAATCCAAATCTTCTTTGTAGATTTGCGTATTTACAAGCAAATTCATCCAAAAATAGATTTATATGAACACATAATAATTACCTAATTATGTAAAACAAAATAACAAAATAACTTTAAAATCACCTAGCAACAACATGAACACATTAAAATATATTTGTTTGTTCTTTTTCTATCTTCATTTTGTTCATGACAAATAAATTGGGTCCCACTTCATCCACTTATTATAAAGAACATTTTTATGTTAAGATATTTTTTAATTTTATTTTGCTTTTCATTGAAGTATTTTTTAATATTTTGAATATTATCGATGTTGATTTTAGCATGTACTGTTTTTCTCAAAATGTCGAAAAGTATAAATTATTTTTTACATTTTTATTTGATTGTTCTTTGTATTTGTTAGCAAACATCTTCAAGTTGAGGTTCATTTTTTTCTTTGTATATTTTTAATAGTTTTTAATATTATTAATACTGATTTTAATATAAACCATGTTTCCCAAAATGTAGAAAAATAGAAATTATTTTTTACATTTTCATTTGCTTCATTTTTGTAATTTTTAGCAAACGTCGTCTTGTTGATGTACATTTTTTTTTGTTGCTTTTCTTTGCTTTATTTTTAAATGATATTGATATTGATTTTAGTATAAACTGTGTTTCTTTAAATGTAGAAAAGTATAAATAATTTTTATATTTTTTTATTTAACATCTTTTTATTGAGGTACGTTTTTGTTTTTTGTTTTTTGCTTTTCTCAATCTTTTTTTTTAATAATTTTCAATATTATATATTGATAGCGATTTTAGAATACACTGTGCTTATTGAAATGTAGAAATTGTTTTTTACATTTTTATTTACTTTTTCTTTGTATTTTTTTCGCAAACATTATATTGTTGTATTTGCATCTTCATGGCTTGGTTATGGAAACCACTAGCAGATGAATATTATGATTAATTATGAGGTTATACTTTTTTATTTTCACTTCTAATTCAGATAAAATGAGAAGCATGAATAACATGCATCCACCATACGATAAATAGATAAATAAATAGATAATTTTATTGTGATTTGCCCAATGGCTTAATCAATTGCTCAAACATTATTGAAATTTGACCAGGATTTTCAGAGGCCACATTGTGTTAGGATTTGACTTGTGTTATTATATGAACCAAACATATTTAACTAATGTGAAAGTGGTTAAAATAGATTCAAACGATTACGATTCAGATGGCACTGGAAAGAAGAGTCCAAGGCGAAGCCAATGGTGAAAACGGTGTCGGATTTTGATCCTGAACGGGCATGTACGAGCCACCGGAAGATTACTACACCACATCGACATGTTGTTGCACGCCATAAGTATTTCGGCACGTGAGGCATGCTTTTGGGACCCAGTTTGGCATCTGAAACTCTTAGATGACATGAGAAAATATGTGGGTGTTAGTTTTCTTGTTGGGGAAGGTTTCAGTTCAAGATTTCTTGTTTAGGGAAAACTTGTTATGTGTTTTCCAACTACTTACAGGGTTTGTTTGGTACGAGAACGGGACAAGACAAAACATGACAGTAGTTTTGCATTGTATTTGGAATATTTACGACAGGATTGTGGATTGTGCTATACGTTTTGTATGACTGGAACATAACGAGACAAGAGGTTAAAATGACCATAGTGCCCTTATTGTTATGTATAATGTTTGCTATCACATGATAGTGACACATGGAACAAGACAAATCAATATTTTTTTGATTTCATTAAATAAATATTTTAAATGGATTTATAAAAAAAATATAAAATTAATGAAGAAAATGAAAATTAAAGAAATAATATTTATTTATGAAGATGAAAAAGATTATAAAAAGATTCAATATGGATAAGCCTCATCCTTTAAACATCTAAATGGTTATCTAGTTTTTAGATTATAAGAAAGATGTCATTTAGACCTAAAGATAATGATAGAATGATATTAGTCCAAGAGTATTATATCATAATTGTGCACAATACAAAAGATATATCACCAAATTTCTTTAACACTTCAAGAAAGTTGGTATATATCCATGTGTCAACTTTGTCAACTACAAGACTCGTAAAATAGTTTTTCAAGGGGAGTATTATTCACTTTGGACATATATTCACTATACTATTTTTCCATTGATCAAGTTTTGTCCCACCGACTATATTTGTCATAATCTTAAAGCTTTTTGTTATTATTGATACATTATCCATGGATGACCAAAGGCTATATTTGAGATTGATTTGCTTCTAAAATAATCTACTTTTAGCTTAACTTAAAGAATAATCAACTTACAACATAAGTCGATTGGTGTTTAGTAAATTGACTATATGAAAAATCAACTTAAGGAAAAAATAATGAAAAAATGGTTGGTAAACTTTAAATGATTACGGAAAATGAAGGAATGGATATAATTGTTAAAATATAATATATTATTTAACTAGTTTCTTACTACTTTTTTTTGTTTAAATTGAAAATACAAATATAAAGCATAGAAATATAGAATATATATATTAAAAAAAATCTATTGAGTCAACTCGTTTAACAATTACTAAGTTACCGAGCCAACTCACTCTTCTTAACTCTAAGTTGCTGAATCAACTCAATAACTCAAGCTTCGTTAATGAATCTCTACAACTCAAACTCCAAATCTACCACTGTTATACATAAATCTCACCAAAAATATACGTCATCGCCAAACCACATAAACAAGGCAGCTAAAAGGAAAATTGTCAGAAAATTATCAGATTGGTGTCATAAGAAGTAGTGCACGGTGAAACCTGAGTAAAGCAGAGTAAGACGAATAAAATGCATTTACCTGTTCGGGCTTACTCAGGGTAAACAAAGGGAAAAGTCTTACTTAAGGTTTTGTTCCCTCCAGTTTAAATCATGTGAGACTTCCAAGGCCATAACAATACTACATGCATATGCAATCACCATAAAAAGAGTCTTAAAAGGAAACAAATAAACCCTCCCCAAGATATACACTACAAACGAGGATCTATGTGTAAGAAGATGAATCCAAATAGGAAATAGAGAGATTTAATAATCTGTGGCTTGCATGCCAAGACACAAAAACCCTAGCAAAGCCATACATAAATACACTTGTAAAGTATATTGTAAAACACAAAACAACATAAGTGAGGCTTGAGAGATCGAGCGTTGTAATTCTAGCAATTCGTTATTGGATTTGACTTGGTTGTGAGAGTAGCCACCCATGGACGTTTCTCTAATCATCGGAGTTTTACCACGTATATTCGTCTTAGATCACTATTTTTTAGTTCGCATCATCTTTACAGATTGTGAACAAACAAGTAGTTGACTTTTTTGACCATCTAGAAATTGCAGTTAACAATTGGTGCTAGAAGGAGGGCGGTGAACCTTCGTACGTTAGATTAGTCTAAAACCCTTGAGACAATGGCCAGTAACGAAAATGGAGACGATTCCAGGAACATCCAGGAATCACCATATGATACACAGAGAATTGACGCTTCTTAGGATCTCACAGGCGGTACTCTTACAACTGAGAATCAATCGGTAACTATAGTAGGTATCCAACGGTCTCTTCTAACCAGCAAAGACATCGCACGATGATTCCAAGAAGCGCTGCAACAGTTGGTGTCTAATGCAGCTAAAGAATGAGTTGACCTTCTCACCACGGGAGGATTGATTTCACCTAGCCCAACTCCTATCATGGATCACCCACCAGGAAGGTTACGGTAGATTGTAGTTGGACCAGCGACATTCATACCAGCAATAGACACAAATCTGAATCCAACCACCCAACTCAGAGTTGCACCGGAAGAACAGGGACGGGCCCGAGAGGCATCCAAAATAGATCGACGTCATCGAATCCGCGGTCATGACCAAGAAGGGCATGATGATTAACATTGAAAAATGTATGTTTACTAAGGGATAATATCATCACTTTACACTTTCAATATGATTAATTCTCCAATCTAGACATAATTTCGTTTGCTCGCTTAAATAAATGTGTTGTATAGTAATCAGTGTATTTTTCTTTGTATTTCAGAGGTAATTCGATCAATTCAGAATTATGGAGAAGTCAGATGGCAAAACAAACATTGTTTTCGAGTTAAGAACGTCAAAAACCTTAGGAAGGTCATGAAAGACATTTTTGTAATTCTGACTATTCACTGTTCACAGTTGACTTTCACTGTTCACAGTTGACTTTCACTGTTCACAGTTGACTTTCACTGTTCCTGATGACGTGGCACATTCCTATTGGACCAAACTGTAAGTGTACCATACACGTGACTGCAGAGAATCACATTCTAGAAGTCGGTGCACTGTTCATAATTGACTTTCTAGAAGATTATTGACCGATGACGCGGCACATTTCTATTGGTCTAAACTGTGAGTGCATCGTACACGTGCTGCAGAAAATCATATTCTAGAAGCCAGTGCACTGTTCACTATTGACTTTCACGGATGCGTTTATTGTTCACTGTCACTGTTCACTATTCACTATTCACTGATGACGTGGCGTAATCTGGACGCTTCATTTTAAATTCATCTGATGGTCAATTTTCATCCGTATTTTGTATAAATAGAGGACCTCTCCCCCCTAATTTGCATACTCTAAATCCAAATCTGATATTAGATTTGTGAAATTTTCTCTCTTTTGTTCTAAAATTCTCAGTTTAAATAAATAATTATTTTCTAGTTAAATTATGTCTGGCTAATTTTACATAGTTGCGGTCAAAGGTGATACTGTTGGTATGAAAAATATGATCAAATTATGGTAAGTTTATTATTTTTTTGCTTTCTCCACTCTGATCTTTGTGGAGTTTTTGACTCACCGTAGTCAGACAGATATTGTCTAGCATAGTGAGTACTTTTACCCATATCTATCAGAGAGTGATTTCTCCCCTATGATCTTTGTGGAGTTTTTGACTCACTATAGACAGACAGATATTGTCTAGCACAGTGAGTACTTTTACCCATATCTATCAAAGAGTAGTTTATCCCCTCTGATCTTTGTGGAGTTTTAACTCACTGTAGACAGACAGATGTTGTCTAGCACAGTGGGTACTTTTACCCACATCTATCAGAGAATGGTTAGTGGAGTGGAATACCCTCCCATTAATCTGGACTAAATATTAATTATTGGATCATATTCGAATTACCAACAGTGGATCCCTTAGCCTCAGTTTTAATTTTAATTGATTTACATTTTTATAACAAGCTTATTAATTAATCTAGATAATTAATTCTACAAGGACAAGTGAACAACTTCCCTATGGTTCGACCTGATCTTACCGGTTAATTTATTACTATAACACTCTTATACTTGGGAGTATGAACACTTCTTTAGGACGTGTCAAGTTTTTGGTACCGTTGCCGGGGAGGTAAGTCCGTCTTTTCTTTGTAGAGATAATTTATTTTTATTTATTTATTTTAGTTTGTTATTTTTTTTGTTTCTCTCTAATCTTCATTGTTCATATTTTGTGTTCAGTTTTGCATCACTCATCTCAATCATAAACTTCATCCACTTAAAAAAAACACTTGTAATCATTAATCACATTTTTGCATATCAGTTCCTGTAATTATCATATTTTCACTTTAGTCTATATATTTATAATTATTTGCACTTTTACCCCAACACCTAGAATTTTGCATCTACACCCCTAGAATTTTGCATCTTGTTATTTTTATCACTTTTTCTTTTATTTTCTTCATTTTTATGTATTTCACATCCATGAACCCTCATTAAATTTGCATTAGATGTTGGTCTCAAATATCTAGTGGCAGATTAATTAGGAGATCACAATCACCCACATTCACTAACAATATGGCTGAAAACCCACTTAGACATCCAGCAGGAAACCAAGCCAAAAACCTTTTAGACAACCTTGACAACATATCTCAACACAGCAACCATCAGCCTTATGTTGACCTTGACCAACACATTAACCCAAATCCACCTAGAACTATTAGAGACTACATGAATCCCACACGTACTAGAGCACCTACATGCATAGCTTTCCCACCAAATGCAACACACTTTAATTGTAAACCGGGAATCATTCAACTTTTACCCAATTTTCACGGTCTTGAATCTGAAAATCCATATTTGCATCTTAGGGAGCTTGAGGAAGTCTGTAACACTTGCACTAACCAAAATGTTAGCATGGATATAATCAGGCATAAGTTTTTCCCTTTTTCCTTTTTCCTTAAAAGATAAAGCTAAAACTTGGTTACAAAACCTTAGGTCAAGATCAATCCAAACTTGGAATGATATGCAACAACAGTTCTTAAAGAAATTTTTTCCACCTCATAGAACAAACTCTCTTAAGAGGCAAATCACTTCATTTGCCCAAAAACTTGGGGAAACACTTTACCAATGTTGGGATAGGTTCAAAGAGTTGTTAAATGTCTGTCCATATCACGGTTTTGAAACATGGAGGATAGTGTCACATTTCTATGAGGGACTCACACTCCAAAGTAGACAAGTCATTAAAATGGTGTGTAGTGGGGAGTTCAGTGACAAAAATCTTAAAGAAACACTCGAATACCTTGAACATATCGCCGAAAATGCTCAAAATTGGGACACCATTGGTTCCTATGAGTCCATGAGCAAACCACAATCATCTCCATCTAGTGGAGTCATTTACAATCTTAGGGAAGACCATGACCTTCAAGCTAGATTTGCATCCCTAGCTAGGAAAGTTGAAGCTTTAGATACTAAAAAGAGTGAACATGTAAAATCTGTACAAGAAATTGCATGCCATGTATGTGATTCTAATGATCATATATCACTTATAGTTGCCCAACTTTACCAGCCATAAAAGATTGCCTTCATGAACAAGCCTATGTTTTGCACACTTTCAACAAGCCAAATTCCAACTCATATTCACAAACCTAAAGTCCTGGTTAGAGAAATCATCCAAACTTTAGTTGGAGGAACAACAATCAAGCCCGGTCTTCATAACCACCAGATCCATCACATCCACAAACACACCAGAATTTCCAAAACCCTCAAGGTTATGCACCTTATGTCCCACCATCTAGGAAAAACCTTGAAGATACGTTGCACTCATCCATTAATAAACAAGAAGCCAATAACAGCCAAACAACACAAACCTTGACAAATGTTAAAGATACTTTGGCAAAGGTTGCTTCTACACTCACCACACACGAAAAATGTAAGTTTACATCTCAACCACAACCAAATCTCAAGAGTCAGTCAAGTTCCTATGATAATAACCAACGCCCAGATCAAGTCAAATCAATTATCACTCTTCGTAGTGGTAAGGTCATCGAAAAACCTATTCTTGAATCTGGTAAAAATGATGATGAGTCATTTTCCAAGGGTAAGGAAGGGGTTGCTGAAACCACTGTTGACGAAGAAATAATTGAATCCCAACTTACACTCCCATATCCTCAGGCTCTTAAAAATTCACAGAAGTCGAAGCATCACCAGAGATTTTTGAAATTTTCAAACAGGTAAAGATTAATATCAATTTGTTGGACGCAATCAAACAAGTACATTCCTATGCCAAATTCTTGAAGGATCTGTGCACTGTGAAAAGGAAGCATCAGGTAAGAAAGAAAACCTTTATGGCTGAACAAGTAAGTTCCATTCTTTTCAATAAAAATGTTTTGAAATATAAAGATCCTGGTTGTCCCACTATTTCCTGCATAATTGGTAATTGTAAAATTGAGCATGCTTTACTTGACCTTGGTGATAGTGTAAATTTGCTCTCATACTCAGTTTATCAGCGAATTAAACTTGGTGAGTTAAAGCCGAATTCAACCACACTTTATCTTGCTGATAAGTCAATTAAAATACCAAAACGAATAGTGGAAGATGTGTTAGTAAAAGTCGATAAATTTATCTACCCAGTAGATTTTATTGTCTTGAAAACACAACATGTTGTTAATTAGCACAAATCAATTCCTATTATATTGAGCCGACCATTTTTAGCCACTGCTAATGCCTTGATTAATTGCAGGAATGGAATAATGAGCACGTCTTTTGGAAATATGGAAATTAAGCTTAATGTTTTCAACGTGTCTAAGGAACCATTTGATGATGAAAATGAAGATGAAGACGTAAACATTATTGAAACCATTGTTGAAGATCATGTTCAAAAGGATTCTTTTAACTCATCTGAAGTTTTTTTGATCAATTCACCTGAGTCAAGCATGCATTCACATCTTGATAATTGTTTGTAGGTTGTCGAAGAAGAATGAGACACTTCAAATTTTGAAGAATTGGAACAGAAAGATGACGTGCCTGAAGAAAAAGCACATTTACTGGATTTGAAGCCCTTACCAGAAGTACTTAAATATGCTTACCTTAGAGACGACCAGACCTACCCAGTGGTAATCTCTTCTAACCTTACAGAAGAGCAAGAAGGTAAGTTGTTACATGTCTTAAAGAAAAATAAGAATGCAATTGGTTGGACTTTGAAAGATTTGAAAGGTATTAACCCTTTGATTTGTTCACATCGAATAAATTTAGAGGAAAATGCTAAAACATATTGATAACCCAAAAGAAGACTTAACCCACACATGAAAGAAGTTGTCAAGACTGAAGTACTTAAATTACTTGACGTAGGAATTATCTACCCTATCTCTGATAGTAAGTGGGTGAGTCCTACATAAGTTGTGCCAAAAAAATCTGGAATCACTATTGTTAAAAATGAAAAGGGTGAGTTAATTCCAACTCGTGTTCCATTTAGTTGGCGCATGTGCATTGATTATAAAAAATTAAATGATACCACTAGAAAAGATCATTTTCCCCTTCCATTCCTTGACCAAACTTTAGAAAGAGTAGCAGGATATCCCTACTACTGCTTTCTTGATGGGTATTCAGAATACTATCAAATTCCCACTGCATTAGAAGACCAAGAAAAAACCACATTCACATGTCCCTTTGGAACCTTTGCATTTAAAAGAATGCCATTTGGTTTGTGTAATGCTCCAGCCACATTTCAACGATGCATGCTAAGCATTTTTAGTGACATGATTGAACATTGTTTAGAGGTCTTTATGGATGATTTAACTGTGTTTGGGAATTCTTTTGTTGAATGTCTAAATAACTTGAAACGAGTCTTGAAACGTTGCATAGAAAAAGGACTTATGCTTAACTGGGAAAAATGTCATTATATGACCACGTCTGGAATTGTTTTGGGTAATGTTGTGTCATCAAAAGGTATCGAGGTTGATAAGGCAAAAATTGAAGTCATTTCAAAGTTACCATCACCACAAACAGTCAAAGATGTGCGGTCATTTTTAGGGCATGCAGGATTTTATAGGAGGTTTATTAAAGATTTTAGTGTTATATCTAAACCACTTTGTAACCTTTTATTAAAATATACAAAATTTGAATGGACACAAGAGTGTGGAGAGTCTTTTAAAAAGATAGTTGACCTTTTAACATCTGCTTCTATCATGCAATCCCCTAATTGGTCATTGCCTTTTGAATTGATGTGTGATGCGAGTGATTTTACTGTTGGAGCTATCTTAGGACAAAGAAGAGAAGGTAAGCCTTTTGTGATTTATTACGCAAGTAAAACTTTGAATAGTGCACAAATGAATTACACCACCACCGAGAAAGAATTACTTGTTGTGATATTTGCATTGGATAGATTTCGGTCATACTTGATTGGCACTTCAACCATTGTTTTTACTGATCACGCTGCTTTGAGGTATTTAATGTCTAAACAGGATGCAAATCCAAGATTGATTAGCTAGATTTTGTTGCTACAAGAATTCAATCTCACAATCAAGGACAAAAAGGATGCTGAAAATGTCGTTGCAGACCATTTATCACGACTCACCGTTGAGTCGTCATTTGATAAAGCACCCATCAATGATTCTTTTCCTGGTGATCTTTTATTCTCTATCACAACTTTGCCTTGGTATGTTGACATTGTTAATTATCTTGCAACAGGAATGATGCCACTTGATTGGAATGCACAGGACAAAAAGAAATTTTTGACCGAGGTAAAATGTTTTTACTAGGATGACCTATACTTATTCAAGTATTGTCCTGATCAAATTGTTCGATGGTGTATTCCAGGCAGTGAGGTAAGTAGTGTCATTGAATTTTGTCATTCTGAAGCATGTGGTGATCATTTTTCGTCAAAGAAAACAGGTACAAAAATCTTGTATTGTGGATTTTATTGGCCCACCTTGTTTAAAGACGCACATGCATTATGTAAAACTTGTGAAAATTATCAAAAGTTAGGATCCATTTCCAAGCGAAACATGATGCATTTACCATATTCTTGTCATTGAAATATTTGATTGTTGGGGAATTGATTTTATGTGTCAATTTCCACAGTCATTTGGATTTTTATACATTTTGGTTGCGTTGATTATGTGTCAAAATGGGTTGAAGCAATTCCTTGTCGAAATAATGATCACAAAACATTGATTAAGTTTTTAAAGGAAAATCTTTTGAGTCGATTTGGAATCCCTCGAGCCATTATCAGTGATGGAGGTAAACACTTTTGTAACAAACCTTTTGAGTCTTTAATGAAGAAATATGGAGTCACACACAAAATTGCCACACCATACCACCCTCAAACAAGTGGTCAAGTTGAGTTAGCAAATAGGGAGATAAAACATATCTTGTAAAAAACGGTTAACCCTAATCGAAAAGATTGGTCTCTTAGACTAAATGATGCACTTTGGGCTTACCGCACTGCATTCAAAACATCTTTGGGTATGTCTTCTTATCGTTTAGTTTATAGAAAACCTTACCACTTACCTATTGAACTTGAGAAAAAAAGCATATTGGGCAATTAAAGCTTTCAATTCTAACCTAAATGATGCTGGTGAATTGTGCAATTTATAAATAAATGAACTTGAAGAATTAAGAAATGATGCATATGAAAATGCAAAAATTCTTAAGAAAAATCTAAAACTTTCATGATAGACAAATTTTAAGGAGATCATTTGAAGTTGGTCAAAATGTTTTGCTTTATAATTCTCGACTTCATTTATTTCCTGGTAAATTGAAATCAAAATGGAGTGGTCCATTTGTTGTGAAACACGTGTATCCATATGGTTCCCTTGACATTGAGAATCCTAGGAATGGTAATGTGTTTAAAGTAAATGGACAATGTGTAAAACCATTTTTAGAAAATACAGATTTTCAAAAAGACTCTGCCGTCATTTCTGACCCTTGTTATAAATGTGAGTAAACAAATCTTTTGCTTTTGACTTTATTTGTGTTTGCAATTATTATTTTTGTTTTTGTTCACTTTTACATTTTGAATTTTTACAGGATTAATTTCTAGGTTCAGTTTTTGCTTGGTGTGTTTTGCTATATAACCCCGGTTAAGTGGCGGATAACGGTACTTCATGACAATTCAAATCGGTTTAATTCAGTTTCCCAATCAACTGATTCCCAAAACAAGGCATGGACGAAATTTTTATAAACCTACAAAAACATTTTCCATCGTTGACCCAAAATGCTCTGAAAAATATTTACAAAGCACGTTCCGAAAGTTTACGCTTACTGATGATAAACAAAATTCTCGTTGAAATTCGCTGGTTGATCGAAGCTAAGGTACGTCTAGCAGGTGAGTCTGCTGATTCATTTATATCTTACATGCTTGGTTTTGGAAGAAGTAACCTTGTAAAAAAATGAAGAGTTAAGAAGTTGTGCACGTACAACTTGCGACATACGTTGTCGATTTTTAGGAATCGTATATAATAATCGGGAAGATAAAATTTTATTCATTAGGCATCGTTTGCATAGGGAGTCATTGGATAATAACCTAACGACTCTTGATGCACATCCTAGTGGATATGTGCAAATGGCAATTGATCGATTATGGCCACAATTTTAAAAAGTATAGTCTTGGGAATCTGACTTTAAAAGACCCTGTTTGTCAATTTATAAGAAAATTGGATGGGAAGCATATCTCCGACCCATAGAGGGCGTTGAAGCAGTTTCTGAACTTAAAACTAGAGGAAGATGTGAGCCACAATCATAACTACCAGTAAATATCCTTTTGTTTTTATTATCTTTTTCCTTCCACATTTAATGTTTTTTGTAATTATTGTTGTTTACTTTTGATTTTTGAACCATTTGGATCTAATATCATTGACAAAGACGTCGCCCTATACATATAGGTGTATTATTGTGTTACCTTTTCAAGATCTATAAATACAAGCATTTGTTTTCCTTTTTACTTCAAGCACTCATAAACATTCAAAAGAAAATTTCAGAGAGTGCATTAATAACGCCACCTTCAACTAAACGATTCACAAACATTTGTGTGTTTGGTGGCACTAATTATAGGAAATACAGAAAGTTTATTGAGGCTGTAACTCAACTTGGTAAGGTTTTGGCTAAACGAAAAATACACCTAGTGTATAGAGGAGGTAACTTGGGATTAATGAGGTGTGTTTCACCAGGTGCACGAGGCAGAGGTAGTCAAGTTCTGGGTATTGTCCCAAAACCTATGGCTGCAGCAGACATCATCGGAAAGACAAACGGCGAAGAGCTAGTTGTTTCAGGTATGCCTGAAAGATTGATCGCTATGTTACATCATGCTGATGCGTTTATAGCTTTGCCAGGTGGTTTTGGAACCTTAGAATAAATCTTTACAATGGCATCCTGGGCGCAACTACACATCCATGAGAAACCCATCGGTTTGTTGAATGTTAATAAATTTTATGATGGTTTGCTTTCATTTCTTGATCATGCTCAGAAAAATTATTACATTCCACCTTCAATCCGAAAAAGAAGAGTTAGCCGAAGAAGAAGAGTTAGCCACTGGATGATGCTACATGCATGGAGGAAAACCCGAACAAAAGGACGCTGAGTCTAAGGTGCAGAACCAAAAGGGAAAACAAAAAGGGAACAACAAGGAAAAAATTAAGGACGGAGGATATGGGCATAATGCCGAACATATCGCAGAGAAATACCGAGGCAGATACATCAACTACACCCCTCTTCGGAAAAAGCAAGAGGAAATCCTGGCCATTCTGGAAGCAAAGAATATGGTACAAGATCCACGCCGTCAATCTCAGTTTGCTCGGCGAGATACAACCAAATACCGCAGGTTCCACAAAAAAACCGGTCATGAGACTTCCAAGTGTTACCAGTTCAGAGATTACATAGAAACCCTCATTCGGGATGACATCTACAAGATGTGATCTTGAAAAGGGATGAGAAATCAGAAATAAAGAAAGAGATCATGGCCGATCACAGCTCTGGTAGAAATCAAAGGGCCAGTCCAGAGGCCAATCAAATAATACATACAATATTTGGAGGACCATCTACTGAAAGAAGTAACCGAGAGCGAACACAGAAAATCAGAGAAACAGTAGAAGCAAGAAATAACTTTAACGTAAACTTGGTGGAGCCGGACCCGAAAAGGGTAAAGGAAGGATGAGACCTAATAACATTCACAGAAGCAGATTCACATGGGGTCGATGTTCGGCCAAATGACGCCTTGGTCATAAGTTCCCAGATTGGTCACCGGGAAGTCAGGAGAATCCTGATAGATAATGGAAGTTTAGCAGACATTCTCAATGTAGCAGTCTACTATCAACTCAGGTTAGACCGAAAGGACCTACAACCCTTCCATACCCCATTCAGAGGATTCGGGGGAGTTGAGGTCAGGTCACTCAGGACGGTAAAGCTACTTATGAAGATTAGAGTGGCACCTTGCTAGAGAACTGTATTGCTCGACTTCGTGGTGGTAGACTTGGACAATTGGCCATATAATGCACTATTGGGATGACCATTCCTGAATGAAACTAAGGCCATAACTGCCACTTATGCCTTAATGATCAAGTTCCCGACCGAACAGGGGTCGATATAGTAAAGGGATCCCAAGAGATGGCCCGAAGAGCTAACCTGTAAGTATACAAAGACAAGAATGATGAGCAGGTTTGCACTATAACACAGCCGAGTCAGAACAAAAAGCTACTGTCATTCGAATTCAATCCAAGGGAAGAGCCGAATGAATCCAAAATGGAACCGGTCGAAGAAATCATTTTAAAAGAAGATGAACCAGAAAAAAAGGTCAAGATTGGGGCCAACTTAGAAGGAAGAGTCAAACAAAGCCTCATTGATCTACTTAAAGAATACAAGGATGTGTTCGCTTGGAGTCATGAAGACATGGTCGGGATAGATGCCCGAATAATATCCCATCATCTCACAGTAGATCTGAATGTAAAACCGGTGATACAAAAGAGAAGATCATTCAATCTCGAGAGAAGTCCGGTAATCAACCAGGAAGTAGAGAAGCTACTCGATGTAGGATCGATCAGAGAGGTCAACTACCCTCAATGGGTAGCTAATGCAGTCCTCGTCCAAAAGAAGAATGGACAATGGAGGATGTGCATAGATTTTACATATCTGAACAAGGCATGCTTGAAAGATAGTTTTCCACTTCCGAGGATAGATCAGTTGGTGGACGCTACATCAGGCTATGAGTTGCTAAGTTTCATGGATGCCTACTCGGGATATATCCAAATCCGGATGAAAAAGGCTGACGAAGAAAAAACAACGTTCACAACTGATCAGGGTTTGTACTGTTATACAGTAATGCTCTTCGGGTTAAAAAATACAGGGGCAACATATCAAAGGCTGGTCAACAGAATCTTCGCACGGTAAATTGGAAAGAACATGGAAGTATACATTGATGACATGCTGACCAAGTGCATCACGGCAGACAAGCACACTTCAGACCTGTAAAAAACATTTGATATCTTGAGGAGATACCAAATGAAGCTAAATCTGAACAAGCGTTTATTCGGGGTTCCTTTAGGAAGATTCCTGGGTTTTCAAGTTCACCAAAGAGGAATCGAAGTCAACCCCGAGAAGATCCAGGCCCTGCAGGAAATGACTTCACCGAGGACACTCAAAAAAGCACAGCGCCTAACATGATACTTAGCTTACTTGGGTAGATTCATCTCAAAGGCCACAGACAGATGCGTATCCTTTTTCAAAGTAATTAGAAAAGGGAAAGAACTCGAATGGAATGAAGAGTGCGAGCAGGCATTCTTAAAAATTAAAGAATACTTAGGGCAGGCTCCCATCCTCTCAAAACCTCAGATGGGAGAGACACTCAAACTGTACTTATCAATTACAGAACTAGCAGCAAGCTCAGTCCTAGTTAGAACAAAGAATGGAGTATAGAAGCCAGTATACTATACCAACAAGGCATTTCTAACAGCCGAGACCAGATATTCGCAGGCAGAAAAAATGGCCCTAGCACTGGTTTCAGCAGCAAGGAAGCTAATACCATACTTTTAGGCTCATACAATTCAGGTACTCACTGACTGCCCATTAAAGCAAATTCCACAGAAGCCAGAGATTTTAGGAAGACTGACCAAATGGGCTATCGAGTTGAGTGAATTCGACATCCACTACGTCCCTGGAACATCCCTCAAAGGGCAAACAGTGGCAAATTTTATAACAGAGTTCACAGAGCCAAACCTAGAAGCAAAAAGGATGTTGGGAAAAAATTTCCCATGGAAATTGTATGTTGATGGCTCTTCAAACACTCATGGCAGCGGGGCAAGGATCGTAGTATGCACTCTTAAAGAAGATGATGTCGAATATGCCATGAGGTTTGACTTCAAAGCAACCAACAATCAAGCCAATTACGAGGCGCTACTAGCTGGACTCAAAGTCTGCATCGCTCTCGGGGCAGATGAAGTCGAGATATTCAGCGATTCACATGTGGTTGTCAACCAAGTCCTGGACGAGTACCAAGCCAAGGATGAATGCATGATAGCCTACCGTGACATTGCAAAACAGCTCCTCCAGAAATTCAAAGAGTATAAGATTGCCCAGATCCCCAGAGAGGAGAATGAAAAGGCAGACGCATTGTCCAAACTAGCGTCAGCAACAACCACAATCAGACCAAAGACTATTCCGGTTGCACATCTCCTCAAATCGAGCACAGCTGAACCGAGAAACTTAGAAATTTTAGAAATCCGAACACCGCCAGACGGTTGGATGACTCAGCTAAAGAGGTTCCTGGAAGAAGGTGTGCTCTTGAAAAATCCCTTACAAGCAAAACGTATCAGGTATAGATCAGTAAGATACATATTGGTTGGAGGAGAATTATATAGAATGTGGTATTCTCGAACACTCCAAAGATGTGTGTCAGAGAAGGATGCATATTAGATATTACAGAAAATCCATGGAGGAGTTTGCATAAACCACACTGGGGGGTAAAAGTTTGGCACACAAGGTACTCAGGCAATGATATTATTGGCCTACTCTGTTCTCAGATGCACAGCAATGTTTGGAGAGTTGCAATACTTGCAAAGGATTGCTAATGATATCCGACAACCACCTGAATAGCTTAGAAACCTTATATCCCCATGACCATTTTCCATGTGAGGGTTGGATTTAATCGGCCCAATGCCATCAGGGACAGGGGGTGGAGCGAAATATGTTATAGTAGCTGTTGACTATTTCACGAAGTGGGTAAAAGCTGAAACATTGGTACATATCACATAAGAAAACACCACAAATTTTATGAAAAAGAATATACTTTATAGGTTTTGAGTTCCAAACACTATAATCACTGACAACGACACCCAGTTCGATAACCTGAAAATCAGGCAGCTGTGAAAAGAGTACCAGATTACCAATTACTATGCCACACCTGCACACCCTCAAACAAATGGGTAGGCCGAAACGGTAAACAAAATCATCAAGCACACAATCAAAGCAAAGCTAGATGCCAAGAAAGGAAGCTGGGTTGAAAAGCTCCCCGAAGTATTATGGGCATACCAGACAACAACCAGAACCTCAATAGGAGAGACTCCATTCACTTTAGCGTTTGGAACAGAAGCTGTTATCCCTATAGAAACGTCGTATATGTCACCCCGGGTTAGGTTATATGATAAAGATCAGAATGTTGACATGCTATTACAAAGTCTAGATGAGCTATAAGAGAAAAGGGAGAAATCCCGAATACGAAATATGGCATATCAGTAAAGAGTAGCTCGCCACCATAACTCTCATGATCGGGTCAGGAAATTCCAGCTAGGAGATCTGGTACTCAGGAAGGTGTCATTGAACACAAAATATAAAGTTGCAGGTTCCCTGGCTGATAAATGGGAAGGCCCGTACAAAGTTGAAGGAGTAGCTGGCCATAGAGCGTATTGGATTGCACGACCCAACGGAGGGGTTTTACCCCGACTATGCAATACCCAATATATGAAGATTTTCTATCATTAATTTTTTTTGTTCTTTTTTCTAGTAAGGACAATTTTAGTTAGGTTAAATATAAGCTGTGGAATTTAAAACTTTGTTGATTTTGCAGTTAATGAATAAAAAATCAAACTCGGGATTTTCGAAAGATAAAAGCATCAAACTCGGGATTTCCAACAGAAAGCATATGATAATAAGAACATATGGAAGACAAGCATGATAATAAACATGCAAATAGAATAATCGGGACCATTAAATATTGAATGGGAGGAGAAGCTCGAAGGAGCATGCCAACCGAGCAAGGTCAAATGACCTTAGCAAAAAAGCAAACCCGATGCATCAGCTCGGGATGCTATCAGGAAAAATTCTGGTGAAATGTGTAGCTGTGTTAAGCGATTCAAAAAGCTTAACGATTCGGTAAACCCTTGCGCATAAAAACTGGGGAGACGTCCTTGGTAATGTGTAAGGACTCGAACATATGATCATGGCGAGCCTTGATGTAATGTTCGGGTAGCAACCATGTATAAAGCACAAGTATAAACCTACTTGACTGTTTTAAGATGACTCGGTCAATAATACTAGCCAGTTTAATAAAATACTTGGCGTTTAAAGTTATTCGGGGCAACAACCGGCTTAATAAGATACTCGGTGAAGTTACCTGAACATCAGAATTGGCCAGTTTAATAAGATACTTGGCATGAAGATTGCAACAACCAGTTTAATAAGATACTTGGTGTTTAAATTTATTCGGGCAACAACCGGTTCAATAAGATACTCGTTGAAGTTACCTGAGCATTAGAGATAAGCCAGTTAAATAAGATGCTTGGCATAATTTTCAATAACTGGTTTAGTAAGATACTCAACAACCAGAGTTAAGTTGAAATTTCACGAGCAATGAAATCAAACCACCAGGTTCAGAAACGCTACTCAGAATTTTATTGATCTTTAAAAAGAATGGTTACAAAGTTCTTTTATAAAAGAATTATTTCAAAGAATTCTTTACAAAGAATTGTTAGTCTACAAAATCCTATCTACAAAAATCAGGATTGTGAGGATTTGGAGATCTTGCCAATACTCGGGTCAGACATCATCTCATATTCACGAAGCAGACTTTCATTAGAAGGCCAATCAATTGTGTCGACCGAATCGTCCATCCATTGACTGTAATCTTCTCATGGGATCGGCCCAACATCAGGCACCACACCCTCTACGAATAACTCTTGACTGGCTTAAAACATCAAGAGGGAGTGCTCAGATGGAACCTCCAAATGCAGGAGATGGGGCTCTTTGCCTCGGCTGTGGCAGTAAGCCATCCACTATTTCATCTGAGTCCGAAGAGATTCCAAAGACAGATCCATATGATGTTTGATCGACAGCTCCCAATTGGTTCTAACCTTCTCAGTCGCCCTATTCTTAACTTTAAAGAACTGGCCAACTGAAACTAGCCCTAGCTGAAACTCCCGAAGGAGAAGGGCGTCGTAGGCAGAGGATCTTTTAAAACGATCAACCCCCTGGACTTCAAGTTCCAACCTAGCCTTTTTAGATAGGGATTCGACTGTTAGAGCTTGGCGTTCCAACCTAGGACTTCTGTTCATATACCGACTTGGACTGCTCCGCTTCCTGCTTGGTCTTGAGCATTGATTCTTGGGCAGAAGATAATAAGTTTTGAAGTGATGTATCTTTCTCTTCTGCCGAAGAAGCCCTCTTCTCGGCCTCCATCTGCTTTGTCAGATAGTGATCGGTAAAAACTTGGGCAGAACTGACCTCTTGTTGATAAGCCGTTTCGACCCGAGCACTGTGATCCTCGTTTTCCTTCAGCTGAGCTTCGAGACGCCTTATTCTATCAGCTTGATGTTGCTGCGTCTGAACCAGCTCAACAAACTCGGCCACCATCTGCAAATGAGCACAATTAAAAACCTGGCGAACAAGCAAAACAATTGAAGAAGTTAAGGATAACTTACGTAAGATGCACCATTGAAAAAATTCTGAAGACCGTCAGTCAGAGAGCCATCCCGAAAACAGCTCAAGCGGTCGTCCTCGATGAAAAAACTAGCCCTAGCTGAAACTCCCAAAGGAGAAGGGCATCGTAGGCAGAGGATCTTTTAAAACGATCAACCCCCTAAACTTCAAGTTCCAACCTAGCCTTTTTAGATAAGGATTCGACTGTTAAAGCTTGGCGTTCCAAGTCCTTGATCTTCTATTCATATACCGACTTGGACTGCTCCGCTTCCTGCTTGGTCTTGAGCATTGATTCTTGGGCAGAAGATAATAAGTTTTGAAGTGATGTATCTTTCTCTTCTGCCGAAGAAGCCCTCTTCTCGGCCTCCATCTGCTTTGTCAGATAGTGATTGGTAAAAACTTGGGCAGAACTGACCTCTTGTTGATAAGCCGTTCCGACCCGAGCAATGTGATCCTCGCTTTCCTTCAGCTGAGCTTCGAGACGCCTTATTCTATCAGTTTGATGTTGCTGCGTCTGAACCAGCTCAACAAACTCGGCCACCATCTACAAAGGAGCACAATTAAAAACCTGGCGAACAAGCAAAACAATTGAAGAAGTTAAGGATAACTTACGTAAGATGCACCATTGAAAAAATTCTGAAGACCGTCAATCAGAGAGCCATCCCGAAAACAGCTCAAGCGGTCGTCCTCGATGAAAGCCCGATAGGATGACATCTCCCGCAGCATATCCTGGGGAGACATATCCTGGGGAGAAGGATGTGAAGGAACCCCCGAGGGTTTAGCCCCTAGATCTTTGACCTCGAGGGGAGGGGAACCTTTATTCAGCTCTGAAGCCTCCGCATCCGCCGACGCTCCAACATTAACAGTTGGGGGGAATCTCAGCCACAATATCTTCATCGCTAGAGTCGATAAATAAGACCACCGGAGGGACTTTGAGAGGGCAAGTTGGAGAGCTAACTGCCTTCCATTTCTCAGCCCGAGAACGGTGAAAGCTGAGATCAGCCGCGGGATCTTCCTAAACATCTTCCCGGAAAGATTCAAAAAATTCTGGACCTATGGGTACTTGTCCCGCAGAGGTGTTACCTCCATCACCGGTGTCAGACCGATCGACAGGCTCTTCTCTATGACCTTCACTCTGCCCTTGCCCGTCGTCAGGCAGTTGAGTATCAGTTGGGCCACCCGGACCACTAGTCTCCCCAGCGGTCGGTTGAATGAATCCCTCAAGGACATATTCGGGAACTTTCTCTTCGACCGCATCAGTTTCCTCTTCGGACTCAGGCGGAGCGATGCCTTCATTGCTTTGACGAGAAGCTTCTTTTCGACTCGCCTGAAGAATTGACTTCACTTGGCGAGCCTGAAGATCCCAGGCGATATCCGTATCGTAAACTTCGAAGAAAAGAGGAACCGTATCAGAATACAAAGCAAAAAATAACAATGAAAAGGAAAAGGACGTAAAAATCATTTACATCACCTGCGGTAGCCCGAAATTTATATGAAGAAGCCGAACTCTATCATTTTCACCTCAGTAAAGAGATAAGTCTTGCTCCTCTTTTCCAAAGTGTGAACTGCTGCCCGAACAAGTCTGGTCAGCTCAGTATCACTATAATCAATTTTCTTCTTGTTCCATGTCTCGGAGGAACAGAAGAAACGGGGGACTTTCAACACCCCTGAGAATCCCCGGATCTAAGGGTGACTTCAAGATCGAGACTCCCTCCGGTGAAGAACCAACTGTTCTTCCAGAACTTGTTGGATGTAGGGAACCCCCTACAAAACCCCATTTTTTGGGGTCATCAAAGATATTAGCTCCCCGGTTCAGCTTTATCCCTTCGTGGACCTAATAGTCTGGTAGATTAGACATGAGGAAATGGGTTCCTGTCTTGCCAGACTGCCTCAGCGTAAAGAAATGCTTGATTTCACATGGGGAGGGCAGTGATAAGTTCATCCGGCTGTACATTTGCCACATGCACATCAAAATTTTATAGTTGTTCGGGGTCAGTTAGGCCGGAGCAATCCTTGCTTCAGCTAGAAACCAGGCAATGAATGGCTGAAAAGGGAGAGTGCCGCCACAACAGAGCATGGATCCATAGATCGCCACCACGCCCGGGGTAGGATTCTACGCAGCTCTATCACCCGCTGGAATCAGAGTGACCGAATTGGGCAGATCGAATCGAGCATGATACTTCTCTATCTCATCTGACCCAATAACATTCGACTCGATGTCAAACCCACTCGAGCAGTCACCAAAGAAAGTGAGACGAGATGCCCTGAACGTCTTTTCGACATCGTTCTCGTTGACAGTCTGCTCCCTGATCCGAATATCGCCCGAGTTGTGCTTACAGATTTCACTCCTGCTTAGATGTTTCCCCATCCTTCGAAGAGGTACCCTGTGATTAGAAATGTCATAATCAGAACTAGATGAAGAACTGGATATAGGACTAAAAGTGACGTCAAGGTGAAGCCCAGAAACATCAACTTCTAAAAATGGAGGTTCATCAGCAGGAATTTCCTCCAGTAATCTTCTAATGCAGGAAACCAACTGGAAATCCCCACGTTCTAACGCATCAAGAGCAATATTAAAAAATCAATGATGGGAATATGACTCCATTAAAACTAACCTTGAATAAAATTTGATGTAAGATCTTCAACGGAAAATCGCGACCTTCTGCGTAAAGAAATCTGGGTTTGAGAAAAAAAAATCTGATGAAAATTGTTGAGAATGAACCAATGTTGTCTCTCAGTGAAGAATTTAAAGAGATGATAGCACGAAACCTTAGGATCTCAAGGAGGGAAAAAACGATGATGAGGGTTGATGACGTAGGCGGTGCACGAAGAAACGCGTGAGTCGTTTCTCATAAATGATATCGAAAAACGAAGAGGCAAGGGACACTTGTCAAAAAGAGAAATGGCTTTCACCGTCAGAACTCTAAAACGTCGCCGTCATTAAAGATCTAGTGTGAGGAGGCAAATCGAATTTGCAGGATCATCATTAAGACAGGTCATTATGACAAGACATTTACTCGGGTACTGAAAAAATATTGAAAAATTGATTAAAATACTTTTGACCGAAATAAAACCCTGTTCATCAAAAATATTTTAAGGGGGTATTGTCATATGTGAATTTTATAGTACGTACACGTCATCTTCAAAGAGGATAAATTGTCAGGTGGACATCCAAATAGGCATTCAGAAAATATCCTATAAGACATCACCGAATAAGAGAAAACCCAAGTAAATAGATGTTGAACAAAACCTACTCAAGGTCAATCAACGTTATATACTACTCGGGATCAGATAAATGACACTCGGGACTGGTTAGAAGACATCTCTACTCGGGAACGAATGATGTAACTCGAGACGAACATAAAGAAAACTGAATAAAACCCTAGCGCATAGCTCACGTGGATCAAGTCATTAAAATGCACGAAGATATCCATATCAAAAATGAATCCTAATTGAAACAAATATTATGGTGTGTAAAATTAATCTAGAGGGGGGGTGAATAGATTTTAATTAACTTTTACCCAATTTTTGTTAAGAGTCATGTTGATGAAAATACCCATATCTAGTTGCAAAGATACCACAAGTGTAATAAATGCGAAAATAGTAAAAACACTTGAGATATACGTGGAAACCCTCCAAATGGGAAAAACCACGGGCTGATGAGTGCACCACACTAGAACCTCGAATCAACTAATGATAAAGGAATTACAACCTAATCCCGGTTTAATCCTCCACCACTACCTAATCCTGGTATAAGTGAACCTAGTTCATCATGCTTGTGCTTTAAGCTACCTACTTCCGGAAGCAACACAAGTCTTACTTCTCAATGAAGAGATAAAGTGTCCTAAGAGAATATATGATGATATTCAATGAACAAACAAGGCTAGGAAACCCTATATGCTTATCTAGGATAATGAGATGACAGTTAATGCAATCCTAGATATCAAGTGCTAAATGACATGTTCAAATAGCTTAGCTAAACATAGATCAAACAATCCTATGAAGCTATCACAAAACAACACTCAATCATGGCATCACAACAATCTCTAATTTATATCTAGAAATAATCTAAGAGGATACAATTAATTAAAGAGATGGTTTAGTAAGTAAAACATTTTAACTTGTAAGAAGATAGTGAAGAACAAACCAAACAAGAAGTGATGAAGCAACCCTATCCATAGATGCACTCTAGATGAACTTAGATGATGCAAGATGAATATTTAATGCTCATGGGAATGCTTTGAGTGATTAAAAATGAGTCTTGGAAGTGTTTTTCCTTTGAAATGTGTTCTAAGGAAGAAATGTGATATTCTGAACTCATACACGACCTTAAGGCGTTGTTTTGGAAAAAAACGTTCCAGCTTCCTCTGAGTGCGCTAGTGACGTGCACTGGTCGAGTAGCGCACCACTAGCTCACAGCCTATTTTTTTAAATAGGTGTTGGTCGAGTGGCGCATCAGTAGCGCAACACAAACGCAGATCCTCTGAGAAGTTTGCGATGGTGAGGCTGCGCTAGACGAGTAGCGCACCACCATCGCACGCCCACATTTTTCAACTATGCGCTGGTGCAGCACCGCAGCTCAGTGGCGCAACACTAGCGACAGTCCATTGTGAAAGTTGCGATGGTTATATGTGCTGGTAGAGTAGCACACCACCAGCGCAAGACCTATTATTTCAACACTCAAATGCATAAAAACAATAAGTTCAAGAGTGATGAAATTGCATCCTATTTTAATGCCTAGCATGACATACAACTTTTATAGCAAGATGCAAATAGGTCAACAAGAGTCATGTAAACTAAAATGCACACAAGAAAACACTCAACAAATAAGATCAAGAGTTATGCATGAATATGTGAGTGTGTGCAATTATCTCTTCAAAGTAAGTAAGCACAAGAATTTTACCTTTGATACTTCTCCTCTTGAGGTCTTGAGAGCCTAAGCTACCCTTACATGAACCCCATCAATGTGGTTGTTCACGAAATAAGCCAATCAACAAATGAGGACTTTTCAATCTTCCCTTTTGGCTATTTCGTGACAAAACCACCACTCACATTGATCCTCACAAAACAAAATAGAAAAACACCGGGAATATATTCTACATTACAAAGAGATAAATAAAAAAAAATTCAAATGTTCAATTTCTTGTAGAACTATAAACTCTACACATAAATTAAGCACAAATACACTTTCCAACCAAGTGCATGTGAGATGTTCAAGTGAATATAATATGAGTATGACATTGTGAAATGCTCATGCAATGCTCCCCCTCAACGGGTTACTTTCCCCTACATGTAATATCCCCCTCAAACAAGTACTACTCCCTTTAAAGTCAACACAATGCTACTCCTTTCACACCACAATGTTTGGTCAATGCTACTCCCCCTTTATGTCATGAGATAGACAAATGAGAAGTCCCCAACCGGGTCACTCAAGGCAAAGAAAGCTAGGAGCATACAAGATTGTTGCATAATAATATAAGCCACATTTATGCAACTCTATTATTAGGAGAGAAACAAGGAGATTTATTTGAAAGAAAATGTGTGAATCAAAAATGCTTTGCGTACAAGACATGTTGCATTTAAGTCCAAAAACAATGGTATTTGGCAAAGCAAATGGCAAAGGTTTCCAATATAATTCAAACCAATTTCACCATTTGTCATGAGAGAAGCAAGGATATAGAGTTCTTATAGATATCAAGTTTTAAAGGCACTATATCCAACTTTAAAAGCTAAAAATGGCATGAGCAACTTTGCACCCTATTTGATTTTTCCGGGAGGATACCTGTATGATAATAGCCTTGTTCAACTAATAAAGAAATAGAGACATTGATTAAACATTTTAGTCTCACTAGTATGTTTCACACGAGGTGTCTCATTTAACAATTGCAATCAATAATTCATGCTTTATCATTTTTCATTAGCATGCCATTAAATAATCATCATGTCATGGAGATAATTATAGGTCATTCAATATGTACTTCCTATGTAGATCTCCTAGTCCAAAAATGCATGTTTGAACATAAATATGACATGGATTGTAATCAAAGCAAAGTTCACACTTATTGAAGAAAATACAATATACTATAGTAAGTGCAACCAAGCTACTCAAGCAATCAATAAAGGAGCATAAACATTTTTTAAAAAATGGGATGCAACAAGTATACAATAGCTCTCTTTGCTCGAGTTCCCCTTATGGGGTCAAAGACCACCAAACATCACTCCATTAAACAAATCCCAATAGATCTACTAAGAGTCTTGAATCTAGTAGCATCAAAGGGTTTAGTAAATAGATCCGCTAGTTGATCATTGGTACCTACATGCTCAAGGATAATGCATTTGTTCTCAACTAGTTCTCTAATGAAATGATGACGGATGTCAATTTGCTTAGTCCTAGAATGCTGAACCGGATTCTTTGAAATGTTAATTGCACTCATGTTATCACAAAAGAGAGTAAGAGTACCTTGATTGAATCCATAGTCAACTAGCATTTGCTTCATCCAAAGAAGTTGTGTGCATCCATTCCCAGCAACAATGTATTCGGCCTCAGCCGTGGACAAGGAAAAAGCAACCGCCCTATGTACTTTTCCTATCATCATAATTTCCTGCCCAATCTGCATCACTAAAGCCTACAATACTAGCATTAGTGTCAAAAGAGTACTAAATCCCATAGTTGGATGTCCCATTCACATATCGAATGATTCTCTTAACAGAAGAGAGATGTGACTCCTTAGGATCCATTTGGTACCTAGCACACACCCTCACACTAAAGGAGATATCGGGCCTACTTGCGGTCAAATAGAGCAAGCTACCAATCATGCCACGATATAAAGTTTGGTCCACACTTTTACCACTAGCATCCTTGCTTAGCTTCAAAGTGGTACTCATGGGTGTATCACAATGTTTGGCACTTTCAAGGCCAAATTTCTTCACTAGGTTTTTGACATATTTAGCTTGAGATATGAAAATCCCATCATCCATTTGATTAATTTGTAAACCTAGAAAGTAACTCAACTCACCAACAAGACTCATCTCAAATTCATGAGACATGACACCAACAAATTATTGGACTTTGGTGTCATTGGTGGAGCCAAAGACTATATCATCAACATAGATTTGAGCTATAAAGAGCTCATCTTTGTTTTTCTTGATGAATAGAGTATCGTCAACACTACCCATAGTGTAGCCATTGTCTATAAGATATTAGGTGAGACGTTTATCTAAGCCCTTGGTGCTTGTTTCAACCTATATAAAGCTTTGTTGAGGTGATAGACATGATTAGGGTGGTGAGGATCTACAAACCCTTTGGGTTGCACAACAAACACTTCCTCTTGCAAGAAGCCATTGAGGAAGGCACTCTTATCATCCATCTGATATAATTTGAACTTTTGCAAACAAGAAATGGATAAAAGAAGCCTAATGGACTCAATCCTAGCAACGGGAACAAATGTCTCCTTAAAGTCAATACCCTCAATTTGAGAGTATCCTTGTGCTACAAGCCTAGCCTTGTTTCGCACAATGTTGCCATCCTCATCAGATTTATTCCTATATACCCATTTGGTACCTATCACATTGGTATTCTTGGGCCTAGGAACTAGAGTCCAAACCTCATTCCTTTCAAATTGATTAAGCTCTTCTTGCATGGCAAGAACCCAAAATTCATCTTTTAAGGCTTTATCAATTTTCTTGGGTTTTATTTGAGAGGTGTAACATGTGTAGCTAATTAGATTAGCTATTTGACACCTAGTCTTGACACCCTCACTAACCTCATCAATAATATCATCTTTGTCATAAAGTTTTCTAACCCATGGAGCCGGTTCTTTTGAGTCTAAGTGAGGAATCCTATCACTAAGTTGTGTTATGTCATCATCAAGATTAGCCTTTTCAACATTAGAGATATCAACTACTTTCTCCAAAGGGGAGTCAACAACTAAATCTACCTCCTCCTCATGGTCATTAGTCTTGAGCCTAGTATCATCAATGACAACATTAGATGATTCCATTACGGTCCTAGTTCTTAGATTAAAAACTCTACAGGCTCTACTATTTAAGGCATAGCCAATGAAGATACCATCATCACTCTTGGCATCAAATTTGCCAAGTTGATCACAGTCATTCAAAATGTAGCATTTGCTTCCAAAAGTGTGAAAGTAGCTAACATTTGGCTTCCTACCTTTCCATAACTCATAGGAGGTTTGCCTAGTGTGGGGCCTAAGAAAGACTCTATTTCCTATATAGCATGTCGTATTGACAGCTTCGGTCTAAAGATTCCTAGGGATGTTGTTGCTAAGCAACATCACACGGGCAATTTCTTGAAGAACCCTATTCTTCCTCTCAACAACTCCATTTTGTTGAGGTGTCCTAGGAGCCGAAAATTCATGAGAAATGCCTAGATCATTGCAAAAGTTTTCAAAATGGACATTCTCAAATTCCTTCCCATGGTCACTCCTAATTCTCTTAATGCTTTTAATCTTGGAGTTCATTTCATTTTGAATTTTGAAGCAAAACATTTTAAACTTATCAAAAGTTTCAGATTTTTCTATAAGAAAATAAGTCCATGTGCACCTAGAGAAGTCATATACACACACAAAAATGTATCTCTTTCCACCTAAACTCTCGGTTTGCATAGGACCCATAAGATCCATGTGGAGAAGCTCTAGAGGTTCCTTGGTGGTAATATATTTGCCCTTTTTGTGCATACTCTTGGTTTGCTTCCCTTGTTGGCAAGGTCCACAAACACCATTAACCTTTTTCCCAAGCTTGGGAAGGCCTCGCACAACATTGAACTTATTTATGATTTTTAGATCCCTAAAGTTCATGTGACTAAGTCTTTCATGCCACAACTCTATTTGTTCATCCTTGGACACATTACAAGACACACTTCTAGCCTCAAGACAATAGCAATTGTCACTATACCTCATATCTTTTAACAAGGTCTGTAAATTAGGCAATAGGATAGAACAATCATTTTTTCTAAATAAGACGGAGAGTCCAGCATCACTAAGATGTGAAATGCTTATCAAATTAGCTTTTAAACCATCAACATATAAAGCATTGGACAAGGAAGGTAATCCGGGAATGGAAATGGTTCCCTTTCCTTTGACCTTCTTTTTGGATCCATCACCAAAGGTGACATTTCCTCCCTCCTCCATCACAAGAGTCTCAAAGAAACTCTTATTTCCAGTCATGTGCCTAGAGCACCAACTATCCAAATACCAAAAATCATAAGAATGAGCTTTCAAAGCAATTTGTGCAACATGGCAAAGGTGTTCATCCTTTCTAATCCACATAGGTGTAGTATTTTCCTTTCTAGTGATCAATGGTACATGGGCTCTAAATGTCCTAGGATCATGCAAAAGTGTTCCACTTTTCCTAGTGACATGCATCATAGCTCTAGGTGTCCTAGGATCATGCATCAAGGCTCTAGATGTCCTAGGAACATGCATCATGGCTCTAACCTTTTTCTTTTCTATCATGCTTTCAATCCTACACAATTTGATATACCTAAAGCAATTTGGTCTAATGTGACCATCAATACCACAAAAATGACATGTAGGTAAAAAGTTAGGAATTTTACCATATCCTTGAGGATGCATTGGAGTCTTCCCATGTCTTTGTGGTTGTCTTGCTTGTTGTTGATGAGCTTTCCTTCTTTGTTGTTGAGCAAGACTTAATTGCTTCCTTGGTTGGGCTTCCATGATAGGGGTCATTTGGTTGAGAGAAGTTAACTTGAGGAGCCCTTGTAGGATGAGCTTGAGGTGGGCTTCTTGGTGCCACCTTCACTTGAGCACTATTTGAACACTCTCATAGATCAAGCTTCTTCCTAGGAGTTTGGTGAGGAGATGACCCATTGAAGTTCATGCTTCTTACAAAAATGGTATTGATTGGAGTAGAGGATATCTTGTCATCTTCAAACCCAAGCCCCTTTTTGTCACTTGGCATATTTCCAACATCTAGCATGTGGTCAAGTTTCTTGGTGCTAGAGTTCATCTTGGCCAACAACTCTCTAGCATCTTCAAGCTCTTTCTTTAACCCTTCTTCACTCCTCTTAGATCTTTCAAACTCTTCATTTAGTTGGTCAACTTGAGTTGAGAGGTCTAAGTTTTCTTCTTTTAATCTCTTGATCTCATTCTTGTTCTTTAATCTTGAGCTCTCAAACTTAGCCATGTAGTCCTTGAGATCCATCCTATCCATACTTCCATTTGTGGATTGTGATGAAGATCCATCATCACTTGAGTAGTCTCCCTCTTGACTATCATTCTCTTCTTCACTAGCATCTTTGCTCCTAAGAGAGGATGTAAATGCTATGAAGTTAGCCATGAGTTCTTCATCATCCGAAGACTCATCTCCTTCATTAGAGTCATCACTTTCACTCCATGTGGCAGACATCACTTTTCCTTTCTTCTCGTTCTTGTGATTTGCACATTCCTGGGCAAAGTGACTTATTCCACCACATTCATAGCATTGGACTCCTTTCTTCTCGGTATTCTCTTGCCTAGGCTCAAACTTCTTGAAGGGAGCCTTATTCTTTAAGTCTTGACCTTTGGATCTAAAGCCTTTCTTCTCAGACTTGTAGAATTTCTTGAACTTCCTCATTAACAAGACCATCTCTTCATCCGAGTCATCACCTTCCTCCTTCTCAACTTTGGAGGCTTTCAAAGCAATATCTTTTTGCTTTTTCGATGGTGTGGGGTTAGGACATTTCCTAGATTCATAGGCTAAAAGCCTCCCAATCACTTCACTGGGCTTCATGTCCTTATACCCACTATTCTTTTCCAAGGCCGTCACCTTAGACTCAAATCTATCGGGTAGAGATCTCATAATCTTCTGCTTGATCTTCCTATCTGAATAAGGATCACCAAGTTGATGACTTTGATTCACAATGTCCATCAACCTCACTTCAAAATCGTTGAAGCACTCATTCTCATCCATCTTGAGCAATTCAAATTGCGTTTGGAGAACTTGAAGCTTCGATTCCTTGACCACCTCGGTTCCCTCATGTGCAACTTCTAGGATGTCCCATGCTTCCTTAGCTGTCCTAGTATTTTGAACCAACTTGTATTGGTTATCATCCATTGCACAAAGGATGGCATGCATTGCCTTCCTATTCCACTTTGAAGCCTTAAGCTTTTGTGCATTCCACTGAGCCTTTGGTTTGAGTACATCATCTTCTCCATCTGCGGGAGTCATCATGGGTGGAGTGTAGCCATCTTCAACTACCATCCATGCCCTGTCATGAATTTGGCATATGTATGACTCTATCTTGCCTTTCCAAGAGGCATAATTCAACCCGGTGAGGAGTGAAGGTCTAGTGCTGGAAGCTCCCTCATTGCCACCGTTTCCACTCATTGTGTTTATGAATGAATGATATGAATGCAAGTGTATGAATGGTCAACATAAACAAACAAAATGCAACACACACCAAAATGAGCAAGGATCACCTATGTATGTCTAGGAACCTGCTCTGATACCAATTGAAACAAATATTATGGTGTGTAAAATTAATATAAGGGGGGGTGAATAGATTTTAATTAACTTTTACCCAATTTTCGTTAAGAGTCAAGTTAACGAAAATACCCCTATCTAGTTGCAAAGATACCACAAGTGTAATAAATGCGGAAATAGTAAAAACACTTGAGATATACGAGGAAACCCTCTAAATGGGAAAAACCACGGGCATATGAGTGCGCCACACTAGAACCTCGAATCCACTAATGATAAAGGAATTACAACCTAATCCCAGTTTAATCCTCCACCACTACCTAATCCCGGTATAAGTGAACCTAGTTCATCATGCTTGTGCTTTAAGCTACATAATCCCGGAAGCAACACAAGTCTTACTTCTCAATGAAGAGATAAAGTGTCCTAAGAGAATATATGATGATATTCAATGAACAAACAAGGCTAGGAAACCATATATGCTTATCTAGGATAATGAGATGACAATTAATGCAATCCTAGATATCAAGTGCTAAATGACATGTTCAAATAGCTTAACTAAACATAGATCAAACAATCTTATGAAGCTATCACAATACAGCACTCAATCATGACATCACAACAATCTCTAATTTGTATCTGGAAATAATCTAAGAGAATACAATTAATTAAAGAGATGGTTTAGTAAGTAAAACACTTAACTTGTAAGAATATAGTGAAGAACTTACCAAACAAGATGTGATGAAGCAACCCTATCCATAAATGCACTCTAGATAAACTTAGATGATGCAAGATGAAGATTTAATGCTCATGGGAATGCTTTGAGTGATTAAAAATGAGTTCTTGGAAGTGTTTTTCCTTTGAAATGTGTTCTAAAGAAGAAATGTGATATTCTGAACTCATACACGACCTTAAGTCATTGAGTTATATATATATAAGATCCAATCAAAGTGAGGTTGTTTTGCAAAAAACGTTCCAGCTTCCTCTGCGTGCGCTGGTCGAGTAGCGCACAACCTATTTTTTAAAACAGGCGCTGGTCGAGTGTCGCATCAGTAGCGCAACACAAGCGCAGATCCTCTAGGAAGTTTACGCTGGTGAGGCTGAGCTAGACGAGTAGCGCACCACCAGCGCACACCCATATTTTTTAACTATGCACGGGTGCAACAGCGTAGCTCAGTGGCGCAACACTAGCGACAATCCACTGTGAAAGTTGGGCTGGTAAGGTGCGCTGGTCGAGTAGCGCACCACCAGCGCAAGACCTATTATTTCAACACTCAAATGCATAAAAACAATAAGTTCAAGAGTGATGAAATTGCATCCTATTTTAATGCCTAGCATGACATACAACTTTCATAGCAAGATGCAAATATGTCAACAAGAGTCATGTAAACTAAAATGCACACAAGAAAACACTCAACAAATAAGATCAAGAGTTATGCATGAATATATGAGTGTGTGCAATTATCTCTTCAAAGTAAGTAAGCACAAGAATTTTACCTTTGATGCTTCTCCTCTTGAGGTCTTGAGAGCCTAAACTACCCTTACATAAACCCCATCAATGTGGTTATTCATGAAATAAGCCAATCAACAAATGATGACTTTTCACTAATAAGAACAGAATATTAAACAGGAAACGTTCACAATCAGGCAACAACTTTATTTCTTCAAAAAGACTATGCTCTTATACGGAAATAAATCCTAATTGGATAATCTTATTAGAGTCCTATTCGATCTCAATACAAGACTCTGAAACAGGAAAGAAGACAATCAGCTTCAAGCAAGTAAATAATTGTAATTAAATACAAAGCTCTTCTATTACTTGTACAAAGCATATTAGGGTTATATAAACATATAAATAGACCCATAATCTCGCCAAAAAAAATATATACAGCACTCATAGAAAAATACAGAGAGAAAAAAGAGAGACCGAGAGCTTGTAACATTATAATTTCATAGTGGATTTTGGCTTGGTTGATCATTCAACTACACGTGGACGTTTTTCCGGTCATCGGAGTTTTACAACGTAAAAAACTTGCGTCTTGATTACTTTCTCCTTCTCTTTCTCTTTGAAATCATAGCCGAAATCATAGCCGAAATCCAATCCTTGTTGGCTTTACTCATACATCCAGAAATCAACGTCAACATGAGTTTATAAAAATCTGGGTTTGTATAAACATGTTAAATTCCTAAAAAAAATATTTAAAAGCAAATGAGGATGAAGGATCAAAATGAATATGTTAAATTGCAGTTGTCAATGACCATTTCTGGATTAAGAATGTTCATTCAGATTTGGATTGGTTTTGGGCGAATACCCCTTCTAGCTTGTTTGCTGGTTTTATCCTTTTATATTAATGCTTTTATTTAAAAAATAAAATAAAATGGTAATAACAAAATATTATAAAGGAATGAAATTGATATTAACCATAACAAAATATGATTAAAAATTCTAAATTTATGGAGATGGTATTATGATTGAAAAGAATTTTATAATATCCCAATTGAAATAAGCTTTTATTTTAAAAAAATAGGTACATATATTATTTATTCCAATTCAAATACAAATGTTATATTATAGTTTGAAGTGATTTTAATTAATTACAACTAAACATGATCAAAAGCTCTTCTTTAAAGATAAAAATGTCATATCATAATTAATAGAGATTTTAAAATATAACAATAACCAAACAATTTTAAAAGCTCTTCTTGATACAAAAACTCATCTGAAATATATTATTCAACCGGTAATCGAAAATCTCAGACTTTAACTCTTTTTTTTTTACTGTCAAAAGCTAAAAGTTAAAGTTATCTTAGGCTCAGTTTGACATTGCTTCCCCAGCTGCTTTTGTAGCCAAAAGTGATTTCGGACCCAAGATAAGGTGTTTGGTAAAATCGTGGGGAAGTACTTTTGGTCACTTTTAGCTTCTCCCAACTGAATTTTTGATAATCTACAAATACATGCTTTTGGATTTTGACTTCTGCTTTTAGAAAACGCGCTACAGTGATATTAAATGAAAATTTATCAGCTTTCTAACTTTGTCATTGTCTCTAACGAAATTTACCAAAAGTATGAAAAAACCCATGTAATATGTTCCATAACGTTATGTTTGATAGTTTTCGTTTATATAATATATCCTTTTGGGTTTGCATAATTTATTTAAATTTTTCAATGATATTTGTTTAGTATATTGTACATAATTGTACCATAATTGTACCATAATTATACCATATAAAATTATATCATAACTGTACAAAATTATTTGGGCTTACATTGTTGTATAAAAAAATTATTGTCATAACTGTATAAAAAATGAGATTAATTAATTTAATAAAGTAGAATAAAAAAGAAATAAAGTAGAAGAAATAAAGAAATAAAGAAATGATGCTAATTAATTCAATAAAGTATAATAAAAAATGGGATTAATTAATTCAATAAAGTATCATAATTATATAACACTTAACATTAATGGAATGGAATGGAATGAAGAAATTCATTCCATTAGTTTGGTTTGTTAAATTCTAATGGAATAAGCATTCCATTGGAATGGGGATTTCACCATTTTGGTGGAATGAGCATTCCATCCAAAAACCAATTAAATGCCCATTCCATTCCATTAACACATTTTCTTTCTAAAAATAACCCTCTATCCCACAACTCAATTCCAAAAATACCCTCATTTCTATATTATTATTATTATTATATTTATATATATACTATATAATTTATACTTTTATATTTTATTATTATTATCCAAAAAATATATATTATATATTATATATTATTATATATATACATTATATAATAATATATAATATTTTTATATATAATAATATCAATATTTCTATATATTATATTATATATAAATATATATTATTATTATATAATTTATACTTTTATATTTTATTATTATTATCCAAAATGAACATTATATTTTCTAATTATATATATATATTCACACATTATATAATTATATATAATATTTCTAATATATAATATATAATATTTATAATATTAATATTAATAATATCAATATTTATAATATATAATATATAATATATATAATATATAATATATAATATTTCTAATATATAATATATAATAATATATATTAAAATATATATAATGATATTTATAATATAAGTATAATATATAATATATAATATAGAAATATATAACATATATTGTAATAATATATACTTTATATTATAAATGTTTTGTAATTAGGGGTATTTTGGTTAAAATACAGTTGATTCAATTCCATTCAGTTGTTAACCAAACAAAATATTACTGATTCATATATTGATTCTAAAGTCCCAACCAAACAAAGAAATCAGTTTTCCATTCCTTTCCATTCAAATTCTTATTTTTATTACCATTTCAATTCTCATTCCACCATGGTAACCAAACGCCACATAAGTACAAATAAACAAGAAAATTGTAAATTATAGCACAATTTAGATGTCTATGTCCTTTTAGTAATTTTACACATTCACAACACTTTTTACTTTAGTTTACCAAACATATTAAAATTGTTTTTAGTTCTCACAACACTTTTAAAAATCAATTTACTAAACATTCAGTCGATTCTCGCTCAACTGATTCTCCCCACGACAATTTCCCTCACAGCAATTCGGCAATTCCACCTTAAACGGGTCCATTACCTTATCGGTAAAAGCCCTCATTGGTTGCGGCCTTGCGGGTCGGTGGTCGGTCTTATTTTAAACCAGCAAATGACCCGCATAAAAAAGAAAAATAGGCTTTTATTTTCAAAAACCTTCTCAGCCTCTCTCATCTCTGTTCACCAGTCACCGCCTCTTTTCTCATCTCTCATAGGCAGTCGCATATTCCCTCTCGTCGCCGTCGACACAGCTCGTTTTCCGCCGCCGGTCGTCGCCAATAACGCATCACGTTCCCGTCGTTAAGTTCTTGCTTGGTCCTAGTCTGTTGAAAACCCTTCATAAACTCTCTCCATTCGCTGAACAATTTCTCTTCAATCCATTCCCGTCAGTCACTCTACCAACACCAGCATGAATCTTCTAGCGAATGAGGTTTCACTTCTCTTCTCTTCTCTCTTGTATATGAATGTTGTTTGTTTGTTATTAGTTTCTGTTTGGTAGCTCTACAAAGGGACTGCAATTTTCAACTTTAAATAACAATTTTTTTCTTTTCTGTGTGTTTTGTGTTTGAGGCATGTTATATATGTTGTTGTTTCAATTAAAATCAAGTTACTATGGTTTAGTTATGTGAGGCACAAGTGAGAGGAAGTTCTGAATTCAATTTTGAATCGAAAGTTATTGGCTTAGTTGCTTGAATGTGAGCTTTATTACAGGTTGCCACTGAGTCCGTGGAAGCGATTCGGTTTAGTCTCTTAACAGATGAAGATGTTCGGAAGCATAGTTTTCTTAAGATTACAGAACCGCAGTTGCTTGACGGGGTGGGTGCACCCTTGCCTGGTGGATTATACGATCCAGTGTTGGGCCCGTTGCTTGAGAAAACTCAGTAAGTCTCCTCAACAATTTTCCATTTAATCCTAATCTTACGTTTTTTGTGTGGCTTTTTTACCTCATTATAGTTAGCGTCTAAATCATGTTTCTGTATTGACATTATATTCCCGTTACATCCATCTAATTCAATAACTTGGTCATATTCCTTGTTATAGAAACACCAAATTGAGCACTTGACAGTTGACACATTTTTCATCAGCACCTTGAGTGTTCGATTCACTTCTTTCTCTCGAAAAGATTGGGAAATAACCTTTTTTTTTTTTGACATATGTGTTACCTGTACACAATTATTTTCTGGCCCTTGTGGAGGCCTAGATCTGTTATTTTTTTTTTGTTGAAATTAATACAATTTCTCCATACATATCATTGCACTCTTCTAATTTTTTCCTGCATAGAGGTATGGTAATCAACCAATTTAATCTTAATTTTAATATTTACAAATTATTTCCAGGGCTTGATAGGTTTTCTTGTTTCATGTATTCTGCAACCGAATTTTTAATTCTAGGAATCTTTCAAGAATGTCATGGATGGCTGCCTTTTATCTTTTTTAATCTTAAATCCTTTTTTGTAACATGTAGTTTACATAGCATCAGTTTTGGCTGTAAATGAATTCATTTTGTGATAATGGTTAAAGTTTAATAAACAGATGTTGTATCTGTGATATTTTGTGACATATGTTTGACACTGTTTATTCTCCATTTAAATGCAGTTGCACAACTTGTGGCCAACTACAACTTAATTGCCCTGGCCATTTTGGTCATATTGACCTTGTTTCTCCGGTCTATAATCCCTTACTGTTCAATTTTCTTTACAACCTTATACAGAGGACCTGTTTCTTTTGCCATCATTTTAGGGCAGCTAGGAGTGAGGTAATGTGATGTCTGTATTCTCAATGAAATATCAGAGTGATAACCCTGGCTTTATTTCTCTTTTAATGTGCTCATCTTTATTTCTTCATTTTCTCCCTAAATTCTGATATAAGGTTGAGAAATGTGTTTCTCAATTGGGACACATCATAAAAGGTGATATTGTTGCCGCCAAGAGGTTAGATTCAGTCTCTATAGGTGAATACTCAGATCCAGAAGACAGTGATGGGAGCCATAAATCATGTTCTACCGTTCACTCAGGTGCACAGTATGACAAAGTCGAGCATTTGGAACCACAAGAATGGACATCTCTTCAGTTTGCCGAGGCAAAGTCTATTTTAAATAATTTTATGAAGATCAAAACCAACAAGTGTAGGAACTGCAAAGCCAAAAACCCTGCTATCAGCAAACCTACTTTTGGATGGATTCACATGGTATATCTCTCCATTTCGTTTCTGCTTCTAAATGTGTACTAATGTTTGTTTGTGTCAACAGAAATGAGCAATATTATTTTTATATTACTTTCTTTTATTTAATTTTTAATTTTGACATAGAAGGGGAAAACAAGTTGATGCCAAGGCTGAAGTTAATGAACTTTTCAAGGAATATTTTATTCAGTAAATGTACAGTTGATTTTAATTTTGCTTGATGTAATATTTATGTACCATTACTGATCTATCCTATTGTTTTATATTATGTAGGCATATATACTTAATTTATGAGAATTTTTGCTCTTCTTGATGTTTGGATGGATATTCTGTTTTTGTGTTAAACGTTTTGCTTGTACATGAGCTTGTTTTTATGAATCACGTCTCAATTTTCGTCCTAAAGTGGGTCACTGACACTCATTTCATGCTGTTTCAAGAAAAAAAAACACATAAGTTAAGTATCTTGTTTCAACTTGTGCAATAAACTATTGGAAGAATATTATTGTGAAATCAAAGCTGGGGTGTCGATATTTCATTGCTAATGATGAATGAACATTAAGTAGATTTGAGGAAGTTCCTCTTGTTCTTTTTGTCATTAGCTCACTTTAGTGGAATTTGGTTGTCTTCAACTGTGGCATGTGGAAGCATTAGGGCTTTTTTTTATGAGGGGTCTTGTAATGATATGCTCTAATTCTAGATTTAAGTTTCTCCGAATTTAGGTTTAGAGATAATATATTTTTGTCAATGTTCAGGTCAGGACATTTGCATTGTTTGTTAATTATGTGATGATACGGAAAGTGGATCAATTTGAGCAAGTTGATTTTTGGTAAATCCATTTATAGAGAATTTAAAATTAAGAAAAAAAAAGCTTGTAGAATACGATTCTGCCTTTTTGTTTTATGTATTCTTTGGTCAGATTTTATACTATTAATTTATCTTTTATTTTTTGTGCAAGTTCAAACACTCACATATAGAAAATAACACGACTTGTGATATGCCGTGCCATTGCTGTAGCTTTCCAATCTGTGAAAATTTATGGGTTTCAAATAACTCCACTTTTCTTGTTTGGACTGATGGCGGCAGAGTGGCATGCCCCGTGCACATATTAGAGCAAATATTATCAGTGGGCACAAGCTGAGAGAATCGATTGCTTATGGAGCTGGGGAGACAGTACATGACATAGAAGATTCCAGTGATCTTGATACTGCTGAAACACATGCACTCAGTGCTGCCTCCCCTGAAATTGGAGGTACTTCTAAAAGAAGTCATAGGAAAGGTGGAGGTCAAGTGCCTGATCAGTTTAAAAACCAAAAGGATCTATTTTCTGGACCTCTATTGCCATCAGAGGTATGGTTCTTATTGGGATTGACCTAAATGATTTAGTCCTTTTACAATTGATAGAGTCCATTTTTTTAGAAACTCCTTTTTGTATTTGTCATTTTTCACAGGCTAAAAATATTGTCAAGGACTTATGGGAAAATGAGGCTGAACTGTGCTCATTCATCAGTGATATGCAGCAGCTAGGGTTTGGAAAGACAGCAGGTCAATGTATATTCTTCTTAGAGACTGTTCTGGTACCGCCCACAAAATTCCGCCTTCCATCAAAGGGGGGTGATTCTGTAAGTGCTTTTTTACTTGAGAAGTTTTGTTTCCTCGATTGGAAGTTTAGAGAGAATGACCTGAAATTATATAATCTGTATTTACTGTAATATGAATCTGTATATGACTTCTCTCTCTCTCTCACGTGAATTGCTTTGCTTGTTTCTGTGATCTTTATTTTTCATTTTGGTTGATGAATGGGGGTTTCAACCAGTAGTAATCAGTCAATATAGCATGCTCTTCAGTTGCATTGCAATATCAGATTCCCCCAGATTGGAAATTCTTGTAGAATCTCATATATCCCTAAACTCTAAAGAGCGATAGGCTAAGATTTCCTCTGGTATTTATCTCTTTTGAAGGAAACACTTGCGTTTTTCATTAACTTTAAGTACATATAAAAGCAACATGCAAAAAATAGTATTACTTCAGGAAAACTGATACACGTCTGTAGTGGCTAACGGTCTGGTGAATCCATAGTTTTAAAATTCGGACTAAGGCGGCCGCCTCGAGGCCGCCTCACCCCGCCTTGCGCCAAAAACGAGTTGGTGCGGCAGCACCATCATACTTGAGCCAAAGACCCGCCTCTACCGCACCGGGGCTGCCGCCTCTGTGTCGCACCGCCTCGACTTGGCCGAGTCGACTCAGAGGCGGTTTCATTTTTATCAAAAAAAAAAAAGAAAAAGAAAAGAGAAGAACCGGAAGAAAGAAGAAGAAGAACACAGAAGAAAGTGGAAGTGTCGGCTCTTTGAAAGGAGATCTAGACAAAAAATATTAGGGTTACCTTGGTTTTAAAAAGAGCACTGGGCTGGGTAACAATTTTTTTTTAATTTGGGCTTAAGTTACTCAAGTTAAAAATAGGCCCATTACAATGTCAAGTGAGACTGTGATCGTGTGGGTATGTGTATTTAGGGTTTCAATGGGATTGGACCAGCTTTGCTTGGATTGATAACTTTAAATGGGCTTTAGAGTCCATATTTCACTTAAATGATATGTTTTTTTTTTTGCTTTTCACATACTTTAACTTGTTAATTTTTTAAAAATAAATTTATTTAATATTATAGAACTTTATTACTTTTTGTTAATTTTTTAATTATTTTTTCCATTTTCTGACTGAGGCTGCCGCCTCGCCTCGGGAAGGCTTGACCGCCTCGCACCGCCTTTCGAGTTTTAAAACTATGGGTGAATCTGTTCGTGGTGAATTTACAACAGAAGCATCCTGGAAGTGGTGTGATTTTAATAACAGGGGGTGTTTTGCTTAAAGTATATTGACTTTTTGGAGGATATCTATTACCTTCGGCATATGTTTCAGAAACTTCTATCTGCTCCAAAGCGTCTTTGGGTCTTGTGTCCCCTTGACCAACATATTACCTGCATTAGCGCTTCAGATCCATCATTTACACTTAATTAGTCTGTGCATTAAAAATATAAATAGAAACTGTATTTACCGAAGACAAATGATATAACACTTTTTACCCATCTTCCCTTCCTTTTTCTCTTCAGCCATCACATCTGTTTTATTTGGAAGCTGCGGTTACTGTAAAGCTTACATGGAATGTTTTAAGAAAAGCAACTTTGGTTAATAGTTCAACTGATGAATTTGCATTATTTTCTCAAGGGATTGTCCTTTCCTTTAATTGGCTTCATCTTTGTCTTTGTTTTTGGATCGTTGTCATACTATCATATTGTGGTTGGTTGTTCTTCGGAAATTGAATTGGGTGTCGGATAAAATTTTATTTTGTTTTTATGTTACATTTTTGCTGTTATGTTTTTACTTTCAAGGATACTTTTGTAAATAGAATCATTGGCTTTTTCCTCTTTTTGATTTTTCTTGTAGGTAATGGAGCATCCACAAACTGTATTGTTGAGTAAGGTGCTGCAGTGCAATATGTATTTGGGAAATGCTCATGCTAACAATTCAGAACATGCAAAGACAATTGCTCGATGGATGGATCTTCAACAATCTATAAATGTTGTTTTTGATGGCAAAAATGCCACTGGTGAGTGTCTTTATCATGAATATTTGGATTTTGGCATTTTTATGTTTTCAAATTCAAAAACATTCTCTACTAAATTTCGTTATAATTTGCTCTTGTTTCAAACTCACACCAACATCTCCTGTCAATAGTTTGGTCAAAGAAAAAATAAGGGAAAAAAAGTGAAAAGCATCTGCTTCTTCAAAGTGGCAACATCCAGTCTTTCAATTAATCTTGATCAACCTTTAAAAGAGAAAATTAACTGCTTATTTAAGCAGTGTCGCACACTCTTGAACCACTCCTTCTAAGCCTTGAAAAGAGAAAACCAATTGCTTCTTTAAGTAGTGACATCACCCTTTAACCACTCCTAATTTTGAAGAAATATTCGAATAATTATATCTCATTTGTTAAAGCATAAACACATTAGAACGAGCCTCGGATCATAATTTTAGTTTGGGAATTCAATTGCATTTAATTACCAAATCAGTCGGTAAAAATCATAATATTAACCCAAGAAGGTAATAGTTTCTCACTATAAGAAATCGAGTCTCTCTAACGCACTGTTTTAAAATACGTTTTTTGTATTGAGGCATTTGCTTCTAATGATGTGAGGCGTAAGCCTCAATGTACAACGAGGCGTAAGCCTCATATAGGATAGTTTAAACACAAAAAAGTATATAAAAAGAACCTAAAATTTCATAAATCAACCAATTATCACATAATTACATTAATAATCATTAATAACCTATTTTATCCTATAAATATCAAGTGACAAAGCTAAATGTAAGGTTTAAAACTTTACAAACAATCAATAACTCGGCATAATTCATAAAATAATTAACATGCAATCATCATACTAACAACAAAGATGTTCAAATTAGTTTCTAGGCTATAGCTATCCCCGACTCAAACAAACCAACTTCAAATGAATAGATTCAAATTTCATTTTATTACTCATTAGCTACCCTATGAAGTAAAAATAGTGAAATTCAAATGTTGCCTACATCTTGATTTTGAAGCATGGTTTGCCTACATAGCTTCAGTTGATTATGGGTGGATTTGTTGCTTAGGAAGTTTGGAAATAAGTTGAAGTGTAAGTAGCTTGAATTTGGGGGTGAAATAAGTAGGATAAATCAGTTATGAATTGTTTCTATGGGGTTAGTAAGTCTTCTTACCATGCAATGGATTTCTCATCAGCTTAATTGTTTATTTTTGTTACTAATCTTTCGAAATTAGTGAAATAGAGATATGCTATGAAATTACATGAAGACAGGATGCTTGATTAACATTTTATTTGTTGTTCAACATTCATTATTTGTCCTTGACACTTCAGGACAAAACGTTTACCATTAAAAAATTGTTCCAAGGAAATTTCAGCGATACTATACCTGCTCTTGCCAGTAACCATGCTGAACTTGAACAACTTTGACCTTGTATTAACAAGCCTGAATTCTGAGCTGGTGTTAAGCGCATTTTGGCTAATGCATGTTGATGGCTGGTACTTGTTGGCCTATATTTGTTCCGAACTAGAGTGCAATTTTATTCCTATCTTGGTAATTCCTAATATTATCCGAGCCCGTGGGCCAAAAGTTGAGCCATTTGCACATTGTGTGATGTTGAATTACTCTTTGGGCTGCTCTCTTAATATTATATTTGTGCTATCTGAATAATTTAGTGAATGCCACTTGTTTTACATATAATTATAACAATAGTAGTTGATTTCCTTTTTAATCCGTAATGATAGGTCAGGGTCAAAGAGATTCGGTTTCGGGAATATGTCAGTTGCTAGAGAAAAAGGAAGGATTGTTTCGTCAGAAAATGATGGGAAAGAGGGTTAATTATGCTTGCCGATCAGTCATTTCCCCCGATCCCTATCTAGCTGTCAATGAGATTGGAATTCCTCCGTATTTTGCATTAAAGCTAACCTATCCTGAGGTATGAGGTGCATGTGCTTCATGATTACTGAGTATAATACGTGTTATTTCTCTTCTTTTTTTTCATTATGAGTAATGTATCTTCGCTAAAGGGTGTGATGAATATCTTTGTAACTTCAATTTATGTATGGTTGCATTATCGATTATGTACCCGCACCAAGATGTTTGGGATATGCATAGCTACATACTATTGGAACTTGTATCTTGGTGGTAACTTAGAAATCCCAAAATTCACTATAGTAGTACTCTTATTCTTGCTTTTAAATCAACATACAACATAATTTGCGGAGACAGAAAGAGAAAAACTAGATTAATAGGCAGGGAAAAAAACTTGCAGTTTGTCTTTCCGATTCATTACCAAACTTGTGAATGTAGTTAGTTTTGCCTAGAATTATGTGTTATAAATGATCATTTACACTAGGGTGGGGGGTAGGGTAAAAGATAAAGAAAGAGAAGAAAGATTAACAATTTCTGATTTCTTAACTCCCCTTAAGTCTTCTAATTCTTGTAGGAACAAGATGGAATTTTGTTGACCCGGCTATTGTAAGTGTTGTGCAGTTATTGTTTAGGAATATTTGTATTTTATGAAATTTGTTGGTTTTAAAATGTGTGAAGTATTACATTCATTTTCAAGGTTGTTTTTTTTTTTTTCAATGAGGGATGAGGGTTTAGGTCTATTTGGACCATGTAAGGGGCTATGATTGCCACACATCTTTGTTGCCGTTATTAGTCACATTTGCTTTGGCTGCCTAGGACAAAACTGAAGGAGCCGGAGGATTTTGTACTATCAGAAGTGTCTTGAGGGAAGCTGTTTCCTGTTCTTATGGTGGAGAATGCCATGTTAAAGTATCTTTTCAACTGTTACTGTTTGTTGTGTTTGGAAATCGTAATATGTCTGATTTATTTATATTTTTGTCATTTTAAAAATAATGTTCTTGCATCTTTAATGAGTACGATGGTTGTTTATATTTAAATCTGTTGCATTGGATCGTTTATGTTTCTTGTTGCTTTTGGTTTTATATCCCTGCAGAGAGTGACTGCTTGGAATGTTGCAAAGTTGAGGGATGCTATTATTAATGGCCCCGACATTCATCCTGGAGCTATATACTGTGTTGATAAGTTGACTACTACGAATCTGTCAATGTGCCACCGAAAGGCACGTATTTCCGAGTCAAGAAAACTACCTTCTTCCAGAGGAGCTGTTATGCAACCAGGGAAGGATTCTGATTATGAATTTGAAGGAAAAACTGTATATCGGCATTTACGAGATGGAGATGTCGTGCTTGTTAATCGACAGGTATTTCATTTTTTTTGTTGACGAGTCTCATTTTTCATGCATTGGATATGGTTGATAACATATGAAATCGATGAGCTTTTTTAATTTTTAAATTTTATCTAGATTTTAGGAATCTCTGGTGTGAGGCATGAAGAACGGATATTTGGGGGGAAAAGTGAGTTGAAAATATTTTCTTCTATTTCTCTCTTGCTTTGGCATTTTTACTGTAGTCCTTATAGCTTGACTTGAGCTGTAATTTTGCTGTAACATATGCAAGCGATGAGTTTTTTTTTTTTTTTTTAATCTAGATTTTAAGAATCTCTGGTGTGAGGCGTTGGTGGGGGGGGGGGGGGGGGGGGGGGGGGGGGCGGGGTTGTCAGAGTTGGAAATATTTTCTTCTATCTCTATTTTGCTTTGACATATTTTTTTTACTGTAGTCCTTATAGCTTGTCTTGAGCTGTAATTTTTTCTGTAGACTGTAAAGCACTGCTCAAAGTCATGTTGTAAGCTGTAGAGTACTGTTCGATCATTAAAAGTTCATTAATTTAATGGTACTCAAGTTGTGTTAAAATTAAAGAAATTTAGAGCTATTGATCTGAACTTCTATATGTATGTACATGTGTGTATATACATACCTATGTATTTATGGGATCGTACTATCTTATTGTTTCATTAAATTTATTGACCCAATAACAACTGTTGTATCGTATGAAAATACAATCCAGTGATTACTTTTTATAAAGAAACAAGGAAAATCAAGTTAACTAAATCATTAGAATAGTTTACAAAATGATCCATAACTTTGTTGAAACAGTGGCATAGTGCACTTGTACATGTCTATATGTATTATATTTGTAATGGGCTGTTATTTATTCCTTATTTCTGATTTTTGATTCAACATTTTGCTTGACAGCCTACACTTCACAAGCCTAGTATAATGGCACATGTAGTTCGTGTGCTCAAGGGGGAGAAGACACTTCGTATGCACTATGCAAATTGCAGGTTGATTATTTTACTTGTGCTCATACATACATGTATTCTTTGTACATACTTTAAACGAGAGAGACTCATCTTTAAAGCATATCAGCTTTACTAATTTTATAATTGTTTGATCCCAGCACTTACAATGCTGATTTTGACGGTGATGAAATGAATGTTCATTTCCCACAAGATGAAATTTCTCGTGCTGAAGGTTATAACATTGTTAATGCAAATAATCAGTATGTCAGACCATCAAATGGTGAACCACTCAGAGCCTTAATTCAGGTTCAGTATGGCATAAAGTAGTTATAGTTAATTGCCTGTGACCCTTGTTTTTTTTCTCCTTCTGCATGACATAATTAGAATGATTACCATTTTTTTTTTGTGTAGTTACTTTTTTTTCATTTTATCTTGTGTACTTTAAACTCTTCAGGACCATATTGTAAGTGCTGTGCTGCTAACAAAAAAGGATACTTTCTTAAATCGTGATGAGGTCAATCAACTCCTATATAGTTCTGGTGTATCCAGTAGTGGGTTAAGTTCTTTCTCTGGCAAACTTGGTCGGAAAGTTTTCATACCAAATTCAGAGGAAGATGTGCAGACCTTTTGGCCAGCAATATTGAAACCGGAACTTCTTTGGACGGGAAAGCAGGTATAGTATTTGATAAACCATGCAAGTTAAATTTGTCACATAGTCCTTGTTGAAATGAGGCCAATGCTGGAAGTAAATATCGTAATTCCCCATTTGCCTCAGTATATATGCTTGAGGTTCCTGTAGCTTTGTTTGTGAACTTGTTCCATTCTATTGCTTGTTTCTCAAACCTCAATAATTGACATGCTTTGTGAGATAATATTAGTACTTGATAAACTGTGCAAGTAAAATTGTTACACTCTTGCCCGATTTTGGTGCACATTAACGAAGTTCCTGGAGTTTTGATGTGTACTGTATGTTTCGGTGGTTCTCAAACAGCATCAATGCTTTATAATCCATGTGATTTTATTTCCTTTTGCCCTTTTAGGTCATTAGTGCTGTCCTATATCATATTACAAGGGGCCACCCACCATTTACTGTTCAAAGAGATGGGAAAATCTCCCATGACTTTTTCAAGACAAGATCTAATGAAGATAAAGGGAGAGATGAAAAGAAGAAGGATGATAAAGTTTTTGGGACAAACAATGAGATGGAAAAAGATAAACCTAGTAAAGAAAAAGAGGCCGGTGGATCAAAGAAAATGGAGCTCAATGAAGAAAAGTTCTTAATTTATAAAAATGACTTGGTGCGTGGTGTGATTGACAAAGCCCAGTTTGCCGACTATGGTTTTATTCATACAGTGCAGGAGCTGTATGGCTCAAGTGCTGCTGGCATTTTGCTTTCTGTGTTGAGTCGTTTATTCACTGTTTATCTGCAGGTTAGTTAGTTGAATTAAACTTGAATGTTAATAATTTGTTTATAGAAATTTTCTAGAATTCTAACTAACTTGCGTATCTTCATGTTTCATGAATCAGATGCATGGCTTTACATGTGGGGTGGATGATCTTTTGATAACAGAAAAAAAAGACAGAGAAAGGAAGATGCAACTTGAAGGTTGTGAAAAAATTGGTCAAGAAATTCACCTAAAAGCCCTTGAGCATGAGGATGATGCTGAAATAGGTATGTTATTTTTCTCAAATACTTGATATGTACATTTGATGGTTTGGGGATTTTGGGTAGAAGTGTTTAATTTGTTGAAATATTTTAAACAGTTGTGCTGCGTGTGAATTTTGGATATACCATGATATGGTTTTCTTGAATGTTTTGAGTAAGTTTCTAGGCATAGCTTACTGATAAAGGGTACTTGCACATGAGGGAATTTTAATCCAGTTCAGCTTACTTGAGTAGCAGAGTGTTGATCCAATGAATGATATGGAAATTTTCTTAGATGTTTACACAACTCTCTAGTTGTTTCACATGCCTTGGTGAATGCATTTTTATTAAAGTTTAATATTTGATGTTCAAACTGTCCAGTTGTTTCACGTACTCTTGGGGAATGCATCTTTATTAAAGTTTAATAATTGATGTTAAAGTTATAGGAGGTTTGGTTCTAGCTTATTTGAAAAATGCCCTGTTACATTGTTTTGTATGTCATTGAGTACCCATGTGGACATGACATGTATACCGGTATGAAATCAGGGCAGACTTGGTTTTTATCTGTCATTGGGTACCCATATAGGTATTACATGATATCATTGATATGTAAACTGATACGAAATCGAACAGACTTGATGAATTATTTTCAGACAGAACTTAGTTGCCAACTTGTCATAGTTGTGAAAGACTTGTAAGATTTCATAGTATTTATTATTTAAGAAAAAAAGAGAATAGTTGCATACAATTTTAGAAAGAGGAAGACCGAGTGATTTTTAAATAGGGCAGAGAGCAGACCTGAGAAGAGAGGTTGAGAGTAGTTGCTAGAGAGAGTGAGAGGCTGGTATCAATCAGAGAATGTTATATCTTGCTATTTTCTTTCTGCTTAACTTTTAGAAAGAGAGAACAAGACATTTCCATTTATTCTGGCAGATGAATTTTGCAGAAGTGTTGCTAGATGTATCATAGTTCTATTTTTTTTTTTTTGGATCAATAAAAGAAATTGTATTAGAAGAAAGAAAGGGATACAATCATACAATCATACAAAAAGGAGAGCCTCAAGAAGAGGCTACTTCAAAAGACAACCTACAAGATACAAGTTGAGATCCTCATAAAACAAAAAACAGGAAAGACATGCTATATTGAGGTAATGACCATCTCAATTTACTACTACTTCCCAATTCTAAATTATGAGGAGACCCAAGCCCAAAGACATGCCTAGAACTTGATCTTTTCTCATAAAGACTGGAAGTCATCTCCACTGTGTTCCTCAAAATTCCTGTTTTCGTTCCAAACAATCCAAAAGAGTGTCATCACAACAGATTTCCATAACACACCAGCCTTTTTGCCCCCTCCGAAAGAAACTGTTTTACTGGAATATCCCTATAAGAGAGATGTATCAGAGGTCTTTTGACAACCTATATGTGGCAGGTTATCTAGTCTCAACAATGATGCTTGTACCCCATGGACAGCTCTTAAAACATTCACCATTCTGGGTTTGACATCAAATGCCATAAAAGGTGTCTTCCTTGAGTTCTCTCACTGTAAAACAATTTTTTGGTTGAGGTTATAACAACCTTGATAATACTAATTGGCATCCGAGCTAGAGGTTACAAGTTTGAGTTGTGGGAGCATGTTGGGAGGGTGATTGTTGTCTTGTTGTGGGGTATATGCAATGCCACTTGCTTAACATGGAAAACTCTTTACAATATGCCCAATGAGGTGTGGGATGTCGAATGATGTAAAATGGTGTGACCTCCGTCATTGGATGATAATTACTTTTTTAGTTGAGATGGTTGTAGTCGTGTTCCTAACACCATTGTTACGTTACTAATACCTTAGAAAAATGTGTTCTAGGTCATTTTGTTAGCCTATTCCCCATCCCACTCATATTTCTACCTTTGCAATTTATATAAGTTATGCTTAGGCTCACGTGATCATTCTGATTTCTATAATAGGTAGGCAAAATGCCTTGTTCTCGTTTGTTTTCAGAGATCTGCATTCCCGTTTGCATTTGCAACAAAATTCCGAAGTTAACTGGTTCTTTATTAATCTCTTTGGTTTGTTTTTTCTCCACTACGAGTTTATACAACTTGCAACACATTGACTCTATCTTTATCTATTTGTTTTGCAGACCCGATAAAACTTCAATTGAAAATTGAAAAGGCTATACGTGGTGGTGGGGAAGCTGCCTTGGCATACTTTGACAGGAAGATGACTGGTGCTCTTAATCAGTACACAAGCTCTGGTGTTATTAATGAATTGTTGTCTGAGGGGTTGTTAAAGCCTCCTGGAAAGAACTGTATATCTCTTATGACAACGTCAGGGGCTAAAGGTAGTAAGGTAAGTTTTTTATCAATGATTGTCCTTGTTTTATAGTATGTATTTGGTGGCAAAAACTTTCATATTTTCAGAATTCCATGTTTTATGCTGGATATTGGGCCTGTAAAGAAGCTACATGTTGGTATGAGTAATGAAATTTCTTTAGATTCTACCTGACATGATAGGAGTGCATGGTAGTAGATGGTTTGATTAATTCTATCTAGTATATTCTATCAATAAGCAGATATATATTAGATGGCTGTTAGGTGGGATTTGTTAATTTTGTCCGTGTCGTTTTCTTTTTGGTTCATTTAGGTGAGGATGTGGTTTTCTATTTCCTTTTTAAGATGTCAATTTTATTCCCCTCCTCCTCCTCTGCTTCTTATCACATGAATGATTCATTTTGTCAGGCCAAGAAACTTATCCACTTAACTTCACTACGGCAGTGTTTAAGGTTCCTTTTTATATACCATTTGTGGATGACTATTGTTTTCTTTAACAACTTTTGAGAGTTGTGGTTTTGATGGCAAGGATAGTCTTCCGTGTTCAAGTGACACTTGGATGATTTAAACAGAAAAAAAAAAGATTTAAATTCCTAGGTGAATATGTTTTCTCGTGGGAGAGGTTATATAAATCATAGTCTATGTATCCAGGAAGGACTCAAGTTCTTGCTGAGATATTTTGTCCATATTTTTGGCTCATTGGAAGCATTTAAATCATGGGCTAATACTAGCCGGTAGCCAGTAGCCACAGACTGGATTAGTGTACAAGAATATTGGATAAAGAAGAATCATGATCATAATAAATTTATTGATTTGATTAGATTTCTATATGAATTTTTTGATTTGCTAGTGACGACTTGTAAGTAAGGGATTTGCCATGTGAGCATAGTTGTCAAAGGCATGCCTAGGTGCAATGTGACTCAAGGCGCCATGCATTCGTGTTAAGTAGGCAAGGCAAGATGCCCTTATCGAGGCGTGCGCATTGCCCACTCGAGCACTGGGTGCACCTAAATTAAAATTGAAAAATAAAGTTTTTCTTTTATTTTTTAAAAATAGATTAGATAATTTATCTTATCAAAACCCTATTACCCTATCAAAAATAAAAAATACCCACCCAAAAGAAACCGTAACCCAGACTCTTTGAGTGACTCACAAACTATCTCCGGTCTCCATTGATTATCCCTATCAACGTCTTCACTGCGACACTGTTGTGAAATAGAAGAGGAAGAAGAAGTTGAAGAAGGGACTGAAGAGGACGATGATGAATCATGAATGATGATGTTTTGATTGTTTAATTGGGGAGTTTTTTATTTTTTTTTTAAAGTGCGCCTCGCTTTGAACCGGCACACACTTCATCTTGTGCCTAGGCTCCAAGAAGACCTTGACGCCTTCAGTGCGCCGTATGCCTTTAAAAACTATGCATGTTAGATGCATATCAGATTTAATTGTAACAGTGTGCAAATGATGGTTCTAATCTTTCTTACTTTTCACCCAAGTTTCATGTTTTTTTTTTTTTGGAGAGAAGTTTCATGCTTTTCTAATTCCCATAGAAAATTCATTGTATTCCTGTGTTAAAGGTGGCTTAAAGGCAAAGGCCAATAATTTCTAATCTAGGTTCTAAGTTGTCCAAATAGGGTTGGTTGAGGTCTTCTTCTGCTTTCTTCTCCTTGTCATGTCCCCATTAGTATATACATTTGTTTACTTTGTTGCTATAAGATTAAACACATATGATCGTGCTAGAAATGGTTGAGGCTGAAGCCAAACTTCATGAGAACCAAAGAAAGGGAATTTGTTGATTTTGCTTAAGCATTTACCTCCTTGGTAAGGGACGGAAGAACCATGTTGTATTGACATATGTTATGGTATAGATAATACTCTGCCAATGAAATTTGCATTATCTTTATGATACCCAAAAATCTCATGGCCTCACTTTGTTCACAAGCTCTAAAATGTTTTCTGTTATCTGTTCAAGTTAAGAATATTAAGAGGTGCTAACCCAATGCATATAAATATGTTTACAGACTTTAGTATTGCACACCATTATAATTTGTTCTCTAGTTATATAAATTTAATTAGGAAAGGTATTCCTATGATAGGCAGTAACATTTTCCAAATTGTATAATTATCTAAGGGTGAGGCTGTATCATTTAAATTTTTTGACTTAAATTTTATGATTTTAACATCTAATATGAGAAGAGAAAGTAAATGGATGCCGACTCATCAACGATCTCAACCCTTAGATTAAGAGGAAATGGATGGTTGGATGTTAAATTCCTAAATGTAAGTCAAAATTATTAAGCCATAAATGTATCTTATATCTTAGAACTCCATGAAAACTACCTTTTTATCAATTTTGATTTTGAAATTCAGTTCATGTCATTCTTAATATGAACAGATTTGTTTTATTTTCATTCTTAAATATTTGTACTCCTAACTCTTTGTAACATTGGCTGTGGTGTACTCATACTGGATCTATATTTTCATGTAAAACCTACTTGAACCTGAATGCAAGATTGATATCTTTAACTGTATGAGGTTTAGCATTTACCAACTGCACATGCTTTGAACAGGTAAATTTTCAGCAAATATCTTCGCTTTTGGGCCAACAAGAATTGGAAGGCAAAAGAGTCCCTCGAATGGCTTCTGGAAAGACTTTACCCAGCTTTCATCCATGGGATTGGACAGCTCGGGCTGGGGGATTTATTATTGATCGCTTTCTTACTGGTCTTCGTCCTCAAGAATATTACTTTCATTGCATGGCCGGACGTGAAGGGTAAATTAAACTCCTTTTTTTTTAAAGTGCCTTCCGATGGGTAATTGTTTGTCTTTCTAAGCTAAATATCTGATAAATCTGGTTATGTATTCATCTATAAAACCCAAAGTCTGCATATTTTATGTCACATAAAAGCATTTTTCTTGAAGTTAATTTTTGTTGTTGGATGTACTAGAAACATATACCTGAACAGACACTTTTCTTTTAATAAGACCTGACATGGACACTCGCATTGACAAAATCTTATTGTGCTAATGGCCTAGGAAAAGAATGGGGGTGAGTGTAAAAATGGCTGGCTTTTTTTTTTTGGTTGAATTGTGGTTGGGTTAACGTTATATCTGCTGAGTTCGTACTTATTTACAAAGCTAAGTTCAGGCTTGGAACTTGGGACTACTTTTAAGTATTCATTTTCAGGACTGGTTTGTGCTGCCATTTTTGACTAAGAGATTTTAGTTTTCTTCATGATGGCTTGTAGCTCAGGACAATGAAATTGGCTTGTTATGTTATGTTGTTATTTTCCTGTAGTCACTTGTATAAAGGCTTTTAAATTGATGGTTTGTCTTCTCTTGTTTTTCTCTCTTTTTATTTTGAGCCTACTGGATAATATGATGGCAGCAACTAATCATGCCAAGGATAGAAACAGTAACAAAAGCATACTTAGGAAATATATAACCACAATTGTTTTTACCATGTTTCTAATTATTTTCATTTAATGTAATACATCTCTAAGCGAAAATTTGAGTGGGTTGGCTTCAGAAACGATAGATTAGCTGAATTAGCTGAATTTTAGCCCTCTGGACCTCACTGTTGAGGATCGGGATGGAAGCTTTCCCACAGGTTAATGAATATTGATCATAGTTTATTTAAGACTTTTTATACATTTAATTTGGCTTTGTTCATTTTTTTTTCTAATTTTTTAATGATATGATTATGGTTACTGCATGTCCAGAGTTTATGTATAATTTAATTGTTAATACACATGAAAGATGACTAGTTTATGTGTGTTGTTGGGTTTGAAGCAGCTGAGCTAATATTTTCAAAGCATACAATGCATGTAGTCACTACCTAACAGTTCACAAAGTAGTATACAGCTGAGATCACGCAATTCTTTGGATACTGAAAACTCACATCTTCATTTGTCCTCTTCTATTTTATTTCGTTAAATCACTTTGTATGTGATGTTTTGTTAACAATAACATGTCAGAGTGTTGATTTAAAACCAAAATATAACTTTTGATAACTTATTTTCAGATGTATCTTTCAGGGTAGATGATCTCACAACTTAGACTAAAGTTGTATAATATTTCCATTGTCTTATTTGTGGAAAGTGTGGTGTATTGTCAAAATCTCATACAAGTGATCCATTTTGCTAAATGTGATATTTCTATTCTATAGGTTAGTTGATACAGCAGTCAAAACATCTCGCAGTGGATACCTGCAAAGATGCCTAATAAAGAATCTTGAGTGCCTGAAAGTATGTTATGATCATAGTGTTCGTGATGCCGATGGTTCCATTGTTCAATTTAACTATGGAGAAGATGGTGTGGATGTCCATCAAACAAGTTTTATCACAAAATTTGAAGCACTAGCTGCTGTAAGGATTGTTCCTGATTTTCTGAATTAGTGCTCAAATAAATCTAGTCTCTTATCATTTTTTGCTTGTTTATTTTCAGAATCAAGATATGATATACAAAAAGTGTGGTAACCGGCTTGGTGCCTCTAATGGTTATATTATGGAGTTGCCGAGTGCTCTGAAGGACAAAGCTGAGAAATTCATTGATGAATTCCCCTTGAAGGAGCGCATCTGTGCCAATTTAATTAAACGACAGGACTTCTTGGAATTACTGAATCACAAGTTCATCCTAAGTCTTGCCCAACCAGGAGAATCAGTTGGGCTGCTTGCTTCACAGTCTGTTGGAGAACCTTCGACACAGATGACGTGAGATTCTTTTTAATTTTATTCTTCTCGTTATAAATGCTGATTCATTATATACCTATTAGGACATGCATATATTCATTAACATATACACAACACCCTGTGTATTGTTTGGTTGTTTCTTGAGATGGGTCATGGAAACATACTTGCATTTCATTTTTGACGGAGTATCTCTTGCATTTACTTGATCACCAGTTTGGTTGTTTCTTGAGATGGGTCATGGAAACATACTTGCATTTCATTTTTGACACAGTATTTCTTGCATTTTCTTGATCACCAATTTCATTATGCCTGTAACATTACCATCCTCATTTGCAATTGATACAAAATCACTCTGAGTTGGTACTTGACTTGAACTTTTGAAGGTTGAGCCTTTAAAGGTCTGAAGTGTTGAGGCCGAGCGTTTTGTTGTTGACAATACTATGTTATTTCCTTTATCAGTTTTTTGATCGGAATCCAATAGGGATGATTTTGGTTCACTAATGTTTTTTAAAATAGTCTATAAACATGCAGCTAAAAGCTTTTTATTAATGTCTACCTTTTCTGTGTTTATCTACCTTTACCTTTTGTTCTAATGGATAGACTAGTTTATGTAGTTGATGCATGTTGGCCCTGTCTTTGAGTGAGTTGAGTTAAACGTGTTTTTCACTTTTTCTAACTGTCCTCGTGTGAACTATTTGTTGGCAAGTTCTCTCCAAAAATAATTGTTAAACTCAGATGGTGTTTTTACGCATCGGTTTATTTAATGTATTTAAACTATGGTTATATTTGTTGAACTTCCCATTTATAGAGCTGGAAGCAGATAGGTTATGAGCATGCATGGGCCATCTAAATGGTTGAGCTTAGTAAATACTTCAATTGCTGTATTTTCCTTTTTTTGTGGGGCTTCATCTAACATTTCTTACACAGTTATAATCCCCATATACTTGTCTATGAAAGTGATGCAGCGGTACTAGGTTTGCAATCAAAATTGGTAAACAGAAACACAGTAGATGCTGTTGATTCTCTGAATACCTCAGCCAATAATAGCACAACAGAAATAACTCATGATTTAAAATGATGTCTGCAAATATTTTTCATTTCCGTACTGAAGTGAATGTTTATGTATTGTTAAGGGTAGTCATTTTCAAGGATTGTATTGTTAAGGGTAGTCATTTTCAAGGATTGTAATGTTAAGGGTAGTCATTTTCAAGGATTAAATAGAATGTCTTTCAAAGGGGATGTAAATAATTTTGCTATATTTATCTTGTTTAACCATGCATAATGTCCATTTATGTGGACTTTTTATCTTTTGGTTCCTTGAATATTGATATCATTTGTCAGGTTGAATACTTTCCATCTTGCTGGTCGAGGTGAAATGAATGTTACACTTGGAATTCCACGTCTGCAAGAAATCTTGATGACTGCTTCAAAGGATATTAAGACCCCAATTATGACATGCCCCTTACAAGTGGGGAAAACAGAGTGAGTTGCTTACAGTTTCATTCTTGCACTGTAAACTTTCCTTTTTTTGCTCTTTAAGTGCTATTGCTGGATACAATTCCTTGCATCAAGGTGATACATTTCCCGAGTTACGTTTCCATTTGGTCGCTATGGATGGGATCCAGGATGTTGAGTGTTTACTTCAAGTCTATATCGGAAGTTCTGATATATAGTTTCATTTACGAGTCAATATAAGTTCTTATTTTCCCCAAATGTTTTGTTGATTGTATACAAGTTTCGTGGCCTCTGGTGTAGTTAAAAGGTCTTATGCCATGTCAATGGTAAAATGTCATCAACAACTTTTCCCTTCCCTGACCTTCTAACTTTATTCTTTATTTCATTCAGTTGGATTATTTTTAGGGTTTTTTTAGTTTTTATATAATTTCCAGTTGTGCAAAACACTGCTAAGCATGGGGTATTTGATGGTTGAGTCCAATTATCGTTTAGTCCAATTTATTTTTTGGATTTCTATGGTTAAAGGGTATATCTGCCTTTTAATTTTGTATTCTTTTTTATTCATTAGGTATTCTATTCGTATAATCCCATTGCCTTAAAAAAAATTATACTATTTTCTGATGACTTATAGAATATTTTTTTTTTTTACATAATTATTATAGAGTAGATTTGTTAAAAAACGTGCAATGTAGAAACGAAAAGATAAACACCCAACCGCTGGCAAACTAAACTACACATTCTCATTGTGTATTTGCAATTTGATGTATTTTCTTTGTGCAGGGATGATGCCAAGCGTCTTGCTGATAAGTTGAAGAAAATCACAGTAGCAGATATAGTAGAGAGTATGGCAGTTTCTGTCATGCCATTTTCTGTTCACAATGGCCAGACATGTAGTATTTATAAGCTTCAGATGAAGCTTTACAAACCTAAACACTATCCAAAATACACCAATATCTCTGTGGAGGACTGCGGGGACACTTTGGAGATTGCTTTTGTCAGGGAGTTGGAGGATGCCATACAAAATCATCTATTGTTGCTCTCCAAAATTAGTGGCATAAAAAATTTTGTGTCCGGTTCGGTATCAAAAGCTTCAAACGAGACTGATGATGAGACTTCTGGCAGTGGATCACAACATAAGGGACAAGTTGATGATGATGCAGATGATGAAGATGGTGAAGAAGCTGAAGATCTTGGTTTGGATGTGGAAAAACAAAAACAGCGAGCTACAGATGACAACGATTATGATGATGATTCGGAAGAGGAACTGGATGAAGGGACTTCATCAGCTGGATACGGAAGTGAAATTGATCAGGCTGAGAATGAGACTGAAATTGATCAGCATGAAGGTGAAACTGAAAACAAGATGGATGAAACTTCTGAAAGTCCATCACGCCTTGGAAAAACCTCTATGCAAAATTCAAGTAAGAAAAAGACTAAATCAGAAGTGAAAAAGAAGGTCAAAGCTAGAATAATGAAAAAGGAAACAGATAGAGCAATCTATGTGGCAGCAAGGGGATTGCATTTTGAGGTTCATTTAAAATTTATCAATGAACCTCATATTTTACTGGCCCAGGTAATTTCATGTCTCCATATTTTCTCTGATCATAGTATCTTTCTTACCTGTAGTGAAAACAAAACACATTAGGAAAATCACCATTCCTTGTTTGTTTTGTTGGCTACATTCACTATCCATAACAATAAACACAATTCCTGTGTTGAAGAATTCTCTGATTCTCTCTTTCTACTTTATGCAAATTTCCTCTTGAGGTTAGAAACAATTATTGATAATCTTGCATTGATCTGAGTTTCAATTTACATGGACACAGAATTCCGTATTATTCTGAATCTTGCATTCATGGTAAATTAGAAAAATAGTGTTTTAATTCAATTTGTTGAAATTATTTCATATGAAGTTTAAATTGAAAACAAATTGAGAGGCTGTAGGAAAAGCCAATTGCATAATTCTTGCTTGTCCGGTGAATCGTAATTGAACTTTTGTGTTGATTGTAAATGTACATTTATCTGTTCCTTGATCAAAGATACACGTTTCCTTGGCTTTGTTGTTTGCAGATTGCTCAAAATGCGGCCAAGAAGGTCTACATCCAGAGCTCCGGGAGAATTGATCAGTGCCGGGTGACGAACTGCAAAGAAGGTCAAGTGATTTACTATGGGAAAGATCCCAAAAAAAGAGTAAAGATTGAGCCTGAAGAAAAAGAAAAAGTCCTGGCACTGCATACAGTAGGAGTGGATTTCAAGGCATTTTGGCAATTGCAAGATTTTCTTGATCCCAGATACGTATACAGCAACAACATTCAAGCCATGCTAGATACATTTGGAGTGGAAGCAGCTAGAGAAACCATCATCAGGGAGATAAGCCACGTCTTCAACTCTTATGGAATATCAGTCAATATCCGACACCTAACTCTAATTGCCGATTTCATGACTCATTCAGGTGGCTATCGTCCAATGAGCCGACTTGGGGGCATAGCAGAATCAATATCACCTTTCAGTAAAATGACTTTTGAGACAGCATCCAAGTTCATTGTTGAAGCAGCATATTATGGTGAGGTTGACAAGTTAGAAACACCATCTGCCAGGATCTGTCTTGGGTTGCCAGTTAGGATGGGCACTGGATCTTTTGAGTTGATGCAAAAAGTCGAAGTTTAATCTACCCAGAAATTTTGTAAGATTAGTTTATTTATTTTTATTGTAACAAAATTTTGGCCTCTGTAAAAGTTTATTAAATTAAATTATGATTTCATTTTTAGTATACAATTTTTATTGCATTGAGAAAGAGATTAACTGATGGCCAATTTTACTTTTAGGCCTATAGCATCAAATTAGTAAACAATTGATTCAGTTGTAATTTGTATTTGCCATTCTGGCGTTTGTAGGGATGATGCTTTTTTGGGTTGAACAATTAATGGAAATGCAAAGGTGCAGTCGGTCAAGATTTAGCATTTAAGGTTCCAACTATTCGCAATATCTCTATGCAAGTGTTCTGCTGAACATAAAAGTACAGTTTCTGAAATCAGGAACCAAGGCAACCCTATAAGCAGCATAACTGTTTAAACACAGCTTATAAAGATGATGGGTGCAAACATTATCGGCAACAGGTTCACAAGGAAACCAACAGATTATTCTAGGTTCAACATGCCGCGGGTTCAGCTCCATCATGTAGTGCACAACAGGTGGTTGCTTTGTGGTGTCCTTGATACACCTTGATGTCTTCACCAGTTGACATGGACCACAGTCTTGCAGTTGTGTCCGAAGAGGCTGCATACAAATTAAGAACACAACATCATATAAATGATCCAACCGTTGGCTCAAAAAATGTAATTGAACTGGACATTTTAATTTGGACTTTGAAGAGAGATTGATCATCAAAGTCTATAAATCCAATTTAATTTCTTTGCTTGTTTATTCTTTTAATTCAGCTTTACAAAGTAGAAAAATATGACTTCACCATGTGACTTCATAATGATTAAAATTAACTTAGTATGAGGTTCGAGCAGAGTCGACCATTAATAGGTGCCAATCCAACGACAAAATGCTTTAAAAGGATGAACAAGTACTCAGCGATTTTTAATTATACTTTAAAAGCCAGTACCTGTTATGAGATAGGCACCGTCTACTGAGAAGACACAGTCCCACACCCATCGCTGATGTCCTGGATAACACATGAAAGAGAAATCGGTGTTAATATGGGCATTACAGTTACAGAATTGAGTAGGCCCGGCCCTAAAAAGCCAATGAGTTTGATGAATACCTATCAAGGTTTTCTCTAATTTAAATCCATCAACATTCCATATCTTGACAGTGTGGTCGGAAGATGCGGTGGCCAAATATCTACATGACACAAAATAAAGTCCAACGGAATTAACATCTAATCACAGGCTCACAGCAAGATTTTTCCACAAGACCAAAACGTAACACCAAAAAAATTAGCTAACTAACAGATTAAAAAAGAAATAGAACCTGTGGGGTTCACAAAACTCTGGAGAAAGGAGACATTTAAGGATGTATCCATCATGTGCTTGTAGCTTATGAAGTGGTTCAAAATTGGTCATAGTCTGCCAGATAAAAAAATATTCTGCAATGTGAGAGGAGTCAAATATACTAGAATAACATTAAACACTTGAATAAAAATAGTACCTGGGTCCCTCGCATCAAGCGCCAAACATAACAAGTTCCATGATTATTAGCGGCAACTACTAAGCTTCCATCCCACATAACTGTTAGAGACCTTACAGCTGTATCCACTTCAGGCACCTAGGTTCACAGTGCAAATTACTGTTATAAGTTTATAACTTCACCCCAAAGGGAGGAAAAAGATTACTATAAAAATCCCTGCAAGTATCCCCTTTTTAAGGTATGTAAATGTTTGTGTTCTAAATAGAGGGAGAACATAATGCTATGACAAAACAAAAAACCTATGCTTACTAGTAACCATTTCCAGGCATTTTCTTGGTAAAACATTGAGCCAAGCGGCCTCTAAACTGCTTCAAATTTGTGCAATCGGGCTCTCATGGATGGGAGGATAACCATTCCACCACATCAAGATATATAACATAGAAACAAGTGGAGATACATCAGGCATGCTTCCCCAAGTTTCATGACAATAATAGGTGAAATTCAAACGTCTACTTCTTTATTTATGCCCTGACTCAGTATTAAAATCCTTAATCCACATGATTCTATAGCTAATCCACACACAAAGTTGTGCTCTGCGTTTTGTATCAACTTTACATTTTGAAGCCCCTGGAAGTAAGGCTCTCTCGAGCAAATAATGTTCTTACAAAATACTTCTGATCTCAATAATTATTAACCAGAGATGATGTTAGTTATTGATATGACACCAATGGTTGGGACTTTGATCCTAAAACTAATATGAGATGTAATGAAAACAGAAGAGAGCAATAAATACCAATTCACAACTGCATGAATTTGCTGTCAAGTCCCACACACGAATATTTCCATTTTGGTCTCCAGATATCAATTCTGTCTGCAAAACCACGAGACATACTGTGACAAGTTAGTAAACTAACAACCAAAAACATGTCATGTACATAAAATATGACTTTTAGAAGAACCTAACATTTAATTGAGCAAAAGAAAATGAATTTTTTTTTATCAGCAAAATGATTCACATGGAAAAAAAAAACGATATATGCATCTCAATGAACCTAAATTCCAAGAGAACAGAAGTGAACGTTTGCTTCAATATCAAGAATATGCTAGTTAAGCTATTTCTTGTTAACAAAGTCAAATTCTTGATCCAAATATCAAAACAAGGGCAGTAACATTATTGCATGTTACGATATTCAGGAATCTGCAAAGATGTTCCAGCTAATTCAAATTCACATATGAACAGTCTGTCCAAGTACACAAACAATTTCCACAGCAAAAAGCTAATCTCGCAAATATTTGGTCCATATAGTTTCTCATTGACAAATTACATTTTCAAGATTGTTATAATTCAATGTTTCCAATGTCCCACATAACTATTAAAGTATGAGAAACAAATCCTGCATGTGAAATATCCTAAACCAAATTTGATTTCCAGCAAATATTATCTGACAAACCAAAAATAATGTAAACAAAAAAGAGCAAATCTGCTTTCTACTTGCTAAAAGAATCGACATTTCTGCAAACCTGTATATTTTCCAACAACTTATCAGCAAGCACTTGGAACTCAATGGGACATTGAGTGTAAGATTCGTTCGAAAGCAAAATAGTATATAATAATAGACCTGATTTGGGTGCAACACAACAGTGTTAACAGCAGCACGACTTTCATATTCCATTTGACAAACTGGAGCCCTGCATTCGACTTAAAATAAGAATAAATCTAAATGATTTCCAAACTATGCGAACATAATTCCAAATTAAAAAATTAACAACAGACCCCGCATCTAATTTCTGGGTAGGGTTTACAACTTTACCTTAAATCCCAAATCTTTACTGTACCGTCCTCAGAACCTGAATACATCCAATTTCCGTCACACTGAAACCCAACTGCCATAACATTACTAGTATGCTGATCATAGCTCATCACCTGTATGCAATTAAAAAAAAAACAGAAAAAACTCATCAGCCAATAAAGGAAAGGCAATTGACCTTAAAAATTTCAAAATGGAAATAAGTAAAAAATTGGACAAGAGAAGAGACGCACAGGTTGCGGAGTGTTTGAGTTAACATCAAACAATCGAATGTGCGGATTGCCTGCTGCAGCAAGGTAGTGCTTATTTGGAGTTATCTCTAGCCGATTAACTTGCTGTATACAAAATATTTCACAAAACAAAAGTTCTGCATTCACCAACCAAAAAAGAATAAAAAGAGTAGGCATTGTATAAGCTGCAAAATTTAAAATACCTCCACACAAAGATTAACAATATACACAACTAATATCTAATAATTTCACCCATATGCATTAGATCAATAATTTAGTTATATAAATCAAATGAACATATGCTTATATCTAATAAAACAAATTTAGATTGGCTAACCAAGAAGTCTAATTAAATTAAAAGAATGAAAAAAAACATACTAAAACTAGAGAGGATCAAAGAATTCAAGGACAAACCGAATCCGGGTATTGAATAGTACGATAGCAGCGACCACTTTTCGCCTCCCAAAACCTAATAGTGTGATCATAACTAGCCGTTGCGAGGATCACCGACGGTTGCGTCATCTTAATCTCCTCCTCCTAATCAAAATCATTAACAACTTAAAAGTCAACCAAATGTTGATTTATTCTCAATAAATTAAAAAACCCACAAGGAGAAATCAACTTACCAATTGCTGGTGATTTACATTAACGTTAAGTGAACTTCTAAATCATGCGTCAAAATGAAATAAAAAAAATCCCAAAAACGAGTTGATTAAGAGCTAATCACATAAAAAAATATTTGATAACTAAAAGATTAGGAGAAAATAGGGTTTTGTGATGGGTTTTTAGGTGTTGCAGAGAGGACGTTGGCACTTTTAGCTACTGATTCTCTCTATGAGAAAGATGCACTGCTTCAAAAGGACCTTGTTTGATCATGTCCTTTTGGTCTCCAACTGAAACTGTAGACTGAAGTGCACCCATTGAAGAAGCCCAACTCGGCCCACTAATATTTCATACAAAAAAAGGAGAAAATTGCACAAACTCCCGATATTTACAGAAATCTCTCCTGTATTAAAGTTGGGAGTGAAAGTACTAAAATGCCCTTGATTTTGTTCAAGAATGAAATTTTTAAAAATTACCCTATGTGACAAACTAAAGTTGTCGTATTGAAATTGTCAAGAAACCATTTAAGAAATTTTAGGTGTGTTCTGTACCTTTAACGCGATATTATGACGAAATTATATTTAACATTTTAAATTGAGATATTATTCATTTAGTCCCTATATTTTTTAAAAATATTTATTTTTTACTCACTCATACATTTTTAGAGGATTTGAGTCTTATATTTTAAAAAACCACTTAATTTTGTCTCTTTAACCATATTTTTAACGGTCAACCCTAACATAAAATATAAATTAACCATTTTACCCTTAACTTAAATCAAATGACCATTTCACCCTCTCACTTTGTAAATTTTTACAATTTAACTTTAAATATTAAAATATGAAAATATTAAATAATAAATATTTACAAAAAATATATATACCATTCATGTTAAAAAAAAACAATCAAAAAAAAAAGAAAAAAGAAATCTGTTTTTTTTTTAATCTAGAATCTGGAAATAAAACCCTTCTTAAATTCATCTATTCACCATCATTATCATCTTCACATCATCACACAAATCACCCACCATTAGTAAACCACCACACCACCATCTTCAATCCATAAAATCCAAACCCAGCAAATCACCCAAACCCAAACCTAGCCACCACCAAAATCGCACCATCGATTGAACTAGGAGCCAAGGAGATCGTCGATCGATCTGGGGAGCAGAGAAGACAGTCGATCTAGGAGCCGCATCGTCTATCTCCCTTCTTTCTCGTTCTTTCTGTCTCAATCTCGTTCACATCGGGTCAACACCATTTCAGAACGGCGGCGACGACGACAGATGTGGGTTTGTGGCTTAGTGGCGGTGACAAACAAGAATATGGTCTCACTTCGAGTCAACACCATTTCTTGATGACGGCGGCGACAGCGGATGGGGATTCGTGGTTTAATGGCGACAACGGATAAGGAGTTTGTGGTTCAGCATCATCATCACCATAATCATAAAAAAAAAACCACAAATTACCCAGTTCAGGTTCTACAGTTTTGATAATAAATAAGTGTTTAAACTGGTAAAATTCAACAAATTTTGAGTTCAATTCAAAACAGCTAACAGAGATATATTGTTACCTGAGGAAGCAGTGATAGATAAAGTTGAGGTCGCCAAAGATGATGATGAAGAAGAAGAGAGAGAGAGCAAGGAGAAGAGTGAAGCAGAGAAGGGGAGCCATTATCGAAGTGTAATGCTTCAGTGTGTAGTTTTCATTTGGTGTTTTGGAAAAAAATGCACTTCTTCGTCTTTTTCTTCTTCAATAACCAATCAAGATCGAAAATCGTAGTTGATTTATTATGATGAAATAAAGTAAATAACTAGAAAATCGTAGAATTAATATTAGATTATTATTAGAGAAGTCCCAGATTGTGTTTATCTTCGAGTTGCTAACTTCGTATTGGCCTGCTAACTATGTATGGTTTGGTTTTGGTTTTGATTTGGGTTATGGTATTTGTGGTGGTGTTTTGGTAGTGGTGATTGGTGAAGGAGTTGGTGATGGTGGTCTGGTGGTGATGATGAAGAACCGGAGGTTGATTGGTGGTGGTGTTTTGATTATGTATTTGGTTTGTGGAGATGTTTGATGACGGTTCTTAAGAAGATTTGATTTATTTTTTTTCGTTGTTTTTTTTAATGAATGGTTTTTTATTTATTAAATGTTTATTTTAATTTTTGTTTTATTTATCATATCTTAATTTATATTTATAATATTAATTTTATTAATATTGCATAAATATTTTTGAAATGATGATAATGACTCTCTTTCTGTTAAGTTAGATTAACGTTTGACTAATGAAATAACTAAATTGAGTGGTTTTTTAAAATATAGAGCCCAAATCCTTTAAAAATATACAAGTGAGTAAAAGATAAATATTTAAAAAAAAAATAGGGACTAAATGAATAATATCCCCGATATTCAAAACCTTATTGAAATTCAATTTAACTTCCAAAATATCCTAAACCTTAAATGGCAGCCGGCTTGATTTCCTCAAGTATATATGACAAAATTTTGTTCAAACTTTAAATGCAACTGTTGGGGGATCATGAGCTGAATTGAAAGATGCAAGAAAAGCAACATGTTGATCAGTAGAAGTTGAGTTCTAGCCTTCTAGGTGGGCAATATATATATCCATTTAAAGATGAGTGCAAAAATAAACAGCTAGATAGCAGAATATTTTGGGAAATAAAACTATTATAATAATAATTTGCTTTGACATTAGAACAGTGAACTAGTACTGTAAGGTCCACGGATGTAGATGGAGGTTGATGAAGCCGTCACAAGATCATCACTGTCAATTAATGGCGATCGATGAATCGAACGAGTGGTTATGCACTTGATCAGGGATATTTCCTGCCCCCACATTTTAGGCTTCTATATCTTCACTGCTCCATTTGATTTTAATTCATCGATCTCAAGCTTGTCAATCTCTAGGATATTGGCGATTGTCCCACCACCACCAAGAAGAAGAACATTAAACGTTGTTATGTTAATTATAATTTGAATTATATATATATATATATTATCATTGTTTCATTGATGATCATAGCCTTAATATCTGGGTGCAATATCAAATACCAGTCATGCGATGCATTAATTCATGTATGAACATTATATTATGATTGATCCAATCAATATCCGAACCTGTTAGGCATTATGATCTGCTTGTTTAATTAAGGTAATTAGTCAGTGTATTCTTCGATATCATAATCATATAGATCAATAAAAATGTGCCTAGAATGTTGGCCCAGATTCACCTCTTTTGATTACCCGAACAAAGAACTAAAATGATGTCAATTATTAATACAAACAGTGTCCCTTCTCAATTATTATGTTCTTTGCATTGCAAAATATTCTTTTTACAGTTGTTTGTTTGTTGTACAATTGTGGCCATGAATGAGCTTTAGCCATCCCATCTATACATATTGTGATGTGAAGTGAAATGCACAAATGGCTTTTGTCCTGGGTTTAAAAAACAAAAAGAGAAAAAAAAAAAACATGCATGAATTTTTCACTATCTTTATTTCAGCCTTTCAGGTGATGAGCTAGCTTTCAACTTTCAAGTATATATCAGGTAACTGTTACATTAAACTGGGTCCAACCAGCAATCCCTTAGTTTGATCGAATATGTCTAATCAAAAAAGAGGGATCCATGCATTGATATTTCAAAATTTCTGAGTTGGTGCTGCTAGTCTGCTACTGCTACTGATATATATAGATTCCTAGAGGCTACCTAGCAACATGTCAATGATATGATCTCCTTAGAAATTACATTTATCAAATCATGTTTCAGAATTTTTACCATAATCTAACTCTATTCCTAGAGGCTACCTAGCAACATGTCAATGATATGATCTCCTTAGAAATTACATTTATCAAATCATGTTTCAGAAATTACATTTATCAAATCATGCCCACCAGCTGGGCATGTCAATCGAATTGATTCAATGTATATGATGTTTGTTTCCTCTTGTTATTTTCATACTGCATCTTACCTTTTATTTTAAGATAAATATGTTGCTCCAATTGAAATAATATATAACAAAATAGAAAAACACAACACAATTATTGTGAGACTTTTTTTTTTTTTTTTTGAAAATTACAATAAATTCGGGATTGGAGGAGGGGTACAATTCTAACTCACAACCTCAGAGCATAATATCTCCGGTGCAAGCTTATAAGAGTGGCTTGTGAAAAAAAAATATTACGTAGGATTAATAGACATTCTGTTAATAAATCATTTTCCAATGTAGCCATACATATTCAATCTCAAACTGACATGATAAAAAAAATATTAGACATTGTCAACATAACCATTTACTTTCAGACGGTCTATTGCACACCTATTTTTTCGGTTGACTCAATAAGTATTTAAATCTAACATTATTTTTCATCAATTTTTGATAATAAAATAAAATAAAAAACAAAACAGGAAAAAAAAAAGGACAAATCATTAAAAAATTATGTTTTAGATAGAAGTATTGAAAACTAAATTTTATGTTGATTGTCTATCAAGTTTATTTTTACATCATATAAGAAACAAATATTTTGACATTGTTATCACTGTAAAAACTTATTAGATTATCAATTAATCACTTTTGGAAGTTTTACCAACATCATTTTATGTCAAAATTATAAAATAATAGGATTTTTACTTTTCAAAAGCAATACCAAACTGGCTCTAAGATTAATTAGATTTTAGTCCAACCACTTTTAAATAAATGATAAAAATTTTAAGTTGAAAATAAATAACGATTATATTTCACTACCACATGTCATATTTAAACCTGGTAATGAGTCGAACCGACTCGAATCTATGTCGAATGTTAAATGGATCAAACCCATTTTTACTCAACCCAAACCCACCCGTTAGCATATTGGATTTGAAAATGTAAACCCAAACTCATTCGCTAATTTAATGGGTAACCAAACATCGATCTATTTAATTCGTTATTTTTTAATTACAGTTAGTAACTAATAATTTTAATTATAAAAATAAGAAATAAAAATATAAAAAATATTTGAATACTCATAACACAAATATAAACAAACAACATTAACAGTTATGCTGTTATGGTATGATGAATTAATGATGAAATATTCATATCCGTCACATAAACAATCGTACCTTAACGAATAGTGATAATTGATGGATGAAGATCACCAAAATATCAATATTTATCACTATAGCATAAGAAAATAATTGAAGAAAAAAATATTGGTATATAGTTTAGAGTTGTTAATGGTTTACAAACCTTTTTATTAATGAATATAGCAAATTTTAGGGTTTCGAAACTTTTTTATTAATCTATTTAAGAAATCTCAAGATTTCCAAACTTTTTTATTAATCAATTTAGGAAATGTAGGGTTTTATTTTGTAGGGATAAATTAGATTTAAAATAATTATAATATTATTATTAAACTTAATTGGTGGGTTATGGGTTTAATGGTTTTGAGAGATAAACCATGACTCGACCAATTATTTTTGGGTTTTAATGACCCAACCAATTAATGACTCGACCCAATAAAACTAGACCCATAACCATTTTTGATAAGTGGGGTTGGGTCAAATTAGTGGGTTGGATGTAATTCTGTATTTCTGTTGGGTCAAGGTCATACCATTATACAATTTTTTTAAAATATTTTTTTATAAACCTACCCTATACTCTTTAAAATTTCTAAATATTAACAAGATATATAAATCATGATACTAAACATAATTTGTAACTATATGGGATTAATTAAGATTCATTAAATTTCACTTTAATGATTTAAGCAAACGAGGCTTTGTTCCACTCAATATCGAGAACCCGAATTTTTTGTGGTTCTTTCAAACATGAATTTAATAAAAATTTCCAGTTTTGTGCTTCATGGTGGGTCATGTATGTGCAACAAGCTGTCGGTGATTTTTTGCTCTGTAAAAGGCTATCTTAAAAAGGCTGTTATGGTGATCCTTTTTGTTTCTTGGCTACTTTTAAAATGGTGATTTTGCGTCAATTACTCTGTATTAATTTAATTAGGTAGATTTACAATTAGGTCCATAAATTTTCAGAAAATGTCAACGTTTTACTCAACATATGTGCATTAGTTTCTTTGATCCTCATCTTGTAAAAAATACAACAAAATTGTTAGTCAAAATTAATTGGAGCATAGGTATTTATGTATACACATGTATAAATAGAAAAAAAAAACTAAATTTCAAATAAACAAGATGTCAATTTCTAGAAAGAGAGAAAAATACATAACACCTTCATCGTCAGTGGATGTGGCATTTGGTTGTCAATCTTCGTTAGTGATCCTCGGGATTGATGACTAAAACGCTTTGATCTCTTATGGTGGAGGAGACCAGAGGCAATCAAATGATCTCCTCCACGGTCCTTTCAATTAATCTGCTAAGTATGTTTGTTAGTTTGTTTAATTTTGTTAAAAAAAAATACCATTTTGATGTATTTTTGAATTGTCGAGGACCAAAGAAGATCATACACACATGTTGAGTAGAAAGGTGACATTTCTTAAGAAAATAGGGACCAAATTATATATTTCCCTTTATTTATATATGTTAACAAACATTAGATCTTGTGTTCACTGGCCTGCCTGTTCTACAAATTATTGAAACAAATACACTTTTTTTTTTCGAAGTAAAAACAAATACACTGAGACTGAGAGACGGGAGTGAATGTGATAGTTTAACTAACTATATAATTATTAATATACATAAATAAGGTTATGTTCAATTAGTGGATGAAAAGATAGATTGCACACAATAACAAACCTTCGAAAAATCATGTGTATGTTTCATTTCAGTTTCAATTAATTATTGGCTTCTCAAGCATGTGTCACAATCTCCTGAATTTCTGTTTTTTTTTTTAAATTATATATATATATATATAACGAGTCTCCTACAAGAGATCCATTATTTTAGTTTTGGGAAGCACTTTGATGTTTCATTTTGAATTTTATGAATTTGATAATTTTTCAAACACCAAAGCTTTTTTCTTGAATTTTCCTATATTTCATCCATTTTTAAGATGCTTTCTTATTTAACAAAATCGGGATAAATAGTTCAAGTGTCTAAAAATTTTCAAATTTATATATTCATAGGCAGATTTCAGTCATCTACAAAAAAAAAGAGATTAAAATCGTTATGATTTTATCAAAGTCTTTAACGAAATTAAAATAAAGGATCTTTATAAAAGATTCACTATATATATAAGGGGTCGTTTGTTTTTTCCACTTAAAACTTAATGGGTCTAAATCATAATTATTAAGTTGTTTTTTTTTAAATGGTCAACAAACTTAAAAATCATAAAAATCAACTTAAAATAAAAAGTAAAAAATCACGACTTTTCACTTAATTGCAAATCACTGAATTGTATTAAATACAATATAAAATCTTTTCTTCTGATACTATCCCCCATATATAACATATATGTAATTTTATCAAAATTACATATGGTATAGAAATCTTTATTTTAATATATTTCTTATTTTAAATAGCTTTAAAAATAAAAAAGAACCCTAATCACAATTCATATTGATGTTTAATATCGATACTTTATTATGATATTATGGTCATGTATATATATATTTAAAGTGTTTTGTACGAGTTTTCCTGGTGTCCTTTTTATTTTTTGAAAAAAAAAACATTTTTCTTTTCTTTAAAAAAATGAAGTTTGTTTGTAATCAAAGAAGAAAATCATGATTATATGTGTTCATATATAATTATTATTTTTGGATTGTTTTTATTCCATATTATATGTATAATTGTTTAACATAGGTATAATATTCAGACAATTTAACTTTTAAAAAACAAACGTGTTGACAATATATTCAGATGTGAGAAAAAAAAACATGTCATTCAGGTTCAGATTTCAGTCTCTATCCAGTCATTAGAAAAATTTAGGACTATTCAGTATTCAGACAAAAAAACAAACGACCTTTAAGTCTTGGTTTCTGTTAACTGATTAGTAGACGTTTTGAACTGTAAGTGAATGATGCTTGCATAAAACCCATAATATAAAACAAAGTAAATCCGTGAGAATAAAGAACATATATGTGAAATCCAAAACAAAAAATATTTTTTTATGTTTTTTCTTCGGACAGTAATGATAAATTGTTAAAACGTGACAAAATAAGGTCTATTTGTCACCATAATAAAAAAATGGCATATTCGCCTATATATATAAAATTTATAGGGTTATTATTGATTTAGTCATTATGGTTTTTTTTACTCACTTATTCAAATTTCACTGGATTGGACCCTATATTTTTCAAAACCGTTCAATTTCGTCCTTCTGTTACCGAGCCGTTAGTCAAATTGAACGAATATAAGGGTATTTTTATCTTTAAATAATAAATATAAAAATAAATAAATATAAATAATATAAATTAAATTAATATATAAATTAAAAATTATAAAATTATAAAAAAATAATTACAAACTAAAATTGTAAAAAAAAAAATTAAAATTTAAAAATTTAAAAATTTAAAAATAAGATATATCTCTTACTCAAAACCTATAACCAATCCCAACAAAAATCGGTAGTTCTTGGGATGATGGTGGCTGGAAATTAGTTCTTCAACAAAAATCAATTCCAGCTACCAACAAAACCTAAATATAAACCTAAAATCAAATTCATCAATTGACAAAACCTAAACCCAAAAACCAATCTCTCTCTCTCAACCTAAACATAATCGTCCAAAATCTATCTTAATGTCGATCTCTCTCTTTCTCGATCTCTCAGTAAATCCATCTCTCTCTTCTTTCTGGACCTCTTCGATCTCCATGAAACCCAGAAGAAGTTACTCTTCGGTCGTCTTAAAAACCGATCTCTCTTACTCCCGTCGGTCGCTGTGATACGAACCAAGATCTGGTTCGAACCAGAAATGAGTTCGAACCAGAACTGGGTTCAAATTTAAAGGAACCCATATTTGGTTCGAACTAGATCTAGGTTCGAACTGAAACGAGCCCAAGTTTGGATTTTGGTGTTGGGAGGTGGACGGGGTTTGGTTTTAGTAGTGGTGGTGGTGGTGGATTTTTTGGGGTTTATGAGTTGATATTGGTGAATCGATAGCTACATATTGATTTTGGTGGTGGGGTTGGGTGAATGGGTTTGATTTCGTGGGTTAATGATAGTGGTTTGGTTTTCTGGGTTTGAGGTTGTTGTATGGTGGTGGTGATAATGATTGATGATGGTGGTTTGGTTTTCTGGGTTTCTGGGTTTGGTGTTAATAGTTTGATTATGGTTTTGATGATGATTTGATGGTGATGGTGGAGGATTAGTGTGGCTGAATTTTATGGATTTGGTGATCGGTGATGGTGGAGTGTTGGGGGATTGTATTCGGTTGCATTTGTGTGTGTTGGTGTTGATGATTTGATGGTGGTTTACTGGTTGTGTTGATGATTTCAGATAGGAATAAAAAAAAATATTTATTTTTTAATTGGAAATCGATGAATTGACAATGATGAATTTGGTTTTCAAGTTAAATTTCTTTCCTTTTGATTAAAAAAAGTTAAATAAAATTTATTTGTTTTTTTCATTAAAATCCGAGTTTGTATTAAGTTGAGGGTACAATGGTCATTTGTCTTAAGTTGAGGGTAAAATGGTCAATTTACTTTTTCTATTAGGGTTGACCGTCTAATTTCTAGTCATAAGGACCAAAATGAGTGGTTTTGAAAAATATATGGTCCAATCTTGTGAAAATTGGATAGGTGAGTAAAAAAAAATTGAAAAAAACATAAGAACTAAATCAATAATATCCCAAAATTTATATATAAGATCATCTTCAATAATGATATTATTCATAATGCCAAATTTGACACAAAAAAGAACCAAATACCATATTTGACATAACAAATTAGTATTGTGCTCCACAATTAAACTAAAATACTATATTTTATTCATTAAACTTATAAAAGTTAATTAATACCTTTAATGCATTAATGGATAACTATTGAATTTCTTAAAAATTGTTGTTGATGAAATAAATTGGATTGAAATAACATTAATATGTATTAAATTTAAATAATTTAAAATATTTAAAATATTTAAAATATATAAATAATGATATTTTTGTAATTTAAAAAATGACATTTATTGCTGTACCAAATTTGATATATGCTATACGGTGTGTTAAATTTGACATGAAATTTAATTTATACCAAATTTGATATGGTATTTAATACTGTATTGGAGGAAAGTTTTTACACTCATTACTAAATTTTAGTATTGATACACAATTTTAAAATAACATCGGAGATTCTCGTACTATCTTAATTTTAATCGCAGTGGTAAACTAGAATAAGGTCACCGTTTCAATTTTTTTCTTCAAAAGGAAACAATTTGAGGAGTTCCCAAGAGGTTATCGATGCAAGAATTGCTTGGTATAAAATACATCTAATTTTCGGAATTGTAATGGGATTTTAATTAGCTGGTATAGTATATAAGAAAACAATTAATTTAATTATAAATCTCCTCCTCCTTTTAATTAGTTATTAATTTAAAAAGAATTTTGGGATTTGCAATGGCAGAGCAGCAGAGATGTTTGCACATGGAAGAGTGAGAGACATAAACTTGGAAACTCGAAGTGGTGTGGTGTGTGTTTATTCCCACAATGCAAGCCAAGCAGCACACACACTCGTGCTGTCTTGGAAACATAACTGCAGGATGAAAGAGCATGAGATTTTCTGGTCAACACAACCAAGAATTTCTGCTATATACATGTTTGATTTAGTTCCCAGCTGTTTTCTACATTATAATAATAATTTTCACATACTTTTCCTTCAAAGTTGATCGATCCATGCACACATATACATTTTACTTGGGTCTAATGAATTATATATTTGTACACAACAACATTACACAAAAATTACATATCCAGATGCTCATAGTGCTTCCCCCCACACTGCCATGTTCTCCATGCACTGAAAATAAGCTAACATGTTTCATTTCCTGCTACTGGTTTTCTAAACACTAGGAATTTTTTATTGGGTTTAAACCCTATAGGAGGTTTGAGCTTATACGTGAGGCATTTAATCTGATAAAGAGAGATTGCACAATTTTTTCTTGATATATAATGCACGCGACAATTAAGATATACATACTACTGAATCAATTCCATTTTACATTATAAAGTAAAATGTTTACAATTAATTTAGTTCTATTTGAATGTGATATCAAAATTTAATTATTCGATCAAGCACGTGACATGCAGTCACAAACTTGTGTACAATTCAAGGATTGATATTTGATCATGGAAACATGAGCCATTGGTTTGGACTTGTAACTATGCACTTATTTTACTTCCCCCACTCATGAAAAAAAAACATAAAAAAGGGGGACTTAAAGTATGATGAAAATGGACTAGTCGAATGCATTTACACTGCCCAAATTAAGGGTATCTAGCTAGAGCAAACTTTTGTAATGCTCTCTCATGATGATCATGACTTTCAATTTGAATGATATAAGTTTAGTAAAGCAAAATCATAATTTGGCTATATATCAAAGAAATGAAAGAATGAAGGGCCATAACTACTACAAAGAAGCTTTTTTCCCCCCTTTTGCTTTTAAGGAAAAGGAGAGAAAAGTGAAAATTGCTTGCTGTCTTAGCTTTAATTTAGTAATGAAATTATATATATATATATATATATATATATATATATATATATATATATATATATATATAAGCAACTATATATGGTAGGTATAGCTGGATTTTAGGAGCATCTCATCTTTTCTATGGCCATGGCCATGCACCCACAAAACACCACACACAATTGATCATCCCAGTCCTCTCCTGCAGCAATTTGTCCCCTCCATGATAATCAATACATGCCCTTCGCCCACTTTTCCCCTAAAAACTAAGTGACAATCAAGGTCCCACAACACACAAATTTAAAACACAACACAAATTTAAAACCATTCAATAACACCCAAATTTAAAACCATTCAATAAAACCACCACCCCCCCCCCCCCCCCCCCCCCCCTAAGGGTTCAAATGGTTATCTGTGCTAATTGTCAACTTTGCACCTAGATATTAATAACCAGTATTTATGCCTTTGATGTATTTTCTTTTGTGAATTTCTGCTCTGGCTTTTGATTCCCTTCTCATTTCTTAGTTACAATATGTATAAAGATGCAATAGCAACACACTACACTTTGTGGTCCTCGATCCTTCGGTGACATCTTCACTTGGGTGTCGTTTTCGTTTTTTATTTATTTACTTACTTTTAGTTTTTGTGAGAATTATTTTACTATTTTTTCTTATATTTTAATCTGGCTAGGGTCAGTTTAGTGTTATAAGACATCAAAAAGACCACATGTAGATATGTTTTAATTGAACACTAAATTAATTGTACCTTTAAAAATACTGTGCTAACTAACTAACTCTCTCTCTCTATATATATACACGAAAATTTTCTTCTTAGTGTACCGATAAATATATATCAGTGCCTTGAATGTGGACCATTAAATTCAATTGTTTTGACCCAGTGTGTATGCACTTGTTGGTGCTTATCCATAATCTATGGTTCACATAAAATGCAATGATGTATCTTATATCATTGCGCGCTGAGGAGAAAAGGAATATATATATATCAGTCTTTCTATTTGCTGGGTTATGTGACGCCAGAAACGAGCCCGAGGAACGAATTCTAGCAGGTGGCATTGTATGGACCGTGGTGGAGACAAGGAGCCCAAGCCACGACACATAAAGCGGTGGAATCCAAAGGTGTCAAGCTATGTAGACCGCGGTAATTACGGAATTTGTGAAAAATAGGAAAACTTGTAGAAAAAAAAAGGTACTCCTTTAAGGTTTTGGCTTACCCTAATGTTCCCATATAAATACCACTATTTCCCATTGTATTAAGTAGTGCGTACAGTGTGAGGAAAATTGCTAGAGAGAAAGAGAGAACAATTATAGAGAGGCTGAAAGAGAGAAAGAGAGATTATAATCAAGTATGAAAATAATGGATTGAGTGCGGTGCACTCCGTGGTCGTAGACAAATTGCTGAACCACGTAAAATCTTTGGTTTTGTCTTTTTCTTCTTATTGCTTTCATATATCGTAAAGATGAGATCAGAAAAGGATACACACAAGATTGAGAAATTCGATGGATCGAATTTCAGCTTCTGAAAGATGTAGATGGAGGACTATCTATACCAGAAGGATCTGCACTAGCCGATAAAAGAGAGACCAAAGGATTTGATTCACGAAGATTGGTCAAAGAAGTGGAAACCAAAGAATATGGATGCTGATGATTTTAAACTTCTGGACCGAAAATCATTGAGAGCAATTCGTCTCAGTTTGGCGAAGCAGGTCACTTTGAACGTAAAAGATCAATAAACTACCAAAGATCTAATGGATACTCTATCAGACTTATATGAACAACCTTCTGCGGTAAGAAAAGTCTATATTGTCAAGAAATTATCAACTTTGAAGATGACGGAATATCATAACTTTAATGAATTTCTGAATTAGTTCAACTAGGGTTATGTTCATTGTCTATGGGTTTCGATGAGGAGTTCATGGCGATATTTATGCTCACCCAATTGCCAGAAAGTTGGAAGATGATAAGTCAATCAATTGCCAATGCGTTAGGGAAAGAAAAGTTGAACCTGCAACATGTTGCGAACATGAACATGACCAAAAAGATCAGGATGCGTGAAGAGCGATTAAGGGCATCTATATCTTCAACACTGAATATGGAAGGTAGAGAAAACAGAAACAGAAATCGGAACACGAATCAACGGGGAAAATCAAAGTCAAGAGGAAAATCTAAATCCAAAAATTAGCTCAACTATTCTAAAAACCAGCATCGAAGAAAAAAGGATGAAGATTGCTGGATTGTGGAAAGAAATGTCACTTCTCATATGAGTGTAGAACTGAGAAGAAAGATAAGGGCAAGAGTAGTGAAAATTGTGTATCAGAAGAGTCAAATGACTACCTCATCTACTCATTAGAAAGCAAGATGGAGTCATGGGTCCTAGATTTGGGAGAGTATTTCCATGCCACACCACACAAGGAGTTGTTAGAGAACTACGTCTTCAAAAATTTAGGTAAAGTGTATCTTGGTGATGATCAAGCATGTGACATTACCGGAAAGGGACTCATTTTGGAAGCTCGACAATGTGATGCATATACTACTTGATGAAGAATTTGATCTTTATTGGGCAACTGGCCTTAGATGGTTACGTGACAAGTTTCACAAGTGATAAGTGAAAGATCTTGAAAGGAGATAAGACACTCGTCCGGGGAACTAAGAACGGGTTACTTTACACAACTACTGATGGGTATATTTCGGCCCCAGTGGCAGAGGGTAAAGATGATCCGAACTTATGAAACCAGAGGTTTGGGCACATGAGTAGTCAATGGCTGAAGTGTCTACATTCGAAAGGAAAGTTGCCAGATTTGAAAAGCGTTGAGGTTGATATATGTGAGAGCAACATATTGGGAAAATAAAAGCGAGTGAGCTTTAAGAAGACCGGTAGAGTACCAACAAAGAAAAAGCTGGAACTAGTACATACCGATGTTTGGGGTCCAGCTTCAGTCTCGTCAATCAGAGGTAAAAAAATATTTTGTCACATTCATTGATGACCACTCTATGAAAGTGTGGGTATATTTATTATAACACAAGTTTGAGGTGTTTGTCACTTTCAAGAGATGGAAAACTAGAGTTGAGAACGAGACAACATTGAAGATAAAAAAAAAACTGTATTTAGACAATGGTAGAGAATTTGAAGATAATAAGTTCAAGAATTTCGCTACCAGAATGGGATAAAGCTCTATAGAAAGGTTTCTAGAACCACACAGCAGAACGACATAGCAAAACGGATGAACAGAACATTGTCTGAGAGAGCTAGAAGCATGACGTTACATCCTGTGTTGCCAAACAGTTTTGAGCATGGTAATTGATCAACAGAGGACTATCAAAGCCCTTGGACCTCGCTGTAATATATGAGATCTAGACTAGGAAAGAGGAAAAAATTTATCATCTTAAAGTGTTTGGGTGTGTTTCTTATATACATGTAGGTGATCATACGAGGAGTAAGCCAAACGCCAAGCTAGTAAAGTGCACTTTGGTAGGCTTTGGAGCAGATGAATTTGGTTACTAGCTGTGGGATGACCAAAACCGCAAGATGATCAGAAGTAGAGATGTCATTTTCAATGAAAAGGTCATATACAAAGATAAGAAGACACAAGTGTCTGAGCTGGAACAACCAGAGTATTTTGGACTGGTTGATGTACCGGATAGCGAGATCGTGAAACATATTAAACAGAATAATGAAGAGCAAGGAATACAACCCCAGGTTCAAGAACCTATCCCACTTAGAGATGTTCCAGCAACGTAGGCTCAGAGTACATTGAGAAGATCAACTCGAACTCCTATATCAAATAGGAAGTACTTACAATACATGCTGCTGACAGATTCAGAAGAACTTCAGTGCTATGATGAAACTTGTCAGGGAGAAGATGCGAGCAAGTGGGAGCTTGCAATGAAGGATGATATGAAGTCGTTGGTATCTAACCAAACTTGGGAGTTAGTCAAGCTGTCTGAAGGAAAGAAAGCCCTATAGAATAAGTGGGTGTTTCGGATCAAAGAGAAACAAGATGGTTCCAAGAGATACAATGCACGACTTGTAGTTAAAGGTTTCCAACAAACTGAAGGTATCGACTATTCTAAGATTTTCTCTCCTGTTGTTAAACTAACTACGGTCCGGTTAGTATTGAGTATTGTCGCAGTAAAAGGGTATATCTGAAGCAATTAGATGTGAAGATTATCTTTCTTCATGAAGATTTAGAGGAAGAGATATATATGAATCAACCAGAGGGGTTTGTAGAATTTGGCAACGAAGAGTTGGTATGTAGGTTGACGAAGAGCTTGTATGGTTTAAAACAAGCTCCCCAACAGTGGTACAAGAAGTTCGCTGGGTTCATACAAGGGAATGACTACCTGAGATGCAGTGCTGACTACTGATGCTACTTCAAAAGAGTTAAGTCAAGTTTTATTATCTTGTCACTTTATGTTTATGACATGTTAGTAGCTGGTGCAGATATAGAAGAGATTAACAATTTGAAGAAGTAACTCTCAAGTCAGTTCAAGATGAAGGATCTAGATGCAACAAAAAAAATTCTTAAAATGAGAATTAACAGAGACGAACATGAAGGTACATTGAAGCTTTCACAAGCAGAGTACATTTTGAAGGTGTTACAGATCTTTAGCATGGGTGATGGAAAACCGGTAAGAACGACATTGGCTAGTCATTTCAAGTTATCTAAGGATCAGAGTCCGAAGAAGGAAGATGAGAAAAGCTTCATGGATAGATTTCCTGGCTTAAACTATTGGAAGCTTAATGTATGCCAAGCCCTGTATGAGACCAGTTATTTCCCAAGCAATGGGAGTTGTGAGCCGATACATGTTCAATCTGGGCAACCTCACTGGGAGGCCGTGAAATAGATCTTAAGATACCTGCAGGGTATAACAGAGAAATGTCTAACCTTCAGAAGAGATGAACTCAAGCTAGAAGGTTATGTGGATTCAGATTTTGTTAGAGAGGTGGATCATAGAAGAAGTACCACTGGATATGTGTTCACGATGGCTAGTGTCGCGATTAGTTGGGTATCTTAGTTGTAGAAGATAGTGACAATATCTACAACTGAAGCCTAGTATACGGCTGTGACTGAAGCTAGTAAGGAGCTGATATGGTTCAATGGATTATTAGCTGAGTTGGGATTCGATCAGGTGATAAACGTGTTGCATAGTGATAGTCAAAGTGCAATGCACTTGGCCAAGAATTTGGCGTTCTATTATAGGACCAAGCATATAGACATGTACTACCACTTCATTCAGTCGTTAATCGAAGAAGGAATGTTGAATTTAGTGAAGATTGTAGGAACTTAGAATCTAGCTGACATGTTAACCAAACCAGTCACTACTGCGAAACTGGAGTTGTACGCAACTTTAGTGGGTTTTTAAGAGTGAAGACTTGGGGAATGATCACTTCATAACTTATCCACTAAGTCATCAAGAAAGGATGGAGAATGCCTATTGAGTTTTAAATTTTCATGTGGGAGATTACTGGATTATGTGAAGCTAGAAACCAGCATGGGGAGCGAATTCCAGTAGGTGGCACGACGTGGACCACGACGAAGTCACGGAGACAAGGATCCCAAGCCGTGACACACACAATGGTGGAATCCAAATGTGTCCAGTTGTGTAGACCGCGGTGCGGTCATAACACACATACCACAGTCTAAAATCGGTGTTTTTTAGAGATGTCAAGCGATGTCGACCACGGCACAGACATCTGCCTATATCACTGCCCAGACCATGGTAATTAAGGAATCTGTGAAAAATAGGATAACTTATGCAAAAAAAGTACTCCTTTAGGGTTTTGACTTATCCTAATGTTCCCAGATAAATACTACTATTTCCCATTGTATTAAGTAGTGCGTAAAGTGTGAGAAAAATTGCTAGAGAGAGAGCTTTTATTAAAGCATCTTTTAAATCCAATAACCCACATGTAAGGAACTGTTATATTTTATATCAGTTTACTGCCAATAGAATTCCGTGTGTGTGTGTGTGAATATATATATAAATCACAAAAACAAGATGAGGTTGACCTCTCTCACCTACACCATAATGCTATGGGCTTGAGTTTGCTCCCTCCCCCAAATCCCGAATTAATTATGTAATATTTCAAAAAAAAACTAACTATAGCACTGTTAGGATTATGCTCGATAGCAAGCATATAATAATGTATTTACAATCTTTTCATATTAATAAAGTGATTTCTAGTTTAACAAATCTTATAACATTTATAGTTTAATTATTATAATTGTCAAAAGTAAATAATCATAAAGTCAAAAGACTCTAAGAAAAGAAGAATTGTTCATACATCTAGATATGTATGAGGTAGACACAATTCTTTAGTTAGTCTTGAATAATATTCACAACTTAAGATAAAAGGTTGGGCGTCTTTATCTTGTTAAAGTTGTAGATTCTTTTGCTAGCATTTAAGTGAGATCAAATGTGTTATGATGAGTCTAAGATCATCAAAGTGTGGTGTCTTTTGGCAAAAGAATCTAGTGCACTGGATGCATTGAATACGATCACAATGAAATACTCTATCTAGAATCGTCAATGGATACAAGTTTTCATTTGAAGACAATTGGAGAGTCTATCTCAATCCTGAGATAAATGATGGACTAATGGTTGCAAGTGTTATCATTTGAGCTATCAATGAGTACAATTATATAACATAGTCTATCCTCGATAGTTTGGTGGTATTCATTTGTTAATCGATAGAGGACTTCATTTATAGATATGGATATCGTGGCTTTTTTTATTAAATGAGAGTAGAATATCATCATATGGATGTTTTGAGGTATTAGATATTAAATATTAATGTTAAGTTTTCAATAGTGTCTATTGAAACATGGCTTCTGGACAAGTCAAAATATCCAAGTTCAAAATGTCGACATATGAGTAAATATGGTAACTTAGAGAGCTGTAGGCGGTCTATGAGCTCTTGGCGATTACTGGTATTCTTCACGAGGAAAAACTTTCTCCAATAAGGTTGTCTAGGGTATGAATGAGTAACATCAACTTATTTTACCTTTTTTTAAGAGTTCAATTTTAGTTCTTTAGTGGAATGAACTAAAATTAAATAGATTGGACCTAAGTGAATCATTTGTTGATTGTGATTGGGTTGTGTCTATTGGAGCTTAAGTTTAGATAGCCCGCCAAGATCCCTGTTCCACACGAACTTGTATGGATCGCTTGATATATTTTACCGGACCAATTTAGGGGTCCATCTAGAATTGTATTAAAGCATGTGAACTTGTTTCTTTTTGTAAGAATAGGTCTAGTTCACATGTGGACTTTTTATTAAGGTCCAGTGGATTTAATAAAATAAAAAAAATAATATATGGCCCATATACATGTGTTGGGTGGCAAGACTATTAAGAATAGCTTAAATTATATTATTTTTATTTTATTATTTAATTAAATGAAAATTAATTATTTTTTTGATTAATTAATTATTTAATTAAAAGTCAAATTTTTTTTCCTAATAGGAGATGGTCTCCTAAAATTATACTATTGTTAGTAGTATAATTAATAAAGACTATATTTGATAAGTAGATAAATAAAAGAAGTTATTTATCTAATTAAATTTGGAAGTCTTTAATATGGTTACAAATACACTATTGAGTTGGATTAGGAGTCTTGGTGTAGGATAGAATTCATTTTGAAAAGGATTCTTAACCACCATGTAAATCTATTTATGGAAAGGATTCTTAACTACCAAGTAATCATTCTTAAGAAAAGAATTAAGTCTCCTAATTATATTCTTGTGAATTTCGGCTAGCTCATAAATATATATAAGAGGATAGAATTCCTTTTAGAAAAGGATTCTTAACCACTAAGTAAATCCTTCTTAGGAAAGGATTTGTGATCCTAATATATAGTCTTCTGAATTTCAGCCAGCTCATATAAATATATATATATATATATATATATATATATATATATATATATATATATGAGAGGGTAGAATTCCTTTAAGAAAAGGATTCTTAACTACCAAATAAATCCACCTAAGGAAATGATTCTTCCCAACAAAGTAAATATTTCTTAGGAAAAGATTTGTGATCCTATATATATATACCCTTGTGAATTTTGGCCAGCCCAATGATTCTTAGAGTGAAAATTTCGGCCAACCTAAGAGTTTTCTAAGAGAGAATTTTGCTTGGCAAGAGAAAATTTTGTGAGAGAAAATTTAGTATTTTACTCTAGACAAAATTCAATCAACTTTAAGATATAGGGTGTGAAATTCGGCCAAGGAGAAAAGAGAAAAAGAAAATGATTTTGTTTTCGATAGTAAACTAGTATCCTTTACATCAAAAGGGTTTTGTGTACAACATCGAATCAAGGTTCACGCGAGTTTCAATCAAATTGATTGATAATTCACAAGTGGTTGGAAGTTCTTGATTTTTCTCTTGGAGGATATTTGTAACTAACAGTGAAATAGATTTTGTTTGTTTCCATCCTCAGATATACAAAGAAGAAAGGGAGTCCACACTCCTAGGTGATTCACGTTAGTGATTGGATTGGAAGATCTTATGGAATCAATTCGGCGCTTGTTCAATCGTCATGAGAAAAAGGTACGATACTTTTATATATGTCAATTAATCTAGGGTTAAGGGTCTTGTTATTATAAAGGGAAAAGTTTTATTTATACGCAAACCCTAATTTTGTAAATTCTTTCTCACGCTTCCGTTGGGTTTTGAACCATTTTTCCCTAGAATTGGTATCCGAGTCTGATTGTACCCTTGATTAATTGATGTATGTGTACGTGAATCCTTTTCTTTTTATTGTATATATGCATGTTTTAGAAAGAGATGACACTCTAGGTTATTTACATCGGAATGTATGGATATATATATGTTTTATATGTGGTTTGTTATTGCTCAATTTTGGTCCTAGAATTTCAATGTATTTTTGTTTTGGAATTGTAACAAGAAGGGTGGTCTATCACCGCCATAATTTCCATCTTGGTAGTTGCTAAGTTTTTTATTTTATTTTGTTGTTGTAATAAAAAAAAATGCAGTATTTTTATTTATAATTCTTCTATAGTACATCAAGTTTTGAAGACTTAAATGTTTGAAGAATTAGGAGCAACCAGAACAAGTTTGAGACCGTGCAAGCCGTAGCAACGAATGTGCGTGCTAAGAGCACGCAACCACGTTTGTTTTGGCATGGGCTGCGCACGGCAACCCTATGGAAGCCATGGGCTGCGCATGGCATCCCTTTATGGGTTTGTGGCATGCGAACACCTATGGGTAGGGGCCAAGGGTGCGCACGACCATGAGAGGTAGCCGAGGGAGTCCGAACGACGAAGGTCGCGTGAAGAGTTGTTCGCCAAGAAATGAGTTTTTGTATTCCAAGACATATGTAATTTACTTGTTTTTCTAGGATGGACCAAAATTGTAGCTATTTATAAATATTGCAATGTTTGTCATTGTTTGATAACATGTCATATAGAATAGGAGTGCCACTCATATATCTCTTTTGTTATGAACATGCATTGAATGGTTTAAGTATCTAAATTGGCATCTAGATAACTTGGTAAATCATTCTTTTGAATTCGATCACACGCCTTAAACAATTGAGTGAGAGAAGGTGTTTTGGAACACCTACGGCCTCCAAGTTTAGTTGAGCTTTATGTTTCGTGAATAACCCCCAAGAGATATTCATGAATGGAATTTAGCAAGATATTTCCTTATAAGGATATACTAGACAATTAGCCCAAACAATATCTACTCCCAAAGGAGGGATATTCCTGAGGGATTATATTGAAGGTCGATAACTTGTTAACACACTCAATGTGAGTTTATTAATATCCTCCCAAAAGTTCTTGTTAATAAAATCACAAGGCTAAAATTGAAAACGTTGGTTGTTATGTTAACAATTAGGTGGGATCTAGTCTAACTAGTAAATGTTGCGAACTTCCAAAGGAGGCGTGATATTTATGAGTGTTGGATCACCCTTGAATTTTTACGATTGAATTATTTTATTTAATTCAAGATAAATATTCAAAAGTGTTATATCATGATTATTTACTTATATAATTTTTGTTAATATAAAGAAATCATGACCCCATCCCTAATCAAATTCTTAAAAGATAATACTTTAACTGATAATAATTATGTCACATGGAAAAGGGAAAATTGGGTTGTTGTAAGTTGAAAAACCATAAGATCATTCTATCTATTCCTAAACCACCAAACTAATGAATCTACTCAGGATCAAAGAGATGAGTATCGGTAGTGGATGTCTTCAGATGAAATGGCTAAATGTGCATTACATTATGGCCATCATCTCTAACGTGTTGCAACAGCAACATGAAGGAATGGAGACTGCTGCCAATATAATGATGTCTCCATAGGAGATATTAGCTATGAGGTCTAGGACAACTAAGAGGAGAGGCAGTGTCTGCTTTCATGAATCTTAGGATGAAACCTGGATAGGCTGTGAAAGATCACATGATGAAAGTCATAGCACATCTCAATATTGCTGAACTGAATGGTGCTGAGATAGATGGTGAGATGAAAACTTGACATGATTGTCAACTCACTATCGGATTTATTTGGTTTGTTCAAAGTTGGACTACACCTTGAACAATAAGGAATACACCTTGTAAGGCCTAATGCAAGATGTTCAAAGCACCAAAACGATTCTTATGAAAGGCAAGGGTCAAGAGATTCATATGGTTGGTAAAGTTGCTACTGTTAAGATCTGTCAGAAGGTCAAGTAACAACAGAAGAAAAAAACAACTTGGGCCTAACTAGAAGGGGTTTCAGGAAAGGAAAAGACTGAATAAGAATGAATTCAACTTGCATTTAGATAATGGAGCGTTGGTGTCTACTAGTATAGTGGGAGATATTAGAATCAATTTAGATTCTTATAGGTATTTATATTTAATAGACGTTTATTATGTACCTCAATTCAAGAAGAATTTAATTTCAGTTTTTTGTTTAAATAAATTTGGTTATTCGGTTAATTTTAATAAAGCTTTTATTATTAGTAAGAATGACAAAATTATTTGCAAAGGTACATTGGAAAACGGTTTATTCTATTTGCATGGAAATATCTCTCACTTATTAGACACGGGATCAACGGAACCTAATCATAAAAGAGAAAAAATTATCAAACGATGAAACCTACCTATGGCATTTGTACCTAGGTCATATTAACCTTAATAGGATTAAAAGATTGGTATGTGATGGACCTCTAAATGACTTAAAGGTTGATGATCTACCAACTTGTGAATCTTGTTTGGAAGGTAAAATGACCAAAATGTCATTTACGACCAAAGGCACAAGAGCTATTGTATGTTTAGGTTTGATACACACTGATGTGTGTGGACTTATGAAAATTCAAGCTAGAGGTGGATATGAGTACTTCATCATTTTCACGGATGATCACTCAAGATTTGGCTATGTGTATCTCATGAGACATAAGTCGGAAGCTTTTGATATGCTCAAAGCATTTAAGGTTGAGGTTGAAAATAAGCTTGAGAAATGTATAAAAATCTTGAGGTCTGATTGTGGTGGAGAATATCTATATGGTGAGTTTCAACAATATCTTATTGATAATGGAGTAGTTTCTCAGTTTTCTGCACCAGGCACACCTCAATTGAATGAGGTGGCAGAAAGGAGAAATAGAACTCTTTTGGACATGGTTAGGTATATGTTGAGTTATTCAAAGTTCCCTAATTCTTTTTGAGGATATGCTTTACAAACCGCAATGTACATTCTAAACGATATACCATCTAAGTCAGTTCCTAACACACCGCATGAGTTGTGGACCGGACGAAAGCCTACCTTACAACACTTAAGTATATTTGGATGTCCTGCACACGTGTTAAAAGGAAAGACAGAAAATATGGAGTCCCGTTCAGAAACATGCATATTTGTAGGGTATCCAAAAGAAACAAAAGGATATTATTTTTATAGTCCTTCAGATCTTAAAGTATTTGTTTTGACAAATGCTAAATTTCTGGAAAAGAACTATATGAATAACTTTGTGCCTAAAAGTATAATTGTCCTGAATGAGCTTTTAGGAGAAAACAATTCCACAAGAGGTTTCGCAACCTAGCCCAATTGTAAGTTTCGTACCAACACAAGATCAACAATCTACCATACCTCATCATAGTGGGAGGGTTGTTAGACAACCTGAGAGATACATCGATCTAAGAGAATTTGTAGAGAATCTTCCGGACGATGATGATCCCTATACGTACAATGAAGCAATGGAAGATGTTGATTGTTGCCATTGGCAAAAGGCAATGTAATCCGAAATTGAATCTATGTTCAAAAACAAAGTCTGGTCTCTTGTAGACTTGCCTAAAGGGAAAAAACCCATCGGGTGCAAGTGGGTATACAAGAGGAAAAGAGGATTGGAAGGAAAGGTGGAAACCTTTAAAGCTATATTGGTAGCTAAATGTTATACACAGAAGAAAGGTATCGATTATGAAGAAACCTTCTCTCCTGTGGCCATGCTTAAATCCATTAGGATACTCTTATCCATTGCGGCATCTCTAGACCTAGATATTTGGCAAATGAACGTTAAGACAGCTTTCCTTAATGGAAGTCTTGACGAAAGCATCTATATGATGCAACCAGAAGGATTCATTGAAAATGGCCAAGAGGAAAGGGTATGCAAGTCGCAAAGATCCATATATGGATTGAAGCAAGCATCCAGATCCTGAAACATAAGGTTCGATCAAGCCGTGAAAAGTTTTGGATTTATTCAAAACCTTGATGAACCTTGTGTATACAAAAGGATTAAAGGCGACAAGTTAGTTTTCCTAGTTCTTTATATCGATAATATACTACTCATCGAAAATGATGTAGGTGTATTGACATTAATAAAAGGATGGCTAGCAAAACAATTTGATATGAATGACTTATGAGAAACAAGTTATATTCTTGGTAACCAAGTCATAAGGGATAGAAAGAATAGAACGATTGCATTATCCCAAGTTTCATACATAGATAAAATCTTGTCTAGGTTTTTCATACAAGATTCCAAGAAAGGTATGTTACCTTTCAGACATGGAATCAAACTTTCTAAGGAACAAATTCCTAAGAATGAGCATGAAAAACAATTCATGAGTAGGGTTCCATATGCATCGGCAGTTGAAAGTCTCATGTATGCAATGCTCTGTACTAAACCAGATATTTGTTTTGCTGTGGGCATAGTTAGCGGGTTTCAATTGAAGCCTGGTCCTGATCACTAGATGGCAGTCAAGCATATTATCAAGTATCTTAGGAGAAAGAGAGATTATATGTTTGTATACTCTGGAGGGGATTTAATTCCTGTTGGGTATACAGATTCTGATTTTCAATCAGATTCTGAGTCCAGGAGATCAACATCAGGATCAGTGTTTACTATTAGAGGAGTGGCAGTCATATGGAGGAGTATCAACCAATCTTGTATTGCTGATTCCACCATGGAAGCCGAGTATGTTGCCGCATGCGAGGCTGCTAAAGAGGCTGTGTGGCTCTGTCAATCCTTGATTGATATGGAAGTGGTTCCTGATGCGAATAAGCCGAGCACTATCTATTGTGACAATAGTGGAGCAGTGGCTAATTCGAGAGAACCAAGAAGTCATAAGAGAGGGAAACACATTGAAAGAAAGTATCACATTCTAAGAGAAATTGTGCATAGGGGTGAAGTGAAGATAACTAAGATCACGTCAGCAGATAATCTAGCGGATCCCTTTACAAAGGCGATGAGCATCTAGAGAACATAGAGATGAGAGATATAACCCATTTGCTATAGAGCAAGTGGGAGATTGTTAGGATTATGCTCGATAGCAAGAGTATAATAATGTATTTGACAATCTTTTCATATTAATAAAGTGATTTCTAGTTTAACAAATCTTATAGCATTTATAGTTTAATTATTATAATTGTCAAAAGTAAATAATCATAAGGTCAAAAGACTGTGAGAAAAGAAGAATTGTTCATGCATCTAGACATGTATGAGGTAGACACAAGTTTTTAGTTAGTCTTGAATAATATTCACAATTTAAGATAAAAGGTTAGACACATTTATCTTGTTAAAGTTGTAGATTCATTTGCTAGTATTTGAGTGAGATCAAATGTGTTATGATGAGTCTAAGATCATCAAAGTGTGGTGTCTTTGGACAACATAATCTAGTGCACTGGGTGCATTGAATAGGATCACAATGAAATACTTTATCTAGAACCGTCAATGGATAAAAGTTTTCATTTGAAGACAATCAGAGAGTCTATCTCAATCCTAAGATAAATGATGGACTTATGGTTGCAAGTGTTATCATTTAAGCTATCAATGAGTACAATTATATAGCATAGTCTATCCTCGATAGTTTTGTGGTATTCATTTGTTAATCGATAGAGGATTTCATTTACAGATATGGACATCGTGACTCCTTTTATTAAATGAGAGTAGAATATCATCATATGGATGTTTTAAGGTATTGGATATTAAATCTTAACGTTAAGTTTTCAATAATCATAAAGTCAAAAGACTCTAGGAAAAGAAGAATTGTTCATGCATCTAGATATGTATGAGGTAGACACAATTCTTTAGTTAGTCTTGAATAATATTCACAACTTAAGATAAAAGGTTGGACGTCTTTATCTTGTTAAAGTTGTAGATTCTTTTGCTAGCATTTAAGTGAGATCAAATGTGTTATGATGAGTCTAAGATCATCAAAGTGTGGTGTCTTTTGGCAAAAGAATCTAGTGCACTGGATGCATTGAATACGATCACAATGAAATACTCTATCTAGAACCGTCAATGGATACAAGTTTTCATTTGAAGACAATTGGAGAGTCTATCTCAATCCTGAGATAAATGATGGACTAATGGTTGCAAGTGTTATCATTTGAGCTATCAATGAGTACGATTATATAACATAGTCTATCCTCGATAGTTTGGTGGTATTCATTTGTTAATCGATAGAGGACTTCATTTATAGATATGGACATCGTGGCTTTTTTTATTAAATGAGAGTAGAATATCATCATATGGATGTTTTGAGGTATTAAATATTAAATATTAATGTTAAGTTTTCAATAGTGTCTATTGAAACATGGCTTCTGGACAAGTCAAAATATCCAAGTTCAAAATGTCGACATATGAGTAAATATGGTAACTTGGAGAGCTGTATGCGGTCTATGAGCTCTTGGCGATTACTGGTATTCTTCACGAGGAAAAACTTTCTCCAATAAGGTTGTCTAGGGTATGAATGAGTAACATCAACTTATTTTACCTTTTTTTAAGAGTTCAATTTTAGTTCTTTAGTGGAATGAACTAAAATTAAATAGATTGGACCTAATTGAATCATTTGTTGATTGTGATTGGGTTGTGTCTATTGGAGCTTAAGTTTAGATAGCCCGCCAAGATCCCTGTTCCACACGAACTTGTATGGATTACTTGATATATTTTACCGGACCAATTTAGGGGCCCATCTAGAATTGTATTAAGGCATGTGAACTTGTTTCTTTTTGTAAGAATATGTCTAGTTCACATGTGGACTTTTTATTAAGGTCTAGTGGATTTAATAAAATAAGAAAAATAATATATGGTCCATATACATGTGTTGGGCGGCAAGGCTATTAAGAATAGCTTAAATTATATTATTTTTATTTTATTATTTAATTAAATGGAAATTAATTAATTTGTTGATTAATTAATTATTTAATTAAAAATCAAAATCTTTTTCCTAATAGGAGATGGTTTCCTAAAATTATACTATTATTAGTAGTATAATTAATATTAAAGACTATATTTGATAAGTAGATAAATAAAAAGAGTTATTTATCTAATCAAATTAGGAAGTCGTTAATATGGTTACAAATACACTATTAAGTTGGATTAAGAGTCTTGATGTAGGATAAAATTCCTTTTTGAAAAGGATTCTTAACCATCAAGTAAATCTACCTAAGAAAAGGATTCTTAACTGCCAAGTAATCATTCTTAGGAAAAGAATTAAGTCCCCTAATTATATTCTTGTAAATTTCGGCTAGCTCATAAATATATATATATAAGAGTAAAGAATTCCTTTTAGAAAAGGATTTTTAACTACCAAGTAAATCCACCTAAAAAAGGATTCTTAACAACCAAGTAAATCCTTCTTAGGAAAGGATTTGTGATCCTAATATATATTCTTGTGAATTTCGGTCAGCTCATATATATATATAAGAGGATAGAATTCCTTTAAGAAAAAGATTCTTAACTACTAAATAAATCCACCTAAGTAAAAGATTTTTGTCAACCAAGTAAATCCTTCTTAGGAAAGGATTTGTGATCATATATATATACCCTTGTGAATGTTCGGCCAGCCCTATGATTCTTAGAGTGAAAATTTCGACCAACCTAAGAGTTTTCTAAGAGAGAATTTTTCTTGGCAAGAGAGGATTTTGGGTGAGAAAATTTAGTATTTTACTCTAGACAAAATTCAATCAACTCTAAGATATAGGGTGTGGAATTCGACCAAGGAGAAAAGAGAAAAAGAGAAAAAGAGAACGTTTTTGTTTTCGATAGTACACTAGTATCCTTTACATCAAAAGGGTTTTGTGTACAACTTCGAATCAAGGTTCACGTGAGTTTCAATCAAATTGATTGATAATTCACAATTGGCCGGACGTTCTTGATTTTTCTCTTGGAGGATATTTGTAACTAACAAAGAAATAGATTTTGTTTATTTCCATCCTCAGGTATTCAAAGAAGAAAAGGAGCCCACACTCCTAGGTGATTCACGTTCATGATTGGATTGGAAGATCTTGCGGAATCAATTCGGCACTTGTTTAATCGTCACAAGAAAAATGTACGATACTTTTATATACGTCAATTAATCTAGGGTTAAGGTTCTTGTTATTATAAAGGGAAAATTTTTATTTATACGCAAACCCTAATTTTATAAATTCTTTCTCACGCTTCTGTTGCGTTTTGAACCGTTTTTTCCTTACAAGCACAAATTGAAGTAGGTAATATGACACATAATTACCTCTTAGCATATGTAGTAGTGCACATTCCTTCCACATTAGCGATGAAAAGTTTAAATCTTACCCTATGTATTTTACAAGCATGTCCAAACCGCGCATATATTTGATCTCCATGGGTCGGTGGAAATAACTCATTTTATAGAAGTAACTAGTTATCCAATTTTATGTTTTGACTCGTATTCTCAAGTGAACCCATCATTAACCAAACGAGACTCAACTGATGTGAAACTTCCTAAAGACATGAGAAATATTTGAAAGTTGGAGATGGTGTTTGAAGTAGTCTTTAAGACCGAAGAAGAACTGAAGTATTAGATTTCAGAATGAACAACGGCATGGACCGCAACACGGACCACGGCGCAGGCACGTACGTGCATAAACAATGGTGGTCAAATTTAGTAAGATCAACACAGTGTAGACCACAACGAAGAAAAGAGGTGCAGACCACGGTAATCTGAGTAGTAGTTTCCAATGACATTCTACGGTGTAGGGCGTGGGTGGCCAACCGCGATCCAGACCTCGGTGACTGAGTATTTTGCACAAACCAAGAAAGATGCGCGAAAAAGGAGGTTTTCTTCTGGAAGTTCTTGTACTTAAAGGAAATGAGTTTCTTTTTGTGCTGAACAGGAAAGTCTTGAGCGTAAAGGAGTAGGACTTTGCATGTATCAGAAAGACCTGGGCATGTAGGAGAAGGTTTCCTTGTTGGTTTTAAACTTCCCTAGTACTCTAGTATAAATACATGTAATATTTGTGGGGGGTATTATCACTAACGTCCTTACTTTTTAACGAATTGTCAACTTTTTAAATGTCATTGTCATATTAGTTATTTTAGTCCCTTGTTTTTTTAAAATACATCACTTTAGTCCACTTGACCGAAAACTAACGGTCAGCTATAACAGAATGAGTAAAAATACAATTTACCCTTATTGTTATTTTTTTAAAAAAAATTGGCCTCTATAGTTTCAATAATAACTGGTCAACCCCTGAAAAAAATTAAAATGTCTCCATTAAGGTTTGAACCAAAGATAAAAGACCCAAGCACATTATTGAATATTTGTTTATTTAAATATATATATATATATATATATATATATATATATAGTTCGTTTAAACTAATTTAAATATATTTATATAATTAAAAATAAATTTGTATATATATAATTTAAAATGAACTCATATTTAATGATAATAAATAAAAACATAGTTATGAAAATGAAAATGAAAATAACAAAACAAAATGAAACTCATAAAATTCAAAAAATCAAAGTCCGTAAATTTTATTATTTCTTTCTTTCTTTCTTTTTTGGATTTTTTTTATTTTCAAAAAATATATTATTTCAATTTGATAAAAAAATCCCAGAAAAGGGAAAAAAATCAACAACAAAAATATAAAAAATAATAATAAGAATAAACTTATATTTATATAATTTCGAAATAAACTCATATATAATAATAATATATAAAAACATTTATGAAAATGAAAAAGAAAATAACAAAACAAAAGGAAATAAAGGAAACAAACATAAAAAAAAATTCATTATTTTTGTTGTTGTTGATTTTTTTCCCTTTTCAATTTATGGGCATTGATTTTTTGGGTTTTTTTTTTTTATCAAATTGAAATAATATAAATTTTGAAAAGGAAAAAAATCTAAAAAAGAGAGAAATAATAAAATTTACGGATTTTGATTTTTTGGATTTTCTGGGTTTCCTGGGTTTCCTTTTGTTTTGTTAATTTCTCTTTCATTTTCATAAATATGTTTTTACATATTATTATAAAATATGTGTTTGTTTTAATTATATATATATATATATATATATATATATATATATATGTTTATTGTTAATTATAGAAATAGATTTAAATTAGTTTAAAATTATATATATATATATATATATCACACACACACACACACACACATTTTAATCAACAAATATTCAACAATGAGTTAGTGTAGCTCAACTGGCTAGAGCTTGGGTCTTTCATCCTTGGTTCAAACCTTAATGGAGACATTTTAATTTTTTTCAGGGTTGACAAGTTATTATTGAAACTAGAGGGGTTAAAAGTTTTTTTTTAAAAAATAACAATAAGGGTAAAATTATATTTTTACTCATTCTATTATAGTTGATCGTTAGTTTTTAGTCAAATGGACTAAAGTGGTGTATTTTGAAAAAAAGAAATAAGAGATTAAAGTGACTAATATGATAAAAACACTTAAAAATGTGCCAATTCGTTAAAAAGTAAGACTTTAATTATAATACTCAATATTTGTTTATTGAAAATGTGGAGTGAAAAGAAACACATGTAATCTCAAAGAGTGGTGGATCCGGAGGAGACCCCTGGGAATATATGGGGTTCAAGAGGGAGATCTATGTGTGATATTCAAGGGAGATATGTAGGTGATATTCAAGGGGTGCACTCGAAGGAGGACCAGTTGAGTATTGTAAGTTGAGAGATAGGATGTAAGATGAGAGCTAGGATGTAAGCTCGGTTGTTAGCTTAAGGGCTCGATAAGGCTCGGTTGTTTGGGGTTTGGGGTTTGGGGTTTGGGTTGTGAGAGAGAGAATCCTAAAGTGTGTGATTGTACAAATTTACTACAAAGTGGTTCTTTATCATCCTGATGGCCCGTGATTTTTTTATTGATTTAAGGTTTCAACGTAAATTTTGTGTTTGTGTGATTTATTTATTTTCCTCTAATCTTATTTTTTTTCATTAGTAAACTTTATTTGTTATGTGTGAATATTAGACATGTCGTTTCCTCGTTCATCGGTTTAATACCAAACATCCAAACTACTCTTATATTTAATCTCGGTAGATATTGACCGACCCTAACTTGGTATCAAAATTTATTATAATACTATAAAAAAAAATTAAATAGGTAATGACGTACATATATTCCCTTTTACAAATTAATTATTTCTTTAAAATTAAATTCATAGGAATAAGAATTAATTATGAATAAGAAGGACAAAGTGTGCAAAATGAGATGGACTTGGGTTTCCCATCGCTAATTGCTATAATCCTATTAACTTCACCTCAATTATTTAACATCTAAATACTGAGAATAGGGCACACGTTAAGATATTAAAAAAGGAATGTTGGACATAATATATTTATTGTTTTTAATCTCAATAGATACATTAATAAGATAATACTTATAAATTGACTTTCTTTTTATAATATCTTATCTATTATTAATTAGCTGTAGTGGTTTAAAATAAAGTTTATCTTTTTTTTCTTTTTCTTAAATTATATTTATATTGGGTCGATGAAAATAGCTGTTATTGAGTGGCAAGTAAATGTAGCCCAGCAGAGTTGACATCACATCTTTTTATAGTCAATTGGTAAGTGAATTTTATTGTTGAGATATTGAAACAGTGAGACGATCGGGACAATCTCATGAAATCATGTTTGCTAACAGTCTCTTACTGTAGAATTCACACGAGAAAAAAAAAAAATTCCTAATCTCTCTGCACACTGCACACAATTTGTCTCAGTATAAACCCCTCTCTCTCTCTCCCCAAATTAAAAAACACAATATGTAATTAGCATGCAATATGAATAAATGATGATTAACTTTAAGTGTCTACTAGGATTGTCATATCAATAGTTTTATGATATCTTAATCAATGAAAACAATCCATGCATCTCTGTTGCTTCTATTTATTTATTGTTTCTTTTCAAACTCTTCACCAAATATATATCAACCCGTGTACAAACTGTACAAACCTAAATTTAACCGATTAATAATCCCCGATCTCCAAGATTAGTATTGTGGTTTATGACCATCTATGATCTACCCTTTAGATTTGGACACATAGTGCCTTGCCCCCTTCTAGTTATATAAAAGCTCGTTAACCCAATAATATGACAAAAAATAAAATGTAACCAGATGCACCATGCATCTCCTATACCGAAGATCTTCTCCAACAGGGTTCTCATAATCTCTTTTTTCGAGGGTCATAAACTTATGGACAGAGCACTTGTCATATATCATATCGCAGACCAGTTATATATATATAATACCTATTTTTTTTGAAGTATTACATTAATTCTATATAATACCAATTATAACCCCCATCTAATACGTTAGTAAACATATTAATTGTTAGTAAAAATTAGATAGTTCTGGCGGTTTTGTTTTTGGACATTTCAAAATTTCAACTGAAAATGTGTCAACCCACCCCTTAAGAAATTCATTTGAGAATATAAACCAACCAAGACTTTCTGGCTAGTTATGTAATATTTTAGGACCTTCGCTAACCTACAAATTTCCCACATCAAGTAACAATTTGATTAATGTTGTCCTAGTAATTTAACTAATTGAGATGATTAATAATGGTCAAAAAAGTAATTAATTTCTTTAATTTGAATTGGTTGAAAACTAATTACTTAGAGGTCATTTATTTTTTTTGTCTTAAAACTAAACGGTCCTGAATTTTTTTGAAGACTGAATAGGTATTGAAATCTGAACCTAAATGACATGTTTGATTTTTTTATTCTTTATATCTGATGTGTTTTCAACATATTTGTTTTTTTAAAAATAAAATTATCTGAAAATAAGTAATTTTACATTTATACCAATGCTAATTAAAAGAAGTAATTTAACACGGACCATTCTTTATAAGATATTGTATGTTCTTTTACAAACAAATTTCAATTTAACAAAATAAAAAAAATTCATCAAAGAATATAATACTACATATTCTGTAAATAAAGTTCAAGTTCAATTTATTGACAAAAAAATGTTCAAGTTCAATTTTCACATTGTCCACATTTATGATATATATAATTCAGGAAACTATTTTTTTTTTTTCTAAATCATGTGCAATGGAAACCAAATTTTAAAAAAGGTTCTTTATTTTTTTTTAAAAAGAAGGTTCCGGTATATGCACTGATTTCTATGCATATAAACAGTTATTCTATAACATCTTCAAACTAAAAAATAGTTAATTAAAAAAAAGAAGAGTTCTTGTCATGATTTAGTAGGAGGGAAATTTAATTGTTCAATCCCAAAAAGATTTATGAGAGTTTTATTTTCTTTCTAAAGTGATTAGGTTTTTTTTTTAATTCTAAAAGCAGTTTAAAATAAGGAATATATTAAAAGAAAGAATTTTGTACCATCTCATATTATGATAAATTTGAAAATATATATTTTTTAGACAGATAAAATTGGAAGAGAATATTTTAATTGTAATCCAGTGATTTGAAATTAAGTTAAAAGTCATGATTTCTTACTTTTTATTTTAAGTTGTTTTTTGATGTTTTTAAGTTGTTTGACCACTTAAAAAAACAAACAAAACAACTTATTGGATTCAATTCATATCTATTACGCTTTTAGTGAAAAAAACAAGCGATCCCTTAGTGTAGTGTGGCCACTAGCAACAGTCAAACAAATTGTTGAGTCATGCATAGAATTTATCGACTATGGATTGTGAAATTGAGAAATTTCATTCGATTTTTTTAAACATTATTAAGTACGTATCGGGATACTTTTATGTTTAGCTTATGAAACTTCTTTTTTGTAAGGTCTTATCTGATAATCATGTTTTACTTGGTTAATCAACGTTGTTATTACTTAAAGTCAATTTAATGATGAAGATCTATGTCTAAAAATACTCAATAATGCATAAAGGATGATGAGTTTTGGGTTAGAGAGTTAAAGAACAAGTCTTGGAGCTTTCTCTCTCTTAGGGAACTCTTTCTCTTACTAGGATTTGAAAATTCTAAGTTCTAGATCTAAATGGGAAAGAAGACGAAGTATAAATAGGGTGAAACACGACACTAGGTGAAATGACAAATATGCCACAAAACAGTGCAGTGCGTAGGTGGGAGACTCGTGCGCCACCCACGAATTGACTTGCACACAACAGTGCGCCCACACACCTGCCAACTTTCACAACGCATACCACAGTGCAAACCATGCGCCACCCGTGCACTTACCTGTGGAAATTCAAAACATGAATTTCTATGGGCTCAAAACATGACCAAACGACATCCAAACCTTTCGTATAATATATCGATGGAAATGTATGGAAGTCTACTTTCTACTCCAATAATCAAAACATGATTTGGATGACTGTGTAAAGAGTTATTGATGTAGCGGAAGCTCTCTCGAGAAAAACCTGCAATAAACAATTAGAAACAACCTATTAAAATTCCGTTGATTCGTTCACGAATACCAGAATATTAGGCTTCAAATTCGTTGATTCACAAAGAATACCGAAATTGAAGATAATTAGAGAAACTCTAAATTTTTATTAATAAAAAACTGATTAGCCTTTCGGCTTACATCCTTATTTAAGCAAATAAAATCTAAACCTAATCGTATTCCTTGAAAAACAAGAAAACGAGTCAAAAAAGGAAAAATTACCAAAAAAATAAAAAACGAGATTAAAGCAAAAACTAATTCTACTAAGAATCCTAAGAATCCCGGAATTGACGGAAGTCGATTCGGACTTGGGAAACTTGATTTATTAAAAAAACGAAACTGTTCTAAAACGGCAAAAACGGTCTTTTCATGACCTAAACGATGGAATTCGGCTAAAAAAGGGTATGCCTCATGAGCAAAGCTTGTGACTTTGAAAGATCTTGCCGAAATGCATCAGCTGTCAAAATTTCAAGTCATTCCGATTCCGTCGCCCGGACTAGTAGGATTGAAATGACATTTTTCCTTAGTTTTTCTCATATCCCACCTCTCCATATAATCTAATACCAATTGATCTACTGCTGCTGCATCATTCTCCCCAGGTTGGAGAAAATTCATCCTCGAATTTCCTACATTATCGTCATCAGAGGAGTTGCCACGATAAGGAATCAAATGCTTGATATTAAACACATCATGAGTACGAATGTGGCTGGGAAGCTTCAGGCGATAAGCATTCGGATTAATTTTCTCCACAATTTCAAGTGGTCCTATCTTTCTAGCAGCAAGTTTATTATAATCTTCCACAACAAACCTGTCCTTTGTGAGGACTACCCAAACAAAATCGCCCACATCAAACTCCAAGTGACGTCGTTTCTTGTCAGCGGCCAGCTTGTATTTTTCTGCCTCTTGAGACAGATTTTCTTGCACTTGTTGATGGACCTCACGCAACCCTTGAACAAAATCTTCAGCCTTTCCATGAATCCTAGTTCTGTTCGACAGCGGTAATAAATCAAGTGGGCTGCGAGGAACCAAAGTGTAAACCATCTGAAAAGGACTGAATCCCGAACTCTTATTGACAGCATGGTTTTCGGCAAATTCGGCTTGGCTAAGTTACAGATCCCTTGATCGGACATTATTCCCTACCAGACATCTCAGCAAATCTCCCAAAGCTCGGTTCACCACTTCCGTTTGCCCATCTGTTTGTGGGTGATATGCACTACTAAAATCCAACCTGGTATGGACCATTCTCCAAAGGCTTCGCCAAAAGTGACTGAGGAATCGAGTGTCCCGGTCAGAAACGATTGATATAGGTAATCCATGAAGACGATACACCTCCCGAAAGAACAACTGGGCAACTTTTACAGCATCAGTAGTTTTTTTGCACGGAATAAAGTGAATCATTTTGGAAAACCGATCAACAACTACATAGATGGAGTCAAAACCCCGCTATGTTCTTGGCAATCCCAAGATGAAATCCATACTCAAGTCTGTCCATGGTTGGGTAGGGATGGGTAATGGCATGTAAAGACCTGCATTAGTTGATTTCCCCTTGGACAATTGACAGATCCGACATCTTTCAACATACTTCTCTACTTCCTTCCGGATTGTGGGCCAAAAATAGGACGCCTTGACTAGCTGAAGGGTACGATCTCTGCCTGCCCACATGACCTTCACCATGTATTTCCTTAATAATTTGCAGACGCAAACTACTATCGGGAACACAAAATTGATTTCCTCAAAATAAAAACCCATCTACCAACACAAATTTAGAATTCCCCCCCCGCTCGTACAGCAGCCATCACCTCAGAAAAATATGGGTCGGAATCAAATAATTCACAAAAAAAGTCAAAACCTGGTACCTGGACAGTCATCGTTGTCAAAAAATTGACCCTTCGACTCAGAGCATCAACCACTCAGTTTGTAACTCCGGCCTTATGCTTTAGAACAATTGTAAATTGTTGAAGGTAGGCTGACCACGAAGCATGTCGGGCATAAATCTTATCTTGGCTATGGAGATGTCGCAACGAATCATGATCAGTGTACAAAATAAATTCACGGTGGAAAAGGTAATGCCGCCAGTGTTTCACCACCTGGACCACATCATAGAATTATATATCGTATGTGCTGTAACAAACTCGAGAACCTGTCAATTTCTCACTAAAATATGCCACCGGTTTTCCAGCTTGACTCATAACAGCTCCGATGCCCACTTTGGAGGCATCACTATGCAACTCAAAAGGTCGAGAAAAATCTGGTAAGACAAGTATGGGGGCTGTTGTCAATTTCTCCTTAATCTGCTAAAAACCTTCTTCTGCTTCGGTTGTCCACTGAAATTTGACTCCCTTCATACATTCAGTGACAGGTGCCATAATGCTACTAAAGTGTGGAATGAACCGGCAGTAGAGCGATGCCAACCCATGAAAACTGCGTACCTTAGTAATTGTTTTTGGTCGGGGCCACTGCCTCACCGCCTTTATTTTGGACTTATCCACTTGTAGTCCCTCTTCAAAAATAATATAACCCAAAAATAAAACTTTTGGAGTCATTAAAACGCACTTTTTGGCTGCAACAACAAATCTTTCTCTACGTAGAACACACAACACTTCCCGAATGTGTTGAATATGCAGCTCAGGATTTGCACTATAAATCAAGATATCATCGAAATATACGACGACAAACTTACCAATAAATGGTCAAAGGGCTTGGTTTATTACTCTCATGAAGGTGCTTGGAGCGTTCGATAACCCAAAAGGCATGACTAGCCACTCATATAAACCCTCTCGCTTTTTAAAAGCTGTCTTCCATTCGTCTCCAGGTCGAATCCGAATCTGATGATACCCACTCTTCAGGTCCAGTTTGGTAAACATATGTGCCCCACTCAACTGATCCAACAAATTATCAAGTCTCAGAATGGGAAAACGATACCTTACAGTGATCTTGTTAATTACGCAGCTATCAACACACATCCTCCAGGTTCCATCTTTTTTTGGTATTAAAAGAGCGGGTACAGCACAAGGGCTAAGACTCTCAAAAATATGCCCCTTCGCGTGTAGCTCCTCAACCTGTCTCCGTAATTCTTCATGCTCAGTAGGACTCATACGGTAATATGGCCTGTTTGGTAACACTGTCCCTGGCTCCAAATCTATATGATGTTGAATATCACGTAGAGGTGGTAGTCCTTTTGGTAATTCTTTCAAAAATACATCAGTGAATTCCGCAATGAGAGGAGTTGCAGCTTCCGAAACTTCCCATTCAGCACTTGCCTCTTTTCCCACCAACACATACACCGTTTCCAATCCCTTTACCTCTAACTCGAATTTTGCATAGGACAGTAAGTTGGCGTTATCTCCATGCGACTTCGTCTTCTCCAAAGGCTTGTTGGGCAGTAACACAATCTTAGTTTCCTGAAAAATAAAAGAATAAGTATTTTTGAACCCATCATGATGAACCCTTTTGTCATATTGCCATGGTCTCCCTAATAACAGGTGACATGCGTCCATATTCACTACGTCACACCACATCTGATATTTGTAGTTGGATCCTATAGAAAATGAGATTAATGCCCGCTGTGACACGGTTACCTTGCCTCCCTTTTGTAGCCATGCTAGCCTATAAGGTTTTGGATGTTTTTCAGTCTTTAACCCTAATTTTTACGCTACCTCGGCTGACACAATATTCTCACAACTTCCACCATCTATTACAAATCGACACACCTTACCAAGAATGGTACAAGTAGACTGAAATATTTTATTTTGAAGCCAATCTCCTTCTTTAGTCCTCGGTGCCAAACAGGTACGTCGCAACATTAGCATTGTTCCAGTGTCGCCATCTACCAATTCCTCACTCGCCACTTCCTCCGCAACTGATTGCGGGTCTTCACCTATTTCTGCATCTTCCTCGTTAAATTTTGCCGGATCAATAAACAATACCTTCTTGACTGACCTCTGACACTCAGACAATCTATGACCCGTTTCTCCGCATCCGAAACACCGAAATCCGCCCATGGTTGTCCTGGGGGTTGGAACGCTATTTGTTGGATTTTGTTGTCCAGAATTCGAACTGCCACTAGCATTAACACTTGACCGATTCCCAGTACTTTCGCTGGTACTACTTGTCCTGCTTCGACTGCTCAGACCTCCTCCAAAATTCAAAAACTGCCCACTACTAGATTTTCGAGACAACGTCTTCTCCAATTGTAAAGCTCTCTGATGTGCCTCTGTCACCGTTACTGGATCAAAGAGATTAATCATGTCAAGGATTTGCGTTTTCAATCTGCCACAGTAGAGCGACACCAACTGGTATTGTGTCTCTTGAATCTCGTTTCGCGCCAACAATTGATAAAACTCGGTGGTATATTCATCAATAGACCTCATGCCTTGACACAAATTCTGTAAACTCTGGTACATCAACCTCTGAAAATTGTGGGGTAGAAACTCAGCACGTAACTTTCGTTTCATCTTCTCCCAGTTAGAAATCTTGGGTTTTTCCGAACGATTCCTATTGAGTTTAAGCTGCTGCCACCATGATGCTGCTCGACCCCAGAGTCTCGTGGCCACCAATGCCACTTTCTCTTTCTCAGGAACTCTCTTGAATTCTAGAATTTCTTCAACAATTTCGATCCATTCCAGAAACTCCTCTGGCTGCATGCTCCCGTGAAATTCCAGAATCTCTGTCCGCATCCCTAACTCCCAACGCCTGACGTCTTCAACTTTGTCATCAGTCCTAACATCAGTCACAGACGCCCTATATCGGCGTTGTGGATACTCTTCCTCTCTGTTGCTTTCTTCCCCTTCATCACTGTCACCACCCGTTTCAGGATTCAGGTTCTGAAAAGGGTTTTGGTTGGACATCATCGTCGCAAGCTGCTCCATTAATTGTGCAACCTGTTGCTCCAACTGCGTCATGCGGTCACGTTCGACGGCTTCTTTTAAGAGGATATGGTGTTGTGGGCATCTTCTCGGCGGCATGTTGATGTCCCGAACGAACCACGCTCTGATACCAAACTGATGTAGCAGAAGCTCTCTCGAGAAAAACCTGCAATAAACAATTAGAAACAACCTACTAAAATTCCGTTGATTCGCTCAGGAATACCGGAATATTAGGCTTCAAATTCGTTGATTCACAAAGAATACCGAAATATGAGATAATTAGAGAAACTCTAAATTTTTATTAATAAAAAACTGATTAGCCTTTCGGCTTACATCCTTACTTAAAGCAAATAAAACCTAAACCTAATCGTATTTCTTGAAAAACAAGAAAACGAGTCAAAAAAGGAAAAATTATCAAAAAAGGAAAAAACGAGATTAAAGCAAAAACTAATTCTACTAAGAATCCTAAGCATCCCGAAATTGACGGAAGTCGATTCGGACTTGGGAAACTTGATTTATTAAAAACATGAAACTTTCTTAAAACAGCAAAAAACGGCATTTTCATGACCTAAACGATGGAATTCGGCTAAAAAAGGGTATGCCTCATGAGCAAAGCTTGTGATTTTGAAAGGTCTTGCCGAAACGCATCAGTTGTCAAAATTTCAAGTCATCCCGATTCCGTTGCCCGGACTAGTAGGATTGAAATGACCCTTTTCCTTAGTTTTTCTCATATCCCACCTCTCCATATAATCTAATGACAATTGATCTACTGCTGCTGCATCAATTATGGTGAAATGAGTGACCAAAGGTCATATTTGGACAATAACAAGAAAGCTCAAACTCATGGAAAAAATCATGTGACCAATGACCAAAACAAGAAAAGAATGAGACCTTCAATAATGATCACTCAACGTTCTAAAACAAGCCCACCAACGAGCAAATGCAGACAAAATACAAAACTGCACTTAAATCTAGAAATGAAATGTAAGTTTAATTGTGAAGGAATGCACACATGGGCAATAAAAAAAAATGCATAACAACTCAAATGCATGTAAGTGTTTGTGTCTGAGTGTACAACAACAATTGCATGTCAATAAAAATGCATGAGATATGAATGTGCGTTACTAAAACCTCTTCAAAGAGAATTAAGTATAAGTGAACTATCTCTTGAAGTTCATGAGATGACCGGAAGCATGTCTTCGAGAAAACCACAATTGAAGAACCTATGCTTCCCATTACATAAATACCCCCATATGATTTGTCATGAAATAAATCAGTAATAAATTGAGGTCCTTACAATGGTATATATATAATATACCATAATTTTTTTAATTGACTACTGAGCTTTCTTACTACTTAAGAATATATAACAAAGTCTTTTATTGATTAAAAATATTTTTTATATCGTTTATCTCGATAAATCTCTCTTTTTAGTTTACATTTTAAGAAAGATTGTTAACGTTATTTATTTTATATATATATGACGAGATAATGTTGGTTTAATAGTTACACATATATCATAAAGTTATGTGTTCGAGTCCTCCTATAAAAAAATTCTGAATTTATATAATAATGTAATATTTTAAATATATATATATATATTATATATATAAATCTATTATTAGATAATCGAAGGATTTGAAATATACAATTTCTACAAATTGAGATGTTGGATTGTTTGTGGAATTAAATTTTGTGAGACTAAAATCACGTGCCTTACTCGTGGAGGTGGGTTCCAAACATAACACGCTTGACCAAGCCGACCTTTGTGCGCACACCAATGGAATTGTTGGGGTACATTGAGATCTTGTTTCCTGTATCTGTGGGTCGCCTGTAAATCAATCTCTCTCTCTCTTTTTTTTTTTTTTAATTATATATATATATAACCTATACAATATACAATATGCATCACATATTGCTTGGGATGGGAGCCAATCTCCGATTTATATATTGGGAATTTTAAGATTATTTAAGTCCAGATTGATATCATATTTAAGAAAAATAATATAAAATACATGAAAATTTTTAGGATCTAATATGGAATTAAAACAATTTTTTTATATGCCATATACAGGTATAACGACTCGAATCTATATAATAATAGACTGAATCAACATTTTTTTAACGTTAAATCACATTTGGTGGTGGTACATTCAAACATTTTAAAGTCTATTTTTGTTTATATTTTTAAGAAGTAAGAAATCGAATCCAAATAATAAAATGAGATTGGTTCGATGGTAAAGTGGTAAACTCGTCATATCTGCATCATAAGGTTACGGGTTCGAGTCATCCTCGTTCCCTACAAAATCAAAATTTACATAATATTGTAATATAAAAAAAAAATCAAATCCAAATGAAAAAATGGAACTATTCAAATCTCTTCTATGCTATCTGAGAGTCAAAATAGTAATTTAATTGAATGAAATGAACTTCAAATTTGTATTCTTTTCTTAGAAGTGTGATCGCGAGCTGATAATATTTTCCTTTTATAGTTCTTTAAGTATTTTTCTTTTAATTTTAAAGTGTATTTTTTCTTAGTGCACCAATTTCTCTTCATTTGTTTCTATCACAATAAATGAAAATAAAATTAATGTACATACAGTTTCTTCGTTTTCTTTAACAAATATTTTAGAATTTACTCGGATAAAAATATAAGGTACATATATTGACATCTATAAAAAATTTTAGTACACCCATATCTAAGATTTTAAAAATAAATATTAGTATAAGCACCCGATGTAATGCCAGTAGTACCCTAATTGAAATAAATATATTCATTTTAATACATATTAGATTTAAGCACTCTTAATTATTTTCACACCCAATTTATATATATATAAAAAATCTTATTATTTTTGGAATCAAAGTCCAATTTACTTTGGAAATATCTCAAATGTAGGAGTTTTATTAAAGGAAATATGTGAAACCGTATATGTGGTCAAAAGATTTTCAATCTAGAGTTCTTTTATTTATATAGCTATCTTAAAAAAAAAACTTATTGATATCTACTATCATTTTTTTTAAACCTTGTTTAAAAAAACTTATCGTTAAAAAAATATATTTTTTGTTTATTGGTAGAAATCCTAAACTATATATAAACGAAAGACAACAATAATATGATAATCATGTGATGATGAGAAAGTTTGATACTTGAAATAAAATTAGAGTTTAATTAGGGTTTATCATAAAAATTAGGGTTTATCATATGTTAGAGTTTATCCTAAGTTTTTTTTTGAAAGGTAAGTTTTTTTTTAATAAAGAAATATACTTGAAGATATTTGTATAATTAATGTATGTATATATTTTTTGGTTTATTTTTAATTAAAGTAATTTGTCCTTATTGGTAAATTTCTATTGAATTATTTTTGTAATTAATTTTTTAATAAAATATGTGTGTACTAATAAGTTTTATGACTGTTTATATCGGCACCCTACAAAATATCATATGTAAACAAAATTCTACAACTAAGATTATATTTGGTCACAAATAAAATAAAAATTTAACACTAAAACTAATCATATATTTTTTTGTTACTTACAGAATCAATATATTGAATTATTTAAAAAAATTCATGAAATCATAATGATTTACACAGTTAATTGATCATCATAGAAAAACAGCAACAATAATAATTAAGCAAACAACAATATGCAACTTCTTTTGTCTTAAAAAAAACTATTTTTTCAATCACCAAACAAATCAATTTTTTTTTTTCATTTAAAACTTTGTTTTTCTAAATTCCATCAACCAAGTTTTTCTGTTGACAAACCAATTAAATTAAAAGTATGCGTAGTTGAACTAAATAAAGTGAGTGAGTGAGTGATCGAGTTGTGTTTGAGAATTGTGTAGACTTGACCGAAACTCTAAAAAAAAGTTCTACAAGACTATAACTGCAACAATTTTTTATTCAATCACAAAACAATAATAAAAATGAAAATAAACATATTAGAATGCATTCGAAATCCATAAAATCAATTCATAGTTCATTCATTCATTGACTATATGTGAAAAAAAAAGTATATGTCCTACATAATATTGGATTTGATTAAGTATATGTTATTAGAGTTTATGATATGTTTGTATAAAGAAAATTTAATTTGCAATTATAAAGTCATGTATTTTAAGTAATTAAATATATAGTTATTATATAAAAAAGTTTCATTAAAATATGGGTGTCCATGTAGGGATATAGCAACCTATGAAATTTGATTCATATCGTATAACATGATTCTACACTGGTGTATACAATGTACGGATACTTCAATATATTATAATTAAAGGCTAAACTGAATGCTATCTAACCAATAGAAAGGCTTAGAAAATATTTGTTGCACAATATATTTTTCATTCAATTTAAGTAATGTAACAGTAGAATAAATATGATTGATTAATCAAACCAACATATGAATTAAATAAAAGATGTATGGTAGATTCTCTATCCGGCATGGTTATTTTTTTTTTTTTTTATGTTTTAAACTTTTAACATCTTAGTTGGGAAAAGGTTATAAATTGAAAGGTGTAGGTGTTTTTTGGTCAATGTGATAACCCTAATGGGTCAAATACGGTAGAAGGAAACTAATTAAGGATACCATAAAACGACCATTAACGGTATTTACATAGATTCTATTCAGTATTCACGTTTTCTATTAAAAACTTTTTCTTATTTTTGAAAAGTAAAAAAAGATTCTTATAATACAATCCAAATAATAATTATAGTCTCACACTCTTACATTCTAGGTGATTTTATCTTCCTTTCCTCCGCCCCTTTAATCTCTCTCCACCATTCACACCCTTCAGTCATCTTGTACTCTCTCTCTCTCTCTCTATAAAAGCAATCCCATCAAGTCCAAACTATTCAGCTTTCAGACCTTGATCATCATCACCATGGCTGACCAGTATCCCTACTCAAATTTCTTCACATCTGCAGGCTTCATCAGGTTCAGCCCTCTTCACCACCACCACCATTACCCATCTCAAAACCACCCTCCTCCTCCACAACCCTCCTCTTATGCTCACAATTTTTACGCAAACACTAACCAAATCGAAAACCAAACAAAAATCCACTCTTATAATAATAATTTTCAATACCAAACCCCACCTCCTTCTCCTCCTCTCAGGGAAGCCCTACCCCTTTTAAGCCTCAGCCCAACAAGACATCATCATGACAAAGAAGCTGAGGAAGAAGAAGAAGACGACCAAGAGGAAGACCACCACCTCCACCTCCACCATCACCATCACCATGATCAGCAGTCTTGGAGTACTGCCATGGATGTGGACAAGAGTACCAAAGGCAAAGAGGAAAGATTGTTCTTGACAAGTAGTGATATTAATGGAGATGAAGAAGAAGAAGGTGTGACTGTTGCACTGCACATAGGTCTACCAAGCCCTAGTGCAGCTGAAATGGCATCTGTGCTATCTTCTTCCTCAGAGATCACTGATAAAGATATTGGAGATCAATTAGGTGATGATTCCTCTGGGTACCCTATAAACAGACTCAACAAGAGTCAGTATTGGATCCCTACCCCTTCTCAGATTCTTATTGGCCCTACTCAATTTTCTTGCCCTGTTTGCTGCAAAACCTTCAACAGATACAATAACATGCAGGTACTCATTTCTTATATATTGCCCCTCAATTATATACATACATATATAAATCCCCAAAAGCCTCCTCCATGAGTCCATTCTTCTCTCTCCTTTTTTCTTTTTTTTCTTTCTATTCTCCTCTACTTTTATTATTCCAAGGAAAGTAAACATAAATCCAGGATTGAATTAAGCAACTAGTATAGTCCTTTTTCTTTTTCCTTGAATTTCTAGCCTGATTTTAATCTTTAACAATTTGATCCCTATGTTTTATATTTTCAATTTTTTTTTATATGGGTTGTCAATAATTTAAGTCTCTCACTCACATAGGGTGGAGAAGGATTTGGGTCAATATATATTTATTTTTTCCTTTATTTAAAAAAAAAAAACAATTCATTTTCTTTAATGATCTTTTCTTTTCTTTTTGCATGGTATATATGAAGTGATATATTGGAGCTTTGTATAAATGTTTTCTGATTCATCTGAGACGGAGCTTAGTACCAGCTTCCATTATGTGATTGAACAACACAGGCGATGTTCTTTATGCCTCAATCAGTACTTTGAAGTCTGTGCTTGGCAGGCGTGTACAACTGAAAAAAAAGTCAGTTTTTTTTTTTTCAGGGATTACATACAAATATACATATATCAGAGTGAAACTTGTTAGGTCTGGTCTGGTCTGGAACAACAAAACAGTTTTACACACATCATGATCAAAACCCCATACGTGGTCTGTATCTAATCAGCATCAGCTCTCTTGTATATCTTCTCAATCAAGAAAACCCTTTAGACAGAACCTAGAAATTCTTACATTAATTCAATCTAGAACAAACAACAGCTTTTTGTATCACTGATGAAGCAAATATATATACATCAGTGACACGACCACACAAGGGTAATTTTTTTTTTTCCTTTTTAATTTTGTATGACAGATGAATGCCAGGAAATAAGTTTCCATCGAAAGGCCTTTGTTCAACTACAAAAGCATACAAATAGAAATTAGAAGCACCGAATTTTAACTTTCTCGATATATTCTTCTTTTTTAATGGAATCTCCCACAACTTGTAGAAAAAAAACATGATACCCTTTTCATAATAAGTCTCAAATTTATCAATCAAATACAACTTTCTTATTCTTTCTACTCTATTCCTGATACTTGCAAGTACTAGGTAACTAGTTCAACTGATAAAGCCTTTTATGTGTTTCTGTTAAATTTTCATACTCGTGTTTTTTTATGTGTTTTTAAGAATTGATGGATAGTCCTACAACCCAAAATATCAGTCTATTGGATTGTGATACCATGCTTCCTTTTATGTTTTATTTTTTCAACGTGGGATTCATCCCATTTTATTGAGCTTCACGGTTTCCCCGGTTAATTAATTAGTTGTGTGAATATTGATGTAGATGCATATGTGGGGGCATGGATCTCAGTACAGAAAAGGCCCTGAATCGCTAAGAGGGACTCAACCAACAGGTATGCTTAGGCTTCCATGTTATTGCTGTGCTCCAGGATGCAGAAACAACATCGACCACCCGAGAGCCAAGCCTCTTAAAGACTTCAGGACCCTCCAAACACATTACAAAAGGAAGCATGGTATCAAGCCTTTCATGTGCAGAAAATGTGGCAAGGCATTTGCTGTGAGAGGAGATTGGAGAACTCATGAGAAGAATTGTGGGAAGCTCTGGTACTGCATTTGTGGGTCTGATTTCAAGCACAAGAGATCTCTTAAAGACCATATCAAAGCTTTTGGTAATGGCCATGCAGCTTATGGCATTGATGGTTTCGAAGAAGAAGATGAGCCTGCATCAGAAGTAGAACAAGATAATGAGTCCACGCAGTGAAGTTAATTAGATGGGAGGAAATTAATGGGGTGTTTTTGATGAAATTAAGTAGTGAAATATTAATTTTTATGGCTTTTCTATCGGATGGTGCTGCTCTTCTAGTAAGAACATATACATAAAGCATCAATTTACTTGGAGAGAGTAGTCGTCATCACCTTTATTTTCTTGTATCCTTTTCAGTATACTGGCTAATTAACACATCCATGTTAGGTTTATTTAGTTAATTAAGTTAATGTAAATTCATTTTCCTTTTCACTCATATTAATGCATGGTTTCTTCTTCTTAATTTCCTTGTTCAGCATTCCAGTGTTATCTGATCATGATCTGGTGAGTTGTGATCACTGCTTTTTTTATGTCATGATCATCAACATATTTACATATGAGACATTTTTTAAGTGGTATAAGAATAAAAGCTGTTAACTGAAAACATAAATTAAAGAGGTTTATACTGATGAGATTCTATGAAGTAATTCTACCAAATTCATTTGGAAATTCATCAGCAGATTATGATATCTTAGACATTCTTAGTTAAAAGGATATATATAAACAGAATTTTAATGGGTTTCTGAACTAACTAAAAGAATTCCACCATGGAAAATAGCTTCATGATCTCATCTGTTTACTGAATTTCAAAACTGAGATAAATTTTGAATTCCTGTGGAAAGACAAGAAAAAAGGGTAAGAAATATTAATTTTTTACCAAGGGTAATTTGTACATTGAACTTCATTTTTTTCAATGTATATATACATGGATTTATATAATGAGATATGATGCGGGTCTTTTCGTGCACTATTTATTGTTCTTTCCCAAAACAAGATTGGCTGATAAGAATATGAATCCAGGAAGATGATGATCAAAGCATATGGAGATGAGAAGAATATATAGAAAAATTAAATAAGATGAATAGATATGATCATCATCATGATTCATGCAAGGATAATATATGTGGGGTTTTGAGGCTTTTTAGCTTTAATAATTTATCTTCTTTTGAAGATCCTCATATGAGTCTTCACCAATATAATATTCTCATATGGGTATAATATATAGTACTGAAAGGATATATCATATATGAACTACATATATATTATAAGGTCATCACTGGATAACAAAGACAGCAGTAGTGTGAGTATATTTTGTTCCAAATGTAGTTGAGAGAGGCTTTTCAATATCCTGCAAAAACATCAGCTTTTTGTGATGCCCTTTTTTTGCTTTGGTTAGTGGAGATATGTGTGTTGTTGGATGGAACATATACCATACTTTAGATTCACTATTTTACTTGGAAAATTCAAAGAAAATGATTAGCTTTAGAGAGAGGGAGCAATAATATTATTAGTATATATAGTTATACAGATCATGAAGCTTATAATTAATAATGAGATATAGGAGGGTTTTTGAAATGGAATAGATTATAGATCTGATTGTCAGCTTCAGAGAGAGAGAGAGAAAAGGGATGGGCAAAATGCAGGATAAAAACAGCAACAGTGTGGAGCCCAAGTACTGTTGGTTGGGCAAAAATGCAACACATACTGATGCCTCCTACAGTACATGCATATATACACCGATATTTATAAACACCTCTTCTGATGGATGACACTGTAGATTGAAGGGACATTTCAATGACTCATTTGACCATTTCCTTCTCTCTCACACAGAGATCTTTGAAATATATATAGCCTGCAATTTGGTGTTTGCTGTATAATGTTGAGTAGTACTATACATGTATGCACCATAATGATAGCGGAGAATAGCATGGGAGGGAAAACTCAAGTATGAATACTGATTTTTGTTTCCCTTTCTTTTTAAAAAAAAAATCTAGAGCATTAATTAACAAACAACTAAACAAGAGAGTATATGATGAGAAAAGTTAAGTGGCAGTGGCAGACTGTCAGTTGATAGCATGTGGGGTTCCTAATTCCTTTCCTTTGTATACTGTTGTGCAATATCATCCAAGAAAGAAAGATCAAACCAACAGTAACACCTAAAAATTCAGAGAACTACTACAGCATTAATTGACAGTTTGACACAATCAATATCTTACCCCTTTGTTGGGGATATCAACCCCGTTTCATTATTCACCTTTGGGCCACTCATCTGCTCTCTCTCTCTCTCTCTCTCTCCATTATATATATATACCATCTCTTTAGTGGATACATGCATTATTAAATTAATTTTTGTATAAACTGATCATTCCTAGAAATGGCACTGTGGAGATGAAATCTGAAAGAATTTTGGCATTTGAATTGAAATGGGAGAGTTTTATTATATATGCATATATAAGAAGGTAGAGATGATGAGGAGACACATGCAGGTTTACAGAAGTTATTATTCTTTCACTTTCTAACAGTAGTACTTGAACAAAATCACACACAGCCTTCCTTGTTTAAAATCCCAAGATCTTTTATTTATTTATTTATCTGTATCATTTACCATGATTAGATTATTTTAATCGGTTTATTTTATTTTATGATTTAGAATATTTAATTTTTTATCTCTATATCATTTACCATGATTTAGATTATTTTAATTGGTTCTATAATTATATATACTTGTAGCTTTTTTCCATGACTTTGTCAAGGAGACCAAGCATCCTCTATTTGAGAATAAGTGTACACAAATCTTATTGCCCCATGTATTCATATTCCAATGTAAAGGGGACAGCTTTGTCTCCCAATTCGCTCGAATCACTCAATTTAATTTCATATATGTTTTTTCTGTAAATATATATGTTTTATGAGTATGATCTTTTAAAATACACCCTTTTTCTCCTTTCAAGATTGAGTTTCAATATGTATAGACTCTGTGGATAACCCAGAGAGAGAAAGAGAGCACTGAAATTCTCTTTATGAAAATTTAAGGTACCTGCAGTATATATAATAGCATACAAGATCCTCTCCATTTGACTTCTCTTCAGTTTTAAAAAATCTTATGAATATTTATAAGTTGAAATCTATAATTATTTTTTTAAATAACTGAAAGTATAACAAAACCTCTCTCCATCTCACTATTAGAATCAAATGGTTCCAATTTCAAAAAAGAATCAAATAGTTCCATTCACAAATTGAAAAGAGATATCAAGAAAAAAAAAATAGTATATGCTGCTTCTAGCTTGTAGAAATAATTTCATGACGAATTTTTTTTTTAGAATGGCAATTAGTGAGACTTCATTAATATGGTATATTAATCAGAAAGGACAAAATTAACTACCATGAGAGAGTCTTAACTTTTTTTTTTTCTGTAAGAAATGGCAGACAGAAAACGTAAAATCAAAGTACTTGACGATTCAGGTAGATAGAGATCTCAGTGGGAAATCATAAAGATGATGGATATATTGAATGACATAAAAAGCTAGGTCACCCAAGGCCAAAGTTATTATAGATAAAAAAAATAAAAATAAAAAGAACAGTACAGTTAATTAAAATGATTTTCAGTGAAATGATGACCATGCCCTCACCTCACGTGCCCACAACGAATATGACCTAACCATAAAAACACAAGAATTTCAGGTAGCTTTGCTTTGATCCTCAAAGTATATGAGACAACTTTGTTAGAGAGGCCCCAATCAACAAAAGGAAAAGGAGAGAAAAATAAGTCAAAAAATAACCTTGACCCATGATTACGTACCCTTTCAAAAGAAATATATATATATATCTTTGATAGTACGTTTCAAACCATAAATATTAACTTTGGTAAATGACACTCGTGATCATGATCCGATATGAATTAGGCTCAGTTTGATATTGTTTTCCTAGCTGTTTTTGGAGCCAAAAGTGATTCTGCATCTAAGACAGTGTGTTTGGTAAAATCGCGAGGAAATGCTTTTGGTCACTTTTAGCTTCTTCCAACTGAGTTTTTGAGAAGCTGCAAATACATGCTTTTAGATTTTGGCTTCTGCTTTTAGAAAACGTGCTACAGTGATATTAAATGAAATTTTACTAACTTTCCAACTTTTGGCCTTTAACGAAATTTAACAAAAAAATTGGACTTATATTTCTATAAAAAAAATGTTACCATAACTGTGTAAAAAAAATTGGGATAATTAATTCAATAAAATAGAATAAAAATGAAATAAAAAAAATAAAGAAGAATAAAATAAATAAATAAATAAATGAGGCTAATTAATTAAATAAAATAGAATAAAAAATGGGGCTAATTAATTCAATAAAGTACCATAATTATATAACACTTAACACTAAACACAAATAAACAAGAAAAATATAAAGTATAACACATTAGTACCATTTAGATGTCTATGTCCTTTTAGTAATTTTACACACTCACAACACTTTTTATTTCAGTTTACCAAATACATTGAAATTGCTTTTAGTTCTCACAACACTTTTGAAAATCAGTTTATCAAACACTCAGCTGATTCTTCAATTTTAAAAGCACTTCTCCCCATAGCACAACAATACCAAACTGAGCCTTAGTAATCTATGAATTAGACAATTAGTGGTAAATGACACACATGATACAATATGAATCAATGATAAATTACACTCATTTAGTATAATATTAACATTTATGATTTGAGTTGTTCTACTGATGAGGATATATATATATATTATGCTTAAGTTGTCTTGCTTTGATGTTATGAGATTCTCCAAGTTGTAGGCAATATTGGGTTATCTATTTATCTTTGTAATTGACACTATAAAAAAAGTGACATACAATAACAAAAATTATTTATTCGTCATAATTTCATTATTTAAACAAAATTGTCATAATTTCATTATTATGACAAAAAAAAATGTGTCATTAACAATTCGTCACTTTTATCCCGTCATTAAAAGTATTTTGGACGGTTTTTTGATACTTGTCACGTATTATAACTTTAGTGACATATCACTTGATCTTAATTAATAATAAAATAAATATTGTGTCACTAAATTTATATACAGTGACAATTAACTATTTAAAGATTTTGTCACTATACATTTTCATAATGACAATTTATTGTTTAAAATTGTGTCATTATTTACAAATATAGTGACAATTAACCATATCAAAATTGTATCACTATACATAACCTTATCGACAATTAATTATTTAAATATTGTCACAATACACAAACATAATGACAATTAACCATATGAAAAATATGTCTGTTTTATACAAATTTAGTGACAATTAAAAAGAAGATAACAAATTACAAATTCAATAAAAGATAATATAATGGTCCATTTAATTATTATTAACTATAAGAAAACTTAAATATAAAAAATACAATAAGGGGTAGATAATCATAATACAAGAAAGAAAAGAAAAACAAAAAATATTGAAAAAAATATATTACAAAATTGTTAGTGTACATGCACTATTTTGCTACAAATTTCTAGATAAATACATTACATCAATTATATCCGGATAATCATGATACATATTCTTTAAGTCTCAATACTAGAATACTTTCGTTAATGAACATATCATAATAAACTTTTCGTCTATATGTAAACTGCAATAGATGAAAGTACATTATTAACATCTCAATTAAATATGTTTTTTTTTCAATGCTGCATTAAACAATCGGTTGTTCCATAAGAATCATTTAATCAGACAGTTAATATGCATATCAACTTATATTGACATGCAATGTGGAAATCTAAGAATAAACAACTATAAATCATGAAATAATGATGATGGGTTTCTAAAAAAAATAAAATAAAAACAAATTAATGTTAAGAATCATTCCTAACATATATATATATATATATATATATATATATATATATATAATTCTATATAACTTACCTTATTTAAATAAACTTTTAATATATGAACCTTGAATTTGAGATTCCGACCTTGAAAAACAAGTATAAGAAAACTAAACTTAAAAAAAAAAAAAATCACGAGAATCTTACTTTTTTATAAAAACAAAAATTTCTCTACGATCTTGGTGACTTCTAAAGGTGAAACACAATTTCAAACCTAAAAAGTGTTTTTAAAGAAAAGAGAAGTTGAATTCCAGCAAAGAAAGGTTGTATGGGGCAAGAGTTTTGTGAGGCTTGGTGTATTACGTGTTCTAGTGTTTCAGTTGTGGGTCTCATCTTGTGCTCTGTATTGCTCTGCTCCTCAGATGTTTCTAGTATCGGGTAGTCATGTCTTTGGTTGTTTGGTGTGTTTACGTGGGCAAGTTTATAGTGTTTTGTTTTTTTTGGACTTTTGGTCCTCTATTTGTTGCTTTTTTTTTGTATTTGCTGGGATTATTCCAGTTATTAATAAAGTTACCGTTTCAAAAAATAGGAAAAGAGAAGCTAAAATGAAAAAAAAAAATTAAGAAACATCCCTATATATATATATATATAAAAAAAAAAATTCTACATAAAAAACGTATCGATATCTTGTTGAAATAAAATTTATTATATGAAACTCAAATTTGATCCAACCATGAAAAACAAGTAAAAGAAAACAAACCTTTAAAAAAATCAAATCAAGCTTACCGTTTTTATCGAATTTTCTTTACAATCCTGGTAACTTTTACAGATGAACCACAGTTTCAAACCTTAAAATTGTGCTTAAGGAAAAGACAAAATAAATAAAAAATCTAGATATGACAGTGACAAAGGGAGAAACGATGAAAGAAGGAATACGGAAAAAAAAACCATACCACGATTGGGGCATTTTTTTTAAAAATAAAATAAAATTTATTGATTGTGATGCCTTTTAAATACCTAATTATTTATAAAATAAAAATCTTTTTTTTAGAGTGTAATTTTATAACTAATTATATTATTTATCATAAATTATTAAGTTTTTTTTAACTAATTGTGACATTTATTTTTTAAAGGTATCAATTGAATAAAATGGCAAATAATATAATTTCTCAAAAAATATTATTTATTGTAATACATTTGAAATTTGTCAAAAAAAAAAAATATCACTGTAGATTTTTTTTTTCCTATTGTGATGAGAATAATATGGTATAGAGCCGTTAGAGATGGTAGCGGGTCGGGTTCAGATGGGTTTTGTAAAGTCCAAACCCTCACCCGTGAAAATTTTCCTCACCAACGCCCGCCCTTGAACCTTAGGTAAGCGGGTTCGCGGGTTCGCGGGTGGGTGTGAACCCGCGGGTTATGGCTGCACCCATACCATCACCCGTGAACCCGCAAAACAATACAGGATCACAGGTGGATGCTTCACCCGTGGGATACCCATGAACCCGCAATCCACGAACCCGTGAACACCCGATTTGTCATTTGTAAATTTCCACATATAATCACTTATTTGATACTTAATTGAATTAAATTTTCATCTCTAATTTCCTACTTGATACATTACAAAACAATAATAACCATAAAAATAAAACGAGAAAAAATAATTCAAATTTCTATATATGTTTACGGGTTCACGGGTCCAACCCGTGGGTTTATGGATCCAACCCGTGGGTTCTTTTTTCCAACCCGTGAGTTCCTTTTTCCAACCCGCACCCGCCCTCACCCACGAACCCACAGGGTTTTTTATTAAACGGATTCGCAGATCCAAGGATCTACGGATCGTAAATTCACCAACCATATCATAAGGTTGGGTTTTGACTGATGTCCGCGGATGCGGGTCAAGTTATAATCCCAATTTTATTTTCTAATATTTAAAAAGCAGTATTAATATTTTACAATAAAGTAGTCTAGCTAGCAAGCTAGTTGCAGATCAAGATCCTAAATATAATTATATGTTAAAGATATAGACAATCACAAAGCAAAAGATAACCATACCCAACATCACTACTCTTTAGTCATTACAAGAACTAAACCCACACTAGTGCCGTAAAAATGGACCAGGCCCAAAGTGGCCGGTCCGTCTGGCCTATCAAGCAATATGGACCGTGCCAAACATGGCCCGCAGAGAGGGTGTGCCGGCCCAAGCCCGACATGGAGGTATGCCGCATGCTGGAACGTAGGTGGTCTGTTAGTCATGCCTGCCTGCCATACCACGCCACGTCGACGGGCTAAGCCCAATGGGCGGCACGACGGTCTGCCCATTTGGACCGGCAATTAATATATATTTTTTTAATAAAAAACCCTCCAACGATTGAATTTAAAAATTCAACCCTTGGAAGTAAATATTTTTTATAAAAAACCCCCCTAAACTCTTCTATTTTATATTTTGACCCACAATTCAATTTTTCTATAAATACTCCCATCCATTCCAATTTTCAAATCACTTTCTCTCATTCTCTGAATCTCTCTCCAATCTCCAAATCTCTACATATTTTCATTCAATTTCATTGTTACTCTCTCTACACATTTTTTAATACTATTATACTAATTTCATATCATCTATCTATCCATTATTCTCTTCATTTTCCACCAACACACAAAAATTTTAGGGTACATTTTTCTTTAAATGTTATTATTTCTTTATGTTAGTAAATTTATAATGTTATGTAATAAATCTATCTAACTAAAAAAATTGGAATGAAAAATAAACAATTTATTTTTCATAATAATTAATAAAGAAGATAAACAAATTGCAATGAAAATTACATTTACATAATTGAATTGTTAAATTGATATTATGTATTTTAATTATGTATTTTTTCTAAACCCTAAACCCTAAACTCTAGCCTAACACGTCGGCATGGCACGGCCCGCCAAAGGCAAGTCCACCTGCTGTGCCAGGCCCAGATTTCCAAAAATGAGATGGACCATGTCTATCCCGCACATTGACGCGGCGCAGACTAGGCACGACCCGTTTTCAACAATGGGTCAAGGCGTGCTAGACCATTTGGGTCGGACCAGTCCATAATTACCCACACGAACACACCCTCAAAAAGTACTTTAACTTCTTTCAGACCCTATTTGGTGCGTGAGATTGAATTTGACTATTTTATGGGATTGTATTAGACTATAAGACACTGTTTGTTACATAGGATTGGAAGCAACATCGGACTAGATAAAATAATCTAGTGGGACCCAATTTTAGTGAAATAGTCTCATGTTTTGTGGGATAAATAAACCCACCAAATTGGTGGGTTTAGTTGTCTTAGGATTTTTTTTTTTTTTAAAGATTTTTTTTAAGTTTTTTTTTTCAGATTTTTTAATGCACTATAAAAAAAATGTAAATTAAAACCCAGAAAAAAAAAACAAAAAGCAATCCCAGAACCATAATATTCTGGAAACCAAAAATAAAATCGAACCCACAAACATAATATTTTGGAAATCTAAAAAAATAATAATCAAACCACCTATATCTAGAATCGAAAAAATCAAAAAAATAATAATTCAATATCTTCATATTCCAGATCCAACCTATATTTGAAATCAAACCCAACCCATAATATGGCGATAATATAGAAATGGTAATGATGATAGCGAATTAGGAAAAGAGAAAGTTTTATAGTTTTTTAATTTAAATTTAATTAGTTTTTTTATATTTTTATTTTAATTAGTTTATTTTATTGTTATTTCTGTTTTAAAAATAAATTATTATATTTTATCCAATCCCATGTTTCACCAAACAAAACATGGTATTAATTTAATCCAGTCTCATATTTCTCCAAACATAGCATAGTATTAATTTAGTCCAATCCAATCCCATTTAATCCTAGTCCCATCTTAATCCAATTCAATCCCATAAAATAGTCCAATCCAATCCCGCGCACCAAACGGGGCCTAATTGGATTGGATTAAATATAACACTGTCTATTGTTTGGTATAACATAATATTTGAGTAAAATAGTCCAATCTTATTTTTGGAATGATTTGGCATCGGATTAAAAATAATATGATGAATAATTTATATTTTCATTATTATTTTTTTACTTTCTTCAATAATTTTTTATATGCTTTATTCTTCAACAAAATTTTATTAAAATAAATTTTTTAACAAATATTATTTTTATAAAATTTTAATTTTCTATCTAATTATTACAATCTAACAATTTTCAACTAAGTGAACTTATGTGAAAATATTATATTATGAATAAAATGGATTACAATTATATTCAAGTACAATTTTTTTTTAAACTCAGACAACAATGATTTATGATTCAATTTTCTTCTAAAGATACCAAATGCAAACTTGTTTTGAGTAAAGAATTTAAACGATACTAGTTTCAAGTATATGAAATTAGTGCATTTGTAAAACCATAATAATTTCACATATATGAAACTAGTGTACTTGTAAAACTATACTAGTTCCAGTTTCACGTGTAAACTAATACATTTGTAAAACAATACCAGTTTCACGTGTATAAAACTAGTGCATTTATAAAATAATACTAGGTCCCAAAATAATAATATGCTATGTTGCTATTATTTAAGTTTTGGGTTATATTTTTTCTTTTTGCTATCATTATTTTAAGATGTATATGTTATTGCATTTTTCGTTTGGAAGTTTTAATATGACTATGTTTCGTCTTTATTTTATTGCTAACTTGTAATTATTAAGATTCCAATAATATAAAATTTGGTAAGAATAAGTAAATTTAATTATTAACATCAAACTAGTGCATTTGTAAAATAATAATAGTTTCATGTATTTGAAATTAGTGCATTTTGTAAAACCTTAAATTTATGTAGCACTTTAAAAAAATAAGTAAAGTTTGATATATGAACAAATTTAAAATAAAATTATTATCAATAAATATTCATTATTAGTCTCATTTTAAAGATATAGATGAAAACTTTCTAATTATATAATTTTTATGATAATAAAATTTAAAATTTAAAATTTATTATATATAAATTGAATTTATATATAAGTGGGGCAAAGGGTTGGTGGTGAAAAGAGAAATGAATTAAATAAACAGGGTTCATGTGTAAAAATAGTCATAGGATAACTAAGGACAAGGGGAGAGGTGGATTTATTTTGTCCCATAATCTTGGGACTAATTTGCATTTGGGATTACTATTCCCTTATATATATTCTCTCAGTGTGCATGGAATGAAATCTTAGGACATCTAAATTTAAACATTGGTTTCATTCGATGGTTAGATTTGGTCCTTTACAAAAAAATATTATATTTATAGAAAAAGGTTATCTTTCAAAATTATATTTTACGTTATAAACAAATTAAAATCTTCTCTTTATATATATATATATATATATATATATTATTCTGTCATCAACAACAAAACTATTTCTCTCTCTTTTAAAAAGTCTGGTAAACATGGGATAGCTAAAAGAGACTGGAGCCTAGAGGAAGAAATCTCCAAAGTCATTGAGACTGGAGCGACGCTCGGTTTGGATTTCAAGGGAATAGAGCAAGGTGTTGTCCATGAAATAATTAGGAGAGATGGGGAAGTGGGTGTTGCCCAGAGTTAAGTAGGTGTCCAGTCTGCTCGGCTTCAATTTTCTTATGATAGCTCTCTCATGAAATGTTTGTGGATTGGGAAGTGGGGAAAAGAGGAGAATGGTGAGAAGGGCGATTCTTTCTCACAAACCTTTGCTGCTATTTATCTAGGAATCGAAACTCAAGTCGTTTGACGGTAAGGTGGTAAGCCTTTTGAGGGGTTTTGTTCTGTTAGAGGCTATAGGTTCTGTTGTTGGCCTCTTTACCCTATGGAATGAAGATCTTTTCAAGGTTAGGGCATGCATCTTTAATTAAAACTATGTTATTGTGTCTGGGGTTTGGGTGAAATTCAATAAAGAAGTAGTTTTCTACAACATTAATGCTCTGAACCTAGAAAGCGAGAGGAAATAGTTGTGCGATTTTCTTCTTTTGTCTCAACAATCCTTTATGGTCCTTTGGTGATTTGGAGGGGAATTCAACGCCGTGTTGGATCCATCAGAAAGAAGAGGCCATGTTTACTATCGGATTTATGTGAATAATTTTAATTCCTTTACCCTCAAAGCTAAGGTGGCAAACTTGCTTATGCAAGGGTTTCAGTTCACATGGTCCAATCGCAAAGGCAATGCATCTTGGGAACGCTTGGATTGTTTCTTGATATCCCCTGGTATTCTTTCTTGGGTGCTCGACCTTAGGCAAATGAGCCTTCCTTGTGACTTGTTGGACCATAATGCGATCACTATTGCATTCATGATGAAGACTGTGGAAGATAAAGTATTAATGAGATTGGTCAAGAGAGGTTTGTAGGATCGTAGAGTGGATGGGTCAACATGTTTTATTCTAAGATCGAAGCTCAGGGAAGCCAAGTTTATTTGCAAAAATGGCACCTAGAGCAAGGGAGGAACAATAGGTCACTCAAACCTCTTGAGTTAGTTGAGATTGAAAATTTAGCTTTGGCTAGTGGGTGGTCACCAACCTTAAGACAAGAAAGGCACAAATTAATCTCTTATATGTGGAAGATCATTCGATTGAAGAAGATGAATTGGAAACAAAAATCCAGAGTCGAGTGGCTTTTGGAAAGGGATAAGAATACTATATACTATCACAGAGTAGCAAATTCTAAGCGCATAAGGAATTTTATCAGTGATCTTTCTTTCAATGGTGAAGTTCTTTTTTCTCTAGATAGTGTTAGAATGGGAGCCGTGAAGTTTTTTCAGAATCGGTTCAAGAGGGTGGCATGGTGGAGACCGAAATTTGACAATATTGGTGTCAACAGTATATCTGGTTCGGAGAGGGACATGTTGGAGGTGGACTTTAAGGAAGAAGAGGTGTGGAATGATTTGTGTAGTTACGAAACAAAACTCTTGGCTAGAATGGATTTAACATCAACTTCATTAAGGACAATTGGGATGTGATAAAGTAAGAGTTCGTGTATTTTTTGCAGGATTTCCATGGTAACATGGTGGTGGTGAAAGAGTTGAATAAATCATTTATTGCTCTCATACCCAAAATTAGCAAACCGGAATCTTTCAGGGACTCCATACTGATTTCTCTTACAGGTTCCCTCTATACGATTTTAGCAAAGGTTCTGGCTAATCGTTTGAATAGAGTTATGAACCATGTCATTGGGGACTCACAACTGGCTTTTGTTCAAGGACGTCAAATTACAGATAGCTTTGTCATAGCTTAGGAGATCATAAGCCAATGGAAGATGAACTAGATAGAGGAGATTCTTGTAAAACTTGGCTTCTAAAAGGCCTATGACTACATAGATCATTTAGTCTTGGATGATATTTTAGAGGCCATGAGCTTTGAAGAAAGGTGGAGGAACTGAATGAGAGGTTGTATCGCATCCCCTTCGCTGTCAGTTCTTGTTAATGGCAGCCCAAAAAAGGAGTTCCATATAAAGAGAGGTCTTTGGTAAGGAGATCATCTATCTCATTTCCTTTTCAATATGATTGCCGAAGCTTTGAACTACATGATACAAAAGGTTGTTAGTTTTGGTCTTGAGAAAGGGGCGGTGGTAGGTAATGAAGGAGTCCAAATATCTCATCTCCAATTCACAGATGATACAATCATTTTTTTACAACCAAAATTGGACTATGTTAGAGTGACAAAACATATTCTAAGATGCTTCGAATTGATCTCGGGCTTAAAAATTAATTATAACAAATGTTGCTTGGTTAAAATTGGTAGGAAGACTTGTATAGCGTAGGATGCAGCGATAATTTTTAGGTGTAAGAAGGTTAATTTACCCTTTTCGTACCTAGGCTTCCTTCTTGGAGCCAATCCTTGCTCCCTTGTCTTTTGGAATCCGATCCTCCAAAGGATTGAAAATTGCTTAGCTCCCTGGAACAGAAGATTTCTTTCGAAGGTAGGTAGATTGGTGCTTATCAAAGCAGTTCTATTGAACATACTGACGTACTTCTTATCAGTCTTTAAGATTCCTCTTTCAGTGGCAAAAAAGATAGAAAAAATGCAAAGGGATTTATTTTAGGCAGTTGGAGTTGAGAAAAGAAAGATTCACTTGGTTGATTGGGTTTTGGTGTGCAAAAGTAAGGCAAATGGAGGGCTTGGGATTGGACACATTGTTGAAAAAAATAGAGGATTGTTAGCAAAATGGCTCTGGAGATTTGGTAAAGAAGAATCCTCCCTCTGGAAGATGGTGGTTTATGCCAGGTATGGGTTGGACAAAAGGTTGATGTCCTAAAATTGGATAGGTGGATATAAAGCTTTTCATTTCACCAAATCTGTTACTTCCACACTGCTTGTGATTTGCTTCAACCAGAGTCTTAAACAATGGAATGAAGGTTGTCGCTGGTTGTGACAATCATTATTTGTTGTGGAAAGATATAAGATAGGACAATATCCCTTTGAATGAGGCATTCCCCAGAATGTATGCTTTCTCTAACAACAAAAATGAAGTGGTGACAGAGTTTGGTAGTTGGTGTGATAATATTTGAAGGTAAGAGATTGATCTCTAAAGACCTTTTTTTGACTAGGAAAGAAACCAATGGTTGTGTCTTGTGGCCGCTTAGGATTGTATCCGTATGAGGCAGTCCATCAGTGACAATCTTGCTTGGAACTTTTCCAGTGATGGCATTTTCTTAGTTCGATCCTTTCAAACCACTTTAGAAGGGAAACTTGTAGCGGATGGTGTTGATTCGAGGATCCTACGGAATAAATGTTTTCCCCTAAGGTGTAAAATTTTGTGTGGCAACTTGTAAGAGGAAGAATTCTGGTCAGAGATGTGCTTAACAGGTTCGGTATACGGTTGATGTCGACTCTTGTTTGCCTGATGTGTAGGATGGAAGAGGAATCTATCAATCATTTGTTCCTAAACTATAAATGGGCAAGGAATGTGTGGATGAAATGTTGCTATCTCTAGAATGTCCAATGCTGTATGGCTGAAAACATAAAGATGTGGGAATTGGGGTGGATTGGTCTTTGCCATTCTGTTAAGAAAGAGAGAACTTGGTGTTTCTCCTCCATGCTGTGGCATGGACAATCTAGGAAGTGAGAAATAATATGGTGTTTAATGGCCAAGTTTTAACCACTGACCAGGCAATTGATATGATTTACTTCTGAGTTGCTTGGTGGTTTAAGTTTTTTAGTAGCGGCTCGAAATTGCCAGTTTCCTTACTCTTGCTCAACCTGAAGGATAGGTGTGTGGAAACGAAGAGAAACATGATCTCTAAGACGGCGTGCTGGTCACCTTGTAAGATTTTTATAAAATTGTAAGCAACATATTACATTATATTTTGAGTTTTTAAAAAACCGAATTGATTGGAATGTTTAAGTAAGTGAGAGTTGACCGGATAAAGCCTGTTATTAATGTGATCAATATCGTTGGGCTCGGTGCACCTTAGCTACATTAAATATATGTAGGATATGGTATGAGCTATTATATATGTGTGGGCCTAGTATTCCTATTAGGACTAGCCATCATATTAGGGTTTTGAGAATCCTTTATGGATTAGGATTCTAGAAAGTTATACTATATATAGGGGGTCCCTACTCTCTCTCACAATGAATATATAACAGAATTGTCTCTCCATTAGACAATCTGAGGAAGGTGAGAAGAGAGTAGAAGACTCTCTTTTGTTTTAATTGTTTTCCTTGTTTTATTTTCAGGTTATCGTATTATTATGAATTCAAGATTAAGACTCTACGGATTGGATGTTTTCCACTGCACGTCCAGGTACGCGTTATTCATACTTATACATACAATACGAGATCAAATTATATTTCGTTATATAATGCTAACAGTGGTATGAGAGCCAATCGTATTGTTGTATAGGTTGAATGTTTTTGATACCGTATCTGTGTTTATTTATTTTTATACACCGGATTGAATTATTATTACTACCATGTTAAATAAACGTTAAACAGTAAAAAAATTAAAATATAAGTTTTATTTTGTGTTGTTTTGACATGTTTATTGATATGAATTCGGTGTAAAAGGGGTTGTATGCTTTGACATACCGACATGTTTGGATTTGATTACTTGAATCAGTTAAGACCGATAATAAATAAATAAATAAATTATGTTGATAATTATTTTAAGATAACAACATATATCAGTTGTTGTTGGATCAGATCACTGATCTCAGTCTGTTGGGTTGATGGGTTTCACACCCAGACCCGCTGTTCTTCACGATTGGATCAGATCGATCCATATTGAACCAGTGTTTGGGTTTTTCAAACCCAACCCGTGCCCATGTGTAGAACTCACAGGACCTGGGTCACTAATCACTTGGGTTAATGGGTTTCACACCTAGACCCACCGTCAATCTCGGTCAAAGCCACCAAGTCTGAACTGTTTCGGTGGATTTCTTGTGCGAAACGCGTGAGCTTTGCGACGAGGATGATGATCGCCGGTCTTTGATCACGATCTCGACCACGATCTGGTTAGATCGACTGCCTCTCGATGTTGCATCGCCGTTCGTCCGATCGGTTTTAGAGGATCGATCGCCGTCATTCGTCCGTTGGTTACGCTGCCGTGCGCCGTTGCCTTTAGGTGTCGGCATAGTGGCTGCGGCGGCAGCGAAAGAGAACCTAGGGTTTTCACTGGTTTGATTTTGCTAGGGGTTTCTTTTTGTAAATTAGATTAGGTTTTGGACTGTTATGAAATTGTCCTTGGTTGTTTGAGAATTAGATAAAATATAAGGACTGTTTTGTTATTTGCCTAGGTACCTTTTTAAATTAGTAAGAATGTTGGTTTGTTAGGCAATTTTTCTTGGGCTTGTTTAGAATTAATTAAAACATTAAGGTATCCATATATAATTGGGAATGTATTGGGCCAGATTTATAATTTCAAAAGATATTTGGGCCCAAATTAATATTTTGATAAATATAGGGGCCAATTTGAAATTTAATAAAATATGAGGCTATTTTAAAATTTTCCAAATTTTTTTATGAAAATAATTGCAGTTCATAAATAATTATTATGATTTCGGATGATTATGTTTCACATAGTGACTAATCATTTAGTTTTCATAATAATTATTAACTTTTTTAAACTTAATAATTGATAGAATTTTCTCATGAATCGGATGATTATATTTCACGTAGTGACTAATCATTAAGATTTTGAGAAATTCGTTGGTTATCAATTTTTAATGATTTTGATTCAATAATTGATAGAATTTTCTCGTGAATCAGATGATTATGTTTCACGTGGTGACTAATCATTAAGATTTTGAGAAATTCGTCGGTTATCAATTATTGATGAGGTTAAAATTAATAATCCGTTTTGAATATTCTTGTGACTCGAGTGATTATGTTTCACGTAGTGACTAGTCATTTCATTTTTTAGAATATAGTTGGTTAACGATTATTAATTTGGTAAGTTTTAATAATTGATAGAATATTCTCGTGAATTTGATGATTATGTTTCACGTAGTGACTAATCATTAAGATTGGGATGTTCGTTGGTTATCAATTATTAAATTTGAAATGTAAATATGGAAATGCATGTTTTAATCATCTCCGTATGAGGGTTATCACATGTGATAGGTGATGTTCATCTCTGTAGGAGGTTCATCATCTTGAGGTATTCATCTATAGAACTGCAATGATGGAATTTTATACATGTGATGAGTGATGTTCTTCTCCGTTGGAGGTTCATTATCTCGATGTATTCACTTATACAATATGTTGTGAATGTTAGACACATGTGATGGGTGATGTTCTTCTCCGTAGGAGGTTCATCATCTTAAGGTATTTATTTATATGATGTGATATAAATATTAGAAATTTTGGTAGTTGTCTCTAGTATATTTTCATTTAATTAAATGAAATTGCCCAACACTTAATGATGCCTACATATTCTACATGCTCACAAATAATATCTATTCAACATAAATTTAAGAAGGTTATATATTTCTCATTATTTTGCATAATTTAAAATAAAAATTATGTGTGACCGTATCGGATTGATTAAGAGAAATATATAAATTTATGTTAGGTGTAATGATATTGGATTCGTAGTTCATGTCTTACAAATGTATAACCTATGAAATTATTATAGAATTAGATGGTTACGTTTCTACTTAGTAGACTAACTATTAAAATTTCATTAAAATTTGTTTATTTCATTGAGGACATTAATTGATTATATTATAAATTATTATAAAGTTGGATGGCTATGTTTCTACGTAGTGGACTGACCATTAAGATTTTATAATGATCGTTTGTTAAAATGATATAATCAATTGTGTTTGGAATATTTATGGGGTTGGATGGCTATGTATTCACGTAGTGAACTAGTTGTTAAGATTCCATAATATTCGTTAGATTATCAATGATTAAGGTTTTGAACTGCATTGAGGTAAAACTATACATGTGTTGTGTTGATCATCTGCCTAAGAGAGTCATCACTTGTGTAAGTTTTGTGAGCATTGAAGAATAAAGAGTGATACTCATCTCCCAAAGAAGTTAATCACTTGTACGAAAGTTTTAAAACGTGCATTGTGGTCTTTGTCCAAAAGACAGATCATGATGTTGTGTTGGATTTCCATGAAAGTTAAATCATTATTTATAATGATTATGGAAATCGGTGTGAGCATGAATATATTGTGATTTAATTCATTTTTAAACACCTCTACTAGTTTTAAATACATGTCATTAAGATATTGGTTGATGGACCTTTTTAATGGATTAGATGAGATGCTCCAATTGATTTTTACCTTAATGAGAATTAAATGATAAATTAAGTTTAGTGAACCCACTGTCGAAAGTTTGTTCAGGTTTAGTACCGTATAGATAGATGAAGAATAATCTATTCTATAAAGTTACGTCTTTTGCTTATCATTTTGATAAAGGTGATAAGGTACAAACACCATAGGAAGTAGTCTGAAAATTTTGACAATTCAACATAGCAAGTCAAAGAAAATAAATACTGAGGACATAAAATAATTTTCTATCGCAAGAAAATATACCCCTTAATTTATGTTTTGAATTATTTGATTAATTGTCAATTAAACTCTTAGTGGGTTATTTCTTGTGATACGTTTTATATTATAAATTCTTTCAATGAACTTGGTATTTAATAGGGACCAAGTAGTTTAAAGGTTTTATTTTAATTCATATGAATTCATGATAATATTTAGATTATCTTTAACCTCTAAAAGTTTTATTAGATGATATTTCCGATTTTGGTCCTGTATAGAAAAGTATAATTTTCATAATAAGACTGAGAATTTAAATTAATATCTTGAAGCTTATTCAAGATAATAGATTCTTGCTTATGATTTCACCTAGCGAGTTATATGGTGATTTCAGTAAATAATAATCTTTATGGGTCTTCGAACTCTTCTCGAATTCTAAATTCTACTTTTAGGTTTTAGAATTAGATTGAAGATTGTTCTTGTAGTTTATATATAATCTTTTAATCACATGACCAAAGGTAGAATTGAGATAATTAATTCGTAGGACATTTTGATTATTTTAAATTCTCGGTTTTAAGTCTTTTGATTAAATGAATTAAAAGTAATCTCATAAAATATAAGAATAGGACTGTAAAGATTAGAAACTATTGAAAATAGTTCATAGAACTTGTCTTATTTTATTTATGGGAATAATTGTATCTAAGCATTATACATTCTTAAGGGGAGAGAGTGATGTTGTTAAGAATGTATAATTTCAAAGACTTGCATTAAGGAAGAAAGCTTGTGTTTGGGATATTTATGTTGAATTGTAATTTTGGATGTCATTGGAGTTAGAGTTTTGACTTAATTGTCAAATAGTTGCAAACTAATTGGTTGAAAGTCATGTGGTCAGATTTATGACTTGAAGGTTTTTACTTGGAAAACGAGTATTAAGTTTGTATACTTTTAAGACTTCATTGGCATGGTTAATCAAGTTTCCAGGCAGTGGTGTTTAGTTTAATATGTATTGGCATTTATGACTTGGTTAAAAGTTTTATTATGCATTTAGACATAACCGAGGGTCAGTAGGAGTAAGTTTATTTCCATGTGCTCTGTGTTGTCATTTATGTGACATTAAGAATTTTATCTTTAGTATTACGATGTGAAAAATCTCAAGCAAGCATATTTTGGTAATGCTATTGAGAAATATATTAATAGAGCACTTGAAGGGTTAATATGATTATAAGTTTACTTGTTTGAGGTACCTCTTGGTAAAAGTGATAAACTTACATAAGTTTTTGATTCCTCAAGTAAATTGGAGCGTTCTCATAAGAAAAATGTCATGTATTTGTTTCCACAAATGATAGTTTGATGTAAGCTTAATTTATATGTATTTATTCTATTATTACATTAGTAAACTTTTTGGATTTCAAACTAATTTGGCATGTATCAATAGATAGTGATAAAAAAAGGGAGGTTTCATAGTATTTATAGAGGTTAATTGTTTTATGCTCACATGTATGTATGAAGAAAGAAATATGTGGCTTTATATATTGCAACTCTAAAGAATTTTGATTGTGAAATCATATTTTGAGGTAGATAGTGATAATTTCACAATATGTAGATAGTGATAATTTCACTGTATTTATCTTCTCTAAATATACTAAGAGATCTTGGAGGTTTAACCATATGGATATTGTGGTGAGAGAAGATTTAAGAGTTGCGAGTTTCTAATAGCCACATGTAAAATAACTCTTGATACACTAACCAAAATATATGACTCCGGAGGTTTTGTGGAGCATGTTATATCATGTATTGGATAATTGATATTTTTGATGTGTTTGGTTAGTGGGAGCTGTCTTTAATTAGATTAACTGCATTTATTCTATGCATATTTGTTTCATATTCTCAAGAATGTATTGTATATGCATGTTAAGATGTTTTCCATACTTGTTATTGTGTGCACACTTATGGTTGGTTATGGCAAGAAATTTCAAACTTTTAGTTTGAGGGGGCAATTCACTCATAAGGTATAAAGTTTCTACCGATGAGTGAACATTACTTAAGACATAAAGTTTTTGCCAGTCTTAAGGGAGGTTGAACTCATGGTCAAAGTGTTTGGTCAATGAGTGTAAAATGCTTAGGACATTGAGTTGCTCGTCTTAAGCTGCTTCGTATAATGCGAAGTTGGACCTATATGGAAATAGACATGATGATCACATCTGCATGTAATTTCCATACCACACAAACATACCATTTTACCCGGGTAGGTAGAGCTAAGGGTATTTTGATTACATATGGTCTTATATCAATTAAAGATGTAATGATCTACGTAGTTGGATACTTAAGGTTCTATTGGACTAAGGGGGAATGAAGATGTTACACTCTTAAACAATCTTTGTGGCCACATAAAATTGTTTGTCAATTCGGAGAGTCGTTTTCTAAAATGAATTTTTAAAACTAAAATAATAATGTCTATGTAGCTCAAGTGGGAGAATGTAAGATTTTTATAAAATTGTGAGCAACATATTACATTATATTTTGAGTTTGTAAAAAACCGAATTGATTGGAATGTTTAAGTAAGTGAGTGTTGACCGGATAAAGCCCGTTATTAATGTGATCAATATCGTTGGGCTCGGTGCACCTTAGCTACATTAAATATATGTAGGATATGGTATGGGCTATTATATATGTGTGGGCCTAGTATTCCTATTAGGACTAGCCATCCTATTAGGGTTTTGAGAATCCTTTATGGGTTAGGATTTTAGAAAGTTATACTATATATAGAGGGTCCCTACTCTCACTCACAATGAATATATAATAGAATTATCTTCCCATTAGGCAATCTGAGGAAGGTGAGAAGAGAGTAGAAGACTCTCTATTGTTTTAATTGTTTTCCTTGTTTTATTTTCAGGTTATTGTATTATTATGGATTCGGGATTAAGATTCTACAAATTGGATGTTTTCCGATGCGCTTCTAGGTACGCGTTATTCATACTTACGCAGACAATACGAAATCGAATTATATTTCGTTATATAATGCTAACATAAAGATGTCTAATGCTGTATGGCCGAAAACATAAAGATGTGGGAATTGGGGTGGATTGGTCTTTGCCCTTCTGTTAAGAAAGAGAGACCTTGATGTTTCTCCTCCATGTTGTGGTGTGGACAATCTAGGAAGTGAGAAATAATATGGTGTTTAATGGCCAAGTTTTAACCACTGACCATGCAATTTATATGATTTTCTTCTGAGTTGCTTGGTGGTTTAAGTTTTTTATTCGCAGCTCGAAATTACCAGTTTCCTTACTCTGCTCAACCTGAAGGATATGTGTGTGGAAACGAAGAGAAACAAGATCTCTAAGACGGTGTGCTGGTCACCTCCCATTATGGACAACCTCAAATTCAACGTCGATGGCTTGATGAAAGATAATCTGGAGCCGTCAGGGATCGAGGTTGTGCTGCGAGACTCTTCCAGCCACATTCTATGCTTGTTCTCTAGATTTGTTAGCTCTCTTGACTCTAATTCAATGGAGATTATGGCCATTCACCAAGCCCTTAGCTTATGTGTCTCCAACCCTTTAGTGGTGAATCGTAGAGTTACCATCGTTAGTGATTCCAAAACATCTGTCTTATGCCAACTCCAAAAACTGCTATGGTAGTATCAAGCATCTCGATCTTATCTATGACATCAAGGAAATCATGCTTCAGTACTAGAATCTCGAAGTTATCTTCAACCCGAGAGCATCCAATTCTTTTACGGATTGTCTAGCTAAAATGGAGTCCAGTGACAAATGCGATAGAGTTGTGTGGACTATGGTATAATTGATCCCCTGTTCCGATGTTAGTTGCAAATGCCTTCGTTTCCCCTGCTTTTGGCCTTTGTTTTTTGCCTTACCTATGGTGTTTTTATTGTTAAGTTTTGGTTTCCTTGTTCGATCCTGTAGGGTGGGGCTTTGTTTTGCTGCTTTGTTATGTTTGGGTGTCTGCCCTGTTTCTGTTCTCCTTTTTGTGTTAATAAAGCTTGCTATTAAAAAAAAAACTACTTCTCTCTCAACATCAATTTTGACCTACAACAAACCGAAAAAAAAATTATAATAACAAAACTTTGATAAACCAATGAATAAATTAATCAAGCAAATGAAGATCATGAATAATCTAATTTTTTCTACAACAAATTAAAAAAATAAATTGACAAAACTTTGATGAAACAATAAAGTTTGAAGGCAAAACATGACCGATCGATGATAAAAATAAAAAACACATATACATAAAATAAAATGTCAATATGATATTTTCCAGCTAGGAAGGAAAAATGGTAATTATTCATTGGTTCCATATAAAAGACATATGTCTAGTAAATGACTTTTTTTTTCTGAAATGCATATATAATTTTAAATATTCTACAAAGATTATTATTAGATGTATCTGATTGCAAATCCAAATATTAAGTGTTAAGTACATTATACTATTTTTTTCAAAGAAAAAAAATCCACCATATTGCTTTACATTCAATATCACAGTATTTGAAAAAAAAAAGGCGTCAAATTATTTTTGTAGTTTGTTGTAGAAAAAATTAGATCATTCATGTTCTTCATTTTCTTGATTAATTTATTTATTGGTTCTTCAAAATTTTGTTATTATTATTGTTGTATGTAAATTTTACCAAACGTACACGTCATCAACAAAGAGGATAAAATTGCTAGGTGGACGTCCAAATAGGCATTCAGAAAATATCCTGCAAGACATCACCAAAGAAGGGAAGTCCGAGTAAACAAGTATTGAACAAAACCTACTCGGGGTCAACTGACGTCATATACTACTCTGGGTCAATTAACGATGCTCGGGGGCAGCTAATGACACGTTCTACTCGGGATCATCTGACGTCACTCGGGACCAGCTAATATCGTTTTCTACTAGGGACAAACATGAATAAAACCGAATAAAAACCCAGCGCGTAGCTCACACGAATCGAGTCGTTAAAACACGCGAAGATATCCATATCAAAGAAGAATTCCAAGAAGAACAAAATATCAAGCAGAAAAGGTTCCTTATCAGGCAACAATTTTATTTCTTCAAAAAGACTACACTATTATAAGGAAATAAGTCCTAACTGGACTACATTACTAGAGTCCCATTCGATTTTAATACAAGTCTCCGAAACAAGAAAGAAGACAAACTACTTCGAACAAGTAAACAATCATAATTAAATACAAAGATCTTTTATTACTTATACAAAGAGGATTAGGGTTCTATGAACATATAAATAGACTCATAATCTCATCACAAAAAATATATACAGAATATAGCAAAATACAGAGAGAAAAAGAGAGATCGAGGGTTGTAATTCTTTTCAATAGTGGATTTTGGCTTGGTTGATCATTCAACCACCCGTGGACATTTCTCTGGTCATCGGAGTTTTACCACGTAAAACTTGCATCCGATTTCTTTCTTGAAACAAATATTATGGTGTGTATAATATTAATCTGGGGGGGGGGGGGTGGTGAATAGATTTTAAACAAATTTACCCAATTTTCGTTAAAGGTCAAGTTGACGAAAATGCCCTTAGCTAGTTACAACAAAATCACAAGTGTAAAGATTGTGGAAATATTAAAGACACTTGAGATATACGTAGAAACCCTCCAAATGAGAAAAACCACGGACTGATGAGTGCGCCACACTAGAACCTCTAATCCAGTAATGACAAAGGAATTACAACCTAAACCCGGTTTAAATCCACCACCACTACCTAATCCCGGTATAAGTGAACCTAGTTCATCTTGCTTGCGATTTAAGCTACCTACTCCCAAAAGCAACTCAAGTCTTACTTCTCAATGAAGAGATAAAATGTCCTATGTGAATAAATGATGATATTCAAGAACAAACAAGGTTAGGAAACCCTATATGCTTATCTAGGATAATGAGATGACAATTAATGCAATCCTAGATATCATGAGCTAAATGACATGTTCAAAAAGCTTAGCTAAACATAGATCAAACAATCCTATGAAGCTATCACAATACAACACTCAATCATGTAATCACAACAATATCTAATTTGTATCTAGAATATGTTCTAAGAGCATACAAATAATTAAAGAGATGTCTTAGCAATCAAAACACTTAACTTGTAAGAAGATAGTGAAAAACTTACCAAACAAGATGTGATGAAGCAAACATATCCATAGATGCACTCTAAATGGCTTTAGATGATGCAAGATGAAGTTTTATGCACATGAGAATGCTTTGAGTGTTTAAAGATGAGTTCTTGGAAGAGTTTTTCCTTTTAAATGTGTTCTAAGGAAAATATATGATGTTCTGAACTCTTACACGACCTTAAAGCAAAGAGTTATATATATATGAGATCCAAACAAAGTGAGGTCGTTTTGGAAAAAACATTCCAGCTTCCTCTATGTGCGTTGGTGACTTGCGCTGGTCGAGTAGCGCACCACCAGCGCACAACCTAATTTTTCAATAAGCGCTGGACGAGTGGCGCAACACATGCGACAATCCACTGGAATGTTACGCTGGTGGGGCTGCGCTAGTCGAGTAGAGCACCACTAGCGCACTGCCCACTTTTTCAACTATACGCGGGTGCATCAACGAAACTCAGTGGCGCAAGACAAACGGTGATCCACTTAAATGTTGCACTGGTCGAGTAGCGCACCACCAGCGCACAACCTAATTTTTCAACACTCAATCACACAAAATCATCAAGTTCTAGAGTGATGAAAATGCATCCTATTCTAATACCTAACATGACATGAAACTTTAATTACCAGATGCAAATATATCAAACAAGAGTCATTTAAACCAAAATGCACACAAGTACGCACACTCAACATATATGAATCAGAGTTATGCATGAATTTGTGAGTGTGTGCAGCTATCTCTTCAAAGCAAGTAAGCACAAGAATTTTACCTTTGGTGCTTCTCTTCTTGAGGTCTTGAAAGCCTAAGTTACCCTTACATAATACCCCAAAAATGTGATTTGTTCACGAAATAAGCCAATCAATAAATGAGGACTTTACATTTCTCTTTGAAATCACAGCTAAAATCCAATTCTTGTTGACTTTTTCCATACATCAAGAAACCGACATCAACAATTGGCGCTAGAAGGAGGGGCACTCGAACCTCATATCTAATTAAAGGTAATGGCAGGAAGCAGAAGCAGAAGCAGAAGCAGAAGCAGAAGCAGTTCTGGGGATGTCTAAAAATCTCCAGATAAATTCCATGTTGGCAGTAGCTCGCGAGATCTCACTGCAACCATGGTGAACCAACCAGCATCCCTGGTAAGGATCCAGGAAGTTTCTCCGACCAGCGAAGACCTGACACAACGCTTCCGAGAGGCGCTGCAACTGCTGGTGGCAGACGCAACAAATGAAAGAGTTGATTTACTGGCTGCTGAAGAAGAGCAACCTCCAAACCTCCCACCTGCAAGGCTTCATTCGGTTGTAGTAGGGCCAAAACTAAATGCACTGGAAGTCGGAAGGAACTCTGCTTCAATTAATCAGGCTAGACGTGAAACACCCGAAGAGGAACGACCACGTCAGAAGCAGAACCATGATCAGACAGCCCGTGCTAGACACCGTAAACATGATCGGAACAGGGATTGGTCGTCATCAGAAGATAGCGATCGACACCATCTCAAGCGTCATCACGGAACCATACGCCTATAAGAATCAACCGGTGAAACTCGACATCAGAGTGAAGAGCCAGAGAGAGGAATGCAATCACCTAGCAGTTTAACCATCATGAAAGTCTTATGGGAGACAGAGATGTCGTAATTCAGATCCTAACTCGAGAAGTTGAGAACAATAGGCGTCAAATGGACGCACTGGTCAGACGTTATGGGTACAACGATTTATCTGACGACGATTCTAACAACCCATTCACTAGGGAAATCTTGCGAACCTCATTCCCAGAAAGGTTCAGGATGCCGCACGTGGAGCAGTTCAAGAAGGATACAGACCCTAAAGAACACGTCAGACGCTATAAAAGTGCTATGGCCCAGTATGCCCACATCGATCCTTTACTATGCCTTAACTTTCCACAAACTCTAGGAGACACGGGCTCAAGATGGTTCGGGAGATTGCCCCCAGCGAGCATCAGAAGCTTCAGTGAACTAAGAAAGAGTTTCTCAAGGCAATTTCTGAGCAACGCTCACAAGAAAAAATCAGTGGCTTACCTTTCTCAAATAAAACAAGGGAAAAATGAGTCGCTGAAGAAATACCTTGGGAGATTCGGCCAAGCAGTATCATCGGCAGTGCAAACGACGAAGCGATAATTGTTACGTTCATCAACAATCTATAGAATGGACGGCTATCTTTTGACTTAAGAAGAGCCCATCTAACCAGATATTTAGATATAATGGACATGGCGGGAGGATATGCACTAGCTGAAGAAGAAGAATTAGCCACAAGAGGATGCTATATGCATGAAGGAAAACCCGAAATGGACGCTGAGTCCAAGAAGCAGAACCAAAAGAGAAAACAGAAAGGAAACAACAAAAAAAAAAGCAAGGTCGGGGGAAAAAGGGGTAATGCCGAACAAACCACGGAGAAATTCTGAGGTAGATACGCCAATTACACCCCACTTCGGAAAAAGCAGGAGGAAATTCTAGTCATACTGGAAGAGAAAAATCTGGTAAAATAGCCTCACCGACAGTCTCAGTTTGCTCGGTGAGATACAACCAAATACTGCAGATTCCATAAGGAAACCGATAATGAGACTTTCAAATGTTACCAGCTCAGAGATTACATAGAAACTCTCATTCGGGAGGGACATCTTCAGGATGTAATCTTGAAAAGGGATGAGAAGTCGGAAACAAAGAAAGAGATCATGGCCGATCACAGCTCTGGTCAAAATCAAAGGATCAGCCCAGAGGCCAATGAAGTAATCCAAACAATCTTTGGAGGACCATCCACTGGAAAAAGTAACCGAGAGCGAACGTAGGAAATCAGAGAAGTAGTAGAAGCAAGACAAAACTTTGACGTGAACTCAGTCGAGCCAGACTCGAAAAGAATAAAAGAAGGATGGGACCCAATAATATTTACAGAAGCAGACTCACATGGGGTCGATGTTCGGCCAAATGACTCCCTGGTCATAAGTGCCCGGATCGGTCACCGGGAAGTCATGAGAATCTTGATAGATAATGGAAGTTCGACATACATTCTCAATGTAGCCATCTACGATCAACTCAGGTATGACCAAAAGGATCTACAGCCTTTCCATACTCCACTTAGAGGATTCGGAGTAGTTGAGGTCAGGTCAGGTCACTCGGCACGGTAAAGCTACCCGTAAAAATTGGAGTGGCACCTTGTCAGAGAACTGTATTGCTCGACTTCGTGGTGGTAGACGTAGACAATGAGTCGTATAATGCGTTGTTGGGTCGGCCATTCTTAAATAAAACTAAGGCCGTAACCGCCACTTATGCATTGATGATCAAGTTCCCGACCGAACAGGGGGTCAGTGTGGTCAAGGGATCTCAAGAGATGGCCCGAAGAGCTAACCTGTCAGTATACAAAGACAAGAATGATGAACATGTATGCACTATAACGCAGCCGAGTCAGAACAAAGAGTTACTATCATTCGAATTTGATCCAAGGGAAGGGTCGAATGAATCCAAAACTGAATCGGTCGAAGAAATTATCTTGAAAGAAGATGAACCAGATTAGAAGATCAAGATCGGGGCCAACCTGGAAGGAAAAGTCAAACAAAGCCTCACTGATCTGCTTACAGAATACAAGGATGTGTTCGCCTGGAGTCATGAAGACATGGTCGGGATAAACGCCCGAATAATATCTCATCATCTCGCGGTGGACCCGAATACAAAACCAGTGATACAAAAGAGAAGGTCATTCAATCTCGAGAGAAGTCAGGCAATCAAACAGGAAGTAGAAAACCTACTCGCCGTATGATCGATTAGAGAGATCAACTACCCTCAATGGGTAGCTAATGTAGTCCTCGTCCAAAAGAAAAATGGACAATGAAGAATGTGCATATATTTCACAGATTTGAACAAGACATGCCCAAAAGACAGTTTTCCACTTCCAAGGATAGATCAGTTGGTGTACTCTACATCAGGTCACGAATTGCTCATTTTTATGGACGCCTACTCGAGATATAACCAAATTCGGATGAACAAGGCTGACGAAGAAAAAACAGCATTCATAACTAATCAGGGTTTATACTGTTACACAGTAATGCCCTTCGGGTTAAAAAATGCAAGGGCAACATCTCAAGGGCTGGTCAACAGAATCTTTACACGGCAAATAGGAAGGAACATGGAAGTGTACATTGATGACATGCTGACCAAGAGCATCTCGGCAGACAAGCATACTTCAGACTTGCGAGAGACATTTGATATTTTGAGGAGATACCAAATGAAGCTGAATCCGAACAAGTGTTTATTCGGAGTTCCTTCAAGCAGATTCCTGGGTTTTCAAGTTCACCAAAGGGGAATCGAAGTCAATCCTGAAAAGATCCAAGCCCTGCAGAGAATGACCTCACCAAGAACATTAAAAGAAGTACAACGCTTAACAGGATGTTTAGTTTCCTTGGGAAGATTCATCTCAAAGGCCACGGACAGATGCACACCCTTTTTCAGAGTAACCAAAAAAGTAAAAGGACTCGAATTGAATGAAGAGTGCGAGCAGGCTTTCTTAAAAATCAAAGAGTATATGGGGCAGGCTCCCATCATTTCGAAACCGTAAATGGGAGAGATACTCCATTTATACTTATCAATTACAGAACTAGTAGAGTACAAAAGCCAGTGTACTATACCAGCAAGATGCTTTTACCCGCCGAGACCAGGTATTCATAGGCAGAAAAAATGACCCTAGCATTGGTTTCAGCGGCAAGGAAGCTAATGTCATACTTTCAGGCTCATACAATCCAGGTTCTCATTGACTGCCCATTGAAACAAATTTTACAAAAGTCAGAGATTTCAGGAAGACTAACCAAATGGGCAATCTAGCTAAGTGAATTCGATATCCAGTACGTCCTCATGACATCTCTCAAGGGACAAGCAGTGACAGATTTTATAGCAGAGTTCACAGAACCAAACCTGGAAGCAAAAAAGATGTTGGGTAAAAATTTCCCATGGAAATTATATGTTGATGGCTCATCAAACACTCACGGCAGCGGGACAGGGATCGCAGTATGCACTCCAAAAGGAGATGATGTCGAATATGCCATGAGGTTTGACTTCAAAGCAACCAACAATAAAGCTGAGTACTAGGCGCTACTAGCTGGACTCAGAGTCTACATAGCTCTTGGGGCAGATGAAGTCGAGATATTCAGCGATTCACGGGTAGTTGTCAACCAAGTTCTGGACGAATACAAAGCTAAGGATGAAGGCATGATAGCCTATCGTGACATTGCAAGACAGCTCCTCCAAAAATTCAAAGAATATAGGATTGCCCAAATCCCTAGGGAGGAGAATGAAAAGGCAGATGCTTTGTCCAAACTAGCATCACTAATAACCACAATCAGGTCAAAAACTATTCCGGTTGCACATCTCCTTAAACCGAGCACAGCTGAACCAAAAAACTTAAAAATTTCAGAAATTTAAACACCGCCAGACGGTTGGATGACTCAGCTGAAAAGGTTGATGGAAGAATGCGTGCTCCCGAAAAATCCCTTACAGGCAAAACGTATCAGGTATCAATCGGAAAGGTACAGGTTGCTTGGAGGAGAACTTTACAGAAGGGGGTTTTCCCGAACACTCTAACGATGTGTATCAGAGGAGGATGCATATCGGATATTATAGGAAATCCATGGAGGAGTTTACGGAAACCACACTGGGGGTAAAAGTTTAGCACACAAGGTACTCATGCAATGTTATTATTGGTCTACTTTATTCTCAGATGCACAGCAATGCTCGGAGAGTTGCAATACTTGCCAAAGGATTGCTAATGATATCCGACAACCCCTGAACAACTCAGAAACCTCACATCCACATGGCCATTTTCCATGTGGGGTTTGGATTTAATCGGCCCAATGCCAGCTGGGACAGGGGTGGAGCAAAACATGCCATAGTAGCCGTTGACTATTTCACGAAGTGGGCAGAAGCTGAAGCATTGGTACATATCACAGAAGCGAATACCATAAATTTCATGAAAAAGAATATACTTTATAGGTTTGGAGTCCCAAACACTATAATCACTGACAACGGCACCCAGTTCGATAACCTGAAATTCAGACAGCTGTGCAAAGAGTACCGGATTACCAATTACTATGCAACACCTGCCCACCCTCAAACAAATGGGCAGGTTGAAGCAGTGAACAAAATCATCAAGCACACAATCAAAGCAAAGCTAGATGCCAAGAAAGGAAGATGTGTTGAAAAGCTACCCGAAGTATTATGGGCATATAGGACGACAACAAGAACTTCAATAGGAGAGACTCCATTCACTTTAGCGTTTGGAACAGAAGTTGTTATCCCCATAGAAACGTCATATGCATCACCCTGGGTCAGGCTATATGATGAAGAATATAATGTTGATATGCTATTACAAATTCTAGATGAGCTAGAAGAGAAAATGGAGAATTCCCGAATACGAAATATGACATATCAGAAAAGAGTAGCTCGCCACTACAACTCTCATGTTCGGGGTCAGGAAATTCCAACTAAGAGACCTGGTACTCAGGAAGGTGTCATTGAACACAAAAAATAAAGTTGCAGGTTCCCTGGTCGATAAGTGGGAAGGCCGGTACAAAATCGAAAGAATACCTTGCCATTGAGCATATTGGATTGCACGACCCAATCGAGGGGTTTTACCCCGACCATGCGATGCCCAATATCTGAAGATTTTCTATCCTTAAATTATTTTTTATTTCCTTAGTTAGGACAATTTTAATTTTGGAATTTTTTTTTTTGATTTTACAGTTATAAATAAAAAGTAAACTCGGGATTTCCAAAAAATAAGGCATATGATAATAAGAACATATGAAAGACAAGCATGATAATAAGAACATGCAAATAGAATACTCGAGACCATTGATTCCTGAATGGGCGGAGAAGCTCGAAGGAGCATGCCAGCCGAGCAAGGTCAATTGACCTTAGCAAAAAGGTAAACCCGATGCACCAAATTCTGGAGAAAGGCTCGGGACGCTATCGATTTTTTTTTCGGTGAAATGCGTAGCTGTGTTAAGCAGTTCAAAAAGCTTAACGATTCGGCAAACCCTTGTACAAAAAAACTGGGGAGACGTCCTCGGTAATGTGTAAGGACTCGAACATATGATCATGGTGAGCCTTGATGTAATGTTCGGGTAGCAACCGAGTATGAAATACAAGTATAAACCTACTTGCTGTTTTAACATGACTCAGTTAATAATACTAGCCAGTTTAATAAGATACTTGGCGTTAAAAATTATTCGAGTGACAACCGGTTTAATAAGATACTCGGTGAAGTTACCCGAACATCAGAATTAGCCAGTTTAATAAGATCTTGGCATGAAGACTACAATAGCCAGTTTAATAAGATACTTGGCGCTAAAAATTATTCGGGTAACGAAACCAGTTTAATAAGATACTCGGTGAAGTTACCCAAACATCAAAATTAGCCAGTTTAATAAGATAATTGACATAAATTTCAATAGCCGGTTTAATAAGATACTCGGCAACAGTAGAATCAAGTTAAAAAAGATACTCGGTGAAATTTCTTGAGCAATGAATCAGATCAAAACCACTTGGTTTTTAGAATTAGTCAACTCGGGATTTCATTAACCTTTACAAAGAATTGTTACAGAATTGTTACAAGGAATGTAACAAAAGAATTGTTACAAAAGGAACAAAAAGAATCTTTACAAAAATTTATGAAAATTCTACAAAAATCAAAGTTGTAAGGATTTAGAAATCTTGCCGATACTCGGGTTAGACACCATTTCGTACTCGCGGAGCAGACTTTTGTTGGAAGGCCAAGCAATTGTATTGACCGAATCATCCATCCTTGGCTGTAATCTTCTCCCGGGATCGGTCCGACATCAGGCACCACACCTTTCAAGATCGATTCTTGACTGGCTTAAAAGGTCGAGAGGGAATGCTCGGATGGAACCTCCAAATGCATGAGATGGGGCTCTTTTCCTCGGCTACGACAGTAAGCTCTCTATTCCTTCATCTGAGTCCAAAGAGATTCCAATGACCGATCCACATAATTCTTGATCGACAGCTCCCAGTTGGTTCGGGCTTTCTCAGTCGCCCAATTCTTAACTTTAAAAAACTAGCCAGCTGAAACTAGCCATCGCTGAAACTCCTGAAGGAGAAGGGCATCATATGCAAGGGATCTTTTGAAACGGTTTACCCCTTTGACTTCGAGTTCTAGCCTGGCCTTTTTAGATAAGGATTCGACCGTCAAAGCCTAGCGTTCCAAGTCTTCAATCTTCTATTCATACGTCGACTTAGACTGCTCCGCTTCTTGTTCGGCTCTAAGCATTGATTCTTGGGCAGAGAACAACAGGTCTTGAAGTGACGTAGCCCTCTCCTCTATCGAAGTAGATCTTTCCTCGGCCTCCTCCTGCTTCACAAAATAGTGGTCGGTAAACACTTGGGCAATGCCAACTTCTTTTTGATAAGCCGATTCGACCCGAGCACGGCTATCCTCACTCTCTTTCAGCTGAGCTTCCAGACACCTTATTTGATCAGCTTGATGTTGCTGTGTCTGAACCAGCTCAGCGAACTGGGCCACCATCTACAAAAAAGTTTAATTAGAAATCTGGCAAACAAGCAAGATAATTGAAGAGTTAGGAATAACATACATAAGATGTGCCGTTGAAAACATTCTGAAGACGCTCCGTTAAAGAGCCATCCCGAAAACAGCTCCAGCCATCATCCCCAATGAAAGCCCGACTGGATGACGTCGCCTGCAACAGATCCTGGGGGGAAGGATAGGAAGGGCCACCCGAGGGTCAGCTCTGGCATCTTCAACCTAGGGGGAAAGAGCCCATGATCGGGTCCAAAGTCTCCACACCCGCCGATGCTTCAATATCAATGCTCGGGGGAATCTCAGCTTCGATTATTTTATCACTGGAGTCGATAAATGAAACCACCAGAGGAACCTTATGAGGGCAAACGGGAGAATCAATCGCTTTTCTTTTCTTGGCCCGAAAGTGTTGAAAGCCGAGATCAGTTGAGGGATCTTCTCGAACATCCTCATGAAAAGATTCAAAAAAATTGGGATCTGTATTTTCATGTCCTTCAGGGTTTTTTCCTCCATCACCGGTGTCTGGGATCACAACCGGGGAGCTTGATCCACTAGGCCCTTCACCAAGACCTTCATTTTACCTCTCCCCATCATTAGACAACTCCTAAGTATGATCCGTTGGGCCACTCGGACCACTAGACTCCCTTACGGTCGGTCGAACGACTTCCTCGGGGATATATTCAGGGACCTGCTCTTCAGCCACGTCAGGTTCCTCGTCAGACTCAGGCAGGGCAATACCATATTTTTTCTGACTAAAAGCTTCTTTTCGGCTTTCTTGAAGAATCGACTTCACTTGGCAAGCCTGAAGGTCGCAGACGATATCTATATCATACACTTAGAAGAAAAAGGGGAATCACGTCAGAATCTAAAAAAAATATAATAAAAAGAAAAGAGGTTACAAAGACCACTAACATCGCTTGCGGTAGCCCAAAATCTGGCTGAAGAAGCTGAGCTCTATCATATTTTTCTCATTAAAAAGATAAGTTTTGCTCCTCTTCTCCAGGGTGCGAACTGTTGCCCGAGCAAATCTGGTCAGCTCAGTATCGCTGAATTCAAGTTTTTTCTTGTTCCATTCCTAGGGAGAACAGAAAAAGTGGGGAACTTTCAACACTCTCCGAGTTTCCCCAGCCAAGAGAGCGACTTCAAGACCGAGATTCCCTCATTTGAAAAACCAACTGTTCTTCAGAACTTGTTGGATGAAGGGAATCCCCATACAAAACCTCTCTTTTTGGGGTCATCAGAGGTATCAACTCCCCGATTCACCTTTATCCCCTCGAGGACCCAGCAGTCTGACAGATTAGACATGAGAAAATAGGTCCCTGTCTTACCAGACTACCTCAGCGTGAAGAAGTGCCTGATTTCACTCGGGAAAGGCGGTAACAAGTTCATTCAGCTCCACATGTGCCAGATACACATCAAAATCTTGTAACTGTTCGGGGCCAGTTGAACCGGAGCGATCCCTACTTCAGCCAGAAACCAGGCAATGAACGGATGAAGAGGAAGAGTGACGCCGCAGCAGAGCATGGATCCAAAGATTGCCACCATGCCCTGGGGAGGATTCCACACATCTCTATCACTTGCAGGAATCAAAGTAACCAAATTATCCAGGTTGAATCGGGCAAGATATTTCCCGATCTAATCTGCCCTGGCCACATTCGGTTCAGTATCAAACCCACTCGGGCGATCAACAGAGAAGGAGAGATGAGATACTCTGAACGCCTCTTCGACATCGTTCTCGTCAACAGTATGCTCCCTGATCCGAACGTTGCTCGAGTTGTGCTTATGGACTTCGCTTTTGCTTTGGTGTTTTCCCATCCTTGATCGAAGTGGTACCCTATGATTAGAAATGACAGATTCAGAACTAGATATATCAGAATCAGAACTGGAAACAGAACTAAAATGGACGTCAAGGTGAAGCCTAGAAACGTCGACTTCTAAAAAAAGAGGTTCATCAGGGGGGATTTCCCTCTATAATCTTCGAATGCAGGAAACCAGTTGAAAATCTCCAGGATCAAGCGCTTCAAGAGCTATAGTACAGAGTCAAAGACGGGAAGTTGGATCCATTAAAACTAACATTGAACGAAAAAAAACTGATGCCAAATCTTCAACGGAGAATGGCGATCTTCTGCGTAAAGAAATCTGGGCTAGGAAAATTTTCTAGTGCGAGTTTTTGAGAATGAACCAGCGTAACCCCTCAGTGAAGAATTTAAAGAGGTAATAGCACGAAACCCTAGGATCTCAATGCTGGAAAAATCAATGACAAGATTTGATGATGTAGGCGGTGCACGGGGAGACGCGTAAGTCGTTTATCATAAATGATATCGAAAAATAAAGTGGCAAAGAACACGTGTTAAGAGAGGAACTGACTTTGGCCGTCAGAACTACAAAACGGCGCAATCATTGAGATCTTGCGTGAGGAGGCAAATCGAATAAACATGGTCACCATTAAGACACACCATTATGACAAGACATTTATTCTGGCATTAAAGAGAGATAAAAATTGAAGAATGGATTAAAATACTTTTGCCCGAAACGAAACCCTATTCGGTAAAAATATTTTAAAGGGGTATTGTCGTATGTAAATTTTACCAGACATACACGTCATCGACAAAGATGATAAAATTGCCATGTGGACATCCAAATAGGCATTCAGAAAATATCATGCAAGACATCACCAAAGAAGGGAAGCCCGAGTAAACAAGTATTGAACAAAACCTACTCGGGGTCAAGTGACGTCATATACTACTCGAGGTCAATTAACGATACTCGGGGGCAGCTAATGACACATTCTACTTGGGATCAACTGACTTAACTCGGCACCAGCTAATATTGTTTTCTACTCGTGACAAACATGAAGAAAACCGAATAAAAATGTAGGGGGTAGCTCACACGAATCGAGTCGTTAAAACACGCAAAGATATCCATATCAAAGAAGAATTCCAAGAAGAACAGAATATCAAGCAGAAAGGGTTCTTTATCAGGCAACAATTTTATTTCTTCAAAAAGACTGTGTTATTATAAGGAAATAAGTCATAGTTGGACTACATTACTAGAATCCCATTTGATCTCAATACAAGCCTCTGAAACAGGAAAGAAGACAAACTATTTCGAACAAGTAAACAATCATAATTAAATATAAAGATCTTTTATTACTTGTACAAAGAGGATTAGGGTTCTATGAACATATAAATAGACCCATAATCTCGTCACAAAAAATATATACGGAATATAGCAAAATACAGAAAGAAAAAGAGAGATCAAGGGTTGTAATTCTTTTCAATAGTGGATTTTGGCTTGGTTGATCATTCAGCCACCCGTGGACGTTTCTCCGATCATCGGAGCTTTACCACGTAAAACTTGCGTCCGGTTTCTTTCTCCTTCTCCCTCTTTGAAATCACAGTTAAAATCCAATTCTTGTTGACTTTTTCCATACATCTAGAAACCGACGTCAACAATTATTAAAGTATTTTTATTGTTGAAAAAACAAGAAAATAGGAATAGTATATAATTTTTTTATAGATGGAAAAGATTTTAATTTGTTGATAATGTAAAAATTAATTTTTAAAGACAATATTTTTCTTTGATGTATATCTTTTTTATAATTTTTTTTAAAGAACCATATCTAACTATTGATACCAATGCTTAGATTTGTATATCCTAAGATTTTTTTTCATCGGTGCTTATTAAAGAAAAAATGACTATATATATAGCTATTTTATATGATCCTCAGTGCGCACTAATATAAAGAAAACATAAGATATCAAAATCTAAGCATTGGTTTCATCTAAAGATTAGATCATTTTTGGGTAAATGATTTTTTTTTCTTATGAATTGCATATATAATTTTAAAGTAAAGCTAGGCTTTCCAAATTATTTTTAAATTTCTTTCCCAAATGTGTATAGCACGCAGGGTTTCAACATCTTGTAAATCATAAAATTATATAGTGAGTGATGTGATGTTGATACCTCACGTGCTATACACATTAGGGAAAAAAATTTGGGAACCATAACATTAATCATAATTTTATGTATTCTAATGAGATTAATACATGTTTCTGATTGCAAATTCACATTTTAAGTCCACTATACTTATTTTTTTCAAATAAAAAAATGTCACCATACTATTGCATTCGATATCATAGTTTTTGAAAACCGTTACCATTTTCCTTTCTAGCTAGAAAATATCATATTAAATTTTTCTTTATATATATATATATATATATATATATATATATGTTTGTATGTGTGTGCGTGTATGTTTATCATCTATCTCCGAACTTGATTGGTTCATCAAAGTTTTGTTAATTTTTTATTTTAGTTTGTTGTAGAAAAAATTTAGATCGCTCATGATCTTTATTTGCTTGATTAATTTATTTATTGGTTCATCAAAGTGTTGTTATTATTATTATTATTATTATTATTATTATTTTCTGTTTATTGCAGAAGAAAATTGATACTGAAAAGAGAAAAGAAAAAAAGTGTGTGGGTCTTTGTAAAATAATAATAATAATAATAATAATAATAATAATAATTAAAAAAAAGTTCTGCACAGCAAACCTAAAATGATAATAATCATCCTGGATTTCAAGAACTAATTTTCGAGATACTTTAATGCTGGCCTTTTTTTTAGAATGATAGTTAGAAACCGCAATCCTGCGCAATTTTTTTTTTTTTTTTTTTTTTTGTGTGCTAATATATTAAACTATGGTAGTTAGAACCGGCAATCCATTGTTATTTGTTAAATTTATTTGTAAAAAGATAGTTTGCATTTGGATATGAAATTATCAGTGTTTCGAATTTTTTTTTTCCAGCTCTTCTAAATCAAGGAATATTATTATTATTTTCGGTTAGCTGCGCAGAAGATTTAGAAGAACAATTATTATTTTTTATCAATCCTCGTAAGAATCGTTTTTTAAGTTAGAAGAATCTTTATGGGAGAAGAAGGTAGACAGAAGATTGTGTCACTATGGTTAAAAAATATATTAATAGATTGTAATTAATCTTTAATATATATTTTCAATAACCAAATCTAACCATTGGATAACTAATGCTTAGATTTCAATATATTATATTTTTCTTATTTCAGTACGTACAGATAGAAAAACAAATATATATATATATATATATATATATATATTTACGTGTGGAAAATGTCACATTTTTGAACTAATTTGGTGGTAAAATGAGTGTTTTAATAAATTAAGTTTTAAAATCACTAAAGTAAATGACTTTCAAAAATGCACTAACGTTACACATTCTCTTTCTTTGAAATTTTCTAAGGTTTTATTATTTCATATTCTTCATAGAGGTCTGTTAAACAGACCTCCAATAGAGGTCAAATATCATAACATTATCATTGTATTTTCATTGGATAATTAGTTTACTAAAAAGCTTAGGCATTAACAACAAAAGCTCGGATATTGAAAATAATCTCGGGCTTTTGAAAAACATGCTTTCCTAAATAAAAGCTTGGACGTGTTTAAAAAATTCTCAAATTTGGTTCAAAAAAGCTCGAAAATATTTTAAACATTCTCGGATTTTCAAAGCTTTACAAACCAATTTTTTCTAAACAATTGCTCGGACATGATACAAAAAGGCTCGGAGGTGGTCCAAAAAAGCTCGGAAATATAAAAAAAATTATCAGAGATTCCAACTTGTAAAAACCTATTTTTCCTATAAAAAAAAAAGATCGGGCTTGATTATAAAATGCTTGGATTTGAAGAAAAAAAAATACTCAGATTTGAAACAAAAAGTCTCGAAAACCCATAATTTCATCTTCGTCAAAAACTAATTCTATTTGATTTCAAACCCTAACCTAACTCACAACAAATCATAGATCCCCATTTCAACCCTAAACTCTGGTCTCCAACTGCCTCTTGCTTCGTCGTCGATTTCGTTGCCATCAATTTCTTTCTCTTTTTAGTTTTTCCCTCTCACTTTGAAAATGACACAAACACAGTATTTGGGGGATTTTGGTTTGGTCACCTTAAATTGTGTCTTTTAAACATGAATTATTAATGTGGTGATATTTACACAATAGTCACCCCAAATAATGCTATTTATTTTTTGAGCCCTATTTATTTTTTAAGCCCTATATATATATATATATATATATATATATATATATATATTCTACAATGGTTTCTCTATAAGTGCGTAATGATATAATTTATATTAGTGCATTGAATGTGAACCGTTGATTATAGAGAAGTTTTGACAAGTTCATACACTTTGAGTCAAAGTATGTATATCTAATGGTCTACATCCAATGCACCGACGAATTATATCAGTGTGTACTAACTTAAAATTTTCTGTATTATATCTATATATATATATATATATATATATATATATATATATATATATATATATATATATCAAGAGATTCCATGCAAAATATTTCAACTTGGGAGGAATTAAGCTTATGAAAATAACAAGAAAACCTTTGCATAACCTCTCTCATATATATATAAGATCAAAAAAAACTTATGGAGTGGCTCTTGTGAGGAGTGCAAGTTGGTCTGTGTTGCCTGGAACCGTTGTTGTAGACCTTATACTCTTGCTGGACTTGGTTTGAAAGATCGGTCTTGTTGAACGATTCATTACTTCAGAAGCTCACTTGGAAGTTGATAACTTCTAAAAATTTTGCTTTTACTTTTTTACGCGAGAGGTATATTAGACAACTGCAGAAACCTTAGGGAGGTTACATCACCTTTTCCATCTAGTCTTCTTTTAAGACTATCTATGTTGAGCTCATTAAATATGGTATCTGGCTAATCGGGGAAGACTCTAAGAGGGATTTTTAGAGTGATAATTGGCTTAGGGTGCCCATTTTGGATCTACTTGGGATTCTTAATTTCCTGGCCATACATCTTCAGGCTAGGGTTTCTGATTTCATTCGAGATGGTAGATGGATTTTGGATTATTGCTTTCTAGCTTGGTTTCCGGATCTTTGCTTTCGGATTGATAGGATAACAATTTCTCCGGTGACAGATTATTTGGTGTGACCTCACTCTAGGGATGGTATTGTTTCTTATAAGTCGGCTTACTCTAATATGTTTCATGACATCCCGCAGGTCCCATGGTGGATGTTGGGATTATGCTCGATACCAAGAGTATAATCATGTATTTGACAATTGTTTCATATTAATAAAGTGATTTCTAGTTTAACAAATCTTATAGTATTTATAGTTTAATTATTATAATTGTCAAAAGTAAATAATCATAAGGTCAAAAGACTATGAGAAAAGAACAATTGTTCATACATCTATATATGTATGAGGTAGACACAATTCTTCAGTTAGTTTTGAATATTATTCACAACTTAAGATAAAGGTTGAGCGCCTTTATCTTGTCAAAGTTGTAGATTCTTTTGTTAGCATTTGAGTGGGATCAAATATGTTATGATGAGTCTAAAATCATCAAAGTGTGGTGTCTTTAGGCAAAAGAATCTAGTGCACTGGGTGCATTGAATTAGATCATAGTAAAATACTTTATCTAGAACCGTCAATGGATAAAATTTTTCACTTGAAGACAATCAGAGAGTATATCTCAATCCCGAGATAAATGATTGACTTATGGTTGCAAGTGTTATCATTTGAGATATCAATGAGTAAGATTATATGTCATAGTCTTTCCTCGATAGTTTGGTGGTATTCATTTGTTAATCGATAGAGGACTTCATTTATAAATATGGACATCGTGGCTCCATTTATGAAATGAGAGTAGAATATCATCATATGGATGTTTTGAGGTATTGGATATTAAATCGTAACGTTAAGTTTTCAATAGCGTCTATTGAAACATGACTTCTGGACAAGACAAAATATCCAAGTTCAAAATGTGGTCATATGAGTAAATATGTTAACTTGGAGAGCTATAGGCGGTCTATGAGCTCTTGACGATTACTGATATTTTTCACAAGGATACAATTTCTCCATTAAGATTGTCTAGGGTATAAATGAGGAATATTAACTTATTCTATCTTTATTTAAGAGTTCAATTTTATTTTTTTAGTGGAATGAACTAAAATTAATAGATCGGGCCTAAGTAAATCATTTGTTGATAGTGATGGGGTTGTGTCTATTGGAGCTTAAATTAGATAGCCCGCCAAGATCCCCAATCCACACGAACTTGCATCGATCACTCGATATATTCTACCGGACCAATTTAGGGGTTCATCTAAAATTGTATTAAGGCATGTGGACTTGTTTCTTTTTATAAGAATGAGTCTAGTTCACATGTGCACTTTTTTATCAAGGTTCATTGGATTTAATAAAATAGAAAAATAAAATAATGACCCATATATGGTGTTGGGCGGCAAAGCTATATAGTTTATCTTAATTATATTATTTTTATTTTATCATTTAATTAAATAGAAATTAATTAATTTAGTAATTAATTATTTATTTAATTAAAAGTAAAAAAAAAATCTAGTAGGAGAAGGTCTCCTAATGTTATACTATTGTTGGTAGCATAATTAATATTAAAGATTATATTTGATAAGTAGATAAATAAAAGAAATTATTTATCTAGTCAAATTAGGAAATCTTTAATATGGTTACAAATACACTATTTGAGTTGGATTATGAGTCTTTGTGTAGGAAATAATTCTTTCTGGAAAAGAATTCTTAATCACCAAGTAAATCAACCTAAGGATAGGATTCTTGCCCATCAAGTAAATCCTTCTTAGAAAATGATTAAATCTCTTAATTAAATATAAGTTGAATTCGGCCAACCCTATATATTTTAGGGTTAGGAATTCGGCCATCGTGTATATATATATATATATATATATATATATATATATATATGGCTTATACAATTTCGGCAAAGGGTGAGAATTTTTAGAAAGAATTCGGCTACCATAGCATTTTGAGAGAGGATTTTTTTTTTTGCTCTAGAACAAAATTCAATCAACTTATAGAAATAGTATGAGATTCGACAAAGAAGAAAAGGAAGAAAGAACGTTTAATTTTTGATAGTACACTAGTAGCCTTTACATTAAAAGGTTTTGTGTACAACAACGAACCAAGGTTCATGCGAGTTTCAATCAAATTGATTGATAATTCACAAGTAACCTAACATTTTTTGTTTTCTTCTTGGCGAATAATTGCGACTAACAAAGAAAAAGATTTTGTTTGTTTCCATCCTCAGATATACAATTAAAGAAAAGGAGCCCACACTTCTAAGTGATTCACGTTTGTGATTGGATTGGAAGATCTTACGGATTCAATTTGGCGCTAGTTCAATCGTCACAAGAAAAATGTACGATACTTTTTATATACATCAATTAATCTAGGGTTAAGGTTCTTATTATTAAATAGGGAATTTTTTTTATTTATATCGAAACCCTAATTTTGTTTTGATTTTAATGCTCTGTTGCGTGATTTTCCCTACAATTAGTACCATAACCAGATTGTACCCTTGATTAATTGATGTATGTGTACGTGAATCTTTTTATTTTTAATGTGCATATGCATGTTTTAGAAAGAGATGACGCTCTAGGTATTCGCATATATATTTACATTGGAATGTATGGATATATATTTTATATGTGGTTTGTTATTGCTCAATTTTGGTTATAAAATTTCAATGTATTTTTGTTTTGGGATTGTAACAAGAATGGTGGTCTATCATTGCCATAATTTCCTTATTGGTAGTTGCTAAGTTTTTTTTTTATTTTGTTGTTGTAATAAAAAAACAAAAAACTGCACTATATTGTATTAAAAATACTGAAGTATTTTATTATTTAAAATTCTTCTGTAATACATTCAAGTATCGAAGACTCGAAGGTTTCAAGAATTGGAAGCAACCAAAACAAGTTTGGGACCATGCGAGCCATAGTAACAAACGTGCGTGCGAATAGCACGCTGCCACGATTGTTGTAGCATGGGCTGCGCACAACAGCCCTATGGAAGCCAAGGGGTACGCATGACAACCCTTTATGGGGTTATGGGGTACGCACGCCCATGGGAGGCAACCGAGGAAGTCCAAACGATGAAGGTCACGTGAAGACTTGTTTGCCAAGAAATGAGTTTTTTGTATTCCAAGACATGTAATTTACTTACTTTTCTAGGATGAACAAAAATTGTAGATATTATATTTTTGTAAATATTGCAATGTTTGTCATTGTTTGATAACATGTCATATAGAATAGGAGTGTCACTCATATATCTTTTTTGGTATGAGCATGCATTAAATGATTTAGGTATCTAATTGACATCTAGATGACTTGGTAAATCATTATATGGAATTCGATCACATGCATTAAATAATTGAGTGGGATATGGTGTTTTAGAACACCTACGGCCTCCAAGTTTAGTTGAGCTTTATGTTTAATGTAATAACCCCCCAAGGGGTATTCATGAAGGGAATTTTACAAGATACTTCCTTATAAGGATAGACTAGACAATTAGCCAAACGATATATACTCCCAAAGAAGGGATATTCGTGAGGGAGTATATTGAAGGTCGATAACTTAGTAACACACTAAATGTGATTTTATTAATATCCTCCCAAGAGTTCTTGTTAATAAAATTACAAGGCTAAAATTGAAAACGCTGGTTGTTATGTTAACAACTAGGTGGGACCTAGTCCAACTAGTAAGTGGTGTGAACTCCTAAATAAGGCGTGACATTTATGGGTGTTGGATCACCGTTGAATTTTTACGATTGAATTATTTTATTTAATTCAAGATAAATATTCGAAAGCGCTTTATCATGATTGTTTACTTATATAATTTTTGTTATTAAAAAGAAATCATGACCCCATCCCTAATCAATATCCTAAAAGATAATACTTTAACTGATGACAATTATGTCACATGGAAAAGGAATATTGGGTTGTTGTTACAAGCTGAAAAGCATAAGTTCATTATGTATACTCCTAAACCACCTACTCCTACTAATGAATTTACTCAGGAGCAAAGAGATGAGTATCAGTAGTGGGAGTCTTCAGATGAGATGGCTAAATGTACATTACATTATGGCCACCATCTCCGATGTGTTGCAACAACAACTTGAAGGAATGGAGACTGCATCCGATATAATGATGTCTCTAGAGAAGATGTTTGCTATAAGGTCTATGACGACTAAGAGAGAGGCAGTGATTGCCTTCATGAATCTTAGGATGAAACCTGGACAGGCTGTGAAAGATCACATGATGAAAGTCATGGCACATCTCAACATTACTAAACTGAATGATGCTGAGATAGATGGTGAGACAAAAATTGACATGATTGTCAACTCACTATTAGATTCCTTTGATCAATTCAAGTTGGACTACACCTTGAACAATAAGGAATGCACATTGCATGGCCTAATGCAAGATGATCAAAGCACCGAGAAAATCCTTGTGTAAGGCAAGGGTTAAGAGATTCATTGCTACTATTAAGACCCCGTGGGAAGGTCAAGAAACAACAGAAGAAAAAGCAACTTGGGCCTAACTAGAAAGGGTTCCGGGAAAGGAAAAGACTGAATGAGAATGAATTCAACTTACGTTTAGGCAACGTTGGTGTCTACTAGTGTAGTGAGAGATATTAGAATTAGTTTAGATTCTTATAGGCATTTAGATTTAATAGACGTTTATTATGTACCTCAATTCAAGAGGAATTTAATTTCAGTTTCTTGTTTAAATAAATTTGGTTATTTGGTTACTTTTAATAAAGCTTTTATTATTAGTAAGAATGAAAAAATTATTTGCAAAGGTACATTGGAAAATGATTTATTCTATTTGCATAGAAGTATCTCTCACTTGTTAGACACGGAATCAACGAAACCTAATCATAAAAGAGTAAAATTATCAAAAGATGAAACCTACCTATGGCATTTGCGCCTAGGTCATATTAACCTTAATAGGATTAAACGATTGGTAAGTGACGGACATCTAAGTGACAGACCTCTAAGTGACAGACCTCTAAGTGACAGACCTCTAAGTGACTTAAAGGTTGATGATCTACCAACTTGTGAATCTTGTTTGGAAGGTAAAATGACCAAAAGGTCGTTTACGAATAAAGGCACAAGAGCCATCGAATGTTTAGGATTGATACACACTAATCCGTGTGGACCTATGAGCATTCAAGCTAAAGGTGGATATGAGTACTTCATCACTTTCACGGATGATCACTCAAGATTTGGCTATATGTATCTCATAAGACATAATTCGGATGTTTTTGACATGTTCAAAGCATTTAAAGTTGAAGTAAAAAATCAGCTTGAGAAACGTATAAAAATCTTGAGGTCTGATCATGGTGGAGAATATCTATCTGGTGAGTTTCAGCAATATCTTATTGATAATGAGATAATTTCTCAGTTTTCTGCACCAGGTGTACCTCAACAAAATGGGGTGGCAGAAAGGAAAAATAGAACTCTTTTGGACATGGTTAGGTCTATGTTGAGTTATTCAACGCTTTCTAATTCTTTTTGGGGATATGTTTTACAAACAGCTATGTACATTCTAAACGATGTACCATCTAAGCTGGTTCCTAAAACACCGCATGAGTTGTGGATCGGACGAAAGACTAGTTTACAACCCTTAAGGATATTTGGATGTCTTATGCAAGTGTTAAGAGGAAAGACAGAAAAGATGGAGTCTCGTTCAGAAATAAGCATATTTGTAGGGTATTCAAAAGGATCAAAAGGATATTATTTTTATAATCCTTCAGATCTTAAAGTATTTGTTTGAACAAATGCTAAATTTCTGGAAGAGGACTATATGAATAATTTTGTGCCTAAAAGTAGAATTATCCTCAATGAGCTTTCAGGAGATACAATTCCACAAGAGGTTTCACAACCAATCCCAATTGTAAGTTCCGTACCAACACAAGATCAATAATCTACCATACCTCATCGTAGTGGGAGGGTTAGTAGACAACCCGGCAGATTCATCGGTCTAGGAGAATCTGTAGAGAATCTCCCGGACGACGATGACCCCTATACGTACAAGGAAGCAATGGAAGATGTTGATTGTCGTCATTGGCAAAAGGCAATGCAATCCGAAATTGAATCTATGTTCGAAAACAAAGTCTGATCATTTGTAGACTTGCCTAAAGGGACAAAACCCATCAGGTGCAAGTGGCTATACAAGAGGAAAAGAGGAATGGATAGAAATGTGGAAACCTTTAAAGCTAGATTGGTAGCTAAAGGTTATACACAGAAGGAATGTATCAATTATGAAGAAATCTTCTCTCTTGTGGCTATTCTTAAATCCATTAGGATACTCGTATCCATTGCGGCATCTCTAGACCTAGAGATTTGGCAAATGGACGTCAAGACAACTTTTCTTAATGGAAGTCTTGACGAAGACATCTATATGATGCAACCAGAAGGATTCATTGAAAAAAGGCCAAGAGGAAAGGGTATGCAAGTTGCAAAGATCCATATATGGATTGAAACAAACATCCAGATCCTGGAACATAAGGTTCGATCAAGCATCGAAAAGTTTTAGATTTATTCAAAACCATACGAACCTTATGTATATAAAAGGATTAAAGACGGCAAGTTGGTTTTCGTAGTTCTTTACGTTGATGATATACTACTCATCAGAAACGATGTAGGTGTATTGACATCAGTAAAAGAATGGTTAGCAAAACAATTTGATATGAATGACTTAGGAGAAGCAAGTTATATTCTTGGTATCCAAGTCATAAGGGATAGAAAGAATAGAACGATTGCATTATCTCAAGCTTCATACATAGATAAAATATTGTCTAGGTTTTCCATGCAAGATTCTAAGAAATGTATGTTACCTTTCAGACATGGAATCAAACTTTCTATGGAACAAGTTCCTAAGAATGAGCATGAAGAGCAATTCATGAGTAGGGTTCTATCTGCATCAACAGTTGGAAGTCTCATGTATGCAATGCTCTATACTAGACTAGATATTTATTTTGCTGTGGGCATAGTTAGCAGGTTTCAATCGAAGCCCGGTCCTGATCACTAGATGGCAGTCAAGTATATTTTCAAGTATCTCAGGAGAACGAGTATTATATGCTTGTATACTCTGGAGGGGGATTTCATTCCCGTTGGGTATACAGATTCTGATTTTCAGTCAGATTCTGACTCTAGGATATTAACATCAGGATGGAGTTGTCATATGGAGGAGTATCAAGCAATCTTGTATTGATGATTCCACCATGGAAGTCGAGTATGTTACCGCATGCGAGGCTGCTAAAGAGACTGTCTAGCTCCGCCAATTCTTGATTGACTTGGAAGTGGTTCCTGATGCGAATAAGCAGATCACTATCTATTGTGACAATAGTGGAGCAATGACTAATTCGAGAGAACCAAGAAGTAATATGAGAGGGAAACACATTAAAAGAAAGTATCACCTTCTGAGGGAAATTGTGAATAGGGGTGATGTGACAATTACCAAGATCACGTCAGCAGATAATCTAGCGGATCCCTTTACAAAGTCTCTTCCACAAAAGAGTTTTGATGGGCATCTAGAGAACATGGGAATGAGAGATATGACACATTTGCTATAGAGCAAGTAGGAGATTGTTGGGATTATACTCGATAGCAAGAGTATAATAATGTATTTGACAATCATTTCATATTAATAAAGTGATTTCTAGTTTAAAAATCTTATAGCATTTATAGTTTAATTATTATAATTGTCAAAAATAAATAATCATAAGGTCAAAAGACTATGAGAAAAGAAGAATTGTTCATACATCTATATATGTATGAGGTAGACACAATTCTTCAGTTAGTCTTGAATAATATTCACAACTTAAGATAAAGGTTGGGCGCCTTTATCTTTTTAAAGTTGTAGATTCTTTTGCTAGCATTTGAGTGGGATCAAATGTGTTATGATGAGTCTAAAATCATCAAAGTGTGGTGTATTTGGACAAAATAATCTAGTGCAATGGGTGCATTGAATTAGATAAAGTAGTCAATGGATAAAAGTTTTCACTTGAAGACAATCGGAGAGTCTATCTCAATCATGAGATAAATGATGGACTTATGGTTGCAAGTGTTATCATTTGAGCTATCAATGAGTACGATTATATAGTATAGTCTATCCTCGATAGTTTTGTGGTATTCATTTGTTAATCGATAAACGACTTTATTTATAGATATGGACATCGTGGCTCCATTTATGAAATGAAAGTAGAATATCATCATATGGATGTTTTGAGGTATTAAATATTAAATCTTAACGTTAAGTTTTCAATAGTGTCTATTGAAACATTGCTTCTGGACAAGTCAAAATATACAAGGTCAAAATGTGGTCATATGAGGAAATATGATAACTTGGAGAGTTATAGGCGGCGGTCTATGAGCTCTTGACGATTACTGATATTCTTCACGAGGATACACTTTCTCCATTAAGATTGTCTAGGGTATAAATGAGGAATATTAACTTATTCTATATTTATTTAAGAGTTCAATTTTAGTTCTTTAGTGGAATGAACTAAAATTAATAAATCGGACCTAAGTGACTCATTTGTTGATTGTGATCGAGTTGTGTCTATTGGAGCTTAAATTTAGATATCCCGTCAAGATCCCCAATCCATATGAACTTGCATGAATCACTTGATATATTCTACCGGACCAATTTAGGGGTCCATCTAGAATTGTATTAAGGCATGTGGACTTGTTTTTTTTTTTGTAAGAATGAGTCTAATTCACATGTGAACTTTTATTAAGGTCCAATGGATTTAATAAAATAGAAAAATAATATAATGGCCCATATATGGTGTTGGGCGGCAAACTATATAGTTTAGCTTAATTATATTATTTTTATTTTATCATTTAATTAAATATAAATTAATTAATTATTTAATTAATAGTAAAAAAAAATTCTTGTAGGAGAAGGTCTCCTAATATTATACTATTTTTGGTAGTATAATTAATATTAAAGATTATATTTGATAAGTAGATAAATAAAAGGAATTATTTATCTAGTCAAATTAGGAAATCTTTAATATGGTTACAAATACATTATTTGAGTTGGATTGGGAGTCTTGGTGTAAGAAAGAATTCTTTTTGGAAAGAATTCTTTTTGGAAAGAATTCTTTTTGGAAAGGATTCTTGGTCACCAAATAAATTAACGTAAGGATATGATTCTTGTCCATCAAGTAAATCCCTCTTAGGAAATGATTAAGTCTCCTAAATTAAATATAAGTTGAATTCGACCAACCCTACATATTTTAGGGCTAGGAATTCGGCCATCATATATATATGGTGAGAATTTTTAGAAAAATTCGGCTACCATAGCATTTTGAGAGAGAAATTTTGTTTTTCCTCTATAACAAAATTCAATCAACTTATAGAAATAGTGTGAGATTCGACAAAGAAGAAAAGGAAGAAAGAACGTTTAGTTTTCGATAGTACACTAGTAGCCGTTACATTAAAAGGTTTTGTGTACAACATCGAATCAATGTTCACACGAGTTCCAATCAAATTGATTGATAATTCACAAGTGACCTAACGTTCTTTGTTTCCTTCTTGGAGGATAATTGCTACTAACAAAGAAAAAGATTTTGTTTGTTTCCATCCTCAGATATACAATTAAAGAAAATGAGCCCACACTTCTAAGTGATTCACGTTCGTGATTGGATTGGAAGATCTTACGGATTCAATTTGGCGCTAGTTCAATTGTCACGAGAAAAAGGTACGGTAGTTTTTATATACATCAATTAATCTAGGTTTAAGGTTCTTGTTATTAAAAATGGGAAAAAAATTATTTATACCGAAACCCTAATTTTTTGATTTTCACGCTTCCGTTGTGCAATCTTCCCTACAGTGGAGGGACGTCTGGACTCGTTATATCTCTCCCTCCCGATCGGTTCTGACTTGACAACTTTTGCTTGATAGGTTCTTCACCGACGATCGTTTGTGCAGGTCCGGTTTTCATTTAGCTTTCTGATGTAGTTTTTGTGGAGCTAGTTCGAAATCTGTGGATCATCTTTTTCTAAAGTTCCCTTTTGCAGCAGCTCTTTGGGAGGCTGTTTCTCCGCATTTCATAAACGTGTCTCCGCTGACACTTGGACTTCATTTTTCAAGCAGACCATGTCTGTTTCTTTCAGTGCTCATATTAGGATTTTATGGAGAGCTGGTATTCATGCGGTGGGTTGGAGTGTGTGGTATTCCCGTAACCAGTGGATTTTTTAAGGTAAATCTGTTGATTTTAGGGCTGCTTTATCTCTAGTGTGGCGCTCTATTTATGATACGAACCGTTTGGGGATCGGCTATATGCGTAACTGTGTTGATGATCTGTTAATTCTTCACCGGTTTGGTCTTTGTGGTCGCCCTGGTAAGGCTCCAATTATTGTGAGTGTTGTTTGGTCGTCTCCGGCTCCAGGATGGATCAAGGTTAACACAAATGGTGCTGCCTTGGGTTCGCCAGGTGTGGGAGGTTATGGTGGTGTTTTTCGGACTTGCAGATCATTTGTTAAGGCTTATTTCGCGATCCCCTTGGTCAAGTTTTTGCTTTTGAGGCTGAGCTCTTTGCAGCTTCGTTAGCCATCAATTATGCTTGGAATTTGGGTTGACATAGGATCTGGCTCGAGAGTGATTCTTCTTATGTTGTACAGCTTCTTTCGGTTAAGTCAAATCAGGTTACCCGGCGTGTTCGCCAAGCTTGGCTGTGTTGCCTTCATCAGATCTCGCATATGGAGTTCTAGATTTCTCACATATTTAGGGAAGATAATCAAGTGGTGGATGCTCTCTCTAAGCCCGCTTTGGGTCTATCTTCTGATTCCTGATGGTTTTCCACTCCTTCATTTTGATCTTCATTAGTTGGTATGATTGTATGAGTAGAAAGCCGTTTAGATTTTTCTAACTTTATTTTTCTTGTGTGGCTTGTGTGCCTTTGGTTTTTTTTTTGGGCTTCGTCCTCTGGTTTGCGATGTATTGTTATTACTTTTATTATTCTTTTTTTTTATATAAATTTTCGGATACTTCTAAGGGGTTTTTCAGCATATGATCGATAGTGATGCTTTTTCCTCTTAGGTCAGTTCAATTTCATCATATATAGATATATTATATATCATGTGCATACAATTTTATGTCCCGATTCGAAACTGAGATATTGATAGTTTGAATGAATATTATAAAATTTTCCCCAAACCATATTGTACGACAATTTCATTGATAAGTTTGATGATAATATCTATACCATTGCATAATGTTTTCTGTTCCATAAAGCATGGTATTAGATAAGATAGAATGGAATATTAATTATTTTCATTGAAATGTGGAGATAGCTAGTGTGACATATTAGCTTACACGAATTCAATTAGCCTAATTAAAGATTGATTTTATATATATGTAGAATCGTCTGTAACACCATATATATGACAATGTCAAAGAAAAGGAAAAAAAGTTTATTAAGCTATGATTAGTCAAATTATCATCGTGTGTACGTGTATTTCCACATCTCTTGAATTGCCACGTTGCATTTGTGTTCACTATACTCTTTACACAATTAATAGGTTAATTGTTATGTAAATAATTGACTAAATGACAAAATAATAAATTTATTTATAATGTTATGATTGAAATTAAATGAATGAGATTTCACATACAGAGGAAATAAATAGTATACTTACGTCCCCTATTGGATTAAGAGCCAATTCCAACAATTTTAAATATTATTATTAGCACGACTTTTTCCTAAATTAGCTTTAAATAAAACCTTAAAATCAAGTTATTGTTGAAAGATCAAAACTTGTTTGCATTGTATAGTATATGCTTCTCTGTGTATAAATACAGGATTAATCGTAGCTCAAATTATTATCTATGGTTTTTTTAATGTACACTTTTGAAGAATACTCTCAAAATTTGTATTCATCACAAAATTTCCAACATACATAACCTCCAAAGACAAAGAAAAGGACAATTACGAAATATACTACCACAGTCTAAAGATCCTGGAGAGTTATTAGAACAACCGTCAGTATTTACATTTATCCAACCCAGACGAGGGGATCACCAGAAAACCTCTAAAATCTTAGGAGCTTTACAAGGGCGAGGAACCACTTGAAGATGCCTAAGAAGAGATAATTCAGATTGTGAATTATACATTCCACCGATAATCAAATGATTAGAATCTCGAATAGTAAAATGAACATAAGCAATAGAAGAGACCATTGAGATCATGTGCTCCTAAAAAATTATTTGATTAGTTTCATCAGCTATTGATCGGTGATTAATCCCATGGTTTGGATTGATGCTTTGGTGGGGCATCATGATCAGAGTATGGATTGTAGGATCCATTGATGAAGATAGATAATTTAGAGGATCATTACACATCTTTCTCCAAAACAAATAGACAGAATTGAAAATTAATAAATAAAAGAAAAGAGAGGAGGAGCTTTTTCTTTCCAATAGAGCACTTTCACCAGCTTCCTAGAAGGATCCTATATTCCTAATTTCCTATCCGTGGAATTAATACGTATGCAAAAAGTAGAAAAGGAAAGCTTATCAAAACAAATATAAAAAATACAAAAAATGAGAGGAGGAAATTAATCAATTAATTATAATATAAAAAGCTAATGCGTGGAACTTTTATGACCAAGATGAAGGAAAATCCTTTATATATATAGAGGAAGATATTGTTTGAATCTTTAAAATATTAATTATATTTGAATTTTCTTCCTCATTGTGTCTTCCTTTTAGCATACAAAATTAGAGAACATATATCAATATATAATCATCTTGTCTAAGAATACTAACATTACCCAAAATTTTAATTAATTATATCAAGTACTATAATTGAGATTATGATTGGTATAGTTGATAAAAAAAAATACACATTTAGCGAATTTAATGATTAACAACGAACTTCAAACTAAAACATCTTTGATTCAAACATTATATGATGAAAGAAAACTTAGAAATAACACTCGAATTTATTTATTATTTATTTTATATATAAAAAAAAAGAGGGGAGGGGCATGAGAGGGATTGCACGTGCATGTATGAGATTTACCCTAAGGAGATGGAGTGGGTCGTGAGGGATTCCCTAAAAAAGATAATAACTACAATATATACAAGAGGAGAGGCGCCTGAGAGGGATTGCGTGAGGGTTGCCCTTAAAAAGATGATAACTACAATATATACAAGGGGAGGGACATGAGAGGGATTGCACGTGCATGTGTGAGATTTACCCTCAGGAGATGGAGTGGGTCGCGAGGGTTGTCCTAAAAAGTCATTGTGTATTTATATAAATTCGTTAATACGTTGGATATGGATAATTAGATTTACATAATTTGACTTAAAGTGTATATATTTATCAAAGTTTCTTCATAATCAATGGTAATGACATATGACCTAATTTTTTTTAAAAAAAAATTTGTCTTAAATGATGTGGAACGTAAGGTGTCTGCATCACAACATTCAATACATAATCTTATGATTTATAAAATGTTAGCACCTCACGTGACACATCATTTGAGACAGAATTTAGAAAAAAAAATTGAGACGTCTAACATTACTCTTATATACATATATATATATATATATATATATATATATAGTGGTTTTCTAATCAATGCATATTAATAAAAGTTATATTAGTGCATTGTATGTGGATCATTGATTATGGAGAAGTTTTGACAAGTGTATACACTTTCAATCAAAATATGTAAATCTAATGTTCCATATCCAACACACTGACGAATTTATATCAAAATTTGAGACGCCTAACATTGCTCTTCTATATATATATATATATATATTGGTTTTCCAGTCAATGCATATTAATATAAGTTATATTAGTACATTGGATGTGGATCATTAATTATAGAGAAATTTTGACAAATACATACACTTTGAGTCAAAGTATGTAAATCTAATAGTCCACTTTTAATGCATTGACGAATTTATATCGATACGTACTGATTTAAAAATATAAATATATATATATAGAGAGAGTGAGATTGATGGGAGAATCAGATTATCTATTTCACTCCTTAAAATCAGGGATAATTCATGACAGTAGCACCAATGGCGTTTTAGAGTGACAACACCAATGATGATCTATCACTCATGTGTAGACATACACACCAGCTGATTTTGTCAACGGATCATATATATATACACGTATGTACGTGGCATTGACAATTATATATCTATATATATTAGCTTTCAAGTAAATTAAGATTTCTTACTTTAATTTCGTTAAAGATCTTAATGAAGTTATATCAATTTTTATGAATCTTGACTTAAACTTTTGTATGAATGATAAGTTTGATGTGAATGATAAGTTTTAATGAAATTTATCTATTAATAAAATTTGAGAATTTTTCAGATAAAATCATATTAATTTTTATGAATTTTGATTTGAATTTTTGTATGAATAATAAGTTTAATATAATTTACTTATTAATACAATTTGAGAATATCTCGAGCACTAGAATTATTTATCCCTATTTTATTAAACATAAAGGCAACGGAAAAATATAGGAAAATTCAAAAAAATAATTTCAGTACTTGAAAAATTCTTAAATTTTATTTATAGGTAGAATTCAATAAACTTATAATCCACAAAAAAAAATTCATATCAATTTTTTTTTAAACAGTGAATTTATTGAAAATTCTGAAAGTGGAATGAAAGAAAATACAACAAAAAGCCTCGAAACATCCAAACGTTGAGGCAAGAAAAGACACCGAAAACAATTACACAGCAACAACAAAACAGAAATAAACACAAACCTGAACAATACCCAAACAACCAAGAAATAGAAATAGAGCGCTACAAACTAAAATAAAAAATCTCCCCACTCCAATCTTTCACCACTTCTATTGGAACCCAGTTTAGCTAACTTATCAACAAAGTCATTGAAACCATACGCATGAACTTTAGCGAGACCTTGTTGAACGCCTGTAGAAAGCCCCTAATATCATAGATCATGTACACTAGATTAAGATTACCGAATGCTTCATCTTTTATCCAATCAATAGCCACTTTAGAGTCACTGATAATAGTGACTCTACGATAAGCTAAGGACCCATGCGATGACAGCAAACCGCATGCTCTGTGAATTGTAAAAATTTCAGCCGAATTGGAATCAAGATAGCTAACAAACGATGTAAATAAACACAAAACTTTGCCACAATGATCCCTAAGAACACCTCTGATCCCAGCCGCGCTTGGACTTCCCCTAGCGGAGCCATCAACATTGAATAACAACTCGTTGTTAATGAGAGTGATCCACTCACAAGAAATAGTTTTCTTAGATTTTCTCAAGTCCACACACCCGTCTTGAATATTAAGCTAGATGGAGTTAAAATCCATATTGGATCCCACCTATAGATTCTTGAACCACAAGGCAACTCTAAATCTAACCTTGTCCAATGACCAAATAAAATCAGCCTCATTGCCTCTAAAAACAACCCTATTTCTAGTCTCCCAAATCGACCAAACCATAGCAAAAAAAGGATATTCCAAACTCTTTTCTTGTTCGCAGCACGACACAAAAACATCCACCTTTCCAACCATTCCTTCAACAATTTATTAAAGTAAGATGACACCTCCTACCAGCTCATACATCTCGACCATAACTTCCAAGACCAAGGACATAAGAGAAATAGATGGTCAATTGACTCCATCTTTGCCTCACACAAGGGGCATTCCAAACTCTGACCATGGAGACAACCGAATCGAGAGAGAACTTCTCTCACAAGAACTCTCCCTTTAAGAAGCTGCCACGCGGAGAGCTCAATCTTAAGCGGACAAAGTCCTTGCCAAAGAAACCAGGAACTTGATTCACCATTGACCAATTCATCTCCAAGATGCTCCTAAAAGATTTTACGGAAAAGAGACCATTAGGGCTAAAAGACCATGCCAACGCGTTCGGGATATGTCTCTACATCTGAATGCATTCTGAGGACATTTGAAAGCAGGTCCATTGATCCATTTCCCAATTACACAGTTGCCTTCTGACTTTCACATCCCATATCCAAGTTACCTTCTGACTTTCGAATCAAACTAAAATTCATAAAAATCGATGTGATTTAATCAAGGTCCTTACTGAAATTAAAGAAGAGATCCCTCACTTGAAAGTTAGTAATTTAGTATATATATCCTACATGTGACTTCTAGCAAATACACATCAAAAGCCCATTTCTTTGGTGGCTGGAAACTTATAATGTTCTCATCAACCACGAATGTTATCTCCATTGTGTAGCACGTGAGATGTCAACATCTTGTAAATCATGAGATTACGTGGTGAGTGATATGATATTGACACCTCACGTGCTACACACATTTGAAAAAAAAAATTGGAAAGCCTAGCATTACTCTTTGTGTATATTTTATTCTAATCTTTATCTATAAAATCACACTAAGTATGGAGAGACCTCTGCTAGTGTTGATAGCCGATTTCTTTCGATTATGAAAATAGATTGACATTTATAGTGTGCTTATAGTATTTGATCTCAATAGGCCTACCAAAAAATGTGTTTTAGTACGTTATGGATTGATAGTGGGACCATGTGAAAGTGGCTCGACTACCTTGTGGTGTTCTTGGTTGAAAGTGGTTCGACACTTTGACTTGACCTGGTTTGAGTCGTACATTGACAAATGGTCAGCATTGTCAGTTGATCTTAATTAGTTAGTTAGTTTAATATTAAAATTTCTCATCATCTTTGAACTATTATTGAATATGTAGATAAAAATACTTTTATTTCATAAACACATTTTGTGGAATAACAAAGTAACAAACAATGTTTTTATTTGGCAAAATTCAACGGTATAATGTTCAATTCATATAATTAAAGCTTAAATAGAGACACTTTAGACTTTTTAACATCAAAACTCAATCAATTGAACCATTTAATGTTAGTCCATATGGGATGCTTCTAAAATAGAATCATTTTTATCAAGATATCCAATAATAGTTCAAAGTTGAGGGGAGGTCTTTAATATTAACCCTTAGTTACTCATCAATAATTCAATATAATCTTACCTACTTTCTTTTACAAACTCTAAAATGAGCATGTAAGGCATGATCTTGACATGTTCCAACTGATATTGACTCATTTGGTTCTATGTCAAATATATATATAGTCCCGTTTTGGTCAGTGCACATTGATATAACTAACATCAGTACATTGCATGTAGATAACTGATTATGGAGAAGCATGCATACTAAGTCAAACCATATAAATCTAATGGTCTACATACAATATACTGATGTAAGTTATATCAGTGTGCACTAACTTAATATATATATAAACGAGTATGGATAATACTTTGTAGGGTTAATAACACTAATGCCCATGAACTTACAGCGCGGTAGCAAAGTGTCCCCTAAACTTTTTTTTTTAGCATTAAACCCGCTAAACTTCCATAAATTTATAAAAACTTACGGATTACTACTTCCGTCCAATTTTTTGTCTTATGGTTTTCAAGTGCGACCAAGCTTAGTGGTAAAGTTGGAATTAAATAATAAATATTTATAGAAATTAAAAAAATTAACAAAAAATGCATCAGACATTTCACTTTTCTCTTCTTCTTCATCTTCAAACTTCTTCATCTCAGGTATAAACTTCTTCTTCATCTTCAATCAAATATGATCTTCGATCAAAGTCCACACCAAAAAAGATAAAACAAAATCAAAAATCTTCACCAACTAGATGCAAACTTCTTCTTCATCTTCAATCAAAATCCACCAGTCTCTCATCAATAGAGATGGATCTCCAGATCGAGATCCATTTAGATATCATGGAAACCCGATGATGGGTCCCTTTCGTCTAGGTCTCTTTCGTTGGCGATGGAGACCTAACACCAGGCCTCTATCTTCTTTCCGACGTTTGGTCTCCATCTGGATTACACCTCCCGAACTTGCATCTTCTTTAGCTAATAAGAGACCAGTTCCTCTTCCATCTGATGGAGCATCGAGCTCCATCTTTTTGAATTTTTTATTCTTTTTGGTTTGGAAAAGCAATAAATAAATCTCACTTTCTCCCTCTCAACATTCTCTCTGATCTCTCTCACTTTTTTACTGATTTTTGGATTTATATTTTGGTTGTAGTTCTAGGTTCCATTTGGTGGTTTTCCTGTGTTTAGATGATTCGATCTGGTGATGATCTGGGTTTCTATGGTTCTGGATTCAATTTGGTTGTGGTTTTCGATTTGGATTGGAGATGGATGGTGGTGTGGTTATGGGTTGATCATGAAGATGGTGATGGTGATGGTGATGGTCGATATGTTGTAATGGTGCTGGGTTTGAGTGGCAGGTTAGGGATGTGGGTTTGAAGATTTTTGAAATTCTAGAAACTTATGGAGTCATGGAAATGGGGATTTGAGTGGTTGGATTTTGGTCTGGACGATGATGGGGGTTTTGGGTTTCATTGGGTTATTATTTTTGCAATTTGATTGCTCGGTTTGAAGACTTCTACAATTCTAGAAAACTGATGGATTCATGGAGATGGGGATTTAGGTGGTTGGATTTGGGTGGACGGTGGTGGGGGTTTCTAGGTTTCTATGTTTCATTGGGTTATGAGATGAATTTTGTTCTTTCAAGTTTTAATTTTTTTTTTATTAGTTGGAGATCCAATATGGGTCTCCACCTAATCAAAAAAAACAAAAAGATTCTGTAATTTTTTCCTTAATCCGTTTTAAGAGAACAAAAAGACATATTTGCCTTTGGTACGACCTCACGTGAATACAACGTGATAAAAAATTGAACGGAAGTTAGTAATTCGTCAGTTTTTATAAATTTATGAAAGTTCAGGGGTTTAGTACCAAGAAAAAAAAGATTAGGGGGCCTTTTGCTACCGTTTATAAGTTAAAGGAGTATGGGTGCTATTAACCCTAATTTGTATCATCATATACATCATGTTATTGTATGCCAATTTGAATCCAAATCATTTAATTTATCGTATATATTATAAATTTATAACACTAACTTATTCGATTTGTGTCCATAACGTCTTCATAAATCGTTTAAAAAGTTAGTACTCTAGCTTGAAATTATTCGATCACAAAATTGATTAAACATTTAAACTAATAATCATAGTGCGTGTGTAAGTCAGATTATACAAACAAAGCAATTCCACCCTTGGCAAACTTGTCGGGTCCAAAATTAATTTGTTGGTTACTACATTAAACCTCTTTACATATCTTGTGTAGGGATCAAATTATCTGAAGCTCAAATAGGGTATTGAATTCATAAACACAATAAACCCTATATCTGATATCTAACCATAAGGAATAGGACCGAAACCCTAAACCCTCGAATTTATTGATATATATGTCAACTTCTTTGGGGACTTAGATATGAAAAAATTGTACATTTTTTTAACCAATCAAAAGGGATGGATAAGAATGTCCCAATTTGCTTGGGAACATCTCCTGTTGGGTACTCTACATCCTCCATCAATAAGTATTTTGTAGTATTCAACAATTTGTCACCTACTTTTTATCAAAGACTATACTTTCAGGGAAAATAAAAACATTTTTTTATCTAAAAGTATTTATATTATTTTCAAAAAAGAACAACGCTAAACGTTTTTTTTTTTAATATCAAAAAGCACTGTAAAGTACTTCAATACTTCAATACTTCAATACTTCAATATGCTCTAGAAATTAAATAAACAAACGTTTTTAATTATTTTAAAAAAGCATTTTTAATAACTCCCCAAAGGTATTCTCATATACATTCTTCATTAATTTCCTATCTTTAATTATTTACAACGTTATGATAAAAAAAAAATGAAAGTGTGTCATGAGAATTTTTTTTAGTTTAAATTATTTAGCCGATCTTGAAAATAAAGGTTCGAGTCTTTAATTGATAAGTTGGATATGATTTTCACCACTCTCTCTGCCCATACTTTTGGTGAATTAAGAATAGCTATCAATCAACTTTCATACTATTAATCATTGTCAGTGTTCTGCTGGGGAATTTTCAGGTATCTTTTTACAGCGTGAAAAAAACTAAGAGAACGAGCATTCAATTTCAATCCATCCATCTTTTATTAGGTTTGGTGTATTTAACAAGCACTCTCTCTTGGCTTCCCAATAAAGCTTTCACTATTAATATATGCTCCCTTTCCACTAAAGTGTTAATGGGGCACTTGCATTGCAAACCCTACAGCATGTCCCTCTCCCAAAATCTGAACTAAAATCTATCCAAACCCACACACTCTTTGACATGGTTTGACTCCTTGCCACTATAAGAGTTCCCGATCTAAAAAGATATTGATTTAGAAGTTGTAGGGGACGGACTAAGGAGAATAAAGATTATTCTCGTTACTAAAAGAAAATCATTCACCAATTTCAATTTTAAAGTACTTTGATCAAATTTAATGAGTCCAACGTAAATTAATTTATTGATGAAGAAGAAAACAAAATTGAAGAGAAGGATAGAATTGTCCTTTGATGAGAGCTAAGGTGGTGGTAATAAAAAATGAAACAAGTGCAGTCCTCCACTGTGTTGATGATCATTTCATGGCTCTCTTTTGCTTTAAGTCATGAAGTGAAGGTAGGTGCCTTTTTTTTTATCTCCTCTTTTCCCATACTCTTTCTCTAAAAAAATCTAGCTACTAGCTTTGTGAGATCCAATCAAAACCTTCCTTTTTTCCAAATGAAGCGAACATTACCAGACACATACCTTTACTTCCATCAACTAGACCTCAGTCTCTCCTCATATTTTAACTTCTTTACATAACATGTTTACAGTACTTGTAATTAATAAAATTGAATCATACCCACTATCATATTTATTGCATTCTCTATAAAAATCATCAAGCAATCAATCTGGACTCAGTTTTGGAATGTTTTTTTTCAAAACTGACTGTAAATTTCTTGGATTGTTTTGGCAGCCAGCCACTTGGATTTAGGCATACATTTTTCTATGTTTTTTTTATTGTAACATGCTTTGCAATGGTCACTATCGTACGTCCTCTCTCTTAAAATCAAGTTACATTGTGTGGTAGTTTGGAGTGCCCTTATTGCCACCACGGGACTTGTTTGCACTTTTGTTTTTTGTTTTTCGTTTTAAGAAATTTGACACCAAACAGATTTTAACTGGATATCAATTCCCATAACCAAGAGATATTTATTTCCATAAATATTGGAAGAATATTATACCACAAACATGGTAAGACTTGAATTACAAATGTGGAAGAGATGTGTATACTATTTAAGTTAATGATATATATATGTGCACAGATTTTTTTAATTAATATTTATATTAAAATATATACTAAAATAAATTTATTATAAGGGACACAGTTTAAATATTATTTACATCCACTTTTATCTTCTGTTTTTTCTTCTTCATCGGATTTGACAACGGCTAGTAGGAAGAGAAAAATTAAATGTACAGTCAGTACATAGAAACAAAAATAATTTCAACATCAATCAAATATTACTAATTTAAATTGCGAGAGAGACAAGAAATTCATCAAAGAAACTCCAAAGAAACCTCAATCATTATAAAAGAATTTTACTATAACCATGTCAAAAAAATTGGTGAATATATTGCAGTTCATGAAAAATGATACTCTTCACATCTTCTTGTTGATGGTACTGTTTGAAGATTTCTAGAGCTTTGCCTTGAGAACTGAGAAGGCGGCGGTGAAAGAGAGAATAAAAGTAGATTTAGACAAAGTAAAATGATGGACGCTAAAATTACACAACTGAAATTAAAATTTAAAAAAGATATATGGTCGGTTTGATATTGTAACCTTTAAAATAATTACCGTTAACTTGATAATTGTGTGGTTAATGTTACTAACTTTTATGGACTGAAAACTAGTATTCATACGTTTGATAAATTTTACTGTAATTAATTCTTTTATTTTACATAACGATTAAAACATAATCTCTATTTGCTTTTTAAAATTGCTATGGAATGAACTCATATTCTTAAATGACCTTTTTTGGAAATTTAACAAAATATATATTTTTACCAAAATTATTAAATAATCGGATTTTAACTTCTCAAAAGCAATACTAAAAGAGGTTTTAAGCCCCATTTGATATTGTTTTTAAGAAGTTAAAATCTGATTATTTAATAATTTTGATATAAAAAAAAAATATTTTGTATAATTTTCAAAAGTGATTATTTGAGAATTTGGGTTGACTTGACAGCAATTTTAAAAAGTAGTTGGAGATTACTTTTACAAAGTGATTATGATAGAATCTATTATTTGATTTAATGAATCTTTTCTAAGACTAAATTATCCCTATTGACTTAACATATATATAAAGTGGAAATTGTGAGAAATGTCACTTTTTTTTATGAGTTGCGATGATGTCATCATATTAATAATTTATATTTCAAAGGCACCTATTATGGTGAACTACCAAAATTGCTCTTAAAAGTTGTATTTGTGCTTTCATCTTCGGTTTTAGAAAGAGAAGTTTATTTCTCTCTCCAAAAAAGTAGTGTGGAAATCGATCTAAAGAGCTTGTCAGAAATATTTTTCAAATCTGCAGGTAACTGATTTTTGTGATCTCCCTAATGTTTTGTCATGCTTTTCCAAGTAATTTAAGATGTATACAACAAATGTATGAACATTTAGTCTCCAGAATGTGCACTAGGTTTATTTTCTTACTTTCCGAGAAAATAAGAAGAGCTTGTAGGTTTCTTATAAAAGATCGGTGTTTTTAAAAAAAGCTCGGTCCTAGGTTTTATAAGAGTGGTCTGAGCTTTTATAACAGCTGCGATCTTTTATAAAAGATGCGAGCTTTTAAAAGCTCGATCCGAGTTGTTATAAAATCTCAGAGTTGTTATATAAAAGCTCGCGGCTCTTACAAAAGCTCGGACCGAGCTTTTATATAACAGATGCAAGATTTTGTAAAAGCTTGGAGCTTATTTATAAACGCTCGGATCGAGCTTTTGATGAGAATTAAGAAGCATCACCAAAGGAACCCTTGCATATTCCAATTGGGCCAATTAAAAGGAGGCAAGGAGATCAAAAAAGCATTAAATGATGGGCTGATTCCGAGTTGCTAAAGTCCAAATTTGGCTCACATGAAGACCAAATCCGAGTTGAACTTTGTGGACCTCTACAGAGAGCATCTGAAGTCAAATCGTCTATTATAATATGTTTACGGAAAGCCTAAGACAAGCTCTACAGATTCTATGAAGACCCCGTCCTCCGAAACAACTCATAACAAGCCCAAATTCTGACATCTATCTTATTGCGCGAAGACTTGAGCTGAGCAGTCTGAATTTCAGCATATTTCCTATTTTTTTTGGCGACATATAGTTGGAGGAGAATCCAATTTCAGCAGATTTCCTACTTTATCATATTCGCTATTTTATTTATTTTCCCCAAATAAAGAGTTGATTTGTTTCCCGAATTCAACTTTCCAAATAAGGAACAAATCAACTAGTTGCTAGTTTTTAGTCTTTAGTTTTTAGTTGTTTCCTAAATTTGTCTGCATTTATTTTGCTGATTGTAAGGCATTAATTGCCTAATATTTATTTCCTTTTAGGTCTTAGATATTTTTAATATAAAAGGGACCAATTGATGTAATTTGAGACAATACTTGAATTGAAATAAAAGTGAGATAATTTTCTCTTTGGTTCTTCATAGAACTTGTGAACTTATCAAGGTTCTACCTTGTGGCGTTCAAACCTTGACTTATCACTCACCTTCTTTCTTTTTCTTGAGTGTGGCATCTACAACCTTCTTGATACCGTTGGTTCTTATCTCCTTATAGATAACGGGTCACGGTCCTTTTTATTTTCTTTGTTTAAAAACTTTAATTAGAAACGATCATTGCTACCATATATTGGTTCTGGGTCTTACTGTTCTTGGTGAGGTTCATATCAGCTTTTATATAAAAGTTCCGAGCTTTTATAAAAGCTCGGAGCTTATATAAAAACGCTCAGACCGAGCTTTTATATAACGGCTCCGAGCTTTTATAAAAGCTTGGATCTAGCTTTTAAAAGCTCACAACTGTTATATAAAAGCTCGGTCCGAGCTCTTTACTATGCTTATCCGAGATGTTATTGTATTGGATCGAGATTTTATTTTGTTTTTCTGAGATTTTAGTGTATTGGCTCGAGCTTGTACTTTGATTATTCGAGTCTTTTTTGTTCCGAAGGAATTTTTTTATTCCAATATTTGTTATTATTTATGAGCTTTTTTATAACATTCATTTGGTTTTTTAATTTTTATTTGAAACTGAATTTAGATATTGTTAATGTTAATAATGGTTTGTGATGTTGATTTTAACAGGAGAAGAAATCGGGTGAGAATAGTCATCTCTTACAACGGTCGATGGGAGCAGTTACCAGATGGAAGTCAGAGGTTTTTATGTGATGATAATCAATGAATGTATGTGTCAAAGAGTATGACTTACCAAGAGTTGGTGTCTATCATGGAAATCGTTGTGAAGTATGATATCGACAAATACTGTGCTGATCTACTGTGTATATCAATGGTTCATGGGACTACATGGCACACGTTTATAATAAACAACGATGATGTTCAGTTTATGTTGGGGGAAGATAGGGTGATTCCTCAAGTATGTGTCAGTCTAATTGAGAGGGTAGCATGAGGTTGTTGGAACCCTGTTCACGGGTCACGCAACGGAAGTAGGTTTTTAAAAATTTTATACAGATCATAATCTGCATCTGGGACCAGTGAACTTGGGACCGTAATTATTTTCGGAACTAATACATACAATATGTAAACACAGGAAATTGTAATCAATATAATCAGAAGAAGAAAATCTTACCAACGTTTGAAGACTCCTTCACTTTACGATATGCTCCTGTCTGAACCAATCTTACCAACGTTTGGAGGCACCCTCACTTTACGATGTTCTCTTGTCTGAACCACTCGATCTTCCTTATAATCTCTTGGGACTGGTAACTGCGTGTGGGTGCGTCAGGGTCTTAGGAACTTGAATGGAGGATGTAGAGAGAAACCTTGAAGAAACTCTTTCTTCAATATCAGAACACAACACTTGCACACAAAATCACGCACACACTACTTGTCTTTTTGAACTTTGCAAGTATTGTTTTTGTTTTTCACGTTTAATTGCATCACATGCAATTAAAAAAAACATTTTTTTCCTTCAACTGATGCGTGTGACTTTTCAAAGTCAAAAAAAAAAAAAAACCCTTTTACAAAATATATATATATCTTCCACACGCCTCCACTTGCTTTTTTTGTAGAGGAAAACTCTTTATATATATATATATATATCCTTGTTTGTGTCATGTACAAATACTTATATATGTGCACACACCAATTTGCATCCAATTCAATCTCTTGTGTTATAATTGATATATATCTTTTAATTATCCTTTTCAAATATATCTAATATATTAAAAGTGATAAGAAGTATTTTAAATTTAAAATTAAATTCAAATACTTTTAGTAAAATAAAATAATCATATTATTTTATCTTCACCTAAATCCATATATCAACTAACACCCTCCGATTAATAGTTAATTAATAATTAATAATTATCAATATAATTAAATAATCTAATTATTTAATTAATTTAACTATTAACATTCATTAATTAAATGATCTCATTATTCAATTAATTTTCGAATATATACGTGTCACTTTTTGTTACACAATTAATTGGACAATACAATTAATCAACCGTGACCCTTATTACATAAATCGATCGGGCTAGCAAGGGGACCTAATGGACCCACGGCATTTTGAGCTCCAATAATCTTCAGAATCATTAATTAAACTCTTTAATTAATATTCTTTGATTATTAACTCCGGTATTATTCCACTAAAAACCCAAAGCTGCACTCTCTCAACTGCAAACGCTTTTACACAGACCGATACAACTCGGTGTCCATCGATATAGCTGTTACATATGGTGTGATCCTCCACAATAGTTCATAATTAGAGCTGGGTCATAATGTCCATTATACCCCTCTAATTATATATATCCTTTAAGTACCGTTGATTCTCTAACGGACAATAAATCCTATTTTCTTACGGAATTTGGAGAGCGCTCATATTGTCCAAGCCCTGAATCAACCCTTAAGGGAACTACTATCTACTTCTCATAAGAATGAGTGGATTCCACTATTGTGTACAAACCTTCCCAACCACAATCCAAACCGTAATCCCAACATACGGAGCATATTGATCGGGAACAGCATCCGACCTCACCTATGGTATATCAAAGACCACGATCTAACCTAAAGGAGTCGATAAGACACTCAGGATTAAGATCACCCACATATAGTCATCATTAGTTGATATATATGAATCTCATCGGTAAACGGATCTTGGTGAGAGATTCATATTGATCATCGCCCAGTCCTATATGATCACATCATACAAGGTGCCTCCATTCTCATATCTCATATGAATGATTCAGGATAGAATCATCGTATATTACGGAATGGACCGCAACTATAGATTAACCACAAATAAAGTACCCAATTTTATTTGTTATCTATAGACTCTTTAGATTGCATGCCTCTTAATGTATCCATCTGTATATGACACTCATATACACAGTTCGAGATTACATCCGACAATCTTTGATGTTAAATATATGCACAATTTATAAAATAAATAACACAACAATAATGAATTGAATTTTTCCTTTTATTTATTTCATAAATCCATTTACAAATTACATCTTTAGAGCATAAACCCTAACAATCTCTCACTTGCACTAAAGCATGTGAGGCATGTCTTGTAACCCTAGACCATCTAGGTGACCCAAAAACACTTTAGCAGGTAAGGTCTTCGTAAATGGATCGGTATGATTGTCTTGCGAGGCTATCTTGGTGGGGTTCACATCTTCTCTCTGCACTATCTCTCTAATGAGATGATACTTTCTCTCTATATGCTTCCCTCTCTTGTGGCTTATTGGTTCAATGGAATTAGCTACAACACCACTGTTATCACAATAAAGTGTGATAGACCTATCTAGATCTGGAACAACTTCCAGATCACTCAAGAACTTATGGAGCCAAACAACCTCTTTAGCAGCTTTATAAGCGACTATATATTCGGCTTCCATGGTGGAGTCAGCAATGCAAGATTGCTTGATACTTCTCCACACAATGGCTCCACCACCTACGATGAATACTGATCCAGACGTGGATTTTCTAGAATCCCTGTCTGACTGAAAATCAGAATCCGTGTATCCTAACGGGATTAAATCCTATCCGGAATACACTAGCATATAGTCTCTCGTTCTCTGAAGATACTTGAGAATTGTCTTGACAGTAACTCAATGATCTAATCCTAGGTTGGACTGATATCTGTTGACTACTCCCACTGCATAGCAGATGTCTGGTCTCATGCATAACATAGCATACATGAGACTACCTACTGTCGATGCATAGGGTACACGTCTCATATCCTCAACTTCTTTAGGTGTCTAAGGACACTGTTCATTAGACAAATGAACTCCATGCCTGGAAGGTAAATTACCTTTCTTGGAGTTCTGCATCGAAAATCGCATAAAAGTCTTGTCGATATATGATGCCAGAGACAGTGATATAGTTTGTTCTTACAATCCCTTATAAGTTGGATCCCTAGAACATAACTTGCCTCTCCCAAATCTTTCATTTGGAATTGGCTAGCCAGCCAGCCCTTTACATTAGACAACACACCCACATCATTCCCAATGAGTAGGATATCATCTACGTATAGGACCAAGAAAACTACTTTCTTATCAATGATATGCTTGTAGACACAAGGTTCATCGACGTTCTGCTCGAAACCATAGGTTTTGATCAGATCATCAAACCTAATGTTCCAAGTTCTAGATGCTTACTTAAGTCCATAGATGGACCTTTACAGCTTGCAAACCTTTTGCTCTTGATCTGGAGACATGAATCCCTATGGTTGCATCATATAGATGCTCTCATCAAGATTGCCATTCAAGAATGCAGTCTTGACGTCCATTTGCCAAATTTCGTAATCGAAATAGACAACAATGGATAGAGAATCCAAATAGACTTAAACATGGCTACTGGCGAGAAGATCTCTTCATAATCGACCCCCTCTTTCTGGGTATAACCCTTGGCCACTAGCCTTGCCTTGAAAGTCTCTACCTTTCTGTCTACTCCTCTATTTCTCTTGTAGATCCACTTACACCTTATGGGTTTTACCCCATCCAGTAAGTCTACAAGATCCCAGACTAAGTTAGAGTACATGGACTTCATCTCGAGATTCATGGCTTTAAGCCATTCCTCTTTATCAAGATCTTCCATTGCATTCTTAAATGTCAACGGATCATCAACACTATCAGCAGAGACAACACCTTATCCGTCAACTATACCTAAATAGCGTTCAAGTTGCCTCACAACCCTCTCACTATGTCGAGGTGGTAGTATATCCTGATTAAGAACCATCTGACTCTTAGATGTTTGTGGATCAACAACTCTTGTTGATGAAGCACTAGTCTCACCAGGCTCCAACTCATTTAATACAATATTGGAACGAGGTTTATGGTCACTAATGTAGTTGTCCTCAAGAAACGTTGCATTTGTTGATATAAATATTTTGTTATCTTCGGGACTATAGAAGTGTCCACCTCTAGTCTCCTTGGAGTATCCTACAAACATGCAAACAATATATTTGGAGTCTAGCTTTCTAGTTACGTTCTTCAGCACGTGTGCTGGACACCCCTATATGCGGAAATGTGGCAAACTAGCTTTACGACCATTCCACAACTCTAGGGGAGTCTTAGGAACAGATTTGTATGGCACTATATTCAAATGTATGCCGCTTTTTGTAACGCATATCCCTAAAAGGAACTTGGTAATGATGTGAAACTAATCATAAATCTCACCATTTCCATCAGGGTTCTATTTCTCCTCTCCGCTACACCATTTTGCTGAGGTGTACAATGAGCTGTGAGTTGGGAAACTATCTCATGCTCAACCACGAAGTCTTCAAACTCCTGATCAAGGTACTCACCTCCACGATCCGATCGTAGTGACTTGATAGTCCTACCTAATTGATTCTCAACTTCAGCTCAGAATTCTTTGAACTTTTCAAATATTTCTGACTTTCGTTGCATCAGGTAGCGTATCCGTATCTTGAGTAGTCATCTATAAAGGTGACATAATACTCATAACCACCCCTAGCTTTAACATTTATCAGTCCGCAGACGTTTGTATGTATAAGCTCTAGCGGTTCTTTAGCTCTAAGCCCTTTTCTAGTAAAAGGTCTCTTAGTCATCTTACCTTCCAGACAAGATCGCAGACAGGTAAGGTGCCAACCTTTAACTTACTTAAAGGTCCTTTTTTACTAGTCTATCTATCCGGTCAAGATTGGTATGACCAAGCCTTAGATGCCAGAGATACGTGTCATTATCTAGAGAAATCTTATATCGTTTAGTTTTTGGTTTTTCAACCTTAAACACTTCGGTGTTGAGCAGTGTAGTATGTATTAACGGTCTTAATACATACAAATTGTTTTCATTAATTCCTAAACAAATATTCAAACCAATCTTTCCAATAATAACAGACTTATTATTAAAAGAAACAAAATATTTTTGTTCTAACAACTTAGAAACGGAAATCAAATTCGGTGTAAATCCAGGAATATAAAATACATTGTCCAACAATGTATAATTATTACAAAAACGTAATCTAATTACGCCCACTGCTAGTGCCGACATGACATCCCCTGACCCCACACGCATTGAGAAGGCTTGCTCCTCTAGTTGTGTCCAAGAATCAGTCCATTGTAAAAAAGAACAAACATGGTTAGTGGCCCATGAATCAACTATCTAGGGTGAAGAATCATCTTCCACTAAACATGACTCAAGAACAAGTATATCAAATTTACCTTTCTTGGACTTCTTCTTTCTTTGGGCTTTCTTGGGTTTAGGCTTATCCTTCACCTTCCCAGCAGATCTCTTCCTCTTTTTATTGTTTGAGGAGGAAGATGGTTTGACAACATTTACCTTACCGGTCTTACCCTTGTTGTTTTTAATCAAGGAGTCAAAGGTAGCAAGCTCATTGAGCAACTGTGTAAGACTGAACATTAACTTGTTCATCCCGTAGTTGCTCTTAAACTGATCAAAACTCTTCAGAAGAGTCGTCAGTATGATGCTCACTTGACTAGGTTTGTCAATGGCCCCGCCATTGACTTCTGCCGTGTTGAAGTAGGACATCATGCTTAGGACATGTTCCCGAACTGGCTACCTTTCTTCATACAAGCGAGCATAGTTGAACGAACAGCTTCATGTCGCTTTTACTCGGAGGGTTGCCCGAACATAGCTTGCAATGACTCCATGATTTTGAATGTTGAAGTCATTTCTTCGTGCTTTGTGACAAGCACGTCTGTTATAGAAGCCAACAAATATGTTCGGGCCTTCTTATCAGATGAGACCCATCGCTCGTATGCCTCACGAATAGTTCGTGTAGTATTGGCGGCAGGCGTTGAAGGACATTCCTCCATAAGCACAAACTTGAGATCTTTGGTGACCAATATTGCATTAATGTTAAGTTTCCACTTAGTGCAGTTATAACCAGTTAATTTGTAGTTTGCAAGAATTTGAAATAATGCAGAAGACATTATTGCTGAAATAAATAAAACATTCATTCAGTCATTTATTTAAAACAAGTGCAGGTGTTTTGGCATAAATTTAAATATGATGCATGAACATGTTTACCGAACTAGAACTACCCTAAAACTAGTTGCTATACCACAAGGAAGTGTCGTCTTAGGGTCGGTCAATTCTTTGCACGTTAGACCTAGACATTCTCAATCAAATGATATTCTAGAATAACTCTTATTCCATATCACTCAATCATCGTTCATTCAGTCAGGTTTTCAATTAACAAACTTAATCAAAACCTTCGTAAGTGTAACCTATCATTTCAGATCTCATGAGCTTAACTCAAGAATTGCCGCTTTAGGGTCGGTCAATCCCGAAATACCCTTAGAAATCCTACCCGTAAGGAAGTCAACCTTAGTATTGACCTTTGTGGAAACCCTTCTTAGGGAGGACGAAAGCAAAGCTGTCACGAGGCCCCACTCGGATCTCACAGTGTTGAACTAATGATGGAGACCGCGGGATATATATATGTCATATATCACTATCCCACTCACTATTTTAAAATTAGGGTTTTCTGTTAACTGTTAATGCACCTAGACTTTACAGGATTTAACAACTAACTTTAATCAAGTTATCTAGCGCATTAACTAATTAAAACTAATTTCTAATTAACTAATAAATTATTAATGATTTTTAACAATTAAAAATCTAATCTATTAGTGAATAATCTAAGCCTTTGTAAACTATTTACTAAGGTCAGATTATTATGTTAGTGTTGACCAAGTTTTAACTATTAAAACCCTAACACTTTATTCGGACCATTTATTATTAGGTTATTAATCAAATTAATCCTAATAAATGACCATAATAATCTAATTTATTAAACATTTTAATAACTAGATTAATATTAATGAGAATTACCAAGTTTTCTAACTATTAAAAAACTAATCTCATTATTCATAGTCATTTATGTATATTGTCCATTTTAATCACATTAATTTTTTTTTATAAAAAATCAAGCTATGATGCATGTATGACATATCATATATATTTGTGTAGGCACATCTAATCTAAATAACATACGTATGCATGGCAATACTTTTATTATCACATAATATAAAGCATACATGAATTGACCGAGTACTGTGGATTATTTAACCTAAAAAATTGGAATATAAAATTTTAAAAATTTCCCAAGGCATTCATCGGTCTTCTTGTAACTTCAGAAATCTTCCAAGCTCTCCAGATCATTCTTATTCATCTCATGAATACAAAACGGAAAATCTGCACGGAACGCACTAGGCAACACTTGCCAACGTGAATAGTGCGACGAACAGTGCCGTGAACAGTACCGCATGAACAGTGCCGTAAACAATTTTCAGTGAACAGTACCATCGGTGAACAGTACCGATCGTGAACAGTACCCCCGTAGTGAACAGTACCGTCATCGCGTGCGTTTCCAGTTCTTCGTTTACAGGTTACATTTTTTATTTATTTACAATACAATAACAGTATAATAAAAATATAATAATAATAATAATAAATTATACAACTCATAAACCCTAAATCCACAATACCATAAAAATTTACGATCAACCATGTTTAAATTAAACAATTTAATTATAAACATTCATACAATCATAAAGATGGTGCCTACACATTCATAAATACAGGAGCATCGAAAACAATTTCTTGTTACAAAAAATAAATTGGCTCTGATACCAATTGTTGGAACCCCGTTCACCGGTCACACAGCGGAAGTAGGTTTTTAAAAATTTTATACAGATCATAATCTGTATCTGGGACCAGTGAACTTGGGATCGTAATTATTTTCGAAACTAATACATACAATATGTAAACACAGATAATTGTAATCAATATAATCAGAAGAAGAAAATCTTACCAACGTTTGGAGGCTTCTTCACTTTACAATATGCTTCTGTCTGAACCAATCTAACCAACGTTTGGAGGCTCTTTCACTTTACGATGTGCTCCTGCCTGAACCACTCGATCTTCTTCGCTATCTCCCAGGATTGGTAACTGTGTGTGGGCGCGTCACGGTCTCAAGAACTTGAATGGAGAATGTAGAAAAAAACCTTGAAGAAACTCTTTCTTCAATATCAGTACACAACACTTGCACACAAAATCACGCACACACTACTTGTCCTTTTGAACTTAGCAAGTATTGTTTTTGTTTTTCGCGTCTAATTGCATCACATGCAATTAAAACAAAACAAAAAAAAACAAAAACAAAAAACTTTCTTTTTTTTTCCTTCAACCGATGCGTGTGACTTTTCAAAGTCAAAAACCAAAAAAAAAAAAAAAAAAACCCTTTTACAAAATATATATATATATATCTTCCACATGCCTCCACTTGCGGTTTTTTTTATAGGAAAACTCTTATATTTATATATCTCCTTATTTGTATCCTATACAAACACTAATATATGTGTACACACCAATTTGTATCAAATGCAATTTCTTATGTTATAATTGATATATATCTTTTAATTATTCTTTTCAAATATATCTAATACATTAAAAGTGATAATAAGTATTTTAAATTTAAACTTAAATTCAAATACTTAGATAAATGATTTTGCAAAATAAAATAATCCTATTATTTTATCATCACCTAAATCCATATATCAACAAGCACCTTCCAATTAATAGTTAATTAATAATTCATAATTATCAATATAATTAAATAATCTAATTATTTAATTAATTTAACTATTATCATTCATTAATTAAATAAGCTCATTATTCAATTAATTTCCGAATATATACGTGTCACTTTTGTAACACAATTAATTAGACAATACAATTAATTAATCGTGACCCTTGTTACCTAAATCGATCGGGCTAGCAAGAGGACCTAATGGACCCACAATATTTTGAGCTCCAATAATCCTCAGAATCATTAATTAAACTCTTTAATTAATATTCCTTGATTATTAACCCCGGTGTTATTCCACTAAAAACTCGAAGCTGCACTCTCTCAACTGCAGACGCTTTTACACAGACCGATACAACTCGGTGTCCATCGGTATAGCTATTACATATGGTGTGATCCTCCACAATAGTTCATAATTAGAGTTGGGTCATAATATCCGTTATACCCCTCTAATTACATATATCCTTAAGTACCGTTGATTCTCTGATGGACAATAAATCCTAATTTCTTACAGAATTAGGAGAGCGCTCATATTGTCAAAGCCCCGAATCAACCCTTAATGGAACTACCATATACTTCTCATAAGAAGGAGTGGATTTCAATATTGTGTACAAACCTTTCCAACCACAAACCAAACCGTAATCCCAACATACGGAGCGTATTGATCGGGAACAACATCCGACCTCACACATGGTATATCAAAGACCACGATCTAACCTGAAGGAGTCGATAGGACACTCAAGATTAAGACAACCCACATATAGCCATCATTAGTTGATATATATGAATCTCATCGGTAAACGGATCTTGGTGAGAGATTCATATAGATCATGGCCCAGTCCTATATGATCACATCATACAAGGTGACTCCATTCCTATATCTCATATAAATGATTCAGGATTGAATCATCATATATTACGGAATGAACCGCAGCCATAGATTAACTACAAATAAAGTACCCAGCTTTATTTGCTATCTATGGACTCTTTAGATTGCATGTCTCTTACTGTATCCATCTGTATATGACACTCATATACACAGTTTGAGATTACATCCGGCAATCTTGGATGTTAAATATATGCACAATTTATAAAATAAATAACATAACAAGAATGAATTGAACTTTTCCTTTTATTTATTTCGTAAATTCATTTACAAATTACATCTTTAGGGTATCTATGGACTCTTTAGATTGCATGTCTCTTACTGTATCCATCTGTGTATGACACTCATATACACAGTTTGAGATTACATCCGGCAATCTTGGATGTTAAATATATGCACAATTTATAAAATAAATAACATAACAAGAATGAATTAAACTTTTCATTTTATTTATTTCGTAAATTCATTTACAAATTACATCTTAAGGGTATAAACCTCAATAGAGGTGTCATTGGTGAAGAAATATCTCCTCGTGATAACTCCCAACAATTTCGATCTTCAAGCGGAAGCAACCAGTTGTTCACAAAAAGAAGTTGAAATGACGGTAGGGAAAACCTGTGTGATGTCCTACCGAAAGTAGCAGACCACGGTGAATTAGTCGGTGGCCAATTCAACGATGTTTTTGGATGTCAAATTGAGATGAATGATGGGCAGTTCAACCACCATTATAATGACTTCTACAATGACATAAACAATAAGCAGAACAATGAACCGAATGTTGGGCTGATACAATAGATGGTTGATGAGAAAAATTTACATCCAGTTGATAATGTAGCTAACCATGAGGAAGAGGAAGAGGAAGAGGAAGAGGAAGAGGTTGTTGAACCCAAAAGACGTGCAACACGTGTACAAAGATTTAGTTACAGTGCAACATATATAGCTGGGACTTCCGACATCCGACCTAATTTAACTCCATTTGATTCTGATAGTGTCAGAACGTGGGTTATTCTAGGAGCACAATCATACTCGTTTGGTATTGGTGGAAGCAGGAACTCAATTCAAGAAGAACCTACAAGCTTGATATATATGGGCACATTTTTTTCATATCCAAAAGGATTTGAAGAGACTAGTTGGGCAATTTACAATGCGGCAAAACTTCGAGTGGAAGGGTGAAAAGGTCGAATAAGACAACATTACATTTTGTTTGTTTGATGGACACCTGTACGTGGAAATTAAGAGCGGTTAGGAGAGATTAAGGAACATACTTCCAAGTAAAAAGTTTTGTAAACGAACACACATGTCCTTTGGAGGAGATTCACCACCGTCACCGATAAGCTAATGCAGTCATAATTGGAGAAGTGATTGCACCTAGACTTCAACAACAAGATGGTCAACTAATTCGTCCGAAGGACATAATCACCAATGTGAAAACAATGTATGGCATCCAAATCTTGTACAGTAAGGCATATCAAGCCCTGCAATATATGTTGTCACTGACCTATGGAACACATAAGGAAACCTTCAAACTACTGCCATCATTCGACTACGTGTTAGAACAATAAAATCTAGGGACAATAACTGACTTACAGTGCGATGAAGATGGTAGATTTCTCTATTTTTTCATGTCGTTGGGTGCCTCACTCATAGGATTTCGGAGGTGTATGCGTCCAGTTATTACTGTTGATGGTACTCATTTAAAGGGAAGATTCGGGAGTACAATGTTTGTTGCAACTGCACAAGATGGGAACGCATAGGTGTATCCAATTGCTTTTGGGTACGGTGACTCAGAAAACAACATTTCATGGGAGTGGTTTGTGGATTGCTTGAAAGGTGCCCTAGGCCATATTGATGATCTGGTTTTCATTTCGGATCGGCATGCAAGCATTGAAGCTGGGATTTCTAAAGTTTTTCCCGATATAACCCATACGATATGTTGCTGGCACTTTTCTGAAAATGTGAAGAACCGATTTCATAGAAAGGATGTAGCAGCCATAATAGATAAAGCAACTAGATCGTACACTGAGTTGAAATATAATCGCCACATGGAAGAGCTACGTAACCTGTACTAGAATGCATTCAATTATGTCATTGAAGCTGGTCCACACAAGAAGTCTCGCGTATATTGTCCGGAAATAAGGTATAGGGTCATGACAACAAATGTTGCTGAATGTATAAACTCATGCCTCAAATTTTCACGGCTACTGCCTATGCTGACACTGGTAGAGTTCATTAGGAATATTCTACAGAAGTGGTTTCATGATCGTCATCGTACTGCACAGTCCATACGTCATCAGTTGACCGACGCAACACATCTTGTGATCCTCAAACGTGTTGAGAAGTGTGCTTATATGACTGTCAATCCAGTTGATTGGAACATATTCTCCGTCAAATGGTCTAGGAAGCAGTGGACTGTTTACTTAGCCTGGAAGACTTGCACGTGCAACAAATTTTAAATGAACATGTTTCCATGTTCACACGCTCTTGCAGCAGCAAGGTATAGTACTTTTACTTAATATATTTTGGGTACTTGCAAATGAATTTGACACTCCATGTAATTGTTGTTGCAGGGAGCAAAACTTGAATTACACATCTTTGTGTGCGGACTTCTACACGAGACAGACACTAATCGATGCGTACTTTGTTTCTATTATGCCTATTGGCCATCCGTCTTCATGGATAGTCCCCACTGACATCGACGTTCGTGTGGTGTTAAATCTATTGTCGATGATGCAAGCAGGACGTCCGAAGGGGGGGGGGGGGGGGGGGGGGGGGGGGGGGGGGCTGACATGTCTCGTCTTCGAAAAAGACAACCACTCAATTGTGTAGAAGATGTGGAGAATCAGGTCATAATGCTAGACGATATCATAATCCACCTTTTATTAATGATGGTCCGAGCATAATTGTTCCGCCAGAATACCGGCGCAAGTGTAGCATCTGTCATTCAGTTGGACACAACAAACAGAAGTGCCCTAATAATGGACCTACCGTAGTATGACTGAGCATATTTGGAAAGAACCCATATTTATTATTTGTAATTGTACGATGTGAAAATGTTGTGTTATTATTTTCATATTAAATATGGATGATAATTTTTAGTTTTCAATTGAAGAACGGGATGTAAAATTTGTCAATGCTAGACGATGTCATAAAATATGCAACATTTATCAATGTATGAATATTATTACATAATTTAATACAACTCAACTAGTGTACAACATTCATTCCTTAGATATGTGGTTGGGAGTTACAAAACATCTCCACTGTCATCTTCTCCCGTATGGTGGGCATATCATCTTCTGTCCAAGTGTACTGGATTTTGTCTGCTAGTGTGTACTATATCAGCCTCAATGTATGCACCTCATAGTTACCGTTGCAATACATGACATAGACACGCGTTACATAGATAATATTTTTTATTGGATTGTGTGTACGTACTATTATATAATAATACCTTTGTTGTTGTTACTGCAGAGCTGTTTTCGACAGTAGGCTCATCCCAAAAGCCATATTCTCCCTCTTGAACTTTACCCTACTGGGTGGCCTGTCATCTTGAAACCCAGACTGATGCAACATGGAAGGGAGAAACCACTTGAGTGGCCGTACCTAGCATTTCCTTATGCTGATGGGGACCTCCTGACTGAAGGGGTCTAGAATATGTATCATCCAGTCAATCAAGTCAATGTTGGCCACAAGCCAATGTTGGCGTCCGATGTTGCAAGGAATAAGAACCTGTACCAGTGAAATATACATATGATAATAGAACTTATGTTTACCACGATTATGGGAGAAACAAAATATGGAAATCATTTTATAACACTTACCATGTCAACCTCGTGCCAGGGCAGGGTTTCTGCTGGAAGAAATTCACGTACGGTCATAAGGTCTTCCGCAATCCACATATACTGCAAGACCTTCTAACCCAGCGTCTTGACTTCACCATCATCACTGCAAGGTATTATTTTCTCCCACTGGTACTCCAATAATGGATGTGGACAAACAAATTGTCATTGTGAGTGATGATCAATTCATTGATAAATAAGTACACACAAACCAACAAACACTTACAAAGAACTGAGTTCCCAAAATGTTTATCCTCTGGTTGTAAACATTGGGGTATGCTCGTTGATGCTTCCGAAAGATGGTCAGGTATGCGTTCATATGTTGTAAAAAGATTTGGAAACACTGTTACAATTCAAGCGTACAAAAAGTATGGTGGACAAATTTAGTTGCCTACCGAGTCAAACAACTCCATGTAGTTCTCTTCGAATCCGTGGAACCAACCCACGTCTACTGGCTCCATGATATCAATATCGGGCATATATAAACCAATTTTTTGAATATCAGACAAATTAAACAGATTAACGTTGGTGCATAAATAAAGTAACACATCTAATACTTACAAACCCCCTATTGAATTGTTCTTCTTATATGTTTTGTAGGCCTCCAACTGCCCAGCATCTACCAACGTTGCAGGATTGAATGTATGCTCTTATGCTACCGGCATTGTCCTAGGCCTCTTAGGGCTAATCGGGTCAGTGTATGGATTAACTAACTGTCACCCGCGCTTACGTGCACGGGGGATACGGAGGAAGCGGGGTGTGTCGGTGGAAGAAGGAGGGATCCCGTGGGATAATACGGCTGTGACGGTGGTAGGAGGAGGGGTATCATACGGTGTAACTGCAGAGCCAAGTCCGGTGGAAGAACCCTTAAGACAGTGATTTCGTTCAAACGAAGTCTCCTGCACCTTCAGAAGTAGGGGAAACTCAAGTGTACTGTCAGTACGGGTCTTCTGGTGTAGGCCAGTGCCTCCAGTGTCTATATCGGTACCCTACATATCAGGTCCGGCCACCTGTGTATCGGGTACGGTACCATATGTCTCTGGTCCGGTACCCTGCATACCACTTACGTCTCTGGTCGGGTCTGTCCTTCGACAAGACTACGTCCACCCATGAAGTCTCTGTATGAATCATCTCGATCATGGAACTGTGGGCCCTCTCCTGCTGTCAATGATGTCGACCCCTACAAAGCTTGGACTAAGTCCATTTGCTGCTGATGCTGCCTGTTTCGTTCTTCATCACTTCTTAGCATATCATCCTGTAAAGCTAGAACGGAACCCTCCAATGCTTGGATTCTAAGATCTAGTTGGTCCTGAAAACAAGTACATAATGTCACTCATGCACATGAAAATGCGTTTGAAACAAATAAATGCAGAACAAAAATTTAAACATACCTCGCACACCCCTACACCGTCTCTTCGTGGCCTATCTGCAGCATTGTGTCCCGTCATCATAAATCGTACGTGCCTCTGCCTCCGGGGTCTCTCATGGGGCAACTCTGTGTCCGTATGCATCTCTTCACTGACACGACGTTGCTCTACCTCCGGTATAACCTCCTGGTCACTCAGACTCGCCCTCACTGAATCCGGTATGTCTTATTGTCCACCACCCAAAGGATTCGGTATCGCCTCCGTTATGCCCGCATAATAGGGTTCACCCCTCTCAGTTTGGGTGGCCACCAATTCCGTCTTTGTAAACATCTGAAAACGTTGTTAGAACGTTGTGTAATTGAATTTAGTTATTAACATTAACAAGTTAGACACTTACATGATCTGTGAATATATTCAACAACCTATCCCCCATCGATTGTATCTTTAACGCCCACTTTAAAATTCGGGGAGACATATCGGTAGCCACCAGAGTCCCAAATTGGGTCCCAAGCTCGAGGATCACCTCGAAAGCAAAAATATATAAATAAATATATGTTATTTCCAAATTTCGTATAGACGATTACAAATGTAAATGATTTTATTCATAAAACGCTTACCAAAAAGGCGTAAGATAAACCATAAATGTTGTACGCCTCTACCATATGTTTGTCACGTCTCATTGCTTGCTGGCGTTTCTGGAACCGCTCCCGTCCCCCGTCAAGCGCATGCTTGAATGAAATTATGGAATGATTGTACATGTGTGCACCCCATGAAAACGCGTCAAAACCGTCCAAATCATCCACCGGTCGTAATTGTCAAACTGGAATTTTGACTCTCTCATCCAACCCCATAAGTATCCAGTTCAGCATATAAATGAGGCATAGTTTCACACTATCGTATGCCTGCTAAAACTCACCTCGCCTCAGGACATCTCTAAACTCGAAGGATGAAATCTCATCCTTACCACCAAAGTACCGGTGATGTGGGTCATTATCCACGCTAACATAGCTGCTCATATCCGGTACTACTCCGAACCTTAATCCAGTGATTAGACGGAATTCTACCTTGGAGAACCTCACCTCATGAGTGCCTAACATAAACCATATCTCGTCTGAGGGCCCATTATGATGCACCTCTCGCAGAAGTAGCTGGTGGATAATACCACCCGAAAACCCATCGGACAGGGCATGGTCAATAAATGTCCAAAACAGGACGCCCTTAACCGACGTCGGTCTTCCTCAGCCCATTCTGTAGGGAACAGATTAATGGCATCGTCTATCTAGCCAAGGGCATGGAAATAGTCATGGCGAGTGACTTTGCCCTCGTACCACTCTTCCACTGGAGTTTTAAGCGACTACCTCAACCGATTCGTCATATGAAATTAAACAACAACATAATTAATTTTTTGGCCCTATGAAATCCTCAGAAATAACAAGCTCTAACCTTAACAGAAGCTCGGAGCTTTTGTATACAAGCTGCAAGCTTTTGTATAAAAGCTCTGAGCTTTTCTATAAAAGCTTTGAGATTTTGTATAAAAGTCCGGATCAAGGTTTTATAAAAGTTCGACACTTTTATAAAAGCTTGGATCCAGCTTTTGTAAAAAAGCTTTGAGCTTTTATAAAAGCTCGGATCAAGCTTTTGTATAAAACCTCCGAGATTTAATACAAATGCTCGGAGCTCGATTTCATCTTCCTCAACAATTTTTTTACAAATTCAAAACCCTAACCTAACCCTTTTTCATTCTCACATCCATTTTCATTCTCAGATCCATAAATAAAACATAATCTAACATTTCATTCAATTAATCAACAACCAAAACGATACAAATTCTAGCTCAACTAACCTCGATCGATTGCAATATTCTGTTCAACTATCCAGATGACACTGGTTTCCAAATTCCGGTACCGTCGCCATGAACATGGAGCAGTCGATTCACTTTTTTACTTTTTTACTTTTTTACTTTTTTACTTTTTTACTTTTTACTTTTTTTTCTCTTTCTTCACAACAAAAGTGATGACATGAGTATTTTGGTCTTCACACTTTAAATGGTGTCTTTTAAACATGATTTATTGGTGTTATTTACACAACAAACCCCCAAAAAGGTGTCATTAATTTTTTGAACCTTGTATACAAATATATCTTATGTTTAATTTTAAATGATTCAATTTATTTGTTCATCATTGATTAAGCATAACATTAATTCTAAGATTTTTAAAAATAATTTGCCCATCTTCTCAACCAAATTCCGGAACAAACGCCCAAATTTAGAACTTAGAACAAAACCCTAAAACTAATCTTTTTCGTCATCTACTCATTCTCTACCATTCTTCTTCTTTACCATCACAAACTCACCCAACAATACAAACAATAAAAAATATAAATTTTTTTTGATAAAGATTGAAGTGTTGTAGGTACAGGTACCCGCTGTCAAGTAAAAGAAATCAATGAATATTGTAGTGAAAAACATAATTGGGTAAAGCAGAAACATCTTATTTTTTTATTTTTTTAGGCTTAGTGATATCAAACCCTAGATTTTTCGATTGCTATGAAAGCTTGAGATAGAGAGATGTGAAAAGAAATTTTTTGCATCGCTTGATAATTCAATTTCATATCTATTTTAGTCATTATGTAAAATCACAACAATTGAAGGCAAAGCTTACCAAACACATGAATACTCCTTTTTAATCTACAACAATTTCAACGGCAGCATTAACTAAACAGTTGTCTGATTAACTTCACAGTAGATTATTTCTTCTGCACAGCTAACAGTAATTATTTTAAAAGCTACAGTAATACCAAACCGACCCTTAGTCTGATTAAAAAAGAATATATATACTTTTGCCGTGTAACTATTTTAATTATAACACTATTGTGAGTTAGCCCATCCTTTTAGATGTGGGCTGGACCAAATCAAGGGGAGGTGTGGGCTATCTTGTACGTGAAAGAAATCTAAGACCTTGAAATTGGTTAATTTGCTGAATAATGGACTTGGATTGCTCAACTTTTTTGTTGTAGTGACTGGGAACAACAATTAATAATACACTACCAACCTGAGTTTACACTTTCATTAATTCATTAATTTGTTTTAAATAATTGTATAATGTAGGTATGATATCATGAACAATTTCTCTCTCCCTCAGTGAGTCCCTCTCTTTTTTTTAGTCGACAAGATGAGTTTAGAACACCGGTATGTCTTTCACACCTAAACTATGAGGTTATACGTTTGGATTTCTCCCTCTCTTCTAGTACTTAAAAAAAGAGGCAAAAGTTCGTTGGAGGGAATTTCAGTCAGCCAGGGCACTCGCTCGTGCAATCTTTGACCAGACAAGTAGTTTTCCAGACCCTCGTACTATTGTTGAGTGGTAATGACCAAAAATATCACCATTTTGAAGTTGAATTTTGAGAATAATATCAAGTTATAAATTTGAGTCTTAATCTAAGAGTCGTAAATGTATTCAAATCTCAACCATTGAATTAAAAACATATAGGTGGTTGAGATGTTGAAGTCAAAATTTTAAGTCAAAAATTTAAGTTGGTTAACCTAACCCTATTATTATTATTATTATTATTATTATTATTTTAAGTTTTATCTTTCTTCAACCTCTAAGTTACTTTTCTTTTCTTTTCTTCTCTTCAAAACCCTCCATTGATAGATGACCTCCATCAATTTAGATGAAAAACCTCCGTTGGAGGTCGGTTCAACCTTTAATAGAGGTTGAAATCGGCATCCAATGGAGATTGATTTGACCTTCATAGAGGTCGTTTCAACCTCCAATGGAAGTTTCAAGGAAGAGACCGAGGTCTTACCTAGAAAAATTAAATTTTATCTAGAAAAGCTCAAAAATTATATAACGTCTCAAAAATTATAAAAAAATCCAAAAAATTATCTGAAAAGTCCCATAAACTACCTAAACAATCTCAAAAATTATCTGAAAAATCTTAAAAAAAATAAAAAGCCCCGAAACACCAAAATAAGTATCAGAAATATAAAAAAACTTGAGACTTATTTTTGTGAGTATCTTTTAAACGTATTTTTATCGGATCCACGCTTTAGGTGTTATTTAAGTTTAAGTTATTAAAACATCGATACTCTTGAAATTATACTTTGAAAAAGTGTCACTTAATTTTTGATCTCTTATGATTGACCGGTTGATTTTTCAACGATCCAAAAAATAATCATTAACAAAGTCAATGTTAAATCTAACAATACTCCCGTAATGGTATTGATTATTCTTGTAATAAAAAAAGTTATTAAATATTATGCTATAACAAAAAAAAAAGATTCAAATTCTACAAGTGCAATTTGCGTGAACTTTATAGATTAAAATAGTAAAAATGAGATTTGTTGAAAGCAATTAAAAAAAATCATGATCAAACACAATTTCTTAAAACTTATTTGGATAATCTTTAGTCACGTACAATTGATTCCATGTCGTAATTGTAATTAGTCTCAATTTCAAATGGATTTATATGTTATTTGTATGAATGTATGATTATAATGAAATTGTACTTATGTGAGGTTCCGCTGATTATTACACTAGTCTCTAGATAGTAGACACTCGCACACGGCAACGCAACAGATCCCTTTACCACAAATCAAGAGATTCAATTGGACCCCACAGGAATCCCAACAACAATTAACGGTCAACAACAAAAACAACACCATTCTCTTTCTCTTCTTCTTCTAGCATTTCTTGGTCTGAACCTGAACATGGAGTCTCTCTCTCCAAAACTCATATGTCCAAAATCTCCAACACCCACTTCACTGCAACTCTTTCCTCATCGGTTATGGTGTTCAAGTCGTTTTTTTACAACCAAGAAATTGCTTCCTTGTGCTTCATATCATATCAAAACTGACTCCAATCCACCCTCCAATGCTCAGCATTTGATTCAATCTATCTCAAAAGGGTTTGTTGCTTTCGCCACCGCCGCCGCCGCCACTGCTCTGGTGTCGATTTGCTGCAATTCTCCTGCTTTTGCGGAGTCCCTCACCGTCGCTTTTCCAGTTTCCCGAGCTCCTGAGGTAATCTTTTTTAGTTGAATTTTGATGGTTGTTTTATTTCTTGATTTTAAGTTTTAATTGTGAGAAAAAAAAATTGGGGTTACTTTGTTAGGTGAATACAGTTCAGAGAACACTTGTTGAAGCTTGGGGTTTGATTAGAGAAACATTTGTTGATCCAACTTTCAATCATCAAGGTTTTGGAAAATTTCATCTGTTTTCCACTTGGCCAATCTTGATTGAATATATATACAAACCTGAGAAGTTGTACATATTGTTGATTTGATTTTGCAGATTGGGATTCAAAGTTGCAGCAGACTATGGTGGAAATGTTTCCGTTAAGGTCAGCTGATGCCGCGTATACCAAAATCAGTGGAATGCTTTCTACTCTCGGAGACCCTTTTACTCGAATTATTAGTCCAAAGGTTTTTTTAATGTGTTTCCTTTGTTGCAAGATACTTATGTTAACAGCACGGGTTCATTTAGGATATTGTCTTGTGTTGTGTGTGAACTTATGAATTTTGTGATAGCTTTTTTTTTTTTCGTTCAACAAATCTATGCGCAGAATTAGCGTTTGTAGTCTGTCTAACAAGGGTGTTTAATTCCAGGAATATCAAAGCTTTAGAATTGGAAGTGATGGAAATTTGCAAGGGGTTGGCATCTTCATAAGTGTCGAACCAAGAACAGGGCATTTGGTTAGTGACACTCAAATAATCTTTTTAGTCGTTTCGATGGCAAGTGATGCTATGAAGTTTGATTTAGTTTCTGTATTTAGAATATACAAGTTCTTTGAAAGTTTTTTTTCATTGCACATCAGGTTAACCACAAAACAAACTATTTCGCGCTCTTCGTGAGACAAAATATCTTAGTGATTCTATAACATCTCAAGTATCATGGCAGTAACTCTGGACATATAAAATTATTGCAGTATTTTTAGCTATTTCGTTTGAAAGTATACAACTTCTTCATTTATGGTCTCAGATTTATTTTTTAAGCTGTCAAATATAGTCATGAGGTAATATCACACATATATATATATATCATCATTACTCATGCTTGGCAATCATTTTTTTTTTTAATTTTTTTTATTTATTATTATATTCAGGTTGTATTGTCTTGTGTAGAAGGTAGCCCAGCTGCTCGTGCTGGTATACACGAAGGAGATGAGTTGGTTGAGATTAATGGTATTTTATCGATGTTTTTCATAGAAGATTAATGAACTCCTATCTACTCATGCATCTCATGAATCTTATCCTTGCACATTGTGCTATGATGTCATAATACTTCGAAACCTTGCGCTCTAAGCATGTCAATAGAAATAGTATTTTTTTTTTTGTTCCAATAAATTGGTCCACTGATATTCTACACAACGGAAATCGTTTTTCTGAAATTGTCTACAACTATTGCCAGATATTTGAACTAGAATGGCTCCCTTTCAGACCCTTCCGTTGTTGGGAAACTTGCAAACTGCAAAATTGCCTACTCATTAATGAACAACAGAAAGTCTTGTTCATTAAATCACTTCAAATTTACTTTTCATGAATCTTCTTTCTGGGGTGGAAACAGTGCAAGAAGGGACAAAAGTGTCAATAGCCTTCTGTTGGTATAATCTTGTGCTATTATTTATCTATATGATGTATAATGAAGTAACTTGTTTGTTGGTATTATGAAGGGGAGAGGCTTGATGGTGTTGATAGTGAAGCAGCAGCGCTGAGGCTTAGAGGGCGAGCTGGTACATCAGTTACAGTAAAATTGCAGAGTGTAATTATCAACTTTGGCTTTTTGGTTTGCAAGACAATTTTGCAGTTATGTTTTATTTTTTTGGATTCTTACGGAGTAAAGTTGGTCTGACAAGCCCTAAGAAATTTGTGTTTGGCAGTTTAATTTTGCATTGCTCTGAATGTTTATATATATGTACATTAGCCTTTGTCTCTGTGATTGAATAGAGTAAAAACTAAGTCTTTGGTATATGGAAATCTAGTAGCTGTCATGTATCTGTATACATAATGTTGAAGAACATTCTTGTTAACTCTCTGGTAGTTTATGTGGACTGCCATGTAAAACTTTAAAGTCTTATATGACTATTTTCAGTCAACACATCTCTTTAAGTTTGAGGGACATAAAAAGTTCTTCTTTTGGGTGAAGTCTGATACTCTATCGACTGAAATACTCGTGTGGACTAACTTGATGCTATGTTTTCCAGGAAAAAGTTATGCGAAGTGATTCTACAATCAGAGAGGTATAAACCTTCAGCTTTTACATTCAAGGTTTTGGTTTATTACGGAATGTAAATGATTTCAATCGGACTTCATATTGGAAATTTTCAGATTATAGTTTCATGCAAAAGCACATATCTGAACAATGCACATTCTTACTTTATAGTCTAGTTATAATTTCTTTGAAGAACTGATCTGATACTTGATCTAATTGAAGGTCAACCTACCTCGTGAGTACATTAAGCTTTCCCCGATATCCCGTGCCATCATCCCTCATAAAACTTCTGACGGACGACTATTGAAGACGGGTTATGTAAAGCTGTCAGCTTTCTCGCAGGTACCGATCAAACTAGGGGTGGGCATTTTCGGGTTGGGTTGGGTTGGGTTGGGTTGGGTTGAAAAAATTTCAACCCAACCCAATATTTGTCGGGTCGGGTTGGGTCGGGTTAGGTTGAGTTGATCGGGTTGGACTTTTTAAACCCAATAGAAAAAATATATTTGAATTCAAATTTTATTATATCAAAAGTCAAATTTAAAATAATTTTTCACTCTAATATTATATCACATAGAGTTTCGATTTCTTAAAAGCATCAAAATCAAATCATAAAATATAATACAAATTGTTTAATATCTGTTGCATAATTAAACAATAATTTTATAACAATTTATCCGATTTGAAAAGTATTTATCTAAGCCTCCTATCCATTTTACAATTATAATTACTTTGTCGATTATCTCGTAGTTGGATAATCTATTATTTATTTCAACCAACATAATAGTATGAGTTTATATACAATTATTATACTTTTTTCTACAAAATTCTTAATTAAATCCTAAGGAAAAAAATATATATTATAAAGTATAATTAAGGATGTACCAATTGATATAAAAGATAAAGACAATATAATTGTATTTTTTTAATAAATGCATTATATATTTATGGTATAAAATATTTAAATTTTGTATTTATATTTATTATTTATAATATTATAAATTAAATTTTTAAATATTTTAAAAAAAGATTTCATAATATTTTTATTATTAATATCGGGTTATATTTTATTAATCCAACCCAACCCAATCTAGACGAATTTGTCGGGCTGGGTTGGGTTGGCGCCGTTTATCAGGTGTTTGGATGCTGAATTATCTGCTATTCTTTCACCTGAAATGTCACCATTTCAACAGACTGCAGCTGCTGACATGGAAAATACAATTTATGAAATGGAAAATCAAGGTGTGGAGTCATACATACTAGATTTGCGGAACAACCCGGTAATTTCATAGTTTTCATTTTGCTAGAGATGAATTCTAATGAATTATTTATTTGGCCTTCTACTTTGGGCTACTCATAGTGTGTTCCCTTTCTTTTCTTGATTCGTATCGTATTCCAGGGAGGTCTGGTTAAAGCAGGGTTAGATGTTGCCCAAATATGGCTGGATGGCGATGAGACTCTTGTGAACACTATTGATAGAGAGGGGAAGATGTCCCCTATTAAAATGATCAATGGGCATGCAGTTACTCACGATCCACTCGTTGTACTTGTAAGTATTAAATGTAGATACAGAAATCTCATCAACAAGAAGCCTTCTGAATAATGAATTAGCTGAATATATATCGAGAAACTGCACATTCTAGCTTCATTCTTTAAATAATTCAACTTCTCGTCAGTCATTAGAAGCCAAAGTTGCTATAATGTACGACTCTGAAATAGAACCTAGCCTATCTGTGCAGACTGCAGAACAATCATTTAGTTCCTTGTGCAAGTGTTTCTTTTTCACTCTTCAACATCATTTTTCTTGCCTTTAAAGATCATCACTGAATTTCTTATTGGTTGAAACAGGTCAATGAGGGAAGTGCGAGTGCGAGTGAGATTTTAGCAGGGGCGCTGCATGACAATGGTAGAGCCATCCTTGTTGGTCATAAAACCTTTGGCAAAGGAAAAATTCAGGTATATTTTCGTTAATAGCATAGTGTTCCCAGCAAAGCATTGGTGGATGCTTTGGCTGAGATGACTAGGCTTCCAACTCCATTCTGTCACTTCTGTCAAGCTAAGCTTAAAAGGAGGCTAATTGTTTGATATTTCCTGTTATAATAGAGTGTTACAGAGTTGCATGACGGGTCAGCTCTGTTTGTGACAGTTGCAAAGTATCTGTCGCCTGCACTTCATGACATAGATCAGGTTGGCATAACGCCTGACGTGCAGTGCACAACAGACATTCTGAATTCACCCAAGGAAATATCATCACTGTTGAAGGAAAAGAGCTCGGTCTCATCTCTGGAAGCCGATTCCTGCATCATGGTAGCGGAGCACGAATTGGACATTCAGGAGTCCAAAGGGACTGCTTCTTGACCGACTGACAAACAAGGATGCTGCAGCACCCATTTCAACTTCAACACAAATTGAATGTACAGATTTTTATGGAGGGAAAATTATCCAAGTGTGTGTATGAATATCAGTGAAGTTGAGTGATAATAATAATTCTGCACAATCACTGATTGTGCTTTGTTTATGATTTGTAATGAACAGATTCTACATTGAACATAAAAGAAAAAAATGTAACCATGATCACCCAAAAAAGATATTCCTTTTGTCATAGAAATTGAATCATAATTTATACAACAATTCCATTCCACTCTCTTACATTATCAACAACATATACAAACACTCATAGCTTCATCAGGAGAGCGAGAACAGAGAATGCAGGAGACAACCAGGCAAAAGAACCGAAACCCGGCAGAGAAACAGCCCCTCCTGTCTCCACGGTTGGAGCTGGCGTTGCCGCCGGACTTTCCTGTGCAGACACCACGGCAGACACCATGAGGAAAGCAACCACGAAGATGATGATAACGTTCTTTGAATTGCTAATAGCTGACATTGTTGAAAGATATAAGAGGAAGAATGCAATAATCTTGATTAATTTTGTGAGTGATTGTGCATATATTTATATGTGTTTTTAGTGGTGATTGTGCAGTTCTAACTAAGCTGTGACAGTGACTAACATATCGATAGTTAGTGGCCATCACATAGAAAGCTTTTTGTGTTCTGGAAAGTGCTTATAGATTAGTTGGAATCTGATTTTTTGAAACTTATTTTTGTTTTGTTCTTTCATGGTCGGCGTATATATATTTGTTGGAGTTGGTATGGGTTTTTGGATAGCTGGGATTTTCATTTTCTTATATTTGTTGCATTTCATATGAATTTGGTTTGTTTTAGGCAGGTAACTTCTTATATCTTTGATTATTAAAATGTCTGAAATGTTAATACTGTACATCAAAATATCCACACCTAAAACTGACTGAATTTTAATGGATGATAATATTAGTGAACAACACTCTTTAATTGATTGGCAGCATGAAATACTTTTTGAAGCCAGCACATAATGCATCAATAGTGACAGTTGTGAGGGTTATGATAATATTAATTAGTAATTCTTAACCAAGTTTCTTTTATTGTATGATCATAGGCATAGCTGTGAATAATCTTAATTAAATTATCATGGTTGGGATGGTTTTATGTCATTCATAACCATGATAACTTTGATCAGGACTATTAATGACCTTAATTTTATGACCATTAAATCTAAAATGCTAAATTTATATTATCAATCAAAAGTTTCTTGAAATGGTATGTGACACTATTTCATCATAACGTTCTTTGAAATATTGTTAACAACAGCCATCGTTGGAAGATTTATAAGAGAATAATGTAACAATCTTAATTAATTAGCACATAATGATAATTAATGATTTTGAGTGATAAAAAGTTAGCGAATGAGTGTATATTTATAGGTGTTTTAGTGGTGAATGTGCACTTCAAACCAAGGTGTGGTAGGTAGTGACAGCTAGATATGGAGAGTGGCCACAGCAAATCTTGAACAGCTTAAAGTTGTTTGTGCGCTGTAATTTTCTTAATTATTTGACAGCAACAGAATAAAAGGATCTCATTAGTTGGGAGTCCATTTTTACTCACCCACCCTCCTGTATGGATGATATGTGTCTATGGAGAGGATAAATTTATCCAAACACTGTCATCTTTTGAAACAAATTTATCCCTTCCCGAACACATGTCATCCATGCGGAAGGGATAATACTTACTCCTCCTCAAGGTGGTGAACAAAAGTGAACTCGTTAATTGGTCTATATTTTAGCATCTAGGAACCAATGAACCGAAAGAACCTTACGACTTACTCGCGTGTAAAGACTCAAAACCCGAAAAATGCATTATCACTTATGCTGATAGATAATGTGCAATGGTTATTATATCTATCAGACCATATACTAGTAGGTTTGTGTTTTTATTAAATCTGGACATCAGTACCTTTATTGCTTGTAACTGAAGATATACAATAATTAGGTTGGCACTTGGCAGCATGAGAGAAATTATCAAATTATTCCATATAAGATGTTGCATGTGCAATTATATACTCTTTGAAGACAGCAGAGAATGTATCAACAGTGACAACTGTCTCAGTATACATAGCAATTGGATTATATTATGAATAATTCCTTTCCAAATATCTTTCTGGTCGGTGCAGTTAATAAGATTCTGGGTGAATTGCATAATCTTTCTTAGATTTTCAAGATTCGGTTAAATTTATTAGAGCTAGGCTTAACAACATACCAAATACTGTTCATCCGATCCAAACATTATTGGACCCGAACCTTAATCTGATCCAAACATGATCGGGCTTCAGAATTTGGGGCTGTGCCGACTCTTTTAGACCTCTAGTACTTCTTAATGCTTGGAACTTGCAAGTGTCTTTCATGTCTTAGGTTTTATATATGCGATGGCTATTTTTTTTTTTTTTTTATTTGAGCAACGTTAACTATATCCTATCCTTTAAAAATTATAAATATATAAATCCGGTCAGCAGTGACACACTGATACATTACCAAAATTTTAGAAAAATATCATAAGTAAATATATTATAAAACAATAAAAATAAAAATAAAAATATGGGAGGAGTCAGGAGTCGCTACCTTTTCCAAAATTTTCTCCTTTTCCCCCTCTTCTTGTGCAACTGAATGTCGTCAGGAAGGGCTTCTTTGTTGGCGCGAACTGTTGTCGTGCTTGGGTATGTGCTGCCCAAGTGACTTCGGTCTTCGCTTGAGCTCGTGCTGCCCAGGCAGCGCACTGTCAGTGTTGCCATTGGGCTCAGCAGTGTCGTCTCCGGCAAAGGTTAGAGATGTAAACGGGGGCAGACGTGTTTGAAAACCTGCCTGGGTTGTAACCCAGATAGGTTTTTTTTTTTTAAAAAGTTGAAAGTTATTCCTAATTATTAATTACCCATGTTTTACAATCATATTTACCAAATTATTTAATTAAAACAAAATATTTTCGATATAAAATAAACTATTGAAGTCTCAAACACAACTTCCAAACAGTGAATCACCAAACCTAACTAAATTTAACTTCTTCATTCTCTCCAAATGTGTTTCACTCTCAAGAGAGTTTTGATCTTCTGAACATTTAGTTTTTTTTTTTTTTTTGATATTTTATAATGTGCTAGTAGCCGGTGTGATTAGCATACAAATACTAATATTAATCAAATCATGCTATTTTCTTTGAATTTATTTAAACATGATTCATTTATAGTATTGACCGTTAACCTAATTTTTTTTCTTTCTAAAAGTAAATAATTTTTCTTTGAAAATAAATAAATTTTATTGATATTCCTAAGTAGGTATTTTTTTTTTCACATCTTGACAATCCAATTAATTAATATCGCAAGTTGTAATAATAAACAATTATATACAAAAGCTAACAAAATAAGCTTAACACAGTAGTATGTCTCTCACACCTATACTGAGATTGTCGGTTTGAGTTTCCCTCCTCCCGAAATCTCAAAATGTTGTAATATTTCAAAAAAAAAATTATATACAAAAGTCAAGGAAAAAATCGATTAATAATTTTTTTTCGTACAATTTAGATTCCTTAAAAAAAAATGGTTTAGCCCACCATATTATTTTATTCTGGCCCTAGATGTAAGTGAGAAGAGAGAGAGAGAGAGTTTGGAGAGAGTTTTTTTATGAGGGTATTTAGGTAATTTCTCAAAATATGGTTATCAACAGTTAAACTTTCATATGTGGTTGAAAAACGAAACTCTAATATTTATAAGTGATATTTTTTATTTTCTCTGGAATATAATTATATTTTTAATAAAAAAATATATTTATTCAAATTTATCCCAAAGTACCAATCTTAATATATATACATATATAATAGCTTTCCTATCAGTACGTACTGATATAACTTATATTAATGTGTTGCATATGGATCATTGATTATGAAGAAATTTTGATAAGTGTATACACTTTAAGTCAAAGTATGTAAATCTAATGGTCCACATCTAACGTACTGACAAATTTATATAAGTGTACACTGACTTGAAAATTTATATTATATTATATATATATGTATGTTAACGTCAATTTCTTGATGGGTAAGAAAGTCAATAATGCTGGATTTGATTATGACATGTTAAAATAGAATGAGAAAGAGAATGCAATTAATATTGTTATGACACGAGTATACGTGGTAAAACTCCGGTGATCGGAGAAACATCTACGGGTGGTTGAATACACAACCAAGCCAAATCCACTATTAAATATTAAATTACACCACTCAATCTCTCATGCCTCTCTTTTAGTGACTGGTTTCTGTTATCCCCTCTTTTCAGTGGGATTATAGGTCTATTTATATGTGTATAGAACTCTAATCCTTGTCGCACAAATAAAGAAAGGTGAATGTATTTAAATAAAATTGATTACTTGTCGAAGCAGTTTTTGTCTTCTTTCCTGTTTCTGAAATCTTGTGAATCTAATATGAATCTTCATGGGATTCTAATTGCAGTCTGTTTAGGACTTATTTCCTAGTCAGTGTGCAGTCTTCTAGAAGAGTAGAGTTGTTGCTTGATTTGGACTTGTTCCCTGTTTGGTGTTTTATCCTTCTAGAAACTCTTTAAATTCTTCAATTCTCTGATACGGGGGATGAAAATAAAGATATTTTCATATTGGAGTATGATTCTAGATTCCTCATTGAGCTTATTCTTTTTTGGATCACATATTCGACTTCTTTACTCAGGTTTCTCATGTTGTCCCGAGTAAAGCTAAATGTGCTGAATATTTATATTCGGCCTTACTCAGATTTTCGTGTTTTGGTAACACCTCTGATGATGTTTCTGATGCCAGCTTGGATGCTTATCTGGCAATCTTCTTGAGAGGTTGCCTTATCTGTCAGTGACGTGTACATTTAATAATATTAATATATATACATATATAACAATACCCCCCTTAAAATACTTTTACCGAGTGGAATTCATTTTGGCGAAGGTATTTTAATCGTTAAATCTCCATCTTGCTTGTTGTTATTTCCTTCATTAATGCCTCATAAAAGTAGGAATAATAATCCTTAAATTAATTCGCAGCATTAATGATGTGTCTTAATGGCAACCATGTATATGCAATTTTGTCTTTACACGCGAAATCCCTATGATTGTGACGTTCTGAAATTCTGACGGCTTGATCTGTTTTCTTATCGATGCATGTCCTTCTATCGTTTGGTGTATTTTTTGGCATTTATGAGATATGACATGCTGATTGTTTGATACGCTGCTTATATCATCAAACTTCCCCCTTTTTTTTTCAATCTTCTCGCCTTTCCAAACCCTAGGGTTTCGTGCTTTAATCATTAAGTGGCTTATTTAAATTGTCGAGGGCTATTTCATCGTTGTCTTTACGAAAAGAAAACTCAGGCTTGCTTTTGTCTTCCTGTTCTTGTGCAAAGATATGCTCTTTGTTCTTCGTTGAAGCTTTTTCTCAGTCTCATGTGTCTGCTTTAAAGGTCAGTTTCCATGGATCCTATTACACGACACCGTCTTTTTGTTAAGGCCTTTGATGCGCTTGAGCATGGAGATACTTATCTAGTCTTGTGCATTTATAAATTATTAGGGGAATCACCCCCAGATCAACCTTATTTTTTGAATGTTGACGTTTATGGATTTTACCCTTGTGTTCCTTCTAGCTCTAGCCCTGCATTTTCTTCTAGCTTTGAGTCTTCCATTTCTGATCGTCACAGGATTCCTTTACGATTAAGGATGGGGAAGCATCAAAGTAATCGCTCGGTTCGTAAACACGGTTCAAGTGACATTCAGATTAGGAGGCAAGTGGTTAGTGAGAATGATGTTGAAGAAGAACACCGTTCCTCTCGGATTCTCTTCTCTCTTGTTCGATCAAGTGCGTTTGATGCCGAACCGAATGTAGTCGGGGATAGAAGATCGTGAAATATTGTGCTTGGTTTTATCTAGATGATTCTATCCTGATGATGCCTGCTGGTGATAGGGCCGCGTGGAATCCTCCCCCGGGTATGGTCGCAATTTATGGATCCATGTTTAGCTGCGGGGTGACTATTCCCCTTCAACCTTTCATTACTTTGTTCCTTACCGAGGCGAGGATTGCTCTAGCCTAGCTTGCCCAAAACAGCTTTAGGATTCTAATGTGCACGTGGCACATGTGCAGCTGGATGTCACCGCTTTCTCTCCATGAAATAAGGCAGTTTTATACTCTCAGACAATTTGGTAAGACTGAAACTTATTTTCTTTTGTCCAACCATCTGGATAACTGGATCCCCGAGGGAGTGAAGGTGAGTCGGGGTGTCGAAACTTCCCTGGACGTCAAGACAAAAGGGTTTTATCTGGGGTTTTCTCAGTTTAAACAAATACTGGAAAAACAGTTAGTTTTTTGTATGAGGGAATTGGGGAAACCAGGTCGAGCTTTCAGTCGGTGAAGCTCGGGAGGTGCTGAAGGATCCTCGTTACTTCTGCTCTACCGATCGCTGGAACAAAACGCCGCCCATTTTCACTGATGCTGAGTTGTCTAACCTTGCTCGGGCGGTAGTGCGTACTTTGGAAAAAAGAAGCAGGTCCTACCTTTTTTTATAAGAAGAAAATGATGGAACTTGACTTATTTACTAAGATTTTTGCTCGTCGTAGACGATGTAAGTGAACTTTCCTGTTGCTTTCATTTTGAGTGTTTTTTACTATTTACTCTTCTAACTCCTTACCCCTTCTAGATTTAGTATATGATATGGATGTCGTATGCGACGTTCAAGCCTGCCAGGTAAAGGCGATTATTCAGGCGAGTCGTAAGGATGCTTCTCGTCAAAATGAGGAAGGGATTGCTTCATCTGATGATGAGTCGATTGAGAATTCTGAGGAAGAAGATGAGCAAGTTCCTAAGTATGTTCCTAAAGAGGTCGTTCAACCGATCGTGGGGGAATCAAGAGCCATAGTGGCCCTATAGAACCTGATAACAATCAGCGGTCTGAGAATGAAGGCATGCGAGGTGGGCACCCTTGTGGTGTAACATCTGATAAGCCTAGTTCTCTTGTTGATGAGGTGTCAGCTGAGCAGTTTGTTGATAGAGGTGGAGTTAGGGAACCCCCTGCTGAACAGGTTGACCCTTTTCCTGGATTTTTTGAGCCCCTTCAAGATATTACGAAGGATTAGGAAGACCCTACAGTTGACCTCGGCTTCCACCGTACTCAGGCTGGAAAAAGGAAGAAGGTTGATCCTCCTGCTCGACCCCTTCCAAAAATTCCCCTAGTGGTGTCGTTCATTGAATTGAGCGACGAAGATGCTAATGTTAAGGATTCCTCAAGTGCTCGAGTGGAGAAATCTTTGGGAGGGGAAGATCCTCAAGAGAGGTTTAACGGAGAAGATTCTTTGCCAACCAGGGTTGAGGTTGAAGATGCAGGAGTAGGATCCTTTGGAAATCCTAGGTGTCCCACCCCCCAGGATATGCTGAAAGCCATGTCATTTGGCCAAGCTTTCATCGGTGATGACCATTGGAGCCGTTTCAGGAGTGGTTCCCCAATAGAGCGTCTTCATAATATTTTCAATAGTGCAACCTACGTAAGTCTCCCAAGCTGCATTTTGCATTATTGTGCCTTAACTTTGGGTATCTTTAACCCATTTCCCTATAGGTGGTCGCTAAGTTCGATGAGGCTGTCTTGACGTAACAGCACCAAGTTGATCGGATAAGGCGTCTGGAAGCTCAATTAAATGAGAGTTAGGATTACCGTGCTCGGATTGAGGGGGCCTATGAGAGGGAAACGAGTTTTGCCCAGGAGTTCGTCGATTGTTGTTTGGCAAAACAAATGGAGGCCGAAGAGAGGACTTCTGCTGCAGAAGAGAAGGCTAAATCTTTTCAAGACTTGTTCTCCATCGCCCAATAGTCAATGCTTAGAGCTGAGCAAAAGGCTGAACATGCAAAGTCATCCTATGAGTGGAAAATTGAAGACCTTGAGCGCCAAACCCTGACGGTTGAATCCCTTTCGAATGAAGCCAAGGTGGAACTTGAGGTTTAAGGGGTTGATCACTTTAAGAGGTCCCCGACTTATGATTCCTTACTCCTTAGGGAGTTCCAACGGGGGTTGGTTTCGGCTGGTGAGTTCTTCAAAGTAAAGAACCAGACGACTAACAAGACCCGAGCTAACTGGGAATTGTCAATCAAAAACCATGTGGGTCGGTCCTTGGAGTCTCTTCGAATTCAAATGAGGGAGTGGAGAGATTATTTTCGAAGCCAAGGTAAAGAACCTTATCCTATGCATTTATAGGTCCCAACCGAGCATTTTCTTTTAACTTTTTATGCCAGTCAGGAAGCCGGTGTGGATGGGTCGAAGCCCGACGTTGGACCGATCTTCGGAATGGATTATAGTTCTTGGATGGATGATCTGGTTGACACAATCGCTTGGCCTTCGAACGAAAGTCTTCTCCGCGAATATGAAATGGTGTATGATCAGAGCATTGGCAAGAACTCGAAGTCCTCGGCTCCGCCTTAGATGAACTTGATGAACCTTGTAATATCTTGTTTAATTAATAAAATTCCATATTTACATGACTACTCTTAGCCGTGAATTAATTATGAATATTCTGAACAGGGTAATACAAACCCAACGAGAAACGCCAAGTATCTTTTTTACTGACTAATGTCATTATCCGAGTAGATCAGCTTCGTTCTAAATGTCAAGTATCTCATTAACTAGCTAACTTTGTTGCCCGGTTTTTTTTTTTTTGAATGCCAAGTATCTTATTAACTGGCTAACTTTGTTGCCCAAATTTCTTTGTTTTAAATACCAAGTATCTTATTAACTGACTAATATTATTAACCGAGCAATCTTGAAACAAAGGCAAACAAACTTGCACTTGTATTTCGTACTTGGTTGCTACCCAAACGTTGCATCAAGGCTCACCACGATCATACGTTTGAGTCCTTGCGCATGTCACTGGGGACATCTCCTAGTTTTGTCTGCACAAGGGTTTGCATAATCGTTAAGCTTCGAATTTCTTAACACAGTTGCCCAACTCGTCGGAGTTTATCCGACGGTTCCCCGAGCCATTTTCCAGGATCTGATGCATCGGGTTTACCTTTTGGCTAAGGTTTTGGTTGATCTTGCTCGGCTGGCATGCTCTTTTGAGCTTCTCCGCTCATTCGGGATTTTCACCAAATTAATGGCCCCGAGCATTTTATTCCTTGTCAATTCTCAAATATTTTCATATCTTCTTATTATCATATGCTCAAATATTTTCATATGTTCTTATTATCATATGCTCAGATTTCTGGGAATCCCGTGTCGGGTTTTCATTCATAATTCTGTAAAACTAACAATATGGAAAAAATCTCAAAAAAGGGTTGCTAAAATAAATTACTAAAGAATATCCTGACTACAAAACAAATTCAAGGATAGAAAATCTTTAAATATTGGGCGTTGCATGGTCAGGGTAAAACCCCTCCATCTGATCAGGCGATCCAATATGCTCAATGGAGCCACCTCTTTAATCTTGTATGGGCCTTCTCATTTATCGGCCAATGAGCTTGCGACTTTATTTTTTGTGTTCAACAATACTTTTCTGAGCACCAGGTCTCTGATGAGAATTAAGAAGCATCATCAAAAGATCCATTGCATATTCCAATTTGGTCAATTATAAGGAAGCAGGAGGATCATAGAAGCATTTAATGATGGGCTGATTCTAAGTTGCTAAAGTCCAAATTCGCCCCACATGAAGACCAAATTCGGGCTGAACTTCGTGGGTCTCTATAGAGAGCATCTGAAGTTAGATCGGCTATTATAATATGTTTCTGAAAAGCCCAAGACAAGCTCTACAAATGCTATACGGACTTTGTCCTCCGAAACAGATGACAACAAGTCCAAATTCAGCCATCTATCTTATTGCCCAAAGACTTGAGCTGAGCAGTCCAAATTTCAGCATATTTCCTACTTTTTGGGCGACGTATGGTTGGAGGAGAATCCAATTTCAGCATATTTCCTACTTTAGAATATTCCCTATTTTATTTATTTTCCCCAAATAAAGAGTTGATTTGTTTCCAGAATTCAACTTTCCAAATAAGGAATAAATCAACTAGTTGCTAGTTTTTAGTCTTTAGTTATTTTCTAAATTTGTTTACATTTATTTTCCTGATTGTAAGACATTAATTGCCAAATATTTATTCCCTTATTAGGACTTAGATATTTTAGTATAAAAGGGACCAATTGATGTAACTTTAAGACTAGATTTGAAATAAAATTGAGAGAATTTTATCTTGGTTCTTCATTGAACTATGAACTTATCAAGGTTCTACCTTGTGGCGTTCAAATCATGACTTATCACTCACCTTCTTTCTTGTTCTTGAGTGTGGCGTCCACAACCTTCTTGATACCGTTGGTTCTTATCTCCATATAGATAACGGGTCGAGATCCTTTTTAATTTGTTTTTTATATAAATCCGAAATTAGAAAACGATCCTTGCTACCATATATTGGTTCTGGGTCTCACTGTTCTTGGTGAGGTTCATATCAGCTGGTATCAGAGCTTAGGCTTCTAAAATCAGGTTTAATCTATCATTATTCTTCTTCGTCTATTTTTTTTCTTTTTTCTGTTTGATCTATAAAAAAAATCAGACCCGTTACAAAAAAAATGGTTTGATCGGCTTCATTATAAAAAAAAATGAGATCCAAAAAAAAAAGATCCCGAAAAAAAAGGTAATACAATTTTCTTCGAAGGGTCGTGTAGTTGAACTTATATCAACTATTTTTATTCTTTTTCTTGTTTTCGTGCGTTTATTAAAAAAAATGTCTTTCAAAGGTATTCATCAAAAAAAGATGAAATGGGGGAACCATCAATTGTGTTACAGGTTATCAACAACATTATGCTGAAGATTCAAGGAAGAATCCTTTTGAAGAGAAGGGGAATGATGAGAATTAAGAAGTATCACCAAAGGATCCATTGCATATTCCAATTAGGCCAATTACAAGGAGGCAAGAGGATCAAAGAATCATTTAATGATGGGTTGATTCTAAGTTGCTAAAGTCCGAATTCGGTCCACATGAAGACCAAATCTGGGTTGAACTTCATGGGCCTCTATAGAGAGCATCTGAGGTCAGATCGGCTATTATAACATGTTTCCTGAAAGCCCAAGACAAGCTCTATAGATTCTATGAAGACCCGGTCCTCTGAAACAGATCACAACAAGTCCAAATTCGGCCATCTATCTTATTGCCGAAAGACTTGAGCTGAGCAGTCCGAATTTCAGCATATTTCCTACTTTTTAGGCGACGTATAGTTGGAGGAGAATCCAGTTTCAGTATATTTCCTACTTTAGCATATTCCCTATTTTATTTATTTTCCCCAAATAAAGAGTTGATTTTTTTCCCGAATTCAACTTTCCAAATAAGGAACAAATCAACTAGTTGCTAGTTTTTAGTCTTTAGTTATTTCCTAAATTTGTTTACATTTATTTTCCTGATTGTAAGACATTAATTTTCAAATATTTATTCCCTTATTAGGACTTAGATATTTTAGTATAAAAGGGACCAATTGATGTAATTTTAAGACTAGACTTGAATTGAAATAAAATTGAGAAAATTTTCTCCTGGTTCTTCATTGAACTATGAACTTATCAAGGTTCTACCTTGAGGAATTCAAATCGTGACTTATCACTCACCTTCTTTCTTGTTCTTGAGTGTGGCGTCTACAACCTTCTTGATATCATTAGTTCTTATCTCCATATAGATAACAGGTTGTGGTCCTTTTTAATTTTTTTTATATAAATCTAAAATTAGAAAACGATCATTGCTACCATATATTGGTTCTGGGTCTCACTGTTCTTGGTGAGATTCATATCAGTCTCCTATTTGGAACCTCCTAACTCTGACATGAGAATTGTAGTGCCAAACCGCTCTTTGCTAATATGCCGCATTTCGCACTCGGGATTTCTCCATTTTTTCTTCTAACCAACCCAGGCCTTGTAATAACATATCAACATTATGATCTTCATCATATAGCCTGACTCTGGGCAACATATATGATGTTTCTGTAGGGATGACAGGTTCTGTTCCGAATACCAAAGAAAACGGTGTTTCTCCTATAGAAGTTCTTTCCGTTGTCCAATAAGCCAACAATACTTCATGAAGTTTTTCAACGCAACTACCCTTTTTGGCATCTAGCTTTGCTTTGACCGTGTGCTTGATGACTTTGTTCACTGCTTTAGCTTGTCCATTTGTTTGAGGGTGGACAGATGTAGCATAATAATTTGCAATCTGGTACTCGTTACACAGGTGCCTGAACTTTTGATTGTCAAATTGGGTATCGTTGTTAGTGTTAATAGTGTTCGGGACTCCAAACCTGTAGAGTATGTTTTTCTTCACAAATGTTATGGTGTTTTCTTCCGTGGTGTGCACTAACACTTCAGTTTCTACCCACTTTGTGAAATAATCAACAACAACAATTGCATGCTTAGCTTCACCCTTTGTTCCTGGCATCGGACCAATTAGGTCCAATCCCCAGATGGCGAATAGCCATGAGGATGTGAGGCTTATGAGGTGTTTAGGGGGTTGTCGAATGTCATTAGTAATCCTTTGGCAAGCATTGCAACCTTTTGAACATCGTTGTGCATCAGAGAACAGATAGGGCCAATAAAAACCTTGTCTGAACCCTGTATGACAAGCTTTTGCCTCTTGTATGATTCCCGTATACTCCACTATGGATTTCCTGTAATATCCGGTGTCCATCCTTTTCTGACAAGCACCTTAGGAGTGTTTAGAAAAATCCTCTTCTATACAATTCTACTCCAATCATAGTGTACCTGCTGACATGTACCTGACGCGTTTTGCCTCCAAGGGATCTTCTGGGAGTATGTCTTCTTCCAAGTATTTTTTTAGCTGAATCATTCAAACGTCTAGCGATGTTCGGATTTCTGTGACTTCAAAGTCTTTTGGCTCAACTATACTTGGCCTGAGAAGATGTGCGACCAGAATATTCTTAGGTCTGATTGTGGTTGTGGCTGATACCAGTTTGCACAGAGCATCTGCTTTTTCATTTTCTTCCCGAGGGATCTGGACAATCCTATATTCCTTGAATCATTGGAGGAATTGTTTTTTTATGCCCAAATAAGCCATCATACTTTCATCTCTGGCCTGATATTCGTCTAAAACTTGGTTGACGACTACCTGTGAGTCACTAAAATTTTCAACTTCATCTGCTTCGAGTGCAATACAAACTCTAAGTCCTGCCAACAGTGCCTCATACTTGGCTTGGTTATTTGTTTCTTTGAAGTCGAATCTCATGGCACACTCGACATCATCTTCTTCTAGGGTGCATACCATGATCCCTGCCCCGCTGCCATCGATGTTCGAGGAGCCGTCAACACATAACTTCCATGAAAAGCTCCTGCCCAACGTTCTTTTTGCTTCTAGATCAGGCTCTATGAATTTTACTAAGAAATCTGCCACTGTTTGGCCTTTGAGTGATGTCCTGGGAACATATTTAATATCAAATTCACTCAGCTCGATCGCTCATTTAGTTAATCTTCCTGAAATCTTAGGTTTGTGCAGAATTAACTTAAGCGGGCAATCGGTGAGAACCCTGATTGCGTGTGCCTAAAAATATGGCATTAGCTTCCTTGTTGCCAAAACTAATGACAAAGCATCTTTTTTGACTGAGAATATCTGGTTTCAGTAGGAAGAAGGGTCTTACTGGTATAGTATACTGACTTTTATATTCTATCCTCTGTTTGAACCAAGACTGAGCTTACTGCTAATTGTGTGAGTGACAAGTACAGATAAAGTACTTCTCTTTCCTTTGGTTTTGAGAGGATAGGTGCATGTCCTAAGTACTTTTTTATCTTCTGAAATGCCTATTCGCATTCTACATTCCATTCAAGTCCCTTCCCTTTTTTGATTATTTTGAAAAATGAAGCACATTTTTCTGTAGCCTTCGAAATGAACCTGCCAAGGAAAGCTAGGCATCCCGTCAAACGTTGTACCTCCTTTAAGGTTCTTGAAGAAGTCATTTTTTGAAGGGCTTTAATCTTCTTGGGATTTACTTCGATCACCTTTTGGTGAACTAAGAAACCGATGAATGTTTCCGAAAGAACCCCGAATAGGCACTTATTCGGATTCAACTTCATATGGTACCTTCTCAGGACATCAAATGTTTCGCACGGGTCCGAAGTATGTTTGGCTGCTAAGATACTTTTGGTCAACATGTCGTCTATGTAGACTTCCATATTCCTTCCTATTTGGCGGATGAAAATTCTAAAGACCAGTCTTTGATACGTGGCCCTAGCATTTTTTTATAGCCCAAATGGCATCACTGTATAGCAGTACAAACCCTGGTCGGTTATGAATGCTATTTTATCTTCATTCGCTTTGTTTATCCGGATCTGATTGTATCTCGAATAGGTATCTATAAAACTAAGCAGTTCATGACTTGATGTAGCATCAACCAACTGGTCTATTCTGGGAAGTGGGATACTATCATTTGGGCAGGCTTTATTCAAATCTGTGAAATCCACACACATTCTCCATTGACCATTTTTCTTCTGAACTAACACCACATTTGCTACCAACTGAGGATAGTTGATTTCTCTAATTAATCCTACAGCGAGTAATTTCTCTACCTCTTGCTTGATTGCCCGAGTTCTCTCAAGGTGAAAAGACCCCATTTTCTGAATTACAAGCTTTACGCTTAGATCCACAGCCAAGTGGTGTGATATCACTCGTGTGTCTATCCCCACCATGTCTTCATGACTCCATGCAAACACGTATTTGTATTCTCTTAGCAAATCGATAAGATCTGTCATAACCTTGTCTCCTATATTAGTTCCGATTTTGACCTTCTTCGTTGGTTCGTCTTCCTTCAAGACTACTTCCTCTGTTGGCTCATTCTTTGATGCCTCGAGTTCTTCTCTTGGGTTGAGCTCGAACATCAATGATTCTCCCTGCTCAGCCTGATCTGGTTGAGTTAGAGTACAAACTTGGAGTTCGCTGTTATCCCTATCCTTGTAAACGGAGAGATTGACTCTTCTAGCTATTTCTTGTGAACCCTTGACCGTTTCTACCCCCCACTCAGTCAGGAATTTAATCAGCAGGACATAAGTCACTGTTACCACCTTTGTTTTATTCAGGAAAGGTCGACCCAGTAGGGCATTATAAGGCCAGTTGTCCATATCTACCACCACAAAGTCGAGTAGTACTATTTTCTGGTAAGGTGCTACTCCGATCTTCAAGAGCAATTTTACCGTTCCAAGAGACCTAATCTCGATTCTTCCAAATCCTCTTAGCGGGGTATGAAAAGGTTGCAAGTCCTTTCGATCTAACCTCAGTTGGTTATAAACAGCCACACTGGGGATGTCTACTGAACTACCTTGTCCACTAGTATCCTCCTGACTTCTCTATGGTCAATTCGAGCGCTAATGACCAGAGTGTCATTTGGCCAGACGTTGACCCCATGTGAATCAGCTTCAGTAAATATTATTGGGTCTCATCCTTTATTTATTCTTTTTGGATCATGCTCGATGGAATTGACGTCAAAATTTTGTCTTGCTTCAACTGTTTCTTGGATTTCATGAGTCCTTTCTCGATTACTTTTCTAAATTGACGGTCCCCAGAAGATAGTCTATATATCTCCACTCGTCTCGGGATGGGCCTTTTTATTCTGATATAAGTTATGATCTCCAGACTTGGTTTCTTTTCGAGTTTCTGTCTTCTCATTTTTCTTCAAGATAATATCTTGCAAATGTCCTTCTCGGATGAGGGCTTTTGTATAGTCTCTGAATTGGTAACACTTGGAGGTCTCATGCCTGGTTTCTTTATGGAATCTGCAATACTTTGTCGTGTCACGTCGGGCAAATTATGACTACCGACGTGGATCCTTCACTAGATTCTTCTCTTCTAGTATTGCCAGGACCTCTTCCTGTCTTTTTTGAAGTAGGATGTAGTTTGTATACTTTCCTTGGAACTTTTCCTTGGCTTAGTCAGTATTACGTCCACTTCCCTCATCTTTGTTTCTTTCTTTGCCATTTTCTTTTTGTTTCCCTTTATGGTTCTATGTCTTTGACTAGACATCTCTTTGATCGGGTCTCCCTCCATGCATGTAACTACCTCATATCGCCAACTCTTCTTCTTCTACCAGTGCATATCCACCCGCCATATATATCATGTATGCATATCTAGTTAGACGAGCTCTTCTTAAGTCAAAAGACAACCTACCATTCTGTAGGTTATTTATGAATGCAGAGATTATTGTTTCGTCATTTGCACTACCAATTTCTATACCGCTTGGCCAAATCTTCCCAGGTACTTCTTTAGCGACTCATCTCTTCCTTATTTTAGTTGAGAAATGTATGTCACCGATTTTTTCCTGTGTCCATTCCCCAGAAATTATCTTGAAAAGCTTTTGCTCAATTCACTAAAACTCTCAATACTTGCCGGAGGCAATCTTCCAAACCATCTTGAGCATGTATCCCAAAGAGTTTGTGGAAAGTTAAGACACAACAGAGGATCGTTGTGGGCATACTGGGCCAAGGCGCTCTTATATCGTCTGACACGCTCCTTAAGATCTGTATCCTTTTTGAATTGTTCCACGTGTATCTCTCCGGGAACGGGGTTCACAGAATGTCTCTGGTGAAAGGGCTGTCAGAATCATCGTCAGACAACTCATTGTATCCATACCGCCTAATCAATGCGTCCATGACGCCTGTTATTCTCTACTTCTCGGGTCAGGCTCTGGATTACGATGTCTCTATCACCCACTGGCTCTCCCCGATGGTTGATTTGTCTTGTGACTGCCATACCTGTCTCCATCTCCTATTCATCCTATCTCTGAATCTCATGAACTAATCCTTGTAAGCGTATGGTTCCATGGTGGCGTTTACGATGATGACGGTCACTGTCTTCTTTCTGATGATAATGATCGATCCCTTTGCTAGTTGTATCTACGGTGTCTATCATGCCCCGTTTGATCATGGTTTCATCTTCGGGTAGGTCGTTCTTCTGTGGGTATCTCAGGATCCCGGTCATGCGATATACCCCCAGTTGGATTGACAAGATCTGAATTCTTGACGGGCGCTGACGCATCTGGTTTTGGCCTGACTAGGGATGGCCAATGGGGAAATGGGGGCGGATGTAGGTCCCCCCATCCCTAACCCCAACCCCATTTTCCAAACCCTCCCCCCCCCCCCCCCCCCCCCCCTCATTTCCCCATTTGAGGGAAATGGGATTGGGATTGGGGTTGGGGTAATTTTTGGGGGAGGTCCCCACATCCCCATCCTCATTTCCCCATTTTCCTCGTTTCCCCATTTCCGCGAAGTCCCCCATTCCCCCATTTTTCCTGTGTTAGTAAAAATTACATATTAAAAAAACACATAAATTCGCAATCCAATAAATTCAAATACAAAATAATATCTCATACAAATTAAAATGAAAGTTAAGTTGTTTAATATATATATAGTTAATAAAATATGTTAATAAATTATATAGAGCTTGCTTGATGTGTAATTTAACAAGAAAATCAATATGTATATATAGTTAGATTGTTTGGTGTATAATTTAAGTTATAGTTTATAAATATGTATATATAGTTAGTAAAATAAAAATAATAAAAATATTAAAATATAATAAAGGAATTTTTATATAATATTATAATATTTGGGGAAAATAGGGAAATGGGGATGGGGGCACCTAACCCCAACCCCATCCCTATTTCAAGGAATTTGTAGGGGAAATGGGGATGGGGACAGGTCCCCCCATCCCCAACCCCATTTAAATTTGGGGTTAAAAGGCATCCCCATCCCCCCCCCCATTTCCCCATTTCCCCCAAAAAAATCCCCTAAATGGGGATGGGGGAGCGGGGGTTTAGAGCACCGGGGTAAAATGGCCATCTCTAGGCTTGACTATAACCGATCAGAGCCTAGGGGGCGATGGTGGGTTTGGCAGATTCGCCTCTCCTGCAGCTAGCAGATTTATTCCTTCCTCCGCTGCATCTGCCAATAACTGTTGCAATGCATCCCCGAAATGATGCGCTATGTCCTCGTCGATCGAAGGGACTTGCTGGATGCCAGCCAGGGATACCGGTCGGTTCCCAGTGGTTGTGGGATCCTGAGTGGTCCCCCCTATATGAGCATTATCTGGAGATTTTTGGATGTCCCTGGAACTGCCTTTACTTCCATCACCAGGCATCGTTTAAACAGATCGGAGGTTCAACCCCTCCTTCTAACGTCAATTGTTGATGTCAATTTCTTGATGGGTAAAAAAGTCAACAATGCTGGATTTGATTATGACCTATTAAAAGAGAAAGAGAAAGAGAATGAGAATGCAATTGATATTGTTATGACACGAGTATACGCGGTAAAACTCCGATGATCGGAGAAACATCCATGGGTGGTTGAATGCACAACCAAGCCAAATCCACTATTAAATATTAAATTACACCACTCAATCTCTCTTGCCTCTCTTTTAGTGATTGTTTTCTGTTATCCCCCCTTTTCAGTGGGATTATGGATCTATTTATATATGTATAGAACCATAATCCTTGTTACTTAAGTAAGGAAAGGTGATTGTATTTAAATAAATTGATTACTTGTCGAAGTCGTTTTTGTCTTCTTTTCTGTTTCTGAGATCTTGTGGATCGAATATGAATCTTTATGAGATTCTAATTGCAGTCTTTTAGGGCTTATTTCCTAGTTTGTGTGCAGTCTTCTAGAAGAGTAAAGTTTTTGCTTTATTTGGACTTGTTCCCTGTTTGGTGTTTTATTCTTCTAGAAACTCTTTAAATTCTTCCCTCCTCTGATACGACGGATGAAAATAAGGATATTTCCATATTGGAGTATGATTCTAGATTCCTCCTTGAGCTTATTTTCTTTTGGATCACGTATTCAACTTCTTTACTCAGGCTTCTCATGTTGTACCGAGTAAAGCTAAATGTGCTGAATATTTATATTCGGCCTGACTCGGATTTTCGTGTTTTGGTAACACCTCCGATGGTGTTTCTGATGCCAGCTTGGATGCTTATCTGGCAATCTTCTTGAGAGGTTGTCTTATCTGTCAGTGACGTGTACATTTAATGAAATATACATATAACAGTATATATATTGTCTTTCTATCATCAGTTCGAGTTGATATAAAATATATCAGTTTCTTACATGTAGGCCATTGGATTTAAAAGATACTTTAACAGGTACATGCAGTCAAGTCAAAGTATTTAAATCTATTGGCTCACATGCAAGAAACTGATATAACTTATATCAGTTCGAACTGGTAATAGAAATATATATATAGGACAAATGACACAAACATACCCTAAAATACTGGTAAAAAGCTTAATATTTACTTTTTTCCATGAATTACACAAACATACTCCACTATTAATGGCCAACCGTTAACTTTAACGATTGATCTTGAAATGAAAAAAACTACCCCTAATTAAGAAATATATAATAAACATTAATTATAATAATAATAATTTATTTTTATTTTATTTTAAAAAAGAAAAAAGAAAAACTCCACCAATTGAATCCATTGACTGTGGAGTCTGATATCCATGGAGGAGCTCGACCTTCTCAATGAGGGATTTGACGATCTCCTCACGGAGGAGGTCTATCAACCTCTTTCTTTTGAGGAGATCTCCAAATTCCACTGGCAGTGGAGTGAATTTTATTTTATTTTTTGTTTGGGGTTAGAAATATATTTATTTTAAATTAATTATATGGTTATTTAACAATTAGTTTTTAGGTAAATATATAATTATAAAAAAAATTGAGATTATTTTAAAATTTTCTATTATACTTAATAGGTAAAATGATCAATTTGTTGTTAAGCCTTTGGTTAACTGTCAATTCTAACTGTTTAAACCGCTACCGGCAGGTAAGTTAGTGTAATTAATGATAAATGTTGAATATTAAGCTTTTTCCCCTTACTTTAGGGTATGTTTGTGTAATTTAATTTGGTTTATATATATTAGCATAGTTTGAAATAAATAAATAAACAATGCCTTTGAAATCTATTGTGAAATGTGAATCACGGTGTGAATATCACAAAAACACAACTGTATCACCGTTTTTTTTGGACCCTAGACTTTTAACTTTATTATAGTCTTTAAAAAAAAAGCAAGGGAAGGGGATCTCTTTAAGTTTCATATTGTTAGTTGGAAATTCACTCAAGGTGAGGAATCTCAGTTAACACCCTCAAGACCGCTACTTGGTAGGTCGCGGTCGGGGTAGGTACCTCATACCTGGGTGATTGAGTGAAAAGGGAGAAGAGAGAGAGAGAGAGAGAGAGAGAGAGAGAGAGAGAGATGTAAGAATAATGAGAATATAACTGGGGGACTGCTTTATTAACAACTCAAGTAACACAAGTACAGTGGAGGACAACAATGAAAGTGGTGATTCTAAGCTAATCCCACAATATTGTCTCTCAATCTCTCTACCTCTCAGACTCAACTGGAGATGGTGAATTCGTACGTGTCGATAAGTGGCTAATTCCTCTATGGTGAAACTCTCTCAAATGGCGAAATACCCTTTGCTCTTGATCTCTCAATTTTCTATGCCTTTCCCTAAACTGGGACATTGTATTTATATCCTCCTATCCCATCCCATCGAATCCCCATAATTTAGACCGATTGATTGACCGTGTTATCGAGATTGATTGGCATTGCTGGAGGATATCAATTACGTGGGAATTGCTCCCATTGATTGTGTCACGTTTCCATTTTAGTTTAAATATGAATTAATAACGAATCTGTTAACCTGTCTGGTTACATTATTGCGCTTTAATGATGAAAAAGTCAACCTCTTTTATTCCATGTCGCTTTAAGGAGAATTTTGGCTTCATTTTCCGGTGGTGTGGTACCCTGATGTACCGATCTGCATACGTGGCGCTTGTTCTAATCTGTTGGTGCTTACCTGGTGGCGTCCTTCTTGCTGGGCATACTGGATATGTACCTTAGGGGGGTTACTAGTCAATTTTGAGGTACTCGGGTACCAATCGGCCATTCAGGGGTCCAGGTACCAGGTAAGAGGTATCACGGTGCTAGTTTGGCTTGGTTCCTGGCAGTTTTTTGGATGTGTAAATGCTAACCTCTTTCCCGGATAGCGGTATTGAGGTTCCAAGGTCACGTGGAAACTGGATCCGAGGTAGGCTCTACCTAGTATGCCCTACCAGGTACTAAGGGATGTGCCCTAACAGGTACCAGACGGGTGGAAAATTCAACTTTGATCCTTCATCGAAAATATCTAACACATATAAATGCAGTTAGAGAGCAAGTATGCATTTAAGGCGACCCATATTAAATTTCAAGCTAAAAAAAAACTACTCAAATCTTCGCTACTCTTAAAATTGAACTAATAAAAGTATCAAATTGCCCATACGTATTAAAATTGAAAAATGAAGATAATCTTTTTATAAAAAACAATAAAAGCATGTACAAATAATTTAAAATTTTGAAAAAAATTATTATTAACAAATTTTAATTTAACAAAATATTAAAAAAATAATTTAAAAATGGTGATAATTTATAAAATTTAAAACACTTTTTTTTATTATTTACTTTAACAATAGTAAAAATATTGAATTAAAATGAAGATAATTTAAAATTTTATAAATATTTTTATATTTTTCCATTTAAATTATTTTTAAATTTTAAGATTAGAGGAGGTCTGAGTAGATAAATGTATATTTACTCTCCAGCTGCATTTATGTCAAACTTAGGGGATGTCCTGTGTATTTACCTTGCAAAGTAATTACCACTTTATTGGCTACAAATGTGTTTGAATTGGGATGACTTTTCAAGTAGAGCTTCTGAAGTACATCTTTTACAAGTAAAAACTTTTATTGAGTAGAGTTTTTAGCAAAAATAATTTTTAAATTAGTAGATTGTTTGGGCAAAATATTTCTAAAAAAGCTTTTATTATTAAAAGGTATGAAAATGTACACTAACGAAGTATTTGTAATAGACGAGTATATGATGAAATATATAAAGTTGTGAAGGGTAATTGAGACTTTATCTCATTTAAAAAAGCTCAACCAAAAAAAAACTTCTTGGGAGAAGCTTAGGGGTCGTCCTATAAACGTTTTTCGTTAACTGTTTTTCGAAAAGAAAAATAAAAATAAAAATAATGTTTTTGATTTCAAACTGTTTTTTATTTCAATTTCGAAATCCAAAAACACGTCTGGTAGAATATGTGGAAAACAATATTCTGAAAATAAAAACATCAAAAACGTGTTTGGTACGTTAACCGATTTTTTTAAAAAAAATATCAACAATTCATCACAAACAATTATCAACTAAGTCCAAATTTTTTATTTCACATTATAACCTAAAAACAATGTGATTAAATATTTTATTTAAAATTATTTTTTATTTAGACAATCACATTAATTATAAATTATAATTTTTTTTATTAATATAAATTGTCTACAATCTTTTAAAAAAACAATGAGAGTCGTGGATCTGGACGTGGTGAAGAAGAAGGTATGCAAAGAAGAAGAAGAAGAAGAAGAAGAAGAAGAAGAAGAAGAAGAAGAAGAAGAAGAAGAAGATCGGTGGTGGTGAGCTGAAGAAGTAGAAGATCAGATCGGGAAGAGAGAAGATGAAGACGGTAAGAGAGAAGATGAGGAAGAAAGAAGATGGGGAACGGTGAAGAGAAAAAAGAAAAGAAAATTGTAATTAAAAAAAAAAACAAAAATAAGTATTTTATATATTTCAAATATTTCACTGTTAACACTTGTTTTGTTATTTTTTTATTTTTTTTATTTTTTTATTTTTAAATAAAATGAAAAGCGGTTAACGAATACGAATTCGAAATCATTTTTGGAAAACAAAAACGAAAACGGACTGAAAAACAGTTGTAGGATGAGACCTTAAATTTTGGGTTTTTCTCAAAAGACATAAAATATCTTTATATATATAACACTTCTTTAGTTTTGCAAAAACAAAAAAAAAAAGGCTTTTAACAATAAAAAGGCACTTTAGGCCACTACAAAAACCATACAAAACACTCACTGCATTCTACAATAGCTTAATTAATTTGGGTGTAATTTTTATTTTATTTTAAAATATGAGTAATGAATCTAATTTTAAAATGCCCCTCCATTTTTATTTTTATTTTTATTTTTGGTATTTATCAGGACTTCAGGGTATATAGCATTTTTCATTGATAATATTCTTATAATATGAGTTGAATTATCTAATTATGATTTTAGTAATTAAAATGCAAATCTTACATGTTAAAAAAGCCTATTGTATAACTGCGTTGGTAGCTAGGGACTTTACTATTGCCATTTGCCATCAAACAATTAAGTTTCAAACTTTTGACACATTGTAATCGTACAGAGATACCTCTCTCATTGTTGGAATTCGACCTTTTCAATTATCTAATTATACATTTACATCTTTTTAGTTCAAATATAATTTATAAAAGTTCTTTTTAATTAGTGTGTAGATTACATTGGCTATCGGACCGTGGAGGCTAAAATGAGAATTCCTGGATTATTAGATTTAAATGTTTTGATTTTTTACAATGTACACTTGAAGCACCTTTAATGAAATTTAATGGAATATATTGAATGGTGTAGTGATTTTTTGTATGGATAATAAAAACATTAAAATACATTTGTGAAAAAAAAAATGAAAATTTTCCGGGTACAAGAACTATTTTTTTCCAACTTTTTTGAAGATAAAGCAATTTAAAAGAGGGAAATATAAGAAAAAATAGTTCACGATTCCAAAAAAAAATCAAAAATTTACCAAATGTGTATTTTAATTTTCTTAGAATGCATACAAAAAATCTCTTTGAAAAACATTCAATTGCATGCAATATCATCAAAGGTGCTCATTGTATTAAAATTAGGGGGCACCGCTTCATATATATATATATATATATATATATATATATATATATATATATATATATATATATATATATATATTACAATATTTTAGAGTTGAAAAGGGGTATGACTCGAACATACAACCTATTAAGTGCAAGTGTGAGGGACTTACCATAAAGCTAACTTCATCTTTTCCACTTTTTATAATGTAAATCCAGTACTTTATAACACGTAATCTAGTGGTAGTCGATGGTAGCGGATCCATAAATTTTAACCATATGGGGCACTAGAATAAAATAGCAAGTATATAAATAAAATACTGAAAAATAAGATAATAGTAAAATGAGTTTTTTTAAAAAAAAAAATCGATGGTATAATGAAGTTTAGATAAAATAAAATAAATAAAACACCTATTCAAGATGAGCTAAATAATTTTACATTAAAAAAGAATTAAAAACAAGAAACACAATATATATAACAATAAAAATAACTTAAACAATGAAAAATTACAATATTTATACTTAAAATAATAAATTACAATCTAATTTTACAATAAGAAATTTTGATTTGTAGTTATAATGAATTCTTTTTAAATTTATACGAAAACAATTGATTAATAAATAGTGCTAGACATGTTTTTGAATTTTGTACTCTTCTATTTTTATTTTTATTTTTATAAATTATTGATTCTAAATAAATTAAAACTATAAAATAAAAAATATTAAGGATAAAATAAAATGAATCATAATAATAAACAGACTATTTTAATACAATAAATTTAAATTTGAGATTTTATGATTTATTTATTGATTGTGTTAAATATATCAGACTAAAAATATTAGAAATGATAAAAGTTTAAAATAATAATAGATAATTTAATATAAAATAAAATTGAATTAAGTAACCACAAATTTAAGGTATTTAAGAAGTTGACAATAATGTAAAAAAATTAAATGAATTGTTTTGTTTCAGAAAAAAGAATCGAAAAATGTTGGTAAAATAAAAAAAACAGTTAAAAGGTTATTAAAATTACACGATAAAATTGTATTTTAAAAAATATCTATTTTACTTGAAAAGCATAAAAGGTGGGACTTGAACACTTTACAGAGGGTGTTCAAAGAAAGCACAAAAAGGGTATGTACCGTAAATGTTAGTTCATATATATATATACTAGTTTACGGCTTGCATGATATGCAGGTATCCAAAAATATAATTTAAAAATTATATTTGTAGGACTTTTAAATCAAATCTTACATTATTTCCCACCATGGATTAAAAATGGAGCTGAAACTTAGAATATTGAAAGAGTAATTAGAAGGAACCATGAACTTAGTAGTATATTTTGTGGAAGAATTTAAAATAAAAGTAAAGATGCAGAAAGCGTTCAAATTTAATTTTACAATAATATGTATAAATTTATTTAGACATATAGATACCAATCAAACTCATTATTTTAGTGGAGACAACAAATTACATTGAAATGTTGGAATTGAATCGGTTCAACGAAACAACAATTACATTTAAACGGTTGAACTAACCACAATTCCACCATAGATAGATCATGATAAGAATTTAAAAGTAACACATGATATAAAGGGTGGGTTCTTCTAACAAATTAGGTAGACATGTATGGAATCTGTTCTCATCCTGTCTCATATTAAAGATAGGATAAAAGAAAGTTGTTCTACCTTGTCCCGTCCCGTGTACCAAACACAACCTATGTTGTCAAAAGAATTTTGAATATTTATTAATATTCTTAAAAATATTTAATCATATATTATGCAGGTTTAATAGGAAGTAATAAGAATTTATTTAATGCATATTAATTGATTTATTAAAAGATAAATATTTTTTAATATTCTTAAGTACATATATTTAATTATATATTAAATAGTTTTTTTTTAAAACAAATATTATAACAATTTAAAATTTAGGGAGGAGGAGAGGCCCGATCTTACAACCCAGTGAGGGGCAAACCACTTGTCTAACGTCATATTAAAAGAATGTAAAAGATAAAATTATATTTAATCATTAATATGATGAATGCCAAAAAGATAAATAATGATTAAAAAAATAAAAAAAATAAAGCTAATTGATGGAGAAGTCTCACCATTCACCAAGAGAATGGACAGCAAAAACAGCAAGAGATTGATATAATATGTAACTTGAACCAAGAGAATGGACATCCATTCACCTAGCTCCAAATCGAAATAGAATATTTCATTTAACTAATGAATACCCAATAGTTGATTGCAAATGCTAAAAGCAATATAACTCAAGTTAATCATGAAAACTTTATGATCACACCTGAACTGAACTCAGGGGCGGAATTGGGCCTGACTAGGGTGGGCTGTGGCCCACCTTAGTTTTTTTTTTTTTTTTTTTTTTTTATAAGTTTTTTCAATTGTTCTATTTACATTTCATTCGGTTTCAAATACACTCCGGCCCAATTTAAATTCTAATTTATCTTTTTATGTAACTCAAAAATCAAATGGAAAATTTTAGGGTAGGTAATAGAATATGTATTTGAGGGTAATGTTCATTATTTCTTCTGACCATGTGTATTTTTTTTTAATTAATGGAAATTCTCTCGTAATGTCGGGATTCGCAATCAAAATAAATTGGTTTTTATTTTATAAGGTATAAATTTTTAGGGTAATTACCAATTAGGTCTTGGACTTTTTTTTAAATTCTAAGTTGTTTGTAACTTTTACAAAAGTGACCAAATTGATCCACACATTTTTCTCAAATGCCAAATTAGTCCATCTATTTTTATAAGTGACAAAATTAGTCCCTCTAACGATTTAACAGTGTTAAAAAAAATAGTTGACTTCAACAATTTTAGTTAAAATACGTAAATACCCTTTATTTATCATATTATAGAAAAATTATTTTGTTTTTTATACATTAAATTCACCATTATAATTACAACAAAATCCAAAAATATTAATAATGAAACACCTTTTGTATCTTTTTTTAATTAAAATTATCTATTTTTTTTAAAAAAAAAGACAATGCCAGTTATACTCTTATTTTATAAACAAAGTTAGCATTTATTTCCAGTTTAGTATTTTACCATTTTTATGTAATTGTTTTTTTTTTGTTAATATTATACAAGTATTGTTTTTAAAATTATTTAAAAATCAAAACCCAAAAATAAAATAAACAAAAATATACATATATTAAAAAATATTGTGCATGTGTCATTATTATATTGTTTAGGAATAAAATACAATTTTACCCCTACGAAGTTAAAATTGACTGACGAAACTTTATTAGAAAGACTAATTTGGCACTTGAAAAAAATACAAGGAACAATTTCACTTTTGTAAAAATCGTAAACAACTTGAAATTTTTAAAAAAGTCTAGGACATAATTGGTAATTGTCCAAATTTTTATCTATATCAAATTATCCAAAGCCCACCCATAAAAAAAATTATGGTTTCGCCCCCGATTGAACTGCGGGATTTTCATTGAGCAACTTAAATGCATTATAAAGGAGAGGTTGGCACCGAAGCTAATTTAGAATCAATGTAGATACAATTTTTGGTCTCTAAATTGTCTAAGATTGTGATCAATGGGAGACCAAAAGACGGACCATTTTCATATGTATTCCGAAGATAATAGATAAACTCTACAAAGATCACAAGGTAGAGAAAATCTTACATACATCCGGTGTAAAGCACTCATCCAATGGATGCATGTCATGTGGTATGAAAAACCAATTAAATGAGTTCTTCATACCACATGGCATGTACCCATTGGTCAGGGTATATTGCAGCGGATATAGATACATACAAGATTTTCTCTACAATCTAAATGCATAGCACAAAAGATAAACCAATTAATCATAAATCTCAAATGAATCTTTGTACATCGAATGAATTAAATTCTATTAATTGGCGGTTATCTATAGAGGGTTATGGAATAGTCTACGAATGAAGTAAAATGAATGGGAGGGGAGAATTGAATCTTTGAAGGCCATAATTTAAGATGTTTAATATTTAATTATTTGATTAAAGATTTTGAAGTCAGATATAAATATATAATTTAAGACTAAAACTCCCTTACAATGGCACTTGACAGTTGACAATTTGAGAGTCGGTTTTTATATTATATTATATTATATAATATAATATTGAATTTTTATTTTTATTTTAAATTTGAAGTAGGACACAATCTCTAATTTATCTTAAGGTGGGTCTGCCACCTGTACAACTAATCATATCTTTCAACTATATTTTATACCGTTCTCAAGTAATTAAAAGTAATTTAAAATTTTGATTTAAGTTTATAAGTTTAAAATATTTATTCATCCACTTAAATTTAATTCAATGGTTCAGAAGAAGAGTATTATAACCCTTATATTTAAATCAAATAAATGAATGTTAAAATTATTTATTTAAAGTCAATTTGTATGTAATACAGAATTATATATATACACTACTACTACTATTTCAAAGAAACTATTGAATACACTATTTCAAAAAAACTATTGAATACGTTGGCTATCGGGTCAACAACCACCGTGGAGGCTAGGATGAGAATTCTTAATGCAAGAAAGAAAGAATGAGACAAAATAAATCTATTTTTTTGACACAACTCGTTGATCATTGAATCTTGTTTCTTGTAATAAATATGAGCAAATGATTACATGTATACAATTTCTGGTTTTATATGAATTAAATTGAGAAATAAGAAAAGTAGAAAAAAGAGAGAATGAAAAAAGAAAAAAGAAAAAAAAAAGTTTACAGGAAAAAAGAAAAGAAAAGAAAAATAAATAAAAGAGAGAATTCAATAAAATAATAATATTTTAGAGAGAGTATCAAATAAGTGATAGACAGTGTCTGTATTAAATAAGGAAAGAGTGTTTTATATCGGTATAAAATACATCATTGAATTACATATGGGTCATAGATTATGGATAAACACTGATAAGTGTATTCAGACTGAGTCAAAACAATTAAATCTAATGATCTATATGAAAAACAATAATAAATGTTACTGATATAAAATATAATCAGTGCATTATATATGAGACAATAGATTATGGATAAAATGAATCTCGAAGGTTTTGTTGAAGGAGGAGGGGCTGATGGGCAGTGCATTACATATGAGACAATAGATTATGGATAAAATGAATTTTGAAGGTTTTGTTGAGGGAGGAGGGCCCCCCCCTCCCCCTCTGCCGATAAGTGTACTCAAACTTACAAAATTTCGAAATTAGATGAGAGATATGATTTGAACTCATAACTTTTAAATATATGTACCAATTTTATCTTATCCATTTTTCATAAATAAATCCAGTTTATAACATTTAATCCAGTGGCATTCAACTAATTTTTAGACTGTTCCATATATTCAATCTCTTCTCAAGTAATAAGCAGTAATTTAAAATTTGATTAAGTTTATGAGTTTAATATGTTTATTCATTCATTTAATCATAATCCAATCGAGAAGAAAGGGGTGGACCAGGTGGGGCCTATGTCCTACCCTGATTCTTTTAAAAAAATTGATTCTATTAAATAACAATAGGGTCATGTATCAATTGTTAGCATAGGTGGTATAGATCCATATTTCTTCATCTTCTTGTACACCACATTTTTTTTTATTTTTTTCATTTCTCCATCTCTTTCCATACAGGCATACACCACAATCCCACAATTATCACCAAACCTCATTATTCATCAATTTCAGAAAAAAAAAAAAACTAAAACAATTTCTCCAACTCCGATGAAGAGATGAAGCTACATCTCATCATCAAAGATGAAGTCGCTTCATCTTTCAGATATTGAGAAGATCCATCATTGAAGGAGGTTTGTTTGGCGGTATAGATGGAGGCAATGGTGTAGACGACGACGATGACGACGATGGAGGTAGAGGATCAAGAAGAATGTGAACTAACTGATCTTGAAGACCCGGAAGAGGGTTCAATGAGAGGAAATTCGATCGGAGATGTGGTGTTGTTGGGAGGAATCGAATTGGATGTGGTCGAAGTGTTTGTGTTGTGGAGGATCTTTAAGAAGAGCAATTCAGAATTCTGGATGTGGAAGAGGAAGATGAAGCCTCATGAAGGAGAGAGGAAGATTGAAAGACTGGATGTGAGAGTTATGATGATCGATTAAGAAATATGGATGTCAGAGTGATGATGATCGGTGGGAGAGAGAAAAAGATTTTGTTTTATATATATATATTTTTTTTATTTTAATTTTAATTTTTTTTTAATTAAAAAAAATGTATATATATATTCTATCCACCATCCATTTATGTGATAGATGATTGAGATCCATCTTCTTTTATTTTAATTTTTAAAACAAGTTTACAATTTTTTTAGTCTTTTTTTTTAAATAGTTTTTATCTTTTTCTAGGGTTATAAAAGTAATAAACAAACTTTGGGGGCATTTTAGACTTTTACATGGTTTGATAAGGTCAAAGGTTAAGTCTTACGATCATTGACTGACGACAAAGGATGTGGATATCAATTAACGATAAAGTTGTTTTCGTATGTAATAAAACAAACCTCAAGGGAGGTTGGTGTAATAAGTTCATATATATATATATATATATATATATATATATATATATATAGAGAGAGAGAAATTTTCAAATCAGTAATTCATCGATGTATTGAATGTAGATCATTATATATATTTATACTTTAACTCAAAGTGTATGTACTTATAATTTTTTTTCCAAAACCAATGGTACCCATGCAACCCGGTATAAAGATTATTGATTTGTTAAGATTATGGTCAAAATTAACTACCATCCAACCATGCATATAGATCTGTTATTCAGCATTAACTACGTCAAGATTTGAAATCATTAATTTTCAAAGATCCATCCCCAGCTAAGCAAAAATTTTGAAACCGTTTTTCTTGATTATTGATTTGTTAAATCGACATCAATATGGAGTTCCTTCAAAGTATGAAGGAGCCTTATCAAGCAGTTTTAGATGAAAAATGAGAAGACACCAACCATTTGTTGGTGTGAGTGGTTCGGCACTCTTATCCCTTAAGCAAGGTCGTGGGTTCAACCCCCTTTATGAACGGAACTACACATATTGGTAGCACTTTACTTCTTAGTGGGCCGACCCGGTATGAGTCCGGATTAGTCGGGATATAAACCAGGCCGATTACACCGTATAGTGAATCTATCCCACCCGAAAACCGGATAGTGTAAACCCAAAAAAAAAAGGGCATACATGAAAAAGCCGTTGGCTACTTGGCTAGTATACCTCCCCTAAAAGTGGTAGGTATCATGGCAATGTGTTTTGGAGTTGGGACAACTGGTTTCTCCCAAAAAAATCAATAATAAATGGTTTTTTTTTTATATATTATTAATATATTAAATTACAAATTATCATTATCTATTAATTGAATAATAAAACTATATTAAATATAGAAAAATTGAAATATATTATTATAAAGTTAATAAATAATAAAATTATATTAAAATGTAGAATTGTAAATATTTGTAGAATAATATTAATAAATAATATGATTATATTTGTTATTTGTAAATTTTAAAATATAATTAAAATTTTATTAATATGCAATAAAATTAAATTTACAATAAATAATATGATTAAAATTGTGAAAATAAGTAATTATTTGCAATATATTAATAAATTGCAAATATTTTGAAAATGTATATATAAATTTAAGTATAAAAATTAGTAATACACTTTAGAGTATATATATATAATTGTTTATATTTGATTCAGAAGTAAAAATAAAAACGAAATGTATAAATATATATATATATATATATATATATATATATATTTATATATATATATATATATATATATAAGAAACTGTTTCTTGGAACAACTTCAACATTCCTAGGAACCACTTTGACGATCCAACCAAAATTAGAATTGTTCCCTGAAACCACTCAACCTTAACAAAGAAAACAACTTTTACAGTATGGAAACCACTATAACGTTATAATTAACGTTAAAGTTGTTCCCAGGAACAACTAGTCGTTAGAAACAACTTTAACGTTGATGGAATCGTAGGAGCAACTACTCGTTAGAAACAATTTCAACGTTGATGGAAACCACTTTGACGTTCTAACCAACGTTAGAGTTGTTCCCGAGAACTACTCAACCTTAACAAATGAAACAAGTTTTATATTATGGAAACTATTCTAACGATATAATTAATGTCAAAAGTGTTCCCGGGAACAACTACTCGTTCCACTTCATTGTTGATGGAAACAACTTTGGCGTTCTAACCAATGTTAAAATTGTTCCCAGGAACCACTCAACCTTAAAAAATGGAACAACTTTTATATTATGGAAACCACTCTAACGTTATAATTAACGTCAAAGTTGTTCTCGGGAACAACTACTCGTTGGGAAAAACTTCAATGTTGATAGAAATCAATTTAACATTCTAACCAACGTTAAAGTTCTTCTCGGGAACCACTCAACCTTAACAAAGGAAACAAGTTTTATATTATGGAAACCACTCTAACGTTATAATTAGCGTCAAAATTGTTCCCGGGAACAATCTCAACGTTGATGAAAATCACTTGAACTTTCTAACCAACGTTAGAGTTGTTCCTGGGAATCACTCAACCTTAACAAAGAGAACAACTTTTAACTTATGGAAACCACTCGAATGTTATAAATAATGTCAAAGTTGTTACTGGAAACAACTACTCAATGGGAACAACTTCAACGTTGATGGAAATCACTTTAACGTTCTAACCAACGTTAGAGTTATTCCCGGGAGCCACTCAACCATAACAAAGGGAACAACTTTTACATTACGGAAATCACTCTAACATTATAATTAACTTCAAAGTTGTTCTCAGGAACAACTGCCCATTGAGAACAACTTGAACGTTGATGGAAACCACTTTGATGTTGGCATATGTGAATTTTATCGCACGTACACGTCATCAACAAAAATGATAAATTGCCAGGTGGACATCCGAATAGGCATTCAAAAAATATCCTACAAGACATCACCGAAGAAGAGAAAACCCGAGTAAGCAGATGTTGAATAAAACCTACTCAGGGTCAATCAACGTTATATACTACTCGGGATCAGTCAAAGACACTCGAGGTTGGCATTTCTACTCGGGTAAAATAACATTACTCGGTACCGCGGGTATTGTCCTTACTCGGGACAAACATGAAGAAAACTGAATAGAAGCCCAGTGTATAGCCCACAAGGATCATGTCATTAAGATACACACAGATCCATATCAAAAAGGAATCCCAATAAGAACATAATGTTAAACAGGAAAGGTTCCCAATCAGGCATAAACTTTATTTCTTCGAAAAGACTGCTCTTATAAGGAAATAAGTCCTAATTGGACTACATTACTAGAGTCCCATTTGATCTCAATATAAGACTCCAAAACAGGAAAGAAGACAATCAGCTTCAAGCAAGTAAATAATTGTAATTAAATACAAAGATCTTTTATTACTTTTACAAAGAAGATTAGGGTTCTATGAACATACAAATAGACTCATAATCTCATCACACAATGGAGAGCAATCATAGAAAAATACAGAGAGAAGAAAGAGAGATCTAGAGCTTGTAAACATCATAATTTCATAGTGGATTTTGGCTTGGTTGATCATTCAACCAATCGTGGACGTTTCTCCAGTCATCGGAGTTTTACCATGTAAAAAACTCATGTTTGTTTATTTTCTCCTTCTCTTTCTCTTTGAAATCACAGTCGAAATCCATTCCTTATTGGTTTTTCTGATATAATCCATAAATCGACGTCAACAATTGGCTCTAGAAGGAGGGGGCTTGAACCTCCGATTTGATTAAAAGCAGTTCCGAGGATGTCCAAAAATCTCCGGATAACTTTCATGTTGGAAGTACCTCACGGGATCTCACTGCAACAACAGAAAACCAACCTTATTCCTGGCGGGGATCCAGTAAGTTCCTCCAACCAGCGGAGACCTGACGCAACACTTTCAAGAGGCGTTGCAGCAATTGCTGGCAGATACAGGAAAGGAAGGAGTTGATCTATTGGCTACATAAGAACAAACTCCTAACCTCCCACCTGTAAGGCTTCCTTCGGTGGTGGTAGGGCCAGAAATAAATACACCAGAAGTCGGAAGGAACCCTATTTCAATCAATCAGGATGGACGTGAAACACCTAAAGAGAAACGACCACGCCAGAAGCAGAACTAATATCAGACAGCCCGTGCTAGACACCGCAAACATGACCGGCACAAGGATTGGTCGTCATCAGAAGATAGCGATCAGCACCATTGCAAGCGTCATCACGGAATCATACGAGAAACCCGGTATCAAAGTGAAGAACCTGAAAGAGGAATGACAATCACCCAGCGGTTCAACCATCAGGAAAGTCTGGTGGGAAACAGGTACGTCGTAATCTAGAGCCTAACTCGAGAAGTCGAGAACAATAGGCGTCAGATGGACGCACTGGTCATACGTTATAGGTGTAAATATTTATCTGATGACGATTCTGACAGTCCATTCACCAGGGAAATTTTACAGACCCTATTCCTAGAAAGGTTCAGGATACCGCACGTGGAGCAGTTCAAGAAAGACACAGACCCTAAGGAGCACGTCAGACACTATAAAAGTGCTATGACTCAGTATGCCCACAGTGATCCCTTACTGTGTCTCAACTTTCCACAAACTTTAGGAGACATGGGCTCAAGATGGTTCGGAAGATTGCCCCCAGCAAGCATTGGAAGTTTTAGTGAACTAAGCAAGAGCTTCTCAAGACAATTCCTGAGCAATGTTCACAGGAAAAAGTCAGTGGCTTACCTTTCTCAAATATCTTGACAGATTTGGCCAAGCAGTATCAGAAATTGGCAGTGCAAACGATGAAGCAATAATTGCTGCATTCATCAACAACCTGCAGAATGGACGACTATCCTTTGATCTAAGAAGAGCCCGTCTGACCAGGTATGCAGATATGATGGACATGGCAGGAGGATATGCACTAGCCGAAGAAGAGGAGTTAGCTACTGGAGGAAGTTACATGCATGGAGGAAAACCCGAGAAGGGCGCTGAGTCCAAGGTGTAGAACCAAAAGGGAAAACAAAAAGGAAACAACAAAGAAAAGAGCAAGGATGGGGGAAACGGGCGTAATACCGAATAGACCATGAAAAAATACCGAGGCAGATACACCAACTACACCCCTCTTCAGAAAAAACAGGAGAAAATCCTGGCCATTCTGGAAACAAAGAATATGGTACAAGAGCTACGCCGTCAATATCAATTTGCTAGGCGAGATACAACCAAATACTGCAGGTTCCACAAGGAAACCGGTCATAAGATTTTCAAGTGTTACCAGCTTAGAGATTACATAGAAACCCTCATTCGGGAAAGACATCTACAGGATGTGATATTGAAAAGGGATGAAAAATCAGAAGCAAAGAAAGAGATCAGGGCCGATCACAACACTGGTTGAAATCAAAGGGCCAGCCCAGAGGCCAATCAAATAATACATACAATCTTTGGAGGACTATCCACTGGAAGAAGTAACCGAGAGCGAACTCTGGAAATCAAAGAAGCAGTAGAAGCAAGAAATAACTTTGACGCAAACTAGGTCGAGCCTGATCCGAAGAGGGTAAAAGAAGGATGAGACCCAATAACATTCATAAAAGCAGACTCACATGGTGTCGATGTTCGGCCAAATGATGCCTTGGTCATAAGTGCCCGGATTGGTCACCGGGAAGTCAAGAGAATCCTGATAGATAATGGAAACTCAGGAGATGATGTCGAATGTGCCATGATGTTTGACTTCAAAGCAACCAACAATCAAGCCGAGTACGAGGTGCTATTAGCTGGACTTAGAGTCTGCATAGCTCTCGGGGCAGATGAAGTCGAGATATTCAACGATTCACAGGTGGTTGTCAACCAAGTCCTAGACGAGTACCAAGCCAAGGATGAAGGCATGATAGCCTACCGTGACATTGCAAAACAGCTCCTCCAAAAATTTAAAGAGTATCAAATTGCCCAGATCCCCAGAGAGGAGAATGAAAAGGCAGACGCATTATCCAAACTAGCGTCATCAACAACCACAATTAGACCAAAAACTATTCCGGTTGCACATCTCCTCAATCCAAGCACAGCTGAACCGAGAAACTTAGAAATTTCAGAAATACAAACACCACCAGATGGTTGGATGACTCAGCTAAAAGGTTCCTGGAAGAAGGCGTGCTACCGGAAGATCCCTTACAAGTAAAACGTATCAGGTATAGATAAGTAAGGTACACATTGGTTGGAGGAGAATTATACAGAAGAGGGTATTCCCGAACACTCAAAAGATGTGTGTCAAAGGAAGATACATATTGGATATTACAGGAAATCCATGCAGGAGTTTACAGAAACCATACTGGGGGTAAAATTTTGGCACACAAGGTACTCAGGCAAGGCTATTATTGGCCTACTCTGTTCTCAGATGCACAACAGTGTTCAAAAAGTTGCAATACTTGCCAAAGAATTGCTAATGACATCCGACAACCCCCTGTGCAGCTCAGAAACCTCACGTCCCTATGGCCATTTTCCATGTGGGGTTTGGATCTAATCGGTCCAATGCCAGCCGGGATAGGGAGTGGAGCAAAGCATGCTATAGTAGCCGTTGACTATTTTACGAAGTGGGTAGAAGCTGAAGCATTAGTGCATATCACAAAAGAAAACACCATAAATTTCATGAAACAAAATATACTTTATAGGTTTGGAGTCCCAAACACTATAATCACTGACAATAGCACTCAGTTCGACAACCTGAAATTTAGACAGCTGTGTAAAGAGTACTAGATTGCCAATTGCTATGCCACACCTGCCCACCCTCAAACAAATGGGTAGGTTGAAGCAGTGAACAAAATCATCAAGCACACACTCAAAGCGAAGCTAGATGTTAAGAAGGAATCTGGGTTGAAAAGCTTCCCGAAGTATTATAGGTGTATCGGACAACAGCGAGAACTTCAACAGGAGAGACTCCATTCGCTTTAGCGTTTGGAACAGAAGCTGTTATCCCTATAGAAATGTCTTATACGTCACCCCGAGTCAGGCTATATGATGAAGATCTGAACGTTGATATGTTATTACAAAGTCTAGATGAGCTAGAAGAGAAAAGGGAGAAGTCCAGAATACGAAATATGGCATATCAGCAAAGAGTAGCTCGCCACTACAACTCTCATGTTCGGGTCAGGAAATTCCAGTTGGGAGACCTGATACTCAGGAAGGTGTCATTGAACACAAAAAATAAAGTTGCAGGTTCCATGACTGACAAGTGGGAAGGCCCATACAAAGTCGAAGAAATAGCTGGCCATGGAGCATATTGGATTGCACCCAATGGAGGGGTTTTACCCCGACCATGCAATGCCCAATATCTGAAGATTTTCTATCCTTAATTTTTTGTTTTGTTTTGTTCTTTTTTCTAGTCAGGACAATTTTAGTTAGGTTAAATATTATCTGTGGAATTTAAAACTGTTGATTTTGCAGTTATGAATAAAAAATCAAAACTGGGGATTTCCGAAAGATAAAAGCATCACTCTGGATTTCCAAAAGAAGCATATGATAATAAGAACATATGGAAGACAAGCATGATAATAAGAACATGCAAACATAATTCTCGAATGGGCGGAGAAACTCGAAGGAGCATGCCAGCCGAGCAAGGTCAATTGACCTTAGCAAAAAGGTAAACCCGATGCACCAGCTCAGGACGCTATCGGGAAAAATTTCGGTGAAATGCGTAGCTGTGTTAAGCAATTCAGAAAAAAGGCTTAACGATTCGGCAAACCCTTGCACATAAAACTGGGGAGACGTCCTTAGTAATGTTTAAGGACTCGAACATATGATTATGGTGAGCCATGATGTAATGTTCGGGTAGCAACCGTGTATGAAACATAAGTATAAACCTAATTGTCTATTTTAAGATGACACGGTTAATAATACTAGCCAGTTTAATAAGATACTTGTCATAAGGATTACAAGGGCCAGTTTAATAAGATACTTGACATAAAAATTATTCGGGTGACAACCGGTTTAATAAGATACTCGGTGAAGTTACCCGAACATCAGAGTTAACCAGTTTAATAAGATACTTGTCATAAAGATTGCAACAGCCAGTTTAATAAGATACTTGGCATTATTCGGGTGACAACCGGTTTAATAAAATACTCGGTTAAGTTACGCGAACGTCAGAAAAAGCTGGTTTAATAAGATACTCAGCAATCATAGTCAAGTTAAAGAAATTTCGAAGCAATAATATCAAAACACCAGGATCAAAAAAGCTACTCGGAATTTTATTGATCTTTCAAAATAATGTTTACAGTAAGAACTCTTTACAAATAATTATTAAAAGTACAAAAAAAATCCTATCTACAAAAGTCAGGATTGTGAGGATTTGGAGCCCATGCCAATACTCGGGTCTGGCACCATCTCGTATTCATGAAACAAGCTCTCATTAGAAGGCCAATCAATTATGTCGACCGAATCGTCAGTCCATTGGCTGTAATCCTCTCCTGGGATCGACCCAACATCATACACCACACCTTCTACTACTGACTCTCCACTGGCGTAAAAAGTCGAGAGGGAATGCTCAGATTGAACCTCCAAATGCATGGGATGTGGCTCCTTGCCTCAGCTGCGGCAGTAAGCCCTCCATTCCTTCATCTAAGTCCGGAGAAATTCCAAGGACCGATCCACATGATGTTTGATTGACAGCTCCCAGTTAGTCCGGGCCTTCTCAGTCGCCCTATTCTTAACTTTGAAGAACTCGCCAGCTGAAACTAGCCTCTGCTGAAACTCCCGAAGAAGAAGGGCGTCGTAGGCAGGGACTCTTTTAAAATGATCCACCCCTTGGACTTCAAGTTCCAGCCTGGCTTCTCGGGACAAGGATTCGACTGTCAGAGCCTGGTGTTCCAAATCTTCAATTTTCTGCTCATAGGCCGACTTGGACTGCTCTGCTTCCTGCTCGGCCTTAAGCATGGATTCTTGGGCAAAAGACAACAAATTTTAAAGTGATGCAGCCTTCTCCTCTGCCAAAGAAGCTTTCTCATCGGCTTCAACCTTCTTCGCCAAGAAGTGGTCGGCAAAAACTTAGGTAGAACCAACCTCTTGTTGATAAGCTGTTTCGACCCGAGCACGTTGATCCTCGCTTTCTTTCAGATGAGCTTCAAGACGCCTTATTCTATCAGCTTGATGTTGCTGCGTCTGAACCAGCTCAATGAACTCGGCCACCATCTATAAAAAAGTTCGATTAAAAATCTGTCGAACAAACAAAGCAACTGAAGAAAGTTAAGGATGACTTATATAAGATGCACCGTTAAAAACGTTTTGAAGATGTTCAGTAAGGGAGCCATCCCAAAAATAGCTCCAGCGGTCGTCCCCGATAAAAGCCCGACCAGATGACATCTCCCTCGGGGGTTCCTTCACATCCTGGGGAGAAGGATGTGAAGGAACCCCCGAGGGTTCAACCCCTAGATCTTTATTCTTGGGGGGAGAGAAACCCATGTTCGGCTCAGAAGCCTCCGCATCCGTCGATGCTCCAACATCAGCATTCGGGTGAGTCTCAGCCCAATATCTTAATCGATGGAGTCGATGAAAGAGACCACCCGAAGGACCTTGAGATGACGGGTTGGAGAGCTGATTGCCTTCCGTTTCTCACCCCGAGAGCGGTGGAAACTGAGATCAGCTGTTGGATCTTCCTGAGTATCATCTTGGAAGACTTCAAAAAATTTGGGACCTATAGGTACCTGTCCCGTAGAGGTATTACCTCCATCACTGGCGTTCGACCGCTCAGCAGGCTCCTCACCAAGAACTTCACTCTGCCCTTGCCAGTTGCCAGGCAGTTAAGTATCGTTCGGGCCACTTGGACCACTAGTCTCCACAGCGATCGGTTGAACAACGTCCTTAAGGACATCTTCGGGAACTTGCTCTTCGACGACATCAGTCTCCTCTTCGGACTCAGGAGGGGCGATGCCTTCATTGCCTTGACGAGAAGCTTCTCTCCGACTAGCCTGAATAATTGACTTCACTTGGCGAGCCTGAAGATCGTAGACGATGTCCGTGTCATATACTTAGAAGAAAAAAGAAACCGTGTCAGAATGCAAAAAAAAAATATATAACAATGAAAAGAAAGGTTGCAAAAATCTCTTACATCACCTGCGGTGACCCAAAATCTTTTTGAAGAAGCCAAACTCTATCATCTTCGTCTCAACGAAAAGATAAGTCTTGCTCATCTTTTCCAAAGTACGAACTGTTGCCCGAGTAAGTCTGGTCAGCTCAGTATCGCTGTAATCAATTTTCTTCTTGTCCCACATCTCGAGGGAACAGAAGAAATGGGGGACTCTCAACACCGCCCGAGCATCCCCCGATCAGAGGGTGACTTCAAGACCGAGGCTCCCTCCGGTGAAGAACCAATTGTTCTTCTAAAATTTGTTGGATGTAGGGAAACCCTATACAAAACCCTTCTTTTTAGGGTCGTCAGAGATATCAGCTCCCCGATTCGCCTTTGTCCCATTGGGGACCCAACAGTCTGGCGAATTAGACATTAGGAAATAGATCCTATCTTGCCAGACTGCCTCAACGTAAAGAAATGCCTGATTTCATTCGGGGAGGGCAGTGATAGGTTCATCCGGTTGTACATGTTCCACATGCATATCACGATCTTGTAGCTGTTCGGGGCCAGTTGGGCCGGAGCGATCCCTGCTTCAACTAGAAACCAGGCAACAAATGGCTGAAAAGGGAAAGTGACACCGCAACAAAGCATGGATCCGTAGATCTCCACCATGCCCGGGGGAGGATTCCAAGCGGCCCTATCACCCGCTGGAATCAGAGTGACCGAATTGGGCAGATCAAATCAAGCACGATACTTCTCTATCTCATCTGGCCCGACCACATTCGGCTCGGTGTCGAACCCACTCGGGCGTTCAGTAGAGAAAATAAGACGAGAAGCCCTGAACGCCTTTTCGACATCATTCTCGTTGACAACTTGCTCCCTGATTCGAGTTTCGCCCGAATTATGCCTACGGGCTTCACTTCTGCTTTGATGTTTTCCCATCCTTCGAAGAGGTACCCTGTGATCAGAAATGTCAGAATCAGAACTAGATAAAGAACTGGATAAATGGCTAAAAGTGACGTTAGGGTGAAGCCCAGAAACATCAATTTCTAAAAATGGAGGTTCATTAGCAGGGATTTCCCCCAGTAATCTTCTAATGCAAGAAACCAACTAGAAATCCCTGCGTTCTAATGCATCAAAAGCGACATTAAAAAGACGATGACGGGAAGATGTCTCCATTAAAACTAACATTGAATAAAGTTTGATGCAAGATCTTCAATGGAAAGTCACGACATTCCGCGTAAAGAAATCTGGGTTTAAGAAATGTTTTCTGCTGAAAAATCTTTAAGAATGAACCAACTTTGTCTCAGTGAAAATTTAAAGAAATAATAGCACGAAACCCTAGATCTCAAGGCGGAAAAAAAAATGATAAGGATTGATGATGTAGAAGGTGCACGGGGAAGCGCGTGAGTCATTTCTCATAAATGATATCGAAAAACGAAAAGGCAAGGGACATGTGTCAGAAGGAGAACTGGCTTTCGCCATCAGAACTCCAAAACGTCACCATCATTAAAGATCTGGCGTAAGGAGGCAAATCGAATTTACAGGGTCACCATTAAGACACACCATTATGACAAGACATTTACTCGGGTACTGAAAAGATATTGAAAAACTAATTAAAATACTTGTGCCCGAAGAAACCTTGTTCAGTAAAAATATTTTAAGGGGGTATTGTCATATGTGAATTTTATCGCATGTACACGTCATCAAAAAAAGGATAAATTGCCAGGTGGACATCCGAATAGGCATTCGGAAAATATCCTACAAGACATCACCGAAGATGAGAAAACCTGAGTAAGCAGATATTGAATAAAACCTACTCAGGGTCAATCAACATTATATACTACTCGGGATCAATCAAAGACACTCGGGGTTGACATTTCTACTCGGGTCAAATAACGTTACTCGGGACCGTGGGTATTGTCCTTACTCTGGACAAACATGAAGAAAACTGAATAGAAGCCCAATGCATAGCCCACGTGGATCAAGTCATTAAGATACATACAGATCCATATAAAAAAGGAATCTCAATAAGAACATAATGTTAAACAGAAAATGTTCCCAAACAGGCAGCAACTTTATTTCTTCGAAAAGACTGCTCTTACAAGGAAATAAGTCCTAATTTGACTACATTACTAGAGTCTCATTCGATCTCAATATAAGACTCCAAAATAAGAAAGAAGACAATCAGCTTCAAGCAAGTAAATAATTGTAATTAAATACAAAGATCTATTATTACTTGTACAAAGAAGATTATGGTTCTATAAACATATAAATAGACTCATAATCTCATCACACAAGGGAGAGCAATCATAGAAAAATATAGAGAGAAGAAAGAGAGATCGAGAGCTTGTAATCATCATAATTTTATAGTGGATTTTGCCTTGGTTGATCATTCAACCAACCGTGAATGTTTCTCTGGTCATCGGAGTTTTACCACGTAAAAAACTCGCGTTTGTTTATTTTCTCCTTCTCCTTCTCTTTCGCTTTGAAATCACGGCTGAAATCCATTCCTTGTTGGCTTTTCTGATACAATCCAGAAATAGAAGTCAACAGATGTTCTGACCAACGTTAGAGTTATTCCCCGAAACCACTCAACCTTAACAAAGGGAACAACTTTTACATTATGGAAATCACTCTAACGTTATATAATTAACGACAAAGTTATTCCCGGGAACAACTACTCTTTGGGAACAACTTCAACGTTGATGGAAATCACTTTAACTTTCTAACCAACGTTAGAGTTATTCCCGGGAATCACTCAACCTTAACAAAGGGAACAGCTTTTGCATTATGGAAACCACTATAACGTTATAATTAACATTAAAGTTGCTCCTGGAAACAACTACTCGTTGGAAAAAACTTCAATGTTGATGAAAATCACTTTAACGCTCTAGCCAACGTTAAATTTGTTCCCAGGAACCACTCACCTTAATAAAAGGAACAAATTTTATATTATGGAAACCACTCTAACGTTATAATTAACATCAAAGTTGTTCCCAGGAACAACTTCAACGATGATGGAAATCATTTTAACTTTCTAACCAACGTTAGAGTTGTTCCCGAAAACTACTCAACCTTAACAAAGGGAACAACTTTTACCTTATGGAAACCAGTCTAAGGTTATAATTAACGTCAAAATTATTCTCGGGAACAACTACTCATTGAGAACAACTTCAACGTTGATGGAAATCACGTTGACGTTCTAACCAACGTTAGAGTTGTTACCGGAAACCACTCAACCTTAACAAAGGAAACAACTTTTACATTATGAAGACCACTCTAACGTTATAATTAACGTCAAAGTTGTTCCAGGGAACAACTACTCGTTGGAAAAAACTTCAACGTTGATGGAAATCACTTTAACGCTCTAACCAACGTTAGAGTTGTTCCCGGGAACCATTCACCTTAATAACGGGAACAACTTTTAAATTATGGAAACCACTTTAACGTTATAATTAACGTCAAAGTTGTTCCGAGTAACAATTACTCGTTGGGAACAACTTCAACGTTAATGGAAATCACTTTAACGTTCTAACCAATGTTCGAGTTGTTCACGTGAACCACTCAACCTTAACAAAAGGAACAAGTTTTACATTATAGAAACCACTCTAACGTTATAATTAACGCAAAGTTATTCCCGGGATTAACTTTTCGTTGGGAATCACTTTATCGTTGATGGAAACCACTTTGACGTTCTAACCAACTTTGTCAGTAACAAAATATCTTTAATATCGGTGGGATCATCCATGTTAAAAAAAACACCTAAATTTTCTTAACTCATAAATATCCTTATTTCTCTCAAATTCTATATGCAAAATACCATTAAATATCATTGTCATTTAAAAAATCAACTTAATATTACAACCCCTTGAATTTACAAAAGAGTTGTATCGTTTTTTTTTTAGAATTGCTAGACTCAATAGCCAGACACCACTTTCAAATCCATTTGTTGTTCTCCATGTGACACCCATAGATATTTACTTTCTTCTTTCTTAAATCATGAACCATAATCAAGAGACATGGTTAATAATTGTAATAATATTTTTTTATAGAGTTTATGAACAGTTTTATAGTTAATAATTGTAATAATTTTTTTTTCAGAAGTGACATAGAGCAGCATTAATTGTAAAAATTTTATTTTTTAAACTAATTGAAATAATATTCTTATTACTTAGTAATAGGTCAAGGTATATCGACTCAAATTTTTATGGATGGAATTCAATGAAAAAAGTTTGAGAATTATTTCAATTGTAAACTTTTTTTTTTCACATTATTATAATTGAAATAATAATTTGACAAAGAATCATATCCCAAATAATGTACAATCAAATAATATTTTAACACATCATACCGTCGTATGGATCAAACATGAGAATATTATATTTAAATCTAATTTAATCAAAGTGTCCTTATCATGCATTTGTCCTACCACACTGATTTATAATAAAATGGATTGATATTTAATATGGGTGTCGAGGTAAAAAGGATTGATATCTAATTCAGAAAACTTTGATCATATAGAGGTATGTATTTTTTTTTTTTTGTCTTTATTTATGTCTAGTTATAAACACAATCAATAAACAATTTTTTTTTTTTTTTGTAAAAGATAGTCGTAGATATCAATGAGTTTTTTTTAAACATAGTTGTATATATAAGAGAATTCCAGATTGAAAATCTCTTGATCATCATCCCATTCATAATGCTCCAAGACATTTCCAAAAGTAAATGGGAGTGTTGGACCATCATTATAAGAGGATTTGATTCAAAAAATATGATTTTTAAAAATATAAATTGGATATGTTAATAATTTAAGAAGATTTATAAATAAAATGTATTAAAATGAATATATTCATTTCAATAAGGGTACTATTGGTATCAGGGTGGATGCTTATAGTAATATATATTTTTTTTAATTTGTAGATACGTGTGTAGTTATAAAAATGGGTGTACCAATTTGTTTATGAGTGGCAATATCCTAATCTATTTAATATTTGTATGGTATTAAACTATCTATCTAATATTTACATGATCTTATTTTACAAGACTTATAAATCTAGAGATTTTCTCTTTACATTCTAATTGTAAAGATACTATATCCTTAAAACTTAAATTTTAAAAATTTCTACAGACAATCCATTTTATTTCGAAATTAGACTTTTTATATTATAACACTCCTCAGTTGTGGTTGGCCTTGTTAACGACATAAATCGCCATGAGTTTGAAATTGACGTAGTTATTGATGAAATCTACCGTTTGATGCAAAGGTTACTGTAAAGACCTCAATTTTATGATTGGCTTATTTCATGACAAACTACACCGCATTGTGGATGATTGTGTAATGGGTAGCTTAGGACCTCATTGGCAAGCTTTCAAGCATCTCCATGACTTCAAAAACAAAAAGGTATATTCACTTGAATTTGCCTCTTGAAGAGTTTAGGTGCACACACACACACTTCATGCATGCTTTGTTGATCTTGCATTTGTGTTGATATTGTTTATACGTGGGCATCTCTTCACAATCACACTTGCACTTCATTTGTAGATTTAAGTGTGGTATTGTGTTGTGTTCGCGCTTACACGATGGTGTGCTTGTTTTAGCGCGTTGAGTGACTATATGAGAATGTCCCATTCTTCTCTTGGTTTGGTTATATGGAGTAAGGTGTCTAGTTTCAAAAGAGTGTATTTCAATGATTTAATATTTTTCAAAACTGACCTTTGTATGGTATTGTGACCATATCTTTTTATAAAATGATTCAAAATGAGTTTTGAAAATTATTGTACAAACTATACGCCCATACCTTTCCAACGGTATATTATTTGTAATATTTAATAACCGTTTGGATTGGTTTTGAAATCTCTAAAGTGACCACAAAAATAGGGCATCTCTGTTGTTGTCTGTTTCTGACATTTGGTCACTAACATGACCATAAATTTTTCCACAGACATCCAAATAATGTTTTTTAAATTGGAGTAGAAATTACACTTCCACACCTTTCCAACGGTATATTATACGAAAGGTTTGGATATCGTTTGGTCATGTTTTGGGTCGCTCGAAGCTTGAGCTGTTGTGCTGTTTGGCGTGTACCGCGACCTAGACCGCTGTTGGTGCCATACCTAGGCAGCGGTAATGTCCAGCCGTGCCATGCTGCATAGACCGCGGTCTGGACACTTGCCTAGGCCGTGGTACGCACAACGGTTGTGCGGGACTTTGTCTCCCAAGTCCAAAACGATGCCGTTTTGTGTAGGCTTCTTTATATATGTTCTTTTCTTCTTCCTTGCCTTCTTAGAGCTCAAAGAACCCATCTTTAGAGTGAGAGAACCTCCATTAGAGAGAGAAAGCTTCAAGCTTTGTTATTTGACTCTTCAAACCCCAAACTCATCTTCATCTTGCATTCAAGCATCATTCCAAGCATGAGTTTTCATTGATTAGTAAGTAGAACCACCATTGTTGTTCATTATTGTTCTAGCTTACCAAGACATGTCATTTATTGCTTAAATTAGCATTTCTTCATATTAATTACATATTTATTGAAATTATGACATGTTTGGGTTTGTATTGTGATAGCTTATTATTAGGTCATTTATGCCTAAATAGTTAATCCATGAATGTTCATGTATACATAATTGATGATTATGTTGACTTTGTGCATCTAGTCTAGTTTATGAACATTTATGTGTATGCCTCATTGATTACATTTCTTGATTGCAAAATTGCCCTTGATTATTTTTTGTGACAACTTGTGTTGGTTGGACTTTTATTGACAATTAGGTTGTCAGATTTTATCTACACATCTAATTGAGTCCTTGGTATAGGTATGTAGGCAGTGTTTGATAACTAGGATGTTTAATTGCATTATCTACATCTAGTTAAGTATTCTGTGTTTGGTCTTACACATAATTGCATTTGAGCATAGTGTCATATATACACTTAGACCATATACTATTCATTGAGTCAAGTCTTGTGGCTTCGGTGTGAAGTTACACAAGCAAGGGAAGTCTTGCAACCAAGAGTGGGTTGACAAGCAATTGGTCGGGTGCCACTGTAAAAGGCCCAAGGGGGTAGAGTGGGAGGTGTTCACGCCAAGAGTAGTGTATCAGGGGATATCACTAGAGACTGAACCAAGAGTGGTGAATGACGGTGTCCATAGCCTGTGGTTGTCAAGAGTGAGAGTCCGAGAATCACTTGAGGGTGTAACCTTTTATTCATATAGTGGATTTCTGTGACCGAGTGTGGCGCACTTAACAGCCCGTGGTTTTTTCCATTTGGAGGGTTTCCACGTTTACATCTTGTGTTATTTATATTTCCGCACCTTACACCTGATGTTTTATGATTGTTTTATTGGTTGAATTTTGAATATTGACTAATCAATAAAAATTGGTAATTGACTTGATTAAAACCTATCCCCCTCCCCTCCCCTTCCTTCTAGGTTTAGACACACACGTTCTTAGGGCACTTTCAGTTATCTGATTGTAGTTTAAAGTTTGTCTCTACGAAAGTTAATTTCGTATCCCATAGCTAAACAGGGTCTCTCTAATGACGATGGTCATTTTTGGATGGAGGATTTCCCTCCTTAGATCCGAAAGTTCTTACTTTTGGATCCCTCCAGTTGTATTTGACTTTTGTTTTATAAAGCTTTTCCATTTCATTATATATATTTTTTAAATATTTAAATTAATTTAAATTTAATACACATTAATGATATTTCAATCAAAATTATTTCATCTGTAATAGTTCTTAAGAAATTCAATGTTCTTCAATTTTTGTCTTTTCATTTTTTTATTCATCTCCAAATTTCATATCTTCCATTTGTATATACAAAAATATTTTTTTAATGGAAGAGAATCAAAAGCTTTCAAAACATGGAAAATCATTTACAAATAACCAAGATGTAGAGCAAAAAAAAAATCTCAAAGAAGACAACATGAGCAGAGCAAGAAAGAAGGGGAAAGGGAAAATAAATAATGGAAATAATTCCAAAAAAAAAGATATAATAAATACATTAAAGATATTAGTTAACTTTTATAAGTTTAATGAATAAAATATTAAAAATTGCATTGTAAACAGAACCGTGCATTAGAGCACAATGCTAATTTATTGTATCAAATATAGTATTTGGCTATTTGTTTTGCCCAATTTAGTACTGTGAATAACACATGCATTGGAAATGATCTAAAACCCTAAATTTTAAAAACATTGCCGGAATTTGATTAAGTTGTAACCACTATTATGGTTTATATAAACATTTTTACGGCTTTGATAATGGTTTCTTCAAAACTTGTTACTTATATACACTGTATTTTTTCTTTTGTTATTTTACAAGACTTATAAATCTATTATAATAATATATTCAATAATTATGGATACCCTATATTGTTATACTCAAACTCATTATCTTCAAGAGTTTATATTTTTGTAAATTGTAAATTAAATATTTGGTATTAATAAATTCCACTTACAAATAGATATAAATTTTACCATAATAATTTCAAAAATCAATTATAAATTTAAAAAATTAATAATAAACTTCAAAACTTGTTTACCCAAAAAAAAAATTAAACTTCAAAACATTTTAAAAATTAAATTTCAATACAGTAATAAATAATCAAATATAATAAAGATAACAATACATCTCCAAGTAACACACACACATATATATATAAAATTCTTGTATGTAAAATTTAATAATTAATTAGTAAAACAAGAAAAATGATTGATTAAAAAAAAGAATTACTAATCATTTTAATGAGTTTTTATTTTAATTTTCAAATTGTGATAGTAGCAAAAATAAAATTAAAATCGGTAGGATTATCTTGTTAAAAAAGCACCAAACTTATTTTATCAACTCCTATATATCTCATAAAAATTCCAATTACCGTTCGATTACCTATAAAAATTGCATTTACACGATCAATGGTCAATAAATACTTTTTATTTTTAATTTCAAAATTATTATTTATTATATATATAATTATGTATGCATTAAATCTACAATATTAAAGCTACACTATTGGTGTGACATATACAGCTCACTAAATATACTTATTTCTAAAAATATTGAAATATACTTAAATTACCCGTGAATACTCGGAGATAACGGAAGTTGACTCAAGCTGTTTCCATCGATAAATATAAAATTTGTTTCCGGTTGTCTAAGGGCAAATAGTGAGTATGGTTGCAATTTGTTCATTATAATCAATTCATTCTTTTTATATGAACCTGCAATATCTTCTTGCAAATTGACCGCTTACCGATGGGTGAAAAAACTTGGTTGTTCATCTGTTTACTTTCAATTTATTCCAGATATCTCTCAGCAGCCAGTGCCAGAGATGCTTCAAGATCACCAAGGAACCAATATCAGTTTTCTTTGTAGCTCTTGAACATACAATCAAATTGATGGAGATCCAATTGAACTCCAAAAAAAAATCACAAATCAATCCAAAAACAAAATCCACAAATCTCATCCATTAGTTCTATCTTCTTCTCTCTTCTTCAATCAATTCCAAAAGAAAATCACAAATCAATAATCCCTAAAACAAAATCCACAAATCAAAAATCCTTAAAATAAAATAGACAAATCTTATCCAAAATAATTTGTAAAAATTCGAGATCCAAACACACATTCACCAACGGTTCATATCTTTTTCTTCAATCAACTCCAATAACAGGAAGAAAAAAAAATCTGGGGAAAAAAATTCTTAATCCAAATACACCCCCAACAATGAAAATCATATTCAATCTGTTTCCCAAACAAAAAAAATCGCTTGAGCAGGAGATGGGAGTTCAGAAACTCAAAACTGTTGATGCTGTTAACGTTGAAGTTGAAACCAAACCGGTCATATTGTAGTGTTTGTTGGAAGTTGAAGAAGCTTGTAGTGTCTTGAAAAAAAAAATTGATATCCAAACACACATCCATGGTTCATCGACCAAAATCCCCTCTTTAATATATTCCCAAACAAAAAAAAAAATCGAAAAATCGATTACGTCTCCATCATTACAGACCATCACTTTCCATCTTCATCATTGTAGACCATCACCTTCCATCTCTATCATTCCAGACCATTGCCTTCCATCTCCATCATTCCGCTGCTCATCTCCATCACCTCCTTCATCGACGGATTCGTGATTTGTGATGGCGTGACAATCGAACAGTCACAGTTTCTGTTCATAACAGAGGGCGGAGACGAGGGCGGAGACGTCGATGACGGAGGCCTCCAGAGGGCGTCGTCGTCTTCGGCAGCAAACCAGGTATGCCTCCGATCGAGATCCAAACTCCATCCAGATTCCAGAGTTTAGATTCGTAGAGACTTCAACTTCTTTTTTCGATATTTTTTTTTTGTTTTTTTTAATTATTATTTTTATATGGAATAGATTCATGCTTTGTTTTGGCCTGTAACTTTTAGCCTACAAAATCCATAGATCCAAAGCTAAATTTAGTACCAATTCATAAAAAAAATGCGATTTTCACTTAATAGCTATCAGAGATTCGAATTTTAAACCTAGCTTACCTTCTAGAAGAGTAGCGAGAAGCATAACTGAAGGGAGAATCCACTTCCTCATCTCTCACACTTTGCGAAAAAATTTTCTAGTAGCTTCTTCGATCTAGTTGAAAATGATCTAAAAAATATTGAATGTGATCGAATACAGTGAAAGAAAACATAAGAGAGCCATGCAGTGACAGGTAGAAAAGATGACATTTTCCTCTTTTAATGGGTTTGATCAAACAACCAGTTATACATGTTGCATATTCCATTCATTTATTCAAGTGTCCCTATTTTTCAACCGTCAGATGATATATTTCTTCTTCCAACGCTTGAGACTCAATGTTGAAATGATTGGTATGATACCAATCGATTTCTCCGTGTACTGTAGCCGGTCCCCATGGAAAATACTACAATGATATATCAAAAGATCCGATGGGATTAGATGCTTTGTTATGTCCTATTTCTATGGATAGAGACATTTCATTTGGCAGTCTACAACAGAGGAAAACAACCACTTTGCCGTCTTCTTAAACTCGTTGGGAAATAATGCTCCAATGGAATATTGGGTTTGGACGAGGTTTTCATGCAGAACATCTATGGAAACACGGTTCTTCATGAGGCAGCCATCAGCGGAAATCTTGAGGCGGTAAATATTCTGGTCTCAATCAGAAGCTACTCGAAGATACGAATGAATTCGAAGAAACACCTCTGTTTAGAGTTGCTACTTTCGGGAAAATAAAAGTAGTCAAGTATTTACCTTCTCAATCAGATCAAGTAGCGCTTACTGATAATGGTGAAAAGAAGCTGTAAGATGTTCATCGACAGCAGAGCCGGTCTTGAGGTTCTTATGGTCTGGGGTGGAAATGTAAAAATTAGCCCCATGTGCATATTCCTTTTTTTTCGGTATATATATATATATTTATAAAACATGTTTTCAAATATTTAATACTAATAACTAAAATTAATAGCAAACAAACTAATAAATTATCGATCAGTTAATCACAGTGAAACATTGCAAGTTCAAACAGAACAATAAAACCTCAAATTCAAGCAACTGGATTCAGCAATTCAAGCAACTGGCAATCCTGCAACCAAAGCCGGTCCTGAGGTCCTAATAGTTACTACAAGATTGATATTTTTCCCTAGAAAATACAATATAAACAATAGTTACTCATATTTGAAAATAAAAATATAAAAAGAAGAATGTGAAAATTACATTCTGTCACTGGGATTGAATATTTGAATCTGTCACTACTCTATACTCAATAGTATATATAATATATCATAAAATAAACAGAGATTTGAAAATAAAAACAGAAAAGAGAAGAAATAGAATGTGAATATTAAATTATAAATAGAATACTAGATCATTAAAATAAAAATTATAAACAAAAACGAAATTGGAAAATAGAATTATAGAAATTACCTAGAGCTACATAACTGTGACTTTGAGTCTTTGAGAGAAATTATCAGAATATCAGATTAAGAGTGTGAGATATGAGAAATTAAGATGAGAGATCGAAAGAATGTAAAAATAGAGAATTTGAGAAAAAAAATGAAGAAGTGAGATCGTAACTCTAACTCTCAAAGAGAGACCGATAGTGTGAGATTTGAGAGACTGAGATGAGATATTGAGAGGTCGAGAGAATGTAAACAGTCAAACAGAGAGAATTAGAGAAAAAACAAAGATCTGAGATGGTCTGTGTGAGAGAGATGTAAGAGTTGAGAAAATAAATAGTAAAAAAAGTATAAGTAATGATTATATAAAATTAATAAAATATAAAAATAGATATTTTTTTATCTTATATGAGTAATGAGTTGTATCTTTTGTCTAAAGCAGTGGACTATTTTGTTTTACGAGATTCATATTGGGGTGGGGTTTTATTCTATATGGTTGAACTCATTATAGACCCTTTTTTATATCATTAAAAATACTCATTTCATGTATCCAAAGACCCTCGAATTGATGGGCCCTGGGACGACGCCCTTAGTGCCCCGAACCAGGATCGGCTTTGATCGATAGAGAAAAGATGGTGATTCCATTCTCCATGTTGCCGTCCCAGGGGAACATTTCGGTATCTCTCTTCATTTCTCCATGGCCCCAAGCCCTTAATTTTTTAAAACTTTTATTAACATTTTATCCTAACTGTTTTATTATTTACATCTTTATGTTTAAATTTTATTAATAGTTAATGAGAATTCTCATAAATATGCATGTACCTTTGCAAAACAATGAATTTATTGAATTTGTAACATTCAAACTACAAGAAGTTAAGAACAAAATGATGATAAGGATATATATACAGTCCGGTTATGGTCAGTGCGCACTGATATAACTTATATCAGTGCGTTGTATGTGGACCACTAATTGTGGAGAAGCTTTAACAAGTGCATACATTTTGAGTCAACGTATATAAATCTAATGATCTACATCCAACGCAGTGATAAAGTTATATCAATTTGCACTGACTTGAACATAATAATCTACAACCTAAAAAATAATAATCTTTTGTGTTATAATAATCTCCGACAACTTTCTGGTGAGAGATTTCCCGTACGAAATCCCCAATTGTTACAGGTACTTATTGGATTACCATTAGTAGCTATTAACTTACAGCCGGTACAGGAACATAACCATGCTTGAAAACTATGGTAGGCTAGATTTTTTTTTTACTGAACATCAATATCTCCTGGTTAGAAGGACATAATTAGACGTTCCCATAAAATATACATTCTAAATAAATACGTTATCAGATTTTATTTTATTTTAAAAATGTTATTGTATTATGATTTCCTAAAGAAAATCAAACAAGAAAATAATAGAGAAAATGAAAGAAAATTTTCTAAAAGGAGAGAGAATTCTCTAGAAAACAACTTTGTTGATTTTTCTTATTTCTTCACACTCAAAGTGTGTACAAACAGTATATATATATATATATATATATATATATACACACACACACACACACACACATGCTAAGCTTCTAATGACAGAGTTGTTAATTACAATTTTGTTATCATTGATTCATTTTGATTGGTTTATAGAATAGCTGACATGGCGGCTTACATTATCAATGACGTCACAGTCTAACAACTTCTAATTTTCTTGCTCTAACTTTTCTGCCAATATTTGTTGACAGCTTCACCTGTGTGCTTCCTCATAGACTAGCTGATAATGATTGATCAAAAACTCATCTCAGATTTGATCTGATTGATCATCATTCTTAACATCCCCTTTCAAACTGATGAGAATAAGGAAGCTGCATCAAGGGATCCATTGCATGTTCCGATTGGGCCAATAACAAGGGCACGGGCTAAGATATTCAAAGAAACACTAAATGACCTAATTCAAGACACTTGAGCTGATTTTGAATTGTTGAAGTCAAAGATAAGCCCACATGAAGACCAAGGTTTAATTAACGTCATCAAAGTAATTGATTGGACCGAATAAGAGAAGACTTGGGCGTATAGCATAAGTTTGGGCGTGTGGTGAGCGGCAAAGGGTTGGAGGAGATTCAATTTTGGCTGATTTGTTTCCTTTTAATTTTCAAAGAATAAGAGTTGATTTGTTTCCCAAATTAAGGTGCTGATTTTTTTCCAGATTTATCCTTCCAAATATGGAGCAAGTCAATAGTTGCTTGATTTAGTTTTTAGGTCTTTCCCTTTTGTAAGGCAATTATTGCCCAATTTAGTTTTCTATTTGTAAGGCCTTAATGGCCGAATATTCTTGTTTCCTTTTTAAGGTTGGCTTGTAGCCTTTCTTTTCTATTAGGGTTTTAGTTTACAAAGGAACCAATTGATGTAATTTTGGACAGAGTTGAATTGAATTAAAAATAGTGAGAGTTTATCTCTTTGGTTTTGAAACCTTGACTTATCACTCACATTCTTTCTTGTTCTTGAGTGTGGCGTCTTCAACTTTCTTGATATAGTTTGTTCTTATCTCCTTATAGATAACAGGTCACGGTCTGATATTGTTCTTGTTTACAAACTTGAAATTAGAAAATGATCATTCGTTACCATATATTGGTTCCAGGTCTCACTGCTCTTGGTGAGGTTCATATCAAAAACTCAAAAGGGAGTCTTTCACCATGAGTTTGTCCTGCAAATAAAGGAATAGTGGTGTATACAATGGTTTCGTAAATACATCAGTAACTTGGTCCAACAAGGGAACATGATTGACTTGCAGTTTTTTCTGTAAAACCTTATCTCTAACAAAATACAAATCAAGCTCTATATGCTTGGTCCGAGCATGAAGAACTGGATTGCTTGACATAGCAATTGTACTCTGATTATCGTACCATACCACTGGTTTTCTAGATTGAGTGACTCGAAGCTCACCAAGCAAAGCTTGCAACCATGTAAGTGTTGCCACTGTTGAAGCTAGGCTTCTGTACTCTACCTCTGTGGAAGAACGAGATATGGTCTGTTGCTTCTTAGCACTCCAAGTGACCATGTTAGGACTAAGAAAAACATAAAATCCAGTAGTTAACTTCCTATAATCAGGATTGGTAGTCCAATCCGTATCTAAAAATATTGTAAGGTGTAGAGAATAATTAGAGGACTTCAAAAACTGAAGACCAAGTGTGGAAGTACCCTTTAGATATCTTAATATTTGTTTAATAACCTTCCAATGCTCATCAAGAGGGGCTTGCATAAACTGACAAACCTTATTAACTGAGTATGCTATGGCAGACCTAGTAATGGTGACATATTGCAAGGCTTCAACCATGCTTCTGTACTTTGATGCCTCTTTGACTGGATTCTCTCTATAGATAGACAAATGACTACCATCACTTGAAACCATTGGAGAAGCAAATGGTTTAGTTGTGAGCATACCAACTATTTTTAACAAGTCTGAAATATATTTGTGTTGTGAGAGATGAATACCAGATGAGCAATGTTGAATCTCAATGCCAAGAAAATTATGCAATTTGCCTAGGTCTTTAAGAGCAAACGATTAGTGAAGATTTTCCACTAAACCATCGATTTCACCTGTATGATCCCCAGTGATGATAATATCATCTACATACACCGAGATGTAGATGCAGTTGTGGCTAGAAAATCTAAAGAATAGAGAGCTGTCTGCCTTGGATTCTATAAATCCTAGTTGAACTAATGCAACCATAAATTTGTCAAACCATGCTTGAGTAGCCTGTTTCAATCCAAACAAAGCTTTGTGGAGCTTGCAAACAAGTTGTGGATTAGGTGAGGCAAACCCTGGTGGCTGGTGCATGAAGACATCCTCTTTTATTTCTCCATTCAGAAAAGTATTATTTACATCAAGTTGTCTCAGTGTCCAACCTCTAGAAACTGCAATAGAAAGAATTACCCTAACAGTTGTAGGTTTTATGACAGGACTAAAGGTTTTGGTAAAATCAAAACAACTCTTTGATGGAATCCTTTGGCTACCATACTAGCCTTATACTTTAACAAGGATCCATCAGGATTTTTCCTCACTCTACACACCCATTTACGGCCTATTATTCTTCAACCAGGGGTGTAGACACTAAACTCCATATTTTATTCCTTGGTAAAGCCTAGAAATCTTCATTCATTGTTGCCAACCACTTTGGATTTGAAAAAGCATTTTGAACTGAAGAGGGTTCACTGTCTTCTAGTTCTACAAGCCACACGTTTGGTTTAGATATGCCTGTTTTAGCTCTAGTGATCATATGGTGAGTATTAATAGGAGGTCAAGGAGCTGATATTGTTGTAGAATCTGGAGAATTTCCCTAATCTGTTACAAAAGGTAGAGAAGGTTGATCATGTGTACTCAACTCAGGATAACCAACAGTAGAGGTAATTGGATTCGATTCAACATAAGATAATGAACTAGATGAACCAGAGACACCTGATGTAGGAGCTGATGAAAAAGAACCACTAGAGGTTGATACAACATGTGGAAACATTGATGGATATACACCTGAAGATGATGTGGAACTAGCTAATGTAGAGAGCTGAGCAAAAGGAAATATGTGCTCATTGAATTTAGTATGCCTAACAATATAAATTCTCCCTGAGGTATCCATACACTTGTATCCTTTATGGTGTTGACTGTATCCTAGAAATGTACATGGAGAGCTTTTAAATTAAAGCTTATGTTTGTTGTATGTTATGAGGTAAGGATACACCAGACAGCCAAAAACTTTAAAACACCTGTAATCTGGCTTTGAGTTATGTAAAATCTCAAAAGGGGATTGATTACTAAGAACTGTTATGGCATTCTGTTGACTAGATATACTGCTGTCAAGAATGCTTCATCCCAAAATTTCAATGGCATTGAAACATGAGCTAACAAGCTTAACCTATCTCTACCAAATGTCTATGCTTCCTTTCTACAATACCATTCTGTTCATCTGTATATGGACAACAATGTCTAAAAATTATACCACAGTCTTTGAGAAATGGTGCGAAAGCAATGAATTCTTTCCAACAATCAGTTTGCAAGACCTTGATTTTACATGAAAGCAGCAGTTCTACTTGATTCTTGAATTGGATAAATGATTTATAAACTTCACCTTTGCTTTTTAGTAGTGAAAACCAAGTACTTTTAGAATAGACATCTATAAAACTCATATAATACCTACACCTTTTTGAAGACAAAATGGGTGCAGGACCCCAAACACCAGCAACTATAAGCTCTAAAGGATGTTTATAAACAGTTTGAGACTTTGAAAAAGGAAGCTTATGTTACTTACACAAATGACAAGCATCACAAGATAATTCATTGAGAACTGAATGAAAGAAAATTTTACTATCATTCAATATCATTTTTACAACTTGTGATGAGGGATGTCCCAACCTCTTGTGTCAAGCAAGCAGACTAGAATAAACTTTTCTGGTTGTTGTATTTACAACATGTGAGGCACAATTATTTTTTGAATGAAAATCAACTTTATCACAAACGAAATTAAAAGTGGATGTTAGTAGACATGAATTGAAACACTGTGACTGAGAACGACTTGATGAAGTCTGTGAAACTTCTGATGTGTTGAGTGGCAAATCAAAGACATATAGGCCATTCTTAAGCACCCCTTGAAGAAGAACCTTCTTTAAACACTGATCCTTCACAAGGCAAAAGTGAGGATGAAACTCAATAAAAACCTTATTATCCCTTACAAATCTTGACACACTAAGAAGGATTTTAGTTATACTTGGTATATGCAAGATATTTTTAAGCAAAAAGGTGTGTTTATCAACATTAAAAGCATTAGAACTAGTTAAAGAAATGTGCAAACCCGTGCCATTGCCAACATAGATCTTCTCTTGTCCATGATATTCAACCTTATTCATCATATTGCTGCTATTCGAAGTGCAGTGATTAGTCGCTCCGCTATCTGGATACCACATTTGATCAACAACTATTTCGAGTGAAGCAATCATTGCAGCCATTTGATTGTTTGCTCCTATGTTTCCACCATTTTGTTCATTATTGTTTGACTGAAAAGTTTGATCAAATCTGTAGTAACATCTTTAAGCAGTATGCCCAATTCTATGACAGATATGGCACTGTATCTTATTATTAGAGTTGTTATATCTTCGTCTACCTCTGCCTCTACGGCCTCATTGATTCTGATTACCACCATTTCTTTCACCATTATTCAAGTTCTGTGACTGTCCTCTACCAAATCCTTGTTGATTATTACCATTCCCTTTCTTGTTAGCAACTAGATTAACTTTCAATGTTTCAACTTGTGTGTGTTGTTCTATCCTAGCCTCATGTGTCAACAAAAGTGCAGTTATCTCAGACATACTGTAGCAGTTTTGCATTGAAGTAAAAGGGATAACAAACGAGTCATACTCAACACCTAATCCATTAAGCACATACATGATTTTATCCTCTTCTGTCATGCCATATCCACTGTAAGACATGGCATCTATGATGCTTTTCTTCTTAAGCAAATACTTAGTCATCGTCATACCTACCTTTTTTAAGGTTTGAAGTTGGAGTTTTTGTGTTGCATCAGGTTAGCTCTTGACTCAGAAGAGAAAAGCATTTCTATTGTATACCAAACTTGACATGAAGTCGAGCAACTGACTAATTGACTAACTGAGGCAAGATTTCTTGACTCACTGAGGAAAGCAACCAACAAAGAAGAATCTGATCCTGTTGCTCCCATTCAAGAAACTCTTCTCTTACAGATCCATCTGGATCTAGTCGATTCGGCGGTGAAACAGTAGAATCAAGAAAGTGAGCAAGTCTATTACCTTTGCTTGCTGTAAAAACTTGTTGTGTCCAAAGTAAGAAGTTGTTATGATCAAGTTTGACCGTGAGTTCCAACTACAGTGGAATAAGATTCTTTGTTTTTTTATTAGATTGAGCTGAGATCCATCTATGCCTCTTGAAGAAGAAGCAAATAACATGATGTTGTTTTGCTCTGGTACCTATTGAACTATGATTTTCTCAAGAAAATCAAACAAGAAAATAACAGAGAAAATGAAAGAAAATTTTCTATAAAGAGAGAGAATTCTATAGAAAACAACTTCGTTGATTTTTCTTATTTCTTCACACTCAAAGTGTGTACAAACAATATATATATATATATATACACACATGCTAAGCTTCTGATAACAGAGTTGTTAATTACAGTTCTGTTATCATTGATTCATTTTGATTGGTTGAAAGAATAGCTGACATGGCGGCTTACATCATCAATGATGTCATAGTCTAATAACTTTTAACAACTTCTAATTTTCCCGTTCTAACTTTCCCACCAATATTTGTTGACAGCTTCACCTGTGCGCTTCCTCATGGACCAGCTGATAATGATTGATCAAAAACACATCTCATATTTGATCGGAATGATCATCATTCTTAACAAAAGTCAAAACAAATTATAAGAGAAACAAAAAATGCAAATACAAACACTAATTAAATTGTATCCTGCAATTTTTTTTATTAATGACAACGATAATCTCTTTTTCAATGTAGATATGCATGAAGTTGTTAAAAATTCATTTTTCATCTTAATGTGAAATGATGTTATGATAATTTTCATTGTTGAAAAAATAATAATTTAAATATACTATGTTGTTATATTATTATATTAGTTTGATTCATTCTAAATATACTAATATAATGTTTTGAAAAATTTAGTGAAATTCAAATAACAATATCTTTACTTTGTAAATATAAAATTGGATTACTCCTCAAATCTCATTAACTAAACAATTATAGCAACTCTAAAATTTTAAAGTTATAATATTCACTCAAACGGCCAAACATATATAATTTAAAGATTAATTGTTGGATGTCGATAAAAAGATTGAGTCAAATTTGAGCAAATTAAAATAATGTTGACAAAAGAATTTTTATTATAAAAAGAAGAAAAAGAAAAGAAAAATTATTTTTTCTACTTTAAATAGAAAATAACATTGATTCTTTAATCGATTTTTCTTTAAAAAAATTCTTTAATTAATTTTTTTTTTATACCGTGTACATTTTTTTAAGTGAGCCCACCCTAACCCTGTACAGGAACGTCACTACGCCGGTAGTAATTGGGGATTCCGTGCTAAAAATTACATACCTTAAAATTTTCATACATATACATATACACACGTGATTTGTAATTACCAACAAACTATGAAAAATAGACCGACAGATCTGATATATGTACAATCTAAATTGGTTTGTCTTCACAGGAACAGGTTTAGAGTTGCTGGAATTAGATGAAAAATTAGCAGATTTTGAAGTACAATGATGGGACCAGTCTTTATCTGCTCGCCAATATACCATATGTTTTCAGAAGTGGACGCCAAATGAACATATTCGAGAAACTTATCTACATTTGTATGTCTACGACCATGACTTCAAATTTCTATCTTTCGCAGTATATTATTTATAATATAAGGTTACCATGTTGAATTATTGATATAATCATATCGTTAATTTCTAATTAAAATAATTTGTTTTATTAATTCTATTTTTATTTTCAGGCCTTCCATTTGGTAATGATCTCAGTGATGACGCTGAAAACATTGAATAAGAGGTATGTTGGAATAGGTTCAAATGGTTTCAATAATATCAAGTAATTATTTGAGAATTACTTATAGAAAAAACTACCTGATAGTTTGAATTTAAATTATCAGAGATGGTAATAATTAGATTAAATTCAAACCGATCAAATAAAGGGGTAAATAGATAAATAGGATATTCAAATTTAAATCAGAATCCATCCAGATAAGATTCTGGACCCTATAAATAGCAAAATATACTATTCGTTTATGATTTAATCTGAGTTTTTCAAAGCGTACAAAAAAAAAACCTAAGAGTTTACTACAGAGAGTTTCTATTTTGTTGGTCTTTTCCGATGACAGCAAATTACACAGTGAATTGAGGGAACTTTCCGGATTCCAATATGTGATCGTTATCCAACCAGTGATACAATCCGCTCACGATCCCGCTTCTGTCGCATGATTCGGATTTTATTAATCCGAATATTATATAATTCTTTGATTATATATTTATTATTAATCGTAATCATAATAATAAATCAATATTGATATCAGAGCCTGATTGAGTTTGTATTCAGATTGAATATAATGTTACATTGTTTGTTTATTTTCATTTACATATATATATATATATATATATATATATATATATATATATATATATATATATATATATAAACGAACAAAAAAAAAGGGCACATGACCTCATACAAGTTGAATCTATTTGTTTTTGAATGTAAATGTTCATATATATTCAATTATATTATATATTCTGTAATATAATGATTACGATTCAACACTATATATGTATATTTTTTGAAATCTATATATGAAATATTTTTTCTAAAATTTGTGTGAAAACTCGTACAGTAATCAGGTCATAACTCACTGTTAAGTCTTATTTTTTTACGACCATGGTACCGTTGGAAAGGTATTTTTCGAGAGTTTTTTTAACGATAGGGCATATACTTAATTATGATGAGTGTAGAGAGAGAAAAACTGTTTTGAGTTTTTCTATCGAAATCAAAATTTAAAAAGGTTTTAGTTTTGAGTTAGGGACGATAAACATGATGAACAATACCCAAACGTTTAAGAATGGCGAGTGTAGTTCACTTAAAATCCAAACAAAGAAACCGAGAGTACCATTGAATTCATCATGTAAAACCGAGTCAGAATATTGCGTATAGACATCGGCGAATGACTTGAAGACGGCGCGTTGTTTGCACGCGCAAACAATGCGACTGAACTCGCAGTGCACTGGCTTCTGTTAGTCATGCGAGTGTACGAGCGCGTGACTTGAATGCACAGAAGAAATCCCACAAGGCTCGTGGTACGCACGCGCTGCATGGGAGGCATTTGGTACGCATGTGTCTTCCAGTGCCTGTCAGTTGTGTCATCATTACATGGTGCATGAGTTGTGTGGCTTGCACACAACGCCTGTCCGCCTGTCCGGCTGTCCATCATTCACATATTTATATTATAAATTAAAATAAAATAAATAAAAAATAAAAAAAATCGATAAAGTAAATGATAACGTATAAATAGAATAGGAAAAGATCATAAATAAAATAAAAATATACGAGAGAGTACATACTTTTTATTGATTAGATGATTTTCTCTTAAGTAATTTTCTTATAAATGATCAAGTAATATATATGTAAAATAATGAAGTAGTCAATTGAGATAAGTGGGAGTAAGACGGTAAGAAAAACTTATATGTATGACACAAGTGGTATCATTACACGAAAAATGATTTTCTACAATAACATTTAGATGTCACCAAATCTTAACTCTATGTCACCAAATGATTTTAGCCACACCAAAGCAAGTGTCTCCACCTTGTCGCCCTAACCTCGTCGTAAATAAGTATAGGTGATATCTTAAAACATTTGTCTCTAAAAACTATTTTTTGATACACAAGAACATTGTCACCATAAGTGTCAAAAGCGTTCAATTGGTGACTCAAATGATACTTTTAGCAACACCCAAAATATGTCATGCAAAATAAAAAATATTTTAAAAATATTTTCATTTTTATCAAAGTTAATAAATTATCATTTTTATCTAATAATTAAATTTATTTTTAAAATATTATCATTATTGTGCTATTTATTATTGATAGTTAATATTAATTTTTTTTGTCAATAATTAAATTAACTAATAATATATTTTTGTCATTATGCATTAAATTCTTAAAATAAATTATATTTGTTGTATGTAAATTTTACAAAGCATACACGTCATTGATAGGAAGAAAAAAATAGCCAGTTGTATGCTTAGATGGACACCCGGGAAATATCCTACAAGACATCGTTAAAGAGAAGCAAGCCCGAGTAAGCATATACCGAATAAAGACCTACTTGGGACTGGCTAAAACAAGGCATTCACTCGGGCTCAAACGGAACTACTCGGGAAAATCAAGTAACAGTCTTTCTCGGGAAAATCAAGTAACAGTCTTTCTCGGGAGTAAATACAACCCGATTAAGAACTTATCGTACGGGTTAAGTCATTAAATACGCAAAGATATTCTTCATGAAGGAATCCCAAATAATGGACCTTTGAGTTAGAAGAGTCCCCCAATCAGGAAACAACTTGATTCCTCTTCGAAAACTACATTCTTATAAGGAAACAAGTCTAATTGAACTACGTTACTAGAATCCCACTCAATTTCCATAAAGAGACTCCGAAACCGGAAAGAAGACAAATCAACCTCAAACAATATTTGTATACAATTTTAAGTTTTTAACAACTAAATAAATTATATATAGATCATCCATAAAATAAAAAAGTTAAATACACAACCGTAAACAACAAACCCACAATATATAAAAATAAATTCTAATATATAAAAATAAATTCTAATATTCAATAACAACGTACAAATACAATATAAAATTCTTCAAGTCAATCTCTTATGAAAGAAGAGACATTCAAATTATCCTTATTATCATTCTCACTTCACACGTTTTTCTTGTATACTTTAACTCTTTTAGGTGGTGTTTGGTTATCATGGTGGAATGAGAATTGGAATAGTAATGAGAATTGGAATAGTAATGAGAATGAGAATTGAAATGAAAAGAAATGGAAAACTGATTTATTTGTTTGGTTGGGACTTTAGAATCAATATCTGAATCAGTAATATTTTGTTTGGTTAACAACTGAATGGAATGAAATCAACTGTATTTTGACCAAAATACCTCTAATTACAAAACATTTATAATAACATTATATATTATGGATAATAAAAAAATATATGAAAATATATATTTATATATAAATATAATATATAAATATTATGTATATATATATATATATATATATATTTATATATTATTATAATATATATTTATATATTATATATTATATATTATATGTTAGTAATATATATATTATATATAATAATATATATAATATAAATATTATATATATATATATATTATTATATATTAAATAAAATATATCATATGATATTATTAATATTAATATTATTAAATATATAAATATTATATATAATTATATAATGTGTATATATATAATAATAATATAAATAATTAGAAAATATAATGTTCACAAAGTATAAATTATATAATAATATATATTATAAATATTATATATATGTATATTAATATATATTTATATATAATATATAATGTATATATATATATACATTATGTATATAATAATATATAATATATAATATAAATAATTAGAAAATATGATATATATATTTTGGATAATAATAATAAAATGTATAAATTATATAGTATATATTATATATTTTGTATAATATAATATATTTTTTGGATAATAATAATATAATATTACATATAATATATATAATAATAATAATAAATATTATATAATAGTATGATATTTATCATATATATATATATATATATATATATTATTTTTGTAAATGAGGGTATTTTTGGAATTGAGTTGTAGGATAGAGGGTTATTTTTGGAAAGAAAATGTGTTAATGAAATGGAATGGGCATTCCATTGGTTTTTGGATGGAATGCATCATTCCACCAAAATGATGGAATCCCCATTCCAATGAAATGCTCATTCCATTGGAATTTAACAAACCAAATAAATGGAATGAATTTCTTTCCATTCCATTCTATTCTATTCCATTCCACCCAACCAAACATCACCTTAGTGTACTCTCCAACAGTGCGTTCAAGGAAAGGATCGTAACTTGCTTGATAATAGATAATATTATTGATAAGATAAATGTCTCTAAATTGATATCTAATCTGAGAAACAACAAAACCATGTTAATTCTTTATATTGACATCCCAATTAAAAAATAAACCCAATTGTTAAAAAAAAATACAATCAAACAAGATTTAATAATCAAAGTAACAGATACTCAAAAATAGTTGATCAATGAGACATATCCAGAAGAAGAAAGTTGAAAACACATTAATGGAGATTATTGCCGGACACACCGACACTGTTAAATCTCCAATTTTCTTCATGTGCAGATATGGAATCAAAACAAAAATAATTAGGTAAGTCTACGATAAGATCTTAATCATCTCATTCCACCTTAAAGCTCCAATTTTTTTATTACCAATGTCAATCCCAGTGAATGGATTGCAAATTTACATGCTTTATATACCATGAATCCATCAAATCCTTCAAGAAGAATAAACCTTTTATAATTCAATGTTACAAAAATTAATCAAATAAAAAAAATATATATACACAATCTACACACCCATTAAACAAAAAATCATAAATAAAAATCAAACAGCAGAAACTTAACAAGAATATCAATATAAAATTAAATCAAGATCTAAAGCTAATAAACAAAGAGAAACTTACACCAAGAAACTCCAAAATACCCAAAAATCTGCCTCGACTGCATTAGGGGCAGTTATCTGGGTCCAAAACGAGAGACAAAATCGTAGGGGGAGACACAGATGAGGCCATTGCCATAAGAACACAGATGCATGATGAAGAAGATAACCACTTTGATGTTTACGTGAAAAACTGTCATTTTTCTTTAAATTTTTATTAATAAAAAAAGACAGTTTTCTTTAATTGGGTTTTCAATAAAAAAAATGAGCGCCGCTTTCCTCTTCTATTGGCGCTAAGTAAATTTAATTTATTTTATTATTTTAAGTAATTAATTAAATTTGATTTGATATTAAAATAGTTATATATTAGACATTACTCCAACGGTGAGTAATATATAATTAATTAATTGTTTTATACCATAACAATAAAATTAATACCTACAGTTAATTATTATTATAATTGATTTAATACATATTTTTTTAAAAATATTTAATACTCATTTTTAAAAATGATTAAATATATAATACATAATTAATAGTAAACAAATTATAAATAAAAACTTTTATTTTCTTTAAGTTGTCTATGCAAATTGACTATAACACCAATATTAAAACATAGAGGCCGGTAGATTCTATAAAATAAAAGCATTACTAATAAAAAAAAATTAAAATAGTTTATAAAAGAGAATAAAATTTAAGAAATAAAAATATATTTTCTTATAAAATAATACACACAATAATTTTAAAAATTAGAATGTTACAAAATTTAATTTACTATTATACTAAATAAATGTATTTTAATTTTTAAGAATGATATAAAACTAAGATTAATATAATTTATATACAGAATTGTTGTTTTGGATAAAATTTAAATAACTTTATAAAAACGGTCAAAAAATGTAATAAGTAAATAAAAATTTATAAGAACTTGTATACAATTAAATTATCTATATATATCTGTAAACAACATATTCTGCACATCACCTCTTAACATGGATGACAGTGCACCTCCTTCTCATGGTGTGATGAGGGATTTGAGTCCCACCATACATATTTTATAAATATGTGTGTGGATTTTTCTATCGCTTTAGTCCTGCCACTTTTTTGAATTTAGAAATACAAAGGAATTAAAATTCAAAATATTATTAAATAAAAAATGTATTTACTTAAAATTAGGTCATCTGTTAAGTGATTTTTAGAGTAAAAATTATTTAACAATGAAAATATATTATTTTCACTAATAATTTATAGAATTATAATTTTAGTGACATAATATTAGATTTAATGAGATAATATTTAATGTCGCCATGGCGACAACAAGTAAAGGTCCCTAAAACTCTACAATTGTGTCGTAGAAGAATGTAATTAATGTGTCACTTTGATGACATATTTTTAACGACGTAATGCTTAAAAGTGTCACTAAATATTGGTTTTAGCGAGACTTTTTTGATGCTGTTAATAATTACGTCGCCAAAGAGCAATTTTCTTGTAATGTATATATCCATATATATTTTATAACACTCCCCATTGGATTTATACCACTTGTATTTTAATTTTCTAGGAAAAACTCAATGGGATAAAACCTAGGTATATATATATATATATATATATATATATTCTGGATCTAGTGTAGTTGAACATTTAAAAACTATCTCATTAAAAACCTTATCAGGAAAACCCAGTGGGACAAAACCTGATCGAAGGAAAAAAGAGTACAGTTTACAGATGTCCATTGAAGATTTTTCTCCCCCTAATGGGACGCTCCCAGTCATAAAAACTTTAGCATTAATCTTGTAATTTACAAAGTTGACGCATGCCTATCCCATATATCAATTTCTCAAAAGTTGATGTAGGCAATGATTTGGCAAACAGATCTGCAAGATTTTCTATAGATCGTATCTGCTTAACATCAATTCATCGACTCTGTTGAAGCTCATGAGTAAAGAAGAATTTAGGAGAAATATGTTTGGTTCTATCTCCTTTGATATATCCCCCTCTAATTTGAGCAATGCAGGCTGCATTATCCTAAAAAAAAATCGTGTTGGCAATTCTGTAGATAATGAAAATCCACAGGTATTTTGAATATGATGAATAACAGACCTTAGCCAATCACATTCTCTACTCGCTTCATGAACTGCGATGATTTCAGAATGATTAGAGGATGTAGCAACCAAAGTCCGTTTTGTGGAGCGTCGTGATATTGTTTTGCCATTATATGTAAAAACATATCCCGTTTTGTGAACGAGCTTTGTGGGGATCAGACAAATACCCGGCATCAACATAGCCAAGTAAACCTAAAAAATTGTTAGATTTTGTATAAAATAAACCTAAATCTTTCGTTCCACAAAGGTAACGAAAAATATGTTTGATCTCATTCCAATGCCTTCGAGTTGGTGCTGAATTGAATCTAGCTAGTACATTCACAGATATTGCAATATCTGGTCTAGTACACTGAGCCATATATAATAAAGCACCACCAAGTATCTTTTCACCATTTTCTTTTGGTCGGAATGGATCCTTTTTAGGATCAAGAGTTCTAACAACCATAAGAGTACTTAATGGATGGGCATTATCCATACGAAATCTTTTTAGATCTTTTCAATATATGCTGACTGATGGACAAGTACTCCATTTGATCTATGCTCTATCTCAAGACCGAGATAATATTTTGTATTTCCTAGATCTTTCATTTCGAATTCCTTTTTCAAGTATTTAGCAGTTTTTAGGAGTTCCCCAGGAGTTCCAATTAAGTTCATATCATCAACATAAACTGCTCTGATAGCAAATCCAGATTCTGATTTCTTAATGAAAACACATGGACATATAAGATTATTAATATATCCTTTTTTCACTAGATATTCACTGAGATCCATATTGTTTTAATCCATACAACGACCTTTGTAATTTTATCGAATACAAATTACGAGGCCTTGAGTTACATGCTTCTGGCATTTTAAATCCTTCTGGGATTTTCATGTAAATATCAGAATCCAGTGAACCATATAGATAAGCGGTCACTACGTCCATCAAACATATTTCCAGTCTTTCCAAGACAGCCATGCTTATCAGAAATCGAAACGTAATTGTATACATCACCAGTGAGTATGTTTCATCGAAATCGATGCCAGGTCTCCGTGAGAAGCCCTGTGCTACGAGTCGTGCCTTATATCTCACGATATCGTTTTTCTCATTACATTTACGTATAAAAACCCATTTATACCCAACAGGTTTGATATTTTCAGGCGTCTGGATTATTGATCCAAATACTTCACGTTTGGCTAATGAAGTCAATTTTGTTTGAATTGTTTCTTTCCATTTAGACCAATCAGACCTCTGTCTACAATCATCAAGATTATGAGGTTCATAATCATCATTTATGATTTCAGTTGCCACTTTGTATGAAAATACATCATCAATGATTGTTTCTTTTTGATTCTACAATTCTCTTGTATAATTTATAGAAATTTCATCATTTCTATATTCTTGTACCTCTTCAGAGATTCTTTTCCCCATATAAGATTATATTGCTTTAGTAATTTATGTCACTTCAGGGACACTTAACTCTTCTGGAGTTAAATTAGAGAAAGTGGATTTATTTTTCCTTTTTCTAGGAACATTATCTTTTGAACCAAACGGTCTACCACACTTCTGGTGTGCAATAGATGATTCTTTTGCTATCATTTGTTCAGATTGTTTGTCTGGAATAATCTCCCGTGCTGGGACATTAATAGTTGGGAAGTATGATTTTGTTACCCTAGTAGCATCTGTAAATGCATATGGTAACTGGTTCGCTATTGCTTGAAGATGTACTATCTTACGTACTTCATTCTCACATTGAGATGTGTATGGGTCTAAATGAATCAGACTAGAAACTTTCCAGAAAAGCTCACGCTTCCTTTCGGAAGGAGTTTTCCTTTCCCCTAATGATGGAAAACTGGTTTTATCAAAATGACAATCTGTAAACCGTGCTGTAAAAAGATCACCAGTCAAGGGTTCCAGATATCTAATAATTTATGATGAATCAAAACCAACATATATTCCCAATCGTCTTTGGGGTCTCATTTCAGTTCTTTTTGTTTGAACAATCAGAACATATATCGTACATTCAAAAGTATGTAAATGAGATACACTGGTTGATGACCAAGTACAAGTTGTACCGGTGAATACTGATGATAAGCAGTGGGCCGAAGCCGGATTAATGCAGAAGCATGTAAAACAGCATGCCCTTAGACAGAAATCGGTAATTGCATTCATAATAATAAAGTCCTTGCAATTACCTGAACACGTTTAATAAGTGATTCTGTTAATCCATTCTGAGTATGAATATGTGGAACTGGGTGTTCAACATCAATCCCAGCCACTTTGCAGTAATCATCAAATACCTTGGAAGTAAATTCACCAGTATTATCAAGACGTATGGACTTAATTGAGTAATCGGGAAAATGAGCCCGAAGCCTGATAATTTATGCAAGCAATCTAGCAAAAATAACATTACGTGTTGATAATAAGCAAACATGTGACCATCTAATAGATGCGTCAACTAGGACCATGAAATAACGAAATGGTCCACTTGGTGGATGAATATGTCCACATATATCCCCTTGAATTCTTTGTAAGAATGATGGGGATTCAAAACCAACTTTAGCATGAGATGGTTTTATTGTTAATTTCCCTTGGGAACATGTAGTGCATAAATTCTCATGGGCTAAAAGAATCTTCTGGTTTTTTAATTGATGTCCATGAGAATTTTTAATGATTCTACGCATCATTGTAGATCCTGGATGACCAAGACGGTCCTGCCAAAGTACAAACATTTTTGTATCTGAGCACTTCTGACTCATAACTGCATAAGTTTCCACACCTTTGATAATGGTGTAATATAATCTAGAAGATAAATCACGCAACTTTTCTATAATGAGTTTCTGGCCTGAATTATGTGAAGTGATGCACAGATATTCAATATCATCTTTATTCATAGTTTCAATATGATATCCATTTCTCCGTATGTCTTTGAAACTAAGTAGATTCTATCTGGATCTACTTGAATATAATGTATCATCAATACATATTTTATTATTTGTTGATATCAATATTGTGGCTCTTCCAGAGCCTTCTATCAGATTCGCTGGACCTAATACCGTATTAACATTTGCTCTGAGCAAAGTTAAATTTATAAAATATTTCTGACTCTATAGAATTGTATGAGTTGTTGCACTATCAACTAGACATAGATTTCCAGCTTCTAGCTTTTAGTAACTCCTAATTTATCGTTTAGGTTCATTTTGTATGCTTCGTAAAGAAAAATAACGTGGGTATTAGAAAAATGATTCAAAAAGTATACATTGCATTGAGAAATATTTTACATGAACAAAATAACAAAATAATACTACTATAAGTTGTATTTAACCGGTATGGACATTTCCATCACCAATTGAAGTAGTTGGCATGTCTTTAGGGTCTGGAAAGAAATCTTTAACATTAAGATGAGTGATATCTTTTGGATATGAATCTTCAATGAAATAAGATTCCGGTTTCTTTCCCTTTCCTCTTATTGATGCTTGATACAGATCCATCAGATGTTTAGGTGTTTTATATTCATTGGACCAATGATTTTAACATCCACACCTGAAACAAACATTGTTATTTGCATTGGGCCTATTTTGAACATCTTTTCTTTTATACTGATTGGCCTCATAAGTATTCCACTTCTGATGAGTGTTTCGATTATAACCACCTGATTCAGAATAACCACGTCCTCTTTTAAAACTACGACCACGGTCCCGACCAGAATGACGATCGTAACCATGACCGTGATAAGGATTGTGGCCATTACCACGGCCTCGACTATGGTTTCTAACACTATTAGAATTCACTTCTGGATATGCTGTATAACTAGTCGGGTGTGATCCATGATTTTTTATTAGTAGCTCATTATTCTTTTCTGCTACTAGAAGACATGAATATTTTAAGAATTTGCGTTCTCGATATTGCTATTTCAACATTATATTTGAGGCATGGAAAGTTGTAAATGTCTTTTCCAACATATCCTTTTTAGATACCTCTTCACCACACAATTTCAACCTTGTGGTGATTCTAAATAAATCAGAATTATAATCAGAGACTAATTTATGGTTTTGGAACTGTAAATGCTGTCATTCGTACCTTGCATTAGGTAACGTAACATCATTCTGGTGATCATAACAATCTTTTAGCTCTTTTCACAGGTTTTCAAGATCTGTGACAGTAAGATATTGAGCTTTTAAATCCTCATTTAGATGATGACGGATTATGACCATGGTTGTGGATCTGTCTTGTTCAGTAGCATTGATTCCATCATCAATGGTATAGTATAGGCCCTAGGATTTTAAGTACAATACAGCACCAATAACCCATGACATATAGTTTTCTCTCGAAACTTTGAGTGCATCAAACTTCAAATTCGCAAGTTTAGACATGCTTACATCTTCCCTTTTTTTTCTGTAAAATTTAATTTAGTGTGAATAAACATAAATGAGTTCAACAAATATGAGCACAGAATTAAAACATTTCGGGACATGAGTTCTCCCGATATGAACATAAATTAAAACATTTCGGGGATATGAGTTCTCCTGATATGAGCATAAAATTAAAACATTTTAGGGACAAGAGTTCTCCCGATATGAGTAGAAAATTAAAATATTTTGGGGAAACAAATCCAAAATTATATATATGGGTTCCGTTGACAACATAAGCCATCTTGTTATACGTAATTAATACATATCCAAAATGTTGACATGTAAGATATATGCGTGAACATTGATGATTTTAAATAAACAAATCTAGAACTATATATATGTGTTCTGTTGACGGCATAAACCATCTTGTTATACAGAACTGAATATAGATTCGAAATGTTGAGATGTAAGTAAATCACCCATTAAGGGATCATTTTTACAAAATATATTTTTCGTTTTGATAACGTGTTATAAATTAAAATGAAATGAATAAAAGATGAAGAACATGTGAAGAACAATTGATAGAATAAATGATAACATATAAATAGAATAGGGAGAGATCATAGATAAAATGAAAGACATATGCGAGAGAGAGAGTATATACTTTGTATTGATCAGAGGATTTTCTCTAAGTAGATCAGGTCAACACACACACACACACACACACACACACACACACACACACACACACACACACACACACACATATATATATATATATATATATATATATATATATATAAGTAAAGGAAATTGTGTAGAACAATGAAGTAGTCAATTGAGATAAGTGGGAGTGAGGCGGTGAGAAAAACTTATGTGTATGACATAAGTGGTATATATCCATATATATTATAACAATTCAATTTTTATTAAACATAGTGGTATTTTTTTTTTTGGTTAAAAATAATTAAAGATTATTTATTTCTCAGAAAAGCAACATTTTCTTCTTGTTGTTTACGCGAGCCGTAGTTCGACCATCTATCGGCGTTTTTTAGTGGTAGCTGATCCATATATTTTTTTTTATTGCTAAAAAAAATTAGTTCTCAACCATTTTTTTATTGTTCACTTCTTTATTTTAAAGAAAATGTTTTAAAACAAGAAATATATTTTCCAGCTATTTTGAGTTTGCAAAATATAATTTTAAGAGAATGTATTAAAAATTCAATGGAATTTAGCTTCAGTGGGAGCTAAATTAAATGTCTTCGATTATAAATCTCTTCTTCTAATCATTTATGTAATCGAAATTAAAAGATTTTGTTTCAATATACTTTGTAAATGTACGAGGTCATTAAAGACAATATTTCTAACTGACTTAGAAATTTTGAGATAAATCCGCATTGTCTCATATGTCTTGATATAGAAGATTTTATGAATCTTATCAATGACATATAACCATGGTCAAATTGGACTTGTGTTTTTTGTGTGGAGAGATGCGATGGCTAGTCTTTTAATGAAATTTCCCGAAGAATTAAGTTTGACAAGATGTATAAGGTTGGAAAAACTAGGGTAGGGTACCGCGATGTTTTTGGTCAAATAGCGCGTGAGCTTGAAATTACAGAGGAGCGCCATATTCTCACGAATATGAGGCGATCAACTGTATTAAACATCAATATTCAATATTCATAGTGCTAGGCACATGAGTTATTGCACATGCGAAAGATGACCAAAGTTCGAGAAAGTGATAGTTAGATGAGTTATGAAGACTGAGAAAGTCTTTCTTGGTGGTGATCCATATGAATATTGAGACAAAAGAAAGAACAACATACAATGTACCATATTTTAGAAAATATTTTTAAAAACCGTTCTTTAATATAAATTTTGAAAAAAGTTGACTTCACCCATAAAATATTTTTGGGACTTGTGCTTTGTATTCTTATTTTGTATGATCAGCAAACAATGAGAATTTTAAATTCTTAAGTACAATGTTAGAATAAGAATTTTCTGCAAAGTACTAAATTTATGATCAATAAATTTTTGGAAAAGGATGATGATTAGAAGCCTTACGACTTTTCGATTCTGCTCCTTAAATTATTTTATCATATTTTCGGTGTGTGTATTTTTTTTTTGTGGAAAGTGATTTGCTTGCATAGTAGATTGTATGTCTCTGCATAGATTAGTATATATATGATATAGCTTTTATATCTAAACTATTATGGCCAAATTGGAAGTGAAAAACTGAATTGTGCAATCTATGAGATTTGACACAATAAGATTCGGTATATCTTCAAAGAGAAAGAGGCTCTTGAAACCATAACACAAATCATGACTGAACCTCACCATAATACTTTTGGTCGACGTACAAGATGTGAAGGTTTATCAAGCTAGAAATTAAATTTCTCGCATTATGTTGCTGAGTTGCTTTAATAGTCACCTTATATGTGTGTTTAATAACTACATAAGGGTTTAAATAATGTGGCTTCCCTTCAAATATTTGACTTGAAGGGAAATTTTGGTAGTGTTTTGAATACCAAAACTTTAGTAGTTTCAGTATCAAGTTTTGAGTACTTATAAGAAACGCCAAAATCACAATAGGTGGCAACCTCTAATAAGAATATAAAACATGATGCGTGAACTAAATGATCTGATCTCTTCTAGATAGTTGGAACAAATAGAAATTAATTTGACGTGTATCGATATTAATGTGGAAGATGAGTGCCTAGAGGTGGAGCCAATTTTGTATGACATACTATGAGAGCTTCGAGGCGGTTTAGGCTTCAAGCTAAATTTATTTGACATATTCCAACTTGCACAAAACTTTTGTTTTGAGCGAATTAATAAAAATAGATATTTTCAAAAGGGAAGGGGATCTAGTTATAGCCATAATAAATCTTAGATCGAAATATACTGGAGGAACGTGGGTTCCGAATTGAGGAAGGACAAGACTAAATTAACTTGTTGCTATTGATGACAAGTTGAGTCATTTTCGCTCGTGAATGCATTGAGTCGAAAAGAGTAAAACCCAAACTCCTGAATCTCCTAAGTTATGCTTAAGTTTCTAGCTAGGTATTTTCTTTTTAAATCTCATCCTTATGGACTGCAGATAAGTGAAAATAGTCCGTTTAGCAAGAAACTACGAAGCATAAATGATGTAAAGTTAGATTAATAGAAACAATTTGTCTATGTGTGGGAACATTTTTTGAAATTAAGTACCTATAAACTGGGTTTGCATGGTAGCTTAAATTTTTACCCCATAATGTTCTAATATACACTTGAGATCTAACTAAATTTAGTCTTTGCGAATGTCATCCTTAATTAAGGTTATTAATAATCATGATGATTACATGAATATTATTTTAGCTAATTATATTCATAAGATACTTAATAGTTGATGAATGATTTTATTATACATCAGTTTGTACAGTTATAATTATGTTTGTTTTTTAATCATTTCATCTTATAATAATGATGATGATGCTAGCATTTTGACAAGCTAGACTAAGTCATGTTGGACTAACTACAATGAGTAGATTATCCGGATAGGGCTAATTAAGCTCATTAGTCTAAAAGTCTTGTAAATTATCTAGAAAGAAAAACAACTTGAAAACCATTTTAGTAAAGGATCTAGATCTGAAATTCCATTGTAAATTAATTCATTATGACATTTGTGATCGAATGAATATAAAGCCTAGACATGAAACATCATATATAATACATTCATTAATATCTTTAGACGTCTCGGTTGTGTCTAATTGATCTCCCTTAAATCAAAAGCATCAGATTGCTTTAGATTGTTTTGAGTTTGGTTGAAAATCAATTAGATGATAAAGTTGAATCTTAAGAATAAATCGAGGAAGTAAATATCTTTTTGAATGGTTCAAGGAATTGTTTATCAATAAGAGTATAGAAAGATATTTATTTATTCCTAGGACCCCGCAACAAAATGGTTTGACAGAAAGAATGAATAAAACATTGTTGAAAATAGTTACGTCTATGATGGCGCAAGTAAATCTTCCAATATCTTACTAGAAGATATGCTAATTGATTATTGCCTAAATGCTTAATCTTGTTCCACTAAACACTTCCACACCTTATGAGCTTTGGACTGATATATAACCTATTATGATTAATCTGCGACCCTAGGGGTATGCAGATTATGTTTATAATCCATCTTATAGAAATGAGAAAATGGGTGCAAGAATAGAAAATGTACTTTTATTGTATACTTTACGCATTCCAAAGGACATATAAACACTGGTGTACCATCAGATGAAAGTGTGACTGAATTAGAATCACAAAATGTCATTATTTTAGAGAATGAATTTCCTAGTAGAGATGGAATTGATATAGATTTCTGATTTTATGAATTAGATGATCTATGTTCATACACGAGTAGAGGTAAATTAGGATCTAATTGGATCCTCCAGCCTTTGTGAAAGTGGTCTAAATGGATCTTCCATCCCTATTAGGAGTGGAACGACTGTTGAATCAGTCACCGTGATAATTTACCAACTCGTCGAAATAATCATAAAGTTATCCCACATCATCTTTTTAGAGATTGAAAGGGAGGATTTTATGATTGCTTCACTTGATAGTGATGAGCCAAAGTTTTTTTGGGTAAGGCTATCACTTTATCTACAAAAAAATTTCGAATGAATGGAAAAAGAGATGGAGTCTAGAAAAAGTAATCATGTCTGGGACTTGATTGACTTACCGTCTGGTCATCAGACCATTGTGAACAAATGGGTTCCAAATACCACACGTAAGGCGGATAACACTATTGAGAGGTATAAGGCGCGATTGGTCGCAAATGAAGAAACCTTTTTTTCTTGAAGTAAAGTTTTCTTCCATAAGACTTATTCTAGCACTCGTCGCACATATAAACCTGAAATTACATCAGATGGATGTAATGATTGTATTTCTTAGTGGAGAACAAGGGGAAGAAATTTACATGGAACAACCTGTAAATTTTTGTTTCAAAAGGCCAAAAGGGTATAAGTATGCTTGTTTAAACGGTTAATATGTGGTTAAAACAATCCTCTAGAAAATGGTATCTTTGATTTCATCAAGCTGTAATGTCTTACAGATTCATGATGACTTAAGAAAGCCATATATACATCAAACGGGTTGAAGATAATTCTTGATATTATCTTTATATGTGGATGATATGTTTTGGCTAGAAATAATGAAGAAAAACTATAATGAAATGGTTATTCTCAAATTTCATTGAATTGATGTATGAGCAAAGTAGCTTATATATTAGGAGTGAAATTTTATTAAAATCACTTAAGAAAATTTCTACCTCTGTCACTAGAGTTAGACAGATTCTTAAGTGATTTAAAATGAGCAATTAAAGGCTCATAAATACTCCTATTGTAAAATCACAAACTCTTAACCTCGATATGTGCCCTAGAACTCTATAAGATCAAGAAATTGATGACAAGTTCCTCATGTTAGTATCATATAGAGTCTCATGTACATTGTGATATGTACAAGGCTCAATATTAGTTATGCCGTAAGATTGCTGAGTGGATACCAATATAATCCTAGATTGAAACATCGAAATGTTACCAAGATGATTATGACATATTTTAAAAGTACCGCAAACTACTCACTATGCTAGCATTATTACACACATAAGTTCATAGAAATATGTCATCAAGTTGAGGCCGGTATTCTTACACGTGCCGTCGCTTTAGGTGCTAAGATGACACACATATATAGAAGAGAATAAAGTGAAGGTTTTATTCTCATGGAGCTTGTATGTATGAGTATGTCGCCTTGACTGAGTCAAGATGAGGTTCGTTTTTAAATTTTCATAATTTTAGAACCGATCATGATATACCCCATAATCATGAAACCTGATTAAGCCAGATGTGAGATCTTAATTGGCGCTTGTAGTAAGCGAGCTTTTAAGGACTCAGGTTAGGTGTTCGATAAAGACTGAACTAAGATATGTACAGTGAATATTATTTTAAGACATGTGCATTCTTTGTAAAGAATGAAATTCATTGTAGCACGTACAACGTGTGCTATGTGACCATTAAGGAAAATGAGTGAATAAATCCCCGCTTTCTCATTGTGTAAGTTCCTTGAGGATTAATAAACCTCAAATAGTGTCCTTGTGACCGTTGACTTTGTATCAAGGTAACAGAATAACATTAGCTTCTTTAGCGTGTTTTTCTATGGCTATGGTACTATTCGGTCTATGAGACGCGGTTAGGATAACAGTTGTTTTGAAACTGTGGTACAAATGTTTTGATGGGAAGCTTAATGTTTCTTCATAAATTTTTGTATTCATTGGTCGACCAATTGTATTGTCTATGATAGATAAGAATACAATTGTGAGTACAAAGAAATTTGAAATAGTCAACATAGCTTTGTAAACAGAGGGGTTAAGTATGCTTGGACTAATGAATGAAAATTAAATCCGGGACACATATGAACAATAATTTTGATATATGAGATATCAAGTTGCTTGCTCCAATACATTTAGAAGAATTGTTCATCTGTCACACTGTGCTTTTGCTTGTATGGACAATCTGTGATTAGACCCAAAAGTTTGAGAAACATAACTCTGTAAAGTTTCATTGTTCCACTTGTGCGAGTGGGAGATGTTGGAATATGCTCAAGTGGATCCATTAATATCAAGTAATTATTTGAGAATTACTGATATAGAAAAAACCAAATGATAGTTTGAATTTAAATTATCAGAGATAGTGATAATTAGATTAAACTGATCAGATAAAGGGTTAAATGGATAAATAGGATATTAAATTTAAATATTATTTAAATTTGAATATCATAATCCATCCGGATAGGAGTCTGGACTAGGGATGACAATTTGACCCGCACCCGCCCGAACCCGACCCTGTAGGGTCGGGTGTGGATGGTGAATTTACAACCCGCAGACCCGTTTAATGAAAAACCCGGTGGGTTCGCGGGCGGGTGCGGATTGGAAAAATAAACCCGCGGGTTGGACCGCGAACCCGTAAACCCGCGAACTCGTATAAATAAAATACTTATAAATAAATATACATAGACATTTGAATTATTTTTTGTCGTTTTATTTTTATGGTTATTATTATTTTGTAATGTATCAAGTAGGGAATTAAAAACTGAAATTTAATTCAATTAAGTATCAAATAAGTGATTACATGTGGAAATTTATAAATGACAAATCGTGGGTTCACGGGTTCGTGGGTTGCTGGTTTGTGGGTATCCCTCGGGTGAAGCAATCACCCGTGAACCCATATTGTTTTGCGGGTTCGCAGGTGAGGGTATGGGTGCAACCATAACTCGCGGGTTAAAACCCGCCCGCGAACTCGCTTACCTACACTGGTTCGAGGGCGGGCGTGGGTGAGGAAAATTTTCGCGGGTGAGGGTTTGGATTTTATAAAACCCACCCGAACCCGACCCGCTGCCATCCCTAGTCTGAACCCTATAAATAACAAAGTATGTTATTCGTTTATGATCTAATCTGAGTTTCTCAGAGCGTACAAACAAAAAAACCAGTGAGTTTATTACAGAGAGTTTCTATTTTGTTGGTCTTTTCCGTTGACAGCAAATTACATGGTGAATTGAGAGAACTTTCTGGATTTCAATATGTGATCGTTCTCCGATCAGTGGTACAACCCGCTCACGATCCCGCTTCCGCCATATGATTTGGATTTTCGACGATAAAAGGTATTAATCCGAATATTATATAATTCTTTGATTATACATTTATTATTAATCGTAATCGTAATAATAATTCAACAAGGTAGAAGTCAAGAGCGGAGAAAGAAACAGTGGCCGGAATGAAAATGGCCATCTCTCTAAAGGTATTAGATAACAGCAACATTGGTTCCGATAACAGCAATTTTTTAGATTTGATAAATATATTTTTTAATATTTTTCAAATATGTTCCATCTTCAAAATCTTTTTGAACAAAAGTATTGTATGAGAAAAAATTTCATTTTTATTCACAACTGTATTTCATTCTTTTTACCATCGGTACAAAAAAAAATCATTCCCTAAGAGTGAACCACCATACACTTTTTAAAATTAAAATTTTTAATATTATATATTTATTTATATATATATATTAAAATTTAAAAATTAAGAAAAGATACAATTTTTTTTTACTATCTAACCATATTGTTCGAGTATAATAGTAAACTCAAGATTTATATCCATAATGTAAATCAGACAAGTCCTGCTCAATTGCTAGGCAAATGAGGCAATTGCCTGAGGCTTCACCTGTCTATCACATTTTATCGTGCATTTAATTATTATTTTTTCCTAAATAAAATAAAGTGTTTAATTTTATTTATGTTTTTAGTGTTTTAGAAAATATTAGAAGACAGTAAATTATTATATTATTTTAGTTTCAGATGAGAACTTTATTATTATTATTATTATTATTATTATTATTATTTATTATATTTTTTGAACAACTAAATGACATTATTCGTTTTTTCAATTATTTTATATTCATTTTAAATATCATACGTTAGAATTAACTAACAATAAATTATTTATATATATTAAAATGTAGAGAAATATATTTAATTTTTTTTTATATTTCAATTATAATAAATAATTATATATATATATATATATATATATATATATATATATATATATATTCCTGTTAGATAATATCTTGAAATATGATTTTTTTTTAATATTGATCGTTTAAAATTTTATTTGAGAATAAAAAATTGTAAAAGAAGTTCTATAAATTAAAACATAAACTTCTATTACAGTGTTTGTATTTTTTTTTATAATATAAATACAACATTTTTATTCTGAATATTAGTAAATTAATATTTGAAACCAGAAGACCTCATTTTACTTTTTTTGCTTAATACCTCAAATGATGTTGAGGTATATAGGCATTAGAATGAATGATCACTTTTTATCAACTTTGATTGTAATTTTTTTTGGCAGTTTCAATTAATATCTGCCTACCAATCTGGAGATTAATCAGCGGAGGAATTAGAGCATCTCTAATGTAAAAATGATTTGTATATGAATTATTGTTGATATTGTAACAATATCAATGAACTTGCTTCTATGTGGTATAAATATGGACTTGATAGACGATCAATTTAAAATTTTATCTCCAATATTTCCGTTTAAAACACGTTTTGTTTTAATGATGCGTCCAATTTTATTTTTTATTTTATTTCCTTATTAAAAATAGATGAAAAATTAATATCAATTTTAAATGTTTGTACAACAGGGTGTCTGAAAGTGGACGGTCGTGTTAACAATGTATAATTTTTTTTTAGTACGTCAGCTTGATGTTGAATATGTACGGCTGCATTGGAGAAAAATATTTTAAAAGAATATTTATTAATCTTATTTGGTATCCATTTTTTTTGCAAGTCACTCTAGCATTGTAATTTTTTTTTACTACGTCAGCTTGAGGTTGAATATGCACGGCTGCATTAGAGAAAGATTTTTTAAAAGAATATCTATTAATTTTACGTGGTATCTTTTTTTTTTTTTAAAGTCACTCTAGCATTGAAGATTCTTTTATTTCTCTCTTTATTAAAAGATTAATCATTTGTATTTTTTTAGCTTCTCCGTTATTTGTTTTATTTTGAAAATCATATAATAGTAAGAATTGCAAATAACTCTCTAAATATTATTGAAATGGCAAATCAAATCCTATATATGAAAAGAAAAAAGAAAAAACATCTATAGTTAGTCGAGTTCTGTAGTTGACTTAGATAAAGAATTTTTTTATGAACATGATGTCCACTAGTGGGGAAACTAAGGAAAGAGAAGTGATATCAAAATTTTGCTTATGATCTTGCGAAGAAACTGATAGAGATAGATAAATAGATAAATCATGGGAGCAAAGTATTACAACAGGAACCACCACAAAATATGTAGCTGCTGAGAATAAACCCGATACTAATAATGATCAAGAAAAAGAGAAAGAAGAGAAGGATCAATCACCATTGTTTGCCGCATCAAAAACAGGAAATGCAGAGCTTGTGAAGATGATACTTAAAGAGCATCCACAAGCTCTCGAGTATAAGAACAGTAAGAAGCAGAACATACTTCATGAGGCTGTCAAATACCGTCAAAAGGAGATTTTCGATTATGTGATAACCAAAAAAGTGCCAATGTTGAGATTGGTAAGACGAATTGATGCTAAAGGCTACACAGTCTTACAGTGTGCTGACACTAAGCATTATACTATAAGAACTCGCTCTGGTCCTGCCTACTAACTGCAAGAAAAGTTTAGTTATGTTTGGGTTACTCGTGCTCGATAAATAGTCACTTATTTTTTTAGTTTTGAGTAAATGAATGTTTGATAAATTTTCCAAAAGCAACTTGTTTTATAATTTGTTCCTCCAATAATCAGCTTTCGAGAAGTTTGGTGAGGATTGCTTTTAGGAAGGGAAGCTAAATTTTTGCTTCGGAAATGTCAAAAATATCCTCACTGTTTCATTAAAAGACAATATTACCCCTACATTTAATAAAACTAAAAACTAAAAAAATAAACAGATGACCAGTTATGGCCACCGTCGAACTCGAGGTCGCCGCCGGATGAAACCTGCTCCTCCACCGCTGTCAGCCTCCATTTTAAGTTTTGGAGGAAACGGTCTCCTGAGGTTGCGATCCTACGATTCCGTTGAGAAAGCTTCTCGTGCTTTCGACAACCAGAACAATCCACCTCACTGCCCACATCTGGCGACGACGAAGGCGGCACAAAGCAGAGCCTAAAACGGCCTTGTGAAAACAGTGGAATCGATCGAGAAAACAGAGGGCGGCGACGGTTGACGGAGACGGGACCAGTGACAACATAGGATGAGCGGTGGGTCTGTGTGACGTTGAACGAGCAGAGGTAGGCATGGGGCAGCGGCGAGGTGTAGGGTTTCAAACAAATCGGGTCGAAGTCACTGGTCGTGTTTGTTTTGGGCCTCTCGGGTCGGGTTTGTTTTAAGCCTCTGGTCCGGTTGGTTTTGGGCCTTTAGTATGCAACAATACTAGTAAAACACAGTAAATGATTATTAATGATTATTTTACCCATTGATTATTTTTCTTATTAAAATGATGTCCATTTTTGTCATTTCATAAAATACATTTTCTACATTTTCTACATTCTCAAAAGCAAATCAATTTTAGACTTTAGTTTATCAAACACCTACCCACTTTTTTGTTAAGATGATTATTTATAAAGTTAATCTATAAACGGATTATTTTTTAAGCAAAGCAATCCCAAACATAGTTTTAGAATGGTTCAGCGTAAGAATTATCAATTCTATCCCTTTGGATGTAAATTTGGGCAACTTAGCATTACTTAATATATATATAAATTCCATTATTTATTTTATGTGATTGTGGATGTAGACTGCGAAGAAATTAATACCGTCCCATTATAGGATGCTCTGTGATAACAAGAACAGTACTGCAATGGAATTGTTCAAAAGGAGGAATCGAAAACAACTTGATAATGCAAAAAAACGGATAAAATTGTTAGGTTTTGGTTCGTATTCTAAAGTGAACCTAATATAAACCAAACGAGACTCAATTGATGTGAAACTTTCTGAAGACATAGGAAAACGTTTGAAAGTTGAAGATGTGTTGTTGAGAAAAAATCGTACACACACAAATAAATAATAAGAAAGCAATAAGAAGAAAAAGACGACACCAAAGATTTTTCGTAGTTCAGCAATTTGTCTAAGTCCACGGAGTGCACTGCACTCAATCCACTATTTTTCAAAGTTGATTACAATCTCTCTATCTCTCTTTTAGTCTCTCTACAATTGCTCCCTCTCTAGCAATTTTTCTCACACACTACACACTTTACATAATGGTAGTATTTATATGGGAACACTAGGGTTGACCAAATCCTAATCGGAACTTATTTCCTTTTTCCACTTACTTATCTTTGTAAGAAATCATATTTCTCACAAAATTGTGTCTGTCCGCTATAGGTATCCACAACGCTCTCACAGTGTACATCCACTGATCTTGAACTGTTGTACCACTGTTGTGATAATTCGCAGCGCTATCACAACAACTCTTCATTAATTGCGGACCGCTGTCCCTTACGCTCCAACACTAGACATGACCACGGTTCGGTTCGGTTCGGTTTAAACCGTGGAACCGAACCGTAACCGTGTGAAATGAACCGTAACCGTAATCAAAACTGTAAAATCGGTTCCGAAACTGTAACCGAAATTGTGGGGACGAAGGTTCGGTTCTAATTTATCTCCTAAAAAAACCGGTCAGGAACCGGCGGTTTGGTTCCGGTTCTGGAACCGCCGGTTCCAATTTTTTATTTTTTATTTTTTATTTTTTATTTTTTATTTTTATAAAAAAAAGAGAACGGAACAGATAGAACTGGACCGAAATCGATGGAATCGAAACTGGAACCGAAACCGGTCGGAACCGTGGGCATTTCTATCCAACACTCACAGCGGTATGCATAAAATAATTGGCCGCTGTCTCTCACGCCTTCACACCGCTGTGTCACCAAATTGAATTGCTTCCTTTTGTCTTGATCTGCACAATTCAAATGAAGAAAATTTGACTTTTGCTTTACTTCCTTTTTCTTATTTAAATTCACAAAAGACATAAGACATAAGACAAAAGAAATTAATTAAGCTTGACTTTGAATTTTTCTTGATTTAATTCTTCACAATTTTCTAACAATATCCCACTTGAAGACTGAAATTCATTAAACGTTCTCGATCCTTCCTTGAAAACTTAGTAGATAAATAACGGTGTACTCATTCCCCACGTCTTTACTTTTGAAGATCCATTGAAGCTGCGCACAACTTCAGTTTCTCAGTAGTGACTGGTTTGGTTAACATATCAGCCGGATTCTTAGCTCTGACAATCTTCACTAACTTCAACACTCATTCTTCGATTAACGATCGAATAAAGTGGTATGGCAGGTCTATATGCTTGGTCATAGAATGAAATGTCGTATTCTTGGCCAAGTGTATTGTACTTTGACTATCATTGTGCAACAATTTCATCACCTGATCGAATCCCAACTCAGCTAACAATCCTTGTAACCATATCAGCTTCTTGCTTGCTTCTGTCACAACCACATGCTCGGCTTCAGTTGTAGAAATTGTCACTATCTTCTACAACTGGGACACCTAATTGATCGCGGTACTAGCCACCGTGAACACATATCCTATGTACTTCTTCTATGATCCACCTCTCCAGTAAAATCTTTATCCATATAACCTTCTAGCCCGAGTTTATCTCTTCTGAAGGTTAGACATCTCTCTGTCGTACCCCGCAAGTATCTTAGGATCCACTTCACTGCCTCCCAATAAGGCTTGCCTGGATTGGACAAGTATCGGCTTACAACTTCCACTGCTTGGGAAGTATCTGGTCTTGTGTAGTCATGGCATTTATTAGATTTTCAATGGCTGAAGCATAAGGAATTTTAGCCATGAAGTCCTTTTCCTCTTCCGTCTTTAGACTCTGATCATTGGACAATTTTAAATGACTAGCCAAAAGTGTTCTCACCGGGTTCGTATCTTCCATGCTGAATCTCTATAACACCGTACGAACGTACTCTATTTATGAAAGCTTTATTATACATTCTTGTTCGTCTCTACTAATTTTCATTCCAAGAATTTGCTTTGCTGAACCTAAATCCTTCATCTCAAACTCACTCGAGAGTTGCTTCTTCAAATTATTAATCTCTTCCAAATCTGCAACAACTACTAACATGTCATCAATATAGAGTAGTAAAATTATAAAACTTGACTTTGTTGGGGTTTATGACCTAAAGATGTAATTTGTAAATGGATTTATAAAATAAATAAAAGAAAAGTTCAATTCATTCTTTTTGTGTTGTTTAATTTATAACTTGTGCATATATTTAACATCCAAGATTGCCGGATGTAATCTCAAACTATATATATGAGTGTCATATACGGAAGGATATAGTAAGAGATGTGCAATCTAAAGAGTCCATAGATAGCAAATAAAGATGAGTACTTTATCTGTGGTTAATCTATAGTTGCGGTCCATTCCGTAATGTATGATGATTCTATCCTGAATCATTCATATGAGATATGAGAATTCAGGCACCTTGTATGATGTGATCATATAAGACTGGCATGATCTATATGAATCTCTCACCAAGATCTGTTTACCGATGAGATTCATATATATCAACTAATGATGGCTATAGGTAGGTGATCTTAATCCTAAGTGTCTTATTGAGTCCTTCAGGTTAGATCGTGATCTTTGATATACCATGGGTGAGGTCAGATACATTTTCTAATCAATATACTCCGTATGTTGGGATTACGGTTTAGCTTGTGCTGGAAAGGTTTGTACACAATGGTGGAATCCACTCCCTCTTGTGAGAAATAAATGGTAGTTCTCTTAAGGATGGATTTGGGGCTTGAAAAATATGAGTGCTCTCCTAATTCCACAAGGAAATAAGATTTATTGTCCATTAGAGAATCAACGGTACTTAAAGGATATATGCAATTAGAGGGGTATAACGGACATTATGATCAAACTCTAACTGCTATGGAGGATCACACCATATGTAATAGTTATATCGATGGACACCGAGTTGTATCGGTCTGTATAAAAGCGTTTGCAGTTAAGAGAGTGTAGCTTCGGGTTTTTTACGGGTTTTTTAGTAGAATAATATCGGAGTTAACAATCAAGGAATATTAGTTAAAGAGTTTAATTAATGATTCCGAGGATTATTGGAGCTCAAAATACTGTAGGTCCATTAGATTCCCTTGTTGGCCCGATCGATTTAGGTAACAAGGGTCACAGTTAATTAATTAGATTGTCCAATTATTTGTGTTACGAAAGTGACACGTATTTATTCAGAAATTAATTGAATAATGAGATTATTTAATTAATGAATAATGATGATAAAATAAATTAAATAATAAGATTATTTAATTATGTTAATAATCACTAAATGGAGGGTGTTAGTTGATATTTATTTTAAAAGATAAGATAATATGATTATCTTATTATTAATTAAATAAATATTAATTTTTGAATTTAAATAATTTAAATTCAAATATGATGATATCATTCTATAAAATGTATAAAGATTTTATTTTAAAAAAATATATATCATCGGTCTTCTTTTTAAGTTTTAAAAGAATGATATATGTATCAAAACAAAAGTAAGGGTGCGAGAGAGAAACATATAACTAAAACGCATCAGTGTATGACTACTGGATGCAAGTTTTGTTTTTTGTGAAAAACTGTATTAGAGGTGCGTGAAGCACAAAAGAGAGAAAAGAAACTAAATATAATATTTTTTTGTGTACTGTGCAGTCGTGCACTGTTAACTATATATATATATATACATTAAGAACTAGAATTGTTATAGTTAGTTTTCGTTTAGAAGAAATAGTTTCTTTAATTCTCTCTACATCCTCCATTTAAGTTCCTAAGACCATGACGCGCCAACACGCAGTTACCAGTCCCGGGATATAGCGAGAAAGATCAGTGGTACAAACCAAAAGTATATCGAAAAGTGAAAGTCTACAAACGTTGGTATGGTTCTATTTTATTCTTCTGATTATATTGATTTTAATTTCATGTATATACGTATATTTTATTATTGTAATAATTTTATATGTATTAGTTCCAAAAATAAATACGATCTCAAATTTACTGGTCCTAGATCAATTATGATATGTATAAAAAAAAATTAAAAATCGATTTCCATTGCGTTACCAGTGAACGGGGTTCCAACAGACTTAACCTTTTTAAAGTACCAATAGTGGTCAGCATTGCATCTCAGGTAGTCATTGTCTTGTATAAACTCATCGAACTTCTTGTACCACTATCGGGGAGCATGTTTTAAACCATACAATCTCTTCGTCAACCTACATACCAACTTTTCCTTGTCATTTTCCGTAAACCCCTCCGGTTGCTTCATGTATGTCTCTTCGTCCAAATCTCTATGAAGAAAGACAGTCTTCACATCTAACTGCTCCAAATATAACTCATTTGTTGCGACAATACTCCAACACTTTGACTACTAGTCATGTCTTGAATCTTTTGGAATCATCATGTTCCTCTTTGATCCGAAACACCCATTTATTCAGTAGGGCTTTCTTTCCTTCAGGCTACTTGGCTAACTCCTAAGTTTGGTTAAATACCAACGACTTCATCTCATCCTTCATTGCAAGCTCTCATTTGCTCGCATTTCTCCCTGACATGCCTCATCATAGCACTCAGGTTCTTCCGCATCTGTCAGCAACATATATTGCAAGTACTTCCTATTTGGTATAGGAATTCAAGTTGATCTTCTCAATGTACTTTGAGCCTGTGTCGTTGGAACATCTCTAAGTGAGATAGGTTCTTGTAATTGGGGCTGCACACTTTGCTCTTCATTATTCTGTTTAATATGTTCCACTATCCCTCAATTCGATACATCATCCGGCCCAAAATACTCTGACTCTTCCGGCTCATACACCTGTGTCACTACAAAAAAATATCCTTTACCGATGGCTAAATACTGTCAAAAATGTGTGATTGTCGTCGGAAATACGTTTCATCGACGGGAAAAGGCCATTAGAGGCCGTCACAAATACGATTGTCAGAAATGCACATTTACTAATAAGTCATCGAAAAAATATTATTTCCAATGGCAAATGCCTTCGGAAATGATAAAAAAAGCGGTCAGTGTTATTATTAGAAAATGACGGCCAATTTTTTACCGACGGTGATAGCAGTCACAAAATGTTTGTATTTTTGATGGCTAGACTGCCATAACAAATCATATAGCGGTCGGTATTATTACCGAAAAATGATGGCTACTTTTTTACCAATGGAGGAAACCGTCACAAATATTATTATTGCCAAAGGTATGCCATCCGAAAAAATCTCATGGCCGTCGGTAAAAATGGCAAAAAAAAAAAGACTTTCAGTACCATTTCTTACGGGTAAAGACCGTCAGAGTTATTTTTTCACCAAGGGCTTATAGCCATCGAAAATACATGTTCAGAAATATTTATATTTTATTTATAATTGGTTATTGCATATTCAAAGGTTCATTTTTGACTATTTTGTGTTACATTTAAAAGCAATCAAATAATAGAAAGTCTGATAATAGAATAAAATCACATATGTTAGAATCTGGTAATACATATTGAATAATAGCACTACGCATAACTGTTCAAACATGCTGCATATCTCGTCTCTTGGTTTTATACAAGAGTGCATAAGAGTTTATATAAGCAAAATATTTGTTTTGCATGTCTACCAATTACTGGTTTCCCCATCTTCATCTAATTGTGCAGTTATAAAAGCAAAATAGTTATTCTCATGCATGTCGACCAATTACTGTTATCCACATCTTCTATTAGTTCATCTGCTGCATGATCAGATAGTTCTACATCTTCATTTGGTGAATTGGTTACCTGTACAAAAAAAAAGTATGAAAATGTTACGTCAAAATTTGTACAAAAACATTTTAATTTCCTTCTACCATGTAAATATAAATCACATTAAATAATACTAATTTAAGAATTATATAAACAATGTCATCTCTATGGTTTAGTGCGAATAAGCATAGTCCTCTACCTGGCAAAATGGGATTCTAACAATGCCCATCTTAAATGGCTTCTACTAATTTTTTTTTCTAACATCATCAATATATTCAAAGAGCCAAAAATAGCCAAGCAAAATGAAGCAAACCAAAAAGACAAGCAGGCAGCCTACAAGCCTTAGACAAAACAGAGCAAACAAAAACCAAAACTAACAACAAATAATAAAAAAAAACCCTACAGCAACAGAGATACCACCCTCAAAACAGAGACATAAAGAAGGCAAAAGAGGCAAACACTAAAAACAACCTCAGCAAAGTAGCTTCTACTATTGTAAAAGTATTTCATGCCTCTTTGTATATACTTATGTTGTCTCTCATAAAGCCAAAAATGGATGGATAAATGACTAAACTACTAATCATTATCTTCATTTACTAAGGTAAAAGAGAGAGGCCTAAACTTGTAGTCATCCCCATAGTAGAACTTGCTTTGAAATTCCACCCAGTAGAGGCACAAAGTGTTTAGGAAAGCAATATGTACCCCAAAAAGGATTTCAAGGTTGTCATACCTATAATAATTCATTTATCAAATCATTATTTTGGTGATACAACAACACCCTATAGAGGAATACATATGGGCATCATATCAAGGCTAATTCACCACTTAGAAATTAGTTCCTATTTCAATTTCATAATTTAATTGGTAGTAAAGAATTGTTAACAACAGTGTAAATTAATATTCCAATGAATCTATTAGCAAGTATTTCTATCACAATAGAAGTTCTCGACTTTGCTGAGCTTACAATCATCTGAATCCAATACAAAAATGGACTGATATGTGCCTAAGTGGTAAGTAGCAACCGTTCAAACTATAACTTGGCATTTTTGTTTTTACAAAATATGATATTCTGGCTAAGATTTTATGCATGAATCATGATACATCCAATGAACCTATCTATAAATAAACAACAACAATGAAGAGAAGTGTGAAACTGAAAACACAGAAGAATAATGTCCAATAAAAAAGAATAAAAAACTCACCCCCTTTTCTAGCTAGTCAATATACCATTGAGATGTATATAATTACTAATAGATTCTATAACTATTGAAATAAATAACTAATACAGAGTGAAAAGAAACTTATACAGTGGTAGGCGGTTGTGAATTTGTGTTGGAAATCATAGCAACTACTAGTCCTCTGCTCCTCGCAATTGTTGTAATTCTTCATCCATACTTCTAATCTTTAACTCAAGTTCCTCTATTTTATCAACACGAGCACACTTATAACTGATAAGAATTAAGAAGCATCACCAAAGGATCCATTGCATATTCCAATTGGGTCAATTACAACGAGGCAAGAGGATCAAAGAAGCATTAAATGATGGGCTGATTCTAAGTTCTAAAGTCCAAATTCACCCCACATGAAGACCAAATCCAGGCTGAAATTTGTGGGCCTCTATAGAGAGCATCTGAAGTCAGATTGTCTAATATAATATGTTTATGAAAATTCCAAGTTTCTGGAAAGTCCAAGACAAGCTCTACAGATGCTATGAAGACCCTATCCTCGGAAACAAATCACAACAAATCCAAATTCGGCCATCTATCTTATTGCGTGAAAACTTGAGCTGAACAGTCTGAATTTCAGCATATTTCCTACTTTTTGGGTGACGTATGGTTGGAGGAGAATCCAATTTCAACATATTTCCTACTTTAGTATATTCCCTATTTTATTTATTTTTCCTAAATAAAGAGTTGATTTGTTTCCTGAATTCAAATTTTCAAATAAGGAACAAATCAACTAGTTGCTAGTTTTTTAGTCTTTAGTTGTTTCCTAAATTTGTTTGCATTTATTTTCGTGATTGTAAGACATTAATTGTTGAATATTTATTCTCTTTTTAGGACTTAGATATTTTAGTATAAAAGGGACCAACTGATGTAATTTTAAAACTAGATTTTGAATTGAAATAAATTTGAGAGAATTTTCTCTTTGGTTCTTCATATAACTTGTGAACTTATCAAGGTTCTACCTTATGGCGTTCAAACCTTGACTTATCACTCACCTTCTTTCGTATTCTTGAATGTGGCGTCTACAACCTTCTTGATACCGTTGGTTCTTATCTCCATATAGATAATGGGTCGCGGTCCTTTTTATTTTCTTTGTTTATAAATTTGAATTAGAAAACGATCCTTGCTACCATATATTGGTTCCGGGTCTCACTGTTATTGGTAAGGTTTATATTAGTTGGTATCAGAGTATACCTTCTAAAATCAGGTTTAATATATCCTTGTTCTTCTTCGTCTAATTTTTTTTTTCTGTTTGATCGAAAAAAAAAATCTCAAAAAAAATTTGAGTACATTATTTTTGGTCGTGTAGTTGAACTTATATCAACGATTTTTATTTTTATTCTTTTTCTTGATTTCGTGCTTAATAATAATAATAAAACTTTCAGTGGAATCTCATCTTTGTTATTCTTATCCTATTTTATTTATTTATTTATTTTGTTTATTTTGTTTTATTTTGTTTTTTTTGTTACATCTTATTTCTTAAATTTCTTGCGAGTTTCCGTTTTAATAAAAAAAAGAAGAACTGAAAGAGTGAACAAAGAGTGAAAAAAAGGTAAGAGAGTGTGAGCTTATCAAAGTGTTAAAGCCAAAAGATTGAGTGAAACAAGAGTGTGAGTGCCACCATCTTTTAGGGTCAAACACGTAAGGGAGTGTTTTGAGAGGTTTACTTACTTTTTTTGTTTTGCAGGATTAAAATATGTCCCATGATAAGAGTAAAGACTTATCCGACAATGCACCAGAAATGGTAGACCTCAATATTTTATATAAAGCCATACAAAAAACAATGGAGCGGATGAAGATTAAGTTTGGTGAGGTGCATGATCAGATAGACAAAGTGGAGTCTAGTTTGCAAAAGGAGCAGCCATTCAGGGCTCCTAATGTGGAACGAAAAGAAAGAAACCCACTTAGGAATGACTAAGTAGATGATTATTGGAATGTCCTAAAGGAGGATAATAGCATGTCTAATGTGGGTGTGGGAAGATTTAGGCATGGAATGGGAGGTAGAGAAGTTTGGTATGGGAATAGAGGAGACAGGTATGGAGAGTTTTTGGTGGCAAGAACTCTTAGTGCTCAAGTCAAGGAAGATTATGAGGTACAACGTGACAATATTTTTCACATTCGCTGTCATGTTAATGATAAGGTATGTAACATGATCATTGATGAGGGCAGTTTTACTAATGTGGCTAGCACTAGTTTTGTGGAGAAACTGAATTTGGCCACTTTGAAGCACCTAAAACCTTATAAGCTACAATATGATAGTGGGAAAATCAAGGTGACTAAACAGGTGTTGGTGTCATTTTCAATTGGAAAGTACAAAGATGAAGTCCTTTGTGATGTGGTACCAATGAATGTGAGTCATATCCTTTTGGGGAGACCATGACAGTTTGATAGGCATGTGACACATGATGGGTATACCAATAGATACTCCTTTGTACAAAATAAAAAGTCAACCACTCTTGTACCTTTAACCTCAAGACAAGTATATGAAGATCAAGTGAGGTTAAAAAAGGAGAGAGATGTAATAAAGGAGTGTGAGAGTTCAAAAGAAAGAAAGACAGAAGAAAGAGAGTTCGAAACATGAAAAAAAGAAAAAAAAGGTGAAAAAGAAAAAGAGGTTGATGAGAAAAAAAGAGAGAGAAAACAAGTGATTTTTTATGCAAGAGAGAGTGAGATCGAAAAGGCTTTGTTTTCAAATCAGCCAACGATTGTACTTTTGTACAAAGAGGACTGTTTTAGTACTAATGGAATTAACCCTTTCTTGCCTAGTGTTGTTGTTTCTCATTTGCAAGGCTTTGATGAAGTGTCGCAGGCTATCAACAACATTATGGTGAAGATTCGAGGACGAATCCTTTTGAAGAGAGGGGGAATGATGGGAATTAAGAAGCATTACCAAAGGATCCAATGCATATTCCAATTGGGCAAATTACAAGGAGGCAAGAGGATCAAAGAAACATTTAATGATGGGCTGATTCTAAGTTGCTAAAATCCAAATTCACCCCACATGAAGACCAAATCTAGGCTGAACTTTGTAGGCCTCTATAGAGAGCATCTAAGATCAGATTGTCTATTATACTATATTTCTGGAAAGCCCAAGACAATCTCTACAGATGATATGAAGATTTCGTCCTCCGAAACTGATCACAATAAGTCCAAATTCGGCCATCTATCTTATTGTGCGAAGATTTGAGCTGAACAATCCGAATTTTAGCATATTTCCTACTTTTTGGGTGACGTATGGTTGGAGGGGAATCCAATTTCAGCATATTTCCTACTTTAGCATATTCTCTAATTTATTTATTTTCCCCAAATAAAGAGTTGATTTGTTTCCCGAATTCAACTTTCCAAATAAAGAACAAATCAACTAGTTGCTAGTTTTTAGTCTTTAGTTGTTTTCTAAATTTGTTTGCATTTATTTTCTTGATTGTAAGGCATTAATTGCCGAATATTTATTTCCATTTTAGGACTTAGATATTTTAGTATAAAAGGGACCAATTGATGTAATTTAGACTAGACTAGATTTTGAATTGAAATAAATTTAGAGAATTTTCTCTTTGGTTCTTCATAGAACTTGTGAACTTATCAAGGTTCTACATTGTGGCGTTCAAACCTTGACTTATCACTCACCTTCTTTCTTATTCTTGAGTGTGGCATTTACAACTTTCTTGATACCGTTGGTTTTAATCTCCATATAGATAACGGGTCGTGGTCTTTTTTTTATTTTCTTTATTTATAAACTTGAATTAGAAAACGATCATTGCTACCATATATTGGTTTTGGGTCTCACTGCTCTTGGTGAGGTTCATATCAGTTGGTATTAGAGCGTGGTGAGGTTCATCAGAAGGCTAACGACAAAAGATTGAGTGAAACACGAGTGTGAGTTCCACCATCTTTGAGGGTCAAAAACGTTAGGGAGTGTTTTAAGAGGCTTACTTACTTTCTTTGGTTTGTAGGATTAAAATATGTCTCATGATAAAAGTAAAAACTTATCCGATAATGCACCAAAAACGGTAGATCTCAATTTTTTATATAAAGCCATACAAAAAAGCATGGAGAGGATAGAGATTAAGTTTGGTGAGGTGCATGATCGGATAGACAAAGTGGAGTTTAGTTCGCAAAGGGAACAACCATTCAGGGCTCCTAATTTGGAACAAAGAGAAAGGAACCCATCTAGGAATGACTATGGAGATGATTATGGGAATGACCTAGATGAGGATGATCGCATGTCTAATATGGGAATGGGTAGAATTAGGCATGGAATGGGAGGTAGAGAAGTTTGGTTCGGGAATAGAGAAGTTAGGTATGGAAATAGAAAAGATAGGTAGTGGAATAGAGGAGATAGGTACGGAGAGAGGGTTGATAATAATTTAGGTAGTATAAAGGTGAAGATCCCAACTTTTCAAGGTAAAATTGATCCTAAAGCTTATTTGAAGTGGGAGAAAAGAATAAAATTGGTATTCGACTGCCATGACTATTTCGAATTGAAGAAGGTGAAGTTGGCTGCCATAGAATTCACTGATTATGTTACTGTTTGGTGGGATTAACTGATTGTGAGTAGGTGGCGTAATGGAGAAAGACTTATTGAGAATATGGAGGAGATGAAATCTGTCATGAGGAATCGTTTCATTCCAAGTGAATATTATAGTGGTTTGTTTCAAAAATTGCAAACTCTTACACAAGGGTCTAAGTGTGTTGAAGACTACTACATGGAGATGAATATAGCCATGATTCGGGTTGATGTAGAGGAAGACCGAGAGGCTACTATGGCTAGGTTTTTAAGTGGACTAAACCGAGACATAGCAAATGTGGTAGAGTTGCAACATTATGTTGAATTGAGTGACATGGTACACATGTCATTAAGGTGGAACAACAGTTGAAGAGGAAGAGTTCCACACGGGTTGGGCAAAATTCATGTTCTTCATCATCATGGAAACCAAGAAACCGAATTGGAGTAAGAGAGATGACCAATCTAGTTTCAAGGCCAAGGTTGAACCTTCCAAATCAAAAGGCCGGAGGCACACTACAACAAGGTAAATCAGATTCTCAACCTTCTAGAAATCGTGACATTAAGTGCATTAAGTGTTTGAGAGCAAGTCATATTGCATCTCAATGCCCAAACAAGAGAGTAATGGTTTTGAAGGATGATGGTGATATCAAATCCGAGGGTGAATCTGATGATGAGTCCATGCCACCTTTGGAGGATGTAAGTGACATTGAATTTCCAGTGGATGGAGAGCTTTTGGTGGGAAGAAGAGCTTTTAGTCCTCAAGCCAAGGAAGATGAAGAGGTACAACGTGACAATATTTTTCACACTCGTTGCCTTGTTAATGATAAGGTATGTAGCATGATCATTGATGGGGGAGTTGTACTAATGTGGCTAATACTATTTTTATGGAGAAATTGAGTTTGGCCACTTTGAGGCATCCAAAATCATATAAGCTCAAAAGGTTAAATGATAGTGGGGAAATCAAGGTGATTAAACAAGTGTTTGTGTCATTTTCAATTGGAAAGTATAAAGATGAAGTCCTTTGTGACGTGGTTCCAATGAATGCGGGCCATATCCTTTTGGGGAGACCATGGCAGTTTGATAGGCATGTGACGCAAGATGGGTATACCAATAGATACTTCTTTGTACAAAATAAAAAGTCAATCACTCTTGTACTTTTAACCCCAAGACAAGTATATGAAGATCATGTAAGGTTTAGAAAAGAGAGAGATGTAAAAAAGAAGTGTGAGAGTTCAAAAGAAAGAGAGATAAAAGAAAGAGAGTCCGAAACGGCAAAAAAAGAAACAAAAGGTGAAAAAGGAAAAAAGGCTGATTAAAAAAAAAAAGAAAAAAAACAAGTGAGTTTTTATGCAAGAGAGAGGGAGATCAAAAAGGCTTTGTTTTCAAATCAGCCAATGATAACTGAGATCAGATCGTCTATTATAATATGTTTCTAGACGCCCAAGACAAGCTCTACAGATGCTATGAAGACCCCGTCCTCCGAAACAGATAACAACAAATCCAAATTCGGCCATCTATCTTATTGCACGAAGACTTGAGCTGAGCCGTCCGAATTTCAACATATTTCCTACTTTTTGGGCGACGTATGGTTGGAGGAGAATCCAATTTCAACATATTTCCTACTTTAGCATATTCCTTATTTTATTTATTTTCCCCAAATAAATAGTTGATTTGTTTTCCGAATTCAACTTTCCAAATTAGGAACAAATCAACTAGTTGCTAGTTTTTTAGTCTTTAGTTGTTTCCTAAATTTGTTTGCATTTATTTTTCTGATTGTAAGGCATTAATTTTCGAATATTTATTCCCTTTTTAGGACTTAGTTATTTTAGTATAAAATGGACCAATTGATGTAATTTTAAGACTAGATTTTAAATTGAATTAAATTTGAGAGAATTTTCTCTTTGGTTCTTCATAGAACTTGTGAACTTTTCAAGGTTCCACCTTATGGCATTCGAACTTTGACTTATCACTCACATTCTATCTTATTCTTGAGTGTGGCGTCTACAACTTTCTTGATACTATTGGTTCTTATCTCCATATAGATAATGGGTCATGGTCCTTTTTGTTTTATTTGTTTATAAACTTGAATTAGAAAACGATCCTTGCTACCTTATATTGGTTCCTGGTCTCACTGTTCTTGGTGAGGTTCATATCAATAACTCCCTTCACTAGATGAACCATAGACATCTTTAGCTTTAACGCCCACACCCAAACCAAGAATGTGACCATGAGATGGCTCTCCAACTATTTCTCGATATATATCCCACTCATTCACTAGTATCTGTTATCTTGGTTTCCATTTGTTTATGTTAGTTTTAATATTGGGTACACCCAAGATGGGTCCAAACCCAATATCATGGACTTGACACATGAAGCCCAACCCAACATATTTTGATAACTGTCGTAGTTATCAGTTAATAAATGCTAGAGTAGTTTACTGCAATATATATATATATATATATATATATATATATATATATATATATATATATATATATATATATATATATATGAAGTTATTACAGAAGCAAGTCAGTAGTCAGGAAAATCGAATTACATATAATTCTATTGATTACAGAGAGAAACAGAAAAGGAGTATAGGTTCTTATACCGTAAACAGAGTTTGAGTTCCTGATTGGTGAATCTAACCTGACCTGTGATTCATTCAATTTTTTGATCCGGAAAAAGTTGTGTTAACATATTTCTCATATTGTAGAATTTCTTTATTGGTATCAGAGCTTTGCTTGAATGTTTTCAGATTTTTGATAACATTTTGATATTTTCATGGAAGTATGAAAAAATATTTTTTTTTTTGTATAAATCATTTACATATATAAATTTAGATTACCATTGTTATTTATTTAATATAATGAGAAGCAGGTAAATGATTTTCGAATTCATGTTGTAATCCATGAATATGCTTATGACATGCCATGACATCAAATTTGTTTATTGTTAGAAAATGTCATGATATTTTTTTTACTGCCTTTGATAAATTCACGAATATATATGTCAACATGTTTTAAGTGATTTTTGTTTTTTGAACATGTAGAACATATAATTTTGTTTTTTATTATGCAATGATTATGACTCTATAAAGTTTGTTTTATTTGTGTTAATATGCCATGAGACTTGAATTTTTGTGGATATGAACACTAACGCATAGAGCCTTAAAATCGAAACTTTGAGGGAGTCGTAAAGGGTAAAAATGGTATAATTTATTGTCAAAATGGTATCGTTAGAACCTAGAGATCCCAAGCTTTCTATAGATACCGAGATCGCAGAATTTGGTTTGGTAACGAGTGAAAACAAAACGATTGAAAATTGGATCGGGAATAAAATATTTTCCAGAATTTGTTTTTTAAGGTTGAAGAAGGTGAATAGTGACACGCGCCTTAGAGGCGGTGAGTGCAACTCACCTTAGATCCAATTTTCAATATTAAGGAAATTAATGGAATTAGAATAAAATTTGGAAGATAATGAAGGTGGTCTGATGACCGGACGATGATGGCTAGGTGGCACGTTGTTTACACGCACAACTGAAGCAAGTGGCCAAATTTAATCACGATGCTCTGTTGAATAGTGAACTACCTAGAATGCGACACATGTCAAGGTGTTGGAAGATTTTGACAAATGACCCTGTAATTAGAAGACATGTGGGCACTTACGTGGTCACTTGGTAACCGGCAACTATTCTCGGCCACTGGAATGGTTTCCGACAGCGGTTTCGGTGACGATTTTTGGCAGTGGTTTTCGACAACGGTTTTCGACAGCGGTTTTAGGTGACAGTTTTCGGTGACTGTTTTTGACAGCGATTTTTGATGACGGTTTTCTACAGCAGTTTCTGATGACCGTTTTCGACAGCCGTTTCAGGTGAAGTTTTTCGACAATGAGTTTCTAACAATGGTTTTCGACGACTGTTTTCGACCACATTCCAGTGACGTTTTTCGACCATTTTCTATGAATTTCTGGCATTTTTTTAGGGTATTCTGGCCACAAATAGATGTTTTTTCAACAAATAAAAGTGGTTTTCCGACGACTATGGTGGTTTTCCGATTTTTTTTTGATTAATTCCATTGACTAAATTTTCACTCCAGTGGGAGTTGAATATGCCCGATAAATTTTTATAAGTTCTCACAATTTTACTAACAAATTATTAATGGTATCTATTTTTCATTTCTTTGTAGATTGAGGACATGTGTAACCAAAACTCATCTAACACTGATCCTCAAGAGGAGTACTCACCACTGCTGGTGGATAAATATTCACCGCAATTGGTAGAAGACCATTCACCATTTGTCGGATGAAATGTCCATAGAGGAAAATGCTATTGATGAGTATATTCCTGGGACGCTTGAGGATGATGAAAGTCAACAGTCTCCAAGAATGGAGATAGATGAAGCGGATAATGAAAGATATAGGAAATTTCGAAATGTCCTTTTCTAAGTTCATAAAAAAACTAGAAGATCATAAAATGGATTTTAACATTAGTTTATATGCACAATTGTTGAGTTTTGGGGATCTCATAGTTTCTGAATGGCCTTGAAGTGATAGTGGAATAGAGTTTATATGGAAGAATAATTCATGCACTCCTTAAGGTTCTACTAGAGGAATTATGACAATATAATAATGTAATACTTATATTGCTAGAAGCAGATGTCCTTACCGCTTTTAATTAAGCTTTAGAAATGATACTGGATTATGTTGACAATCGAGTGCGTAAAAATCTTAGAAAGCATGGGGCTTTGAGTATGGGTTCTAGTTTAAGAATTCAAAAAGGTTACAGTTCTAAAGTTGGCTGGTATATAAATGCTGCTTTTGGAAAGAATTGGGTAGATGAACATTACAATCTACCAAAGACTGATGAGCAAAGTATCTATGCACACTTTGAGCAAATCTTGTATGAAATCCTAAAGAGTTTTAGAATTACTGATTGAAAATGTAATTCTTATATTGTATATTTTTGAAAATACTCTTAATGTGTATAAACTCTTTGTTATTAATGAAATGGGATATTTGTATACATGATTGTGCATAGTTTTAAATACTTGTGCTTATTCAAAATGGATGTTCTAAATTGTAAGAGACAATGTTAGAACTGATTTTGCACAAAGAATACTAATAAATATAAATTAGTGAATGTTGTGGACTTGGATGATGATCAAGAGCTTTGATTCTTGTTTCGATTCCTATCCTAATATTCCTCTTATTATATTTTTTAGTGTAAGTTTGTTGCATAGCATTTGTGCTAAGTGTTGAATTATTAGAAAAAACATGCTAGAATAACTATTAATTAAACTATGTGTTACATAAAATTTCAGGAAATGGCTTCTGCATCTAAGTCCATTGTTGTTGAGTTGAGCAAGGGAGAGAAGCTGATAGTGACAACTATGAGATGTGGCACCGTAAAATTTAGCTAATCCTTGAAGAGCAATAGGCTCTGAAAACTCTAACGAACATTATGGTAGAACCACCAGATGGTAGCACTGCCCAACACAGGAGAGATATGGAAACATATCAAACCTAGAAAAGGAAAAACAATCTAGCTCGTATAACGATGCTAATCAACATGATTGATGCTCTCATGTGTGTATATGAAGAGGATGACATTGCACAAGACATGTGGATTGCGTTGAAGGACAAGTTTGGTGGTACTTCTACTACCAAACTTAGGAGAATTATAATTAAGTTTGACACCTTCAGGAAGTTCCAGAATCATAATATGAGGCAGCACCTGAGAGAGATGTCAAACATGATACGTGAATTGAAGTCTACATGTCATACTTTAACTGATGAGCAACAAATTCAAGATGTGATCTGGTCTCTTCAAAATAGCTAGGAAAACATGAAGATTAACATGACCCACAATGATAACATCAAGACTTTTGATGATATATCACGTCATGTTGATTTGGAAGAAGAGCGTATAGAGGCAACTAAGGCTTCCGATTAGCTTTACATGGCTGAGTCCAGCAGGCACAAGGCTAAGAGCTTCATGCGCAAAAGAAAGAAAGGTAACTTCCAAAAGCAAAAGAGGAAGGGTACTAAACAGAATTTCAACTGGAAATCAGAAAAGAGACAAGAGTGCTAGTGTTAAGAAGGACAAAGCCAAGTTGAAATGTTTCAATTGTGGCAAATTTGGTCATTTTGCTCGTAAGTGCACTGAGCCGAAAAAGGTACGACCCAACTTAATAACTGATAACTATGCTTTGGTTTCTAGTTCTGTTTTACTTACTGAATCTCGTCATTTATGGACTGTAGACTCAGGAGCCACAGACCATGTAACTAGAGACAGAGCAGCATTCATAGAATATTGTCGGATCAGTCAGGGGACTAGATGGATTTCGTGTGGAACAACTCAAGAGTTGAAGTGAAGGGTATTGGCACTTGCGAATTAATGTTGCATGTTGGTCAAATACTTTATCTCCATGATGTTTTATATGCACTTAAGATTCGATAAAATTTAATTTCAGTTATTGTCCTTTTAAGTTTAGGTTACGAACTTAACTTTTATGGTGGTAGTATGGATATTATTTATAATTCTGTTCGTATTGGTACTGGATATTTGTTGAATGGTTTTATTGTATTAAATACTGAGTTGGGCGGTTTTAATTATGATGATGGTTATTTTTCATTAATTGGTTCCGCTAATGATGTCAATGTTGATGTGAACATTTGGCATTCGAGACTAGGTCATATTGGCCAAGATAGGATGAACAGATTGGCTAGAGAGGGCCTCTTAGGTTCATTTAATAAAATAGAGTTATCTATCTGTGAAAATTGTCTTGCTGGAAAAATAACTAGAAAACCATTTGGAAAGGGAACTAGAGCTGAAAATCCATTACAATTAATTCACTCTGACATTTGTGGTCCAATGAGTGTAAAAGCAAGGCATGGTGCCTCATACTTTATTACATTCATAGATGACTTTACCCGTTTTGGTTATGTCTACTTGATTTCTCATAAGTCTGAAGCATTGGATTGTTTCAATCATACTTGATTTTAGTAGAGAATCAATTAGATAAAAGGGTTAAAGCATTACGTACTGACAGGGGATGTGAATAACTTTTAGATCAATTCAAGGAATTGTGTGATGAAAAAGGTATTCAAAGACGGTTAACTATTCCTAGGACTCCGCAACAAAATGGTGTAGTAGAAAGAAGGAATAAAACATTACTTGAAATGGTTAGGTCTATGATGGCTCAAGCAAATCTACCAGTACACTATTGGGGAGATGCTTTGCTAACTGCCATATATAAACTTAATCGAGTACCCACAAATTCGGTCACTTTCACACTTTATGAGTTATGGATAACTAGAAAACCTTACTTAACTTATTTACGACCTTAGGGGTGCGTGGGTTACGTACATGATCCGTTTGACAAATACTGAAAATTAGGTGCAAGAGGAAAGAAATGTATCTTTGTTAGATACTCTGAGCATTCAAAAGGATATATACTCATAGGTGAAAACTCAGATGGAAATGTGACTGAGATAGAATCACGAGATGTGAATTTTTTAAAGAGTGAATTTCTTAATAGAGGTGAAGTTGATAGAGATATTTGATTTTAGGAATTGGGTAATCAAATCGAGGTACCAAATCTAAATACCCTACTAGAAGTTAATGTGGATCTATATGGGACTTCTGTCCCTAGTGGGAGTGATACTCCACTTAAAATAAATACAGATCTACTTGGACTTTCTGATCCTAGTGGGAGTAATAAAGTTATTGAGACGACATTTTTGGATTTACCAACTCGTAGAAGCAATCATGGAAATGTTCCTCGTCATCATTTTAAGATTGAAGGGGAAGCATTTATGATTGCTTCACATGATGCTGATGAGCCTAAAGATGCTGATGAGGCTCTCAACTCACCTGACAAGGAATTATGGATAAAAGCTATGCAAGAGGAGATGGATTCGATGAAAAGTAACTATGTCTGGGACTTGGTTGACTTACCGCCTGGAGAAAATCCATTGGAAATAAATGGGTTCTTTGTATCAAATGAAAGGCAGATGGCATGGTAGAGAGACATATAGCGCTCTTAGTCGTAAAAGGTTATACTCAACAAGAGGGTATTGACTATGAAGAAACTTCCCCCCTATGGTTAGGTTTGCTTCAATACGCTTTATTTTGGCATTTGTCGCACAAATGGACCTAGAATTGCATCAAATAGAAGTAAAAACAGTGTTTCTCAATGGAGAAATGGATGAAGAAATTTACATAGAACAACCTGTAAATTTTGTTTCAAAAGGCCATGAGCATAAAGTTTGTAAGCTCAAAAGATCAATATATGGTTTGAAACAATCATCCAGACAATGGTACCTACGGTTCCATCAGACTGTTATGTCTTATGGGTTCAAAATGGCTGAAGAAAACCATTGTCTGTATATAAAATGAAATAAAGATAAGTATGTGATACTATCTTTATATGTGGACGATATTTTGTTGGCTAGAAATTGTAAATAGTTTGTGTTGACCATTAAGAAATGGTTATCTTCAAAATTTGAGATGAAAGATATGGGTGAGGTTGCCTATATTTTAGGAGTCAAAATTACAAGAGATCGTTCGAAGAAACTTCTTGCCCTGTCACAAGAGCCTTATATAAGGAAAATTCTTGAACGTTTTAACATGGCTGATTGTAAGCCTATGGATACACCTGTATCAAAGGGACAAACTCTTAGTCTCAACATGTGTCCTAAAACTCAAGAAATTGAAAGAATGAAAAAACATTCCTTATTCTAGTGCTATCGGCAATCTCATGTATGCTATGATGTGTACAAGACCTAATATCTGCTATACGGTAGGTTTCGTAAGTAGATATCAATCCAATCCTGGAAAGAAGCATTGGGTTACCGTGAAGAGAATATGGCGTATTTTAAAGGTACTGTTGATTACTCCCTTTGTTACCAAGGTGGAGATTTACGTCTCATTAGATATATAGATGCCGATTGGGGAGGTGATCTGGATGAGCAAAAATCAACATCAAGATATGCTTTCCTACATAGTAATAGTGCTATCTCTTGGAGTAGCAAAAAACAGACATGTATTGCTCTGTCAACTATAGAGGCTAAATTTGTGGCTTGTTCGGTAGTAGTATAGGAAGCTGTCTGACTCAAAAGATTTATAGAAGATTTGGATGTCTCTAAGGACAAATGGAATCTAGTAGCCATTTACTATGATAGTCAAGCAGCAATTGCTTTTACTAAAGACTCCAAGTATCACAGTAAATCCAAACACATAGAGACAAAATATAATTTTGTTAGAGACATTGTGTTAAAGAAAGAAGTAATGATTCAATACATTTCAACCCACGAGATGGTAGTTGATCCTCTCACTAAAGTTGTGACTAGATATGTTTATGAGTCACATGCCAAGTCATTAGGGTTGCGTAGATTGTAATGATAGATTGAATCACTGTACTAAACGATGTTAATATAGTTATAAATAAAATTGATTTCTATTTGAAATTGTACTAGCATTTTGTATTTCACGTATAATTATGCCATCAGGTTGAGACCAGCATTCTTACATGTGTAGTCGCCTCAGTTGTTTAGAGAAACAAGATGAGATGAGACACATATATGTTAAAGAATATATGAGAAATATATTCTTAAAGGAGCTTATATATATATATGAAAATGTCGCATTAACTATGTCAAGATGAGGTTCTTAACAAATAGACATATAAATATCTTAGAACCGATCATGATAGACCCCACTATCATTAATGCCTGATTAAGCCAGAAGTGAGATTTTAATATGGCGCTAAAAGGTGGCGAGCTTTTAAGAACTCAGGTTAGTCACATGGTGTGTGACTAAACTTAAATATGTACAGTGATTTAAGAAAAGACATAGCCATTCATATTTAGAATGAAGATCACTGTGACACGTGTTTCATACCGCGTGTGCTATTTATGGCCGATGTGGAAAATGAGAGAATGAATCTCTACTTCTTCATTGTGTAAGTTTCACTGAAATTATATTAAAACTTTAAATGATGTCCTTATGACTATTCACTTTGTCATGAAGTGGCAGAATAGTGTTAGCACCTTTAATGTGTTATTTCTATGGTTATGATATTCCAGCCTATGGGGCATGACTAAGGTAGCAGTTGTTTTGGAGACTAAAAGACAAAGATAGAATGAGAAGATTTAATAAATTTTTATCTTAATTATGTATTTATCGGCTGGCCAATTGTATTTGGAGATACAATTGTAAATACATGAAATATGTGATAAAGTCAAACATAACTTCTTGAGGGATTAAGTATGCTTTTGGACTGATAAAAATTTAAGAAATTAAATCTAGGACACAACAAATAAACAATGTTGTATCTCTTGTAAATAATGGATTTACAATTGAGATTCCAAAGCTCCTCTTATTTATATTGATTGTTCATAGGTCACACGGTATATTTATCTGTATGAATACTCTTCAGTAATTTTATGATGATATCATAACTATGATGTTTCTAATGGAGTTATGTTAGACCCACTTGTGCGAGTGGGAGATGTTAGTTTAAATATTGGGTACACACATGATGGGTCCAAACCCAATGTCATGGACTTGACCCATGAAGCCCAACCCAACATATTTTGATAACTGTAGCAGTTATCAATGAATAACTGTCAGAGCAGTTTACTGCAATATATATATATATATATATATATATATATATATATATATATATATATATATATATGCAGTTATTATTGAAGCAAGTCGATAGTCAGTAAAATAGAATTATGTATAATTCTATTGATAACAGAAAGAAACAGAAAAGTAGTATAGGTTCTTATACTGTGAATAGATTTTGGGATTCTGATTGGTGACTCTAACCTGACTTGTGATTCATTCAATTTTTCGATTCGAAAAAAGGTGTGTTAACATATTTCTCATATTGTAGAATTTCTTTAGTTTCTGCATTGAAATTACACATATATCTTGTAAACACTTTACAAAAAATTAAAAAATTACGTATTTGTAAAAAAACTATACATACATAAAGTTCCTTCGCCTTCTCATTAGTCCAAGCTTTACTGTTCTTCCTCACATGAAACTTTTTGAAACACTCAATTGGACAAGGTTCTTTCCTAATTTTTTCCATCTACAACCAAAAAATAAACTTTTTGAAACAATAATTTTGATTTTTTTTTAAACTATAAAATAAAACAAAAACAAAAACATATCAATTATTTTTAGGGTTGTTTTTAACAAAAAATATATATTACCTCTTCGCTTTTGTATTTTGCTATGGGAACTGAACCTGCTGTATGATGCATGTCCACGTCATCTCTAATATTCTTATTTATAGCACTTTTTTCCTACACATAGCATTTAAAAATTTATTAATCAACCGAGAACATAGTAAAACTTTTTTTTTTGTTTCTATGCATAATACCTGCCACCCTTGTTTCATCCATTTGTTAATCATTTCTCTCCATACAGTTGGAGGTACATTATTCGGACAATGTACATAGCGATCTCCGACAGATTTGTAGTTTTTAAAAATAAGATCTCTTAACTGAAACATCCACTTTGAATACCCATTTTATTGTGTTCTATGGATTTCGGTCTTGAGCTCCTCTTATGTACATGTATAAGCGAATTGAGCCTCTTTGAGGCGTGTAAATAATATTTCAAATTCTTCTTCTGGATATTCAGTAAATGTTATCCAAGGTCATATAAGGCATTGGAAGATGATGATAGAAATTCGTCTAACTACTTGATTTGAACCTCACCAATAGCAGTGAGACTCGAAACCAATATATGGTAACAAATGATCATTTTCTAACCAAGTTTACAAACAAGAACATTATCGGACCGTGACCCGTTACCTATAAGGAGGTAAGAACCAACAATATCAAGAAGTTGAGAGGTCACACTCAAGAATAAGAGGGAGATGTGAGTGATAAGTCTAGATTTTGGAACCAAAAGAGATGAACTCTCGCTATTTTTTTTATTCATTCAAGTATGTCGAATTACATCCAATTCGTTCCTTTATATACTAAAACCCTAAACGAAAGAGAGGCTATAAGCCATCCTAAAAGGAAACAAGATAATTAGGCCATTAAGGCCTTATAATCAGAAGAAAACTAAATCGAGAAACTATTGACTTGCTCCCTAATTGGAAAGCTAAATCTGGAAACAAATCTGCCCCTTAATTTGGGAAACAAATCAACTATTATTCTTTGGAAATTAAAAGGAAATAAATCAGCCAAAGTTGACTCTTCTCCTAGCTTGTGCCACATGCCCAAGTCTTCTTTATTCGGCTCAATCAATTACCTTGATGACATTAATTACGCCTTGGTCTTCTTGTTGGCTTATCTTGGACTTCATCAATTCAAAATCAGCCCAAGTGTCTTGAATTAGGCCATTTAGTGCTTCTTTGAATCTCATAGCTCTTGCCCTTGTTATTAGCCAAACCGAAACATGCAATGGATCATTTGATGTAGCTGTCTTGTTCTGATCATTCCCTTCCTCTTGAAAAGGATTTGTCCTCAAATCGCCACCTACATCAAAAGGAGACAAATCAGAAACATTGAAGCTTGCACTAACATTATTCTCATCTGGAAGATCTAACTTGTATGCATTGTCATCGATCCTTTCAATCACTTGAAATGGGCCATCTCCCATTGTAAGTAGTTTAGAACTCCGTTGGGCTGGGAATCGTTCCTTCCTCATATGCAACCACACCCAATCATCGGGCACAAACACAACTTTCTTACGCCCTTTATTTGCTTGATTGGCGTATTGCTCAGTTCGTCTCTCTACGTTTCGCCGAGTCTTTTCGTGGATTTGCCTAACAAAATCTGCCTTTTTCTTTCCATCCAAGTTAACATGTTCATTCACAGGTAAATGAATTAAATCCAAAGGAGTCAATGGGTTAAAACCATACACAATTTCAAAAGGCAAAAAATGAGTTGCAAAATGCACGCTTCTATTATAAGAAAACTCTATATGTGGCAGACAATCCTCCTATGTTTTCAAGTTCTTTTGTATTATAACAAGTAACAAGGTAGATAAAGTCCTATTAACTACTTCAGTTTGACCATCGGTTTGTGGATGAGAAGTAGTAGAAAATAAAAGTTTAGTGCCTAACTTACCCCACATAGTCTTCCAAAAGTAGCTTAAGAACTTAGCATCTCTATCCGAAACAATAGTCTTAGGCATGCCATGCAATCTCACAATTTCTTTGACAAACAAATCAGCAATATGTGATACATCATCGATTTTATGACAAGGAATGAAATGTGCCGTTTTAGAAAACCTTTCAACAACCACATATATAGAGTCACTACCCCTTTTTGACCTAGGCAAACCTAACACAAAATCCATAGAAATATCAATCCAAGGTCTAGGTATAGGCAAAGGAGTATACATTCCATGAGGCTTAATCCTAGACTTGGCTTGTCTACGTGTAATGCATTTCTCACAGATTCTTTCTACATCACGTTTCATATGAGGCCAAAAAAAATATTCATGCAAAGTATCTAGCGTTTTAGCTACACCAAAATGCCCCATCAAACCTCCCACATGAGCTTCTCTAACAAGCAATTCACGCAAAGAACTCTTAGGCACACATAATTTAGTTTCTCTAAACAAAAATCCATCATGCCTATAAAATTTACCAAATGCAGCCTTTTCACATGCATTGAACACATTGCCAAAATCAGAATCTTCCACATACAATTGTTTAATGTATTCAAAGCTAAACAATCTAGCATCCAAAGTAAAAAGTAGAACGTACCTTTTTGATAGAGCATCATCGACCACATTTTCCATACCCTTTTTGTACTTGATCACATATGGAAATGTTTCAATGAACTCCACCCACTTGGCATGCTGCTTATTTAGCTTATGTTGCCCCTTTATATGCTTCAAGGACTCATAATCCGTGTGAATCACAAATCAAATGTAGTGTTGCCAAGTTTCCAATGCCCTAATCAAAGCGTACATCTCCTTGTCATAGGTAGGATAATTCAAGGATGCTTCACTTATCTTCTCACTAAAATATGCAATGGGACGACCTTCTTGCATTAGAATAGCTCTAATACTTATTCCAGAAGCATCACACTTAATCTCAAAAGTTTTAGCAAAGTCAGGAAAAGCAAGCAAAGGTGCATTAGTTAATTTTTCCTTAATCAAGTTAAATGCCTTTTCTTGTTCATTACCCCACTTAAAACCCACATTCTTTTTGATAACTTCGGTTAAAGGTGCAGCTACAGTACTAAAATCTTTCATAAACCTCCTATAAAAACTAGCCAACCCATGAAAACTTCGTACTTGTCCCACATTGGTAGGTTTCGGCCACTCCTTAATTTTCTTAACCTTTTCTTCATCAACCCCAATTCCCTTAGCACTAACAACAAAACCCAAAAATACAAGCTTATCGGTGCAAAAGATACACTTTTTGAGATTAACAGACAACTTTTCTATTCTTAAAACACCTAAAACAAGTTTTAAATGTTCAACATGCTCATCCAACTTTTTGCTATAAATCAGAATGTCATCAAAATAAACAACCACAAACTTTCCAATAAAAGCATGCAAAACATGGCTCATTAATCTCATGAAAGTACTTGGTGCATTAGTTAATCCAAAAGGCATAACTAACCACTCATATAATCCATGTTTTGTTTTAAAAGCAGTTTTCCACTCATCACCTTCCTTCATCCTAATTTGATGATATCCACTTTTAAGATCAATTTTAGTAAAAACAATAGAACCGTGTAATTCATCAAGCATATAATCTAATCTAGGAATAGGATGTCGATACTTTACAGTGATATTATTGATGGCACGACAATCAATGCACATCCTCTATGTTCCATCCTTCTTTGACACAAGCAACACGGGAACCGCACAAGGACTCATGCTCTCACGTACATACCCCTTTCCCATGAGCTCACTAACTTGCCTTTGAAGTTTCTTTGTCTCCTCGGGATTACTTCTATATGCTGGTCTATTTAGGATAGGTGCTCCAGGTACAAAGTCAATTTGGTGCTCAATCCCTCTTATTGGTGGTAAACCAATAGGCATCGTTTCGGGAAACACTTCATCAAAGTCTTGCAATAGAGAAACAATAACACTATGCAAGGAAGGGTTAAGTTCATCAGTACTAAAGTAAGCCTCTTTGTACAAAAGTACAACCATTGGCTGATTTGAAAATAGAGCCTTTTTGACCTCACTCTCCCTTGCATAAAAGCTTACTTATTTTCTCTTTTTGTTTTTTCTCAATAACCTCTTTTTCTTTTTCATCTTTTTTTTTCTTCTTTTGCTATTTTAGATTCTTTTTCTTTTCTCTCTCTTTCTTTTGAACTCTCACTCTCACTCTTTTTTTTGACATCTCTATCTTTTCTTAACCTCACTTGATCTTCATACACTTGTTTTGGGGTTAAAGGTACAAGGGTGATTGATTTTTATTGAGTATAAAGGAGTATCTATTGGTATACCCATCATGGGTCACATGCCTATCGAACTGCCATGGTCTCCCCAAAAGGATATGGCCCGTGTTCATTGGTACCACATCACAAAGGACTTCATCTTTGTACTTTTAAATTGAAAATGTCACCAACACTTATTTAGTCTCCTTGATTTTCCCACTATCATTTAACCACTGTAGTTTATATGGTTTTGGATGCCTCAAAGTGGCTAAATTCAATTTCTCCACAAAAATAGTGTTAGCCACATTAGTACAACTCCCCCCATCAATGATCATGCTACATATCTTATCATTAACATGGCAATGAATGTGAAAAATGTTGTCACGTTGTACCTCATCATCTTCCTTGGCTTGAGCACTAAGAGCTCTTCTTGCCACCAAAAGCTCTTCGTCCACCGGATATTCAATATCACTTGCATCCTCCAAAGGTGGCATGGACTCATCATCAGATTCACCCTCAGATTCGATCTCACCGTCATCTTTCAAAACCAATACTCTCTTGTTTGGGCATTGAGATGCAATATAACCTGCTCCAAAACACTTAAAACACTTAATGTCAAGATTTCTAGAAGGTTGAGAATCTGATGTACCTTATTTTAATGTGCCTCCAACTTTATGATCTCTGGAAGGTTTGGCATTGGCCTTGAAACTAGGTTGGTAATCCCTCTTGCTCCAATTCGGTTTCCATGATGATGAAGAACCCGAATTTTGCCCAACCCGTGTGGAACTCTTTCTCTTCAACTGTTGTTCCACCTTAATTGGCATGTGCACCATGTCACTCAATTCAACATAATGTTGCAACTCCACCATATTTGTTATGTCTCAGTTTAGTCCACTTAAAAACCTAGCTAGAGTAGCCTCTCGGTCTTCCTCTACATCAGCTCGAATCATGTCTATCTCCATCTTTTTAGTAATCTTCAACACACTTAGACCCTTGAGTAAGAGTTTGCAATTTTTGAAACAAACCCCTATAATAGTGATTTAGAATGAAACGCTTCCTCATGACATCTTTTATCTCCTCCCAAGTATCAATAAGTCTTTCTCCATTCCGTCTTCTACTCACAATCAATTGATCCCACCAAATGATAGCATAATCAGTAAATTCTATGGCAACCAACTTTACCTTCTTTAATTCATAATAGTCATGACAGTCAAATACCAATTCTATTCTTTTCTCCCACTCCAAATAAGCTTCGGGATCAGTTTTACCTTGGAACGTTGAGATTTTAACCTTTATATTACCCAAATTATTATTAGCCCTCTCTCCATACCTATCTTCTCTATTCCCATACCTAACTCCTCTACATCCCATTTCACGTCTCAATCTGCCCGCACCCACATTGGACATGCGATCACCCTCCTCTAGGTCATTCCCATAATCTTCTTCATAATCTTCTTCATAATCATCTCTAGGTGGGTTTCTTTCTCTTCGTTCCACATTAGGAACCCTAATTGGTTGCACCCTTTGTGAACTAGACTCCACTTTATCTATTCTATCATACACCTGACCAATCTTAATCTCCATCTGCTCCATGTTTTTTGTATGGCTTTATACAAAAAATTGAGATCTATCGTTTCTGTTCCATCATCAGATAAGTCTCTACTTTTATCACGTGACATATTTGAAATCTGCAAAACCAAAAAAATTAGTAAGCCTCACAAACACTCCCTCACGTGTTTATTCTCAAAGATGGTGGCAATCACACTCGTGTTTTCACTCAATTCTTTGGCTTTTACCCTCTGATGAACTCACACACTCTTGCCTTTTTCCACTCTTGTTAACTCTTTCAGTTTTTTTTTTGACTTATACGGACACTCACAAGAAGTACAAGAAAAATAGAAGTAACAAAACAAAAGGAAAAGAATAATGAAGACGGAATTATTCAGCTATTATATATATATATTTGAATATCAATGCACGAAATCAAGATAAGGAGTAGAAATAGTTGATATAGGTTCAACTACACGACCCAAAAAAAAATTGTACTCTTTTTTTTACCAACCTTGATCAAATGGACTCAATCAAGCTTATGGTATTTTTTTTTACCGGATTTGATCAAACGGATTTTTTTTTGGTTGAAACAAACGAATACAGAGAAGAAGAAGAACATGGATAGATTAAACTTGATTTATAAGCCTAAGCTTTGATACCAACTGATATGAACCTCACTAAGAGCAGTGAGACCTGGAACCAATATATGGTAACAAAGGATCATTTTCTAACCAAGTTTACAAACAAGAACGTTATTGGACCGTGACCTGTTACCTAAAAGGGGTAAGAACCAACGGTATCAAGAATTTGAAGACGCCACACTCAAGAACAAAAAGGAGATGTGAGTGATAAATCTAGATTTTGAAACCAAAAGAGATGAACTCTAGCTATTTTTTTATTCATTCAAGTCTGCCGAATTACATCCAATTTGTTCCTTTATATACTAAAACCTTAAATGAAAAGAAAGGATATAGGCCATCCTAAAAGGAAACAAGATAATTCGGCCATTAAGGCCTTATAATTAAAAGAAAACTAAATCGAGAAACTATTAGCTTGCTCCCTAATTGGAAAGCTAAATTTGGAAACAAATCAGCCCCTTAATTTGGGAAACAAATCAACCATTATTCTTTGGAAATTAAAAGGAAATAAATCATCCAAAGTTGACTCTTCTCCTAGCTTATGCCACACGCCCAAGTCTTCTTTATTCGGCCCAATCAATTGCCTTGATGACATTAATTATGCCTTGGTCTTCATGTGACCTTATCTTGGACTTCAACAATTTAAAATCAGCCCAAGTGTCTTGAATTAGCTCATTTAGTGCTTTTTTGAATCTCTTAGCTCTTCCCTTTGTTATTGGCCCAACCAGAACATGCAATGGATCATTTGATGCAGCTGCCTTGTTCTCATCACTACTTGACGATTGACTATCCTGAAACATCAAACAAAAAATAAATATAAGTTATTTGTGTATATTCGGTAAATGGTTTTGGGTTAACTCTATTGATTCGTCAATTTCAAACACAGGAAAAAAATAAAAAAAAAATAGCAAGATTATAGAAGAATTAAGAGTGCAATCATCTTCCTTGATAAATTTTTTACTTCCAAACCATGTCCAAGAGTAACATCTTTAGCTTTTCCTCGACCTTTCCTTTTACCACCACTTGAACCTAATAGATACACATTACAATAAAAAATGCAACATTTTCAAATTAGTAGTACTTGATATATACAAATTGACTATGAACATTACCTGCATCAACTTCAGACTCTAGATAAGAGTTTCTACACTTGAACCTAACATGTTGAAATATAAAAAAATTGTTATACATGTCCTTTTGTCTTTCCAACTAACAAAAAATTAAATATATAGACTTAATAATGCCTACCTTGAACAACTTTAGGTTCTGCATTTGATGGTGGAGCTTCATTATTTGAATCTAAAGTTCGTGGGTCAGAGGGTGGAGCTTTCTCATTTAGCTGTGTAATATGAAGTTGAGCTTTTAAACTTGACTTATGTGTTTGTCGTGACAATAATCCAGCAACATTCTTTTAAACTTTACCATTCATTTTATCAACAATAGACAGCTGTTTATTAAATTCAATACCAATGTCTGAGGAGTTCAATACCATCATAATTTCTCTCCGACTTATTAAACTTTGTTTCCACTCCATCCATATATCGAGAACAGAATGTTACACATTCATCAGCCAAATAACCTTTTGCAATGGACCCTTCAGGTCGAGCCTTGTTACGAACATAACCCTTTAGCTTACGTAGACACCTAATAATAATTTCCATATTATCATGCCAGTAAAATTATAATAACAGTATCCAAACAAAACATAAAGAAAAAATAAATACATTTCAACTAGATACATCCACATATACTGTACAGGCTCAACAACTTTAGCCTCCCAATCTAGATGAATAGGAAGGTGAATCATTATATCAAAAAAAAATCGGGAGGGAATATTCGCTCTAACTTGCAAAGAGTGAAAGGAATTTGGTTCCGAAGTTTGTCCAAGTCGTCTTTCTTCAACACTTTAGTACATAATTCTTTGAAGAAATTGCTAAGTTCAATTAATGCATTAGATACGTGTTTACATAAACAATCACACACTATAAGTGGTAACAATCTCTGTAAGAATACATGACAATCATGTGTCTTCATTCCTGATATCTTACAGAACCCTATATTTACACATCGAGACAAATTAACAAAATACCCATCGGGAACTTTTAAATTTATCAACCACTCACATGTTTTTCTTGTCATCATTTGTAAGTGTGTAACAAGTGGCAGGCAACGTAATTTTCCCGTCAATATTGACGTGATGAAGTTCATTTCTTATACCCATTGATTGAAGATCGAAACGAGCATTTAAAGAATCTTTACTTTGACCATCAATATTAAATATAGTACCAAGCACATTATCACAAACATTTTTCTCTATGTGCATAATGTCTAAATTATGGCGCAACGTAAGTGTTCTTCAATACGGTAATTGGAAAAATATACTATGCTTTGATCAATTATGACTTTTTTCAAACCCGGCTATCTTTTTCCTTTTAGCACTCTTGCCAAATGTTATTGGAGTTAAACTTTCAAGCTCATTAAAGACATCATCACCAGATGGTCGCTTTGGTGCAGCTTTATTCTCTTTCTTACCATCAAATTGTCTTATTTGCTTTTGCCATTTACGATCCTCATGTAGAAATCTACGGTGACCCATGTAGCAAGTTTTTGAACCATTAACTAGCCTACAATGAGCTATTTCCTTGGCACAACATGGACATGCTAACTTTACTTTTGTACCAACCAGAAAGATTAGCATAAGCATGAAAGTCATTAATAGTCCACACAACTGCACCTTTCATTTGAAAGTATTGACCAGTTGAGATATCATATGTGTTCATTCCATTTTCCCACAGATCATATAAATCAAAGGCCTTAAATACACATCAATGTCGTTACCAGGGCTCTTTGGACCTGGGATTAAAAAGATATGAATGTATATGGCTCTTTCATGAACAACCATGGAGGAAGATTATATGGAAATAAAAGATCTGGTCAAGTACTATGTGCAAGGTTCATGTTGTAGGAAAATATCGATAAAAAAATGTGGCGAAAGTGTAAAATTAGGGTCTGGTATATTTAAAAAAAATCTTTCAAAAGAAAGAACCTTAACCCTAGATTAATTGACATATATTAAAAGTATCGTACCTTTTTCTCGTGACGATTGAACTAGCACCAAATTGAATCTGTAAGATCTTTCAATCCAATCACGAAAATGAATCACCTAGGAGTGTGGGCTCCATTTCTTTAAATTGTATACCCAAGGATGGAAACAAACAAAATATCTTTCTTTTGTTAGTCACAATAATTCTCTAAGAGAAAACTCAAGAACGTTCGGTCATTTGTGAATTTTCAATCTATTAGATTGAAACTCGCGTGATCCAAATTCAATTTTTGTACACCTTTTGATGTAAAGGATACTAGTGCAATATCGAAAACAAAAACGTTCCCTTGTTCACTTGTCCTTGGCGAAATCAATACACAATATCTGAGTTAGCCGAATTTTATCTAGAGCAAAAACTAATTTTTTCTCTCTCAAAATTCTATGGTGGCCGAAATCTTTCTCTAAGAAAAACTAAAAGAAACTAGTCCACATGCCTTAATACAAATCTAGATGGAAACCATAAATTGGTCCGGTAGAATATATCAAGTTATCCATGCAAGTTCGTGTGAATTGGGGATCTTGGTGAACTATCTAAATTTAAGCTCCAATAGACATAACCTAATCACAAGCAATAAATGATTCACTTAGGTTCGATCTATTAATTTTAGTTCATTCCATTAAAGAACTAAAATTGAACTAATAAATAAAGAAAGAATAAGTTAATATTGCTCATTCATACCCTACATAAGTTACCATAGACCGCTTATAGCCAAGATCTCATAGACCGCTTATAGCTCTCCAAGTTACCATATTTACTCATATGATCACATTTTGAACTTGGATATTTTGACTTGTCCAGAAACCATATTTCAGTAGACACTATTGAAAACTTAACATTAAGATTTAATATCCAATACCTCAAAACATCCATATGATGATATTCTACACTCATTTAATAAATGGAGCCACGATATCCATATCTATAAATGAAGCCTTCTATCGATTAACAAATGAATACTACCAAACTATCGAGGATAGACTATGCTATGTAATCGTACTCATTGATAGCTCAAACGATAACACATGCAACAATAAGTCCATCATTTATCTCAGGATTGAGATAGACTCTTCGATTGTCTTCAAGTGAAAACTTTAATCCATTGATGATTCTGGATAAAGTATCTCACTATGATCCTATTCAACGCACCTAGTGCACTAGATTACTTTGTCCAAAGACACCACACTTTGATGATTTTAAACTCATCATAACTCATTTGATCCCACTCAAATCCTAGCAAAAGAATCTACAACTTTAACAAGATAAAGGCGCCCAACCTTTATCTTATGTTGTGAATATTATTCAAGACTAACTAAAGAATTGTGTCTACAATTCTTCTTTTCTTATAGTCTTTTGACTTTATGACTATTTACTTTTGACAATTATAATATTTAAACTATAAATGCTATAAGATTTGTTAAACTATAAATCACTTTTGTTAATATGAAAAGATTGTCAAATGCATTATTACACTCTTGCTATCGAGTATAATCCTAACAATCTACCACTTGTTCTATAGAAAATGAGTCATATCTCTTATCCCTATATTCTCCGGGTGCCCATCAAAACTCTTTTGTGGAAGAACCTTTGTGAAGGGATTCACTAGATTTTCTGCTGACTCGATCTTGGTTATCGTCACGTCACCCCTATGCACAATTTCCCTTAAAATGTGATACTTTCTTTCAATGTGTTTCCCTCTCTTATGACTTCTTGGTTCTCTCGAATTAGCCACTGCTCCACTATTCTCACAATAGATAGTGATCTGCTTATTCGCATCAGGAACCACTTCCAAGTCAATCAAGAATTGGCTTGATTGACGGAGCCAGACAGCCTCTTTAGCAGCTTCGCATGCGGCAACATACTCAGCTTCTATGGTGAAATCAGCAATACAAGATTGCTTGATACTCCTCTATATGACTGCCCATCCTCCAAGTGTAAACACAGATCCTGATATTGATATTATGGAGTCAAAATCTGATTGGAAATCAAAATCTGTATACCCAACGGGAATTAAATCACCTCCAAATTATACAAGTATATAATATCTTGTTCTTCTAAGATACTTGAAAATATGCTTGACTGTCGTCCAGTGATCAGTACCAGGTTTCGATTGAAGCCTGCTAACTATGCCAACAACAAAAAAAATATCTGATTTAGTGCAGAGCATTGCATAATTAAGATTCTAAACTACCAAGGCATGGGGAACCTTACTCATGAATTGCTCTTCATACTCATTCTTAGGAACTTGTTCCTTAGAAAGTTTGATTCTATGTCTGAAAGGTAACATACCTTTCTTGGAATCTTGCATGGAAAACCTAGATAAAATTTTATCTATATATGAAGCTTGAGATAAGGCAATCGTTCTATTCTTTCTATCCCTTATGACTTGGATACCAAGAATATAACTTGCTTCTCCTAAGTTCTTCATATCAAATTGTTTTGCTAACCATTCTTTTACTGATGTCTATACACCTACATCGTTTCCGATGAGTATATCATCAACGTAAAGAACTAGAAAAACCAACTTGTCGCCTTTAATCCTTTTGTATACATAGGGTTCGTCAAGGTTTTGAATAAATCTAAAACTTTTCACAGCTTGATCAAACTATATGTTCCAGGATCTGGATACTTGCTTCAATCCATATATGGATATTTGCAACTTGCATACCTTTTCCTCTTGGCCCTTTTCAATGAATCCTTCCGGTTGCATCATATAGATGCTTTCTTCAAGACTTCCATTAAGGAAAGTTGTCTTGACATCCATTTACCAAATCTCTAGGTCTAGAGATGCCGCAATGGATAAGAGTATCCTAATGGATTTAAGCATGATCACAAGAGAGAAGGTTTCCTCATAATTGATACCTTCTTTCTGTGTGTAACCTTTATCTACCAATCTAGCTTTAAAGGTTTCCATTTTTCTATCCATTCCTCTCTTCCTCTTGTATACCCATTTGCACCCAATGGGTTTTATCCCTTTAGGCAAGTCTACAAGAGACCAGACTTTATTTTTGAATATAGATTCAATTTTGGATTGCATTGGTTTTTGTCAATGGTGACAATCAATATCTTCCATAGCTTCCATGTACGTGTAGAGATTGTCGTCGTTTGGGAGATTCTCTACTGATTCTCCTAGACCGATGTATCTCTTGGGTAGACATGTCGACGGTTCGGTTCAAACCGATAAACTAAACCGGAACCGAACCATCAAAAACTGAAACAAAACTGTTTGGGAAGGTTTAGAACTGGGTACTGTAGCGGTTTCGATTCTGGTTCCAGATTTGTTGGAATCGTCTGCTTCGAACCGGACGGTTCCAACAATCTGTTTTTTTTTATTTTCTTTAACTGTTGTAGTCCAATGGTATTTTTTTTTAAAATTACCTTTACATATATGTAATATTTTACAGAAGAAGAAAAAAAACTGGACTGTCAGAATCGGTGGTTTTGGAATCGAAATTGAAACCGGGTAGAACTGGTTCAAGTTCAGGTTCAGGTTCCGGTTCCTTTAGAACTGGAATTATCGAAACTGAAACGGTGACAAGTCTACTCTCGGGTTGTCTGCTAACCCTTCCTTTACGACGAGGAATGGTAGATTGTTAATCTTGTATTGGTACAGAACTTGCAATTGAGCTAGGTTGTGAAACCTCTTGTGGAATTGTATATTTTGAAAGCTCATTCAGGACAATTCTACTTTTAGGGACAAAATTATTCATATAATCCTCTTTCAGAAATTTTACATTTGTCGAAACAAATACTTTAAGATCTGAAGGACTATAGAAAAAATATCCTTTGGTTCTTTTTGGAAATCCTACAAATATGCATGTTTCTAAACGAGACTCCATCTTTTATGTCTTTTCTTTTAATACATGCGCAGAACATCCACATAACCTTAAATGTTGTAAACTAGGCTTTTGCCCAGTCCATAACTCATGTGGTGTTTTAGGAATCAACTTAGATGGTACATCGTTTAGAAAGTACATAGTGGTTTGTAAAGCATATCCCTAAAAAGAATTAGGAAGCGTTGAATAACTCAACATAGACCTAACCATATCAAAGAGAGTTCTATTTATCCTTTCTACCACCCCATTTTGTTGAGGTGTACCTAGAGTAGAACACTGAGAAATTATCCCATTATCAATAAGATATTGCTGAAACTCACCAGATAGATATTCTCCACCACGATCAGACCATAAGATTTTTATGTGTTTCTCTAGCTGATTTTCAACTTCAGCTTTAAATGCTTTGAACATGTCAAAAGCATCCGACTTATGTCTCATGAGACACACATAACCGAATCTCGAATAATCACCTGTGAAAGTGATAAAGTACTCATATCCACCTCTAGCTTGAATGCTCATAGAACCATACACATCAGTGTGTATTAGTTCTAAACATTCAGTGGCTCTTGTTCATTAGGTTGTGAATGACCTTTTGGTCATCTTGCCTTCCATACAAGATTCACAAGCCAGTAGATCATCGACCTTTAAGTCACTTAAAGGTCCATCACTAACCAATCTTTTGATATTATCTATGACCTAGTCGCAAATACCATAGGTAGGTTTCATCTTCTAATAATTTTACTCTTTTATGATTAGATTGCGTTGATTCTGTGTCTAAAAAGTGAGAGATATTGCTATACAAATAGAATAAACCGTTTTCCAATGTACCTTTGCAAACAAATGTGCTATTCCTACTAATGATAAAAGCTTTATTAAAAGTAACCGAATATCCAAATTTATTTAAACATGAAACTGAAATTAAATTCCTCTTGAATTGAGGTACATAATAAACGTCTGTTAAATCTAAATGCCTATAAGAATCTAACTAATTCTAATATCTCTCACTGAACTAGCAGATACTAACGCTCCATTGCCTAAACACAAGTTGAATTCATTCGCATTAAACCTTCTCCTTTCCTTGAACCCCTTCTAATTATGCCTAAGTTGCCTTTTCTTCTGTTATTTCTTGACCTTCTTACGGGTCTTAATAGTAGCAACTTTACCTACTGCATGAATCTCTTGACCCTTGCCTTTCGTAAGGATTTTATCGGCGCTTTAAACATCTTGCATCAGGCCTTGCAAGGTGTATTCCTTATTGTTCAAGGTGTATTCCAACTTGAACTGATCAAAGGAATCCGACAGTGAGTTGACAATCCTGTTATTTTTTGTCTCATCATCTACCATTGAGTTTAGCAATGTTGAGATATGTTATGACTTTCATCATGTGATCTTTCACAACCTATCCAGGTTTCATCCTAAGATTCATGAAAGCAGTCACTGCCTCTCTTTTAGTCGTTCTGGACTTCATAGCAAACATCTCTCCAAGAGACATCATTATATTGCCAGCAGTCTTTGTTCATTCATGTTGTTGTTACAACAACTTGGAGATAGTAGCCATAATGTAACATTTGACCATCTCATCTGAAGTCCTCCACTGTTGATACTCATCTCTTTGCTCCTTAGTAGATTCATTAGTAGGAGTTGGAGGTTTAGGAGTAGTAAACGAACTTATGTTTTTCATCTTACAACAGCAACCCAATTTTCCTTTTCCATGCGACATAATTATCTTCAGTTAAAGAATTATCTTTTTGGATGTTGATTACGGATGGGGTCTTGATTTTTTATAATAAAAAAATTTATATAAGTAAACGATTATGATAAAGTACTTTCGAATATTTATCTTGAATTAATTAAAATAATTCAATCGTAAAATTCAACGGTGATACAACACCCATAAATGTCACGCCTCTTTTGAGAGTTTGCACCATTTACTAGTTGGACTAGGTCCCACCTAATTGTTAACATAACAACCAGTGCTTTCAATTTTAGCATTGCAATTTTATTAACAAGAACTCTTAGGAGGATATTAATAAAATCACATTGAGTGTATTACCAAGTTATCGACCTTTAATATATTCCCTCACAAATATCCCCCCCTTGGGAGTAGATATCGTTAGGGCCAATTGTCTAGTCTATCATTGTAAGAAAGTATCTTGCTAAATTCCATTCATGAATACCCCTTGGGAGGTTATTACATTAAACATAATGCTCAACTAAACTTGGAGGTTGTAAGTGTTTCAAAACACCTTCTCCCACTTATTTATTTGAGGCGTGTAATCGAATTTTATAGAATGATTTACCAAGTTATCTAGATGTCAATTAGATACCTAAACCATTTAATGCATGTTCATACCAAAAGAGATATATGAGTCGCACTCTTATTCTACATGAAATCTTATCATACAACAAAAATATTGTAATATTTACGAAAATATAAATAGCTACAATTTCGGTCCACCCTAGAAAAGCAAGTAAATTACATATGTCTTGGAATACAATAACTCATTTCTTAGCGAACAAGTCTTCACGTGACCATTGTCCATTTGCACACCCTTGGCTGCCTCTCATGGGCGTGCGCACCCCTTAGCTCCATAAAGGGTTGTCATGCGTAGCCCATGGGATCCATAGGGCTGCCTTGCGCAACCCTTGGCATCCATGGGGCTGCCATTCGCAACCCATGCCACAACAATCGTGGCTAGTGCTCATTCGCACGCACGATTGTTGCTATGGCGTGCACGGTACCAAACTTATTCCTGTTGCTCCCAATTCATCAAATCTTCGAATCTTCGATACTTGAATATATTATAACAGTATTTTAAACAAAAAAAATACTGCAGTTTTTTTATTACAACAATAATTAAAAAAAGAATTAGCAACTACCAAGAAAGAAATTATGGTGATGAAAGGCCACCCTTCTTTTTACAATCCCAATTAAAAATACATTGAAATTCTAGGATCAAAATTGAGCAATAACAAATCACATTATAAAACACACACACACACACGCACACACACACACGCACACACACACACACACACACACACACACACACACACAAACACATATATATATATATATATATCCATACATTCCAATGTAAATATATATATGAATACCTAGAGTGTCATCTCTTTCTAAAATATGCATATTTACAATAAAAATAAATAGATTCACGTATATATACATCAATTAATAAAGGGTACAACCAGGCTCTAATACCGATTGTTGGGAAAATCGATTAAAAAACACGGCGGAAGCATAAAATTAGGGTTTGGTATGTTTAAAAAAAATCCCTTTAAAAGAAAGACCTTAACCCTATATTAATTGACGTATATTAAAAGTATCGTACATTTTTCTCGTGACGATTGAACTAGCACCGAATTGAATCCGTAAGATCTTCCAATCCAATCATGAACGTGAATCACCTAGGAGTGTGAGCTCTCTTTCTTTAAATTGTATACCTGAGTATGGAAACAAACAAAATCTCTTTCTTTTGTTAGTCACAATAATCCTCCAAGAGAAAACCCAAGAACGTTTAATCACTTGTGAATTATCAATCTATTTGATTGCAACTCGTGTGAACCTGATTCGATTTTTGTACACAAACCCCTTTTGATGTGAAGGATACTAATGCACTATGGAAAACAAAAACGTTCCTCTTTTCTCTTTGCCTTGGCTGAATTCAATACACCATATCTACGAGTTGGTCGAATTTTGTCTAGAGAAAAAACTAATTTTTTCTCTCTCAAAATTCTATGGTGGCCGAAATCTCTCTAAAAAAAACTAAGGCTTGGTTGAATTCTACATCCCATATATGTAGTGGCAGAATTCCTTGCCCTAATTTATTTAAGGTTGGCCGAATTCATCTTGTCTTTTGTTTAAGAGATCTAATCCTCTCCCAAAGAGGATTTACTTGGTGGGCAAGAATCTTATCTCTAGGTGGATTTAGTTAGCGACAAAGAATCCACTTTTTAAAAAAAGATTTCTTTTCCACACCAAGACTCCTAATCCAACTCAAATAGTGTATTTATTCAATAACCAATTATTGAATATAATTAAATTGTGACTAAATCAAAAACTTCATAGTTTGACCAATTGTCAATTAGAGTCCTAATAGAAATCAAATACTTCCTAATTTGATTAGATAAATAAATTCCTTTTGTATATCTACTTATCAAGTATAGTATTTGATTCTTATCATATTACCAACAATAATATGACAATAGGAGACCTACTCATACTAGGAAAAAGATTTTGACTTTTAATTAAATAATTAAATAATTAATTAATTTCTATTAATTAAATAATTAAATAAAAAATAATATAATACGTTATTATATATAGCCTTAGCTGCCCAACCCAATATATATGGGCCAATTATTGTTTTTCCTATTTTATTAAATCCATTGGACTTAAATAAAAAGTCCATATGTGAACTAGATCCATTCTGACTAAAAGAAACAAGTCTACATGTTTTAATACAAATCTAGATGGACCCATAAATTGGTCCGGTAGAATATATCAAGTTATCCATTCACGTTCGTGTGAATTTGAGATCTTGGCGAACTATCTAAATTTAAGCTCCAATAGACACAACACTTTCAACCATAACTCTATCATTTATCTCAGGATTGAGATAGACTCTCTGATTGTCTTCAAATGAAAAAATTTTATCCATTGACGGTTCTAGATAAAGTATTTCATTGTGATCCAATTTAATGCACCAATTGCACTAGATTCTTTTTCCCAAAGACACCACACTTTCATGATTTTAGACTCATCATAACACATTTGATCTCACTTAGATGTTAGCAAAAGAATCAACAACTTTAACAAGATAAAGACGCCCAACCTTTATCTTAAGTTATGAATATTATTCAAGACTAACTAAAGAATTGTGTCTACTTCATACATATCCAGATGCACGAACAATTCTTCTTTTCTTATAGTCTTTTGACCTTATGATTATTTACTTTTGACAATTATAATAATAAAACTATAAATACTATAAGATTTGTTAGACTAGAAATCACTTTTATTAATATGAAAAAAATTGTCAAATGCATTATTACACTCTTACTATCGAGCATAATCCCAACACATGTTTCTAAATGGATTAAACTCATCGGTTGCTGGACCTAATCGTAAATTTCGTGGATCGCTAGCAAATGACTTGTGAATCTCATGAAAGTTCTTCCAAGAATCACCATTAGTCGGATGCCTTAACATCTCATTTTTAATTTTTTTTCAAAGTGTCATCTCATATCTGCAGCAATTTTGGAGGACATAAACAGTCTTTAAAGTCTTGAAGTAATTGGAAAGTGACGCAAAACCTTACAAGGAATTTTTTTTGATTTTCGATTGCCATCCTTTCCTTTTTGCATCCATCTTGGAAGTTCAAAAATTGGACATATTGATGCTTCTGTGTATTCCTTGTAGTAAATAATACAATCATATTTACAAGCATCAAACTTCACATAGTGAAGACCAAGATTTTTTTGCATCGAGTGGGCAATTTCTAACACATGGGAAATACATCTTTCAACAATTCCAACAACACACTAAAGGATTTGTTGCTCCATCTATTGATGGATTTGTGGTGCATCAACTTGACAACAATGATAAATTAGAATATTTTTTACAATTTGGATATAGAGGTTGTTCAAATTCTTCAAGGAAGTTATAGAACTTCTGTGCATCTGTATTAGGACCTTGAGGACAAGCTTTTTTTATTAAACCATGCATGTCATCATGGTGATTATTATGGGGATCATTGTCTATATCCTCTTTGGAATCACTATCACTACCACTATCAATATCCCCATTTTCACCATGACAACACCAAGTTGTATAGTCACACCTTATTCCCGTATATAAAAAATGCTCGTGTAGCTGACTCCGAATTCTTCTATATCTATTATTACACTTTACACAAGGACATAATATTTTCAAATCCTCATATTGTATATGACTATATGTTGGAGTTTATGCCTTAAAGATGTAATTTGTAAATGGATTTATGAAATAATAATAAAAAAAGTTCAATTCATTATTATTGTGTTGTTTATTTTATAACTTGTTCATATTAACATCCTATATTGTCGGATGTAATCTCGAACTGTGTATATGAGTGCCATATACATATAGATACAGTAAGACCACGTGCAATCTAAAGAGTCTAGAGATAACAAATAAAGCTGAGTACTTTATTTGTGGTTAATCTATAACTGCGATCCATTCCGTAATGTAAAGTGATTCTATCCTGAATCATTCATATGAGATATGGGAATGGAGGCACCTTATGTGATGTGATCATATAAGATTGGGCTATGATCTATATGAATCTCTCACCAAGATCCGTTTACCGATGAGATTCATATATATCAACTAATGATGATTATATATGGATGATCTTAATTCTGAGTGTCTTATCGACTCCTTCAGGTTAGATCGTGGTCTTTGTTATACCACGTGTGAGATCGGATGCAGTTTCTAATCAATATGCTCCATATGTTCAGATTACGGTTTGACATGTAGCTGGAAAGGTTTGTACACAATAGTGGAATCCACTCCTTCTTGTGAGAAGTAGTTGGTAGTTCCCTTAAGAGTTGATTCAGGGCTTGAACAATATGAGTGCTCTCCTAATTCTATAAGGAAATAGTATTTATTGTTCATTAGAGAATGCATGGTACTTCATGGATATATGTAATGTAGGGAAAATACGTGCAGTGGAAGCGTGAAAAAATTAAAATTAGGGTTTCTGTATAAATGAAATTTTTCCCTTTATAATAACAAGAACCTTAACCCAAGATTAATTGATTTATATAAAAAGAGTCGTACCTTTTTCTCGTGACGATTGAATTAGCACCGAATTGAATCCGTAAGATCTTCCAATCCAATCACGAATGTGAATCACCTAGGAGTGTGGGCTCTTTCTCTTTAAATTGTATACCTAATGATGGAAACAAACAAAATATTTTTCTTTGTTAGTTGAAATAATCCTCCAAGAGAAAAATCCAAGAACATCCGGTCACTTGTGAATTATCAATCTACTTGATTGAAACTCATGTGAACCCGATTTGATTTTGTACACAAAACCCTTTTGATGTAAAGGATACTAGTATACTATCAAAAATAAAAATGTCCCTTTTTTTCTCTTCTCCTTGGCCGAATTCTACACCCTTTATTTATGAATTGATCGAATTTTGCTTAGAGCAAAAACCTAAATTTTTCTCCCTCAAAATTCTCTCTTGCTAAGCCAAATTCTCTCTTAGAAAATCACCTTGCTTGGCTGAAAATTTGCTCATAAAATCATATGGCTAGCCGAAAATTATGCGGTGATATATATAGGTTCATATATCCTCTCCTAAGAAGGATTTACTTGGTTGGCAAGAATCTTTTCCTTAGGTGGATTTACCTGGTAGTTAAAATTTCTTTTCAAAGAAGAATTCTACTCTACACCAAGGCTCCTAATCCAACTCATTAGAGTATTTGTAATCATATTAATGATTTTCTAATTTGACTAGATAAATAATTCATATTATTTATCTTCTTATCAAATATAATCTTTAATATTAATTATACTACTAACAATAGTATAATATTAGGAGACCAACTCCTACTAGGAAAAATATTTTAAATTTTAATCAAATAATTATTTAATTACCAATTTAATTAATTTCCATTGAATTAAATAATAAAATAATATATTTAGGATTTTATACATTAGCCTTGCCGCCTATACCAATATATAGGTATATATAATATTTTTCTTATTTTATTAAATCCATTGGACCTTAATAAAAAGTCCACATGTGAACTAGACCCATTCTTACGAAAAGAAACAAGTCAACATGCCTCAATACAATTCTAGATGGACCCCTAAATTGGTCCAGTAGAATATATCGAGTGATTCATGCAAGTTCGTGTGGATTGGGGATCTTGGCGGGATATCTAAATTTAAGCTCCAATAGACACAACCCAATCACAATCAACAAATGATTCACTTAGGTCCGATCTATTGATTTTAGTTCATTCCACTAAAGAACTAAAATTGAACTTTTAAATAAAGATAGAATAAGTTAATATTCATCATTCATACCCTAGACAATTTTAATGGAGAAAGTGTATCCTCGTGAAGAATATCAGTAATCGCCAAGAGCTCATAGACTACCTATAGCTCTCTAAGTTACCATATTTACTCATATGACCACATTTTGAACTTGGATATTTTGAATTGTCCAGAAGCCATGTTTCAATAGACACTATTGAAAATTTAATGTTAAGATTTAATATCCAATACCTCAAAACATCCATATGATGATATTCTACTTTCATTTAATAAATAGAGCTACGATGTCCATATCTATAAATGAAGTCCTTTATCGATTAATAAATAAAAACCACCAAACTATCGAGGATAGACTATGCTATATAATCGTACTCATTGATAGCTCAAATGATAACACTTGCAACCATAAGTCCATTATTTATCTCAGAATTGAGATAGACTCTCCGATTGTCTTCAAATGAAAAACTTTTATCCATTGACGGTTCTAGATAAAGTATTTCATTGTGATCCAATTCAATGCACTCATTGCACTTTATTCTTTTGCCCAAAGACACCACACTTTGATGATTTTAGACTCATCATAACACATTTGATCTCACTCAGATGCTAGCAAAGGAATCTACAACTTTAACAAGATAAAAGCGCTCAACCTTTATCTTAAGTTGTGAATATTATTCAAGACTAACTAAAGAATTGTGTCTACCTCATACATATCTAGATGCATGAACAATTCTTCTTTTCTCACACTCTTTTGACCTTATGATTATTTACTTTTGACAATTATAATAATTAAACTATAAATGCTATAAGATTTGTTAAACTAGAAATCACTTTATTAGTATGAAAAGATTGTCAAATACATTATTACACTCTTGCTATCGAGCATAATCCAAACATGTAATTTTAGGGGTATAACATACATTTTGACCCAGCTATAATTATGAACTACTGTAGAGGATCACACAATGTGTAATTGCTATAGCGATGTACATTGAGTTATATTGGTATGTGTAATAGCGCCTGTAGTTGATATAGTGCAACTTTGGGTTTTTAGTAGAATAACACTAGAGTTAATAATCAAGAAATATCAATTAAACATTTTAATTAATGATTTCGAAGATTATTGGAGCTGAAAATAATGTAGGTCCATTAGGTCCCCTTGTTAGCCTGACTGATTTAGGTAACAAGGGTCATAGTTAATTAATCGGATTGTCCAATTAATTGTGTTACGAAAGTGACACGTATTTATTTAGAAATTAATTGAATAATGAGAATATTTAATTAATGAATAATGGTGATTAAATAAATTAAATAATAATAATATTTAATTATGTTATCTATAACTAAATGAATGGTGTTAGTTGATATTAGATTTTGAATAAAATAAGATAATGTTATTATTTTATTTTATTAAATTAAATATTTGCAATTGAATTTAAAATGTTTCAATTTAAAATGTTTCAATTCAAAAATAAATATTTAATTATCTTTTAAAAAGATTTGAGATATCATTTATAAAGATTTTAAAAATCAATTTGATTTGGTTGTTTTTAAAAACCCGAACCAGATGTAGATATATCAACTTACACTATAGACAAAATAGAATTGGGTCTTTTTGATTTTCATGTCCAAGTGTTGTGCGTGAGTCAAAAAGAAAAAGAAAGTGTGGTCTTCGGCAACAAAGAAAAAATAATAATATTTTTTTTGTCTTTGATCCATTCCATACATAGAAAACAAGTGTTGTTTTCTTAAGTTTCTTCTACCTACATTCATGTTCCTGAGTACCGTGACGCTTCCATACGCAGTTACCAGTCCCGAGAGATATCGAGGAAAATCGTGTAGTACATACCAAGAGCATATCGAAAAGTGAAGGAACCTCCAAAAGTTGTTCCTGAGTACTGTGACGCGCCCACACACAGTTACCAGTCCCAGGAGAGAGCGAGGAAGATCATGTAGTACATATCAGGAGCATATCGAAAAGTGAATGAGCCTCCAAACATTGGTAATGTTCTTATATTTATTTTTGATTATTGATTTCAATTTTCTTTGTGTACATATATTTTATTATTGTAATAATGTTGTACGTATAAGTTTCGAAAAATTACGATCCCAAGTTCATTGGTCCCAGATCGTTTACGATATGTATAAAAAAATTTAAAACCTTAATTTCCCTGTGTGACCAGTGAGCGGGGTTCCAACAATTGGTATCAGAGCCAATTTTTTAGGAATATGAAATTGTTTTCAATGCACCGATATGTATGAATGTGTAGGCACCATCTATATGATTATATGAATGTTCATAATTAAATTGTTTAATTTAAACATGGTTGATTGTAATTTTTTATGTACTGTGGATTTAGGGTTTATGGGTTGTATATTTTTTTTTTACTGTTATTGTATTGTAAATAATTATAATTATAACCTGTAAACAAAGAACTGGAAACACGCGTGATGGGGTACTGTTCAGGCAATAATGTTCACATCGTCTTGTACGGTTCCATTGGCAAGTGTTGCCTAATGAGTTCCGTACGGATTTACTGGTTCGGATTCATAAGATGAATCGGAGTGATCTGATGAGATTAGAAGACTCAGAATTTACAAGAAGACCAAGGAATACTTTGGGGGTATTTTTATAATTTTAGATTTAAATTTTTATATTTTTAATAATCCACAGTATTCGGTCAATCCATATATGTTTTATATTGTGTGATGATAAGAGTATTGTCATGTATATTATGTCATTTAGATTAGATGTGCCTACATAAATATGGTTGATATGTTATATATGCATCATAGCCTCATCACAACATTCTTACTCTGATCATCTCCACTCCTGAGGATCATATCCTTAAGGTGTCCTTCTCTAATTAGCTTCTCGATATATTCCCTCAACTGATAGCACTTATAAGTTTCGTGACCGTTTTCCTAGTGAAACCTGCAGTACTTTGTGGTATCTCTTCTTGCAAAACTTAACTTCCTTCGGGGTTTCTTGTACAAATTCTTTTCTTCTATCACGTTCAGGATTTCGTCCTGCCCTTTGACCAGCGGAGTGTAATTAGTATATTGCATTTTGAATTGCTTGGCACCTTTATCGTCCTCCTTTCGCCCATCATTTCCTTTCACTCCATTTTGCTGCCCTTTACTGCCACTCTTTGGGTTACCATCTTTATTCTTCTGACTATTTTCGGGCCGACCCCCATGTATAAGCTCTCCTCCATGGGCCAATTGTTCTTCCTCCGGTTTGGCGTACCCTCTGACATGGTTTACCATATTGGCATTCGTGTCGGTCCCCTTTGCCTCAGGCTTAAGGTCAGATGGTTGTGTTGTGAACTATTGATGAATGTCGATACCACTGCGTCATCGTTAGGATCCTGAACTTCTGACACCTCTTGTAAGAATCTAGACAGGTGGTCTTTCAACTTCTCATCCTTTCTCTGCTTCAGAGTTGATAGGACTGATATAGATTTCCTTCACTAGATATTTCCCATGAATTATCTGGTGAATACTTGCACCAGCTCCTCGTAGTTTCTAACAGAACCCGTGGGCAACCCTCCAAACCATCTCGACCACTGATCTCCCAACAGTTGTGGAAACATATGGCACATGAGGGCATTATCATAGTCATATTACGCCATTGCACTATGATACCTTCTCACATGCTCTTTTGGATCGTTGTTAGCCTTGAATTGTTCCAAATACGGCATTCTGAACTTCTCCGAGAAGTAGGCCTATCTTATTTAATTAGTAAACGGGCTTCCAAAGTTCCCAATCAATGGGTTCCCTAAGCTTTGCCTATGTTCGAGGGCTTCTATCCTTCTAAGAAGGATCTCTCGCTCCTCTTCTGGCTACTCCATGTTCGTCGAATCTCTGATAGATCGTTAGGCCATATGGATCCTTGGCAACCCTCTCGCTGATTTAAGTATCAAAAGGGTCACGCCTGATCACCGGGTTTGGCTCTCTACACCTTCTGGGGCCGTTTTACCGTCACTTGCATGCAAGCGTAATCTTTTCTTTTGGTCATCGTACTTATGCCTACGTTTGGGGTAAGTTTCTACTCCATTGTATCTCTCCATGTCTTCTAGTGAATTGGACTCCTAGTGTTGTCTTGTTCCTTGATCTTCCCGATCACTTCTCCTACGTGAATGCCCCATTTTTCCGTGATATTTAGCATCGTTCCTTGAAGGTTTCTGGGGTGCTTCTAGTGTGACCGCTACTATCTCGGAACGTATCTTTGGATTTGGGGCCACGATTGGTGTGGAAAGCTGGTACGACAAACTTAGGTTGGTCGTGGCTGATATACTTATTCCTTGCTTGGCAGCATCCTCTATAACCTTTCATGAGGATTCCTAAACCTATTTGAATGCTTCCTTGGAGATTCCAACAGTCGCATTTGTAGTGGTTAAAGTGTCTGGCCTGTCGGATGGCAGGGTTCTGACCGGTGGATCTCCTCCTATAGCAGTGACATCCGTAAGGTTCTTATCGTTGGTCTCGATGTGTTGTGTCGACACTATGAGGAGATTAACTTCTGTCTCTACCAGTGTTCATGATGCAGCTTTTGGCAGAATTTCTTCGTTATTAATCACATAAACAAAATATTGCCAGAGGTTCATGTTGGGGTTTATGTCCTCAAGATGTAATTTGTAAATGGATTTATGAAATAATTAAAAAAAGAAAAGTTCTATTCATTCTTGTTGTGTTGTCTATTTTATAACTTGTGTATATTAACATCCTAGATTACCGGATGTAATCTCGAACTGTGTATATGAGTGTCATATACAGATGGATACAGTAAGAGACGTGCAATCTAAAGAGTCCGTAGATAGCAAATAAAGCTGGGTACTTTATTTACGGTTAATCTATAGCTGCAGTCCATTTCGTAATGTATGGTGATTCTATCTTGAATCATTCATATGGGATATGGGAATGGAGGCACCTTGTATGATGTGATCATTTAGGACCAGGCCATGATCTATATGAATCTCTCACCAAGATCAGTTTATCGATGAGATTCATATATATCAACTAATGATGGCTATATGTGGGTGATCTTATTCCTGAGTGTCTTATCGACTCTTTCAGGTTAGATCGTGGTCTTTGATATACCATGGGTGAGGTCAGATGCATTTCCTGATCAATATACTCTGTATGTTGGGATTGCAGTTTGGCTTGTGGCTGGGAATGTTTGTACAGAATAGTGGAATCCACTCCTTCTTATGTGAAGTAGATGGTAGTTCCCATAAGAGTTGATTCGGGGCTTGGAAAATATGAGCGCTCTCCTATGGTATATCAAATAGCGATTATTGGAGCTCAAAATACTGTGAGTCCATTAAATCCCCTTGCTATCCCGATCGATTTAGGTAACAAGGGTCACGGTTAATTAATTGAATTGTCCAATTAATTGTGTTACGAAAGTGACACATATTTATTCAGGAATTAATTGAATAATGAGATTATTTAATTGAATAATGAGATTATTTAATTAAATAATTAGTTTATTTAATTGTGTTATTAATCATTAGTTGGAGGGTGTTGATTAATATTTAATTTTTAAAGATAAGATAATTTGATTATTTTATTTTTATTAAATCAAATATTTGATTTTGAATTTAAAGAGTTTGAATTCAAAACAAATTGATTAATATCTTTAAAGATATGAGATATCTTAAAAGATTTAAATTGATTAGTTTTATCAATATATATATATATATATATATATATATATATATATATATATATATATGTGTGTGTGTGTGTGTGTGTGTGTGTGTGTGTGTGTGTGTGTGTGTGTGTGTGTGTGTGTGTGATATATATGTTTTAATAAAAAAAACAATCAACATAGATAAATGCACATACATTAGTGTTTATATGGGATACATTAACTAAATGAGGTGCGTGTATCAAGTGTTAACCAACACACGTATTGATGACTTGATTTTCAGTTCATGTGTGTGCATGAAAACACAAAAAAAAAAGGCCAAAGAGAAGAAAATTGAGTAGGTGTGTACAAACATCAGACGAGAGACATCAGGTCTCAAAATATTGCATGAGATGCAATTGAGTGTGTTATACACTAATATCGAAGAAAGAGTTTCTTCAAGTCTTTTTCTCTACATCCTCCACTCAAGTTCCTGAGACTGTGACTCGCCCACACACAGTTGCCAGTCCTAGGATATAGCAAGCATGATCAAGTGGTTCAGACAAGATCATAACGTAAAGTGAAGGTGTCTCCAAACGTTGGTATGATTTTCTTATTCTGATTATATTGATTACAATTTTATGTGTTTACATATTGTATGTATTAATTCCAAAAATAATTACGATCCCAAGTTCACTGATCCTAGATCGTTTACGATCTATATAACAAATTTAAAACCTTACTCCCGCTGCGTGACCAGTGAGCAGGGTTCCAACAATTGGTATTAAAGCCAATTTATTTTTCGAAACAGGAAATTGTTTTTGATGCTCCTGTATATATGAATGTGTATGCACCATCTTTATGATTGTATGAATGTTTATAATTAAATTGTTTAATTTAAACTTGGTTGATTGTAAATTTTTATGGTACTGTGGATTGATTTAGGGTTTATGGGTTGTATAATTTTTATTTTATTTATTTTTACTGTTATTGTATTGTAAATAAATATAATTGTAACCTGTAAACGAAGAACTGGAAAAACATGCGACGCTGAACACTTTTCACCGGGGTACCGTTCATCGTACTGTTCACCGGGGGAAGGGGGTACTGTTCATGAGGTACGGTTCACCGAACACTGTTCACCGGGGTATTGTTCATATGTTACTGTTCACCAGGTACTGTTCATGTACCGTTCACATTGTCTTGCACAGTTTCGTTGGCAAGTGTTGCCCAATAAGTTCCGTGTAGATTTCCCGTTTCGGATAAATGAGATGAATCGAAGTGATCTGAAGAGACAGGAAGACTTCTGAAGTTACAAGAAGACCAAGGAATGCCTTGGTGGAATTTTTTTTTGTTGTAATTTTTGATTCCAATTTTAGGTTAAATAATCCATAGTACTCTGTCAATTAATGTATGTTTTATATTATGTGATGATAAAAGAATTGTCATGCATACGTATGTCATTTAGATTAGATGTGCCTATACAAATATATTTGATATGTCATACATGCATCATAGCCTGATATTTTATGTATTTTTTTAATGTGATTAAAACGGACAATACACATAAATGGCTATGAATAATGAGATTCGTTTTTTAATTGTTAGAAAACTTGGTAATTCTTATTAATATTAATCTAGTTATTAAAGTATTTAACAAGTTAGATTAATAGGGTCATTTATTAGGATTAATTTGATATGATTAATAACCTTATAATAAATTGTCCGAATAAAGTGTAAGGGTTTTAATAGTTAAAACTTGGTAAACACTAACATAATAATATGACCTTAGTAAATAGTTTACAAAGGTTTAGATTATTCACTAATAGATTAGATTTTTAATTGTTAAAAATCATTAATAATTTATTAGTTAATTAGAATTTGTTTCTAATTAGTTAATGCGCTAGATAACTTGATTAAAGTTAGTCGTTTAATCCTGTAGAGTCTAGGTGCATTAACGGTTAATAGAAAACCCTAATTTTAAAATAGTGAGTGTGAAAGGGATATAAGACATATATATCCCGCGGTCTCCATCATTAGTTCAACACCGTGAGATCCGAGTGGGGTCTCGTGACGGCTTTACTTTCATCCTCCCTAAGGAAGGTTTCCACAAAGGTCAATACCAAGGTTGACTTCCTAACATATAGGATTTCTGAGGGTATTTCGGGATTGACCGACCTTAAGGCGGTAATTCTCGAGTTAAGCTCATGAGATCTGAAATGGTGGGTTACACTCACGAAGGTTAGATTAAGTTTGTTTATTAAAAACCTGACTGAATAAACAATGGTTGAATGATATGGAATAAGAGTTATTCTAGAATATCATTTGATTGAGAATGTCTCGATCCAACATGCAAAGACTTGACCGACCCTAAGGCGGCACTTTTTATGGTATGTTGGATTGTCGTGGTGTAGTAACTAGTTTTAGGGTAGTTCTAGTTCATTAAACATATTCATGCATCATGTTTAAATTTATACCAAAACACTCGCACTTATTTTAAATAAATGACTGAATGAATATTTTATTTATTTCAGCAATAATGTCTTCTGCATTACTTTAAATTCTTGTAAATGAATATTAACTGGCGATAACTACACTAAGTGGAAACTTAACATTAATGCAATTTTTGTCACCAAAGACCTCAAGTTTGTGCTTACGGAGGAATGTCCTCTAGTGCATGCTACCAATGTCACATGAACTGTTCATGAGGCATACTAGAGTTGGGTTTCATTTGATGAGAAGACCCGAATATATCTGTTGACCTCTCTAACATACGTGCTTGTTACAAAGCATGAAACAATGACTTCAGTGTTAAAAACCATGGAGTCATTGCAAGCTATGTTCGGGCAGCCCTCCGAGCAAAAGCGACATGAAGCTGTTCATTTCGCTATGCTCTCTCGTATGAAGGAAGATACGTCAGTTTGGGAACATGTCATGAGTATGATGTCCTACTTCAACACGGCAGAAGTCAATGGCGGGGCCATTGACGAACCCAGTCAAGTTAGCATCGTACTGATGACTATTCTGAAGAGTTTCGATCAGTTTAAGAGAAACTACGAGATGAACAAGTTAAGGTTCAGTCTCAAACAATTGCTCAATCAGTTTAATACCTTTGAATACTTGACTAAGGACTGCAAGGGCAAGATCAGTGAGGCAAGTGTTGCCGAACCATCTTCCTCTAATAATAAAAAGAGAAAGTGGTTTGCTGGGAAGGCAAAGGGTAAGCCCAAACCCAAGAAAGCCCAACACAAGAAGAAGTTCAAGAAAGGTAAATATGATTTACTTGTTCTTGAGTCATGTTTAATGGAAGATGATTCTTCACCCTGGATAGTTGATTCGGGGGACACTAACAATGTTTGTTCTTCTTTGTAATGGACTGATTCTTTGACACAACTAGAGGAGGGAGCCTCCTCAATACGTGTGGGGTCAGGGGATGTCGTGTCGGAATGAGTAGTGAGCGTAATTAGATTACGTTTTTGTGATAATTATACATTATTGGATAATGTATTTTATATTCCTTGATTTACACGGAATTTGATTTCCGTTTCTAAGTTGTTAAAACAAAAATATTATGTTTCTTTTAATAATAAGTCTGTTATTATTGGAAAGAATGGTCTGAATATTCGTTCAAGAATTAATGAAAACAATTTGTATGTGTTAAGACCGTTAATACATACTACACTGCTCAACACCGAAATGTTTTAGGTTGAAAAACCAAGAACTAAACGATATAAGATTTCTCCAGATAATGACACGTATCTTTGGCATCTAGGGCTTGGTCATATAAACCTTGACCGGATAGATAGACTAGTAAAAAGCGGACCTTTAAGTGAGTTAAAGGTTGGCACCTTACCTGTCTGCGAATCTTGTCTGGAAGGTAAGATGACTATGAGATCTTTTACTGGAAAAGAGCTTAGAGCTAAAGTACCGCTAGAGCTTATACAAACAGATGGCTACAGACCGATGAATGATAAAAGCTAGCGGTGTTATGAGTATTATGTAACCTTTATAAATGACTACTCTAGATACCGATACGTCTACCTAATGAAACGAAAGTCGGACACATTTGAAAAGTTTAAAGATTTTTGAGCTGAAGCTGAGAACCAATTAGGTAAGACTATCAAGGCACTGCGATCAAATCGTGGAGGTGAGTACCTTGACCAAGAGTTTGAAGACTTCATGGTCGAGCATGGGATAATTTCCCAACTCACAACTCCTGGTACACCTCAGTAAAATGGTGTAGCGGAGTGGAGAAATAGAACCCTGATGGAAATGGTGAGATCTATGATTAGTTTCTCATCATTACCAAATTCCTTGGGATATGCGTTACAAACAACGATATACATTTTGAATGTAGTGCCATCCAAATCTGTTCCTAAGACTCCCTTAGAGTTATGGAATGGTCGTAAAGCTAGTTTGCGATATTTCTGTATATGGGGGTGTCCAGCACACGTGATAAAGAATAGAAGTGGAAAGTTAGACTCCAAGTCTATTGTCTGCCTGTTTGTAGGATACTCCAAGGAGACTAGAGGTGGACACTTCTATAGTCCCTAAGACAACAAAGTATTTGTATTAACAATTGCAACGTTTCTTGAGGACAATTATATTAGTGACCATAAACCTCGTTCTAAGATTGTATTGAATGAGTTGGAGCCTGGTGAGACTAGTGCTTCATCAAAAAAGAGTTGTTGGTCCACAAAGATTTGAGAGTCAGATGGTTCTTGATCAAGATACACTACCACCTAGACGTGGTGAGAGGGTTGTGAGACAACCTGAACACTATTTAGGTATAGGTGATGGATGTTGTCTCTTTTGATAGTATGGATAATCCATTGACATTTAAGAATGTAATAGAAGGTCCTGATAAAGAGGAATGGCTTGAAGCCATGAATCACGAGATGTAGTCCATGTACTGTAACTCTGTCTGGGATCTTATAGACTTATCGGATGGATTAAAACCCATAGGGTGTAAGTGGATCTATAAAAAAAAAGAGGAGTAGTTGAAAAGGTAGAGACCTTCAAAGCAAGGCTAGTTGCCAAGGGTTATACCCAGAAAGAATGGGTCGATTATGAAAGACCTTCTCGCCTATAGCCATGTGATTCTCTTATCCATTGCTGCCTATTTCGATTATGAAAATTGGCAAATGGACGTCAAGACTGCATTCTTAAATGGCAATCTTGACGAAAGCATTTATATGATGCAACAAGAGGTATTCATATCTCCAGATCAAGAGCAAAAGGTTTGCAAGCTGCAAAGGTCCATCTATGGACTTAAGTAAGCATATAGATCTTGGAACATAAGGTTTGATGATGTGATCAAAACCTATGGCTTCTACCAGAACGTGTCGATGAGCCTTGAGTCTACAAGCGCATCATTGACAAGAAAGTAGTTTGGGAGATGCAAGTTATGTTCTAGGGATCAAACTTATAAGGGATCATAAGAACAAACTCATAGCATTGTCTCAGGCATCATATATCGACAAGATTCTTATGAGATTTTTTATGCAGAACTCCAAGAAAGGTAATTTACCTTCTAGGCATGGAGTTCACTTATCTAAGGAACAGTGTCCTAAGACACCTCAAGAAGTTGAGGATATGAGACGTGCACCCTACGTATCGGCACTAGGTATTCTCATGTATACTATGTTATGCACGAGTCCGGACATCTGCCAAATAGTGGGAGTTGTCAACATATACCAGTTTGGGTTGCTGTGAAGACAATTCTAAAGTATCTTTGGAGAAGGAGAGACTATATGCTAGTGTATTCCGAGCAGGATTTGATCTCGTTAGGATACATGGATTCTGATTTTTAGTCAGACAGGGATTCTAGGAATTCCACGTATGGACCAATATTCACCCTGGGTGGCGGAGCCATTGTGTGGAGAAGTATCAAGCAATCTTGCATTGTTGACACCGCATTGAAAGCCGAATATGTAGCGGCTTGTAAAGCTGCTAAAAAGGGTGTTTGGTTCCATACGTTCTTGAGTGATCTGGAAGTTGTTCTAGATCTGGATAGGCCTATCACACTTTATTGTGATAACAGTGGTGTTGTGGCTAATTCCAAAGAACCAAGAAGCCACAAGATAGGGAAACATATAGAGAGAAAGTATCATCTCATTAGAGAGATAGTGCAGAGAGGAGATGTGATCGTCACAAAGATAGCCTCACAAGATAATCATGTTGATCCATTTACAAAGACCTTACCTTCTAAAATATTTTCGGGTCACCTAGATGGTCTAGGTTTACGAGACAATTTTATTGCAATTGGGAGATTGTTAGGGTTTATACCCTAAAGATTTAATTTGTAAATGGATTTATGAAATAAATAAAAAAATAAAAGTTCTATTCATTCTTGTTGTGTTGTTTATTTTATAACTTTTGCATATTAACGTCCTAGATTAGCGGATGTAATCTCGAACTGTGTATATGAGTCTCATATACAAATGGATACAGTAAGAGACATGCAATCTAAAGAGTCCGTAGATAGCAAATAAAGCTAGGTACTTTATTTGTGGTTAATCTATAGTTGCGGTCCATTTCGTAATGTACGGTGATTCTATCCTGAATCATTCATATGAGATATGGGAATGGAGGCCTCTTGTATGATGTGATCATATAGGACTGGGTCATGATCTATATGAATCTCTCACCAAGATTTGTTTACCGATGAGATTCATATATATCAACTAATGATGGCTATATATAGGTGATCTTAATCCTGAGTGTCTTATCGACACCTTTATTTTAGATCGTGGTCTTTGATATACCATGGGTGAGGTCAGACACATTTCCTAATCATTATACTCTGTATGTTGGGATTACGGTTTGGCTTGTGGCTGGGAAGGTTTGCACACAATAGTGGAATCCAATCCTTCTTGTGAGAAGTAGATGGTAGTTCCCTTAAGGGTTAATTTGGGGCTTGGACAATATGAGCGCTCTCCTAGTTCCGTGAGGAAATAGGATTTATTATCCATTAAAGAATAAATGGTACTTAAACGATATATGTAATTAGAGGGATATAGTGGACATTATGACCCAGCTCTAATTATGAACTACCGTGGAGGATCATACCATATGTAATAGCTATATTGATGAACACCAATTTGTACCGGTCTGTGTAAAAGTGTCTGTAGTAGAAAGAGTGCAGCTTTAGATTTTTAGTGGAATAACACTGAAGTTAATAATCATGGAGTATTAATTAAGGTGTTTAGTTAATGATTCCGAGGATTATTGAAGCTCAAAATACTGTGGGGAGTTTAGCTTTATGACCATTCCTCAACTCTAGGGAAGTCTTAAGAACAGATTTGGATGGCACCACATTCAAAATGTATGTCACTGTTTGTAACGCATATCCCCAGAAGGAATTTGGTAATGATGAGAAACTAATTATAGATCTCTCCATTTCCATTAGGGGTTCTATTTCTCCTATCCGCTACACCATTTTACTGAGGTGTACCGAGAGCTGTGAGTTGGGAAACTATCCCATGCTCGACCAGGAGTTTAAAGACCATGAATTCATTAAACTCCTGGTCAAAGTACTCACCTCCACGATCTGGTCGTAGTGACTTGATAATCCTACCTAATTGATTCTCAACTTCAGCTCGAAATTCTTTGAACATTCCAAATGTTTCCGACTTCTGGTGCATTAGGTAGATGTATCCGTATCTTGAGTAGTCATCTATAAAGGTGACATAATACTCATAACCACCCCTAGCTTTAACATTCATTGGTTCGTAGACATCTGTAAGTATAAGCTCTTGCATTTCTATAGCTAGGGGTGGGCATGGTTCGGTTCGGTTCGGTTCGGTTCGGTTTTGATCAAAACCATATTGAACCGACATATATTCGGTTTTTAAAAATGTGAATCGGTTTGAACCGTTTGAATTTGAAAACCGAATTGAACCGAACACCTTTATCTCGGTTCGGTTCGGTTCAGTTCAATTCGGTTTTGGGCCTAATGGGCTTTAAAGGTTTTTTAATATGTTTTTTAAATTTTTTAGGTTTTTAAGTTGCTTTTTTGGCATTTAGCCATAAACTTTTTTAAGAAATCATAATAAGTAAAAATTAATTTAAACAAAATTCAATCCAATTTTGAATCTGAATCTAAATTTCAATTATATTCGGTCTACATACTCAATCAAAATATAAAATCATCATAATTTATATAAATAGAAGTAAAAAAATGTAGTATATATATGTAGTCTAAAAATAAAACATCATCAACAAACAATCCATAATAAAATTGAATCTTACAAAATAATTAATTAAGACAATTCGGTTTATTCGGTTCGGTTCGGTTTTGTTTGTCCAAAACCGAAACCGAACGGAATTCAATTCGGTTTTTAAATTTGAAATCGGTTTGAACCGAATAGAAACTATAAACCGAACCAAACACCCTTTTTCGGTTCGGTTCGGTTCGGTTCAATTCGGTTTCGGTTTTTATGCCCACCCCTATCTATAGCTCTAAACTCTTTTCCAGTAAAAGGTCTCCTAGTCATCTAACCTTCCAGACAAGATTCACAGACAAGTAAGGTGTCAACCTTTAACTCACTTAAAGGTACGCTTTTTACTTGCCTATCTATCTGGTCAAGATTGAAATGACCAAGCCTTAGATGCCAGAGATACGTGTCAGTATCTGGAGAAATCTTATATCGTTTAGTTTTTGGTTTTTCAACCTTAAACATTTCGGTGTTGAGCAGTGTAGTATGTATTAACTTTCTTAATACATACAAATTGCTTTCATTAATTCCTGAACAAATATTCAGACCAATCTTTCCAACAATAACAGACTTATTGTTAAAAGAAACAAAATATTTTTGTTCTAACAACTTAGAAACGGAAATCAAATTTCGTGTAAATCCAAGAGTATAAAATACATTGTCCAATATTATATAATTATTACAAAAACGTAATCTAATTACGGCCACTACTCGTGCCGACACGACATCCCTTGACCCCACACGCATTGAGAAGGCTTGCTCCTCTAACTGTGTTCAAGAATCAGCCCATTGTAAAGAAAAAATAACATGGTTAGTGGCCCCTGAATCAACTATCCAAGGTGAAGAATCATCTTCCACTAAACATGACTCAAGAACAAGTAAATTATATTTACCTTTCTTGGATTTCTTCTTCCTTTGGGCTTTCTTGGGTTTGGGCTTACCCTTCGCCTTCCCATCAGACCTTTTCCTCTTCTTATTATTGGAGGAAGATGGTTCGACAACATTTTCCTCACCGGTCTTGCCCTTGTTTTCCTTAGTCAATGACTCAAAGATAGTGAGCTCATTGAGCAACCGTGTGAGATTGAACCTTAACTTGTTCATCTCGTAGTTACTCTTAAACTGATTGAAACTCTTCGAAAGAGTCGTCAGTATGATGCTCACTTGAATGGGTTCGTCAATGGCCTCGTCATTGACTTCTACCTTGTTGAAGTAGGACATCATGTTCTGAACATGTTACCGAACTAACGTACCTTCATTCATGCAAGCAAGCATAGCGAAACGAACAATTTTGTGTCACTTTTTCTTGGAAGGCTGCCCGAACATAGCTTACAATGACTCTATGATTTCGAATTGTGAAGTCATTGCTTTGTGCTTTGTGACAAGCACGTCTGTCATTGAAGCCAATAGATGTGTTCGAGCCTTCTCATTAGATGAGACTCATCTCTGGTATGTCTCACGGATAGTTCGTGTGGAATTGACAACATGCATTAGAGGACATTCCTCCGTAAGCACAAACTTGAGGGCTTTGGTGACAAAATTGCATTAATGTTAGGTTTCCACTTAGTGTAGTTATCACCAATCAATTTGTCTTTTACGAGAATTTGAAATAATACAGAAGACATAATTACTGAAATAAAGTAAAACATTCATTCATTCATTCATTTATAACAAGTGCGAGTGCTTCGGCATAAATTTAAACATAAGGCATGCACATGTTTAAAGAACTAGAACTACCGTAAAACTAGTTACTATACCATGACAATCCAACATACCACAAAGAAGTGCCGCCTTAGGGTCGGTCAAGTCCTTGCATGTTGGACCGAGACATTCTCAATCAAATGATGTTCTAGAATAACTCATATTCCATATCATTCAACCATCATTCATTCAGCCATTTTTTTAATTAAAAAACTTAATCAAAACCTTTGTTAGTGTAACCCACCATTTCATATCTCACGAGCTTAACTAGGAAATTGCTGCCTTAGGGTCGGTCAATCCCAAAATACCCTCAAAAATCCTATCCGTTAGGAAGTCAACCTTAGTATTGACCTTTGTAGAAACCCTCCTTAAGGAGGACGAAAGCAAAGTCGTCACGAGGCCTTACTCGAATCTCACGGTGTTGAACTAATAATGGAGACCGCATGATATATATGTCATATTTCCCTCTCCCACTCATTATTTTAAAATTAGTGTTTTCTATTAACCCTTAATATACCTAGACTCTACAGGATTAAACGACTAACTTTAATCAAGTTATCTAGTGCATTAACTAATTAGAAACAAATTCTAATTAACTAATAAATTAGTAATGATTTTTAGCAATTAAAAATCTAATCTATTAGTGAATAATCTAAGCCTTTGTAAACTATTTACTAAGGTCAGATTATTATGTTAGTGTTTATCAAGTTTCAACTATTAAAACCCTAACGCTTTATTCGTATCATTTATTATTAGGTCGTTAATCAAATTAATCCTAATAAATGACCCTATTAATCTAATTTATTAAACACTTTAATAACTAAATTAATATTAATGAGAATTACCAAATTTTAGAACCATTGAAAAACTAATCTCATTATTCATAGCCATTTATGTATATTGTCCATTTTAATCACATTAAAAAAATACATAAATTATCAGGCTATGATGCATGTATGACATATCAAATATATTTGTGTATGCACATCTAATCTAAATGACATACGTATGCATGACAATGCTTTTCACATAATATAAAGCATACAAGAATTGACCGAGTACTATGGATTATTTAACCTAAAAAATTGGAATCTAAAATTACAATAAATTCCCCAAGGCATTCCTTGGTCTTCTTGTAACTTTAGAAATCTTCCAGGCTCTCTAGGTCACTACGATTCATCTCATCAATATGAGACGGGAAATCTGCAAGGAATGCACTAAGCAACACTTGCCAACGGAACCGTGCAAGATGTGAATAGTATCGTATGAACAGTATTCATGAATAGTGCCATGAACAGTGTTCAGTAAATAGTCCCCTCGGTGAAAAATATCCGCCGTGAACAGTATCTGCCGTGAATAGTGTCTATGACCAGTACCCCCGCGTGAACAGTGTCCCGGTGAACAGTACCGCCGTCGCGCGTGTTTCTAGTTATTTGTTTACAGGTTACAATTATTTATTTATTTATTTACAATACAATAACAGTAAAATAAAAAATAAAAATTTATACAACCCATAAACCCTAAATCCACAGTACCATAGAAAATTACGATCAACCATGTTTAAACTAAACAATTTAATTATAAACATTCATAAAATCATATAGATGGTGCATAACTGCATACACATTCATACATACAGAAGTATCGAAAACAATTTCTTGTTTCGAAAAATAAATTGGCTCTGATACCAATTGTTGGAACCCCGTTCACCGGTCGTTCAACGAAATTAAGGTTTCAAATTTTTTTAATACAGATCCTAATCTCCATTTGGAATCAGTGAACTTGAGATCGTAATTATTTTCGGAACTAATATATACAATATGTATACACAGGAAATTGTAATCAATAAAATCAAAAGAAGAACATACCAACGTTTGGAGGCTTCTTTACTTTACGTTATGCTTCTGTCCGAACCACTCGATCTTCCTCGCTATCTTCCGGGACTGGTAACTGCATGTGGGCGTGTCACGATCTCAAGAATTTGAATGGAGGATGTTGAAGAGATAAGAAGAAACTATTTCTTCCAAGTGAAAACCACTAGAACAATTTTAGTAAAAAAAATATATTATTATTTTCCTTTTGTTTTAATGGTGTACACTACACCAAAACCTTTTTTTCTCTCTTTTGATATCACCAATTCACTTTTCAAAACGTGAACCTTTTTTTTTTTTTTTGATATCAGGTGCTAATTCTTTTTTAATAAACCCACGCACACACTCAAAACCAAAAACATGCCAATTTGCATCAAAATTTAATTCAATAACTAATGTATGCGTTTTTCTCTTTATATATATTTTTTGATAAAACCAACCAAATTAAATCTTTTAAGATATCTCATATCTTTAAAGATATTAATCAATTTGTTTTGAATTCAAATTCTTTAAATTCAAAGTTAAATATATAATTTAATAAAAATAAAATAATCAAATTATCTTATCTTTAAAAATTAAATATCATTAAACACCCTCCAACTAATGATTAATCATATAATTAAATAATCTAATTATTTAATTAACATAATCATTATCATTCATTAATTAAATATTCTCATTATTCAATTAATTCCTGAATAAATATGTGTCACTTTCGTAACACGACTAATTGAACAATCCAATTAATTAACCGTGACCCTTGTTACCTAAACCGATCAGGCTAGCAAGTGGACTTAATGGACCCATAGTATTTTGAGCTTCAATAATCCTCGGAATCAGTAACTAAACTCTTTAATTAATATTCATTGATTATTAACTCCGGTGTTATTCCACTAAAAACCCGAAGCTACACTCTCTCAACTGTAGACGCTTTTACACAGACCGATAGAACTCGGTGTCCATCGATATAGCTATTACATATGCTGTGATCCTCCACAGTAGTTCATAATTAGAGTTGGGTCATAATGTCCGTTATGCCCCTCTAATTACATATATTCTTTAAGTACCATTGATTCTCTAATGGACACCGAATCTTATTTCCACACGGAACTAGAAGAGCGCTCATATTGTCCAAGCCCCGAATCAACCCTTAAGGGAACTACCATATACTTCTCACAATAATGAGTGGATTCCACTATTGTGTGCAAACCTTCCCAGCCACAAGCCAAACCGTAATCCTAGCATACGGAGTATATCAAAGACCACGATCTAACCTGAAGGAGTCGATAAGACACTCAGGATTAAGATCACCCACATATAGCCATCATTAGTTGATATATATATATCAATCTCATTGGAAATGGATCTTGGTGAGAGATTCATACAGATCATGGCCCAGTTCTATATGATCACATCATACAAGGTGCCTCCATTCTCATATCTCATATGAATGATTAAGGATAGAATAACCGTACATTACAGAATGAACCACAGCTATAGATTAAGCGCAAATAAAGTACTCAGCTTTATTTACTATCTATGAACTCTTTAGATTGCACGTATCTTACTGTATCCATCAGTATATGACACTCATATACACAATTCGAGATTACATCTGGCAATCTTGGATATTAAATATATGCACAAGTTATAAATTAAACAACACAACAAGAATGAAATGAACTTTTCCTTTTATTTATTTCATAAATCCATTTACAACTTACATCATTAGGGCATAAATCCCAACAACTTCCGTTGCTTGACCGGTGAATGGGGTTCCAACAGTTCAACCCCCTCCTTCTAGCGCCGGTTATTGACGGTGATTTTTAGATCAATCCGCTGTCACACAATTAAAGCAATGTGACATTTAAGCACAAATAAAATAGAATAAGAAAATAAACAATATGCAGAATTTTATGTGGTAAAACCCCAATGTGGGGAAACGTCAACGGTTGCTAACTGCAGCAACAAAGATCCACTATATGAAAAGCAAAAGATTACCCACTCTATCGCTCTTGCTCTCTCACTAAAATTGCGTTTACCCGTTTTTAGGTGTTTCTTGGGTTTATTTATGCATGCATAGAACCCTAATTCTTGATAAAAAAGTAAGGAAAGTTCCCGTAATTCAATGAAATTCTAACTTATTGGAGTCGTGTTGTCCCTTTTTCCTTGTTTCAAGTTGACTATGTCCTGGTTGTATTGAATCCCTTGTTTAATCCACACTTTTGTGTTTACGAGGAAACTTATTTCATTAACAGAGTGGGCTTCTAGAAACCTTGTTCAAGTTGGACTCTCTTTCTGCGTGTTTGAGTCGTGATCTTATTGAATCCGGGTGCTAATCCACGTGTCACGCGTCTGATCATTTGTTTTCCCCTACCATCCTTGTTTATCCCGATCACTAGTTCAACCTTACCCTGGTCCCAGCCATCTTGACAACTCGATCTAGTTTTCTAACCCGATCATCTGTGTCATCCGGTCAGGAAGGGCTACTCGGGTTCACTTGGTCCCCCTTGTGTTGACTTAACATGATCAAGCTCTAATGACGTGGTGTTCCCGAACCTGGTCTTTTGCTGACGTGTCGTGTTACTTAAAATTTTCCAATAACAAAAGGAATGGTGACTATTTAAAAAAAAATGAAGGGAAAGAAACGGTGAGTTTTGGGTTTTGGCCTTTCGGATTCAAAAAATTAATTGCATATTATTTTCTTTTTCGTAATATTTAATTAAAATTGTAAAACCCAAAATTTTCTAATTTTTTTTGGCCAATTCCGATTGAACTTAGGACATTTTCAACGATAAAAAGCCATCGAAATTGTTCGACCAAATCAATGTAAGTGCCAAATCTACCCGCCAAACTTATTTTATTTCCCCGATAATAATATAGATCATTTCTGACGGTTATTGTTGTCGTTGGAAATAGTCTACTCATATTTCTAACAATTTTGACCGCATTTCGGGAATTTTCAATGATCAATACCCCTTGAAATTGCTAAATCAAATTGTTATAAGTGCTAACTCTGCCCGCCAAATATATCTTATTTTCCCAGCAATATTTTAGATCATTTTCGACGGTAAGTTTGCCCTCGGAAATAATCTTGTCACATTTGCCAATTTCATGGAAAAAATTGACTGCATGGTCTTCTATTTGCTATAACTATTTTGGTTTTCTATTTGCAACAGCTATTACCAGTGGGAAATCATGTAAGATTTTTTACAACTTTTCTGACAGGGTTAAAAATGCCGTCGAAAAAGGTTGTATTTCCAACGGCAATTAGTGCGGTCATAAATATTTCGTCAGTAATGGCAACTTTTTTGTAGTGTGTGCTTCTGTCTTTGTACATGACCCTTTCATTGTAGACTACATCTCTACTTCTAATTGTTTTGCGGTTTTGATCATTCTACAGCTTATAACCAAATCCATCTTCTCCATAGCCTACCAAAGTGCATTTCATTGACTTGGCATCTAGTTTACTCATCTTATGATCACCTACATGTATATAAGAAACACACCCAAACATTTTAAGATGAGAAAGTTTTACCTCTTTTCCAGTCTAGATCTCCTTTGGTATAGCGAATTCCAAGGGCTTTGATGGTCCTCTGTTGATCAAATATGTTGTTGTATTGACTGCTTCTACCTAGAACTGTTTTGGCAACCCTGAATGTAACCTCATGCTTCTGGCTCTCTCAATCAATGTCCTGTTCATCCGTTATGCTTACCATTCTGTTGTGGGGTTCCAGGAACCATTATACTGAGCTTTATCCTGCTCTGCTAGTAAAACTTCTTGAACTCATTGTCTTCATATTCTTTACCATTGTCTGTGTCCAGCTTTTTGATTTTTGATCTTCAACCCTGTCTCGTTCTCAACCCTGGTTTTCCATCTCTTGAATGTAACAAATACCTCAGACTTGTATTTTAGAAAGTAAACTCTTACCTTTCTGAAATGATCGTTGATGAATGTGATGAAGTACTGTGTACCCCGGCTGACGAGACTGAAGTTATACTTCAAACATCGGTGTGCACTGGTTCCAGCTTCTCTTTTACCGATGCTCTTCTGGTCCTTTTGAAGCTCACTTGCTTCTATTTTCCCAATATGTAGCTTTCATATAAATCAACCACAACACTCTTCAAATCTAGTAACTTTCATTTCGAATGCAAACACTTCAGCCCCCGACTACTCATAGCCCAAACCTCTAGTGCCACAAGTTCGGATCATCTTTATCTTCCACCACAGCGACTGAACTATAACCATCCGTGAATGTGTAAAGCAACCCAGTCTTACTTCCTCGGGCGATTTTCATAGCTCCTCTCGAAATCTTCCACTTATCAACTATGAAAGTTGTCACGTAACCATCTGGCGTCAGTTGCCTAATGGAGATCAAATTATATATCAAGTCCGGTATGTGTCTCACATTGTTGAGCATCCAAACTAAACCCTACAGCTGAGTCTTCACATCTCCCTTCCTGGTAATGTCGCATGTTTGATCGTCACCAAGATACACTTTATCAAATTTTTCAAAGACATAGTTCTCAAATAACTCCCCGTGAGGTGTGGCACGGAAAGACGCTCTCGAATCCAAGATCCAGGACTCCGTTTTGCTTTCAAACAGGCAGATAAAAAATTCATCTGACTCCTCTGATACACAATTCACACTACTCTTGCCCTTATTCTTCTTCTCAGACCTACACTTATATGAGAAATGACATTTTTTTTACCATAATTCCAGCAATCTACATCATTTTTTCTTCATTGTTGGTTTCCTGAATAGTTGGTATGATTCTTGAATTTGGATTTTCCTCTTGACTTTGATATTCCCCTTTGATTCGTGTTCCAATTTCTATTTTTGCCTTCCCTACCTTTTTAATTCGGTGCTGAAGATGTAAATGCCCTTAATCCCTCTTCACGCATCATGATCTCTTCACAACATAGCAAATAATAATGTCTATAGTAGAAAAATAAGATGAGAGAAAATTAAATCAATCACACACAACACAAGATTTACATGGAAAAACCTAAATCAGGGAAAAAACCACCAATTATCAGGACGATAAAGAAAGTTCCACCATATGATAAATTGATACAACCATATACTTCAGGATTCCCTCTCTCATAACCCAAACCCCAATCAACTGAGCCTTACCGAGCCCCAAGCTCACAACCGAGTTTACATCCAAGTGTTTTGCTCACAATGCTGACCGGGTCCTCCTCTGAGTACACCCCTCTCAAATATCCCTTTAGGTCTCCCCTGAATATCACCCATGGATCTCCCTCTTGATCCTTAGATATTCCCTGGATCACTCCCCGAATATTTACGGGGATCCCAGATCTACCCACTCTCTGATGTTACGTATCTTCTTTTTGCTCTCCACACAATAACCTAGTTATTATGGTTTATTCATACTAGTTTTAAGGAGTTTAAACCTTTAAGAAAATCCACCAACTACACGTACAAGACATTATTGGTTCATATAAATATTCTTTCCTTTTATGCATAAGTCTTCTTGTTCCACGGAAAGAGAAATCATTTACCTTCAAGCACAAGAACTTCCTATAAGAAATAACTTCTTTTTCTGGTGAAGATTTCCCGTTTCATGCTTGCTTATGATTGGATACGGTTCAGGTTACGTTCACCCTAACCTATTACAACTTACAAGTCATCTGAAATAGACAGTTCAGAAAACCATAATCCATGCACCACATTTTAGCGAATAGTAGGAAACCGTTGTCCGTACTGTTGTTACTCCCACAATGCTCTCGACAACGTTATCTTCTGGAATTGGACCAACGTTCTCACTGATGTGCAATTGCACAACGTAAGGCACAACTGTTGGGGTTTATGCCCTAAGCATGTAAATTGTTAATGGATTTGTGAAGTAAATAAAAAGAAAGGTTCAATTCATTCTTGTTATGTTATTTATTTTATAAACTTGTGCACATATTAACATCCTGGATTACCAGATGTAATCTTGAACTGTGTATATGAGTGTCATATACGAATCTATACAGTAAGAGACGTGCAATCTAAAGAGTCCATATATAGCAAATAAAGTTGGATACTTTATTTGTGGTTAATATATAGCTGCGGTCCATTCTGTAATGTACAGTGATTCTATCATGAGTCATTTATATGATATGGAAATTGAGGCACCTTGTATGATATGATCATATAGAACTGGGCCATGATCTATATGAATCTCACACCAAGATCCATTTACTGATAGGATTCATATATATCAATTAATGATGGCTATATGTGGGTGATCTTAATCCTGAGTGTCTTATCGACTCTTTCAGGTTATATCATGGTCTTTGATATACCATGGGTGAGGTTAGATGCATTTCCTAATCAATATACTTCGTATGTTGGGATTGCGGTTTGGCTTGTGGCTACGGATGGCAATGGGTCGGGTTCGGGTCGGGTCCTACCAGACCCAGACCCAGACCCATGAAGATTTTTGGGTTCAGGTTCGGGTTCTGGTCTGGACCCGTGGGTCTACAGCAGACCCAGACCCGCCCTGAAGACCCACAAAATTTCATGGGTCCAGGTCTAGACCTATGGACCCGCGGACCCGCTTACCCGTAAAATATTTATTTAAACTATTTTTTCCTTTCTATTTTTATTTTTACCTACTCAATTTTTAACCGGTAAAACATGCTCAATACGTGAATAATTAACTTAAATTGAAATAAAACAAAATAACAAAGACGATTGACTATTGAGTTGAGAATCGAAATAACCACACAAATCGAATCAATAATCCATAAAATCATAAACCAATATTAAACATTACACAAATAGCATCATAAAACAAACACAACTAGTTTAAAATCAATAATCCATAAAAGTCATAAACCAACATTAAACATTACACAAATAGCATCCTAAAACAAACACAACTAGTTTAAAATCAATAATCCATAAAAATCATAAACCAACATTAAACATTACACAAATATCATCCTAAAACAAACAAAACTAGTTTAAAATCAATGACATCACACATAAATCATTGACCATCAATGAATCAATGACATTCATTCTTCATTTCCTCCACTGCTCCACACTTCCAATTTCCAAAGTTCCATTCCATCAATCAAGTTTTTCACGAAAGGGTTGTTGATTCCTACAACATTTAAATATAAAATCACTTTAGTATATATTCAAATAAGAACAAATAGTAATAAATTTATGAAAACAAAATGAATTTACCTCATCATCATCATTCATCGTCATCTTCCTCAAAATTAGATGCTTCAAATTTTCTTTCCAACTTTGAATCTAATAAGAAGTAAAATATATGAATTAGAATAAAATAAGAAATAAAATTGATAATATAAAAAATTCAAAGAACAATGTAATAATTTTTATACCATTAAATTCGGACCATAACCAACTTTGAGAACACATTAATGCCTCAACTGTCTTTGGATGTAACCTGCTACGATGAGGGCTCACAAATCTACCACCAGTACTGAAAGCCGACTCGGATGCAACCGTAGATACAGGAATTGCCAAAATAGCTCTAGCTATGCAATGCAAAGTTGGATATTTAGATGCATTTACTTTCCACCATGTAAATATATCGAAATTCTCAACTCTTGGAATGACAGGTTCCTCCAAATAATATTCTAACTCTGTCTTCACATGAATTGTAGTACAAGGAACTTTAGTAATATACTGATCGAATCGTGACAATTTTTTTTGGAAGACCCATTGTTGATTGAGATGGTGAAACATGTGTAGGATTACTTGATTAAGCTTGACTTGCATTGGACTTTTGCTCATACTCTCCAACCAACCTTAACAAAACTTCTTGAATCTTGTTAATCTCATATGAAGATCCATCTCCATAAAGCAAAGGAAAGTAACATTCCATGACTTTCATTTTATATCTTGGATCCAAAATTGTTGCCACAACCATAATACCATGAAAATTACTCCAATAGCTATCAAACTTATGTGCAATAGATGATGCCATTAATTTTATTTGTTCAAATGTGGATGTGCTCCAATCGTTAATGGCATCCCTAATATCACACATAGTTGGTAGATAATTATTGGCAGTAGGATATTTTGTTCCTGAGAATTCTTCAGTGGCTTGATAAAACACATCAAGTTTATCACTTATCTCTTTTGCCAACACCCAATCATCTTCATTTGGGACATTTTTATAATGTGAATCTTTATGTTTCAAACGAGGAAAAACTGTTTTGTATATTAAAGCAGAATGAATTATCAAGTATGTAGAATTCCACCTCGTTTTGCAATCAAGTACCAACTTCCTAGTGCTTTCAATCTCAAATTGGCTTACAGTCTCAATTTTTTTTCCTCTCTTTTAGGTGATGATGTCCAATAAGAAACACTAGAACGAATCCTTTCAATACTATCACTAATCACACCTAACCCATCTCTCATTATCAAATTCAATATATGTGCAGAACAATGCATATGGAACATGTCTCCATTCAACAAAAGTGACACATCAGAAAGCATCTCTAAGAGAATACGAATCATAGCATTATTGGTGCTACAATTATCTACAGTTAAAGTTGATAACTTGTGTTCGATATTCCAATCATGTAAGCACTCCATCATAACATCAGCAAGCATCTCAGAAGTGTGTGGACATGGAACATATATAAACCTATGAAAGCGAATATCACAATAAACATTAAAACTATTAATCTAATATACTACCACTAACCTTACTAATTTTCACATATTAAACTACTAAATTTACATAATAAAATAGTTAAAGAGATTAATGTGTGATAGTGTACCTTATGATTCGACTTTGTAAAGTCCAAGAATTATCAACAAAATGTGTCGTGATAGCCATGAACCCTTTCCTTTGATTATGAGATGTCTACATATTGGTAGTAAGTGCAATCCTACCCTTATTTTTCTCTAATAAACCCTTTAATTTACCCCTCTCATAATCATAAATTTGTAGTATATCACTCTTCAATGTATTTCTATATGGTATTTTGAACAATGGCTGAGCCGTCCCCATAAACCTATGAAACCCTGAATGTTCTACCATACTAAGAGGGTACTCATGCAAAATCACCATATTTGTAAGCTCTCTGTGGGTAGTGTCTTGATCAAATTTAAACGTCCTAATTTCAACGTCTCCCTCTTTTGTTTTTGTAGCTTTTAACATGCGTCCCACATCAAAAAATTGCCTTCGAGGACAGTTATCCCTATGTTTTTTTAAATGAGATGTTCCAGCAGTCCCTTTTCCCGATAACTTCTTATTACAACCTTTGCAAATAGCTGTCCAAACCCCATTAATTTTTTCTCGATTAAAAGATTCCCACACCTTGGATGTCAATTTTCTTTTCCCATCTTCATTAACGCTAGAATCAATCTCAATGTCACCGGATTCATCATCAATATTAGTAACTTCATTATGACTTGAATGATTCGGAATCGGAGTCGGTTGGTCCTGGCATTGGGTAATACTTTTTGATGTCGACATTCTGTCATAAAATGGCAATAACTATATGTCAATAATTACCAATAGACAAGCAAAGGAAAACTTGTACAAAAACTGTCCATGGTGCAAAGAAACACAAGGGAAGAACTTTCGCAAGGAAAGCAATGTCCACGTACTAAAACTCCTACGATTCTATATATAGGCATTATGCATGTCCTATAACAGATAACACTAATCAAACATTCTATGGATACACATGTTCTTTTGTTAATTTTTGTATCAAAGAAGCAGAGCTGTTTCCATCCCAAGAAACAGTCACTATTAACTTCTAAACAATCATGCTTATTACGTATTATTGTTTGTGGTCAGAGTACAATTCCCAATAAATCTTGGCTCTCAGATATGTGACTTCACTCTTTTAAACAATTATTCAAACTCAACAGATATCCTGGAACTTAGCAGTTTATAAAACAAGTTTGGATCTAAACTTCCATTAAATGGAGCTATAAGAACTAAGAAGTTCAGAAAACCAAATTTAAAGAGTTTTGGTTGTAATTAAAAGTTGGGATGAAGCAGAGAAAGCAGTTATATCTTAAAGTAGAAATTTGCAGTCTATAAAATAAGTTTAGAGCTAAACTTCCATTATATGGAACTGTAAGAAGTTCAGAAAACCAAATTCAACGAATTTTGTTTGTAATTAAGTTGGGATGAAACAGAGAAAGCAATTATAACTTATAAATTAAAAGTAGAAATTGGCAATCAAAAAATATAATGCAAGGATTCGTGAGCTGTGACCAAGCATCCACTATTTTAACTTGGTGGGTTGGGAATATCTGAGTACATATCAACTTAACTGACAAGTTGATAAATTGTCGGGGCCTCAAAGTCTGTTTACATATATTCATTAATCATCTTCTGCATTTAAGTAAAAAATAAAAAATAAACTATGTGTTATAATTAATTCAGAGTTTGAGTGACAAAACTCGAATTCAAAACCTCAACAGTATATTAGTGTCGATGTGCGAAGATAGCATTTCACATAATAGAGACAAAATTATTTTCATCGAATTTAGAGGGTTTGGCAGGCCATGTTTCTCAATTCACAAATTCACAAATTCATAAATTCACAAATTCAGAATTATTCAACGAAATCAATCCATAAGTCCACAAGGACCACAACCATATATAAAACTAATAAGAGCAAGGGCAGAGAGAGAGATAGAGAGCTACGGACTTACGGTGAGTAGTGAGACTGGTGACTGGTGACTGGTGAGCCGGTGATCGGTGGAGCTGCAGGCTGTCCAAAATATGGACCTGACGGTGAGTAGTGGAGCTATAAGTGTGGTTTGTGGAAATTCGAAAGGTGGGAAGAAGAAAAGATGAAAAAAAGAAAAGAGAAATTGAGAAGAAAAGAAGATTGATGGTCTGGTGCAGTGGTGGATATAGCTGCAAGAAGAAGAAAGAACACTGATGCTGCGACTATAAGAAGAAGAAAACAAAGAATTAGGTATAGTGAGTAACAGAGTAAAACGGTGTAGTTTTGTATACCAATCGGGTCCATGGGTTCGGGTCGGGTATTCTGACTGAGACCCAGACCCTACCCGATCCGACCTGACCAAAATTCGGGTCTACTATATTGGACCCAGACCTGGCTCGAGACCCGATTATGAAGACCCAAACCCGACCCATCCGGTTCGGGTTCGGTTCGATACTCATGGGTCCGGGTACAAATTCCATCCCTACTTGTGGCTGGAAAGGTTTGTACACAATAGTGGAATCCGCTCATTCTTATGAGAAGTAGATGGTAGTTCCCTTGAGGGTTAATTCGGGGCTTGGACAATATGAGCGCTCTCATAATTTCGTGAAAAAAATAGGATTTATTATCCATTGGAGAATCAATGGTACTTAAAGGATATATGTTATAAGAGAGGTATAACGAACATTATGACCCAACTCTAATTATGAACTACCGTAGAGGATCACACTATATGTAATAGCTATATCGATAAACACCGAGTTGTATCGGTCTGTGTAAAAGCATCTGCAGTTGAGAGAGTGCAGTTTCGGGTTTTTAGTGGAATAATACCGTAGTTAATAATCAAGGAATATTAATTAAACAGTTTAATTAATGATTCCGAGGATTATTGGAGCTCAAAATATTGTGGTTCCATTAAGTCCCCTTACTAGCTCGATCGATTTAGTTAACAAGGGTCACGGTTAATTAATTATATTGTCCAATTAATTGTGTTACGAAAGTGACAAGTATTTATTCGTGAGGCATACCAGCGATGGGTTTTATCTGTTGAGAAGGACCGAACATATCTGTTTGCTCCAATGATAGACGTGCTTGTCACAAAGCATAAAGTAATGACTTCAGCATTCAAAATCATGGAGTCATTACAAGCTATATTTGGGTAGCCCTCCTAGCAAAAGCGACACGAAGCTGTTTGTTCCGCTATGCTTGCTTGCATGAAGGAAGGTACATCAGTTCGGGAACATGTCTTGAGTATGATGTCATACTTCAACACGGCAGAAGTCAATGGTGGGACCATTAGCGAACCTAGTTAAGTGAGCATCATGCTGATGACTCTTCCGAAAAGTTTTGATTAGTTTAAAAGCAACTACGGGATGAACAAGTTAAAGTTACGTCTTACACTGTTGCTAAATGAGCTCGCTACCTTTGAGTGTTTGATTAAGGATAATAAGGGTAAGAACACTGAGGCAAATGTTGTCGAACCATCATCCTCTAATAATAAGAAGAGGAAGAGGTTTGCTGGAAAGGCGACGGCTAAGCCCTAACCCAGAAAGCCCATAGCAAAAAGAATGGCGCCTCCACTGACCAAGGCAAGGGAAAATGTTTCCATTGCGACAAGGTCGGACACTGGAAGAGGAACTGTCCTCAATATCATGAGGAGGTTGCCAAGAAGAAGAAAATGAAAGGTAATTATGATTTACTTGTTCTTGAATCTTGTTTAGTGGAAGATGATTATTCACCCTGGATAGTTGATTCAGGGGCCACTAGTCATGTTTGTTCTTCTTTGCAGCTGACTGATTCTTGGACACCGCTAGATGAGGGATCTTTCTAAATGCATGTGGGTTCAGAGGATGTCATGTCGGCATGAGCAGTGGGCGTAATTAGATTACATTTTTATAATTATTATATATTGTTGGACAATGTATTTTATATTCCTGAATTGCACGGAATTTAATTTCCGTTTCTAAGTTGTTAGAACAAAAATATTCTGTTTCTTTTAATAATAAGTCTGTTATTATTGGAAAGAATGATCTGAATATTTGTTCAGGAACTAATGAAAACAATTTGTATGTGTTTAGGCCATTAATACTTACTACACGGCTCAACACCGAAATGTTTAAGGTTGAAAAATCAAAAACTAAACGACATAAGATTTCTCTAAATAATGACACGTATCTCTGGCATCTAAGGCTTGGTTATATCAACCTTGACCAGATAGACAGACTAGTAAAAAGCGGAACTTTAAGTGAGTTAAAGGTTGGCACCTTACTTGTCTGTGAAAATTGTCTGGAAGGTAAGATGACTAAGAGACCTTTTACTAGAAAAGAGCTTAGAGCTAAAGAACCGCTAGATCTTATACATACAGATGTCTGCAGACCAATGAATGTTAAAGTTAGGAGTGGTTATGAGTATCATATCACCTTTATAGATGACTACTCAAGATACAGATACCTCTACCTGATGCCAGGAAAGTTGGAAACATTTGAAAAGTTTAAAGAATTCTGAGCTGAAGTTCAGAATCAATTAGGTAAGACTATCAAGTCACTACGATCGAATCGTGGAGGTGGGTACCTTGACAAACAGTTTGAAGACTTCATGGTCGAGTATGGGATAGTTTCCCAACTCACAGCTCCTAGTACACCTCAGCAAAATGGTGTAGCGGAGAGGAGAAATAGAACCCTAATGGAAATAGTAAGATCTATGATTAGTTTCTCATCATTACCAAATTCCTTCTAAGGATATGTGTTACAAACAGTGGCAAACATTTTGAATGTAGTGCCATCCAAATATGTTCCTAAGACTCCCCTAGAGTTGTGGAATGATGGTAAAGCTAGTTTGTGACATTTCCGTATATAGGGGTGTCCAACACATGTGCTGAAGAACATAACTGGAAAGCTAGACTCCATGTCTGTTGTTTGCCTGTTTGTAGGATACTCCAATGAGACCAGAGGTGGACACTTTTATAGTCGTGAATACAACAAAGTATTTGTATCGACAAATGCAACGTTTCTTGAGGACAATTACATTAGTGATCATAAACCTTATTCCAAGATTGTATTAAATGGGCTGGAGTCTGGTGAGATTAGTGCTTCATCAACAAGAGTTGTTGATCCACAAACATCTGAGAGTCAGATGGCTCATAATCAGGATACACTACCACCTAGACGTAGTGAGAGGGTTATGAGACAACCTTAACGCTATTTAGGTATAGGTGAGGGACAAAGTGTTATCTTTGCTGATAGTGTGGATGATCCGTTGACATTTAAGAATGAAATGGAAGATCCTGATAAAGAGGAATGGCTTAAAGCCATGAATCTCAAGATAGATTCCATGTACTCTAACTCAGTCTGGGATCTTATAGACTTACCGGATGGGGTAAAACCCATAGGGTGTAAGTGGATCTACAAGAGAAAGAGAGGAGTAGACGAGAAGGTAGAGACCTTCAAGGCAAGGCTAGTGGCCAAGGGTTATACCCAGAAAGAGAGGGTCGATTATAAAGAGACCTTCTCACCGGCAGCCATGTTTAAGTCTATTAGGATTCTCTTATCCATTGCGGCCTATGTCGATTATGAAATTTGGCAAATGGATGTCAAGAATAGATTCTTGAATGGCAATCTTGACGAGAGCATTTATATGATGCAACCAGAGGGATTCATGTCTCCAGATCAAGAGCAAAAGGCTTGCAAGCTGCAAAGGTCCATCTATGGACTTAAGTAAGCATCTAGATCTTGGAACATTAGGTTTGATGATGTGATCAAAACCTATGGCTTTGAGCAGAATGTCGATGAGTCTTGTGTCTACAAGCGTATTATTGATAAGAAAGTAGTTGTCTTGGTCCTATACGTAGATGATATCTTACTCATTGGGAATGATATATGAGTGTTGTCTGATGTAAAGGGCTGGCTGGCTAGCCAATTCCAAATAAAAGATTTGGGATATGCAAGTTATGTTCTAGGGATCAAACTTATAAGGGATCGTAAGAACAAACTCATAGCACTGTCTTAGACATCATATATCAATAAGATTCTTATGCGGTTTTCGATACAGAACTCCAAGAAAGGTAATTTACCTTACAGGCATGGAGTTCACTTGTCTAAGGAACAGTGTCCTAAGACACCTCAAGAAGTTGAGGATATGAGACATGTACCCTATGCATCGACAGTAGGTAGCCTCATGTATGCTATGTTATGCATGAGACCTGGCATCTGCTATACTGTGGGAGTAGTCTGCAGATACCAGTCCAACCTACTATTGGATCACTGGGTTACTGTCATGACTATTCTCAAGTATCTTCGGACAACGAGAAATTATATGCTAGTGTTTTCCGGACAGGATTTGATCTCGTTAGGATACACGGATTTTGATTTTCAGTCAGATAGAGATTCTAGAAAATCCACGTCTGGATCAGTATTTACCCTGGGTAGTGGAGCCATTGCGTGGAGAAGTATCAAGCAATCTTGCATTGCTAACTCCACCATGAAAGCCGAATATGTAGATGTTAAATAGGCTGTTTGGCTCCGTAAGTTCTTGAGTGATCTGGAAGTTGTTCCAGACTTGGATAAGCCCATCACTCTTTATTGTGATAACAGTGGTGTTATAGCTAATTTTAAAGAATCAAGAAGTCACAAGAGAGGGAAGCATATATAGAGAAAGTATCATCTCATCAGAGAGATAATGTAGGGAGGAGATGTGACCGTCACTGAGATAGCCTCACAAGATAATCATGCTGATCCATTTACGAAGATCTTACTGGCTAAAGTGTTTTCGGGTCACCTAGATGGTCTAGGGTTACGAGACATGCCTCACATGCTTTAGTGCAAGTGGGAGATTGTTGGGGTTTATGCCCTAAGCATGTAATTTGTAAATGGATTTATGAAGTAAATAAAAAGAAAAGTCCAATTCATTCTTGTTATGTTATTTTTTTTATAAACTTATGCACATATTAACTGTTGGAACCCCGTTCACCAGTTACTCGGTGGAACTAGATTTTAAAAGTTTTATACAGATCATAATTTGTATCTAGGACCAGTGAATTTGGGATCATAATTATTTTTCAAAACTAATACATACAATATGTAAAAACATGAAATTGAAATTGATATAATCAAGAAGAAAATCATACCAATGTTTGAAGGCTCCTTCACTTTTCGATATGCTCCTGTCTAAACCAGTCTTACCAACGTTTGGAAGCTCCTTCACTGTACGATGTGCTCCTGTCTGAACCACTTAATCTTTCTCGCTATCTTCCGAGACTGGTAACTGCATGTGGGCACGTCACGGTCTCAGGAACTTGAATGGAGGATGTAGAGAGAATTGAAGAAACTATTTCTTCTATGTGTTTCAAAAACACACAAAACATGAAACAAAATATATATATAATATCTAAAAAAACATGAAACATGAAACTCTTTCTTATATATATATATATATATATATATTCACTGCACACAAAACACCTTTTGCTTCTTTTTTTTCGTCTTGTTTCACGCACCAAGCCAAAAAACTTCTTTTTTTTTTCTTTCACAAATTTTATATCTTCCCTATGCCTGCACTTCCGTTTATATATATTATGTGTGTATCAAGTATTTGCATCCTATGCAAATTCTTCTTTTGACTAATGTTTCATGTGCACACACCAATTTGCATCCAATGCAATCTCTTGTGTTATTAATTGATATATATCTTTTAATTATCCTTTTCAAATATATCTAATATATTAAAAGTGATAATAAGTATTATAAATTTAAACTTAAATTCAAATACTTAGATAAATGATTTAGCAAAAATATTTTATCTTCACTAAAATCCATATATCAACTAACACCTTCCACTTACTAGTTAAATAATAATTTATAATTATCAATATAATTAAATAATTTAATTATATAAATAACATAATCATTGTCATTCATTAATTAAATAATCTCATTATTCAACTAATTCCTGAATAAATACGTGTCACTTTTGTAACACGATTAATTGGACAATCCAATTAATTAACCGTGACCCTTGTTACCTAAATCGATCGGGCTAGCAAGGGAACCTAATGAACCCATAGTATTTTGAGCTCTAATAATCATTGGAATCATTAACTAAACTCTTTAATTAATATTCCTTGATTATTAACTTCGGTGTTATTCTACTAAAAATTCAAAGCTGTAATCTCTCAACTGCAGGCGTTTTTACACAGACCGATACAGCTCGATGTCCATCGATATAGCTATTACATATGGTGTGATCCTCCACCGTAGTTCATAATTAGAGCTGGGTCATAATGTCCGTTATACCCATCTAATTACATATATCCTTTAAGTACCATTGATTCTCTAATGGAAAATAAATCTTATTTCCTCACGGAATTAAAAGAGTGCTTATATTGTCTAAGCCTCGAATCAACCCTTAAGGGAACTACCTTCTACTTCTCACAAGAAGGAGTGGATTCTACTATTGTATACAAACCTTCCCAGTCATAAGCCAAACCGCAATCCCAACATACGGAGCATATTGATCGGAAACTAAATCAGACCTAACCCATGGTATATCAAAGACTATGATCTAACCTAAAGGAGTTAATAAGACACTCAGGATTAAGATTACCCACATATAGCCATCATTAGTTGATATATATGAATCTCATCGGTAAACAGATCTTGGTGAGAGATTCATATAGATCTTGGCCCAGTCCTATACGATCACATCATACAAGGTGCCTCCATTCCCATATCTCATATGAATGATTCACGGTAGAATCATCGTACATTACAGAATGGACCGTAGCTATAGATTAACCAAATAAAGTACCCAGCTTTATTTGCTATCTATGGACTCTTTAGTTTTCACGTCTTTTACTGTATATATCTGTATATGACACTATTAAACACAGTTCAAGATTATATCCGACAATCTTGGATGTTAAATATATGCACAAGTTATAAAATAACAACACAATAAGAATGAATTGAACTTTTCCTTTTTATTTATTTCATAAATCCATTAATAAATTGATACGATCCTCGTCGATTTGTGACTAAGACCGTTCTATGATCTGGTTTGGATGGAAACCGCTACCCAAAACCTATAGCGAGATGCGAACCTTAGTATAAGGAAGACGCCACAATCAAGGATGTGATACTTGATTGATAAGTCGGGAAGGAACGCCACAGAAAAATTCTGATAAGTTCCAATTAGTTCTCACAGAACAAAAGAGAAATTGCTCTATATTTTTTTTATGAAATTATCGATTGTCTCTTATTGAAAGAAAATGTACAATTTATAGTACTAAGGCCACGTAAGGTCAGCCTTAGAAATCCCTAGAAATCCGAAGATTTATTACAAAGATTCTTGAAATTATGCCCAAGACAACTAAAAAGGAAGTTGAAAAATTAAAAACATTCTTAAATAAGCGAAGTTTGGCCTCAAATCAAGGAAGTCAATCTTGACTTTAATTCCTTAATATCTAAGCCTAAAATTGTGCAACAAGAAATAAAATTGACATTTATTCATTCCTAAATCAGCTCCAACGCCTATTGACTTTCTTGGACTTGAATCATGTTTGTTATGGGCTTGAGATTTCTTTCATCACCTTCAAGGGGCCTCCACATGCTTGCTTGAGCCCAAATCCCTTGAATCAACCCACTTAATGCATTTTGGAACTTCTTGGCTCGTGCTATTGTAACTGGACCAGTGGAAACTTGAAATGGATCTACATTCCATGATCTCGTGCTACCCACGTCCTCATCATTTCCCTCTTCTTGAAAAGGATTTGTCCTCAAATCAAGTTCATCACCTACACCAAAATGACTCAAATCAGAAACATTGAAGGTAACACTTACATTATATTCCTCGGGTAAGTCCAACTTGTATGCATTGTTGTTGATTCGTTCTAAGACTTGGAACGGTCTATCCCCTCTAGGTAGTAACTTTGATTTCCGTTGATTTAGAAACCGCTCCTTACACATGTGTAACAAGACCCAATCTTCAGGTTCAAAAACCACATGTTGCCGCCCTTTGTTGGCTTGTTTTGCATATTGCTCAGTTCTTCTTTCAATGTTGAGTTTCACTTTCTCATGGATCTGCTTTGCAAGTTCAGCCTTTCTTTTTTCCATCTAAATTCACATGCTCAAACAAAGGTAATGGAGATAAATCCAAAGGATTTAAAGGATTAAAACCATAAAAAATCTCAAACTGTGAAAATTTAGTAGTAGAGTGAACATAACGATTATAAGCAAACTCAACATGCGGCAAACAATCTTCCCATGTTTTAATGTTCTTTTTAATAATTGTCCGCAACAAAGTAGATAAGGTCCTATTTAATACTTCTGTTTGACCGTCGGTTTGAGGATGACAAGTCGTTGAAAACAACAACTTAGTTCCTAACTTACCCCATAAAGTCTTCCAGAAATAACTCAAGAACTTAGTATCTCTATCAGAAACAATTGATCTAGGTAAGCCATGTAAAAGCACAATTTCTTTAAAGAATAGCTCAGTAACATGTGAAGCATCATCAGTTTTGTGACATGGAATAAAATGTGCCATTTTTAAAAATCTATCCATAATAACAAAAATTGAATCTTTCCCATGTCTAGACCTAGGTAAACCCAACACAAAATCCATTGAAATATCAATCCATGGTTCACTAGATATAGGGATAGGGGTATACAAACCGTGGTGCTGCACTCGGGATTTAGCTTGCTTACAGGTAATACATCATCCACAAATCCTCTTAGTGTCTCGCTTCATATATGGCCAACAGAAATGTTCCTGCAAAATAGCTAAAGTCTTTACAGTTCCAAAATGTCCCATCAAGCCTCCACCATGTGATTCTCTAATCAGCAATTCTCTCACAGAGCAATTAGGCACGCATAATTTATTTTCACGAAACAAGAATCCATCATGCCTAAAATACCTACCATTTGCGGATTTCTCGTATGATTTATATTCTTCACAAAATTCTTGGTCAGTTGCATATAATTCCTTAATTTGCTCAAAACCAGGTAATTTAGCATCAAGATTTGAAAGCAATACATACCTGCGAGAAAGTGCGTCGGCAACAATGTTTTCCTTACCTTGCTTGTATCGGATCACGTACGGAAATGTTTCGATGAACTCCACCCATCGGGTATGTGTTTCGTTCAGCTGATGTTGGCTCTTTAAATGTTTCAAGGACTCATGATCTGTATGGATCAGAAACTCTTTATGCCATAGGTAGTGCTGCCATGTCTCCAAAGCCCTAACCAATGCATACAACTCCTTATCATAAGTTGGGTAGTTTAAGGCTGCCCCACTTAGTTTCTCACTGAAGTAAGCTATTGGTCGTCCCTCTTGCATTAAGACTGCACCTATTCCAATACATGAAGCATCACATTCAATTTCAAACGTTTTAGTAAAATTAGTCAAAGATAATAAGGAGGCGTTGGTCAGCTTTTGCTTGATCAATTGAAACGCCTATTCTTGTTCTTTTCCCCACTTGAAACCCATGTTTTTCTTGATTACTTCAGTAAGTGGTGCAACCAATGTGCTAAAGTCTTTCACAAACCGTCGGTAGAAACTAGCAAGTCCATGAAAACTTCTCACATCACCTATGTTTATGGGACTCAACCACTTTTGAATGGCACGTATCTTCTCCGAATCAACATATATACCCTGTGCACTTACAACAAATCCTAAAAACACAAGATTATCGGTACAAAAGGTACACTTCTTAAGATTAGCAAACAACTTTTCTGTTCTAAGCACATCAAAAAAATATTTCAAATGTTGTACATGATCAGCCAAATTGTTGCTATTTATGAGAATATCATCAAAGTACACCACAACAAATTTCCCAATAAATGCACACAAAACATGATTGATTAAACGCATGAAAGTACTCGGAGCATTAGTTAGACCAAATGGCATTACTAACCACTCATACAATCCATATTTTGTTTTAAATGCAGTTTTCCATTCATCGCCTTCTTTCATTCGAATTTGATGATACCCACTTTTCAAGTCAATTTTAGAAAATACACAAGAACCATGCAATTCATCAAGCATATCATCTAAGCGAGGGATAGGATGACGATACTTTACCGTTATATTGTTGATCACTCGACAATCAACACATATTCTCCATGTCCCATCCATCTTAGGAACCAATAAAACTGGGACTGCACATGGGCTCATGCTTTCCCTAACATACCCTTTTTCTAACAATTCACTATTCTGCCTTTGAAGCTCCTTTGTCTTCTCAGGATTGCTCCTATAAGCTGGTAGGTTTAGAATGGAAGCGTCGGGTACAAAGTATTTCTAATGCTCTATTCCCCAATCGGAGGCAAACAATGTGGTATCTTGTCAGGAAAAACATCTTTAAATTCCTGCAAAAGAGTCACAAAAGAGCTAGGCAAAACGGGGTCAAGTTCGTTAGTGTTCAAAAGAACCTCTTTATACAAGAGTACAATCATTGGCTTGTTTAAAAACATAGCCCACTTAATTTCTTTGGCTTTTGCATAGAAATTCTTTTGTTTTCTCTCTGATTTTAACCGAATGGCTGAATCTATAGTTGCTTTTTCTCTCTCTTTTTCTTCGACCACTCTCTTTTTCACACATTTTATGTTGTTCACTCTCTTTTTGCAACTTTACTTGATCATCATGAACTTGTTTTGGTGATAAAGGTGCAAGGGTTATGTGTGGTTGATAAAGTACAAAAGAATATTTATTTGTAAACCCATCATGCTTCACCCGCCTATCGAATTGCCAAAGTCGTTCTAACAATAAGTGCCTAGCTTGCATCGGTACCACATCACACACAACTTCATCATCATATTTACCTATCCAGAATGCCACTAACACCTGTTTAGTCACCCTTACTTCACCACTATCAATCAGCCATTGCAATTTATACGGTTTAGGATGTAGTGTTGTTGGCAGCCTTAATTTGTTAACCATGGTCGTGCTTGCAACATTAGTACAACTACCACCATCAATAATTACACTACATACCTTGTCTTTGACATTTCATCTAGTGTGAAAGATATTCTCTCGTTGAACTTCATCTTTATTCTTGGTTTGCAAGCTCAACGCTCTTTTTGCCACTAACGTCAATGCATCAGGGGCTAAATATTCCTCATCAGAGGCATCCTCTAATGGATACATGGACTTCAATTCATCTCCTTCGTCATCGGTCTCAATTCTCCATTATTCTGTATCAACATAACCCGTCTATTCGGGCATTGATTTGCTATGTGACCTCTGCCTTGACATTTAAAGCATTTAATTTCACGATTCTGAAAATTAGGAGTTTCAGTTTTACCATGATTTCCTTGTTTGGAAGGCTCGGACTTTGGCTTGGGAATGGTGGACGTTTGGGCCTTGTCATCCTTCTTTGGATAGCTCGATCTCCAAGAATTGGATTGCAAGCTTGATGAAGGTCGTGCACTATCCCTCCTCTTGAGTTGTTGCTCGATTTTGACAGTCTTTTGCAACATATCTTCTATCTCCACATAATATTGCAACTCCACCACATTAGCAATCTCTTGGTTTAGGCCATTAAGAAAATGAGCCATGGTTGTTTCTCGGTCTTCTTCCATATCTGCTCTAATCATGGCAATCTCCATCTCTTTGTAATTGTCTTCCACACTTCGAGTACCTTCCGTGAGACTTTGCAATTTCTGATGTAAGCCTCGGTAGTAATGGCTAGGCACAAAGCACTTCCTCAGCACAACCTTTATGTCTTCCCATGTTGCAATCGGACGTTCTCCATTCTGCTTCCTACTAATAACTAACTGATCCCACCAAATCATAACATAGTCAGTAAATTCAATTATAGCTAGCTTTACCTTTTGTGCTTCGGGGTAATGGCAACAATCAAACACGAGTTCCATCTTCTTTTCCCATTCAAGGTAGGCTTCAGGATCGGATTTCCCTTGAAATGATGGGACATTCCTCTTTATACCACTAAGGTTATCATCCCCTCGGTTTCGATCTCTCTTATCCCATCTATTCCTCCTATGACTACCCACAGACTCCTCCTCCTCACCATATTCATCCCCGTAGTAATCATTAACTTCTCTTCTAACCGAAACTCTTTGTCTCCCACGTGCTTGTGGAACTGGTTGTGGCTGCTCCGTGCGTGCGTTCTCCACTTGATCTAAATGCTCATGTAAAGGTTCTAATTCCTCCCTCATCAACCGTCTCATCTCCCCTACTAATGACTCCTTCCAAATCTTTAGATCCACCTGAATAGAAGTATTTTCAGTAGTGCCTTTATCTTTTTTTTGGGTAAGTAAATAGTATCATAAAAAGAAAAAGAAAAAGAACGAACAAATAAAAGGGGCATACCCCAAAAAGCAAAGAAAGAGCTAAACAAAGGCTCTAAAAAAGCTCAACACACGAGTAAACAAAAAGCAAGAGTTAGACAAGGGCTCAAAACAAGAACAACAAGAGCAAAGCCTAAAATCAATTAACGTTTACATTCCAATTCAAAGCTATAAGAGGGTGGTCTTTGAGATTGATAGATGATAGCCGGCAGCGAATGGTGTCAATAATGGAGCACGTAACAACCGAGCTAGTCTGTTTGGTCCCTTAAAAAATACGACAATTATGCTCTCACCAAATGTGATAAACAGCAGCCCCAAGACAAAGCTTCTTAGCCACGATAACATGGGTATTTCCTCTCCAATGGGTGGACGCCCAAGCAGTAAAATCATTCCAGGAAAGACTAATCCAGTGAGTCCCATTATAGTTCAGAAGTTGAGTCCAAATGGCTCTACTAAATAAACACTCAAAGAACAGGTGAGCATGAGACTCGAGATGGGAGTCGTAAAGAACACAAGTAGTAACAGCCCTAGGGTCATACTTATGAATGCGGTCCTTAGTAGGGAGCCTACCTCTAACAACCATCCAAAGTATAAAGCTCATTCTCGTAATGTTTTGACGGAACCAAACCAGCTTGAACCAAGGAACAAGAGGGTGAGGGGCTTTAAGAGAAGCCAATGTAGAAGAGGCTGAGTAAATACCATTGAGAGAAGGGTGCCATCTAATACTATCCTCTATATTGGAGTTAGGATTGTACGAAGGCATCCGACTTCTAATTTCAACAAGATCAATGGACATAGCAGATGACCAATTCCAAGAATCAACAAGAACAATGGCATTAACCGTTGCATTGAGAGGGAGGCTAGAATCATAAACCACACGGGAGCTCCATTTAGAAAGGAGATGACCATTCGGATGCCAATTATCAAACCATAAGGAAGGCATCTCTTAGAGCCCCTCACCCTCTTGTTTCTTGGTTTAAGCTGGTTTGGTTCCCTTAAAACATTCCGAGAATGAGTTTCATACTTTGGATGGCTGTTAGAGGTAGGCTTCCTACCAGGGACCGTATTCATAAGTATGACCCTGGGGCTGTTACTACTTGTGTTCTTTGCAACTCCTATCCCGAGTCTCATGCTCACTTGTTCTTTGAGTGTTTATTCAGTAGAGCCATTTAGACTCAACTTCTAAACTATTGTGGGACTCATTGGATTGGTCTTTTCCAGAATGATTTTATTGATTGGGCATCCACCCATTGGAGAGGGAACACTCCTGTTATTGTGGCTAAGAAGCTTTGTCTTGGGGCTGCTGTTTATCACATTTGGAGAGATCGTAATTATTGTATTTTTGAAGGCACCAAAAGGACTAGCTCGGTTGTTGTGCACTCCATTATTGAAACCATTCGCTGCAGGCTATCATCTATCAATCTCAAAGACCACCCTCTTATTGCTTTGAATTGGAATGTTAATGCTAATTGATTTTAAAGCTTTGCTCTTGTTGTTCTTGTTTTGAGCCCTTGTCTAGCTCTTGCTTCTTGTTTGCTTGTGTGTTGAGCTTTTTTGAGCCTTTGTTTAGCTCTTGCTTTGCTTCTTGGGGTATGCCCCTTGTATTTTTTCTTTCTTTTTTCTTTCTATGATACTATTTACTTACCAAAAAAAAGACTAAAAGCTAGCAACTAGTTGATTTGTCCCTTATTTGGAAAGTTGAATTTGGGAAACAAATCAATCATTTAATTAAGGAAACAAATCAACTCTTTATTTGTGAAATAAAATATGGAATATGCTGAAATAGGAAACATGTTGATATTGGATTCTCCTCCAACCATACGTCACCGAAAATATAGGAAATATGTTGAAATTCGGAATCCTCATCTCAAGTCTTCGCGCAACTAGATAGATGACCGAATTTGGGCTTGTTGTGATCTGTTACGGAGGATAGAGTCTTCATAACATTTGAAGGGATCGTCTTGGGCTTTTCAAAAACAAAATATTATAGAAGATCCAACCTTATATGCCCTCTGCAGAGGTCCACGAAGCTTAGCCCAGAATTGGTCTTCATATAGCCCGGATTTGGTCTTCATGTGCCTCGAATTTGGACTTTAGCAACTCAAAATCAGCCCATCATTTAATGCTTCTCTGATCCTCTTACCTCAATGTAATTGGCCTAATTATAATATGCAATGGGTCCTTTGGTGATGTTTCTTGATTTTCATCAGTGCGTGCTTAAAACTTCTCACTTGTCCCACATTGGTAGGTTTCGGTCACTCCTTAATTGCCTTAACCTTTTCTTCATCAACCCCAATTCCCTTAGCACTAATAACAAAACCCAAAAATACAAGTTTATCGGTGCAAAAGGTACACTTTTTGAGATTAGCAAACAACTTTTCTGTTCTTAAAACACCAAAAACAAATTTTAAATGTTCAACATGCTCATCCAAGTTTTTGTTAAAAATCAGAATGTCATCAAAATAAACAACCACAAACTTTCCAATAAAAGCACACAAAACATGGTTCATTAATCTCATGAAAGTACTTGGTGCATTAGTTAATCCAAAAGGCATAGCTAACCACTCATATAATCCATATTTTGTTTTGAAAGCAGTTTTCCATTTATCACCTTCCTTTATCCTAATTTGATGATATCCACTTTTAAGATCAATTTTAGTAAAAACAATAGAACCATGTAATTAATCAAGCATATCATCTAATCTAGGAATAGGATGTTGATACTTTATAGTGATATTACTGATGGCACAACAATCAATGAACATCCATCATGTTCCATCCTTCTTTGGCACAAGCAACACAAGAACCGCACAAGGACTCATGCTCTCACGTAAATACCCCTTTTCCATGAGCTCACTAGTCTGCCTTTGAAGTTCCTTTGTCTACTCAAGATTGCTTCTATATGTTGGTCTATTTGGGATAGGTGCTCCGGATACAAAGTCAATTTGGTGCTCAATCCCCCTTATTGGTGGTAAACCAATAGGCATCTCTTGGGGAAACGCTTCAGCAAAGTCCTGCAATAGAGAAACAACAACATTAGGCAAGGAAGGGTTAAGTTCATTAGTACTAAAACAAGCCTCTTTGTACAAAAGTACAATCTTTGGCTGATTTAAAAACAGAGCCTTTTTGACCGCACTCTCCCTTGCAAAAAAGCTTGCTTGTTTTTTTTTTCCTCAACATCCCCTTTTTTTTCTTTTTTTTTCTATTTCATAATCTTTTTCTATTCACTCTCTTTCTTTTAAACTCTCACTCTCACTTTCTTTTTTGACATCTCTCTCTTTTCTTAACCTCACTTGATTTTCATACACTTGTTTTGGGGTTAAAGATACAAGAGTGATTGAATTTTTATTGAGTATAAAGGAGTATCTATTGGTATACCCATCATGGGTCACATGCCTATCAAACTGCCATGGTCTCCCTAAAAGGATATAGCCCACATTCATTGGTACCACATCACAAATGACTTCATCTTTGTACTTTACAATTGAAAATGTAACCAACACTTGTTTAGTCACCTTGATTTCCCCATTATCATTTAACCACTGTGGCTTATATGGTTTTGGATGATTCACAGTAGCTAAATTCAATTTCTCCTTAAAAATAGTGCTAGCCATATTAGTACAACTCCCCCCATCAATATCATGCTACATATCTTATCATTAACATGGCAACGAGTATGAAAAATGTTGTCACGTTGTACCTCATCATGTTCCTTTGCTAGAGCAGTAAGAGCTCTTCTCGCCACCAAAAGATCTCCATACCTATCTCCTCTATTCTCATACTTATCTTCTCTATTCCCATACCTAACTTCTCTACCTCCCATTCCACGCCTAAATTTTCCCGCACCCACATTAGACATGCGATCATCCTCCTCTAGGTCATTCCAATAATCATCTCCATAGTCATTTCTAGGTGGGTTTCTTTCTCTTCGTTCCACCTTAGGAGCCCAGAATGGCTGTTCCCTTTGCGAACTAGACTCCATTTTTTTTATCCGATCATGCACCTCACCAAACTTAACCTTCATCCGCTCCATGCTTTTTTGTATGGCTTTATATAAAATATTGAGGTCTACCGTTTCTGGTGCATCATCGGATAAGTCTTTACTCTTATCATGGGACATATTATAATCCTGCAAAACAAAAAAAAGCTAGTAAACCTCTCAAAACACTCCCTCACGTGTTTACCCTCAAAGATGGTGGCACTCACACTCGTGTTTCACTTAATCTTTTGGCTTTAACACTCTAATAAGCTCACACTCTCTTGCCTTTTTTTTCACTCTTTGTTCACTCTTTCAGTTTTTTTTTTACTTAAACGGATACTCACAAGAAGTTGAAGAAATAAGATGTAACAAAAAAGAAACAAAAAACAAAAACAAAATAATAATAATAATAAAATAGGACAAGAATAACAAAAACGAGATTCTACTGAAAGATTTTTTTTTTTTTAATATCAATGTTCGAAATCAAGAAAAGGAATAAAAATTGTTAATATAAGTTGAACTACACTCCCATAAAAAAATTGTACTTTCTTTATTTTTTGGGGATTTTTTTAATAAAAAAGCTGATCAAACCTTCTTTTATTTTGTAAACGATCAATTTTTTTTAGATCAAACAGAAAAAAAATAGAGGAAGAAGAAAAAAATTTAGATTAAACATGATTTTAGAAACCAAGCTTTGATACCAACTGATATGAACCTTACCAAGAACAGTGAGACCCGGAACCAATATATTGTAACAAAGGATCGTTTTCTAAACAAGTTTACAAACAAGATCGTTATCGGACCGCGACCCGTTACTTATAAGGAGGTAAGAACCAACGGTATCAAGAAGTTAAAGCCGCCACACTCAAGAACAAGAAGGAGATGTGAGTGATAAGTCTAGATTTTGGAATCAAAAGAGATGAACTATCGCTATTTTTTTTATTCATTCAAGTCTGCTGAATTACATCCTATTCGTTCATTTATATACTAAAACCCAAAACGAAAAGAAAGGCTATAAGCCATCCTAAAAGGAAACAAGATAATTCGGTCATTAAGGTCTTATAATCAGAAGAAAACTAATTCAAGAAACTATTGACTTGCTCCCTAATTGGAAAGCTAAATCTGGAAACAAATCAACTATTATTCTTACGAAATTAAAAGGAAATAAATCAGCCAAAGTTGACTCTTCTCCTAGTTTGTTCCACACGCCAAAGTCTTCATTTTTCGGTCCAATCAATTGCCTTGATGACATTAATTACGCCTTGGTCTTCATATGGGCTTATCTTGGACTTCAACAATTCAAAATCAGCCCAAGTGTCTTGAATTAGGTCATTTAATGCTTTTTTGAATGTCTTAGCTCTTGCCCTTGTTATTGGCCCAACCGGAACATGCAATGGACCATTTGATGCAACTGTCTTGTTCTCATCATTCCCTCCCTCTTGAAAAGGATTTGTCCTCAAATCGTCACCTACAAGAAAAAAAAGACAAATCAGAAACATTAAAACTTGCACTAACATTATACTCACCTGGAAGATCCAACTTGTGTGCGTTGTCATTGATCCTTTCAATCACTTGAAATTGGCCATCTCCCCTTGGAAGTAGTTTAGAACTCCGCAGGCCTGGGAATCGTTCCTTCCTCATAAGCAACCAAACCCAACCACCGGGCTTAAACACAACTTTCTTACCCCCTTTATTTGCTTGATTGACATATTGCTCAGTTCGTCTCTCAACGTTTCGCCGAGTCTTTTCATAGATTTGCTTAACAAAATCTGCCTTTTTCTTTCCATCCAAATTAACGTACTCATTCACAGATAAAGGAATTAAATCCAAAGGAGTCAATGGGTCAAAACCATACACAATTTTAAAGGGCAAAAAATGAGTTGCAGAATGCACGCTCCCATTATAAGCAAACTCTACATGCGGCAGACAATCCTCCCATGTTTCCAAGTTCTTTTGTATTATATCACACAACATGGTAGATAAAGTCCTATTAAGTACTTCAATTTGACCATCAGTTTGTGGATGACAAGTAGTAGAAAATAAAAGTTTAGTACCTAACTTACCCCATAAAGTCTTCCAAAATTAGCTTAAGAACTTAACATCTTTATCAGAAACAATGGTCTTAGGCATGCCATGCAATCTCACAATTTCTTTGAAAAACAAATCAGCAATATGTGATGCATCATTGGTTTTATGACAAGGAATGAAATGTGCCATTTTAGAAAACCTATCAACAACCATATATATAGAGTCCCTACCCCTTTTTGACCTAGTCAAACCAAACACAAAATCCATAGAAATATCAATCCAAGGTCCACTAGGTATAGGCAAATGAGTATACAATCTATAAGGCTTAATCCTAGACTTGGCTTGTCTACATGTAATGCGTTTCTCACAGATTCTTTCTACATCACGTTTCATATGAGGCCAAAACAAATGTTCATGCAAAGTATCTAGCGTCTTAGCTCACCAAAATGCCCCATCAAACCTCCCTCATGAGCTTCTCTAACATGCAATACACACAAAGAACTCTTAGGCACACATAATTTAATTTCTCTACATAAAAATCCATCATGCCTATAAAATTTACCAAATGCAGCCTTTTTACATGCATTAAACACATTGCCAAAATCAGAATCTTCCATATACAATTGTTTAATGTATTCAAAACCAAACAATCTAGCATCCAAAGTATAAAGTAGAACGTACCTTCTTGACAGAGTATCAGTGACCACATTTTTCTTACCCTTTTTGTACTGGATCACATATGGAAATGTTTCAATGAACTCCACCCACTTGGCATGCCGCTTATTTAGCTTGTGTTGCCCATTATATGCTTCAAGGACTCATGATATGTGTGAATCACAAATTCTTTTGGCCAAAGGTAGTGTTGCCAAGTTTCCATTGCCCTAATCAAAACGTGCATCTCCTTGTCATAGGTAGGATAATTCAAGGCTGCTCCAATTATCTTCTCACTAAAATATGCAATGGGACGACCTTCTTGCATTAGAACAACTCCAATACCTATTTCTGAAGCATCACACTCAATCTCAAAAGTTTTAGCAAAGTCAGGCAAAACAAGCAAAGGTGCATTAGTTAATTTTTCCTTAATCAAGTTATATGCCTTTTCTTGTTCATTACCCCACTTAAAACCCACATTTTTTTATAACTTCGTTTAAAGGTGCAGCTACACTACTAAAATCTTTCACAAACCTCCTAGAAAAACTAGCCAACCCATGAAAACTTCTCACTTGTCCAACATAGGTAGGTTTCAGACACTCCTTAATTGCCTTAACCTTTTCTTCATCAACCCCAATTCTCTTAGCACTAACAACAAAACTCAGAAATACAAGTTATTGGTGCAAAAGGTACACTTTTTGATATTAGCAAAAAACTTTTCTGTTCTTAAAACACCTAAAACAAGTTTGAAATATTCAACATGCTCATCCAAGTTTTTGATATAAATCAGAATGTCAGCAAAATAAACAACCACAAACTTTCCAATAAAAGCATGCAAAACATGGTTCATTAATCTCATGGTACTTCGGGCATTAGTTAATCCAAAAGGAATAACTATCCACTCATATAATCCATATTTTGTTTTGAAAGCAGTTTTCCACTTATCACCTTCCTTCATCTTAATTTGATGATATCCACTTTTAAGATCAATTTTAATAAAAACAATAGAACCATGTAATTCATCAAGCATATCATCTAATGTAGGAATAGGATGTTGATAATTTACAGTGATATTATTGATGGCACGACAATCAATGTACATCCTCCATGTTCCATCCTTCTTTGGCATAAGCAACACGAGAACCGCACAAGGACTCATGCTCTCACGTAAATACCCCTTTTCCATGAGCTCACTAACCTGCCTTTGAAGTTCCTTTGTCTCATCGGGGTTACTTCTATATGCTGGTCTATTTGGGATGGGTGCTCCGGGTACAAATTCATTTGGTGGTCAATCCCTCTTATTGGTGGTAAAACAATAGGCATCTCTTCGGGAAACGCTTCATCAAAGTCCTGCAATAGAGAAACAACAACATTAGGCAAGGAAGGGTTAAGTTCATTAGTACTAAAGCAAACCTCTTTGTACAAAAGCACAATCTTTGGCTGATTCGAAAATAGAGCTTTTTTGACCTCACTCTCCCTTGTATAAAAACTTGTTTTCTATTTTTTTTTCTCAACAACCTCTTATCTTTTTCATCTTTTTTTTCTTTTTTTGCTATTTCAGAATCTTTTTCTTTTCTCTCTCTTTCTTTTGAACTCTCACTCTCACTCTTTTTTTTTGACATCTCTCTCTTTTCTTAACCTCACTTGATCTTCATACACTTGTTTTGGGGTTAAAGGTACAAGAGTGATTGATTTTTTATTGAGTACAAAGGAGTATCTATTGGTATACCCATCATGGGTCAATTGCCTATCAAACTGCCATGGTCTCCCCAAAAGGATATGGCCCACATTCATTGGTACCACATCACAAAGGACTTCATCTTTATACTTTTCAATTGAAAATGTCACCAACACTTGTGTAGTCACCTTGATTTCCCCACTATCATTTAACAACTGTAGCTTATATGGTTTTGGATGACTCAAAGTGGCTAAATTCAATTTCTCCACAAAAATAGTGCTAGCCATATTAGTACAACTCCCCCCATCAATATCATGCTACATACATTATCATTAACATGGCAACGAGTATGAAAACTGTTGTCGCGTTGTACCTCATCATGTTCCTTTGATTGAGCACTAAGAGCTCTTCTCGCCACCAAAAGCTCTCCATACCTATCTCCTCTATTCTCATACTTATCTTCTCTATTCCCATACCTAACTTCTCTACCTCCCATTCCATGCCTAAATTTGGCCGCACCCACATTAGACATGCGATCATCCTCCTCTAGGTCATTCCAATAATCATCTCCATAGTCATTCCTATGTGGGTTTCTTTCTCTTCGTTCCACCTTAGGAGCCCAGAATGGCTGCTCCCTTTGCGAACTAGACTCCATTTTTTCTATCCGATCATGCACCTCACCAAACTTAACCTCCATCCGCTCCATGCTTTTTTGTATGGCTTTATATAAAATATTGAGGTCTACTGTTTCTGGTGATCGTCGGATAAGTCTTTACTCTTATCATGGGACATATTTTAATCCTACAAAATAAAGAAAGATAGTAAACCTCTCAAAACACTCCATCACGTGTTTACCCTCAAAGATGGTGGCACTCACACTCGTGTTTCACTCAATCTTTTGGCTTTAACACTCTAATAAGCTCACACTCTCTTACATTTTTTTTCACTATTTGTTCACTCTTTCAGTTTTTTTTTTACTTAGACGGACACTTACAAGAAGATCATGAAATAAGATGTAACAAAATATAAACAAAAAACAAAAACAAAATAATAATAATAATAAAATAGGACAAGAATAACAAAAACGAGATTCTACTGAAAGTTTTTTTTTTGAATATCAACACACGAAATCAAGCAAAAGAGTAAAAATTGTTGAAATAAGTTGAAATACACGACCTTAAAAAAATGATTTTTTTTTTGGTCTTTTATTTTATAAAAAAGATGATCAAACCTTTTTTTTTTTAAACATATAAGATTTTTTTTTAGATCAAATAGAAAAAAAAATAGACGAAGAAGAAAAAAATATATATTAAACATGATTTTAGAAACCAAGCTTTGATACCAACTGATATGAACCTTACCAAGAGCAGTGAGACCCGGAACCAATATATGGTAACAAAGGATCATTTTCTAACCAAGTTTACAAAGAAGAACATTATCGGACCGCGACCCGTTACCTATAAGGAGGTAAGAACCAAGGGTATCAAGAAGTTGATGACGCCACACTCAAGAACAAAAAGGAGATGTGAATGATAAGTCTAGATATTGGAACCAAAATAGATGAACTCTCGTTATTTTTTTATTCATTCAAGTCTGCCGAATTACATCCAATTCGTTCCTTTATATACTAAAACCCTAAACGAAAAGAAAGGCTATAAGCCATCCTAAAAGGAAACAAGATAATTCGGCCATTAAGGCCTTATAATCAGAAAGAAAACTAATTCGAGAAACTATTGACTTGCTCCCTAATTAGAAAGCTAAATCTTGAAACAAATCAGCCCTTTAATTTTGGAAACAAATCAACTATTATACTTTGGAAATCAAAAGGAAATAAATCAGCCAGAGTTGGCTCTTCTCCTAGCTTGTGCCACACATGCAAGTCTTCCTTATTCGGCCCAATCAGTTGCGTTGATGACATTAATTACGCCTTGGTCTTCATATGGGCATATCTTGGACTTCAACAATTCTAAATCAGCCCAAGAGTCTTGAATTAGGTCATTTAGTGCTTCTTTGAATCTCTAAGTTCTTGCCCTTGTTATTGGCCCAACCGGAACATGCAATGGATCATTTGATGCAGCTGCCTTGTTCTCATCATTTGCTATCTATGGACTCTTTAGATTACACATCTCTTACTGAATCCATCCATATATGACACTCATATACACAGTTCGAGATAAAATTTGGCAATCTAGGATGTTTATATATGTACAAGTTATAAAATAAACAACACAACAAGAATGAATCGATCTTTTCTTCTATTTATTTCATAAATCCATTTACAAATTACATCTTTAAAGCATAAACCCCAACACCTGCGTGCATGCGTGCCTTCGTGCATGCGTACGTACTAGTGTGCGCACGTGTGTACGTGCGTACGTGCGTGCATGCATGAGTGCATGCGTGTGTGAGTGCATTAATGCGTGCCAATGAGTGTGTGTGCGTATGAGCGTCTGTGAGTGAGTACGTGTGTGCATGCATGCATGCGTGCGTGCATGTGTGTGTACATGTGTGCATACGTGTGTGTGTGCGTTCATGGGAACGTACGTGCTTACGTTAGTGCGAGCGTGCGTTTGTGTATGCGTGTGTACGTGCTTGCATACGGGAGTCCATGATATGAACCTAACCAAGAACAGTGAGACCTGGAACCAATATATGGTAGCAAGGATCATTTTCTAATTCAAGTTTATAAACAAAGAAAATAAAAAGGATCGGCGAGACCCATTATCTATATGGAAATAAGAACCAATGGTATCAAGAATTTTGTAGACGCCACACTCAAGAACAAGAAAGAAGGTGAGTGATAAGTCAAGGTTTGAATGCCACAAGGTAAAACCTTGATAAGTTCATAGTTCTATGAAGAACCAAAGAGAAAAATTCTCTCACTTTTATTTCAATTCAAGTCTTTCCTCAAATTACATCAATTGGTCCTTTTTATACTAAAAATATCTAATACCAAGAAGGGAATAAATATTAGGCCATTAATGCCTTACAATGAAGAAAATAAATTCAAACAAATCTAGGAAAATACTAAAGACTAAAAACTAGCAACTAGTTGATTTATTCCTTATTTGGAAAGTTGAATTCGGGAAGCAAATCAACTCTTTATTTGGGAAAAATAAATAAAATAGGGATTATGCTAAAGTAGGAAATATGCTGAAATTGGATTATCCTCCAACCATACGTTGCCCAAAAAATAGGAAATAAGCTGAAATTTGGACTGCTCAGCTCAAGTCTTCACGAAATAAGATAGATGGCCGAATTTGGATTTGTTGTGATATTTTTCAGAGGACGGGGTCTTTATAGGATCTGTAGAGTTTGTCTTGGGATTTTTGGAAACATATTATAATAGACAATCCGACTTCAAAAGCTCTCTATAAAGGCCCACGAAGTTCAGCCCGGATTTGGCCTTCATATGGTCCGAATTTGAACTTTAGCAACTTAGAATCAGCCCATCATTAAATGCTTCTTTGATCCTCTTGCCTCCATGTAATTGACCCAATTAGAATAAGCAATGGGTCCTTTGGTGATGCTTCTTAATTCTCATAAGTGCGAACGTGCGTTCGTGCCTGTGTGCATGCACGTGTGAGTGAGTGCGTTCATACATGTGTGCGTTCAAGCATGCTTGTGTGAGTACGTGCATGTGTGCGTTCGTGCGTGTTTGTGTATGTGCGTGCGTGCAAACGTGTGATGAGAATTAAGAAGCATTACCAAAGGAACCATTGCATAATCCAATTGGGCCAATTAAAAGGAGGCAAGAGGATCAAAGAAGCATTAAACGATGGGATGATTCCGAGTTGCTAAAGTCCAAATTCGGCCAACATGAAGACCAAATCCGAACTGAACTTCGTGGACCTCTACAGAAATCATCTGAAGTCGGATCAAATACTATAATATTTTTTTGGAAAGACCAAGACAAGCTCCACAGATGCTATGTAGACCCCATCCTCCAAAAAAGATCACAACAAGTTCGAATTCGGCCATCTTTCTTATTGTGCGAAGACTGAGCAGTCCAAATTTCAGCATATTTTCTACTTTTTGGGTGACATATGGTTGGAGGAGAATCCAATTTTAGCATGTTTCCTACTTTAGCATATTCCCTATTTTATTTGTTTTCCCCAAATAAAGAGTTGATTTGTTTCCGGAATTCAATTTTCCAAATAAGGAACAAATCAACTAGTTGCTAGTTTTTAGTCTTTAGCTTTTTCTAAATTTGTTTGCATTTATTTTCTTGATTGTAAGGCATTAATTGCTGAATATTTTTTCCCTTTTTAGGACTTAGAAATTTTATTATAAAAGGGACCAGTTGATGTAATTTAGATAAGACTTGAATCGAAATAAAATTGAGAGAATTTTTCTCTTTTGTTCTTCATAGAACTATGAAGTTATCAAGGTTCTATCATGTGGAGTTCAAACCTTGACTTATCACTCACCTTCCTTTTTTTTCTTGAGTGTGGCGTCTACAACCTTTTTGATACCGTTGATTCTTATCTCCTTATAGATAACGGGGTCGCAGTCGTTTTTATTTTTTTATTTTCTTTGTCTATAAACTTGAATCAGAAAACGATCCTTGCTACCATATATTCATTCCGGCTTTCACTGTTCTTGGTGAGGTTCATATTAGTTGGTATCAGAGGTTTCTAAAATCAGGTTTAACCTTTTTTTTTTCTTCTTCGTCTATTTGTTTTTTCTTTTTGATCTAAAAAAAATCAGACTTGTTACAATAAAAAAAATTTGATCAGCTTTTTTATAAAAAACAATTCCCCCAAAAAAAGAAAGATAGTACAATTTTTTTTTAGATCATGTAGTTGAACTTATCAACAATTTTGATTCCTTTTTCTCGATTTTGTGGGTCGATATTAAAAATAAAAAAAAACAGTAGAATCTCGTCTTTGTTATTCTTGTCCTATATTATTATTATTTTTTTCAAAAAAATGGGAAGAACTAAAAGAGTAAACAAAGAGTGGAATAAACAAGAGTGTGTGAGCTCATCAGAGAGTAAACGCCAAAGAATTGAGTGAAACTGATATGAACCTCACCAAGAACAGTGAGACCCGAAACCAATATATGGTAATAAAGGATCATTTTCTAATTTCAAGTTTGTAAACAAGAACAATATCGAAACGCGACCCGTTATCTATATGAAGATAAGAACCAACGGTATCAAGAATGTTGTAGATGCCACACTTGAGAATAAGAAAGAAGGTGAGTGATAAGTCAAGGTTTGAACTCCATAAGATAGAACCTTGATAAGTTCATAGTTCTATGAAGAACCAAAGAGAAAAATTCTCTCAATTTTATTTCAATTCAAGTCTTTCCTCAAATTACATCAATTGGTCCTTTTTATACTAAAAATATCTAATACCTAAAAATGTATAAATATTAGGCAATTAATGTCTTACAATCAAGAAAATAAATGCAAACAAATTTAGGAAACAACTAAAGACTAAAAACTACCAACTAGTTGATTTGTTTCTTATTTGGAAAGTTGAATCCGGGAAACAAATCAACTCTTTATTTGGAAAAAATACATAAAATAGGGATTATGCTAAAGTTGGAAATATGCTGAAATGGATTATCCTCCAACCATATGTTGCCCAAAAAATAGGAAATAAGCTGAAATTCGGACTGCTCAGCTCATGTCTGCACACAATAAGATAGATGACAAAATTTAGACTTGTTGTGATCTATTTCAGAGGACAGAGTCTTCATAGTATCTATAGAGCTTGTCTTGGGCTTTCTGGAAATATATTATAATAGACAATCCGACTTCAGATGCTCTCTATAGAGGCCCACGAAATTCAGCCCGGATTCGGTCTTCATGAGAATTAAGAAGCATTACCAAAGGAACCATTGCATAATCCAATTGGGCCAATTAAAAGGAGGCAAGAGGATCAAAGAAGCATTAAACGATGGGATGATTCCGAGTTGCTAAAGTCCAAATTCGGTCCACATGAAGACCAAATCCGGACTGATTTTTGTGGACCTCTATAGAAAGCATCTGAAGTCGGATCATCTACTATAATATGTTTTCGGAAAGACCAAGACAAGTTCTACAGATGCTATGAAGACCCCATCCTCCGAAAAAGATCACAACAAGTCCAAATTCAGCTATCTATCTTATTGCGTGAAGACTTGAGCTGAGCAGTCTGAATTTCAGCATATTTCCTACTTTTTGGGCGACGTATGGTTGGAGGAGAATCCAATTTCTGCACATTTCCTACTTTAGCATATTCCCTATTTTATTTGTTTTCCCCAAATAAAGAGTTGATTTGTTTCCCGAATTCAACTTTCCAAATAAAGAACAAATCAACTAGTTGCTAGATTTTAGTATTTAACTTTTTCTAAATTTGTTTGTATTTATTTTCTAGATTGTAAGGCATTAACTGCAAAATATTTATTCCCTTTTTAGGACTTACAATTTTTATTATAAAAGGGACCAATTGATGTAATTTTGACAAGACTTGAATTGAAATAAAATTGAGAGAATATTTCTATTTGGTTCTTCATATAAATATGAACTTATCAAGGTTCTACCATGTGGCGTTCAAACCTTGACTTATCACTCACCTTTTTTTTTTCTTGAGTGTGGCGTCTACAACCTTTTTGATACCGTTGGTTCTTATCTCCTTATAGATAACGGGTCGCAATCCTTTTTATTTATTTATTTTCTTTGATTATAAACTTGAATCAGAAAACGATCATTGCTACCAAATATTCATTCCGGCTCTCACTGTTCTTGGTGAGGTTCATATCAACTGGTATTAGAGCCAGGTTTCTAAAATCAGGTTTAATATTTTTTTTTCTTCTTCGTCTATTTTTTTTCCTGTTTGATCTAAAAAAATCAGATTTGTTACAACAAAAAAAATTTGATCAACTTTTTTACAAAAAAAATTCCCCCCAAAAAAGAAAGAAAGTACAATTTTTTTTAGGTCATATAGTTGAACTTATATCAACAATTTTTATTCCTTTTTTTGATTTTGTACGTTGATATTCAAAAAAAAAAAACTTTCAGTACAATCCCGTCTTTGTTATTCTTGTCCTATACTATTTTTTTTTCAAAAAAAAGGGAAGAACTGAAAGAGTGAACAAAGAGTGGAAAAAGACAAGAGTGTGTGAGCTCTTCATAGGGTAAAAGCCAAAGAATTGAGTGAAACTGATATGAACCTCACCAAGAATAGTGAGTCCCGTAACCAATATATGGTAACAAAGGATCGTTTTCTAATTTCAAGTTTGTAAACAAAAACAAAATCGGACCACGACCCGTTATCTATATGAAGATAAGAACCAACAGTATCAAGAATGTTGTAGACGCCACACTTAAGAACAAGAAAGAAGGTGAGTGATAAGTCAAGGTTTGAACTCCACAAGATAGAACCTTGATAAGTTCATTGTTCTATGAAGAACCAAAGAGAAAAATTCTCTCAATTTTATTTCAATTCAAGTCTTTCCTCAAATTACATCAATTGGTCCTTTTTATACTAAAAATATCTAATACCTAAAAAAGAATAAATATTAGGCAATTAATGCCTTACTATCAAGAAAATAAATGCAAACAAATTTAGGAAACAAGTAAATACTAAAAACTAGCAACTAGGTGATTTGTTCCTTATTTTCAAAAGTTGAATTCGGGAAACAAATCAACTCTTTATTTGTGGAAAATAAATTGAATAGGGAATATGCAAAAGTAGGAAATATGCTGAAGTTGGATTCTCCTCCAACCATATGTCGCCCAAAACGTAGGAAATATGCTGAAATTCGGACTGCTCAACTCAAGTCTTCACGCAATAAGATAGATGACCGAATTTGGACTAGTTGTGATCTGTTTCGGAGGACTGAGTCTTTATAGCATCTGTAGAGCTTGTGTTGGGCTTTCCAAAAACTTATTATATTAGAATATTCAACTTCATATGCTCTCTGTAGAGGTCCACGAAGTTCAGCCATGATTTGGTCTTCATGTGGGCCGAATTTGGACTTTAGCAACTCGAAATCATCCCATCATTTAATGCTTCTTTGATCCACTTGCCTCCTTTTAATTGGCCCAATTGGAATATGCAATGGTTCCTTTGGTGTTGCTTCTTAATTCTCATCATCCCCCCTCTCTTGTCTTTTTTTCCTTCTTTGTTTACTCTTTTAGTTCCCTTTTTTTTTACTTAGACGGACACTCACAAAAAGTTCAAGAAATAAGATGTAACAAAAAAAAAATAGTATAGGACAAGAATAACAAAGATGAGATTCTATTGAAATGTTTTTTTTTTTTGAATATCAACGCACGAAATCAAGAAAAGAAATAAAAAATTGTTGAAATAAGTTCAACTAAACGACCTAAAATAATTGTACTGATTTTTTTTTTGGATTTTTTTTATTGGATCTCTTTTTTTTTTATATATAAAGAATCTGATAAAACTTTTTTCTTTGTAACAGGTCTGATTTTTTTTTTTTTATGATCAAACAGAAAAAAAATAGACGAAGAAGAACAATGATAGATTTAACCTGGTTTTAAAAGTCTAACCACCAATACCAATTGATATGAATCTCACTAAGAACAGTGAGACCCGGAACCAATATATGGTAACGAAGGATCGTTTTCTAATTTCAAGTTTGTAAACAAGAACAAAATCGGACCACGACCCGTTATCTATATGAAGATGAGAACCAGCGGTATCAAGAAAGTTGTAGACACCACACTCAAGAATAAGAAAGAAGGTGATTGATAAGTCAAGGTTTGAATGCCACAAGGTAGAACCTTGATAAGTTCACAAATTCTATGAAAAATCAAAGAGAAAATTCTCTCAAATTTATTCCAATTCAAAATCTTCTCTAAATTACATCATGAAACACATGAGGGTGTGTTATGAGGTTTTTTTTTCTAATCTTTATTTTGCAGGAAAATATGTTCATAAACAAAGATAAAGGCACTACTGAAGATAATTTTATTATAGTGGATCTAAAGATTTAGAATGAGGCATTAGTAGTGGAGATGAGAGGTTGATGATAGAGGATTTGGAACCTTTACATGAGTGTTTAGATCAAGTGGAGAACGCACGCGCGGAGCAGCCACAACCAGTTTCATAAGCACGTGGGAGACATAAAGTTTCAGTTAGAAGAGAAGTTAGTGATTACTATAGGGATGAATATGGTGAGGAGGAGGAGTCCGTGGGTAGTCATAGGAGGAATGGACGGGTTATGAGAGATCGAAACCGAGGGGATGATAACCTTAGTGGTATAAAGATGAAGGTCCAACCATTTCAAGGGAAATCCGATCCTGAAGCCTACCTTGAATAGGAAAAAAAGATGGAATTCGTGTTTGATTGTCGCTACTACCCCGAAGCATAAAAGGTAAAACTAGCTGTAATTGAATTTACTGACTATGTTGTGA